>JALIGU010000001.1:24624655-29424655 GCA_023053565.1 Aquilegia eximia
CGTCCGTAAAAACTATATTTATGTCCGTCCGTTCGGTCGACATTAACTCGGTTTTCGGTCCGAACTTGGAAATAGACGAAACTCACTTGTTTTGGAATCTAAAAGCTCAAGATCGACAAGACTTAGCCGGGACGTTTTAAGGCCAATACAGAACATTTGGACCATGGGAACGGGGTTTTGTCCGGACATTCGGCTTGGCATGTACTCGATTTTTGTTCTGAACTTATGAGTGGACCAAACACACATGTTTTCGCATGGAAAACGAAACACCTAAGAGACTAGCCACTCCATTACTTAGCACGGGGCGTTCTAAGGGGAAAAAACAACGTTCCGTCTGTAAAAACGTGATTTATGTCCGTCCGTTCGGTCAGAATTTACTCGGTTTTCGGTCCGAACTTGGTAATGGACAAAACTCACTTGTTTTGGACTCTAAAACCTCAAGATCGACAAGACTTAGCCGGGACATTTTAAGGCCAATACAGAACATTTGGACCATGGGAACGGGGTTTTGTCCGGACATTCGGCTTGGCATGTACTCGATTTTTGTTCTGAACTTATGAGTGGACGAAACACACATGTTTTCGCATGGAAAACGAAACACCTAAGAGACTAGCCACTCCATTACTTAGCACGGGGCGTTCTAAAAGGAAAAAACAACGTTCCGTCTGTAAAAACGTGATTTATGTCCGTCCGTTCGGTCGGCATTTACTCGGTTTTCGTTCCGAACTTGGAAATGGACGAAACTCAATTGTTTTGGACTCTACAACCTCAAGATCGACAAGACTTAGCCGGGACGTTTTAAGGCCAATACAGAACATTTGGACCATGGGAACGGGGTTTTGTCCGGACATTCGGCTTGGCATGTACTCGATTTTTGTTCTGAACTTATGAGTGGACGAAACACACATGTTTTCGCATGGAAAACGATAACCTAAGAGACTAGCCACCCCATTACTTAGCACGGGGCGTTCTAAGGGGAAAAAACCACGTTCCGTCTGTAAAAACGTGATTTATGTCCGTCCGTTCGGTCAGAATTTACTCGGTTTTCGGTCCGAACTTGGTAATGGACAAAACTCACTTGTTTTGGACTCTAAAACCTCAAGATCGACAAGACTTAGCCGGGACGTTTTAAGGCCAACACAGAACATTTGGACAATAGGAACGGGATTTTTTCCGGACATTCGGCTTGGTATGTACTCGATTTTTGTTCCGAACTTATGAGTGGACGAAACACACATGTTTTCGCATGGAAAACGATACACCTAAGAGACTAGCCATTCCATTACTTAACACGGGGCGTTCTAAGGGGAAAAAACAACGTTCCGTCCGTAAAAACGTGATTTATGTCCGTCTGTTCGGTCAGAATTTACTCGGTTTTCGGTACGAACTTGGTAATGGACTAAACTCACTTGTTTTGGACTCTAAAACCTCAAGATCGACAAGACTTAGCCGGGACGTTTTAAGGCCAATACAGAACATTTGGACCATGGGAACGGGGTTTTGTCCGGACATTCGGCTTGGCATGTACTCGATTTTTGTTCCGAACGTATAAGTGGACGAAATTCACATGTTTTCGCATGGAAAACGATACACCTAAGAGACTTACCACTCAATTACTTAACACGGGGAGTTCTAAGGGGAAAAAACAACCTTCCGTCCGTAAAAACGATATTTATGTCCGTCCGTTCGGTCGACATTAACTCGGTTTTCGGTCCGAACTTGGAAATAGACGAAACTCACTTCTTTTGGAATCTAAAAGCTCAAGATCGACAAGGCTTAGCCGGGACGTTTTAAGGCCAATACAGAACATTTGGACCATGGGAACGGGGTTTTGTCCGGACATTCGGATTGGCATGTACTCGATTTTTGTTCTGAACTTATGAGTGGACGAAACACACATGTTTTCGCATGGAAAACGATACACCTAAGAGACTAGCCGCTCCATTACTTAGCACAGGGCGTTCTAAGGGGAAAAAACAACGTTCCGTCCGTAAAAACGTGATTTATGTCCGTCCGTTCGGTTAGAATTTACTCGGTTTTCGGTCCGAACTTGGTAATGGACGAAACTCACTTGTTTTGCACTCTAAAACCTCAAGATCGACAAGACTTAGCCGGTACGTTTTAAGGCCAATACAGAACATTTGGACCATGGGAACGGGGTTTTGTCCGGACATTCGGCTTGGTATGTACTCGATTTTTGTTCCGACCTTATAAGTGGACGAAACACACATGTTTTCGCATGGAAAACGATACACCTAAGAGACTAGCCACTCCATTACTTAACTCGGGGCGTTCTAAGGTGAAAAAACAACGTTTCGTCCGTAAAAACGTGATTTATGTCCGTCCGTTCGGTCGGCATTTACTCGGTTTTCGTTCCGAACTTGGAAATGGACGAAACTCAATTGTTTTGGACTCTACAACCTCAAGATCGACAAGACTTAGCCGAGACGTTTTAAGGCCAATACACAACATTTGGACCATGGGAACGGGGTTTTGTCCGGACATTCGGCTTGGCATGTACTCGATTTTTGTTCCGAACGTATAAGTGGACGAAATTAACATGTTTTCGCATGGAAAACGATACACCTAAGAGACTTGCCACTCAATTACTTAACACGGGGCGTTCTAAGGGGAAAAAACAACGTTCCGTTCGTAAAAACGATATTTATGTCCGTCCGTTCGGTCGACATTAACTCGCTTTTCGGTCCGAACTTGGAAATAGACGAAACTCACTTGTTTTGGAATCTAAAAGCTCAAGATCGACAAGACTTAGCCGAGACGTTTTAAGGCCAATACAGAACATTTGGACCATGGGAACGGGGTTTTGTCCGGACATTCGGCTTGGCGTGT
This sequence comes from Aquilegia eximia, assembly GCA_023053565.1. Classification (NCBI taxonomy): domain Eukaryota; kingdom Viridiplantae; phylum Streptophyta; class Magnoliopsida; order Ranunculales; family Ranunculaceae; genus Aquilegia; species Aquilegia eximia. The sequence continues at coordinate 24,627,506 of JALIGU010000001.1, forward strand.
ACTCGATTTTTGTTCTGAACTTATGAGTGGACGAAACACACATGTTTTCGCATGGAAAACGATACACCTAAGAGACTAGCCACTCCATTACTTAGCACGGGGCGTTCTAAGGGGAAAAAACAACGTTCCGTCTGTAAAAACGTGATTTATGTCCGTACGTTCGGTCAGAATTTACTCGGTTTTCGGTCCGAACTTGGTAATGGACGAAACTCACTTGTTTTGGACTCTAAAACCTCAAGATCGACAAGACTTAGCCGGGACGTTTTAAGTCTAATACAGAACATTTGGACCATGGGAACGGGGTTTTGTCCGGACATTCAGCTTGGTATGTACTCGATTTTTGTTCTGAACTTATAAGTGGACGAAACACACATGTTTTTGCAAGGAAAATGATACACCTAAGAGACTAGCCACTCCATTACTTAACTCGGGGCGTTCTAAGGTGAAAAAACAACGTTCCGTCCGTAAAAACGTGATTTATGTCCGTCCGTTCGGTCGGCATTTACTCGGTTTTCGGTCCGAACTTGGAAATGGACGAAACTCACTTGTTTTGGACTCTACAACGTCAAGATCGACAAGACTTAGCCGAGACGTTTTAAGGCCAATACACAGCATTTGGACCATGGGAACGGGGTTTTGTCCGAACATTCGGCTTGGTATGTATTCGATTTTTGTTCCGAACATATAAGTGGACAAAACACACATATTTTCGCATGGAAAGCGATACACCTAAGAGACTAGCCATTCCATTACTTAACACGGGGCGTTCTAAGGGGAAAAAACAACGTTCCGTCCGTAAAAACGTTATTTATGTTCGTCCGTTCGGTCGGCATTTACTCGATTTTCGGTCCGAACTTGGAAATGGACGAAACTCACTTGTTTTGGACGCTAAAACCTCAAGATCGACAAGACTTAGCCCGGCCGTTTTAAAGCCAATACAGAACATTTGGACCATGGGAACGGGATTTGGTCAGGACATTCGGCTTGGTATGTACTCGATTTTTGTTCTGAACATATAAGTGGACGAAACACACATGTTTTCGCATGGAAAACGATACACCTAAGAGACTAGCCATTCCATTACTTAACACGAGGAGTTCTAAGGGGGAAAAACAACGTTCCGTCCGTAAAAACGTGATTTATGTCCGTCCGTTCGGTCGGCATTTACTCGGTTTTCGTTCCGAACTTGGAAATGGACGAAACTCAATTGTTTTGGACTCTACAACCTCAAGATCGACAAGACTTAGCCGAGACGTTTTAAGGCCAATACACAACATTTGGACCATGGGAACGGGGTTTTGTCCGGACATTCGGCTTGGCATGTACTCGATTTTTGTTCCGAACGTATAAGTGGACGAAATTCACATGTTTTCGCATGGAAAACGATACACCTAAGAGACTTGCCACTCAATTACTTAACACGGGGCGTTCTAATGGGAAAAAACAATGTTCCGTCCGTAAAAACGATATTTATGTCCGTCCGTTCGGTCGACATTAACTCGCTTTTCGGTCCGAACTTGGAAATTGACGAAACTCACTTGTTTTGGAATCTAAAAGCTCAAGATCGACAAGACTTAGCCGAGACGTTTTAAGGCCAATACAGAACATTTGGACCATGGGAACGGGGTTTTGTCCGGACATTCGGCTTGGCATGTACTCGATTTTTGTTCTGAACTTATGATTGGACGAAACACACATGTTTTCGCATGGAAAACGATACACCTAAGAGACTAGCCACTCCATTACTTAGCACGGGGCGTTCTAAGGGGAAAAAACAACGTTCCGTATGTAAAAACGTGATTTATGTCCGTACGTTCGGTCAGAATTTACTCGGTTTTCGGTCCGAACTTGGTAATGGACGAAACTCACTAGTTTTGGACTCTAAAACCTCAAGATCGACAAGACTTAGCCGGGACGTTTTAAGGCCAATACAGAACATTTGGACCATGGGAACGGGGTTTTGTCCGGACATTCGGCTTGGCATGTACTCGATTTTTGTTCCGAACTTATAAGTGGACGAAACACACATGTTTTCGCATGGAAAACGATACACCTAAGAGACTAGCCACTCCATTACTTAACTCGGGGCGTTCTAAGGGAAAAAAACAACGTTCCGTCCGTAAAAACGTGATTTATGTCCGTCCGTTCGGTCGGCATTTACTCGATTTTCTGTCCGAACTTGGAAATAGACGAAACTCACTTGTTTTGGACTCTACAACCTCAAGATCGACAAGACTTAGCCGAGACGTTTTAAGGCCAATAAACAACATTTGGACCATGGGAACGGGGTTTTGTCCGGACATTCGGCTTGGCATGTACTCGATTTTTGTTCCGAACTTATAAGTGGACAAAATTCACATGTTTTCGCATGGAAAAACGATACACCTAAGAGACTAGCCACTCCATTACTTAACTCGGGGCGTTCTAAGGTGAAAAAACAAGGTTCCGTCTGTAAAAACGTGATTTATGTCCGTCCGTTCGGTTGGCATTTACTCGATTTTCGGTCCGAACTTGGAAATGGACGAAACTCACTTGTTTTGGACTCTAAAACCTCAAGATCGACAAGACTTAGCTCGGCCGTTTTAAAGCCAATACAGAACATTTGGACAATGGGAACGGGGTTTTGTCAGGACATTCGGCTTGGTATGTACTCGATTTTTATTCCGAACATATAAGTGGACGAAAGACACATGTTTTCGCATGGAAAACGATTCACCTAAGAGACTAGCCACTCCATTACTGAACACGCGGCGTTTTAAAGGGAAAAAACAACGTTCCGTCCATAAAAACGATATTTATGTCCGTCCGTTCGGTCGACATTAACTCGGTTTTCGTTCCGAACTTGGAAATAGACGAAACTCACTTGTTTTGGAATCTAAAACCTCAAGATCGACAAGGCTTAGCCGGGACGATTTAAGGCCAATACAGAACATTTGGACCATGGGAACGAGATTTGGTCAGGACATTCGGCTTGGTATGTACTCGATTTTTGTTCTGAACATATAAGTGGACGAAACACACATGTTTTCGCATGGAAAACGATACACCTAAGAGACTAACCATTCCATTACTTAACACGGGGCGTTCTAAGGGTAAAAAACAACGTTCCGTCCGTAAAAACGTGAGTTATGTCCGTCCGTTCGGTTAGAATTTACTCAGTGTTCGGTCCGAACTTGGAAATGGACGAAACTCACTTGTTTTGGACTCTAAAACCTCAAGATCGACAAGACTTAGCCGGGACGTTTTAAGTCTAATACAGACAATTTGGACCATGGGAACGGGGTTTTGTGCGGACATTCAGCTTGGTATGTACTCGATTTTTGTTCTGAACTTATAAGTGGACGAAACACACATGTTTTTGCAAGGAAAACGATACACCTAAGAGACTAGCCACTCCATTACTTAACTCGGGGCGTTCTAAGGGGAAAAAACAACGTTCCGTCCGTAAAAACGTGATTTATGTTCGTCCGTTCGGTTAGAATTTACTCGTTTTTCGATCCGAACTTGGAAATGGACGAAACTCACTTGTTTTGGACTCTAAAACCTCAAGATCGACAAGACTTAGCCGGGACGTTTTAATTCCAATACAGAACATTTGGACCATGGGAACGGGGTTTTGTCCGGACATTCGGCTTGGTATGTACTCGATTTTTGTTCTGAACTTATAAGTGGACGAAACACACATGTTTTTGCATGAAAATGATACACCTAAGAGACTAGCCACTCCATTACTTAACTCGGGGCGTTCTAAGGTGAAAAAACAACGTTCCGTCCATAAAAACGATATTTATGTCCGTCCGTTCGGTCGAAATTAAATCGGTTTTCGGTACGAACTTGGAAATAGACGAAACTCAATTGTTTTGGAATCTAAAACCTCAAGATCGACAAGGCTTAGCCGGGACGATTTAAGGCCAATACAGAACATTTGCACCATGTGAACGGGGTTTTGTCCGGACATACGGCTTGGTATGTACTTGATTTTTGTTCGGAACTTATGAGTGGACGAAACACACATGTTTTCGCATGGAAAACGATACACCTAAAAGATTATCCACTCCATTACTTAACACGGGGCGTTCTAAGGGGAAAAAACAGCGTTCCGTCCGTAAAAACGTGATTTATGTCCGTTCGTTCGGTCGGCATTTACTCGGTTTTCGGTCCGAACTTGGAAATAGACGAAACTCACTTGTTTTGGACTCTAAAACCTCAAGATCGACAAGGCTTAGCCCGGCCGTTTTAAAGCCAATACAGAACATTTTGACAATAGGAACGGGGTTTTGTCCGGACATTCGGCTTGGTATGTACTTGATTTTTGTTCCGAACTTATAAGTGGACGAAACACACATGGAAAACGATACACCTAAGAGACTAGCCACTCCATTACTTAACTCGGGGCGTTCTAAGGTGAAAAAACAACGTTCCGTCCATAAAAACGATATTTATGTCCGTCCGTTCGGTCAGCAATAAATCGGTTTTCAGTCCGAACTTGGAAATAGATGAAACTCACTTGTTTGGGAATCTAAAACATCAAGATCGACAAGGCTTGTCCGGGACGATTTAAGGCCAATATAGAACATTTGCTCCATGGGAACGGGGTTTTGTCCAGACATTCGGCTTGGTATGTACTTGATTTTTGTTCGGAACTTATGAGTTGACGAAACACACATGTTTCCGCATGGAAAACGATACACCTAAGAGACTAGCCACTCAATTACTTAACACGGGGCGTTCTAAGGGGAAAAAACAACGTTCCGTCCGTAAAAACGTGATTTATGTCCGTCCGTTCGGTCATCATTTACTCGGTTTTCGGTCCGAACTTGGAAATGGACGAAACTCACTTGTTTTGGACTCTAAAAGCTCAAGATCGACAAGACTTAGCCGGGACGTTTTAAGGCCAATACAGAACATTTGGACCATAGGAACGGGGTTTTGTCCGGACATTCGGCTTGGTATGTACTCGATTTTTGTTCCGAACTTATAAATGGACGAAACACACATGTTTTCGCATGGAAAACGATACACCTAAGAGACTAGCCACTCAATTACTTAACATGGGGCGTTCTAAGGGGAAAAAACAACGTTCCGTCCGTAAAAACGTGATTTATGTCCGTCCGTTCGGTCATCATTTACTCGGTTTTCGGTCCGAACTTGGAAATGGTCGAAACTCACTTGTTTTGGACTCTAAAAGCTCAAGATCGACAAGACTTAGGCGGGACGTTTTAAGGCCAATACAGAACATTTGGACCATGGTAACGGGGTTTTGTCCAGACATTCGGCTTGCTGTGTACTCGATTTTTGTTCCGAACTTATAAGTGGATGAAACACACATGTTTACGCATGGAAAACGATACACCTAAGAGACTAGCCACTCCATTACTTAACTCGGGGCGTTCTAAGGTTAAAAAACAACGTTCCGTCCATAAAAACAATATTTATGTCCGTCCGTTCGGTCGACATAAACTCGGTTTTCGGTCCGAACTTGGAAATAGACGAAAGTCACTTGTTTTGGAATCTAAAACCTCAAGATCGACAAGGCTTAGCGGGGACGATTTATGGCCAATACAGAACATTTGCACCCTGGGAACGGGGTTTTGTCCGGACATTCGACTTGGTATGTACTCGATTTTTGTTCGGAACTTATGACTGGACGAAACACACATGTTTTCGAATGGAAAACGATACACCTAAGAGACTAGCCACTCCATTACTTAACACGGGGCGTTCTAAGGGGAAAAAACAACGTTCCGTCCGTAAAAACGTGACTTATGTCCGTTCGTTCGGTCGGCATTTACTCGGTTTTCGGTCCGAACTTGGAAATGGACGAAACTCACTTGTTTTGGACTCTAAAACCTCAAGATCGACAAGACTTAGCCGGGACATTTTAAGGCCAATACAGAACATTTGCGCCATGGGAACGGGGTTTTGTCCGGACATTCGACTTGGTATGTACTCGATTTTTGTTCGGAACTTATGAGTGGACGAAACACACATGTTTTCGAATGGGAAACGATACACCTAAGAGACTAGTTACTCCATTACTTAAAACGGGGCGTTCTATGGGGAAAAAACAACGTTTCGTCCGTAAAAACGTGATTTATGTCCGTTCGTTCGGTCGGCATTTACTCGGTTTTCGGTCCGAACTTGGAAATGGACGAAACTCACTTGTTTTAGGACTCTAAAACCTCAAGATCGACAAGACTTAGCCCGACCGTTTTAAAGCCAATACAGAACATTTGGACAATGGGAACGGGGTTTTGTCCGGACATTCGGCTTGGTATGTAATCGATTTTTGTTCTGAACTTATAAGTGCACGAAACACACATGGAAAACGATACACATAAGAGACTAGCCACTCCATTACTTAACACGGGGCGTTCTAAGGGGAAAAAACAACGTTCCGTCCGTAAAAACGTGATTTATGTCCGTACGTTCTGTCAGAATTTACTCGGTTTTCGGTCCGAACTTGGAAATGGACGAAACTCACTTGTTTTGGACTCTAAAACCTCAAGATCGACAAGACTTAGCCGGGACGTTTTAAGGCCAATACAGAACATTTGGACCATAGGAACGAGGTTTTGTCCGGACATTCGGCTTGGTGTGTACTCGATTTTTGTTCCGAACTTATAAGTGGATGAAACACACATGTTTTCGCATGGAAAACGATACACCTAAGAGACTAGCCACTCCATTACTTAACTCGGGGCGTTCTAAGGTTAAAAAACAACGTTCCGTGCATAAAAACAATATTTATGTCCGTCCGTTCGGTCGACATAAACTCGGTTTTCGGTCCGAACTTGGAAATAGACGAAAGTCACTTGTTTTGGAATCTAAAACCTCAAGATCGACAAGGCTTAGCGGGGACGATTTAAGGCCAATACAGAACATTTGCACCCTGGGAATGGGGTTTTGTCCGGACATTCGACTTGGTATGTACTCGATTTTTGTTCGGAACTTATTAGTGGACGAAACACACATGTTTTCGAATGGAAAACGATACACCTAAGAGACTAGCCACTCCATTACTTAACACGGGGCGTTCTAAGGGGAAAAAACAACGTTCCGTCCGTAAAAACGTGATTTATGTCCGTTCGTTCGGTCGGCATTTACTCGGTTTTCGGTCCGAACTTGGAAATGGACGAAACTCACTTGTTTTTGGACTCTAAAACCTCAAGATCGACAAGATTTAGCCCGACCGTTTTAAAGCCAATACAGAACATTTGGACAATGGGAACGGGGTTTTGTCCGGACATTCGGCTTGGTATGTACTCGATTTTTGTTCCGAACTTATAAGTGGACGAAACACACATGTTTTCGCATGGAAAACGATACACCTAAGAGACTAGCCACTCCATTACTTAACACGGGGCGTTCTAAGGGGAAAAAGCAACCTTCCGTCCGTAAAAACGTGATTTATGTCCGTCCTTTCGGTCATCATTTACTCGGTTTTCGGTCCGAACTTGGAAATGGACGAAACTCACTTGTTTTGGACTCTAAAACCTCAAGATCGACAAGACTTAGCCGGGACCTTTTAAGGCCAATACAGAACATTTGGACCATAGGAACGAGGTTTTGTCCGGACATTCGGCTTGGTGTGTACTCGATTTTTGTTCCGAACTTATAAGTGGATGAAACACACATGTTTTCGCATGGAAAACGATACACCTAAGAGACTAGCCACTCCATTACTTAACTCGGGGCGTTCTAAGGTTAAAAAACAACGTTCCGTCCATAAAAACAATATTTATGTCCGTCCGTTCGGTCGACATAAACTCGGTTTTCGGTCCGAACTTGGAAATAGACGAAAGTCACTTGTTTTAAAATCTAAAACCTCAAGATCGACAAGGGTTAGCGGGGACGATTTAAGGCCAATACAGAACATTTGCACCCTGGGAACGGGGTTTTGTCCGGACATTCGACTTGGTATGTACTCGATTTTTGTTCGGAACTTATGAGTGGACGAAACACACATGTTTTCGAATGGAAAACGATACACCTAAGAGACTAGCCACTCCATTACTTAACACGGGGCGTTCTAAGGGGAAAAAACAACGTTCCGTCCGTAAAAACGTGATTTATGTCCGTTCGTTCGGTCGGCATTTACTCGGTTTTCGGTCCGAACTTGGAAATGGACGAAACTCACTTGTTTTTGGACTCTAAAACCTCAAGATCGACAAGATTTAGCCCGACCGTTTTAAAGCCAATACAGAACATTTGGACAATGGGAACGGGGTTTTGTCCGGACATTCGGCTTGGTATGTACTCGATTTTTGTTCCGAACTTATAAGTGGACGAAACACACATGTTTTCGCATGGAAAACGATACACCTAAGAGACTAGCCACTCCATTACTTAACACGGGGCGTTCTAAGGGGAAAAAGCAACGTTCCGTCCGTAAAAACGTGATTTATGTTCGTCCGTTCGGTCGACATTTACTCGATTTTTGGTCCGATCTTGGAAATGGACGAAACTCACTTGTTTTGGACTCTAAAACCTCAAGATCGACAAGACTTAGCCCGGCCGTTTTAAAGCCAATACAAAACATTTGGACAATGGGAACGGTGTTTTGTCAGGACATTCGGCTTGGTATGTACTCGATTTTTGTTCCGAACTTATAAGTGGACGAAACACACATGTTTTCGCATGGAAAACGATACACCTAAGAGACTAGCCACTCCATTACTTAACTCGGGGCGTTCTAAGGTGAAAAAACAACGTTCCATCCATAAAAACAATATTTATGTCCGTCCGTTCGGTCGACATAAACTCGGTTTTCGGTCCGAACTTGGAAATAGACGAAAGTCACTTGTTTTGGAATCTAAAACCTCAAGATCGACAAGGCTTAGCCGGGACGATTTAAGGCCAATACAGAACATTTGCACCATGGGAACGGGGTTTTGTCCGGACATTCGACTTGGTATGTACTCGATTTTTGTTCGGAACTTATGAGTGGACGAAACACACATGTTTTAGAATGGAAAACGATACACCCAAGAGACTAGCCACTCCATTACTTAACACGGGGCGTTCTAAGGGGAAAAAGCAACGTTCCGTCCGTAAAAACGTTATTTATGTCCGTTCGTTCGGTCGGCATTTACTCGGTTTTCGGTCCGAACTTGGAAATGGACGAAACTCACTTGTTTTTGGACTCTAAAACCTCAAGATCAACAAGACTTAGCCCGACCGTTTTAAAGCCAATACAGAACATTTGGACAATGGGAACGGGGTTTTGTCCGTACATTCGGCTTGGTATGTACTCGATTTTTTTTCCGAACTTATAAGTGGATGAAACACACATGTTTTCGCATGGAAAACGATTCACCTAAGTGACTAGCCACTCCATTACTTTACACGGGGCGTTCTAAGGGGAAAAAACAACGTTCCGTCCGTAAAAACGTGATTTATGTCCGTACGTTCTGTCAGAATTTACTCGGTTTTCGGTCCGAACTTGGAAATGGACGAAACTCACTTGTTTTGGACTCTAAAACCTCAAGATCGACAAGACATAGCCGGGACATTTTAAGGCCAATACAGAACATTTGCACCATGGGAACGGGGTTTTGTCCGGACATTCGACTTGGTATGTACTCGATTTTTGTTCGGAACTTATTAGTGGACGAAACACACATGTTTTCGAATGGAAAACGATACACCTAAGAGACTAGCCACTCCATTACTTAACACGGGGCGTTCTAAGGGGAAAAAACAACGTTCCGTCCGTAAAAACGTGATTTATGTCCGTTCGTTCGGTCGGCATTTACTCGGTTTTCGGTCCGAACTTGGAAATGGACGAAACTCACTTGTTTTTGGACTCTAAAACCTCAAGATCGACAAGATTTAGCCCGACCGTTTTAAAGCCAATACAGAACATTTGGACAATGGGAACGGGGTTTTGTCCGGACATTCGGCTTGGTATGTACTCGATTTTTGTTCCGAACTTATAAGTGGACGAAACACACATGTTTTCGCATGGAAAACGATACACCTAAGAGACTAGCCACTCCATTACTTAACACGGGGCGTTCTAAGGGGAAAAAGCAACCTTCCGTCCGTAAAAACGTGATTTATGTTCGTCCGTTCGGTCGACATTTACTCGATTTTTGGTCCGATCTTGGAAATGGACGAAACTCACTTGTTTTGGACTCTAAAACCTCAAGATCGACAAGACTTAGCCCGGCCGTTTTAAAGCCAATACAAAACATTTGGACAATGGGAACGGGGTTTTGTCAGGACATTCGGCTTGGTATGTACTCGATTTTTGTTCCGAACTTATAAGTGGACGAAACACACATGTTTTCGCATGGAAAACGATACACCTAAGAGACTAGCCACTCCATTACTTAACTCGGGGCGTTCTAAGGTGAAAAAACAACGTTCCGTCCATAAAAACAATATTTATGTCCGTCCGTTCGGTCGACATAAACTCGGTTTTCGGTCCGAACTTGGAAATAGACGAAAGTCACTTGTTTTGGAATATAAAAGCTCAAGATCGACAAGGCTTAGCCGGGACGATTTAAGGCCAATACAGAACATTTGCACCATGGGAACGGGGTTTTGTCCGGACATTCGACTTGGTATGTACTCGATTTTTGTTCGGAACTTATGAGTGGACGAAACACACATGTTTTCGAATGGAAAACGATACACCCAAGAGACTAGCCACTCCATTACTTAACACGGGGCGTTCTAAGGGGAAAAAGCAACGTTCCGTCCGTAAAAACGTGATTTATGTCCGTTCGTTCGGTCGGCATTTACTCGGTTTTCGGTCCGAACTTGGAAATGGACGAAACTCACTTGTTTTTGGACTCTAAAACCTCAAGATCGACAAGACTTAGCCCGACCGTTTTAAAGCCAATACAGAAAATTTGGACAATGGGAACGGGGTTTTGTCCGGACATTCGGCTTGGTATGTACTCGATTTTTTTTCTGAACTTATAAGTGGATGAAACACACATGTTTTCGCATGGAAAACGATTCACCTAAGTGACTAGCCACTCCATTACTTTACACGGGGCGTTCTAAGGGGAAAAAACAACGTTCCGTCCGTAAAAACGTGATTTATGTCCGTCTGTTCGGTCGAATTTTACTCGGTTTTCGGTCCGAACTTGGAAATAGACGAAACTCACTTGTTTTGGAATCTAAAACCTCAAGATCGACAAGGCTTAGCCGGGACGTTTTAAGGCCAATACTGAACATTTGGACCATGGGAACGAGGTTTTGTCCGGACATTCGGCTTGGCATGTACTCGATTTTTGTTCCGAACTTATAAGTGCACGAAACACACATGGAAAACGATACACCTAAGAGACTAGCCACTCCATTACTTAACACGGGGCGTTCTAAGGGGAAAAAACAACGTTCCGTCCGTAAAAACGTGATTTATGTCCGTCCGTTCGGTCATCATTTACTCGGTTTTCGGTCCGAACTTGGAAATGTACGAAACTCACTTGTTTTGGACTCTAAAACCTCAAGATCGACAAGACTTAGCCGGGACGTTTTAAGGCCAATACAGAACATTTGGATCATAGGAACGAGGTTTTGTCCGGACATTTGGCTTGGTGTGTACTCGATTTTTGTTCCGAACTTATAAGTGGATGAAACACACATGTTTGCGCATGGAAAACGATACACCTAAGAGACTAGCCACTCCATTACTTAACTCGGGGCGTTCTAAGGTTAAAAAACAACGTTCCGTCCATAAAAACAATATTTATGTCCGTCCGTTCGGTCGACATAAACTCGGTTTTCGGTCCGAACTTGGAAATAGACGAAAGTCACTTGTTTTGGAATCTAAAACCTCAAGATCGACAAGGGTTAGCGGGGACGATTTAAGGCCAATACAGAACATTTGCACCCTGGGAACGGGGTTTTGTCCGGACATTCGACTTGGTATGTACTCGATTTTTGTTCGGAACTTATGAGTGGACGAAACACACATGTTTTCGAATGGAAAACGATACACCTAAGAGACTAGCCACTCCATTACTTAACACGGGGCGTTCTAAGGGGAAAAAACAACGTTCCGTCCGTAAAAACGTGATTTATGTCCGTTCGTTCGGTCGGCATTTACTCGGTTTTCGGTCCGAACTTGGAAATGGACGAAACTCACTTGTTTTTGGACTCTAAAACCTCAAGATCGACAAGACTTAGCCGGGACGTTTTAAGACCAATACAGAACATTTGGACCATGGGAACGGGGTTTTGTCCGGACATTCGGCTTGGTATGTACTCGATTTTTGTTCTGAACTTATAAGTGGACGAAACACACATGTTTTTGCATGGAAAACGATACACCTAAGAGACTAGCCACTCCATTACTTAACACGGGGCGTTCTAAGGGGAAAAAACAACGTTCCGTCCGTAAAAACGTGATTTATGTCCGTCCGTTCGGTCAGAATTTACTCGGTTTTTGGTCCGAACTTGGAAATGGACGAAACTCACTTGTTTTGGACTCTAAAACCTCAAGATCGACAAGACTTAGCGGGGACGTTTTAAGACCAATACAGAACATTTGGACCATGGGAACGAGGTTTTGTCCGGACATTCGGCTTGGTATGTACTCGATTTTTGTTCTGAACTTATAAGTGGACGAAACACACATGTTTTTGCATGGAAAACGATACACCTAAGAGACTAGCCACTCCATTACTTAACACGGGGCGTTCTAAGGGGAAAAAACAACGTTCCGTCCGTAAAAACGATATTTATGTCCGTCCGTTCGGTCGACATTAACTCGGTTTTCGGTCTGAACTTGGAAATAGACGAAACTCACTTGTTTTGGAATCTAAAACCTCAAGATCGACAAGGCTTAGTCGGGACGATATAAGGCCAATACAGAACATTTCCACCATGGGAACGGGGTTTTGTCCGGACATTCGGCTTGGTATGTACTCGATTTTTGCTCGGAACTTATGAGTGGACGAAACACACATGTTTTCGCATGGAAAACGATACACCTAAGAGACTAGCCACTCCATTACTTAACACGGGGCGTTCTAAGGGGAAAAAACAACGTTCCGTCCGTAAAAACGATATTTATGTCCGTCCGTTCGTTCGACATTAACTCGGTTTTCGGTCCGAACTTGGAAATAGACGAAACTCACTTGTTTTGGAATCTAAAACCTCAAGATCGACAAGACTTAGCCGGGACGTTTTAAGGCCAATACAGAACATTTGGACCATGGGAACGGGGTTTTGTCCTGACATTCGACTGGGTATGTACTCGATTTTTGTTCCGAACTTATAAGTGGACGAAACACACATGTTTTCGCATGGAAAACGATACACCTAAGAGACTAGCCACTCCATTACTTAACTCGGGGCATTCTAAGGTGAAAAACAACGTTCTGTCCAAAAAACGATATTTATGTCCTTCCGTTCATTCTGCATTAACTCTATTTTCGTTCGGTCGACATTAACTCGGTTTTCTGTCCGAACTTGGAAATAGACGGAACTCACTTGTTTTGGACTCTAAAACCTCAAGATCGACAAGAATTAGCCCGGCCGTTTTAAAGCCAATACAGAACATTTGGACAATGGGAACGGGGTTTTGTCCGGACATTCGGCTTGGCATGTACTCGATTTTTGTTCCGAACTTATAAGTGGACGAAACACACATGTTTTCGCATGGAAAACGATACACCTAAGAGACTAGCCACTCCATTATTTAACACGAGGCGCTCTAAGGGGAAAAAACAACGTTCCGTCCGTAAAAACGTGATTTATGTCCGTCCGTTCGGTCAGAATTTACTCGGTTTTCGGTCCGAACTTGGAAATGGACGAAACTCACTTGTTTTGGACTCTAAAACCTTAAGATCGACAAGACTTAGCCGGGACGTTTTAAGACCAATACTGAACATTTGGACCATGGGAACGAGGTTTTGTCCGGACATTCGGCTTGGAATGTACTCGATTTTTGTTCCGAACTTATAAGTGGACGAAACACACATGTTTTCGCATGGAAAACGATACACCTAAGAGACTAGCCACTCCATTACTCAAAACGGGGTGTTCTAAGTGGAAAAAACATAGTTCCGTCCGTAAAAACGTGATTTATGTCCGTACGTTCGGTTAGAATTTACTCGGTTTTCGGTCCAAACTTGGAAATGGACGAAACTCACTTGTTTTGGACTCTAAAACCTCCAGATCGACAAGACTTAGCCGGGACGTTTTAAGGCCAATACAGAACATTTGGACCATGGGAACGGGATTTTGTCCGGACATTCGGCTTGGTATGTACTCGATTTTTGTTTTGAACTTATAAGTGGACGAAACACACATGTTTTTGCATGGAAAACGATACACCTAAGAGACTAGCCACTCCATTACTTAACACGGGGCGTTCTAAGGGGAAAAAACAACGTTCCGTCCGTAAAAACGTGATTTATGTCCGTCCGTTCGGTCAGAATTTACTCGGTTTTCGGTCCGAACTTGGAAATGGACGAAACTCACTTGTTTTGGACTCTAAAACCTCAAGATCGACAAGACTTAGCCGGGACGTTTTAAGGCCAATACAGAACATTTGGACCATGGGAACGGGGTTTTGTCCGGACATTCGGCTTGGTATGTACTCGATTTTTGTTCTGAACTTATAAGTGGACGAAACACACATGTTTTTGGATGGAAAACGATACACCTAAGAGACTAGCCACTCCATTACTTAACTCGGGGCCTTCTAAGGTGAAAAAACAACGTTCCGTCCATAAAAACGATATTTATGTCCGTCCGTTCGTTCGACATTAACTCGGTTTTCGGTCCGAACTTGGAAATAGACGAAACTCACTTGTTTTGGAATCTAAAATCTCAAGATCGACAAGGCTTAGCCGGGACGTTTTAAGGCCAATACTGAACATTTGGACCATGGGAACGGGGTTTTGTCCGGACATTCGGGTTGGCATGTACTCGATTTTTGTTCCGAACTTATAAGTGGACGAAACACACATGTTTTCGCATGGAAAACGATACACCTAAGAGACTAGCCACTCCATTACTTAACACGGGGCGTTCTAAGTGGAAAAAACAAGGTTCCGTCCGTAAAAACGTGATTTATGTCCGTCCGTTCGGTCGGCATTTACTCGGTTTTCGGTCCGAACTTGGAAATGGACGAAACTCACTTGTTTTGGACTCTAAAACCTCAAGATCGACAAGACTTAGCCGGGACGTTTTAAGGCCAATACAGAACATTTGGACCATGGGAACGGGGTTTTGTCCGGACATTCGACTGGGTATGTACTCGATTTTTGTTCCGAACTTATAAGTGGACGAAACACACATGTTTTCACATGGAAAACGATACACCTAAGAGACTAGCCACTCCATTACTTAACTCGGGGCATTCTAAGGTGATAAACAACGTTCTGTGCAAAAAACGATATTTATGTCCGTCCGTTCATTCGGCATTAACTCTGTTTTCGTTCGGTCGGCATTAACTCGGTTTTCGGTTCGAACTTGGAAATAGACGAAACTCACTTGTTTTGGACTCTAAAACCTCAAGATCGACAAGACTTAGCCGGGACGTTTTAAGGCCAATACAGAACATTTGGACCATGGGAACGGGGTTTTGTCCGGACATTCGACTGGGTATGTACTCGATTTTTGTTCCGAACTTATAAGTGGACGAAACACACATGTTTTCGCATGGAAAACGATACACCTAAGAGACTAGCCACTCCATTACTTAACTCGGGGCATTCTAAGGTGATAAACAACGTTCTGTGCAAAAAACGATATTTATGTCCGTCCGTTCATTCGGCATTAACTCTGTTTTCGTTCGGTCGGCATTAACTCGGTTTTCGGTTCGAACTTGGAAATAGACGAAACTCACTTGTTTTGGACTCTAAAACCTCAAGATCGACAGGACTTAGCCCGACCGTTTTAAAGCCAATACAGAACATTTGGACAATGGGAACGGGGTTTTGTCCGGACATTCGGCTTGGCATGTACTCGATTTTTGTTCCGAACTTGTAAGTGGACGAAACAAACATAATTTCGCATGGAAAACGATACACCTAAGAGACTAGCCACTCCATTACTTAACACGGGGCGTTCTAAGGGGAAAAAACAACGTTCCGTCCGTAAAAACGTGATTTATGTCCGTCCGTTCGGTCAGAATTTACTCGGTTTTCGGTCCGTACTTGGAAATGGACGAAACTCACTTGTTTTGGACTCTAAAACCTCAAGATCGACAAGACTTAGCCGGGATGTTTTAAGACCAATACAGAACATTTGGACCATGGGAACGAGGTTTTGTCCGGACATTCGGCTTGGTATGTACTCGATTTTTGTTCTGAACTTATAAGTGGACGAAACACACATGTTTTTGCATGGAAAACGATACACCTAAGAGACTAGCCACTCCATTACTTAACACGGGGCGTTCTAAGGGGGAAAAACAACGTTCCGTCCGTAAAAACGATATTTATGTCCGTCCGTTCGGTCGACATTAACTCGGTTTTCGGTCTGAACTTGGAAATAGACGAAACTCACTTGTTTTGGAATCTAAAACCTCAAGATCGACAAGGCTTAGTCGGGACGATATAAGGCCAATACAGAACATTTGCACCATGGGAACGGGGTTTTGTCCGGACATTCGGCTTGGTATGTACTCGATTTTTGTTCGGAACTTATGAGTGGACGAAACACACATGTTTTCGCATGGAAAACGATACACCTAAGAGACTAGCCACTCCATTACTTAACACGGGGCGTTCTAAGGGGAAAAAACAACGTTCCGTCGGTAAAAACGATATTTATGTCCGTCCGTTCGTTCGACATTAACTCGGTTTTCGGTCCGAACTTGGAAATAGACGAAACTCACTTGTTTTGGAATCTAAAACCTCAAGATCGACAAGACTTAGCCGGGACGTTTTAAGGCCAATACAGAACATTTGGACCATGGGAACGGGGTTTTGTCCGGACATTCGACTGGGTATGTACTCGATTTTTGTTCCGAACTTATAAGTGGACGAAACACACATGTTTTCGCATGGAAAACGATACACCTAAGAGACTAGCCACTCCATTACTTAACTCGGGGCATTCTAAGGTGAAAAACAACGTTCTGTCCAAAAAACGATATTTATGTCCTTCCGTTCATTCTGCATTAACTCTATTTTCGTTCGGTCGACATTAACTCGGTTTTCTGTCCGAACTTGGAAATAGACGGAACTCACTTGTTTTGGACTCTAAAACCTCAAGATCGACAAGAATTAGCCCGGCCGTTTTAAAGCCAATACAGAACATTTGGACAATGGGAACGGGGTTTTGTCCGGACATTCGGCTTGGCATGTACTCGATTTTTGTTCCGAACTTATAAGTGGACGAAACACACATGTTTTCGCATGGAAAACGATACACCTAAGAGACTAGCCACTCCATTATTTAACACGAGGCGCTCTAAGGGGAAAAAACAACGTTCCGTCCGTAAAAACGTGATTTATGTCCGTCCGTTCGGTCAGAATTTACTCGGTTTTCGGTCCGAACTTGGAAATGGACGAAACTCACTTGTTTTGGACTCTAAAACCTTAAGATCGACAAGACTTAGCCGGGACGTTTTAAGACCAATACTGAACATTTGGACCATGGGAACGAGGTTTTGTCCGGACATTCGGCTTGGAATGTACTCGATTTTTGTTCCGAACTTATAAGTGGACGAAACACACATGTTTTCGCATGGAAAACGATACACCTAAGAGACTAGCCACTCCATTACTTAAAACGGGGTGTTCTAAGTGGAAAAAACATAGTTCCGTCCGTAAAAACGTGATTTATGTCCGTACGTTCGGTTAGAATTTACTCGGTTTTCGGTCCAAACTTGGAAATGGACGAAACTCACTTGTTTTGGACTCTAAAACCTCCAGATCGACAAGACTTAGCCGGGACGTTTTAAGGCCAATACAGAACATTTGGACCATGGGAACGGGATTTTGTCCGGACATTCGGCTTGGTATGTACTCGATTTTTGTTTTGAACTTATAAGTGGACGAAACACACATGTTTTTGCATGGAAAACGATACACCTAAGAGACTAGCCACTCCATTACTTAACACGGGGCGTTCTAAGGGGAAAAAACAACGTTCCGTCCGTAAAAACGTGATTTATGTCCGTCCGTTCGGTCAGAATTTACTCGGTTTTCGGTCCGAACTTGGAAATGGACGAAACTCACTTGTTTTGGACTCTAAAACCTCAAGATCGACAAGACTTAGCCGGGACGTTTTAAGGCCAATACAGAACATTTGGACCATGGGAACGGGGTTTTGTCCGGACATTCGGCTTGGTATGTACTCGATTTTTGTTCTGAACTTATAAGTGGACGAAACACACATGTTTATGCATGGAAAACGATACACCTAAGAGACTAGTCACTCCATTACTTAACTCGGGGCCTTCTAAGGTGAAAAAACAACGTTCCGTCCATAAAAACGATATTTATGTCCGTCCGTTCGTTCGACATTAACTCGGTTTTCGGTCCGAACTTGGAAATAGACGAAACTCACTTGTTTTGGAATCTAAAATCTCAAGATCGACAAGGCTTAGCCGGGACGTTTTAAGGCCAATACTGAACATTTGGACCATGGGAACGGGGTTTTGTCCGGACATTCGGGTTGGCATGTACTCGATTTTTGTTCCGAACTTATAAGTGGACGAAACACACATGTTTTCGCATGGAAAACGATACACCTAAGAGACTAGCCACTCCATTACTTAACACGGGGCGTTCTAAGTGGAAAAAACAAGGTTCCGTCCGTAAAAACGTGATTTATGTCCGTCCGTTCGGTCGGCATTTACTCGGTTTTCGGTCCGAACTTGGAAATGGACGAAACTCACTTGTTTTGGACTCTAAAACCTCAAGATCGACAAGACTTAGCCGGGACGTTTTAAGGCTAATACAGAACATTTGGACCATGGGAACGGGGTTTTGTCCGGACATTCGACTGGGTATGTACTCGATTTTTGTTCCGAACTTATAAGTGGACGAAACACACATGTTTTCACATGGAAAACGATACACCTAAGAGACTAGCCACTAAATTACTTAACTCGGGGCATTCTAAGGTGAAAAACAACGTTCTGTCCAAAAAACGATATTTATGTCCTTCCGTTCATTCGGCATTAACTCTGTTTTCGTTCGGTCGGCATTAACTCGGTTTTCGGTCCGAACTTGGAAATAGACGAAACTCACTTGTTTTGGACTCTAAAACCTCAAGATCGACAAGACTTAGCCCGGCCGTTTTAAAGCCAATACAGAACATTTGGACAATGGGAACGGGGTTTTGTCCGGACATTCGGCTTGGCATGTACTCGATTTTTGTTCCGAACTTATAAGTGGACGAAACACACATGTTTTTGCATGGAAAACGATACACCTAAGAGACTAGCCACTCCATTACTTAACACGGGGCGTTCTAAGGGGAAAAAACAACGTTCCGTCCGTAAAAACGTGATTTATGTCCGTCCGTTCGGTCAGAATTTACTCGGTTTTTGGTCCGAACTTGGAAATGGACGAAACTCACTTGTTTTGGACTAAAACCTCAAGATCTACAAGACTTAGCCGGGACGTTTTAAGGCCAATAAAGAACATTTGGACCATGGGAACGGGGTTTTGTCCGGACATTCGGCTTGGTATGTATTCGATTTTTGTTCTGAACTTATAAGTGGACGAAACACACATGTTTTTGCATGGAAAACGATACACCTAAGAGACTAGCCACTCCATTACTTAACTCGGGGCGTTCTAAGGTGAAAAAACAACGTTCCGTCCATAAAAACGATATTTATGTCCGTCCGTTCGTTCGACATTAACTCGGTTTTCGGTCCGAACTTGGAAATAGACGAAACTCACTTGTTTTGGAATCTAAAATCTCAAGATCGACAAGGCTTAGCCGGGACGTTTTAAGGCCAATACTGAACATTTGGACCATGGGAACGAGGTTTTGTCCGGACATTCGGCTTGGCATGTACTCGATTTTTGTTCCGAACTTATAAGTGGACGAAACACACATGTTTTCGCATGGAAAACGATACACCTAAGAGACTAGCCACTCCATTACTTAACACAGGGCGTTCTAAGTGGAAAAAACAACGTTAAAAACGTGATTTATGTCCGTCCGTTCGGTCGGCATTTACTCGGTTTTCGGTCCGAACTTGGAAATGGACGAAACTCACTTGTTTTGGACTCTAAAACCTCAAGATCGACAAGACTTAGCCGGGACGTTTTAAGGCCAATACAGAACATTTGGACCATGGGAACGGGGTTTTGTCCGGACATTCGACTGGGTATGTACTCGATTTTTGTTCCGAACTTATAAGTGGACGAAACACACATGTTTTCGCATGGAAAACGATACACCTAAGAGACTAGCCACTCCATTACTTAACTCGGGGCATTCTAAGGTGATAAACAACGTTTTGTGCAAAAAACGATATTTATGTCCGTCCGTTCATTCGGCATTAACTCTGTTTTCGTTCGGTCAGCATTAACTCGGTTTTCGGTTCGAACTTGGAAATAGACGAAACTCACTTGTTTTGGACTCTAAAACCTCAAGATCGACAAGACTTAGCCCGACCGTTTTAAAGCCAATACAGAACATTTGGACAATGGGAACGGGGTTTTGTCTGGACATTCGGCTTGGCATGTACTCGATTTTTGTTCCGAACTTGTAAGTGGACGAAACACACATAATTTCGCATGGAAAACGATACACCTAAGAGACTAGCCACTCCATTACTTAACACGGGGAGTTCTAAGGGGAAAAAACAACGTTCCGTCCGTAAAAACGTGATTTATGTCCGTCCGTTCGGTCAGAATTTACTCGGTTTTCGGTCCGTACATGGAAATGGACGAAACTCACTTGTTTTGGACTCTAAAACCTCAAGATCGACAAGACTTAGCCGGGACGTTTTAAGACCAATACAGAACATTTGGACCATGGAAACGGGGTTTTGTCCGGACATTCGGCTTGGTATGTACTCGATTTTTGTTCTGAACTTATAAGTGGACGAAACACACATGTTTTTGCATGGAAAACGATACACCTAAGAGACTAGCCACTCCATTACTTAACACGGGGCGTTCTAAGGGGAAAAAACAACGTTCCGTCCGTAAAAACGTGATTTATGTCCATCCGTTCGGTCAGAATTTACTCGGTTTTCGGTCCGAACTTGGAAATGGACGAAACTCACTTGTTTTGGACTCTAAAACCTCAAGATCGACAAGACTTAGCCGGGACGTTTTAAGACCAATACAGAACATTTGGACCATGGGAACGGGGTTTTGTCCGGACATTCGGCTTGGTATGTACTCGATTTTTGTTCTGAACTTATAAGTGGACGAAACACACATGTTTTTGCATGGAAAACGATATACCTAAGAGACTAGCCACTCCATTACTTAACACGGGGCGTTCTAAGAGGAAAAAACAACGTTCCGTCCGTAAAAACGTGATTTATGTCCGTCCGTTCGGTCAGAATTTACTCGGTTTTCGGTCCGAACTTGGAAATGGACGAAACTCACTTGTTTTGGACTCTAAAACCTCAAGATCGACAAGACTTAGCCGGGACGTTTTAAGACCAATACAGAACATTTGGATCATGGGAACGGGGTTTTGTCCGGACATTCGGCTTGGTATGTACTCGATTTTTGTTCTGAACTTATAAGTGGACGAAACACACATGTTTTTGCATGGAAAACGATACACCTAAGAGACTAGCCACTCCATTACTTAACACGGGGAGTTCTAAGTGGAAAAAACATAGTTCCGTCCGTAAAAACGTGATTTATGTCCGTACGTTCGGTTAGAATTTACTTGGTTTTCGGTCCAAACTTGGAAATGGACGAAACTCACTTGTTTTGGACTCTAAAACCTCCAGATCGACAAGACTTAGCCGGGACGTTTTAAGGCCAATACAGAACATTTGGACCATGGGAACGGGGTTTTGTCCGGATATTCGGCTTGGTATGTACTCGATTTTTGTTTTGAAATTATAAGTGGACGAAACACACATGTTTTTGCATGGAAAACGATACACCTAAGAGACTAGCCACTCCATTACTTAACACGGGGCGTTCTAAGGGGAAAAAACAACGTTCCGTCCGTAAAAACGTGATTTATGTCCGTCCGTTCGGTCAGAATTTAATCGGTTTTCGGTCCGAACTTGGAAATGGACGAAACTCACTTGTTTTGGACTCTAAAACCTCAAGATCGACAATACTTAGCCGGGACGTTTTAAAGCCA
This sequence comes from Aquilegia eximia, assembly GCA_023053565.1. NCBI lineage: Eukaryota > Viridiplantae > Streptophyta > Magnoliopsida > Ranunculales > Ranunculaceae > Aquilegia > Aquilegia eximia. The sequence continues at coordinate 24,649,736 of JALIGU010000001.1, forward strand.
ATACAGAACATTTGGACCATGGGAACGTGGTTTTGTCCGGACATTCGGCTTGGTATGTACTCGATTTTTGTTCTGAACTTATAAGTGGACGAAACACACATGTTTTTGCGTGGAAAACGATACACCTAAGAGACTAGCCACTCCATTACTTAACTCGGGGCCTTCTAAGGTGAAAAAACAACGTTCCGTCCATAAAAACAATATTTATGTCCGTCCGTTCGTTCGACATTAACTCGGTTTTCGGTCCGAACTTGGAAATAGACGAAACTCACTTGTTTTGGAATCTAAAATCTCAAGATCGACAAGGCTTAGCCGGGACGTTTTAAGGCCAATACTGAACATTTGGACCATGGGAACGAGGTTTTGTCCGGACATTCGGCTTGGCATGTACTCGATTTTTGTTCCGAACTTATAAGTGGACGAAACACACATGTTTTCGCATGGAAAACGATACACCTAAGAGACTAGCCACTCCATTACTTAACACAGGGCGTTCTAAGTGGAAAAAACAACGTTAAAAACGTGATTTATGTCCGTCCGTTCGGTCGGCATTTACTCGGTTTTCGGTCCGAACTTGGAAATGGACGAAACTCACTTGTTTTGGACTCTAAAACCTCAAGATCGACAAGACTTAGCCGGGACGTTTTAAGGCCAATACAGAACATTTGGACCATGGGAACGGGGTTTTGTCCGGACATTCGACTGGGTATGTACTCGATTTTTGTTCCGAACTTATAAGTGGACGAAACACACATGTTTTCGCATGGAAAACGATACACCTAAGAGACTAGCCACTCCATTACTTAACTCGGGGCATTCTAAGGTGATAAACAACGTTCTGTGCAAAAAACGATATTTATGTCCGTCCGTTCATTCGGCATTAACTCTGTTTTCGTTCGGTCAGCATTAACTCGGTTTTCGGTTCGAACTTGGAAATAGACGAAACTCACTTGTTTTGGACTCTAAAACCTCAAGATCGACAAGACTTAGCCCGACCGTTTTAAAGCCAATACAGAACATTTGGACAATGGGAACGGGGTTTTGTCCGGACATTCGGCTTGGCATGTACTCGATTTTTGTTCCGAACTTGTAAGTGGACGAAACACACATAATTTCGCATGGAAAACGATACACCTAAGAGACTAGCCACTCCATTACTTAACACGGGGAGTTCTAAGGGGAAAAAACAACGTTCCGTCCGTAAAAACGTGATTTATGTCCGTCCGTTCGGTCAGAATTTACTCGGTTTTCGGTCCGTACATGGAAATGGACGAAACTCACTTGTTTTGGACTCTAAAACCTCAAGATCGACAAGACTTAGCCGGGACGTTTTAAGACCAATACAGAACATTTGGACCATGGAAACGGGGTTTTGTCCGGACATTCGGCTTGGTATGTACTCGATTTTTGTTCTGAACTTATAAGTGGACGAAACACACATGTTTTTGCATGGAAAACGATACACCTAAGAGACTAGCCACTCCATTACTTAACACGGGGCGTTCTAAGGGGAAAAAACAACGTTCCGTCCGTAAAAACGTGATTTATGTCCATCCGTTCGGTCAGAATTTACTCGGTTTTCGGTCCGAACTTGGAAATGGACGAAACTCACTTGTTTTGGACTCTAAAACCTCAAGATCGACAAGACTTAGCCGGGACGTTTTAAGACCAATACAGAACATTTGGACCATGGGAACGGGGTTTTGTCCGGACATTCGGCTTGGTATGTACTCGATTTTTGTTCTGAACTTATAAGTGGACGAAACACACATGTTTTTGCATGGAAAACGATACACCTAAGAGACTAGCCACTCCATTACTTAACACGGGGCGTTCTAAGAGGAAAAAACAACGTTCCGTCCGTAAAAACGTGATTTATGTCCGTCCGTTCGGTCAGAATTTACTCGGTTTTCGGTCCGAACTTGGAAATGGACGAAACTCACTTGTTTTGGACTCTAAAACCTCAAGATCGACAAGACTTAGCCGGGACGTTTTAAGACCAATACAGAACATTTGGATCATGGGAACGGGGTTTTGTCCGGACATTCGGCTTGGTATGTACTCGATTTTTGTTCTGAACTTATAAGTGGACGAAACACACATGTTTTTGCATGGAAAACGATACACCTAAGAGACTAGCCACTCCATTACTTAACACGGGGAGTTCTAAGTGGAAAAAACATAGTTCCGTCCGTAAAAACGTGATTTATGTCCGTACGTTCGGTTAGAATTTACTCGGTTTTCGGTCCAAACTTGGAAATGGACGAAACTCACTTGTTTTGGACTCTAAAACCTCCAGATCGACAAGACTTAGCCGGGACGTTTTAAGGCCAATACAGAACATTTGGACCATGGGAACGGGGTTTTGTCCGGATATTCGGCTTGGTATGTACTCGATTTTTGTTTTGAACTTATAAGTGGACGAAACACACATGTTTTTGCATGGAAAACGATACACCTAAGAGACTAGCCACTCCATTACTTAACACGGGGCGTTCTAAGGGGAAAAAACAACGTTCCGTCCGTAAAAACGTGATTTATGTCCGTCTGTTCGGTCAGAATTTAATCGGTTTTCGGTCCGAACTTGGAAATGGACGAAACTCACTTGTTTTGGACTCTAAAACCTCAAGATCGACAATACTTAGCCGGGACGTTTTAAAGCCAATACAGAACATTTGGACCATGGGAACGTGGTTTTGTCCGGACATTCGGCTTGGTATGTACTCGATTTTTGTTCTGAACTTATAAGTGGACGAAACACACATGTTTTTGCATGGAAAACGATACACCTAAGAGACTAGCCACTCCATTACTTAACTCGGGGCCTTCTAAGGTGAAAAAACAACGTTCCGTCCATAAAAACAATATTTATGTCCGTCCGTTCGTTCGACATTAACTCGGTTTTCGGTCCGAACTTGGAAATAGACGAAACTCACTTGTTTTGGAATCTAAAATCTCAAGATCGACAAGGCTTAGCCGGGACGTTTTAAGGCCAATACTGAACATTTGGACCATGGGAACGAGGTTTTGTCCGGACATTCGGGTTGGCATGTACTCGATTTTTGTTCCGAACTTATAAGTGGACGAAACACACATGTTTTCGCATGGAAAACGATACACCTAAGAGACTAGCCACTCCATTACTTAACACGGGGCGTTCTAAGTTGAAAAAACAAGGTTCCGTCCGTAAAAACGTGATTTATGTCCGTCCGTTCGGTCGGTATTTACTCGGTTTTCGGTCCGAACTTGGAAATGGACGAAACTCACTTGTTTTGGACTCTAAAACCTCAAGATCGACAAGACTTAGCCGGGACGTTTTAAGGCCAATACAGAACATTTGGACCATGGGAACGGGGTTTTGTCCGGACATTCGACTGGGTATGTACTCGATTTTTGTTCCGAACTTATAAGTGGACGAAACACACATGTTTTCGCATGGAAAACGATACACCTAAGAGACTAGCCACTAAATTACTTAACTCGGGGCATTCTAAGGTGAAAAACAACGTTCTGTCCAAAAAACGATATTTATGTCCTTCCGTTCATTCGGCATTAACCCTGTTTTCGTTCGGTCGGCATTAACTCGGTTTTCGGTCCGAACTTGGAAATAGACGAAACTCACTTGTTTTGGACTCTAAAACCTCAAGATCGACAAGACTTAGCCCGGCCGTTTTAAAGCCAATACAGAACATTTGGACAATGGGAACGGGGTTTTGTCCGGACATTCGGCTTGGCATGTACTCGATTTTTGTTCCGAACTTATAAGTGGACGAAACACACATGTTTTTGAATGGAAAACGATACACCTAAGAGACTAGCCACTCCATTACTTAACACGGGGCGTTCTAAGGGGAAAAAACAACGTTCCGTCCGTAAAAACGTGATTTATGTCCGTCCGTTCGGTCAGAATTTACTCGGTTTTTGGTCCGAACTTGGAAATGGACGAAACTCACTTGTTTTGGACTAAAACCTCAAGATCGACAAGACTTAGCCGGGACGTTTTAAGGCCAATACAGAACATTTGGACCATGGGAACGGGGTTTTGTCCGGACATTCGGCTTGGTATGTATTCGATTTTTGTTCTGAACTTATAAGTGGACGAAACACACATGTTTTTGCATGGAAAACGATACACCTAAGAGACTAGCCACTCCATTACTTAACTCGGGGCGTTCTAAGGTGAAAAAACAACGTTCCGTCCATAAAAACGATATTTATGTCCGTCCGTTCGTTCGACATTAACTCGGTTTTCGGTCCGAACTTGGAAATAGACGAAACTCACTTGTTTTGGAATCTAAAATCTCAAGATCGACAAGGGTTAGCCGGGAAGTTTTAAGGCCAATACTGAACATTTGGACCATGGGAACGAGGTTTTGTCCGGACATTCGGCTTGGCATGTACTCGATTTTTGTTCCGAACTTATAAGTGGACGAAACACACATGTTTTCGCATGGAAAACGATACACCTAAGAGACTAGCCACTAAATTACTTAACTCGGGGCATTCTAAGGTGAAAAACAACGTTCTGTCCAAAAAATGATATTTATGTCCTTCCGTTCATTCGGCATTAACTCTGTTTTCGTTCGGTCGGCATTAACTAGGTTTTCGGTCCGAACTTGGAAATAGACGAAACTCACTTGTTTTGGACTCTAAAACCTCAAGATCGACAAGACTTAGCCCGGTCGTTTTAAAGCCAATACAGAACATTTGGACAATGGGAACGGGGTTTTGTCCGGACATTCGGCTTGGCAAGTACTCGATTTTTGTTCCGAACTTATAAGTGGACGAAACACACATGTTTTTGCATGGAAAACGATACACCTAAGAGACTAGCCACTCCATTACTTAACACGGGGCGTTCTAAGGGGAAAAAACAACGTTCCGTCCGTAAAAACGTGATTTATGTCCGTCCGTTCGGTCAGAATTTACTCGGGTTTTGGTCCGAACTTGGAAATGGACGAAACTCACTTGTTTTGGACTAAAACCTCAAGATCGACAAGACTTAGCCGGGACGTTTTAAGGCCAATACAGAACATTTGGACCATGGGAACGGGGTTTTGTCCGGACATTCGACTGGGTATGTACTCGATTTTTGTTCCGAACTTATAAGTGGACGAAACACACATGTTTTCGCATGGAAAACGATACACCTAAGAGACTAGCCACTCCATTACTTAACTCGGGGCATTCTAAGGTGAAAAACAACGTTCTGTCCAAAAAACGATATTTATGTCCTTCCGTTCATTCGGCATTAACTCTGTTTTCGTTCGGTCGGCATTAACTCGGTTTTCGGTCCGAACTTGGAAATAGACGAAACTCACTTGTTTTGGACTCCAAAACCTCAAGATCGACAAGACTTAGCCCGACCGTTTTAAAGCCAATACAGAACATTTGGACAATGGGAACGGGGTTTTGTCCGGACATTCGGCTTGGCATGTACTCGATTTTTGTTCCAAACTTATAAGTGGACGAAACACACATGTTTTCGCATGGAAAACGATACACCTAAGAGACTAGCCACTCCATTACTTAACACGGGACGTTCTAAGGGGAAAAAACAACGTTCCGTCCGTAAAAACGTGATTTATGTCCGTCCGTTCGGTCAGAATTTACTCGGTTTTCGGTCCGAACTTGGAAATAGACGAAACTCACTTGTTTTGGACTTTAAAACCTCAAGATCGACAAGACTTAGCCGGGACGTTTTAAGACCAATACAGAACATTTGGACCATGGGAACGGGGTTTTGTCCGGACATTCGGCTTGGTATGTACTCGATTTTTGTTCTGAACTTATAAGTGGACGAAACACACATGTTTTTGCATGGAAAACGATACACCTAAGAGACTAGCCACTCAATTACTTAACTCGGGGCGTTCTAAGGTGAAAAAACAACGTTCCGTCCATAAAAACGATATTTATGTCCGTCCGTTCGTTCGACATTAACTCGGTTTTCGGTCCGAAGTTGGAAATAGACGAAACTCACTTGTTTTGGAATCTAAAATCTCAAGATCGACAAGACTTAGCCCGACCGTTTTAAATCCAATACAGAACATTTGGACAATAGGAACGGGGTTTTGTCCGGACATTCGGCTTGGTATGTACTCGATTTTTGTTCCGAACTTATAAGTGGACGAAACACACATGTTTTCGCATGGAAAACGATACACCTAAGAGACTAGCCACTCCATTACTTAACACGGGGTGTTCTAAGGTTAAAAAACAATGTTCCGTCCGTAAAAACGTGATTTATGTCCGTCCGTTCGGTCGGCATTTACTAGGTTTTCGGTCCGAACATGGAAATGGACGAAACTCACTTGTTTTGGACTCTAAAACCTCAAGATCGACAAGACTTAGCCGGGACGTTTTAAGGCCAATACAGAACATTTGGACCATGGGAACGGGGTTATGTCCGGACATTCGGCTTGGTATGTACTCGATTTTTGTTCCGAACTTATAAGTGGATGAAACACACATGTTTTTGCATGGAAAACGATACACCTAAGAGACTAGCCACTCCATTACTTAACTCGGGGCGTTCAAAGGTGAAAAAACAACGTTCCGTCCATAAAAACGATATTTTTGTCCGTTGGTTTGGTCGACATTAACTTGGTTTTCGGTCCGAACTTCGAAATAGACGAAACTCACTTGTTTTGGAATCTAAAACCTCAAGATCGACAAGGCATAACCGGGACGATTTAAGGCCAATACAGAACATTTGGACCATGGGAACGGGGTTTTGTCCGGACATTCGGCTTGGCATGTACTCGATTTTTGTTATGAACTTATAAGTGGACGAAACACACATGTTTTTGCATGGAAAGCGATACACCTAAGAGATTAGCCACTCCATTACTTAACTCGGGGCATTCTAAGGTGAAAAACAACGTTCTGTCCAAAAAACGATATTTATGTCCTTCCGTTCATTCGCCATTAACTCTGTTTTCGTTCGGTCGGCATTAACTCGGTTTTCGGTCCGAACTTGGAAATAGACGAAACTCACTTGTTTTGGACTCTAAAACCTCAAGGTCGACAAGACTTAGCCCGGCCGTTTTAAAGCCAATACAGAACATTTGGACAATGGGAACGGGGTTTTGTCCGGACATTCGGCTTGGCATGTACTCGATTTTTGTTCCGAACTTATAAGTGGACGAAACACACATGTTTTTGCATGGAAAACGATACACCTAAGAGACTAGCCACTCCATTACTTAACACGGGGCGTTCTAAGGGGAAAAAACAACGTTCCGTCCGTAAAAACGTGATTTATGTCCGTCCGTTCGGTCAGAATTTACTTGATTTTCGGTCCGAACTTGGAAATGGACGAAACTCACTATTTTTGGACTCTAAAACCTCAAGATCGACAAGACTTAGCCGGGACGTTTTAAGGCCAATACAGAACATTCGGACCATGGGAACGGGGTTATGTCCGGACATTCGGCTTGGTATGTACTCGATTTTTGTTCCGAACTTATAAGTGGATGAAACACACATGTTTTTGCAGGGAAAACGATACACCTAAGAGACTAGCCACTCCATTACTTAACTCGGGGGGTTCAAAGGTGAAAAAACAACGTTCCGTCCATAAAAACGATATTTATGTCCGTTCATTTGGTCGACATTAACTTGGTTTTCGGTCCGAACTTGGAAATAGACGAAACTCACTTGTTTTGGAATCTAAAACCTCAAGATCGACAAGGCATAGCCGAGACGATTTAAGGCCAATACAGAACATTTGCACCATGGCAACGAGGTTTTGTCCGGACATTCGGCTTGGTATGTACTCGATTTTTGTTCGGAACTTATGAGTGGACGAAATACCTGTTTTCGCATGGAAAACGATACTAGCCACTCCATTACTTAACACGGGGCGTTCTAAGGGGAAAAAACAATGTTCCGTACGTAAAAACGTGATTTATGTCCGTCAGTTCGGTCGGCATTTACTCGGTTTTCGGTCCGAACATGGAAATGGACGAAACTCACTTTCTTTGGACTCTAAAACCTCAAGATCGACAAGACTTAGCCGGAACGTTTTAAGGCCAATACAGAACATTTGGACCATGGGAACGGGGTTTTGCCCGGACATTCGACTGGGTATGTACTCGATTTTTGTTCCGAACTTATAAGTGGACGAAACACACATGTTTTCGCATGGAAAACGATACACCTAAGAGACTAGCCACTCCATTACTTAACTCGGGGCATTCTAAGGTGAAAAACAACGTTCTGTCCAAAAAACGATATTTATGTCCTTCCGTTCATTCGGCATTAACTCTGTTTTCGTTCGGTCGGCATTAACTCGTTTTTTGGTCCGAACTTGGAAATAGACGAAACTCACTTGTTTTGGACTCTAAAACCTCAAGATCGACAAGACTTAGCCCGGCCGTTTTAAAGCCAATACAGAACATTTGGACAATGGGAACGGGGTTTTGTCCGGACATTCTGCTTGGCATGTACTCGATTTTTGTTCCGAACTTATAAGTGGACGAAACACACATGTTTTCGCATGGAAAACGATACACCTACGAGACTAGCCACTCCATTACTTAACACGGGGCGCTCTAAGGGGAAAAAACAACGTTCCGTCCGTAAAAACGTGATTTATGTCCGTCCGTTCGGTCAGAATTTACTCGGTTTTCGGTCCGAACTTGGAAATGGACGAAACTCACTTGTTTTGGACTCTAAAACCTCAAGATCGACAAGACTTAGCCGGGACGTTTTAAGGCCAATACAGAACATTTGGACAATGGGAACGGGGTTTTGTCCGGACATTCGGCTTGGTATGTACTCGATTTTTGTTATGAACTTATAAGTGGACGAAACACACATGTTTTTGCATGGAAAGCGATACACCTAAGAGACTAGCCACTCCAGTACTTAACTCGGGGCGTTCTAAGGTGAAAAAACAACGTTACGTCCATAAAAACGATATTTATGTCCGTCCGTTCGTTCGACATTAACTCGGTTTTCGGTCCGAACTTGGAAATAGACGAAACTCACTTGTTTTGGAATCTAAAATCTCAAGATCGACAAGGCTTAGCCGGGACGTTTTAAAGCCAATACAGAACATTTGCACCATGGGAACAAGGTTTTGTCCGGACATTCGGCTTGGTATGTACTCGATTTTTGTTCTGAACTTATAAGTGGACGAAACACACATGTTTTTGCATGGAAAGCGATACACCTAAGAGATTAGCCACTCCATTACTTAACTCGGGGCATTCTAAGGTGAAAAACAACGTTCTGTCCAAAAAACGATATTTATGTCCTTCCGTTCATTCGCCATTAACTCTGTTTTCGTTCGGTCGGCATTAACTCGGTTTTCGGTCCGAACTTGGAAATAGACGAAACTCACTTGTTTTGGACTCTAAAACCTCAAGGTCGACAAGACTTAGCCCGGCCGTTTTAAAGCCAATACAGAACATTTGGACAATGGGAACGGGGTTTTGTCCGGACATTCGGCTTGGCATGTACTCGATTTTTGTTCCGAACTTATAAGTGGACGAAACACACATGTTTTTGCATGGAAAACGATACACCTAAGAGACTAGCCACTCCATTACTTAACACGGGGCGTTCTAAGGGGAAAAAACAACGTTCCGTCCGTAAAAACGTGATTTATGTCCGTCCGTTCGGTCAGAATTTACTTGATTTTCGGTCCGAACTTGGAAATGGACGAAACTCACTATTTTTGGACTCTAAAACCTCAAGATCGACAAGACTTAGCCGGGACGTTTTAAGGCCAATACAGAACATTCGGACCATGGGAACGGGGTTATGTCCGGACATTCGGCTTGGTATGTACTCGATTTTTGTTCCGAACTTATAAGTGGATGAAACACACATGTTTTTGCAGGGAAAACGATACACCTAAGAGACTAGCCACTCCATTACTTAACTCGGGGGGTTCAAAGGTGAAAAAACAACGTTCCGTCCATAAAAACGATATTTATGTCCGTTCATTTGGTCGACATTAACTTGGTTTTCGGTCCGAACTTGGAAATAGACGAAACTCACTTGTTTTGGAATCTAAAACCTCAAGATCGACAAGGCATAGCCGAGACGATTTAAGGCCAATACAGAACATTTGCACCATGGCAACGAGGTTTTGTCCGGACATTCGGCTTGGTATGTACTCGATTTTTGTTCGGAACTTATGAGTGGACGAAATACCTGTTTTCGCATGGAAAACGATACTAGCCACTCCATTACTTAACACGGGGCGTTCTAAGGGGAAAAAACAATGTTCCGTACGTAAAAACGTGATTTATGTCCGTCAGTTCGGTCGGCATTTACTCGGTTTTCGGTCCGAACATGGAAATGGACGAAACTCACTTTCTTTGGACTCTAAAACCTCAAGATCGACAAGACTTAGCCGGAACGTTTTAAGGCCAATACAGAACATTTGGACCATGGGAACGGGGTTTTGCCCGGACATTCGACTGGGTATGTACTCGATTTTTGTTCCGAACTTATAAGTGGACGAAACACACATGTTTTCGCATGGAAAACGATACACCTAAGAGACTAGCCACTCCATTACTTAACTCGGGGCATTCTAAGGTGAAAAACAACGTTCTGTCCAAAAAACGATATTTATGTCCTTCCGTTCATTCGGCATTAACTCTGTTTTCGTTCGGTCGGCATTAACTCGTTTTTTGGTCCGAACTTGGAAATAGACGAAACTCACTTGTTTTGGACTCTAAAACCTCAAGATCGACAAGACTTAGCCCGGCCGTTTTAAAGCCAATACAGAACATTTGGACAATGGGAACGGGGTTTTGTCCGGACATTCTGCTTGGCATGTACTCGATTTTTGTTCCGAACTTATAAGTGGACGAAACACACATGTTTTCGCATGGAAAACGATACACCTACGAGACTAGCCACTCCATTACTTAACACGGGGCGCTCTAAGGGGAAAAAACAACGTTCCGTCCGTAAAAACGTGATTTATGTCCGTCCGTTCGGTCAGAATTTACTCGGTTTTCGGTCCGAACTTGGAAATGGACGAAACTCACTTGTTTTGGACTCTAAAACCTCAAGATCGACAAGACTTAGCCGGGACGTTTTAAGGCCAATACAGAACATTTGGACAATGGGAACGGGGTTTTGTCCGGACATTCGGCTTGGTATGTACTCGATTTTTGTTATGAACTTATAAGTGGACGAAACACACATGTTTTTGCATGGAAAGCGATACACCTAAGAGACTAGCCACTCCAGTACTTAACTCGGGGCGTTCTAAGGTGAAAAAACAACGTTACGTCCATAAAAACGATATTTATGTCCGTCCGTTCGTTCGACATTAACTCGGTTTTCGGTCCGAACTTGGAAATAGACGAAACTCACTTGTTTTGGAATCTAAAATCTCAAGATCGACAAGGCTTAGCCGGGACGTTTTAAAGCCAATACAGAACATTTGCACCATGGGAACAAGGTTTTGTCCGGACATTCGGCTTGGTATGTACTCGATTTTTGTTCTGAACTTATAAGTGGACGAAACACACATGTTTTTGCATGGAAAACGATACACCTAAGAGACTAGCCACTCCATTACTTAACTCGGGGCGTTCTAAGGTGAAAAAACAACGTTCCGTCCATAAAAACGATATTTATGTCCGTCCGTTCGTTCGACATTAACTCGGTTTTCGTTCCGAACTTGGAAATAGACGAAACTCACTTGTTTTGGAATCTAAAATCTCAAGATCGACAAGACTTAGCCCGACCGTTTTAAATCCAATAAAAAACATTTGGACAATAGGAACGGGGTTTTGTCCGGACATTCGGCTTGGTATGTACTCGATTTTTGTTCCGAACTTATAAGTGGACGAAACACACATGTTTTCGCATGGAAAACGATACACCTAAGAGACTAGCCACTCCATTACTTAACTCGGGGCGTTCTAATGGGAAAAAACAACGTTCCGTCCGTAAAAACGTGATTTATGTCCGTCCGTTCGGTCGGCATTTACTCGGTTTTCGGTCTGAACTTGGAAATGGACGAAACTCACTTGTTTTGGACTCTAAAACCTCAAGATCGACAAGACTTAGCCGGGACGTTTTAAAGCCAATACAGAACATTTGCACCATGGGAATAAGGTTTTGTCCGGACATTCGGCTTGGTATGTACTCGATTTTTGTTCTGAACTTATAAGTGCATGAAACACACATGTTTTTGCATGGAAAACGATACACCTAAGAGACTAGCCATTCCATTACTTAACTCGGGGCGTTCTAAGGGGAAAAAACAACGTTCCGTCCATAAAAACGATATTTATGTCCGTCCGATCGTTCGACATTAACTCGGTTTTCGGTCCGAACTTGGAAATAGACGAAACTCACTTGTTTTGGAATCTAAAATCTCAAGATCGACAAGACTTAGCCCGACCGTTTTAAATCCAATAAAGAACATTTGGACAATAGGAACGGGGTTTTGTCCGGACATTCGGCTTGGTATGTACTCAATTTTTGTTCCGAACTTATAAGTGGACGAAACACACATGTTTTCGCATGGCAAACGATACACCTAAGAGACTAGCCACTCCATTACTTAACACGGGGAGTTCTAAGGTTAAAAAATAATGTTCCGTCCGTAAAAACGTGATTTATGTCCGTCCGTTCGGTCGGCATTTACTAGGTTTTCGGTCCGAACATGGAAATGGAAGAAACTCACTTGTTTTGGACTCTAAAACCTCAAGATCGACAAGACTTAGCCGGGACGTTTTAAGGCCAATACAGAACATTTGGACCATGGGAACGGGGTTATGTCCGGACATTCGTCTTGGTATGTACTCGATTTTTGTTCCGAACTTATAAGTGGATGAAACACACATGTTTTTGCATGGAAAACGATACACCTATGAGACTAGCCACTCCATTACTTAACACGGGGCGTTCTAAGGGGAAAAAACAACGTTCCGTCTGTAAAAACGTGATTTATGTCCGTACGTTTGGTCAGAATTTACTCGGTTTTCGGTCCGAACTTGGTAATGGACGAAACTCACTTGTTTTGGACTCTAAAACCTCAAGATCGACAAGACTTAGCCGGGACGTTTTAAGGCCAATACAGAACATTTGGACCATGGGAACGGGGTTTTGTCCGGACATTCGGCTTGGTATGTACTCGATTTTTGTTCTGAATTTATAAGTGGACGAAACACACATGTTTTTGCATGGAAAACGATACACCTAAGAGACTAGCCACTCCATTACTTAACTCGGGGCGTTCTAGTGGGAAAAAACAACGTTCCGTCCGTAAAAACGTGATTTATGTCCGTCCGTTCGGTCGGCATTTACTAGGTTTTCGGTCCGAACATGGAAATGGAAGAAACTCACTTGTTTTGGACTCTAAAACCTCAAGATCGACAAGACTTAGCCGGGACGTTTTAAGGCCAATACAGAACATTTGGACCATGGGAACGGGGTTATGTCCGGACATTCGTCTTGGTATGTACTCGATTTTTGTTCCGAACTTATAAGTGGATGAAACACACATGTTTTTGCATGGAAAACGATACACCTATGAGACTAGCCACTCCATTACTTAACACGGGGCGTTCTAAGGGGAAAAAACAACGTTCCGTCTGTAAAAACGTGATTTATGTCCGTACGTTTGGTCAGAATTTACTCGGTTTTCGGTCCGAACTTGGTAATGGACGAAACTCACTTGTTTTGGACTCTAAAACCTCAAGATCGACAAGACTTAGCCGGGACGTTTTAAGGCCAATACAGAACATTTGGACCATGGGAACGGGGTTTTGTCCGGACATTCGGCTTGGTATGTACTCGATTTTTGTTCTGAATTTATAAGTGGACGAAACACACATGTTTTTGCATGGAAAACGATACACCTAAGAGACTAGCCACTCCATTACTTAACTCGGGGCGTTCTAGTGGGAAAAAACAACGTTCCGTCCGTAAAAACGTGATTTATGTCCGTCCGTTCGGTCGGCATTTACTCGGTTTTCGGTCCGAACTTGGAAATGGACGAAACTCACTTGTTTTGGACTCTAAAACCTCCAGATCGACAAGACTTAGCCGGGACGTTTTAAAGCCAATACAGAACATTTGCACCATGGGAACAAGGTTTTGTCCGGACATTCGGCTTGGTATGTACTCGATTTTTGTTCTGAACTTATAAGTGGACGAAACACACATGTTATTGCATGGAAAACGATACACCTAAGAGACTAGCCACTCCATTACTTAACTCGGGGAGTTCTAAGGTGAAAAAACAACGTTCCGTCCATAAAAACGATATTTATGTCCGTCCGTTCGTTCGACATTAACTCGGTTTTCGGTCCGAACTTGGAAATAGACGAAACTCACTTGTTTTAGAATCTAAAATCTCAAGATCAACAAGACTTAGCCCGACCGTTTTAAATCCAATAAAAAACATTTGGACAATAGGAACGGTGTTTTGTCCGGACATTCGGCTTGGTATGTACTCGATTTTTGTTCCGAACTTATAAGTGGACGAAACACACATGTTTTCGCATGGAAAACGATACACCTAAGAGACTAGCCACTCCATTACTTAACACGGGGCGTTCTAAGGTTAAAAAACAATGTTCCGTCCGTAAAAACGTGATTTATGTCCGTCCGTTCGGTCGGCATTTACTAGGTTTTCGGTCCGAACATGTAAATGGATGAAACTCACTTGTTTTGGACTCTAAAACCTCAAGATCGACAAGACTTAGCCGGGACGTTTTAAGGCCAATACAGAACATTTGGACCATGGGAACGGGGTTATGTCCGGACATTCGGCTTGGTATGTACTCAATTTTTGTTCCGAACTTATAAGTGGATGAAACACACATGTTTTTGCATGGAAAACGATACACCTAAGAGACTAGCCACTCCATTACTTAACTCGGGGCGTTCAAAGGTGAAAAAACAACGTTCCGTCCATAAAACCGATATTTATGTCCGTTCGTTTGGCCGACATTAACTTGGTTTTCGGTCCGAACTTGGAAATAGCCGAAACTCACTTGTTTTGGAATCTAAAACCTCAAGATCGACAAGGCATAGCCGGGACGATTTAAGGCCAATACAGAACATTTGCACCATGGGAACGAGGTTTTGTCCGGACATTCGGCTTGGTATGTACTCGATTTTTGTTCGGAACTTATGAGTGGACGAAATACATGTTTTCGCATGGAAAACGATACTAGCCACTCCATTACTTAACTCGGGGCATTCTAAGGTGAAAAACAACGTTCTATCCAAAAAACGATATTTATGTCCTTCCGTTCATTCGGCATTAACTCTGTTTTCGTTCGGTCGGCATTAACTCGGTTTTCGGTCCGAACTTGGAAATAGACGAAACTCACTTGTTTTGGACTCTAAAACCTCAAGATCGACAAGACTTAGCCCGGCCGTTTTAAAGCGAATACAGAACATTTGGACAATGGGAACGGGGTTTTGTCCGGACATTCGGCTTGGCATGTACTCGATTTTTGTTCCAAACTTATAAGTGGACGAAACACACATGTTTTCGCATGGAAAACGATACACCTAAGAGATTAGCCACTCCATTACTTAACACGGGGCGCTCTAAGGGGAAAAAACAACGTTCCGTCCGTAAAAACGTGATTTATGTCCGTCCGTTCGGTCAGAATTTACTCGGTTTTCGGTCCGAACTTGGAAATGGACGAAACTCACTTGTTTTGGACTCTAAAACCTCAAGATCGACAAGACTTAGCCGGGACGTTTTAAGGCCAATACAGAACATTTGGACCATGGGAACGGGGTTTTGTCCGGACATTCGGCTTGGTATGTACTCGATTTTTGTTCTAAACTTATAAGTGGACGAAACACACATGTTTTTGCATGGAAAACGATACACCTAAGAGACTAGCCACTCCATTACTTAACTCGGGGCGTTCTAATGGGAAAAAACAACGTTCCGTCCGTAAAAACGTGATTTATGTCCGTCCGTTCGGTCGGCATTTACTCGGTTTTCGGTCCGAACTTGGAAATGGACGAAACTCACTTGTTTTGGACTCTAAAACCTCAAGATCGACAAGACTTAGCCTACAGAACATTTGCACCATGGGAACGAGGTTTTGTCCGGACATTCGGCTTGGTATGTACTCGATTTTTGTTCGGAACTTATGAGTGGACGAAACACACATGTTTTCCCATGGAAAACGATACACCTAAGAGACTAGCCACTCCATTACTTAACTCGGGGCGTTCTAAGGTGAAAAAACAACGTTCCGTCCATAAAAACGATATTTATGTCCGTTCGTTCGCTCGACATTAACTCGGTTTTCGGTCCGAACTTGGAAATAGACGAAACTCACTTGTTTTGGAATCTAAGACCTCAAGATCGACAAGGCTTAGCCGGGACAATTTAAGACCAATACAGAACATTTGGACCATGGGAGCAGAGTTTTGTCCGGACATTCGTCTTGGCATGTACTCGATTTTTGTTCCGAACTTATAAGTGGAAGAAACACACATGTTTTCGCATGGAAAACGATACACCTAAGAGACTAGCCACTCCATTACTTAACTAGGGGCGTTCTAAGGTGAAAAAGAACGTTCCGTCCATAAAAACGTGATTTATGTCCTTCCGTTCGGTCGGCATTTACTCGGTCTTCGGTCCGAACTTGGAAATGGACGAAACTCACTTGTTTGGACTCTAAAACCTCAAGATCGACAAGACTTAGCCGGGACGTTTTAAGGCCAATACAGAACATATGCACCATGGGAACGAGGTTTTGTCCGGACATTCGGCTTGGTATGCACTCGATTTTTGTTCGGAACTTATGAGTGGACGAAACACACATGTTTTCGCATGGAAAACGATACACGTAAGAGACTAGCCACTCCATTACTTAACACGGGGCGTTCTAAGGGGAAAAAACAATGTTCCGTCCGTAAGAACGTGATTTATGTCCGTCCGTTCGGTCGGCATTAACTCGGTTTTCGGTCCGAACTTGGAAATAGACGAAACTCAATTGTTTTGGACTCTAAAACCTCAAGATCGACAAGACTTAGCCCGTCCGTTTTGAAGCCAATACAGAACATTTGGACAATGGGAACGGGGTTTTGTCCGAACATTCGGCTTGCATGTACTCGATTTTTGTTCCGAACTTATAAGTGGACGAAACACACATGTTTTCGCATGGAAAACGATACGCTTAAGAGACTAGCAACTCCATTACTTAGACGGGGCGTTCTAAGGGGAAAAAACAACATTCCGTCCGTAAAAACGTGATTTATGTCCGTCCGTTCGGTCAGAATTTACTCGGTTTTCGGTCCGAACTTGGAAATGGACGAAACTCACTTGTTTTGGACTCTAAAACCTCAAGATCGACAAGACTTAGCCGGGACGTTTTAAGACCAATACAGAACATTTGGACAATGGGAACGGGGTTTTGTCCGAACATTCGGCTTGGCATGTACTCGATTTTTGTTCCAAACTTATAAGTGGACGAAACACAAATGTTTTCGCATGGAAAACGATACACCTAAGAGACTAGCCACTCCATTACTTAACACGGGGCGTTCTAAGGGGAAAAAACAACGTTCCGTCAGTAAAAACGTGATTTATGTCCGTACGTTCGGTCAGAAATTACTCGGTTTTCGGTACGAACTTGGTAATGGATGAAACTCACTTGTTTTGGACTCTAAAACCTTAAGATCGACAAGACTTACCCGGGACGTTTTAAGGCCAATACAGAACATTCGGACCTTGGGAACGGGGTTTTCTCTGGACATTCGGCTTGGTATGTACTCGATTTTTGTTCCGAACTTATAAGTGGACGAAACACACATGTTTTCGCATGGAAAACGATACACCTAAGAGACTAGCCACTCCATTACTTAACTCGGGGCGTTCTAAGGTGAAAAAACAACGTTCCGTCCATAAAATCGATATTTATGTCCATCCGTTCGGTCGACATTAACTCGGTGTTCGGTCCGAAATTGGAAATAGACGAAACTCACATGTTTTGTAATCTAAAACCTGAAGATCGACAAGGCTTAGCCAGGACGATTTAGGGCCAATACAGAACATTTGCACCATGGGAACGGGGTTTTGTCCGGACATTCGGCTTGGTATGTACTCGATTTTTGTTCGGAACTTATGAGTGGACGAAACACACATGTTTTCGCATGGACAACGATACACCTAAGAGACTAGCCACTCCATTACTTAACACGGGGGGTTCTAAGGGGAAAAAACAATGTTCCGTCCGTAAAAACGTGATTTATGTCCGTCCGTTCAGTCGGCATTTACTCGGTTTTCGGTCCGAACTTGGTAATGGACGAAACTCACTTGTTTTGGACTCTAAAACCTCAAGAACGACAAGACTTAGCCCGACCGTTTTAAAGCCAATACTGAACATTTGGACAATGGAAACGGGGCTTTGTCCGGATATTCGGCTTGGTATGTAGTCGATTTTTGTTCCGAACTTATAAGTGGACGAAACACACATGTTTTTGCATGGAAAACGATACACCTAAGAGACTAGCCATTCCATTACTTAACTCGGGGCGTTCTAAGGTGAAAAAACAACGTTCTGTCCATAAAAACGGTATTTATGTCCGTCCGTTCGGTCGGCATTAACTCGGTTTTCGTTCGGTCGGCATTAACTCGGTTTTCGGTCCAAACTTGAAAATAGACGAAACTCACTTGTTTTGGAATCTAAAACCTCAAGATCGACTAGGCTTAGACGGGACGTTTTAAGGCCAATACTGAACAATCGGACCTTGGGAACGGGGTTTTGTCTGGACATTCGGCTTGGTATGTACTCGATTTTTGTTCCGAACTTATAAGTGGACGAAACACACATGCTTTCGCATGGAAAACGATACACCTAAGAGACTAGCCACTCCATTACTTAACTCGGGGCGTTCTAAGGTGAAAAAACAATGTTCCGTCCGTAAAAACGTGATTTATGTCCTTCCGTTCGGTCGGCATTTACTCGGTTTTCGGTCCGAACATGAAAATGGACGAAACTCACTTGTTTTGGACTCTAAAACCTCAAGATCGACAAGACTTAGCCGGGACGTTTTAAGGCCAATACAGAACAATTGGACCATGGGAACGTGGTTTTGTCCGGACATTCGGCTTGGCATTTACTCGATTTTTGTTCCGAACTTATAAGTGGACGAAACACACATGTTTTCGCATGGAAAACGATACACCTAAGAGACTAGCCACTCCATTACTTAACACGGGGCGTTCTAAGGGGAAAAAACAACGTTCCGTCCGTAAAAACGTGATTTATGTCCGTCCGTTCGGTCATAATTTACTCGGTTTTCGGTCCGAACTTTGAAATGGACGAAACTCACTTGTTTTGGACTCTAAAACCTCAAGATCGACAAGACTTAGCCGGGACGTTTTAAGACCAATACAGAACATTTGGACAATGGGAACGGGGTTTTGTCCGAACATTCGGCTTGGCATGTACTCGATTTTTGTTCCAAACTTATAAGTGGACGAAACACAAATGTTTTCGCATGGAAAACGATACACCTAAGAGACCAGCCACTCCATTACTTAACACGGGGCATTCTAAGGGGAAAAAACAACGTTCCGTCAGTAAAAACGTGATTTATGTCCGTACGTTCGGTCAGAAATTACTCGGTTTTCGGTACGAACTTGGTAATGGATGAAACTCACTTGTTTTGGACTCTAAAACCTTAAGATCGACAAGACTTACCCGGGACATTTTAAGGCCAATACAGAACATTCGGACCTTGGGAACGGGGTTTTCTTTGGACATTCGGCTTGGTATGTACTCGATTTTTGTTCCAAACTTATAAGTGGACGAAACACACATGTTTTCGCATGGAAAACGATACACCTAAGAGACTAGCCACTCCATTACTTAACTCGGGGCGTTCTAAGGTGAAAAAACAACGTTCCGTCCATAAAATCGATATTTATGTCCATCCGTTCGGTCGACATTAACTCGGTGTTCGGTCCGAAATTGGAAATAGACGAAACTCAAATCTTTTGTAATCTAAAACCTGAAGATCGACAAGGCTTAGCCAGGACGATTTAGGGCCAATACAGAACATTCGCACCATGGGAACGGGGTTTTGTCCGGACATTCGGCTTGGTATGTACTCGATTTTTGTTCGGAACTTATGAGTGGACGAAACACACATGTTTTCGCATGGACAACGATACACCTAAGAGACTAGCCACTCCATTACTTAACACGGGGGGTTCTAAGGGGAAAAAACAATGTTCCGTCCGTAAAAACGTGATTTATGTCCGTCCGTTCGGTCGGCATTTACTCGGTTTTCGGTCCGAACTTGGTAATGGACGAAACTCACTTGTTTTGGACTCTAAAACCTCAAGAACGACAAGACTTAGCCCGACCGTTTTAAAGCCAATACAGAACATTTGGACAATGGAAACGGGGCTTTGTCCGGATATTCGGCTTGGTATGTACTCGATTTTTGTTCCGAACTTATAAGTGGACGAAACACACATGTTTTTGCATGGAAAACGATACACCTAAGAGACTAGCCATTCCATTACTTAACTCGGGGCGTTCTAAGGTGAAAAAACAACGTTCTGTCCATAAAAACGGTATTTATGTCCGTCCGTTCGGTCGGCATTAACTCGGTTTTCGTTCGGTCGGCATTAACTCGGTTTTCGGTCCAAACTTGAAAATAGACGAAACTCACTTGTTTTGGAATCTAAAACCTCAAGATCAACTAGGCTTAGACGGGACGTTTTAAGGCCAATACTGAACATTCGGACCTTGGGAACGGGGTTTTGTCTGGACATTCGGTTTGGTATGTACTCGATTTTTGTTCCGAACTTATAAGTGGACGAAACACACATGTTTTCGCATGGAAAACGATACACCTAAGAGACTAGCCACTCCATTACTTAACTCGGGGCGTTCTAAGGTGAAAAAACAATGTTCCGTCCGTAAAAACGTGATTTATGTCCTTCCGTTCGGTCGGCATTTACTCGGTTTTAGGTCCGAACATGAAAATGGACGAAACTCACTTGTTTTGGACTCTAAAACCTCAAGATCGACAAGACTTAGCCGGGACGTTTTAAGGCCAATACAGAACAATTGGACCATGGGAACGGGGTTTTGTCCGGACATTCGGCTTGGCATTTACTCGATTTTTGTTCCGAACTTATAAGTGGACGAAACACACATGTTTTCGCATGGAAAACGATACACCTAAGAGACTAGCCACTCCATTACTTAACACGGGGCGTTCTAAGGGGAAAAAACAACGTTCCGTCCGTAAAAACGTGATTTATGTCCGTCCGTTCGGTCATAATTTACTCGGTTTTCGGTCCGAACTTTGAAATGGACGAAACTCAATTGTTTTGGACTCTAAAACCTCAAGATCGACAAGACTTAGCCGGGACGTTTTAAGGCCAATACAGAACAATTGGACCATGGGAACGGGGTTTTGTCCGGACATTCGGCTTGGCATGTACTCGATTTTTGTTTTGAACTTATAAGTGGAAGAAACACACATGTTTTCGCATGGAAAACGATACACCTAAGAGACTAGCCACTCCATTACTTAACACGGGGAGTTCTAAGGGGAAAAAACAACGTTCCGTCCGTAAAAACGTGATTTATGTCCGTCCGTTCGGTCGGCATTTACTCGGTTTTCGGTCCGAACTTGGAAATGGACGAAACTCACTTGTTTTGGACTCTAAAACCTCAAGATCGACAAGACTTAGCCGGGATGTTTTAAGGCTAATACAGAACATATGCACCATGGGAACGAGGTTTTGTCCGGACATTCGGCTTGGTATGCACTCGATTTTTGTTCGGAACTTATGAGTGGACGAAACACACACGTTTTCGCATGGAAAACGATACACCTAAGAGACTAGCCACTCCATTACTTAACACGGGGCGTTCTAAGGGGAAAAAACAATGTTCCGTCCGTAAAAACGTGATTTATGTCCGTCCGTTCGGTCGGCATTAACTCGGTTTTCGGTCCGAACTTGGAAATAGACGAAACTCAATTGTTTTGGACTCTAAAACCTCAAGATCGACAAGACTTAGCCCGACCGTTTTGAAGCCAATACAGAACATTTGGACAATGGGAACGGGGTTTTTTCCGAACATTCGGCTTGGCATGTACTCGATTTTTGTTCCGAACTTATAAGTAGACGAAACACACATGTTTTCGCATGGAAAACGATACGCCTAAGAGACTAGCCACTCCATTACTTAACACGGGGCGTTCTAAGGGGAAAAAACAACGTTCCGTCCGTAAAAACGTGATTTATATCCGTCCGTTCGGTCAGAATTTACTCGGTTTTCGGTCCGAACTTGGAAATGGACGAAACTCACTTGTTTTGGACTCAAAACCTCAAGATCGACAAGACTTAGCCGGGACGTTTTAAGGCCAATACAGAACATTTGGACCATTGGAACAGGGTTTTGTCCGGACATTCGGCTTGGCATTTACTCGATTTTTGTTCCGAACTTATAAGTGGACGAAACACACATGTTTTCGCATGGAAAACGATACACCTAAGAGACTAGCCACTCCATAACTTAACACGGGGCGTTCTAAGGGGAAAAAACAACGTTCCGTCCGTAAAAACGTGATTTATGTCCGTGCGTTCGGTCGGCATTTACTCGGTTTTCGGTCCGAACTTGGAAATGGACGAAACTCACTTGTTTTGGACTCTAAAACCTTAAGATTGACAAGACTTAGCCGGGACGTTTTTAGGCCAATACAGAACATTTGCACCATGGGAACGAGGTTTTGTCCGGACATTCGGCTTGGTATGTACTCGATTTTTGTTCGGAACTTATGAGTGGACGAAACACACATGTTTTCGCATGGACAACGATACACCTAAGAGACTAGCCACTCCATTACTTAACACGGGGGGTTCTAAGGGGAAAAAACAATGTTCCGTCCGTAAAAACGTGATTTATGTCCGTCCGTTCGGTCGGCATTTACTCGGTTTTCGGTCCGAACTTGGTAATGGACGAAACTCACTTGTTTTGGACTCTAAAACCTCAAGATCGACAAGACTTAGCCCGACCATTTTAAAGCCAATACAGAACATTTGGACAATGGAAACGGGGTTTTGTCCAGATATTCGGCTTGGTATGTACTCGATTTTTGTTCCGAACTTATAAGTGGACGAAACACACATGTTTTTGCATGGAAAACGATACACCTAAGAGACTAGCCATTCCATTACTTAACTCGGGGCGTTCTAAGGTGAAAAAACAACGTTCTGTCCATAAAAACGGTATTTATGTCCGTCCGTTCGGTCGGCATTAACTCGGTTTTCGTTCGGTCGGCATTAACTCGGTTTTCGGTCCGAACTTGAAAATAGACGAAACTCACTTGATTTGGAATCTAAAACCTCAAGATTGACTAGGCTTAGCCGGGACGTTTTAAGGCCAATACTGAACATTTGGACCATGGGAACGGGGTTTTGTCCGGACATTCGGCTTGGCATATACTCGATTTTTGTTCCGAACTTATAAGTGGACGAAACACAAATGTTTTCGCATGGAAAACGATACACCTAAGAGAGTAGCCACTCCATTACTTAACACGGGGCGTTCTATGGGGAAAAAACAACGTTCCGTCAGTAAAAACGTGATTTATGTCCGTACGTTCGGTCAGAAATTACTCGGTTTTCGGTACGAACCTGGTAATGGATGAAACTCACTTGTTTTGGACTCTTAAACCTCAAGATCGACAAGACTTACCCGGGACGTTTTAAGGACAATACAGAACATTCGGACATTGGGAACGGGGTTTTCTCAGAACATTCGGCTTGGTATGTACTCGATTTTTGTTCCGAACTTATAAGTGGACGAAACACACATGTTTTCGCATGGAAAACGATACACCTAAGAGACTAGCCACTCCATTACTTAACTCGGGGCGTTCTAAGGTGAAAAAACAACGTTCCGTCCATAAAAACGATATTTATGTCCGTTCGTTCGGTCGACATTAACTCGGTTTTCGGTCCGAACTTGGAAATAGACGAAACTCACTTGTTTTGGAATCTAAGACCTCAAGATCGACAAGGCTTAGCCGGGACAATTTAAGACCAATACAGAACATTTGGACCATGGGAGCAAAGTTTTGTCCGGACATTCGGCTTGGCATGTACTCGATTTTTGTTCCGAACTTATAAGTGGAAGAAACACACATGTTTTCGCATGGAAAACGATACACCTAAGAGACTAGCCACTCCATTACTTAACTAGGGGCGTTCTAAGGTGAAAAAAGAACGTTCCGTCCATAAAAACGTGATTTATGTCCGTCCGTTCGGTCGGCATTTACTCGGTCTTCGGTCCGAACTTGGAAATGGACGAAACCCACTTGTTTTGGACTCTAAAACCTCAAGATCGACAAGACTTAGCCGGGACGTTTTAAGGCCAATACAGAACATATGCACCATGGGAACGAGGTTTTGTCCGGACATTCGGCTTGGTATGCACTCGATTTTTGTTCGGAACTTATGAGTGGACGAAACACACATGTTTTCGCATGGAAAACGATACACCTAAGAGACTAGCCACTCCATTACTTAACACGGGGCGTTCTAAGGGGAAAAAACAATGTTCCGTCCATAAGAACGTGATTTATGTCCGTCCGTTCGGTCGGCATTAACTCTGTTTTCGGTCCGAACTTGGAAATAGACGAAACTCAATTGTTTTGGACTCTAAAACCTCAAGATCGACAAGACTTAGCCCGTCCGTTTTGAAGCCAATACAGAACATTTGGACAATGGGAACGGGGTTTTGTCCGAACATTCGGCTTGGCATGTACTCGATTTTTGTTCCGAACTTATAAGTGGACGAAACACACATGTTTTCGCATGGAAAACGATACGCTTAAGAGACTAGCAACTCCATTACTTAGCACGGGGCGTTCTAAGGGGAAAAAACAACATTCCGTCCGTAAAAACGTGATTTATGTCCGTCCGTTCGGTCAGAATTTACTCGGTTTTCGGTCCGAACTTGGAAATGGACGAAACTCACTTGTTTTGGACTCTAAAACCTCAAGATCGACAAGACTTAGCCGGGACGTTTTAAGACCAATACAGAACATTTGGACAATGGGAACGGGGTTTTGTCCGAACATTCGGCTTGGCATGTACTCGATTTTTGTTCCAAACTTATAAGTGGACGAAACACAAATGTTTTCGCATGGAAAACGATACACCTAAGAGACTAGCCACTCCATTACTGAACACGGGGCGTTCTAAGGGGAAAAAACAACGTTCCGTCAGTAAAAACGTGATTTATGTCCGTACGTTCGGTCAGAAATTACTCGGTTTTCGGTACGAACTTGGTAATGGATGAAACTCACTTGTTTTGGACTCTAAAACCTTAAGATCGACAAGACTTACCCGGGACGTTTTAAGGCCAATACAGAACATTCGGACCTTGGGAACGGGGTTTTCTCTGGACATTCGGCTTGGTATGTACTCGATTTTTGTTCCGAACTTATAAGTGGACGAAACACACATGTTTTCGCATGGAAAACGATACACCTAAGAGACTAGCCACTCCATTACTTAACTCGGGGCGTTCTAAGGTGAAAAAACAACGTTCCGTCCATAAAATCGATATTTATGTCCATCCGTTCGGTCGACATTAACTCGGTGTTCGGTCCGAAATTGGAAATAGACGAAACTCACATGTTTTGTAATCTAAAACCTGAAGATCGACAAGGCTTAGCCAGGACGATTTAGGGCCAATACAGAACATTTGCACCATGGGAACGGGGTTTTGTCCGGACATTCGGCTTGGTATGTACTCGATTTTTGTTCGGAACTTATGAGTGGACGAAACACACATGTTTTCGGATGGACAACGATACACCTAAGAGACTAGCCACTCCATTACTTAACACGGGGGGTTCTAAGGGGAAAAAACAATGTTCCGTCCGTAAAAACGTGATTTATGTCCGTCCGTTCGGTCGGCATTTACTCGGTTTTCGGTCCGAACTTGGTAATGGACGAAACTCACTTGTTTTGGACTCTAAAACCTCAAGAACGACAAGACTTAGCCCGACCGTTTTAAAGCCAATACAGAACATTTGGACAATGGAAACGGGGCTTTGTCCGGATATTCGGCTTGGTATGTACTCGATTTTTGTTCCGAACTTATAAGTGGACGAAACACACATGTTTTTGCATGGAAAACGATACACCTAAGAGACTAGCCATTCCATTACTTAACTCGGGGCGTTCTAAGGTGAAAAAACAACGTTCTGTCCATAAAAACGGTATTTATGTCCGTCCGTTCGGTCGGCATTAACTCGGTTTTCGTTCGGTCGGCATTAACTCGGTTTTCGGTCCAAACTTGAAAATAGACGAAACTCACTTGTTTTGGAATCTAAAACCTCAAGATCGACTAGGCTTAGATGGGACGTTTTAAGGCCAATACTGAACATTCGGACCTTGGAAACGGGGTTTTGACTGGACATTCGGCTTGGTATGTACTCGATTTTTGTTCCGAACTTATAAGTGGACGAAACACACATGTTTTCGCATGGAAAACGATACACCTAAGAGACTAGCCACTCCATTACTTAACTCGGGGCGTTCTAAGGTGAAAAAACAATGTTCCGTCCGTAAAAACGGGATTTGTGTCCTTCCGTTCGGTCGGCATTTACTCGGTTTTCGGTCCGAACATGAAAATGGACGAAACTCACTTGTTTTGGACTCTAAAACCTCAAGATCAACAAGACTTAGCCGGGACGTTTTAAGGCCAATACAGAACAATTGGACCATGGGAACGGGGTTTTGTCCGGACATTCGGCTTGGCATTTACTCGATTTTTGTTCCGAACTTATAAGTGGACGAAACACACATGTTTTCGCATGGAAAACGATACACCTAAGAGACTAGCCACTCCATTACTTAACACGGGGCGTTCTAAGGGGAAAAAACAACGTTCCGTCCGTAAAAACGTGATTTATGTCCGTCCGTTCGGTCATAATTTACTCGGTTTTCGGTCCGAACTTTGAAATGGACGAAACTCACTTGTTTTGGACTCTAAAACCTCAAGATCGACAAGACTTAGCCGGGACGTTTTAAGGCCAATACAGAACATTTGGACCATGGGAACAGGGTTTTGTCCGGACATTCGGCTTGGCATTTACTCAATTTTTGTTCCGAACTTATAAGTGGACGAAACACACATGTTTTCGCATGGAAAACGATACACCTAAGAGACTAGCCACTCCATTATTTAACACGGGGCGTTCTAAGGGGAAAAAACAACGTTCCGTCCGTAAAAACGTGATTTATATCCGTCCGTTCGGTCATAATTTACTCGGTTTTCGGTCCGAACTTTGAAATGGACGAAACTCACTTGTTTTGGACTCTAAAACCTCAAGATCGACAAGACTTAGCCTGGACGTTTTAAGGCCAATATAGAACATTTGGACCATGGGAATGGGGTTTTGTCCGGACATTCGGCTTGGTATGTACTCGATTTTTGTTCTGAACTTATAAGTGGACGAAACACACATGTTTTTGCATGGAAAACGATACACCTAAGAGACTAGCCACTCCATTACTTAACTCGGGGCGTTCTAAGGTGAAAAAACAACGTTACGTCCGTAAAAACGATATTTATGTCCGTCCGTTCGGTCGACATTAACTCGGTTTTCGGTCCGAACTTGGAAATAGACGAAACTCACTTGTTTTGGAATCTAAAACCTCAAGATCGACAAGGCTTAGCCGGGACGATTTAAGGCCAATACAGAACTTTTGGACCATGGGAACGGGGTTTTGTCCGGACATTCGGCTTGGCATGTACTCGATTTTTGTTCCGAACTTATAAGTGGACGAAACACACATGTTTTCGCATGGAAAACGATACACCTAAGAGACTAGCCACTCCATTACTTAACGCAGGGCGTTCTAAGGGGAAAAAACAACGTTCCGTCCGTAAAAATGTGATTTATGTCCGTCCGTTCGGTCGACATTTACTCGGTTTTCGGTCCGAACTTGGAAATGGACGAAACTCACTTGTTTTGGACTCTAAAACCTCAAGATCGACAAGACTTAGGCGGGACGTTTTAAGGCCAATACAGAACATTTGGACCATGGGAACGGGGTTTTGTCCGGACATTCGGCTTGGCATTTACTCGATTTTTGTTCCGAACTTATAAGTGGACGAAACACACATGTTTTCTCATGGAAAACGATACACCTAAGAGACTAGCCACTCCATTACTTAACACGGGGCGTTCTAAGGGGAAAAAACAACGTTCCGTCCGTAAAAACGTGATTTATGTCCGTCCGTTCGGTCAGAATTTACTCGGTTTTCGGTCCGAACTTTGAAATGGACGAAACTCACTTGTTTTGGACTCTAAAACCTCAAGATCGACAAGACTTAGCCGGGACGTTTTAAGGCCAATACAGAACATTTGCACCATGGGAACGGGGTTTTGTCCGGACATTCGGCTTGGTATGTACTCGATTTTTGTTCGGAACTTATGAGTGGACGAAACACACATGTTTTCGCATGGAAAACGATACACCTAAGAGACTAGCCACTCCATTACTTAACACGGGGCGTTCTAAGGGGAAAAAACAACGTTCCGTCCGTAAAAACATGATTTATGTCCGTCCGTTCGGTCGGCATTTACTTGGTTTTCGGTCCGAACATGGAAATGGACGAAACTCACTTGTTTTGGACTCTAAAACCTCAAGATCGACAATACTTAGCCGGGACGTTTTAAGGCCAATACAGAACATTTGGACAATGGGAACGGGGTTTTGTCCGGACATTCGGCTTGGTATGTACTCGATTTTTGTTCGGAACTTATGAGTGGACGAAACACACATGTTTTCGCATGGAAAACGATACACCTAAGAGACTAGCCACTCCATTACTTAACACGGGGCGTTCTAAGGGGAAAAAACAATGTTCCGTCCGTAAAAACGTGATTTATGTCCGTCCGTTCGGTCGGCATTTACTCGGTTTTCGGTCCGAACTTGGAAATGGACGAAACTCACTTATTTTGGACTCTAAAACTTTAAGATCGACAAGACTTAGCCGGGACGTTTTAAGGCCAATACAAATCATTTGGACTATGGGAACGGGGTTTTGTCCGGACATTCGGCTTGGTATGTACTCGATTATTGTTCCGAACTTATAAGTGGACGAAACACACATGTTTTCGCATGGAAAACGATACACCGAAGAGACTAGCCACTCCATTACTTAACTCGGGGCGTTCTAAGGTGAAAAAACAACGTTCCGTCCATAAAAAGGATATTTATGTCCGTCCGTTCGGTCGACATTAACTCGGTTTTCGGTCCGAACTTGGAAATAGACGAAACTCACTTGTTTTGGAATCTAAAACCTCAAGATCGACAAGGCTTAGCCGGGACGTTCTAAGGCCAATACTGAACATTTGGACCATGGGAACGGGGTTTTGTCTGGACATTCGGCTTGGCATGTACTCGATTTTTGTTCCGAACTTATGAGTGGACGAAACACACATGTTTTCGCATGGAAAACTATACACCTAAGAGACTAGCCACTCCATTACTTAACACGGGGCGTTCTAAGGGGAAAAAACAACGTTCCGTCCATAAAAACGTGATTGATGTCCGTCCGTTCGGTCGGCATTTACTCGGTTTTCGGTCTGAACTTGGAAATGGACGAAACTCACTTGTTTTGGACTCTAAAACCTCAAGATCAACAAGACTTTGCCTGGCCGTTTTAAAGGTAATACAGAACATTTGGACAATGGGAACGGGGTTTTGTCCGGAGATTCGGCTTGGTATGTACTCGATTTTTGTTCCGAACTTATAAGTGGACGAAACACAAATGTTTTCGCATGGAAAACGATACACCTAAGAGACTAGCCACTCCATTACTTAACACGGGGCGTTCTAAGGGGAAAAAACAATGTTCAGTCCGTAAAAACGTGATTTATGTCCGTCCGTTCGGTCGGCATTTACTCGGTTTTCGGTCCGAACTTGGAAATGGACGAAACTCACTTGTTTTGGACTCTAAACCTCAAGATCAACAAGATTTAGCCGGGACGTTTTAAGGCAAATACAAAACATTTGGACCATGGGAACGGGGTTTTGTCCGGACATTCGGCTTGGTATGTACTCGATTTTTGTTCTGAACTTATATGTGGACGAAACACACATGTTTTTGCATGGAAAACGATACACCTAAGAGACTAGCCACTCCATTACTTAACTCGGGGCGTTCTAAGGGGAAAAAACAACGTTACGTCCGTAAAAACGTGATTTATGTCCGTCCGTTCGTTCGGCATTAACTCAGCTTATGGTCCGAACTTGGAAATAGACGAAACTCACTTGTTTTGGAATCTAAAACCTCAAGATCGACATGGCTTGGCCGGGACGTTTTAAGGCCAATACTGAACATTTAGACCATGGGAACGGGGTTTTGTCCCGACATTCGGCTTGGCATGTACTCGATTTTTATTTCGAACTTATAAGTGGACGAAACACACATGTTTTTGCATGGAAAACGAAACACCTAAGAGACTAGCCACTCCATTACTTAACACGGGACGTTCTAAGGGGAAAAAACAACGTTCCGTCCGTAAAAACGTGATTTATGTCCGTACGTTCGGTCAGAATTTACTCGTTTTTCGG
Organism: Aquilegia eximia; assembly: GCA_023053565.1. Taxonomy (NCBI): domain Eukaryota; kingdom Viridiplantae; phylum Streptophyta; class Magnoliopsida; order Ranunculales; family Ranunculaceae; genus Aquilegia; species Aquilegia eximia. Next base: position 24,680,346 of record JALIGU010000001.1, read on the forward strand.
TCCGAACTTGGAAATGGACGAAACTCACTTGTTTTGGACTCTAAAACCTCAAGATCGACAAGACTTAGCCGGGACGTTTTAAGGCCAATACAGAACATTTGGACCATGGGAATGGGGTTTTGTCCGGACATTCGGCTTGGTATGTACTCGATTTTCGTTCTGAACTTATAAGTGGACGAAACACACATGTTTTTGCATGGAAAACGATACACCTAAGAGAATAGCCACTCCATTACTTAACTCGGGGCGTTCTAAGGTGAAAAAACAACGTTACGTCCGTAAAAACGATATTTATGTCCGTCCGTTCGGTCGACATTAACTCGGTTTTCGGTCCGAACTTGGAAATAGACGAAACTCACTTGTTTTGGAATCTAACACCTCAAGATCGACAAGGCTTAGCCGGGACGATTTAAGGCCAATACAGAACATTTGGACCATGGGAACGGGGTTTTGTCCGGACATTCGGCTTGGCATGTACTCGATTTTTGTTCCGAACTTATAAGTGGACGAAACACACATGTTTTCGCATGGAAAACGATACACCTAAGAGACTAGCCACTCCATTACTTAACACAGGGCGTTCTAAGGAGAAAAACACAACGTTCCGTCCGTAAAAATGTGATTTATGTCCGTCCGTTCGGTCGGCATTTACTCGGTTTTCGGTCCGAACTTGGAAATGGACGAAACTCACTTGTTTTGGACTCTAAAACCTTAAGATCGACAAGACTTAGCCGGGACATTTTAAGGCCAATAAAGAACATTTGCACCATGGGAACGGGGTTTTGTCCGGACATTCGGCTTGGTATGTACTCGATTTTTGTTCAGAACTTATGAGTGGACGAAACACACATGTTTTCGCTTGGAAAACGATACACCTAAGAGACTAGCCACTCCATTACTTAACACGGGGCGTTCTAAGGGGAAAAAACAATGTTCCGTCCGTAAAAACATGATTTATGTCCTTCCGTTCGGTCGGCATTTACTCGGTTTTCGGTCCGAACATGAAAATGGACGAAACTCACTTGTTTTGGACTCTAAAACCTCAAGATCGACAAGACTTAGCCGGGACGTTTTAAGGCCAATACAGAACAATTGGACCATGGGAACGGGGTTTTGTCCGGACATTCGGCTTGGCATGTACTCGATTTTTGTTCCGAACTTATAAGTGGACGAAACACACATGTTTTCGCATGGAAAACGATACACCTAAGAGACTAGCCACTCCATTACTTAACACGGGGCGTTCTAAGGGGAAAAAACAACGTTCCGTCCGTAAAAACGTGATTTATGTCCGTCCGTTCGGTCAGAATTTACTCGGTTTTCGGTCCGAACTTGGAAATGGACGAAACTCACTTGTTTTGGACTCTAAAACCTCAAGATTGACAAGACTTAGCCGGGACGTTTTAAAGCCAATACAGAACATTTGGACCATGGGAATGGGGTTTTGTCCGGACATTCGGCTTGGTATGTACTCGATTTTTGTTCTGAACTTATAAGTGGACGAAACACACATGTTTTTGCATGGAAAACGATACACCTAAGAGACTAGCCACTCCATTACTTAACTCGGGGCGTTCTAAGGTGAAAAAACAACGTTACGTACGTAAAAACGATATTTATGTCCGTCCGTTCGGTCGACATTAACTCGGTTTTCGGTCCGAACTTGGAAATAGACGAAACTCACTTGTTTTGGAATCTAACACCTCAAGATCGACAAGGCTTAGCCGGGACGATTTAAGGCCAATACAGAACATTTGGACCATGGGAACGGGGTTTTGTCCGGACATTCGGCTTGGCATGTACTCGATTTTTGTTCCGAACTTATAAGTGGACGAAACACACATGTTTTCGCATGGAAAACGATACACCTAAGAGACTAGCCACTCCATTACTTAACGCAGGGCGTTCTAAGGGGAAAAAACAACGTTCCGTCCGTAAAAATGTGATTTATGTCCGTCCGTTCGGTCGGCATTTACTCGGTTTTCGGTCCGAACTTGGAAATGGACGAAACTCACTTGTTTTGGACTCTAAAACCTCAAGATCGACAAGACTTAGCCGGGACGTTTTAAGACCAATACAGAACATTTGGACCATGGGAACGAGGTTTTGTCCGGACATTCGGCTTGGCATTTACTCGATTTTTGTTTCGAACTTATAAGTGGACGAAACACACATGTTTTCGCATGGGAAACGATACACCTAAGAGACTAGCCACTCCATTACTTAACACGGGGCATTCTAAGGGGAAAAAACAACGTTCCGTCCGTAAAAACGTGATTTATGTCCGTCCGTTCGGTCAGAATTTACTCGGTTTTCGGTCCGAACTTGGAAATGGACGAAACTCACTTGTTTTGGACTCTAAAACCTCAAGATCGACAAGGCTTCGCCGGGACGATTTAAGGCCAATACAGAACATTTGGACCATGGGAACGGGGTTTTGTCCGGACATTTGGCTTGGCATGTACTCGATTTTTGTTCCGAACTTATAAGTGGACGAAACACACATGTTTTCGCATGGAAAACGATACACCTAAGAGACTAGCCACTCCATTACTTAACACATAGCGTTCTAAGGAGAAAAACACAACGTTCCGTCCGTAAAAATGTGATTTATGTCCGTCCGTTCGGTCGGCATTTACTCGGTTTTCGGTCCGAACTTGGAAATGGACGAAACTCACTTGTTTTGGACTCTAAAACCTTAAGATCGACAAGACTTAGCCGGGACGTTTTAAGGCCAATACAGAACATTTGCACCATGGGAACGGGGTTTTGTCCGGACATTCGGCTTGGTATGTACTCGATTTTTGTTCGGAACTTATGAGTGGACGAAACACACATGTTTTCGCTTGGAAAACGATACACCTAAGAGACTAGCCACTCCATTACTTAACACGGGGCGTTCTAAGGGGAAAAAACAATGTTCCGTCCGTAAAAACATGATTTATGTCCTTCCGTTCGGTCGGCATTTACTCGGTTTTCGGTCCGAACATGAAAATGGACGAAACTCACTTGTTTTGGACTCTAAAACCTCAAGATCGACAAGACTTAGCCGGGACGTTTTAAGGCCAATACAGAACAATTGGACCATGGGAACGGGGTTTTGTCCGGACATTCCGCTTGGCATGTACTCGATTTTTGTTCCGAACTTATAAGTGGACGAAACACACATGTTTTCGCATGGAAAACGATACACCTAAGAGACTAGCCACTCCATTACTTAACACGGGGCGTTCTAAGGGGAAAAAACAACGTTCCGTCCGTAAAAACGTGATTTATGTCCGTCCGTTCGGTCAGAATTTGCTCGGTTTTCGGTCCGAACTTGGAAATGGACGAAACTCACTTGTTTTGGACTCTAAAACCTCAAGATCGACAAGACTTAGCCGGGACGTTTTAAGGCCAATACAGAACATTTGGACCATGGGAATGGGGTTTTGTCCGGACATTCGGCTTGGTATGTACTCGATTTTTGTTTTGAACTTATAAGTGGACGAAACACACATGTTTTTGCATGGAAAACGATACACCTAAGAGACTAGCCACTCCATTACTTAACTCGGGGCGTTCTAAGGTGAAAAAACAACGTTACGTCCGTAAAAACGATATTTATGTCCGTCCGTTCGGTCGACATTAACTCGGTTTTCGGTCCGAACATGGAAATGGACGAAACTCACTTGTTTTGGACTCTAAAACCTCAAGATCGACAAGACTTAGCCGGGACGTTTTAAGTCCAATACTGAACATTTGGACCATGGGAACGGGGTTTTGTCTGGACATTCGGCTTGGCATTTACTCGATTTTTGTTCCGAACTTATAAGTGGACGAAACACACATGTTTTCGCATGGAAAACGATACACCTAAGAGACTAGCTGTAGCGACCCGACCTATATCACCACCGATATTGTCCCCACTTTACCACTGCGGATATCCGACAGTGTGGGGTGTTATGGGCAGCAGCCTGCTTCCCAGGAGGTCACCCATCCTGAGATTACTCCCACCCGAGCACGCTTAACTCCGGAGTTCTTTCGATATCTATTTAAAACAACATAAGCAAATCAACACAATTCAATAGAATATGCTTCTCATAACCTAGGTTCAGGGCAGCAATGAAATAAACCAAAATTTGGATTTAAAAGCACCTAATATGGTAGCCAAAATCAAATACAATCAATACTCAACAGAAGCAAGCAATTTAACCAAAAGGAATTCGATTCAAATTAATATAAATCTACACCAAGAGGTAAGAAGAGGGAGTGAGACTTCACTTGCCTCAAGTGCTCACAAAACCCCTATTCACAAACAAGAATTCCAAGCTTTAACTTCTGATTTTCTGCCCACCCAAATCTCTATTTGCTTATCTCCCTTTCACCAGGTTTCTCTAGTTCAGCTAGCAAAGCAAAAAAAGGAACTGGTTCTTGTGATAATATGAACAAAACTATCTAAACTGACTTAGCAAAAAGATCTAGTTGAAGTTGCTATTGTCTGATTGTAAAAGTTCTTAGTGGGCTTCAAACAATGGAAGCTTAAACCCCCAGCCCAACTATAACCCATATAACAAAAATTTATACATATATATATATATAACAAGCCCAACTAATGCAAGCCCAACTAATGCAAGGTTATATACCAAAAATAAATAAATAAATAAATACAGCAAAACATACACTAAACAGGGCAGAAAAATTAAAATGCGAGGCATTACAATCTACCCACCTAAAAAGAAATTTCGTCCTCGAAATTTTACTTACCTCTTACTCAAAAAGATAAGGGTATGATGCTCTAACATCTTCTTCTCGTTCCCAAGACGCTTCCTTCTCATTATGGTGACTCCATAACACTTTTACTAAACGGATAGTGCGGTTGCGCAAAGGATGTTCCTTACTCTCGAGGATACGAATTGGTTTCTCAACATAACTAGCATCAGGCCGAAAATCTAACTCTTCGAGATTCACAAACTTTGTTCTTTCTTCTTCCTTCAAAGTTTCCTCTTCTTGGCATAGAGTCTTCGGTTTCTTTAACATGGAGACGTGAAATACATTATGCACACCTGCTAGTTTTTCAGGTAAATCTAACCGGTAAGCAACTGGACCAATCCTATCTAGTATTCGAAAAGGTCCCACATATCTAGGAGCAAGCTTTCCCTTTTTCCCAAAACGTTTCACCCCTTTCATAGGACCCACCCCCTCGGCAAACCACCTGGCGACCTGGGGTGTTACAATCCCACCACCTTAGAGGAGAGCCGTCCTCGGCACTGGAATATACAGCCCCAGATCTCCGACGTTCCCTGCCCGTCGCGAGACGAGTACCCGGCGCAACCGTCACCCCTTCCTGGGCTAGGCGCCTTTCCAGCATACTCTCCCACCCTCGACAGGAGAACCGTCGTCGGCTCTGATACCATTTGTAGCGACCCGACCTATATCACCACCGATATTGTCCCCACTTAGCCACTGCGGACATCCGACAGTGTGGGGTTTTATGGGCAGCAGCCTGCTTCCCAGGAGGTCACCCATCCTGAGATTACTCCCACCCGAGCACGCTTAACCCCAGAGTTCTTTCGAATTCCGGAGCCAAGTGAGCCCAAAAGGCCTCGGTGATATTATATGACGGATCTATACCTATATTCCAATGTCAGGAAATCTCCCTCTAAGTTTCATAGGACCCACCCCCTCGGCAAACCACCTGCCGACCTGGGGTTACACTAGCCACTCCATTTCTTAACACGGGGCGTTCTAATGGGAAAAAACAACGTTCCGTCTGTAAAAACGTGATTTATGTCCGTCCGTTCGGTCGGCATTTACTCGGTTTTCGGTCCGAACTTAGAAATGGACGAAACTCACTTGTTTTGGACTCTAAAACCTCAAGATCGACAAGACTTAGCCAGGACGTTTTAAGGCCAATACAGAACTTATGCATCATGGGAACGAGGTTTTGTCCGGACATTCGGCTTGGTATACACTCGATTTTTGTTCGGAACTTATGAGTGGACGAAACACACATGTTTTCGCATGGAAAACGATACACCTAAGAGACTAGCCACTACATTACTTAACACGGGGCGTTCTAAGGGGAAAAAACAACGTTCCGTCAGTAAAAACGTGATTTATGTCCGTCCGTTCGGTCGGAATTTACTCGATTTTCGGTCCGAACTTGGAAATGGACGAAACTCACTTGTTTTTGACTCAAAAACCTCAAGATCGACAAGACTTAGCCGGGACGTTTTAAGGCCAATACAGAACATTTGGACCATGGGAACGGGGTTTTGTCCGGACATTCGGCTTGGCATTTACTCGATTTTTGTTCCGAACTTATAAGTGGACGAAACACACATGTTTTCTCATGGAAAACGATACACCTAAGAGACTAGCCACTCCATTACTTAACACGGGGCGTTCTAAGGGGAAAAAACAACGTTCCGTCCGTAAAAACGTGATTTATGTCCGTCCGTTCGATCAGAATTTACTCGGTTTTCGGTCCGAACTTGGAAATGGACGAAACTCACTTGTTTTAGACTCTAAAACCTCAAGATCGACAAGGCTTCGCCGGGACGATTTAAGGCCAATACAGAACATTTGGACCATGGGAATGGGGTTTTGTCCGGACATTCGGCTTGGCATGTACTCGATTTTTGTTCCGAACTTATAAATGGACGAAACACACATGTTTTCGCATGGAAAACGATACACCTAAGAGACTAGCCACTCCATTACTTAACACAGGGCGTTCTAAGGGGAAAAAACAACGTTCCGTCCGTAAAAATGTGATTTATGTCCGTCCGTTCGGTCGGCATTTACTCGGTTTTCGGTCCGAACTTGGAAATGGACGAAACTCACTTGTTTTGGACTCTAAAACCTCAAGATCGACAAGACTTAGCCGGGACAATTTTAAGGCCAATACAGAACATTTGCACCATGGGCACGGGGTTTTGTCCGGACATTCGGCTTGGTATGTACTCGATTTTTGTTCGGAACTTATGAGTGGACGAAACACACATGTTTTCGCATGGAAAACGATACACCTAAGAGACTAGCCACTCCATTACTTAACACGGGGCGTTCTAAGGGGAAAAAACAATGTTCCGTCCGTAAAAACATGATTTATTTCCGTCCGTTCGGTCGGCATTTACTCGGTTTTCGATCCGAACTTGGAAATGGACGAAACTCACTTGTTTTGGACTCTAAAACCTCAAGATCGACAAGACTTAGCCGGGACGTTTTAAGGCCAATACAGAACATTTGGACCATGGGAACGGGGTTTTGTCCGGACATTCGGCCTGGCATTTACTCGATTTTTGTTCCGAACTTATAAGTGGACGAAACACACATGTTTTCGCATGGAAAACGATACACCTAAGAGACTAGCCACTCCATTACTTAACACGGGGAGTTCTAAGGGGAAAAAACAACGTTCCGTCCGTAAAAACGTGATTTATGTTCGTCCGTTCGGTCGGCATTTACTCGGTTTTCGGTCCGAACTTGGAAATTGACGAAACTCACTTGTTTTGGACTCTAAAACCTCAAGATCGACAAGACTTAGCCGGGACGTTTTAAGGCCAATACAGAACATATGCACCATGGGAACGAGGTTTTGTCCGGACATTCGGCTTGGTATGCACTCGATTTTTGTTCGGAACTTATGAGTGGACGAAACACACATGTTTTCGCATGGAAAAAGATACACCTAAGAGACTAGCCACTCCATTACTTAACACGGGGCGTAGTAAGGGGAAAAAACAACGTTCCGTCCGTAAAAACCTTATTTATGTCCGTCCGTTCGGTCGGAATTTACTCGGTTTTCGGTCCGAACTTGGAAATGGACGAAACTCACTTGTTTTGGACTCTAAAACCTCAAGATCGACAAGACTTAGCCGGGACGTTTTAAGGCCAATACAAAACATTTGGACCATGGGAACGTGGTTTTGTCCGGACATTCGGCTTGGCATTTACTCGATTTTTCTTCCTAACTTATAAGTGGACGAAACACACATGTTTTCGCATGGAAAACGATACACCTAAGAGACTAGCCACTCCATTACTTAACACGGGGCGTTCTAAGGGGAAAAAACAACGTTCCGTCCGTAAAAACGTGATTTATGTACGTCCGTTCGCTCAGAATTTACTCGGTTTTCGGTCCGAACTTGGAAATGGACGAAACTCACTTGTTTTGGACTCTAAAACCTCAAGATTGACAAGACATAGCCGGGACGTTTTAAGGCCAATACAGAACATTTGGACCATGGGAAGGGGTTTTGTCCGGACATTCGGCTTGGCATTTAATCGATTTTTGTTCCGAACTTATAAGTGGACGAAACACACATGTTTTCGCATGGAAAACGATACACCTAAAAGACTAGCCACTCCATTACTTAACACGGGGCGTTCTAAGTCGAAAAAACAACGTTTCGTCCGTAAAAACGTGATTTATGTCCGTTCGTTCGGTCAGAATTTACTTGGTTTTCGGTCCGAACTTGGAAATGGACGAAACTCACTTGTTTTGGACTCTAAAACCTCAAGATCGACAAGACATAGCCGGGACGTTTTAAGGCCAATACAGAACATTTGGACCATGGGAACGGGGTTTTGTCCGGACATTCGGCTTGGCATTTAATCGATTTTTGTTCCGAACTTATAAGTGGACGAAACACACATGTTTTCGCATGGAAAACGATACACCTAAGAGACTAGCCACTCCATTACTTAACACTGGGCGTTCTAAGGGGAAAAAACAACGTTTCGTCCGTAAAAACGTGATTTATGTCCGTTCGTTCGGTCAGAATTTACTTGGTTTTCGGTCCGAACTTGGAAATGGACGAAACTCACTTGTTTTGGACTCTAAAACCTCAAGATCGACAAGACTTAGCCGGGACGTTTTAAGGCCAATACAGAACATTTGGACCATGGGAACGGGGTTTTGTCCGGACATTCGGCTTGGCATTTACTCGATTTTTGTTCCGAACTTATAAGTGGACGAAACACACATGTTTTCGCATGGAAAACGATACACCTAAGAGACTAGCCACTCCATTACTTAACACGGGGCGTTCTAAGGGGAAAAAACAACGTTCCGTCCGTAAAAATGTGATTTATGTCCGTCCGTTCGGTCAGAATTTACTCGGTTTTCGGGCCGAACTTGGAAATGGACGAAACTCACTTGTTTTGGACTCTAAAACCTCAAGATCGACAAGGCTTCGCCGGGACGATTTAAGGCCAATATAGAACATTTGGACCATGGGAACGGGGTTTTGTCCGGACATTCGGCTTGGTATGTACTCGATTTTTATTCCGAACTTATAAGTGGACGAAACACACATATTTTCGCATGGAAAATGATACACCTAAGAGACTAGCCACTCCATTACTTAACACAGGGCGTTCTAAGGGGAAAAAACAACGTTCCGTCCGTAAAAATGTGATTTATGTCTGTCCGTTCGGTCGGCATTTACTCGGTTTTCGGTCCGAACTTGGAAATGGACGAATCTCACTTGTTTTGGACTCTAAAACCTCAAGATCGACAAGACTTAGCTGGGACATTTTAAAGCCAATACAGAACATTTGCACCATGGGAACGGGGTTTTGTCCGGACATTCGGCTTGGCATTTACTCGATTTTTGTTCCGAACTTATAAGTGGACGAAACACACATGTTTTCGCATGGAAAACGATACACCTAAGAGACTAGCCACTCCATTACTTAACACGGGGCGTTCTAAGGGGAAAAAACAACGTTCCGTGATTTATGTCCGTCCGTTCGGTCAGAATTTACTCGGTTTTCGGTCCGAACTTGGAAATGGACGAAACTCACTTGTTTTGGACTCTAAAACCTCAAGATTGACAAGACTTAGCCGGGACGTTTTAAGGCCAATACAGAACATTTGGACCATGGGAATGGGGTTTTGTCCGGACATTCGGCTTGGCATGTACTGGATTTTTGTTCCGAACTTATAAGGGGACGAAACACATATGTTTTCGCATGGAAAACGATACACCTAAGAGACTAGCCACTCCATTACTTAACACGGGGCGTTCTAAGGGGAAAAAACAACGTTCCGTCCGTAAAAACGTGATTTATGTCCGTCCGTTCGGTCAGAATTTACTCGGTTTTCGGTCCGAACTTGGAAATGGACGAAACTCACTTGTTTTGGACTCTAAAACCTCAAGATCGACAAGGCTTCGCCGGGACGATTTAAGGCCAATACAGAACATTTGGACCATGGGAATGGGGTTTTGTCCGGACATTCGGCTTGGCATGTACTCGATTTTTGTTCCGAACTTATAAATGGACGAAACACACATGTTTTCGCATGGAAAACGATACACCTAAGAGACTAGCCACTCCATTACTTAACACAGGGCGTTCTAAGGGGAAAAAACAACGTTCCGTCCGTAAAAATGTGATTTATGTCCGTCCGTTCGGTCGGCATTTACTCGGTTTTCGGTCCGAACTTGGAAATGGACGAAACTCACTTGTTTTGGACTCTAAAACCTCAAGATCGACAAGACTTAGCCGGGACAATTTTAAGGCCAATACAGAACATTTGCACCATGGGCACGGGGTTTTGTCCGGACATTCGGCTTGGTATGTACTCGATTTTTGTTCGGAACTTATGAGTGGACGAAACACACATGTTTTCGCATGGAAAACGATACACCTAAGAGACTAGCCACTCCATTACTTAACACGGGGCGTTCTAAGGGGAAAAAACAATGTTCCGTCCGTAAAAACATGATTTATTTCCGTCCGTTCGGTCGGCATTTACTCGGTTTTCGATCCGAACTTGGAAATGGACGAAACTCACTTGTTTTGGACTCTAAAACCTCAAGATCGACAAGACTTAGCCGGGACGTTTTAAGGCCAATACAGAACATTTGGACCATGGGAACGGGGTTTTGTCCGGACATTCGGCCTGGCATTTACTCGATTTTTGTTCCGAACTTATAAGTGGACGAAACACACATGTTTTCGCATGGAAAACGATACACCTAAGAGACTAGCCACTCCATTACTTAACACGGGGAGTTCTAAGGGGAAAAAACAACGTTCCGTCCGTAAAAACGTGATTTATGTTCGTCCGTTCGGTCGGCATTTACTCGGTTTTCGGTCCGAACTTGGAAATTGACGAAACTCACTTGTTTTGGACTCTAAAACCTCAAGATCGACAAGACTTAGCCGGGACGTTTTAAGGCCAATACAGAACATATGCACCATGGGAACGAGGTTTTGTCCGGACATTCGGCTTGGTATGCACTCGATTTTTGTTCGGAACTTATGAGTGGACGAAACACACATGTTTTCGCATGGAAAACGATACACCTAAGAGACTAGCCACTCCATTACTTAACACGGGGCGTAGTAAGGGGAAAAAACAACGTTCCGTCCGTAAAAACCTTATTTATGTCCGTCCGTTCGGTCGGAATTTACTCGGTTTTCGGTCCGAACTTTGAAATGGACGAAACTCACTTGTTTTGGACTCTAAAACCTCAAGATCGACAAGACTTAGCCGGGACGTTTTAAGGCCAATACAAAACATTTGGACCATGGGAACGTGGTTTTGTCCGGACATTCGGCTTGGCATTTACTCGATTTTTCTTCCTAACTTATAAGTGGACGAAACACACATGTTTTCGCATGGAAAACGATACACCTAAGAGACTAGCCACTCCATTACTTAACACGGGGCGTTCTAAGGGGAAAAAACAACGTTCCGTCCGTAAAAACGTGATTTATGTACGTCCGTTCGCTCAGAATTTACTCGGTTTTCGGTCCGAACTTGGAAATGGACGAAACTCACTTGTTTTGGACTCTAAAACCTCAAGATTGACAAGACATAGCCGGGACGTTTTAAGGCCAATACAGAACATTTGGACCATGGGAAGGGGTTTTGTCCGGACATTCGGCTTGGCATTTAATCGATTTTTGTTCCGAACTTATAAGTGGACGAAACACACATGTTTTCGCATGGAAAACGATACACCTAAAAGACTAGCCACTCCATTACTTAACACGGGGCGTTCTAAGTCGAAAAAACAACGTTTCGTCCGTAAAAACGTGATTTATGTCCGTTCGTTCGGTCAGAATTTACTTGGTTTTCGGTCCGAACTTGGAAATGGACGAAACTCACTTGTTTTGGACTCTAAAACCTCAAGATCGACAAGACATAGCCGGGACGTTTTAAGGCCAATACAGAACATTTGGACCATGGGAACGGGGTTTTGTCCGGACATTCGGCTTGGCATTTAATCGATTTTTGTTCCGAACTTATAAGTGGACGAAACACACATGTTTTCGCATGGAAAACGATACACCTAAGAGACTAGCCACTCCATTACTTAACACTGGGCGTTCTAAGGGGAAAAAACAACGTTTCGTCCGTAAAAACGTGATTTATGTCCGTTCGTTCGGTCAGAATTTACTTGGTTTTCGGTCCGAACTTGGAAATGGACGAAACTCACTTGTTTTGGACTCTAAAACCTCAAGATCGACAAGACTTAGCCGGGACGTTTTAAGGCCAATACAGAACATTTGGACCATGGGAACGGGGTTTTGTCCGGACATTCGGCTTGGCATTTACTCGATTTTTGTTCCGAACTTATAAGTGGACGAAACACACATGTTTTCGCATGGAAAACGATACACCTAAGAGACTAGCCACTCCATTACTTAACACGGGGCGTTCTAAGGGGAAAAAACAACGTTCCGTCCGTAAAAATGTGATTTATGTCCGTCCGTTCGGTCAGAATTTACTCGGTTTTCGGGCCGAACTTGGAAATGGACGAAACTCACTTGTTTTGGACTCTAAAACCTCAAGATCGACAAGGCTTCGCCGGGACGATTTAAGGCCAATATAGAACATTTGGACCATGGGAACGGGGTTTTGTCCGGACATTCGGCTTGGTATGTACTCGATTTTTATTCCGAACTTATAAGTGGACGAAACACACATATTTTCGCATGGAAAATGATACACCTAAGAGACTAGCCACTCCATTACTTAACACAGGGCGTTCTAAGGGGAAAAAACAACGTTCCGTCCGTAAAAATGTGATTTATGTCTGTCCGTTCGGTCGGCATTTACTCGGTTTTCGGTCCGAACTTGGAAATGGACGAATCTCACTTGTTTTGGACTCTAAAACCTCAAGATCGACAAGACTTAGCTGGGACATTTTAAAGCCAATACAGAACATTTGCACCATGGGAACGGGGTTTTGTCCGGACATTCGGCTTGGCATTTACTCGATTTTTGTTCCGAACTTATAAGTGGACGAAACACACATGTTTTCGCATGGAAAACGATACACCTAAGAGACTAGCCACTCCATTACTTAACACGGGGCGTTCTAAGGGGAAAAAACAACGTTCCGTGATTTATGTCCGTCCGTTCGGTCAGAATTTACTCGGTTTTCGGTCCGAACTTGGAAATGGACGAAACTCACTTGTTTTGGACTCTAAAACCTCAAGATTGACAAGACTTAGCCGGGACGTTTTAAGGCCAATACAGAACATTTGGACCATGGGAATGGGGTTTTGTCCGGACATTCGGCTTGGCATGTACTGGATTTTTGTTCCGAACTTATAAGGGGACGAAACACATATGTTTTCGCATGGAAAACGATACACCTAAGAGACTAGCCACTCCATTACTTAACACGGGGCGTTCTAAGGGGAAAAAACAACGTTCCGTCCGTAAAAACGTGATTTATGTCCGTCCGTTCGGTCAGAATTTACTCGGTTTTCGGTCCGAACTTGGAAATGGACGAAACTCACTTGTTTTGGACTCTAAAACCTCAAGATCGACAAGGCTTCGCCGGGACGATTTAAGGCCAATATATAACATTTGGACCATGGGAACGGGGTTTTGTCCGGACATTCGGCTTGGCATGTACTCGATTTTTGTTCCGAACTTATAAGTGGACGAAACACACATATTTTCGCATGGAAAACGATACACCTAAGAGACTAGCCACTCCATTACTTAACACAGGGCGTTCTAAGGGGAAAAAACAACGTTCCGTCCGTAAAAATGTGATTTATGTCCGTCCGTTCGGTCGGCATTTACTCGGTTTTCGGTCTGAACTTGGAAATGGACGAATCTCACTTGTTTTGGACTCTAAAACCTCAAGATCGACAAGACTTAGCCGGGACATTTTAAAGCCAATACAGAACATTTGCACCATGGGAACGGGGTTTTGTCCGGACATTCGGCAAGCATTTACTCGATTTTTGTTCCGAACTTATAAGTGGACGAAACACACATGTTTTCGCATGGAAAACGATACACCTAAGAGACTAGCCACTCCATTACTTAACACGGGGCGTTCTAAGGGGAAAAAACAACGTTCCGTGATTTATGTCCGTCCGTTCGGTCAGAATTTACTCGGTTTTCGGTCCGAACTTGGAAATGGACGAAACTCACTTGTTTTGGACTCTAAAACCTCAAGATTGACAAGACTTAGCCGGGACGTTTTAAGGCCAATACAGAACATTTGGACCATGGGAACGGGGTTTTGTCCGGACATTCGGCTTGGCATTTACTCGATTTTTGTTCCGAACTTATAAGTGGACGAAACACACATGTTTTCGCATGGAAAACGATACACCTAAAAGACTAGCCACTCCATTACTTAACACGGGGCGTTCTAAGTGGAAAAAACAACGTTCTGTCCGTAAAAACGTGATTTATGTCCGTCCGTTCGGTCAGAATTTACTCGGTTTTCGGTCCGAACTTGGAAATGGACGAAACTCACTTGTTTTGGACTCTAAAACCTCAAGATCGACAAGGCTTCGCCAGGATGATTTAAGGCCAATACAGAACATTTGGACCATGGGAACGGGGTTTTGTCCGGACATTCGGCTTGGCATGTACTCGATTTTTGTTCCGAACTTATAAGGGGACGAAACATACATGTTTTCGCATGGAAAACGATACACCTAAGAGACTAGCCACTCCATTACTTAACACTGGGCGTTCTAAGGGGAAAAAACAACGTTTCGTCCGTAAAAACGTGATTTATGTCCGTTCGTTCGGTCAGAATTTGATCGGTTTTCGGTCCGAACTTGGAAATGGACGAAACTCACTTGTTTTGGACTGTAAAACCTCAAGATCGACAACAGTTAGCCGGGACGTTTTAAGGCCAATACAGAACATTTGGACCATGGGAACGGGGTTTTGTCCGGACATTCGGCTTGGCATTTACTCGATTTTTGTTCCGAACTTATAAGTGGACGAAACACACATGTTTTCGCATGGAAAACGATACACCTAAGAGACTAGCCACTCCATTACTTAACACGGGGCGTTCTAAGGGGAAAAACAACGTTCTGTCCGTAAAAACGTGATTTATGTCCGTCCGTACGGTCGGCATTTACTCGGTTTTCGATCCGAACTTGGAAATTGACGAAACTCACTTGTTTTGGACTCTAAAACCTCAAGATCGACAAGACTTAGCCGGGACGTTTTAAGGCCAATACAGAACATATGCACCATGGGAACGAGGTTTTGTCCGGACATTCGGCTTGGTATGCACTCGATTTTTGTTCGGAACTTATGATTGGACGAAACACACATGTTTTCGCATGGAAAACGATACACCTAAGAGACTAGCCACGCCATTACTTAACACGGGGCGTACTAAGGGGAAAAAACAACGTTTGGTCCGTAAAAACGTGATTTATGTCCGTCCGTTAGGTCGGAATTTACTCGGTTTTCGGTCCGAACTTGGAAATGGACGAAACTCACTTGTTTTGGACTCTAAAACCTCAAGATCGACAAGACTTAGCCGGGACATTTTAAGGCCAATACAGAACATTTGGACCATGGGAACGGGGTTTTGTCCGGACATTCGGCTTGGCATTTACTCGATTTTTGTTCCGGACTTATAAGTGGACGAAAAACACATGTTTTCGCATGGAAAACGATACACCTAAGAGACTAGCCACTCCATTACTTAACACGGGGCGTTCTAAGGGGAAAAAACAACGTTCCGTCCGTAAAAACGTGATTTATGTCCGTCCGTTCGGTCAGAATTTACTCGGTTTTCGGTCCGAACTTGGAAATGGACGAAACTCACTTGTTTTGGACTCTAAAACCTCAAGATTGACAAGACTTAGCCGGGACGTTTTAAGGCCAATACAGAACATTTGGACCATGGGAACGGGGTTTTGTCCGGACATTCGGTTTGGCATTTACTCGATTTTTGTTCCGAACTTATAAGTGGACGAAACACACATGTTTTCGCATGGAAAATGATACACCTAAAAGACTAGCCACTCCATTACTTAACACGGGGCGTTCTAAGTGGAAAAAACAACGTTCCGTCCGTAAAAACGTGATTTATGTCCGTCCGTTCGGTCAGAATTTACTCGGTTTTCGGTCCGAACTTGGAAATGGACGAAACTCACTTGTTTTGGACTCTAAAACCTCAAGATCGACAAGGCTTCGCCGGGACGATTTAAGGCCAATACAGAACATTTGGACCATGGGAACGGGGTTTTGTCCGGACATTCGGCTTGGCATGTACTGGATTTTTGTTCCGAACTTATAAGGGGACGAAACACACATGTTTTCGCATGTAAAACGATACACCTAAGAGACTAGCCACTCCATTACTTAACACTGGGCGTTCTAAGGGGAAAAAACAACGTTTCGTCCGTAAAAACGTGATTTATGTCCGTTCGTTCGGTCAGAATTTACTCGGTTTTCGGTCCGAACTTGGAAATGGACGAAACTCACTTGTTTTGGACTCTAAAACCTCAAGATCGACAAGACTTAGCCGGGACGTTTTGAGGCCAATACAGAATATTTGGACCATGGGAACGGGGTTTTGTCCGGACATTCGGCTTGGCATTTACTCGATTTTTGTTCCGAACTTATAAGTGGACGAAACACACATGTTTTCGCATG
The DNA here is from genome assembly GCA_023053565.1 of Aquilegia eximia. NCBI lineage: Eukaryota > Viridiplantae > Streptophyta > Magnoliopsida > Ranunculales > Ranunculaceae > Aquilegia > Aquilegia eximia. The sequence goes on from JALIGU010000001.1 coordinate 24,697,237, forward strand.
GAAAACGATACACCTAAGAGACTAGCCACTCCATTACTTAACACGGGGCGTTCTAAGGGGAAAAAACAACGTTCCGTCCGTAAAAACGTGATTTATGTCCGTCCGTTCGGTCGGCATTTACTCGGTTTTCGGTCCGAACTTGGAAATGGACGAAACTCACTTGTTTTTTACTCTAAAACCTCAAGATTGACAAGACTTAGCCGGGACGTTTTAAGGCCAATACAGAACATTTGGACCATGGGAACGGGGTTTTGTCCGGACATTCGGCTTGGCATTTACTCGATTTTTGTTCCGAACTTATAAGTGGACGAAACACACATGTTTTCGCATGGAAAACGATACACCTAAGAGACTAGCCACTCCATTACTTAACACGGGGCGTTCTAAGGGGAAAAAACAACGTTCCGTCCGTAAAAACGTGATTTATGTCCGTCCGTTCGGTCAGAATTTACTCGGTTTTTGGTCCGAACTTGGAAATGGACGAAACTCACTTGTTTTGGACTCTAAAACCTCAAGATCGACAAGGCTTCGCCGGGACGATTTAAGGCCAATACAGAACATTTGGACCATGGGAACGGGGTTTTGTCCGGACATTCGGCTTGGCATGTACTCGATTTTTGTTCCGAACTTATAAGGGGACGAAACACACATGTTTTCGCATGGAAAACGATACACCTAAGAGACTAGCCACTCCATTACTTAACACTGGGCGTTCTAAGGGGAAAAAACAATGTTTCGTCCGTAAAAACGTGATTTTTGACCGTTCGTTCGGTCAGAATTTACTCGGTTTTCGGTCCGAACTTGGAAATGGACGAAACTCACTTGTTTTGGACTCTAAAACCTCAAGATCGACAAGAATTAGCCGGGACGTTTTAAGGCCAATACAGAACATTTGGACCATGGGAACGGGGTTTTGTCCGGACATTCGGCTTGGCATTTACTCGATTTTTGTTCTGAACTTATAAGTGGACGAAACACACATGTTTTCGCATGGAAAACGATACACCTAAGAGACTAGCCACTCCATTACTTAACTCGGGGCGTTCTAAGGTGAAAAAACAACGTTCCGTCCGTAAAAAGGATATTTATGTCCGTCCGTTCGGTCAGAATTAACTCGGTTTTCGGTCCGAACTTGGAAATAGACGAAAATCACTTGTTTTGGAATCTAAAACCTCAAGATCGACAAGGCTTAGCCGGGACGTTTTAAGGCCAATACTGAACATTTGGACCATGGGAACAGGGTTTTGTCTGGACATTCGGCTTGGCATGTACTCGATTTTTGTTCCGAACTTATAAGTGGACGAAACACACATGTTTTCGCATGGAAAATGATACACCTAAGAGACTAGCCACTCCATTACTTAACACGGGGCGTTCTAAGGGGAAAAAACAACGTTCCGTCGGTAAAAACGTGATTTATGTCCGTACGTTCGGTCGGCATTTACTCGGTTTTCGGTCCGAACTTGGAAATTGATGAAACTCACTTGTTTTGGACTATAAAACCTCAAGATCGACAAGGCTTTGCCTGGCCGTTTTAAAGGCAATACAGAACATTTGGACAATGGGAACGGGGTTTTGTCCGGACATTCGGCTTGGTATGTACTCGATTTTTGTTCTGAACTTATAAGTGGACGAAACACACATGTTTTTGCATGGAAAATGATACACCTAAGAGACTAGCCACTCCATTACTTAACTCGGGGCGTTCTAAGGTGAAAAAACAACGTTCCGTCCATAAAATCGATATTTATGTCCATCCGTTCGGTCGACATTAACTCGGTGTTCGGTCCAAACTTGGAAATAGACGAAACTCACATGTTTTGGAATCTAAAACCTCAAGATCGACAAGGCTTAGCCAGGACGATTTAGGGCCAATACAGAACATCTGCACCATGGGAACGGGGTTTTATCTGGACATTCGGCTTGGTATGTACTCGATTTTTGTTCGGAACTTATGAGTGGATGAAACACACAAGTTTTCGCGTGGAAAACGATACACCTAAGACACTAGCCACTCCATTACTTAACACAGGGCGTTCGAAGGGAAAAAAACAACGTTCCGTCCCTAAAAACGTGATTTATGTCCGTCCGTTCGGTCGGCATTTACTCGGTTTTCGGTCCGAAATTGGTAATGGACGAAACTCACTTGTTTTGGACTCTAACACCTCAAGATCGAAAAGACTTTGCCTGGTCGTTTTAAAGCCAAAACAGAACATTTGGACAAAGGGAACGGGGTTTTGCCCGGACATTCGGCTTGGTATGTACTCGATTTTTGTTCGGAACTTATGAGTGGACGAAACACACATGTTTTCGCATGGAAAACGATACACCTAAGAGACTAGCCACTGCATTACTTAACACGGGGCGTTCTAAGGGGAAAAAAAATTGTTCCGTCCGTAAAAACGTGATTTATGTCCGTCCGTTCGGTCGGCATTTACTCGGTTTTCGGTCCGAACTTGGAAATGGACGAAACTCACTTGTTTTGGACTCTAAAACCTCAAGATCGACAAGACTTAGCCGGGACGTTTTAAGGCCAATACAGAACATTTGGACTATGGGAACGGGGTTTTGTCCGGACATTCGGCTTGGTATGTACTCGATTATTGTTCCGAACTTATAAGTGGACGAAACACACATGTTTTCGCATGGAAAACGATACACCTAAGAGACTAGCCACTCCATTACTTAACACGGGGCGTTCTAAGGGGAAAAAACAAAGTTCCGTCCGTAAAAACGTGATTTATGTCCGTCCGTTCGGTCGGCATTTACTCGGTTTTCGGTCCAAACTTGGAAATGGATGAAACTCACTTGTTTTGGAATCTAAAACCTCAAGATCGACAAGGCTTAGCCAGGACGTTTTAAGGCCAATACTGAACATCTGGACCGTGGGAACGGGGTTTTGTCCAGACATTCGGCTTGGCATGTACTTGATTTTTGTTCCGAACTTATAAGTGGACGAAACACACATGTTTTCGCATGGAAAACGATACACCTAAGAGACTAGCCACTCCATTACTTAACACGGGGCGTTCTAAGGGGGAAAAACAACGTTCCGTCCGTAAAAATGTGATTTATGTCCGTCCGTTCGGTCAGAATTTACACAGTTTTCTGACCGAACTTGGTAATGGAGGAAACTCACTTGTTTTGGACTCTAAAACCTCAAGATCGACAAGACTTTGCCTGGCCGTTTTAAAGGTAATACAGAACATTTTGACAATGGGAACGGGGTTTTGTCCGGAGATTCGGCTTGGTATGTACTCGATTTTTGTTCCAAACTTATAAGTGGACGAAACACAAATGTTTTCGCATGGAAAACGATACACCTAAGAGACTAGCCACTCCATTACTTAACACGGGGCGTTCTAAGGGGAAAAAACAACGTTCCGTCAGTAAAAACGTGATTTATGTCCGTACGTTCGGTCGACATTTACTCTGTTTTCGGTCCAAACTTGGAAATGGATGAAACTCACTTGTTTTGGACTCTAAAACCTCAAGATCGACAAGACTTTGCCTGGCCGTTTTAAAGGTAATACAGAACATTTGGACAATGGGAACGGGGTTTTGTCCGGAGATTCGGCTTGGTATGTACTCGATTTTTGTTCCGAACTTATAAGTGGACGAAACACAAATGTTTTCGAATGGAAAACGATATACCTAAGAGACTAGCCACTCCATTACTTAACACGGGGCGTTCTAAGGGGAAAAAACAAAGTTCCGTCCGTAAAAACGTGATTTATGTCCGTCCGTTCGGTCGGCATTTACTCGGTTTTCGGTCCAAACTTGGAAATGGATGAAACTCACTTGTTTTGGAATCTAAAACCTCAAGATCGACAAGGCTTAGCCAGGACGTTTTAAGGCCAATACTGAACATTTGGACCGTGGGAACGGGGTTTTGTCCAGACATTCGGCTTGGCATGTACTCGATTTTTGTTCCGAACTTATAAGTGGACGAAACACACATGTTTTCGCATGGAAAACGATACACCTAAGAGACTAGCCACTCCATTACTTAACACGGGGCGTTCTAAGGGGGAAAAACAACGTTCCGTCCGTAAAAATGTGATTTATGTCCGTCCGTTCGGTCAGAATTTACACAGTTTTCTGTCCGAACTTGGTAATGGAGGAAACTCATTTATTTTGGACTCTAAAACCTCAAGATCGACAAGACTTAGCCGGGACGTTTTAAGGCCAATACAGAACATTCGGACCATGGGAACGGGGTTTTGTCCGGACATTCGGCTTGGTATGTACTCGATTTTTGTTCGGAACTTATGAGTGGACGAAACACACATGTTTTCGCATGGAAAACGATACACCTAAGAGACTAGCCACTGCATTACTTAACCCAGGGCGTTCTAAGGGGAAAAAACAATGTTCCGTCCGTAAAAACGTGATTTATGTCCGTCCGTTCGGTCGGCATTTACTCGGTTTTCGGTCCGAACTTGGAAATGGACGAAACTCACTTGTTTTGGACTCTAAAACCTCAAGATCGACAAGACTTAGCCGGGACGTTTTAAGGCCAATACAGAACATTTGGACTATGGGAACGGGGTTTTGTCCGGACATTCGGCTTGGTATGTACTCGATTATTGTTCCGAACTTATGAGTGGACGAAACAAAAATGTTTTCGCATGGAAAACAATACACCTAAGAGACTAGCCACTCCATTACTTAACACGGGGCGTTCTAAGGGGAAAAAACAAAGTTCCGTCCGTAAAAACGTGATTTATGTCCGTCCGTTCGGTCGGCATTTACTCGGTTTTCGGTCCAAACTTGGAAATGGATGAAACTCACTTGTTTTGGAATCTAAAACCTCAAGATCGACAAGGCTTAGCCAGGACGTTTTAAGGCCAATACTGAACATTTGGACCGTGGGAACGGGGTTTTGTCCAGACATTCGGCTTGGCATGTACTCGATTTTTGTTCCGAACTTATAAGTGGACGAAACACACATGTTTTCGCATGGAAAACGATACACCTAAGAGACTAGCCACTCCATTACTTAACACGGGGCGTTCTAAGGGGAAAAAACAAAGTTCCGTCCGTAAAAACGTGATTTATGTCCGTCCGTTCGGTCGGCATTTACTCGGTTTTCGGTCCAAACTTGGAAATGGATGAAACTCACTTGTTTTGGAATCTAAAACCTCAAGATCGTTAGCCAGGACGTTTTAAGGCCAATACTGAACATTTGGACCGTGGGAACGGGGTTTTGTCCAGACATTCGGCTTGGCATGTACTCGATTTTTGTTCCGAACTTATAAGTGGACGAAACACACATGTTTTCGCATGGAAAACGATACACCTAAGAGACTAGCCACTCCATTACTTAACACGGGGCGTTCTAAGGGGGAAAACAACGTTCCGTCCGTAAAAATGTAATTTATGTCTGTCCGTTCAGTCAGAATTTACACAGTTTTCTGTCCGAACTTGGTAATGGAGGAAACTCACTTATTTTGGACTCTAAAACCTCAAGATCGACAAGACTTAGCCGGGACGTTTTAAGGCCAATACAGAACATTCGGACCATGGGAACGGGGTTTTGTCCGGACATTCGGCTTGGTATGTACTCGATTTTTGTTCGGAACTTATGAGTGGACGAAACACACATGTTTTCGCATGGAAAACGATATACCTAAGAGACTAGCCACTCCATTACTTAACACGGGGCGTTCTAAGGGGAAAAAACAAAGTTCCGTCCGTAAAAACGTGATTTATGTCCGTCCGTTCGGTCGGCATTTACTCGGTTTTCGGTCCGAACTTGGAAATGGACGAAACTCACTTGTTTTGGACTCTAAAACCTCAAGATCGACAAGACTTAGCCGGGACGTTTTAAGGCCAATACAGAACATTTGGACTATGGGAACGGGGTTTTGTCCGGACATTCGGCTTGGTATGTACTCGATTATTGTTCCGAACTTATGAGTGGACGAAACACAAATGTTTTCGCATGGAAAACGATACACCTAAGAGACTAGCCACTCCATTACTTAACACGGGGCTTTCTAAGGGGAAAAAACAAAGTTCCGTCCGTAAAAACGTGATTTATGTCCGTCCGTTCGGTCGGCATTTACTCGGTTTTCGGTCCAAACTTGGAAATGGATGAAAATCACTTGTTTTGGAATCTAAAACCTCAAGATCGACAAGGCTTAGCCAGGACGTTTTAAGGCCAATACTGAACATTTGGACCGTGGGAACGGGGTTTTGTCCAGACATTCGGCTTGGCATGTACTCGATTTTTGTTCCGAACTTATAAGTGGACGAAACACACATGTTTTCGCATGGAAAACGATACACCTAAGAGACTAGCCACTCCATTACTTAACACGGGGCGTTCTAAGGGGGAAAAACAACGTTCCGTCCGTAAAAATGTGATTTATGTCTGTCCGTTCGGTCAGAATTTACACAGTTTTCTGTCCGAACTTGGTAATGGAGGAAACTCACTTATTTTGGACTCTAAAACCTCAAGATCGACAAGACTTAGCCGGGACGTTTTAAGGCCAATACAGAACATTCGGACCATGGGAACGGGGTTTTGTCCGGACATTCGGCTTGGTATGTACTCGATTTTTGTTCGGAACTTATGAGTGGACGAAACACACATGTTTTCGCATGGAAAACGATACACCTAAGAGACTAGCCACTGCATTACTTAACACGGGGCGTTCTAAGGGGAAAAAACAATGTTCCGTCCGTAAAAACGTGATTTATGTCCGTCCGTTCGGTCGGCATTTACTCGGTTTTCGGTCCGAACTTGGAAATGGACGAAACTCACTTGTTTTGGACTCTAAAACCTCAAGATCGACAAGACTTAGCCGGGACGTTTTAAGGCCAATACAGAACATTTGGACTATGGGAACGGGGTTTTGTCCGGACATTCGGCTTGGTATGTACTCGATTATTGTTCCGAACTTATAAGAGGACGAAACACACATGTTTTCACATGGAAAATGATACACCTAAGAGACTAGCCACTCCATTACTTAACTCGGGGCGTTCAAAGGTGAAAAAACAACGTTCCGTCCATAAAAAGGATATTTATGTCCGTCCGTTCGGTCGGCATTAACTCGGTTTTCGGTCCGAACTTGGAAATAGACGAAACTCACTTGTTTTGGAATCTAAAACCTCAAGATCGACAAGGCTTAGCCGGGACGTTTTAAGGCCAATACTGAACATTTGGACCATGGGAACGGGGTTTTGTCTGGACATTCGGCTTGGCATGTACTCGATTTTTGTTCCGAACTTATAAGTGGACGAAACACACATGTTTTCCCATGGAAAACGATACACCTAAGAGACTAGCCACTCCATTACTTAACACGGGGCGTTCTAAGGGGAAAAAACAATGTTCCGTCAGTAAAAACGTTATTTATGTCCGTACGTTCGGTCGGCATTTACCAGTTTTCGGTCCGAACTTGGAAATGGATGAAACTCACTTGTTTTGGACTCTAAAACCTCAAGATCGACAAGACTTTGCCTGGCCGTTTTAAAGGTAATACAGAACATTTGGACAATGGGAACGGGGTTTTGTCCGGAGATTCGGCTTGGTATGTACTCGATTTTTGTTCCAAACTTATAAGTGGACGAAACACAAATGTTTTCGCATGGAAAACGATACACCTAAGAGACTAGCCACTCCATTACTTAACACGGGGCGTTCTAAGGGGAAAAAACAACGTTCCGTCAGTAAAAACGTGATTTATGTCCGTACGTTCGGTCGACATTTACTCGGTTTTCGGTCCAAACTTGGAAATGGATGAAACTCACTTGTTTTGGACTCTAAAACCTCAAGATCGACAAGACTTTGCCTGGCCGTTTTAAAGGTAATACAGAACATTTGGACAATGGGAACGGGGTTTTGTCCGGAGATTCGGCTTGGTATGTACTCGATTTTTGTTCCGAACTTATAAGTGGACGAAACACAAATGTTTTCGCATGGAAAACGATACACCTAAGAGACTAGCCACTCCATTACTTAACACGGGGCGTTCTAAGGGGAAAAAACAAAGTTCCGTCCGTAAAAACTTGATTTATGTCCGTCCGTTCGGTCGGCATTTACTCGGTTTTCGGTCCAAACTTGGAAATGGATGAAACTCACTTGTTTTGGAATCTAAAACCTCAAGATCGACAAGGCTTAGCCAGGACGTTTTAAGGCCAATACTGAACATTTGGACCGTGGGAACGGGGTTTTGTCCAGACATTCGGCTTGGCATGTACTTGATTTTTGTTCCGAACTTATAAGTGGACGAAACACACATGTTTTCGCATGGAAAACGATACACCTAAGAGACTAGCCACTCCATTACTTAACACGGGGTGTTCTAAGGGGGAAAAACAACGTTCCGTCCGTAAAAATGTGATTTATGTCCGTCCGTTCGGTCAGAATTTACACAGTTTTCTGTCCGAACTTGGTAATGGAGGAAACTCATTTATTTTGGACTCTAAAACCTCAAGATCGACAAGACTTAGCCGGGACGTTTTAAGGCCAATACAGAACATTCGGACCATGGGAACGGGGTTTTGTCCGGACATTCGGCTTGGTATGTACTCGATTTTTGTTCGGAACTTATGAGTGGACGAAACACACATGTTTTCGCATGGAAAACGATACACCTAAGAGACTAGCCACTGCATTACTTAACACGGGGCGTTCTAAGGGGAAAAAACAATGTTCTGCCCGTAAAAACGTGATTTATGTCCGTCCGTTCGGTCGGCATTTACTCGGTTTTCGGTCCGAACTTGGAAATGGACGAAACTCACTTGTTTTGGACTCTAAAACCTCAAGATCGACAAGACTTCGCCGGGACGTTTTAAGGCCAATACAGAACATTTGGACTATGGGAACGGGGTTTTGTCCGGACATTCGGCTTGGTATGTACTCGATTATTGTTCCGAACTTATGAGTGGACGAAACACAAATGTTTTCGCATGGAAAACGATACACCTAAGAGACTAGCCACTCCATTACTTAACACGGGGCGTTCTAAGGGGAAAAAACAAAAATCCGTCCGTAAAAACGTGATTTATGTCCGTCCGTTCGGTCGGCATTTACTCGGTTTTCGGTCCAAACTTGGAAATGGATGAAACTCACTTGTTTTGGAATCTAAAACCTCAAGATCGACAAGGCTTAGCCAGGACGTTTTAAGGCCAATACTGAACATTTGGACCGTGGGAACGGGGTTTTGTCCAGACATTCGGCTTGGCATGTACTCGATTTTTGTTCCGAACTTATAAGTGGACGAAACACACATGTTTTCGCATGGAAAACGATACACCTAAGAGACTAGCCACTCCATTACTTAACACGGGGCGTTCTAAGGGGGAAAAACAACGTTCCGTCCGTAAAAATGTGATTTATGTCCGTCCGTTCGGTCAGAATTTACACAGTTTTCTGTCCGAACTTGGTAATGGAGGAAACTCACTTATTTTGGACTCTAAAACCTCAAGATCGACAAGACTTAGCCGGGACGTTTTAAGGCCAATACAGAACATTCGGACCATGGGAACGGGGTTTTGTCCGGACATTCGGCTTGGTATGTACTCGATTTTTGTTCGGAACTTATGAGTGGACGAAACACACATGTTTTCGCATGGAAAACGATACACCTAAGAGACTAGCCACTGCATTACTTAACACGGGGCGTTCTAAGGGGAAAAAACAATGTTCCGTCCGTAAAAACGTGATTTATGTCCGTCCGTTCGGTCGGCATTTACTCGGTTTTCGGTCCGAACTTGGAAATGGACGAAACTCAGTTGTTTTGGACTCTAAAACCTCAAAATCGACAAGACTTAGCCGGGACGTTTTAAGGCCAATACAGAACATTTGGACTATGGGAACGGGGTTTTGTCCGGACATTCGGCTTGGTATGTACTCGATTATTGTTCCGAACTAATAAGTGGACGAAACACACATGTTTTCACCTGGAAAACGATACACCTAAGAGACTAGCCACTCCATTACTTAACTCGGGGCGTTCTAAGGTGAAAAAACAACGTTCCGTCCATAAAAAGGATATTTATGTCCGTCCGTTCGGTCGGCATTAACTCGGTTTTCGGTCCGAACTTGGAAATAGACGAAACTCACTTGTTTTGGAATCTAAAACCTCAAGATCGACAAGGCTTAGCCGGGACGTTTTAAGGCCAATACTGAACATTTGGACCATGGGAACGGGGTTTTGTCTGGACATTCGGCTTGGCATGTACTCGATTTTTGTTCCGAACTTATAAGTGGACGAAACACACATGTTTTCGCATGGAAAATGATACACCTAAGAGACTAGCCACTCCATTACTTAACACGGGGCGTTCTAAGGGGAAAAAACAACGTTCCGTCAGTAAAAACGTGATTTATGTCCGTACGTTCGGTCGGCATTTACTCAGTTTTCGGTCCGAACTTGGAAATGGATGAAACTCACTTGTTTTGGACTCTAAAACCTCAAGATCGACAAGACTTTGCCTGGCCGTTTTAAAGGTAATACAGAACATTTGGACAATGGGAACGGGGTTTTGTCCGGAGATTCGGCTTGGTATGTACTCGATTTTTGTTCCAAACTTATAAGTGGACGAAACACAAATGTTTTCGCATGGAAAACGATACACCTAAGAGACTAGCCACTCCATTACTTAACACGGGGCGTTCTAAGGGGAAAAAACAATGTTCCGTCCGTAAAAACGTGATTTATGTCCGTCCGTTCGGTCGGCATTTACTCGGTTTTCGGTCCAAACTTGGAAATGGATGAAACTCACTTGTTTTGGACTCTAAAACCTCAAGATCGACAAGACTTTGCCTGGCCGTTTTAAAGGTAATACAGAACATTTGGACAATGGGAACGGGGTTTGGTCCGGAGATTCGGCTTGGTATGTACTCGATTTTTGTTCCGAACTTATAAGTGGACGAAACACAAATGTTTTCGCATGGAAAACGATACACCTAAGAGACTAGCCACTCCATTACTTAACACGGGGCGTTCTAAGGGGAAAAAACAATGTTCTGTCCGTAAAAACGTGATTTATGTCCGTCCGTTCGGTCGGCATTTACTCGGTTTTCGGTCCAAACTTGGAAATGGATGAAACTCACTTGTTTTGGAATCTAAAACCTCAAGATCGACAAGGCTTAGCCAGGACGTTTTAAGGCCAATACTGAACATTTGGACCATGGGAACGGGGTTTTGTCCGGACATTCGGCTTGGCATGTACTCGATTTTTGTTCTGAACTTATAAGTGGACGAAACACACATGTTTTCGCATGGAAAACGATACACCTAAGAGACTACCCACTCCATTACTTAACACGGGGCGTTCTAAGGGGGAAAAACAACGTTCTGTCCGTAAAAATGTGATTTATGTCCGTCCGTTCGGTCAGAATTTACACAGTTTTCTGTCCGAACTTGGTAATGGAGGAAACTCACTTATTTTGGACTCTAAAACCTCAAGATCGACAAGACTTAGCCGGGAGGTTTTAAGGCCAATACAGAACATTCGGACCATGGGAACGGGGTTTTGTCCGGACATTCGGCTTGGTATGTACTCGATTTTTGTTCGGAACTTATGAGTGGACGAAACACACATGTTTTCGCATGGAAAACGATACACCTAAGAGATTAGCCACTGCATTACTTAACACGGGGCGTTCTAAGGGGAAAAAACAATGTTCCGTCCGTAAAAACGTGATTTATGTTCGTCCGTTCGGTCGGCATTTACTCGGTTTTCGGTCCGAACTTGGAAATGGACGAAACTCACTTGTTTTGGACTCTAAAACCTCAAGATCGACAAGACTTAGCCGGGACGTTTTAAGGCCAATACAGAACATTTGGACTATGGGAACGGGGTTTTGTCCGGACATTCGGCTTGGTATGTACTCGATTATTGTTCCGAACTTATGAGTGGACGAAACACAAATGTTTTCGCATGGAAAACGATACACCTAAGAGACTAGCCACTCCATTACTTAACACGGGGCGTTCTAAGGGGAAAAAACAAAGTTCCGTCCGTAAAAACGTGATTTATGTCCGTCCGTTCGGTCGGCATTTACTCGGTTTTCGGTCCAAACTTGGAAATGGATGAAACTCACTTGTTTTGGAATCTAAAACCTCAAGATCGACAAGGCTTAGCCAGGACGTTTTAAGGCCAATACTGAACATCTGGACCGTGGGAACGGGGTTTTGTCCAGACATTCGGCTTGGCATGTACTTGATTTTTGTTCCGAACTTATAAGTGGACGAAACACACATGTTTTCGCATGGAAAACGATACACCTAAGAGACTAGCCACTCCATTACTTAACACGGGGCGTTCTAAGGGGGAAAAACAACGTTCCGTCCGTAAAAATGTGATTTATGTCCGTCCGTTCGGTCAGAATTTACACAGTTTTCTGACCGAACTTGGTAATGGAGGAAACTCACTTATTTTGGACTCTAAAACCTCAAGATCGACAAGACTTAGCCGGGACGTTTTAAGGCCAATACAGAACATTCGGACCATGGGAACGGGGTTTTGTCCGGACATTCGGCTTGGTATGTACTCGATTTTTATTCGGAACTTATGAGTGGACGAAACACACATGTTTTCGCATGGAAAACGATACACCTAAGAGATTAGCCACTGCATTACTTAACACGGGGCGTTCTAAGGGGAAAAAACAATGTTCCGTCCGTAAAACCGTGATTTATGTCCGTCCGTTCGGTCGGCATTTACTCGGTTTTCGGTCCGAACTTGGAAATGGACGAAACTCACTTGTTTTGGACTCTAAAACCTCAAGATCGACAAGACTTAGCCGGGACGTTTTAAGGCCAATACAGAACATTTGGACTATGGGAACGGGGTTTTGTCCGGACATTCGGCTTGGTATGTACTCGATTATTGTTCCGAACTTATGAGTGGACGAAACACAAATGTTTTCGCATGGAAAACGATACACCTAAGAGACTAGCCACTCCATTACTTAACACGGGGCGTTCTAAGGGGAAAAAACAAAGTTCCGTCCGTAAAAACGTGATTTATGTCCGTCCGTTCGGTCGGCATTTACTCGGTTTTCGGTCCAAACTTGGAAATGGATGAAACTCACTTGTTTTGGAATCTAAAACCTCAAGATCGACAAGGCTTAGCCAGGACGTTTTAAGGCCAATACTGAACATCTGGACCGTGGGAACGGGGTTTTGTCCAGACATTCGGCTTGGCATGTACTCGATTTTTGTTCCGAACTTATAAGTGGACGAAACACACATGTTTTCGCATGGAAAACGATACACCTAAGAGACTAGCCACTCCATTACTTAACACGGGGCGTTCTAAGGGGGAAAAACAACGTTCCGTCCGTAAAAATGTGATTTATGTCCGTCCGTTCGGTCAGAATTTACACAGTTTTCTGTCCGAACTTGGTAATGGAGGAAACTCACTTATTTTGGACTCTAAAACCTCAAGATCGACAAGACTTAGCCGGGACATTTTAAGGCCAATACAGAACATTCGGACCATGGGAACGGGGTTTTGTCCGGACATTCGGCTTGGTATGTACTCGATTTTTGTTCGGAACTTATGAGTGGACGAAACACACATGTTTTTGCATGGAAAACGATACACCTAAGAGACTAGCCACTGCATTACTTAACACGGGGCGTTCTAAGGGGAAAAAACAATGTTCCGTCCGTAAAAACGTGATTTATGTCCGTCCGTTCGGTCGGCATTTACTCGGTTTTCGGTCCGAACTTGGAAATGGACGAAACTCACTTGTTTTGGACTCTAAAACCTCAAGATCGACAAGACTTAGTCGGGACGTTTTAAGGCCAATACAGAACATTTGGACTATGGGAACGGGGTTTTGTCCGGACATTCGGCTTGGTATGTACTCGATTATTGTTCCGAACTTATGAGTGGACGAAACACAAATGTTTTCGCATGGAAAACGATACACCTAAGAGACTAGCCACTCCATTACTTAACACGGGGCGTTCTAAGAGGAAAAAACAAAGTTCCGTCCGTAAAAACGTGATTTATGTCCGTCCGTTCGGTCGGCATTTACTCGGTTTTCGGTCCGAACTTGGTAATGGAGGAAACTCACTTATTTTGGACTCTAAAACCTCAAGATCGACAAGACTTAGCCGGGACGTTTTAAGGCCAATACAGAACATTCGGACCATGGGAACGGGGTTTTGTCCGGACATTCGGCTTGGTATGTACTCGATTTTTGTTCGGAACTTATGAGTGGACGAAACACACATGTTTTCGCATGGAAAACGATACACCTAAGAGACTAGCCACTGCATTACTTAACACGGGGCGTTCTAAGGGGAAAAAACAATGTTCCGTCCGTAAAAACGTGATTTATGTCCGTCCGTTCGGTCGGATTTACTCGGTTTTCGGTCCAAACTTGGAAATGGACGAAACTCACTTGTTTTGGACTCTAAAACCTCAAGATCGACAAGACTTAGCCGGGACGTTTTAAGGCCAATACAGAACATTTGGACTATGGGAACGGGGTTTTGTCCGGACATTCGGTTTGGTATGTACTCGATTATTGTTCCGAACTTATAAGTGGACGAAACACACATGTTTTCACATGGAAAACGATACACCTAAGAGACTAGCCACTCCATTACTTAACTCGGGGCGTTCTAATGTGAAAAAACAATGTTCCGTCCATAAAAAGGATATTTATGTCCGTCCGTTCGGTCGGCATTAACTCGGTTTACGGTCCGAACTTGGAAATAGACGAAACTCACTTGTTTTGGAATCTAAAACCTCAAGATCGACAAGGCTTAGCCGGGACGTTTTAAGTCCAATACTGAACATTTGGACCATGGGAACGGGGTTTTGACTGGACATTCGGCTTGGCATGTACTCGATTTTTGTTCCGAACTTATAAGTTGGACGAAACACACATGTTTTCGCATGGAAAACGATACACCTAAGACACTAGCCACTCCATTACTTAACACGGGGCGTTCTAAGGGGAAAAAACAACGTTCCGTCAGTAAAAAGGTGATTTATGTCCGTACGTTCGGTCGGCATTTACTCGGTTTTCGGTCCGAACTTGGAAATGGATGAAACTCACTTGTTTTGGACTCTAAAACCTCAAGATCTACAAGACTTTGCCTGGCCGTTTTAAAGGTAATACAGAACATTTGGACAATGGGAACGGGGTTTTGTCCGGAGATTCGGCTTGGTATGTACTCGATTTTTGTTCCGAACTTATAAGTGGACGAAACACAAATGTTTTCGCATGGAAAACGATACACCTAAGAGACTAGCCACTCCATTACTTAACACGGGGCGTTCTAAGGGTAAAAAACAATGTTCCGTCCGTAAAAACGTGATTTATGTCCGTCCGTTCGGTCGGCATTTACTCGGTTTTCGGTCCAAACTTGGAAATGGATGAAACTCACTTGTTTTGGAATCTAAAACCTCAAGATCGACAAGGCTTAGCCAGGACGTTTTAAGGCCAATACTGAACATTTGGACCATGGGAACGGGGTTTTGTCCGGACATTCGGCTTGGCATGTACTCGATTTTTGTTCTGAACTTATAAGTGGACGAAACACACATGTTTTCGCATGGAAAATGATACACCTAAGAGACTACCCACTCCATTACTTAACACGGGGCGTTCTAAGGGGGAAAAACAACGTTCCGTCCGTAAAAATGTGATTTATGTCCGTGTGTTCGGTCAGAATTTACACAGTTTTTCTGTCCGAACTTGGTAATGGAGGAAACTCACTTATTTTGGACTCTAAAACCTCAAGATCGACAAGACTTAGCCGGGAGGTTTTAAGGCCAATACAGAACATTCGGACCATGGGAACGGGGTTTTGTCCGGACATTCGGCTTGGTATGTACTCGATTTTTGTTCGGAACTTATGAGTGGACGAAACACACATGTTTTCGCATGGAAAACGATACACCTAAGAGACTAGCCACTGCATTACTTAACACGGGGCGTTCTAAGGGGAAAAAACAATGTTCCGTCCGTAAAAACGTGATTTATGTCCGTCCGTTCGGTCGGCATTTACTCGGTTTTCGGTCCGAACTTGGAAATGGACGAAACTCACTTGTTTTGGACTCTAAAACCTCAAGATCGACAAGACTTAGCCGGGACGTTTTAAGGCCAATACAGAACATTTGGACTATGGGAACGGGGTTTTGTCCGGACATTCGGCTTGGTATGTACTCGATTATTGTTCCGAACTTATAAGTGGATGAAACACACATGTTTTCACATGGAAAACGATACACCTAAGAGACTAGCCACTCCATTACTTAACTCGGGGCGTTCTAAGGTGAAAAAACAACGTTCCGTACATAAAAAGGATATTTATGTCCGTCCGTTCGGTCGGCATTAACTCGGTTTTCGGTCCGAACTTGGAAATAGACGAAACTCACTTGTTTTGGAATCTAAAACCTCAAGATCGACAAGGCTTAGCCGGGACGTTTTAAGGCCAATACAGAACATTTGGACCATGGGAACGGGGTTTTGTCCGGACATTCGGCTTGGTATGTACTCGATTTTTGTTCCGAACTTATAAGTGGACGAAACACATATGTTTTCGCATGGAAAACGATACACCTAAGAGACTAGCCACTCCATAACTTAACATGGGGCGTTCTAAGGGGAAAAAACAACGTTCCGTCCGTAAAAACGTGATTTATGTCCGTCCGTTCGGTCGGCATTTACTCGGTTTTCGGTCCGAACTTGGAAATGGACGAAACTCACTTGTTTTGGACTCTAAAACCTCAAGATCAACAAGACTTAGCCGGGACGTTTTAAGTCCAATACAGAACATTTGCACCATGGGAACGGGGTTTTGTCCGGACATTCGGCTTGGTATGTACTCGATTTTTGTTCGGAACTTATGAGTGGACGAAACACACATGTTTTCGCATGGAAAACGATACACCTAAGAGACTAGCCACTCCATTACTTAACTCGGGGCGTTCTAAGGTGAAAAAACAACGTTCCGTCCATAAAAAGGATATTTATGTCCGTCCGTTCGGTCGGCATTAACTCGGTTTTCGGTCCGAACTTGGAAATAGACGAAACTCACTTGTTTTGGAATCTAAAACCTCAAGGTCGACAAGGCTTAGCCGGGACGTTTTAAGGCCAATACTGAACATTTGGACCATGGGAACGGGGTTTTGTCCGGACATTCGGCTTGGTATGTACTCGATTTTTGTTCCGAACTTATAAGTGGACGAAACACACATGTTTTCGCATGGAAAACGATACACCTAAGAGACTAGCCACTCTATTACTTAACACGGGGCGTTCTAAGGGGGAAAAACAACGTTCCGTCCGTAAAAATGTGATTTATGTCCATCCGTTCGGTCAGAATTTACACAGTTTTCTGTCCGAACTTGGTAATGGAGGAAACTCACTTATTTTGGACTCTGAAACCTCAAGATCGACAAGACTTAGCCGAGACGCTTTAAGGCCAATACAGAACATTCGGACCATGGGAACGGGGTTTTGTCCGGACATTCGGCTTGGTATGTACTCGATTTTTGTTCGGAACTTATGAGTGGACGAAACACACATGTTTTCGCATGGAAAACGATACACCTAAGAGACTAGCCACTCCATTACTTTACTCGGGGCGTTCTAAGGTGAAAAAACAACGTTCCGTCCATAAAAAGGATATTTATGTCCGTCCGTTCGGTCGGCATTAACTCGGTTTTTGGTCCGAACTTGGAAATAGACGAAACTCACTTGTTTTGGAATCTAAAACCTCAAGATCGACAAGGCTTAGCCGGGACGTTTTAAGGCCAATACTGAACATTTGGACCATGGGAACGGGGTTTTGTCTGGACATTCGGCTTGGCATGTACTCGATTTTTGTTCCGAACTTATAAGTGGACGAAACACAGATGTTTTCGCATGGAAAACGATACACCTAAGACACTAGCCACTCCATTACTTAACACAGGACGTTCTAAGGGGAAAAAACAACGTTCCGTCAGTAAAAACGTGATTTATGTCCGTACGTTCGGTAGGCATTTACTCGGTTTTCGGTCCGAACTTGGAAATGGATGAAATTCACTTGTTTTGGACTCTAAAACCTCAAGATCGACAAGACTTTGCCTGGCCGTTTTAAAGGTAATACAGAACATTTGGACAATGGGAACGGGGTTTTGTCCGGAGATTCGGCTTGGTATGTACTCGATTTTTGTTCCGAACTTATAAGTGGACGAAACACAAATGTTTTCGCATGGAAAACGATACACCTAAGAGACTAGCCACTCCATTACTTAACACGGGGCGTTCTAAGGGGAAAAAACTATGTTCCGTCCGTAAAAACGTGATTTATGTCCGTCCGTTTGGTCGGCATTTACTCGGTTTTCGGTCCGATCTTGGAAATGGACCAAACTCACTTATTTTGGACTCTAAAACCTCAAGATCCACAAGACTTAGCCGGGACGTTTTAAGGCCAATACAAAACATTTGGACCATGGGAACGGGGTTTTGTCCGGACATTCGGCTTGGTATGTACTCGATTTTTGTTCTGAACTTATAAGTGGACGAAACACACATGTTTTTGCATGGAAAACGATACACCTAAGAGACTAGCCACTCCATTACTTAACTCGGGGAGTTCTAAGGGGAAAAAACAACGTTACGTCCGTAAAAACGTGATTTATGTCCGTCCGTTTGGTCGGCATTAACTTGGTTTTTGGTCCGAACTTGGAAATAGACGAAACTCACTTGTTTTGGAATCTTAAACCTCAAGATCGACAAGTCTTAGCCGGGACGTTTTAAGGCCAATACTGAACATTTGGACCATGGGAACGGGGTTTTGTACCGACATTCGGCTTGGCATGTACTCGATTTTTATTCCGAACTTATAAGTGGACGAAACACACATGTTTTCGCATGCAAAACGATACACCTAAGAGACTAGCCACTCCATTACTTAACACGGGGCGTTCTAAGGGGAAAAAACAACGTTACGTCCGTAAAAACGTGATTTATGTCCGTCCGTTCGGTCGGCATTAACTCGGTTTTTTGTCCGAACTTGGAAATAGACGAAACTCACTTGTTTTGGAATCTAAAGCCTCAAGATCGACAAGGCTTAGCCGGGACGTTTTAAGGCCAATATTGAACATTTGGACAATGGGAACGGGGTTTTGTCCGGAGATTCGGCTTGGTATGTACTCGATTTTTGTTCCGAACTTATAAGTGGACGAAACACAAATGTTTTCGCATGGAAAACGATACACCTAAGAGACTAGCCACTCCATTACTTAACACGGGGCGTTCTAAGGGGAAAAAACAATGTTCCGTCCGTAAAAACGTGATTTATGTCCGTCCGTTCGGTCGGCATTTACTCGGTTTTCGGTCCGAACTTGGAAATGGACGAAACTCACTTATTTTGGACTCTAAAACCTCAAGATCCACAAGACTTAGCTGGGACGTTTTAAGGCCAATACAAAACATTTGGACCATGGGAACGGGGTTTTGTCCGGACATTCGGCTTGGTATGTACTCCATTTTTGTTCTGAACTTATAAGTGGACGAAACACACATGTTTTTGCATGGAAAACGATACACCTAAGAGACTAGCCACTCCATTACTTAACTCGGGGAGTTCTAAGGGGAAAAAACAACGTTACGTCCGTAAAAACGTGATTTATGTCCGTCCGTTTGGTCGGCATTAACTCGGTTTTTGGTCCGAACTTGGAAATAGACGAAACTCACTTGTTTTGGAATCTAAAACCTCAAGATCGACAAGTCTTAGCCGGGACGTTTTAAGGCCAATACTGAACATTTGGACCATGGGAACGGGGTTTTGTACCGACATTCGGCTTGGCATGTACTCGATTTTTATTCCGAACTTATAAGTGGACGAAACACACATGTTTTCGCATGCAAAACGATACACCTAAGAGACTAGCCACTCCATTACTTAACACGGGGCGTTCTAAGGGGAAAAAACAACGTTCCGTCCGTAAAAACGTGATTTATGTCCGTACATTCGGTCAGAATTTACTCGTTTTTTCGGTCCGAACTTGGAAATGGACGAAACTCACTTGTTTTGGACTCTAAAACCTCAAGATCGAAAAGACTTAGCCGGGACGTTTTAAGGCCAATACAGAACATTAGGACCATGGGAACGTGGTTTTGTCCGGACATTCGGCTTGGTATGTACTCGATTTTTGTTCTGAACTTATAAGTGGACGAAACACACATGTTTTTGCATGGAAAACGATACACCTAAGAGACTAGCCACTCCATTACTTAACTCGGGGTGTTCTAAGGTGAAAAAACAACGTTACGTCCGTAAAAACGATATTAATGTCCGTCCGTTCGGTCGACATTAACTCGGTTTTCGGTCCGAACTTGGAAATAGACGAAACTCACATGTTTTGGAATCTAAAACCTCAAGATCGACAAGGCTTAGCCGGGACGATTTAAGGCCAATACAGAACATTTGGACCATGGGAACGGGGTTTTGTCCGGACATTCGGCTTGGCATGTACTCGATTTTTATTCCGAACTTATAAGTGGACAAAACACACATGTTTTCGCATGGAAAACGATACACCTAAGAGACTAGCCACTCCATTACTTAACACAGGGCGTTCTAAGGGGGAAAAACAACGTTCCGTCCGTAAAAATGTGATTTATGTCCGTCCGTTCGGTCGGCATTTACTCGGTTTTCGGTCCGAACTTGGAAATGGACGAAACTCACTTGTTTTGGACTCTAAAACCTCAAGATCGACAAGACTTAGCCGGGACGTTTTAAGGCCAATACAGAATTTTGGACCATGGGAACTGGGTTTTGTCCGGACATTCGTCTTGGCATGTACTCGATTTTTGTTCCGAACTTATAAATGGACGAAACACACATGTTTTTGCATAGAAAACGATACACCTAAGAGACTAGCTACTCCATTAATTAACTCGGAGCGTTCTAAGGGGAAAAAACAACGTTACGTCCGTAAAAACGTGATTTATATCCGTCCGTTCGGTCGGCATTAACTCGGTTTTTTGTCCGAACTTGGAAATAGACGAAACTCACTTGTTTTGGAATCTAAAGCCTCAAGATCGACAAGGCTTAGCCGGGACGTTTTAAGGCCAATACTGAACATTTGGACCATGGGAACGGGGTTTTGTCCCGACATTCGGCTTGGCATGTACTCGATTTTTATTCCGAACTTATAAGTGGACGAAACACACATGTTTTCGCATGGAAAAAGATACACCTAAGAGACTAGCCACTCCATTACTTAACACGGGGAGTTCTAAGGGGGAAAAACAACGTTCCGTCCATAAAAACGTGATTTATGTCCGTCCGTTCGGTCGGCATTTACTCGGTTTTCGGTCCGAACTTGGAAATGGACAAAACTCACTTGTTTTGGACTCTAAAACCTCAAGATCCACAAGACTTAGCCGGGACGTTTTAAGGCCAATACAGAACATTTGGACCATGGGAACGGGGTTTTGTCCGGACATTCGGCTTGGTATGTACTCGATTTTTGTTCCGAACTTATAAGTGGACGAAACACACATGTTTTCGCATGGAAAAAGATACACCTAAGAGACTAGCCACTCCATTACTTAACACGGGGAGTTCTAAGGGGAAAAAACAACGTTCCGTCCGTAAAAATGTGATTTATGTCCGTCCGTTCGGTCGGCATTTACTCGGTTTTTGGTCCGAACTTGGAAATGGACGAAACTCACTTGTTTTGGACTCTAAAACCTCAAGATCGACAAGACTTAGCCGGGACGTTTTAAGGCCAATACAGAACATTTGGACCATGGGGACGGGGTTTTGTCCGGACATTTGGCTTGGTATGTACTCGATTTTTGTTCTGAACTTATAAGTGGACAAAACACACATGTTTTTGCATGGAAAACGATACACCTAAGAGACTAGCCACTCCATTACTTAACTCGGGGCGTTCTAAGGTGAAAAAACAAAGTTACGTTCGTAAAAACGATATTTATGTCCGTCCGTTCGGTCGACATTAACTCGGTTTTCAGTCCGAACTTGGAAATAGACGAAACTCACTTGTTTTGGAATCTAAAACCTCAAGATCGACAAGGCTTAGCCGGGACGATTTAAGGCCAATACAGAACATTTGGACCATGGGAGCGTGGTTTTGTCCGGACATTCGGCTTGGTATGTACTCGATTTTTGTTTGGAACTTATGAGTGGACGAAACACACATGTTTTCGCATGGACAACGATACACCTAAGAGACTAGCCACTCCATTACTTAACTCGGGGCGTTCTAAGGTGAAAAAACAACGTTCCGTCCATAAAAAGGATATTTATGTCCGTCCGTTCGGTCAGCATTAACTCGGTTTTCGGTCTGAACTTGGAAATAGACGAAACTCACTTGTTTTGGAATCTAAAACCTCAAGATCGACAAGGCTTAGCCGGGACGTTTTAAGGCCAATACTGAACATTTAGACCATGGGAACAGGGTTTTGTCTGGACATTCGGCTTGGCATGTACTCAATTTTTGTTCCGAACTTATAAGTGGACGAAACACACATGTTTTCGCATGGAAAACGATACACCTAAGAGACTAGCCACTCCATTACTTAACACGGGGCGTTCTAAGGGGAAAAAACAACGTTCCGTCTGTAAAAACATGATTTATGTCCGTACGTTCGGTCGGCATTTACTCGGTTTTCGGTCCGAACTTAGAAATGGATGAAACTCATTTGTTTTGGACTCTAAAACCTCAAGATCGACAAGGCTTAGCCGGGACGTTTTAAGGCCAATACTGAAAATTTGGACCATGGGAACAGGGTTTTGTCTGGACATTCGGCTTGGCATGTACTCAATTTTTGTTCCGAACTTATAAGTGGACGAAACACACATGTTTTCGCATGGAAAACGATACACCTAAGACACTAGCCACTCCATTACTTAACACAGGGCGTTCGAAGGGAAAAAAACAACGTTCCGACCCTAAAAACGTGATTTATGTCCGTCCGTTCGGTCGGCATTTACTCGGTTTTCGGTCCGAACTTGGTAATGGACGAAACTCACTTGTTTTGGACTCTAAAACCTCAAGATCGAAAAGACTTTGCCTGGTCGTTTTAAAGCCAATACAGAACATTTGGACAATGGGAACGGGGTTTTGTCCGGGCATTCGGCTTGGTATGTACTCGATTTTTGTTCGGAACTTATAAGTGGAAGAAACACAAATGTTTTCGCATGGAAAACGATACACCTAAGAGACTAGCCACTCCATTACTTAACACGGGGCGTTCTAAGGGAAAAAAACAACGTTCCGTCCCTAAAAACGTGATTTATGTCCGTCCGTTCGGTCGGCATTTACTCGGTTTTCGGTCCGAACTTGGTAATGGACGAAACTCACTTGTTTTGGACTCTAAAACCTCAAGATCGACAAGACTTAGCAATAGGAACGGGGTTTTGTCCGGACATTCGGCTTGGTATGTACTCGATTTTTGTTCCGAACTTATAAGTGGACGAAACACACATGTTTTTGCATGGAAAACGATACACCTAAGAGACTAGCCACTCCATTACTTAATACAGGGCGTTCTAAGGTGAAAAAACAACGTTTCGTCCATAAAAACGATATTTATGTCTGTCCGTTCGGTCGGCATTAACTCGGTTTTCGGTCCGAACTTGGAAATAGACGAAACTCACTTGTTTTGGAATCTAAAACCTCAAGATCGACAAGGCTTAGCCAGGACGTTTTAAGGCCAATACTGAACATTTGGACCATGGGAACGGGGTTTTGTCCGGACATTCGGCTTGGCATGTACTCGATTTTCGTTCCGAACTTATAAGTGGACGAAACACACATGTTTTCGCATGGAAAACGATACACCTAAGAGACTAGCCACTGCATTACTTAACTCGGGGCGTTCTAAGGTGAAAAAACAACGTTACGTCCGTAAAAACGATATTTATGTCCGTCCGTTCGGTCGACATTAACTCGTTTTCGGTCCGAACTTGGAAATAGACGAAACTCACTTGTTTTGGAATCTAAAACCTCAAGATCGACAAGGCTTAGCCGGGACGATTTAAAGCCAATACAGAACATTTGGACCATGGGAACGTGGTTTTGTCCGGACATTCGGCTTGGTATGTACTCGATTTTTGTTTGGAACTTATGAGTGGACGAAACACACATGTTTTCGCATGGACAACGATACACCTAAGAAACTAGCCACTCCATTACTTAACTTGGGGCGTTCTAAGGTGAAAAAACAACGTTCCGTCCATAAAAAGGATATTTATGTCCGTCCGTTCGGTCGGCATTAACTCGGTTTTCGGTCCGAACTTGGAAATAGACGAAACTCACTTGTTTTGGAATGTAAAACCTCAAGATCGACAAGGCTTAGCCGGGACGTTTTAAGGCCAATACTGAACATTTGGACCATGGGAACAGGGTTTTGTCTGGACATTCGGCTTGGCATGTACTCAATTTTTGTTCCGAACTTATAAGTGGACGAAACACACATGTTTTCGCATGGAAAACGATACACCTAAGAGACTAGCCACTCCATTACTTAACACGTTTTCGGTCCGAACTTGGAAATGGATGAAACTCACTTGTTTTGGACTCTAAAACCTTAAGATCGACAAGACATAGCCGGGACGTTTTAAGGCCAATACAGAACATTTGCACCATGGGAACGAGGTTTTGTCCGGACATTCGGCTTGGTATGTACTCGATTTTTGTTTGCAACTTATGACTGGACGAAACACACATGTTTTCGCAAGGACAACGATACACCTAAGAGACTAGCCACTCCATGACTTAACTCGGGGCGTTCTAAGGTGAAAAAACAACGTTTCGTCCATAAAAAGGATATTTATGTCCGTCCGTTCGGTCGGCATTAACTCGGTTTTCGGTCCGAACTTGGAAATAGACGAAACTCACTTGTTTTGGAATCTAAAACCTCAAGATCGACAAGGCTTAGCCGGGATATTTTAAGGCCAATACTGAACACTTGGACCATGGGAACAGGGTTTTGTCTGGACATTCGGCTTGGCATGTACTCGATTTTTGTTCCGAACTTATAAGTGGACGAAACACACATGTTTTCGCATGGAAAACGATACACCTAAGAGACTAGCCACTCCATTACTTAACACGGGGCGTTCTAAGGGGAAAAAAAATCGTTCTGTCGGTAAAAACGTGATTTATGTCCGTACGTTCGGTCGGCATTTACTCGGTTTTCGGTCCGAACTTGGAAATGGATGAAACTCACTTGTTTTGGACTCTAAAACCTCAAGATGGACAAGACTTTGCCTGGCCGTTTTAAAGGCAATACAGAACATTTGGACAATGGGAACGGGGTTTTGTCCGGACATTCGGCTTGGTATGTACTCGATTTTTGTTCTGAACTTATAAGTGGACGAAACACACATGTTTTTGCATGGAAAATGATACACCTAAGAGACTAGCCACTCCATTACTTAACTCGGGGCGTTCTAAGGTGAAAAAACAACGTTCCGTCCATAAAATCGATATTTATGTCCATCCGTTCGGTCGACCTTAACTCGGTGTTCGGTCCAAACTTGGAAATGGACGAAACTCACATGTTTTGGAATCTAAAACCTCAAGATCGACAAGGCTTAGCCAGGACGATTTAGGGCCAATACAGAACATTTGCACCATGGGAACGGGGTTTTGTCCGGACATTCGGCTTGGTATGTACTCGATTTTTGTTCGGAACTTATGAGTGGACAAAACACACATGTTTTCGCATGGAAAACGATACACCTAAGACACTAGCCACTCCATTACTTAACACAGGGCGTTCGAAGGGAAAAAAACAACGTTCCGACCCTAAAAACGTGATTTATGTTCGTCCGTTCGGTCGGCATTTACTCGGTTTTCGGTCCGAACTTGGTAATGGACGAAACTCACTTGTTTTGGACTCTAAAACCTCAAGATCGACAAGACTTAGCAATAGGAACGGGGTTTTGTCCGGACATTCGGCTTGGTATGTACTCGATTTTTGTTCCGAACTTATAAGTGGACGAAACACACATGTTTTCGCATGGAAAACGATACACCTAAGAGACTAGCCACTCCATTACTTAATACAGGGCGTTCTAAGGTGAAAAAACAACGTTTCGTAAATAAAAACGATATTTATGTCTGTCCGTTCGGTCGGCATTAACTCGGTTTTCGGTCCGAACTTGGAAATAGACGAAACTCACTTGTTTTGGAATCTAAAACCTCAAGATCGACAAGGCTTAGCCAGGACGTTTTAAGGCCAATACTGAACATTTGGACCATGGGAACGGGGTTTTGTCCGGACATTCGGCTTGGCATGTACTCGATTTTCGTTCCGAACTTATAAGTGGACGAAACACACATGTTTTCGCATGGAAAACGATACACCTAAGAGACTAGCCACTCCATTACTTAACTCGGGGCGTTCTAAGGTGAAAAAACAACGTTACGTCCGTAAAAAGGATATTTATGTCCGTCCGTTCGGTCGACATTAACTCGGTTTTCGGTCCGAACTTGGAAATAGACGAAACTCACTTGTTTTGGAATCTAAAACCTCAAGATCGACAAGGCTTAGCCGGGACGATTTAAGGCCAATACAGAACATTTGGACCATGGGAACGTGGTTTTGTCCGGACATTCGGCTTGGTATGTACTCGATTTTTGTTTGGAACTTATGAGTGGACGAAACACACATGTTTTCGCATGGACAACGATACACCTAAGAAACTAGCCACTCCATTACTTAACTTGGGGCGTTCTAAGGTGAAAAAACAACGTTCCGTCCATAAAAAGGATATTTATGTCCGTCCGTTCGGTCGGCATTAACTCGGTTTTAGGTCCGAACTTGGAAATAGACGAAACTCACTTGTTTTGGAATGTAAAACCTCAAGATCGACAAGGCTTAGCCGGGACGTTTTAAGGCCAATACTGAACATTTGGACCATGGGAACAGGGTTTTGTCTGGACATTCGGCTTGGCATGTACTCAATTTTTGTTCCGAACTTATAAGTGGACGAAACACACATGTTTTCGCATGGAAAACGATACACCTAAGAGACTAGCCACTCCATTACTTAACACGTTTTCGGTCCGAACTTGGAAATGGATGAAACTCACTTGTTTTGGACTCTAAAACCTTAAGATCGACAAGACATAGCCGGGACGTTTTAAGGCCAATACGGAACATTTGCACCATGGGAACGAGGTTTTGTCCGGACATTCGGCTTGGTATGTACTCGATTTTTGTTTGGAACTTATGACTGGACGAAACACACATGTTTTCGCATGGACAACGATACACCTAAGAGACTAGCCACTCCATGACTTAACTCGGGGCGTTCTAAGGTGAAAAAACAATGTTTCGTCCATAAAAAGGATATTTATGTCCGTCCGTTCGGTCGGCATTAACTCGGTTTTCGGTCCGAACTTGGAAATAGACGAAACTCACTTGTTTTGGAATCTAAAACCTCAAGATCGACAAGGCTTAGCCGGGACGTTTTAAGGCCAATACTGAACATTTGGACCATGGGAACAGGGTTTTGTCTGGACATTCGGCTTGGCATGTACTCGATTTTTGTTCCGAACTTATAAGTGGACGAAACACACATGTTTTCGCATGGAAAACGATACACCTAAGAGACTAGCCACTCCATTACTTAACACGGGGCGTTCTAAGGGGAAAAAACAACGTTCTGTCGGTAAAAACGTGATTTATGTCCGTACGTTCGGTCGGCATTTACTCGGTTTTCGGTCCGAACTTGGAAATGGATGAAACTCACTTGTTTTGGACTCTAAAACCTCAAGATCGACAAGACTTTGCCTGGCCGTTTTAAAGGCAATACAGAACATTTGGACAATGGGAACGGGGTTTTGTCCGGACATTCGGCTTGGTATGTACTCGATTTTTGTTCGGAACTTATGAGTGGACGAAACACACATGTTTTCGCGTGGCAAACGATACACCTAAGACACTAGCCACTCAATTACTTAACACAGGGCGTTCGAAGGGAAAAAAACAACGTTCCGACCCTAAAAACGTGATTTATGTTCGTCCGTTCGGTCGACATTTACTCGGTTTTCGGTCCGAACTTGGTAATGGACGAAACTCACTTGTTTTGGACTCTAAAACCTCAAGATCGAAAAGACTTTGCCTGGTCGTTTTAAAGCCAATATAGAACATTTGGACAATGGGAACGGGGTTTTGTCCGGGCATTCGGCTTGGTATGTACTCGATTTTTGTTCGGAACTTATAAGTGGAAGAAACACAAATGTTTTCGCATGGAAAACGATACACCTAAGAGACTAGCCACTCCATTACTTAACACGGGGCGTTCTAAGGGGAAAAAACAACGTTCTGTCGGTAAAAACGTGATTTATGTCCGTACGTTCGGTAGGCATTTACTCGGTTTTCGGTCCGAACTTGGAAATGGATGAAACTCACTTGTTTTGGACTCTAAAACCTCAAGATCGACAAGACTTTGCCTGGCCGTTTTAAAGGCAATACAGAACATTTGGACAATGGGAACGGGGTTTTGTCCGGACATTCGGCTTGGTATGTACTCGATTTTTGTACTGAACTTATAAGTGGACGAAACACACATGTTTTTGCATGGAAAATGATACACCTAAGAGACTAGCCACTCCATTACTTAACTCGGGGCGTTCTAAGGTGAAAAAACAACGTTCCGTCCATAAAATTGATATTTATGTCCATCCGTTCGGTCGACATTAACTCGGTGTTCGGTCCAAACTTGGAAATAGACGAAACTCACATGTTTTGGAATCTAAAACCTCAAGATCGACAAGGCTTATCCGGGACGTTTTAAGGCCAATACTGAACATTTGGACCATGGGAACAGGGTTTTGTCTGGACATTCGGCTTGGCATGTACTCGATTTTTGTTCCGAACTTATAAGTGGACGAAATACACATGTTTTCGCATGGAAAACGATACACCTAAGACACTAGCCACTCCATTACTTAACACGGGGCGTTCTAAGGGGAAAAAACAACGTTCTGTCGGTAAAAACGTGATTTATGTCCGTCCGTTCGGTCGGCATTAACTCGGTTTTCGGTCCGAACTTGGAAATAGACGAAACTCACTTGTTTTGGAATCAAAAACCTCAAGATCGACAAGGCTTAGCCGGGACGTTTTAAGGCCAATACTGAACATTTGGACCATGGGAACGGGGTTTTGTCTGGACATTCGGCTTGGCATGTACTCGATTTTTGTTCCGAACTTATAAGTGGACGAAACACACATGTTTTCGCATGGAAAACGATACACCTAAGACACTAGACACTCCATTACTTAACACGGGGCGTTCTAAGGGGAACAAACAACGTTCCGTCAGTAAAAACGTGATTTATGTCCGTACGCTCGGTCGGCATTTACTCGGTTTTCGGTCCGAACTTGGAAATGGATGAAACTCACTTGTTTTGGACTCTAAAACCTCAAGATCGACAAGACTTTGCCTGACCGTTTTAAAGGTAATACAGAACATTTGGACAATGGGAACGGGGTTTTGTCCGGAGATTCGGCTTGGTATGTACTCGATTTTTGTTCCGAACTTATACGTGGACGAAATACAAATGTTTTCGCATGGAAAACGATACACCTAAGAGACTAGCCACTCCATTACTTAACACGGGGCGTTCTAAGGGGAAAAAACAACGTTCCGTCAGTAAAAACGTGATTTATGTCCGTACGTTCGGTCGGCATTTACTCGGTTTTCGGTCCAAACTTGGAAATGGATGAAACTCACTTGTTTTGGACTCTAAAACCTCAAGATCGAAAAGACTTTGCCTGGTCATTTTAAAGCCAATACATAAAATTGGACAATGGGAACGGGGTTTTGTCCCGACATTCGGCTTGGTATGTACTCGATTTTTGTTCGGAACTTATAAGTGGAAGAAACACAAATGTTTTCGCATGGAAAACGATACACCTAAGAGACTAGCCACACCATTACTTAACACGGGGCGTTCTAAGGGAAAAAAACAACGTTCCGTCCCTAAAAACGTGATTTATGTCCGTCCGTTCGATCGGCATTTACTCGGTTTTCGGTCCGAACTTGGTAATGGACGAAACTCACTTGTTTTGGACTCTAAAACCTCAAGATCGACAAGACTTAGCAATAGGAACGGGGTTTTGTCCGGACATTCGGCTTGGTATGTACTCAATTTTTGTTCCGAACTTATAAGTGGACGAAACACACATGTTTTCGCATGGAAAACGATACACCTAAGAGACTAGCCACTCCATTACTTAAGACGGGGCGTTCTAAGGGGGAAAAACAACGTTCCGTCCGTAAAAATGTGATTTATGTCCGTCCGTTCGGTCAGAATTTACACAGTTTTCTGTCCGAACTTGGTAATGGAGGAAACTCACTTATTTTGGACTCTAAAACCTCAAGATCGACAAGACTTAGCTGGGACGTTTTAAGGCCAATACAGAACATTCGGACCATGGGAACGGGGTTTTGTCCGGACATTCGGCTTGGTATGTACTCGATTTTTGTTCGGAACTTATGAGTGGACGAAACACACATGTTTTCGCATGGAAAACAATACACCTAAGAGACTAGCCACTGCATTACTTAACTCGGGGCGTTCTAAGGTGAAAAAACAACGTTCCGTCCATCAAAAGGATATTTATGTCCGTCCGTTCGGTCGGCATTAACTCGGTTTTCGGACCGAACTTGGAAATAGACGAAACTCACTTGTTTTGGAATCTAAAACCTCAAGATCGACAAGGCTTAGCCGGGACGTTTTAAGGCCAATACTGAACATTTGGACCATGGGAACGGGGTTTTGTTTGGACATTCGGCTTGGCATGTACTCGATTTTTGTTCCGAACTTATAAATGGACGAAACACACATGTTTTCGCATGGAAAACGATACACCTAAGACACTAGCCACTCCATTACTTAACACGGGGCGTTCTATGGGGAAAAAACAACGTTCCGTCAGTAAAAACGTGATTTATGTCCGTACGTTCGGTCGGCATTTACTCGGTTTTCGGTCCGAACTTGGAAATGGATGAAACTCACTTGTTTTGGACTCTAAAACCTCAAGATCGACAAGACTTTGCCTGGACGTTTTAAAGGTAATACGGAACATTTGGACAATGGGAACGGGGTTTTGTCCGGAGATTCGGCTTGGTATGTACTCGATTTTTGTTCCGAACTTATAAGTGGACGAAATACAAATGTTTTCGCATGGAAAACGATACACCTAAGAGACTATCCACTCCATTACTTAACACGGGGCGTTCTAGGGGGAAAAAACAACGTTCCGTCAGTAAAAACGTGATTTATGTCCGTACGTTCGGTCGGCATTTACTCGGTTTTCGGTCCAAACTTGGAAATGGATGAAACTCACTTTTTTTGGACTCTAAAACCTCAAGATCGACAAGACTTTGCCTGGCCGTTTTAAAGGTAATACAGAACATTTGGACAATGGGAACGGGGTTTTGTCCGGAGATTCGGCTTGGTATGTACTCGATTTATGTTCCGAACTTATAAGTGGACAAAATACAAATGTTTTCGCATGGAAAACGATACACCTAAGAGACTAGCCACTCCATTACTTAACACGGGGATTTATAAGGGGAAAAAACAATGTTCCGTCCGTAAAAACGTGATTTATGTCCGTCCGTTCGGTCAGCATTTACTCGGTTTTCGGTCCGAACTTGGAAATGGACGAAACTCACTTGTTTTGGACTCTAAAACCACAACATCGACAAGACTTAGCCGGGACGTTTTAAGGCCAATACGGAACATTTGGACTATGGGAACGGGGTTTTGTCCGGACATTCGGCTTGGTATGTACTCGATTATTGTTCCGAACTTATAAGTGGACGAAACACACATGTTTTTGCATGGAAAAAGATACACCTAAGAGACTAGCCACTCCATTACTTAACTCGGGGAGTTCTAAGGTGAAAAAACAACGTTACGTCCGTAAAATCGATATTTATGTCCGTCCGTTCGGACGACATTAACTCGGTTTTCGGTCCGAACTTGGAAATAGACGAAACTCACTTGTTTTGGAATCTAAAACCTCAAGATCGACAAGGCTTAGCCGGGACGATTTAAGGCCAATACAGAACATTTGGACCATGGGAACGGGGTTTTGTCCGGACATTCGGCTTGGTATGTACTCGATTTTTGTTCCGAACTTATAAGTGAACGAAACACACATGTTTTCGCATAGAAAACGATACACCTAAGAGACTAGCCACTCCATAACTTAACATGGGGCGTTCTAAGGGGAAAAAACAACGTTCCGTCCGTAGAAACGTGATTTATGTCCGTGAGTTCGGTCGGCATTTACTCGGTTTTCGGTCCGAACTTGGAAATGGACGAAACTCACTTGTTTTGGACTCTAAAACCTTAAGATCGACAAGACATAGCCGGGACATTTTAAGGCCAATACAGAACATTTGCACCATGGGAACGAGGTTTTGTCCGGACATTCGGCTTGGTATGTACTCGATTTTTGTTTGGAACTTATGAGTGGACGAAACACACATGTTTTCGCATGGACAACGATACACCTAAGAGACTAGCCACTCCATTACTTAACACGGGGGGTTCTAAGGTGAAAAAACAACGTTCCGTCCATAAAATCGATATTTATGTCCATCCGTTCGGTCGACATTAACTCGGTGTTCGGTCCAAACTTGGAAATAGACGAAACTCACATGTTTTGGAATCTAAAACCTCAAGATCGACAAGGCTTAGCCAGGACGATTTAGGGCCAATACAGAACATTTGCACCATGGGAACGGGGTTTTGTCTGGACATTCGGCTTGGTATTTTTTGTTCGGAACTTATGAGTGGACGAAACACACATGTTTTCGTGTGGAAAACGATACACCTAAGACACTAGCCACTCCATTAGTTAACACAGGGCGTTCTAAGGAAAAAAAACAACGTTCCGTCCCTTAAAACGTGATTTATGTCCGTCCGTTCGGTCGGCATTTACTCGGTTTTCGGTCCGAACTTGGTAATGGACGAAACTCACTTGTTTTGAACTCTAAAACCTCAAGATCGAAAAGACTTTGCCTGGTCGTTTTAAAGCCAATACAGAACATTTGGACAATGGGAACGGGGTTTTGTCCGGACATTCGGCTTGGTATGTACTTGATTTTTGTTCTGAACTTATAAGTGGACGAAACACACATGTTTTTGCATGGAAAACGATACACCTAAGAGACTAGCCACTCCATTACTTAACTCGGGGCGTTCTAAGGGGAAAAAACAACGTTACGTCCGTAAAAACGTGATTTATGTCTGTCCGTTCGGTCGGCATTAACTCGGTTTTTGGTCCGAACTTGGAAATAGACGAAACTCACTTGTTTTGGAATCTAAAACCTCAAGATCGACAAGTCTTAGCCGGGACGTTTTAAGGCCAATACTGAACATTTGGACCATGGGAACGGGGTTTTGTCCCGACATTCGGCTTGGCATGTACTCGATTTTTATTCCGAACTTATAAGTGGACGAAACACACATGTTTTTGCATGGAAAACTATACACCTAAGAGACTAGCCACTCCATTACTTAACACGGGGCGTTCTAAGGGGAAAAAACAACGTTCCATCAGTAAAAACGTGATTTATGTCCGTACCTTCGGTCGGCATTTACTCGGTTTTCGGTCCGAACTTGGAAATGGATGAAACTCACTTGTTTTGGACTCTAAAACCTCAAGATCGACAAGACTTTGCCTGGCCGTTTTAAAGGCAATACAGAACATTTGGACAATGGGAACGGGGTTTTGTCCGGACATTCGGCTTGGTATGTACTCGATTTTTGTTCCGAACTTATAAGTGGACGAAACACAAATGTTTTCGCATGGAAAACGATACACCTAAGAGACTAGCCACACCATTACTTAACACGGGGCGTTCTAAGGGAAAAAAACAACGTTCCGTCCCTAAAAACGTGATTTATGTCCGTCCGTTCGATCGGCATTTACTCGGTTTTCGGTCCGAACTTGGTAATGGACGAAACTCACTTGTTTTGGACTCTAAAACCTCAAGATCGACAAGACTTAGCAATAGGAACGGGGTTTTGTCCGGACATTCGGCTTGGTATGTACTCAATTTTTGTTCCGAACTTATAAGTGGACGAAACACACATGTTTTCGCATGGAAAACGATACACCTAAGAGACTAGCCACTCCATTACTTAAGACGGGGCGTTCTAAGGGGGAAAAACAACGTTCCGTCCGTAAAAATGTGATTTATGTCCGTCCGTTCGGTCAGAATTTACACAGTTTTCTGTCCGAACTTGGTAATGGAGGAAACTCACTTATTTTGGACTCTAAAACCTCAAGATCGACAAGACTTAGCTGGGACGTTTTAAGGCCAATACAGAACATTCGGACCATGGGAACGGGGTTTTGTCCGGACATTCGGCTTGGTATGTACTCGATTTTTGTTCGGAACTTATGAGTGGACGAAACACACATGTTTTCGCATGGAAAACAATACACCTAAGAGACTAGCCACTGCATTACTTAACTCGGGGCGTTCTAAGGTGAAAAAACAACGTTCCGTCCATCAAAAGGATATTTATGTCCGTCCGTTCGGTCGGCATTAACTCGGTTTTCGGACCGAACTTGGAAATAGACGAAACTCACTTGTTTTGGAATCTAAAACCTCAAGATCGACAAGGCTTAGCCGGGACGTTTTAAGGCCAATACTGAACATTTGGACCATGGGAACGGGGTTTTGTTTGGACATTCGGCTTGGCATGTACTCGATTTTTGTTCCGAACTTATAAATGGACGAAACACACATGTTTTCGCATGGAAAACGATACACCTAAGACACTAGCCACTCCATTACTTAACACGGGGCGTTCTATGGGGAAAAAACAACGTTCCGTCAGTAAAAACGTGATTTATGTCCGTACGTTCGGTCGGCATTTACTTGGTTTTCGGTCCGAACTTGGAAATGGATGAAACTCACTTGTTTTGGACTCTAAAACCTCAAGATCGACAAGATTTTGCCTGGACGTTTTAAAGGTAATACGGAACATTTGGACAATGGGAACGGGGTTTTGTCCGGAGATTCGGCTTGGTATGTACTCGATTTTTGTTCCGAACTTATAAGTGGACGAAATACAAATGTTTTCGCATGGAAAACGATACACCTAAGAGACTATCCACTCCATTACTTAA
This sequence comes from Aquilegia eximia, assembly GCA_023053565.1. Lineage (NCBI taxonomy): Eukaryota > Viridiplantae > Streptophyta > Magnoliopsida > Ranunculales > Ranunculaceae > Aquilegia > Aquilegia eximia. The sequence goes on from JALIGU010000001.1 coordinate 24,732,377, forward strand.
CACGGGGCGTTCTAAGGGGAAAAAACAACGTTCCGTCAGTAAAAACGTGATTTATGTCCGTACGTTCGGTCGGCATTTACTCGGTTTTCGGTCCAAACTTGGAAATGGATGAAACTCACTTTTTTTGGACTCTAAAACCTCAAGATCGACAAGACTTTGCCTGGCCGTTTTAAAGGTAATACAGAACATTTGGACAATGGGAACGGGGTTTTGTCCGGAGATTCGGCTTGGTATGTACTCGATTTATGTTCCGAACTTATAAGTGGACAAAATACAAATGTTTTCGCATGGAAAACGATACACCTAAGAGACTAGCCACTCCATTACTTAACACGGGGATTTATAAGGGGAAAAAACAATGTTCCGTCCGTAAAAACCTGATTTATGTCCGTCCGTTCGGTCAGCATTTACTCGGTTTTCGGTCCGAACTTGGAAATGGACGAAACTCACTTGTTTTGGACTCTAAAACCACAACATCGACAAGACTTAGCCGGGACGTTTTAAGGCCAATACGGAACATTTGGACTATGGGAACGGGGTTTTGTCCGGACATTCGGCTTGGTATGTACTCGATTATTGTTCCGAACTTATAAGTGGACGAAACACACATGTTTTTGCATGGAAAAAGATACACCTAAGAGACTAGCCACTCCATTACTTAACTCGGGGAGTTCTAAGGTGAAAAAACAACGTTACGTCCGTAAAATCGATATTTATGTCCGTCCGTTCGGACGACATTAACTCGGTTTTCGGTCCGAACTTGGAAATAGACGAAACTCACTTGTTTTGGAATCTAAAACCTCAAGATCGACAAGGCTTAGCCGGGACGATTTAAGGCCAATACAGAACATTTGGACCATGGGAACGGGGTTTTGTCCGGACATTCGGCTTGGTATGTACTCGATTTTTGTTCCGAACTTATAAGTGAACGAAACACACATGTTTTCGCATGGAAAACGATACACCTAAGAGACTAGCCACTCCATAACTTAACATGGGGCGTTCTAAGGGGAAAAAACAACGTTCCGTCCGTAGAAACGTGATTTATGTCCGTCCGTTCGGTCGGCATTTACTCGGTTTTCGGTCCGAACTTGGAAATGGACGAAACTCACTTGTTTTGGACTCTAAAACCTTAAGATCGACAAGACATAGCCGGGACATTTTAAGGCCAATACAGAACATTTGCACCATGGGAACGAGGTTTTGTCCGGACATTCGGCTTGGTATGTACTCGATTTTTGTTTGGAACTTATGAGTGGACGAAACACACATGTTTTCGCATGGACAACGATACACCTAAGAGACTAGCCACTCCATTACTTAACACGGGGGGTTCTAAGGTGAAAAAACAACGTTCCGTCCATAAAATCGATATTTATGTCCATCCGTTCGGTCGACATTAACTCGGTGTTCGGTCCAAACTTGGAAATAGACGAAACTCACATGTTTTGGAATCTAAAACCTCAAGATCGACAAGGCTTAGCCAGGACGATTTAGGGCCAATACAGAACATTTGCACCATGGGAACGGGGTTTTGTCTGGACATTCGGCTTGGTATTTTTTGTTCGGAACTTATGAGTGGACGAAACACACATGTTTTCGTGTGGAAAACGATACACCTAAGACACTAGCCACTCCATTAGTTAACACAGGGCGTTCTAAGGGAAAAAAACAACGTTCCGTCCCTTAAAACGTGATTTATGTCCGTCCGTTCGGTCGGCATTTACTCGGTTTTCGGTCCGAACTTGGTAATGGACGAAACTCACTTGTTTTGAACTCTAAAACCTCAAGATCGAAAAGACTTTGCCTGGTCGTTTTAAAGCCAATACAGAACATTTGGACAATGGGAACGAGGTTTTGTCCGGACATTCGGCTTGGTATGTACTTGATTTTTGTTCTGAACTTATAAGTGGACGAAACACACATGTTTTTGCATGGAAAACGATACACCTAAGAGACTAGCCACTCCATTACTTAACTCGGGGCGTTCTAAGGGGAAAAAACAACGTTACGTCCGTAAAAACGTGATTTATGTCTGTCCGTTCGGTCGGCATTAACTCGGTTTTTGGTCCGAACTTGGAAATAGACGAAACTCACTTGTTTTGGAATCTAAAACCTCAAGATCGACAAGTCTTAGCCGGGACGTTTTAAGGCCAATACTGAACATTTGGACCATGGGAACGGGGTTTTGTCCCGACATTCGGCTTGGCATGTACTCGATTTTTATTCCGAACTTATAAGTGGACGAAACACACATGTTTTTGCATGGAAAACTATACACCTAAGAGACTAGCCACTCCATTACTTAACACGGGGCGTTCTAAGGGGAAAAAACAACGTTCCATCAGTAAAAACGTGATTTATGTCCGTACCTTCGGTCGGCATTTACTCGGTTTTCGGTCCGAACTTGGAAATGGATGAAACTCACTTGTTTTGGACTCTAAAACCTCAAGATCGACAAGACTTTGCCTGGCCGTTTTAAAGGCAATACAGAACATTTGGACAATGGGAACGGGGTTTTGTCCGGACATTCGGCTTGGTATGTACTCGATTTTTGTTCCGAACTTATAAGTGGACGAAACACAAATATTTTCGCATGGAAAACGATACACCTAAGAGACTAGACACTCCATTACTTAACACGGGGCGTTCTACGGGGAAAAAACAATGTTCCGTCCGTAAAAACGTGATTTATGTCCGTCCGTTCGGTCGGCATTTACTCGGTTTTCGGTCCGAACTTGGAAATGGACGAAACTCACTTGTTTTGGACTCTAAAACCTCAAGATCCACAAGACTTAGCCGGGACGTTTTAAGGCCAATACAGAACATTTGGACCACGGGAACGGGGTTTTGTCCGGACATTCGGCTTGGTATGTACTCGATTTTTGTTCCGAACTTATAAGTGGACGAAACACACATGTTTTCGCATGGAAAAAGATGCATCTAAGAGACTAGCCACTCCATTACTTAACACGGGGCGTTCTAAGGTGAAAAAACAACGTTCCGTCCGTAAAAACGTGATTTATGTCCGTCCGTTCGGTCGGCATTTACTCGGTTTTCGGTCCGAACTTGGAAATGGACGAAACTCAATTGTTTTGGACTCTAAAACCTCAAGATCGACAAGACTTAGCCGGGACGTTTTAAGGCCAATACAGAACATTTGGACAATGGGAACGGGGTTTTGTCCGGACATTCGGCTTGGCATGTACTCGATTTTTGTTCCGAACTCATGAGTGGACGAAACACACATGTTTTCGCATGGAAAATGATACACCTAAGAGACTAGCCACTCCATTACTTAACACAGGGCGTTCTAAGGGGAAAAAACAACGTTCCGTCCGTAAAAACGTGATTTATGTCCGTCCGTTCGGTCGGCATTTACTCGGTTTTCGGTCCGAACTTGGAAATGGACGAAACTCACTTGTTTTGGACTCTAAAACCTCAAGATCGACAAGACTTAGCCGGGACGTTTTAAGGCCAATACAGAACATTTGGACCATGGGAACGGGGTTTTTTCCGGACATTCGGCTTGGTATGTACTCGATTTTTGTTCTGAACTTATGAGTGGACGAAACACACATATTTTTGCATGGAAAACGATACACCTAAGAGACTAGCCACTCCATTACTTAACTCGGGGCGTTCTAAGGTGAAAAAACAACGTTACGTCCGTAAAAACGATATTTATGTCCGTCCGTTCGGTCGACATTAACTCGGTTTTCGGTCCGAACTTGGAAATAGACGAAACTCACTTGTTTTGGAATCTAAAACCTCAAGATCGACAAGGCTTAGCCGGGACGATTTAAGGCCAATACTGAACATTTGGACCATGGGAACGTGGTTTTGTCTGGATATTCGGCTTGGCATGTACTCGATTTTTGTTCCGAACTTATAAGTGGACGAAACACACATGTTTTCGCATGGAAAACGATACACCTAAGAGACTAGCCACTCCATTACTTAACACGGGGCGTTCTAAGGGGAAAAGATAACGTTCCGTCAGTAAAAACGTGATTTATGTCCGTACGTTCGGTCGGCATTTACTCGGTTTTCGGTCCGAACTTGGAAATGGATGAAACTCACTTGTTTTGGACTCTAAAACCTCAAGATCGACAAGACTTTGCCTGGCCATTTTAAAGGCAATACAGAACATTTGGACAATGGGAACGGGGTTTTGTCCGGACATTCGGCTTGGTATGTACTCGATTTTTGTTCTGAACTTATAAGTGGACGAAACACACATGTTTTTGCATGGAAAACGATACACCTAAGAGACTAGCTACTCCATTACTTAACTCGGGGCGTTCTAAGGGGAAAAAACAACGTTACGTCCGTAAAAACGTGATTTATGTCCGTCCGTTCGGTCGGCATTAACTCGGTTTTTGGTCCGAACTTGGAAATAGACGACAACCTTACCATTAGCTTTAGACTTAAACTTTTTGTGAGAAACATGTTGAAAAGTATTAATATTAAGTCTAGTCTCAATAGGTGGGGTAGGCAAAAGGGCAGACAAACTAGATTTTACAGAAGTAGTCACACTAGATGAACTAGTAGAACTAGCAATAGGAGAGTCAAATCTAGTTTTGTCAAAAACCTGCAATTGGAGTTGAGTAGACGTTAAATCGTTCTTTGTTACCTCATACTCCACCAATAGAGATTTGTATTTCTCATCGACCTCCTGATTGGCCTTCTCTAAAGCTGCAATTCTACATAACAAGTCAAGTTTTTCTTTGTCAAATAATTGAGAAATAGAAATTGCATCATCTGCAGCACAAGAAATTTGTTTTTCAAGAATCTCAATTTTATCCTGCAAAGAAAGATTAGCCTTTTCCAAATTTTCAATTTTGGATTCATAAACTTCCCCTTGAAGCATATAGTCTTCTGCACAATGTCTGAGTCGTTGTTCGAGAGAATCAACCTTATTCTGCAAAACACCATTATCTTCAAAACAAAAATTATCAAAAGTAGTAGACAAATTACAATTAGCTTTATTGCACTTTTCCTGCAAATCAATATTAGCTTTTTGTAACCGTTTACATTCTTTTGTAGAAAGTCTATAAAGAAGAGCCCAATCACTATTGTCAACCAGAATCAAATCCCTGTCACAGTCACTAGAGCATTCTTTACTAGCAGTTGATTGTTCATCAGACAATCGAGCAACAACCGAGACATATGTCTTACCAGAGTAACTCATAGCACTATTGATCGTTAGCATGAGCCTTTACGCTCCTTAACCAGCCCCCAGCGACTGATACCAATTGAGAAACTACAAATAGTGCTAATATAACAGTTGAATATCCAAACAAATCAAACAATATGCAGAAAGTAAATAACACACAGAAATTTTTAACGTGGTAAAACCCAATATGGGAAACGTCCACGGTTGTCCTTGCGACAACAACTAAATCCACTAAATGAAAAGAGATTTACAAACCTATCAACTACCTGCAATCACTGCGAGTTGACACTCCTGGTTATCTCTAACACCTTGACTTCACCAGAGCACCTTGATGTACGCACAAGACACTCGACTTCTTGATGAACACACAAGAAGACTCGAAGCCGATCTATGTAACAAGCTTACACCAGAGTTCCTTGATGAACACACAAGGATACTCGACTTCTTGATGAACACACAAGAAGACTCGAAGCTAAATCACTATTCAACAATGAAGAAGAAGATGAATAGGGAAGAAGGAAGAAGAAGATGAATGGGGAAGAAGAAGATGAGTTCAATCACCAAAACCACCTAAAACAAAACCTAAACAAACTCCAAGACTAGAGATGAATTGGACGGCCAAAGAGCACACTTATTCTTTGGAAGAGAAACCCTATTTATACTTAGGGTTGGAAAACACAGAAAATGGGCCAAAATAGAGAAAATCCACATTGGACGTACGTACGTCGATATGACGTTCGTACGTCTCCACCCGAACCAACTTGCTGACTGCTTGGACGTACGAACGTCCTAACAAGGTACGTACGTCCAGACCAAAAACTTTCCTGTTGCCTAACCATACATACGTACGTCCTAACCTGGTACGTACGTTTACCACAATGAGAGTTCTGCTGCCTAACCTGACGTACGTACGTCCTAACAAGGTACGTACGTCCTGAACCAAAAACCATACTTGTGACACAAGACGCGAAGACAAAGACACTGGATGAAACGCGTACAACAAGGTTTTCTTAACAATTAACTCAAGGCGAAATAACCATGGACGACCAATGTCACAAAATTGATGTCACGAAATTCTGAACAATCAAAGAGCCAACAGAAGTTCCTCGAGCAACTGCCCCATACTTCATGAGCTCCAAAGTTTGACACTTGAGCTCCCCCATAACAGTACAACCTCTAAACATCAACACGTTCACTCCCCCATACGTGTAGCATACCTGAAACATGACCCAAAAATATCCTAACAACAAAGAGACGATTGTTAGTAATTAGAGTCATAAATCTCCCCCTTTTTGTCACAACAAGTGAACAAGAGAACCAACTAACAAGAGAAACAATAAGCAAAAAACAAAAATAACCAACTAAAGAAACCAACACCAAACAATCAAGACAAAACACATAAAAAGAAATAAAACCTATGCAAACTCTTAAAGTTCACGAAAACAACTAATAACCAAACATAGGAATCCATAAACATAAGAAACATTAAAGACAGAACATAAAACATAAGAAACATTAAAGACAGAAAATTAAAGACAGAGCCGGTTTCACTTATAAGTGGACGAAACACACATGTTTTCGCATGGAAAACGATACACCTAAGAAACTAGCCACTCCATTACTTAACACGGGGCGTTCTAAGGGGAAAAAACAACGTTCCGTCCGTAAAAACGTGATTTATGTCCGTACGTTCGGTCAGAATTTACTCGTTTTTCGGTCCGAACTTGGTAATGGACGAAACTCACTTGTTTTGGACTCTAAAACCTCAAGATCGAAAAGACTTAGCCGGGACGTTTTAAGGCCAATACAGAACATTTGGACCATGGGAACGGGGTTTTGTCCGGACATTCGGCTTGGTATGTACTCGATTTTTGTTCTGAACTTATAAGTGGACGAAACACACATGTTTTTGCATGGAAAACGATACACCTAAGAGACTAGCCACTCCATTACTTAACTCGGGGCGTTCTAAGGTAAAAAAACAATGTTTCGTCCGTAAAAACGATATTTATGTCCGTCCGTTCGGTCGACATTAGCTCGGTTTTCGGTCCGAACTTGGAAATAGACGAAACTCACTTGTTTTGGAATCTAAAACCTCAAGATCGACAAGGCTTAGCCGGAACGATTTAAGGCCAATACAGAACATTCGGACAATGGGAACGGGGTTTTGTCTGGACATTCGGCTTGGTATGTACTCGATTATTGTTCCGAACTTATGAGTGGACGAAACACACATGTTTTCGCATGGAAAACGATACACCTAAGAGACTATCCACTCCATTACTTAACACGAGGTGTTCTAAGGGGAAAAAACAATGTTCCGTCCGTAAAAACGTGATTTATGTCCGTCCGTTCGGTCGGCATTTACTCGGTTTTCGGTCCGAACTTGGAAATGGACGAAACTCACTTGTTTTGGACTCTAAAACCTCAAGATCGACAAGACTTAGCCGGGACGTTTTAAGGCCAATACAGAACATTTGCACCATGGGAACGGGGTTTTGTCCGGACATTCGGCTTGGTATGTACTCGATTTTTGTTCGGAACTTATGAGTGGACGAAACACACATGTTTTCGCAGTGAAAACGATACACCTAAGAGACTAGCCACTCCATTACTTAACACGGGGCGTTCTAAGGGGAAAAAACAATGTTCCGTCCGTAAAAACGTGATTTATGTCCGTCCGTTCGGTAGGCATTTACTCGGTTTTCGGTCCGAACTTGGAAATGGACGAAACTCACTTGTTTTGGACTCTAAAACCTCAAGATCGACAAGACTTAGTCGGGACGTTTTAAGGCCAATACAGAACATTTGGACTATGGGAACGGGGTTTTGTCCGGACATTCGGCTTGGTATGTACTCGATTATTGTTCCGAACTTATAAGTGGACGAAACACACATGTTTTCGCATGGAAAACGATACACCTAAGAGACTAGCCACTCCATTACTTAACTCGGGGCGTTCTAAGGTGAAAAAACAACGTTCCGTCCATAAAAAGGATATTTATGTCCGTCCGTTCGGTCGGCATTAAGTCGGTTTTCGGTCCGAACTTGGAAATAGACGAAACTCACTTGTTTTGGAATCTAAAACCTCAAGATCGACAAGGCTTAGCCGGGACGTTTTAAGGCCAATACTGAACATTTGGACCATGGGAACGGGGTTTTGTCTGGACATTCGGCTTGGCATGTACTCGATTTTTGTTCCGAACTTATAAGTGGACGAAACACACATGTTTTCGCATGGAAAACGATACACCTAAGAGACTAGCCACTCCATTACTTAACACAGAGCGTTCTAATGGGAAAAAACAGCGTTCCGTCCGTAAAAACGTGATTTATGTCCGTCCGTTCGGACGACATTTACACGGTTTTTGGTCCGAAGTTGGAAATTGACGAAACTCACTTGTTTTGGACTGTAAAACCTCAAGATCGACAAGACTTAGCCCGGGCGTTTTAAAGCCAATACAGAACATTTGGACAATAGGAACGGGGTTTTGTCCGGACATTCGGCTTGGCATGTACTCGATTTTTGTTTCGAACTTATAAGTTGACGAAACACACATGTTTTCGCATGGAAAACGATACACCTAAGAGACTAGCCACTCCATTACTTAACTCGGGGCGTTCTAAGGTGAAAAAACAACGTTCCGTCCATAAAAAGGATATTTATGTCCGTCCGTTCGGTCGGCATTAACTCGGTTTTCGGTCCGAACTTGGAAATAGACGAAACTCACTTGTTTTGGAATCTAAAACCTCAAGATCGACAAGGCTTAGCCGGGACGTTTTAAGGCCAATACTGTGTTGGACCATGGGAACGGGGTTTTGTCTGGACATTCGGCTTGGCATGTACTCGATTTTTGTTCCGAACTTATAAGTGGACGAAACACACATATTTTCGCATGGAAAACGATACACCTAAGAGACTAGCCACTCCATTACTTAACACAGGGCGTTCTAAGGGGAAAAAACAACGTTTCGTCCGTAAAAACGTGATTTATGTCCGTCCGTTCGGACGACATTTACTCGATTTTTGGTCCGAAGTTGGAAATTGACGAAACTCACTTGTTTTGGACTGTAAAACCTCAAGATCGACAAGACTTAGCCCGACCGTTTTAAAGCCAATACAGAACATTTGGACAATGGGAACGGGGTTTTGTCCGGACATTCGGCTTGGCATGTACTCGATTTTTGTTTCGAACTTATAAGTTGACGAAACACACATGTTTTCGCATGGAAAACGATACACCTAAGAGACTAGCCACTCCATTACTTAACTCGGAGCGTTCTAAGGTGAAAAAACAACGTTCCGTCCATAAAAAGGATATTTATGTCCGTCCGTTCGGTCGGCATTAACTCGGTTTTCGGTCCGAACTTGGAAATAGACGAAACTCACTTGTTTTGGAATCTAAAACCTCAAGATCGACAAGGCTTAGCCGGGACGTTTTAAGGCCAATACTGAACATTTGGACCCTGGGAACGGGGTTTTGTCTGGACATTCGGCTTGGCATGTACTCGATTTTTGTTCCGAACTTATAAGTGGACGAAACACACATGTTTTCGCATGGAAAACGATACACCTAAGAGACTAGCCACTCCATTACTTAACACAGAGCGTTCTAATGGGAAAAAACAGCGTTCCGTCCGTAAAAACGTGATTTATGTCCGTCCGTTCGGACGACATTTACACGGTTTTTGGTCCGAAGTTGGAAATTGACGAAACTCACTTGTTTTGGACTGTAAAACCTCAAGATCGACAAGACTTAGCCCGGCCGTTTTAAAGCCAATACAGAACATTTGGACAATAGGAACGGGGTTTTGTCCGGACATTCGGCTTGGCATGTACTCGATTTTTGTTTCGAACTTATAAGTTGACGAAACACACATGTTTTCGCATGGAAAACGATACACCTAAGAGACTAGCCACTCCATTACTTAACTCGGGGCGTTCTAAGGTGAAAAAACAACGTTCCGTCCATAAAAAGGATATTTATGTCCGTCCGTTCGGTCGGCATTAACTCGGTTTTCGGTCCGAACTTGGAAATAGACGAAACTCACTTGTTTTGGAATCTAAAACCTCAAGATCGACAAGGCTTAGCCGGGACGTTTTAAGGCCAATACTGTGTTGGACCATGGGAACGGGGTTTTGTCTGGACATTCGGCTTGGCATGTACTCGATTTTTGTTCCGAACTTATAAGTGGACGAAACACACATATTTTCGCATGGAAAACGATACACCTAAGAGACTAGCCACTCCATTACTTAACACAGGGCGTTCTAAGGGGAAAAAACAACGTTTCGTCCGTAAAAACGTGATTTATGTCCGTCCGTTCGGACGACATTTACTCGGTTTTTGGTCCGAAGTTGGAAATTGACGAAACTCACTTGTTTTGGACTGTAAAACCTCAAGATCGACAAGACTTAGCCCGACCGTTTTAAAGCCAATACAGAACATTTGGACAATGGGAACGGGGTTTTGTCCGGACATTCGGCTTGGCATGTACTCGATTTTTGTTTCGAACTTATAAGTTGACGAAACACACATGTTTTCGCATGGAAAACGATACACCTAAGAGACTAGCCACTCCATTACTTAACTCGGAGCGTTCTAAGGTGAAAAAACAACGTTCCGTCCATAAAAAGGATATTTATGTCCGTCCGTTCGGTCGGCATTAACTCGGTTTTCGGTCCGAACTTGGAAATAGACGAAACTCACTTGTTTTGGAATCTAAAACCTCAAGATCGACAAGGCTTAGCCGGGACGTTTTAAGGCCAATACTGAACATTTGGACCCTGGGAACGGGGTTTTGTCTGGACATTCGGCTTGGCATGTACTCGATTTTTGTTCCGAACTTATAAGTGGACGAAACACACATGTTTTCGCATGGAAAACGATACACCTAAGAGACTAGCCACTCCATTACTTAACACAGGGCGTTCTAAGGGGAAAAAACAACGTTCCGTCCGTAAAAACGTGATTTATGTCCGTCCGTTCGGACGACATTTACTCGGTTTTTGGTCCGAAGTTGGAAATTGACGAAACTCACTTGTTTTGGACTGTAAAACCTCAAGATCGACAAGACTTAGCCCGGCCGTTTTAAAGCCAATACAGAACATTTGGACAATGGGAACGGGGTTTTGTCCGGACATTCGGCTTGGCATGTACTCGATTTTTGTTTCGAACTTATAAGTTGACGAAACACACATGTTTTCGCATGGAAAACGATACGCCTAAGAGACTAGCTACTCCATTACTTAACACGGGGAGTTCTAAGGGGAAAAAACAACGTTCCGTCCATAAAAACGTGATTTATGTCCGTCCGTTCGGTCAGAATTTACTCGGTTTTCGGTCCGAACTTGGAAATGGACGAAACTCACTTGTTTTGGACTCTAAAACCTCAAGATCGACAAAACTTAGCCGGGACGTTTTAAGGCCAATACAGAACATTCGGACAATGGGAACGGGGTTTTTTCTGGACATTCGGCTTGGTATGTACTCGATTATTGTTCCGAACTTATGAGTGGACGAAACACACATGTTTTCGCATGGAAAACGATACACCTAAGAGACTAGCCACTCCATTACTTAACACGGGGCGTTCTAAGGGGAAAAAACAACGTTCCGTCTGTAAAAACCTGATTTATGTCCGTCCGTTCGGTCAGAATTTACTCAGTTTTTGGTTCGAACTTGGTAATGGACGAAACTCACTTGTTTTGGACTCTAAAACCTCAAGATCGACAAGATTTAGCCAGGACGTTTTAAGGCCAATACAGAACATTTGGACCATGGGAACGGGGTTTTGTCCGGACATTCGGCTTGGTATGTACTCGATTTTTGTTCCGAACTTATAAGTGCACGAAATACACATGTTTTCGCATGGAAAACGATACACCTAAGAGACTAGCCACTCCATTACTTAAGTCAGGGTATTCTAAGGTGAAAAAACAACGTTCTGTCCATAAAAACGATATTTATGTCCTTCCGTTCGGTCGGCATTAACTCGGTTTTCGGTCCGAACTTGGAAATAGACGAAACTAACTTGTTTTGGACTCTAAAACCTCAAGATCGACAAGACTTAGCCCGGCCGTTTTGAAGCCAATACAGAACATTTGGACAATGGGAACCGGGTTTTGTCCGGACATTCGCTTGGCATGTACTCGATTTTTGTTCCGAACTTATTAGTGGACGAAACACACATGTTTTCGCATGGAAAACGATACACCTAAGAGACTAGCCACTCCATTACTTAACACAGGGCGTTCTAAGGGGAAAAAACAACGTTCCGTCCGTAAAAACGTGATTTATGTCCGTCCGTTCGGACGACATTTACTCGGTTTTTGGTCCGAAGTTGGAAATTGACGAAACTCACTTGTTTTGGACTGTAAAACCTCAAGATCGACAAGACTTAGCCCGGCCGTTTTAAAGCCAATACAGAACATTTGGACAATGGGAACGGGGTTTTGTCGGGACATTCGGCTTGGCATGTACTCGATTTTTGTTTCGAACTTATAAGTTGACGAAACACACATGTTTTCGCATGGAAAACGATACACCTAAGAGACTAGCCACTCCATTACTTAACTCGGAGCGTTCTAAGGTGAAAAAACAACGTTCCGTCCATAAAAAGGATATTTATGTCCGTCCGTTCGGTCGGCATTAACTCGGTTTTCGGTCCGAACTTGGAAATAGACGAAACTCACTTGTTTTGGAATCTAAAACCTCAAGATCGACAAGGCTTAGCCGGGACGTTTTAAGGCCAATACTGAACATTTGGACCCTGGGAACGGGGTTTTGTCTGGACATTCGGCTTGGCATGTACTCGATTTTTGTTCCGAACTTATAAGTGGACGAAACACACAAGTTTTCGCATGGAAAACGATATACCTAAGAGACTAGCCACTCCATTACTTAACACAGGGCGTTCTAAGGGGAAAAAACAACGTTCCGTCCGTAAAAACGTGATTTATGTCCGTCCGTTCGGACGACATTTACTCGGTTTTTGGTCCGAAGTTGGAAATTGACGAAACTCAGTTGTTTTGGACTGTAAAACCTCAAGATCGACAAGACTTAGCCCGGCCGTTTTAAAGCCAATACAGAACATTTGCACAATGGGAACGGGGTTTTGTCCGGACATTCGGCTTGGCATGTACTCGATTTTTGTTTCGAACTTATAAGTTGACGAAACACACATGTTTTCGCATGGAAAACGATACGCCTAAGAGACTAGCTACTCCATTACTTAACACGGGGAGTTCTAAGTGGAAAAAACAACGTTCCGTCCATAAAAACGTGATTTATGTCCGTCCGTTCGGTCAGAATTTATTCGGTTTTCGGTCCGAACTTGGAAATGGAAGAAACTCACTTGTTTTGGACTCTAAAACCTCAAGATCGACAAAACTTAGCCGGGACGTTTTAAGGCCAATACAGAACATTCGGACAATGGGAACGGGGTTTTTTCTGGACATTCGGCTTGGTATGTACTCGATTATTGTTCCGAACTTATGAGTGGACGAAACACACATGTTTTCGAATGGAAAACGATACACCTAAGAGACTAGCCACTCCATTACTTAACACGGGGCGTTCTAAGGGGAAAAAACAACGTTCCGTCTGTAAAAACCTGATTTATGTCCGTCCGTTCGGTCAGAATTTACTCGGTTTTTGGTCCGAACTTGGTAATGGACGAAACTCACTTGTTTTGGACTCTAAAACCTCAAGATCGACAAGATTTAGCCAGGACGTTTTAAGGCCAATACAGAACATTTGGACCATGGGAACGGGGTTTTGTCCGGACATTCGGCTTGGTATGTACTCGATTTTTGTTCCGAACTTATAAGTGCACGAAATACACATGTTTTCGCATGGAAAACGATACACCTAAGAGACTAGCCACTCCATTACTTAAGTCAGGGCATTCTAAGGTGAAAAAACAACGTTCTGTCCATAAAAACGATATTTATGTCCTTCCGTTCGGTCGGCATTAACTCGGTTTTCGGTCCGAAGTTGGAAATAGACGAAACTCACTTGTTTTGGACTCTAAAACCTCAAGATCGCCAAGACTTAGCCCGGTCGTTTTGAAGCCAATACAGAACATTTGGACAATGGGAACCGGGTTTTGTCCGGACATTCGCTTGGCATGTACTCGATTTTTGTTCCGAACTTATAAGTGCACGAAATACACATGTTTTCGCATGGAAAACGATACACCTAAGAGACTAGCCACTCCATTACTTAAGTCAGGGCATTCTAAGGTGAAAAAACAACGTTCTGTCCATAAAAACGATATTTATGTCCTTCCGTTCGGTCGGCATTAACTCGGTTTTCGGTCCGAAGTTGGAAATAGACGAAACTCACTTGTTTTGGACTCTAAAACCTCAAGATCGCCAAGACTTAGCCCGGTCGTTTTGAAGCCAATACAGAACATTTGGACAATGGGAACCGGGTTTTGTCCGGACATTCGCTTGGCATGTACTCGATTTTTGTTCCGAACTTATTAGTGGACGAAACACACATGTTTTCGCATGGAAAACGATACACCTAAGAGACTAGCCACTCCATTACTTAACACAGGGCGTTCTAAGAGGAAAAAACAACGTTTCGTCCGTAAAAACGTGATTTATGTCCGTCCGTTCGGACGACATTTACTCGGTTTTTGGTCCGAAGTTGGAAATTGACGAAACTCACTTGTTTTGGACTGTAAAACCTCAAGATCGACAAGACTTAGCCCGGCCGTTTTAAAGCCAATACAGAACATTTGGACAATGGGAACGGGGTTTTGTCCGGACATTCGGCTTGGCATGTACTCGATTTTTGTTTCGAACTTATAAGTTGACGAAACACACATGTTTTCGCATGGAAAACGATACACCTAAGAGACTAGCCACTCCATTACTTAACTCGGGGCGTTCTAAGGTGAAAAAACAACGTTCCGTCCATAAAAAAGGATATTTATGTCCGTCCGTTCGGTCGGCATTAACTCTGTTTTCGGTCCGAACTTGGAAATAGACGAAACTCACTTGTTTTGGAATCTAAAACCTCAAGATCGACAAGGCTTAGCTGGGACGATTTAAGGCCAATACAGAACATTTGGACCATGGGAACGGGGTTTTGTCTGGACATTCGGCTTGGCATGTACTCGATTTTTGTTCCGAACTTATAAGTGGACGAAACACACATGTTTTCGCATGGAAAACGATACACCTATGAGACTAGCCACTCCATTACTTAACACAGGGCGTTCTAAGGGGAAAAAACAACGTTCCGTCCGTAAAAACGTGATTTATGTCCGTCCGTTCGGAAGACATTTACTCGGTTTTTGGTCCGAAGTTGGAAATTGACGAAACTCACTTGTTTTGGACTGTAAAACCTCAAGATCGACAAGACTTAGCCCGGCCGTTTTAAAGCCAATACAGAACATTTGGACAATGGGAACGGGGTTTTGTCCGGACATTCGGCTTGGCATGTACTCGATTTTTGTTTCGAACTTATAAGTTGACGAAACACACATGTTTTCGCATGGAAAACGATAAGCCTAAGAGACTAGCTACTCCATTACTTAACACGGGAGTTCTAAGGGGAAAAAACAACGTTCCGTCCATAAAAACGTGATTTATGTCCGTCCGTTCGGTCAGAATTTACTCGGTTTTCGGTCCGAACTTGGAAATGGACGAAACTCACTTGTGACTCTAAAACCTCAAGATCGACAAGACTTAGCAGGGACGTTTTAAGGCCAATACAGAACATTTGGACCATGGGAACGGGGTTTTGTACGAACATTCGGCTTGGTATGTACTCGATTTTTGTTCTGAACTTATAAGTGGATGAAACACACATGTTTTCGCATGGAAAACGATACACCTAAGAGACTATCCACTCCATTACTTAACACGGGGAGTTCTAAGGGGAAAAAACAACGTTCCGTCCATAAAAACGTGATTTATGTCCGTCCGTTCGGTCAGAATTTACTCGGTTTTCGGTCCGAACTTGGAAATGGATGAAACTCACTTGTTTTGGACTCTAAAACCTCAAGATCGACAAGACTTAGCAGGGACGTTTTAAGGCCAATACAGAACATTTGGACCATGGGAACGGGGTTTTGTACGGACATTCGGCTTGGTATGTACTCGATTTTTGTTCTGAACTTATAAGTGGACGAAACACACATGTTTTCGCATGGAAAACGATACACCTAAGAGACTAGCCACTCCATTACTTAACACGGGGCGTTCTAAGGGGAAAAAACAATGTTCCGTCCGTAAACACGTGATTTATGTCCGTACGTTCGGTCAGAATTTACTCGGTTTTCGGTACGAACTTGGTATTGGACGAAACTCACTTGTTTTGTACTCTAAAATCTCAAGATCGACAAAACTTAGCCGGGACGTTTTAAGGCCAATACAGAACATTTGGTCCATGGGAACGGGGTTTTGTCCGGACATTCGGCTTGGTATGTACTCGATTTTTGTTCTGAACTTATAAGTGGACGAAACACACATGTTTTCGCATGGAAAACGATACACCTAAGTGACTAGCCACTCCATTACTTAACACTGGGAGTTCTAAGTGTAAAAAACAACGTTCCGTCCGTAAACTCGTGATTTATTTCCGTCCGTTCGGTCAGAATTTACTCGGTTTTCGGTCCGAACTTGGTAATGGACGAAACTCACTTGTTTTGGACTCTAAAACCTCAAGATCGACAAGACTTAGCAGGGACGTTTTAAGGCCAATACAGAACATTTGGACCATGGGAACGGGGTTTTGTACGAACATTCGGCTTGGTATGTACTCGATTTTTGTTCTGAACTTATAAGTGGACGAAACACACATGTTTTCGCATGGAAAACGATACACCTAAGAGACTATCCACTCCATTACTTAACACGGGGAGTTCTAAGGGGAAAAAACAACGTTCCGTCTGTAAAAACGTGATTTATGTCCGTCCGTTCGGTCAGAATTTACTCGGTTTTCGGTCCGAACTTGGAAATGGACGAAACTCACTTGTTTTGGACTCTAAAACCTCAAGATCGACAAGACTTAGCAGGGACGTTTTAAGGCCAATACAGAACATTTGGACCATGGGAACGGGGTTTTGTACGGACATTCGGCTTGGTATGTACTCGATTTTTGTTCTGAACTTATAAGTGGACGAAACACACATGTTTTCGCATGGAAAACGATACACCTAAGAGACTAGCCACTCCATTACTTAACACGGGGCGTTCTAAGGGGAAAAAACAACGTTCCGTCCGTAAACACGTGATTTATGTCCGTACGTTCGGTCAGAATTTACTCGGTTTTCGGTACGAACTTGGTATTGGACGAAACTCACTTGTTTTGTACTCTAAAATCTCAAGATCGACAAAACTTAGCCAGGACGTTTTAAGGCCAATACAGAACATTTGGTCCATGGGAACGGGGTTTTGTCCGGACATTCGGCTTGGTATGTACTCGATTTTTGTTCTGAACTTATAAGTGGACGAAACACACATGTTTTCGCATGGAAAACGATACACCTAAGAGACTAGCCACTCCATTACTTAACACTGGGAGTTCTATGTGTAAAAAACAACGTTCCGTCCGTAAACTCGTGATTTATTTCCGTCCGTTCGGTCAGAATTTATTCGGTTTTCGGTCCGAACTTGGTAATGGACGAAACTCACTTGTTTTGGACTCTAAAACCTCAAGATCGACAAAACTTAGCCGGGACGTTTTAAGGCCAATACAGAACATTCGGACAATGGGAACGGGGTTTTGTCTGGACATTCGGCTTTGTATGTACTCGATTATTGTTCCGAACTTATAAGTGGACGAAACACACATGTTTTCGCATGGAAAACGATACACCTAAGAGACTAGCCACTCCATTACTTAACACGGGGCGTTCTAAGGGGAAAAAACAACGTTCCGTCTGTAAAAACCTGATTTATGTCCGTCCGTTCGGTCAGAATTTACTCGGTTTTCGGTCCGAACTTGGTAATGGACGAAACTCACTTGTTTTGGACTCTAAAACCTCAAGATCGACAAGACTTAGCCAGGACGTTTTAAGGCCAATACAGAACATTTGGACCATGGGAACGGGGTTTTGTCCGGACATTCGGCTTGGTATGTACTCGATTTTTGTTCCGAACTTATAAGTGGACGAAATACACATGTTTTCGCATGGAAAACGATACACCTAAGAGACTAGCCACTCCATTACTTAAGTCAGGGCATTCTAAGGTGAAAAAACAATGTTCTGTCCATAAAAACGATATTTATGTCCTTCCGTTCGGTCGGCATTAACTCGGTTGTCGTTCGGTCGGCATTAATTCGGTTTTCGGTCTGAACTTGGAAATAGACGAAACTCACTTGTTTTGGACTCTAAAACCTCAAGATCGACAAGACTTAGCCCGGCCGTTTTGAAGCCAATACAGAACATTTGGACAATGGGAACGGGGTTTAGTCCGGACATTCGCTTGGCATGTACTCGATTTTTGTTCCGAACTTATTAGTGGACGAAACACACATGTTTTCGCATGGAAAACGATACACCTAAGAGACTAGCCACTCCATTACTTAACCAAGGACGTTCTAAGGGGAAAAAACAACGTTCCGTCCGTAAAAACGTGATTTATGTCCGTCCGTTCGGACGACATTTACTCGGTTTTTGGTCCGAAGTTGGAAATTGACGAAACTCACTTGTTTTGGACTGTAAAACCTCAAGATCGACAAGACTTAGCCCGACCATTTTAAACCCAATACAGAACATTTGGACAATGGGAACGGGGTTTTGTCCGGACATTCGGCTTGGCATGTACTCGATTTTTGTTTCGAACTTATAAGTTGACGAAACACACATGTTTTCGCATGGAAAACGATACACCTAAGAGACTAGCCACTCCATTACTTAACTCGGGGCGTTCTAAGGTGAAAAAACAACGTTCCGTCCATAAAAAGGATATTTATGTCCGTCCGTTCGGTCGGCATTAACTCGGTTTTCGGTCCGAACTTGGAAATAGACGAAACTCACTTGTTTTGGAATCTAAAACCACAAGATCGACAAGGCTTAGCCGGGACGTTTTAAGGCCAATACTGAACATTTGGACCATGGGAACGGGGTTTTGTCTGGACATTCGGCTTGGCATGTACTCGATTTTTGTTCCGAACTTAGAAGTGGACGAAACACACATGTTTTCGCATGGAAAACGATACACCTAAAAGACTAGCCACTCCATAACTTAACACAGGGCGTTCTAAGGGGAAAAAACAACGTTCCGTCCGTAAAAACGTGATTTATGTCCGTCCGTTCGGACGACATTTACTCGGTTTTTGGTCCGAAGTTGGAAATTGACGAAACTCACTTGTTTTGGACTGTAAAACCTCAAGATCGACAAGACTTAGCCCGGCCGTTTTAAAGCCAATACAGAACATTTGGACAATGGGAACCGGGTTTTGTCCGGACATTCGGCTTGGCATGTACTCGATTTTTGTTTCGAACTTATAAGTTGACGAAACACACATGTTTTCGCATGGAAAACGATACACCTAAGAGACTAGCCACTCCATTACTTAACTCGGGGCGTTCTAAGGTGAAAAAACAACGTTCCGTCCATAAAAAGGATATTTATGTCCGTCCGTTCGGTCGGCATTAACTCGGTTTTCGGTCCGAACTTGGAAATAGACGAAACTCACTTGTTTTGGAATCTAAAACCTCAAGATCGACAAGGCTTAGCCGGGACGTTTTAAGGCCAATACTGAACATTTGGACCATGGGAACGGGGTTTTGTCTGGACATTCGGCTTGGCATGTACTCGATTTTTGTTCCGATCTTATAAATGGACGAAACTCACATGTTTTCGCATGGAAAACGATACACCTAAGAGACTAGCCACTCCATTACTTAACACAGGGCGTTCTAAGGGGAAAAAACAACGTTCCGTCCTTAAAAACGTGATTTATGTCCGTCCGTTCGGACGACATTTACTCGGTTTTTGGTCCGAAGTTGGAAATTGACGAAACTCACTTGTTTTGGACTGTAAAACCTCAAGATCGACAAGACTTAGCCCGGCCGTTTTAAAGCCAATACAGAACATTTGGACAATTGGAACGGGGTTTTGTCCGGACATTCGGCTTGGCATGTACTCGATTTTTGTTTCGAACTTATAAGTTGACGAAACACACATGTTTTCGCATGGAAAACGATACGCCTAAGAGACTAGCTACTCCATTACTTAACACGGGGAGTTCTATGTGTAAAAAACAACGTTCCGTCCGTAAACTCGTGATTTATGTCCGTCCGTTCAGTCAGAATTTACTCGGTTTTCGGTCCGAACTTGGTAATGGACGAAACTCACTTGTTTTGGAATCTAAAACCTCAAGATCGACAAGGCTTAGCCGGGACGTTTTAAGGCCAATACTGAACATTTGGACCATGGGAACGGGGTTTTGTCTGGACATTCGGCTTGGCATGTACTCGATTTTTGTTCCGATCTTATAAATGGACGAAACAAACATGTTTTCGCATGGAAAACGATACACCTAAGAGACTAGTCACTCCATTACTTATCACAGGGCGTTCTAAGGGGAAAAAACAACGTTCGGTCCGTAAAAACGTGATTTATGTCCGTCCGTTCGGACGACATTTACTCGGTTTTTGGTCCGAAGTTGGAAATTGACGAAACTCACTTGTTTTGGACTGTAAAACCTCAAGATCGACAAGACTTAGCCCGGCCGTTTTAAAGCCAATACAGAACATTTGGACAATGGGAACGGGGTTTTGTCCGGACATTCGGCTTGGCATGTACTCGATTTTTGTTTCGAACTTATAAGTTGACGAAACACACATGTTTTCGCATGGAAAACGATACGCCTAAGAGACTAGCTACTCCATTACTTAACACGGGGAGTTCTAAGTGTAAAAAACAACGTTCCGTCCGTAAACTCGTGATTTATGTCCGTCCGTTCGGTCAGAATTTACTCGGTTTTCGGTCCGAACTTGGTAATGGACGAAACTCACTTGTTTTGGACTCTAAAACCTCAAGATCGACAAAACTTAGCCGAGACGTTTTAAAGCCAATACAGAACATTCGGACAACGGGAACGGGGTTTTGTCTGGACAATCGGCTTGGTATGTACTCGATTATTGTTCCGAACTTATGAGTGGACGAAACACACATGTTTTCGCATGGAAAACGATACACCTAAGAGACTAGCCACTCCATTACTTAACACGGGGCGTTCTAAGGGGAAAAAACAACGTTCCGTCTGTAAAAACCTGATTTATGTCCGTCCGTTCGGTCAGAATTTACTCGGTTTTCGGTCCGAACTTGGTAATGGACGAAACTCACTTGTTTTGGACTCTAAAACCTCAAGATCGACAAGACTTAGCCAGGACGGTTTAAGGCCAATACAGAACATTTGGACCATGGGAACGGGGTTTTGTCCGGACATTCAGCTTGGTATGTACTCGATTTTTGTTCCGAACTTATAAGTGGACGAAATACACATGTTTTCGCATGGAAAACGATACACCTAAGAGACTAGCCACTCCATTTCTTAAGTCAGGGCATTCTAAGGTGAAAAAACAACGTTCTGTCCATAAAAACGATATTTATGTCCTTCTGTTCGGTCGGCATTAACTCGGTTTTCGTTCGGTCGGCATTAATTCGGTTTTCGGTCCGAACTTGGAAATAGACGAAACTCACTTGTTTTGGACTCTAAAACCTCAAGATCGACAAGACTTAGCCCGGCCGTTTTGAAGCCAATACAGAACATTTGGACAATGGGAACGGGGTTTTGTCCGGACATTCGCTTGGGATGTACTCGATTTTTGTTCCGAACTTATTAGTTGACGAAATACACATGTTTTCGCATGGAAAACGATACACCTAAGAGACTAGCCACTCCATTACTTAAGTCAGGGCATTCTAAGGTGAAAAAACAACGTTCTGTCCATAAAAACGATATTTATGTCCTTCCGTTCGGTCGGCATTAACTCGGTTTTCGTTCGGTCGGCATTAATTCGGTTTTCGGTCCGAACTTGGAAATAGACGAAACTCACTTGTTTTGGACTGTAAAACCTCAAGATCGACAAGACTTAGCCCGGCCGTTTTAAAGCCAATACAGAACATTTGGACAATGGGAACGGGGTTTTGTCCGGACATTCGGCTTGGCATGTACTCGATTTTTGTTCCGAACTTATTAGTTGACGAAAAACACATGTTTTCGCATGGAAAACGATACACCTAAGAGACTAGCCACTCCAATACTTAAGTCAGGGCATTCTAAGGTGAAAAAACAACGTTCTGTCCATAAAAACGATATTTATGTCCTTCCGTTCGGTCGGCATTAACTCGGTTTTCGTTCGGTCGGCATTAATTCGGTTTTCGGTCTGAACTTGGAAATAGACGAAACTCACTTGTTTTGGACTCTAAAACCTCAAGATCGACAAGACTTAGCCCGGCCGTTTTGAAGCCAATACAGAACATTTGGACAATGGGAACGGGGTTTTGTCCGGACATTCGCTTGGCATGTACTCGATTTTTGTTCCGAACTTATTAGTGGACGAAACACACATGTTTTCTCATGGAAAACGATACACCTAAGAGACTAGCCACTCCATTACTTAACACAGGGCGTTCTAAGGGGAAAAAACAACGTTCCGTCCGTAAAAACGTGATTTATGTCCGTCCGTTCGGACGACATTTACTCGGTTTTTGGTCCGAAGTTGGAAATTGACGAAACTCACTTGTTTTGGACTGTAAAACCTCAAGATCGACAAGACTTAGCCCAGCCGTTTTAAACCCAATACAGAACATTTGGACAATGGGAACGGGGTTTTGTCCGGACATTCGGCTTGGCATCTACTCGATTTTTGTTTCGAACTTATAAGTTGACGAAACACACATGTTTTCGCATGGAAAACGATACACCTAAGAGACTAGCCACTCCATTACTTAACTCGGGGCGTTCTAAGGTGAAAAAACAACGTTCCGTCCATAAAAAGGATATTTATGTCCGTCCGTTCGGTCGGCATTAACTCGGTTTTCGGTCCGAACTTGGAAATAGACGAAACTCACTCGTTTTGGAATCTAAAACCTCAAGATCGACAAGGCTTAGCCGGGACGTTTTAAGGCCAATACTGAACATTTGGACCATGGGAACGGGGTTTTGTCTGGACATTCGGCTTGGCATGTACTCGATTTTTGTTCCGAACTTATAAGTGGACGAAACACACATGTTTTCGCATGGAAAACGATACACCTAAGAGACTAGCCACTCCATTACTTAACACAGGGCGTTCTAAGGGGAAAAAACAACGTTCCGTCCGTAAAAACGTGATTTATGTCCGTCCGAAGTTGGAAATTGACGAAACTCACTTGTTTTGGACTGTAAAACCTCAAGATCAACAAGACTTAGCCCGGCCGTTTTAAAGCCAATACAGAACATTTGGACAATGGGAACGGGGTTTTGTCCGGACATTCGGCTTGGCATGTACTCGATTTTTGTTTCGAACTTATAAGTTGACGAAACACACATGTTTTCGCATGGAAAACGATACGCCTAAGAGACTAGCTAATCCATTACTTAACACGGGGAGTTCTAAGTGTAAAAAACAACGTTCCGTCCGTAAACTCGTGATTTATGTCCGTCCGTTCTGTCAGAATTTACTCGGTTTTCGGTCCGAACTTGGTAATGGACGAAACCCACTTGTTTTGGACTCTAAAACCTCAAGATCGACAAAACTTAGCCGGGACGTTTTAAGGCCAATACAGAACATTCGGACAATGGGAACGGGGTTTTGTCTGGACATTCGGCTTGGTATGTACTCGATTATTGTTCCGAACTTATGAGTGGACGAAACACACATGTTTTCGCATGGAAAATGATACACCTAAGAGACAAGCCACTCCATTACTTAACACGGGGCGTTCTAAGGGGAAAAAACAACGTTCCGTCTGTAAAAACCTGATTTATGTCCGTCCGTTCGGTCAGAATTTACTCGGTTTTCGGCCCGAACTTGGTAATGGAGGAAACTCAGTTGTTTTGGACTCTAAAACCTCAAGATCGACAAGACTTAGCCAGGACGTTTTAAGGCCAATACAGAACATTTCGACCATGGGAACGGGGTTTTGTCCGGACATTCGGCTTGGTATGTACTCGATTTTTGTTCCGAACTTATAAGTGGACGAAATACACATGTTTTCGCATGGAAAACTATACACCTAAGAGACTAGCCACTCCATTACTTAAGTCAGGGCATTCTAAGGTGAAAAATCAACGTTCTGTCCATAAAAACGATATTGATGTCCTTCCGTTCGGTCGGCATTAACTCGGTTTTCGTTCGGTTGGCATTAATTCGGTTTTCGGTCCGAACTTGGAAATAGACGAAACTCACTTGTTTTGGACTCTAAAACCTCAAGATCGACAAGACTTAGCCCGGCCGTTTTGAAGCCAATACAGAACATTTGGACAATGGGAACGGGGTTTTGTCCGGACATTCGCTTGGCATGTACTCGATTTTTGTTCCGAACTTATTAGTGGACGAAACACACCTGTTTTCGCATGGAAAACGATACACCTAAGAGACTATCCACTCCATTACTTAACACGGGGCGTTCTAAGAGGAAAAAACAACGTTCCGTCCGTAAAAACTTGATTTATGTCCGTCCGTTCGGTCAGAATTTACTCGGTTTTCGGTCCAAACTTGGAAATGGACGAAACTCACTTGTTTTGGACTCTAAAACCTCAAGATCGACAAGACTTAGCCGGGACGTTTTAAGGCCAATACAGAACATTTGCACCATGGGAACGAGGTTTTGCCCGGACATTCGGCTTCGTATGTACTCGATTTTTGTTCGGAACTTATTAGTGGACGAAACACACATGTTTTCGCATGGAAAACGATACACCTAAGAGACTAGCCACTCCATTACTTAACACGGGGCGTTCTAAGGGGAAAAAACAACGTTCCGTCCGTAAAAACTTGATTTATGTCCATCCGTTCGGTCAGAATTTACTCGGTTTTCGGTCCGAACTTCGAAATGGACGAAACTCACTTGTTTTGGACACTAAAACCTCAAGATCGACAAGACTTAGCCGGGACGTTTTAAGGCCAATACAAAACATTTGCACCATGGGAACGAGGTTTTGCCCGGACATTCGGCTTGGTATGTACCTGATTTTTGTTCGGAACTTATGAGTGGACGAAACACACATGTTATCGCATGGAAAACTATACACCTAAGAGACTAGCCACTCCATTACTTAACACGGGGCGTTCTAAGGGGAAAAAACAACGTTCCGTAAGTAAAAACTTGATTTATGTCCGTCCGTTCGGTCAGAATTTATTCGGTTTTCGGTCCGAACTTGGAAATGGACGAAACTCACTTGCTTTGGACTCTAAAACCTCAAGATCGACAAGACTTAGCCGGGACGTTTTAAGGCCAATACAGAACATTTGCACCATGGGAACGAGGTTTTGCCCGGACATTCGGCTTGGTATGTACTCGATTTTTGTTCGGAACTTATGAGTGGAC
Source organism: Aquilegia eximia (assembly GCA_023053565.1). NCBI lineage: Eukaryota > Viridiplantae > Streptophyta > Magnoliopsida > Ranunculales > Ranunculaceae > Aquilegia > Aquilegia eximia. Next base: position 24,758,068 of record JALIGU010000001.1, read on the forward strand.
GAAACACACATGTTTTCACATGGAAAACGATACACTTAAGAGACTAGCCACTCCATTACTTAACACGGGGGGTTCTAAGGGGAAAAAACAATGTTCCGTCCGTAAAAACGTGATTTATGTCTATCCGTTCGGTCGGCATTTACTCGGTTTTCGGTCCAAACTTGGAAATGGACGAAACTCACTTGTTTTGGACTCTAAAACCTCAAGATCGACAAGACTTAGCCCGACCGTTTTAAAGCCAATACAGAACATTTGGACAATTGGAACGGGGTTTTGTCCGGACATTCGGCTTGGTATGTACTCGATTTTTGTTCCGAACTTATAAGTGGACGAAACACACATGATTTTGCATGGAAAACGATACACCTAAGAGACTAGCCATTCCATTACTTAACTCGGGGCGTTCTAAGGTGAAAAAACAACGTTCCGTCCATAAAAACGATATTTATGTCCGTCGGTTCGGTCGGCATTAACTCGGTTTTCGGTCCGAACTTGGAAATAGACGAAACTCACTTGTTTTGGAATCAAAAACCTCAAGATCGACAAGGCTTAGCCTGGCCGTTTTAAGGCCAATACTGAACATTTGGACCATGGGAACGGGGTTTTGTCCGGACATTCGGCTTGGCATGTACTCGATTTTTGTTCCGAACTAATAAGTGGACGAAACACACATGTTTTCGCATGGAAAACGATACACCTAAGAGACTAGCCACTCCATTACTTAACACGGGGCGTTCTAAGGGGAAAAAACAACGTTCCGTCCGTAAAAACCTGATTTATGTCCGTCCGTTCGGTCAGAATTTACTCGGTTTTCGGTACGAACTTGGTAATGGACGAAACTCACTTGTTTTGGACTCTAAAACCTCAAGATCGACAAGACTTAGCCGGGACGTTTTAAGGCCAATACAGAACATTTGGACCATGGGAACGGGATTTTGTCCGGACATTCGGCTTGGTATGTACTCGATTTTTGTTCCGAACTTATAAGTGGACGAAACACACATGTTTTCGCATGGAAAACGATACACCTAAGAGACTAGCCACTCCATTACTTAACTCAGGGTATTCTAAGGTGAAAAAACAACGTTCTGTCCATAAAAACTATATTTATGTCCTTCCGTTCGGTCGGCATTAACTCGGTTTTCGTTCGGTCAGAATTTACTCTGTTTTCGGTCCGAACTTGGAAATAGACGAAACTCACTTGTTTTGGACTCTAAAACCTCAAGATCGACAAGACTTAGCCGGGACGTTTTAAGGCCAATACAGAACTTTTGGACCATGGGAACGGGATTTTGTCCGGACATTCGGCTTGGCATGAACTCGATTTTTGTTCCGAACTTATAAGTGGACGAAACACACATGTTTTCGCATGAAAAACAATACACCTCAGAGACTAGCCACTCCATTACTTAACACGGGGCGTTCTAAAGGGAAAAAACAACGTTCCGTTCGCAAAAACGTGATTTATGTCCTTCCGTTCGGTCAGAATTTACTCGGTTTTCGGTACGAACTTGGTAATGGACGAAACTCACTTGTTTTGGACTCTAAAACCTCAAGATCGACAAAACTTAGCCGGGACGTTTTAAGGCCAATACAGAACATTCGGACAATGGGAACGGGGTTTTGTCTGGACATTCGGCTTGGTATGTACTCGATTATTGTTCCGAACTTATGAGTAGACGAAACACACATGTTTTCGCATGGAAAACGATACAACTAAGAGACTAGCCACTCCATTACTTAACACGAGGCGTTCTAAGTGGAAAAAACAATGTTCCGTCCGTAAATACGTGATTTATGTCCGTCCGTTCGGTCGGCATTTACTCGGTTTTCGGTCCGAACTTGTAAATAGACGAAACTCACTTGTTTTGGACTCTAAAACCTCAAGATCGACAAGACTTAGCCGGGACATTTTAAGGCCAATACAGAACATTTGGACCATGCGAACGGGGTTTTGTCCGGACATTCGTATTGGCATGTACTCGATTTTTGTTCCGAACTTATAAGTGGACGAAACACACATGTTTTCGCATGGAAAACGATACACCTAAGAGACTAGCCACTCCATTACTTAACAAGGGGCGTTCTAAGGGGAAAAAACAACGTTCTGTTCGTAAAAACGTGATTTATGTCCGTCCGTTCGGTCAGAATTTACTCCGTTTTCGGTCCGAACTTGGTAATGGACGAAACTCACTTGTTTTGGACTCTAAAACCTCAAGATCGACAAGACTTAGCCGGGACGTTTTAAGGCCAATACAGAACATTTGGACCATGGGAACGGGGTTTTGTCTGGACATTCGGCTTGGTATGTACTCGATTATTGTTCCGAACTTATGAGTGGACGAAATACACATGTTTTCGCATGGAAAACGATACACCTAAGAGACTAGTCACTCCATTACTTAACACGAGGCGTTCTAATGGGAAAAAACAATGTTCCGTCCTTAAAAACGTGATTTATGTCCGTCCGTTCGGTCGGCATTTACTCGGTTTTCGGTCCGAACTTGGAAATGGACGAAACTCACTTGTTTTGGACTCTAAAACCTCAAGATCGACAAGACTTAGCCGGGACGTTTTAAGGCCAATACAGAACATTTGGACCATTGGAACGGGGTTTTGTCCGGACATTCGGCTTGGTATGTACTCGATTTTTGTTCCGAACTTATAAGTGGACGAAACACACATGATTTTGCTTGGAAAACGATACACCTAAGAGACTAGCCATTCCATTACTTAACTCGGGGCGTTCTAAGGTGAAAAAACAACGTTCCGTCCATAAAAACGATATTTATGTCCGTCCGTTCGGTCGGCATTAACTCGGTTTTCGGTCCGAACTTGGAAATAGACGAAACTCACTTGTTTTGGAATCTAAAACCTCAAGATCGACAAGGCTTAGCCTGGCCGTTTTAAGGCCAATACTGAACATTTGGACCATGGGAACGGGGTTTTGTCCGGACATTCGGCTTGGCATGTACTCCATTTTTGTTCCGAACTAATAAGTGGACGAAACACACATGTTTTCGCATGGAAAACGATACACCTAAGAGACTAGCCACTCCATTACTTAACACGGGGCGTTCTAAGGGGAAAAAACAACGTTCCGTCCGTAAAAACCTGATTTATGTCCGTCCGTTCGGTCAGAATTTACTCGGTTTTCGGTCCGAACTTGGTAATGGACGAAACTCACTTGTTTTGGACTCTAAAACCTCAAGATCGACAAGACTTAGCCGGGACGTTTTAAGGCCAATACAGAACATTCGGACCATGGGAACGGGGTTTTGTCCGGACATTCGGCTTGGTATGTACTCGATTTTTGTTCTGAACTTATAAGTGGACGAAACACACATGTTTTCGCATGGAAAACGATACACCTAAGAGAATAGCCACTCCATTACTTAACACGGGGCGTTCTAAGGGGAAAAAACAACGTTCCGTCCGTAAACACGTGATTTATGTCCGTCCGTTCGGTCGGTATTTACTCGGTTTTTGGTCCGAACTTGGAAATGGACGAAACTCACTTGTTTTGGACTCTAAAACCTCAAGATCGACAAGACTTAGCCGGGACGTTTTAAGGCCAATACAGAACATTTGGACCATGGGAACGGGGTTTTGTCCGGACATTCGGCTTGGTATGTACTCGATTTTTGTTCCAAACTTATAAGTGGACGAAACACACATGTTTTCGCATGGAAAACGATACACCTAAGAGACTAGCCACTCCATTACTTAACTCAGGGCATTCAAAGGTGAAAAAACAACGTCCTGTCCATAAAAACGATATTTATGCCCTTCCGTTCGGTCGGCATTAACTCGGTTTTCGTTCGGTCGGCATTAACTAGGTTTTCGGTCCGAACTTGGAAATAGACGAAACTCACTTGTTTTGGACTCTAAAACCTCAAGATCGACAAGACTTAGCCGGGACGTTTTTAGGCCAATACAGAACATTTGGACCATAGGAACGGGGTTTTGTCCGGACATTCGGCTTGGCATGTACTCGATTTTTGTTCCGAACTTATAAGTGGACGAAACACACATGATTTTGCATGGAAAACGATACACCTAAGAGACTAGCCATTCCATTACTTAACTCGGGGCGTTCTAAAGTGAAAAAACAACGTTCCGTCCATAAAAACGATATTTATGTCCGTCCGTTCGGTCGGCATTAACTCGGTTTTCGGTCCGAACTTGGAAATAGACGAAACTCACTTGTTTTGGAATCTAAAACCTCAAGATCGACAAGGCTTAGCCTGGTCGTTTTAAGGCCAATACTGAACATTTGGACCATGGGAACGGGGTTTTGTCCGGACATTCGGCTTGGCATGTACTCGATTTTTGTTCCGAACTAATAAGTGGACGAAACACACATGTTTTCGCATGGAAAACGATACACCTAAGAGACTAGCCACTCCATTACTTAACACGGGGCGTTCTAAGGGGAAAAAACAACGTTCCGTCCGTAAACACGTGATTTATGTCCGTACGTTCGGTCAGAATTTACTCGGTTTTTGGTACGAACTTGGTAATGGACGAAACTCAGTTGTTTTGGACTCTAAAACCTCAAGATCGACAAAACTTAGCCGGGACGTTTTAAGGCCAATACAGAACATTCGGACAATGGGAACGGGGTTTTGTCTGGACATTCGGCTTGGTATGTACTCGATTATTGTTCCGAACTTATGAGTGGACGAAATACACATGTTTTCGCATGGAAAACGATACACCTAAGAGACTAGTCACTCCATTACTTAACACGAGGCGTTCTAAGGGGAAAAAACAATGTTCCGTCCGTAAAAACGTAATTTATGTCCGTCCGTTCGGTCGGCATTTACTCGGTTTTCGGTCCGAACTTGGAAATGGACGAAACTCACTTGTTTTGGACTCTAAAACCTCAAGATCGACAAGACTTAGTCGGGACGTTTTAAGGCCAATACAGAACATTTGGACCATTGGAACGGGGTTTTGTCCGGACATTCGGCTTGGTATGTACTCGATTTTTGTTCCGAACTTATAAGTGGACGAAACACACAAGATTTTGCATGGAAAACTATACACCTAAGAGACTAGCCATTCCATTACTTAACTCGGGGCGTTCTAAGGTGAAAAAAAAACGTTCCGTCCATAAAAACGATATTTATGTCCGTCCGTTCGGTCGGCATTAACTCGCTTTTCAGTCCGAACTTGGAAATAGACGAAACTCACTTGTTTTGGAATCTAAAACCTCAAGATCGACAAGGCTTAGCCTGGCCGTTTTAAGGCCAATACTGAACATTTGGACCATGGGAACGGGGTTTTGTCCGGACATTCGGCTTGGCATGTACTCCATTTTTGTTCCGAACTAATAAGTGGATGAAACACACATGTTTTCGCATGGAAAACGATACACCTAAGAGACTAGCCACTCCATTACTTAACACGGGGCGTTCTAAGGGGAAAAAACAACGTTCCGTCCGTAAAAACCTGATTTATGTCCGTCCGTTCGGTCAGAATTTACTCGGTTTTTGGCCCGAACTTGGAAATGGACGAAACTCACTTGTTTTGGACTCTAAAACCTCAAGATCGACAAGACTTAGCCGGGACGTTTTAAGGCCAATACACAACATTTGTACCATGGGAACGAGGTTTTGTCCGAACATTCGGCTTGGTATGTACTCGATTTTTTTTCCGAACTTATAAGTAGACGAAACACACATGTTTTCGGATGGAAAACGATACACCTAAGAGACTAGCCACTCCATTACTTAACTCAGGGCATTCTAAGGTGAAAAAACAACGTTCTGTCCATAAAAACGATATTTATGTCCTTCCGTTCGGTCGGCATTAACTTGGTTTTCGTTCGGTCGGCATTAACTCGGTTTCGGTCCGAACTTGGAAATAGACGAAACTCACTTGTTTTGGACTCTAAAACCTCAAGATCGACAAGACTTAGCCCGGCCGTTTTGAAGCCAATACAGAACATTTGGACAATGGGAACGGGGTTTTGTCCGAACATTCACTTGGCATGTACTCGATTTTTGTTCCGAACTTATAAGTGGACGAAACACACATGTTTTCGAATGTAAAACGATACACCTAAGAGACTAGCCACTCCATTACTTAACACGGGGCGTTCTAAGGGGAAAAAACAACGTTCCGTCCGTAAAAACGTGATTTATGTTCGTCCGTTCGGTCAGAATTTACTCGGTTTTCGGCCCGAACTTTGAAATGGACGAAACACACTTGTTTTGGACTCTAAAACCTCAAGATCGACAAGACTTAGCCGGGACGTTTTTAGGCCAATACAGAACATTTGCACCATGGGAACGAGGTTTTGTCCGAACATTCGGCTTGGTATGTACTCGATTTTTGTTCCGAACTTATAAGTGGACGAAACACACATGTTTTCGCATGGAAAAAACGATACACCTAAGAGACTAGCCACTCCATTACTTAACACGGGGCGTTCTAAGGGGAAAAAACAACGTTACGTCCGTAAACACGTGATTTATGTCCGTCCGTTCGGTCGGCATTTACTCGGTTTTCGGTCCGAACTTGGAAATGGACGAAACTCACTTGTTTTGGACTTTAAAACCTCAAGATCGATAAGACTTAGCCGGGACGTTTTAAGGCCAATACAGAACATTTGGACCATGGGAACGGGGTTTTGTCCGGACATTCGGCTTGGTATGTACTCGATTTTTGTTCCGAACTTATAAGTGGACGAAACACACATGTTTTCGCATGGAAAACGATACACCTAAGAGACTAGCCACTCCATTATTTAACTCAGGGCATTCTAAGGTGAAAAAACAACGTTCTGTCCATAAAAACGATATTTATGTCCTTCCGTTCGGTCGGCATTAACTCTGTTTTCGGTCCGAACTTGGAAATAGACGAAACTCACTTGTTTTGGACTCTAAAACCTCAAGATCGACAATACTTAGCCGGGACGTTTTAAGGCCAATACAGAACATTTGGACCATGGGAACGGGGTTTTGTCTGGACATTCGGCTTGGCATGTACTCGATTTTTGTTCCGAACTTATAAGTGGACGAAACACACTTGTTTTCGCATGAAAAACGATACACCTAAGAGACTAGCCACTCCATTACTTAACTCAGGGCATTCTAAGGTGAAAAAACAACGTTCTGTCCATAAAAACAATATTTATGTCCTTCCGTTCGGTCGGCATTAACTTGGTTTTCGTTCGGTCGGCATTAACTCGGTTATCGGTCCGAACTTGGAAATAGACGAAACTCACTTGTTTTGGACTCTAAAACCTTAAGATCGACAAGACTTAGCCCGGCCGTTTTGAAGCCAATATAGAACATTTGGACAATGGGAGCGGGGTTTTGTCCGGACATTCACTTGGCATGTACTCGATTTTTGTTCCGAACTTATAAGTGGACGAAACACACATGTTTTCGAATGGAAAACGATACACCTTAGAGACTAGCCACTCCATTAATTAACACGGGGCGTTCTAATGGGAAAAAACAACGTTCCGTCCGTAAAAACGTGATTTATGTCCGTCCGTTCGGTCAGAATTTACTCGGTTTTCGGCCCGAACTTGGAAATGGACGAAACTCACTTGTTTTGGACTCTAAAACCTCAAGATCGACAAGACTTAGCCGGGACGTTTTAAGGCCAATACACAACATTTGTACCATGGGAACGAGGTTTTGTCCGAACATTCGGCTTGGTATGTACTCGATTTTTTTTCCGAACTTATAAGTAGACGAAACACACATGTTTTCGGATGGAAAACGATACACCTAAGAGACTAGCCACTCCATTACTTAACTCAGGGCATTCTAAGGTGAAAAAACAACGTTCTGTCCATAAAAACGATATTTATGTCCTTCCGTTCGGTCGGCATTAACTTGGTTTTCGTTCGGTCGGCATTAACTCGGTTTTCGGTCCGAACTTGGAAATAGACGAAACTCACTTGTTTTGGACTCTAAAACCTCAAGATCGACAAGACTTAGCCCGGCCGTTTTGAAGCCAATACAGAACATTTGGACAATGGGAACGGGGTTTTGTCCGAACATTCACTTGGCATGTACTCGATTTTTGTTCCGAACTTATAAGTGGACGAAACACACATGTTTTCGAATGTAAAACGATACACCTAAGAGACTAGCCACTCCATTACTTAACACGGGGCGTTCTAAGGGGAAAAAACAACGTTCCGTCCGTAAAAACGTGATTTATGTTCGTCCGTTCGGTCAGAATTTACTCGGTTTTCGGCCCGAACTTTGAAATGGACGAAACACACTTGTTTTGGACTCTAAAACCTCAAGATCGACAAGACTTAGCCGGGACGTTTTTAGGCCAATACAGAACATTTGCACCATGGGAACGAGGTTTTGTCCGAACATTCGGCTTGGTATGTACTCGATTTTTGTTCCGAACTTATAAGTGGACGAAACACACATGTTTTCGCATGGAAAAAACGATACACCTAAGAGACTAGCCACTCCATTACTTAACACGGGGCGTTCTAAGGGGAAAAAACAACGTTACGTCCGTAAACACGTGATTTATGTCCGTCCGTTCGGTCGGCATTTACTCGGTTTTCGGTCCGAACTTGGAAATGGACGAAACTCACTTGTTTTGGACTTTAAAACCTCAAGATCGATAAGACTTAGCCGGGACGTTTTAAGGCCAATACAGAACATTTGGACCATGGGAACGGGGTTTTGTCCGGACATTCGGCTTGGTATGTACTCGATTTTTGTTCCGAACTTATAAGTGGACGAAACACACATGTTTTCGCATGGAAAACGATACACCTAAGAGACTAGCCACTCCATTATTTAACTCAGGGCATTCTAAGGTGAAAAAACAACGTTCTGTCCATAAAAACGATATTTATGTCCTTCCGTTCGGTCGGCATTAACTCTGTTTTCGGTCCGAACTTGGAAATAGACGAAACTCACTTGTTTTGGACTCTAAAACCTCAAGATCGACAATACTTAGCCGGGACGTTTTAAGGCCAATACAGAACATTTGGACCATGGGAACGGGGTTTTGTCTGGACATTCGGCTTGGCATGTACTCTATTTTTGTTCCGAACTTATAAGTGGACGAAACACACTTGTTTTCGCATGAAAAACGATACACCTAAGAGACTAGCCACTCCATTACTTAACTCAGGGCATTCTAAGGTGAAAAAACAACGTTCTGTCCATAAAAACAATATTTATGTCCTTCCGTTCGGTCGGCATTAACTTGGTTTTCGTTCGGTCGGCATTAACTCGGTTTTCGGTCCGAACTTGGAAATAGACGAAACTCACTTGTTTTGGACTCTAAAACCTCAAGATCGACAAGACTTAGCCCGGCCGTTTTGAAGCCAATATAGAACATTTGGACAATGGGAGCGGGGTTTTGTCCGGACATTCACTTGGCATGTACTCGATTTTTGTTCCGAACTTATAAGTGGACGAAACACACATGTTTTCGAATGGAAAACGATACACCTTAGAGACTAGCCACTCCATTAATTAACACGGGGCGTTCTAATGGGAAAAAACAACGTTCCGTCCGTAAAAACGTGATTTATGTCCGTCCGTTCGGTCAGAATTTACTCGGTTTTCGGCCCGAACTTGGAAATGGACGAAACTCACTTGTTTTGGACTCTAAAACCTCAAGATCGACAAGACTTAGCCGGGACGTTTTAAGGCCAATACACAACATTTGTACCATGGGAACGAGGTTTTGTCCGAACATTCGGCTTGGTATGTACTCGATTTTTTTTCCGAACTTATAAGTAGACGAAACACACATGTTTTCGGATGGAAAACGATACACCTAAGAGACTAGCCACTCCATTACTTAACTCAGGGCATTCTAAGGTGAAAAAACAACGTTCTGTCCATAAAAACGATATTTATGTCCTTCCGTTCGGTCGGCATTAACTTGGTTTTCGTTCGGTCGGCATTAACTCGGTTTTCGGTCCGAACTTGGAAATAGACGAAACTCACTTGTTTTGGACTCTAAAACCTCAAGATCGACAAGACTTAGCCCGGCCGTTTTGAAGCCAATACAGAACATTTGGACAATGGGAACGGGGTTTTGTCCGAACATTCACTTGGCATGTACTCGATTTTTGTTCCGAACTTATAAGTGGACGAAACACACATGTTTCCGAATGTAAAACGATACACCTAAGAGACTAGCCACTCCATTACTTAACACGGGGCGTTCTAAGGGGAAAAAACAACGTTCCGTCCGTAAAAACGTGATTTATGTCCGTCCGTTCGGTCAGAATTTACTCGGTTTTCGGCCCGAACTTTGAAATGGACGAAACACACTTGTTTTGGACTCTAAAACCTCAAGATCGACAAGACTTAGCCGGGACGTTTTAAGGCCAATACAGAACATTTGCACCATGGGAACGAGGTTTTGTCCGAACATTCGGCTTGGTATGTACTCGATTTTTGTTCCGAACTTATAAGTGGACGAAACACACATGTTTTCGCATGGAAAAAACGATACACCTAAGAGACTAGCCACTCCATTACTTAACACGGGGCGTTCTAAGGGGAAAAAACAACGTTACGTCCGTAAACACGTGATTTATGTCCGTCCGTTCGGTCGGCATTTACTCGGTTTTCGGTCCGAACTTGGAAATGGACGAAACTCACTTGTTTTGGACTTTAAAACCTCAAGATCGATAAGACTTAGCCGGGACGTTTTAAGGCCAATACAGAACATTTGGACCATGGGAACGGGGTTTTGTCCGGACATTCGGCTTGGTATGTACTCGATTTTTGTTCCGAACTTATAAGTGGACGAAACACACATGTTTTCGCATGGAAAACGATACACCTAAGAGACTAGCCACTCCATTATTTAACTCAGGGCATTCTAAGGTGAAAAAACAACGTTCTGTCCATAAAAACGATATTTATGTCCTTCCGTTCGGTCGGCATTAACTCGGTTTTCGGTCCGAACTTGGAAATAGACGAAACTCACTTATTTTGGACTCTAAAACCTCAAGATCGACAAGACTTAGCCGGGACGTTTTAAGGCCAATACAGAACATTTGGACCATGGGAACGGGGTTTTGTCTGGACATTCGGCTTGGCATGTACTCGATTTTTGTTCCGAAATTATAAGTGGACGAAACACACTTGTTTTCGCATGAAAAACGATACACCTAAGAGACTAGCCACTCCATTACTTAACTCAGGGCATTCTAAGGTGAAAAAACAACGTTCTGTCCATAAAAACAATATTTATGTCCTTCCGTTCGGTCGGCATTAACTTGGTTTTCGTTCGGTCGGCATTAACTCGGTTTTCGGTCCGAACTTGGAAATAGACGAAACTCACTTGTTTTGGACTCTAAAACCTCAAGATCGACAAGACTTAGCCCGGCCGTTTTGAAGCCAATATAGAACATTTGGACAATGGGAGCGGGGTTTTGTCCGGACATTCACTTGGCATGTACTCGATTTTTGTTCCGAACTTATAAGTGGACGAAACACACATGTTTTCGAATGGAAAACGATACACCTAAGAGACTAGCCACTCCATTAATTAACACGGGGCGTTCTAATGGGAAAAAACAACGTTCCGTCCGTAAAAACGTGATTTATGTCCGTCCGTTCGGTCAGAATTTACTCGGTTTTCGGCCCGAACTTGGAAATGGACGAAACTCACTTGTTTTGGACTCTAAAACCTCAAGATCGACAAGACTTAGCCGGGACGTTTTAAGGCTAATACAGAACATTTGCACCATGGGAACGAGGTTTTGTCCGAACATTCGGCTTGGTATGTACTCGATTTTTGTTCCGAACTTATAAGTGGACGAAACACACATGTTTTCGCATGGAAAAAACGATACACCTAAGAGACTAGCCACTCCATTACTTAACACGGGGCGTTCTAAGGGGAAAAAACAACGTTACGTCCGTAAACACGTGATTTATGTCCGTCCGTTCGGTCGGCATTTACTCGGTTTTCGGTCCGAACTTGGAAATGGACGAAACTCACTTGTTTTGGACTTTAAAACCTCAAGATCGATAAGACTTAGCCGGGACGTTTTAAGGCCAATACAGAACATTTGGACCATGGGAACGGGGTTTTGTCCGGACATTCGGCTTGGTATGTACTCGATTTTTGTTCCGAACTTATAAGTGGACGAAACACACATGTTTTCGCATGGAAAACGATACACCTAAGAGACTAGCCACTCCATTATTTAACTCAGGGCATTCTAAGGTGAAAAAACAACGTTCTGTCCATAAAAACGATATTTATGTCCTTCCGTTCGGTCGGCATTAACTCTGTTTTCGGTCCGAACTTGGAAATAGACGAAACTCACTTGTTTTGGACTCTAAAACCTCAAGATCGACAATACTTAGCCGGGACGTTTTAAGGCCAATACAGAACATTTGGACCATGGGAACGGGGTTTTGTCTGGACATTCGGCTTGGCATGTACTCTATTTTTGTTCCGAACTTATAAGTGGACGAAACACACTTGTTTTCGCATGAAAAACGATACACCTAAGAGACTAGCCACTCCATTACTTAACTCAGGGCATTCTAAGGTGAAAAAACAACGTTCTGTCCATAAAAACAATATTTATGTCCTTCCGTTCGGTCGGCATTAACTTGGTTTTCGTTCGGTCGGCATTAACTCGGTTTTCGGTCCGAACTTGGAAATAGACGAAACTCACTTGTTTTGGACTCTAAAACCTCAAGATCGACAAGACTTAGCCCGGCCGTTTTGAAGCCAATATAGAACATTTGGACAATGGGAGCGGGGTTTTGTCCGGACATTCACTTGGCATGTACTCGATTTTTGTTCCGAACTTATAAGTGGACGAAACACACATGTTTTCGAATGGAAAACGATACACCTTAGAGACTAGCCACTCCATTAATTAACACGGGGCGTTCTAATGGGAAAAAACAACGTTCCGTCCGTAAAAACGTGATTTATGTCCGTCCGTTCGGTCAGAATTTACTCGGTTTTCGGCCCGAACTTGGAAATGGACGAAACTCACTTGTTTTGGACTCTAAAACCTCAAGATCGACAAGACTTAGCCGGGACGTTTTAAGGCCAATACACAACATTTGTACCATGGGAACGAGGTTTTGTCCGAACATTCGGCTTGGTATGTACTCGATTTTTTTTCCGAACTTATAAGTAGACGAAACACACATGTTTTCGGATGGAAAACGATACACCTAAGAGACTAGCCACTCCATTACTTAACTCAGGGCATTCTAAGGTGAAAAAACAACGTTCTGTCCATAAAAACGATATTTATGTCCTTCCGTTCGGTCGGCATTAACTTGGTTTTCGTTCGGTCGGCATTAACTCGGTTTTCGGTCCGAACTTGGAAATAGACGAAACTCACTTGTTTTGGACTCTAAAACCTCAAGATCGACAAGACTTAGCCCGGCCGTTTTGAAGCCAATACAGAACATTTGGACAATGGGAACGGGGTTTTGTCCGAACATTCACTTGGCATGTACTCGATTTTTGTTCCGAACTTATAAGTGGACGAAACACACATGTTTCCGAATGTAAAACGATACACCTAAGAGACTAGCCACTCCATTACTTAACACGGGGCGTTCTAAGGGGAAAAAACAACGTTCCGTCCGTAAAAACGTGATTTATGTCCGTCCGTTCGGTCAGAATTTACTCGGTTTTCGGCCCGAACTTTGAAATGGACGAAACACACTTGTTTTGGACTCTAAAACCTCAAGATCGACAAGACTTAGCCGGGACGTTTTAAGGCCAATACAGAACATTTGCACCATGGGAACGAGGTTTTGTCCGAACATTCGGCTTGGTATGTACTCGATTTTTGTTCCGAACTTATAAGTGGACGAAACACACATGTTTTCGCATGGAAAAAACGATACACCTAAGAGACTAGCCACTCCATTACTTAACACGGGGCGTTCTAAGGGGAAAAAACAACGTTACGTCCGTAAACACGTGATTTATGTCCGTCCGTTCGGTCGGCATTTACTCGGTTTTCGGTCCGAACTTGGAAATGGACGAAACTCACTTGTTTTGGACTTTAAAACCTCAAGATCGATAAGACTTAGCCGGGACGTTTTAAGGCCAATACAGAACATTTGGACCATGGGAACGGGGTTTTGTCCGGACATTCGGCTTGGTATGTACTCGATTTTTGTTCCGAACTTATAAGTGGACGAAACACACATGTTTTCGCATGGAAAACGATACACCTAAGAGACTAGCCACTCCATTATTTAACTCAGGGCATTCTAAGGTGAAAAAACAACGTTCTGTCCATAAAAACGATATTTATGTCCTTCCGTTCGGTCGGCATTAACTCGGTTTTCGGTCCGAACTTGGAAATAGACGAAACTCACTTGTTTTGGACTCTAAAACCTCAAGATCGACAAGACTTAGCCGGGACGTTTTAAGGCCAATACAGAACATTTGGACCATGGGAACGGGGTTTTGTCTGGACATTCGGCTTGGCATGTACTCGATTTTTGTTCCGAAATTATAAGTGGACGAAACACACTTGTTTTCGCATGAAAAACGATACACCTAAGAGACTAGCCACTCCATTACTTAACTCAGGGCATTCTAAGGTGAAAAAACAACGTTCTGTCCATAAAAACAATATTTATGTCCTTCCGTTCGGTCGGCATTAACTTGGTTTTCGTTCGGTCGGCATTAACTCGGTTTTCGGTCCGAACTTGGAAATAGACGAAACTCACTTGTTTTGGACTCTAAAACCTCAAGATCGACAAGACTTAGCCCGGCCGTTTTGAAGCCAATATAGAACATTTGGACAATGGGAGCGGGGTTTTGTCCGGACATTCACTTGGCATGTACTCGATTTTTGTTCCGAACTTATAAGTGGACGAAACACACATGTTTTCGAATGGAAAACGATACACCTAAGAGACTAGCCACTCCATTAATTAACACGGGGCGTTCTAATGGGAAAAAACAACGTTCCGTCCGTAAAAACGTGATTTATGTCCGTCCGTTCGGTCAGAATTTACTCGGTTTTCGGCCCGAACTTGGAAATGGACGAAACTCACTTGTTTTGGACTCTAAAACCTCAAGATCGACAAGACTTAGCCGGGACGTTTTAAGGCTAATACAGAACATTTGCACCATGGGAACGAGGTTTTGTCCGAACATTCGGCTTGGTATGTACTCGATTTTTGTTCCGAACTTATAAGTGGACGAAACACACATGTTTTTGCATGGAAAACGATACACCTAAGAGACTAGCCACTCCATTACTTAACTCAGGGCATTCTAAGGTGAAAAAACAACGTTCTGTCCATAAAAACGATATTTATGTCCTTCCGTTCGGTCGGCATTAACTTGGTTTTCGTTCGGTCGGCATTAACTCGGATTTCGGTCCGAACTTGGAAATAGACGAAACCTACTTGTTTTGGACTCTAAAATCTCAAGATCGACAAGACTTAGCCCGGCCGTTTTGAAGCCAATACAGAAAATTTGGACAATGGGAACGGGGTTTTGTCCGGACATTCGCTTGGCATGTACTCGATTTTTGTTCCGAACTTATAAGTGGACGAAACACACATGTTTTCGCATGGAAAACTATACACCTAAGAGACTAGCCACTCCATTACTTAACACGGGGGGTTCTAAGGGGAAAAAACAATGTTCCGTCCGTAAAAACGTGATTAATGTCTGTCCGTTCGGTCGGCATTTACTCGGTTTTCGATCCGAACTTGGAAATGGACGAAACTCACTTGTTTTGGACTCTAAAACCTCAACATCGACAAGACTTAGCCCGACCGTTTTAAAGCCAATACAGAACATTTGGACAATGGGAACGGGGTTTTGTCCGGACATTCGGCTTGGTATGTACTCGATTTTTGTTCCGAACTTATAAGTGGACGAAACACACATGTTTTTGCATGGAAAACGATACACCTAAGAGACTAGCCATTCCATTACTTAACTCGGGGCGTTCTAAGGTGAAAAAACAACGTTCCGTCCATAAAAACGATATTTATGTCCGTCCGTTCGGTCGGCATTAACTCGGTTTTCGGTCCGAACTTGGAAATAGACGAAACTCACTTGTTTTGGAATCTAAAACCTCAAGATCGGCAAGGCTTAGCCTGGCCGTTTTAAGGCCAATACTGAACATTTGGACCATAGGAACGTGGTTTTGTCCGAACATTCGGCTTGGCATGTTCTCGATTTTTGTTCCGAACTAATAAGTGGACGAAACACACATGTTTTCGCATGGAAAACAATACACCTAAGAGACTAGCCACTCCATTACTTAACACGGGGGGTTCTAAGGGGAAAAAACAACGTTCCATCCGTAAAAACGTGATTTATGTCCGTACGTTCGGTCAGAATTTACTCGGTTTTCGGTCCGAACTTGGAAATTAACGAAACTCACTTGTTTTGGACTCTAAAACCTCAAGATCGACAAGACTTAGCCCGACGTTTTAAAGCAAATACAGAAACATTTGGACAATGGGAACGGGGTTTTGTCCGGACATTCGGCTTGGCATGTACTCGATTTTTGTTCCGAAATTATAAGTTGACGAAACACACATGTTTTCGCATGGAAAACGATACACCTAAGAGACTAGCCACTCCATTACTTAACACGGGGCGTTCTAAGGGGAAAAAACAACGTTCCGTCCGTAAAAACCTGATTTATGTCCGTCCGTTCGGTCAGAATTTACTCGGTTTTTGGTCCGAACTTGGTAATGGACGAAACTCACTTGTTTTGGACTCTAAAACCTCAAGATCGACAAGACTTAGCCAGGACGTTTTAAGGCCAATACAGAACATTTGGACCATGGGAACGGGGTTTTGTCCGGACATTCGGCTTGGTATGTACTCGATTTTTGTTCTGAACTTATAAGTGGACGAAACACACATGTTTTCGCATGGAAAACGATACACGTAAGAGACTAGCCACTCCATTACCTAACACGGGGCGTTCTAAGGGGAAAAAACAACGTTCCGTTCGTAAACACGTGATTTATGTTCGTCCGTTCGGTCGGCATTTACTCGGTTTTTGGTCCAAACTTGGAAATGGACGAAACTCACTTGTTTTGGACTCTAAAACCTCAAGATCGACAAGACTTAGCCAGGACGTTTTAAGGCCAATACAGAACATTTGGACCATGGGAACAGGGTTTTGTCCGGACATTCGGCTTGGTATGTACTTGATTTTTGTTCCGAACTAAGTGGACGAAACACACATGTTTTCGCATGGAAAACGATAAACCTAAGAGACTAGCCACTCCATTACTTAACTCAGGGCATTCTAAGGTGAAAAAACAACGTTCTGTCCATAAAAACGATATTTATGTACTTCCGTTTGGTCGGCATTAACTTGGTTTTCGTTCGGTCGGCATTAACTCGGTTTTTGGTCCGAACTTGGAAATAGATGAAACTCACTTGTTTTGGACTCTAAAACCTCAAGATCGACAAGACTTAGCCCGGCCGTTTTGAAGCCAATACAGAAAATTTGGACAATGGGAACGTGGTTTTGTCCGGACATTCACTTGGCATGTACTCGATTTTTGTTCCGAACTTATAAGTGGACGAAACACACATGTTTTCGAATGGAAAACGATACACCTAAGAGACTAGCCACTTCATTACTTAACACGGGGCGTTCTAAGGGGAAAAAACAACGTTCCGTCCGTAAAAACATGATTTATGTCCGTCCGTTCGGTCAGAATTTACTCGGTTTTCGGCCCGAACTTGGAAATGGACGAAACTCACTTGTTTTGGACTCTAAAACCTCAAGATCGACAAGACTTAGCAGAGACGTTTTAAGGCCAATACACAACATTTGAACGAGGTTTTGTCCGAACATTCGGCTTGGTATGTACTCGATTTTTTTTCTGAACTTATAAGTAGACGAAACACACATGTTTTTGCATGGAAAATGATACACCTAAGAGACTAGCCACTCCATTACTTAACTCAGGGCATTCTAAGGTGAAAAAACAACGTTCTGTCCATAAAAACGATATTTATGTCCTTCTGTTCGGTCGGCATTAAGTTGGTTTTCGTTCGGTCGGCATTAACTCGGTTTTCGGTCCGAACTTGGAAATAGACGAAACTCACTTGTTTTGGACTCTCAAACCTCAAGATCGACAAGACTTAGCCCGGCCGTTTTGAAGCCAATACAGAACATTTGGACAATGGGAACGGGGTTTTGTCCGGACATTCACTTGGCATGTACTCGATTTTTGTTTCGAACTTATAAGTGGACGAAACACACATGTTTTCGAATGGAAAACGATACACCTAAGAGACTAGCCACTCCATTAGTTAACACGGGGCGTTCTAAGGGGAAAAAACAACGTTCCGTCCGTAAAAACGTGATTTATGACCGTCCGTTCGGTCAGAATTTACTCGGTTTTCGGCCCGAACTTTGAAATGGATGAAACTCACTTGTTTTGGACTCTAAAACCTCAAGATCGACAAGACTTAGCCGGGACGTTTTAAGGCCAATACAGAACATTTGCACTATGGGAACGAGGTTTTGTCCGAACATTCGTCATTGTATGTACTCAATTTTTGTTCCGAACTTATAAGTGGACGAAACACACATGTTTTCGCATGGAAAACGATACACCTAAGAGACTAGCCACTCCATTACTTAACACGGGGCGTTCTAAAGGGAAAAAACAACGTTCCGTCCGTAAACACGTGATTTATGTCCGTCCGTTCGGTCGGCATTTACTCTGTTTTCGGTCCGAACTTCGAAATGAACGAAACTCACTTGTTTTAGACTCTAAAACCTCAAGATCGACAAGACTTAGCCGGGACGTTTTAAGGCCAATACAGAACATTTGGACCATGGGAACGGGGTTTTGTCCGGACATTCGGCTTGGTATGTACACGATTTTTGTTCTGAACTTATAAGTGGACGAAACACACATGTTTTCGCATGGAAAACGATACACCTATGAGACTAGCCACTCCATTACTTAACTCAGGGCATTCTAAGGTGAAAAAACAACGTTCTGTCCATAAAAACGATATTTATGTCCTTCCGTTCGGTCGGTATTAACTCGGTTTTCGTTCGGTCGGCATTAACTCGGTTTTCGGTCCGAACTTGGAAATAGACGAAACTCACTTGTTTTGGACTCTAAAACCTCAAGATCGACAAGACTTAGCCGGGACGTTTTAAGGCCAATACAGAACATTTGGACCATGGGAACGGGGTTTTGTCCGGACATTCGGCTTGGCATGTACTCGATTTTTGTTCCGAACTTATAAGTGGACGAAACACACTTGTTTTCGCATGAAAAACGATACACCTAAGAGACTAGACACTCCATTACTTAACTCAGGGCATTCTAAGGTGAAAAAACAACGTTCTGTCCATAAAAATGATATTTACGTCCTTCCGTTCGGTCGGCATTAACTTGGTTTTCGTTCGGTCGGCATTAACTCGGTTTTCGGTCCGAACTTGGAAATAGACGAAGCTCACTTGTTTTGGACTCTAAAACCTCAAGATCGACAAGACTTAGCCCGGCCGTTTTGAAGCCAATACAGAACATTTGGACAATGGGAACGGGGTTTTGTCCGGACATTCACTTGGCATGTACTCGATTTTTGTCCCGAACTTATAAGTGGACGAAACACACATGTTTTCGCATGAAAAACGATACACCTAAGAGACTAGCCACTCCATTACTTAACACGGGGCGTTCTAAGGGGAAAAAACAACGTTCCGTCCGTAAAAACCTGATTTATGTCCGTCCGTTCGGTCAGAATTTACTCGGTTTTTGGCCCGAACATGGAAATGGACGAAACTCACTTGTTTTGGACTCTAAAACCTCAAGATCGACAAGACTTAGCCGGGACGTTTTAAGGCCAATACACAACATTTGTACCATGGGAACGAGGTTTTGTCCGAACATTCGGCTTGGTATGTACTCGATTTTTTTTCCGAACTTATAAGTAGACGAAACACACATGTTTTCGGATGGAAAACGATACACCTAAGAGACTAGCCACTCCATTACTTAACTCAGGGCATTCTAAGGTGAAAAAACAACGTTTTGTCCATAAAAACGATATTTATGTCCTTCCGTTCGGTCGGCATTAACTTGGTTTTCGTTCGGTCGGCATTAACTCGGTTTTCGGTCCGAACTTGGAAATAGACGAAACTCACTTGTTTTGGACTCTAAAACCTCAAGATCGACAAGACTTAGCCCGGCCGTTTTGAAGCCAATACAGAACATTTGGACAATGGGAACGGGGTTTTGTCCGAACATTCACTTGGCATGTACTCGATTTTTGTTCCGAACTTATAAGTGGACGAAACACACATGTTTTCGAATGTAAAACGATACACCTAAGAGACTAGCCACTCCATTACTTAACACGGGGCGTTCTAAGGGGAAAAAACAACGTTCCGTCCGTAAAAACGTGATTTATGTCCGTCCGTTCGGTCAGAATTTACTCGGTTTTCGGCCCGAACTTTGAAATGGACGAAACACACTTGTTTTGGACTCTAAAACCTCAAGATCGACAAGACTTAGCCGGGACGTTTTAAGGCCAATACAGAACATTTGCACCATGGGAACGAGGTTTTGTCCGAACATTCGGCTTGGTATGTACTCGATTTTTGTTCCGAACTTATAAGTGGACGAAACACACATGTTTTCGCATGGAAAAAACGATACACCTAAGAGACTAGCCACTCCATTACTTAACACGGGGCGTTCTAAGGGGAAAAAACAACGTTACGTCCGTAAACACGTGATTTATGTCCGTCCGTTCGGTCGGCATTTACTCGGTTTTCGGTCCGAACTTGGAAATGGACGAAACTCACTTGTTTTGGACTTTAAAACCTCAAGATCGATAAGACTTAGCCGGGACGTTTTAAGGCCAATACAGAACATTTGGACCATGGGAACGGGGTTTTGTCCGGACATTCGGCTTGGTATGTACTCGATTTTTGTTCCGAACTTATAAGTGGACGAAACACACATGTTTTCGCATGGAAAACGATACACCTAAGAGACTAGCCACTCCATTATTTAACTCAGGGCATTCTAAGGTGAAAAAACAACGTTCTGTCCATAAAAACGATATTTATGTCCTTCCGTTCGGTCGGCATTAACTCTGTTTTCGGTCCGAACTTGGAAATAGACGAAACTCACTTGTTTTGGACTCTAAAACCTCAAGATCGACAAGACTTAGCCGGGACGTTTTAAGGCCAATACAGAACATTTGGACCATGGGAACGGGGTTTTGTCTGGACATTCGGCTTGGCATGTACTCGATTTTTGTTCCGAACTTATAAGTGGACGAAACACACTTGTTTTCGCATGAAAAACGATACACCTAAGAGACTAGCCACTCCATTACTTAACTCAGGGCATTCTAAGGTGAAAAAACAACGTTCTGTCCATAAAAACAATATTTATGTCCTTCCGTTCGGTCGGCATTAACTTGGTTTTCGTTCGGTCGGCATTAACTCGGTTTTCGGTCCGAACTTGGAAATAGACGAAACTCACTTGTTTTGGACTCTAAAACCTCAAGATCGACAAGACTTAGGCCGGCCGTTTTGAAGCCAATATAGAACATTTGGACAATGGGAGCGGGGTTTTGTCCGGACATTCACTTGGCATGTACTCGATTTTTGTTCCGAACTTATAAGTGGACGAAACACACATGTTTTCGAATGGAAAACGATACACCTAAGAGACTAGCCACTCCATTAATTAACACGGGGCGTTCTAATGGGAAAAAACAACGTTCCGTCCGTAAAAACGTGATTTATGTCCGTCCGTTCGGTCAGAACTTACTCGGTTTTCGGCCCGAACTTGGAAATGGACGAAACTCACTTGTTTTGGACTCTAAAACCTCAAGATCGACAAGACTTAGCCGGGACGTTTTAAGGCTAATACAGAACATTTGCACCATGGGAACGAGGTTTTGTCCGAACATTCGGCTTGGTATGTACTCGATTTTTGTTCCGAACTTATAAGTGGACGAAACACACATGTTTTTGCATGGAAAACGATACACCTAAGAGACTAGCCACTCCATTACTTAACTCAGGGCATTCTAAGGTGAAAAAACAACGTTCTGTCCATAAAAACGATATTTATGTCCTTCCGTTCGGTCGGCATTAACTTGGTTTTCGTTCGGTCGGCATTAACTCGGATTTCGGTCCGAACTTGGAAATAGACGAAACCTACTTGTTTTGGACTCTAAAACCTCAAGATCGACAAGACTTAGCCCGGCCGTTTTGAAGCCAATACAGAAAATTTGGACAATGGGAACGGGGTTTTATCCGGACATTCGCTTGGCATGTACTCGATTTTTGTTCCGAACTTATAAGTGGACGAAACACACATGTTTTCGCATGGAAAACTATACACCTAAGAGACTAGCCACTCCATTACTTAACACGGGGGGTTCTAAGGGGAAAAAACAATGTTCCGTCCGTAAAAACGTGATTAATGTCTGTCCGTTCGGTCGGCATTTACTCGGTTTTCGATCCGAACTTGGAAATGGACGAAACTCACTTGTTTTGGACTCTAAAACCTCAACATCGACAAGACTTAGCCCGACCGTTTTAAAGCCAATACAGAACATTTGGACAATGGGAACGGGGTTTTGTCCGGACATTCGGCTTGGTATGTACTCGATTTTTGTTCCGAACTTATAAGTGGACGAAACACACATGTTTTTGCATGGAAAACGATACACCTAAGAGACTAGCCATTCCATTACTTAACTCGGGGCGTTCTAAGGTGAAAAAACAACGTTCCGTCCATAAAAACGATATTTATGTCCATCCGTTCGGTCGGCATTAACTCGGTTTTCGGTCCGAACTTGGAAATAGACGAAACTCACTTGTTTTGGAATCTAAAACCTCAAGATCGACAAGGCTTAGCCTGGCCGTTTTAAGGCCAATACTGAACATTTGGACCATAGGAACGTGGTTTTGTCCGAACATTCGGCTTGGCATGTTCTCGATTTTTGTTCCGAAATAATAAGTGGACGAAACACACATGTTTTCGCATGGAAAACAATACACCTAAGAGACTAGCCGCTCCATTACTTAACACGGGGGGTTCTAAGGGGAAAAAACAACGTTCCGTCCGTAAAAACATGATTTATGTCCGTCCGTTCGGTCAGAATTTACTCGGTTTTTGGTCCGAACTTGGTAATGGACGAAACTCACTTGTTTTGGACTCTAAAACCTCAAGATCGACAAGACTTAGCCAGGACGTTTTAAGGCCAATACAGAACATTTGGACCATGGGAACGGGGTTTTGTCCGGACATTCGGCTTGGTATGTACTCGATTTTTGTTTAGAACTTTTAAGTGGACGAAACACACATGTTTTCGCATGGAAAACGATACACGTAAGAGACTAGCCACTCCATTACCTAACACGGGGCGTTCTAAGGGGAAAAAACAACGTTCCGTTCGTAAACACGTGATTTATGTTCGTCCGTTCGGTCGGCATTTACTCGGATTTTGGTCCAAACTTGGAAATGGACGAAACTCACTTGTTTTGGACTCTAAAACCTCAAGATCGACAAGACTTAGCCAGGACGTTTTAAGGCCAATACAGAACATTTGGACCATGGGAACGGGGTTTTGTCCGGACATTCGGCTTGGTATGTACTCGATTTTTGTTCCGAACTTATAAGTGGACGAAACACACATGTTTTTGCATGGAAAACGATACACCTAAGAGACTAGCCACTCCATTACTTAACTCATGGCATTCTAAGGTGAAAAAACAACGTTCTGTCCATAAAAACGATATTTATGTCCTTCCGTTCGGTCGGCATTAACTTGGTTTTCGTTCGGTCGGCATTAACTCGGTTTTCGGTCCGTACTTGGAAATAGATGAAACTCACTTGTTTTGGACTCTAAAACCTCAAGATCGACAAGACTTAGCCCGGCCGTTTTGAAGCCAATACAGAAAATTTGGACAATGGGAACGGGGTTTTGTTCGGACATTCGCTTGGCATGTACTCGATTTTTGTTCCGAACTAATAAGTGGACGAAACACACATGTTTTCGCATGGAAAACAATACACCTAAGAGACTAGCCACTCCATTACTTAACACAGGGAATTCTAAGGGGAAAAAACAACGTTCCGTCCGTAAAAACGTGATTTATGTCCGTACGTTCGGTTAGAATTTACTCGGTTTTCGGTCCGAACTTGGAAATCAACGAAACTCACTTGTTTTGGACTTTAAAACCTCAAGATCGACAAGACTTAGCCCGGCCGTTTTAAAGCCAATACAGAACATTTGGACAATGGGAACGGGGTTTTGTCCGGACATTCGGCTTGGCATGTACTCGATTTTTGTTCCGAACTTATAAGTGGACGAAACACACATGTTTTCGCATCGAAAACGATACACCTAAGAGACTAGCCACTCCATTACTTAACACGGGGCGTTCTAATGGGAAAAAACAACGTTCCGTCCGTAAAAACTTGATTTATGTCCGTACGTTCGGTCAGAATTTACTCGGTTTTCGGTAAGAACTTGGTAATGGACGAAACTCACTTGTTTTGGACCCTAAAACCTCAAGATCGACAAGACTTAGCCGGGACGTTTTAAGGCCAATACAGAACATTCGGACCATGGGAACGGGGTTTTGTCTGGACATTCGGCTTGGTATGTACTCGATTATTGTTCCGAACTTATAAGTGGACGAAACACACATGTTTTCGCATGGAAAACGATACACCTAAGAGACTAGCCACTCCATTACTTAACACGGGGCGTTCTAAGGGGAAAAAACAACGTTCCGTCCGTAAAAACGTGTTTTATGTCCGTCCGTTCGGTCGGCATTTACTAGGTTTTCGGTCCGAACTTGGAAATGGACGAAACTCACTTCTTTTGGACTCTAAAACCTCAAGATCGACAAGACTTAGCACGACCGTTTTAAAGCCAATACAGAACATTTGGACCATGGAAACGGGGTTTTGTCCGGACATTCGTCTTGGTATGTACTCGATTATTGTTCCGAACTTATAAGTGGACGAAACACACATGTTTTCACATGGAAAACGATACACCTAAGAGACTAGCCACTCCATTACTTAACTAGGGGCGTTCTAAGGTGAAAAAAGAACGTTCCGTCCATAAAAAGGATATTTATGTTTGTCCGTTCAGTCGACATTAACTCGGTTTTCAGTCCGAACTTGGAAATAGATGAAACTCACTTGTTTTGGAATCTAAAACCTCAAGATCGACAAGGCTTAGCCGGGACGTTTTAAGGCCAATACTGAACATTTGGACCATGGGAACGGGGTTTTGTCTGGACATTCGGCTTGGCATGTACTTGATTTTTGTTCCGAACTTATAAGTGGACGAAACACACATGTTTTCGCATGGAAAACGATACACCTAAGAGACTAGCCACTCCATTACTTAACACGGGGCGTTCTAAGGGGAAAAAACAACGTTCCGTCAGTAAAAACTTGATTTATGTCCGTACGTTCGGTCAGAATTTACTCGGTTTTCGGTAAGAACTTGGTAATGGACCAAACTCACTTGTTTTGGACTCTAAAACCTCAAGATCGACAAGACTTAGCCGGGACGTTTTAAGGCCAATGCAGAACATTTGGACCATGGGAACGGGGTTTTGTCTGGACATTCGGCTTGGTATGTACTCGATTATTGTTCCGAACTTATAATTGGACGAAACACACATGTTTTCGCATCGAAAACGATACACCTAAGAGACTAGCCACTCCATTACTTAACACGGGGCGTTCTAAGGGGAAAAAACAACGTTCCGTCAGTAAAAACTTGATTTATGTCCGTACGTTCGGTCAGAATTTACTCGGTTTTCGGTAAGAACTTGGTAATGGACCAAACTCACTTGTTTTGGACTCTAAAACCTCAAGATCGACAAGACTTAGCCGGGACGTTTTAAGGCTAATACAGAACATTTGCACCATGGGAACGAGGTTTTCTCCGAACATTCGGCTTGGTATGTACTCGATTTTTGTTCCGAACTTATAAGTGGACGAAACACACATGTTTTTGCATGGAAAACGATACACCTAAGAGACTAGCCACTCCATTACTTAACTCAGGGCATTCTAAGGTGAAAAAACAACGTTCTGTCCATAAAAACGATATTTATGTCCTTCCGTTCGGTCGGCATTAACTTGGTTTTCGTTCGGTCGGCATTAACTCGGATTTCGGTCCGAACTTGGAAATAGACGAAACCTACTTGTTTTGGACTCTAAAACCTCAAGATCGACAAGACTTAGCCCGGCCGTTTTGAAGCCAATACAGAAAATTTGGACAATGGGAACGGGGTTTTGCCCGGACATTCGCTTGGCATGTACTCGATTTTTGTTCCGAACTTATAAGTGGACGAAACACACATGTTTTCGCATGGAAAACTATACACCTAAGAGACTAGCCACTCCATTACTTAACACGGGGGGTTCTAAGGGGAAAAAACAATGTTCCGTCCGTAAAAACGTGATTAATGTCTGTCCGTTCGGTCGGCATTTACTCGGTTTTCGATCCGAACTTGGAAATGGACGAAACTCACTTGTTTTGGACTCTAAAACCTCAACATCGACAAGACTTAGCCCGACCGTTTTAAAGCCAATACAGAACATTTGGACAATGGGAACGGGGTTTTGTCCGGACATTCGGCTTGGTATGTACTCGATTTTTGTTCCGAACTTATAAGTGGACGAAACACACAGGTTTTTGCATGGAAAACGATACATCTAAGAGACTAGCCATTCCATTACTTAACTCGGGGCGTTCTAAGGTGAAAAAACAACGTTCCGTCCATAAAAACGATATTTATGTCCGTCCGTTCGGTCGGCATTAACTCGGTTTTCGGTCCGAACTTGGAAATAGACGAAACTCACTTGTTTTGGAATCTAAAACCTCAAGATCGACAAGGCTTAGCCTGGCCGTTTTAAGGCCAATACTGAACATTTGGACCATAGGAACGTGGTTTTGTCCGAACATTCGGCTTGGCATGTTCTCGATTTTTGTTCCGAACTAATAAGTGGACGAAACACACATGTTTTCGCATGGAAAACAATACACCTAAGAGACTAGCCGCTCCATTACTTAACACGGGGGGTTCTAAGGGGAAAAAACAACGTTCCGTCCGTAAAAACGTGATTTATGTCCGTACGTTCGGTCAGAATTTACTCGGTTTTCGGTCTGAACTTGGAAATTAACGAAACTCACTTGTTTTGGACTCTAAAACCTCAAGATTGACAAGACTTAGCCCGACGTTTTAAAGCAAATACAGAACATTTGGACAATGGGAACGGGGTTTTGTCCGGACATTCGGCTTGGCATGTACTCGATTTTTGTTCCGAAATTATAAGTTGACGAAACACACATGTTTTCGCATGGAAAACGATACACCTAAGAGACTAGCCACTCCATTACTTAACACGGGGCGTTCTAAGGGGAAAAAACAACGTTCCGTCCGTAAAAACCTGATTTATGTCCGTCCGTTCGGTCAGAATTTACTCGGTTTTTTGTCCGAACTTGGTAATGGACGAAACTCACTTGTTTTGGACTCTAAAACCTCAAGATTGACAAGACTTAGCCAGGACGTTTTAAGGCCAATACAGAACATTTGGACCATGGGAACGGGGTTTTGTCCGGACATTCGGCTTGGTATGTACTCGATTTTTGTTCTGAACTTATAAGTGGACGAAACACACATGTTTTCGCATGGAAAACGATACACGTAAGAGACTAGCCACTCCATTACCTAACACGGGGCGTTCTAAGGGGAAAAAACAACGTTCCGTTCGTAAACACGTGATTTATGTTCGTCCGTTCGGTCGGCATTTACTCGGATTTTGGTCCAAACTTGGAAATGGACGAAACTCACTTGTTTTGGACTCTAAAACCTCAAGATCGACAAGACTTAGCCAGGACGTTTTAAGGCCAATACAGAACATTTGGACCATGGGAACGGGGTTTTGTCCGGACATTCGGCTTGGTATGTACTCGATTTTTGTTCCGAACTTATAAGTGGACGAAACACACATGTTTTTGCATGGAAAACGATACACCTAAGAGACTAGCCACTCCATTACTTAACTCATGGCATTCTAAGGTGAAAAAACAACGTTCTGTCCATAAAAACGATATTTATGTCCTTCCGTTCGGTCGGCATTAACTTGGTTTTCGTTCGGTCGGCATTAACTCGGTTTTCGGTCCGTACTTGGAAATAGATGAAACTCACTTGTTTTGGACTCTAAAACCTCAAGATCGACAAGACTTAGCCCGGCCGTTTTGAAGCCAATACAGAAAATTTGGACAATGGGAACGGGGTTTTGTTCGGACATTCGCTTGGCATGTACTCGATTTTTGTTCCGAACTAATAAGTGGACGAAACACACATGTTTTCGCATGGAAAACAATACACCTAAGAGACTAGCCACTCCATTACTTAACACAGGGAATTCTAAGGGGAAAAAACAACGTTCCGTCCGTAAAAACGTGATTTATGTCCGTACGTTCGGTTAGAATTTACTCGGTTTTCGGTCCGAACTTGGAAATTAACGAAACTCACTTGTTTTGGACTTTAAAACCTCAAGATCGACAAGACTTAGCCCGGCCGTTTTAAAGCCAATACAGAACATTTGGACAATGGGAACGGGGTTTTGTCCGGACATTCGGCTTGGCATGTACTCGATTTTTGTTCCGAACTTATAAGTGGACGAAACACACATGTTTTCGCATCGAAAACGATACACCTAAGAGACTAGCCACTCCATTACTTAACACGGGGCGTTCTAATGGGAAAAAACAACGTTCCGTCCGTAAAAACTTGATTTATGTCCGTACGTTCGGTCAGAATTTACTCGGTTTTCGGTAAGAACTTGGTAATGGACGAAACTCACTTGTTTTGGACCCTAAAACCTCAAGATCGACAAGACTTAGCCGGGACGTTTTAACGCCAATACAGAACATTCGGACCATGGGAACGGGGTTTTGTCTGGACATTCGGCTTGTTATGTACTCGATTATTGTTCCGAACTTATAAGTGGACGAAACACACATGTTTTCGCATGGAAAACGATACACCTAAGAGACTAGCCACTCCATTACTTAACACGGGGCGTTCTAAGGGGAAAAAACAACGTTCCGTCCGTAAAAACGTGTTTTATGTCCGTCCGTTCGGACGGCATTTACTAGGTTTTCGGTCCGAACTTGGAAATGGACGAAACTCACTTGTTTTGGACTCTAAAACCTCAAGATCGACAAGACTTAGCACGACCGTTTTAAAGCCAATACAGAACATTTGGACCATGGAAACGGGGTTTTGTCCGGACATTCGGCTTGGTATGTACTCGATTATTGTTCCGAACTTATAAGTGGACGAAACACACATGTTTTCACATGGAAAACGATACACCTAAGAGACTAGCCACTCCATTACTTAACTAGGGGCGTTCTAAGGTGAAAAAAGAACGTTCCGTCCATAAAAAGGATATTTATGTTTGTCCGTTCAGTCGACATTAACTCGGTTTTCAGTCCGAACTTGGAAATAGATGAAACTCACTTGTTTTGGAATCTAAAACCTCAAGATCGACAAGGCTTATCCGGGACGTTTTAAGGCCAATACTGAACATTTGGACCATGGGAACGGGGTTTTGTCTGGACATTCGGCTTGGCATGTACTTGATTTTTGTTCCGAACTTATAAGTGGACGAAACACACATGTTTTCGCATGGAAAACGATACACCTAAGAGACTAGCCACTCCATTACTTAACACGGGGCGTTCTAAGGGGAAAAAACAACGTTCCGTCAGTAAAAACTTGATTTATGTCCGTACGTTCGGTCAGAATTTACTCGGTTTTCGGTAAGAACTTGGTAATGGACCAAACTCACTTGTTTTGGACTCTAAAACCTCAAGATCGACAAGACTTAGCCGGGACGTTTTAAGGCCAATGCAGAACATTTGGACCATGGGAACGGGGTTTTGTCTGGACATTCGGCTTGGTATGTACTCGATTATTGTTCCGAACTTATAATTGGACGAAACACACATGTTTTCGCATGGAAAACGATACACCTAAGAGACTAGCCACTCCATTACTTAACACGGGGCGTTCTAAGCGGAAAAAACAACGTTCCGTCCGTAAAAACGTGTTTTATGTCCATCCGTTCGGTCGGCATTTACTAGGTTTTCGGTCCGAACTTGGAAATGGACGAAACTCACTTGTTTTGGACTCTAAAACCTCAAGATCGACAAGACTTAGCCCGACCGTTTTAAAGCCAATACAGAACATTTGGACAATGTGAACGGGGTTTTGTCCGGACATTCGGCTTGGTATGTACTCGATTATTGTTCCGAACTTATAAGTGGACGAAACACACATGTTTTCACATGGAAAACGATACACCTAAGAGACTAGCCACTCCATTACTTAACTAGGGGCGTTCTAAGGTGAAAAAAGAACGTTCTGTCCATAAAAAGGATATTTATGTTTGTCCGTTCAGTCGACATTAACTCGGTTTTCAGTCCGAACTTCGAAATAGATGAAACTCACTTGTTTTGGAATCTAAAACCTCAAGATCGACAAGGCTTAGCCGGGACGTTTTAAGGCCAATACTGAACATTTGGACCATGGGAACGGGGTTTTGTCTGGACATTCGGCTTGGCATGTACTCGATTTTTGTTCCGAACTTATAAGTGGACGAAACACACATGTTTTTGCATGGAAAACGATACACCTAAGAGACTAGCCATTCCATTACTTAACTCGGGGCGTTCTAAGGTGAAAAAACAACGTTCCGTCCATAAAAACGATATTTATGTCCGTCCGTTCGGTCGGCATTAACTCGATTTTCGGTCCGAACTTGGAAATAGACGAAACTCACTTGTTTTGGAATCTAAAACCTCAAGATCGACAAGGCTTAGCTGGGACGATTTAAGGCCAATACAGAACATTTGGACCATGGGAACGGGGTTTTGTCTGGACATTCGGCTTGGTATGTACTCGATTATTGTTCCGAACTTATAAGGGGACGAAACACACATGTTTTCGCATGGAAAATGATACACCTAAGAGACTAGCCACTCCATTACTTAACACGGGGCGTTCTAAGCGGAAAAAACAACGTTCCGTCCGTAAAAACGTGTTTTATGTCCATCCGTTCGGTCGGCATTTACTAGGTTTTCGGTCCGAACTTGGAAATGGACGAAACTCACTTGTTTTGGACTCTAAAACCTCAAGATCGACAAGACTTAGCCCGGCCGTTTTAAAGCCAATACAGAACATTTGGACAATGGGAACAGGGTTTTGTCCGGACATTCGGCTTGGCATGTACTCTATTTTTGTTCCGAACTTATAAGTGGACGAAACACACATGTTTTCGCATGGAAAACGATACACCTAAGAGACTAGCCACTCCATTACTTAACACGGGGCGTTCTAAGGGGAAAAAACAACGTTCCGTCCGTAAAAACGTGATTTATGTCCGTCCCTTCGGTCAGAATTTACTCGGTTTTCCGCCCGAACTTGGAAATGGACGAAACTCACTTGTTTTGGACTCTAAAACCTCAAGATCGACAAGACTTAGCCGGGACGTTTTAAGGCTAATACAGAACATTTGCACCATGGGAACGAGGTTTTGTCCGAACATTCGGCTGTATGTACTCGATTTTTGTTCCGAACTTATAAGTGGACGAAACAGACATGTTTTTGCATGGAAAACGATACACCTAAGAGACTAGCCACTCCATTACTTAACTCAGGGCATTCTAAGGTGAAAAAACAACGTTCTGTCCATAAAAACGATATTTATGTCCTTCCGTTCGGTCGGCATTAACTTGGTTTTCGTTCGGTCGGCATTAACTCGGTTTTCGGTCCGTACTTGGAAATCGACGAAACTCACTTGTTTTGGACTCTAAAACCTCAAGATCGACAAGACTTAGCCCGGCCGTTTTGAAGCCAATACAGAAAATTTGGACAATGGGAACGGGGTTTTGTCCGGACATTCGCTTGGCATGTACTCGATTTTTGTTCCGAACTTATAAAAGGACGAAACACACATGTTTTTGCATGGAAAACGATACACCTAAGAGACTAGCCATTCCATTACTTAACTCGGGGCGTTCTAAGGTGAAAAAACAACGTTTCGTCCATAAAAACGATATATATGTCCGTCCGTTCGGTCGGCATTAACTCGGTTTTCGGTCCTAACTTGGAAATAGACGAAACTCACTGCTTTGGAATCTAAAACCTCAAGATCGACAAGGCTTAGCCTGGCCGTTTTAAGGCCAATAATGAACATTTGGACCATAGGAACGTGGTTTTGTCCGGACATTCGGCTTGGTATGTACTCGATTTTTGTTCCGAACTTATAAGTGGACGAAACACACATGTTTTCGCATGGAAAACAATACACCTAAGAGACTAGCCACTCCATTACTTAACACGGGGCGTTCTAAGGGAAAAAAAACAACGTTCTGTCCATAAAAACGATATTTATGTCCTTCCGTTCGGTCGGCATTAACTTGGTTTTCGTTCGGTCGGCATTAACTCGGTTTTCGGTCCGTACTTGGAAATAGATGAAACTCACTTGTTTTGGACTCTAAAACCTCAAGATCGACAAGACTTAGCCCGGCCGTTTTGAAGCCAATACAGAAAATTTAGACAATGGGAACGGGGTTTTGTCCGGACATTCGCTTGGCATGTACTCGATTTTTGTTCCGAACTAATAAGTGGACGAAACACACATGTTTTCGCATGGAAAACAATACACCTAAGAGACTAGCCACTCCATTACTTAACACGGGGCGTTCTAAGGGGAAAAAACAACGTTCCGTCCGTAAAAACTTGATTTATGTCCGTACGTTCGGTCAGAATTTACTCGGTTTTCGGTAAGAACTTGGTAATGGACAAAACTCACTTGTTTTGGACCCTAAAACCTCAAGATCGACAAGACTTAGCCGGGACGTTTTAAGGCCAATACAGAACATTCGGACCATGGGAACGGGGTTTTGTCTGGACATTCGGCTTGGTATGTACTCGATTATTGTTCCGAACTTATAAGTGGACGAAACACACATGTTTTTGCATGGAAAACGATACACCTAAGAGACTAGCCACTCCATTACTTAACACTGGGCGTTCTAAGGGGGAAAAACAACGTTCCGTCCGTAAAAACGTGTTTTATGTCCGTCCGTTCGGTCGGCATTTACTAGGTTTTCGGTCCGAACTTGGAAATGGACGAAACTCACTTGTTTTGGACTCTAAAACCTCAAGATCGACAAGACTTAGCCCGGCCGTTTTAAAGACAATACAGAATATTTGGACCATGGGAACGGGGTTTTGTCCGGACATTCAGCTTGGTATGTACTCGATTATTGTTCCGAACTTATAAGTGGACGAAACACACATGTTTTCGCATGGAAAACGATACACCTAAGAGACTAGCCACTCCATTACTTAACTAGGGGCGTTCTAAGGTGAAAAAAGAACGTTCCGTCCATAAAAACGATATTTATGTCCGTCCGTTCAGTCGGCATTAACTCGGTTTTCAGTCCGAACTTGGAAATAGATGAAACTCACTTGTTTTGGAATCTAAAACCTCAAGATCGACAAGGCTTAGCCGGGACGTTTTAAGGCCAATACTGAACATTTGGACCATGGGAACGGGGTTTTGTCTGGACATTCGGCTTGGCATGTACTCGATTTTTTTTCCGAACTTATAAGTGGACGAAACACACATGTTTTCGCATGGAAAACGATACACCTAAGAGACTAGCCACTCCATTACTTAACACGGGGCGTTCTAAGGGGAAAAAACAACGTTCCGTCCGTAAAAACTTGATTTACGTCCGTGCGTTCGGTCAGAATTTACTCGGTTTTCGGTAAGAACTTGGTAATGGACCAAACTCACTTGTTTTGGACTCTAAAACCTCAAGATCGACAAGACTTAGCCGGGACGTTTTAAGGCCAATACAGAACATTTGGACCATGGGAACGGGGTTTTGTCTGGACATTCGGCTTGGTATGTACTCGAGTATTGTTCCGAACTTATAAGTGGACGAAACACACATGTTTTCGCATGGAAAACGATACACCTAAGAGACTAGCCACTCCATTACTTAACACGGGGCGTTCTAAGCGGAAAAAACAACGTTCCGTCCCTAAAAATGTGTTTTATGTCCGTCCGTTCGGTCGGCATTTACTAGGTTTTCGGTCCGAACTTGGAAATGGACGAAACTCACTTGTTTTGGACTCTAAAACCTCAAGATCGACAAGACTTAGCCCGGCCGTTTTAAAGCCAATACAGAACATTTGGACAATGGGAACGGGGTTTTGTCCGGACATTCAGCTTGGTATGTCCTCGATTATTGTTCTGAACTTATAAGTGGATGAAACACACATGTTTTTGGATGGAAAACGATACACCTAAGAGACTAGCCACTCCATTACTTAACTAGGGGCGTTCTAAGGTGAAAAAAGAACGTTCCGTCCATAAAAACGATATTTATGTCCGTCCGTTCAGTCGACATTAACTCGGTTTTCAGTCCGAACTTGGAAATAGATGAAACTCACTTGTTTTGGAATCTAAAACCTCACGATCGACAAGGCTTAGCCGGGACGTTTTAAGGCCAATACTGAACATTTGGACCATGGGAACGGGGTTTTGTCTGGACATTCGGCTTGGCATGTACTCGATTTTTGTTCTGAACTTATAAGTGGACGAAACACACATGTTTTCGCATGGAAAACGATACACCTAAGAGACTAGCCACTCCATTACTTAACTCGGGGCGTTCTAAGGTGAAAAAACAATGTTCCGTCCATAAAAATGATATTTATGTCCGTCTGTTCGGTCGACATTAACTCGGTGTTCGGTCCGAACTTGGAAATAGACGAAACTCACATGTTTAGGAATCTAAAACCTTAAGATCGACAAGGCTTAGCCGGGACGATTTAGGGCCAATACAGAACATTTGCACTATGGGAACGGGGTTTTGTCCGGACATTCGGCTTGGCATGTACTCGATTTTTGTTCGGAACTTATGAGTGGACGAAACACACATGTTTTCGCATGGAAAAAGATACACCTAAGAGACTAGCCACTCCATTACTTAACACGGGGCGTTCTAAGGGGAAAAAACAACGTTCCGTCCGTAAAAACGTGATTTATGTCCGTTCGTTCGGTCGGCATTTACTCAGTTTTCGGTCCGAACTTGGAAATGGACGAAACTCACTTGTTTTGGACTCAAAAACCTCAAGATCGACAAGAATTAGCCTGACCGTTTTAAAGCCAATACAGAACATTTGGACAATGGGAACGGGGTTTTGTCCGGACATTCGGCTTGGTATGTACTCGATTTTTGTTCCGAACTTATAAGTGGACGAAACACACATGTTTTTGCATGGAAAACGATACACCTAAGAGACTAGCCATTCCATTACTTAACTCGGGGCGTTCTAAGGTGGAAAAGCAACGTTCCGTCCATAAAAACGATATTTATGTCCGTCCGTTCGGTCGGCATTAACTCGGTTTTCGGTCCGAACTTGGAAATAGACGAAACTCACTTGTTTTGGAATCTAAAACCTCAAGATCGACAAGGCTTAGCTGGGACGATTTAAGGCCAATACAAAACATTTGGACCATGGGAACGGGGTTTTGTCCGGACATTCGGCTTGGCATGTACTCGATTTTTTATCCGAACTTATAAGTGGACGAAACACACATGTTTTCGCATGGAAAACGATACACCTAAGAGACTAGCCACTCCATTACTTAACACGGGGCGTTCTAACTGGAAAAACAACGTTCCGTCCGTAAAAACGTGATTTATGTCCGTCCGTTCGGTCGGCATTTACTCGGTTTTCGGTCCGAACTTGGAAATTGACGAAACTCACTTGTTTTGGACTTAAAAACCTCAAGATCGACAAGACTTAGCCCGACCGTTTTAAAGCCAATACAGAACATTTGGACAATGGGAACGGGGTTTTGTCCGGACATTCGGCTTGGCATGTACTCGATTTTTGTTCCGAACTTATAAGTGGACGAAACACACATGTTTTCGCATTGAAAATGATACACATAAGAGACTAGCCACTCCATTACTTAACACGGGGCGTTCTAAGGGGAAAAACCAACGTTCCGTCCGTAAAAACATGATTTATGTCCGTCCATTCGGTTAGAATTTACTCGGTTTTTGGTCGGAACTTGGAAATGGACGAAACTCACTTGTTTTGGACTCTAAAACCTCAAGATTGACATGTCTTAGCCGGGGCGTTTTAAGGCCAATACAGAACATTTGGACCATGGGAACTGGGTTTTGTCCGGACATTCGGCTTGGTATGTACTCGATTTTTGTTCTGAACTTATAAGTGGACAAAACACACATGTTTATGCATGAAAAACGATACACCTAAGAGACTAGCCACTTCATTACTTAACTCGGGGCGTTCTAATGTGAAAAAACAACGTTCCGTCCATAAAAACGATATTTATGTCCGTACGTTCGGTCGGCATTAACTCGGTTTTCGGTCCGAACTTGGAAATAGACGAAACTCACTTGTTTTGGAATCTATAACCTCAAGATCGACAAGGCTTAGCCGGGACGTTTTAAGGCCAATACTGAACATTTGGACCATGGGAACGGGGTTTTGTCCGGACATTCGGCTTGGCATGTACTCGATTTTTTATCCGAACTTATAAGTGGACGAAACACACATGTTTTCGCATGGAAAACGATACACCTAAGAGACTAGCCACTCCATTACTTAACACGGGGCGTTCTAAGGGGAAAAACAACGTTCCGTCCGTAAAAACGGTATTTATGTTCGTCCGTTCGGTCGGCATTTACTCGGTTTTCGGTCCGAACTTGGAAATTGACGAAACTCACTTGTTTTGGACACTAAAACCTCAAGATCGACAAGACTTAGCCCGACCGTTTTAAAGCCAATACAGAACATTTGGACAATGGGAACGGGGTTTTGTCCGGACATTCGGCTTGGCATGTACTCGATTTTTGTTCCGAACTTATAAGTGGACGAAACACAAATGTTTTCGCATGGAAAACGATACACCAAAGAGACTAGCCACTCCATTACTTAACACGGGGCGTTCTAAGAGGAAAAACCAACGTTCCGTCCGTAAAAACAGGATTTATTTCCGTCCGTTCGGTTAGAATTTACTCGGTTTTTGGTCCGAACTTGGAAATGGACGAAACTCACTTGTTTTGGACTCTAAAACCTCAAGATTGACAAGACTTAGCCGGGACGTTTTAAGGCCAATACAGAACATTTGGACCATGAGAACTGGGTTTTGTCCGGACATTCGGCTTGGTATGTACTCGATTTTTGTTCTGAACTTATAAGTGGACGAAACACAATTGTTTTTGCATGGAAAACGATACACCTAAGAGACTAGCCACTCCATTACTTAACACGGGGCGTTCTAAGTGGAAAAAACAACGTTCCGTCCGTAAAAACGTGATTTATGTCCGTCCGTTCGGTCAGAATTTACTCGGTTTTCGGTCCGAACTTGGAAATGGACGAAACTCACTTGTTTTGGACTCTAAAACCTCAAGATCGAGAAGACTTAGCCGGGACGTTTTAAGGCCAATACAGAACATTCGGACCATGGGAACGGAGTTTTGTCCGGACATTCGGCTTGGTATGTACTCGATTTTTGTTCGGAACTTATGAGTGGACGAAACACACATGTTTTCGCATGGAAAACAATACACCTAAGAGACTAGACACTCCATTACTTAACACAGGGCGTTCTAAGGGGAAAAAACAATGTTCCGTCCATAAAAACGTGATTTATGTCCGTCCGTTCGGTCAGAATTTACTCGGTTTTTGTTCCGAACTTGGAAATGGACGAAACTCACTTGTTTTGGACTCTAAAACCTCAAGATCGACAAGACTTAGCCGGGACGTTTTAAGTCCAATACACAACATTTGGACCATGGGAACTGGGTTTTGTCCGGACATTCGGCTTGGTATGTACTCGATTTTTGTTCTGAACTTATAAGTGGACGAAACACACATGTTTTTGCATGGAAAACAATACACCTAAGAGACTAGCCACTCCATTACTTAACTCGGGGCGTTCTAAGGTGAACAAACAACGTTCCGTCCATAAAAACGATATTTATGTCCGTTCGTTCGGTCGACATTAACTCGGTTTTCGGTCCGAACTTGGAAATAGACGAAACTCACTTGTTTTGGAATCTAAAACCTCAAGATCGACAAGGCTTAGCCGGGACGATTTAAGGCCAATACAGAACATTTGGACCATGGGAACGGGGTTTTGTCCGGACATTCGGCTTGGCATGTACTCGATTTTTGATTCGAATTTATAAGTGGACGAAACACACAAGTTTTCGCATGGAAAACGATACACCTAAGAGACTAGCCACTCCATTACTTAACACGGGGTGTTCTAAGGGGAAAAAACAACGTTCCGTCCGTAAAAACGTGATTTATGTCCGTCCGTTCGGTCAGCATTAACTCGGTTTTTGGTACGAACTTGGAAATAGACGAAACTCACTTGTTTTGGAATCTAAAACCTCAATATCGACAAGGCTTAGCCGGGACGTTTTAAGGCCAATACTGAACATTTGGACCATGGGAACAGGGTATTGTCCCGAAATTTGGCTTCGCATGTACTCGATTTTTATTCCGAACTTATAAGTGGACGAAACACACATGTTTTCGCATGGAAAACAATACACCTAAGAGACTAGCCACTAAATTACTTAACACGGGGCGTTTTAAGGGGAAAAAACAACGTTCCGTCCGTAAAAACGAGATTTATGTTCGTACGTTCGGTCAGAATTTACTCGTTTTTCGGTCCGAACTTGGTAATGGACGAAACTAACTTGTTTTGGACTCTAAAACCTCAAGATTGACAAGACTTAGCCGGGACGTTTTAAGGCCAATACAGAACATTTGGACCATGGGAACGGGGTTTTGTCCGGATATTCGGCTTGGTATGTACTCGATTTTTGTTCTGAACTTATAAGTGGACGAAACACACATGTTTTCGCATGGAAAACGATACACCTAAGAGACTAGCCACTCCATTACTTAACACGGGGCGTTCTAAGGGGAGAAAACAACGTTCCGTTCGTAAAAACGTGATTTATGTCCGTCCGTTCGGTCGGCATTTACTCGGTTTTCGGTCCGAACTTGGAAATGGACGAAACTCACTTGTTTTGGACTCAAAAACCTCAAGATCGACAAGACTTAGCCCGACCGTTTTAAAGCCAATACAGAACATTTGGACAATGGGAACGGGGTTTTGTCCGGACATTCGGCTTGGTATGTACTCAATTTTTGTTCCGAACTTATAAGTGGACGAAACACACATGTTTTTGCATGGAAAACGATACACCTAAGAGACTAGCCATTCCATTACTTAACTCGGGGCGTTCTAAGTTGAAAAAACAACGTTCCGTCCATAAAAACGATATTTATGTCCGTCCGTTCGGTCGGCATTAACTCGGTTTTCGGTCCGAACTTGGAAATAGACGAAACTCACTTGTTTTGGAATCTAAAACCTCAAGATCTACACGGCTTAGCTGGGACGATTTAAGGCCAATACAGAACATTTGGACCATAGGAACGGGGTTTTGTCCGGACATTCGGCTTGGCATGTACTCGATTTTTGATCCGAACTTATAAGTGGACGAAACACACATGTTTTTGCATGGAAAACGATACACCTAAGAGACTAGCCACTCCATTACTTAACACGGGGCGTTCTAAGGTGAACAAACAACGTTCCGTCCGTAAAAACGATATTTATGTCCGTCCGTTCGGTCAGCATTAACTCGGTTTTCGGTCCGAACTTGGAAATAGACGAAACTCACTTGTTTTGGAATCTAAAACCTCAAGATCGACAAGGCTTAGCCAGGACGATTTAAGGCCAATACAGAACATTTGGAACATGGGAACGGGGTTTTGTCCGGACATTCGGCTTGGCATGTACTCGATTTTTTATCCGAACTTATAAGTGGACGAAACACACATGTTTTCGCATGGAAAACGATACACCTAAGAGACTAGCCACTCCATTACTTAACACGGGGCGTTCTAATGGGAAAAAACAACGTTCCGTCCGTAAAAACGTGATTTATGTTCGTCCGTTCGGTCAGAATTTACTCGGTTTTTGGTCCGAACTTGGAAATGGACGAAACTCACTTGTTTTGGACTCTAAAACCTCAAGATCGACAAGACTTAGCCGGGACGTTTTAAGGCCAATACAGAACATTTGGACCATGGGAACTGGGTTTTGTCCGGACATTCGGCTTGGTATGTACTCGATTTTTGTTCTGAACTTATAAGTGGACGAAACACACATGTTTTTGCATGAAAAACGATACACCTAAGAGACTAGCCACTCCATTACTTAACTCGGGGCGTTCTAAGGTGAAAAAACAACGTTATGTCCATAAAAACGATATTTATGTCCGTCCGTTCGGTCGGCATTAACTCGGTTTTCGGTCCGAACTTGGAAATAGACCAAACTCACTTGTTTTGGAATCTATAACCTCAAGATCGACAAGACTTAGCCGGGACGTTTTAAGGCCAATACAATACATTTGGACCATGGGAACGGGGTTTTGTCCGGACATTCGGCTTGGTATGTACTCGATTTTTGTTCTGAACTTATGAGTGGACGAAACACACATGTTTTTGCATGGAAAACGATACACCTAAAAGACTAGCCACTCCATTACTTAACTCGGGGCGTTCTAAGGGGAAAAAACAACGTTACATCCGTAAAAACGTGATTTATGTCCGTCCGTTCGGTCAGCATTAACTCGGTTTTTGGTCCGAACTTGGAAATAGACGAAACTCACTTGTTTTGGAATCTAAAACCTCAAGATCGACAAGACTTAGCCGGGACGTTTTAAGGCCAATACTGAACATTTGGACCATGGGAACGGGGTTTTGTCCGGACATTCGGCTTGGCATGTACTCGATTTTTGTTCCGAACTAATAAGTGGACGAAACACACATGTTTTTGCATGAAAAACGATACACCTAAGAGACTAGCCACTCCATTACTTAACACGGGGCGTTCTAAGGGGAAAAAACAACGTTATGTCCATAAAAACGATATTTATGTCCGTCCGTTCGGTCGGCATTAACTCGGTTTTCGGTCCGAACTTGGAAATTGACGAAACTCACTTGTTTTGGACTCTAAAACCTCAAGATCGACAAGACTTAGCCCGGCCGTTTTAAAGCCAATACAGAACATTTGGACAATGGGAACGGGGTTTTGTCCGGACATTCGGCTTGGCATGTAATCGATTTTTGTTCCGAACTTATAGGTGGACGAAACACACATGTTTTCGCATGGAAAACGATAAAACTAAGAGACTAGCCACTCCATTACTTAACACGGGGCGTTCTAAGGGGAAAAAACAGTGTTCCGTCCGTAAAAACGTGATTTATGTCCGTCCGTTCGGTCAGAATTTACTCGGTTTTCGGTCCGAACTTGGAAATGGACGAAACTCACTTGTTTTGGAATCTAAAACCTCAAGATCCACAAGGCTTAGCCAGGACGATTTAAGGCCAATACAGAACATTTGGACCATGGGAACGGGGTTTTGTCCGGACATTCGGCTTGGCATGTACTCGATTTTTTATCCGAACTTATAAGTGGACGAAACACACATGTTTTCGCATGGAAAACGATACACCTAAGAGACTAGCCACTCCATTACTTAACACGGGGAGTTCTAAGGGGAAAAAACAACGTTCCGTCCGTAAAAACGTGATTTATGTCCGTCCGTTCGGTCAGAATTTACTCGGTTTTCGGTCCGAACTTGGAAATGGACGAAACTCACTTGTTTTGGACTCTAAAACCTCAAGATCGAGAAGACTTAGCCGGGACGTTTTAAGGCCAATACAGAACATTCGGACCATGGGAACGGGGTTTTGTCCGGACATTCGGCTTGGTATGTACTCGATTTTTGTTCGGAACTTATGAGTGGACGAAACACACATGTTTTCGCATGGAAAACGATACACCTAAGAGACTAGCCACTCCATTACTTAACACGGGGAGTTCTAAGGGGAAAAAACAATGTTCCGTCCGTAAAAACGTGATTTATATCCGTCCGTTCGGTCGGCATTTACTCGGTTTTCGGTCCGAACTTGGAAATGGACGAAACTCACTTGTTTTGGACTCAAAAACCTCAAGATCGACAAGACTTAGCCCGACCGTTTTAAAGCCAATACAGAACATTTGGCCAATGGGAACGGGGTTTTGTCCGGACATTCGGCTTGGTATGTACTCGATTTTTGTTCCGAACTTATAAGTGGACGAAACACACATCTTTTTGCATGGAAAACGATACACCTAAGAGACTAGCCATTCCATTACTTAACTCGGGGCGTTCTAAGGTGAAAAAACAACGTTCCGTCCATAAAAACGATATTTATGTCCGTCCGTTCGGTCGGCATTAACTCGGTTTTCGGTCCGAACTTGGAAATAGACGAAACTCACTTGTTTTGGAATCTAAAACCTCAAGATCGACACGGCTTAGCTGG
The DNA here is from genome assembly GCA_023053565.1 of Aquilegia eximia. NCBI lineage: Eukaryota > Viridiplantae > Streptophyta > Magnoliopsida > Ranunculales > Ranunculaceae > Aquilegia > Aquilegia eximia. The sequence continues at coordinate 24,800,597 of JALIGU010000001.1, forward strand.
GACGATTTAAGGCCAATACAGAACATTTGGACCATAGGAACGGGGTTTTGTCCGGACATTCGGCTTGGCATGTACTCGATTTTTTATCCGAACTTATAAGTGGACGAAACACACATGTTTTCGCATGGAAAACGATACACCTAAGAGACTAGCCACTCCATTACTTAACACGGGGCGTTCTAACTGGAAAAACAACGTTCCGTCCGTAAAAACGTGATTTATGTCCGTCCGTTCGGTCGGCATTTACTCGGTTTTCGGTCCGAACTTGGAAATTGACGAAACTCACTTGTTTTGGACTCTAAAACCTCAAGATCGACAAGACTTAGCCCGACTGTTTTAAAGCCAATACAGAACATTTGGACAATTGGAACGGGGTTTTGTCCGGACATTCGGCTTGGCATGTACTCGATTTTTGTTCCGAACTTATAAGTGGACGAAACACACATGTTTTCGCATTGAAAATGATACACCTAAGAGACTAGCCACTCCATTACTTAACACGGGGCGTTCTAAGGGGAAAAACCAACGTTCCGTCCGTAAAAATATGATTTATGTCCGTCCGTTCGGTTAGAATTTACTCGGTTTTTGGTCCGAACTTGGAAATGGACGAAACTCACTTGTTTTGGACTCTAAAACCTCAAGATTGACATGTCTTAGCCGGGACATTTTAAGGCCAATACAGAACATTTGGACCATGGGAACTGGGTTTTGTCCGGACATTCGGCTTGGTATGTACTCGATTTTTGTTCTGAACTTATAAGTGGACAAAACACACATGTTTATGCATGAGAAACGATACACCTAAGAGACTAGCCACTCCATTACTTAACTCGGGGTGCTCTAAGGTGAAAAAACAACGTTCCGTCCATAAAAACGATATTTATGTCCGTACGTTCGGTCGGCATTAACTCGGTTTTCGGTCCGAACTTTAAAATAGACAAAACTCACTTGTTTTGGAATCTATAACCTCAAGATCGACAAGGCTTAGCCGGGACGTTTTAAGGCCAATACTAAACATTTGGACCATGGGAACGGGGTTTTGTCCGGACATTCGGCTTGGCATGTACTCGATTTTTTATCCGAACTTATAAGTGGACGAAACACACATGTTTTTGCATGGAAAACAATACACCTAAGAGACTAGCCACTCCATTACTTAACACGGGGCGTTCTAAGGGGAAAAACAACGTTCCGTCCGTAAAAACGTGATTTATGTCCGTCCGTTCGGTCGGCATTTACTTGGTTTTCGGTCCGAACTTGGAAATTGACGAAACTCACTTGTTTTGGACTCTAAAACCTCAAGATCGACAAGACTTAGCCCGACCGTTTTAAAGCCAATACAGAACATTTGGACAATGGGAACGGGGTTTTGTCCGGACATTCGGCTTGGCATGTACTCGATTTTTGTTCCGAACTTATAAGTGGACGAAACACACATGTTTTCGCATGGAAAACGATACACCTAAGAGACTAGCCACTCCATTACTTAACACGGGGCGTTCTAAGGGGATAAAACAACGTTCCGTCCGTAAAAACGTGATTTATGTCCGTCCGTTCGGTTAAAATTTACTCGGTTTTTGGTCCGAACTTGGAAATGGACGAAACTCACTTGTTTTGGACTCTAAAACCTCAAGATCGACAAGACTTAGCCCGGCCGTTTTAAAGCCAATACAGAACATTTGGACAATGGGAACGGGGTTTTGTCCGGACATTCGGCTTGGAATGTAATCGATTTTTGTTCCGAACTTATAGGTGGACGAAACACACATGTTTTCGCTTGGAAAACGATACAACTAAGAGACTAGCCACTCCATTACTTAACACGGGGCGTTCTAAGGGGAAAAAACAGTGTTCCGTCCGTAAAAACGTGATTTATGTCCGTCCGTTCGGTCAGAATTTACTTGATTTTCGGTTCGAACTTGGAAATGGACGAAACTCACTTGTTTTGGACTCTAAAACCTCAAGATCGACAAGACTTAGCCGGGACGTTTTAAGTACAATACAGAACATTTGGACCATGGGAACTGGGTTTTGTCTGGACATTCGGCTTGGTATGTACTCGATTTTTGTTCTGAACTTATAAGTGGACGAAACACACATGTTTTTGCATGGAAAACAATACACCTAAGAGACTAGCCACTCCATTACTTAACTCGGGGCGTTCTAAGGTGAACAAACAACGTTCCGTCCATAAAAACGATATTTATGTCCGTCCGTTCGGTCGACATTAACTCGGTTTTCGGTCCGAACTTGGAAATAGACGAAACTCACTTGTTTTGGAATCTAAAACCTCAAGATCGACAAGGCTTAGCCAGGACGATTTAAGGCCAATACAGAACATTTGGACCATGGGAACGGGGTTTTGTCCGGACATTCGGCTTGGCATGTACTCGATTTTTTATCCGAACTTATAAGTGGACGAAACACACATGTTTTCGCATGGAAAACGATACACCTAAGAGACTAGCCACTCCATTACTTAACACGGGGCGTTCTAATGGGAAAAAACAATGTTCCGTCCGTAAAAACGTGATTTATTTTCGTCCGTTCGGTCAGAATTTACTCGGTTTTTGGTCTGAACTTGGAAATGGACGAAACTCACTTGTTTTGGACTCTAAAACCTCAAGATCGACAAGACTTAGCCGGGACGTTTTAAGGCCAATACAGAACATTTGGACCATGGGAACTGGGTTTTGTCCGGACATTCGGCTTGGTATGTACTCGATTTTTGTTCTGAACTTATAAGTGGACGAAACACACATGTTTTTGCATGAAAAACGATACACCTAAGAGACTAGCCACTCCATTACTTAACTCGGGGCGTTCTAAGGTGAAAAAACAACGTTTTGTCCATAAAAACGATATTTATGTCCGTCCGTTCGGTCGGCATGAACTCGGTTTTCGGTCCGAACTTGGAAATAGACCAAACTCACTTGTTTTGGAATCTATAACCTCAAGATCGACAAGACTTAGCCGGGACGTTTTAAGGCCAATACAAAACATTTGGACCATGGGAACGGGGTTTTGTCCGGACATTTGGCTTGGTATGTACTCGATTTTTGTTCTGAACTTATGAGTGGACGAAACACACATGTTTTTGCATGGAAAACGATACACCTAAAAGACTAGCCACTCCATTACTTAACTCGGGGCGTTCTAAGGGGAAAAAACAACGTTACATCCGTAAAAACGTGATTTATGTCCGTCCGTTCGGTCAGCATTAACTCGGTTTTTGGTCCGAACTTGGAAATAGACGAAACTCACTTGTTTTGGAATCTAAAACCTCAAGATCGACAAGACTTAGCCGGGACGTTTTAAGGCCAATACAGAACATTTGGACCATGGGAACTGGGTTTTGTCCGGACATTCGGCTTGGTATGTACTCGATTTTTGTTCTGAACTTATAAGTGGACGAAACACACATGTTTTTGCATGAAAAACGATACACCTAAGAGACTAGCCACTCCATTACTTAACTCGGGGCATTCTAAGGTGAAAAAACAACGTTATGTCCATAAAAACGATATTTATGTCCGTCCGTTCGGTCGGCATTAACTCGGTTTTCGGTCCGAACTTGGAAATAGACCAAACTCACTTGTTTTGGAATCTATAACCTCAAGATCGACAAACCTTAGCCGGGACGTTTTAAGGCCAATACTGAACATTTGGACCATGGGAACGGGGTTTTGTCCGGACATTCGGCTTGGCATGTACTTGATTTTTGTTCCGAACTAATAAGTGGAAGAAACACACATGTTTTCGCATGGAAAACGATACACCTAAGAGACTAGCCACTCCATTACTTAACACGGGGCGTTCTAAGGGGAAAAAACAACGTTCCGTCCGTAAAAACGTGATTTATGTCCGTCCGTTCGGTTAGAATTTACTCGGTTTTTGGTCCGAACTTGGAAATGGAAGAAACTCACTTGTTTTGGACTCTAAAACCTCAAGATCGACAAGACTTAGCCCGGCCGTTTTAAAGCCAATACAGAACATTTGGACAATGGGAACGGGGTTTTGTCCGGACATTCGGCTTGGCATGAAATCGATTTTTGTTCCGAACTTATAGGTGGACGAAACACACATGTTTTCGCATGGAAAACGATACAACTAAGAGACTAGCCACTCCATTACTTAACACGGGGCGTTCTAAGGGGAAAAAACAGTGTTCCGTCCGTAAAAACGTGATTTATGTCCGTCCGTTCGGTCAGAATTTACTTGATTTTTGGTTCGAACTTGGAAATGTACGAAACTCACTTGTTTTGGACTCTAAAACCTCAAGATCGACAAGACTTAGCCGGGACGTTTTAAGGCCAATACAGAACATTTGGACCATGGGAACTGGGTTTTGTCCGGACATTCGGCTTGGTATGTACTCGATTTTTGTTCTGAACTTATAAGTGGACGAAACACACATGTTTTTGCATGAAAAACGATACACCTAAGAGACTAGCCACTCCATTACTTAACTCGGGGCGTTCTAAGGTGAAAAAACAACGTTTTGTCCATAAAAACGATATTTATGTCCGTCCGTTCGGTCGGCATTAACTCGGTTTTCGGTCCGAACTTGGAAATAGACCAAACTCACTTGTTTTGGAATCTATAACCTCAAGATCGACAAGACTTAGCCGGGACGTTTTAAGGCCAATACAGAACATTTGGACCATGGGAACTGGGTTTTGTCCGGACATTCGGCTTGGTATGTACTCGATTTTTGTTCTGAACTTATAAGTGGACGAAACACACATGTTTTTGCATGAAAAACGATACAACTAAGAGACTAGCCACTCCATTACTTAACACGGGGCGTTCTAAGGGGAAAAAACAGTGTTCCGTCCGTAAAAACGTGATTTATGTCCGTCCGTTCGGTCAGAATTTACTCGGTTTTCGGTCCGAACTTGGAAATGGACGAAACTCACTTGTTTTGGAATCTAAAACCTCAAGATCGACAAGGCTTAGCCAGGACGATTTAAGGCCAATACAGAACATTTGGACCATGGGAACGGGGTTTTGTCCGGACATTCGGCTTGGCATGTACTCGATTTTTTATCCGAACTTATAAGTAGACGAAACACACATGTTTTCGCATGGAAAACGATACACCTAAGAGACTAGCCACTTCATTACTTAACACGGGGAGTTCTAAGGGGAAAAAACAACGTTCCGTCCGTAAAAACATGATTTATGTCCGTCCGTTCGGTCAGAATTTACTCGGTTTTCGGTCCGAACTTGGAAATGGACGAAACTAACTTGTTTTGGACTCTAAAACCTTAAGATCGAGAAGACTTAGCCGGGACGTTTTAAGGCCAATACAGAACATTCGGACCATGGGAACGGGGTTTTGTCCGGACATTCGACTTGGTATGTACTCGATTTTTGTTCGGAACTTATGAGTGGACGAAACACACATGTTTTCGCATGGAAAACGATACACCTAAGAGACTAGCCACTCCATTACTTAACACGGGGCGTTCTAAGGGGAAAAAACAATGTTCCGTCCGTAAAAACGTGATTTATTTCCGTCCGTTCGGTCAGCATTTACTCGGTTTTCGGTCCGAACTTGGAAATGGACGAAACTCACTTGTTTTGGACTCTAAAACCTCAAGATCGACAAGACTTTGCCGGGACGTTTTAAGGCCAATACAGAACATTTGGACCATGGGAACGGGGTTTTGTCCGGACATTCGGCTTGGTATGTACTCGATTTTTGTTCTGAACTTATAAGTGGACGAAACACACATGTTTTTGCATGGAAAACGATACACCTAAAATACTAGCCACTCCATTACTTAACTCCGGGCGTTCTAAGCGGAAAAAACAACGTTACGTCCGTAAAAACGTGATTTATGTCCGTCCGTTCGGTCAGCATTTACTCAGTTTTTGGTCCGAACTTGGAAATAGACGAAACTCACTTGTTTTGGAATTTAAAACCTCAAGATCGACAAGGCTTAGCCGGGACGTTTTAAGGCCAATACTGAACATTTGGACCATGGGAACGGGGTTTTGTCCCGACATTTGGCTTGGCATGTACTCGATTTTTATTCCGAACTTATAAGTGGACGAAACACACATGTTTTCGCATGGAAAACAATACACCTAAGAGACTATCCACTCCATTACTTAACACGGGGCGTTCTAAGGGGAAAAAACAACGTTCCGTCCGTAAAAACGTGATTTATGTCCGTACGTTCGGTCAGAATTTACTAGTTTTTGGGTCCGAACTTGGTAATGGACGAAACTAACTTGTTTTGGACTCTAAAACCTCAAGATCGACAAGACTTAGCCGGGACGTTTTAAGGCCAATACAGAACATTTGGACCATGGGAACGGGGTTTTGTCCGGATATTCGGCTTGGTATGTACTCGATTTTTGTTCTGAACTTATAAGTGGACGAAACACACATGTTTTCGCATGGAAAACGATACACCTAAGAGACTAGCCACTCCATTACTTAACACGGGGCGTTCTAAGGGGAAAAAACAACGTTCCGTCCGTAAAAACGTGATTTATGTCCGTACGTTCGTTCGGTATTTACTCGGTTTTCGGTCCGAACTTGGAAATGGATGAAACTCACTTGTTTTGGACTCTAAAACCTCAAGATCGACAAAACTTTGCCTGGCCGTTTTAAAGGCAATACATAAGAGACTAGCCACTCCATTACTTAATTCGGGGCATTCTAAGGTGAAAAACAACGTTCTGTCCATAAAAACGATATTTATCTCCTCCCGTTCGGTCGGCATTAACTCGGTTTTCGTTCGGTCGGCATAAACTCGGTTTTCGGTCCGAACTTGGAAATAGACGAAACTCACTTGTTTTGGACTCTAAAACCTCAAGATCGACAAGACATAGCCGGGACGTTTTAAGGCCAATACAGAACATTTGGACCATGGGAACGGGGTTTTGTCCGGACATTCGGCTTGGCATGTACTCGATTTTTGTTCCGAACTTATAAGTGGACGAAACACACATGTTTTCGCATGGAAAACGATACACCTAAGAGACTAGCCACTCCATTACTTAACACGGGGCGTTCTAAGGGGAAAAAACAACGTTCCGTCCGTAAAAACGTGATTTATGTCCGTCCGTTCGGTCAGAATTTACTCGGTTTTCGGTCCGAACTTGGTAATGGACGAAACTCACTTGTTTTGGACTCTAAAACCTCAAGATCGACAAAACTTAGCCGGGACGTTTTAAGGCCAATACAGAACATTCGGACAATGGGAACGGGGTTTTGTCTGGACATTCGGCTTGGTATGTACTCGATTATTGTTCCGAACTTATGAGTGGACGAAACACACATGTTTTCGCATGAAAAACGATACACCTAAGAGACTTGCAACTCCATTACTTAACACGGGGCGTTCTAAGGGGAAAAAACAATGTTCCGTCCGTAAAAACGTGATTTATATCCGTCCGTTCGGTCAGAATTTACTCGGTTTTCGGTCCGAACTTGGTAATGGACGAAACTCACTTGTTTTGGACTCTAAAAGCTCAAGATCGACAAGACTTAGCTGGGACGTTTTAAGGCCAATACAGAACATTTGGACCATGGGAACGGGGTTTGTCCGGACATTCGGCTTGTTATGTACTCGATTTTTGTTCTGAACTTATAATTGACGAAACACACATGTTTTCGCATGGAAAATGATACACTTAAGAGACTAGCCACTCCATTACTTAACACGGGGCGTTCTAAGGGAAAAAAACAACGTTCCGTCCGTAAACACGTGATTTATGTCTGTACGTTCGGTCAGAATTTACTCGGTTTTCGGTACGAACTTGGTAATGGACGAAACTCACTTGTTTTGGACTCTAAAACCTAAAGATCGACAAAACTTAGCCGGGACGTTTTAAGGCCAATACAGAACATTCGGACAATGGGAACGGGGTTTTGTCTGGACATTCGGCTTGGTGTGTACTCGATTATTGTTCCGAACTTATGAGTGGACGAAACACACATGTTTTCGCATGAAAAACGATACACCTAAGAGACTAGCCACTCCATTACTTAACACGAGGCGTTCTAAAGGGAAAAAACAATGTTCCGTCCGTAAAAACGTGATTTATGTCCGTCCGTTCGGTCGGCATTTACTCGGTTTTCGGTCCGAACTTGGAAATAGACGAAACTCACTTGTTTTGGAATCTAAAACCTCAAGATCGACAAGGCTTAGCCAGGACGATTTAAGGCCAATACAGAACATTTGGACCATGGGAACGGGGTTTTGTCCGGACATTCGGCTTGGCATGTACTCGATTTTTTATCCGAACTTATAAGTGGACGAAACACACATGTTTTCGCATGGAAAACGATACACCTAAGAGACTAGCCACTCCATTACTTAACACGGGGCGTTCTAAGGGGAAAAAACAACGTTCCGTCCGTAAAAACGTGATTTATGTCCGTACGTTCGTTCGGCATTTACTCGGTTTTCGGTCCGAACTTGGAAATGGATGAAACTCACTTGTTTTAGACTCTAAAACCTCAAGATCGACAAAACTTTGCCTGGCCGTTTTAAAGGTAATACAGAACATTTGGACCATGGGAACGGGGTTTTTTCCGGACATTCGGCTTGGTATGTACTCCATTTTTGTTCGGAACTTATGAGTGGACGAAACAAACATGTTTTCGCATGGAAAACGATACCCCTAAGAGACTAGCCACTCCATTACTTAATTCGGGGCATTCTAAGGTGAAAAACAACGTTCTGTCCATAAAAACGATATTTATCTCCTTCCGTTCGGTCGGCATTAACTCGGTTTTCCTTCGGTCGGCATTAACTCGGTTTTCGGTCCGAACTTGGAAATAGACGAAACTCACTTGTTTTGGACTCTAAAACCTCAAGATCGACAAGACTTAGCCGGGACGTTTTAAGGCCAATACAGAACATTTGGACCATGGGAACGGGGTTTTGTCCGGACATTCGGCTTGGCATGTACTCGATTTTTGTTCCGAACTTATAAGTGGACGAAACACACATGTTTTCGCATGGAAAACGATACACCTAAGAGACTAGCCACTCCATTACTTAATACGGGGCGTTCTAAGGGGAAAAAACAACGTTCCGTCCGTAAAAACGTGATTTATGTCCGTCCGTTCGGTCAGAATTTACTCGGTTTTCGGTCCGAACTTGGTAATGGACGAAACTCACTTGTTTTGGACTCTAAAACCTCAAGATCGACAAAACTTAGCCGGGACGTTTTAAGGCCAATACAGAACATTCGGACAATGGGAACGGGGTTTTGTCTGGACATTCGGCTTGGTATGTACTCGATTATTGTTCCGAACTTATGAGTGGACGAAACACACATGTTTTCGCATGAAAAACGATACACCTAAGAGACTTGCAACTCCATTACTTAACACGGGGCGTTCTAAGGGGAAAAAACAATGTTCCGTCCGTAAAAACGTGATTTATATCCGTCCGTTCGGTCAGAATTTACTCGGTTTTCGGTCCGAACTTGGTAATGGACGAAACTCACTTGTTTTGGACTCTAAAACCTCAAGATCGACAAGACTTAGCTGGGACGTTTTAAGGCCAATACAGAACATTTGGACCATGGGAACGGGGTTTGTCCGGACATTCGGCTTGTTATGTACTCGATTTTTGTTCTGAACTTATAATTGACGAAACACACATGTTTTCGCATGGAAAACGATACACTTAAGAGACTAGCCACTCCATTACTTAACACGGGGCGTTCTAAGGGAAAAAAACAACGTTCCGTCCGTAAACACGTGATTTATGTCTGTACGTTCGGTCAGAATTTACTCGGTTTTCGGTACGAACTTGGTAATGGACGAAACTCACTTGTTTTGGACTCTAAAACCTAAAGATCGACAAAACTTAGCCGGGACGTTTTAAGGCCAATACAGAACATTCGGACAATGGGAACGGGGTTTTGTCTGGACATTCGGCTTGGTGTGTACTCGATTATTGTTCCGAACTTATGAGTGGACGAAACACACATGTTTTCGCATGAAAAACGATACACCTAAGAGACTAGCCACTCCATTACTTAACACGAGGCGTTCTAAAGGGAAAAAACAATGTTCCGTCCGTAAAAACGTGATTTATGTCCGTCCGTTCGGTCGGCATTTACTCGGTTTTCGGTCCGAACTTGGAAATAGACGAAACTCACTTGTTTTGGAATCTAAAACCTCAAGATCGACAAGGCTTAGCCAGGACGATTTAAGGCCAATACAGAACATTTGGACCATGGGAACGGGGTTTTGTCCGGACATTCGGCTTGGCATGTACTCGATTTTTTATCCGAACTTATAAGTGGACGAAACACACATGTTTTCGCATGGAAAACGATACACCTAAGAGACTAGCCACTCCATTACTTAACACGGGGCGTTCTAAGGGGAAAAAACAACGTTCCGTCCGTAAAAACGTGATTTATGTCCGTACGTTCGTTCGGCATTTACTCGGTTTTCGGTCCGAACTTGGAAATGGATGAAACTCACTTGTTTTAGACTCTAAAACCTCAAGATCGACAAAACTTTGCCTGGCCGTTTTAAAGGTAATACAGAACATTTGGACCATGGGAACGGGGTTTTTTCCGGACATTCGGCTTGGTATGTACTCCATTTTTGTTCGGAACTTATGAGTGGACGAAACAAACATGTTTTCGCATGGAAAACGATACCCCTAAGAGACTAGCCACTCCATTACTTAATTCGGGGCATTCTAAGGTGAAAAACAACGTTCTGTCCATAAAAACGATATTTATCTCCTTCCGTTCGGTCGGCATTAACTCGGTTTTCCTTCGGTCGGCATTAACTCGGTTTTCGGTCCGAACTTGGAAATAGACGAAACTCACTTGTTTTGGACTCTAAAACCTCAAGATCGACAAGACTTAGCCGGGACGTTTTAAGGCCAATACAGAACATTTGGACCATGGGAACGGGGTTTTGTCCGGACATTCGGCTTGGCATGTACTCGATTTTTGTTCCGAACTTATAAGTGGACGAAACACACATGTTTTCGCATGGAAAACGATACACCTAAGAGACTAGCCACTCCATTACTTAACACGGGGCGTTCTTAGGGGAAAAAACAACGTTCTGTCCGTAAAAACGTGATTTATGTACGTCCGTTCGGTCAGAATTTACTCGGTTTTCGGTCCGAACTTGGTAATGGACGAAACTCACTTGTTTTGGACTCTAAAACCTCAAGATCGACAAAACTTAGCCGGGACGTTTTAAGGCCAATACAGAACATTCGGACGATGGGAACGGGGTTTTGTCTGGACATTCGGCTTGGTATATACTCGATTATTGTTCCGAACTTATGAGTGGACGAAACACACATGTTTTTGCATGAAAAACGATACACCTAAGAGACTAGCCACTCCATTACTTAACACGGGGCGTTCTAAGGGGAAAAAACAATGTTCCGTCCGTAAAAACGTGATTTATATCCGTCCGTTCGGTCAGAATTTACTCGGTTTTCGGTCCGAACTTGGTAATGGACGAAACTCACTTGTTTTGGACTCTAAAACCTCAAGATCGACAAGACTTAGCTGGGACGTTTTAAGGCCAATACAGAACATTTGGACCATGGGAACGGGGTTTGTCCGGACATTCGGCTTGTTATGTACTCGATTTTTGTTCTGAACTTATAATTGACGAAACACACATGTTTTCGCATGGAAAACGATACACTTAAGAGACTAGCCACTCCATTACTTAACACGGGGCGTTCTAAGGGAAAAAAACAACGTTCCGTCCGTAAACACGTGATTTATGTCTGTACGTTCGGTCAGAATTTACTCGGTTTTCGGTACGAACTTGGTAATGGACGAAACTCACTTGTTTTGGACTCTAAAACCTGAAGATCGACAAAACTTAGCCGGGACGTTTTAAGGCCAATACAGAACATTCGGACAATGGGAACGGGGTTTTGTCTGGACATTCGGCTTGGTGTGTACTCGATTATTGTTCCGAACTTATGAGTGGACGAAACACACATGTTTTCGCATGAAAAACGATACACCTAAGAGACTAGCCACTCCATTACTTAACACGAGGCGTTCTAAAGGGAAAAAACAATGTTCCGTCCGTAAAAACGTGATTTATGTCCGTCCGTTCGGTCGGCATTTACTCGGTTTTCGGTCCGAACTTGGAAATAGACGAAACTCACTTGTTTTGGAATCTAAAACCTCAAGATCGACAAGGCTTAGCCAGGACGATTTAAGGCCAATACAGAACATTTGGACCATGGGAACGGGGTTTTGTCCGGACATTCGGCTTGGCATGTACTCGATTTTTTATCCGAACTTATAAGTGGACGAAACACACATGTTTTCGCATGGAAAACGATACACCTAAGAGACTAGCCACTCCATTACTTAACACGGGGCGTTCTAAGGGGAAAAAACAACGTTCCGTCCGTAAAAACGTGATTTATGTCCGTACGTTCGTTCGGCATTTACTCGGTTTTCGGTCCGAACTTGGAAATGGATGAAACTCACTTGTTTTAGACTCTAAAACCTCAAGATCGACAAAACTTTGCCTGGCCGTTTTAAAGGTAATACAGAACATTTGGACCATGGGAACGGGGTTTTTTCCGGACATTCGGCTTGGTATGTACTCCATTTTTGTTCGGAACTTATGAGTGGACGAAACAAACATGTTTTCGCATGGAAAACGATACCCCTAAGAGACTAGCCACTCCATTACTTAATTCGGGGCATTCTAAGGTGAAAAACAACGTTCTGTCCATAAAAACGATATTTATCTCCTTCCGTTCGGTCGGCATTAACTCGGTTTTCCTTCGGTCGGCATTAACTCGGTTTTCGGTCCGAACTTGGAAATAGACGAAACTCACTTGTTTTGGACTCTAAAACCTCAAGATCGACAAGACTTAGCCGGGACGTTTTAAGGCCAATACAGAACATTTGGACCATGGGAACGGGGTTTTGTCCGGACATTCGGCTTGGCATGTACTCGATTTTTGTTCCGAACTTATAAGTGGACGAAACACACATGTTTTCGCATGGAAAACGATACACCTAAGAGACTAGCCACTCCATTACTTAACACGGGGCGTTCTAAGGGGAAAAAACAATGTTCCGTCCGTAAAAACGTGATTTATATCCGTCCGTTCGGTCAGAATTTACTCGGTTTTCGGTCCGAAGTTGGTAATGGACGAAACTCACTTGTTTTGGACTCTAAAACCTCAAGATCGACAAGACTTAGCTGGGACGTTTTAAGGCCAATACAGAACATTTGGACCATGGGAACGGGGTTTTGTCCGGACATTCGGCTTGTTATGTACTCGATTTTTGTTCTGAACTTATAATTGACGAAACACACATGTTTTCGCATGGAAAACGATACACTTAAGAGACTAGCCACTCCATTACTTAACACGGGGCGTTCTAAGGGGAAAAAACAACGTTCCGTCCGTAAACACGTGATTTATGTCTGTACGTTCGGTCATAATTTACTCGGTTTTCGGTACGAACTTGGTAATGGACGAAACTCACTTGTTTTGGACTCTAAAACCTAAAGATCGACAAAACTTAGCCAGGACGTTTTAAGGCCAATACAGAACATTCGGACAATGGGAACGGGGTTTTGTCTGGACATTCGGCTTGGTGTGTACTCGATTATTGTTCCGAACTTATGAGTGGACGAAACACACATGTTTTCGCATGAAAAACGATACACCTAAGAGACTAGCCACTCCATTACTTAACACGAGGCGTTCTAAGGGGAAAAAACAATGTTCCGTCCGTAAAAACGTGATTTATGTCCGTCCGTTCGGTCGGCATTTACTCGGTTTTCGGTCCGAACTTGGAAATAGACGAAACTCACTTGTTTTGGAATCTAAAACCTCAAGATCGACAAGGCTTAGCCAGGACGATTTAAGGCCAATACAGAACATTTGGACCATGGGAACGGGGTTTTGTCCGGACATTCGGCTTGGCATGTACTCGATTTTTTATCCGAACTTATAAGTGGACGAAACACACATGTTTTCGCATGGAAAACGATACACCTAAGAGACTAGCCACTCCATTACTTAACACGGGGCGTTCTAAGGGGAAAAAACAACGTTCCGTCCGTAAAAACGTGATTTATGTCCGTACGTTCGTTCGGCATTTACTCGGTTTTCGGTCCGAACTTGGAAATGGATGAAACTCACTTGTTTTAGACTCTAAAACCTCAAGATCGACAAAACTTTGCCTGGCCGTTTTAAAGGTAATACAGAACATTTGGACCATGGGAACGGGGTTTTTTCCGGACATTCGGCTTGGTATGTACTCCATTTTTGTTCGGAACTTATGAGTGGACGAAACAAACATGTTTTCGCATGGAAAACGATACCCCTAAGAGACTAGCCACTCCATTACTTAATTCGGGGCATTCTAAGGTGAAAAACAACGTTCTGTCCATAAAAACGATATTTATCTCCTTCCGTTCGGTCGGCATTAACTCGGTTTTCCTTCGGTCGGCATTAACTCGGTTTTCGGTCCGAACTTGGAAATAGACGAAACTCACTTGTTTTGGACTCTAAAACCTCAAGATCGACAAGACTTAGCCGGGACGTTTTAAGGCCAATACAGAACATTTGGACCATGGGAACGGGGTTTTGTCCGGACATTCGGCTTGGCATGTACTCGATTTTTGTTCCGAACTTATAAGTGGACGAAACACACATGTTTTCGCATGGAAAACGATACACCTAAGAGACTAGCCACTCCATTACTTAACACGGGGCGTTCTAAGGGGAAAAAACAATGTTCCGTCCGTAAAAACGTGATTTATATCCGTCCGTTCGGTCAGAATTTACTCGGTTTTCGGTCCGAAGTTGGTAATGGACGAAACTCACTTGTTTTGGACTCTAAAACCTCAAGATCGACAAGACTTAGCTGGGACGTTTTAAGGCCAATACAGAACATTTGGACCATGGGAACGGGGTTTTGTCCGGACATTCGGCTTGTTATGTACTCGATTTTTGTTCTGAACTTATAATTGACGAAACACACATGTTTTCGCATGGAAAACGATACACTTAAGAGACTAGCCACTCCATTACTTAACACGGGGCGTTCTAAGGGGAAAAAACAACGTTCCGTCCGTAAACACGTGATTTATGTCTGTACGTTCGGTCATAATTTACTCGGTTTTCGGTACGAACTTGGTAATGGACGAAACTCACTTGTTTTGGACTCTAAAACCTAAAGATCGACAAAACTTAGCCAGGACGTTTTAAGGCCAATACAGAACATTCGGACAATGGGAACGGGGTTTTGTCTGGACATTCGGCTTGGTGTGTACTCGATTATTGTTCCGAACTTATGAGTGGACGAAACACACATGTTTTCGCATGAAAAACGATACACCTAAGAGACTAGCCACTCCATTACTTAACACGAGGCGTTCTAAGGGGAAAAAACAATGTTCCGTCCGTAAAAACGTGATTTATGTCCGTCCGTTCGGTCGGCATTTACTCGGTTTTCGGTCCGAACTTGGAAATAGACGAAACTCACTTGTTTTGGAATCTAAAACCTCAAGATCGACAAGGCTTAGCCAGGACGATTTAAGGCCAATACAGTACATTTGGACCATGGGAACGGGGTTTTGTCCGGACATTCGGCTTGGCATGTACTCGATTTTTTATCCGAACTTATAAGTGGACGAAACACACATGTTTTCGCATGGAAAACGATACACCTAAGAGACTAGCCACTCCATTACTTAACACGGGGCGTTCTAAGGGGAAAAAACAACGTTCCGTCCGTAAAAACGTGATTTATGTCCGTACGTTCGTTCGGCATTTACTCGGTTTTCGGTCCGAACTTGGAAATGGATGAAACTCACTTGTTTTGGACTCTAAAACCTCAAGATCGACAAAACTTTGCCTGGCCGTTTTAAAGGTAATACAAAACATTTGGACCATGGGAACGGGGTTTTGTCCGGACATTCGGCTTGGTATGTACTCCATTTTTGTTCGGAACTTATGAGTGGACGAAACACACATGTTTTCGCATGGAAAACGATACACCTAAGAGACTAGCCACTCCATTACTTAATTCGGGGCATTCTAAGGTGAAAAACAACGTTCTGTCCATAAAAACGATATTTATCTCCTTCCGTTCGGTCGGCATTAACTCGGTTTTCGTTCGGTCGGCATTAACTCGGTTTTCGGTCCGAACTTGGAAATAGACGAAACTCACTTGTTTTGGACTCTAAAACCTCAAGATCGACAAGACTTAGCCGGGACGTTTTAAGGCCAATACAGAACATTTGGACCATGGGAACGGGGTTTTGTCCGGACATTCGGCTTGGCATGTACTCGATTTTTGTTCCGAACTTATAAGTGGACGAAACACACATGTTTTCGCATGGAAAACGATACACCTAAGAGACTAGCCACTCCATTACTTAACACGGGGCGTTCTAAGGGGAAAAAACAACGTTCCGTCCGTAAAAACGTGATTTATGTCCGTCCGTTCGGTCAGAATTTACTCGGTTTTCGGTCCGAACTTGGTAATGGACGAAACTCACTTGTTTTGGACTCTAAAACCTCAAGATCGACAAAACTTAGCCGGGACGTTTTAATGCCAATACAGAACATTCGGACAATGGGAACGGGGTTTTGTCTGGACATTCGGCTTGGTATGTACTCGATTATTGTTCCGAACTTATGAGTGGACGAAACACACATGTTTTCGCATGAAAAACGATACACCTAAGAGACTAGCCACTCCATTACTTAACACGGGGCGTTCTAAGGGGAAAAAACAATGTTCCGTCCGTAAAAACGTGATTTATATCCGTCCGTTCGGTCAGAATTTACTCGGTTTTCGGTCCGAACTTGGTAATGGACGAAACTCACTTGTTTTGGACTCTAAAACCTCAAGATCGACAAGACTTAGCTGGGACGTTTTAAGGCCAATACAGAACATTTGGACCATGGGAACGGGGTTTTGTCCGGACATTCGGCTTGTTATGTACTCGATTTTTGTTCTGAACTTATAATTGACGAAACACACATGTTTTCGAATGGAAAACGATACACTTAAGAGACTAGCCACTCCATTACTTAACACGGGGCGTTCTAAGGGGAAAAAACAACGTTCCGTCCGTAAACACGTGATTTATGTCTGTACGTTCGGTCAGAATTTACTCGGTTTTCGGTACGAACTTGGTAATGGACGAAACTCACTTGTTTTGGACTCTAAAACCTAAAGATCGACAAAACTTACCCGGGACGTTTTAAGGCCAATACAGAACATTCGGACAATGGGAACGGGGTTTTGTCTGGACATTCGGCTTGGTGTGTACTCGATTATTGTTCCGAACTTATGAGTGGACGAAACACACATGTTTTCGCATGAAAAACGATACACCTAAGAGACTAGCCACTCCATTACTTAACACGGGGCGTTCTAAGGGGAAAAAACAATGTTCCGTCCGTAAAAACGTGATTTATATCCGTCCGTTCGGTCAGAATTTACTCGGTTTTCGGTCCGAACTTGGTAATGGACGAAACTCACTTGTTTTGGACTCTAAAACCTCAAGATCGACAAGACTTAGCTGGGACGTTTTAAGGCCAATACAGAACATTTGGACCATGGGAACGGGGTTTTGTCCGGACATTCGGCTTGTTATGTACTCGATTTTTGTTCTGAACTTATAATTGACGAAACACACATGTTTTCGCATGGAAAACGATACACTTAAGAGACTAGCCACTCCATTACTTAACACGGGGCGTTCTAAGGGGAAAAAACAACGTTCCGTCCGTAAACACGTGATTTATGTCTGTACATTCGGTCATAATTTACTCGGTTTTCGGTACGAACTTGGTAATGGACGAAACTCACTTGTTTTGGACTCTAAAACCTAAAGATCGACAAAACTTAGCCGGGACGTTTTAAGGCCAATACAGAACATTCGGACAATGGGAACGGGGTTTTGTCTGGACATTCGGCTTGGTGTGTACTCGATTATTGTTCCGAACTTATGAGTGGACGAAACACACATGTTTTCGCATGAAAAACGATACACCTAAGAGACTAGCCACTCCATTACTTAACACGAGGCGTTCTAAGGGGAAAAAACAATGTTCCGTCCGTAAAAACGTGATTTATGTCCGTCCGTTCGGTCGGCATTTACTCGGTTTTCGGTCCGAACTTGGAAATAGACGAAACTCACTTGTTTTGGAATCTAAAACCTCAAGATCGACAAGGCTTAGCCAGGACGATTTAAGGCCAATACAGAACATTTGGACCATGGGAACGGGGTTTTGTCCGGACATTCGGCTTGGCATGTACTCGATTTTTTATCCGAACTTATAAGTGGACGAAACACACATGTTTTCGCATGGAAAACGATACACCTAAGAGACTAGCCACTCCATTACTTAACACGGGGCGTTCTAAGGGGAAAAAACAACGTTCCGTCCGTAAAAACGTGATTTATGTCCGTACGTTCGTTCGGCATTTACTCGGTTTTCGGTCCGAACTTGGAAATGGATGAAACTCACTTGTTTTGGACTCTAAAACCTCAAGATCGACAAAACTTTGCCTAGCCGTTTTAAAGGTAATACAAAACATTTGGACCATGGGAACGGGGTTTTGTCCGGACATTCGGCTTGGTATGTACTCCATTTTTGTTCGGAACTTATGAGTGGACGAAACACACATGTTTTCGCATGGAAAACGATACACCTAAGAGACTAGCCACTCCATTACTTAATTCGGGGCATTCTAAGGTGAAAAACAACGTTCTGTCCATAAAAACGATATTTATCTTCTTCCGTTCGGTCGGCATTAACTCGGTTTTCGTTCGGTCGGCATTAACTCGGTTTTCGGTCCGAACTTGGAAATAGACGAAACTCACTTGTTTTGGACTCTAAAACCTCAAGATCGACAAGACTTAGCCGGGACGTTTTAAGGCCAATACAGAACATTTGGACCATGGGAACGGGGTTTTGTCCGGACATTCGGCTTTGCATGTACTCGATTTTTGTTCCGAACTTATAAGTGGACGAAACACACATGTTTTCGCATGGAAAACGATACACCTAAGAGACTAGCCACTCCATTACTTAACACGGGGCGTTCTAAGGGGAAAAAATAACGTTCCGTCCGTAAAAACGTGATTTATGTCCGTCCGTTCGGTCAGAATTTACTCGGTTTTCGGTCCGAACTTGGTAATGGACGAAACTCACTTGTTTTGGACTCTAAAACCTCAAGATCGACAAAACTTAGCCGGGACGTTTTAAGGCCAATACAGAACATTCGGACAATGGGAACGGGGTTTTGTCTGGACATTCGGCTTGGTATGTACTCGATTATTGTTCCGAACTTATGAGTGGACGAAACACACATGTTTTCGCATGAAAAACGATACACCTAAGAGACTAGCCACTCCATTACTTAACACGGGGCGTTCTAAGGGGAAAAAACAATGTTCCGTCCGTAAAAACGTGATTTATATCCGTCCGTTCGGTCAGAATTTACTCGGTTTTCGGTCCGAACTTGGTAATGGACGAAACTCACTTGTTTTGGACTCTAAAACCTCAAGATCGACAAGACTTAGCTGGGACGTTTTAAGGCCAATACAGAACATTTGGACCATGGGAACGGGGTTTTGTCCGGACATTCGGCTTGTTATGTACTCGATTTTTGTTCTGAACTTATAATTGACGAAACACACATGTTTTCGCATGGAAAACGATACACTTAAGAGACTAGCCACTCCATTACTTAACACGGGGCGTTCTAAGGGGAAAAAACAACGTTCCGTCCGTAAACACGTGAATTATGTCTGTACATTCGGTCATAATTTACTCGGTTTTCGGTACGAACTTGGTAATGGACGAAACTCACTTGTTTTGGACTCTAAAACCTAAAGATCGACAAAACTTAGCCGGGACGTTTTAAGGCCAATACAGAACATTCGGACAATGGGAACGGGGTTTTGTCTGGACATTCGGCTTGGTGTGTACTCGATTATTGTTCCGAACTTATGAGTGGACGAAACACACATGTTTTCGCATGAAAAACGATACACCTAAGAGACTAGCCACTCCATTACTTAACACGAGGCGTTCTAAGGGGAAAAAACAATGTTCCGTCCGTAAAAACGTGATTTATGTCCGTCCGTTCGGTCGGCATTTACTCGGTTTTCGGTCCGAACTTGGAAATAGACGAAACTCACTTGTTTTGGACTCTAAAACCTCAAGGTCGACAAGACTTAGCCGGGACGTTTTAAGGCCAATACAGAACATTTGGACCATGGGAACGGGGTTTTGTCCGGACATTCGGCTTGGTATGTACTCGATTTTTGTTCGGAACTTATGAGTGGACGAAACACACATGTTTTTGCATGGAAAACGATACACCTAAGAGACTAGCCACTCCATTACTTAACTCGGGGCGTTCTAAGATGAAAAAACAACGTTCCGTCCATAAGAACGATAATTATGTCCGTTCGTTTGGTCGACATTAACTTGGTTTTCGGTCCGAACTTGGAAATAGACGAAACTCACTTGTTTTTGAATCTAAAACCTCAAGATCGACAAGGCATAGCCGGGACGATTTAAGGCCAATTCAAAACATTTGCACCATGGGAACGAGGTTTTGTCCGGACATTCGCTTGGTATGTACTCGATTTTTGTTCGGAATTTATGAGTGGACGAAACACACATGTTTTTGCATGGAAAACGATACACCTAAGAGACTAGCCACTCCATTACTTAATTCGGGGCTTTCTAAGGTGAAAAACAACGTTCTGTCCATAAAAACGATATTTATGTCCTTCCGTTCGGTCTGCATTAACTCGGTTTTCGTTCGGTCGGCATTAACTCGGTTTTCGGTCCGAACTTGGAAATAGACGAAACTCACTTGTTTTGGACTCTAAAACCTCAAGATCGACAAGACTTAGCGGGGACGTTTTAAGGCCAATACAGAACATTTGGACCATGGGAACGGGGTTTTGTCCGGACATTCGGCTTGGCTTGTACTCGATTTTTGTTCCGAACTTATAAGTGGACGAAACACACATGTTTTCGCATGGAAAACGATACACCTAAGAGACTAGCCACTCCATTACTTAACACGGGGCGTTCTAAGGGGAAAAAACAACGTTCCGTCCGTAAAAACGTGATTTATGTCCGTCCGTTCGGTCAGAATTTACTCGATTTTCGGTCCGAACTTGGTAATGGACGAAACTCACTTGTTTTGGACTCTAAAACCTCAAGATCGACAAAACTTAGCCGGGACGTTTTAAGGCCAATACAGAACATTCGGACAATGGGAACGGGGTTTTGTCTGGACATTCGGCTTGGTATGTACTCTGAAACTGGCACGAAGTGGTTTGACATCAATTTTGTGACAAAGTGTCTTTGGTTATCTCGCCTTGAATTCATTGTTAGGAAAACCAAGATGTACGCATGGTCGTCTCGTGTCCTTGTGTCTCTTAGGTCTGTCTAGGGAAAGTTATTGGGTTCTGGACGTACGTACCGAGTTAGGACGTACGTACGTTCACTGAAGCAGAGAACTTCTTTTGGTCAGGACGTACGTACTCAGTTAGGACGTTCGTACGTCCAGGTAGTCAGCAGACGTGTTTTCGTATGGAGACGTACGTACCGGTTTAGAGCGTTCGTACGTCATGTTAGGCAGCAGGCTTATTTTTGTGTGGCGACGTTCGAACGTCATATCGACGTACGAACGTCCAAAGTCGGTTTGCACAGTTTCGGCCCATTTTCCTAGGTTTTCAACCCTAAGTATAAATAGGGTTTCTCTTCTACAGAACAAGACAGTTCTTTGGCCGTCCATCCCTCTTCTTGTTCATGTGTTTTGGTTAGGTTTTTGATATTAAACTTGTTTGTGGCTATTGAACTCAATTCCCTTTCTTCCCCCTTTTCTCAATTCATATCTGTGTGATCTTCAAGAGTTATTGTGAATTCGGCTTCGAGTCTTCTTGTGTGTTCATCAAGAAGTCGAGTGTCTTGTGCGTACATCAAGGTGCTCTGGTGAAGTCAAGGTGTTAGAGATAACCAGGAGTATCAACTCGCAGTGAGTGCAGGTAGTTGATAGGTTTGTACATCTCTTTTCATCTAGTGGATTATTTTGTTGTCGCGAGGACAACCGTGGACGTTTCCCAGTTTGGGTTTTACCACGTTAAAAACTTCTGTGTGTTATTTACTTTCCGCGTATTGTTTGTTTGCTTGTTTGAATTCACATTTGTTTGTTTGCTTGTTTGAATTCACATTTGTTATACTAGCACTATTTGTAGTTTCTCAATTGGTATCAGTCGCTGGGGGCTGGTTAAGGAGCGTAAAGGCTCACGCTAACGATCAATAGTGCTTTATGGATTCTCACAAGTCTGCTACTTCAAGTCTTCCTCCACAATTCAGTGGAAAGGACTTTGGTCATTGGAAAGTACGTATGCGAGCTTATCTCCAAGCTTTAGGAGAAGAAGTCTGGCTTTCTGTTGTCACAGGGTGGAAAGAACCTCTGACTACTACAGGTACTGATGATACTGCTGTTACATCACTGACGCCACGTGAAAAGTAGACGCCTGAACAGAAGTTGTTGGCAAATTATAACAACAAGGCACTCAATGCTATTTTCATGGCATTAAATGCTAGTGAGTTTCGTAGGGTGCAGGGCTGTGAAGAGGCTAAAGATGCATGGAACAGGCTTATCTGTACACATGAAGGTGACGAAACAGTCAAAGAAAGTAAGCTGGAACTGTTAACATCTCAGTTTGAGAATCTACGGATGGATAATTCTGAGACTTTTGATGATTTCTTTATTCGTCTCCAAGACATCATCAACTGCAGTGCGGCTATTGGTCATGCATATACTGACACACAGGTGGTCCGTAAGATATTGCGTGCTTTGCCTCCTCGGTTTCGTTCACGAAAGGATGCCATCACTGAAAGTAATGTGATTAAGAACATGTCCATCGAGACACTTGCTGGCAAACTAAGGACATGTGAGATGGAACAGGCTTTGGAAGAACCTTTGAAGAACAAATCTGTAGCATTCAAAGCTACATCGTCTAAAGAACCTTCCACAGGACCTTCTGATGATGAAGAACAGGATGTGGATGATAACTATGCGTTCCTGTCACGTAGCTTTCAGAAGATTCTGAAATATCAACAGAATCGAGATCCTCGAAAGCGATTTCCTGATTCCTCAAATGCTCCTAGAAGTCGTGGTTTTGAGCGGTTCTCTGTGGATGGGAGAAGAGCTCGAGTTGATCGTAAAGATGTCCAATGTTACAAGTGTCGTGATTATGGACACTTTGCAAATGAATGTGATAAGAAGGTTGATCGTAAACCTGGTGATAATTCCAAAGCGAATCTCACAGTAACATGGGATGATTCAGATGATGATGATGATGGGAATCTCTCAAATGTTGTCTCAAATTATGTGGTCTTCAGTGCATCCCTGGATGAACATCCAGGAGGTATTGTATCCTCTTCTACTGATATTAATGTTTCTGATTCTGGTGTTCATGCTACTACTAGTGAATTATGTGACATGTATAAGTTTTCTATGCAACAAGTAAAGTTGCTTGAAAAAACTAACACCGTCTTGCAGGATCAGGTAGAGAGTCTTGGACAGGATATATGCAATCTTACAGGTGATTCCAACATGTTGAAGGAAGAATTTGTGAAGGAAAAGGAGGATTTCCAAGTGCGTATTGTCACTCTGGAAAAACTGAATAATGATCTTGAAACACGGTATCGATCCCTTGTACTGGAGCATGAGAGAGTAAAGGCTGAGTTGTTTGCTGCTAACAAACAATTGGTTGGGTTTGGTAAAGCAAGTGCTAATCTAAACTCTCTGTTGGGAATCGGTAAATCCCATTCAGATAAATCTGGTTTAGGCTATGACACCTCTGTTCCCCTTGCTACTGCTAGCACTTCCCGCACTACCTTTGTGCGACCAACAAGTGTTGTTATTCCTGCTCCTGTGCAGGTGCCTAGTGTGGTATCACCACCCAAGGTTACTCATGTGAAGCAAGTTCGGAAAAAGAACTCTAGACACAAAGGCTTTAAATGTCTAACATGTGGTCGCATGGGTCACACTTCTGCCTTTTGTTGGAATAATTTGTATCCTGCTCATCATCCTTCTTTTGCAGGTAACTCATATTGGAACAAGTCTTCCACCTTCTCCATGCAGGCTCCATACATGTGGAATGGCTATGCTCCGTGGGGTTTACCCAGAACTTCTCCTTATGGAAATCGTCCTCAAGCAACACCCATGCCTACTCCACCACCACATTTCTGGGATAGGAGTATGGATGCATCCAGGACAATGGTGTCTCACATGGCTCGCTTGGTTGAACCATTGGCTTCATCATGGTATCTTGACAGCGGTTGTTCGCGTCATATGACAGGTGATAAGACTCTGATTGATAACCTGACTCTTGGATATGGAGGTAAGGTTAGGTTTGGTAATGGTAAATTGCTTCCGGTTGAAGGTAAAGGTAACTTTTCTGAGGTTGAATCGCTCAATAGTCATGAGCTTCTTTTTGTTAAGGGTCTTAGGTCAAATCTATTGAGTATTAGTCAGTTATGTGATGCTAAATTTAAGGTTGTGTTTGAGGATAATAGGTGTGATGTTTTTGATTCCAATCATATCTTGGTGTTATCTGGTAGTCGCTCATCTGATAACTGCTTCATTGTCACTACACCTCTTCCGCTTTCATATACCTAATGTGGTCATTGGAACTCTCTGTGTTTGGGATGTCTTAGGTTTGGTCTTTTATTGTTGTTGTTGGTATTGAGGACATACTACACTCTCTATTGTGTGGATTTCATTTTACAGATGTTTCTAGTTTGGCGTTCTCAACTGTCTTTGTGTCATGCATAGTTGTAGGGTTACATTATACTCTCTTCGTATTGGTAGTTTCTTGCATGATGCATTTCAATGTGGTTGGCTTGACATTTTCAATACATGTTTAACTCCAGTCTTCCATGGTTGTTTCTTTCATGATCGTTGTTTTTATTTTCTTTTTTCTCTCACCTCTTGTAAGTGGTCAATGACTCACAAAATCCCCAGCCATTTGAATGTCTTGAGAGCATGCTCATTTGGCTAAGAACCCGTTGGGGCTGTGAGGGTCATGCTCTGACGGTTGCACTCAAGAGATGTTAGTTCTTGTGTTGCACGTTATCATGGTATTGCACTTCTTGAGTGTGTTTTTGCCGAAAAGATGTAGGCTACACCCTACCCTCGTGTTCTGGTAAAAGATGGAGATATTTCATACTCCCACACGGGAATGGCATCTGTTTCAATGGTTTACAAAATAAAAAAAAAAAAAAAAAAAAAAAATGGCTAATGGCTTTCGCATTTGTCTAGTTGAAGGACAAGAAGAACAACAATAGTGTGTGTTTTTGGGCTAGTTGCAAGTGACCTTCAATATTCTCTATGATCATGTCTTTAGTTTGTTTTTCGGAGGTTGGTATTGGTCTATCAGGTTCTTCTACATACTTGCATCATTCTAGTAATTACCATGTCATGGTGTATGATGTCGTTCTTCGATTTTGCATTCTCTTGTGGTTGAGGTTTGTTTAAACTATATTCGGTTGTAATTGGAATTCGTATGATTCGTAGAAGTGCTTTCTTGTGATGTCTCTCAATTTTTGTTTTTGGGGTTGTGTGGTTTATTATTTAGCTGTTAGGTTGGTTCTATTTTTTTTTAAAAAAAAAAAAAAAAAAAAAAAAAAAGGGGGTCGTACGAACGTTTTGATGACGTCCGAACGTTGAGGTGGGCAGATCTATTTACAACGTACGAACGTGTTTATAGCGTACGAACGTTGGGTCTGGCAGATTTTTTTTTCGTTGTCCCGACGTACGAACGTCTGTAGGACGTACGAACGTCCCTGATACAGTCCGGCCCATTTGTTGTTTAAATTCAAATTTTGTTTAAACCAACGGCCTATTGTTATATCGATCGTGCTTCTTCTTCTCTTGCACGTACACTTGGAATTCTCCACTCTCCTTCAACCGTTTTGGTCTCTCTTCTTCTTCTAGCATTTCCTTTTTTTTCTTTTCCTCCTCTTCCTTGAAGGTTGTTTGTTGCTTAACTTCCGAAGTTTCTCTGTCTAGTGCATAATCTGTTCTTACTCAAGTAAGTAAACTCTACTTCTTCCTATACTCTTCTTCTTCTCTTCTCCTTTCCCTCTTGGTATTGATTGGATTGCATGGTTGGTTTCCATTGTTCTTTGCAATATCTGTTTGTTTTATTTGTCTTGTTGGTTAGTATTTCCATTCAATTCCTTGAAATTGTTGGACGAATTGGATATCTCTATTTCTTGTTCTTGCTTATTTACTGTTGGGATTGTTTTGTGATATGTTTGGGTACTCACCATTGCTACCGTGTTGTCGATAGCATGGGTATTGGTTCTGCACATCAAGTGTTTGATTAAATGTCACAATGACTTTGCTGTTTTTATTTGTCATTGTTTCTTACATTTTTGGTTTGTTTGATGTTGTGATTGTGTAGGCAATGGCTTCCAAGCGCGCACGCACCACTTCCTCCAACGCGGCATCCTCTTCTCGCACTCCGAGAGGTCGTGGTTCCACTCCGGGTTTGTCTCATCCATCATCCCTTGGCGCTCATCCTCGAGCCAAGGCCATTGTTCCCGAGCGGTTCTTCGACTTGGGAGACATTGCTGCCACCCCTCTAGGGGCATCTCAACTTGGCAATATCGCATTGTTCTTTGAGACTCGGAATTGGCTAAGGGTGGCTCAACCAATCACCAAGTACTCGGTTGAGCATACGATAGATTTCTATGAGACAAAGACACCCTCGCAAAATCGATCGAGTTTTGCGGTCTTGATTGAAGGTCGGCGATACACCATTTCTCCTAAGGTGATACGCGAGGCGTTGGGTATTGATGGTGCCTTTATTCCTGAGGATGCTGTCTCTGTTCGATGGCCCGTTCCGGAGACAATTCAAATTGACTTTGTCAATCAAGTTCAGCAGATGTTTATTGATGGTGTCACGGAAAGGTATCATGCCAAGCACTACAGCGCCATCCTCCTGCACATGGTTGCTCACTCCAACATCTACCCCACCAAGGGCAACAAGATAATTATGACCGACGACATGGTCAAATTGGTGGTTTGTATGTCGGTGCACCATATTCATCTCTCTGAGGTCATCTACAATCGGATGCTTCAAATTGATGCAGCTAAGGGTACTCTTCCTTTCCCTAGCTTTATTATGACAATTCTCAGGCACTTGGGTTTTCAGGGACAGTACACGGAGGTGAGCCCTCCAAGGTTCGTTGGCCATGACTGGGTCAACGCCATTAAGAAAGGCTGTCAATCTCGGAAGGTTGCCTTTGAGTCTGTGGGTGCTCGTTTGACGCATCACCTTATCTGGGGAGGCCGGGCTCTTGATCGTAATGATGATTTTGATCGGGCCTTGACCACTAGACGCCCCATCCCTGCTTCTGCTAGGGGAAATCGGGCTGTTGCAGCCATTGATGCTCGGGTTTCCTCTCTCCGACGTCATCAGGATCATATGGACGCTCGGTTAGATCGTTTTGGGGTCATCCTCTCTCGTCATGATGTCATGATCCGTGATATTCATGCGATGAATGTTGCTCAGATGCGGCATCTACAGCTGGACTTCACTCCCACAGACTTGCCTCCGTTTCCGGAAGAGGTGCCTCCTGTTCCTGGTGAGAGTGATGGTGATGACTCCGAGAGTGAGGATGAGGGTGATGGTGAACCGAGTGATGGTGCCTCGGAATCCGAGTAGTTGGTTTTTCTGGTTTCCTCTTCCCATTTTTGTATTTAACTGCTATATTGGTTTGTTTCTATTTTTTTTTTTTTTTTTTTTTTTTTTTTTGTACTTGTTCTTGGATATTGCTATTTTCTTGTTAGTTCAAGTTGGTTTCCTTGTTTTGCAGTAAAATTTTCTGGGGTAATGGACCTTCCTTTTTGGGCCCATGATATGTTTACTTCTATGTTTCTTATAAATAGGGAGTCCTTTTTTTCTCCTTCACTCCTATTGTATCTTCTTATCTCTTGCTAATTCACTCTTTGTTCTTCAGAATCTTCTATGGCAGAATATGAACTTCATGGAATTTTTGTTCCGACTGTTGGTTATGTGTCATTCATGGTAATGGAGTACAAGAACAATGCTAAGGTTTGTCGGTTATGTCGCGTTCCCCATGGATATGACTATATTCATCGTCCTTTTCTTAATCCTTGTTTGGTTCGTGTCAATCATTGGGAGAGATTACCGGGACATCTTCAAAATCACATCTTGGAGTTGGTTGGTTATCCGAAGGTTCCAGGACTTGCTGCTCCGCTTACCGACTGTGGCTTGGACAGCAGAATTGAGGAGTTGTTTTGTACGAGTGAATGGTTGGAGGATTATGATGATCATGTGATTGCTAGGTGGAATCGACCTTCGGCTCGTGCGGAAGCTTACTTCTCCAAGCTTCCTTTAGGTCATTGGGAACGGGTTTTTCGAATTCGTTAACTCAAGCCTTATGTTTTTGTCGTTTTTGTTTTTCTTATGTTTATGGATTTCTCTGTTTGGTTATTAGTTGACTTTCTGAATTTTTAATAGTTGGATTAGTTTTATATTTTTATCTGTCTTGTATTCTTTGTTTGGTTTTGATTTCTTTTTCTTGGTTATTGGTTTATTATTGGTGGTTGGTTATTTTGATCACTTGTTGTGACAAAAAGGGGGAGATTTATGACTCTAATTACTAACAATCGTCTTCTTGTTGTTAGGTTATTTTTGGGTCATGTTTCAGGTATGCTACACGTATGGGGGAGTTGCTCATGAAGTTTGGAGCTCATGAAGTATGGGGGAGTTGCTCGAAGGAACTTCTGTTGAATCTTTGATTGCTTCCGTTCGATCTCTGATGGTTAAAGCATCTTCCTAAAGCTGGATAACAAGAATTGGTGACTTGTTATGTGTTTCTATTTTGAGTGTTTTTGTAGGCATGTTTTATAAATGCCATGGTTTGGGATTGTAAGCACGTTTTATAAGTGCTATTAGAGTCATAGGTTTTTTGTCACAAAATCAATGTCAAAGGGGGAGATTGAAACTGGCACGAAGTGGTTTGACATCAATTTTGTGACAAAGTGTCTTTGGTTATCTCGCCTTGAATTCATTGTTAGGAAAACCAAGATGTACGCATGGTCGTCTCGTGTCCTTGTGTCTCTTAGGTCTGTCTAGGGAAAGTTATTGGGTTCTGGACGTACGTACCGAGTTAGGACGTACGTACGTTCACTGAAGCAGAGAACTTCTTTTGGTCAGGACGTACGTACTCAGTTAGGACGTTCGTACGTCCAGGTAGTCAGCAGACGTGTTTTCGTATGGAGACGTACGTACCGGTTTAGAGCGTTCGTACGTCATGTTAGGCAGCAGGCTTATTTTTGTGTGGCGACGTTCGAACGTCATATCGACGTACGAACGTCCAAAGTCGGTTTGCACAGTTTCGGCCCATTTTCCTAGGTTTTCAACCCTAAGTATAAATAGGGTTTCTCTTCTACAGAACAAGACAGTTCTTTGGCCGTCCATCCCTCTTCTTGTTCATGTGTTTTGGTTAGGTTTTTGATATTAAACTTGTTTGTGGCTATTGAACTCAATTCCCTTTCTTCCCCCTTTTCTCAATTCATATCTGTGTGATCTTCAAGAGTTATTGTGAATTCGGCTTCGAGTCTTCTTGTGTGTTCATCAAGAAGTCGAGTGTCTTGTGCGTACATCAAGGTGCTCTGGTGAAGTCAAGGTGTTAGAGATAACCAGGAGTATCAACTCGCAGTGAGTGCAGGTAGTTGATAGGTTTGTACATCTCTTTTCATCTAGTGGATTATTTTGTTGTCGCGAGGACAACCGTGGACGTTTCCCAGTTTGGATTTTACCACGTTAAAAACTTCTGTGTGTTATTTACTTTCCGCGTATTGTTTGTTTGCTTGTTTGAATTCACATTTGTTTGTTTGCTTGTTTGAATTCACATTTGTTATACTAGCACTATTTGTAGTTTCTCATACTCGATTATTGTTCCGAACTTATGAGTGGACGAAACACACATGTTTTCGCATGAAAAACGATACACCTAAGAGACTAGCCACTCCATTACTTAACACGGGGCGTTTTAAGGGGAAAAAACAATGTTCCGTCCGTAAAAACGGGATTTATATCCGTCCGTTCGGTCAGAATTTACTCGGTTTTCGGTCCGAACTTGGTAATGGACGAAACTCACTTGTTTTGGACTCTAAAACCTCAAGATCGACAAGACTTAGCTGGGACGTTTTAAGGCCAATACAGAACATTTGGACCATGGGAACGGGGTTTTGTCCGGACATTCGCTTGGTATGTACTCGATTTTTGTTCGGAATTTATGAGTGGACGAAACACACATGTTTTCGCATGGAAAACGATACACCTAAGAGACTAGCCACTCCATTACTTAATTCAGGGCTTTCTAAGGTGAAAAACAACGTTCTGTCCATAAAAACGATATTTATGTCCTTCCGTTCGGTCGGCATTAACTCGGTTTTCGGTCCGAACTTGGAAATAGACGAAACTCACTTGTTTTGGACTCTAAAACCTCAAGATCGACAAGACTTAGCCGGGACGTTTTAAGGCCAATACAGAACATTTGGACCATGGGAACGGGGTTTTGTCCGGACATTCGGCTTGGCATGTACTCGATTTTTGTTCCGAACTTATAAGTGGACGAAACACACATGTTTTCGCATGGAAAACGATACACCTAAGAGACTAGCCACTCCATTACTTAACACGGGGCGTTCTAAGGGGAAAAAACAACGTTCCGTCCGTAAAAACGTGATTTATGTCCGTCCGTTCGGTCAGAATTTACTCGGTTTTCGGTCCGAACTTGGTAATGGACGAAACTCACTTGTTTTGGACTCTAAAACCTCAAGATCGACAAAACTTAGCCGGGACGTTTTAAGGCCAATACAGAACATTCGGACAATGGGAACGGGGTTTTGTCTGGACATTCGGCTTGGTATGTACTCGATTATTGTTCCGAACTTATGAGTGGACGAAACACACATGTTTTCGCATGAAAAACGATACACCTAAGAGACTAGCCACTCCATTACTTAACACGGGGCGGTTTAAGGGGAAAAAACAATGTTCCGTCCGTAAAAACGGGATTTATATCCGTCCGTTCGGTGAGAATTTACTCGGTTTTCGGTCCGAACTTGGTAATGGACGAAACTCACTTGTTTTGGACTCTAAAACCTCAAGATCGACAAGACTTAGCTGGGACGTTTTAAGGCCAATACAGAACATTTGGACCATGGGAACGGGGTTTTGTCCGGACATTCGGCTTGTTATGTACTCGATTTTTGTTCTGAACTTATAATTGACGAAACACACATGTTTTCGCATGGAAAACGATACACCTAAGAGACTAGCCACTCCATTACTTAACATGGGGCGTTCTAAGGGGAAAAAACAACGTTCCGTTCGTAAGCACGTGATTTATGTCCGTACGTTCGGTCAGAATTTACTTGGTTTTCGGTACGAACTTGGTAATGCACGAAACTCACTTGTTTTGGACTCTAAAACCTAAAGATCGACAAAACTTAGCCGGGACGTTTTAAGGTCAATACAGAACATTCGGACAATGGGAACGGGGTTTTGTCTGGACATTCGGGTTGGTGTGTACTCGATTATTGTTCCGAACTTATGAGTGGACGAAACACACATGTTTTCGCATGAAAAACGATACACCTAAGAGACTAGCCACTCCATTACTTAACACGAGGCGTTCTAAGGGGAAAAAACAATGTTCCGTCCGTAAAAACGTGATTTATGTCCGTCCGTTCGGTCGGCATTTACTCGGTTTTCGGTCCGAACTTGGAAATGGACGAAACTCACTTGTTTTGGACTCTAAAACCTCAATATCGACAAGACTTAGCCGGGACGTTTTAAGGCCAATACAGAACATTTGGACCATGGGAACGGGGTTTTGTCCGGATATTCGGATTGGTATGTACTCGATTTTTGTTCTCAACTTATAAGTGGACGAAACACACATGTTTTCGCATGGAAAACGATACACCTAAGAGACTAGCCACTCCATTACTTAACACGGGGCGTTCTAAGGGGAAAAAACAACGTTCCGTCCGTAAAAACATGATTTATGTCCGTACGTTCGTTCGGCATTTACTCGGTTTTCGGTCCGAACTTGGAAATGGATGAAACTCACTTGTTTTGGACTCTAAAACCTCAAGATCGACTAGACTTTGCCTGGCCGTTTTAAAGGCAATACAGAACATTTGGACAATGGGAACGGGGTTTTGTCCGGACATTCGGCTTGGTATGTACTCGATTTTTGTTCCGAACTTATAAGTGGACGAAACACAAATGTTTTCGCATGGAAAATGATACACCTAAGAGACTAGCCACTCCATTACTTAACACGGGGCGTTCTAAGGGGAAAAAACAACATTCCGTCCGTAAAAACGATATTTGTGTCCGTCCGTTCGGTCGGCATTAACTCGGTTTTCGGTCCGAACTTGGAAATAGACGAAACTCACTTGTTTTGGACTCTAAAACCTCAAGGTCGACAAGACTTAGCCGGGACGTTTTAAGGCCAATACAGAACATTTGGACCATGGGAACGGGGTTTTGTCCGGACATTCGGCTTGGTATGTACTCGATTTTTGTTCGGAACTTATGAGTGGACGTAACACACATGTTTTTGCATGGAAAACGATACACCTAAGAGACTAGCCACTCCATTACATAACTCGGGGCGTTCTAAGATGAAAAAACAACGTTCCGTCCATAAGAACGATAATTATGTCCGTTCGTTTGGTCGACATTAACTTGGTTTTCGGTCCAAACTTGGAAATAGACGAAACTCACTTGTTTTTGAATCTAAAACCTCAAGATCGACAAGGCATAGCCGGGACGATTTAAGGCCAATACAAAACATTTGCACCATGGGAACGAGGTTTTGTCCGGACATTCGGCTTGGTATGTACTCGATTTTTGTTCGGAATTTATGAGTGGACGAAACACACATGTTTTCGCATGGAAAACGATACACCTAAGAGACTAGCAACTCCATTACTTAATTCGGGGCTTTCTAAGGTGAAAAACAACGTTCTGTCCATAAAAACGATATTTATGTCCTTCCGTTCGGTCTGCATTAACTCAGTTTTCGTTCGGTCGGCATTAACTCGGTTTTCGATCCGAACTTGGAAATAGACGAAACTCACTTGTTTTGGACTCTAAAACCTCAAGATCGACAAGACTTAGCCGGGACGTTTTAAGGCCAATACAGAACATTTGGACCATGGGAACGGGGTTTTGTCCGGACATTCGGCTTGGCATGTACTCGATTTTTGTTCCGAACTTATAAGTGGACGAAACACACATGTTTTCGCATGGAAAACGATACACCTAAGAGACTAGCCACTCCATTACTTAACACGGGGCGTTCTAAAGGGAAAAAACAACGTTCCGTCCGTAAAAACGTGATTTATGTCCGTCCGTTCGGTCAGAATTTACTCGGTTTTCGGTCCGAACTTGGTAATGGACGAAACTCACTTGTTTTGGACTCTAAAACCTCAAGATCGACAAAACTTAGCCGGGACGTTTTAAGGCCAATACAGAACATTCGGACAATGGGAACGGGGTTTTGTCTGGACATTC
This sequence comes from Aquilegia eximia, assembly GCA_023053565.1. Lineage (NCBI taxonomy): Eukaryota > Viridiplantae > Streptophyta > Magnoliopsida > Ranunculales > Ranunculaceae > Aquilegia > Aquilegia eximia. Next base: position 24,834,258 of record JALIGU010000001.1, read on the forward strand.
GGCTTGGTATGTACTCGATTATTGTTCCGAACTTATGAGTGGACGAAACACACATGTTTTCGCATGAAAAACGATACACCTAAGAGACTAGCCACTCCATTACTTAACACGGGGCGGTTTAAGGGGAAAAAACAATGTTCCGTCCGTAAAAACGGGATTTATATCCGTCCGTTCGGTCAGAATTTACTCGGTTTTCGGTCCGAACTTGGTAATGGACGAAACTCACTTGTTTTGGACTCTAAAACCTCAAGATCGACAAGACTTAGCTGGGACGTTTTAAGGCCAATACAGAACATTTGGACCATGGGAACGGGGTTTTGTCCGGACATTCGGCTTGTTATGTACTCGATTTTTGTTCTGAACTTATAATTGACGAAACACACATGTTTTCGCATGGAAAACGATACACCTAAGAGACTAGCCACTCCATTACTTAACACGGGGCGTTCTAAGGGGGAAAAACAACGTTCCGTTCGTAAGCACGTGATTTATGTCCGTACGTTCGGTCAGAATTTACTTGGTTTTCGGTACGAACTTGGAAATGGACGAAACTCACTTGTTTTGGATTCTAAAACCTCAAGATCGACAAGACTTAGCCGGGACGTTTTAAGGCCAATACAGAACATTTGGACCATGGGAACGGGGTTTTGTCCGGACATTCGGCTTGGTATGTACTCGATTTTTGTTCCGAACTTATAAGTGGACGAAACACACATGTTTTCGCATGGAAAACGATACACCTAAGAGACTAGCCACTCCATTACTTAACTCAGGGCATTCTAAGGTGAAAAAATGACGTTCTGTCCATAAAAACGATATTTATGTCCTTCTGTTCGGTCGGAATTAACTCGGTTTTCGGTCCGAACTTGGAAATGGACGAAACTCACTTGTTTTGGATTCTAAAACCTCAAGATCGACAAGACTTAGCCCGGGCGTTTTGAAGCCAATACAGAACATTTGGACAATGGGAACGTGGTTTTGTCCGGACATTCGCTTGGCATGTACTCGATTTTTGTTCCGAACTTATAAGTGGACGAAACACACATGTTTTCGCATGGAAAACGATAAACCTAAGAGACTAGCCACTCCATTACTTAACACGGGACGTTCTAAGGGGAAAAAACAATGTTCCGTCCGTAAAAACCTTATTTATGTCCGTCCGTTCGGTCGGCATTTACTATGTTTTCGGTCCGAATTTGGAAATGGACGAAACTCACTTATTTTGGACTCTAAAACCTCAAGATCGACAAGACTTAGCCCGGCCGTTTTAAAGCCAATACAGAACATTTGGACAATGGGAACGGGGTTTTGTCCGGACATTCGGCTTGGTATGTACTCGATTTTTGTTCCGAACTTATAAGTGGACGAAACACACATGCTTTCGCATGGAAAACGATACACCTAAGAGACTAGCCACTCCATTACTTAACTCGGGGCGTTCTAAGGTGAAAAAACAACGTTCCGTCCATAAAAACAATATTTACGTCCGTCCGTTCGGTCGACATTAACTCGGTGTTCGGTCCGAACTTGGAAATAGACGAAACTCACATGTTTTGAGATCTAAAACCTCAAGATCGACAAGGCTTAGCCAGGACGATTTAGGGCCAATACAGAACATTTGCACCATGGGAACGGGGTTTTGTCCGGACATTCGGCTTGGTATGTACTCGATTTTTGTTCGGAACTTATGAGTGGACGAAACACACACGTTTTCGCATGGAAAACGATACACCTAAGAGACTAGCCACTCCATTACTTAGCACGGGGCGTTCTAAGGGGAAAAAACAACGTTCCGTCCGTAAAAACGTGATTTATGTCCGTACCTTCGGTCAGAATTTACTCGGTTTTCGGTACGAACTTGGTAATGGACGAAACTCACTTGTTTTGGACTCTAAAACCTCAAGATCGACAAGACTTAGCTGCGACGTTTTAAGGCCAATACAGAACATTCGGGCCATGGGAACGGGGTTTTGTCTGGACATTCGGCTTGGTATGTACTCGATTATTGTTCCGAACTTATAAGTGGACGAAACACACATGTTTTCGCATGGAAAACGATACACCTAAGAGAGTAGCCACTCCATTACTTAACACGGGGCGTTCTAAGGGGAAAAAACAACGTTCCGTCCGTAAAAACGTGATTTATGTCCGTCCGTTCGGTCGGCATTTACTAGGTTTTCGGTCCAAACTTGGAAATGGACGAAACTCACTTGTTTTGGACTATAAAACCTCAAGATCGACAAGACTTAGCCCGGCCGTTTTAAAGCCAATACAGAACATTTGGACAATGGGAACGGGGTTTTGTCCGGACATTCGGCTTGGTATGTACTCGATTATTGTTCCGAACTTATAAGTGGACGAAACACACATGTTTTCGCATGGAAAACGATACACCTAAGAGATTAGCCACTCCATTACTTAACTCGGGGCGTTCTAAGGTGAAAAAACAACGTTCCGTCCATAAAAACGATATTTATGTCCGTCCGTTCAGTCGGCATTAACTCGGTTTTCGGTCCGAACTTGGAAATAGATGAAACTCACTTGTTTTGGAATCTAAAACCTCAAGATCGATAAGGCTTAGCCGGGACGTTTTAAGGCCAATACTGAACATTTGGACCATGGGAACGGGGTTTTGTCTGGACATTCGGCTTGGCATGTACTTGATTTCTGTTCCGAACTTATAAGTGGACGAAACACACATGTTTTCGCATGGAAAATGATACACCTAAGAGACTAGCCACTCCATTACTTAACACGGGGCGTTCTAAGGGGAAAAAAAACGTTCCGTCAGTAAAAACGTGATTTATGTCCGTACGTTCGGTCAGAATTTACTCGGTTTTCGGTACGAACTTGGTAATGGACGAAACTCACTTGTTTTGGACTCTAAAACCTCAAGATCGACAAGACTTACCTGGGACGTTTTAAGGCCAATACAGAACATTCAGACCATGGGAACGGGGTTTTGTCTGGACATTCGGCTTGGTATGTACTCGATTATTGTTCCGAACTTATGAGTGGACGAAACACACATGTTTTCGCAAGAAAAACGATACACCTAAGAGACTAGCCACTCCATTACTTAACACGAGGCGTTCTAAGGGGAAAAAACAATGTTCCGTCCGTAAAAACGTGATTTGTGTCCGTCCGTTCGGTCGGCATTTACTCGGTTTTCGGTCCGAACTTGGAAATGGACGAAACTCACTTGTTTTGGACTCTAAAACCTCAAGATCGACAAGACTTAGCCGGGACGTTTTAAGGCCAATACAGAACATTTGGACCATGGGAACGGGGTTTTGTCCGGACATTCGGCTTGGTATGTACTCGATTTTTGTTCCGAACTTATAAGTGGACGAAACACACATGTTTTCGCATGGAAAACGATACACCTAAGAGACTAGCCACTCCATTACTTAACTCAGGGCATTCTAAGGTGAAAAAACAACGTTCTGTCCATAAAAACGATATTTATGTCCTTCCGTTCGGTCGGCATTAACTCGGTTTTCGGTCCGAACTTGGAAATAGACGAAACTCACTTGTTTTGGACTTTAAAACCTCAAGATCGACATGACTTAGCCCGGCCGTTTTGAAGCCAATACAGAACATTTGGACAATTAGAACGTGGTTTTGTCCGGACATTCGCTTGGCATGTACTCGATTTTTGTTCCGAACTTATAAGTGGACGAAACACACATGTTTTCGCATGGAAAACGATAAACCTAAGAGACTAGCTACTCCATTACTTAACACGGGACGTTCTAAGGGGAAAAAACAACGTTCCGTCCGTAAAAACCTTATTTATGTCCGTACGTTCGGTCGGCATTTACTAGGTTTTCGGTCCGAATTTGGAAATGGACGAAACTCACTTATTTTGGACTCTAAAACCTCAAGATCGACAAGACTTAGCCCGGCCGTTTTAAAGCCAATACAGAACATTTGGACAATGGGAACGGGGTTTTGTCCGGACATTCGGCTTTGTATGTACTCGATTATTGTTCCGAACTTATAAGTGGACGAAACACACATGTTTTCGCATGGAAAACGATACACCTAAGAGACTAGCCACTCCATTACTTAACACGAGGCGTTCTAAGGGGAAAAAACAACGTTCCGTTAGTAAAAACGTGATTTATGTCCAAACGTTCGGTCAGAATTTACTCGGTTTTCGGTACGAACTTGGTAATGGACGAAACTCACTTGTTTTTTACTCTAAAACCTCAAGATCGACAAGACTTACCCGGGACGTTTTAAGGCCAATACAGAACATTCGGACCATGGGAACGGGGTTTTGTCTGGACATTAGGCTTGGTATGTACTCGATTTTTGTTCCGAACTTATAAGTGGACGAAACACACATGCTTTCGCATGGAAAACGATACACCTAAGAGACTAGCCACTCCATTACTTAACTCAGGGCGGTCTAAGGTGAAAAAACAACGTTCCGTCCGTCCGTTCGGTCGACATTAACTCGGTGTTCGGTCCGAACTTGGAAAAAACGAAACTCAGATGTTTTGGAATCTAAAACCTCAAGATCGAAAAGGCTTAGCCGGGATGATTTAGGGCCAATACAGAACATTTGCACCATGGGAACGGGGTTTTGTCCGGACATTCGGCTTGGTATGTACTAGATTTTTGTTCGGAACTTATGAGTGGACGAAACACACATGTTTTCGCATGGACAACGATACACCTAAGAGACTAGCCACTCCATTACTTAACACGGGAGGTTCTAAGGGGAAAAAACAACGTTCCGTCCATAACAACGTGATTTATGTCCGTCCGTTCGGTCGGCATTTACTCGGTTTTCGTTACGAACTTGGAAATGGACGAAACTCACTTGTTTTGGACTCTAAAACCTCAAGATCGACAAGACTTAGCCCGGCCGTTTTAAAGCTAATACAGAACATTTGGACAATGGGAACGGGGTTTTGTCCGGACATTCGGCTTGGTATGTACTCGATTATTGTTCCAAACTTATAAGTGGACGAAACACACATGCTTTCGCATGGAAAACGATACACCTAAGAGACTAGCCACTCCATTACTTAACTCGGGGCGTTCTAAGGTGAAAAAACAACGTTCCGTCCATAAAAACGATATTTATATCCGTCCGTTCAGTCGGCATTAACTCGGTTTTCGGTCCGAACTTGGAAATAGATGAAACTCACTTGTTTTGGAATCTAAAACCTCAAGATCGATAAGGCTTAGCCGGCACGTTTTAAGGCCAATACTGAATATTTGGACCATGGGAACGGGGTTTTGTCTGGACATTCGGCTTGGCATGTACTCGATTTTTGTTCCGAACTTATAAGTGGACGAAACACACATGTTTTCGCATGGAAAACGATACACCTAAGAGACTAGCCACTCCATTACTTAACTCGGGGCGTTCTAAGGTGAAAAAACAACGTTCCGTCCATAAAAACGATATTTATGTCCGTCTGTTCGGTCGACATTAACTCGGTGTTCGGTCCGAACTTGGAAATAGACGAAACTCACATGTTTTGGAATCTAAAACCTCAAGATCGACAAGGCTTAGCTGGGACGATTTAGGGCCAATACAGAACATTTGCACCATGGGAACGGGGTTTTTGTCCGGACATTCGGCTTGGTATGTACTCGATTTTTGTTCGGAACGTATGAGTGGACGAAACACACATGTTTTCGCATGGAAAACGATACACCTAAGAGACTAGCCACTCCATTACTTAACACGGGGCGTTCTAAGGGGAAAAAACAACGTTCCGTCCGTAAAAACGTGATTTATGTCCGTCCGTTCGGTCGGCATTTACTCGGTTTTCGGTCCGAACTTGGAAATGGACGAAACTCACTTGTTTTGGACTCTAAAACCTCAAGATCGACAAGAATTAGCCCGGCCGTTTTAAAGCCAATACAGAACATTTGGACAATGTGAATGGGGTTTTGTCCGGACATTCGGCTTGGAATGTACTCGATTTTTGTTCCGAACTTATAAGTGGACGAAACACACATGTTTTCGCATGGAAAACGATACACCTAAGAGACTAGCCACTCCATTACTTAACACGGGGCGTTCTAAGGGGAAAAAACAACGTTCCGTCCGTAAAAACGTGATTTATGTCCGTACGTTCGGTCAGAATTTACTTGGTTTTCGGTACGAACTTGGTAATGGACGAAACTCACTTGTTTTGGACTCTAAAACCTCAAGATCGACAAGACTTAGGTGGGACGTTTTAAGGCCAATACAGAACATTCGGACCATGGGAACGGGGTTTTGTCTGGACATTCGGCTTGGTATGTACTCGATTATTGTTCCGAACTTATAAGTGGACGAAACACACATGTTTTCGCATGGAAAACGATACACCTAAGAGACTAGCCACTCCATTACTTAACACGGGGCGTTTTAAGGGGAAAAAACAACGTTCCGTCAGTAAAAACTATATTTATGTCCGTCCGTTCGGTCAGAATTTACTTGGTTTTCGGTACGAACTTGGTAATGGACGAAACTCACTTGTTTTGGACTCTAAAACCTCAAGATCGACAAGTCTTAGCTGGGACGTTTTAAGGCCAATACAGAACATTCGGACCATGGGAACGGTTTTTTGTCCGGACATTCGGCTTGGTATGTACTCGATTTTTGTTCGGAACGTATGAGTGGACGAAACACACATGTTTTCGCATGGAAAACGATACACCTAAGAGACTAGCCCTCCATTACTTAACACGGGGCGTTCTAAGGGGAAAAAACAACGTTCCGTCCGTAAAAACGTGATTTATGTCCGTCCGTTCGGTCGGCATTTACTCGGTTTTCGGTCCGAACTTGGAAATGGACGAAACTCACTTGTTTTGGACTCTAAAACCTTAAGATCGACAAGACTTAGCCCGGCCGTTTTAAAGCCAATACAGAACATTTGGACAATGGGAACGGGGTTTTGTCCGGACATTCGGCTTGGTATGTACTCGATTATTGTTCCAAACTTATAAGTGGACGAAACACACATGCTTTCGCATGGAAAACGATACACCTAAGAGACTAGCCACTCCATTACTTAACACGGGGTGTTCTAAGGGGAAAAAACAACGTTCCGTCCGTAAAAACGTGATTTATGTCCGTCCGTTCGGTCGGCATTTACTCGGTTTTCGGTCCGAACTTGGAAATGGACGAAACTCACTTGTTTTGGACTCTAAAACCTTAAGATCGACAAGACTTAGCCCGGCCGTTTTAAAGCCAATACAGAACATTTGGACAATGGGAACGGGGTTTTGTCCGGACATTCGGCTTGGTATGTACTCGATTATTGTTCCAAACTTATAAGTGGACGAAACACACATGCTTTCGCATGGAAAACGATACACCTAAGAGACTAGCCACTCCATTACTTAACACGGGGTGTTCTAAGGGGAAAAAACAACGTTCCGTCCGTAAAAACGTGATTTATGTCCGTCCGTTCGGTCGGCATTTACTCGGTTTTCGGTCCGAACTTGGAAATGGACGAAACTCACTTGTTTTGGACTCTAAAACCTCAAGATCGACAAGACTTAGCCCGGCCGTTTTAAAGCCAATACAGAACATTTGGACAATGGGAATGGGGTTTTGTCCGGACATTCGGCTTGGTATGTACTCGATTATTGTTCCAAACTTATAAGTGGACGAAACACACATGTTTTCGCATGGAAAACGATACACCTAAGAGACTAGCCACTCCATTACTTAACTCGGGGCGTTCTAAGGTGAAAAAACAACGTTCCGTCCATAAAAACGATATTTATGTCCGTCCGTTCAGTCGGCATTAACTCGGTTTTCGGTCCGAACTTGGAAATAGATGAAACTCACTTGTTTTGGAATCTAAAACCTCAAGATCGACAAGGCTTAGCCGGGACGTTTTAAGGCCAATACTGAACATTTGAACCATGGGAACGGGGTTTTGTCTGGACATTCGGCTTGGCATGTACTTGATTTTTGTTCCGAACTTATAAGTGGACGAAACACACATGTTTTCGCATGAAAAACGATACACCTAAGAGACTAGCCACTCCATTACTTAACACGGGGCGTTCTAAGTTGAAAAAACAACGTTCCGTCAGTAAAAACGTGATTTATGTCCGTCCGTTCGGTCGACATTAACTCGGTGTTCGGTCCAAACTTGGAAATAAACGAAACTCACATGTTTTGGAATCTAAAACCTCAAGATCGACAAGGCTTAGACGGGACGATTTAGGGCCAATACAGAACATTTGCACCATGGGAACAGGGTTTTGTCCGGATATTCGGCTTGGTATGTACTCGATTTTTGTTCGGAACTTATGAGTGGACGAAACACACATGTTTTCGCTTGGAAAACGATACACCTAAGAGACTAGCCACTCCATTACTTAACAAGGGGCGTTCTAAGGGGAAAAAACAACGTTCCGTCCATAACAACGTGATTTATGTCCGTCCGTTCGGTCGGCATTTACTCGGTTTTCGGTCCGAACTAGGAAATGGACGAAACTCCCTTGTTTTGGACTCTAAAACCTTAAGATCGACAAGACTTAGCCCGGCCGTTTTAAAGCCAATACAGAACATTTGGACAATGGGAACGGGGTTTTGTCCGGACATTCGGCTTGGTATGTACTCGATTATTGTTCCAAACTTATAAGTGGACGAAACACACATGCTTTCGCATGGAAAACGATACACCTAAGAGACTAGCCACTCCATTACTTAACTCGGGGAGTTCTAAGGTGAAAAAACAACGTTCCGTCCATAAAAGCGATATTTATGTCCGTCCGTTCGGTCGACATTAACTCGGTGTTCGGTCCGAACTTGGAAATAGACGAAACTCACATGTTTTGGAATCAAAAACCTCAAGATTGACAAGGCTTAGCCGGGACGATTTAGGGCCAATACAGAACATTTGCACCATGGGAACAGTTTTTTGTCCGGACATTCGGCTTGGTATGTACTCGATTTTTGTTCGGAACGTATGAGTGGACGAAACACACATGTTTTCGCATGGAAAACGATACACCTAAGAGACTAGCCACTCCATTACTTAACACGGGGCGTTCTAAGGGGAAAAAACAACGTTCCGTCCGTAAAAAAGTGATTTATGTCCGTCCGTTTTGGTCGGCATTTACTCTGTTTTCGGTCCAAACTTGGAAATGGACGAAACTCACTTGTTTTGGACTCTAAAACCTTAAGATCGACAAGACTTAGCCCGGCCGTTTTAAAGCCAATACAGAACATTTGGACAATGGGAACGGGGTTTTGTCCGGACATTCGGCTTGGTATGTACTCGATTATTGTTCCAAACTTATAAGTGGACAAAACACACATGCTTTCGCATGGAAAACGATACACCTAAGAGACTAGCCACTCCATTACTTAACACGGGGTGTTCTAAGGGGAAAAAACAACGTTCCGTCCGTAAAAACGTGATTTATGTCTGTCCGTTCGGTCGGCATTTACTCGGTTTTCGGTCCGAACTTGGAAATGGACGAAACTCACTTGTTTTGGACTCTAAAACCTCAAGATCGACAAGACTTAGCCGGGACGTTTTAAGGCCAATACAGAACATTTGGACCATGGGAACGGGGTTTTGTCCGGACATTCGGCTTGGTATGTACTCGATTTTTGTTCCGAACTTATAAGTGGACGAAACACACATGTTTTCGCATGGAAAACGATACACCTAAGAGACTAGCCACTCCATTACTTAACTCAGGGCATTCTAAGGTGAAAAAACAACGTTCTGTCCATAAAAACGATATTTATGTCCTTCCGTTCGGTCGGCATTAACTCGGTTTTCGGTCCGAACTTGGAAATAGACGAAACTCACTTGTTTTGGACTTTAAAACCTCAAGATCGACATGACTTAGCCCGGCCGTTTTGAAGCCAATACAGAACATTTGGACAATTAGAACGTGGTTTTGTCCGGACATTCGCTTGGCATGTACTCGATTTTTGTTCCGAACTTATAAGTGGACGAAACACACATGTTTTCGCATGGAAAACGATAAACCTAAGAGACTAGCCACTCCATTACTTAACACGGGACGTTCTAAGGGGAAAAAACAACGTTCCGTCCGTAAAAACCTTATTTATGTCCGTACGTTCGGTCGGCATTTACTAGGTTTTCGGTCCGAATTTGGAAATGGACGAAACTCACTTATTTTGGACTCTAAAACCTCAAGATCGACAAGACTTAGCCCGGCCGTTTTAAAGCCAATACAGAACATTTGGACAATGGGAACGGGGTTTTGTCCGGACATTCGGCTTTGTATGTACTCGATTATTGTTCCGAACTTATAAGTGGACGAAACACACATGTTTTCGCATGGAAAACGATACACCTAAGAGACTAGCCACTCCATTACTTAACACGGGGCGTTCTAAGGGGAAAAAAAACGTTCCGTCAGTAAAAACGTGATTTATGTCCGTACGTTCGGTCAGAATTTACTCGGTTTTCGGTACGAACTTGGTAATGGACGAAACTCACTTGTTTTTTACTCTAAAACCTCAAGATCGACAAGACTTACCCGGGACGTTTTAAGGCCAATACAGAACATTCGGACCATGGGAACGGGGTTTTGTCTGGACATTAGGCTTGGTATGTACTCGATTTTTTTTCCGAACTTATAAGTGGACATGGAAAACGATACACCTAAGAGACTAGCCACTCCATTACTTAACTCAGGGCGGTCTAAGGTGAAAAACACAACGTTCCGTCCATAAAAACGATATTTACGTCCGTCCGTTCGGTCGACATTAACTCGGTGTTCGGTCCGAACTTGGAAATAAACGAAACTCAGATGTTTTGGAATCTAAAACCTCAAGATCGACAAGGCTTAGCCGGGATGATTTAGGGCCAATACAGAACATTTGCACCATGGGAACGTGGTTTTGTCCGGACATTCGGCTTGGTATGTACTCGATTTTTGTTCGGAACTTATGAGTGGACGAAACACACATGTTTTCGCATGGACAACGATACACCTACGAGACTAGGCACTCCATTACTTAACACGGGGCGTTCTAAGGGGAAAAAACAACGTTCCGTCCGTAAAAACGTGATTTATGTCAGTCCGTTCGGTCGGCATTTACTCGGTTTTCGGTCCGAACTTGGAAATGGACGAAACTCACTTGTTTTGGACTCTAAAACCTTAAGATCGACAAGACTTAGCCCGGCCGTTTTAAAGCCAATACAGAACATTTGGACAATGGGAACGGGGTTTTGTCCGGACATTCGGCTTGGTATGTACTCGATTATTGTTCCAAACTTATAAGTGGACGAAACACACATGCTTTCGCATGGAAAACGATACACCTAAGAGACTAGCCACTCCATTACTTAACTCGGGGCGTTCTAAGGTGAAAAAACAACGTTCCGTCCATAAAAACGATATTTATGTCCGTCCGTTCAGTCGGCATTAACTCGGTTTTCGGTCCGAACTTGGAAATAGATGAAACTCACTTGTTTTGGAATCTAAAACCTCAAGATCGATAAGGCTTAGCCGGCACGTTTTAAGGCCAATACTGAATATTTGGACCATGGGAACGGGGTTTTGTCTGGACATTCGGCTTGGCATGTACTCGATTTTTGTTCCGAACTTATAAGTGGACGAAACACACATGTTTTCGCATGGAAAACGATACACCTAAGAGACTAGCCACTCCATTACTTAACTCGGGGCGTTCTAAGGTGAAAAAACAACGTTCCGTCCATAAAAACGATATTTATGTCCGTCTGTTCGGTCGACATTAACTCGGTGTTCGGTCCGAACTTGGAAATAGACGAAACTCACATGTTTTGGAATCTAAAACCTCAAGATCGACAAGGCTTAGCTGGGACGATTTAGGGCCAATACAGAACATTTGCACCATGGGAACGGGGTTTTTGTCCGGACATTCGGCTTGGTATGTACTCGATTTTTGTTCGGAACGTATGAGTGGACGAAACGCACATGTTTTCGCATGGAAAACGATACACCTAAGAGACTAGCCACTCCATTACTTAACACGGGGCGTTCTAAGGGAAAAAAACAACGTTCCGTCCGTAAAAACGTGATTTATGTCAGTCCGTTCGGTCGGCATTTACTCGGTTTTCGGTCCGAACTTGGAAATGGACGAAACTCACTTGTTTTGGACTCTAAAACCTTAAGATCGACAAGACTTAGCCCGGCCGTTTTAAAGCCAATACAGAACATTTGGACAATGGGAACGGGGTTTTGTCCGGACATTCGGCTTGGTATGTACTCGATTATTGTTCCAAACTTATAAGTGGACGAAACACACATGCTTTCGCATGGAAAACGATACACCTAAGAGACTAGCCACTCCATTACTTAACACGGGGCGTTCTAAGGGGAAAAAACAACGTTCCGTCCGTAAAAACGTGATTTATGTCCGTCCGTTCGGTCGGCATTTACTCGGTTTTCGGTCCGAACTTGGGAATGGACGAAACTCACTTGTTTTGGACTCTAAAACCTCAAGATCGACAAGAATTAGCCCGGCCGTTTTAAAGCCAATACAGAACATTTGGACAATGTGAATGGGGTTTTGTCCGGACATTCGGCTTGGAATGTACTCGATTTTTGTTCCGAACTTATAAGTGGACGAAACACACATGTTTTCGCATGGAAAACGATACACCTAAGAGACTAGCCACTCCATTACTTAACACGGGGCGTTCTAAGGGGAAAAAACAACGTTCCGTCCGTAAAAACGTGATTTATGTCCGTACGTTCGGTCAGAATTTACTTGGTTTTCGGTACGAACTTGGTAATGGACGAAACTCACTTGTTTTGGACTCTAAAACCTCAAGATCGACAAGACTTAGCTGGGACGTTTTAAGGCCAATACAGAACATTCGGACCATGGGAACGGGGTTTTGTCTGGACATTCGGCTTGGTATGTACTCGATTATTGTTCCGAACTTATAAGTGGACGAAACACACATGTTTTCGCATGGAAAATGATACACCTAAGAGACTAGCCACTCCATTACTTAACACGGGGCGTTCTAAGGGGAAAAAACAACGTTCCGTCAGTAAAAACGTGATTTATGTCCGTACGTTCGGTCAGAATTTACTTGGTTTTCGGTACGAACTTGGTAATGGACGAAACTCACTTGTTTTGGACTCTAAAACCTCAAGATCGACAAGACTTAGCTGGGACGTTTTAAGGCCAATACTGAACATTCGGACCATGGGAACGGGGTTTTGTCTGGACATTCGGCTTGGTATGTACTCGATTATTGTTCCGAACTTATAAGTGGACGAAACACACATGTTTTCGCATGGAAAACGATACACCTAAGAGACTAGCCACTCCATTACTTAACACGGGGCGTTTTAAGGGGAAAAAACAACGTTCCGTCAGTAAAAACTATATTTATGTCCGTCCGTTCGGTCAGAATTTACTTGGTTTTCGGTACGAACTTGGTAATGGACGAAACTCACTTGTTTTGGACTCTAAAACCTCAAGATCGACAAGTCTTAGCTGGGACGTTTTAAGGCCAATACAGAACATTCGGACCATGGGAACGGTTTTTTGTCCGTACATTCGGCTTGGTATGTACTCGATTTTTGTTCGGAACGTATGAGTGGACGAAACACACATGTTTTCGCATGGAAAACGATACACCTAAGAGACTAGCCCTCCATTACTTAACACGGGGTTTTCTAAGGGGAAAAAACAACGTTCCGTCCGTAAAAAAGTGATTTATGTCCGTCCGTTCGGTCGGCATTTACTCGGTTTTTGGTCCGAACTTGGAAATGGACGAAACTCACTTGTTTTGGACTCTAAAACCTTAAGATCGACAAGACTTAGCCCGGCCGTTTTAAAGCCAATACAGAACATTTGGACAATGGGAACGGGGTTTTGTCCGGACATTCGGCTTGGTATGTACTCGATTATTGTTCCAAACTTATAAGTGGACGAAACACACATGCTTTCGCATGGAAAACGATACACCTAAGAGACTAGCCACTCCATTACTTAACACGGGGCGTTCTAAGGGGAAAAAACAACGTTCCGTCCGTAAAAACGTGATTTATGTCCGTCCGTTCGGTCGGCATTTACTCGGTTTTCGGTCCGAACTTGGGAATGGACGAAACTCACTTGTTTTGGACTCTAAAACCTCAAGATCGACAAGAATTAGCCCGGCCGTTTTAAAGCCAATACAGAACATTTGGACAATGTGAATGGGGTTTTGTCCGGACATTCGGCTTGGAATGTACTCGATTTTTGTTCCGAACTTATAAGTGGACGAAACACACATGTTTTCGCATGGAAAACGATACACCTAAGAGACTAGCCACTCCATTACTTAACACGGGGCGTTCTAAGGGGAAAAAACAACGTTCCGTCCGTAAAAACGTGATTTATGTCCGTACGTTCGGTCAGAATTTACTTGGTTTTCGGTACGAACTTGGTAATGGACGAAACTCACTTGTTTTGGACTCTAAAACCTCAAGATCGACAAGACTTAGCTGGGACGTTTTAAGGCCAATACAGAACATTCGGACCATGGGAACGGGGTTTTGTCTGGACATTCGGCTTGGTATGTACTCGATTATTGTTCCGAACTTATAAGTGGACGAAACACACATGTTTTCGCATGGAAAATGATACACCTAAGAGACTAGCCACTCCATTACTTAACACGGGGCGTTCTAAGGGGAAAAAACAACGTTCCGTCAGTAAAAACGTGATTTATGTCCGTACGTTCGGTCAGAATTTACTTGGTTTTCGGTACGAACTTGGTAATGGACGAAACTCACTTGTTTTGGACTCTAAAACCTCAAGATCGACAAGACTTAGCTAGGACGTTTTAAGGCCAATACTGAACATTCGGACCATGGGAACGGGGTTTTGTCTGGACATTCGGCTTGGTATGTACTCGATTATTGTTCCGAACTTATAAGTGGACGAAACACACATGTTTTCGCATGGAAAACGATACACCTAAGAGACTAGCCACTCCATTACTTAACACGGGGCATTTTAAGGGGAAAAAACAACGTTCCGTCAGTAAAAACTATATTTATGTCCGTCCGTTCGGTCAGAATTTACTTGGTTTTCGGTACGAACTTGGTAATGGACGAAACTCACTTGTTTTGGACTCTAAAACCTCAAGATCGACAAGTCTTAGCTGGGACGTTTTAAGGCCAATACAGAACATTCGGACCATGGGAACGGTTTTTTGTCCGGACATTCGGCTTGGTATGTACTCGATTTTTGTTCGGAACGTATGAGTGGACGAAACACACATGTTTTCGCATGGAAAACGATACACCTAAGAGACTAGCCCTCCATTACTTAACACGGGGTTTTCTAAGGGGAAAAAACAACGTTCCGTCCGTAAAAACGTGATTTATGTCCGTCCGTTCGGTCGGCATTTACTCGGTTTTCGGTCCGCACTTGGAAATGGACGAAACTCACTTGTTTTGGACTCTAAAACCTTAAGATCGACAAGACTTAGCCCGGCCGTTTTAAAGCCAATACAGAACATTTGGACAATGGGAACGGGGTTTTGTCCGGACATTCGGCTTGGTATGTACTCGATTATTGTTCCAAACTTATAAGTGGACGAAACACACATGCTTTCGCATGGAAAACGATACACCTAAGAGACTAGCCACTCCATTACTTAACACGGGGTGTTCTAAGGGGAAAAAACAACGTTCCGTCCGTAAAAACGTGATTTATGTCCGTCCGTTCGGTCGGCATTTACTCGGTTTTCGGTCCGAACTTGGAAATGGACGAAACTCACTTGTTTTGGACTCTAAAACCTCAAGATCGACAAGACTTAGCCCGGCCGTTTTAAAGCCAATACAGAACATTTGGACAATGGGAATGGGGTTTTGTCCGGACATTCGGCTTGGTATGTACTCGATTATTGTTCCAAACTTATAAGTGGACGAAACACACATGTTTTCGCATAGAAAACGATACACCTAAGAGACTAGCCACTCCATTACTTAACTCGGGGCGTTCTAAGGTGAAAAAACAACGTTCCGTCCATAAAAACGATATTTATGTCCGTCCGTTCAGTCGGCATTAACTCGGTTTTTGGTCCGAACTTGGAAATAGATGAAACTCACTTGTTTTGGAATCTAAAACCTCAAGATCGACAAGGCTTAGCCGGGACGTTTTAAGGCCAATACTGAACATTTGAACCATGGGAACGGGGTTTTGTCTGGACATTCGGCTTGGCATGTACTTGATTTTTGTTCCGAACTTATAAGTGGACGAAACACACATGTTTTCGCATGAAAAACGATACACCTAAGAGACTAGCCACTCCATTACTTAACACGGGGCGTTCTAAGTTGAAAAAACAACGTTCCGTCAGTAAAAACGTGATTTATGTCCGTCCGTTCGGTCGACATTAACTCGGTGTTCGGTCCGAACTTGGAAATAGACGAAACTCACATGTTTTGGAATCTAAAACCTCAAGATCGACAAGGCTTAGACGGGACGATTTAGGGCCAATACAGAACATTTGCACCATGGGAACAGGGTTTTGTCCGGATATTCGGCTTGGTATGTACTCGATTTTTGTTCGGAACTTATGAGTGGACGAAACACACATGTTTTCGCTTGGAAAACGATACACCTAAGAGACTAGCCACTCCATTACTTAACACGGGGCGTTCTAAGGGGAAAAAACAACGTTCCGTCCATAACAACGTGATTTATGTCCGTCCGTTCGGTCGGCATTTACTCGGTTTTCGGTCCGAACTTGGAAATGGACGAAACTCCCTTGTTTTGGACTCTAAAACCTTAAGATCGACAAGACTTAGCCCGGCCGTTTTAAAGCCAATACAGAACATTTGGACAATGGGAACGGGGTTTTGTCCGGACATTCGGCTTGGTATGTACTCGATTATTGTTCCAAACTTATAAGTGGACGAAACACACATGCTTTCGCATGGAAAACGATACACCTAAGAGACTAGCCACTCCATTACTTAACTCGGGGAGTTCTAAGGTGAAAAAACAACGTTCCGTCCATAAAAGCGATATTTATGTCCGTCCGTTCGGTCGACATTAACTCGGTGTTCGGTCCGAACTTGGAAATAGACGAAACTCACATGTTTTGGAATCAAAAACCTCAAGATTGACAAGGCTTAGCCGGGACGATTTAGGGCCAATACAGAACATTTGCACCATGGGAACAGTTTTTTGTCCGGACATTCGGCTTGGTATGTACTCGATTTTTGTTTGGAACGTATGAGTGGACGAAACACACATGTTTTCGCATGGAAAACGATACACCTAAGAGACTAGCCACTCCATTACTTAACACGGGGCGTTCTAAGGGGAAAAAACAACGTTCCGTCCGTAAAAACGTGATTTATGTCCGTCCGTTCGGTCGGCATTTACTCGGTTTTCGGTCCAAACTTGGAAATGGACGAAACTCACTTGTTTTGGACTCTAAAACCTTAAGATCGACAAGACTTAGCCCGGCCGTTTTAAAGCCAATACAGAACATTTGGACAATGGGAACGGGGTTTTGTCCGGACATTCGGCTTGGTATGTACTCGATTATTGTTCCAAACTTATAAGTGGACGAAACACACATGCTTTCGCATGGAAAACGATACACCTAAGAGACTAGCCACTCCATTACTTAACACGGGGTGTTCTAAGGGGAAAAAACAACGTTCCGTCCGTAAAAACGTGATTTATGTCTGTCCGTTCGGTCGGCATTTACTCGGTTTTCGGTCCGAACTTGGAAATGGACGAAACTCACTTGTTTTGGACTCTAAAACCTCAAGATCGACAAGACTTAGCCCGACCGTTTTAAAGCCAATACAGAACATTTGGACAATGGGAATGGGGTTTTGTCCGGACATTCGGCTTGGTATGTACTCGATTATTGTTCCAAACTTATAAGTGGACGAAACACACATGTTTTCGCATGGAAAACGATACACCTAAGAGACTAGCCACTCCATTACTTAACTCGGGGCATTCCAAGGTGAAAAAACAACGTTCCGTCCATAAAAACGATATTTATGTCCGTCCGTTCAGTCGGCATTAACTCGGTTTTCGGTCCGAACTTGGAAATAGATGAATCTCACTTGTTTTGGAATCTAAAACCTCAAGATCGACAAGGCTTAGCCGGGACATTTTAAGGCCAATACTGAACATTTGAACCATGGGAACGGGGTTTTGTCTGGACATTCGGCTTGGCATGTACTCGATTTTTGTTCCGAACTTATAAGTGGACGAAACACACATGTTTTCGCATGGAAAACGATACACCTAAGAGACTAGCCACTCCATTACTTAACACGGGGCGTTCTAAGGGGAAAAAACAACGTTCCGTCCGTAAAAACGTGATTTATGTCCGTCCGTTCGGTCGGCATTTACTAAGTTTTCGGTACAAACTTGGAAATGGACGAGACTCACTTGTTTTGGACTATAAAACCCCAAGATCGACAAGACTTAGCCCGGCCGTTTTAAAGCCAATACAGAACATTTGGACAATGGGAACGGGGTTTTGTCCGGACATTCGGCTTGGTATGTACTCGATTATTGTTCCGAACTTATAAATGGACGAAACACACATGTTTTCGCATGGAAAACGATACACCTAAGAGACTAGCCACTCCATTACTTAACTCGCGGCGTTCGAAGGTGAAAAAACAACGTTCCGTCCATAAAAACGATATTTATGTCCGTCCGTTCAGTCGGCATTAACTCGGTTTTCGGTCCGAACTTGGAAATAGATGAAACTCACTTGTTTTGGAATCTAAAACCTCAAGATCGACAAGGCTTAGCCGGGACGTTTTAAGGCCAATACTGAACATTTGGACCATGGGAACGGGGTTTTGTCTGGACATTCGGCTTGGCATGTACTCGATTTTTGTTCCGAACTTATAAGTGGACGAAACACACATGTTTTCGCATAGAAAACGATACACCTAAGAGACTAGCCACTCCATTACTTAACACGGGGCGTTCTAAGTTGAAAAAACAACGTTCCGTCAGTAAAAACATGATTTATGTCCGTCCGTTCGGTCGACATTAACTCGGTGTTCGGTCCGAACTTGGAAATAGACGAAACTCACATGTTTTGGAATCTAAAACCTCAAGATCGACAAGGCTTAGACGGGACGATTTAGGGCCAATACAGAACATTTGCACCATGGGAACGGGGTTTTGTCCGGATATTCGGCTTGGTATGTACTCGATTTTTGTTCGGAACTTATGAGTGGACGAAACACACATGTTTTCGCATGGAAAACGATACACCTAAAAGACTAACCACTCCATTACTTAACACGGGGAGTTCTAATGGGAAAAAACAACATTCCGTCCATAACAACGTGATTTATGTCCGTCCGTTCGGTCGGCATTTACTCGGTTTTCGGTCCGAACTTGGAAATGGACGAAACTCACTTGTTTTGTACTCTAAAACCTTAAGATCGACAAGACTTAGCCCGACCGTTTTAAAGCCAATACAGAACATTTGGACAATGGGAACGGGGTTTTGTCCGGACATTCGGCTTGGTATGTACTCGATTATTGTTCCAAACTTATAAGTGGACGAAACACACATGCTTTCGCATGGAAAACGATACACCTAAGAGACTAGCCACTCCATTACTTAACACGGGGCGTTCTAAGGGGAAAAAACAACGTTCCGTCCGTAAAAACGTGATTTATGTCCGTTCGTTCGGTAGGCATTTACTAGGTTTTCGGTCCAAACTTGGAAATGGACGAGACTCACTTGTTTTGGACTATAAAACCTCAAGATCGACAAGACTTAGCCCGGCCGTTTTAAAGCCAATACAGAACATTTGGACAATGGGAACGGGGTTTTGTCCGGACATTCGGCTTGGTATGTACTCGATTATTGTTCCGAACTTATAAATGGACGAAACACACATGTTTTCGCATGGAAAACGATACACCTAAGAGACTAGCCACTCCATTACTTAACTCGGGGCGTTCTAAGGTGAAAAAACAACGTTCCGTCCATAAAAACGATATTTATGTCCGTCCGTTCAGTCAGCATTAACTCGGTTTTCGGTCCGAACTTGGAAATAGATGAAACTCACTTGTTTTGGAATCTAAAACCTCAAGATCGACAAGGCTTAGCCGGGACGTTTTAAGGCCAATACTGAACATTTGGACCATGGGAACGGGGTTTTGTCTGGACATTCGGCTTGGCATGTACTCGATTTTTGTTCCGAACTTATAAGTGGACGAAACACTCATGTTTTCGCATGGAAAACGATACACCTAAGAGACTAGCCACTCCATTACTTAACACGGGGCGTTCTAAGTTGAAAAAACAACGTTCCGTCAGTAAAAACGTGATTTATGTCCGTCCGTTCGGTCGACATTAACTCGGTGTTCGGTCCGAACTTGGAAATAGACGAAACTCACTTGTTTTGGAATCTAAAACCTCAAGATCGACAAGGCTTAGACGGGACGATTTAGGGCCAATACAGAACATTTGCACCATGGGAACGGGGTTTTGTCCGGATATTCGGCTTGGTATGTACTCGATTTTTGTTCGGAACTTATGAGTGGACGAAACACACATGTTTTCGCATGGAAAACGATACACCTAAGAGACTAGCCACTCCATTACTTAACACGGGGCGTTCTAAGGGGAAAAAACAACGTTCCGTCCATAACAACGTGATTTATGTCCGTCCGTTCTGTCGGCATTTACTCGGTTTTCGGTCCGAACTTGGAAATGGACGAAACTCACTTGTTTTGGACTCTAAAACCTTAAGATCGACAAGACTTAGCCCGGCCGTTTTAAAGCCAATACAGAACATTTGGACAATGGGAACGGGGTTTTGTCCGGACATTCGGCTTGGTATGTACTCGATTATTGTTCCAAACTTATAAGTGGACGAAACACACATGCTTTCGCATGGAAAACGATACACCTAAGAGACTAGCCACTCCATTACTTAACACGGGGCGTTCTAAGGGGAAAAAACAACGTTCCGTCCGTAAAAACGTGATTTATGTCCGTCCGTTCGGTCGGCATTTACTCGGTTTTCGGTCCGAACTTGGAAATGGACGAAACTCACTTGTTTTGGACTCTAAAACCTCAAGATCGACAAGACTTAGCCCGGCCGTTTTAAAGCCAATACAGAACATTTGGACAATGGGAATGGGGTTTTGTCCGGACATTCGGCTTGGAATGTACTCGATTTTTGTTCCGAACTTATAAGTGGACGAAACACACATGTTTTCGCATGGAAAACGATACACCTAAGAGACTAGCCACTCCATTACTTAACACGGGGCGTTCTAAGGGGAAAAAACAACGTTCCGTCCGTAAAAACGTGATTTATGTCCGTCCGTTCGGTCGGCATTTACTAGGTTTTCGGTCCAAACTTGGAAATGGACGAGACTCACTTGTTTTGGACTATAAAACCTCAAGATCGACAAGACTTAGCCCGGCCATTTTAAAGCCAATACAGAACATTTGGACAATGGGAACGGGGTTTTGTCCGGATATTCGGCTTGGTATGTACTCGATTATTGTTCCGAACTTATAAGTGGACGAAACACACATGTTTTCGCATGGAAAACGATACACCTAAGAGAATAGCCACTCCATTACTTAACTCGGGGTGTTCTAAGGTGAAAAAACAACGTTCCGTCAATAAAAACGATATTTATGTCCGTCCGTTCAGTCGGCATTAACTCGGTTTTCGGTCCGAACTTGGAAATAGATGAAACTCACTTGTTTTGGAATCTAAAACCTCAAGATCGACAAGGCTTAGCCGGGACGTTTTAAGGCCAATACTGAACATTTGGACCATAGGAACGGGGTTTTGTCTGGACATTCGGCTTGGCATGTACTCGATTTTTGTTCCGAACTTATAAGTGAACGAAACACACATGTTTTCGCATGGAAAACGATACACCTAAGAGACTAGCCACTCCATTACTTAACACGGGGCGTTCTAAGGGGAAAAAACAACGTTCCGTCCGTAAAAACGTGATTTATGTCCGTCCGTTCGGTCGGCATTTACTAGGTTTTCGGTCCAAACTTGGAAATGGACGAGACTCACTTGTTTTGGACTATAAAACCTCAAGATCGACAAGACTTAGCCCGGCCATTTTAAAGCCAATACAGAACATTTGGACAATGGGAACGGGGTTTTGTCCGGATATTCGGCTTGGTATGTACTCGATTATTGTTCCGAACTTATAAGTGGACGAAACACACATGTTTTCGCATGGAAAACGATACACCTAAGAGAATAGCCACTCCATTACTTAACTCGGGGTGTTCTAAGGTGAAAAAACAACGTTCCGTCAATAAAAACGATATTTATGTCCGTCCGTTCAGTCGGCATTAACTCGGTTTTCGGTCCGAACTTGGAAATAGATGAAACTCACTTGTTTTGGAATCTAAAACCTCAAGATCGACAAGGCTTAGCCGGGACGTTTTAAGGCCAATACTGAACATTTGGACCATAGGAACGGGGTTTTGTCTGGACATTCGGCTTGGCATGTACTCGATTTTTGTTCCGAACTTATAAGTGGACGAAACACACATGTTTTCGCATGGAAAACGATACACCTAAGAGACTAGCCACTCCATTACTTAACACGGGGCGTTCTAAGGGGAAAAAACAACGTTCCGTCAGTAAAAACGATATTTATGTCCGTCCGTTCGGTCGACATTAACTCGGTGTTCGGTCCGAACTTGGAAATAGACGAAACTCAGATGTTTTGGAATCTAAAACCTCAAGATCGACAAGGCTTAGCTGGGACGATTTAGGGCCAATACAGAACATTTGCACCATGGGAACGGGGTTTTGTCCGGATATTCGGCTTGGTATGTACTCGATTTTTGTTCGGAACTTATGAGTGGACGAAACACACATGTTTTCGCATGGAAAACGATACACCTAAGAGACTAGCCACTCCATTACTTAACACGGGACGTTCTAAGGGGAAAAAAACAACGTTCCGTCCATAACAACGTGATTTATGTCCGTCCGTTCGGTCGGCATTTACTCGGTTTTCGGTCCGAACTTGGAAATGGACGAAACTCACTTGTTTTGGACTCTAAAACCTCAAGATCGACAAGACTTAGCCCGGCCGTTTTAAAGCCAATACAGAACATTTGGACAATGGGAACGGGGTTTTGTCCGGACATTCGGCTTGGTATGTACTCGATTATTGTTCCAAACTTATAAGTGGACGAAACACACATGCTTTCGCATGGAAAACGATACACCTAAGAGACTAGCCACTCCATTACTTAACTCGGGGAGTTCTAAGGTGAAAAAACAACGTTCCGTCCATAAAAGCGATATTTATGTCCGTCCGTTCGGTCGACATTAACTCGGTGTTCGGTCCGAACTTGGAAATAGACGAAACTCACATGTTTTGGAATCTAAAACCTAAAGATTGACAAGGCTTAGCCGGGACGATTTAGGGCCAATACAGAACATTTGCACCATGGGAACGGTTTTTTGTCCGGACATTCGGCTTGGTATGTACTCGATTTTTGTTCGGAACGTATGAGTGGACGAAACACAAATGTTTTCGCATGGAAAACGATACACCTAAGAGACTAGCCACTCCATTACTTAACACGGGGCGTTCTAAGGGGAAAAAACAACGTTCCGTCCGTAAAAACGTGTTTTATGTCCGTCCGGTCGGTCGGCATTTACTCGGTTTTCGGTCCGAACTTGGAAATGGACCAAACTCACTTGTTTTGGACTCTGAAACCTTAAGATCGACAAGACTTAGCCCGGCCGTTTTAAAGCCAATACAGAACATTTGGACAATGGGAACGGGGTTTTGTCCGGACATTCGGCTTGGTGTGTACTCGATTATTGTTCCAAACTTATAAGTGGACGAAAGACACATGCTTTCGCATGGAAAACGATACACCTAAGAGACTAGCCACTCCTTTACTTAACACGGGGTGTTCTAAGGGGAAAAAACAACGTTCCGTCCGTAAAAACGTGATTTATGTCCGTCCGTTCGGTCGGCATTTACTCGGTTTTCGGTCCGAACTTGGAAATGGACGAAACTCACTTGTTTTGGACTCTAAAACCTCAAGATCGACAAGACTTAGCCCGGCCGTTTTAAAGCCAATACAGAACATTTGGACAATGGGAATGGGGTTTTGTCCGGACATTCAGCTTGGTATGTACTCGATTATTGTTCCAAACTTATAAGTGGACGAAACACACATGTTTTCGCATGGAAAACGATACACCTAAGAGACTAGCCACTCCATTACTTAACTCGGGGCGTTCTAAGGTGAAAAAACAACGTTCCGTCCATAAAAACGATATTTATGTCCGTCCGTTCAGTCGGCATTAACTCGGTTTTCGGTCCGAACTTGGAAATAGATGAAACTCACTTGTTTTGGAATCTAAAACCTCAAGATCGACAAGGCTTAGCCGGGACGTTTTAAGGCCAATACTGAACATTTGAACCATGGGAACGGGGTTTTGTCTGGACATTCGGCTTGGCATGTACTTGATTTTTGTTCCGAACTTATAAGTGGACGAAACACACATGTTTTCGCATGAAAAACGATACACCTAAGAGACTAGCCACTCCATTACTTAACACGGGGCGTTCTAAGTTGAAAAAACAACGTTCCGTCAGTAAAAACGTGATTTATGTCCGTCCGTTCGGTCGACATTAACTCGGTGTTCGGTCCGAACTTGGAAATAGACGAAACTCACATGTTTTGGAATCTAAAACCTCAAGATCGACAAGGCTTAGACAGGACGATTTAGGCCCAATACAGAACATTTGCACCATGGGAACGGGGTTTTGTCCGTACATTCGGCTTGGTATGTACTCGATTTTTGTTCGGAACTTATGAGTGGACGAAACACACATGTTTTCGCATGCAAAACGATACACCTAAGAGACTAGCCACTCCATTACTTAACACGGGGCGTTCTAGGGGGGAAAAAACAACGTTCCGTCCGTAAAAACGTGATTTATGTCCGTCCGTTCGGTCGGCATTTACTCGGTTTTCGGTCCGAACTTGGAAATTGACGAAACTCACTTGTTTTGGACTCTAGAACCTAAAGATCGACAAGACTTAGCCCGGCAGTTTTAAAGCCAATACAGAACATTTGGACAATGGGAACGGGGTTTTGTCCGGACATTCGGCTTGGTATGTACTCGATTATTGTTCCAAACTTATAAGTGGACGAAACACACATGCTTTCGCATGGAAAACGATACACCTAAGAGACTAGCCACTCCTTTACTTAACACGGGGTGTTCTAAGGGGAAAAAACAACGTTCCGTCCGTAAAAACGTGATTTATGTCCGTCCGTTCGGTCGGCATTTACTCGGTTTTCGGTCCGAACTTGGAAATGGACGAAACTCACTTGTTTTGGACTCTAAAACCTCAAGATCGACAAGACTTAGCCCGGCCGTTTTAAAGCCAATACAGAACATTTGGACAATGGGAATGGGGTTTTGTCCGGACATTCAGCTTGGTATGTACTCGATTATTGTTCCAAACTTATAAGTGGACGAAACACACATGTTTTCGCATGGAAAACGATACACCTAAGAGACTAGCCACTCCATTACTTAACTCGGGGCGTTCTAAGGTGAAAAAACAACGTTCCGTCCATAAAAACGATATTTATGTCCGTCCGTTCAGTCGGCATTAACTCGGTTTTCGGCCCGAACTTGGAAATAGATGAAACTCACTTGTTTTGGAATCTAAAACCTCAAGATCGACAAGGCTTAGCCGGGACGTTTTAAGGCCAATACTGAACATTTGAACCATGGGAACGGGGTTTTGTCTGGACATTCGGCTTGGCATGTACTTGATTTTTGTTCCGAACTTATAAGTGGACGAAACACACATGTTTTCGCATGAAAAACGATACACCTAAGAGACTAGCCACTCCATTACTTAACTCGGGGAGTTCTAAGGTGAAAAAACAACGTTCCGTCCATAAAAGCGATATTTATGTCCGTCCGTTCGGTCGACATTAACTCGGTGTTCGGTCCGAACTTGGAAATAGACGAAACTCACATGTTTTGGAATCTAAAACCTCAAGATCGACAAGGCTTAGACGGCACGATTTAGGCCCAATACAGAACATTTGCACCATGGGAACGGGGTTTTGTCCGTACATTCGGCTTGGTATGTACTCGATTTTTGTTCCGAACTTATAAGTGGACGAAACACACATGTTTTCGCATGGAAAACGATACACCTAAGAGACTAGCCACTCCATTACTTAACACGGGGCGTTCTAAGGGGAAAAAACAACGTTCCGTCCGTAAAAACGTGATTTATGTCCGTACGTTAGGTCAGAATTTACTCGGTTTTTGGTACGAACTTGGTAATGGACGAAACTCACTTGTTTTGGACTCTAAAACCTCAAGATCGACAAGACTTACCCGGGACGTTTTAAGGCCAATACAGAACATTCGGACCATGGGAACGGGGTTTTGTCTGGACATTAGGCTTGGTATGTACTCGATTTTTGTTCCGAGCTTATAAGTGGACGAAACACACATGCTTTCGCATGGAAAATGATACACCTAAGAGGCTAGCCACTCCATTACTTAACTCAGGGCGTTCTAAGGTGAAAAAACAACGTTCCGTCCATAAAAACGATATTTATGTCCGTCCGTTCGGTCGACATTAACTCGGTGTTCGGTCCGAACTTGGAAATAGACGAAACTCACATGTTTTGGAATCTAAAACCTCAAGATCGACAAGGCTTAGACGGGACGATTTAGGGCCAATACAGAACATTTCCACCACGGGGTTTTGTCCGTACATTCGGCTTGGTATGTACTCGATTTTTGTTCGGAACTTATAAGTGGACGAAACACACATGTTTTCGCATGCAAAACGATACACCTAAGAGACTAGCCACTCCATTACTTAACACGGGGCGTTCTAGGGGGAAAAAACAACGTTCCGTCCGTAAACACGTGATTTATGTCCGTCCGTTCGGTCGGCATTTACTCGGTTTTCGGTCCGAACTTGGAAATTGATGAAACTCACTTGTTTTGGACTCTAAAACCTCAAGATCGACAAGACTTAGCCCGGCCGTTTTAAAGCCAATACAGAACATTTGGACAATGGGAACGGGGTTTTGTCCGGACATTCGGCTTGGAATGTACTCGATTTTTGTTCCGAACTTATAAGTGGACGAAACACACATGTTTTCGCATGGAAAACGATACACCTAAGAGACTAGCCACTCCATTACTTAACACGGGGCGTTCGAAGGGGAAAAAACAACGTTCCGTCCGTAAAAACGTGATTTATTTCTGTACGTTAGGTCCGAATTTACTCGGTTTTCGGTACGAACTTGGTAATGGTCGAAACTCACTTGTTTTGGACTCTAAAACCTCAAGATCGACAAGACTTAGCCGGGACGTTTTAAGGCCAATACTGAACATTCGGACCATGGGAACATGGTTTTGTCTGGACATTCGGCTTGGTATGTAGTCGATTATTGTTCCGAACTTATAAGTGGTCGAAACACACATGTTTTCGCATGGAAAACGATACACCTAAGAGACTAGCCACTCCATTACTTACCACGGGGCGTTCTAAGGGGAAAAAACAACGTTCCGTCCTTAAAAACGTGATTTATGTCCGTACGTTCGGTCAGAATTTACTTGGTTTTCGGTACGAACTTGGTAATGGACGAAACTCACTTGTTTTGGACTCTAAACCCTCAAGATCGACAAGACTTAGCCGGGACGTTTTAAGGCCAATACAGAACATTCGGACCATGGGAACGGGGTTTTGTCTGGACATTCGGATTGGAATGTACTCGATTATTGTTCTGAACTTATAAGTGGATGAAACACACATGTTTTCGCATGGAAAATGATACACCTAAGAGACTAGCCACTCCATTACTTAACACGGGGCGTTCTAAGGGGAAAAAACAACGTTCCGTCCGTAAAAACGTGATTTATGTCCGTATGTTCGGTCAGAATTTACTCGGTTTTCGGTACGAACTTGGTAATGGACGAAACTCACTTGTTTTTTACTCTAAAACCTCAAGATCGACAAGACTTACCCGGGACGTTTTAAGGCCAATACAGAAAATTCGGACCATGGGAACGGGGTTTTGTCTGGACATTAGGCTTGGTATGTACTCAATTTTTGTTCTGAACTTATAAGTGGACGAAACACACATGTTTTCGCATGGAAAACGATACACCTAAGAGACTAGCCACTCCATTACTTAACTCGGGGCGTTCTAAGGTGAAAAAACAACGTTCCGTCCATAAAAAGTTAAAAACGATATTTATGTCCGTCCATTCGGTCGACATTAACTCGGTGTTCGGTCCGAACTTGGAAATAGACGAAACTCACATGTTTTGGAATCTAAAACCTCAAGATCGACAAGGCTTAGCCGGGACGATTTAGGGCCAATACAGAACATTTGCACCATGGGGACGGGGTTTTGTCCGTACATTCGGCTTGGTATGTACTCGATTTTTGTTCGGAACTTATGAGTGGACGAAACACACATGTTTTCGCATGCAAAACGATACACCTAAGAGACTAGCCACTCCATTACTTACCACGGGGCGTTCTAAGGGGAAAAAACAACGTTCCGTCCTTAAAAACGTGATTTATGTCCGTACGTTCGGTCAGAATTTACTTGGTTTTCGGTACGAACTTGGTAATGGACGAAACTCACTTGTTTTGGACTCTAAACCCTCAAGATCGACAAGACTTAGCCGGGACGTTTTAAGGCCAATACAGAACATTCGGACCATGGGAACGGGGTTTTGTCTGGACATTCGGATTGGTATGTACTCGATTATTGTTCTGAACTTATAAGTGGACGAAACACACATGTTTTCGCATGGAAAACGATACACCTAAGAGACTAGCCACTCCATTACTTAACACGGGGCGTTCTAAGTGGAAAAAACAACGTTCCGTCCGTAAAAACGTGATTTATGTCCGTATGTTCGGTCAGAATTTACTCGGTTTTCGGTACGAACTTGGTAATGGACGAAACTCACTTGTTTTTGACTCTAAAACCTCAAGATCGACAAGACTTACCCGGGACGTTTTAAGGCCAATACAGAAAATTCGGACCATGGGAACGGGGTTTTGTCTGGACATTAGGCTTGGTATGTACTCGATTTTTGTTCTGAACTTATAAGTGGACGAAACACACATGTTTTTGCATGGAAAACGATACACCTAAGAGACTAGCCACTCCATTACTTACCACGGGGCGTTCTAAGGGGAAAAAACAACGTTCCGTCCTTAAAAACGTGATTTATGTCCGTACGTTCGGTCAGAATTTACTTGGTTTTCGGTACGAACTTGGTAATGGACGAAACTCACTTGTTTTGGACTCTAAACCCTCAAGATCGACAAGACTTAGCCGGGACGTTTTAAGGCCAATACAGAACATTCGGACCATGGGAACGGGGTTTTGTCTGGACATTCGGATTGGTATGTACTCGATTATTGTTTTGAACTTATAAGTGGACGAAACACACATGTTTTCGCATGGAAAACGATACACCTAAGAGACTAGCCACTCCATTACTTAACACGGGGCGTTCTAAGGGGAAAAAACAACGTTCCGTCCGTAAAAACATGATTTATGTCCGTATGTTCGGTCAGAATTTACTCGGTTTTCGGTACGAACTTGGTAATGGACGAAACTCACTTGTTTTTTACTCTAAAACCTCAAGATCGACAAGACTTACTCGGGACGTTTTAAGGCCAATACAGAAAATTCGGACCATGGGAACGGGGTTTTGTCTGGACATTAGGCTTGGTATGTACTCGATTTTTGTTCTGAACTTATAAGTGGACGAAACACACATGTTTTCGCATGGAAAACGATACACCTAAGAGACTAGCCACTCCATTACTTAACTCGGGGCGTTCTAAGGTGAAAAAACAACGTTCCGTCCATAAAAAGTTAAAAACGATATTTATGTCCGTCCATTCGGTCGACATTAACTCGGTGTTCGGTCCGAACTTGGAAATAGACGAAACTCACATGTTTTGGAATCTAAAACCTCAAGATCGACAAGGCTTAGCCGGGACGATTTAGGGCCAATACAGAACATTTGCACCATGGGAACGGGGTTTTGTCCGTACATTCGGCTTGGTATGTACTCGATTTTTGTTCGGAACTTATGAGTGGACGAAACACACATGTTTTCGCATGGAAAATGATACACCTAAGAGACTAGCCACTCCATTACTTAACACGGGGCGTTCTAAGGGGAAAAAACAACGTTCCGTCCGTAAAAACGTGATTTATGTCCGTCCGTTCGGTCGGCATTTACTAGGTTTTCGGTCCAAACTTGGAAATGGACGAGACTCACTTGTTTTGGACTATAAAACCTCAAGATCGACAAGACTTAGCCCGGCCGTTTTAAAGCCAATACAGAACATTTGGACAATGGGAACGGGGTTTTGTCCGGACATTCGGCTTGGTATGTACTCGATTATTGTTCCGAACTTATAAGTGGACGAAAGACACATGTTTTCGCATGGAAAACGATACACCTAAGAGAATAGCCACTCCATTACTTAACTCGGGGTGTTCTAAGGTGAAAAAACAACGTTCCGTCAATAAAAACGATATTTATGTCCGTCCGTTCAGTCGGCATTAACTCGGTTTTCGGTCCGAACTTGGAAATAGATGAAACTCACTTGTTTTGGAATCTAAAACCTCAAGATCGACAAGGCTTAGCCGGGACGTTTTAAGGCCAATACTGAACATTTGGACCATGGGAACGGGGTTTTGTCTGGACATTCGGCTTGGCATGTACTCGATTTTTGTTCCGAACTTATAAGTGGACGAAACACACATGTTTTCGCATGGAAAACGATACACCTAAGAGACTAGCCACTCCATTACTTAACACGGGGCGTTCGAAGGGGAAAAAACAACGTTCCGTCAGTAAAAACGATATTTATGTCCGTCCGTTCGGTCGACATTAACTCGGTGTTCGGTCCGAACTTGGAAATAGACGAAACTCAGATGTTTTGGAATCTAAAACCTCAAGATCGACAAGGCTTAGCTGGGACGATTTAGGGCCAATACAGAACATTTGCACCATGGGAACGGGGTTTTGTCCGGATATTCGGCTTGGTATGTACTCGATTTTTGTTCGGAACTTATGAGTGGGCGAAACACACATGTTTTCGCATGGAAAACGATACACCTAAGAGACTAGCCACTCCATTACTTAACACGGGACGTTCTAAGGGGAAAAAAACAACGTTCCGTCCATAACAACGTGATTTATGTCCGTCCGTTCGGTCGGCATTTACTCGGTTTTCGGTCCGAACTTGGAAATGGACGAAACTCACTTGTTTTGGACTCTAAAACCTCAAGATCGACAAGACTTAGCCCGGCCGTTTTAAAGCCAATACAGAACATTTGGACAATGGGAACGGGGTTTTGTCCGGACATTCGGCTTGGTATGTACTCGATTATTGTTCCAAACTTATAAGTGGACGAAACACACATGCTTTCGCATGGAAAACGATACACCTAAGAGACTAGCCACTCCATTACTTAACTCGGGGAGTTCTAAGGTGAAAAAACAACGTTCCGTCCATAAAAGCGATATTTATGTCCGTCCGTTCGGTCGACATTAACTCGGTGTTCGGTCCGAACTTGGAAATAGACGAAACTCACATGTTTTGGAATCTAAAACCTAAAGATTGACAAGGCTTAGCCGGGACGATTTAGGGCCAATACAGAACATTTGCACCATGGGAACGGTTTTTTGTCCGGACATTCGGCTTGGTATGTACTCGATTTTTGTTCGGAACGTATGAGTGGACGAAACACACATGTTTTCGCATGGAAAACGATACACCTAAGAGACTAGCCACTCCATTACTTAACACGGGGCGTTCTAAGGGGAAAAAACAACGTTCCGTCCGTAAAAACGTGTTTTATGTCCGTCCGGTCGGTCGGCATTTACTCGGTTTTCGGTCCAAACTTGGAAATGGACGAAACTCACTTGTTTTGGACTCTAAAACCTTAAGATCGACAAGACTTAGCCCGGCCGTTTTAAAGCCAATACAGAACATTTGGACAATGGGAACGGGGTTTTGTCCGGACATTCGGCTTGGTATGTACTCGATTATTGTTCCAAACTTATAAGTGGACGAAACACACATGCTTTCGCATGGAAAACGATACACCTAAGAGACTAGCCACTCCTTTACTTAACACGGGGTGTTCTAAGGGGAAAAAACAACGTTCCGTCCGTAAAAACGTGATTTATGTCCGTCCGTTCGGTCGGCATTTACTCGGTTTTCGGTCCGAACTTGGAAATGGACGAAACTCACTTGTTTTGGACTCTAAAACCTCAAGATCGACAAGACTTAGCCCGGCCGTTTTAAAGCCAATACAGAACATTTGGACAATGGGAATGGGGTTTTGTCCGGACATTCAGCTTGGTATGTACTCGATTATTGTTCCAAACTTATAAGTGGACGAAACACACATGTTTTCGCATGGAAAACGATACACCTAAGAGACTAGCCACTCCATTACTTAACTCGGGGCGTTCTAAGGTGAAAAAACAACGTTCCGTCCATAAAAACGATATTTATGTCCGTCCGTTCAGTCGGCATTAACTCGGTTTTCGGTCCGAACTTGGAAATAGATGAAACTCACTTGTTTTGGAATCTAAAACCTCAAGATCGACAAGGCTTAGCCGGGACGTTTTAAGGCCAATACTGAACATTTGAACCATGGGAACGGGGTTTTGTCTGGACATTCGGCTTGGCATGTACTTGATTTTTGTTCCGAACTTATAAGAGGACGAAACACACATGTTTTCGCATGAAAAACGATACACCTAAGAGACTAGCCACTCCATTACTTAACACGGGGCGTTCTAAGTTGAAAAAACAACGTTCCGTCAGTAAAAACGTGATTTATGTCCGTCCGTTCGGTCGACATTAACTCGGTGTTCGGTCCGAACTTGGAAATAGACGAAACTCACATGTTTTGGAATCTAAAACCTCAAGATCGACAAGGCTTAGACGGTACGATTTAGGCCCAATACAGAACATTTGCACCATGGGAACGGGGTTTTGTCCGTACATTCGGCTTGGTATGTACTCGATTTTTGTTCGGAACTTATGAGTGGACGAAACACACATGTTTTCGCATGCAAAACGATACACCTAAGAGACTAGCCACTCCATTACTTAACACGGGGCGTTCTAGGGGGGAAAAAACAACGTTCCGTCCGTAAACACGTGATTTATGTCCGTCCGTTCGGTCGGCATTTACTCGGTTTTCGGTCCGAACTTGGAAATTGACGAAACTCACTTGTTTTGGACTCTAGAACCTCAAGATCGACAAGACTTAGCCCGGCCGTTTTAAAGCCAATACAGAACATTTGGACAATGGGAACGGGGTTTTGTCCGGACATTCGGCTTGGAATGTACTCGATTTTTGTTCCGAACTTATAAGTGGACGAAACACACATGTTTTCGCATGGAAAACGATACACCTAAGAGACTAGCCACTCCATTACTTAACACGGGGCGTTCTAAGGGGAAAAAACAACGTTCCGTCCGTAAAAACGTGATTTATGTCCGTACGTTAGGTTAGAATTTACTCGGTTTTTGGTACGAACTTGGTAATGGACGAAACTCACTTGTTTTGGACTCTAAAACCTCAAGATCGACAAGACTTACCCGGGACGTTTGAAGGCCAATACAGAACATTCGGACCATGGGAACGGGGTTTTGTCTGGACATTAGGCTTGGTATGTACTCGATTTTTGTTCCGAGCTTATAAGTGGACGAAACACACATGCTTTCGCATGGAAAATGATACACCTAAGAGGCTAGCCACTCCATTACTTAACTCAGGGCGTTCTAAGGTGAAAAAACAACGTTCCGTCCATAAAAACGATATTTATGTCCGTCCGTTCGGTCGACATTAACTCGGTGTTCGGTCCGAACTTGGAAATAGACGAAACTCACATGTTTTGGAATCTAAAACCTCAAGATCGACAAGGCTTAGACGGGACGATTTAGGGCCAATACAGAACATTTCCACCATGGGAACGGGGTTTTGTCCGTACACTCGGCTTGGTATGTACTCGATTTTTGTTCGGAACTTATGAGTGGACGAAACACGCATGTTTTCGCATGCAAAACGATACACCTAAGAGACTAGCCACTCCATTACTTAACACGGGGCGTTCTAGGGGGAAAAAACAACGTTCCGTCCGTAAACACGTGATTTATGTCCGTCCGTTCGGTCGGCATTTACTCGGTTTTCGGTCCGAACTTGGAAATTGATGAAACTCACTTGTTTTGGACTCTAAAACCTCAAGATCGACAAGACTTAGCCCGGCCGTTTTAAAGCCAATACAGAACATTTGGACAATGGGAACGGGGTTTTGTCCGGACATTCGGCTTGGAATGTACTCGATTTTTGTTCCGAACTTATAAGTGGACGAAACACACATGTTTTCGCATGGAAAACGATACACCTAAGAGACTAGCCACTCCATTACTTAACACGGGGCGTTCGAAGGGGAAAAAACAACGTTCCGTCCGTAAAAACGTGATTTATTTCCGTACGTTAGGTCCGAATTTACTCGGTTTTCGGTACGAACTTGGTAATGGACGAAACTCACTTGTTTTGGACTCTAAAACCTCAAGATCGACAAGACTTAGCATGGACGTTTTAAGGCCAATACAGAACATTCGGACCATGGGAACATGGTTTTGTCTGGACATTCGGCTTGGTATGTAGTCGATTATTGTTCCGAACTTATAAGTGGTCGAAACACACATGTTTTCGCATGGAAAACGATACACCTAAGAGACTAGCCACTCCATTACTTACCACGGGGCGTTCTAAGTGGAAAAAACAACGTTCCGTCCTTAAAAACGTGATTTATGTCCGTACGTTCGGTCAGAATTTACTTGGTTTTCGGTACGAACTTGGTAATGGACGAAACTCACTTGTTTTGGACTCGAAACCCTCAAGATCGACAAGACTTAGCCGGGACGTTTTAAGGCCAATACAGAACATTCGGACCATGGGAACGGGGTTTTGTCTGGACATTCGGATTGGTATGTACTCGATTATTGTTCTGAACTTATAAGTGGACGAAACACACATGTTTTCGCATGGAAAACGATACACCTAAGAGACTAGCCACTCCATTACTTAACACGGGGCGTTCTAAGGGGAAAAAACAACGTTCCGTCCGTAAAAACGTGATTTATGTCCGTATGTTCGGTCAGAATTTACTCGGTTTTCGGTACGAACTTGGTAATGGACGAAACTCACTTGTTTTTTACTCTAAAACCTCAAGATCGACAAGACTTACCCGGGACGTTTTAAGGCCAATACAGAAAATTCGGACCATGGGAACGGGGTTTTGTCTGGACATTAGGCTTGGTATGTACTCAATTTTTGTTCTGAACTTATAAGTGGACGAAACACACATGTTTTCGCATGGAAAACGGTACACCTAAGAGACTAGCCACTCCATTACTTAACTCGGGGCGTTCTAAGGTGAAAAAACAACGTTCCGTCCATAAAAAGTTAAAAACGATATTTATGTCCGTCCATTCGGTCGACATTAACTCGGTGTTCGGTCCGAACTTGGAAATAGACGAAACTCACATGTTTTGGAATCTAAAACCTCAAGATCGACAAGGCTTAGCCGGGACGATTTAGGGCCAATACAGAACATTTGCACCATGGGAACGGGGTTTTGTCCGTACATTCGGCTTGGTATGTACTCGATTTTTGTTCGGAACTTATGAGTGGACGAAACACACATGTTTTCGCATGCAAAACGATACACCTAAGAGACTAGCCACTCCATTACTTAACACGGGGCGTTCTAGGGGGAAAAAACAACGTTCCGTCCGTAAACACGTGATTTATGTCCGTCCGTTCGGTCGGCATTTACTCGGTTTTCGGTCCGAACTTGGAAATTGGTGAAACTCACTTGTTTTGGACTCTAAAACCTCAAGATCGACAAGACTTAGCCCGGCCGTTTTAAAGCCAATACAGAACATTTGGACAATGGGAACGGGGTTTTGTCCGGACATTCGGCTTGGAATGTACTCGATTTTTGTTCCGAACTTATAAGTGGACGAAACACACATGTTTTCGCATGGAAAACGATACACCTAAGAGACTAGCCACTCCATTACTTAACACGGGGCGTTCTAAGGGGAAAAAACAACGTTCCGTCCGTAAAAACGTGATTTATTTCCGTACGTTAGGTCCGAATTTACTCGGTTTTCGGTACGAACTTGGTAATGGACGAAACTCACTTGTTTTGGACTCTAAAACCTCAAGATCGACAAGACTTAGCCGGGACGTTTTAAGGCCAATACAGAACATTCGGACCATGGGAACATGGTTTTGTCTGGACATTCGGCTTGGTATGTAGTCGATTATTGTTCCGAACTTATAAGTGGTCGAAACACACATGTTTTCGCATGGAAAACGATACACCTAAGAGACTAGCCACTCCATTACTTACCACGGGGCGTTCTAAGGGGAAAAAACAACGTTCCGTCCTTAAAAACGTGATTTATGTCCGTACGTTCGGTCAGAATTTACTTGGTTTTCGGTACGAACTTGGTAATGGACGAAACTCACTTGTTTTGGACTCTAAACCCTCAAGATCGACAAGACTTAGCCGGGACGTTTTAAGGCCAATACAGAACATTCGGACCATGGGAACGGGGTTTTTTCTGGACATTCGGATTGGTATGTACTCGATTATTGTTTTGAACTTATAAGTGGACGAAACACACATGTTTTCGCATGGAAAACGATACACCTAAGAGACTAGCCACTCCATTACTTAACACGGGGCGTTCTAAGTGGAAAAAACAACGTTCCGTCCGTAAAAACGTGATTTATGTCCGTATGTTCGGTCAGAATTTACTCGGTTTTCGGTACGAACTTGGTAATGGACGAAACTCACTTGTTTTTGAATCTAAAACCTCAAGATCGACAAGACTTACCCGGGACGTTTTAAGGCCAATACAGAAAATTCGGACCATGGGAACGGGGTTTTGTCTGGACATTAGGCTTGGTATGTACTCGATTTTTGTTCTGAACTTATAAGTGGACGAAAAACACATGTTTTCGCATGGAAAACGATACACCTGAGAGACTAGCCACTCCATTACTTACCACGGGGCGTTCTAAGGGGAAAAAACAACGTTTCGTCCTTAAAAACGTGATTTATGTCCGTACGTTCGGTCAGAATTTACTTGGTTTTCGGTACGAACTTGGTAATGGACGAAACTCACTTGTTTTGGACTCTAAACCCTCAAGATCGACAAGACTTAGCCGGGACGTTTTAAGGCCAATACAGAACATTCGGACCATGGGAACGGGGTTTTGTCTGGACATTCGGATTGGTATGTACTCGATTATTGTTTTGAACTTATAAGTGGACGAAACACACATGTTTTCGCATGGAAAACGATACACCTAAGAGACTAGCCACTCCATTACTTAACACGGGGCGTTCTAAGGGGAAAAAACAACGTTCCGTCCGTAAAAACATGATTTATGTCCGTATGTTCGGTCAGAATTTACTCGGTTTTCGGTACGAACTTGGTAATGGACGAAACTCACTTGTTTTTTACTCTAAAACCTCAAGATCGACAAGACTTACCCGGGACGTTTTAAGGCCAATACAGAAAATTCGGACCATGGGAACGGGGTTTTGTCTGGACATTAGGCTTGGTATGTACTCGATTTTTGTTCTGAACTTATAAGTGGACGAAACACACATGTTTTCGCATGGAAAACGATACACCTAAGAGACTAGCCACTCCATTACTTAACTCGGGGCGTTCTAAGGTGAAAAAACAACGTTCCGTCCATAAAAAGTTAAAAACGATATTTATGTCCGTCCATTCGGTCGACATTAACTCGGTGTTCGGTCCGAACTTGGAAATAGACGAAACTCACATGTTTTGGAATCTAAAACCTCAAGATCGACAAGGCTTAGCCGGGACGATTTAGGGCCAATACAGAACATTTGCACCATGGGAACGGGGTTTTGTCCGTACATTCGGCTTGGTATGTACTCGATTTTTGTTCGGAACTTATGAGTGGACGAAACACACATGTTTTCGCATGGAAAACGATACACCTAAGAGACTAGCCACTCCATTACTTAACACGGGGCGTTCTAGTGGGAAAAAACAACGTTCCGTCCGTAAAAACGTAATTTATGTCCGTCCGTTCGGTCGGCATTTACTCGGCTTTCGGTCCGAACTTGGAAATTGACGAAACTCACTTGTTTTGGACTCTAAAACCTCAAGATCGACAAGACTTAGCCCGGCCGTTTTAAAGCCAATACAGAACATTTGGACAATGGGAACGGGGTTTTGTCCGGACATTCGGCTTGGAATGTACTCGATTTTTGTTCCGAACTTATAAGTGGACGAAACACACATGTTTTCGCATGGAAAACGATACACCTAAGAGACTAGCCACTCCATTACTTAACACGGGGCGTTCTAAGGGGAAAAAACAACGTTCCGTCCGTAAAAACGTGATTTATTTCCGTACGTTAGGTCCGAATTTACTCGGTTTTCGGTACGAACTTGGTAATGGACGAAACTCACTTGTTTTGGACTCTAAAACCTCAAGATCGACAAGACTTAGCCGGGACGTTTTAAGGCCAATACAGAACATTCGGACCATGGGAACATGGTTTTGTCTGGACATTCGGCTTGGTATGTAGTCGATTATTGTTCCGAACTTATAAGTGGTCGAAACACACATGTTTTCGCATGGAAAACGATACACCTAAGAGACTAGCCACTCCATTACTTACCACGGGGCGTTCTAAGGGGAAAAAACAACGTTCCGTCCTTAAAAACGTGATTTTTGTCCGTACGTTCGGTCAGAATTTACTTGGTTTTCGGTACGAACTTGGTAATGGACGAAACTCACTTGTTTTGGACTCTAAACCCTCAAGATCGACAAGGCTTAGCCGGGACGTTTTAAGGCCAATACAGAACATTCGGACCATGGGAACGGGGTTTTGTCTGGACATTCGGATTGGTATGTACTCGATTATTGTTCTGAACTTATAAGTGGACGAAACACACATGTTTTCGCATGGAAAACGATACACCTAAGAGACTAGCCACTCCATTACTTAACACGGGGCGTTCTAAGGGGGAAAAACAACGTTCCGTCCGTAAAAACGTGATTTATGTCCGTATGTTCGGTCAGAATTTACTGGGTTTTCGGTACGAACTTGGTAATGGACGAAACTCACTTGTTTTGGACTCTAAACCCTCAAGATCGACAAGGCTTAGCCGGGACGTTTTAAGGCCAATACAGAACATTCGGACCATGGGAACGGGGTTTTGTCTGGACATTCGGATTGGTATGTACTCGATTTTTGTTCCGAACTTATAAGTGGACGAAACACAAATGTTTTCGCATGGAAAACGATACACCTAAGAGACTAGCCACTCCATTACTTAACACGGGGCGTTCTAAGGGGAAAAAACAATGTTCTGTCCGTAAAAACGTGATTTATGTCCGTCCGTTCGGTCGGCATTTACTCGGTTTTCGGTCCAAACTTGGAAATGGATGAAACTCACTTGTTTTGGAATCTAAAACCTCAAGATCGACAAGGCTTAGCCAGGACGTTTTAAGGCCAATACTGAACATTTGGACCATGGGAACGGGGTTTTGTCCGGACATTCGGCTTGGCATGTACTCGATTTTTGTTCTGAACTTATAAGTGGACGAAACACACATGTTTTCGCATGGAAAACGATACACCTAAGAGACTAGCCACTCCATTACTTAACTCGGGGCGTTCTAAGGTGATAAAACAACGTTCCGTCCATAAAAAGTTAAAAACGATATTTATGTCCGTCCATTCGGTCGACATTAACTCGGTGTTCGGTCCGAACTTGGAAATAGACGAAACTCACATGTTTTGGAATCTAAAACCTCAAGATCGACAAGGCTTAGCCGGGACGATTTAGGGCCAATACAGAACATTTGCACCATGGGAACGGGGTTTTGTCCGTACATTCGGCTTGGTATGTACTCGATTTTTGTTCGGAACTTATGAGTGGACAAAACACACATGTTTTCGCATGCAAAACGATACACCTAAGAGACTAGCCACTCCATTACTTAACACGGGGCGTTCTAGGGGGAAAAAACAACGTTCCGTCCGTAAACACGTGATTTATGTCCGTCCGTTCGGTCGGCATTTACTCGGTTTTCGGTCCGAACTTGGAAATTGATGAACTCACTTGTTTTGGACTCTAAAACCTCAAGATCGACAAGACTTAGCCCGGTCGTTTTAAAGCCAATACAGAACATTTGGACAATGGGAACGGGGTTTTGTCCGGACATTCGGCTTGGAATGTACTCGATTTTTGTTCCGAACTTATAAGTGGACGAAACACACATATTTTCGCATGGAAAACGATACACCTAAGAGACTAGCCACTCCATTACTTAACACGGGGCGTTCTAAGGGGAAAAAACAACGTTCCGTCCGTAAAAACGTGATTTATTTCCGTACGTTAGGTCCGAATTTACTCGGTTTTCGGTACGAACTTGGTAATGAACGAAACTCACTTGTTTTGGACTCTAAAATCTCAAGATCGACAAGACTTAGCCGGGACGTTTTAAGGCCAATACAGAACATTCGGACCATGGGAACATGGTTTTGTCTGGACATTCGGCTTGGTATGTAGTCGATTATTGTTCCGAACTTATAAGTGGTCGAAACACACATGTTTTCGCATGGAAAACGATACACCTAAGAGACTAGCCACTCCATTACTTACCACGGGGCGTTCTAAGGGGAAAAAACAACGTTCCGTCCTTAAAAACGTGATTTATGTCCGTACGTTCGGTCAGAATTTACTTGGTTTTCGGTACGAACTTGGTAATGGACGAAACTCACTTGTTTTGGACTCTAAACCCTCAAGATCGACAAGACTTAGCCGGGACGTTTTAAGGCCAATACAGAACATTCGGACCATGGGAACGGGGTTTTGTCTGGACATTCGGATTGGTATGTACTCGATTATTGTTCTGAACTTATAAGTGGACGAAACACACATGTTTTCGCATGGAAAACGATACACCTAAGAGACTAGCCACTCCATTACTTAACACGGGGCGTTCTAAGGGGAAAAAACAACGTTCCGTCCGTAAAAACGTGATTTATGTCCGTATGTTCGGTCAGAATTTACTCGGTTTTCGGTACGAACTTGGTAATGGACACAACTCACTTGTTTTTTACTCTAAAACCTCAAGATCGACAAGACTTACCCGGGACGTTTTAAGGCCAATACAGAAAATTCGGACCATGGGAACGGGGTTTTGTCTGGACATTAGGCTTGGTATGTACTCGATTTTTGTTCTGAACTTATAAGTGGACGAAACACACATGTTTTCGCATGGAAAACGATACACCTAAGAGACTAGCCACTCCATTACTTAACTCGGGGCGTTCTAAGGTGAAAAAACAACGTTCCGTCCATAAAAAGTTAAAAACGATATTTATGTCCGTCCATTCGGTCGACATTAACTCGGTGTTCGGTCCGAACTTGGAAATAGACGAAACTCACATGTTTTGGAATCTAAAACCTCAAGATCGACAAGGCTTAGCCGGGACGATTTAGGGCCAATACAGAACATTTGCACCATGGGAACGGGGTTTTGTCCGTACATTCGGCTTGGTATGTACTCGATTTTTGTTCGGAACTTATGAGTGGACGAAACACACATGTTTTCGCATGGAAAACGATACACCTAAGAGACTAGCCACTCCATTACTTAACACGGGGCGTTCTAGGGGGAAAAAACAACGTTCCGTCCGTAAAAACGTAATTTATGTCCGTCCGTTCGGTCGGCATTTACTCGGCTTTCGGTCCGAACTTGGAAATTGACGAAACTCACTTGTTTTGGACTCTAAAACCTCAAGATCGACAAGACTTAGCCCGGCCGTTTTAAAGCCAATACAGAACATTTGGACAATGGGAACGGGGTTTTGTCCGGACATTCGGCTTGGAATGTACTCGATTTTTGTTCCGAACTTATAAGTGGACGAAACACACATGTTTTCGCATGGAAAACGATACACCTAAGAGACTAGCCACTCCATTACTTAACACGGGGCGTTCTAAGGGGAAAAAACAACGTTCCGTCCGTAAAAACGTGATTTATGTCCGTATGTTCGGTCAGAATTTACTCGGTTTTCGGTACGAACTTGGTAATGGACGAAACTCACTTGTTTTGGACTCTAAAACCTCAAGATCGACAAGACTTAGCCGGGACGTTTTAAGGCCAATACAGAACATTCGAACCATGGGAACGTGGTTTTGTCTGGACATTCGGCTTGGTATGTACTCGATTATTGTTCCGAACTTATAAGTGGTCGAAACACACATGTTTTTGCATGGAAAACGATACACCTAAGAGACTAGCCACTCCATTACTTAACTCGGGGCGTTCTAAGGGGATAAAACCACGTTCCGTCCGTAAAAACGTGATTTATGTCCGTCCGTTCGGTCGGCATTTACTCGGTTTTCGGTCCGAAATTGGAAATGGACGAAACTCACTTGTTTTGGACTCTAAAACCTCAAGATCGACAATACTTAGCCGGGACGTTTTAAGGCCAATACAGAACATTCGGACCATGGGAACAGGGTTTTGTCTGGACATTCGGCTTGGTATGTACTCGATTAGTGTTCCGAACTTATAAGTGGACGAAACACACATGTTTTCGCATGGAAAACGATACACCTAAGAGACTAGCCACTCCATTACTTAACACGGGGCGTTCTAAGGGGAAAAAACAACGTTCCGTCCGTAAAAACGTGATTTGGTAGGCTAAGGTAAACGAGGTTTATCTAAATGTCTTTGTATCATTTCTAAGTACTGATATGGGTAAGAATAATGGGCTTAAGAAAAAGGCTAAGTAACAAGAAAGGTTCAGAATGGTCAACCTAAGGGATAATGTATCATCAGGGTAGACTAAGGTAAACAACGTCTATCTAAATGTCTTTGTATCATTTCTAAGTACTGATATGGTGATCACATCTTGAATAAGCTACAAGACCCAAGTTTATATTACACCCACTTGATGCCATCTCAAGGTTAACTATAAAAATGAATATGAGACTAAAAACAGACAAAACTGAGAGGTTGAGTCTTTTGACTCCAGATTGATGTAATATCTCTCCAAGAAAATGACGGGGCTCAAAAGCTCACTAGGTTAAGTCTCCACACTTGTTCCTCAAGTTTCTCAAGGTGTAGTTGTATTTGCACATGTAATCTGTAATAAATGCAAGTGAATACCATGCTTATGCTCATGCAAATGTAGTATAAGACCCAACTACTTGGTGAAGCAATAAATGTCCTTAAACTTGAAAATGATAGAATTCAACTGTTATATTCATCATTGAAGGTGTACTTATCCTATTTTTGGAAAAGTCTTTGTAAAAAAAATTTTTGTTGATTTTTCAAAAATTTTGAATTTTTACATAAGTATGAATAACGAAGTTTGAAAATCATTTGCAAAAAAGATTGTAATACTTCCCCACCGCCAAACAAAAAGATTGCCTTGTCCTCAAGGCTCATACTATTCATAGGAGAGAGAGAAAGAAAGATATTACCATGAATGTACTAAAAATTCAAACCGCTTTATAAATTCCTGCCAAACAAAATTATCTCCACATACATAAAGATTACAAGGAATTCCCTACTAAGACACAAATGAAATAAAATGTACTGAAATAAAGGACTGACTCAACAGAAAATGAAATCCTAGTTTACACTCTTGATTTTAAACTTGTTCTACCGGAAAACCATCCAACCTATCACGCCAATGAGTTAATACCGGAAAAAGACCCTCACCCTCATTCATAAAATCATCGTTTCTATGTAAAGCAGGAAACCCCACATACTCAGTGTTAGGCACCCAAGTGAATAGGCGACTTCTCCTGATAAAATGATGAGTTGGATCCATAGGTATAAGTTGTGTCCAAGTACCTGTTCCTCCAGTTAGGATAGGTACGAAGGATGATCTTACATATAGCAGTAGGGAGAATCAACTGACCAGTTTGGAAAACATTCCAAATACTATCCACAATCCAGGAAGATATGTCAAGAGCACGAAAATCATTAACAATACCATAGACAGCATGCATAGTAACATCATTGACATAATCCAATCTTTCTGCACCTAAGAGATTCCGTATAACCCATAAAGCGGCAGTAGCCACATTAGCAGGAAGGCAAGTAGTAGGTGCAATATTAGCATAATTCTCAGGATAGAAAGAAAAAGTGCAAGGTCCAAAGTGATCTAGATAATTATCCAAAATATCAACTTAATTGGAAAGGAAATAATCAGTGTGTGGCAATTGAAGAGGAATACCCATAGTCCGGGTGATGGCAAAAGAATTAATAAATATTGGGAACCCATGCATAATAACCTTGAAACCATCAAAAGGAATAGCTTCCCCAAAGGGCAACGTACAGTAAAAAGTCTCTTACCATAAAAGGGGAATACACAAAGTAGAATCATAAAGAAAACCTTTCCAACCTTTGTCAAAAATCCCATCTCGAAAAGAAGCTCCATAAGGACTATCCATAACTCCCGAAAACTCCATCTCGGGGATGATCTCCATGCCATCCGGCATCCACAATCCATTCTGAACACTAGCTATTGCAAAAGAAAAGAGAAAACACCAAAAACCAGCAAGGAAACCGAGAAGAAATCAAACAAAACGAACTCAGAAAACGGTTGCCAGGTTCAAACTCGACTCGAGTTTGATTTGGCCAATAGGGAACTCGACTCAAGATCGGGCCAATTCCAGAAAATAAAAATTTTGAAAAGTTTTTTGACTTTTGAGTGACGGTCCTCCAA
Source organism: Aquilegia eximia (assembly GCA_023053565.1). Taxonomy (NCBI): domain Eukaryota; kingdom Viridiplantae; phylum Streptophyta; class Magnoliopsida; order Ranunculales; family Ranunculaceae; genus Aquilegia; species Aquilegia eximia. Next base: position 24,879,160 of record JALIGU010000001.1, read on the forward strand.
CCTTGGTTTGGTATATATAGGCTAAAAATAAAGAGTTTGAGCCCTAATAGGACTCCAACAATTGCCTAAAACCTTAAGGTTTCCAAAAATCAAACCATAACCTCCTTTCTTTTAAAATATTTGTACTTAGATCCCTAGGACCAATTTTTTTTTAAAATAACTCCACAAGTCCAGATTTTGCAATGAAGCCCAAGAATGACTAAAAATTTTCAGAAGAAAGACAAAAGTTTGCAAAATTTAAAAATTCAACCATTTTCATTGATATTTGGAAATAAAGTACAATGATTGAAATTTTTAATACAGGAGTGCAAAAACTAAAACAAAATACATAAGAAAATTACAATGGCTAAAACTAAAAACTCTCAACCCCGTCGTCGACGAGATTGCCCCTGGCCTTCGTCCAAAAGACGCTAGACGTCCTCGGCGGCATCCAAAATCTCGCCCATACCCCTCCAGAGAAGCTAGAATCATTCCTCGTTGGTATGGAGCTGGTGAAACGCCCGCTGGTCGCCGGGCCTGTACTGGATGGGCACCTCCTCCTGAGGGTCCCACAACAACTGTTTACAAGCGGACAGTCCAGGGTTGGAGACCTCGAGTCGGACGACCGACTCCGGAGAAAGAGCAGGAAGAAGTGGCGCCTCCCAGTAGCGCAAGATACTCATCACCAGGCTTGGAAGGGGAGCAGAAGTGGCTCGAACCCCGGTGATGGTAGCGAAGAGACGGTGGACTATGCAGTAGCCGTGGAGGTCCTCTTAAAGCTGCCGGAGGATATGAATCCTCTTCGAGAACAGCTCGCTCGTCCTTGTCGTCCCAAGGACATTGGTGGTCAGCCAGTAGTGCCACCAAGCCCTGGTTGACTCGGAGCCAACCAATAGAGATGTGACTGTTATACCGGTGAAACACCTGGTCATCAACGAGAATAGCCTCGATGATGTCCGGGGTCACCAACGCAGCCTCCTGCTGCAGGGGAGCCTCGTCAAGCTCGAGCGTCGTGACTAAGGATAAAGTCTCAGGCGTGAGCAAGTAACGATAGGACGGATCCCAGTTGACATACACGCCGTCATCGGTCAACTCTATTGACTCTTAAAATCGACGAACCATTTGAGGATCAAAAGGGTCGTACTCAGAGCCGAGGAGTACATCCCAACCTCGGGCGTGAATTCTCTCCACAAAACCACTCCCAAAGCGATTATCGTCGAAGAGACGGGAATAATCACGCTCACGGATAATCAGTCTAGATCTCACTATAGGAGGCATGATTCGAGGGGTTTTTGGTATGGAAATGAAGAACACAAATAAAAGAACAAAACCCCGCAAGAATTATTGAATTCGGACCACATATGAGGGAGATCGGAGGAGAGAGAAAACAGATCTGGTTGGGATTTCGAGTCGAATTTGAAATGGCCTGTAAGGAACTTGACTCGAGTTCTATAGGAGATGAAGACTTCTGTTGACTGGTTTGACCCATGTTGACTTAGTTTGACTTTTGATTTTGAAAATGACTTGTGACTTTCTAAAGACACCCGAGGGTATATGTAGAGAAGTAACTTCCCCTAGACGCTTCCCCCACTACTGGAATTAGTGGAAATGATGGTTTTACCCTCAAAATGCGTGAAGGGCACAAAATAATTCAAATTTAATTTTAAAAATTTTGTGATAATGTATAAATATATTCTTGCGAATATAAGTACCATTAAGGCGTCAAAATAAAATCCTAAAAATCAAGCAATAATGATTAAATCACAAAAATTGAAATAAATTCAAATTTGTGACCGTAATAATTATTTAACCAAGCAACCGCAACAGAGAGTGGTGGGCCGTGCCCACCCCCAAACAGAACTAGCACACAGATTTAAAAGATAGTTTATTAGCTAAAAAATCACTAAACCCGGCAACTAATAAGAAGCACTAAAGCACGATCAGGCTTAGAAGATACACAAGGCTGCCTCCCAGGAGCGCTAAGTTTAACGTCTTCAACCAGAAAGGCGGACAACCAGGATTCACTCCCTAGATAAACGCTACTGTAAAGAAAGGTACAAAAGAGATAAAACGCTAGAGTGGAATGCGCGAAATCCTAATGTCTAATATACAACAAAGAGTCTTTTAAAGTCAGATACTCGAGACTTAAAAGCAGATGGGAAATGACTTCCCCACCCCAAACAAAGTGGGAAACAGGTATGTTTGGTGATGACGCTCAAGAGAAAAGCGAGCACTGGATCAATTATACTCAGTCAGTAAGAGTTTGTGGACTATGGTCCCGACACTTTCAACCACACCTCTCAAAAAGAGACAACAGAATAGAGTAAGAGAGGGTCCGGATACCAGCAGGTCAAAGGTCAGTCTAAATAGGTAGGGTCCTCTAATAGGGTTTCCTCAATTTCAGGGGACCTTAATTCATGGAAATGCTTAAGACGTTGACCATTGACTTGAAATTCAAAGTTGTCTGCAAGGTTTAAACAAATGATAGCACCAAAGGGTGTAACTGCAGACACAAAAAAGGGACCCGACCAACAAGACTGTAGTTTACCACGAAATAAATGCAACCTAGAGTTATACAGTAAAACTTTGTCCCCAATTTGAAAATCTCTACATAAGATCTGACGATCATGTAGTTTTTTCGTATTAGCTTTATAGGAGTTGGAAAGATCATAAGCCTCATTCCAAAGTTCCTCAAGCCCAGAAAGCTGGAGTTTTCTCCTCTTACCTGCCTAGTCGAGATTAAAGTTGAGCTTTGTCATTGCCCAGAAGGCTCGGTGCTCAAGCTCTACAGGTAGGTGACAGGGTTTTCCAAAATCAAGACGAAAGGGAGACATGCTTATGGGAGTTTTGAAAGCTGTAGAGGTACTATATACAACATACATGTAGCACCATCTCTACCGTCCATCATGGTGCCACGTGTCAACATCCAATGGGCTCTCTCTTGATGACACAAGTTACAAAGTTAAAGCCAATTACTACAAAGATATTCTCTCATCATTACCTCATTAAATGCTAGGAATTGAGTTACATTGTAAGCCTATAAATATGAAGGCAAATCACTCATTTTGATCATCTTCTTATAGTCTAATGCTCTCAACACTATCTCATGGTGAGGTCTCATGATCAACGACCTCTCCAATCTCTCATGATGAGACCTCACCTCTCAGGTCTCATCTCTCTCGAGCTCTCCTCATAATCGAGCTCCCATTTTGTATCACCACCACTACTATAATAAACTTCTTTCTCTCTCTCTCTGTGGATGTAGGCACAATTGCCGAACCACGTAAACAATGGTGTTCATGTCTCAACTTTATTATTATTGTTCATATCATTACATATTTACATTATTCATTAATGTATTGACCAACCTCACAAATATGGTTAATACAAAAGCAGTACGATAGGCCCATAATGCATCATTGACTCTACGAGACCAATCAACTTTTTCAAGGTCAATTGTTTTTTGCAAAATGTTTTTAATCTTTCTATTGGAAACCTCAACTTGGTCATTGGTTTGCGGATGGTACGCAAAGGCCACTTTGTGAGTAACTTCGTACTTTTGGACAAGTTTTTGAAAAGCTTTATTGCAGAAATGGCTCACCCCATCACTAATGATCGCATGGGGAACGCCAAATCGGGCAAATATGTACTCTTTTAGAAAATTTACTACAGTTTCTTGGTCGTTGTGCCTTGTGGGAATGGCCTCGATCCATTTAGAAACATAGTCTACTGCGACCAGAATGTACAAAAAACCATGACAACCAGGAAAAGGACCCATGAAATCTATGCCCCATACATCAAACACTTCCACAGGAACAATTTGATGTAAGAGCATCATGTGACGCCTAGTGATTTTCCCTAGTTGTTGACAACGAGTGCACACAGTACAATGCATGTGAGCGTCCTTAAAAAGAGTTGGCCAACAAAAACCACACTGCAATACCTTAGCAGCTGTCATTTTGGCACTAAAATGTCCACCACAAGCATGCTCATGGCAGAACTTAAGGACTTTTTGTTGCTCCCAGTCGGGATACAACGACGAATGATCTGGTCAGGACAATACTTAAAAAGGTAAGGGTCATCCTAGAAATAATGCTTGGCATTAGCAAGGAATTTGGATCTATCCTGCTTGTTCCAATTTTGGAAACTTGTTGTTAGCCAATTAATTAACTATATCTGTGAACCATGGAGAATTCGATATTGCAAAAAGAAGCTCATCAGGAAAGTTCTCATAATTGACACTAGAATCCTCAAGACGGTCGAGTCTAGACAAGTGGTCGGCTACTACATTTTTGGTCCCTTTTTATCTCTAATCTCAAGGTTAAACTCTTGAAACAACAAAATCCAACGAATAAGGCACTGTTTAGTCTCCTTCTTGGAGAGAAGAAATCTAATAGCAGCATGATCCGTGAAGATGACAGTACGAGTACCTAAAGGTAGGAACGAAACTTATCAAGTGCATATATTATGGATAACAATTCTTTCTCCGCCGTGGTATCATTACGTTGAGCATCATTGAGAGTCTTGCTAGCATAATATATGACATGGGGCTTACCATCTAGACGTTGACCTAAAACAGCCCCAACAGCAAAGTCTGATGCATCGCAGATCAGCTCAAAGGATTTACTCCAATCAGGTGGCCTAATGATGGGTGCAGTCGTGAGGGCGGTCTTAAATTTATCAAAGGCGCTCTTGCATTATTTTGTGAAATCAAAAGGTGCATCCTTCAGCAATAAATTGGTTAAGGGGCGAGCTATCTTTGAAAAATCTTGGATAAATCGTCTATAAAATCCTGCGTGGCCCAGAAAGGCTCGAATATCCCTAATAGATTTAGGAATAGGCAAGGATGAAACAAGATTTACCTTAGCTTTATCAACCTGGATACCCTCAGGAGAGACTACATGACCAAGAACTATCCCCTTCCTAACCATAAAATGGCACTTTTCCCAGTTAAGTACCAAATTCTTCTCAATGTAACGCTTAAAAACCAAGGAAAGCTGACTAAGGCACTCTTGAAAAGATGAACCATATATGGAGAAGTCATCCATAAACACCTCCATAAATCGTTCCACCATATCACTAAAGATGTGTAACATACACCTCTGGAAGGTAGCAGGTGCATTACACAGACCAAAAAGCATACGAGCATAAGCGAAAGTGCCTGAAGAACAAGTAAATATTGTCTTCTCTTGATCTTCAGGGGCGATAGGAATTTGGTTATAACCAGAGTAACCATCTAAGAAACAATAGAAGGAATGCCCAGCTAGGCGTTCCAACATCTGGTCTATGAAGGGAAAGAGGAAAGTGGTCCTTCCGAGTGACTGTATTAAGCTTTCTATAGTCGATACAAACACGCCACTTGGTTGGAACTCTAGTGGCGACTTGTTCGTTCCTATCATTGGTAACTTCAGTCATGCCGGCCTTCTTTGAAACCACATGAATAGGACTAACCCAGGGACTATCCGAAATGGGATAAATCACACCTGCACCCAGAAGTTTCAGAATTTCCGCTCGGACAACTTCTTTCATCGCAGGGTTAAGACGTCTCTGAGGTTCACGAGAAGTTTTAGCATCGTCCTCAAGATGAATACGATGAGAACAAACAGAAGGGCTAAAGCCCTTTAATGTCATGGATGGACCAGGCAATAGCGGAATGATGCTCTAAGATAACTTCTAAAAGCTTACTCTCCTGCTCGGTAGTAAGAGATGAAAAAATAATAACATGATGACTACAGTCTGAATCAAGATGAGCATATTTCAGCTCAGGGCGAAGAGGACTCAGAGTGACAGGAGGCAGAGTGATGGTCTCTACTTGGGTCTCAGAATCTATGCTACAAACCGAGTCAAGGGCCTCAGGGTCTTTAAGTTCAAAGATAGCCACAATATTAAGAAGAGCATTGGTTTGGGCAATAGATTGGTCAATGTCAAAGTCAACATTATGCATGGCAAGGCAGTGAACAACCAAATCTTCAGGATAATAACTATGCACCATTTCATAAGGTAATGAGTCTAGAAGACACACATCTTCAGATAAGGAAAGATCAGGGGGTTGTTAGCCAAGGTTACATATATTAACTTCAACAGTCATAGAGCCAAAAGTGAGAACCATAAAACCGTTCTGGCAGTTTATGAGAGCATTAGAGGTGGCCAAAAATGGACGGCCAAGGATGATGGGTACCGAGTCATCGACAGTAGGTTCAGTATCCAACACCACACCATAATAAGCGGTTTGCAATGGTAATATGGCATTGCAAATTTTATTTGCAACACCTTTATGCCGTTGCAACTACAGCGTTACAAATACCGTTGCAAATATTTGCAACGGTTGGTTGACATTGCTATGTTTGTATTTGCAACGTCTTATTGGCATTGCTTATTCAATATTTGCAACGCCCATAGTGGGTTGCATTTATTTTATTTTGCAACGGTTATTGTTGTTGCATAACTGTTTTTAAATTGATAAATATTTGAAAATGCAACGCCAACGGTAACCTGGTACTTTGCAACATGTATTTGTAATGCTTATAAGGCGTTGCAAATTATAATAAAAAAAAAAAAAAATATATTTTTGCTATTCTTCATTAATGGTTTCCACATGCACCTGCAATTAGATGGCCTCCATTGCCTTTTCTACAAACCCATACATCAGAACAACTACTACCATATCTTGGCCTCCATTGCCTTTTCTACCATACATTGCTAAGACCTTGAAGGCAAATGCAATGTATAAAATAGTTAATAAAAACTGCTTAATATTAACTTCCTCATATAGAATGAAAGAAAGAGCCAACTGAAAACAGACTTCAGATTTCTCCTAACCATAAAGATTTTAAACCACCGAATCTCATTCCAATTTTTTAAGAATGTTAAATCACAATGTTTGTAAGCAACAATGTTAATTCTTCTAATTGGTGATGCTACATGACTAATCCCACTCACAAATTTAACAGAAACAAGACTTACTTCTTCACGGACAGGTGTCAGAAGAGGATGTGCATAACTCCTCATTGCTTTCGGAGAGGCAATATCTTCAGCTTCTGACCCTGACTCGGCAGTGGATATATCCCCACCCTTTATCTGTATCAGAGAAGATATTAACAAACCTTCAACATCAAGAAACTAAAATCAAAAAGCAGTTCCCATGCTAAAGAATTCTAAAAATGAATCGAAGTCCCTACCGCTGGGTAATGTGGCCTTGCATAAACAATTGTCTTCCCCTCACTGTTGGTAACTGTCACAATTTGTCTAACGCATTCTGCTTCACCATTTAAAACCATCTGCAACAACGTACATGTCCAATGCGATCAATACAAGAATTACAATTTTATAAAGAAAGAGCAAACATATGTGAAGTTCCGAGGGTCAATTTAAAACCTTCTGTATGATAGGGTCCTTCCATGGGCCCTTATCAGACCTGAGGCAACCTCCCTGATCCGCACAAGTACAAGTCCCTCCAAGAAATTCTGGCAACTCACTGAAGGAAACCAATATATTAAAGAAGTGTTAACTAACACTACATTAAGACTGATGTATACAATAGTTAATTTAACAAACTATAAAGGAAAAACTAAACACCTGGCATCAATTATCTCAAGCAACTTGCTCTGGTACTTGTTTCCAAGAACCTGAGGAGGAATCCTAACACAATTAATACTTAAAAAATAACCTTTATCCTCATTGAAAGTCAACCATAAAAACTACAAGCAGACAGAAGTAAAGCATTCTGGCATACATGAATCTTCGAAGTAGTTTTGGGATCAAGAAAAGACTTCACAGTGCTCCAGAGAAGCCTAAAACCAGGACCAGCATTGATGATAAACATTCGGCAAAGAGTTTGTGACATATAGATATCTTGTCATAATGCAGTAATTTAATATATAAGAGGCATATATCCGATACAGTTCCAGAGACGTACCTCGGGGTAGTTGTCTCCATCAATCTTATTCAGCCTAACAATCAGTTCTCGAGCAGATTTGCTGAAATTCTTTAAACTCTAAATAACTCAAAACAAAAACAATAAAAAGAAAAAGTCATTTTGTTGTGCTTTGAACATAGCATAAAATCACTAAATCAAAACCACTGCAACGAATTAAAAAAAAAAAAAAAAAAAAAAAAAGAAGAAGAAGAAGAGTAACTTATGTCTAAGTTAAAAGAGAGACTACAGCAAAAGTGGATCACTAGTACAAAATAAAGCAAAAGGTAGGTATGTGCCCAACGAACAACAATAACGACATTGAACTAGTGCATGATCTCCTTGATAAACCCATACCACATGGTCAACGCTTCAATGGGATTCTTGTCTTTTCTACTAGAAGTAAACGACGTAATTGCTTTCGTGCAAACACCACTGTCTTGTGTAACAACGTTGTCATCATGACACGTAGGCGAAAAAATAAATCCATTCACACAATATCTTTTATATGTGTTAACATTAAAATCCGGGCCTTTAACTAGCTGCCACAATGTAGACTTTGTATCACCAACTACCAATAACTGTACAAAAAAAAAAAAAAAATATAGAGTATCACTTAATACTATATTAATTTATTACACACAAAAATATACTTATATGTGTACACACTTATAAAACAAAATTCACCTTATCACATAACCAACCAATAAATTTTGTTTGAATCTCAACTTCCTTTTTGGCTGCCCTTTTTCCTTTACCAGTAGTACAGACGAATTCATCGCAATAAGAACTGCATTCCACACACACACACACACACACACACACACACACACACACACACATATATATATATATATATATATATATATATATATATATATATATATATATATATATATATATATAAGTATAATTTACTATAAATCAAATCAATCTTGGTTGGTTAATAATTTACTATAAACCAAATTTCCTACCTGTAGTACTCCGCAAGTCCTTCAACTTCTAATCGAAAAAGTACCCATCTACGTATTTGTACAAACTGTGTTGCTGTTAGCAATATAGTTTTACCTTCAATACACCGTTCGATATTGCACTCACCATCTTCTTCAACTTCTAGAGAAGAATAATGATTTTCATCTTGTGTTTTTGGCATGTACTCCATGGCGTACCTAACAGATTCTGAAACCATATAGGACTCGGCAATTAAACCTTCAACATATCGTTTGTTGCTGGGTATATCTTTAAAGTCTTTCATTGACCTATTGGAATAACTCATTTAAAAACTGTTTTAAGTTAATTAATAAATATCAAATAGTTTTAGAAAATGAGAAAAAATTTCAATACCTCTCAAATGGGTACATCCATCTTGGATGAGTAGGTCCACAAATCAACGCCTCGTCAGCTAGATGAACCACAAGATGTACGGTAATAACAAAAAACGAAGGTGGAAAATATTTTTCCAACACGCAAAGTGCTTCTGCAACCATGTACTTAGCATCTTGGATGATTTTTCGGTCTAAAACCTTTGAGCACAAAAGTCTAAAGAATAGGCTTATCTGGTTAATTGCTCTCCTCAAGTCACGGTATTTTGGAAAGGCATGTTGAAGCAAAACAGGTATCAGATACTGCATTATAACATGATAGTCATGTGACTTGATTATATGTAAAGCGGGTGGATTCAGAGTAACAACATTTCTCAAGTTTGAAGAAAAGCCAGTAGGGAGCTTCAAGTCCTTTAAAATATGGATGAATTGCCTCTTTTCGTCTTTATCTAAGACAAAAGCACCTTTCGGTTTTATCATTTTCCCAGTATCCTTGTCTTTGTACATATGTTGACCTCTATGAATTCCCAGCTTCTTCATATCTGCACGTGCCTTTACAGTGTCTTTGGATCTATCTTTCACATCAAAGATCGTGTTCAATAAATGCTCTGTAAAAATTTTCTCAATGTGCATCACATCAAGAACATGTCGAACTCTATGATCGCTCCAATAATCCAAATCAAACAAAATGGACCTTCTGTAGAAAGCCTTTGTTACTTCATCACCATTGTCATCCTCCCCCTCCTCCTCCTCCTCCTCATCCCGTTCATCTGCACTCGGTCTTTTCCTCTTCCCACATTTAATGACTTTACCATGTGTAAATTTGACTCGATTAACCTTTTCCAAAGGCTCGGGTCCTCTCAATCGTTGTGGAGGAGGATTTTTCTCCTTTGTTCTCAAACCTAAATGTTTACCATCCCTAAATGGGTGATCCATTTCAAGAAATTTGCGATAGTTTGGGTAAACAATCTTACTACTCATAGTCATACGAAAGGAATCAGTTTCATCTCCACAAACAGGACAAGCTTTGTAACCATGTGTGATACAACCAGATAAATTCCCTAATGCAGGAAAATCATGAATCCCCCACATCAACATGGCCTTTAATGTAAAATGTTGCATCTTGTGCATGTCAAAAGCAGGCACCCCTTCATCCCACAATTGATTAATCTCATCAAAAAGTGGTTGAAGAAAAACATCAAAATTTTGGGATGGTGCCTTCGGCCCTGGAATAAGCAAGGACAATATTTGGAACTCTGGTTTCATGCATAAGGAAGGTGGTAGATTATAAGGTACTACAATGACAGGCCAAACACTGTAACTAGAAGATAGAAGGCCACGTGGATTAAACCCATCTGTTGCAATTCCGAGCCAAACATTGCGTCCTTCATTAGCAAAACCTGGCCATTTTAATTTAAATGTTCTCCATTGTACAGAATCAATAGGATGACGCATGTGGTCATAAGAAGGTGTTGCACGAGCATGCCAGGTCATTGCATCAGCTATCCACGGAATTGTATACAACCTCTTGAGTCTTGGAATTAAAGGGAAATGTCTTAAAACCTTTCTCGGCTCTTTTGATTTTTTTTTTATTGGTTTTCCCCTCTCGTACTTTAAACCTAGGTTCTCTACATTTAAAGCATTCATCTGCATGTTCATGCTCCTTATAATATAAAACACAATTATTTACGCATGCATGAATACACTTAGCCTTCATCCCTAGATCTTTTAACATTTTCTTCATAATTGGGTATTTCGTTGGCAATGTGTTTCCTTTTGGTAACCATTTTCTAACTAAACCCAATACTGCAGTTACACTAGCTCCTGACCAACCAAATTGTTTTTTTAAGTGGTGCAATTCCACAATAGCAGAAAGAGTTGTCTCAGGTCTCTCACATGAAGGGTACAATTTCTCTTTTGCTTTTTCCTTATATTCATTATACCTTTTGGGTAGGTCTGGTTCGTGATCAACATGCATTGTATACTCATCAGTACTACCTGGTACCCCTTCGTGTTTTCCGTAAGCAACATCAACAAAATTTTCCATTCCAATCCCTCCATCAACCATAGTTTCTTCCTGAATATTTACCCTTTTTACTATATACGGTTTTTCACCATGTAAAACCCATACTTTATACGTTGGGTCTATACAGCTTAAAATCTAATGTCTTCTTAGATCTTGAAGGGATACACTCTTTATATTTTTGCACTTCTTACATGGGCAAGTACATGTTGTGGACCCAGAATTATTTAATTCCACAAATTTCACAAAATCCCTGACCCCTTCCAAATACACATCACTAAATCTATTTCCTTCACTCATCCACTCTTTTTGAATTGGGTGCGACATTCTGCAAGACTATATAAAGAAAAGATTTAGGAGCTTTCAAAATTTATAAAACAATCTTGTTTTATTCTCGAATTTGTCATCCTAACAATGCACTTGATCAGATTACTTGGGCTGCACAATAAAACTATTCAATACCATCTAAGCTAAGATTGTAGGTTGGTTTCAGTGAATGATAAACAGGTACACATTAGTGAGGATGGTAATTCAAAGAGGATAGGGAGAAAAGCAAGAATAATGGATTTAGGGAAGAAGATGGGGGAAAAGCTTGAGGAGAAGAGGCGTCACATCGAAGAAAATAGCAGAAACATTGTTGAGAAGATGAGTGGACCATGATAAAACACCATATGATCCTGCTGAATTGGCTCTGTGCGCTCCCTATCCATTGGTACCTACCTATATTATTATAAGGAGAAAAGTGGGACTGCGAGGGAGTGTATTACTGTTAGTGCAAAAAGGAAATTTACTAACTGATTATTTTTTAAGGAAAAAACGACGCTGTATAAAACGAGTAGCAATGTACAGTTAGTGCAATGTAATGTTGTACTATTCTAGTTGGCATTTTGCAATGTATTATTGCTATACCACAACAATGTCTTGCGCAAGAAATCAATAACAAGGACTACTACAAGTAAATTCCTAAATACAAATAAACCCAAGAATAGGCAGAAGTCAAAAAACATTGTTTACAGAAAATCAAATTATCTGAACTATAACAATTAAATTAAAAAAAATTCAGGAATTAGTGAAGCTGAAGAAAATCAGATTATGGGTGGATTTTTGGGGCTTTCAATCAATTATCAAGAAAATCTCAATTTTGTAACTTTAAACTTATAAAGCCATGATTTTGATACCAAATCCCACATATACAAGAAAGTAAAAGAAAAAAAAAATCAAAATCACTCATTATAGTTACCAATAGTTACCACAAAGAAGATGAAAAACTTTTCTGAGCAACGACAGTTTTTTATTTATAGAAAGAGAACTCGAACTGAGAAATCGTCTGATTATAGTGCTATTGAGATGATTAAAAAGAAAGAAACAATTGAATTAATCTTACCAGTAATCTTACAATTGAAAGAATTGAATTATAGTTACCACAATTGAATTAATCTTACAATTGAAAGAAACAATTGGATTATAGTGCTATTGAGATCTTACCAGTAATCTTCTGGTGGTGGTGGCGGTGGAGTTTGAGAAGAGAAGAGAGAAAAGAAGAATTGATATAATCAGCGAATTGAAGAGGATGTAGTTATGGAGTTTGAGAAGGAGAAAGGGGAGTTTCATAGAGCTTTGCTCGAGTTAGGAGATAACTTCCTTCGGCATCACACCAACTGATTTTCGTTTGCAACCCTTCTTCTAATCACGCAATAAAAACGTGCCGCGTGATTAATTTAATTTTATTTTTTAATATAATATGCAACTAAAAATACCGTTGCAAATTTAATTTGAAACAGTCTATTGAAAGCGTTTCATGGTTGCAACGGTGAAAACAATTTGCAACGCCATATTGGCATTACAAACTTGCAACGTTTATATACCATTGCAAAACAAAAAATGGGTAGTTGCAAATTCAGTGTTTTGGTGTAGTGCAACACCACAAAGTCAACGGGGTAGTAAAAGTCAGACACTTTAACTAACAGGTCCTCAACTATTCATCTAGGTACTTTCAATGATCTGTCGGCCAATTGTAATGATATTTTCGTGGGTTTCATGTTTGTTAGACTCAGGCTGAGGTACAAGGAGTAAGGGAAAAGGTTAACACTCGCTCCTAGGTCTAAAAAAGCTTTTCCCATGAATTTGTCACCAAGCTTGCAGGGTATGGTCGGTTTTCCAGGGTCCTTGTATTTTACCACGCCGTTATGTTGGGCAAGTGCAGAGAATTCTTCCGCCACAAACGCATTTTTAGGCACATTTGTTTTTCTCTTGGCGGTACACAAGTCTTTCAAAACCGCCTTAGCATAGGAAGGTATCTGTTTAATAGCCGTAAGGAAGGGTATATTAATATTTATATGTTTGAACACATTAAGTACTTCCTCTGCTTGGACTTCCTTTAGAGAGCTTGTGAGTCTCTGGGGATAAGGTACGGGCGGGTTGTAAGTTCGTGGAGGATCCACAATCTCACGGGCAGGCTTCTTCGGCTTAGAGGTGGTCGCCTCATTAGCCGGAGCTTTAGGTGGGGTAACAAGTGCAGAGGTAACCGGGGTCACAAGGTTGGGACTCGGTGTATAATTAATTTGATTATCAACCTGTTTTCCTAACCTAAGGGTGGAAACCGATTTTATTTCAGCAAGCGGTACAGACGGATTTGCAGTATCCGTCACCAAGGCAACTCCCTTGCCTTTGGGGTTCGGGATGGACTGTCCCAAAAATCTACCCTTTTCATCAAGTTTTTGTTCAATCCTATGGATGGCTTGGGCATTCGATTCAATGGACGTCTGGGTCTGTTGAATGAAACGGGCAAGCACATCCTCAAGGGAGGTCTTAGGTGGGGCAGATTGATTAGTTGGCACATGGTCCCTGGAACCACTCATGTGATGAGTATTGTTCGAGTAAGGGGGGACCCGTGCCCTGTTCCGATTATCAGTGTTACCAACATACGTGGCATTGCTACGTTACCCATAAGAGTTATTAAAACCAAGTGGAACCGCATGGTGATTATTAGAATAAGATAGATTGGAGCGGTCCATGTATGGGTACGTGGCATTGCCCTTAGTAAAGTTGGTCCTCCCGGCGTAGTTAAACGCACAGGCTTCCTCAGTTTCTGGTGAATTATAAAGGAGAGGGCAAAATTCAGCAGTGTGGGTCTGGTCATGACAAGCATCACATGGGAGAGTGGAAGCACTCATAACAGGTGATGGGGGCTTTAAGGTATTCCCAAGTGCTTCTACCTGTTTGTCTAAACCATGAAGTAAAGTTTTAAGTTCAGAGTCGGGTTTGACTTCATATATACCTCTAGGTTTATCAAATGAGTCTGGGGTAGTGTTTCTCGGGGTATGTCCAGGTACGTCCCATTCCTAGCTATTGGTAGCAATCTTTTCAAGGAAAGCTAGAGCCTTGGTGGTGAAATAATCAAGGAAATCTCCACCACTTATGCTTTCAATTGTGTTTCTAGTCATAGTATTAAGGCCTCTATATAGAATCCTAACTTCAGTGTCATCGACTTTGTGGTTTGGACACCGAAGAAATAGGTCTTAAAACCTCTCCCATGCATCAAAGAATATCTCGCCCTCTTTTTACCAGAAACTTCTTGTGGCATCAACTATGTCATTAGTTCTGGTAATAAGAAAGAATTTGGTTTACTTAGTTGAGCCCAAGTGACAATAAAATTGGAAGGAAGGCCATGTAACCAGTGAGATGCTCTATCCTCAAGAGGAAAGGGGAACCATCTCAAGCTAACTTCCTCCTCAGACAAATGCTTCTCCTTAATAGTATTGAGAACGGTCAGAAACTTATTGAGGTGCTGATATGGATCTTCCCATGGAAGTCCATGGAACTTAGGCAACATACCCACAATCTGTGGGTGAATGCCATAGCTATCTGCAGTTGTCTCGGGCAAGACTATATATGCAGGTAGGTGGCCCAGTGGCCAAAGGTAAAAATAATCCCGTATGGTAGCTTCTTGAGCAATAGGGGCAGGTGTTACTTCAGAAAGTGAAGTTGAGTTGTTGAACTCTTCTTCAGAAGGTATGGACGTTGAGTCGTTAAACTCTCCCTCAGGAGAAGGAGTGAGGTATGTGATTGTGCTCTTTGTGTAGACTGGAATAGGTTTGGACAAGATTTTACCTGATCTAAGATGCATGCAACATGTGCATTACATATGCCACAAAAGTCCTAACCATTCAAAAGCATCTAACAAGGGGTTTACAAACTAACTCAATTTTGTGTTCACCCAAGTCAATGAGTCATTTCCAAGCTTCCCTTGTGAATTCTACCTATATTTTGTGAGTCAAGCAGCGAATAACCAGTGTGGGAGGTTTTCCGTGCGTAAGCAACGGTCCTTAATTAAGAAACCACAGTGATTCTACAGAAGTAATTTGTAGGGGTTCCAGACCCAATTCCTAACTTGTGCTCCAATCAAAGAATTGTTCATGCAGTACTAGTTGAAATATCTGCTCAAGGCCTCAAATGAACATCGTGATAGCATGGCTTTAGTTGGTTCAATTTTAAAGCTTAAGATATTGCAATCAATTGATATTAGGTTTCACTTTTAGGCCAGGTCCGCCTTGCAGTCCCGGTTTAACAAGTAAAAGTAGAATTAAAATCAAGCAACAATCAAGGTCATGCTAACCAATACAGAAACTCCTCTTGCAGGGGATTTGAGGAGGGTTAGGAGAATGCTTACCTCCCACTTTGTGCTAAAAAAAATAAAAATTGCCAAACAAGCGCACAAAAGTGGGGAGAAGACGAGTTGAAGTCGACTAAGGGGAAACCGCTCCTTGGGTTTCAATCGTCCTTAGTAGACTCAAGGCTAGCTCCACAACCTTGCTCTACTTTCCACCGCGAACACACAATAAAATAAATCCTAACAACACCTACTTTAAAAATATTATAACCTCGACCCCTTCGTGGATCGAATAATTAAATATCTTACAAGTCTCTAAAAATGCTGAAAAAAATAGACTACTTAGTTCACCTCACAATCTCTCAACAGGAAAAAAACATTTCTTAAAAAACTGCTCTGGAACGTTCTGGAAAATTCATGCAAAACGAGGCAATTTCCTGCCTGGAACTCGACTCGAGATGGCTACAGGCCAATCTAAACTCGATTCTAGTTCGGGATCAGATCCAACCAGTAACTTTTCAGGAAAAATCCTGAACGCGCGTCTTTCTTAAAAATTTGATCTTTACTCCGTTTTTCGAGCTTTTTTCAATCCGTCTTCTCTGCAAGATCAATAAGAGGACTAAGTAACAAAACACTTAAAAAAAATAATAAAAAGAATTAAAAATAGAAGGGTGGGAGGGATAGAAGTGGGATGATGTCCCGAAACAACTATTTTCGCTTGTGTTTGAATGAACTCCGTTCCTTAGAGCAGCAACGGCGCCATTCTGATAGAGGCCAAATGTGTTTAATCTCTAACCTCTAATCAAAAGATTATATTTTTAAGTGTTTTTCCTTCTTGTGCCTGTATAAATTGGTTATCAAAGTAGACAAGTAACAAGCAAGGGTCGTACCCACCTCAGAGGGGGAGATCTTAGCTCAAACACAATTGAAAACAACGGTTAAGAAACACGAAGGGAATCAATAAACAAGATTTAAGATTGATTCTAAGTTCCTACAGTCTATGATAATAAGTAAACCCTAACTTAAGAAAATGGTAGAGATGTAAAGAAGATATATGATGACAAAGGGGGAAGAATTGGTATCCACAAACTAAATCATGCAAACATAACATGTTGTACCTTCATGTTCAATCTATAATAATTAATTAGTCACCTCTCGGTTATTCCAACTAATCATTAATACCTATAATAATCAAGTAATCACGTCTCAACTATTCCACTCAATTAAAACGGGATTCTCTTATGCATGTTATTGAATATGTCTTATTAATCAAACCGTCACCTCTCAGCTATTCAATTTAATTAACTCAACATATTATTCATAACTAAATCATCACCTCTCAACTATTTGACTTAATTACAAAATGGTTCCAATAAAAGATATCAACTGCAGACATATAATAATCACCTCTCAGCTATTTCACTACACATCTTTAATCAATATAAATAAAACCATTAAAGCTAGGTCTCCCTAAACCCTAATAATAGTATTTTAATAACATGGATAACAATAACATCCAAATAATCATACTTACTTCATACCGCGAATTAGAAGTAAATAAGCATTAAGAACTATAAATCACACAATGAACAATAAGAACAAACATGGTGCTTTTGCATCATCTAGAATGCTTCAACCATCCCCCTGAAGAGATTTAGCTACTCATCCTTGATGATGACACCATGGAATAAATAAATAAATAAATAACAAAACATCATAATGGAAAAGTGATTTGATTTGATTGATATGAATTGAGTTTGATACAAAGAAGAAGAAGATGAACTTTCACTCACAAATATTCACTTTTCTCTCTCTATGAAAAACTCTAGATCTAAAAGATATTATTCTAAAAGATACCTAAACCTTAACTACTACTTCTCTTATATAGAAAATACAAAGTAGAATACTTGCATGCAAATACTTCCAAATTAGGTCAAATTCGTGGCTGCTGCTGTTGGTCATCTATAGGTATTATATTTTTAGCAAAACTTAATTCTCTTGGGCTTAAGTTGTAGCTTGGACCAAGACCTTTAGTTTGATAGCTCATGGGCCTAAATCAGACTTCTGGATCTCCTTGTAGAGCCTTTTTAAGTTTGGACTTTAAATAAAGCCCTAAATAGAAATTCTGACTTGTGGGCTCCAATAGGACCCGGTTTGGGTTGAGATTCGGACTGCCCCACTTTGACATAAAATCAAGTCCAACTGGTCTGACCGTGGGGTGCCCTCAGTAGATCTGTAGGTGCAAATATTAATTCTCATTCTCTTGTGCAAATAACACCTTTTTGCTTGCTTTTCTTGACTTTTCGCGGGCTTTAACATAATATTCGCATTTTGGCTCATAAAACCTACACAATAGACAAGAAAGCACTAATCAATAGATATAACACAATAATATAAGCTAAGTGCTAGACAAACAAGGTGTTATTCGGGGGATAAATATACACTTTTGAGAACATATCACTCTTCACTGACATCCTTAAGTTTATAAATCTATTTGGAAGAAGCATATTCAACCAAAATCTGATCTAATGTTTGGGCCTACCTCAACTAAAGGGATTCTTTTGAATGATAAGTGAGGATAAGTCAACCCAACTCAAAAAGCAGTTAGAACTACATCGAGTGACACGATGATTTTGTTGCGTACATCAATTATGTTCCCATGGCTTCCCTATCCTCGTAGCAACTTCATGTACAAATGATTTGAGACTTTGAGGACTTGAAAGTTAGGTTTGTAAGGTTGATGCCTCAGTAATTGCACTAATGATCCATCACTTGATTTAGTGTAAATTACTGTAGTTCTTTTTAATATGCAGCAATCTGGACCTGGTATTACTGCACTGGATAAATTCAAATAAGAGTTAAGAGGAATAATAGCAAGAGTAATGTGTCATTTGTTTGATCCTCCAATTCCTTCCATTCAGTTATCTTCCTCTTTTGAGCTGAAAGTGTGTAGGAATAATTTGGGCTATATATATGAAGATTTAAAAATTAATATAGAATCATATGCAATAATAAAGGCAGATCGTTGTGTTCTAGGTATAACATACTATATTTGGTTGTTATATACTCCCTCCGTCCAACTTTTATAGGCGTTTTTGGCGTTTACACATGGATTAAGAAACTATAATTAATGAGGCAAAAGTGATAAATTTTCTACAAACATTTCCAATTTTGCCCTTATTTAATATTCCACTTTATTAAATTTTAGAATTAAATACAATACACAATATTTTAGGTAACTACATATACCAACACCAAATTTGGCGGATTTTCTTTTTAGCTTCCAATTTTAAATTTTCATATTGCTACATACTCTATGAGAAAGATTTGATGAAAATTTTTTGATAGAGATTTGATGAAGATTTGATGAAAAAATCTTCCAGAGATGGAAAGATTTGATGAAGATTTGATGAAAAATTTTCAAATCTTCTTCAAGTTTCTTGTAGACATCCATGGTGATTGCAAAGTAGTGAGATTTGTTGATAGAAGTTTTTTGGAGAAGAGATTATAAAGTAAATGAAATTGCATTTTCAAGATATTCAAACTTAGAAAATTGGAATAAGACTTTAAAATTGTTGATAACCATGCAAAATTAATAAGGGCAATTTGGTAATCTGAATTATTTTTTCATCTTGAGAATGATAAAATGGACAAGGTTTTGGGACAAAAAATAAGCTGAAAAGCGCCTATAAAAGTTGGACGGAGGGAGTATGTTCTTATGCCTTGTTTGTTACTGTATTTGGCTTTTCAGTATGCAAAAAGTATTTAAACTTATATTATATTCGTATCATTGTTTTCATGCAATTCCTAACCGCAGACTGCAAAAATAGATTTCGAACACAAGTTGTTGCAACGACTATAATAACAGTGAGAAGGAATCGAGGCAATAGTAGTGGTGTGTGCTTCATATCATGTCAATACCTTCTTGGTTTGATCATCTAATGCTGTCAATAATTTGATTTTCTTAATTTTCTTTTATTAAATTCCAAGGCTTGAATTCTTAATAATTATCCCAACTTCTATAGTACGTTAAGAACATTGGAGCATCTCATAGCAGGTATTCATTGGAGTAACCTTTTCCGACCTTCAATGGAATTAGAATATCTAAACTGTGGAGTTTACCATGGAGTTCTATGTAACTTTAACCGATGAACAAGATGGCATTGGTTCCCAGTTTCACACTTAAATAGTTGTCATAAGTTGTATCATTAACATTTTACAGCTTATACTAAATGGGCAACTACAATCATCTATATAATTAAGCACAATGCATTAGCAAGCAGTATAGTTGAAGTAAGCAGAGAGATCTGTGGTAATAAGTAGATCTGGTATATATGTGCTTAGAAGTTAGAACTAACCAAGTTGATACCATCTTAGTATCAATGAAGTCTTAGACATGCAGGTAGACCATTTCTTGATTTGTTTCACAAGTTTCCCTGTTGCTTTAATGGTTTCAAATCTGATATCAAGTTGAAAGTTGTTCAACCAAAGGTACTCATATTTTCAAAGCCAAAAGAACTATTAACGGTGGAATTAATAGAAGAACAATTATACAAATGGCCGAAAGGGACGGAGCATGAATTTGGGATGTTGGCATGGAAGTTCTTATGCTATCATTTATTTGGGTCCTCTGGAGTCTGGAAGCATAAAAATCGTTGGTTGTTCAAGGAAAAACGTTGATATCGTGCAATGTACTGTATTTTTTTCTTCATGGGGCATAGTTTTGCCGACTTAATAAGATTGTGTGAAAAAAAGAAAGTTGGATCCCTTGGATTACCGATAATAAACGTAACTATTTTTCGAAAATTTAAAAATATTCAAAGATAATACACACAACTCAAAATTAATTATTTCAAAAAAAAAAAAAAAAAAAAAAAAAACAAGATGTTACCAGCGCCCGGTGCATAGCACGGGTTCCATAACTTTTTTTGCCCATCTGGGCTTGGCTTTTATTATGAAAAATGAAAAATAAAATAAAAAGGGAAGGGAGAAGAGAATTACTCGACACTTCGACAGCAAAGATCTTATAGTTTCTTTTGTATTTTTCATGTTTTTTGTAATCGCAAAGGTCTTAGTTGTCCTCCTCAGTCTTCGCGGGTCCGAAGGAAATACGATTTTCTCTCCTCCTTATTTCATTTCCTCTCTCTCTTAACGAACCAAATGCCATTCCCCTTTCTTTCTCTCTCTCTCTCTCTCTTTTTTTTTTTTGTTTTCTCTCCCTTTGAAATCTCCTTAACAAGATCATTATCACCATCATCAGAGAAGAGAATAGAAGTTATTCATTTATAATCCCCATCCATCGATCTTGACATGAAGTTTTGGTGATTTCAACAGGTTTGTGATTCTGGGTTTTAATTAATTTTACATTTTGATTTTTGGCTTTTGATTTATTTCTTGTGTCATGTATGACATTAATGGCGATTTTGCATTTTATTCTCCTTTTTTTTTTTTTTTTCTTGGTTTTGAAAGAATTAAATTGTCTTTGAAAGAGGCATTTCTGAATCATGCACGTAAAATTTTATATGCATGGATTTTTTTTATTTTTTTTTCACTTTTATAATTCTAAATTTGATTGAATTTATATTTGATTGTATTGTTCATTTGTTGAATTTTTGTGTTTGTGGAAATTGATATTTTGGGATATCTTCTTTCCTGTGATGAACATTTAGTTTTCGAGAGTGTAATTACGTCCAAAGGGGGAAATGTCTAGCTTTGTAGGTGTTCTTGTTTCTGATCAATGGCTTCAAAGCCAGTTTACTCAGGTCGAACTTCGCAGCCTAAAGTCCAAGGTATTTCTTATTTGTTCCCCATTTATTTCTTATTTATGAATTTGATCAGTTTATGTTTGATTTTTTTATCATTCTTTCTTCATTATTCTGAATTTCAGTTTGATTTTTATTTGAATGTATTTATACAAAAAAAAATTACGCCAGTTTTGTGATTGTGTGAAATCGTGGTGCATTTTTTTTTTTTTTCCAGTTTATTTCGCTCAGGACTCAGTCAGGCAAAGTTACAGTGGGAGATATACCACCTGTAATGGCAAAAATAAAGGCTTTGAATGAAATGTTTAATGAGGATGAGATTAGAGCCATCTTGTGTGAGTCAACTTCAGAAAGCGATGAGATTGATTTTGAAGCATTTCTCAGAGTGAGTTATCTTTTTTGCATGTTTACAAAAAGTTAAAAATCAATGTAAAGAGAGGAGCTTGATGACAATTTTCGTGAACTGTGGTGTGAACAGGCGTATTTGAATTTGCAAGCCCGAGCAACAGCAAAAGTGGGTGATTCGAAGACGTCTTCTACATTTCTTAAGGCCACAACTACCACCCTGCTCCACACCATTATTGAGTCAGAGAAGTCTTCTTACGTTGCTCACATCAACAGTTATCTTGGAGAAGATCCCTTCTTAAAGAAATATCTCCCTATAAATCCAGCAACAAATGAACTTTTTGACCTTGTGAAGGATGGAGTCCTTCTCTGGTAACATCATTATCTCAGACTCTCTATTTGGTTATAAACATACTAAATGTTTTGTGGTTTTCATGCATTCTATGCTTGTTATGCAGTAAGTTGATCAATGTTGCTGTTCCTGGGACAATTGATGAACGAGCCATAAACACCAAACGGATATTAAACCCTTGGGAGAGGAACGAGAACCATACACTCTGCCTCAACTCTGCCAAGGCTATTGGGTGCACTGTGGTAAACATCGGAACACAGGACTTGGTTGAAGCACGGGTGAGTAAAGGCTTGTAATATGAGTTTTGTTGAGTTCATGTTTGTTGGTTTGAGTAGCCTCTGCTAAATTTTCTTTTGAACATACATTGATTTTGTTGTCTTCTCTTTTTCTTTTTCTTTCTTTTTTTTTTGTAGCCGCATCTTGTACTTGGTTTGATTTCTCAAATTATAAAGGTGAGCCTTCCAATGGTTTTGTTATTTCGCATTATATTTACTGTAGGAAAATAATGCTAAAAAGTGAGCCTAAGAATATCAGGTTACAGCGATTTGAACCTTGAGACTTATTTTAATATTATATACTTCGAGATGCATTCATGTGATATCGTGAATTGATCTATTGTATATGGCAGATCCAACTGTTAGCAGATCTTAACCTAAAGAAGACACCACAATTGGTGGAATTGGTAGATGACAGCAAGGTCAATTGTCTTATCCAACCCTTTCCCTATTGTTGCAGTTTGAGCTTGTTTGCCTTTAGATATAGGACTTAAGGCTGACTGTTGCCATATGTTTCTGTGGCATTTGCAGGATGTAGAAGAGCTTATGGGTTTAGCGCCGGAAAAGATACTGCTAAAGTGGATGAATTTTCATCTAAATAAAGCAGGATACAAGAAACAAATTACAAACTTTTCTTCTGATGTAAAGGTAAAATTATAACATCATGTAATTTTGGGTACTTTTGTCTTGTAGACGTAGACATGAAGGTTTCAACATGTCCCTTAGTGCTTTACCAAAAGGATTACCCTGTGGATTTCCCTTGAGGCATTCAAGGGATGATAGGGATTGCATCCATCCACATGTACGGCACTTGCTTTTAGTTGATCTTGGCTTACTATACCAAGGAGATCATTTACTGATTAAAATAAAACAAAATAGACTGCCAAGAGAAATTTATGTAAAGCACATACTGTTGAGAGTGGTTCCATTCACATAATATTCTGTCTTTCTATATAGTAGATTGATTGAATTTATAGGTTACTCCTTAGGATACATCTGCTTAGTTAAAATATGTTTTCAGGTGTCTCTGAGGTTCCAAATGCTTAGATGGTTATTGGTTGGAGATATTCGCAGCATGGTTTTAAACGAAATTGAAAGCTTACAAATTTTTTAATATGAAAATTTCACCGCCACCCACCCACCCCTTCTTAATCCATTTCCTGCATAGTAAGCCTCTGATTGAAGTGGGTTTTCCTTTTATACTTAATTTCGAAAAGATTAATCTTTGTGGATATATATTTTTTACTTCAAATACTAAAGTTGAGCACTAGTCAGGCGACAAGGACATGGACCTGTAAGGCTGTAACTACAATGGTTGACATACAATTATGGTTTCAAGTGAAAAGCAGAATTTAGGCTGTATGCCTTTAGGGAGGATATCTTCACTTTGTTATCATATGCAAGGGTCGTACCGTGGCAGACTGGGAGACGGTGACTTACACTATATTGAAGTGTCTAGTATTGGAAATTTGGAATCTATACATTAATAAATAAGAATGAAACATAACTGTTTTATGGATAGCAAGGCTTTCGCAATGTGCATTGGAATAAGTTCTATTGTGATTCATATGTGATCTATTACTTCTATTTTAAAATATGATTATTCAGTATCAAATTGCTTGTGCATGAGATATTACTGGACGATGTGATTTAGGTTTGTTAGCATGAATATATGTTTGAGTTTGATATTAAATATGTACTTTAACTTGCCTCTGAATAACTATGTAGTATCTTTTATGTATGATGACATGAAGTATACACTTGCAGGATGGAGAGGCTTATGCTTACCTGCTTAATGTTCTTGCACCAGAACACTGTAGCCCAACTACTTTAGATACCAAGGATCCCAGTGAAAGGGCAGAACTTATACTAGAGCATGCAGAAAAAATGAACTGCAAACGGTATCTAAGTCCCAAAGACATTGTTGAGGGGTCCGCAAATTTGAATCTCACATTTGTTGCACAGATATTCCATCACAGGTTAGAAATTGGTTCTTCTTAATTATCTTTGTGCTGCATTTGGTCAATGTTTTTGTTCACATTTTCTGTATAATGTAACATAGTGATAATTGAGGCACATCTTACATGTTATAGAAGAACAATGTTACTTGAAAATGTTTTGAGCTATCATCTTCCTTGCCTACTTATAATTAAGTTCTCTATGAATATGGGCTCGAACTTAGCCTCTTGAGTTTATTAAAATTATTGATCTACGAAATATTGTGATGAAGGGATAGTCTAATCTTGTATAGGACACCTCAATAGCAAAAAACTAGTAACACTCATCTGAAGTCAAGATGATTCATGTGAAATGCTTCTGAAAAGGTGTTCAAGTGCTGAAACTAATGTCTTTGCATGCTCCAACAAATAGGGTGGCTAAGATTTGGTTGTAAACCATCTACATCTTACACCCCAAGCTTCCACCAAAAAGATCTAAACTCCAGATGGAAATTCCAAATCAAAAGAGGAATAAGGGTTCTCCAATGATGAACATGATACCAGCAAGTGTGGAACCTCAAACACTACCAATCAGAGCAACAACACTGAATGGGAGGTTTACAATGTTATTCACCAAGAATTTCGTCTGTCCAAGTGAAATCACAACTACAATGCCAAAAGGGAAGTAGTTTCAAATGAGTAGGGAAGAAATTTGGATTAAAATTTTAATTGCTGGGCTTCGACTGTGGAGAATGAAAAGGTTATTCTCTGAATTCAGTTGGCTTTGTGTGAGACTAGGCAAGGTAGGCTATTCTTCATGTCTGCCAAAGCGATAAATGTTGATCTCACTAAAGGAAAGGAGTTCAAAATGGGGTGGGGAATTAGTAAATAATAAGTATTTATTAACTGCAATTAAATTATGGTCAAGCCTTACTTGTCGTGGATCTTTTTTTTCCGAATCTTCTCAACAAAGTCATTGTCAGCTGATAATAGTATGATTCAGGTGATCCAATGGTTAAGTCAAAACAATACACTTGGTAACTTTCCAATATTTATTTGCTTATAAATAATAACTCAAACACAGTAAGGGAATTTGATCTTTGCGTCAAAGACATTCCAACTACGTTGGCACCCCTTAGGACATTCAGTTATTTGTTTGCGTTGTTTTTTATGCGGTCAATAGATACCAATCTGGAATGGTATTAGAGACATTTCAGTCAAAGCATGGGGATTCGGGGGGAGATGGTTATAAGAACCTCTCCATCTGAAGAACAGTCATTCTTATGTAACAAACTGAAATGCAGTGTTTAAATGAAATAGGCAACCTGGTGGTAGCTTCAAATCATTCCCTTTTGCAAAAATATTTTTCTGCAAATTTTCTGTTGAGCTTCTAAACATCTTTCCCTTAACCAATTTGTGGGGTTTGTTTTAGCATATTTATTATTTTGGTGCTTTGTTAACTTAAATTCACTATATGGTTATGGATTTTTTTTTTCCTGCTTGAAAATGGATTATCTATTTAACCTTCCCTTCTGCAGGAATGGCCTAACAACTGACAGCAACAAAATCTCCTTCGCAGAGATGATGCCAGAGGATGAACAAACTTCACGAGAAGAGAGATGCTTCCGATTGTGGATTAATAGTCTTGGAAATGTGTCTTACATAAATAATGTGTTTGAGGATGTCAGAAATGGGTGAGCTTATGTTTCCCTTGTGTTAACAGCCAACAGGTTACATATTTTACTGATGTGTCTTTTACATGCTCGCAGATGGGCGCTTTTAGAAGTGCTTGACAAGGTGTCTCCAGGAACTGTAAACTGGAAGCAGGCATCAAAGCCTCCAATTAAGATGCCATTTAGAAAAGTAGAAAATTGCAACCAAATTATAAAGATTGGGAAGGAGTTGAACTTCTCTCTGGTAAATGTGGCTGGCAATGATATTGTACAGGGAAATAAGAAGCTCATACTTGGTATGTGTGCTACATCTTTACATTCTTTCAGAATTAAGATTGATACAAAGTTTAATTCAATTCTGGATCCTTCAAAACAGCCCCTTCCAGTGGCAGAGCCAGTCTTCTTCGAGGGTAGCAGATTTATAACCCAAACCTCACAAAATCTTGGGATTTAAATCAGTTTTCTAGCTAAACCTCGTGGTAGAGTCCTTGATATGCACCGTACAAATAAGACGTCTTATCTTGTATACATTTTGAGCTTCAGAGAATTTCTGCTTCACAATTCTTGAAAGTGGATGAACATTCGCAAATTAAACAGACTGCACTGCCCCAATAAGTAAAATTCCAACAATCGGGTACAAATTAAGAATAAATGAGCTACGCTTTTCAAACTCCGTCACCTTCATGTGATTTTTAAAGTAAATATGAGTGGGAAGTATAGAATATTGGTAGGTGTAGTAGGAATGATAAAACTGAAATCCGAAATGCAGTGAAGAACAGAAAAATCACAACACGAGGTCTGGAATCTTGATTCTGTATCCCGGGATTCTGAGGGTCAGGATTTTAAAGAGAATTGAGTTCTTTTCCTTCTCATAGGATGAGGCAAAATAGTGAGGGTGAGGGAAGGCTTAAGAGATAATGAGAAGAAATATTGACTAAATATATCTTGGTGTGGTTACTTGTCTATTTGATATTGTAGCTTTTCTTAGTTTAATCCAGCCTTACTTTCTTTCATCTTGCTGTTGTATTGTATTTTTTGTACGTCATGATATCATGCTATAATCTATATGTTGAAACCATTGCCTAGATCGCACCTTATAACATCAATCAACGTGCAAAATAGCTCTATTGTATGCCTACATGTATAATGTATGATCCCGCCATTTGATATGTAGATTGGATTGTATTAAGACCTATATCTGTTTCTTTAACTTTTATTAACATTCATCTGAATAACTTTCAATGTTTAGAAATATTATTATTGATCCCGCCATTTGATATGTAGATTGGATTGTATTAAGACCTATATCTGTTTCTTTAACTTTTATTAACATTCATCTGAATAACTTTCAATGTTTAGAAATATTATTATTGAATTTTATCGTAAGATGTACAGATATTGTTCGGTCTCATTATGTTTAGCTTAGTGGATGTGTGCAATCCTGTACTAGGCAATGACCCGTTAATGATTAAAAGGACCTTATCCGTTTCAGAATTTTTAACAGTGTTTGGTTGAATCATGGTTGAGGAACCATTTATTGAATTCCATTCTTGAATTGTTTTTCTTTTTTATGATGCAGTTAAACTAAATTAAATGTGTGTGTGTTCTCTTTCAGCTTTTCTATGGCAATTGATGAGGTTTAATATGCTTCAACTCTTGAAAAACTTGAGATTCCACTCTCAAGGAAAAGAGATGACCGATGCTGACATTCTAACTTGGGCAAACAATAAAGTAAAGAAAGCAGGCAGAACATCTCAAATGGATAGTTTTAAGGTAATTGAACGGGACATTATATGTTGGCTTAGGCTCTGAACCATGATTATGGCTTTGATATTATCACAATTTCTATTTTAGGATAAAAGTCTGTCAAATGGGATCTTCTTCTTGGAACTTCTTAGTGCAGTGGAGCCGCGGGTGGTCAACTGGAATCTTGTAACAAAGGGCGAAAGTGGTAATCTTCCTTTTAATCCCTAAAATTCTATTTTCATATATACTCAGATGTTTAAATGTGGCGGGATTGATTTGTTCTTGTTGACAAGAGCATGAGTGCAACAATGTTCTTGCTTAGACTTCTTGTAGAGAGTGATGCAATTATAATTGAGTTTTTTTATGCCTATAATTGAGTTTTTTGTAGCATAATATAATTGAGTATTATCTTATTCTTAAATTTGATTTTTGATTTTTTTCTTTTTAACATTTATTTGCAGATGAGGAGAAGAAATTGAATGCTACATATATAATCAGTGTTGCACGAAAGCTTGGCTGTTCTATTTTCTTGTTGCCTGAAGACATCATGGAGGTAATGACATAGTTTTCTTGGACCAGTCGGCTGAGGTCCTTATATCTGGCAAATGATGTATATATTTACTTCTTAACCTTAAACAACCAACATATCCTTATCTGCGCTATGTTTGCCACCACCATCCTCAGAACATGAGGAAACCACCTGTTTATGTGAATCCTTGAGAACTGCCTTTTGTGTGAGAAGAATGTCATTTCATAATTTATTTGAAGTATGACGTGCTTATCCCTTGTTTTTACACTATGTTTTAGCACAATATCGTGGGTTAGGTCTGAGTGTGACAACCTCATTATTTTTAACTAAGCATTATCCTTTCTATTTGAATGGATGATTATAGCTAAATAGTTGTGAATGAAGTCTTAGATTAGAAGTTAAACTGTTATATACTTATATTAGGTTTGGTTGACAGGAAAACTTTTAACTATGCTTTTTATAATTACAGGTAAACCAGAAGATGATCCTTACTTTAACAGCCAGCATCATGTATTGGAGCCTGCAGCACCCTGAAGATTCAGAGTCTACCCCTACTGAGATTGCCACAACGCCTGTTGCATCACCATCAGCCTCCATGTGTGAGGAAGAAGCGAGCCCTTCAGAAGATATCTCGAAGCTTACTATTAACGATGTATCATCAGACACCACAACCTCTTTGCAGGTTGAGAATGAGGCAGCACCAATTGAAGAATAGCCAAAAACGCTGGAAATCCATGTGAATCATAGCATCCAAAAATTTAGAAAGCGAAGGAGAACTTGTTTCCAGGACAAGTGATAGACACAAATTAATGAGCATTTGAATCTCATGTAAACTGTCATGCTTTTGTTCATTATACACATTTATAGGTAAAAGTAGGCTTTTGTTACATCTGACATTTTTTTTTCTCTTTTCCTATGTATCCTTGTGAATCTCTTACATTGTTCATGTTGAAATATAAAAACAGAAGCAAGATTGCTGGTCTGGTATAAGCTCTCATGTAACTGTCTTGCTTCCTTTCTAAAGCATCGCACGCCTCTTGTGACTGTGATACTCGCTTAACTAAATTTTGCAACGCCTCTCGTGACTGTGATACTCCCTTAACTCACTTAACTAAATTTTGCAACCGTGATACTCCCTTAACTAAATTTTGCATCCCATGGACATAAACAAAAAGAATGGGACATGAATTCACCTGTGTAGCCTGGGGGGCTTTTACCCTGCACTACCTATCAACAAGCTAATTCCACTAATTGCAAAATTGGGGCCCTAATCGTATCTTTACAGACAAAGAACTTCTGTAATCCTTATTATTACCTTTAGTAATACAAGAACTGAATCATTTTCATTACAAATTGCATAACTTACAAAACTTCTGATCAGATAGAATCTAGCATATTGCAGCAGAAAAACCATTCGAAGACTACAAGACAGTTGTTCCCTTCCTGGCTTCCTGAGTCACAAGTCAACACTAACTGTTCTAACAATACCATAATATTTACATGTACTACTATTTTCATTATCTATTATTGCCGTTGAGAAGGTTATGGATACAAGTAGTCCTGAAAAGTGCAATTAGGCATCATCGTGGTTGTCAGAACTTTCTTGCTTTGCCATCACCATGAGAATTTCAAGACGTTTATCAAACTGTATGGCACTCTCGTCTCTCTTGTCAAGTTCACCAGCTTCAGTTTGAAGCCACTTTTCTCTTAAGTCGTCAAGTATATTTCCTTGATCAGAGTTCACACCAGATCCAGGAGCACTTGGAAGGGTGGTACGATCCGAGGAATCTCCAGAAGGTGGCGGAAGTGTGAGAAGCATCGCACGAAATTCGGGGGTATTTGCAAACGTCTCAAAGTTGTAAGCAATAACATCAAGACAGAATTCCCTTATCTTGATAACACCGTATCTGCAAACACAACCACATTAACATAACAACATCATATGCAAAGAAAAAAGTTAAATCCAGATAAATCTAAAAATAAGAATTGACACAATTCCAATATATGGTATCTGTTTTTTGTATTTCCTTCGAAAACAAAGTATTGATTTTTTGGATGGCGCATTTTACTGTTAAGATGTCATGCTCAAACGTTGTACAAACATTTTACAATGAAATACACATGAAAGACAGCAAGTATAAGGTCAATCTTGAGAAAATTATCTTTCCTATATTACAATAATTAAAACATAACAGTACACTCTAACCTTGCTTGTTTATTATCCAACACTAATGGAAGCCACGATATTATCCAACAGAATGAGGAGAACCAAAAAGAGAAGAAAGAGGTCATACATGTCAGATAATATCAACCACTGGCACAACTCTGCAGGTGGGAGCATATCCAAGTGCGGCAACAACACATCACCAACTGCACGCTTAAGAGGAAACAAGAGATATCTTGATGCAACATCAAAAAGTTCTTCAGCCTGTTCGATAAGAATCCCATTAAAATTATAGAAAAAAAAAAATAAGAAAGCAAGAAGTTGTCATTGTCGTAGGGATTGCTACAAGAGAGACCTGATCTGGATCTACATCCTTCAATTCATCAGTGTACCTATGTTCATAACAGAAAAAAAATAAAAAAAATCACATGAATATATAACAAACTAAAAAACTCCCTTAAAAGCAAAGGTTCCCACATATACAGGATGTACTTTCTAATAACTTCACAGAGACACATGGGTAACGAAATATTTCAAACCTCAGTGGATGTCCTCTACGTCAAACCCAATAAGACTGATACTGTGAAGCACTTATAATGAATAATTATATGAACTAAAGTATAAAAATACTTACATATACTCTATCATCTTCTCAAAAGCTTCAGTGCTCAAATCATGTTCTTCAAGAATGGGAAGCGTGTATCCATAAAACTCATTTCTTCCTTCTAGAAAATCTTTCATACGGGATAACCTAGCTCTAAAGTACTCCGAACGAGATGCCAAAACTATCTGATGACAACGGAAAATCTTTTTATCTACTTTTACGCAAATATCTGCAAGATCTTCTTCGTGTTCAGTTAATTGTATACCCTTAACACCAGATGTCAGCGCATCAAAATTGTCTGGGCCTTCCTTGCAATTTGCAAGGCAAGCTTGAAGAATCCTATACAAGGCAGCAGGAAGCCTGTCCTCCTCTGGAAGGGACAGGCCCTGTAAAATAAATCGCTTCTGAGAGTTCTCTATGTCTCTCAACGACTTGTACTCGGCATATGTTTGGTGAAACAATTCTTTCTCAAGGAGCTTCTCTAATGCTTTGCACTTGCAAACTTTGCAAATCCTTACAAGATCTTCCATGTCATCTACAGCAACCTCAAGCCTGTCTGAATAAAAGAAATGGATGAGACTGTAAAAGGCTGGATAAGATAATCTTTCTCTTGAAAACTTCACTTCCTTCCGATCTTTCCAGTCCATCTCAAATTTCTTTTTAAAGTATGGTGAACGAGCACTCAAGATGATTCTGTGAGCTTCAATTGGTCTACTTTGCGCGAAAAAGGTCACATCTGGGGGGAAGTAACTGGAATTGGAGTCATCATTTGATGAGGAGCCTGTCAACAAAAAAAAAAAAAAATAGCTTCATAAAGATATCCTTTTTAATAGGAAAAAAAGATATCACAGCACAGCAGAACTAAGAATAAGAACTTCTCCGACAAGTGATGTTAATTCTGGTCAAACAATTTCTTGTTGTAGAAACGAACGCAGCAAGTTACATTATGATAGCATAACTTATACATTTTGAACAAGATAGATAGATACTAAGAATCAAAAGTATTTGATCAACGTAGGAGGTATCTTTAGAATTGAGTGACACTCCATAACATGTCCATCCTTCCACTTTTCATCTGATTCACTCTTTCGTTCTTATCTGCAAAAAACCTCTGCATCCGTTCATTCAACCCTCTTCTATCGGACGGGTATTATATTAGTGTTTACCCAATACCCCCAAAAGTACATTGATTCATATACTGTACTCCAGGGAATACCAAATGAAGGACATAACAAGGTTCATTGATAAACATTTTATCTATCTAAAAGCGAGAATTTCCAATATAATTAGTTAACAGTTATAGGGTAACTCATCTGGAACCTAAGAATAAACGGTTAATTTATTTATATCACATTTATTTTTGTATTAATTATGTGAAACAAGAACATACCAAATAACTGGAAGTTAGAAGTATGAGATCGATTAGCACAACATCCCAAGAAGGTATCACGCAATGCGGCTTGCAAAGGTCCTAAAGGAGGAGGTCTAGCTTCAAAAGTCTTGAGTAATTTCCTAACTTTAAGATTCAAAGCAGCATAATGACAACGATCACCATCAAAAGTATGTTCAGAACAAATAGCTCCATTTTCAAGAAGCATTCGAGCTGCATCAAGATGACCAGCTAAACAAGCATAATATAGTGCAACTGAATCCCATTTATCTCTAGCATTAACATTAATACTTCCTTTTTCTAATAAATACCCAAGTCTATCAACATCTCCAGCTCTAGAAGCTTCGAAAACATCACCATTTGGAACTTTCTTTAATGGAAATGAAGTGTTGAAATCAGATTGATCTAAATCGATTCCATCTAAATCTGGATCGATTGTCCATGGTTGACGATTTGACATGATAAAGTCATAAAACCAAGAACAAGAACAAGAAGAAGATGAAATTGATTGGATTTGGATTTGGTTCTTGAGAAATTATTATTGTCATTATTTTGATTGAGTTCTAGGGTTTTGGATAAATCTCAAGCTCAAGTATATCATAATGGGATCATATGCACATTACTCAGACTTGATGTACAGTATGTAGTTTAAGTTTATTACTCACTCTGTCTCTATAAGTAAGGTGATAAGAGAGTCTGAGACCATTGACTAATGAGATGTATATACACAAACTATTTGCACCCGACATTTTTCCGAAGGCGCCCCCCATTTTCTACGGGTACATATACTAAGGGTGCGTTTGATAACCCGTTTTGCCTCAGGCAAATGGGTATTTTCTTGTATTTTGGTGATTTTACTCTGTTTGATAACACTTTGAGGCGTCGGGCAAAAGTCTGGCAAAATTTGCCTGAGATGGTCACGTGCAGCGATTTTCCTCAAAAATGCGGGAAAATTTTTCCTGACCCCCCCCTGGGAAAATTTTTCTTTGCCTCAGGCAAAGAAATTCATTTGCCAAGTATATATACCAACATATAAGTTTGTTAACCTAATCTCTCTCTCTCTCTCTCTCTCGACAACAATGGCGGCCACGCACAACACCGATTGAAATTTCGATCGACCTCCACCATCACAACACCGTTACTCCATCGATCGACCTCCACCATCACAACACCGTTACTCCATCGATCGACCTCCACCATCACAACACCGTTACTCCATCGATCAACCTCACAGTTTCTGAAT
Source organism: Aquilegia eximia (assembly GCA_023053565.1). NCBI lineage: Eukaryota > Viridiplantae > Streptophyta > Magnoliopsida > Ranunculales > Ranunculaceae > Aquilegia > Aquilegia eximia. The sequence continues at coordinate 24,913,025 of JALIGU010000001.1, forward strand.
CGACCTCCACCATCACAAACTTTGAGAGTTAGGGTTTGTTGATTTTGGTTATCTTCAAGCTGCATCTCTCGCTTCTTCTCGTAAGCCACAACCACCATAAATATTTGATTTTTTTTTTGTTATAGTGTTCTTACTTACTTCTTTTGTATTTCTCTTGCAATTCTTCATGTTATTTATAGTTTTTAGATGAAAATAAGAGTTTGTTAAATTTGAACTGAGGGTTGTTTGTCTTCTGATGAAATTTATCTTGAGTTTTTATGAAATCTGATGATCTTGAAGACTGAAGTAGTAGTTGTAGATTAATTTATTTTATGTTGTTTATTCAAATGCATTGACATTGTTTGTTGAAATGTCCGACTGAGCAATGCGGATGTGATTTTAAATCACATCTGGGTTTGTGGAAATTGTTTTTTACATTTGGGTTTGTGGAAATTGTTTTTTTACATTTGGGTTTGTAGAAATTGTTTTAAATCTCCCAAAAATGTTTTCAAATTTGCAAAAGGACCTCTTTGCTAATGTGATTTTTTTTTTTTTTTTTTTAATCTTGTAATGCTAAAGGTAAACATTTTTCAAGTATACATGTATGTAGGGAACTGTTAATGATTGACAAGCAATGCGGATGAGTTGTTTACACCATTTGAAGTAATTAAATTTGGGAGTTCTTCTCTAAAGAATAAAAGATGGTATATATTTGTGCTTGGAGTAAGCCATGTTTATAAAATCATAATACGACTATGGTTAACACCATTTGACAGGATTTTTGCTTATTGGGACTTTCAAGCATTGGAATCTTGTTTGAGCAAGTAAATAGTTTCTTAAGTTTGGATATATCAACGAAATTTATAGTCTTAAATGCTTCCTTTCTTTCTTTCCAACTATAACATTAGTTTTTGTTTGTTTACACCATTTGAAGTAATTAAAAAGTAGTTTGTGCAACCAAACAGGGCTGTAGACTGTAGAGTATTATGTTGGCCAACTAAAGCTTGATGTTCAAGTGTTTGAGAAAAGGTCAATTATTCCTTGTATTGGGATTATTCAGGACTATGTATGATAGTGATATCGAAGTGGATAAGATCTGGGACAAGTTAGTATTAATCTTTTATTTGCTTGACAGCTCCGGAATTGCTGAGAACTGTCCAAGAACAACAAAATAATTTTGCGTCAACTCTGTTGGAGAAAGCTACAGATATCTGTGCTAATCGAGGGGTATGACTACTTTGCTTTTTGAGTGAATATTTATTTTTTGGCTGCCTGTTATGATGGTTTTGGAATTATTATATGTTCAGTGATGAAACCTCACTAATATAGTATCATAGATATATAAATATTGTCACCCATATTTATAACATTTAGACATCTTATAGCTTTCTTCGCAAATTAAAGTCTGCCACAACCCACATGTCATATCTTTTAGATTCCATTTACCTTTTTTTTCTTCTCGATTATAAGTTTTGAACTATTTTCTTTGTAAAGGCAAGCGGGGTTGTTCACGGGCCCCCACTACCCCTAAGTTTTAAACTATTGTTAGCATTTATTCTTTTGCTGGATAAAACATTCAATAGTTGGAGGGATTCCTAGAGACCCCAACGATGTAAACAATCACCTTCACGACATTCTGGTCAAAAACCCCTCCAGCAAAAGTAGTTTTTTTCATGTTGTGTGCATTCGTAAACCATATGAAAGGAGTGTGCATAGTCTGTATTCAAAAAATATTAGTGGTGTTATTGTTCTGTTTACCATAGGACAGATTAAATATTTTGACAGTAGTATCTTAACTAAAAACTTGTAACCCTTTTCAATGGGTTCTGGGTTTTGGGGAATGACTGTAATCGTGGTGTCATTGTAATTAACATGTTTTTTTGGGTGTAATGGAGCTGGGTCGTTGTCGTATTACAGTATTAACATGTTTTTTTGGGTGTAATGGAGCTGCCACATCTTAGTTTTATCCCCTTAATTCAGATATGATTGAAACATCTTATGGCTTCTTTAGTTCTTACAAAACAGCAGTTAAGTTTTTTCTTTTATCTTAAAACTTGCTTGATTTATATAATGTCAACGGAGTGTCGGGAATCAGGGTTCCCTTTAACAAAGTGATGCTTGCCCATACTAGAGTTTTACAGGGATGTCCTTGATGACATGCTTATATTTTTTGATTTGTTAATATTTTCTATTTCAAAATTTAGGTTAATTTATCCCAGCTTGGTGGCAGGTTCTCCCACTGATTCTTTAGAGATTGGAGTGCTACAGCTGCACGACCACCACTACAACTTCTCAGTAAGTGTACATTACTATTAGTATTTACTACTCTCTCAAAATAATTAGAACAATCTAATTATTTAATCTTTAATCAAAATGATTACAACCATCTAATTATGTTTCTTTTCCAAGTTGCAGTCTCGAAGTCTCGCATCTTCTAGCTTTTCGGTCGTCACTCTCTGCTTTATTTCTTTGTTGTGCACTGAATTGAACCAGGTATTTTTTCTATCTACTATAAATGTTCATATGAACTGAGTGTGTTGCCATGTTAAGTGTTAATAGCATGTTTAGAGTTACATGTATTTCTTCTAGAAAGTATTATGATTGCCTCGATTTTTGTGTTTATCATGCTTAGGTGTACTTATTATATATGTTTCAAAATTGTATAGTTTAGAACGACATGTTGTATTTTAGAAATGTAATAGAACTATACATATTGCGCGTGTACATGTTGCACTGTATTTATCCATGCCGCAATGTATAAGTCTAGAACTATAGATAACATAAGGTTAGGTTAGTTCATTACCCAAGATGTCAATCTCTTGCCGAAGCCTATTTTTTGTATGACCAGTACTTATCTGGTCATAATCACTGTAGTATTTTTTTGTCGAGAAATGGATAATATTTCTAAACAAGAACGGTCAATGAAGCAACTCCTTTGGAGTACTGCAACCCTTTTGTACGGGGAATCAATTGTCAAGCTATTATTGATGGCCTCTGACAGTGGCAGTAATGAGGGTCAGAGCACTTACGTGTAATTCGACCTCTATTGCTTAAAACCTTGTTAGTAATATTATTTATTAATCGATGTGTACTTTGTGACTTCAGGCAACCCCAGTTTACGTCACTGTAGTATTTTTTTGTCGAGAAATGGATAATATTCCTAAACAAGAACGGTCAATGAAGCAACTCCTTTGGAGTACTGCAACCCTTTTGTACGGGGAATCAATTGTCAAGCTATTATTGATGGCCTCTGACAGTGGCAGTAATGAGGGTCAGAGCACTTACGTGTAATTCGACCTCTATTGCTTAAAACCTTGTTAGTAATATTATTTATTAATCGATGTGTACTTTGTGACTTCAGGCAACCCCAGTTTACGTCACTGTAGTATTTTTTTGTCGAGAAATGGATAATATTCCTAAACAAGAACGGTCAATGAAGCAACTCCTTTGGAGTACTGCAACCCTTTTGTACGGGGAATCAATTGTCAAGCTATTATTGATGGCCTCTGACAGTGGCAGTAATGAGGGTCAGAGCACTTACGTGTAATTCGACCTCTATTGCTTAAAACCTTGTTAATAATATTATTTATTAATCGATGTGTACTTTGTGACTTCAGGCAACCCCAGTTTACGTCACTGTAGTAGTTGTTTGTCGAGAAATGGATAATATTCCTAAACAAGAACGGTCAATGAAGCAACTCCTTTGGAGTACTGCAACCCTTTTGTACGGGGAATCAATTGTCAAGCTATTATTGATGGCCTCTGACAGTGGCAGTAATGAGGGTCAGAGCACTTACGTGTAATTCGACCTCTATTGCTTAAAACCTTGTTAGTAATATTATTTATTAATCAATGTGTGTATGTGATGGATTTATATTAGAACTTCAACATCGCAGTAACCAAGTAAAACTGTTCATGTATTTTATGCTTACAGTCCTTCTAAATTATTTTCCCATAATTGATTTACAGAATGTAAAAACTTTTTTAGTAGTTGTTTGTCGAGAAATGAATAATATTCCTAAACAAGAACGGTCAATGAAGCAACTCCTTTGGAGTACTGCAACCCGTTTGTTAAGTATGCTTGTTATATTGTTTCAGATACCATTATGGTTAAGTATGCTTGTTATATTGTGCGTCGTGGGATACGTCCGGGTGTATACCTAACCTGGTCGGAAGCCAAGGCTCAAGTAGACGGTTTTCCAAACAATGATTATCAGGGCTGTCAATCTCTTGCCGAAGCCCATTTTTTGTATGACCAGTACTTATCTGGTCGTGCGGCACAGAGAATCCAACAACCTGTGCAACCCTATTTGCAGCCGGCGACCACCTTTCCAGCTAGGATCCCTGCTACCCTCCCTGAGACGCTTCCAACTATGTCCGATAGTTGGTGGTTGGTTAGGAAGCTAGTGGTTGTTCTCTTGGTTATGTTGATCGCCATTTTATTGAAGTTGTTGTTTGTGTTGTAACTTGGGTCGTTGTAAACATTTTTAATCAGGGAAATGTACGAACTATGTCTGATAGTTTGTGGTTGTCGTTTGTAATCATAAAATGTTCAAACTATTTGATATTAATACGAGGAACGTTTTTTAATCATGGAACTTGGTTGTTTATATTAATACGAACTATATATGTATACTGTGTTTAAAGGGTTGGGGGTTTTGTAGAATGCCAACTGAGGAGGAAGAACGTAGGTTGTTGGCTGCAATTGTGACAATTGTAGCTGTCCATTCTGTGATGCAACGTCGACGACGGTCTAGGAGGTATATCAGATCACCTAGTATACCTAGGGAGCCATACACGTACCAAGATCACGAACGTCTATCTAGGCTATCAAGATTCTATATAGACAACGACACTAGCTGCCATGAAAACCTAAGGATGAGGCGTAATGCATTCCATCAACTATGTTGCCGCTTAGGTCTAGCAAACTCCCGTTACGTGACTGTGGAAGAGCAAGTTGCCATGTTCTTATTGATAGTGGGACATGATAACCGCAATCGGAGAACACGATTCGAGTTCCAACGATCGGGTGAAACCGTGAGTCGATTCTTCCATGTTGTCTTGGACGCGCTGATAAAATTGTTTAGGGAAGTTGTCAACAATGCTACCGAAGCCAACTCACCACTGACCAACCATGACAACCCTGTGTACTACCACGAGTTTTTTAAGGTCTGATTCTTAACTCTAGAACGAACTCCAAAAAAAATATTTTTAAAACGACCACTTAGACTAACCAAACATTTTTTTATACACTAGGATGCTGTTGGTGCGGTCGATGGTACCCATTTTCCTACCATGGTCCCTATCACAGATCATACTAGGTACCGCAACCGGAAAGGTGAAATATCCCAAAATGTCCTTGTAGCTTGCACTTTTGACATGAGGTTTACTTACGTGCTTGTGGGGTGGGAGGGATCGGCCCACGATGGTCGATTGTTGCGGAACGCAGTTAGTCGTCAGGGTAGGAGGTTAACTATACCGGACGGTAAGTACTACCTTGCCGATGCAGGTTTTGCATTGAGTCCAGGGTTTTTAACCCCTTACCGCAGCGTCCGGTACCATCTTAGAGAGCGAGGAACCAACTCTCCCCAAAATGCTGATGAGTTGTATAATTGGAGACATTCGTCAATGCGTGGCGTGGTTGAGAGGATTATTGGTGTGCTAAAAAAGAGATTCGCGTACCTTAGGCATGCTCCTTTCCATGATGTGAGAACGCATACCAAGATCATCTTGGCTTGTTGTGCGTTGCACAATTTTCTGAAAGACATCGATCCCACGGATGTTTGGCAGCCCTGGGTATCGATGGAGGACGACCAACCAGAGGTAGTACCTGAACTCGATCCCGGAAATGGTGGGGGTGGGATTCTTATTGGTCCGTACCAGGCTTGGACAAATTGGCGTGACAATTTGCGTAATGAAATGTGGGCCGATTATTTGGACTACCACAATGGCGAACCAGAATGAGAACCATATTTGTTTAGTTTTCATGCTTATGTACGATTTGTAACAATTTATGTATTTGGATATTTGGTTTGTATTTGTATGACTATTTGAAGTATTTGTTGTTTTTCATGAATGGATATATTGTTAGGCATGTCAACCATTAACTTCAAACCACCAAGGAGGACTAAGAAACCCAAACAGACTACACCTCCACAACCTTCTCAATCTACTCAATCGCTACCTCAGGAACAGCCGTACTTTCCACCCCATAACCCGGGTAGTTCTCGCCAAACTGGTAAAACCCAGATTAGGTGGACAAAGCAAATGATTGAGGTCATGCTCGATGTCTTGTGTGAAGAGGTTGCGCTTCGAGGTAAGCGTGTCGACAATGGGATAAAAACTGAATCCCTAAAGGCAACCGCTGTGGCTGTGAACAAGGCATTAGGGATGCATGTTGGGCCTGAGAATGTTAGATCGAGCATGAAGACTTTGAGGGCTTCATACCTCACAGCGAAGGCGCTCATTGATGCTAGTGGTTTTGGTTTCACTTTCGATAGTGGAACCAGGACTATAGCTGGAGAAGAAGACGCTTGGAATAGATATTTTCTGGTAATTCTTCTAGTGTTTGAACTCCATTCAATTAAAATTTGCCCCATGTCTATACCCACTTCTAATACACATATGTACATATATGTGTTAATGTAGGCCCATCCCGAAGCGGTGCCTTTACGGGGGAAAGAATTTCCATATTATGACCAGCTGTATATCATCATCGGTAATGAGACTGCAAATGGTCATGGAGGTGATGCTGGAGACCAAGAAGAAGAAATCTTCGTTGTTGATTCACCAAATGGTAACCTTTGTTGTACGTTAAATATTGTTAGGCGTTTGCGTCCAACCATTATCCCTAAAGTCTCGTAAATGTGTGTTCATTAGGGACAGAACCTGATGAAGTAGAAGATTTTGTGGTAATGGAGGGAGCCGACACAAGTAAAAGTCAACGAGCTCCGCATACCGGAAATTCTGGGCTGAGTACTAATGAAAGCTCTAGTTCGGAAGGACCTCGTAGGCTGCCTATACCACCTCCCATTGTACCTTTGCAGAACAAGCGTAAGAAGTCGCGCCTAGGCTGCATTGATCCAAGTGACGCAGAATATAACAAAGGGATGATGGACGCTGTGAAATCTCTGGCAGATCATTTTTCTGGTCCAAAGATCGATGATCTTACTGAAGCATTGTCGAACGTCCTAGGTGATGACGAAGATATGCTTTTGGAGGCAATAGACTTGCTCGGTGCTAACAAAGCGCTAGCGTCTGTGTTCATGGGGTTGAATGTAAAACTGCAGCGTCCTTGGTTGCTTAAGAAGCTGGCAAATGTTGCCCGTAATGTCTAGTGTCGAAGTCGTTCAATTTCCTTGTTGTGTTTGTTTGTTAAAACTTTGGTTCTGTGTTCATGTGAACAATATTGTGTTAAGTTAGTTTGGATGTTGCAAACGACACCTTTAGACAGTTTATTGAAACGATGTTTGGGGTGTTTTTCTAACACCGAAAAACTTATGTTATGGAGTTGTTTGTTTGGATTTCTCATTTTTTTATATTCTTATATTATGTTGGTGATGCCAATGCTCTGCTTAATTTGATAGGAATGCATCCCGGTAATTTTGGCAGAAACATTGCGAGTCTATATAGGCAGCGCTATGTGCATTGGACTGGAGATATGGATGTGCATTGGACTGCAGATATGGATGTGTTATTGTGTGATGTGCTGTTGTTCCATGCAACAGGCAATGTACCTGTGATGGTCCGACTCCGGTCAGCTTATGACCATTTTGTCAATAGTGTGAAACACGGTTTCAACATCGAAGTTAGTTTCCACGAGATTCGACGTCGAATCTCGTATTTGAAGAGAGAATTTAAGCTAGTCCAGGAGTTGTGCGAGTACTATGGTTTTTATTTTGACAATGTCACGTTGAAAGTTAGCGGAACCAATGAAGAGTGGGACGAGGTCAATAGTGAAATTCCAGGCCGTTACGGCCACATTAAGGATAGGTGTATTCTAACCTACTTGCCAATGTCTACTATAGTGACTGCGTATAGTCTGCGTCCATGAGTGACGGCTATCTGTAATGTATGTAATGACTGCTTTATAAGTAAATTTGTTTAATGACAATTTTATTGAGTGCCATATATATCTATTTTGTTCAACAATTAATTTTGTGGAGTCCTTACATTCTTCATGTGTTATTTTATAAAAAGGAATGGCGTGGACACCAAAAGACGATGAAAATTTATGTGTTGCTTGGGGGTTAGTCCGGAGTTCACCACCGGTAAATGGTACCGGTGAAGAGTTTTGGGGTGTTGTTTCCGACCGATTCCATGCAATGGAGGGAGTTACTATAGGTAGAGGTCTGTCACACCTAGCCAATAGAATGTCTGGAATTTGGGAGACTACCGAGCATTTTATCGGTATTGTTGAGTTGCTTCGCGAGCGTCGAAAAATTTTCGTTTGTGAATTGGAACGGAAGCGCGCAGCGTTGAAGGTATACAAATACGGCCAACATAAAGACTTCGAATTCAATTCTTGTTTGCCAATCTTAGAACCATACATGCGTTGTGGACAATCAGGTTGTACCGGTGTGATGAAAATCTACACTGGAAGTGGGAATAGACTTGATGACAAGTGGATAAGTCTTGTGAAGTGCTCCGTTGAACTATGTCCATCAATCGAGTACTTGTTTCCAATACTTCGATCGCCTCCGACGAATGACATGGGGATGATATGTGCTCGATGCCTTCAACATCCCTGTCGCGAAGATTGCTCTTACGCATGGTTTCACTATAAAGCTAAAGAATTCGAGACGTGTATGCATTGCTCGAATACACCATGTCCTAACGAATGTTTTAGGTTTTGTGATAACGATAACTACTTTGATAATGAGTCGAGTCACACTCATGATGTTTAATATGAAATTTTGTAAAAATTTCAAAAAACTTGTGTATCTTATTAATATGTAATATTTTGGCAATGTTCAAATTTTACATGTTCAATTCAAATATTTTCACCCATTTTGTATTATTTTGTATATTACCTTTCTAGCCTTATGTATTATTACTGTATATTTGTTTTTTTTTTTTTTTTGGTTCATATTAGATGGCCAAAGCGAAAGGACTTCAGCCAATTGACGGAGATCGGAATATCTGGTGGTCCAAGACAGTGACGAAAGCGAACGTCACAAATTCAAAGATTATGGCATGTCTAATCTTTTTTTTTTTTCGAATCTATATATATTCTGAATTTTTTTGAATACATGTAATACCATGATTGACGAAATTAGGGAGATAACATATTTATAAATGTAACCTATCTTTAACAGAAAATTCCGGCAAGGTTGAACGACAATTTTCATTCTGGCTTGGTTACAAATATGTGGTGTTGTGATCATGACCATAAGATCGTCTTGTTGTGGGATTCAGACCATGCATACTACTTCAAACATCTAGGCTGGAACACTTTCATCAAAAACACCAAATTGGCTGCAGGTGATGAAATCTTATTTGAGATGTTGGGTTATGTTCAGCATCGTTTAGAGATTTGGGTTCAGATCAGGCGTATGGACCCCACAGTTTCTGATTGGGTGATCAAGGGTTGGAAAGAAGTCGAGAGATTGTATGCTCGGGCAAGGGCTGAAGGAGTGTTCCTTGATACACCAACGGAGAAGGTTCGTACTCCGGCCAGGATCCGCAACACTACTTCAAAGCTTGTATCACTTGGTATTGGAGCTGAGAAGACAGATGGCGCATCTGGATCTGGGAAAAAGTCACTGGCGAAGAAACCGAAAATGCGAGTGATCATGCCAAAAGTCATGAAGTTCAGGATCCCCGATGGAGTAACACCCAAGGCAGCAACACCCAAGGCACCCAAGGCAGCACCCAAGGCAGCAACAAAGGCAGCAGCAAGCAAGGCAACACCCAAGGCACCCAAGGCAGCACCCAAGGCAGCAACAAAGGCAGCAGCAAGCAAGGCAACACCCAAGGCACCCAAGGCAGCAACAAAGGCAGCAGCAAGCAAGGCAACACCCAAGGCACCCAAGGCAGCACCCAAGGCAGCAACAAAGGCAGCAGCAAGCAAGGCAACACCCAAGGCAGCAGCAACCAAGGCAGCACGGAAGGCAGCAGCAACCAAGGCAGCAGCAACCAAGGCAACACCCAAGGCAGCAGTAACCAAGGCAACCAAGGCAACAGCACCCAAGGCGGCAACCAAGGCAACAACAAGGCAGCACCCAAGGCAAACACCCAAGGCAACCAAGGCAGCACCCAAGGCAACCAAGGCACGCAAGGTGACAGCAAGCAAGGTTGATAGGGCTGGAAAAAAGAAGATGAAGATTGGCGATGATGAAGTTGTTTATACTGGTCAACAACCATGTTCATGCTTTGACAACTATGGCGTTGGCGGTAATTGGGACCGTGTAGCAGAAATTTTCAGGAACTCAGAAGCAGAAATGGATGTCGATGTCGCAGTTGAGATTTCAAACTCCACAATAGTGATTGACAGTGATTCTGACAGTGAGGTATTCTAGTTATTGACAGCAGTTAATGTGCATTTGGTAAACTGATTGACAGTATTTTGGAAAAACTGTGTTAACAAATAGTTGTTGATGTAGATGACGGCATTAGTTGTTAATATTTTGGTAAAACTGATTTGACAATAGTTTTCATGACGACATTATAAATGTTGGACGTCCGGACATGTATCTGACTTTTGTGACATAACTTTTGTTTATAACTATATTATTATTTTTGTGACGTAACTCGTGCATTACAGTCATGTGCGTACAGGTTATTTTCGATATTGCTAGTGATTTTTTTATACATGTCCTTGTAATTTTTCTTTTTATAATGTCGATGTGTATAGTTGGTTACATATGCTTATGTTTATCGAGTTGAAAGTCCTTGTGTTAACTACACACAGGGCGATTAAATATTTTATTTTTAAACAATACCGATTTTTTTATTATATTTGTTTGTGGGCTTGTTTATAACTCGTGCATTAGAGTTATGTGCGTACAAGTTATTTTCGACATTGCGTGGTGCTTATTTTCGATATTGCGAGTGATTATTTTGTATACATGTCCTTGTATTTTTTATAATAAACATGTGTATACTTTGTTACACATGTTTATGTGTATCGAGTTGAAGGTCCTTGTGTTAACTACACACGGGGCTATTAAATATTTCATTTTGTCCACCAAGATTTTTATTATCCCAATTTATCTTCTATAACAACCACTACCTTTTTTTTCGTTAATTTAAATTTTAAATTTTTTTGAACTTTTGTATTATTACTACAAATCACAAGTATGTATTATGTTATTGGGTTGGGTTGATAAGACACGTGTTTTTTCAAAGGTTTAAGATTGATGGGCTTAAGATTTATGAGCTCTAAAAATTGGCCCATGTTCAGTTTAAGTGTTTGCCTAACCATTAAAAAGGTTATCAAACAGAGAAAAGGTGGCAAAACCAAGTTTTAAAGTGTTTGCCAGTGTTTGCCCGGGGAGTTATCAAACACTTGCAAAATTTGTTTGCCTCAAAAATTATTTGCCTGAAGCCGGCAAATCACTATTTGCCTCAAAATTTGCCGGATTGCCGAAAACATCAATTCGCCAGGAAAATTTATCAAACGCACCCTAATAGTATTGTCTTTTGGTAACTTCCGTTTTCCTATATACTTGATTAAAAGCTTTTCCACAAGGAAAAAAAAAATACTTTTTTCCTTCCCTTTTACTTTTCCTTAATCACCCAAACAAGTGACAAGTCATTTGGTTTTGGCAATGAATTCTTTCTTTTATACAAGTAGTAGTTCAAACTATGAGACTTCTTCCTTATTTACCACATTGAGGAAATACAAACCACATCATCTTCCACAATCAAAGAATGTTAAAACTAGATCATATGAATTGCCAGAAATATATATGTATAAAAAAAAAAGCTAGGGTATGTTGCATATGAAACGAACGAACAAACAAAAATATGTTTTAATTGATAGTTCAGCCACCAAAAAACATACCCCAAGTGATAATGAGGTCCAATTGTCCAAAGCAGGCACTACTGCCTTTTGACTTTCTAACTGAAAAAGACTGCCTACTGTAGCAAAAACAACTTCTAGAATCTTAAATTAACTATACCCAAAATGCTCCACCCACTGTACAATTAATTAATGCTATACTTTGATGTAATGGATGAACTTCTCAAGTGCCAAAATAAGTTGAAGTGAACTGGACAGGTGAATCATTTCCTTCTTTTGTTACCTGTTCAGACAACCTAGTCCTACTCATTCTACACCATCAGTCTTCTGTTTTGGTCTCAGATGTAGGGGTCAAATTCCCAACTTTTGTTTCATCATCTTCAGGACTTCCACTCACTATTCTTTTCTCTTGACATGAATCCACAGGATTTTTCATACTGTCCTGATTCGACAATAAAGGATCGCCACCAACTTTTCTCCGCTTGTAGGTTCGCTTAGGCTTGTTTACAATCCTAGGAGGATTCTGCACAACTTCTGCGCCATCCTGCATTTCATTTTTTTCATTGTCTTCACTCACGGTTTCAGGTTGTTCATCTGTCATATTGGATTCCTCTTCTTTAACATTCTCCTCCTCAGTCTTACGTTGCAGAGATTCTATCACACTCATCATCTCCCTGTTAACCTATAATAAATAAACGAGCAAATTATGAAAAATTCCTCCCTTTAAATGATAACCATGCATGCAATTAGATTAGGATGATATGCGTCTAATTTGAGAGCGAGAGAAAGAGAGAGAGATCTTCCTAATAAGTTCAGCTCTGGGGATATGGTTTCCAATCATAAATTAAGAAAGCAATAACATATTAATGACCTGTGGGCTTTGTAAGAAGTCAGAAATGTCATGTGCGCAATGAGGGCATTTCATGATGTTCTTTTGTGTTCTGAGATTCCGCCCGCCAGCATAAGTCCGCTCTCTAACAAAATTCTGACCACAAAAGGCATCCTCCAAACAACACTTACAGAAGTTGTGAGCACAGGGAGTTGTTAGAGGAAGATTCAACACTTTCCGACAAATTAAACAGCTGAATTCTGCATGATTAACATTGAAATATCTCCACATATCATTTATAAGATGAGAACAAGCAGGAACACATGCTGAAATTATATCTGCACTCTAAATAAGATCTAGGGAATAAGCTGTCCAGATAAGTTGAGAACAGTATTGAGATATTATAGTCTAGTTCCTTGAGTATTGAGATAACAGGTGAGCTATTTGATCATGCTCCACTCATCTTATCCTTGTTATTACTAAATTTGAAAATATATAGAAGCCTTTTAGAGCAGGGTAATAGTAGATAAAGAGCCTCGGTTAGGGAATGTAGCTTAAACTTGATATGGCAAATATTAACCTCGCTAGTGAACTAAGCTCTTGCACGGCTCAACACATAGATTAAGATCTCAGAAACACACTGCTTACTTAGTTATTAACACTTTATATCCTAAGATCTATCAATAACCAACCTCACTGGAAAGAGGGATATAGAACTTGGAAAGTCAAGGATGATCGTTAAACACAACGATCAGTTGCATTATAAAATAAGTATGTTAATTATTATAGTATGTTACTAAGGGTATAGTTTAAGAACCTTTAGTTTTTACATTTGTTTCCGACATGAATCATGAATGTACTTTCATAATATATCTTCAGATGCACATGATAGTCATCATCATCGTTGTTTGCAAGACACAAAGTTCTCTACTAGTTATAACCAAAGAGACCGGGTTTTTATAGTACGCTGTAAACATTATTAACTTAAAATAAAATAATCTACCAAAAAAAAAATTGGTGATGGAAATCTCTTCACAAGATCACATCATTAATTTATTTGTACTTATTTTTAAGCAATAGTAAAATTGGGTACTGCAAAGTCCTTGTTTAAGGATAAACCTTTCAGTAGTTTTTCTCGAACAGACAAGTTTTGTGCCTCCCTTGTTCTCGCTCTCTTCCTGTCCTCTGGATTTCCTGTATTTACTGCTCTTCTGCTAAAAGGAGGTGGCTTTGTCCATTTCCAGCAACTATCTTCTTTCTAAAAGACATGTATATGGGTATAACAATAAGAGAAACAAACTTAGCTTACATCATATATAGGTATAACGATAAGAGAAACTTTAGCTTACATCATAATCCCACGATGGGCCATCTTTCCTTTCAGTAACATCAGTTGCTCCCTTAAGCTCTTTAATATTAGGCAAAGATCTAGGCTGGTCCCCGTGTTCTTCACTGCACATCTCAGGATGTCAAAGACTTTTGAATACACGAACAACAACACTATTACAGTACTTGTAATAACATCATTTGCAAGTAAAAAGTCTCCAACCACGTGTGTGGAGAGACGTGTAGGTGCAAACACTGAGGAGAGGCCGAGAGGGTGGGGAGGACAAACCTGGTCCAGGGCGCAGGTTCATTGTCACATCGGACGAACAGATATCTGCAGACCATAAATCCCTGCAAGCAACATGTTCAGATAACCATTCATCAATAAGACGAGCATATGTACCAGTAGTAACCGAAAATTAGGAACCAATTGTGTGCATTTTTTATACCTGGACTCCAACTTTGTGCCAGCATTTCTCTATCCTGTATACTCCATCATATCGCACCCCTTTTTCAGGAGCATAGGAAGATCTCTTTTCCTTGTGTGACCTGCCAACCACAAGTGAAAAAAGAAATAGTCAATTCCAGCTTAAGATGGTACTTCTGACAAAACGGATGGCTTTATTGAAAAATAAAAAATTACACGAAAGCAAAGTAGAAAGAAGCATGCTATCTGAACACCACACAGTTTGCAAATTTGTTTTCCAAATTAATTAAACCTCTCAAACTGCCAAAACCTGCTAAAAATTGCTGCCATAAAAATGGAGTGAAAAATAGTGCTTGTTGTAGTCTGCCCATTTTTCACACTCGCACTAAACAAGTGTACTTGGGCTATCAGTGGTAACCTCATTAATGTAAAAATAAAAACTATATTGCAAGGATAACACTTAATTGCAAAAACAAAGCGTAATTAGCTATGTTGCATGGGTAGGGTACGTACTTCACAATTGGTACCGATTCCCGAATTGATGTGTCGGACACAAACACTGACTCAGATATGCCACAGATATTTCAGTTGAGAATATGAAGAAAATTTATTTTAGACAACATATATAATCCAGTAGACTTTCTTAAACTTGCCCAAATGATCTACTAATCATCTTTGGGAATCTCTAACTATGGCGCATTGGCGCCAGCCTCAATTTATTACTTTTCTAGGATGAAATTAATCTTGTAATGATGGTTTAAGATGCATGCAAATAAACTAAAATGTAGAACTTTATAAATATTCCCCGTGTCCTGGAATCTTAGTTTTTACAAATCCCTGTGTTGGACACGACACACGGACCAGTACGCACGCAAGACAGGTAATTAGTATGTCTACTACCTGACAACTCGAACTGGGTAGCCTTTCCTGCAACTAAGTCGCAGTGCCTCATTCAACTTTTCAAACTTCTGGTCAAATGACTGTGATTTGTTTGTGCGTTTGTTGCCGCTTAAATCTCTTCCTCCACTGCACACCATGCAAAACCAAATTATTAGAAGTAAATCAATAAATAAACATCAACTAGTGAGCTGACTTAAATACATAGTATCATCTCTATTCTTCCTTGAATCAACTCGTTGATACACAGTAATTTTAGTCAATGCAAGGTTAGCAGCGATAATAAATTAATGACTTGCTCACCACAGGAAAAGGAATACTCAGCAGTCGGCGTATTACAGATCATACGATGAGGACCAAAAAACTTTAATGGAAATAAGCTATAATCTTATACTGTATCTTTCATTAATGTTACATTATCATTAAAACATACTTTAATGAATAGACCCAATGCAGTTAAAAAAATTAATCCTCAAAGTATAATAACAGCAAGAAACAAATAGAAGACGTATCTCCAACTCTCCATGTATTTTTTTTCATTATTTATAAAATAGGCAGTGGCACTGTAATAACTGAATCAGGAACAGCCAAAGTATTACACCATAAATCATCCATCCAAGTAAGTTTTTATAAACATACCTTCCCGTGTATAGGAACCATTCACCGTGATCCTCATCATCCTCGTAGCCTCCAGAAAGGGCCACTGACTGTGCTCCATACTCAGATTGCCCAGCAATGCCTGCAACATGGGGAAGGTGTGCCCCCCATTGTCTACATTCCATTCGATCCTCCCAACACTCTCCAACCAAAACACCCTGCTTCCTTTCAGGATCATTTTCAGCAAGTATTGGTCCAAAATGATCGGGAGGCACCGTTACAAAGATTTTCCCACTACAAGCATTCGCCTTTCCAGCCTTTTTGGCACGCTCAGTTGTAAATGCCTTGTCAGGTCGCTGGTGATTATGTTGGAAATGATACACTTTCTGTTGGGCCTCCGAGGGGATGGATTTTGACATCTTAGCCATACGAATGGCAACAACAAGTGATGCATTGATACGAGGTTGGCTTGCCATTTTAGACGGGATGGTGGTTCGGCACTTTGCACAGGAGCTCTTTCCGTCACCAATCCATTTCTGGAAACATTTAAGGCAGAAATTATGCCCACAAGGAGTCTGAAAGTACATCAGATTACAAAGTCAGCTAAAATGTGTGCATGAACAAGCATGTACATGCAGTGCACACAAAATCCCAATGTCATCTTGCCAACTTTGTACTATTCATTCTCTGTAAAAGTAGGCGCGTCTAAGATCCTACACTTTCTATTAAGACATAATTATTAATACTACCGACAGTATCCAGTGAAAATAATTGTCAATTTTCATTAGAAACATTACTTAGTATAGATTTGCGAGATAACACCCAAAGAGAATGCCCAAGCAAAAATTAAAAGAATAGAAAGGTTCGATTTATCGGGAACATTGAATTACTTCGGATACAATAAATTCACTATCCAGTAAGAGTGAAATTTCAGTTGTAACATAACCCAATTACACACCAATATTCGTGGGTGGAAGGAGCCAGATGACAGATACTTTTCTTTTCTCACCCCTCAATATATACTATTAGATTGTGTCTGACCACCCGATCGATGAAGACTCGAACCTAACCACCCGAGATGACGGAGACTTTACTCGAAGCAAGGCATGAGGAAAAAAAGAATGACAACAGCTTGACTGCACTACTCGGAACAGAAGGGAAAGAAAGATGTATCACTGCTTAAATGCTCCTGCTACCCCTATCGAATTCTTCTAGACGATTCCATCTCTTTATTTCTGTTATCATATATGTCTTACTCTACGCGCTCATTATAGGATTTTCCCGTTTTCTTCAAACATATCTCTTTCCATTCCTCTAGTTGGTTGGGGTTCTTTGTTCTGTTATCAACTCGTATACCTATACTTACCTTACTGCTTATTCCGGTTCTCAACTAAACTAGAAGAACTTATTCTTCAACAACTCTTGGCACCTTCGGAGAATTTTTCTAAACTCCCCAATCCAATCCTCATAACGCTTCTCTCATTCGTTAGCAGCGACCTTACCACGCATCATTACCACCAGCCATTTCACTCGAATCTGTAGTAAGCAGTACCCTTCGCAACTAGAGGAGTTTACTTGTCGACGAATAGTTTAGTTTTTTTATCAGAGAGTGGGTAGTTTACCAGGGAATAGGGTAAGGCATGACGTTAGTCCACAAGTCAAGCCGCCCACAAAAGTGAAAGCAGAAAAAAAAAATCAAAAACAAGTGAGGGGCCAAAATAACAAAATTGATACAAGCTAGCTCCAACGTAAAAATTATAGCAATGTATATTCATGATACAAAACATAGAGGTCACGACTCGACAATATCCATATGACCATACATTTTCCACAATAGATCCTCTCTTTCCATTTTCATCATACCAAAAATCGTGATTTGTTGAAATCTTATAGTAAGTTAACAGCAATACCCAATCCTGCTATTGAAAAGCAATTATATATGATCTAAAAAATTTAATTCTAATTTGAGATCTAATTGTTTAAGTCATGATTGATGATGATAAAAAACAATTGTCAAAAATGTACATTAATGGCAAGAATCCAAGAAGATCAAAAGCAATTACACAAGAAATTTTGAATTTCATTCTATAATTGACAAATTTAACATATATATTTGTCAATAATTCATGTTCAATTGATTGAATTCAAATAAAACATGGAACTTTGCAAGTCCATAAACACAAATTCCAAATAAAAAAACACATCAAATGACTGTAAGTCTGTAACACTCTTAACAACAAAAAAAAGCTAAAACCTTTTATGATTTCTAAGAAAAAAAATTCATCTTTCGAATGAAAATCAAAGAAAGAAAACTAACCGTAACAGGTCTTTCAGGTAATTTCATGCAAAAAGAACAAGTAAAGTTTTGATCAAAAATATCAAGAACATCATTAGAGTTGTTCTTCTTCTTATTATTTTCATCGAAAAAAGAATCATCAGCTATCCCTTTGCCTTTACTCATAAGTAGTTGACGTTTGTTAGCTTTTTGTTGCTCTGTTAGAGATTCATCTGCTTCAATCCCTTTAATAGCGGTTATCAATTCAGATGATAATTGTCCTACCGCCGCGGTGGTGGAGGAAACAACAAAAACCCCAGAACAATCAGGGCAATCCCATTCGATACTAGAAACAAGGGTTTTAGGAGGAGAAGAAACACAAGTAACATGCCATGATGATATACAGGTTTTGCATGTAAGGGTTTCTTCTTTGGGTGGTTTTGTTTTACAGAGCATGCAAATTCCTTCTCCATCACATGGAAGTTGGTGAGCCATCGGAGATGAAGGAAGATGAAGAGGAGAGAGAGAGAGAAAGTGTGTTTGTGTGTGAAGACTGAAGAGACAAATGTAAAGCGGGGTTTTGAAAAGTTTTGGTGTGTTTTCAACTCTCTGTAGTCTGTATCCAGGTTTTATATGGGTTTTCTACTTTTCTTTAGTTTAGGTGCTGTTTGTTTTTCATTAAGTTGGTCTGAATGACTGAACTTAACGATGGACCCAACGTATTCAGTGTTCAGACTGTTTGTTTTTTTTTTAAATGGTTCAGTACTTAAATTGGATTAAGTCATTCAGCCCAAATATTTGGCAGAATGAAACACTGAATTGCTTAATCAAAGGAAATGTCAACCCTATCCTTCAAAATCTATGTTATTTTTCTTACTCGTCTTCTTCTCTCTTCCTCTTTCTTGGCGGCTGGTTCTCTGCTCTCTCTCTCGCTTGCTTGTTCTTCTCGAAATCAAGGTTAGTTGGTTTCTCATCCTCAACATTTTGATTTCTTCCCTTTGTTCTTTGTTATTTGCTCTTCTAAGATTAGACATACAATTTTACTTGTCCTCACCTTCAATTTTTCAAAATTAAAGTTGCTCCATGATTCTCAATTTGGACCAATTGCCAGTGTATGAACACTTGCTAGATTTATAAGCAATATATCATTGTAACAATCATAAATTTTCCCCAGATGTGGGCAGAATTGCGGCATAAAGCATTTGGATATAATTTTTATTTTGTCAAGGGTGGAATCCAAAATTGTAATTACATTAGATTTTTTTTTCTATGTATGTTTTAATTTTTTTGATATGAAATCTTATATCAATAAAATTTTCTTTTGGTTATAAACACTTTTTGTGCATTTATTTAGATAGGTTTGTGCACAGAGAATTTAATTCATGGAGATGTTGATTTATGCCTAATGCACGACTATTATTTGATTAATTGCTTAAAAGATGAGTTTTTGTGAAGTGGGGCGTAAATTTTTTATCTTGTTTGTTTTCAGTTGGTGGTCTCAAGAGATTAGTTATTGAAGACAACCTCCTTCTATCAAAGGTAAGAAAGTTCCTTTTCGTTTCATTCACAGGTTTGTAGTTTCCATGATAAGAAAATTCCTCTTTTTTTTTGTTGGGTGTATATCCTCATTTTATTTTATTTTTGTTTTGTTTTGTTTTTTTTTTTTTTTTTTCTGTTTTTGCTTTAAGCATTGTAGACATGTTGTTTGATATTGTCATGTTGGTGCTCTCTATCCTGTGTAGAGCGGCATTTCAGTTCTTCAGTTCGACTACGAGTAGGAAGATTATCTGATAACAAATTATTATGAATTAGTGCCTGATCCATTTGAGATTAATGAGTAATGATATGAGATTTAACCAAGTAGGAGACGATGAGAATTATTATTTATTAACAAGTCTTTCATAACAAAATCTACATAGTTGATCTTAGATTGAAATGAGAGGGACCACCGGACCACGAATGGATCTGCTTCTTTCTCTTTAGGTATTATTGGCAAAGTGTTAAGACTAAGCTATATGGTGAAATATGACTGCCTTAAGAGAATGGCAGGCAGTTGTGAAGTCCAAAGTAATAATTTTGTATTTCATTTGGTCGCCTCATCGTGAGTATTGATTTTTGAAATTTTTGAACAATTGGAGTTGGGATGGTGATAAAGCTAAGATAACTAAACTATTTTGACGTTTGCAGATATTTGATTTGATTATTTGATACTCATTGCCAATCTCTTATATTCTTATCTTTAAGTCCAAATCCCTGCAATTCATCATTATCCAATAGACACATTATGTTTGAAGTGGTTGTCTAATTTTAATAGCAGTTTGCATCTTAAACCAACTTAAATTATAAATAATTCTTTGAGCTTTATTGCTTGCTCACATTTTGGTCATGTTTTATCCTGCAATGCTCTACATGTTACCTTTTACTGTTTACTAGACTCTGCAGTGTTAAAACTGGATAGCATAATGGTACATTTGGATGATCAACTCCTTTCCGTTTCGTAGATTTTTCTTGTTAACCACTTAAGTGCTATAAAATTCAATTGATTATCTGCTTTGTTGCATCCATAAACACTTAAAATGTTATTAAAACTATTCAAATCTTCAAAAATGTCCTGGAAATTCTTGAACCAACATCTTCTTGGTACTAGACAATTGGTGTTTTTGAAGTACATTGTTTAGTCTGACAAAGTTTAGTACATCTGTGCTGTCTCTGTATATCGTGTTGTGTCATCTATTTTGAAAGTTGTATTATCTTTGAAAATAATGTCACAAATTTTTGTACTTCCTCTTCATTGGGTGTGATTGGTTTATTGGAAAACGAGTTTATGGCAGAGATAGTGATCTGTAGAGAGGATAAGTAAGTTTTATGTGAATTGGTTGGGTTTTGATTGAGTGTGTTTAGCTGTTTACAAAGGCAGTAGACCAATCATAGCCTCAGTAAATTATTGGACCCGACATAGGTTAGAAGAAAGATTAGTATTATATGGATAACATGCGTCAAAGTATTATTTATGATGGTTTTGTCACTAATCCTTCCAGGAAGTGTAAACTTAGAACTGCCAATCCTCATTTTATTTTATTTTTTGTTTTGTTTTGTTTTGTTTTGTTTTTGTTTTTTTTTCTGTTTTTGCTTTAAGCATTGTAGACATGTTGTTTGATATTGTCATGTTGGTGCTCTCTATCCTGTGTAGAGCGGCATTTCAGTGCTTCAGTTCGAGTACGAGTAGGAAGATTATCTGATATACATCTTTCAGTCTTTGTAGTTTTGTTCTGTTATCTTGATTTTGTTGTTGGTTTTGTATCTCTTTTGTTCTTTGTTTTGTCGTGAAGGATGTCAGGTACCCAAGGGGTTGAGAGGAGTGAAAGTGAGATATCTGAGAGGGGGAAGGCGCCAAGGATTGATTGGCTGGAAATCCAGGTTTGAATCAATTCTATATAGAATTATGCCTAAGAGAAGTAGATAAGAGAGGTCGAGGTGGTTCTTCTTTGACTACTAGTTCATGGCACAATATATCAAAGGAAATCAAAGATCAATTTGGAGTGACCACAACCCAAAAGAACTTGAAGAACAGATGGGATTACTTGAAAAAGTCATATATGGCTTGGACAAAGCTAATGAATGCGACGGGGCATGGGTACAATGATGTGACTCGCACATTCGATTGGTCTCATCGACAATGGAATGAGTTTCTTGTGGCAAGTATCTAACTTAACAAGTTTATTTGTTTATGTTTTGGTAGTATGAGTTAAACAAGCCTTTTTATTGTTTAATTTTATAGAAAGTACCCGATGCGTCCAAGTTTCGAGACAAGCCTTTGGAATTTGAGAATGAGTTGAGAACCCTCTTTGATTCGGTGCAGTCCACTGGAGATCTCAATTGGAATCCTTTGAAGAAAGGGATGCCTTTGGATAGTGGGCCACTTGAAACCAAAACTCAGCATATTAGTCTACCTGATGAGGAAAGCACCCAAAGTGGCCAACAAGAACCCAACCCAACTTCTGATTGTGCTACTTCTACAGGAGAATCTAAGAAGAAACGCAAGAGGTTCCATTCTATTGATGAAGATGTTGTTCTCGTGGAGCTCAAAAACCTTGTAGGAGTGATCAAGGATCAAATTGCATCGGGTCCTACTCCAGAAGAATGTCTTCTTGCATTAAAAGAACTCAAAGAGAATCATGGTTTATCTGTGGCTGCATTTAATGCTGGAATCAAACATTTCTGCCAAGAAAAAGATTACAAAACCTTCTTCCTAGCATTGAAAACACCCGAAGATAGGATTTCTTTTCTGAATAGTTTGATTTAGTTGATCAAAATGTTATCAAAAGATCATTGGTAGTTTTCCTTGATGTATTTCAGACCAATTGTGTTTTTTGGTTGAATTTAGATGTAACGAGATGATGTTATTGTGAATTTCTTTCTTCAGACTATTTTGTTATTGTTAAACATAAGTATGCTACTGTGTGAGTCAATTTTGTGGCGTGAACTGGTGTATATGCCTGCCAGAATATAGGGTAACTTTGTGTGGCCTTCTTGAACAACGTTACGAATAAAATGAAATAGAAAACACTTTAATTAGGTTCTCCTTTTGAATTGAGTATAATACTGTACTTTGTGAACTCGTCATTATTTAATGGGAAAGTCAGACGTACTTTGCCATGTCTGCTAAATTTAAATTTGTTGTTGTCTACGGACAATTAAATTTTCTTGTTTTTTTTTGTAGTGATGAATCCTAAGGTATGGTTGCTTGTAAGTCTTGTGACATTATTGGTCTTGTATCGTCGTTGGCGACAATTAAGGACTAGGAATGTTCGACAAAGAATATGTGACTCTAGTTTAACTGGTGAAAACTATATAGATGAGCTTATGAGAGGTTCTGATAGACATCTATTTGATTTAATTAGAATGAAGAAAGACGCATTCAATAGTTTGTGTGATCACTTCATTGAAAGAGATTGGCTTCAAGATAGCAAACATGTCAAGGTTAGGGAGAAAATGTGTATGTTTCTTCGAACTCTTTCTCACAATGATCGGAATCGAGTGATTCAAGATAGGTTTCAACATTCTGGTCAAACCATTAGCAAGTACTTTCATGAAGTGTTGTGGGCAATGTTGAAATTTTCAAAAGAAATGATAGTTCCTCCAAACTTTAATGCACCAGTGGAAGAAATACATGATAGTAATAGGCGTCTTAGGGAGATATTCAAAGGTGCAGTTGGAGCACTCGATGGTACTCTAATCCATGCAAATGTCCCTAAACAAAAACAAATTCCTTATAGACGGAGGGGGGGAGGAGAATGTTGGCAAAATGTGTTGGCTATCTGCAATTTCGATATGGAGTTTGTATTTGTGGTAGCCGGATGGGAGGGAACTGCAAATGATGCTAGAATCTTGTTGGAAACTATTCGAGATCCCGACAACAATTTCCCAACACCTCCTCGAGGTAGTTGTTTGCTTCTTAGTGGAAATTTTATTATTTTTATTATTAATTAAATCTAAATATTTATTTTTTTAATTGCTCATTGTTGATTTTGTAGATATGTATTACTTGTGTGATTCTGCTTTCACACACACAAGAGGGTTTATGTGTCCTTATAAAGGTGGTCCACGATATTGGCTACCTCAATTTCAAGCTGGAGGCCCTGCTAGAGGAAAGGAGGAGAAGTTCAACCACGCTCATTCAAAGCTAAGGAATGTAATTGAAAGATCATTCGGTGTGTTAAAGGCACGATTTCCTATCTTAAAAAAAATGCCTCAATATGATTTACCAACTCAAAGGAATATAGTTGTAGCAACAATGGCTATACATAATTATCTTCGTAGATATTCTTTTACAGATGATTTATTTCACGAGTACGAGAACGAAAATGTTGTACTAGAACTACCTCCGGAAATAGAATATGACGACCCACCTCCAACCGCTAATGATATATTTCGGAGGACAGAACAAGTGTATATGAAAGAATTACGCGAGCAAATTGCAAACCAGGTTTGAGTATGCAAGTTGGTGAGAAGTGGAGTACTATTGATTGATGTTATACTGATAAGATGATTCATCATACTTGATACATCATCAGGGTGAAAGTGATTATCTCCAGGGCCAGCAGCTGGTATTCTTCAGGTATGTCAGCTATGGTCAATAATATTTTGCCCGGATAGCTAGAACATATTTCAGAGTAAAAAAGCATTGAAACTTGTAGAAATTTTTTGTTTGAACTGGATAATATATTTGCGTGTCTTCACAAAACTCTAGGGTGGCAACCGACAAAGTGCATTGGTATTGTTTGATATTTTACCCAAGTCATTTGTATTTGTACTTACAAAAGCTTGCCTTTATAAGTTGAGATTCTTGTTTATTATCAACTATAAATTGCCATTATAGATGAAAATGGTCAAAATATAATTCAGGTTCATGTCTATGTTTGGCTAGAAAGGATGCGTTCAGAGTACCTATAATTGTTGACATGTGGTAACACTAGATCTAACTGTTTTGTATGTTGCCAGGAAAGGATGCAACTGATGATTTTGAGGATGTGGGTCACAGTACGTGGTAATGCCAAGGAAAGGATGAATGAATTTTATGTGGGGGAGTTGGATACATCAACCATCCCAGTCAAGCAGAAATTCACTCCTCCCAATCAGCCTCACTACAACTAGGATAAAACATCAGAATTCATTATCAAGCTACTCCAGTTCTTGGTTCCCTTGGCTTTTTTGGGTTTAGATCTTGAGGAGTGAATGATGTTTGAATAGTTTCTGGATAATTTCCTGAATTTGCTATGGTTGGTTAATATTTCAATGTTACTTAACCTTGCCAAGAAGTTCTCTTTTATTACTTATGTTGTATTAAAACCCAGTAAATTATTTCACAGAATGTTTGATGGTGTTATGAACAAAATCTGTTAATCGTTTCTAACTAAATGAATCTTCTGTTGAACGTCGTTGTGTTCATATGGTATGTCTTAAGCCTAGTTAGGTTGTGGTGGTGGGCAGGTATTTTCTCTGGTATGTGTTGCAGTTTATTGTTTGCAACCATTGTGGTGTTCTGGTGTGTGCTTGTGATCAATCTCTGAATTATGTTGTCTTTGGTTGGCAGAAGTTTTGGCGAACATGTTCCAATATTCCATGAGCGTGGAACTTGATCTCATATCTGAGGTTTAGTAAATAAATAAGCTTTGCATGTTATGTGAGCGCAAATTGTAGCAAGAGAGCGCAGCAGAGACGGAGAGAGAAAAATGAATCCAAATAAAAAAGAGCTCATTATAAATAAGGGTATAAAAGACATTTAACAGTCATTCAGTACTTAATGCTAGAATAATTCAGAACTTAATTAAGTAATGTATTCAGTATGGTATTAAGTTCGCATTAAGTGTATTTACTGCTTAACTAGTATTCAGACCATTCAGAGCTTAACTGAAAGAAAAACAAACGGCACCTCAGGGTGTGTTCCCATTTCCCAACCCAACCTAACCTTAAAACCGGGAATATCCCAAACCGGACCGAAGGTTAATGTTTCTCATGTCACCAAAAACAGTAAAATATGCTTCACCATTGACCTTTCCACTATTTCAACAACTTTGAAAAAAAAAATGTAGTTGTATGTTGCTCCATTTTGTATGGTACATTCACCTTTCCACCGTGTGTTTATTTGGTAACTAATTCTGGTCTACTAATTTATAAAAAATAAAATAAAATTCTGGTCTACTAAGATTAACTACACTTATACAATATACATTGATTATATTTTATTAATATAGAACCGTAACATGGTGAAAACTAGCGTAAAATATGTACGTGGCTACTACTATGTGCCCATCTTAACCCAAGAAGCAAAAGTAAGCCATGTTTTTTTAAGAGAACGATATTATTTCTTAAAAAAATAATTATTTACAGCTATTTTTATTTATAATAAATTTAATTTATTATTTAAAAAGGGTTTTGCAGCGCAGTTTGTAGCGTGTTTGTCCTCTAACTTTGTGTAATTCCTTCAATTTTTATCAATAAAATTTGTTTTGGAGTAAAAAAAAAAAATCAAACTATTTGTAAACTTGATTTTTCAATCTGAAGACCATTTTATATAAATACCGTTAAAAGTTTTATTTCCCACATTTCGTATGAAAAAATGAAATCACTAGACTAAAACCTTTAAATTAAATGACACATAGTGTTTTATGATTGGGATCACATGACCACATACAAAATGAAGCAACATACTATACATTCATTCCCACTATTTATCATAACAAAAACAAAACAACAACAACAACAAAAAAAAAAAAGGTTTTGAAATTACAATGATACGTTCAGAGCTATAAGAATGAATCCAACCCAAAAATGACTAGGGTTGTATATAAGGGAAAGGTTAAGCTGGATGGGGAACACAGATGACACTGCAAAAATGATAGTCATTGTAATAAAAAAAATCACAAAAAATGTACATGCAACAAGTGCAGCGTCAGTTCTAAGAATTAGAGGGCCTTGTACAAAGAGGCCCTATAGAAAAAGGGTTTGGGCTTGCGAAAGCTTGCAGTTGAAATGTTTGACTTTATAGATTTGATTTGTAATTAATAAAAGTGGAATTAAAAAATAAAATGAGGGGTACATCAATAATTAAACATATTATAGTGGTACTGGTGAAGTAGGCAGGTGCAGAGTGAGTAACGTAGTGCACCTCGCTTCTAAAGATTAAGATGTATAGAACAAAATCCTATAAAATCTTCAATAATCTCTTTTACTAGAAACAATAATAGATTTTTCTATGGGAGAGGTTCCAGGGACTCAAGAAATGTTTGACTCAATCCTATTTAGGGTACTTATACATGTTGGATTGACATGATTTTTGGTAGATATGATCTCCTTACTATATAGATCTTCTACATAAAAAATCAACTTATTTAGAAAGATTTAGACCCATCAAATATAAATTAAAATTCAATGGTAAAAATGAACGTTCCACAATATATTAACTTGTAATATGATTTTTATAGAGTTATAAAATTTATATTATGATAATATTTTGATAAAGATGTCGTCCATAATGAGGACAATCATCCTACCAAAATTCATGCCAATCCAACATGTAGAAGTACCTCAAATAATATTGAGTCAAATATTTCTTCAGTCGTTGGTACCCTTTTTTTTATTAAATAAGAGATTACTCTTTTTTTTTTCTTGTATGTAAGAGTTTTTTACTTTTTGTTACATTATTAAGTAATAAACCAAAAATATATGGCCAACGAGTTTTTTTTTTTTTTTAAAAAAAAAAAAAACCATTTTATTGATAAACTCAAGGAATTACTCAAAAGTAGAAGACAAGAGCGCTACAAACTGCGATGCAAGTCTTTTCTAAATAGCAAACCTGATTCTTCTAAATACATATTCGTTTGAACCAACAGTCATCACGTTGCTATCCATTACCTTCTCCACTATCTTGAAGAGCTCAACTGCTTCTGAGGCTAACAATCCAAATATGTCAAATGCAAAAAGAGATGAAACTATGTTGATTAGCCCTACAATCTCCATCATATTTCTCCACTTTTTTTGTT
Organism: Aquilegia eximia; assembly: GCA_023053565.1. Taxonomy (NCBI): domain Eukaryota; kingdom Viridiplantae; phylum Streptophyta; class Magnoliopsida; order Ranunculales; family Ranunculaceae; genus Aquilegia; species Aquilegia eximia. Next base: position 24,940,862 of record JALIGU010000001.1, read on the forward strand.
GTTAGCTCCACCTCAAAAATCCCAGCACCAAGCCCGACCATCGGAGATGCCCCTGTAATATCAACACACGCATATTTCCCTTCAGATTAGTTGTAGACCAGAATATCATCAGGACGTAATGTCGATCTCCATTTCGTAGGATCAATAAGGAAGTTAACGAGAGCTTCCTTCTTAACCTGTACTCTAGACCGCCAGAATACATCACACAAGATATCCCTATCGTGATCATGCCTATACTTAAAGTCGGGGTAATGCTTACAATAAGCCTCATGGTCCCCGAAAACATCAAGTCCGCTCTTCTTGCATACCGGACAAAGCTCATCATCTGTATATAGAGGGATCATCAACCGATAATGAAGAATAGCACGGTATTTGACAAATGTCATCCATTGTCCTAACCCTTCCATCGGGATAGCAATGAGGAAATTTTTGGCATGATCCGATTGCACACATTCAATCACAACCTTCTGTCTAGCTAACAAATCAAATTCCCTCTCAAGACCAAAACTAATCTTGTTGTAGTATGTTTCCACCAAGACATGTTGGGGGTCTGAAAGGGGCGGTAGCAAGTAGAGCTTCCTTTTTTTTTCAATTATGTGTAGCATATGCATACCCAACTCACCAAAAATTTTGGGCCTAAATCTTGAGCAGGCCTTGTACGGTCACTTACCTTGTATCTGCTAAGAACTGGCCCTGAACAGGTGCAATAATCTGAAAGAAGGGTGAAAATTAGAGCAAACGTCTGCAAAAATTTATCCACAAGACAAATAAAGACTATATTCTAGACAGGGTAGGCAAAAGGCGAGCTACAAGACTTAAAAGAATCACTAATACTAACTAGGTTAGTGAACACGGCAGTAGCTAATTCACTTGCTCACCGTGTGCTCTACATTTTTTGTTGACTTGTGTTATACCAGATTTTGAGAAAGGATGGAGTGAGAGTCTACTACGCAATTTGAGGATCTAAGAGTCTCAAAAAGAGGGTGGAGAGAGAGAGAGGGGGGGGGGGGGAGAAAGATGGAGTTAGGGATTTGTAATCGAACAAAATTAGTGGCGTTGAGAGTGATCATAAGAAAGGTGTGGATTGGGTGGGACGATAGTTATTGTAGTCCTCTTTTGGGCAATTGTAGATGGCGAATGCAAAGATGGTCAAGGCACCATTAATCATAATGTGTGTGGGACACTTAGGTAGTAGCATCAGTAGCCTTTGGGCCTTGTCTTTGTAAGCCTTTTGGGCCCTGTCTTTGTAAGCCTTCGGGCCATGATTAATATACCAAATTTTTTTAAAAAAAAAAATAAATAAAAAAAATAATGTGTGTGGGACAAGAGTCCCCGGCTTATGAATTTTTCCAAGTCCCCGAAGTGAGTTTTTAGAATGGGTGAAAAGGTAATTGCTTTGTTTAGGTGAAACGTTGCTTTGGGAAGTGGTATACTGGTATGGTGTTTTGATTTTTAGTGGTGGTGGTTGAGGATAGTAAATGAGGAGATGAGTATTATATAAATAGTAGGTTTTGGAAGGTAGTGAGACTGCTTCTATACTCTTCTCCTTTTGTTTTGAAGGAAGAATGGTTGTCATTCTGTTGGGTGGAGATTGGATAGGTTATGTAAAAGATGAGTATTTTGGTTATGATAGAGTTAGTCAATTTCTGGCTTTGCATGTGGATGTGGGTAAAGCTTTTTCGAAGGGCCGCCCTTCGATGATTTTTTGCGTTTGTATATTCAGAATCCAAATTTAACTTGGATGATAGGGTTCCTCCATTTTTAAGTTTGCGTGTGGTGTGGAATACTGTGTGTACCTTAGGTAAAAAAAACCCGACAGGTGTCACCGATGGCTGTATAAGAAGCTAAACCGGGAGCCCCTGAGCATTAGCCAGTCAGGACTGGGCTATTGAGTAGTGCCCAAACCGGTCTCAAGGAGTCCACATACGCTCTGTGGACCTTGACCCACCGGATAGTCCACGATCAATGGGTGGAGCCCCGGTTACTGTATAAGAAGTTGAACCGTGCTCCATACATCGACCAGGTCCACCTCAGTCAAGTAGGCCAAGTCCGGCCCAATAAAGTCCAGCAACGGCAGAGGCTCATCCGAAGGCTTAACACAGAAGTCCAGAGGACCTGGCCAGGGTGTATGCAATAAAGATTGGACCTCCTGTCACGACCCAAATTTAAAAAAAATAAAATAAACCCAGGCCGCAACAATTTCTAACTCAAAAACCATATCCAACAAAAATCTTAAATAAAATACAGTGAAGAAAAAAAAAATCCAAACGATAAAAGTACACCTGATTCCATCCTATTATACAAAATAACTTACGCCAACAAAATACATGAATACCACTTTCAAATAAAATACATCCTTTAAACATCTAAAGATCTCTACCGGTCCTAACAAGCGGTTTGTCACAGCTCCATAGCTCTAACCTCTCCTGCCTGCATTCCAAATGGAACACACCCACGAGCAAAACAAGCAACATGGGTCAGCATAAAAGCTGGTATGAGTAAACAAGGGGGAAATCTATTCCCACAAAATAACATAATAAATATAAAGTTCCAACATATGATTAACAACATAATTAACCTTAACGAGCCATTCTTCCATGCTAAGACATTAAGCATACGCCAAAAAACATATCAATTCCATTATATTTAAACTCTTTATCCATTATATAATTACCTGTTTAATTCCATTATTCAATTCTAATTTATCTATTTACGATGTTAATTGATCAATAATATAAATACATTACCTAAGCAGCAACTGTCTTTAAGGATAGGTTTATCCACCTGCACAAAATAAATTAGTCGACCTATCCACCTGCAAAATGGAGTTAATACATAATAGACAAATATAATAAAGCTCAGCCAAATCACATACACGCTACGTGTTATCTAATACTTTGTATCAACTTGAAATATACATTCTGTTTACTCAAACCATTAATAATGACTCCTTCCAACTCTGCATAGTTTGCAATCTACCAAAATGACAGGTCCAATTATGACTATTAATTCCCATAATAAATAAAACATCGCAGTTCTTCCATATAATCATAATTACCTCCGGTTTATAATCAAAATATATAAAATTTACCTATATCATTAATTAACACCAAGCACTACAATACCATAAGCCTTAGCACACTACCAAACAACGAATCAAAAGCCACAAAACCACGTCCTGGCTTCTAGCCGGTGCTCGGGTTTAACAATCACAAAAAAAAATCACAACATATGCCCAATCACTAGTACACCTCCCACAGGATGCACTCCACACATTTGCCATACCCACACTGCACCAGTGTGCCTTGACCATGGTTAAAAACCTCTACGCGAAAACCAAAACCCAAGTGGGTGCTCACCTTCAAGCTTTGGCTAGCCTCGACGTATGCCTAACTCATGATCTCTAATAGCTCCGTTGAGCTTTCTAATGTGGCGCACAGACCAACCCCGAAGGCTATGATGGTTTGAAGGGTTAGTTCCGCAGGCTAAGCCGTCTAGGAAATACCCAAATATAATCCAAAAGTCAACCCGCAGGCTAAGCCGTCTAGGGTGATAATTAATTTCTTTAACCTAATTCCAGAGGTGCGGAAAATGTACTAATGCTTGGGCGACTACCAAAACAACTAAACTAATCAACCAATCACACAACCATTTTCAAACAATTAAATTCCCAGTCCATTTCGTATTCCTTTCTTATTTTTCCAAATTGTATATATACCGTCCATGGTATCAAGCCATTCCAACGCATTTACTAATAAATTCTTCCATTTCAAAAATACCCCTCTAATAAATATAGTTCTAATAGCCATTACAATCATTAATATGCATAACCAACTAAAATTAATATCCACGTTCACAACAAGTCCATTAAACATGTTCCGTATACTGTCAATACTGTCAAGTTCATATCAAAATTAGGACACGAAATCAATAATTTCCTATGTGTCCTGATATATATATACCCCATACAGTAAGAAAAGAAAGGTCGGCAAGTCGGCAAAGTTAACTATACTGTTATAGGAAAATATCAAATTTTCGAAACCCATATCATGGCAAAATGGTGTATACTGTACTAAAAATTCATCACAACATAGAAGTCCAATCCTTACTATAGTACTTATATAACAGTGTATGGATATCAACAAAAACAAAAAATAAAAATGTACATATATACTATTCCATTAATGACTCGGCAACACCTCGCAATCAGTAATCAAATATAATCCATGTTTCAGGAATTTCAACTTATAAAGCTCAACTACATTAATCTGATTAACATGATAGATATAGGGAATGAATTTGACCACCAATATAGATAGAAAAACAAAATTATTTTATATACAATTCACCATCATCATGTAAAGATGTAATATGTATAGAAGTCCAAACCAACAGCAAACATACTCTCATATACCCCACCACTAAGATCATAATCATATAGTTTAATTAACTTAAAGTAATTTAACAAAATAAATCCACTCACAGTTACTGCTGCTCTTCTTCTTCTACTGGTCTGCAACTCGCAGAAAACACCGACACCACCCCACAGTCATTGTTTCTTGTTCTTCTCCCTACTTCTAAACTCTGCAACTCCGGTTTCCCGCAACTGCAACTCCAACTTTCAGCAACTCTGACCGCAGCGCCGCCCTCTCTCTCTCTCTCTCTCTCTCTCTCTCTCTCTCTCTCTCTCTCTCTCTCTCTCTCTCTCTCTCTCTCTTTTTGCAAAAACCTTCTAATCAGATATATAACTAATAATCTAACCTAAGATGGTTCATCCAACGAACCTGATCGATTTGAGATTGTGATCTCATTGTGATCGTGATTCTGAACTTCAAGCAAACCAGATCTGTTCGTGGGTTGTTTTCTTCAAGTTTTGGTTTATTAAACCATAGTCCCTCCAATTTATACTAATTATTAATAAACCCTTGACCCAGGGACTTATATTTAATTATTTTATAACTTCAAATTAAATTTAAATAAGCATTAAAAATGGTGTTTTACATTTATGCACACCTCAAAGGAAGCTCGGCCTCGAGATTCATCAAACTACTATAATCAACAACAAGTTGTAAACAATTAGATATATAGTATACCATTATGATAAACATACTTCTCAATATAAAAATTCCTTAAGCTCACACTGAACCAACGAATACAATCACTATAGGATTATAACCAAGGCTCAATCATCACCCATAACCTCCCATAAACTTGTATTGGGTTGATCAGTCCCAATACAATTCACAGAAGCATATAGATGTGATCCTAACCACATCACAAAACAAAGAGAAATGAGAACAAATAAAATCATAACAACAAGATCTATATGTGTATACGCAGTATACACACCTCAAAAGGCCAACCTAGTAACTCACAAGCATAGAGTATTTGGTTTGCGCATACACACATAAAAAAAAAAAAAAAAAAAAAAACGTATCCATAAACGCTTATACTAATTTCACAACGAGATGTTCATTATTAACATGGTTTCATAGTTCTATAACAAATATAACTTTTACTGCACAACCATAAATAAATAAAAATCAGTATTCCAAGGCAAATTAGATAGTGTGTGTTTTAACTTCCAAAATTTCAGAAATAAATATTTTTAAAAATAATTTTCTTAAAAATAAGAATGTTTGGGTACATTACACATGCATAACGACATAAAAGAAGTCGAACCGACGATTGCAACAAATAGTGTGTTTTGTATTGTAACGGATGTAGCTTCTAAACACTTTAAAATATAGAGTTCTTATCAAACCAATTGAATATATACTCCGAACAAGTAGATCATGTAAATAACTTCATATACCAAAGGATAGAAAAAAAAAATCCATATTTTTAATAAATCCAAGCTTACATTATATACATGTGCATATGTCCGCAAGATGTTATACATATATCTCTTTCGATCAATTAATGAAATTTTGACATTAAAATAACAGATGATCCATAAGTTAGAAAGAAACAAAGAAAGCAAATCAAATATATACATTTTGTTTCATATACCTCATGATGTCATACATGAATTTACTAAGGTCACAATGGCTACTCATTCAAAACTTAATTATCAAGCAATCAAAACTCGATCATTACTTATTCTCGTACGCAACCAGTAAGAAGAAAAAATAAAATCATACCATATGTGTCTTAACTGATACCCCCCTATTAATATAGTTTTTAATATCTTATTCTTTCTAACCTCAATAATACAAATAACAACCTAATCACACATCAAATCTAATAATTTATTTGGAATCTAACCATCATTATTATCATGTATGATCATTAAATTTTTGTGTAATTCAAGTAAACAAGTCTCCCACAATATTCAACAATGGTAGAGGCATTAATACATATTTGCTAATGTAATCATAGATTCTTTATCTTGTAATAAAACAGTTATACACCTAGAAAATGCTAAATTTAAGAATAGCAGTAAGAAATATATAATATTTGAAACAAACAAATATAGAAGCTACTGTAAACATTTCATTCACAAATAATATTTACAAGGTGTCCGTTTGATCGCTCAAAGCATGATATATCACATCAATCGTTACTCATGGTGCATTACCTTAACTATTTATTATTTTAGAACTACTAATCTATTTAAGCTGAAATTCTGTCACAAGTAAAAAAACACATAGAAAAAATTATCATAAAAGTTTCAAAGCAGAACAATAAAGGAAAATATATTTTACAATGTGTTGAGCCCATATGTAGCAGTTTAGAAAAAAACTGTAATAAAGGTGTACAAAATAATTTTGTTCTCTCTAACCAAACATCAGAATGATTTGAAATTTTTATATAATCAACAATAGTCTACATGAAGTATGCATTAAAATTTTCAACAATTTACGATAATGGTAAGATTGATTTTGAACTCAATTTCTGTATTAATTCAAAAGTGTCATAAAAAACTCATATGTACATTTTTTTTTCACATTAAAAGTAGCATGCGAACGACTATAGTGATCTTTCATCAGGTAAGCATTATATCATATTAATTAGGAACATCCAAACGACTCACTTTACCTACTACAACAATATATCTATAATAATTGCATATGATCTCAAAAGACAAGTTATATCTACATCACAACAACAACAAAGTCTACTACATATCAAGAATAACTCTATAGAAAAGAGATGGAAACCGAACCCCAACTAACGATATATAACATAACTTTACTGTACCTATTATCAAAGGATCAAATCTCTGCCATATCATCAATTCTACTCACCCAAAATTTAATATTATCTAAATAATTCAAAGATTAAAAGAATCGCTCCCTAGAGAATTTAACATCCAAAGATTTTCATCTAGGTTTCATAAAATTACTTTAATTCTGGTACCAAAAGTTTGTTCTCTGTTCCATAAAGTTAAAATTTTCATTGGGGAAACACATACCAAATGAATTATAGGGAAAGTAACCTTCTCAGAGGCATTTAAGAGTAACACATAGTACGAGTAAGATTCTTCTAAATAATAAACAAAATGATGTTCTCCGTCCAAAAAAAATTTAGTCTGTAAAATAAGATTATCCATAAAACATTTAAAGGTTATACTTCAACAAACACCTTAACCATACTTCAAAATACACAAAACAAGTTGATGGTGTATACGAAGTATACACACCTCAAAAGAATAAACCTAATTATACAACAAAACCAAATCACATCATCAATCACAACTTTTAAGTAAGTAAACAAATCAAAATCCAAAGCCAAATGAAAGTCTCAATTGCATGAAACATATGAATGCCCAAATCCACATTCCGAGGACAACCTAGACCGCACCGGTCTAAGTGAACCTAGTGCTCTGATACCAAGAAATATCACGACCCGAATTTTAAAAAAAATAAAATAAACCCAGGCCGCAACAATTTATAACTCAAAAACCAGATCCAACAAAAATCTTAAATAAAATACAGTGAAGAAAAAAAAAATCCAAACGATAAAAGTACACCTGATTCCATCCTATTATACAAAATAACTTACGCCAACAAAATACATGTATACCACTTTCAAATAAAATACATCCTTTAAACATCTAAAGATCTCTACCGGTCCTAACAAGCGGTTTGTCATAGCTCCATAGCTCTAACCTCTCCTGCCTGCATTCCAAATGGAACACACCCACATGCAAAACAAGCAACATGGGTCAGCATAAAAGCTGGTATGAGTAAACAAGGGGGAAATCTATTCCCACAAAATAACATAATAAATATAAAGTTCCAACATATGATTAACAACATAATTAACCTTAACGAGCCATTCTTCCATGCTAAGACAGTAAGCATACGCCAAAAACCATATCAATTCCATTATATTTAAACTCTTTATCCATTATATAATCACCTGTTTAATTCCATTATTCAATTCTAATTTATCTATTTACGATGTTAATTGATCAATAATATAAATACATTACCTAAGCAGCAACTGTCTTTAAGGATAGGTTTATCCACCTGCACAAAATAAATTAGTCGACCTATCCACCTGCAAAATGGAGTTAATACATAATAGACAAATATAATAAAGCTCAGCCAAATCACATACACGCTACGTGTTATCTAATACTTTGTATCAACTTAAAATATACATTCTGTTTACTCAAACCATTAATAATGACTCATTCCAACTCTGCATAGTTTGCAATCTACTAAAATGACAGGTCTAATTATGACTATTAATTCCCATAATAAATAAAACATCGCAGTTCTTCCATATAATCATAATTACCTCCGGTTCATAATCAAAATATATAAAATTTACCTATATCATTAATTAACACCAAGCACTACAATACCATAAGCCTTAGCACACTACCAAACAACGAATCAAAAGCCACAAAACCACGTCCTGGCTTCTAGCCGGTACTCGGGTTTAACAATCACAAAAAAAAATCACAACATATGCCCAATCACTAGTACACCTCCCACAGGATGCACTCCACACATTAGCCATACCCACACTGCACCAGTGTGCCTTGACCATGGTTAAAAACCTCTACGCGGAAACCAAAACCCAAGTGGGTGCTCACCTGCAAGCTTTGGCTAGCCTCGACGTATGCCTAACTCATGATCTCTAATAGCTCCGTTGAGCTTTCTAATGTGGCGCACAGACTAACCCCGAAGGCTATGATGGTCTGAAGGGTTAGTTCCGCAGGCTAAGCCGTCTAGGAAATACCCAAATATAATCCAAAAGTCAACCCGCAGGCTAAGCCGTCTAGGGTGATAATTAATTTCTTTAACCTAATTCCAGAGGTGCGGCAAATGTACTAATGCTTGGGCGACTACCAAAACAACTAAACTAATCAACCAATCACACAACCGTTTTCAAACAATTAAATTCCCAGTCCATTTCGTATTCCTTTCTTATTTTTCCAAATTGTATATATACCGTCCATGGTATCAAGCCATTCCAAGGCATTTACTAATAAATTCTTCCATTTCAAAAATACCCCTCTAATAAATATAGTTCTAATAGCCATTACAATCATTAATATGCATAACCAACTAAAATTAATATCCACGTTCACAACAAGTCCATTAAACATGTTCTGTATACTGTCAATACTGTCAAGTTCATTTCAAAATTAGGACACGAAATCAATAATTTCCAATGTGTCCTGATATATATATATACCCCATACAGTAAGAAAAGAAAGGTCGGCAAGTCGGCAAAGTTAACTATACTGTTATAGGAAAATATCAAATTTTCGAAACCCATATCATGGCAAAATGGTGTATACTGTACTAAAAATTCATCACAACATAGAAGTCCAATCCTTACTATAGTACTTATATAACAGTGTATGGATATCAACAAAAACAAAAAATAAAAATATACATATATACTATTCCATTAATGACTCGGCAACACCTCGCAATCAGTAATCAAATATAATCCATGTTTCAGGAATTTCAACTTATAAAGCTCAGCTACATTAATCTGATTAACATGATAGATATAGGGAATGAATTTGACCACCAATATAGATAGAAAAAAAAAAATTATTTTATATACAATTCACCATCATCATGTAAAGATGTAATATGTATAGAAGTCCAAACCAACAGAAAACATACTCTCATATACCCCACCACTAAGATCATAATCATATAGTTTAATCAACTTAAAGTAATTTAACAAAATAAATCCACTCACAGTTACTGCTGCTCTTCTTCTTCTACTGGTCTGCAACTCGCAGAAACAACCGACACCACCCCACAGTCATTGTTTCTTGTTCTTCTCCCTACTTCTAAACTCTGCAACTCCGGTTTCCCGCAACTGCAACTCCAACTTTCAGCAACTCTGACCGCAACGCCGCCCTCTCTCTCTCTCTCTCTCTCTCTCTCTCTCTCTCTCTCTCTCTCTCTCTCTCTCTATCTCTCTCTCTCTCTCTTTGCAAAAACCTTATAATCAGATATATAACTAATAATCTAACCTAAGATGGTTCTTCCAACGAACCTGATCGATTTGAGATTGTGATCCCATTGTGATCGTGATTCCGAACTTCAAGCAAACCAGATCTGTTCGTGGGTTGTTTTCTTCAAGTTTTGGTTTATTAAACCATAGTCCCTCCAATTTATACTAATTATTAATAAACCCTTGACCCAGGGACTTATACTTAATTATTTTATAACTTCAAATTAAATTTAAATAAGCATTAAAAATGGTGTTTTACATTTATGCACACCTCAAAGGAAGCTCTCAGAGCCGACGACGGGTTGCTTGTTGCAGGTGGGAAAGTACGCTGGAAAGGCCCAAGGAGCGCCAGGTACTTGTCTCACTTGGCAGGGAACGTCGGAGATTTTGGGACTGTACTGAGTGTACTGCAGAGCCGAGGACGGCTCTATTTCTAAGGTGGTGAGATTGTAACACCCATGAGTTGGTGTTAGTCCCACATTGCCAAGGAAGTGGTTGTATTGGTAGTATATAGAGCTTAACCATACTCTAACTAATGTCAAGGTCTTTTGGGGTAAACCACATGGGTGGGCCCTGATCCAAAACCCTCTACTGCTGGATATCCGCAGTGACTAAAGAGGGACAATATTGACATTAGCGAGCGGTATGGTGCTCGACGCACCGGGATGAGCGAGGACGAAATCCTGGGCGTTACACCTCCGGTCAAAGGAGTCAAGCCCAGGTCTTTGCTTTCAGGCTTGGTCAATCCAAGTCCCAACCAACTGGATAAGTCCAGCGAGATTCCAGGCTAACAGAACCCATGGTTCTAGCTCACTGGAGAAGATAAACGAAGACCCAGGTTGAACCAGGACCTATCAGAGGATGTCACGTGGCAGTCATTTTGGTCAAAGGGAATTCAAACCAAGGAGATAATCGCTCGACAGCATGCAAGCTATCTCCACGGAAAGCATCTTCACAGTTGAACTACCTGAGTTCATGGAGTCAAAACCGGAGGGGTGGTTGAGCCAACCTCCTCCGGCCTACTACAAATACAGGAGTCTTAAACCTCCTGAACTATGAGTCTTCCACTGAGCAACTCCATTAGAGCTTAGCGGAAGCAGAGACTTGATTCCAAGTTCATCTTCTTGGATACGTAGGCATCCTGATCCCGATCAGGTCCAGTCTCATTGTATACCCCCTATCTTATCTCTATCTATACAAAGCTTTCATTGTAACTGTTCGATTAATCTATACGTATCTCGAGTTTGTGGATCAAATTTTTGCACCCACACTCTTTGGCGCCCACCATGGAGCTGAATCTCCCATCAGTTCCAGAGCCTTGCAAGAAATCTCGATCCAGTCATACCGGAGTTGCTGCAACGATGGCTAGAAGTTAGAGACGCCCGACTCGTTCTAACAATGGATGAGCCAAGTTACTGAAAGTCAGACAGAGAACCTTTCTCCTCTGTCTCCGGTTCTTGAAGCAACAGAGCATGTGAATCAAGAATCAATTCTCGGGACTGAGGGCCACAATCAGGGCTCGCAACACTCTGAAAGTGGACAGTAGGTGGCAGAAAATTTCGTGGTGCAAATCACTAATGATCCTGGTAATCCTAATACAGTCAACCGGACTGTCAGGATGCTGGTATCACAAGATCCAGAACCGTCCAGAGTAGCTGCGGCAAGAAGAGACCAGAGAACCTCTCCCCTGGCAACAAGAGGAGGTTAAACTGAGCAGTAGAAGGGGAAAGGCCCAGCAGTCGAGTCCCCAACTGCACTCATCCAGTGGCAAACGAAGGAAAACGTAGAACTGGGAAGAAAGAAAAGAACCAAGGCCGGAGATAGCCAGTCATCTTCGGCCCCGTCTTCGAGTCCATCTCTTCAGCAGAAGATAAGGCCACGGTCGGGTAGTGACCGGATTCTTACCCCTCATAGCCATGATACCCGTCCAGTTTGGGACAGGCTAGCACCAGGGAGAGATAGGATGTCTATCTCCCCAATTCAGAGACATCACCGGCGGACGTGCAAGAACACCCAAGTCACGTCATGGCCGCAGAGTTACCCGCAGCAGGTCGGTAGAAGAAGTCACTCCACCGGAAGGACAACCTCGGAGGAGGCACCAAAGCACTCCCCCGACACGCCACGGTCAGAGGGGAATGAGTCCCCAGAGGGCCCGCGCCCATCAGAGACAACTGGAGCTGAATGTGGAACAGATGAATCAACTCAAGCTACGGGAGATGATCGACCTGGCTGTTTCCAATAAAGTCAACCGGGATAAACGAATCAGGAAGCTTACTCTCTCAAGGTTAGCCAGGTCACCATTGGCAGAAGAAGTCAGGAGTCATATAGTCCTGGCCAGCTTCAAGCAGCCGGTCTTCGAATTGTATGACGAGACGAGCGGTTGTCCGGTTCAACATGTTATGAACTACAAAAGCACCATGGCCATCTGGGACCATGATGACAAGTTGATAAGTCCTCAAAAATGTATATTTATCCCCCGAATAACACCTTGTTTGTCTAGCACTTAGCTTATATTATTGTATTATATCTATTGATTAGTGTTTTCTTGTCTATTGTGTAGGTTTTATGAGCCCAAATGTGAATATTGTGTTAAAGCCCGCAAAAGGTCAAGAAAAACAAACAAAAAGGTGTTATTTGCACAAGAGAAGGAGAATTGATATTTGCACCCACAGATCTGCTGAGGGCACCCACAGTCAGACCAATTGACTTGACTTTATGTCAAAGTGGGGCGGTCCAAATCTCAGCCTAAACCGGGTCCTATTGGAGCCCACAAGTCAAAATTTTTATTTAGGGCTTTATTTAAAGTCCAAACTTAAAAAGACTCTACAAGGAGATCCAGAAGTCTGATTTGGGCCCATGAGCTATTAAACTGAAGGTCTTAGTCCAAGCTACAACTTAAGCACAAGAGAATTAGGTTTTTCTAAAAACCTAATGCCTTTAGAAGATCAACAGCAGCAGTCACGAATTTGACTTAATTTAGAAGTCTTTGCATGCAAGTATTCTACTTTGTATTTTCTATATAAGAGAAGTAGTAGCTAAGGTTTAGGTAGCTTTTTATGAATGGAAGATTGAGGAGACAAGTTCATCTTCTTCTTATTTTGTATCAAACTCAATTCATATCAATCAATTCAAATCACTTTTCCATTATGATGTTTTGTTATTTATTTATTTATTCCATGGTATCATCATCAAGGATGAGTAGTTAAATCTCCTTAGGGGAAAGTTGAAGCACTCTAGATAATCCAAAAGCACCATGTTTGTTCTTAATGTTCATTGTGATTCAAAGTACTTAATGCTTATTTACTTCTATCTACAGTATGAGGTAACAATGATTATTTGCATGTTATTGTATCCATGTTGTTAAAATACTATTGTTAGGGTTTAAAGAAACCTAGTTTTAATGGTTTTATTTATATTGATTGAAGATGTGTAGTGAAATAGCTGAGAGGTGATTATTATATATATCTGCAATTGATATCTTTTATTGGAACCATTTTGTAATTAAGTCAAATAGCTGAGAGGTGATGATTTAGTTATGAATCAATATGTTAAGTTAATTAAAGCTGAGAGGTGACGGTTTGACTAATAAGACATATTCAATAGCATGCATAAGAGAATCCTATTTTAATTGAGTGGAATAGCTGAGAGGCCGGTGACTACTTGATTATTATAGGTATTAATGATTAATTAGAATAACTGAGAGGTGACTAATTAATTGTTATAGATTGAAAATGAAAGAACAACATGTTATGTTTGCATGATTTAGTTTGTGGATACCAATTCCACCCCCTTTGTCAGCATAGATCTTCTTTTCATCTTTACCATATTCTTATAAGTTAGGGTTTATTTAATTATTGTCTGTAGGAAGTTAGAATCAATCTCAATTCTTATTATTGATTCTCTTGGTGTTTCTTAACAATTGTTTTTTATTGTGTTTGAGCTAAGATCTCCCCCTCTGAGGTGGGTACGACCCTTGCTTGTTACTTATCTACTTTGATAACCAATTTATACAGGCACAAGAAGGAACAAAATCAATAAAAATATAATCTTTTGATCAGAGGTTAGAGATTAACCACCTTTGGCCTCTATTTAATGAATTCAATAAAAATACAATCTTTTGATTAGTGGTTACACAAATAGCCACTATCACAAGTTACTTGCAAAAATGTTTGTTGCTTCACTCAAAGGCGAAGCACAAACGTGGTATCATAATCTGCCACCCGCATCCATCCACACGTTCGTACAACTAGCTGAGTTGTTCGAAGAAACGTACCGGTTCAATGTGAAGACGAAGAAGGGAGCTGAAGTCTTGTTCTCTCTGCAAATGGACCGGAGCGAAACATTCAGGAATTTCGCCCGAAGGTTCCGAACCTTATTGTCAGAAGTACAGGACGCATCTGATAGCGTCGTTATTCAAGCCTTCAAATATGCCTTGAACAACAACCATTAAGTATTATACCAGTCACTGGCAAGAAAGCCCCCGTCCTCTGTCTTGGCCTTGCTCGAGAAGGTAGAAAGGTACGCTCAGGAAGAAGAAGACTTGAAACCTAGGAGGAAGAGACTTGCCGGAGGCCAAACCTCCGAGAAGCCCCAAAAGGCAAAGGAAGAGAGCTCCGACAAGGATAGCAAGGAGGAAAAAGCCCCTGGCAGAAACAAAGACAAGAAGGGGAAAATGCCAACCCGATAATTAGACCGCCGGGGGCGAACGTAAAGAGAGGGAATTCACCCCTCTGAGGTTCCCGATCAAGGAAGTTTTCAAGAAGATCAAGAACAGAGGGCTCCTCAACAAACCTGCCCCTCTCCCGGCAGACCCGGAGGGCAAGAGAGATAAGTCCAAGAATGTGATCACCACAATGATTACGGTCACGGGTCTCTTCGAATCTAATGAGATTCCTATCTATGGGTTCAACGGGGAGCCAGCACAGTCCTCCGGGCGGGTCCACCTATCACGGTAGGATTCAGCACCGTCGGGATAGACTTCTTGCTGGTCGACTCCCCCTCCTGATACAACGTTATTTAGGGAAGGGACTGGATTCATCAGATGAAAGTCATAGTTCCACCTTCCACCAAAGCCTCAAATTCCCAACTCCCAACGGAATTTGCAGAGTCAAGGGAGACCAAGGGATGACATTCAAGTGCCATCTCGATGCTATCAAGGGGAAGTCCATTTCCGAAACTAAGTGGAACACTATCTTCATGATGGACTCTCATCAATAGCAACCAGTTCCCGGCAAGTCTGTCAAGGGGAAGCCAAACATGAAAACCTGGATATCACCAGCAGTCGATGAGCTGGAAGAAGTTATAGTGGGGTTGGAGTCCCACAAGCAACTTACATATCCTTCGGCCTACCAACGGCCGAGAAGGATCTCATGATCACTCTGCTCCGGCAGAATCACCACGTCTTTGCATGGAGTGTCAGCGAAATGCCAGGAATTGACCCTTCGATCGCCTGTCATAAACTAGACGTTGATCCTCAGTACAAGCCGGTCAAGCAGAAACCAAGGCGAATGAGGCCAGATCGAAAGCTGTCGGTCAACGAAGAAGTCGATCGACTACTTTTAGTCAACTTCATAAAACCAGTCATCTACCCTACCTGGGTTTCAAACATAATGGTTGTCCCAAAGAAGAACGGTAAGATCCGAGTTTGCATCGATTTTACTAATTTTAATAAAGCATGTCATGTGCACCCATATCCACTCTCCAGGATCACAGACATGGTAGACGCCACCGCTGGTTATCAAAGATTGTCCTTCATGGACGGTTACTCTGGATACAACCAGATTCCACTTCACGAAGAAGATCAGGAACATACTGTATTCATCACCGACCGGGGGCTCTATTGCTACCGGGTGATGCCATTTGGTCTGAAGAATGTCGGAGCAACATACCAGAAGCTGGTCAACACCTTCTTTAACGATCGAGCTCATAGGTCGGACCATGGAAGTCTAAATAGACAACATGGTGGTCAAAACCAAGGAGAAAGACAATCATTTGCGAGATCTACAGCGGACATTCGATATCCTGACAAGGTACAACATGAATCATAACTTGAAGACTGGAATCCTTGCCTCACCAGAGGCCGGATAGAAATGATGCCACCTTCAGCGGAGCCGGATGAACCGGACCCGTCAGAACCACCGCTCTCACATGTCCACATCGATTTAGAGCTCCCGCCGGAAGAACCAATTGAAGACATTCCAGACAACCTGAATTCTGAAGTAGATAGAATTGACGCCGAGTTGCAGTCCAGCAACGGTCAAGACTGGAGGAAGCCATACATCAACTTCCTTATCCACCATTTGCTCCCCGAAGATCCAAAGTTGTCAGCCAAAATCAAGAGGGATGCATGGAAATTCACTGTCATACCGCACTGGGAGTCACACAGGCTGTACATGAAGAGCCATGGCTTCGTGGTCTTGTTCAGGTGCCTTACTCGAGAGAAAGGCCTGATCATACTGAGAGAGGTCCATGTTGGGATCTGCGGCAACCATTCCGGGAGCAAAAATCTAGCACAGAAGATAATGACCCAAGGATACTGGTGGCCGCACATGATGACAGACGCCAAGAAGTTCACACATGCATGCCTCCCATGTCAGAAGCATGCCCCGGTCGGCCATGCCCCGGGAAATGAACTACATCCCATTCTGAGTTCATAGCCCTTCGCCAAGTCGGGATTGGATATTGAGGGACCGCTCCCGAAAGCTCCACACTCAGTCAGATTCCTATTGGTCGCTACAGATTATTTCACCAAATGGGTCGAAGAAGTAGCATTGGTACAAGTATGTGCCTCCGACGTCAGAAGATTTTTGTGGAAAGATATAATCTGCAAATTTGAAATTCCCCAAGAGCTAGTGTCAGATAATGGAAAGTAGTTTGACTGCGATAACATCTGGCTGTTCTGCAAGTCCTTGGGGATCAAACACAATTTCTCAGCCTCATATTACCCTCAGGG
The DNA here is from genome assembly GCA_023053565.1 of Aquilegia eximia. NCBI lineage: Eukaryota > Viridiplantae > Streptophyta > Magnoliopsida > Ranunculales > Ranunculaceae > Aquilegia > Aquilegia eximia. The sequence goes on from JALIGU010000001.1 coordinate 24,958,254, forward strand.
GAATGGGCAGGCAGAAGCATCCAACCAGGTCATCTTGGATACACTCAAGAAGCGACTGGATAAGGCAAAAGCCAACTGGGTATGCAACTCCCGGGGGTCTTATGGGCATACCGGACCATCCCAAGGAGGTCCACCGGTATGACACCCTTTCAACTTACATTTGGAGTAGAAGTCGTAATGCCAACAGAACTGCTAGCTCCGACAACCCGCACTGATACGGTCCTTACCGGGGAGAACAAAGGGATTCTGGCAAGAGAAAAAGTTGTTCTTGACGACAAGAGAGAACAAGCCCTACAATAACTCCTCTGGTACCAGGAGACTATCAAAAAAGGATATGACAAACGACTCGTAAAGAGGAAGTTCAATCTGGGCGACTGGGTCATCAGGAAAGTCAAAGTCATGACTGAGGATACAACCGCCGGAAAGCTTGGAGAAAACTGGGAAGGACCTTACATCATAGACAGACATGCTGCGAAATGCTAATACTTCCTCAGAACTCTATCTGACGACCTCTTTTCAATGCCATGGAATGCTTTCCACCTCAAGAAATTCTACAAGTAATCTAATCCATTTGATGATTTCAATATAGATTCTTTCCCTCAAGAATTCAAGTACTTTGTATTATTTACTGCTGAAAATCCTAGTGCAAGATCAAGTCTCCACTGAGGTCCAGGATGTCCGGACCTAGCTTCTGATCCTGGCTAAGCCTTAAATGCAGAGTTATGCTTCTTTTAGGCTTAAGGCGCCCGGACCTAGCTTCCGATCCTGGTTAAGTCCTAAATGCAGAGTTATGCTCCTTTTAGGCCCAAGGCGCCCGGACCTAGCTTCCGGCCTTAAAAATCAGGGATGTCAGGGATCAAAACCCCATCCAACCCAAGATGCCCGGACCTAGCTTCCGATCCTGGCTAAGTCCTAAATGCAGAGTTACGCTCCTTTTAGGCCCAAGACGGTTGGACCTAGCTTCCGGTCCTTGAAACCAGTTTTAAGAGCGAGGCTATCCACTCTTAAAAACTGGGGCAGTTAGGCAAGCTAGCCTGCCCCCGGGTCAAAGCATGCAATACAAGGATGAATCCCCTTTCAGCATCAAACCACGGATCCTCATGAAGTCAGCGAGAAAAAAACCCGTTATCGTCCCAAGGAAAACTCCTTAGGACGATAAGGGGGCGAGGGAGATAAACAGTTGTAATAAATGTTGTAAACAAGGTAAAAATATCTAACAAGGTATTTTTTGCACAACCGAATTTTTATTTCTTTTTCAAAAAAAGATGTACAAGAGGAAATCCCCCTGCAACCAGGACAGGAATCTTTCTACAAAAGTATAACGGAGCTAAGGCTGCGAAGAAGGACCGGGGCCATCACCGCCCTTTTTCGCCTTCTCCTTCTCCAGCTGGTCGAGGACCTGCTGGTAGGCAGGCTTCGCCAGTCGGAGCTCTTCAGCGGCCCGGTCATACGCCGCCTCTTTGAGGGAGAGACGCCGGTCCAGCTCCAGCTTCTCTCGGGTCAGCTTCCCGCATGTGGCCTCCAGCTCCGCCAAAGAAATCTTGGCATCCTCCTACCTCTGAAGAGCAGCGGTCAGGGTAAAGTCCAAGTTATGGTAATCCACCGCCATGAACCGCTTGTCCTCCTCCAGAGCCCACCGGTCACTGTTGGCCGCCGCCAGGTTTTTCTCGAGCTGACGATTCTCAGCTCGCAGGCACTCCAGATCCTCCAAGGCAGAAGGTCGGGGTCTGACACTCAGCTCAAAGACCCGGGCCATGGCAGCTTGCGTCTGACAGACAAGGGAAACAAAAGTCAGAAATAAGCATACAGGCAAAGACAGGAAACCTTACCGCAATCAGGTTCTGGGCCGCCACCCTCATCGCCCGGTCGCGAGAAAGGTGGATGTAGTACGCCTGGTTCTCCGGGGGCAAGTTCTCGAAGATGTCGTTAAAGGCAGTATGGATGTTCATGATGCCGGAATCCCCAATCGACATCGGCTCCCCATTCAGAAACGCAGGATGAATGGTGAACGACGGCAGTGGGAACTCCGGAGTAGCCTCAGGCTGGTACTCGCCCAGTTCAGGGCCCAGCTGCACAGTGGGGCCAGTAGGCAGGTCAGTGTATGGGACCTGGTCACCCACCCATAAACCGAGGCTTCGTCATCAGCAGTGCCTGAAAAGTGAACTCCACCTCAGTCTGGACGTCCTCGACAGTAAGGGTGGCAATCAGACCTGACGACCCGAAACCCGACCTGAACCTGACCTAATCTGGATCAGGTTTGGGTTTAAATATTTGAGGTTTTTGGGCTGATCAGGTCGACCTGATTGACCTGATAAACAATCAGGTCAGGTTCAGGTTTCCCTTGCAGACTCGTCGGGTCGACCCGAAACCTGACAAAAAAAAAAACCTAATTTCTATCTTTTGATTTTTCAAATTACCTACCAATCTCAGTGTCTATTCTCTACGGCGGTTTAGTCTTCTCTTTCTCTCTCTTGCAAGATCGAATTTCAAACGATTGACCTTTATTTTGTTGCTACTCGTCTGCTTAGTTTTCTTCTTCTTTTTCTTCTTCTTCTTAGCTTTATTTTGTTGTTAATTCTGATTTTGTGAATGCTCATTCTGAGGTGTATCTGAATTGGTGTGCCACGAACAAATCAACAATTCTAGCCATCTCTATTTAAGGAGGTAAACCAACAACCTGTTATTGATTAATTTTTATTAATAGTAATAATCCATATAACATTTTATTTGTTGAATTTCTCCATTCCATTCCTAGGGTTCTTGGTTGATTTTTTTATTATTAATAATAATCTATCAAATCTAACCATATTGTCAGTCCTTATTAGATTAGATTGATTATTACTCCATTTATCGATAATTATTGAATACTATTTGTATTCACGATGCTACCAATATATATACATCTTGATTATCGATTGTCACTTCAATTAATATATGCACTGCATGTATAAGAAAAATCAAACTAACATCCTATAAGTTATGTACTTCATAGACTCCTTATGTTATTGTGGAGAGATATTATTTTGTGTATCTTTGATGGTTCAAGTGATTCTTTCGATGAATTTCAATACCTAGTATAAACCAAAGTCGCATAACTTTGGATGTTCTTTCTCTGTTTGAGTTTTGCATCTGTTTGACCGTGCTTACTTCAGTTATGTGAGAGAAAAAATAAGAGCTCTTGTGTTCGATATTATGTTGGTCCTTTGTACTACACAGTGTAATATACTCTTTTTGTTTCTTCTTTATAAATTATGGTTTCACTCTAATATACACAGGTGCTTAAAATTAAATCAATAGGCACTAAAGACAGACTCGTTCTTTTTTTTGCAGAAGAAGGTTTGACATATTTGGGGTCACTAGTCCCAAGAAAGAATACAATTTCAAAATTTCAGCAATCTCTGAGTTATTAGGTTCATATGTCCTTTTTGCAGTCAGGCTCTTCGAAGTTCCAATGCGCAAATCATATGGCAGACTTTGTTTAATTATTTGCAACAATTCATAGAGTTTTGTAATTTGTAAGACGGATAAGTTAATGTTTATTTTGGATATTTTGGTGACCGTTCTTCAGTTGGTTAACGATATTTATTGACAAATTCTTGATGCTTATTATTTTATACTTAGTTTTGCAACAAACCATGTCAGGTTTTCAGGTCGACCTGAACCTAACCTGATACCCTGACAGGTCAGGTTCAGGTTTCACCTTTGAGGTAAAAACAAGCCATCAGGTCAGGTTCAGGTTTTGGGGTTCGGACCTGACAACCTAACAGAACTGACCTGAACCTGACCCGACCTGACCTGATTGCCAGCCTTACTCGACAGCCAGAGCATCCTCAACTGGGACCCGGGAGCTACTACCAATCCGGGTAGCCCCCGTCACCGGTCCCCTCAGCGCTCGAGGGATGGCATCCTCCCTTCTCAGGCGCACAGCCTCCCTTTGATCGGCAGGGGAGGCAGAAGCAGCTCTCTTCGAGCCCCTAACAGACTCATCTACAATAGCCTTGCCCCTCGGATCAACCGGGGCAGGAGACTGTATAGAAACAACTTCAACAACAGGAGGCTGGGAAGGTCTTACCTCCACCGGAGCCTCAACTCCAACGTCTCCAGCACTGGGGACGTCCACTGCTTCTGGTGGACCCCCCAGGATCACAGTTGGCTCGCCTCCCTCAACAGCAGAGGCGACCATCGTCTCCTCGGACATACCTCCCACCATCTCCGGCTAGGCCAGGTTGTCCACCTCAGCATGTACCTGCACTGGGGTAGGAAAGAATCCCTTAGTAGCCGATTCACCAGACCCACGGGAAAGCAGAAGTCCGCTATCCCTCGACATCAGGCTTGGATCACCGGAGGAGTCAGATAAGCCATAAAAAATATGTGGCCTCCTCCGGCGATCCAAGAGAGGGTTTGAATGACAAACGGAGCTAGCATCACTGACCTGGACATCCCCGACAACTGGAATGACTTCCGGCAGAACATCCAGCATTGGCTCATCACGAAGAGATCTTCCCCCGACTGGAAGAGCCTCGTCGAGCCAGTCGTCCATCTCCCCCTGCAGATCAACAGCCTCACTCTCAATCAGAGGCTCCTCCTCGGCACTGGGGATTGTGCTCTCCACAGTAGCAGCACCCTCACCAGAACTGGACTCTACCTCCACAACTTGCGGAGGGGCAGGCAGGGCTGCAAGCCTGGCCGGGAAGCGGATGTGCATCACAATATGGTCAAGAAGTGTCAGGTCCCGCAAGTCTACGAGCAGACTGAAAAAGTGCTCAATGTTTCCTTCAGCAGCAGAGGAATCCATCCCCGCCAGCAGAGACATTTGAAGTTGATGTTTCCCTACAACCACAAGCATGGAAATGTTCCTGAGCCGGAGCTCAGCAAGCACACAAAACATAAGGGCAAAAATAAAAGAAAGGTCAAACGCATGCTTACCTATGAAGTCCCGCGGCACCTGTATGATGCGGCCAGACGACCACCCTGACACCCGGTAGCAGGGTTCGAACCAGTTCCCATAATGATTGGGAAGTCCAGATAGCCTCCAGGCAGTATGCTAAAAGATGGCGTAGAAACAGCGTTCTTTGGCCTCCCGGGCGCCCGACTTCATAAGCATGAACATCTCGACTGGGCCAAAGGGAATCTCGAAGTGGAGGGCAATCAGCCCGATCCGACGCACAATTATCCAGAAGGACACGTGCATCTGACCCGGCGGGATACCCCGCCACGACAGCTATCTCAGAATAGAAGAGTGCAGCGGGAGCTGCATACCATACAGGAGCTGGTAAAGACTTACCGCGATCAGGTTGTCGGAGCAACCATCAGAAAATGGAGGGGTGGGAGCCAAACTGAACCCCCTTCCAGCCAAGCTGCTCCTGAACCTCCGCCGCGTTCATCCGCTCGAGTTCACGATTCCGGGGGAGGTTGGAAGAAGCTTGCCACCTCCTCTTGGGCATTTCAATCAAAGGCTCGACAGAATCTAGAGGAGCCATCTCCGCCACACCAGCAGGCAAAGGAGGCCCAGTCACCGGAATACCGGTCGGCCCGCCCTCTTCAGCAGAGCGACAGGGAGCTGAATTCTGGGGCCCTTCATCACTACTAGAGTTCAGTACCAGAGGTCTCCTCATTTTGCTAAAGGAAATCGCTCAGTTATCACCAGAATTTGGAGTTTCAGGACCTAGGGTTCCGCCAGAGAGCGAAATGGAAATGAAGAAGAAGAAAAAGAAAGAGAGTGAAGAGAATACCCTTCTCTCTTTCGAACCTTCCTTTTTATAAAGAAGAGCCCTTGGTCCACCGGCTAATGGTATTCCAAATATCTTAATCAACCCTCCATTATGACCATTAAACCAACTGGTTTAATGACTCGATCAACGAAGAGTCACAAGCTTTCACTGGAAGTTGAAGCTGTACATCTTTCCACCAACAAAAGAAGATTTAGAGAAGATGAAATGGGGTCCAGTTAACACAGTCAGCTGGGGCCTATACCGCACCGTCATCTGGGACCCATGTCAGTTGGGACCCACATCATGCACTTAGCCAAGATCCACTCAACATGTACAGGTGGAGTCCACATGGTCCAGGACAGCGACATGTGGACCTCCGGTCCATGTCATCACGGTTAAGGGAAGATTAACCGGTATGTGTTCCTGCACTCATCATGATGAGAAAGTAACCGGACCTAGCTACCGGAGCTCAAGACAGTGATAAAAAGGAAAAATATTATTTTATTACGAAATGCATTATACGGGGTGCACCAAATCCCCTACATATTGCGACCGGAGCTAAATCTATATATACTATATAATAGTGGAGCCTAGCAAGTGCCACATGGCGTTTTTACAGCTTCTCTGTTTATATAAGAAAGCCCAATATCAGCCCAATTTAGCAAAACCAATCTAAGCCCAATATCAGCCCAATTTAGTAAAACCATAATTACGGCTAAACCTTCTTCTTCCATCACTTCTGTACTTTCTAAATCTTTCTCCCTATTATGTTCTTCCAAATTCCTTCTTCTATCTGATCTCCCTATTTTGTGTCCAACGTTTTTCAAAGTTGGAAAAAAGTAATGATTAGGTAGTTATATGTTCCACAAATATTTTGTAATATTTTTCTCCATATTTTTCTTGAATTTTATTGGTAATTTTGTAATCCTACAGCTACAAACCTCCATCATCAACAACAAAAAAGATAGGTAATCCTTTTCAATTACCATGTTAATCTAATTATAGTTTGAATTTTGTAATTAGGATTGTTTCAGTCCAAGATCATGGCTACTAGCTTGAATTTATTTATGTTGGATATCATGCAAAACTCAACTAAGTTTAATTCTTTTATTTCAACTCCTCAACGTTCAACTAAAAAAACCCATATACCAAATAAAAAAAAGGTTTTGCCGCTTCCAAAGAGAAGAAATTTAAATTCATTCAAGGAATAGATCAAAAATTTTACTTCCTCAACTATCAAGGTATGTTGAATTTAGGTTTGATTGATTTTATTGTGTTAGATTTTTGTTTGTTTCTCGAGGAGTTGTTTTCAAATAAACTTTGTTTGTTTCTCTACCAATTTATTTCCAGGAAAAATTAACGCTGAAGTTGAAGTTCCTCAATCAGAGGGAGGTAATCAGATTTGTTGATTTTTTTTCCGCATATGGTATCATGAATTACCAACCGACTGAAACACATCTTCTTCTCTCATATAAACCATTAGAAAGTCTGCGTTGTCTAGGGACTTAAGAATCAATCTTGGCTTTATCTTATTATCATCATCTTGATATATGGAATCACAATTGATTATTGCAAAACAAAACGTAACATAAATACATGGTTGATGCAATGGCTAGGAAAAACAGAAGCAAAAACATGCTGTGTAGAAGGTGTATTTCAATTGATAAATAAAATTTTGAAACTTAATAAGATCAACTAACTCACTTAACAAAATTTTCTACTCCTTTTGTGGCCTTCCCTCATCATGGCAATAGAAACCCACAATCAGGTACACTTCTTTCTCATGCGGAGAATATATGTGGTAGAATAGTGATAGTGTGGTTTTCAATTGATTGATTATTTTATTAAATTCAATATTTTTGTTAATCGAATTTAAGTCCAATTACCATCACAAATATTTTATAATAAGCATCAAGGATCTAGAGATGATTTTGATTGATATTATAAGCATTATTGAACCTTCATCATTGTTATTGGCTATTTTCATGTTTCAATGGCTAGAAGAGTTGTAGTTTAATTACATGATTTACTACTACAATGAGATAAGAAGGAGAGATGTTATGAGAATAATAATGTGTGTTGCGTCTTGATTGATTATCATAATCTAAGCTAATAGGTTATTCTAAGTCTCGGGAAAGCAAACTGACGCTACCAAAATGCTCCTCGACCTATTCAATATAAAGGGATGCAAATTAATTGTTACAAACACATTTGTCTATACATAGGATGTCCTTCTTCATATGAAGTCATTGTAAGGTCAATTTCACATTGAGAGTGCTAATTTCTATATGTGTTTGAGTATTAAGTTTGTAGTTATAGGATTATTGTGATTCAAGAATGTTTGTCGGCAGCTCCCTCAGACACATTCCACCTTCCTGAAATTAACAATTCCCTTTTAGATAGCTACAACACCAGTTTGATCTGTAAACTCAGGTCAGTTTACGTTTCTCCGTCTCAAGGTATTCATGACTTAAGACCTAAAACATTTATTTGCTACCAGCAAATAAATTATTTTATCTGTTGTAAACTACTCATTGTTTGTTATGCTAAAATACTTTGGCATGTTGTAAACTTTCTTTAGGGACGATAGTGGGAATGTCTCAAGTAATGGACTTGCTGACATAAAGGCCAAACCACCGACCACAGACATGCCAATTAGCAATTCCATTGAGGCAACATGGTGCCACCATTAATTTCTTCTAATCTCCATACTTTTCCATCCAAGTTAGTGTCGGTATTTTGGAGTTTCATCTTCTAAGCCTATATTTCTTCTACTTTTAAATTTCTCTTTGAATGTGTATCTTGCAAAGTCTAGACTCATTGGTAAACTCATAATATTCTCGCTTTTTCCTACTTAACGGTTAATATTCGCAGTTAAATTGGAATATTATGCATTTAGCTGAGATCCAAGCCATCATAAAAAAATAGAATAATGTCAAATACAAAAGCATCATATTATGGATTGGTTTGATTCTATTTTTATATACTTGATCTATTTTTATTTTTTTCCCAACATATATTTTTGCTTATCATTGATTACTAATAAATGGTATAATCTTTGTGATTAATAGATTAATGATGGACAAAGAGAACAAATCGATGACTTGAAGAGAGGAACTCATGTGCATTCCCAGAAATCATAGAAATCAACTAATTGTTGAGGGTATTGATAATGGATGGTATCCAGGTTCGTTTTATGACATTTAATCAGAATATATATTGTACCCAGATGATTTCTAGAATAGTAAGAAGATAAAAATAAATGAAAAAATTCAATTAAAAATTAATGAAAATGATTATCATGTAAGACTTCTAAATTCAAAATATTATTGCATGGTTTCTTTGAATAAAACATTAAAATGTGTTATTTATAATTGTTTGATTGCAGTTTTTAAAATGCATGGACATATCAATTGAGAACGGATATTGCAGTTGCAGGTAATTTTCTATAACAGATTTTTTTTTATTATTCTACAAGTGTTGGTTTTGATAATGCAAGCTTGGATTTCAATGAAATTGCGCAAGGGATGAATTGTTGTTGAATTTGTTCACTCCCTCTATAAGCTGCCACTTATAGTGAATTCAGAAACCTTTGATCACCTTTCCTTTAGCTGTCAGTTTGCTAATAATCTATGGACTGATGCAACCTGCGATGTTGGATTAACTGAGTGCCTTGCCCCTGCATGATATTGTCATTTGTAAAACAAGCATCCATGTCCTCTGAATGATTTGGATGACTTATTCTCATACAAGTCTGTTTGGTATAGGGAAGGATAGAAATAATATATTAATTGAAAACGCCAAACTACGGTCATATCGTGAAAAATATCTAGAGGCAAGTGCATCATGCTTTCTCTACATGGCAAAATTGCATTGATATTGCATTCAAGATAGAAATTGTCTCAGATTCCAGATTAGCGAAACCAGCCCTACATTGTTCAACTCAGGCCAATTCTGCATGTCAAAAAAAAAAAAAAATCAATGTAGTATGCCTTTGGCCATTCAGGTGCAAACTACAAAAAAACGCTATGTGTCACTTCAAGCATTATCCCTATTTTTCAAGCAATACCCAACAAAGACTTTTATTAGATAGTACAATAGCATTGTTGGGGTCTATCTCAACTGCCTTCGACTACCAAATTCTGCTGTGAGATAATTCTTTCTCCACAATGTCTTTTCTCCCTTCGATTTTCTCTCCTTGAACGTCTCAATTCCTTTTAGATTATCTTTTCTATTTTTTTTTAGATTATATGTTCTATTGCTTCCTCTGAACATAAATACCTCATTATTCCACCAATGCTCCTGTCCGAATGTGTTGGAATTGGAGATGTAACAGGATAAAGAATATGAACGCCTGATTCACCTTCCCAAACAGCAAGATCTAATGGTGTCATCCCATGATATTAGTCTTCTCGATACTCAAATGTACATGAACTGCAGGTGCTTTATATAAACACAGTTTGGTAGTTTGGAATCTTAGTCTGTTCATGCTCCTAGATTAATTGCATATTAAGGTAAATTCACATGGGGCGCAGATGGAAATGACCTGCTATTTGTTACAAACTTACAATGTTTTCTGAGTACCTAAGTTATTTATTTTTGTGAACTCATCATTTAATCTATGATCATCTCGATGTCATTAAGTTTTTCCAAACGTGCTTTGTCTCTATGACTTTTTTTGCACTCAAATGATTTTTTTAGCTGAGAATGTTGTTGACTTAAATGTCTTGAACTTGTGACATTATATTACTTATTTAGGAAATATAGTCTGTAGTATCTTCTTCTAGCAAGAAACATTATGGGCTGTATTTTTCTTATTTCCTTTGGAAATACCTTTCATCTGTGAAGAGAATAAATTGTACGTTCAGTTAACAAAGAAATAGACATGAAAAGTTGTAGTTTCGGTTAACAAAAAACTATTACTTTGAATAGGTTTTAAGCGCGAGAGACTGAAATGTGGATCATCAAATGATTGAGTTAATCTTGCATGGTAAACAAATACTAGAACCTGGTAGGAAATGGAAATGTCAACGTCCCATATGCCACTATTACTTGCTTCTCCGCACTTTCAGTTATGCTCTTTTCGTCTCTTTCTTTTCCATTCTGACTCTCAAGGCATGCAAAGGTATCATCCAATTTTTGTTTGTTTGTTTAAAATAGCAGTTTGCATTGTTTTGGATGTGAGTATCCTATATATGTGATTTCTTAATTGTTCCCTAGAACTGTATTCGACATTTACTTCATATATGTAAGCAGTGTACAATGCAACTACATGAAACAGTAACCATTTAATTTGGGTTTTCAATAAGAGGTTAGGTGAAACATCATAGTAGGATGTTGATTTCCAATAACCTTTGCTCTTATATGTGCCATATAGTATTGATGACTAACTCTTGGCGTATACCAAAACTTAGAGTCAATTGGATTTAACAAAAAAATCTCCAAATACACCATACTTTCAAGGTAAAACAATTAATTTCCAAATGTGAGAACGTACGTGTGAAATGCATATAGGGGAATTTGGTTTTTTGTGGATTTGGGATCTAATACTCTGCCTTTATATGTAATTTATGCTTTTATATCTTATCTAGCTTTTTTACTTTGGATGTGTGTTTACTGTTTAATCAAGTTTAAGACTGTTTGCAACGATGATTTTCTAAAGATCTAAGCTCATCCAATGATCATTCGAGGAGCTTATATGTGGTCACTCAATTAGATTAACTTTTTTGATAGACGTTGATGCCTCTTCACTGTAATGCACCTGTATTAATAGAAACAGGTCTGTACAGGGGTTGAGAGGGTGAGACATGTACTCCCTCAACTCTAAGCAACTCAAGGGGAAAAACATGGAGTAATACTTGGACTGTCTGACATTCATCCGTCTGCTGCAGAATTTTGTGTCAAAGACTATCAACTTGATATCACATCCTGCCCAATTTGTTGACCAGGTAGTGATTAAAGGCTAGCATTTATTGTAGTTTCCAACATACTTTGTATCTATTTTCATGTGCCTTAGCCATTCGATGAGATTGAAATATATTGTAGCAAAAAACGTATTTACTCTGGGTTTTTTTTTCTTTTCAATAAATAGTTGTTTTTCCACACTATATTGCTTATTGCTCACATATGCATGTGTTTATGCAAATATGCCGTGTAAACACATTAATTTGAGCAGTTAAATGGTTGTAAACACACAAAGGTAGGATTTTAAAAGCAATTCAAAACAACCAGATTTTCCTTTCTTTTTATAAGTTATAAAAAAATTTGTATTTTGGATTTTCGTGCTTTTGTTTTCACAAAAGAAATTAGTTCAGAGTGGCAAATAGAACTTCAATGCATTTGGGTTGATATCAATCATGTTCTTAAGGATAACTTTCTAGGACTGCAATTAAATGATCATTGTTTGGAGACAAGAATCTCAACTGTAAAAGACTGATTAGACATACAAGAACAAAATGACTTACGAAAAACTAATGTTAGCAACCTTTATAGTTTAGTTAAATACTTTTCGAAAAAACGTTGTCAAATAAAATGATGTGTAACACTAATCTAGACTACAAATATGCCAAAACCTTCATCAATTACCATATTGAGGACAAAATCATGAATACATTCCCAAGAGAGAACACAAATCATCATCATACCTTGAGAAATAACATTCTTCTTATACAGGAATAACACAAATCCCAGTGCGTAGCACGGGTTCAACAACTAGTTACATCAAAGGGGGAGACGGAGGATCCGAGCCAGACCCCTCCAGTGAGTCAGGGACATGGTACTTAACCTTGGCTTCAGCGTACCCTTTCTTCCATGAGGAGACCGCAACAACTTCAATCTTGCCCCCCAACCGGGCGAGTTCAGCAGAAGCTTCACCAGCAACAACAGCAACAGAAACCGGGAAAGAAAAGTGGATATCCTTCTACACCTCCGGTTTGTTATTTATAGAGGAGGAAAGAAACCCTAGTCCTTGATCCAAGGGATACAGAATCGTCATCAAGAAACGTGTCAAGGAAGGAATCTTCCGAATCTCAACAGCCGGGGAAGATATTGTTAAGATCTTTCCCTAGCAGATTTTCTACTTGACAAAGGGGGCGATGTGTGTACCCTAGGTAAAAAATCCGACAGGTGTCACCGATAGCTGTATAAGAAGCTAAACCGGGAGCACTTGAGCATTAGCGAGTCAAGACTGGCCTATCAGGTAGGGCCCAACCCAGTCTCAAGGAGTCCACACACGCTCTGTGGACCTTGACCCACCGGATAGTCCACGATCAATGGGTTACTGTATAAGAAGTTGAACCGTGGGCTCCCACACATCGAATAGGCCCACCTCAGTCAAGTAGGCCAGTTCCGGCCCAGTAAAGTCCTGCAGCGGTAGAGGCTCATCCGAAGGCTTAACACAGAAGTCCAGAGGACCTGGCCAGGGTGTATGCAATGAAAATTGGGCCTCTGGTCATAGGAGTCAAGCCCAGGTCTTTGCTTTCAGGCTTGGTCAATCCAAGTCCCAACCAACTAGATAAGTCCAGTGGGATTCCAGGCTAACAGAACCCATGGTTCTAGCCCGCTGGAGAAGATAAAGGAAGACCCAGGTTGAACCAGGACCTATCAGAGGATGTCACGTGGCAGTCATCCTGGTCAAAGGGAATTCAAACCAAGGAGATAACCGCTCGACATCATGCAAGCTATCTCCATGGAAAACATCTTCACAGTTGAACTACCTGAGTTCATGGAGTTAAAACCGGAGGGGTGGTTGAGCCAGCCTCCTCCGGCCTACTACAAATACAGGAGTTCTAAACCTCCTGAACTACGAGTCTTCCACTGAGTAACTCCATTAGAGCTTAGTGGAAACAGATACTTGATTCCAAGTTCATCTTCTTGGATACATAGGCAGCCTGATCCGGATCAGGTCCAGTCTCATTGAATACCCCCCATCTTATCTCTGTCTATACAAGGCTTTTATTTTAACTGTTCGATTAATCTATACATATCTCGAGTTTGTGAATCAAATTTTTGCACCCACAAATACCTTTAGCACAACAATGTTGTTAGTGGGTGAATTTGATTTGAACGTGAGAACGTTGTTAAGTTGAGCGTGATTCGTGACAACTTCGAAGTTCTGAGGCGCAGTAATTTTTTATACAACTTTTTGTGTGATTATTTAAAAAGGTTACTCGAGGAGATGAAAAAGGAACAAGAGGTGTTGTCGGAATGTTGTGCTCGTCTTTATCAACTTTAAATTGGTCGTTCATATAGTGGTTTAAACAAAACTCAAGCATTTGTAGGGAATGGAGAATTGATGGCGCTGACGAACTCTGTTTGTCATTGGCGGAATAAGTTGATTAATATTATTGCGTAGGTATAGCCATTGGTGAATGGTTTGTGATTGTCATGATGGTTCGAAAGATAGTTGTGTTTTTTTTTTGTTTTTTTTTTTTTTTGCAAAACTTGTATTTTGCCTGAGGATGCAAAATGGTTTTGCACTTTGTAAATTTCCCAATAGTGGCCAATATATATATATATATATTGTAATTTCCCAATAGTGGCAAAATGGTTTTGCGCTTTGTCTACTCTTTAGACACGTCGCCTTTTTTCATTCAGATTCAGAAACCGAAAGAAACCTCAAAGAAGGAAGAAGGGGGGGGGGGGGGGGGGAAGAAACAAATGTAGAAATAGAAACAACTTCTGAAACCAAGGGGACTAATAGGGCCGTCGCTCAACGGATAAAAGTTACTCTAGGGATAACAGGTTGATCTTCCCCAAGAGTTCACATCGACGGGAAGGTTTGGCACCTCGATGTCGGCTCTTCGCCACCTGGGGCTGTAGTATGTTCCAAGGGTTCTTTTTTTTTGCCTTATCCCCTACCTTTCCGAATGGGTGTGCTATTTTGTTTTGTTTTTGTTTTTAAGTCCCCAAGTGGGTAAAGTTGAAGTCAAGCGGTGATGAGAGTTATGCCGACGTCAGCATGATTTGGGCAGAAAATAGTTATTTACCTTGGGGATCTGAAGCGTTGTGTTGGAATAAGTGTAAGTGAATTGAACCGAGGGGGTAGTTGGGGCTTTAATGATTGGGTGAATGTGTCTGAGTGCTATAAATAATAACATTTTGATGTAGTGGGAATGATTTCTTGATTCATGGTTTGTTTGTTTTCGTTGAGACTCTTTTGTTACATGGCTGTAATTCCAGTAGGCGGGAAGTGGATGAATTTTCTGAAATATGGGTATTTTGGACGCGGTAGGGTTAACCAATTTTTGGTAGTTAATTGCTTTGTGAGTGAAACATATCTCAAGGCTTTGGGTGAGTTTTTGTGGATTTATCCACATGAATTGAATGTCGATTGGATGGAGTTATTATCACCAACTCGTCGTTTGCAGGTTGTGTGGAATATTTAGGGAGACGATGATATTGGTTGATGAGTTTGATTTCGAGCGTGGTGATGGAATGCGGTTGAATGGGGTGCATAAGAATTTTGAGGTGCCCAGACACAATAATTTTTAGTTTGATTTCTTGCTCGAGTATATGAAAAGTTTTCTCGAGGAAGTGAAAAGAGAGCAATCACAAACGATGATGTAGGGTTGTATCTGAAATATCACACGATGATGTCAATATAGACTAGAGAAGGGGTGAATAATCTTTTTTTTGGTTTATGATAATTTTAAAGATAAATGCGAAATAAACAAGCTTTATCACACAGATATATGCACAAAGAGTCAAGGACAATCACAAACAACACTACAGATAAGACCACATAAAGACTAGGTAAAGCAAATCAGGTCTCAGTCTGACAGGTGCTTCAGGTGCCTCAACCGGTCAGAATTCCAAGCGCTTCAACAGGTTGACAGACTGAGAGCAAATAAACTCTACTAGTTTAGCAACAGAGAGATATAGAGATAGTGCAATCTGCACAATTGTTCAATGATGATGAATTGAGCAAACCACTTGTAAAAATGCAACCTTGATGAGACTAAAGTAACCCAACCACACAATCACAAGACAAATAATATGTGTGATGATTGTGTGCAATGATAATGAATTAATCTAGAGAAAAAGAATGCAAATCACAACACTTGGTTTATAATGGTTCGGTCGTAACCTACGTTCACTCTCAAAGAGGCATTCACTAGTCTTTAAAAATACATTTAAAATAAGTCGGTTACGCCTAGTGCACCACTTATTCAACCAGAAGTCACCCTTGTGAGATCTCTAACTTCTTAAGCTTTTAGTGTAGGGATGCCCTAATCGACCTAGACACTTCTAGGGTTTCACCTTCTAGATAAATCAATGATGATTTTGTTTTTTAAATGCCCTCTCAAAGGAAGTAAAGAGTAGTAAATGCAGCTTAATTGTTGAGTGAATGAATCTCAACACTACAACCACACACCTCACAGAAGAGTAAGAGTTTAATGATGTTAGTGGTGTTGTATTAATGGGGTATGGATGGATTTTGAGTAATTGCTCCTCTAGGGTTGCTATGTTCCTTAGAGTTGTTGAACAAATACTATCAGAGCTTCACCAAGAGTTCTCTTGTCTTAAATAAGACAACAAAGCCAAATAGATTTGTTGGTCAAACTAGGTTGACCATATATGGATTTCGAAAAATCTGGACCTGGTCAACCTATACCCAATACTGGAAGGAGCTGTTCAGACGCCTGAGAATTTGACAGGTCGTTAACCTTGGAGTCTGACAGCCTTTTAGTTTTCAAGGAATAAGGCTTCAAATCTTCTGGGGTCTTCATGTCTTCAATATCTTGAGTTTTCAGAGGTCTTCAATGTCTTCATAAAAGATCATTTTCTCATATAGACGTTGATTGTTTCGGCACCTTCGATGTTGTTGATTGATTGAGCCAAAACACATCATTATATTTATAGAATAAAGGACTATGTATTTCAAGAATTGGAAATACATATGTCAACCAAAAAGAAATGGAGGTATTGGAATAAAACACCCAGACCACCAAAATGATGCTCTCTTATCTAGAATAGCTTGAAGAATTAAAGAAAATCCAAATAATACGTATCCTGAAGTGTTCAAACAAAAAATATTTTAAAAACTCTTAATTCCTGTCATATCACCACATCCACTCCTCATCTTGGATTTGGCAGTAGTTATCATCTATAATCCCACATATTATACAAAACTCTTGCTGGGATATAGGAAAAGGGAGCTCAATAAGATGATCCTTGCATCTCCACATTGCCGAACCACACAACCCCCACTCTACCTAACTCACAGTCTCACACCAATATGTCACTCATGTTAATCATCTTATTCTGCCAAACTCCTCTTTATGGAACACTTTCCTCAACTACATGTTCAACCCAAATGTTTCTCAAACACATTAGGAATACAAATATAGCAGGAATACACACAAGACAAGCTTAAATGGATGGGAACACCTTTTCTGTGAAATCGATGTATAAAGTCCTTACTTCAAGTAATGATCCAATCCCAAACTTCCATAAATCAAACATTAAACTTTGGAAAACAAAAGCCATCCCTAGAGCTATTTGATTATCTTGGAAATGTCTAAATGGTGCAGTCCCAACTTGAGAGTTAATAGGATTCAAGTTGGAAAACTCTTGAAACATGAATTTTGAATAAACTTCGTAAAATTGAATGTAAAGTTCAAAGTTAATATAAGGCTTTTTCTTAGTTTAGAAGTTTAACTGATCATACGGCATGAGAAGTACCATCCCACTTTAAAACTAAACATACAGCATGAGAACTGAGAAGTGTCATTCAAATTGTTAAGTCAAGGTAGGCTTTCCCAGTTCCCACCTTCCCATTGAGAAACTAAAACTGGAGCTTAGGTGGTGTTTAATAACACGATTTTCCTGTGGCAAACAGGAATTTGCCCGTATTTTTATGTTTGCTTGCATTTGATAACCCAATCGGGTATTACGGCAAATTTTGTCTGAACACCCTCACGTGAGCCCATGTTTAAAATGCATATTTAATTGAAATAATTGTTTGCATGAATGAACTAGAATAATGTAATATCATGATATTAAAACTGTTTGAAATTATAATAATATATGATGTTTTGTTTAAAGAAGTGAAATATTTGCATGATTTTGAAAAGTATAATAATTATTATAATGATATTAACTGTGAAGTTAAATACTGTTATCGTGTCATTTTATTTGATTGATATCTAATACTGTGATGATGATTTGTTGATACTGATTTTTCTTTTGCAGACCAGTATCGTTTGCATCTTCGCTTAATAATAAAGGTATGATTTTGATTTGAGGTTTTGCTTTATTTGTTTCAAAAATTGTATGCAGTAGTGATGTATGAAATTTTTTGGCAACTCGCTTTCTCTTGTCCTTCGTTTTCTCGCTTTCACTCGTCTTTGCTTTCACTCGTCCTTCGCTCTTCAAGGTTGGTTATTTCTTTTACCATGTGTAGTTGGGATTAGAAAGCATGTTTAAAATTGTATGCAGTAGGTATCTATGTATACTTTTTTGTCAGCAGTGTTAGTTGGGATTCCAATGGCATGTTTAAAATGTTCATATTGTCACAATCTTATGTTGTTTTGTTGAATTGTTTTTATCGTGTAAATGTTCACAAGTAATGCTTATGAATTGAGTTTAGATTGTTTTTATTATATAATAATGCTTTTAACATATAATGATGTTTAATTGTTTATAAATTTTTTTAATATAGATTGTTTTTGTCATCTATAGATTGTTAATTGTTTATATATTCTGGATTAATTCCTACACATAGTGATTGTATTAGTTATTTCTAGAATTACACACATAATACAGACTAGCATCCTGATTAGTTGTGAGAACTATATTGTAAGAAATAAATTGATGTAATGGTAACTCATAATGTTAACAAAATCTAAAATCTGAAATTGTAATTATAAAAATTAAAATTTGAAAGTATAGTTAAATAAATTGAAAGCTGATAAATAAATTAAAAATTTATAACTCATTATGTTGAAAACATCTAATTGCCACTTTTCAGATAATGGGTAATTATTCTTATTACGTTGTGCGTCGTGGATTTTGTTCGGGTATCTACAAGACTTGGGAGGAGTGCAAGTCACAGACGGACGGCTTTAGCAACGCTGACTGGCGTGGTGCTTATACCATTGCTGAAGCAATGCATATACTTCAGCAACATCTTACAAATGGTTTCTGTCAATCTTCCCGCCTTACGTGTGATCCCAATCATCTTATGTCCCAGCCTTACATTCATGCGCCAGAACCGTCTGAACATTGTGGTCAATCTTACCAATCTGTCGCTCAATCTCAAGAACATCTCTCTCCACTAGTTACTCATCAGCCCTTAAACAATGTTGTTGTGGTGGACGACTTTATGTGGTTGGTGAAGAAGTTGGTGTTGGTTATGTTGGTTGTTGTCATTGCATTGTTAATTAAATTGTTATTTGTCCTGTGAGATTTATGTAATGAATTTATAAAATTGATGATGTAAAGTATTAACCTGTTTATAATAATTTTTGATTTAAAAAGCACTCTTACGCATTGATATACACCTAACAATTAAAATTATTAACCAATTAAACTTACCACATGTTCTGTAGAATGTTTAGCGAGGATGAACGTCTCATTACAGCTACTATTGTAATTGTAGTTGTGGATTGGTTAATGCAATATATTGTGTATTAACCATATTTGTGAGGTTGGTCAATACATTAATGAAAGATGATGTGTAAATGATATGAACAATAATAATAAAGTAGAGATATGAACACCATTGTATACGTGGTTCGGCAATTGTGCCTACATCCACGGAGAGGGAGAAAGAAGTTTATTATAGTAGTGGTGGTGATACAAAATGGGAGCTCGATTATGAGGAGAGCTCGAGAGAGATGAGACCTGAGAGGTGATTGTCTCATCATGAGAGATTGGGGAGGTCGTTGATCATGAGACATCACCATGAGATCGTGTTGAGAGCATTAGACTATCATCAGATCAGAACATGTGAGAAGATGAGAACATGTGAGAAGATCAGAACATGCCTAGAATGAGTAGCTTGCCTTCATATTTATAGGCTACAATGTAACTCCTTTCTTAGCATTTACTAGGGTAATAATGAGAGAATATCTTTGTAGTAATTGGCTTTAACTTTGTAACTTGTGTCATCAAGAGAGAGCCCATTAGATGTTGACACGTGGCACCATGATGAACGGTAGAGATGGTGCCACATGTATGTTGTATATAGTACCCCTACATAAGCCCCCTCTTTTTAGGTTGAACGGGGTTCGGGCTGAAAAGAAGTAATCGAATCGATCTAGCCCCCAAGATGAATGAAATATGGGGTTCTTTAACGAAGTCGATCCGCCCCAAATTTTGATGAGCTTGATCATTTGAGATTTGCAGGACGCGATGAAGATCCCTTGTGGTAATGGCAACTCGATCATGACTTTGTGTATAGCGAGCTAGTTAGTTCCAGGGAGACCTGGTAGCTCGTTCAGAAGGCATGTAGACGAGATGGACAGCTGCAAGCAGGTCGTACTGAAGTGGGTCCTCTTGTATGCTTGGGTGGTTGGTCTCGGTCATGCTTGAAGGTGGTCGCGTTTGTGTGATCGAATTGCATAGACCTGATAATGTTAGCATGTGAAACATTATAAAATTCAATAAAAGACTTACATGGAATTGTACGTCTTCCTTATGACTTGTATGTACTATCTTTGTCGCCTTGTGACTAGACACTTCGATAGATGTGGCACTTTGGAGTGCAAATGTAGCTCGTTTGAGAAAGAGCATTGGTTGACCAAGTGTTTTGAGAGTTACTTGGAACCTTTTGGTGCCCGATCTAGTGAATGGTCGCAGCGTGAAGACCTGTTTGACAATTCTCGGGCATGTGGCCTTTGTGGGTCTGCATTGCGTTGAGAGTGAATGTGTTCGACCAGGCGTGTGGCTAGAGAATTGTGGTTGAGGTCGTCCCGCATACGAGTGACTCACTAGTCAATGAGGGTGGCCATATTTTATATCAAGCATTTCACTTGTAAAGAGTTCAGTGAAAGCAATGTGGCACATTTGTGCAAAAATAGCTCATGGGGAGTGAGGTCGTGTTCATGTGACCTGCACATAGAGAGAGCTACAAAAAATATCATTAATATGTAATTGTGTCAATAATAAGTTAAAGGAATTAGATAAAGTGAGAATAGCCCCCTGTATGGCATAAATATTCTTGAGGTCGTTGAAAGACCTATAATTTGAGGAGGCCATTGATAGACCTGGTGAGGTCCCAATTAGAGACCTGAACATGAAGTGAGGTCGCGACGAGACCTGAGTGTTGGAGAGGTCGCAATTAAAGACCTGATGAGGTCGTGATTAGGGACCTGGCGAGGTCGCGATTAAGGACCTGGTGAGGTCGCGACGAGACCTGAGAGGTCGTTGGCTTAGGGACCTAACATGAAGTGAGGTCACGTCGAGACCTGAGAGGTCATTGGCTTAGAGACCTGAATATGTGAGGAGGTCTCTGCAAGACCTGAACATATTGCCATTAAGAATGTAACTGATATATATAATCATGATCGAGTTATGAGAATATATGTTACATAGATGCATATAATAATCAATTTGTGTGAGACAAAATAGAATGAACAGTAAGAAATGGAGGTCTCTTCGAGTGGGTAAACATAAACAAATATCATAGTGAATTGATACTTATCTTGCTTTCGTCGAGTTTCACATAAAGTAATGGTAACCGAAAGTAAACCCCCAATTGGAAATTGTGATTGCAATTCTACCAAATAGAATTTCTTGAACTTGAAATCACCACTTTGAGAGCCTTACAACAATGGTGTAATGGTGGGGTTGGTGGGTGGAATTCGCTTGAGAAAATCCCAAGTCCCTGTAGTCGGCGCCTAATGTATTAACCATATTTGTGAGGTTGGTCAATACATTAATGAAAGATGATGTGTAAATGATATTAACAATAATAATAAAGTAGAGACATGAACACCATTGTATACGTGGTTCGGCAATTGTGCCTACATCCACGGAGAGGGAGAAAGAAGTTTATTATAGTAGTGGTGGTGATACAAAATGGGAGCTCGATTATGAGGAGAGCTCGAGAGAGATGAGACCTGAGAGGTGATCGTCTCATCATGAGAGATTGGGGAGGTCGTTGATCATGAGACCTCACCATGAGATCGTGTTGAGAGCATTAGACTATCATCAGATCAGAACATGTGAGAAGATGAGAACATGTGAGAAGATCAGAACATGCCTAGAATGAGTAGTTTGCCTTCATATTTATAGGCTACAATGTAACTCCATTCTTAGCATTTACTAGGGTAATAATGAGAGAATATCTTTGTAGTAATTTGCTTTAACTTTGTAACTTGTGTCATCAAGAGAGAGCCCATTAGATGTTGACACGTGGCACCATGATGAACGGTAGAGATGGTGCCACATGTATGTTGTATATAGTACCCCTACATATTGCAACAAGATGTGAACGTGTTCCTAGAGGTCCTAGGGCTCCCTATACCTATAATAGGGATTCATCGCGTGGGGAAACCTTAGCCCAGTTCTACACCAATAACGACAACGATTGCCATGACCAATTGAGAATGAGGAATTTTGCATTCCATCGATTATGTGTTAGGTTGAAGACTATGGGTTTAACCGACTCTCGGTACGTGTCAGTTGAAGAACAAGTTGCAATGTTCTTGCTTAAAGTTGGCCACGACAATCGGTATAGAAGAACATGTCACGAGTTTAGGCGTTCTGGACAAACTGTGAGCCATTACTTCCACTTGGTGGTCTACAGTTGTACAAGCAAGTGGTTGTCAATGCTACTGCTGAAAACTTACCCCTCAATGACGGTCCTGAGGATGTCTTTTGGCATCAGTATTTCAAGATACGAAAAACTCTTACGTATTTTATCATCTTAGGCTAATGAAAGGAATATTGACCAAGTAAATCGTTAATTAGGACGTTGTAGGCGCAATCGATGGTACCCACTTCCCCACCTTAGTGCCCCTCGATGATCAACCAAGGTATCGTAATCGGAAAGGAGTGATATCTCAAAATGTTCTAGTTGGATGTACGTTCAACATGAGATTAACTTACGTTCTAGCTGGGTGGGAAGGGTTGGCGCATGATGGGCGATTGTTGAGATGTGCCGTTACTCGTCAAGGAAGGAGAATATATTGTTCACATAATATATTCTTCATAAACTTTGTTCCCCTCTCATATGACTCGCACCTTATTCTTAGGTAAGTATTACTTTGCGGATACTGTCTTTGCATTAACTCCTGGCTTCCTCATACCTTATCGTGGGGTCCGATACCATCTCAAAGAACAAGGACATCGATCTATTGAAACTGATGAAAAGTTGTACAATTGTCGACATTCTAGGCTACGTAATGTTGTGGAGAGGATCATAGGGGTGTTGAAGAAACGATTCGCTTATCTGAGGAAAGCATCATTCCATGATGTGAAGACACACACACAAAGATAATATTGGCGTGTTGTGCAATTCATAACTTTCTCAAAGATATCGATCCAGCTGATGTAGTGGAGCTTGGTTTGGAGGAACCAGAAGAACCCATTCCACCTGAGGCAGATAATAGGCAAGGCGGTCAAATACTCATAGCTGCATCACGGTCTTGGAGTAAGTGGCATGATGACTTTAAAAAGAAAATATGGTATAATTAATGTGAATTACAATGAGTTGGAATAGTGTTAAGGGTTCTTGGATGGGTTTTTGAGTGAGTTTGGTAGTGTCGTACTTGAGTATTTTATAAGTTGTTTGGAATAATTTGTTTGGGTTGTAATAAGTTGGAATAATTTGTGCTTTGGACTATTTGATAGTATTATGAATGAGGTTATGTTTGGATGTTAAGAATAATTTGATTTGGACTATTTGATAAGTTGTTTGGAATAATACGCTTGTGTATGGTTTATATCTGTGTATAACTGTGAGTGTGGGATGATTAGGTACAACTATGTCGAGCGGACAGTTTAAGAAGCGTAGAAAGACCAAGAAAGGCAATGGTAACGATTCAACGGACCCTTACTTCCCATCTGACAAGCCAGTTAAGTGCCACATAAGGTGAACCAAAAAAATGGAAGAGGTGATGTTGAACACTTTGTATGAAGAAGTGTTGAGAAATGGTAAGAGAGCTGACAATGGTTTAAGAACCGAATCATTGAAAGCAGCTGCAGATGGTGTCAATTCAGCCCTCCGTATGAATGTTAGTTCTGAGCATATACGGACTCGCCTTAAGACACTTAGGAAGGACTACAAGATTGTAAATGAACTTCTGGATTTGTCTGGTTTGGGATTTACCTTTGACACCGAAAACAATACTGTTATTGTTACCGATGAGGATGTTTGGGAACGTTACTTTCTGGTAAGGCACATTTTTTTGATGAGTTTGGTAATTGTTGGGTCGTAAGGTTGAATGTAAGCTGATTTACGCAAGGGTGCTTTACAAGCTCATCCTGAATCATGTAATGTTCGTGGCAAGCATTTTCTATACTTTAAACAATTAAGCCTCATCATCGGTAACGACATTGCGACTGGTGAAAGAGCACGCGCAGGTGATGAAGTTGATGATGAACAAGTTGAGGGGTCACCTGCAGTCGATGGTAAGATACAACACTTGTGTTTATTAAATTCTTTGTGTTCAATAATCGGGGGTTGATTCGTACAATGAATGTATACAATCACAGATAGATTGGGGGGCTGATTCGTACTTTTACATGGATGATGGTGCTGGTATTGGAACTTACGAAATAAGTGCAACAAATAATGAGAGTTCAAGCAACTACAATGATTCTGTCCTTCGCATGCACTCAATTCCACCCCCAGTGTTACCTGTTCAGTCCAAGCGCAAGAAGTCGTGTTTGGGACCACAAGAACCAAACAACTCTAAGTATGCAAAAAGCATCATGGATGCTGTTAAGACCTTGGCAGTGGCATTTGCTGGTCCAAATATCGATGAACTGTGTGATGCACTCAAGGTTGTAAGCAATGGGGACATAGTCTTGTATATGAAGGGTCTCGACTTTCTAGGTGTTGAAGACAAGCAAACGAAGATATTTCTTGGAATGGACACTGATCTGGGGGCTGATTGGTTGGTTGATAAGCTTAACTATGAGCCTTTCAATGGGGATGAGTGGGCTGGGGAGTAGTTATTTTCATCTGTCTTGATGTGGTTAACGTGTTGGGTTGTTTTCATGGAACATAGCATGTGTTGTTTTAGTTAACTAGTTAACTTTATATCATTTTTGATTATGTTCGAAGCTTAACTTGTGACGGTGCAGTATTGCCGATTTTTTTATTATCTATCTATGGTTTAACTTGGGATATCTGAATGGCTTCATTTGGTTTAATAATTTTCTATCATAAATGGTTTAGTCGTTATTTTTTTGTCATATTTTTGTTTGTGTTGTCGAGTTGTGTCCTATTCAGAATATATCTTGTGTAATGTTAACTGACTGTGATGAATTATTTTAGTCAGTAGGAATGGTGCGAATTATTCACACCCCAAAAAATCCCCGTTTAGGACGTCGTTTGTTCGCGTGGACTCCAGATATGGACCACACGATGTGCATTCCTATGCTAGCAGACGATACACCAGGTCCACTTATGGTTCGTCTTAGGTCAGGAATGGTAAAGGCTTCTGATATTTTAAATCAGCACACTCGGCTGGATTTGTGTTCTGATAACATCTGGGCTCGTTTGCGCAATTTGAAACGTTTGGCTAAACTGATCGTTGACCTGTGTTAGGAGCATCCAGGATTTCATTGGGACAATGAAAGAAGTATGGTGATTGCAACGGACGATGACTTGATTGCCCTTGAGGAAGATATACTCGGTGTACTTGGAACTGTCAGTAAAGTATCGTTTGTAGGTAAAGTGTGTTTGTGTGAGGTTTAAAAGTGTTTTATAAAAAACTGTATGTAGGTGGTATTTGTCTTCATTTGACTCCTATGAGTAGGTGGTACTTGTCTTCATTTGACTCCTATGACATATTGGTGTTGTGGATTTATTGGTTTTTGTCCGTATAATGTTTTGGTAATATTATAATTTATTATCTTTGGATTGTCAATGTATCATTGTATTAGAATGTTATCTGACATTGTGTTAGGACTAGAATCAAAATCAGATAATGGTGTAGTAGACTCCTAAGGAAGACGAGAACTTGTGTTTTGCATGGGTATCGATACACACTTGTCCTCCGGTTAATGATGCTGGTACAAGTTATTGGGCACATATTTCGGATCGTTTTCACGAGATGGAGGGAGTTGTTGAAAGAAAGGAACTAGGCCACTTAGCTAGTCAGTTTCAAGACATTTGGGAGTGCACGAACTTTTGGTTAGTTTAATAGACTTCATCTGTCTAAAGCGAACTATTATCACTGACGAAGATGAAATGATCTGAGAAGCGTGCAAGTTATACAAAATTAACCAATACGGGCGGTTTTGAATTATTTCTCCCTTGTTTGCCAATAATCGAACCATTCATGCATTACGACAACCTTGGGTGCAATGGTTTGATGAAAATGCACAAGGAAATGGGGAACAATGACAAGCAGTGGGTATACTTTGCAAAATGCGCTAATCAAACATGCCGAGGAATTATATTTTTGTATCCATTCCATGTAGCGCCACCATCCGGAGGAGACCTTGAGATTATTTATGCGAAATGTCTTCAAAACCCTTGTCATGGTGATTGTGCAAATTATTCGAAGCCCATTTCTTTACCACCTGATGATGGCGCCTATTGTTTGCACTGCTTAGGCAACCCATGTATGTGGGATTGTGTCAATTATTGTGATTGTTGTAGTCGTGACTAGACATTTATGTTATGTGTAAAACACATTTTAATTTATATATAAGACACAACTAAATGGTATAGTAATTTCTATTTCTTTCACAGAATTGTTAAAAGTATGAACAACAGCAATCCCCCACATTGGTCAATATGGATATCAATTGTGCACTATATTGTTATCCGGTAGAACAGGTAGAATTCGTCAACTCGGTGGCCGATTTGTAACCAATGAACTCATTGAGGTTGCGAAAACTATACGAACCAGAACAACAACTTCTAATGTCACAAAATTTGATGTTAAGGCGCGAATAAAGACAATAAAAAAAATGACAATAGACATAAATACTTTGTGCAATCTTCTGAGGTTTGAGTGGTGTCCAATGTCATGCAAAATTAGAGCCACCAATTTCAGCTGGGCTTCACTACCTCCAAGACTTAGTGTTTTTGAGTCAAACTATAAGGACAAAAACTTCTTTGTCTATCTAGCGTCCAAACACCTCTTCAAAGAGATTTTTATGGTTTAATTTTGCAACTTTTGTCTTGATAAGTATCATGTAATGATCGTAAAGTGCTTTCTATTCATTATCTTCCAAAGAGATCTTTATGTTTTAATTTTACAATTTTTGTCTTGATATGTATCATGTAATGGTCGTAAAGTGCTTTGTATTCATTATCTTGTATGGAACATATTGTATAACTTACGCCGTTGCGGATTAACATTGTCGAGCCACAAATTTGGGCTTATATTTTGTATGGAACATTGCTAGTCTAATTGGAACAAATTATTGCTTTTGATTTGTAGAATTGTGTACATATACATCTAATAAATTTGTAAACTTATGGGTACTGCAATATGTGTTACAGATAACAATGGCACACAAACTCCAGCCAATTGAACATGATAATCCCTTTTTGATCAAGCAGTGTATTAGCAGGGGCCATGCGACCAATTGTAGTGTGATGGTAAGCAAAATCTTAGGCTTATATAAATGTATGGACTTATATAAAATGGTGGGCTTTGGGCTGTTAGTTGGGGCTCACAGTAATGGGCTAGTAATAGGTGCTACATGGCAAGAACTGTTTGATATATGGCCAGAACTGTTTGATATACATGTGCAGAAAACTCTTGTGGCCAGTGATCCATTACTGGTACACATGTGCAGAAAACTCTTGTGGCCAGAACTGTTTGATAATATGACCAGAACTGTTGTTTATGTTGTAGAAAATTCCTGCTGCTTACAAGTATTTGTTCACTGAATGCAAGCACCTCTTGTTTCGCCTACCTGATAAGCAATCCTTCAGCGTTGATATTAGTGATGATGGCAGTGGTTCTTTTTACTTTCGATACAACGGTTGGAAGCGTTTTCTTGATGTTGTGAAACTGAAGGTTGGAGACTACATTTCGTTCGAATGCCACAGGCTTTGTCGCACCCACAAAATGGGGAAAATTGGAATTCAGATTGTGCACAAAGATAACCACCAACCTGACAAGCTCTAGAATTAATGGACAGGTACCGGCTACTAGGACTTGGTCTAGTGGGTTTCACAGAGAGGAATCAGGTCCATCAAAAGATCAGACCGACCAGAGGAAGGTTGTGGTACCCTAGCTTCACCTTATGTTGTGTGTTAGTTTGGCTAAGCAGGATCTAGACTTAGATGGATTTGTTAAGGTTTTAGATAGTCTGACTTATAGGTGTTAGTTGTAAAATTTGTTTATGTTAACTTATGCAAACCTATAACTGTGGACATAATTATTATCTATCTATGTATATAATTATCTATCTATTATGTGTGTTATTATATTTGGTCACATAAGTTTTGTGTTGGTGGTCAGTTTCAAAAAAGTGGCGTCCTGAGGGCATACCCAAGAAGCTCTTGATTGGGGCCAACCAATTTATTTAAAAAAAGTGGCCACTAAATCTTTACTCAACATGTATATAATTATTTACAGGCCACAATATTGTCATAATTAATTTTTTCTACAAGAATTATTTTCTTATGAGTTTAGAAGTAGGGGTTTTAAAGGAGCCAAACGAGCTAAGCTTTGGTATGTTCAAACTCAGTACGTTTAAAAACAAGCTGAACTTGAGTCGAACCAAATTTTATACGTTATGTTCAAGCTCGGCTCGTTTAGTATACAATCGAGCTCGAGCTGATAAACGAGTCGAGCTCGAGCCCAGCTCGAGCTACTCGATTAAATTACACATAAATATAATATTTTAGCCGAACAAGCCAAGCTTTGGTATGTTCAAACTCGGGTTTAGAGTGATATGTGGTCATTGTACACATGTTCATAGAAAAAATATGTTTTCGTAAAATAAAAATAGAAAACAAATGAAACAATTTGGTGGATTATGTTTGTTGGATCATGGTCTTGTACACAGCCCAAATAAGTCCAAACTTGTTTTTTGGATTCAGCCCAGTGGACCTTCAACTTTGCTACTTATCCTACTAGGTTTTGCCAAAATCGAAAGTTTTATCAAAACCAATACAACCGGCAAATATGAGTTACCAGGTTTGCCAAAATGCTTTCAAATGCGTTCTAACCATCAAATTATGGTTTATCTGCTTTTTACAAAATTGTTATCAAACGATGGCAAAGTAATTTTAACAGATAAACCATTTGCCAGGAACCAACAAATCTGACATTTGCCGCACATTTGCCCGGTTTGCCAAAAAACCTACCAAAGCGGGATTTCGTTATCAACCACAGCCTTAGCATGTGAAATCCATCTCCCATTGGAAATTCTCCTAGAAGAAGCAAGAAACCTCTGTATTTTTTTAATCTCTGTCTTCTATTTGTACAGGATAAAAGCTTAATAGGTCCACTACGTTTCCTTTATCCTCCTCAGTTGATATACCAATTGGAATTGGACAATATTTTCTATAATATGGTGACTTATTTTTATATAATGATTATTAAGAAAAAAAAAAAAACTACCAGTTGTAAAATTTCTGGGAATTAATTAATGAAATATTTCTACTTTCATAGAAAAAGGTCCACAAGTTGAGTGACATGCTTGCAGAGGCAGATAAACTTTGAGACACAGAAAGCCTAGAAATTAATTCATTATATCTTTGTAGGGATTAAGGCTCATAGTGCCCCCTCCCCCAACCATCATCACCACACACAAAACCAACATCTGTGAGAGATCCAAACAAACAACCACAAAATGGAATACGATTCAACACAAGCAATATGAATACAATTGTATTGTTCTACACATGAATACAATTAACCCCAAGCCATATTACTCCACACGTATAGCTGTATTCTGGCGTGTGTGGGGAATCAAATAGAGAAGAATGTAACACGAAACAACCAATCTTGAAAAGAAAACCCAAGAGAACTATGTATAGATGAATTATGGCAAGAAACCAAGAGCAAAGACGGGCAATCATCCCTTGTCAGTTGTCAAAGATATACCGATTGGATATGACCTGTGTATTCTGGTCTTTGTAATTATATTGTTTTTCATGGATATGCCATTGTTATCATTTTGTACAATAACGTTCTCCTCCGTTATTTCCGCATCTCCTGACTTAGTGGTATCGACAATGAATTGAAGGCCCTACACGATATATGTCAAGGATACACTGAAATGGTATTCCACAAGTAATCGATGAACATACTGAAATTTTAAGAAGGTAAGTTTTAAGGTACCTTTAGTGATGTACCTTCCAGAACCATCGTTGAAAGGTCAGGAGGAAGTTTTGCACCGATGTCCTGACATATTTGTCAAAATTTAGTTAATATAATTCTAACATGTGCCTAGGGGTTGTGCATGGTGGTCAACCACATGTAATGCCTTTTCTTCTCCTATTTTTTTATTTTGTTGTTGTTTGGGGAGACTAGGCAAAAAATTTAAAATTTATTCATTTTATCATTAAAAATATAGTTAGGGTTGAATTTGAAATGTGTGTGTTGAACAATAATGAATCGAAGAACAATAGTAATATTGGGTACGAATCAACTATTTTCCTCCTGTCATTAAAGTTTCTAGTTTTAAGAACAAGCTCCCTTGCCTAGTTTTAGTTGAACACTTGAACTCATTAAGGATGCTAACAATGTTTGTAGATGAGGCCTAAAAAAGGCCATGTAGATTCTATTTACTCCCGATTCATTCCTTACCTTCTATTGTAATACTATATTTATATTATTAAATAAGAAAACAAAAGTTTTTTTTTTAAAATTAGTCCCATTTGCCCAATGAAATGCTGAAAAAAGCTTTATAAATCCCAAGAAAACATATAATGTTTGAGATAAGAAGCAAAACGGGCTTGTCGCTGATACTTAAATGAGTTAACCCAAGAGTGGGTTCGTATGTATAAAATGAGATAAAAGGGACTTGTACTAGCTGACAATCCAAGAGAAGCACCCTCTTAAACATCATGACATTGGATGGTATAGAACTTTAAAGTAACTAATGATCTAACCACTTCAAGGTTTAAAAGAACTTACAAGACACAATCAATACTCTCAGCTATGAAAACACAAGCATGCTAATGAAAGATCAGATGAACGGATCGAGTGTCAGACCTGAATAAGTTTATCATTGATCCCATCCTTAATTCCCTCAGCAAATTGGCATAGGTACCAGAGACCTGAATTGGTGACATCCTGACAATATAAAAGCGAATTAAGCTTCCAACAAATTATATGTTTACAGCAAAAAATTTAAGATAATTAAAAATTTAAAGATAACCTGTTTGTTTTCAATGAGTTCAATCTTCCCTTCCTGTTTCAGCAAATGAATCATGAAAACATAAATATAACACTCAGAATAAGTCAACAATAACATGCTAAACATCTATAAGTAACATACCAGTCCAGACACCATTTTCTGGATGATCTCAACATCATATCCAATTTGAAAAAGATCTGACTTCACTCCAATAACCTTCATGGAAACAGGTTTCAAATGAATAAACTGGTACTCAATTAACCAAGCACGAAAACGGTTCTCGTGCATAAAGAAAATTAATACAAAAGTATCGTTCCTCAGCTCCATCAAGAGCGCGCATTATGCAATACTTGTAGCTTCACTACATCTGGTAATGTAGGTTAATATAATGACTAAATGATAATTTTCAGATGTCTTAAATTAAAGTACAAATTCTCAAACAAATCCCTCTGCGAAGTGACTCGGAGAATGTTGAAAGTTTGTATCTATTCAATAGCTCAACCTTTTGGGGAATTTAATTCACGAACCTTCTTGCAGGGATTTGAAGATTATCTTATAACATTAATCACAGAGTTGACTTTCATTAAGTCTTTCTCCCTTACCCAAAAATGGGTAATGATACAAAGGATTCAAACATAAATAAAGTCGTTCAATGTGAAGTTTAAAATTTGGAGTTGGAATAGTGGCCTATAACCTTACAAAGGTAACAACTACCAGCATGTTCTCAATATAAGCAGGTGCCAGTAAACCTTTGGGTGATGATAGGTCTGGGGTTCGAATCCCGCCAGCATTATCGAGTTACTGATCTCATTAAAAACAGGCTCACCAAACCATTTTTTTGAGAATGAGCCTGTGGCTCAATGATAGCACCCCTCTCACAAAGTGGATAGGTTGTGGGTTCGAAACACATCAACAACTGATTGTTGATATAAGTTTCCACACGGAATTTAAAGGGGTAGGGGGCTCAACCTTGCTTGCTAATAAAAAATAAAAAAAATAAAAAATTCTCAATATAATAGTCCATTTAATCCCCCGTATACAGTTTACGGATGAGACATTTTACTCTTTTGAATTGGTTATGCATTACTTGCAAAATCAACTTTATCTACCAACATTTTCCGTATCTCTGTTCTGCACTTGGATTTTGAATTGAAATGTTAACAAACCATACTTGCGAAGTTTGGTTTATACATCAGAGAATGATCAGATTCCAAAAGGATGCAAAAGGTTGCTGCTTTTTCAAAATCTTGAAAATTGCTGGTAAATTCTTCAGCATGCATACACAACTAATACATAGGTTGCATAATTCTGTATAGTATTTCCAAAGGTTAAAAGTTCATTAACCTAATAGCACTTTGCCTAACCCCTCCTCATTGGACATTGTCTTTGTTAATAAGTAAGATATACATTCAAATCCCACAATTATTCTGGCAATTATAAGATTCCTGTTTTTCTTTATTAGAAAACTGAAACAGAGTTATAACGATTGAATTATTGCAAAATAGAACACATGATGAGTGTACATTACCTAGTAGAAAAATGTATAGGATGGAAAAAGATGCAATTATAACCCAAATATTTTATTATACAATACCCTGCCTACCTCATTCATAACTAGCTTTGTTGTTTCCCTCTGCTCTTCCAGTTTTCCATCCAAATTTTCAAGCCTCTGGCTTAGATGCCTTTTCGTTGACTGGAAAGAAGTACAAAAGAAGTCCAGTCATTGAACAGGATGGACAGATCGGAATCATGAGGACAGACACAATTAGTCCGATAAAAAGAAATGAAAAATCATTGAAGAAAAAAGAAAATCTCTATGTGGCAATTAAAATTTTTGCAATTTCCAGTTAGGTGATTCCAAAATTATCTTAACATACACTTAACAGTGCAGATACTTGCTCCAATTGTTGTGAGACATTTGCAACTGCATTGGCCATGTTTTGCTTTGTGACAAACATAACATCTGCAAGCGATAATCCCTGCAGTTAATTCGAAAAAGATGAGTACTTGCTCAAAAAAAGATGAGGCAGAAATTACTTTCATAGCACAAGATCAAAATTTATTAGATAGGTTTTGTGAATCCATCAAACCATTGATCTTTAGAATCTTGCCTTCCACCACATATAACAATAGCCCATTGCTCCAAGTGCAGCAGCAGGCACTATGTACGATGCAAGATTCCCTGCATAGACAAGAAACACGTCAGAATTTCTATGCTAATTGCCTCTGCACGCAGATGGATGAAACTCTTAGAACCAGGACAATATTCAGGTTGCCCATTATCCCTTCTTGCCTCGTTTAAATAATAATCAATACCGAAAAATCATCATCATTAAAAGTTGCCATACTTATTTGGGATCAGTAAAGTGGACCAAATTGGTCAGGTATATGCTAAGTATTCTTCCAACACATTCAACTTTCTGTACAAGAGCTGTAGCTTGCAAATTATGGATTTCCATACAAAGAATACAATACCTACATCTTGTTAAATAGCTTTCCTTATGTGAAGGGTGGAACAAATGGATGCTTTCAAAAGTCTACTTCCTTAATTGGGCGCTAAGCTGTTAATATATGTCAACGACAAACAAACTGAAGAAGAGGGACATGGTGCTGTTTTTCTTGTGTTGTGCGCGAGCAAGAGGGGGAGAATAGCAGACCTTGTATGTGCAGTGAAAAATTTGTCAGAGAAATATGGGTTCATAATTCTGAATATGTATACAATCAAACACTGGACGGTATTATTGTCCAAAAGCTCACTGGATGAAACTATGAAAGTGCAAAAGCATTATCTACAGCTGGTAAATTCTTATGGAGGTTTCTATGCCATGCGTGCTGGGGTGTGTGAGAACAGAACTAAAGTATCTTTGAAGGACAAGCTGGCTTGGTGATTCAAGTTCGCAATCCTATCACGATTTGGGCTTGAAACTATTAACTTCAACAATTTTCAAGTGTAGTAGGCTGAACCTTACTTTTGCAGTTTGATGTAATCTGGTTGCACTATAGTGTGATTTTCCCTATCACATTATTGGCAAAAATGTAATCTGGTTGTACTATAGGTTTTTAATATAATTATTACATTATTGGCAATAGTAAGTAATATATCTACATCAATCCTCTTTATGTTTAGCTTTCTTATAGGCTTATAGCATTTTTTCGTAACCACAGTTTTCTCAAGCAAGATATTACTGGACTATATACATGCTAACCAAGTTGCTAGTTTCTCACAAATATACTCAAACCCTCCAAAACCTTTCCAATCGCTCATTCGCTCGACACGCTTAGCATAATATTCCGAACTGAAGAGCATTAATCTTTATTAAGTATAGGTAATACAAGCATACAAGTCTGTTATTTGTACATTTGCTGTGAGGTTACAACGTGACATCAGGGTGATGTCATCACCAGCTCAATCATGCTTTCCACATGTTCGAATTTTGAGTTGATTTCTTTTCAGTGGGTTTATAAATAGCTTAGGTTATTACATTAGCAAGAAAGCTTTCATATACAGAAGGATGATGACCTCCATTGTAATCAGACTACAGTTTTGACTTTTGAGTAATTGAACAGTGATTTATGGGGATATTTTCTGTATTTCTGGACAAAAAATTTAATGTCAGAAAAGATTACCCTCATTCAATCTCCTGTATTCTAAATTAAGCTTCTTCTAATTAGTTTACCTCAATTTTTTCCGTTTTTATTGATGGGTATGCGTTAGTCACATTATTCAATGTAGCTATTCTCCAATATTGCTAATTGTCCGTAGCACTAGTTCAGAGATAACATCTTCACTAATCACTCAATTTAAAGAATAATAAAGTTCAGAGTGACCAATATGATCGACCTCAAAATGTAGCAGACAAAATAGCAACGGTCATGAATAGACTTGACAAGAAAATCTTAGCAGAATATCAGGCAAGTGACACATGAAAAGTAAGGGTTAAAATGGCCTAGCTACTTTTGCTAGGCAGACGGCATATAGCCTATAGGTTAAATCCAAGCGCAGAGCGCTAAAACTCTTAACGAAAAGCGGATACAGTTCAGATACATATGCTTACAGTTATCCCAAACCTATTATATAACTTGAAGGATGAAACAGAATACATAGTCCGGCAGCTTTATTTATAACAAAAAAAAAAAGAAAAAAAAAAAGAAAAAACGAAGATAAGGCACTTGTGCGTTTTCTGA
The DNA here is from genome assembly GCA_023053565.1 of Aquilegia eximia. NCBI lineage: Eukaryota > Viridiplantae > Streptophyta > Magnoliopsida > Ranunculales > Ranunculaceae > Aquilegia > Aquilegia eximia. The sequence goes on from JALIGU010000001.1 coordinate 24,993,608, forward strand.
CAAATAAATACGCATGACCTTGCCTTCTAAACAAATGACTTATAACAACATAAGGAAACAGTTTACATACCGCTAGTCCCAGAATTTTCATTGAAGATCGTTACAGGCCTGGACAATGTCAGTTCCCTGATCTCTTGCGCCAAATATCGAATCTAGAGGGTAAGACACAAAACCAGCATTACAGTCCATGAATACTATTTATGTTTGTAATGATCATCGTTGAGTATTTTTTTTTCTTCACTCAAGAGGAGGTTCACAAAGTGAAAGTATAAGAAACTTAAAACATTGTCCTATTCGTGAATATCTTAAAAGTTGAAACAATCAATGCTGATATGTGCTCAGTGTTAGGTGTGTGGACCAAATAGTCCCACATCCGAGCCATAGCAGAACTCTAAGGGATTTATAAGTAATGGTATGGTATCCACTATTGTCGAGGCCTTTTGGGTAAGTCAAACCCATACGGAAAAACCCCACACCATGGATATGGCCTTGGGCCTAGTGGTGACTAAGGTGGGGACAATATCTATCGACGGAATAGTGGTGGACCATGGGCCCAACACTCAGAAAAGAAAATTATTGTACAATGCCAGCCTTCTAATTCCGTATTATAAGATCTTGTTGAGTATCTCAGTTTTTGCATCAACCTGATTGATATATCCTAGAATATTTCGATTCTTTGGGTGTCGAATTTCTTAAGTTCAAGACTTCATACTTTCATAGTATCTTCTCAACAACTCAATAAAGCAACAAAAACTGGGAATGTACAATTTTCATAATATTTTACACTTTTACTCTTGTGTACTTTAGACCTAATTTTACTCTGTGCAACTCCCGCAGAGCGGAAACAGGAGCAGTAACTTATTTCATGCAGTGGTCTACTGGTCAAGACTTGGGAGTTGGGCCCAAGGTCTTGGGACCGAGTCCCACTTTTCATGGGTTATAAGGGATTTGGGGTGAAATAATTCTAACTACATAAAAAAAAACGATTATTATGTTTGTAAGTAAAGTACTTTGGTTTCGTGCATGGGAGGTTTACTTGTACATTGGGTGAGATTTCTGCATGCGGGTCTTAGTAATCTTTTCCTATATTAATGTGTTGCTACTGGAGTCAAAATAAGAGGTCCATTTATCGCTTCTAATCTTTGCAAGCTGATGGAATGCTTATACATATGAACTATGGGATATACTTAGTTTTGATAATGCATCCCACAGATGCAAAGGTACATTTAAATTGTCTAAATATTTTTAAGTGCTGGTAGATAAAAACTATCATGAGTTCATGATCTTCTTGAAACTTAATAGATTGGAATGACAATTAAGAACTTAGACCTAGCCAACTACTATAAATCCAAAGTTGGTTAAACGGTCTTGGTTTTTGTGTATGATCAGAACTTTATAACATGGGATGTTCACTATTGAGGATAATGAAAAGGCCACATCACAATTTTGTTTTCTATTTATTTCTTTATATTTTGTAGAAAAAAGAAGGGGAGGGGGGTGAAAAAGTAAATCAGATCCTATAACTGAAAACAAGAAGAATCAAAATGCAATACCTGAGCTGCGAGTAGAGCAGTATCGTACTTTCCAGATAAGGCTCCGGCATCATTCACTCCATTCATTAAATCCTAGTAAGAGATAGGCCAATGTACAATTATCGCAACTACGAAATATAAATAAGTAAAGTCCTCCGGAAAGCACCTTCGAATTCCCCAACAGACCATAGAAAAGGATTTGGGAAAAATATGTGTGCTTCTTTGTGAAACATTTTAGCTTTGGATGGACTTTATATTACAACCTTAAAATGATAGGGAAGTTGATGGTGAATAGTTGGGCTATGAATGGACGTAAAGAGACTAAGAGACTATTCTGCAACTCTTTTAGGAGTGTAATTTCTAATTTTCTATAGTTGTTGATAATACTACTAGTTACCTAGAATCAGTTTCCAAGAATCTTCTCATAAGTCCCTCTTGGACAACAAACACAAGGAGGTATCGCCTACCCTTAGTTTTCAGGTGCTTTGGAGATGATCCTATATGCAATCTGTTTGAGCATTTGGAGTGAAAAAAATAAAAATAAATCTTTCACGACAAGACCCAGCCACAGAGAAGAAAGTCATTCAAAATTTTAAGGCAGTTTTATGAGATGAAATAGATATGAGGTCCCCATATTTGGATGGGATCTTCCAAATTTGACTTAGTTCTTCTTGCACATCCATAAATGTATTTTTTTTTTTCTAATGGTTATAAAAAGATCCTTATTGAAAATAATCCTCACCCAGAGCTTTTTTAATTTTATCCCCATTAATTTACAAGTTCCGATAGAATTACCTGAAGCTGTAGTATCAAATCCGATAATTGACCACTCTTCAATACAACCGAACCAGTCAAACCTAACAAATACATATATAATTGAAATGGAGTATCTTGAATTGAATTGGAGAGAGAGAGAGAGAGAGAGAGAGAGAGAGAGAGAGAGAGAGAGAGAGAGAGAGAGAGAGAACCTGCGCCGATGAGGACGAGAACTTTGGAAGTTCCTACTCCCGTCTGCATCGCCATAGGATAGAATTCTCTTTGCTGCTGCTGCTGCTTCTATTCAACTTTTTCGAATGTGTGTCTGAAATGAAGACTAATAAGTAACCGGGCTGTGCTCGTTTCCCTGGAAGATTTGGGGAAAGGGAGCAGCACAAAATTACGAATGAGTCCTACGTCCCATTTATGATTTACCCCATCTTATTTATGAATTAGTCCTGTTTGACTATGGATTTAATAAGAAGTCCAAATTTTTAAACTTATACCATGCCAGATTTTTTTTCTAGAAAATTTATAAACCAATCCTTCACTAAACTAATCTCGCTAAAACTTTGAAATTTTATATTTTTAAATGGCAATACTACTCTTAATATTTTTAACCTTTTTTTCTTGAAATTTCATCTAAACTCTTTCTTCTTTTGTTTTGAAAATTGAGTTTAAATTGGTAAGTATTTTATCTAGGGTTGGGCAAAACCGATCCGAAACATGCAAACTGAACCGAACCGATCCGAATCGAAAATAAGGTGTTTAAATGTTCGGTTACAGTTTCTAATTTTCCAAAACACCTGCTTTGGGTGTTCGGTTGCAATTTCAAAAAATTTCGAACACCCAAAACCGAACCGAACATGTAATTATGTATACAGTCCACTAGTCCAGCCCATCTCTCCAGAGTCCAGCACATCTGTCCAAGAGTCCATTTCAAATTTTCAGATTTTTGGTTCGGTTTTATTTGGATAACCGAACCGAATAACATGTTCGGTTATGTTTCAATTTTAGTAAAAAAAATCGGTTCGGTCCGATTTTAAAAATAAAACAATTCGGTTTCAGTTTTAATTTTTACAAAACAGCTACTAGGTGTTCAGTTTCCAGTTTTGTCCAAAACCGAACCGAACCGTGCCCAGCCCTAAATTTTCATCTAAGATTTTCAATCGTTTTTTTTTTTTTTTTTTTTTTTTCTTCGATTTCTTGTTTTAATTCTCTTAATTGTTCATATGTTGTATTCTTTTGATCTTGTCAATTTTAGTACTTCACAATATCATCTGATAGCCTTGTTTTTACTACTTTGTATCTATTTCAATTATAAATATTTGATTGGTTATTGTTTCAAAATCAGTCTCGAGTTTTTTTTGTTGTTTTGTGATTTTTTCAGTATCAGCAATTCTTAGAATGGCTTCGTGGAGTTTCAACAATTTTTAGAACTGCTTCGTATAGTTTCAGGTTCAGTTGTTTTTTGTGATTTTTTCAGTAACTACTATTTTTAGAATTGCTTGATTTTTTCACTTTAGTATCAACAATTTTAATAATTTTGTGGTTTTTTCACTATCAACAATTTTTAGAATTGCTTTGTTTTTCGGTATTAGCAATTTTATAATTGCTTGGTTTAGTTTCAACAACGACAATTTTGTACGAATTGCTTACAAAAATTTTGAAATGTGCAAATTGCAAGAATTGATATGGGTGAGGTAGTTGTTGTTGTACGATTTGGGAAGAAAAAATTTCCATTTATAATTGGTTTAAGTTCTAAAATTGAAGATTTGAGGAGAGGGGTAAATATCAAGTGGAGGGAGGTGGGAACTTGTTTTGAATTGTTTTATGATAATCATGGGTCAGAGTTTTTATTGGATTCGGACCTTCATTTGCAGTCTCTACCTTGTTTTCTTTCTTCTAAAAAGGAGTTTATAGTTGATGTTTTTGTGAGAATTGGTGAAAGTTCAATGAGTGATATTATTATTCCTTCTCGGAAGGCTAATACTTTGAGTTTAGGTTGTGTAATTCTTGGTGAAGTGGTTGCTCAACAACAACCTCTTAAATCACGTTTGTGGGTTTATCTCATTGTGGGTAAATGGCAATGATTTCCAAAAGGTCCAAAAGACTTCAAAATCAAGCTAACATTGTATTGTCTTGAGATGGCTATGAGTTCGAGCTAGTGAAGAATGATTTGAGAAGGGTGACAGCCTTTTGTAAGAGAAGACATATTATACCTGCTTGTAAATGGAAAATTCGTGGTACATGCAAGGTTGATAAACCCCCTACATTTCGAATAAGGGAATTCCATAGAGATCATTCTTGTGGGCCTGGTGTCAAGAATGTTAATCCTTTGATTAGCGGTGATGTTGTGAGGAGTTTGATTATCGATGATGTCAAACAAAAACCACTCGTGAAGCCAAATGACATTATGATCAAATTTAAAACGGATTATGGTTTGAATCTTACCTACCATCAAGTGTATGTCGTAAAACACTTGGCACTTAAGGAGATCTTTGGGGAAGCAGGAGCGTGATATTCTCATCTACTTTGGTATATTGACGAGGTGGAAAGGACAAATCCAGGTAGCCATGTTGTGCTAGAAGTTGATGAAAAGACCAAGCAATTCCAAAGATTTTTTTTTTCTAGCGTTTGAGGCTTGCATATATGGGTTTCGGTTTTGTCGTCCAATCCTTGCAGTTGATGGGACCTTTTTGAAAATAAGTATAAGGGCACTTTGCTTTCTGCTACTGCCAAGACGGGAGACCAAGGTATGTGCGAATATGCAATTTTTGGTAATTGCTATACATATCAGAGTATAGTATGCAATTTCACCAAAATGCTATGCAATTTTTGGAATTGCTATTCATATCACCGTATAATACAATTTCAAAAAATCCTATGCAATTTTTGGAATTGCTATGCATATCGCAGTATAATACGCAATTTCACAACATGTTATGCAATTCTTCGGAATTGTTATTCATATCACAGTATAATTGCTAATGTGTATGACTTTCTTTTGTATAGAGTTTTTTTCTTTGGTTGTGGCTGTTGTGAGTGTTGAGAATAATAGTAACTGGAGTTGGTTCTTAGAGAATTTGAAGAAGATTGTTTCAAATGAAAGAAGGATTACCTTTTTGGTTGATCGCCATCATTCACTTGTGAAGAACATCCCTTTAGTTTTTCCAAATTCCTTCCATAGCTATTGCCCTCAAAACCCATATTTCTAGTAAAAATAAAAACCGTCAAGAAATTTTAGATTACTTTGAAGAATGTGTTATAGCTGCCACACATAAGGAGTTTCAATAAGAGTCATATTTTGCTTTGATGATTTATGGAAGCGATGAAATTTCAGATTTCTTAGATAAAGCTCATGTTGACCATTGGGCAAATGCTTATTTCCAGGGGAGGCGGTATGTTTATTGTTTTGTATTTGGATTATTTATCTATAGTTTTGTGCCTTCTTTTCCAAACATCAAACTAAAATGAGATATATTGAATTTGTTTTGCTTGTGTAATAGGTATGGTGAGTTGTACTCCAACATAGCGGAGAGTTTTAACTATTGGATTTTGGAGGTACGCTTTATGCCCATTACTGCTATGTTGGATAAGTACCGCATTAAGATGATGGACCAAATGGCTGAGAGGCGAAGGAAATCCCAGCTTTGGAACACCACTTTATGTCCAGAGATGGAAAATAAGTTAGAAGAAGCAGTTCAGACCGGACGCACTTAGCGACTAAGTCGATCAAATACTAATTTGTTTGTAGTACATTCTGTGCCTTCAGAGAGTGTGGATCTTCTTGCTAAGACATGTTCATGCAACCAATGGAAGATAAATGGGTTTCCTTGTGCACATGCTGTGCTTTATGTGCTGGGAAGTGGAAAATCAGTGTATGACTATTGTGAAATTCTATTTCATGTTGTTTCTTACCGAGAGTCATATTCTCATGTTATACATCTCATTCCTAATGGAGGTATGTTCCTGGATGTGATTGAAAAAATAACACCACCAGAACGGAGAATAACTCTTGGACGACCTAAAACTAAGAGGATATAACGTACAAGAGTAGGGCCAAGAATGAAGAAATATGGCAATTGCAATTAGTATGGATATCACACTAAAATATGGCAATTGCAATCCGTAGGGCCAAGAATGAAGAAGTATGGATTGATATTGATAATAATAATTGAGTTCAATACAAAATAAGAAGATGAAAACCTAAACCTTCAAAAAAAACTTCAACTCTCTATAAACTACTTAAACCCTAGCTACTACTTCTCTTATATAGTAAATACAAAGCATATTACTTGCTAATAAAGTCTTCCAAGCTAGGTCAAATTCGTGGCTGCTGCTGTTGGTCTTCTAGAGGTATTAGGACTTCAGCAAACCTTAATCCTCTTGGGCTTAAGTTGTAGCTTGGACCAAGACTTTCAATTAGGGGTGGGCACGGTCCGGTCCGGTCCGGTAATGTAATAGGACCGGGACCAAACCGAGTTGACTGTATCGGTTCGGTTTCGGTTCCATGGACCGAAATTTGGTGAATGTAACCGGACCGAACCGGACCAAATACAATCGGTCCGGTTTCGGTCCGAACTCGGTCCTGGGCTTTTTCTTTGGGCCTTTAGTCCACTACATCATACTGCAGCAAGGAAAATCTAAAAAGTACTTCTGACATAGAAATTGCTCCAAATACATAGAAGTTTAAAAGATAATCAATTTGGAGTTTAAAGTTTCTCCGAATACATAGAAGTTGCTCCAAATACATAACAAAAAATTCTTAAAAGTACAAACAAGCGTGACAAGTCCAAAGTTCCTTCAAAACAACAAGCGCGAGTGCGCGACAATGATCAAATTGCAAAAATTAAGAGAAATATCTCCATAAACCGGAAAAACGAGCTTACCACTAATAAACTTGCAGCACAACCAAAGAAGAGTGCACCCAAGACCATGAGACATCCAATTACCCGGGCGCCAATGTCTGAAAAACCGAGTAGAGTACCAAGCCTTGGTCCCGACCATAGCACCATGATGGAGGCGCCTATGACTGATAAGATGAATCCCCATAACTTGGCTTGACCATTGATAGTGTAGAACCGGAGTGCTTCTTTTCGAAGAATAACAGCCATGAGAAACGTTACAGCCCCAGTAGTATTCAAAGCAGTGGACTGGAAAGTTGCAGAGATGTACCTCAGACTCTGAGTTAAGAGTAAATGACCTAATGGTATCCTGCACACATTTGACGAAAAAATAAGAAAGTAGCTTAATCAAATAAGAAAAATTTACTCGATTAGTTCGTTGTGTTAGTAGTGAAGTATGTTTATGAATTGGTAAAATTTTGATGATTAAATTTGCAGCAATAAGAACTACCTTCTGTTAGGATTTTTCTGACAACCATTTCTTTTAGTTGTTGGAAATTTAGTAGGAATGAAAGTGTACTGCCTAACTAATGGAAACTAGGGTACTATTATCTGACAAGGTTTTCCATCATTTGTCTACCATAGGGTGCTTACCAGTTATCACCAAGTTCATATTCTTGCTAGTTCGTGTGTGTCGTGGTGCACATAACTATAGAAGTGGGTGGTAGTTGTGAATGCTGCTGTGATGTTTCAGTTTGGTCACACCTGCATTAATTAGAAATAGGCGGTTCTAACCCCGATCTAGCGAGACAACAGTTTTCAAGTCTTCATGAAGATAGTCTATACTCTATATGAGGATTGCCTAGGCTGGACTGTGGTATGTAACATAGATTGAGTAGGAATCTAATGAGAACTAGTTAGCACAGGCATAATGTATGCACCCACCTTTGATGTCAGAATGTTTTTTTTTTTTCCTTTTTGCTAGAGCTGAAGTCGGAACATTGTTGAATGAAAAATGCTAACTTGACAGCTTTTAGATGCAGACTTGTCAGAGACAATAAAATAATAAGGTACGCGTGCACAGAGAAACTTAGACATATTGATTGATATAGGAGAAAAACCCTGATTAATGGATATCCAAGACGTTCAATGACCACAAAAAAGCTCACTAAATCCCAGTGAAGGAGTATCCTACTATCCTAGTCGCAGGGATGATTATAAGCACCTGGCAAGGTTTGAAGAGCAGCAGTAAGACAACTTAATTGACAAGCACCAGTGGCAGCAACTTCTGTTCCTCTACTGTATTTTTTGTCCTAAGTTGTATTAAGGTTTGGGTGGGGACTGATCTGTATTAAGAGGATATGTGCTCTGGGTTTATGCTGGCAGTGCAACTTCTGCACGTTTAACCAGTTTTCTGTGAATGTGATCTGGAAGAAATAGAAATTTTACTTTTAGCTATCAATGGACTGTAATCTATTGTTAAGGCTTAGAAAATGTTGCAAAACCTTTTATTATATCTTCAGATGGCAATGATACTGCTTACAACAATAATTATACTACACAGCATAATTATATCTTAAATGATGCCATTTTTTAGATAAAAATTAAATGAACTAACCTCTTTAACAGTAAGTTGCAGGGGCAGTTTTCTTCAAAGACGATGTGTTCGCAAAATCTGAAAAAATCAAATGAAGTATAAACAAACCAATGTATATCAAAAAATCAAACACAAAAGCATAAAAACAGACTAATTAGCAATATTAAACAAACCTGATTCAAGTTCTTCATAAAACTCCATTTCTTCGATAGTTGGTGCAAACTGTAAAGATGCAATATCTCCGGCCTTCAACCAATTTTGACAACAAATTAATGCTTCCACCATCTTTGGAGTCAAAGAAGCCCTAAATGCATTGACTATCCTTCCTCCGGTGCTAAAACATGCTTCTGAAGCTACAGTCGAGACAGGTATGGCTAGAATGTCTTTGACAATTGTTGCTAAACATGGGTACTTAACTCCATTATGCTTCCACCAACACAAAATATCAAAGTCATTGTTAGTCTTTGTAAGCTCAAGAGGATCCTCTAGATACCTATCCACTTCATGCTCTAAGACAACAACATTGGTTGCCGCGGCCTCTTCCATCCAACTTCTAGTCATTGCTTCTCTTTGCCTTCCTCCCTTAGGCTCTCTAGATGTACTAGTCATACTAGATACACTAGTAGTACCCATGACATCACGTGCACTAGAACCACTAGTATCACTCGTAGGAATGGCATACTCCTCATAAAGTTTAACTAAGATGGTTTTGATGTCATTTGTTTTCTTGGCGGCTGAAATTTTGTCCATGTAACAAAACTTTTCCAACACATGAGCCAAATTCTTCGTCTTGTATCTTGGATCTAATACAAGTGCAACCATCAAGAGTTGATTTATTTTGTCCAAGTCTCCCCAATACTTGACAAACTTCACTCTCATCGCTTCGGACATTTCCATTAACACCTTTCTAGCCTTTGCCTCATCCGAATCCTTGTTATATTCACCATCCAACCACATATCATCTTCATTCCCACATAATGCATTTATTTCCCCCTCAATGGAAATCAAGCCATGAAAAACTTCATGCACCGATGGATTTAAAGTCAATGACATTTTAAGGGTCATGTCATAGAAAACCTTTAGAAAACTTACAAAAATGGCTGCATTGCGCCAATCACAAGACTTTGGTGGTCCTACCCTCTTCCTAGATTTCTTAGGTGCTCCCACATGTGCTTCCTCATGTTCTCCATCATCTTCCTCTTCTTCATCTTCACCAAACCATGCCAAATAACTAGGGCTTTCATCCTCCTCCTCCAATCTAGCAAAAGCTTGTTCAAACTTTAAAGTCGCACTCAACATCAAATAAGTGGAATTCCACCTAGTTGGGACATCCAACACTACAAGTCCCTTGCACTCAATCTTCTCTTTAGCCACACAAGTCTTGAAGTACTCCAACCTTTGAGGTGAGGATCTCACAAACTTAACCGCATTCCGAATAGCTAAAATGGACTTATCCAATTTTTTCAATCCCTCCTTCACAATCAAGTTAACAATGTGAGCACAACACCTCACATGCATGTACCTCCCTCCGAGCAACATCTTTGCATGTGTCCAAAACTTCATTTTATTCCTTATATAATCAATTGCAACCGTGTTTGTAGTTGCATTATCAGCTGAGATAGTTAACACATTCTCTACACCCCAATCTAGTAAACATTGCTCAAGAATTTTGCCTATTGAGTTTCCTTTGTGATTAGGTATGACACTAAAATTGAGGACTATCTTGTGAAGCGTCCACTCATCATCAATAAAGTGAGCAGTAATCACCATGTAGTTGATATTCTGACAACTTGTCCAAGTATCCGTTGTGAGACACACTCTACGTGAGGCTAAGTCTTTTTTTAACTTCAATCTCATCTCTTGATACATGGTCAAGAAATGCCTCACAAGTGTCCTACGAGATGGCACATGAAAATGAGAGCATGCAACCTCACAAAACCTTCTAAAGCCCCTACCTTCAACAAAACTGAACGGCAACTCATCAATTATTACCATTTCAACACAAGAGGTTAGACAATCAGCTTGTGTTGCTCCTCTACTCACTACCTGTCCACTTCTATCCAAAGAGAGCTTTGTTTGACCTTTATCAGGTATTCTTCCAGGAAATTTCGGACAAACTTTCACGTGTTTGTTCATTTGTGAGGTGCCATTAGTGCCGGAATCAGTGAAATATTCTTGCGGACAATACTTGCACTTAGACTTTTTCCTTGCTCTTGTGTTTTTAGTCTCATCCTTGTTGGTGTTATTTTTGTCATCAACCATTACATCAAATCATCAAAGTGTTGCCATACTTCGGACCATTTCCTCTTTGCTTTAGTCTTCTCGGAAGCAGATGGAGGTAAGGGTGGCAAACTACTTGGTACTGTTGTTGGTTCAGGTGTTTGTGGTAGAGAAGGTGATGGAGAAGGTGATGTTGCACTTGCAGATGAGGTGGTAGAAGCCCATCCACTTGGCATGTTTGGGCAATCCATCTACAGAACAATAAAACATACAATTTAGCAACAGAACAATAAAAACATACAATTTAGCAATAAACAATAACCATAGTAGTTAACTAGAGTAAACAACTCCTAAGTCCTAATCATATACATGACCAGATTGTATAAGTAAATGGATTCGGCCAAAGCAAAAATCAAGAATAATCCTATATCTGGGGTTCATCTTGTTTTTCTAATTTCTTCCCCTTCACCTCTCTTATATCTACTGTTTTAATTCATGTTAGGAGTTTGAAACTCTGAATCCAGCTCCACACGTAATGTTGTTTCAAGTCGGATTCATCTTAATATTAGTTAAATCATTTCCCCACTAGATCTTGATAAAAAAAGATCTGTCTAACTCTGTAGACAATGTTTGTAAACCCCACAACTTCTTTTCCCAATTAAAGCTTAGAAGTAGTTTAATACATCAGTACATCGACTTCTAGGCCTGTCAACACTTGTCGTCAGCACGGCCTGGCCCAGCCCATTTGGAAAAATCCTTCAAAACTTGGCCCTCACAGATTTTGAGGGAAGGGTGAAAACGTAGATTGTTAAGGACTTCGACTTGACCATATGAACCTTACTAGGTAAATAGATTAACTCCGTTTGTCATAAATGCCTTTTACAATTTACAGTCATTAGAGGGAAACTTATTGCCATGCCACTTCAATAGTACCTTCAATCTTATGTTTAATCATCCTACAAGTGTAGGCTATGAACACTCACAAGTTTTTTACAGCAACCATTAAGCTTTGATATGTTTCTTTTTGTCAGTCTTATATATAACTTTTAACCAAACTGTTTGACTGTGTATTCAAATTGAATATGATTTATTACGTGTAGATTTGAGAGGTGTGCTTAAACTTTCTTCTCTATTTTGACTGTTAAAGTATTGTCACCATCATTTAAAGTCGCCTTGACTCAGCTGTTAATTCTAACCAACATAATGCATACCTTTATACTAGGAGAAAATTTCAAGATAGACATACCTACAGCTGAAAATATGCCTTTTAAACAGGACAATCTTTACTCTTTACCAAATATACACACAAACACATAGCCTAGAACTAGAAAGGCATAACAGCAAAGCTAAACGTTTTAGCAAAAAGCATAAAAAAAACTAGCAAATCAGAAGGCAGAGACACACCTGGTGAAGTAAGGCAATGCGCACAGAGAATAGTCTTGTGAGTAAAGGAACTGTGATATCAACAGCTGCCCGTGCGATAAGAGCATAAGAGCTTAATCTCTCGTCCATTGCTACAAACACAAACGACTATATGTATAAAGAAAAGTGTAACAGAATGATGAAATAAAAATATAAAATATCAATTGTTGATTCTACAAGAATTGTATATAAGTTATGACATTCATGGAGTTTAGTTGCGTACCAGAAATGGATGCACGAAGATAATCACAGTCATCATCATCGTCAAAAGCTGACCTGGAAGCAAAGAAATGAATTTACCGTATTTTTCCTGCAAAGAAATCAATCGTAAGTAATTGAACTTGAAACAAACAGATTGATCGAAGAAGAGTGATGTTGAGAAAGAGATGAAACAAGAACCTGATCGTCTTCTTCTTCTTCTTTGTGTTTCTGAAGCTAGGGTTTGTTAAAGAACTATACTAATTTGTTGTTGTTGTTGACTATTTCGATCGAACGAGGAAGAGGAACGAGGAAGAGGAACGAGGAAGTGGCGGTGGTGGTGGAGAAGAGGACTGAAGGAGGCGGGACTGAATGAAGCTTTAGGTTTAGTATTTACCATGTCTAGTTTAGTAATTTCCTATTAAAAAAAATATTTTTTATTTATTTCGGTTCGGTTCGGTTTTCTCGGTTCTATAAAAACCAGAACCGAGACCGGACCGATAGCTATATAGTTCGGTTCGGTTTCGGTCCGGTCTTGACCGGTTTTCAGTCAACTCGGTTTTGACCGGTTTTGACTCGGTTTTTTCGGTTCGGTTTTCGGTTTTTCGGTTTTTTTGCCCACCCCTACTTTCAATTGGACAGCTCATGGGCCCAAAACAGACTTCTAGATATTCATGTAGAGTATTTTTAAGATTGGGCTTTTAATAAAGGCTTAAAAAGAAATTCTGACTTGTGGCCTTCACCATAACCCGGATTGGCCTGAGATTTGGGCCACCCAACCAAGACATAAAGTCAAGTCCATAGGACCAGTCCGTGGGGTGCCCTCGGCACTCTGTGGGTGCAAGTATCAATTTTTTTTTCTTGTGCAAATAGCATCCTTTTGGTGGCTTTTCTTGGCTTTTGGCGGGCTTTAACACAATATTCGCATTTTGACTCATGAAACCTACACAAATGACAAGAAAACACTAATCAATAGATATAACACAATAATATAATCTAAGTGCTATGCAAACAAGGTGTTGTTCGGAGAATAAATATACACTTTTGAGGACTTATCAAATACCCCCAAACAGCATTTTGTTTGTCCTCAAGCAAAGGCGGGAAGAAAAGAAATAAGAACTCAAAAGAGAAAAAGAACTAGGGTGATTGCTTGCTTTTTCCAAACTTGTGTTCTTTTCTGAAATTTTTAGCCATTCTTGGACTTTATTGCAAAAAAAATCTGGGCTTGTGGAGTTATTTTCAAAATTCTCTAGTCCTAAGGACCTAAGTCCAAATATTTTAAAAGAAAAGGGATTAGGGTTTGATTTTTGGAAACCCTAAGGTTTTAGGCAATTTTTGGTGTCCTAATTGGGCTCAAAGTCTTTTATTCTTGCCTATAAATACCAAACCAAGGTTAAGAGATCGTCACTCATAAATCGGAAAACTTTTATTTTCTAGAATTCGCTCAATCTCGAGTCGAGTTCCTTATAGGGTTAACTGAACTCGAGTCGAGTTCGGATCTGGCAGCAGTTTTTGCTTTGGTTTTTGTGCGGTTTTTCTCGATTTTCGTGCTGGTTTTTTGGTGTTTTTTTTTTTTGCAATGGTTGATGTTCAGAATGAGTTGTGGATGGCTAGTGGCATGGATATTATCCCCGAGATGAATTTTTCTGAAATTATAGATAGCCCTTATGGAGTTTCTTTTCGGGATGAGATTTTTGACAAGGGTTGGAAAGGTTTTCTTTATGATCCTACTATTGTGTATTCCCCTTCTATGGTAAGAGACTTTTACCTCATGTTACCCTTTGCCGATGTTCTTCCCTTTGATGATTTTCAAGTTCACATGCATGGTTCCGTAGTGGTTTTTAATGCTACTATGTCTCTTTTGCCATGGGTAATCCTTTTGTCTTCCAATCGGTTGTGCCTTATGATAATTATGTTCATGATAATGATGATCGTGTTGATGTCTTGGATTATTACCTCAATCACTTTGGCCCGTGTATTTTTTCTTTCTCTCCTGATGATTACCCTAATGTTGCACCTACTACTTGTCTCCCTGCTAATGTTGCTACTGCTGCTTTATGGGTTTTGCGGAACTTGCTGGGTGTTGAAAGGTTGGATTATGTCAATGATAGTACTATGCCTGCAGTGTATGGCATTGTTAAGAATTTTCATGCTCTTGACTTATCCACCTGGGTTTTAGATGGTATCCGGAATGTATTCCAATTTGGTCAGGATAAACTTGTTTTTCCTGCTGCTATTTGTAAGATTATTCTTAATAGCTATCCTGATTGGAGGGGAAGGTACAATGATTAGACTCACCTTATACCTATGGATCCAACTCATCGCTATATTAGGATAAACCGCCTTTTCACTTGGGTGCCTGATTCTGAGTTATCCTATCTTGCATAGAGATGATGAGTTTATGAATAAGGGTGAGGGTCTTTGGCATGTGATTAAGGAAACGTTAGTTGATTGGCGTGATAGGTTGGATGGCATTCCTAAGAGTCAAGTTTGGAAACCAATTGTGTAGAGTAGGATTTCTTGTTTTTGTTAAGTCAGTCATTTATTTCAGTATATTTTATTTCAGTTGTGTCTTAGTATGGAATTCCTTGTAATCTCTATGTATGTGGAGATAATTTTGTTTAGCAGGAATTTATTAAAGCGGTTTGAATTTTTTAGTACATTCATGGTAATATCTTTCTTTCTCTCTTTCCTATGCTTAGTTTGAGCCTTGAGGACAAGACAATCTTTTTGTTTGGGGGTGGGGAAATATTACAATCTTTTTTGCAAAAGATTTTCAAACTTCTTTATCCATATGTAAAAATTCAAAAAAAGATTGAAAAATCTAAAAAAAATCTTTGTTAGAAAGACTTTTTCAAAAATTAGGATAAGTACACCATCAATGATGAATATAATGGTCGAATTCTATCTTTTTCAAGTTTAAGGACATTTATTGCTTCACCAAGTAGTTGAGTCTTATACTACATTTGCATGAGCATAAGCATGACATTCACTTGCATTAATTACAGATTACATGTGCAAATACAATTACACCTTGAGAAACTTGAGGAATAAATGTGGAGACTTAACCTAGTGAGCTTTTGAGATCCGTCCTTTTCTTGGAGAGTTATTACATACATCTGGAGTCAAAAGACTCAACCTCTCAGTTTTGTCTGTTTTTAGTCTCATATTCATTTTTTATAGTTAGCCTTGAGCTGACATCAAGTGGGTGTAATATAAACTTGGGTCTTGTAGCTTATTCAAGATGTGATCACCAGACCAGTACTTAAAAATGATACAAAGACATTTAGTTAAACCTTGTTTACCTGAGCCTACCCTGATGATATTGTATCCCTTAGGTTGACCATTCTAAACCTTTCTTGTTACTTAGCCTTTCTCTTGAGCCCATTATCCTTACCCAACTCCATTGTGGGAGTAAATACCTTTAAAATGTTTAGGTCCTTTTACCCATTGTTTTTGGAACATGAGGATGATTGTTTATGTGGTTACAAGAAAAAAGGAGAAATACAAAGAAATCTCCAAACTATTGAAAACCAAAAAGTTTGAAGAACCAAATATTGAACCAAATATTGAAAACCAAAAAGTTTGAAGAAATTCCAGAAAAAGCCAGAATCTTCCAAAACCATTTCAAATTCAAAAAGAAAGGAAGATTCAAAAATATTGGCTAGAGCTTCATTGAAATTTTCCCTAAAGAAGATGAGAAACACTTTTTCCCAAGAGAAAATTTTCAAAAATTTCTCCAAGTGTTGTTATTACAAATCACAAGTGTTGAATGCCCGAATGTTCCAAAAATATTTCACAAAAGCTTTTTCCATTTCTAGCCCTGTCCCAAGCCAAGTTACAACCTATTACTGTCTTTTGTAGATCTAAGCTGATATGGTAGGATGTGGCGAGTAAGTGAGAAGGTGCTAAGGTGAAAAACTCGACATCTCAAGCAAGGCTAATTTCTCCATTCTTTGAGACTAAGTTCATTCCATTACATCAGTCTGTTCTTATTAATATATGTGAGATGTTTGTCCATCTTCTTTCCTCACATAGTGGTAAAATGATAAACACCATCTCTGAGTGATTTTTATTTCTGAGTGTATGTCTGTGAGGCAGAACTCAAGGCGACCTTTCGAATGGTGACTTAAGACCCGTGGTAGTATGGGTACATGCCTGTCTTCGATGCATTTGAGACCGTTATGCTTGGTTTATATTTCATATTTTATTCATGCATTTGTAGTATGTTATCTCATATGAACGGTTTTGCAATACTTATTCTTATCTTTGATTTAACCATTTCTGAGGTAAATGGTGGAACATCCTATTCTTTGGATTAGTCATTGTAGTAAGTTTGTGGGTATCTTCTCTGGAAAACCCTCAAGAGACTATAACTCCTCCACTTGGGAAATCCTTGTGGTTGAAAGCCTTGATGCATATGGTTAATGCAATCACTCTAGTTTTACTTCTCTTTTGAGTCCTTAATTCTTTTCTTCTCACCCTTGCTTGAGGACAAGCAAAGTGCTGTTTGGGAGTATTTGATAAGTCCTCAAAAATGTATATTTATCCCCCGAATAACTCCTTTTTTATTTAGCACTTAGCTTATATTATTGTGTTATATCTATTGATTAATGTTTTTCTTGTCATTTGAGTAGGTTTCATGAGCCGAAATGCGAATATTGTGTTAAAGCTCACCAAAAGTCAAGAAAAAGCAACCAAAAAGGTGTTATTTGCACAAGAGGAAAAGAATTGATATTTACACCAACAGATCTGCTGAGGGCACCCCACGGTTGGTCCTGTTGACTTGACTTTATGTCGAAGTGGGGCGGTCCGATCTCAGCCCAAACCAGGTCCTATTGAAGCCCATAAGTCAAAATTTCTATTTTAGGCCTTATTTAAAGTCCAATCTTAAAAATGCTCTACAAGAAGATCTAGAAGTCTGATTTGGGCCCATGAGCTATCAAATTGAAGATCTTGGTCCAGGCTACAACTTAAGTCCAAAATAATTAGGTTTTGCTGAAAACCTAAGGCCTATAGAAGACCAACAACAGCAGCCACGAATTTGACCTAATTTGGAAGTCTTTGCATGCATATTTATTATATAAGAGAAGTAGTAGCTAGGGTTTAGGTAGTTCATAGTTTTTACATAGTGAGAAAAATGAATACTTGAGAGATCAAAGTTCATCTTTTTCAGCTTTTGTATTGAACTCAATTCTTATTATCAATCTAATCAAATCACTTTACTTTATGATGTTTTGTTATTTAATTATTTATTCTATGGTGTCATCAACAAGGATGAGTAACTAAATCTCCTTAGGGATGAGTAGCTAAATCTTCTTAGGGGGATGGTTGAAGCACTCTAGATGATGTAAAAATACCATGTTTGTTCTTAATATTCATTGTGATTCAAAGTTCTTAATGCTTATTTACTTTTAATTCGCGATATGAGGTAAATATAATTATTTGCATATTATTGTTATCCATATTGTTAAAATATTATTGTTAAGGTATAGGGAGACCTAGTTTTAATAGTTTTATTTATATTGATTGAAGATGTGTAGTAAAATAGCTGAGAGGTGATTATTACATATCTGCAGTTTATATCTTTTATTGGAACTCGTTGTAATCAAATTGAATAGTTGAGAGGTGACGGTTTGATTATGAATTAATACATTTATTTAATTAAATTAAATAGTTGAGAGGTGACAGTTTGATTAATAAGACATATTCAATATCATGTATAAGAGAATCCCGTTTTAATTGAGTGGAATAGCTGAGAGGTGACTACTTGATTATTATAGGTATTGATGATTAATTGGAATAGCTGAGAGGTAACTAATTAAATGTTATAGATTGAACATGAAAGAATAACATGTTATGTTTGCATGATTTAGTTTGTGGATACCAACTCTTCCCCCTATGTCATTATAAGATCTTCTTTGCATCTCTATCATCTTCTTAAGTTAGGTTATTTATAGTTTATTTAATTGTTGCCGGTAGGAAGTAGAATCATATCTTTCTCTTATTTGTGATTCACTTGGTGTTTCATAATTATTGTTTTCTATTGTGTTTGAGCTAAGATCTTCACCTTTGAGGTGGGTACGACCCTTGCTTGTTACTTGTCTACTTTGATAATCAATATATACAGGCACAAGAAGGAACTTCAATAAAAATATAATCTTTTGATAGTACATACACTTTTGGTCTATATCAAGCGTTAAGTTTAACGTCTTTAGCCAGATAAGGGGACAAACAGGAACTCACTCCTTAGATAAACGTTACTCAAAACAAAGATACAGAAGAGATAAAACGCTAGAGTGGAATGCGCGAGATCCTGATGTCTAAGATACAACAAAGAGTCTTTTAAAGTCAGATACTCGAGACAAGATGGGAATTGACTTTCCCACCCCCAACCAGAGCGAGAAACAGGTCTGTTTGGTGGTGACGCTCAAAAGAAAAGCGTGGACTAGATCAATTATACTCAGTCAGTAAGAGTTCGTGGACTAATGGTCCCGACACTTTCAACCACACCTCTCAAATAAGACAAAAGGAAAAGAACATAGAGAGGGTCCGGATACCAACAAGTCAATGGTCAGTCTAAATAGGTAGGATCCTTTAAAAAAGTTTCACGAGGCCTTAACTCGTGAAAATGCTTAAGACATTGACCATTGACTTGAAATTCATAACCGTCTGCAAAATTAACATATGTAATAGCACCATAAGGAGTTACTGCAGACACAACAAAGAGGCCCGACCAACGAGACTGAAGTTTACTAAAAAATAAATGCAAACGAGAATTATAAAGCAAAACTTGGTCACCAATTTAGAAATAAACCTGATTTTCCTGTTTGGTAGTAAGAGATGAAGAAATGATAACATGATGACTACCGTCCGAATCTAATTGGGCACATTTCAGCTCAGGAGGAAGAGGATCAGGAGATGGAGTGATGTCTCGACTTGGGACTCAGAATCTAACCAACAAACCGAATTAAGGGCCTCAGGGTCTTTGGGGTCAAAGATATGCACAGAATCAAGAAGAGCATTGGTTTGAGCAATAGATTGATTGATGTTGAAGTTAACATTATGCATGGTATGGCAATGAACAACCGGATCTTCAGGATAACAACTAAGCACCATCTCATATGGTAGAGAATGGAGAAGATGCACATCTTTAGATAAAGAAAGATCAGGGTGTTGTTGGCCAAGATTAAAGATATTAACTTCAACAGTCATAGATCCAAAAGTGAGAACCATCGAACCATTCTGGCAATTGATGAGAGAATTAGAGGTGGCAAAAAATGGACGCCCAAGAATAATGAGAACCGAGTCATCGGCAGTAGGTTCAGTGTCCAACACCACAAAATCAACGGGATAGTAAAAGTCGGACACTTTGACTAAGAGATCCTCAACTATTCCTCTAGGTACTTTCAGCGATCTGTCGGCCAGTTGTAAAGACATGTTCGTGGGTTTCATGTTGTCTAGACCTAGGATGAGGTACAGGGAGTAAGGCAAGAGATTGACACTCGTTCCCAAATCTAGCAAAGCTTTACCCATGCACTTCTCACCAAGCTTGCAGGGTAAGGTTGGTATTCCAGGGTCCTTATATTTTACCACCCCGTTATGTTGGACAAGTGCAGAAAATTCTTCCGCAACAAACGCGCTTTTGGGCACATTTGTCTTCCGCTTTGTAGTGCACAAGTTTTTCAAAACCTTAGCGTAAGAAGTTATCTTCTTGATAGCAATGAGGAACGGTATTTTTATGTTTATATGTTTGAACACGTCAAGTACCTCCTCAGCTTGTACTTCCTTCAGAGACATTGTGAGTCTCTGGGGATAAGGCACGTGTAGATTGTAAGTCTGTGGAGTATCCACAATCTCACGGGTATGCTTCCTTGGCTTAGAGGTGGTAGCCTCATTAGCCGGACTTTTAAGTGGGGCAACAGGTGTAGTGGTAGTCGGAGTCACAATGCTAGGACTAGGTTTATAATTAATCTGATTGTCAACCTGTTTGCCAGACCTAAGTGTAGAGACCGATTTTACTTCAACAAGCGGTGTACATGTAGACGAAGTTTTCGTCACCAAGGCAACTTCCTTACCCTTGGGGTTCAGGATAGGCTGTCCTGGAAATCTGCCCTTCTCATCAAGTTTTTGTTCTATCCGCTGAATGGCTTGGGCGTTCATCTCAATGGATGCTTGTGTTTGTTGTATGAAACGAGCAAGAACATCCTCAAGGGAGGACTTCTGAGGGGCAGGTTGATTAGTTGGAACCGGGTCACTGGAACTACTCATGTGATGAGCATTGTTCGAATAAGGGGGGACCGACACCCTGTTTCTATTATCATTATTTTCAACATAGGTGGTATTGCTACGTTGCCCATAAGAGTTATTAAAACCAGGTGGAACCGTGTAAGCATTATTATTAGTGTAAGACAGATTAGAACAGTCCATGTATTGGTACGTAGCATTGCCCTTGGTAAAGTTGGTCTTCTCGGCGTAGTTAAACGCACAAGCTTCCTCAATTTCTGGTGAAGTATAAAAGAGAGGGCAAACTTCGGCAATATGGGACGACTCTTGACAAACATCACATTGGAGAGTGGAGGCACTCATGACAGGTGATGTGGGTTTTAAGGATACCTCAAGTGCTTCTACCTTTTTTACTAAACCATGGAGTACCGTTTTAAGCTTGGGGTCGGTTTAACCTCATACATGCCTCTAGGTTTATCATATGAATCTGGGGTAGTGTTTCTCGGGGTTGGTCCAGGTAAATCCCATTGTTGGCTATTATTAACTAATTTTTCAAAGAAGGTAATAGCCTTGGCGGTGGATAGATCAAGAAAGTCTCCATCGCTCATGCGTTCAACCATGTTTCTAGTTGTATAATTGAGGCCTCTATACATGATCCTGACTTTTTCTGTGTCATCAACTTTGTGGTGTGGACACTGAAGAAAGAGGTCTTGATACCTCTCCCATGCATCAAAGAAAACCTCACCCCCTTTCTGTTGGAAATTTCTGATGGCATCAACAATATCATTGGTTCTGGTAATTGGAAAAAAATTTGGTCAAGAACGTTTTGCTAAGTTGAGCCCAGGTGTCAATAGAATTGGAAGGAAGGCTATGTAACCAGTGAGATGCACGATCTTCAAGGGAAAAAGAAACAATCTCAAGCTAACTTCTTCTTCAGACAAATGTTTCTCCTTGAAAGTATTAAGCACAGTCAGAAACTTATTCAGGTGTTGATATGGATCTTCCCGTGGAAGTCCATGGAACTTAGGCAACATGCCCACAATCTGAGGGCGAATGCCATAGCTATCTGCAGTAGGTGCGGGAAAGACTATGCAGGTAGGTGGCCCAGTGGCCAAAGGTGAAAAGTAATCCTAAAGGGTAGCTTCTTGAGCCATAGGTGCAGGATTTACTTCAGTAAGTGAGTTTGAGTCGTTGAACTCTTCCTCAGAAGAAGGTATGGAGGTTGAGTCGTTGAACTCTTCCTCAGAAGGAGTGTGGCCCGTGATTGTGCTCTTTGTGTAGACTTGAATATTATTGGATAAGATTTTACCGGATCTAAGATGCATGTAAAATGCACATTACATATGCCATGAAAGTCGTAACCATTCAAAAGCATCTAACAAGGGGCTCAAAAACTGACTCAATTTTGTGTCCACCCAAGTCAATGAGTTCTTCCCAAGTTTCCATTGTGAATTCTCCCTATATTTTGAGAGTCAAATAGCGAATAACCAGTGTGGGAGGTTTTCCGTGCATAAGCAACGTTCCTTAATTAAAAACCACAGTGATTCTACAGATATGATCTGTAGGGGTTCCAGACCCAATTCCTAGCTTGTGCTCCAATCAAATAATGGCTCACGCGGTATTAGTTGAAATATCTGCTCAAGGGCTCAAATGAACATCGTGATACCATGGTTTTAGTTGATTCAATTTTAAAGCTTAGGATATTGCAAGCAATTGATATTAAGTTTCACTTTCTGTAACGCCCCAACTCCGTATATCCCAGTCGGCCGCTCCGGAATATAAGGAATTGTAGCGCCCAAGCTACTTGACCAACTAGCCAACAACCAAATTGTTCAAGTAACCTGTCTACAGCAGTAAATACCATTGCAAAACTCTAAATAAAAGGATCAACTGGATAAAACCAAAAACTGGTATAATTATATTAAACATCAGCTGGATGTACAAAAGGGTTCCATACCAAATATAAGAACTGTAAATACAACTATCTCAAAACTATATACAGGGCACCAACTGGTCTCAAAACACTAACACCAACTAAACTAATTACAAGTCAAAAGAAATTCTGAAAGCTTAGTCCACCTACGGCACTCGCGAAGCTACTGTAGAGCCATCTCCTGAAAAGGATGAAAACAACAAGGGTGAGCCACAGCTCGCAAGTAAAATCTAATTCACTCGTCTTACCACCTAGGATAGAGATACATCAATAAAACTAAACTCACAACACCGATAAATATTAGATATTAAAAACATACGGAGAAATTAACGTAACAAGACATATATCATAACCTCATTTAAAGAGTAATTCAACCTTCGCAATTACGAGCAAAATTATCAACTACTATAAATGTGTGTAGATAACATCCAACACACACCCGAAGGCACAAGATAAAATATATGCGGATAGCATCCAACATACGCCCGAAGGCGCAGGATAAAATGTATGCGGATAAGATCCAACATACGCCCGAAGGCACGAGTATGAAGTGTATGTTAAACTCGTGCCTTCGGGCGTATGTTGGATCTTATCCGCATACATTTTATCCTGTGCCTTCGGGCGTATGTTGGATGCTATCCGCATATATTTTATCTTGTGCCTTCGGGTGTGTGTTGGATGTTATCTACACACATTTATAGTAGTTGATAATTTTGCTCGTAATTGCGAAGGTTGAATTACTCTTTAAATGAGGTTATGATATATGTCTTGTTACGTTAATTTCTCCGTATGTTTTTAATATCTAATATTTATCGGTGTTGTGAGTTTAGTTTTATTGATGTATCTCTATCCTGGGTGGTAAGACGAGTGAATTAGATTTTACTTGCGAGAACTCCGGAGCTAAGTGTGCTCGGGTGGGAGTAGTCTCAGGATGGGTGACCTCCTGGGAAGCAGGCTGCTGCCCAATAAAACCCCACACTGTCGGATGTCCACAGTGGCTAAGTGGGGACAATATCGGTGGTGACAATATCGGTGGTGACATAGGTCGGGTCGCTACACTTTCTGTGTGTACCCTAGGTAAAAAAACCCGACAGGTGTCACCGATGGCTGTATAAGAAGCTAAATCGGGAGCACCTGAACATTAGCCAGCCAAGCCTGGGCTATCGGGTAGGGCCCAACCCAGTCTCAAGGAGTTCACATACCCTCTAGGGGTGGGCAAAAAAACCGAAAAACTGAAAACCGAACCGTCAAAACCGAGTTGACTAGAAACTGACGAAGACCGAACCGAAACCGAACCGAACCGTATATATATTGGTCCGGTCTCGGTTTCTATTTTTATAGAACCGAGGGAACCGAACCGAACTACATGGATATTGGACATTTTCTTCTATTTAGTACTTGATTTGGTTTGATTTGGTCAATGTCTTATTTTGTTTAAAGCCCAAAACTTAAGAACAATCTTTAATATTTTAGTGGACTAAAGGCCCAATAACAAAAGCCCAGAACCGAGTTTCGAACCGAAACCGGACCGACTGTATTTGGTCCGGCTCGGTCCGGTTATATTCAAATATTTTTGGTCCATGAACCGAAACCGAACCAAAAATTTAAAATCGGTTTGGTCCCGGTCCTATTACTTTTTAAGGACCGGACCGGACCGTGCCCACCCCTAATACGCTCTATGGACCTTGACCCACCGGATGGTCCATGATCGATGGGTGGAGCCCCGGTTACTGTATAAGAAGTTGAACCGTGGGCTCCCATACATCCGCCAAGCCCACCTCAGTCAAATAGGCCAGGTCTGGCCCAGTAAAGTCCAACAGCAACAGAGGCTCATTCAAAGGCTTAACACAGAAGTTCAGAGGACCTGGCCAGGGTGTATGCAATGAAGATTGGGCCTCCGGTCAGAGGAGTCAAGCCCAAGTCTTTGCTTTCAGGCTTGGTCAATCCAAGTCCCAACTAACTGGATAAGTCTAGCGAGATTCCAGGCTAACAGAACCCACGGATCTAGCCCGCTGGAGAAGATAAAGGAAGACCCAGGTTGAACCAGGACCTATCAGAGGATGTCAAGTGGCAGTCATTCTGGTCAAAGGGAATTCAAACCAAGGAGATAACCGCTCGGCAACATGCAAGCTATCTCCACGAAAAGCATCTTTATAGTTGAACTACCTGAGTTCATGGAGTCAAAACCGGAGGGGTGGTTGAGCCAGCCTCCTCCGGCCTACTACAAATACAGGAGTTCTAAACCTCCTGGACTACGAGTCTTCCACTGAGCAACTCCATTAAAGCTTAGCGGAAGCAGAGACTTGATTCCAAGTTCATCTTCTTGGATACGTAGGCAGCCTGATCCCGATCAGGTCCAGTCTCATTGTATACCCCCCATCTTACCTCTGTCTATACAAGGCTTTTATTGTAATTGTTCGATTAATCTATACGTATCTCGTGTTTGTGGATCAAATTTTTGCACCCACACATTTCTTAGCCCAGGTCCGCCGTCAGTCCCGGTTTAGCAAAAAGTAAATACTGAATTAAAATCAAGCAACATTCAAGGTCATGCTAATTATTACAAAAACTCCTCTTGCAAGGGATTCAATGAGGGTTAAGAGTATGCTTACCTCCAATTTTGTGCTAGAAAAGTAAAAATTGTCAAACAAGGGCACAAAAGTGGGGAGAAGACGAGTTGAAGTCGACTAAGGGGAAACCGCTCCTTGGGTTTCAATCGTCCTTAGGAGTCGTTCCTTAGTAGACTCAAGGCTAGCTCCACAACCTTACTCTACTATCCGCCGCAAACACACAAATAAATCCTAACAACACCTACTTTAAAAATATTACAACCGTGACCCCTTCGTGGATCGAAAAATTAAATAACTTACAAGTCTCTAAAAATGCTGGAAAAATTAAATTACTGAGTTCAGCCTCACAATCACTCAAACAACAAAAAATAAATCAAAAAAGTGCTCTAGAATGTCTTCTGTGGGTCCCACAAATATGTGTCAAATTTCTGTTGGGAACTCGACTCGAGATCAGTTTGTGCTTGGATGAACTCGACTCAAGTTTGAGATCATTAAGCACCAGTAACTTTCTGGAAAATTTTCTGTTTGCGCGATCTTTTTCAAATTGAGATATTGGCTTCGTTCTTTGAGTTTTTTTCGATCCGTCTTTGCTGTAAGATCAATAAGAGGACTAAGTAACAAGACCCTTAAAAAAGGGATTAAAAGAAATATTAATAGAAGGGTGGGAGGGAGGGATAGAAGTGGGATGATGTCCCGAAACTACTATTCTCGCTTGTGTTTGAATAAACTCCGTTCCTTAAACCGGCAACGGCGCCATTTTGATAGAAGGTTTTTGTGTAACCTCTATTCAAAAGATAGATTTAGAATGAAGTTCCTTCTTGTGCCTGTAAATATTGATTATCAAAGTAGACAAGTAACAAGCAAGGGTCGTACCCACCTCAAAGGTGAAGATCTTAGCTCAAACACAATAGAAAATAATGGTTAAGAAACACCAAGTGAATCTCAAATAAAAGAGAGATTGATTCTACTTTCTACAGGTAATAAATAAATAGACTAATAATTAAACTAACTTAAGAAGATGGATAGAGATGTAAAGAAGATCTTATGATGACATAGGGGGAAGAGTTGGTATCCACAAACTAAATCATGAAAACATAACATGTCATCCTTTCATTTTCAATCTATAATAATTAATTAGTCACCTCTCAGCTATTCCAATTAATCATCAATACCTATAATAATCAAGTAGTCACCTCTCAGCTATTCCACTAAATTAAAATGGGATTATCTTATGCATGCTATTGAATATGCTTCATTAATCAAACCGCTACCTCTCAGCTATTCAATTTAATTAAATCAACATATTAGTTCATAATCAAACCGTCACCTCTCGGATATCAATTTAATTACAAAAGGGTTCCAATAAAAGAGATCGATTCTAGATATATGGTAGTCACCTCTCAACTATTCCATCACATATCTCTAATTAATCTAAATGCAACTATTATAGCTAGGTCTCCCTATACTCTAACAATAGTATTTTAGTAACATGGATAACACTAACATGCAAATAATCATACTTACCTCATGTCGCGAAATAGAAGTAAATAAACATTAAGTACTTTGGATCACAATGAACATTAAAAACAAACATGGTGCTTTTGCATTATCTAGAGTGCTTCAACCATCCCCCTAAGGGAATTTAGCTACTCATCTTTGATAATGACACCATGGAATAAGTAAATAAATAACAAGACATCATAAAAGAAAAGTGAATGGATTGATATTGATAATAATAATTGAGTTCAATACAAAATAAGAAGATGAAAACCTAAACCTTCAACAAGAACTTCAACTCTCTATGAACTACTTAAACCCTACCTACTACTTCTCTTATATAGTAAATACAAAGCATATTAATTACTTGCTAATAAAGTCTTCCAAGTTAGGTCAAATTCGTGGCTTCTGCTGTTGGTTTACTAGAGGCATTAGGACTTCAGCGAAACCTAATGCTCTTAGGTTTAACTTGTAGCTTGGACCAAGACCTTCAATTGGACAGCTCATGGGCCTAAATCAAACTTCTGGATCTTCATGTAGAGTCTTTTTAAGATTGGGCTTTTAATAAAGGCTTAAATAGAAATTCTGACTTTTGGGCTTCACCATAACCCGGATTGGGCTGAGATTTGGGCCACCTAACCAAAACATAAAGTCAAGTCCATAGGACCAGTCCGTGGGGTGCCCTCAGCAACTCTGTTGGTGCAAGTATTAATTCTCCTTCCTTGTGCAAATAGGATCCTTTTGGTGGCTTTTCTTGGCTTTTGGCGGGCTTTAACACAATATTCACATTTCGTCTCATGAAACCTACACAAATGACAAGAAAGCACTAATCAATAGATATAGTACAATAATATAATCTAAGTGCTATGCAAATAAGGTGTTATTCGGGGAATAAATATACACTTTTAAGGACTTATCAGTTAGCATACACAATTCCAATAGTTGTTACAACATGCCAATGTTGAATAGTATCATGTACAATTGAAAGTATGCAAAAATTTGCATAAAAATAAAACCTATGCAATTAAAAACAATAGCTACAAAAGTTGCACCGTTATACTCATGCGAAAGCTGAAAAGTATATTGTCCGCTTGGATTTTACTTTTTCTTTTCGATTTAGCTTCCATCCTTGCCAATCAATAATCTATAAGCAAGCCATGAAGATATTAAGACCTAATATGCAAAGCCATTGTTCTTTCGTTGAAATAGATAATTACCTGGCTGTCGATAAATTTATTGAACATCAAATCCTCAATGTTGCAGCCATTGATTTCAATAAAGGCGTCGGGCTCATACCATGCAGTGGTGCTGCAATTTCTACCATGTTCAGCCAACATATATGTTTTATAAGTAATTTCAATGCATATATCTTACTTGATTTAAATGTACAAATGATTTAAATACAATTTAAATAATAGCTGACAGTTAGATATCTTACTTTGTTTTGGCAGTCGTGAAAAAATTCTCAATGTTGTCTAGTTTGAAAGGCCACAAGTGCTCATAATGTTGGCTTTTCTTGACATCCTTGAGTCCACAACAACCGCCTATAATCTTTGGTGATGGAAAGCTTTCCACATCTACTATTCCCTTCTCATTTTTTGTTTCATTATCCTTGTTTCCTCTTCTTCTTTCATAAACTAATTCACAATCAACCTTTTGAGTCGATTCTGTTCTTTCAATCTCTTAACACCACAATTAAGACGTAACTCCTGCTTATTACTCTTTCTCTTTGCCTACAAATCTTCTGTATTCTCTTCCATTGGCATGTTTGGAATTTGTAAAACCCTGTTTATATTATAAATTTTTATTCTTTAAATTTTATTAGATTATGAAATATTGCATTCATGTCTTTAAGGGTTTAGAGTTAATTTTTTATTAAGTTGAAGGATGATATATTAATTTTTTATTAAGTTGATGGAATTGGGTTGGGTACCAGATTCATTTATGATCGTAAAATAAAGCCCATTAACTTCTCCATATTATTTATATTAAAATCTTAGGGTTTCCATACATTTTTTTTACAACACCATATTTGGGAGAAGAAGAAAAAGAATTAGAAGAAAGCTAGAAGAAGATTTGGATTTTTATGCTTATACAAGTGAGTAGACGTTTTTGTTTTTGTTTTTTTTCTATTTTTGTTTCTTCAATTTCAGATTTTGTACTCGTCTTTGAAATAAATCATAGAAAATTCGTTTAAAAATATTTTTACCCGATTTCAAAAACCCTAGACACTAGATTGAAAGGTCTTCATTCGATTAGTTAAGACCAATTTACGAAAGTTATTTTAATTTGGTGAAAAAGACTTGCAAGTATGACAACCGTTGCAGTTTTTGGTTTTTATACAGTTTTAGTATCGCAAGGTTTTGATGCCCATAGACATAAGAACTTTTATTGGAAATTTTATGGTAGTTAGAATACTTAATGTATAACAACAAATATAAATTTCAGATTTTTCCGTTGCGTAATTAGTTTTGAATAATTTATTCAACGCAGTTGTTTTCAGATATCCAGTACAGTTTTACTGCTACTTTTCTGTTTGCGTGGCTGTGGTAGAAAATATATAGAAAATTCGTTATTTGGTATTTTTGTATGATTTTGATTGTTTTGAAAAGTAGACTTTCAGGGCTACAGTTGATAAGTTCAGAAGTATCTTGAATTGGAAAGCTAAAATAGCTTAAAATATGCGAAAAATATGACATAGATTAATAATGTTACTGGAATCTGGTAAAGAGTGAGTAAAATAGTTGTTATTATTTTTGCATATCGAAATGGTTTCAAACTTATATAGCGAGTAGAATATAGATAGTAAAATGATATACCCAAAATTTATCTAATTACAACGAGTATATTTAAATCTAGGAATTTTGAAAGATCAATGTTATTATTTGGCAGATTTATGTGTAAAGATTTGTTTTTAGCATAAATGTTATCTTATAGGTTGGTCCATTTATCCATTTGATTATTATTTGGGTTGTTCTTGAGTTAGAATAAGAGTATCACAAATATTGAAGTTGACTATGATATCGTGGTATGGTACTTGATTAATTATGCTTAAAAGAATTTGAAAAGCTATAATGATGAACGCCTAGGAATGGTTCGATACCAATGGATGGTATATGAATAGAAACGAAATGAATATTGAACTTGGGATTTAATTATGGAATGATTTGGAATGGTTTGATACTATAGACTGTATATTAAATTGGTATAATGAAAATGTTTTGGAATACGAGATTAATGTGTTTAATTGTCTTGACACGTAATGCTAGTTTGTTTGTTAATTTACTTTTAGTTGTTGCCCAAACATTAGTACATTTGTCGCACCTCTAAAATTAGGTTAAAGAAACTAGTTATCACCCTAGACGGTTTAACCTGCGGGTTGACTCTTGGATTATATTTGGGCATTTCTTAGACGACTTAGCCTGCGGAACTAACCCTTTAGACCTTCATAGCCTTCGGGGTTGGTATGGGCGCGACATTAGAAAGCTCAAGGGAGCTATTAGAGATTATAAGTTAGGCATACGTTGAGGCTAGCCAAAGCTTGCAGGTGAGCACCCACTTGGGTTTTGGTTTCTGCGTAGAGGTTCTTAACCATATAAGACACACAGGTGCAGTGTGGCTATGGTAAATGTGTGGAGTGCATCCTATGGGAGGTGTACTAGTGATTGGACATATGTTGTAATTTTTATGATTGTTAAACCCCGAGCACCGGCTAGAGGCCAGGACATGGTTTTGTGATTTTGGATTCGTTGTTTGGTAGTGTGTTAAGGCTTATGGTATTGTAGTGCTTGGTATTAATTAATAATATGGGTAAATTTTATATACTTTGATTATGAACCGGAGATAACCATGATTATGTGGAAGAATGTTTTATTTATTATGGGAATTAATAATCATAATTGGACCTGTTATTTTGGTAGATTGCAAACTATGAAGAGTTGAAATGAGTTGTTATTAATGGTTTGAATGAACGAAATGTATTTTCAGGTTCATACAAAGTATTAGATAAAACGTAACGTGTATGTGATTTGGTTTATCTTTATTATATTTGTCTATTATGTATTAACTCTATTTTGCAAGTGGATAAATCAACTAATTTATTTTGTGCAGGTGAATAGACCTATCTTTAAAGACAGTTGTTGCTTAGGTAATGTATTTGTATTATCGATCAATTAACATCGTAAATAGATAAATTAGAATTGAATAATAGAATTAAGCATGTGATTATATAATGGATAAATAGTTTAAATATAATAGAATTGATATGGGGTGTGTTTGATTGGTGGGAATAATTACTCGTGGGAATTTTTATAGTTAAAAATATTCCCACATAAAATAATTCCCACTAATAGGTTGTTTGATTGGACATAAAAAAATGGGGAAAAAGTTTATGTGGGAAAGATTTTGGTTGTTTGATTAGACAAAAAAAAATATTCCCCTACAAGTCAGGGAATTTTTTTTAGGGTTGGGTCAAGGAAAGATTGGTGAGAAATATTTTTATCATGGAATTTTTACCCGACCCAACTTTACCAATCAAACATGCATCTGGGAATTTCGGGGGTAATGTTTAATGTGGGAATTTTTCCCACGACCAATCAAACAGACCCATGGTTTTTGGCGTATGCTTATTGTCTTAGCATGGAAGAATTGTTCTTTAAGGTTAATTATGTTGTTAATCATATGTTGGAACTTTATATTTATTATGTTATTTTGTGGGAATAGATTCCCCCCTTGTTTACTCATACCAGCTTTATGCTGACCCATATTGCTTTGTGTTTTCACGTGAGTGTGTTCCATTTAGAATTCCATTTGGAATGCAGACAGAAGAGGTTAGAGTTATGGAGCTGTGATAGACCGCTTGTTGGGACCAGTAAAGATCTTTAGATGTTTCAATGATGTATTTTATTTGAAAGTGATATTCATTTGTTGGCGTAAGTTATGTTGTATAATAGGATAGAATCACGTGTACTTTTGTCGTTTGGTTTTTTTTCACTGTATTTTATTTAAGATTTTTGTTAGATCTGGTTTTTGAGTTAGAAATTGTTGCGGCCTGAGTTTATTTTATTTTATTTTTTAAATTCGGGTCGTGACAGAATTGAATATCCAGAATCATCATGGAATCCACAATCTTCCATAGACTTACTAATCCCACCAGTTTTTGATATCAAATCAAGGTATTTTTTTCTTGTACTCCTTGAGCTATTTGTTTTCTTCCTCTAACTTTCAAATTTTCTCTGCATCTTCCCTCCCAATTTCATCCATCAACTGCTCACATTTTGCTTCCTAATCTTTTTTAGCTTGTTTTAATTTCATATACCCGTTTCCCAAAGTACGAGTATCCCAATCATTCGTTTCATCTTCATCATGAATCAACATTTTATCCTTTTCAAAGTCTAACTTCAAAAGCTTCTTCTCGTAATCAGATATGTTTTTGAATGTATCATCAATTTTGAACTGCAAAAATAAACCAAAAGACTAAATCAATTAAGTAAATTAGTAAACTTCTATTTCAAACAATACAACCCCAGTAAAAAGCCAAAACAATGCAATTCTTTACGATCGATAAACCTATAAATTATCATAACAATGCAATTCTCTAAAATTGCTAACCCTATAAACACAGTATAATGTAATTGTTATTCTCAGAAATTACTACTTTTAAAATAAACACTGCAACCATAGTAACCCACAATCCAAAAATTGCTATTCTCAGAAATTGCTACTTTTATCTTAACAAATACAACCACAAAAAACGAATCCCCAAATTTGTAACATTGTACTCACCATTCTGTAGTTCCATAGATTACTTTTGTTTTCCTGCATGTACTGATCAACATCTTTCAAACACCACCTTCCACAGCGTGGAATGACGAACTTAGACTCCTTAACTGGTTTGGCAATGTTTGAACAAATAAAAAACTACATTATTTCAAGAAATATTGTTAGCAATTTTAAAGTGTACGAACAAATGATGAATGCAATTTTAAAAATGGAATTCTACATACCAACAATTGAAGTACACATCCAGAAACCAAATATGGATTCTTCTCATGATTCTTCACAATCATTTTCATTAGGTGGTTGTGGATGCATTTCGGCCATGAGATGTTGTTCACTACATTAAGATCTTTCACACAGTCTGCAGTGAAGTTTTTATAGCGCTTGAGGTGTCTGTGAAGAGCATTGTACAAAGAATTAATATGATGACAAACTTTACAGTGTCTTCCTCGTTCTTTTCATTGATGGCTTTCTCAATTGCTTCAAATATGGCTTGGGGTCTGAGCTGGTCTTGATTTGGGAAGTAAGATTCTATAAACATGGACCTAATCTTACTTGGAATTAATTCCTCTATTTCACCTCTCATCGGCAACCCAAATGTCAGTGCAACATCACGTGGACTTAACTTTAAGACTTTACTTCCAAGGTGAAATCTGTGGTTCCCCCGTAGGTCTTTATAAATGTCACTAAACTCTCCTTTGACTTTGGTGAAGCACTATACTTGTTTGAGTATAAAAAATTAAAAAAGATTTTGAATGGAGTTTTCCTAATTAACTCAAGATGCATGGGAATCGGTCAGTGAATCTTTCAAAGCTTGTATATAATCACCACAATTGGATAGACTCGACCGAAATTGCCTTTCTTTCTTTCTTCGTTCGGGAAGTTGATTTTCCTATTTTAATTAAGAATGAATGCAACATTTAGTATTTCAACAAAGAAACATTCAGTATATTACTAGTTGTAGCAATTTTTTAAAATTGCTTATCAATTTGTTTATTTAGTACTTCAACAAAGCAACGTTCAGTATATTAGAGTTGTAGCAATTTTTGAAAATTGCATAGCACATTAGGCCTAAAGAAACAAAAAAACGAAATACTTTCGCAATTTTTGCAATTGCTACTCTCCCATTATATATACAATTTTAGGGTTTAGGTTTTCTTCGAATTGCTACTTTCACAGGAAACAAAAAAAATATTCAAAAAACTAGATTTTCTTAACAACAATCAGCATTAAGGTTTAGCAATTTTTTGAATTGCTCTAACCCCTCATTTCTATTGTAAAATAGACTGATAATAAATATATAGATTTAAAGAATTGCTACTTTACATACCTTACGAACAAAACTACTTGAATCCATTAAATTCCTCATTCTATGATTTTTGGAAGAAGCCTTATTGTTCTTGTTCTTTACAGTTTCTCCTATTTTTTCTTTCATTACTCCTATAAATTGCGTTTCTTCTTTGCGCTATATAACATCAATTCGGTTTCAATAGCAATTCTTGATAGCTATTCAACTAGCTGCACTACGACTAACTTGGCGGTTTTAATTCTAATAGCAATTCCAAACTCTTAACTAGTAGCAATTAGAGGGTATTATTGTAAACTGGCTTCTAGTAAAAAAACAGGACTAATCATTAATTGGTTTGTTTGACGGGACTAATCCATAATGCACATTACAGTTTGGGATAGCTAATTTAATCACTGTGAAAATAATTTTCATAAACTTTGCATTTATTGGTCGTGCTTGTTCTCCAGGGAAAAAACCAGAATAGAAAACCACGTCAGCAATTTGCTGATTTTTTTGTTTTTTTGGGTGCTTGGTGATTCCGATTAATATGGATCCTATTATAAAAAGATTTTTAAAATGTAAAACACGTCAGCAAATATTACAGTTTTTATAAATCAAAAAATCTAGGCAAACACAGAAAATCATGCCTCTCATTCGTGGTCCCCACTGGTCCCCAGAGTTTACAATCTTGCCACATCTCTTTTTTCCATTTTTATTGCTGTGGTTAATCAAGCAACAATCCTGGTGATAAATGGAAGGTTTTCAAAAAAAAAGTACCTTCCTTAAAAATTAAAATGTTTCTGTTTCCCATAACTTCCCGGGAAACAAGCACAACCATTATTTTATGGGTGCTTGGTTAAGTATAAGAATAAAAATGTAAATAGACACGTGGAGAGACTAGAAAACACGGGGACCGCAATTCAAAGGAAAGAATGGGCAGATAAAGTATGAGCGACGTTTTCCCACTATTTTCGGCTATCTCAAAGCCGTAAAATAATTTAGCAGTTTTAGTTTTTGATAAAGTTTTACTGTGGAGACCACTTAATTTGATGCCACCCAACACCGTGCAAATATGGAATGTTTTTCAAATAGTAACGATAGGTGAAAATCCGTTTTCAAGCGAATATCCGATTAAAAAAAAAAACGAAATTTTTCATGAACATTCGGAAAGACCGTGTCGGCATGGGGAGTATATTTTATATTTATAGCTATCCTAGATTTGATAGTATACTCCAGAGTTAACCTTAAATTTGACGTAATTGAGGTAAAATTGTTACAAGTGTTTATTGGGCTACTACAAATAGAAATATTCAAAGAATCTCACTAAAAGATAGATATGATTTCTATTATTATGTTATATCTGGACCACTGAATAATTTCAAACCTTTTTGTTACGTGTGTTCTCTCTCATTCAACTCTCTCTCTCTGCCTTGTTCTTCTTCTCAAGTTCTATGCAAAATCCTGATTGGAATCTCGATTGTAAACAACAAATGGTTTGAATAAGTGGTGAAAAGATTATTGCTTCTAATTTTAGATCTTGATGTAAGATAGTTTTTAGTTTTAAGATCTGGATAGTTTCATTGATGAGTCTTAACAATTTTTCTTAAACTTTTCAAATATGAAACAATCTAAAACATATTTGGAAAGAGGAGTTTTTTTCATATGTAATATTTTTTCGTTTAAATTCCATTAAATTCGTTGAATTTCAAAATTTTCGTAATTATCCAAACTTTTTGTGCCGGAATGGAATGGGGAGGTTTTAGAATCGTTATATATCTGTAATTAGTACCTATTCGAATCTCCAAAAAACAGGATAATTTTGTAAATATCTGCCCGAAATTACAGATTTTTTCACCTATGCAAGTAACCATGAACCAGATGACTAAGCAGCATGGACCCCACACCATAGGGGTTGTATCAATGCAATTCTTTGAATGGGGTTGCTTTATTACCACGATTCTCTCTTCCAAAATGGTCAATCATTAGTAAGCAATTGTCAGTGAGGTGTTGATGAATCGTGTTCATTCTCTCCTCTCTCTCTCTCTTATAAAATTTAAAAAGAATCGTGTAAGCTAAGCATTACTCTTTTGCACGCCATTGTTGTAACTTGTAACTTGTAATTATTAATCTCCATCATTCATCATTCTCACTCAACACATACTTTTCTCATCTATGGCACTAGTCTCTAGTAGTATTACTACTACAACCTTCTTCTTCTTCTTCTTCTTGCTGTTCTTGTTCGTTTCAGCAAATACCCATTTACTGCAATCCAATGAAGAAAGTTCTATCTCTGTACTTATCTCTCAAAAAGGTCTTGATTTCGTTAAAGATATACTTGTAAAACAAGCTATTTCATCTTTAACCCCACTTGAATTACCCAAAATTCACAAATCTCTGAAAATCCCATTTATTGGAAATGTTAAGGTTGTTTTGTCCAATATTACTATTAATCAAATTCAGGTTTCTTCATCATATGTTAAGCCCGGTGATTCTGGTATTGCAATTGTCGCTTCCGGTGCTAATGCAAATTTGACTATGAATTGGTATTATTCTTATTCTACTTGGCTTTTAGTACCAGTTCATATCTCAGACAAAGG
This sequence comes from Aquilegia eximia, assembly GCA_023053565.1. Classification (NCBI taxonomy): domain Eukaryota; kingdom Viridiplantae; phylum Streptophyta; class Magnoliopsida; order Ranunculales; family Ranunculaceae; genus Aquilegia; species Aquilegia eximia. Next base: position 25,030,069 of record JALIGU010000001.1, read on the forward strand.
TTCTGCATCCATTCAGGTAAACTCTAATTTAAATCCCATTGCATTTTGTAATTTTTTTTTTTTTTTATCAATTTCTTGTTATGGTCTTGTTTTATTGCTTCTTCTGAAATATGTTCAGTGTCATCACCTAAAGAACTGGTGACAGTCTGCTTATTTACAACTCAACACTCAAATGAATAAAAAACTTAGCTCCAAAACTAGTCAATATTAATCTGGTTTGCCGCACCTTTTACATTTGGTTTAAAGCACATATCACACTTAAGAAAATCTGTGTTAGTCATTAGATACAATTACAAGATGGGACTACAAAGAGTCATCAGACCTACTTTTATTTCTCATTTTTATCATGTATAGAACACCTTTCATGTCTGGCATTTTATACCGCCTGCTGTTGAAGTCCTGTATGCATGATGCGTCAAGAAACCATATGGCCTTTAAAGTTGTAGTTTTTTTTATTCAGTACAACTTATTCATTTTTATTATAGTAAAAAAGGACAGATCTGTTTCAAAGAAAGACTCACACCGAGCTACATGCTTGCTAATTTATTTCAAGAGTTATTTGGTGGTTTGGTGCGGTGAACCAATTAGTTAGGGCAAGACATGAAAGACGATGATTTTTTTTTTTTTTTTTGGTGATATGTTTACTATGGAATGAAACCACTTCATCTGAAGAGATAATTTGTGGATGTCCTGATCTTGCCTTTCCTTTGTAGGTCATAAATCCTTTTCCCTATTAATCCCTGGCAATTTTGTGATCTGTCCCCGTCTGTGTTCATCTTTATGTAAATATTTTCCTTGTTAGCAATGAACGGAAATTGATGATTGTTGCTTCTAGGTAAGGTCGAAGGCATGGAGGTCGGACTTACTTTAGGCTTAGAAGATCAAGAAGGAACTCTGAAGCTTCCCCTCAAGGAGTGTGGTTGCAATTTGAAGAGCATAACTATCAACTTAGATGGTGGTGCATCTTGGTTTTATCAAGGGTACAACACTTGCCCTTTTTTGTGAAATTTTAGTTTTAAATTTATTATCTTTTAATGAATTTTTCAGTATTTTGTTCGTCTTAAATCCTTCCCTCGACAAACATTTGATACTAATTGGCAAAAAATTGTGAAGTGATTAGTAATAATAAGGACAAACTATCGGGTTATGCAACAAAGTAGGGTTAAATTCCCAACTTATGCAACCAACAAAATTAGGTTTAAAATCATCAGTAAACTTTTATGTTTTCCCAATTTATGCAATGCCGTTTGTACTAGGGACGTTAGATTTTGCTGAATGTAATTTTTTTTTTAATGCTGATTGTGTAATAATTTTATTACTAAAGTAAGGAACAAAAAGATTTTAAAAGCAATACCCAAAATTAGACAATGAACTCATGATAAAATAAATTACTTAACCCAAAAACGCAATAATAAACTCATATTTTAAATTCGATTTGATGAATTCAAAGAGATTGAGAAGTAGAAAATTGAAAATTGGGGTTGAGAAACCCAGGACTTACCTTCTTTTGAGATAAAACCAATTTTTTATTTTTATTTGTTTTTGGAAAAAATATTTTTTAATATTAAAAAACATCCAGTCAACATAAAAGTAACGTCTGTTAGATTTTATTTGACGAGATTGTATAAATTGGGAAAACTTAAAAGTTGGCTGATAATTTTAAACCTAATTTAGTTGGTTGCATAAGTTGGGAATTCAACCCTACATTGTTGCATAACTCGACAGTTTGTCCTAATAATAACATTGATGAAATTGTGAATTAGACCCAGATTTGGACAAGAGGGCAGCCGTTTGGACTCCATGCATACGGAGTTTGGAAGGGCATTTGGAAATTTTCTGAAGAGTTCAATTGAGACATTAGATATAGAGGCTTAGCGATGGAATTAGGATTCTCTTTTGGGAGGATTAGTGGTCACACCATCAGATGAGCGACCTTATTTTTTTTATTTGTCCAAGACTTTATGCCATTTCCATCTATAAGAATTCCCTTATCTGCGATTTCATGAGTTTGGTGACAGTAATCTAAACCGGGGTTTGTGGATTAACAATGCCTTCCCAAATAGACCTCTTGTAAGCTTAGATGCTCTCCCAGGAAGATTGGATGTGATTCCAACTGGTTGACCTGGTGCTGATTGTGGGATCTGTACTGGGACAAGAAAGGGAGGTTTTACCTGATCCTTATACATTAAACTTGACTCCTACATTCCAGAATCGCATCGACCTAAGAACATTCCACTCTCCTTGCTCCTTGTGGGTTTGGTGTTATTTAGGTATCAGTAAAGAATAAATTGGGTCCTTCCGTTTTTGGTGAAAGTTCTTCTAGTCTCGTGTTATTTGCGATTTCTCATTGAAAGGGAGCAAGTTATGGAATTTTGTGCTGTTTGCTATTATGTGAGGTCTCTAGATAGGGAGACGATTATGTTTTTTAGGATAAAGGGCCAACTATGAAGGCGATTACAGAGATCAAATTCCTTTGGCCACAACATTGTGTGGAATGCAAAGAAGTCCCATTCGAGAAATTTGTATTTATAGGGCTACCTTGGTGGGAGGGGGTTGAGGTGTCGCTAATATGTTGGTTGTTAGTTGCTTTTTGTTTCGATGATGTAGGGGACATCTCCTCCCATCGAACTCTGTAACATTCTTTCTTTCACCTTTACTGTTCAAAAAGAAGTTTCGAATAAAGAGAGAAAAAATGTTAGAATGAGTGATTATTGTCAATTTTTACTTTATTTTATGTAATTTACCTGGTGGGAATCAAGATGGTTGCTAATCGTGGCTGCATAATATAAGAATTTTTCAATGGCGAATATGGCAAGATACAATGGTTCTAAAATGCATCCCAAAGACTGAACTCTCAGTAACCAAAAGCTAGCATCCCTCTTAACTGACCATACAGACCCACTCCACCTAGAGGAGTAAAAGTACACCTGACTGGCCACATGAAATACAATGGAGGACAAAAGGTTAGAAGTGCTACTCTATACTTCCTACTGATGAGATTGTCAATGGACAAGATGTGGTTAAGGGCCGTACACGAAGTCAAGAAACCAATTTTTGATATGGCTGAGAAAGTTTAGCATAGGTTCAAGCCTCTATGAATCTGGAAGGTCAGAACTAAGGGAAAATAAATAGATTGGGAAGAGAATATCCCCTTTGTGCTGTTAGGCATTGTTTTTGGGGTTGCTAACATGAACCCTGTTTCACCCATTGGTCCATGGGGCATATCTTCAGCTAAAGCATGGCCCTTTATGTTTGCATAACCCCACTTGATTAAACACATGATATTGTTGTTGACATGTTGTGACTAAATAACATTGAGAGAGAGTGAGAGACAGCTATGCAAGTTACTTAATGTGTTCTTATAGCTTCGTTTCGTCCATATCATGCTATAAATGCATTCGGAGAACAAATGCATGGTTACATCATATTATTATCACATGCTAACATGCTATAACTTATGTGCTTGGTTGCAATTGTCAATGCACAATTGCATGTGTACTTTTCTCATTGATAATTCGAGAAGAGGTGTACGCTCATCAGTAAATGTTACCCTCTTATTTTAGATGGCGAGCCTGTCAGATTAGAGTGATTCTATTATGGCGTGAACATGAGGTGTGGAACTGTTTCTTTTGCTTAAATTAGTAAGGTCCATGTATGGTTCAGTTCAAACCACAATATTGTCGTGGACATCTTCTCAAGAGGTAAACAAAAGTTGGTTGATGGGATTCATCCCTATTTAGTGCATTTTATGGGGCAGACAACTTGAAACAACTCTCTCTGTTCATAAGATCATTTTTTGTGGTCCAAGGAACCTGGAACTCATATCATTTGAATTTTTGCTTGGGAAATTTTGACTCCCCCCCCCACCCTCTATTATGACCATGGTTTTAATTAACACACCCCCCCCCCCCCCCCACACACACACACATATTTGTCCAAACTTGGACACACCTGGTCTGCTTCCGTCCCATTTAACGTCTAAATTCAAATTTTCTTCCCAAAATACCCCTGCCTGCTTCTTCCGAAATTTTCATTAACCCCCCCCCCTCTCCTCTCTCCTTGTTTGTGATATCTTTGAGATGACCCCCCACTTACAGAAACAAGACTTAGTGAAAGTCTAAAACAATGGTTTCACTCCTAAAAAGTTCAATTTGAGAGAGAATATGTGTACAAACTATACTTTAACCTTGCTTTGAGATCCATACTCCATTTTACTAGCTTAAGTTTTAGATCGAGGGTTTCAATTTCAAAAACTCAAATTGGTTAAGAAGAGTAGAAGTAGAATATTAGGGTGAAAAGTTATCGTCTCAATGTGAGACTTAACTTGTATATATAAAGAAAGAAGTGTGTTAGACAAGTCACTACTATTACAAGTGTGTTAGACAAGTCACCACTATTACAAGTGTGTTAGACAAGTCACTACTATTACAATACTCCCCCTCAAGCTGGTGCGAAGATATCGCGAAGACCCAGCTTGCGAATAAAAATTTGAAGATCAGTATGACCCACTGATTTCGTGAGAGTATCAGCAATTTGTGCCTTCGTCCCAACAAAGGATGGAGACACAATACCAGAACGAACCTTCTCTCTCAAGAAATGCACATCGATCTCTATGTGCTTTGTTTTCTCATGAAGGACAAAATCCGAAGCTAAGTAAAGTGCAGATTTATTATCGCAGTGAAGAACAGAGGATCCAGTCTGTGTAAAACCCAACTCTCTGAGAATAGAGCGAAGCCACATAATCTCACAAGTACCCAATGCTAAAGCACGATACTCTGCCTCAGACGATGATCGAGAGACAACTGATTGCTTCTTGCTTTTCCATGTGATAAGATGATGTCCACGAAAAGCACAAAAGCCAGTAGTAGAACGACCGTCAATGGAGCGACCATAATAATCTGAGTCAGTGTAACACTCCAAGGGACCCTGTGGTCCAGATACATAAAACAAATCTAAGCCAGGACACGATTTCAGGTACATGAGAATATGATCAACCGCATCCATGTGAGACTGACAAGGTGCATGCATAAGCTGACTCACTCTACTCACGGCAAAGGCTATGTCCGGCCTGGTATTAGACAAATAGATCAAACGTCCAACAAGACGCTGGTAGACTGATGGATCTGGTAGAGGCGCTCCGGCATTGGCAACTAACCTGCTGTTAGGAACCAGAGGAGTAGAAGTTGGACGGCAACCTAACATTCCCGTGTCACTCAAGAGATCTAGAACATACTTTCGCTGAGATAAGGAGATACCCTTAGGACTACGAGCAACCTCAATGCCCAAGAAGTAGCGTAGAGGACCTAGGTCCTTGACTTCAAAGGATTTCCCTAGGGATTCCTTAAGCTGTACAATGCCTGCAGTGTCATCTCCAGTGAGAATAATGTCATCCACATACACAAGAAGATATATACGACCTCCTGAGTTATTCCTGACAAAGATTGTATGATCAGAATGACACCTGAGGAACCCATGTTGAAGAATAACCTCAGAAAATTTACAGAACCAGGCACGCGGTGACTGCTTAAGCCCATATAAGGACTTACGAAGGCGACAAACCTTCCCAACATACTCCCCGACAGAACGAAAACCTGGTGGAGGATCCATGTAAATAACCTCATCAAGATCGCCATTAAGGAAAGCATTCTTCACATCTAACTGATGAAGGGGCCAATCATATGATGCTGCAAGGGAGATAATGAGTCGAACAGAGTTTAACTTGGCTACGGGAGCAAATGTAGCGCCAAAGTCCCGACCAAGAACTTGTGTAAAGCCTTTGGCAACAAGGCCCGCATTATATCGTTCAACTGTACCATCGGCTAAGAACTTCACATTAAAGACCCATTTGCACCCAACGGTGGGTTCCTTAGGAGGTAAAGGAACCAACTCCCAAGTCTGATTCTGCTCAAGTGCAACCATCTCAACCTGCATAGCTGCTATCCAATGAGGATTCTCCATAGCCTCACCTACAGTTCTAGGAATCCAGATCGATGAAGTAGAAGTAACATATGCCTGATAGCTAGCAGACAAACCCTGATAAGAGACATACTGAGCAATAGGATGGTCAGTAGAAAAACCCAACCTATTCGGAGGATTTCGAACCCTGGGAAGATAACGGGGTTCAAGGACAGGAACAAGGGGGTTCTCGATGGACACAACATCAATATCATTAGTGGAAACAATAAGAATATCATTAGAAATAACAGGAGGAACAACAAAAGGAGTATCACTATTAGGAAGAGGAATGTTACCTGAAGCGGGTGGCAAGGTGTAAGGATGAGCGCGAGAGCGACGAGTATAAACCTAGAAGGGTTTAGGAATAGGGGCCACCGGAGGAGTAGGAAAAACAGGTATAGGGCAAACAGCGGAAGACTCCTCCTCCGATGGTAACAAGTTTTCCTGCAAAGAGATAGAAGGTCCAAAAAAGGAAACATGCTCGGCAAAAGTAACATCCAAGGTATGATAAACACGACGACTAGAGGGATTATAACATCGATATCCCTTAGAAAGGGGAGAGTAACCAACAAAAATACACCGAATGGACTTGTCATCAAGTTTAGTGCGGGATGGACTCTTATCATGAACATAACAAACACATCCAAACACCCTGGGAATAATTGGGAAAAGAACACGACTAGGGTAGACAAGTTGGTGAGGGGTTTGACCATGGAGAATCCTATTAGGAGTGCGATTTAAAGATAGGCAACGGTAAGAACAACAAAATGCCAATAGGACTGAGGGACATGCATTCCTCTCAACAAGCAACGAACGACACCCATGAGACTCCTATTTTTCCTCTCAGCAACACCATTCTGTTCAGGTGTATAAGGACAAGTGAGTTGCTGAAGGATACCTTGTTGGCTAAGACGACTGACAAACTCATTAGACACATACTCCTTAGCATTGTCTGAGCGAAGAGCTTTAACCACTACATTAAATTGAGTTTTGATGAGTTGGAGAAACTGTGTAAACAAGGGGAGAACATCTGACTTTTGGCGAAGTAAATAGACCCAAGTGCACCTAGTGTAATCATCAATAAATGTAACATAATACCTATGGCATGATAATGTAGTAACAGGTGAAGGACCCCAAACATTAGAGTGAATTAAATCAAACATAGTAGGTGATCGATGCATTCGTGGAATATAAGAATTTCTAACATGCTTAGATAAGGAACAAGTTTCACAATGAAAAGTAGAATTTTTGCATGCTTTCAATAATTCCGGAAAAAGACTACACAAATACTGGAAGTTAACATGACCTAATCGGGCATGCCAGGTTTTCACAGACTCCAAACTAAACACATAATGGCCGGACTCGGCAAGACTTTAACATGCAGACTCGAAACAATAGAAGGTGGAACCGGTGGGGGATCACCAAAATAGTACAACCCATCGCGCTCATACCCCCTGCCAAAAATCCGCTTCGTACTCAGTTCCTGAAGATAGCAAGAATCAGGTAAGAATACAACAGCACAACACAATGAAGAGCTTTAGCAAGGCGACTAACTGATAAAAGATTTAGAGCAAAGCGGGGAACATGCAATACGGACTCTAAAGTAATCTGAGGAGACAAATGAACAGTGCCTTTACGAGTAATAGGGTTATACGAGCCGTCAGCAATGCGAGCATGATGAGAAAAGGGGTATGCTTACTCAATAAACTATACTCACCAGTCATATGCTCATTGGCCCCTGAATCAAGGATCCAAGCAGGAGGTGTAGAACCAGAACTAACATGGAAAGCAGAAGGTATACCTGTAGCCGTAGACATGGTAGTAGACCCTGGTTCTCCCTTGCGAAGGGAAAAAAGAACCTCGTCTAGCCGCTGACTCAAAGAACCTGAATCAGTAGGAACCCCTCCTGAAGTGGAACTGCTAGGAATCCCAAAAATGGCAGCGGTACGAGGTTGACCACCACCTGATTTTCCAGACCTCTTCTTTGGCCTCTTACTTGGGAACCAAACAGAGCATCCAATAGGCCAATGGGGTCGTGGTAAAGGTATCTTCCCTGGAACAAAACGTAACCACGATGAAAAATTATGCCCACTTAGAAGAATGGATGTAGACTGAACGGTGGGGAAACCAGAGCCAGTTTCCATAGCCTTAGGAACGGTTGTAGATGACGAATCAGTGGAAGCTGGACTTGTAGTCATATCACAGAATAGTCCACAATAAAATACTCACAGTATGAATGTTGTAACACAGCAAATCAGTCCACAAAACAGCAGTAAAAAAGATAATGAAATCACTCCAAAAATTGGTGCAGACAAGGACCAAACAAGACTATAGTCAGAGTGCAGATTTTCTGTTGAAAGGTAACCAGAAAAATAATGACTGCAACAGTGGCAGAAACCAGGAACACACCAGAAACAGTGGAGGTAGTCAAGGTGGGAGACAAACACCAATTGAAATCCTTAGCAACAGGGATGACTACCAACAAGGGAAGCCGTCTGCAGGGATGTCCTGCTGTAGAAACAGCGAAGGAAGAGTAGGGATTACCAGCTGCTCATAGAAGAAAGATGCCGGAGGCAAGGTGGTGATGGTGGTGGGAGCGGTGGTGGTGACGGCTTGGGTTTTGGTTTTGATGATGGCTGGGTTTTGTTTCTACAAACAACTGATACCAAGTAGAAGTAGAATATTAGGGTGAAAAGTTATCGTCTCAATGTGAGACTTAACTTGTATATATAAAGAAAGAAGTGTGTTAGACAAGTCACCACTATTACAAGTGTGTTAGACAAGTCACTACTATTACAATAAGAAGCAACAAAAAGAAGAAGAAGAAGAAGAAGAAGAAATAATGGTGGGTTTAAGGAGGAAGAAGAAGGAATAATGGTGGAGGGGGGGGGGGGGGGGGGGCAAAGTCCATTTTACTAGCTTAAGTTTTAGATCTAGGGTTTTAATTTTAAAAACTCAAATTGGTTAAGTAAGAAGCAACAAAGGGAAGAAAAAAAAAAGAAGAAGAAGTAGAAGGAAGGAATAATGGTGGGTTTAAGGAGGAGGAGGAAGAAGAAAAAGGAATTATTGTGGGGGTTAAGTCTAAGAAGCAGGGAGTGGTATTTTGGGATGAAAAATTGAAGTTAGGCGTTAAATGGGTTAGAAGAAGACGGAGGAGGCGGAGGGGGGCAAAGTCCAAGTTTGGACAAATTGGGGGGTTTATTTAAAACGTGGATAATAGGGGGGTTAAGTCAAATTTTTTCTTTTTGCTTCCTTTGGTATTGGGGCCAGTCAGTTTGTTCTGTGGGTTCTGGGTTATTTCAGACCTTTCACGTTTCTGTCTTTTGTATGTGTGTGTTATTAGGTTCTCTAAATCGATTTAGTTATTTGGAGAGGGAGCAAAACCCCAAAAGAATGAAAGACTGAGGTCATCTCCATCTGTGTCTATTTCTATCATTTAGCAGTTAATGTATCTTGTTGATTTGCCTTTAGGTAATTGGCGCGACAAATGTTTTTATGAACTAGGTTTAGTTTCTTTGTTTCGAGTTCCTTCTCTCATGATATTAGAAATGTGTATAAAGAGAAGGAAATGAGCTATATTGTATTATGTGCTTCTAGCACCAATTTTTATTATTATGAAATGAAGTAGGGGACCTCTGAAACAATCTGCTTGCCTACCCAATAAAAAAATGTTTTTTATGAAAGGATAATTCAACAATCTTCTGCTTCCGTTAGCATTTTTTTTCCATGTTATGTTTCTCATCCTAAGGATTTTTTTCCCTTTCTTGGTGATTCACTGTTTGCATTACCTTATAATTAGTCCTTTATGTCACTAGGTTGGTGGATGCATTTGAAGGGCAAATAAGATCTGCTGTGGAAACTTCAATTAGCAAGAAAACTAAGGAAGGCATCTTAAAGCTTGATTCCTTATTGCAAACTCTTCCAAAAGAAATCCAAGTGGATGATATTGCTTCTTTGAATGTTACGTTTGTGAACGACCCTTTACTTGGTGATTCTTCCATTGGGATTGAAATCAATGGATTATTTGCAGTTACAAAAGAGGTTTTGGTTCCTAACTATGGCCATATGAATGGGCAACCTTTGGCTGCTTGTGAGGGTTCTTCAAAGATGATTGGCATTTCATTAGATGAAGCTGTTTTCAGCTCCTGCTCAGCTGTATATTTCAATGTAAGTCTTCTGTGAATATTGACTCTTTATGCTGCGGAATTGTTTAATAGTGGTTCATATAACATAAAGTTGTATGTATATATAGTTTGAACCAAGAAGTAGAAGAACACAGATGATTAAAACAATAGTTAGTCCAAAAGGTAATAAAATTATTCTTAAACAAGTCCTACATAAAACTAAAATAATGGAAACACCGTTGAAGATAATTGAATCAAAGTGAAAATACCTATATCAGATGGAAGACCATTTGGCATTTGAACATTGCTATACAATTTGGTTATTCATACAGTATATACAATGTCTGTGACGTTTTGTCTTAGAGAAACAATCTCATCAATTATAAAATAGATTGATGTCTTGAGAATGTAGTTTTATCGATTGTAGGTAATAGATGATGATGTTCATGTCTTGGTCAACTCTTATCTCTAAAATTCTTTTTATTATGGATAAAATGATTGCAAAAATTGTTCCTTAGTGGAAGGTAAGTTATTAACACACTAACAAGTAACAACCCCAAAATAATTAAGAATGATACAATAGATTTACTTCACATAAATATATTCATAGATTTCTATTGTTAAAATGTAAAGACAAATAGTTTCCAACAAAGCAGATGCAAAGAATGCAACCATTGCAATGATGTAGTAAACTAGTGACCTCACTGCCTTTTGTTTAGGGAGCTGAAACATCATTCACTTTTAGTATATGATCTTGTTGAGATGTTTTGGACCATTTCGGCCTTGCTAGTAATATACAAGTTCCTGGGCTACACCACTCATTGCCAATTGGTTTTGAGTTGACATGGTATCAGGGCAGGCTTTTATTCTGGGCCAAAGGCCTCTATGTGCTTTACGTCATCCGTTTTATGAATTCACGTGTTTGGCTTAAAGTCATGCCACACGTGAGGAGGTGTGTTCAGATGTTTAGTCCCACACTGGACATTATCGGGCCTTGCTAATAATATATAAGTTCTGGGGCTACACCACTCAATGCCAATTGAGTTGAACCCCCAGAACTTTATCATGGTATCAGAGAGGGCTTTTATTCTGGCCCAAAGGCCCATATTGCTCCACGTCACCCGTTTAAATGAATCCACATGTTAGGCTGAAAGTCATGCGACACGTGAGGTGGCCTTGCTAGTAATAATATATAAGTTCCTGGGCTACACCACTAATTGCCAATCGGTTTTAAGTTCCATGTGTTAACTGTTTTTTTTTTTTAAATGATGGAAAGAAGTCTACGGTAAAATACCAGTTTTTGAAATGTGAATAATGTAAAAAAGGGATGGGCAATATCAATTCACTTTGTTTATTTCAGTTATATTGTTATGTGCTCAACATCTTGGTATTTTCTCTTAATTAATACTATATATAAGGCATCAGATGATGTGATAAGTCAAATTCGAAGGTTCATTGACTTACTACTATGCTCCTCTCGACCTCTCTCTCCTTATTTTTGAAATCTTTTCTTCTCCCTATTCTTTTTCTTCCTATTTTAGCATTTATATGAAGCTCTTAACTAAAACTCATATGCGTCAAGGGTCTATAAAAAATATGGAGCGTCCATGTTACATAGAGTATAACTAATAGATAAGGACTTTCTCTATACTGATAATCTATTTTGGTCAGGCAGGAGTAATGCAATGGGTTGTGGACGAAGTGCCAGATCAGTCTCTTTTAAACACTGCTGGATGGAAATATATTGTTCCTCAACTGTACAGGAAGTACCCAAATGATGATATGAAACTCAATATTTCCTTTTCTTCTCCTCCAGTCATCAAAATATCAGAAAATAAGATTGATGCTACAGTTTACTCAGATATGGTAATCGATGTTGTTGATGCCAATGAAATAGTACCAGTTGCATGCATCTCTGTGGTAAGCTTAATTATTAGATGTCTATGGGCTTGTTATCTTTCTACAGTTTTTCTATTTTTTTTTTTTGGTATTATTCTCTTATCCTTTTTAATTAACTATCCGTTGTAGTGCTTTGTTTCTAACAAACTCTCCTTCCATCCTTGTTTTTATTTTTCTGAGTATATAAGAATTAAGAAATAATTTTAGGGAACTGTTCAAACCTGTGAAAATAACTGCATGACTTTTACTTGATTATGGTCATTTGTGAAGCTTTCAAATGACACATATTAAATAATGGTTCTTACATTAATTGTCTCATACATCCTTTGAGATGCTTATTTAGAAAAGCAGTCTGAAAACAAGGTCTGTTTTTTCATAAATGCTAACTAAGTTCACTAACTGTGGCAGAGGTTGTGGTCTAAATGGAGGGTAGTAGGTGATAACTACATAGTTTTGTTCCATAAAACAGCTGAGGTTGGAAGTAGGGTAATTGGTATCAGCATCATGTGGATTAATGATCAAATGGACTCTGATGGTTACACCATATCTGATCACATAATAGTACATATAGGGAGGACATGGCTGTCATTTGTAGTTTACTATTGTCCTAATTGTAATTTTCCTTTATTAAAACTGGTGACTCTCACATTGAGGTCACAAAATCTTTTCCACAATTCCTACTTGGTTTCAGGTGTGACCTAGCCGCCTAGATGCGCCAACATCATGATCCGCCGCTACCTCCACCTTTCCATTTTCCCTTTCTTCTTCCTCTGTAGCAGGGTTGATTACTGACGTAGCGAAAGCGATTAAAATCAAACCTTGAATAACCCAAGGGGAGGATTGCCTTGAAACAAAACTAAAGAAAAAATAAATTGTAGAGACAAATCTTAATTGTATTGATTGAATAATTGTTAATTGGTTCTTCAAGGCTTGTCCCTTTATATAGACTTAAAAGGATCTGAAAGAGAATAAAATACTGAATGTATTATTCATTGTATTTTTGAGTATTTATAATACAATGCTAAACTAAATAAGGTAAGATATTTACAGCTATAACACATGTGCTAATAATACAAATTAGGAAAGGAATCCACAATCTATATTGTGGATTATTAGGAAAGGAATCCACAATATATATTGTGGATTATGAGCATGTGTTACACAAGCTATGTGGATGATTTAACACTCCCCCGCAAACTGTGTGGTCTTGGACGAACAAGTTTGGACCGAAGTAACTGAAATCGGTGCTTGTGTAAACCCTTAGTGAAGAAGTCAGCAGTCTGATCAACTGAAGGTATGAATGAACTCGTTGAGTTCCAGAAGCAACCCTTTCTCGAACAAAGTGATAGTCCAATTCATTGTGCTTAGTACGTGCATGGAAAACTGGATTGGCCTTCAGGTACGTAGTGCTAAGATTATCACAGTATAATGTGATGGGTTTTGCAACGGGCATGTGGAGCTCGCGAAGAAGAAAAGCAATCCATACTGTCTCAGCACACAAGTAAGAAAGCGCGGGATATTCAGATTCTGCACTAGAGCGGGAAACAGTGGGCTGCTTCTTGGCATACCAGGAAATGAGGTTGGGTCCCAAAAACACACAGAAACCAGAAGTGGAATGCCTAGTATCAGGGCAGCCAGCCCAGTCAGCATCCGAAAAGGCATGGAGAGTCAAAGGACCTCTAGCTGGTCGGAAGTCTAAACCAAATTCCAAGGTTCCCTTAAGATATCGGAGAATGCGTTTCGCAGCAACAAGATGAGGTTCTCGAGGGGCAGCCATAAACTGGGCTACATGGTGCACAGCGTAGGAGATGTCAGGTCGAGTCAAGGTCAGATACTGTAAGGAACCAACAATCTGACGATACTCAGTAGGATCTGAGTGTGGTAACCCATCTATGGAAGAAAGCTGAGACTTTGCACTCACTGGAGTGTGGCAAGGTTTGCACTCCAACATGTCAGTCCGTTGGAGAAGGTCCATGACATACTTGGTCTGAGAAAGATGTAAACCAGGAGAGAGAGATGTAACCTCAACACCAAGAAAGTAATGCAGTGGACCAAGGTCCTTAATCTCAAACTCTCGACCAAGTGTGGAGATAAAAGAAGCAAGCCAATCATTAGAGCTCCCTGTGGGAACAATATCATCAACATAGAGAAGTAATATCATAATGTCTCGTCCATGGTGATACACAAACATCGAATGATCCGCCCGACTTTGAGTAAAACCACAACGGATTAGGAAAGAGCTGAATCTTGTAAACCAGGCACGGGGAGCTTGTTTGAGTCCATAAATGGCTTTCTATAGTTTGCAGACATGATGGGGACGGTGTGGATCAACAAAACCAGGTGGTTGTGGCATATAAACTGTCGAATGGACCACCCAGAGGAAACTGCTAGTCTGAGAATAGTGTGAATAGTAGTTGGCTTAACCACTGGACTAGAAGTCTCGTCATAGTCCAATCCATATTCCTGATGAAATCCCTTGGCCACCAATCTTGCTTTGTAGCGTTCAATGGAGCCATCAGCTCGATGCTTAAGCTTGAAGACCCATTTACACCCAACTATGTGATGGCGTGGAGAAGGTGGGACCAGTGTCCATGTCTGATTTTTGAGAAGTGCATTGAACTCATCAACCATGGCAGCACACCATTCAGGAGAACAGGCAGCCTGTGTATAACAAGTGGGCTCGATCGACGGTGTGGTAAGATGGGCAGCAAGTGCTTTGGGAATAGGATATCGAACAGTACCATCTGTACGAGTAACCCCACGTTGAGTCCCATCCCTAGACCGCAAGGTTATAGAATGAGTCCTTTGAGCTGGAGCTGGTTGTGCATGAGCACTAGGAGGTGGGTGCTCATTAACTTGTACCCTGTGTCGACGTTGGTATGTGTTTGTTGGAATAGTCTATCATCTCTGACAGGAGGTTGCAATGCTGGGAGCGGACTAGATGGCATATCCGAGGCCACATGAGGTTGGAATGTAGGGGGCGGACTAGATGGCGTATCCAACACCACAGGAGGTGGCGTGAGGACAGATACAAACACCAAATCAGACCCTTCAGAAGTTGATGAAAGAGTTGATCTTTGCTTGGTAAAAGGAAATGTGCTTTCATTAAACCGAACATGCCGCGATATGTAGACTCTGTTTGTTACTGGGCATTAGTTTGTTAGTAAAGTAATCCCCAAGGTATGGATAACAGGCGCACCTAAAGGTGCGAAGCTCGACATAAGAAGGATGAGTCCCATAAAGACATGAGAAAGGGGAGGACCATTGCAAGACAGGAATTGGTAGGCGATTTATAATATAAACCGATGTAGAGACAACCTCAACCCAAAGATTGAGTGGAACATCGCTGGATACAATAAGTGTGCGAGCCATTTCAGAAATATGGCGGTGTTTGCGTTCAGCTAGACCATTTTGCTGAGGTGTGTTGACAAGACAATCGGTGATGAATACCAAGTTTTGCACAAAGAGTGGAAACATTTTTATTGACATATTTTGTGCCGCCATCACTTTGAAAAAGTTTGATAGTGGTATCAAATTGATTTTTCACAAAGTTTAAAAAAAAATTCAAAGTGAGAAGGCATTTCTGCGGCGCATAGGATACACCCATGTGAACCTAGAATAATCATCAGTAAATAGTACATAATATCGAAAACCAGAAACTGAAGTAACAGGAGACATCCAAACGTCAGAATGTACTAAATGGAAAGGTGAAGTGGCATGTTCTTTATTTAGTTCAAATGGAAGGTGTGTGGACTTACCCAAAGCACAACCATTACAAAACTCATGTTGAAATTATAAATCAAGAGACAAAAGTTTATTGGAGCCAAGAAATTGCAAAACTTTATTGGAAGGATGACCTAAACGGTTGTGCCATAAAGTACTTGATTGAGAGGAAGCTGCAAGAGCAATAGGAGCCGATTGAGCAAGCGACAAAGGATAGAGACCATCCTTACATGGGCCCTGAAAGAGTGTAACACCAGAACGCAAATCAGAAATTAAGAAGCGATCAGGATCAAAGATGAATCGAACATGATTATCACGAGTAAATTTGGCAACAGATAACAGATTTTTATTCATGGCAGGTATATGGTAAACATTACGAAGTTGTAAAGAACGAGGACCAATTTGAATGGGGAGGTTACCAGATTGTGCTATGGGAAGGGTATTACCGTTGCCAAGTTGCACATGTCCAGCTCCAGCGTAAGGGGTTCTGACACCCATGAGTTGGTGTTAGTCCCACATTGCCAAGGAAGTGGTTGTTTCGGTAGTATATAGAGCTTAACCATACTCTAACTAATGTCAAGGCCTTTTAGGGTAAACCACATGGGTGGGCCCTGATCCAAAACCCTCTACTGCTGGATATCCGCAGTGACTAAAGGGGGACAATATTGACATTAGCGAGCGGTATGGTGCTCGACGCACCGGGATGAGCGAGGACGAAATCCCTGGGCGTTACAGTTGGTATCAGAGCCGACGACGGGTCGCCTGTTGCAGGTGGGAAGTACGTTGGAAAGGCCCAGGGAGCGCCAGGTACTTGTCCCACTTGGCAAGAAACGTCGGAGATTTTGGGACTGTACTGAGTGTACTGCAGAGCCGAGGACGGCTCTATTTCTAAGGTGGTGAGATTGTAACACCCATGAGTTGGTGTTAGTCCCACATTGCCAAGGAAGTGGTTGTTTCGGTAGTATATAGAGCTTAACCATACTTTAACTAATGTCAAGGCCTTTTGGGGTGAACCACATGGGTGGGCCCTGATCCAAAACCCTCTACTGCTGGATATCCGCAGTGACTAAAGGGGGACAATATTGACATTAGCGAGCGGTATGGTGCTCGACGCACCGGGATGAGCGAGGATGAAATCCCGGGGCGTTACAGGTTCGGTTCTGCAAGGGGCGAAGATCACCTGTCATGTGATTAGTCGCACCAGAGTCGGTATACCAAACTGCATTAGGAAGCTGCTGCGGCTGATAACCAGAGTTTGAGAGTTGAAGACCAGCAAAGGAAGTAGTCAAAGGATCAGCTGTAGGAGGAGCATATGGCGGAGGATAATATGGTGGTGAGGCATAACTGAAAGCGGCAGAAGGCGGAGCAGATTGAGGACGCTGACCATAATTATACCACTGTGGAGTGTGACCAGAATGATTACAATGCTGACAAACAGTCCCAGAGTTACGATTCCAATGATTGGAGTTGTTGTTTCGGTTACCATGCTCAGTCCACGACTACCATTTCCATTCTTATTATTATTTGAATTGGAAAAGGTTTGAGCATTTCCATGTGAAACAGGTTGGTGATGAGGTCCAGTAGACTGCCCAGTTGGCTGAGTGGCTAGAAGAGCAATTTGAGTAGGCTGGGAAGATGTAGGGTTCTGGTTTTCAAAGGCAATAAGACGAGCACGCAGATCCTCAAAGTCACGAAGAGGCGATGTGTTCAAAATCACCGTGACAATCATTTGATAATCTGGACCAAGTTCTCTGAGAATAGAAGAAACCAAATCCTTGCTAGTAACAGGTTCATTGATGGATGCCAAAGAATCAGATAGAGACTTAGCATACTGCAAATAATCAGAAATTGATTTTGAACCTTTAGAGATGCCAAACAGCTGCAAGCGAAGATTCTGAGCATTTGCAATAGACTTCTGTGCATAGTGGCGTTGAAGGCAGTCCCATGTTTCTTTTGCAGTTTGATACCCAACCACCATTGCTAAGATAGGCTCTGAGAGAGTGGCTGCAATAATGCTCACAAGAGATTGGTCTATGCGATGCCAAGAAAGATGACTTGGATTGACGGTGGGAGCAGCTTGTTCCGTACTTGGGAGAAAAGGTTCTGGTTGAGGAAAGGAACCATCGATAAAACGCCAAAAGTTTTGGCCAAATAGGAAGGATTTCATCTGTTTGTGCCATAACAGATAGTTGGCTTTATTAAGCCGAACAATAACCAGATTGGTTATATTTGGGATTGGAAAATATGTGTTACCACTATTGGAAGCTTCAGAAGACACAGATCCAACTGCCGTGGTGGAGGAGGAAGAAGCCACAGTATTAGTGTACAACAATGTTGATTCAGACGCCATAGATTATTTGCTTAAATAGACTATGGAAGAGGTGGCGCACAATGAGGCTGCACACAAGAGGCGCTTAGAGTTGCTCTCAGAATGAAGAAGAAAGGATCGTTAACCCTCTTGATACCATGAAAGAGAATAAAATACTGAATGTATTATTCATTCTATTTTTGAGTATTTATAATACAATGCTAAACTAAATAAGGTAAGATATCTACAGCTATAACACATGTGCTAATAATACAAATTAGGACCACAATATATTGTGGATTATTAGGAAAGGAATCCACAATATATATTGTGGATTATGAGCATGTGAAACATGTGTTACACAAGCTATGTGGATGATTTAACATGATCTAAATCAACTAGCACTAGGAATTCCTAAATAAATAAATCAACATAGAAATCCTAAACTTGTAAGTTATAATGACTTCTAAATAAACATTAACCCAAATAGGAAACCAATTGGTGTAGGTAGGATGTCCTACATCAGTCCCCCATTCTTCAAAACAATTCGTCCTCGAATTTTTGTTGTATTGATATCGTCCGCTTCATAAGAAAAAGTACTTTGAATAACACAGACTTTTGTAAACTTTCCTCATATCAATGTAAGTTGTAGTTCTATCTTTAGATTCAAAACCTTGGACTTGGAGAACAAAAAGAACTTTTTGTGATGGTATATGATCAATTCCAATAAAATCATAATGATGAACATCTAGAGGCAATGTATCTTTCGCAGTGAAATCGACTTTATGGTAATCGTCTCCAATAAAAATTGGTTTTGTTCATCAATGTTGGCCACAATAGTTGAAGAATCTTTACTAAAACTCGGTGGCTCTCCATTAAAACATTTTTCTTCTTTAAGACAAACATGATTTGTTGGTGGAACAAGTGTGGTTGAAAGTTGGGCTTGACTTTGAGATTGAGAGGGAGAAGCAATGGTGGTATAGGTTGTGGCAACTTGTGGAGTAATGGAAAGGTGAGAAGGTTGGGAGGTATAACAAGGTTGTGAGTATTAGTAGTTGTAGTATTGGGGTGTGTAAGGCTAGGTTTTGTAATGTTGAGGGTTGACATTAATAGGGAGAGATGAGAAACCAATATAGGAAACTTGTTGTAAAGTTGTGGGGGTGATGGGAAATTGTTGTGATGGGGGTGGGTGTGGTGGTGGTGGTTGAGATAGAGTGGGTATGAAAGAGGGTGGGAGCATCAACAATAGGTTGCTTACCTTCCAACTTAATAAATCGAAGAGTAAGATTGTCGATTAAAGCCGTGAGACGATTAATAGCCGAATTGAATTCAACCTTCGTCATATAATCTCCAAGATATCCGACTTGGGAGCGGGGTGAAGAATCTCCGTCATTAACCATTGTTGTAGGATCGAAACGAAGCTTTGATACCAATTGGCGTAGCGGAAGCGATTTAAAATCAAACCTTGAATAACCCAAGGGGAGGATTGCCTTGAAACAAGGAAGAACTAAAACAAAACTAAAGAAAAAATAAATTGTAGAGACAAATCTTAATTGTATTGATTGAATAATTGAATAATTGTTAACTGGCACTGCGAAATCAACTGGCACTGCGAATTCCTAAATAAAGAAATCAAAATAGAAATCCTAAACTTGTAAGTTATAATGATTTCTAAATAAACATTAACCCAAATAGGAAACCAGTTGGTGTAGGTAGGATGTCCTACATCAATTACCAACAAACTATCTCGGTCTGCCCTTGGGTTCCAGCTTCAAAGACAAAATGATTTGGCAACCAGTTGGTGTAGGTAGGATGTCCTACATCAATTACCAACAAACTATCTCGGTCTGCCCTTGGGTTCCAGCTTCAAAGGCAAAACGATTTGGCAACCAGTTGTGGAGCTGTTCGAGAAGAGGTTATCCCTTAGGAAAAAAAGGTTTCTGTCGAAAGGTGGATATATGACCCTTATTCGAAGTACCTTGAAAGTTTTACTGGTGTATAAGATGTCTCTATTAGCCGTTCCTATTGGACTTGCGAAAAAATTAGGAAGGATTATAAGATATTTTGTGTGGGAATCATCTAAGAAGAAGAGGAAGATGTGTCTAGTAAAGTGGAGAGTATTGTGTAGAACAAAGATGGAAGGGGTATTGAATTTCAAAATGATGATGGGCTTGAATTGAGCTCTTCAAGGCTAATGGCTGTGGCACTATGGTAGAGAGTAGAGACTAGAGAGGCATTGAGTCTCTGGAGAGGGGCATCCATTCTAAATATGGGGATGGTAATGGGGAATGGTAAAGCACACCATCTGAGTTCAAACAACAAGTTGAATAATGAACGAGATGGAACTAAAGTCAAGTTCTGAGAGGATACATGGGTTGGTGACTTACCTTTCAAGGAATGCTTTCGTCAACTACATAGAAGGTCAAGAAATAAGACGAAACTGTGGCAGTACAATGAGCAGCACAAGACTGACAGGTACTTGGAACTTATAGCTTCGGAAGGTATTGTAAAACTGGGAAATGATTTCTGTCACTCAGTTTATTCAAATGCTTGAGGCATGGACTGTGAGCACAGAGGCTGATCAGATGATTTGGAGAAGCAATAACAGTGGAATTTTACGGTCCAGTCCTTTTACAATTACATAAGTGGGTCACCAGACTGGTTCATTTGGAGGCTGAAAATTTCATCCAAGATTTGATTCTTTCTATGGTGCATAGCTTGAGACAAGCTAAAACAAGTGACGAGGGAAAAGGATATAGCAGTACCAGCAGCTTGTGTACTCTGTATTGCAGCTTAGGAACCTCTAGGTCATATTTGGTTTACATATGACTTTACCAATTAGGTATGGAGAGTATGGCCTAGAAGAACTGAAGTGTCCCAAAGAAATAGCCCAAAGGATGAAAAAGGCGCCCTGGTAGGGAAAATGTGGAGGGCAAGGAACGACACAATCTTAAAAGGAAAAGGTATTTGCTATTAGGAGATACAGCGAGGAATCGTAGATTTAGGACTAGCAGCGAACTCGCGCTCTCTCTCCCACAAGCCGTTATCTTTAGATCTAGCCTGTTTGAAGATGGCAGAATTCGGGTGCTCTCTTTCCATTCGTATTTCTTGTCCTTTGTAAGTTCCAATCCAGTGGTCCTGTTATCAAAGTCTGTATTCATCCCAAGTGGTTCCTCTGTGATTCTATTATTCAGAACTGGTTGGTTAACTCTATGCAACCAGATATGATATAAGTCACACATACTGCTAAGGAGATTTGGGACTCCTTGAAGTGTACCTACTCTCATGACAAAATAATACATGTATCGTCCAACTGAATAAAAAAAAATCAGTATAAAAGCGGGAAAATCTTTCTATGGGCGAGTACTTTGCGGAAACATCATCTCATTCTATGGCAGCTTGGCAGCCAAGTTATAGCAACACCATCTCATTCTTATGCATCTCTCAAAGAGGGTAGCTTTATGGCGAGGGTGTGTATAGAACAAATAGTAAAATATAAATAAAACAATAGAACTATTTGAAACCAGTTTCTCTAAAAGCTCGAAGTGGTAGAGAGAGGCTACCACAATGTATATCAATGGGATTAAATGCTAGACACAGACCTTTAAACCAAACACAGGGGTGGACCAGGGACCACACACACAATTACAATTATGGGAGGTAGATTCACCAACACTCCCCCTTAGGAAAATAATTATTTTTTAAAAAAAAATGTTGCTACAAGGACTCCAAATCGTACCTGTAACCTCCAAAGAACGAACCTGGCTTTGATACCAAATTGTTAAAAATAATGAGACACTTGAATAAACTTGATTGATATTATTCACTTCTATTGTATATATCACAAACACTTACACTTACTAGCATAAGGTTAGACAGTCACACTTCCGCACTAGCACAAGGACCAGACACTCACTACTACAGACTACAAAGTAATTACACACACTAACACTTACTACCATAAGGTTAGACACTCACATTTGCACACTAGCACAAGGACTAGACACTCACAAGGCTTCACACCCACAATTTGGTTAGACACTACCATAAGGTTAGACACACACTAGGATAGCATCTAGTAAATACATCTAGGGAGAGGTAGAGAGAGAGACATGGAAGACAAGGCTTGCTGGAGCACTCTGGATTCTAAAGTCATGCATTGACTTTCAAGGATCAAGCATGTGGTAAGTGCATTACCACTTCGTGGGAGCAAAAAGTACTCTTAAGGAGAGATAAAGATGAAGTCAGTTAAGACAGAAGACCAAGTTGCAGGCATTTTCACTAAACAGCTTAACAAAACTAAGTTTGAAGAATTTTGAAAGCAACTTAGCATGACTTCCAGAGGTAGTCTAGACAAAAGAGTCAATGTTGAGGGGAGTGTTAAAAGTTAACAGACAACTATAGTATCTAAAGTGTTCCAGCATGTTTGTCTCTCATGTCTATCTCTAACTCACGAGATATTTCTCTCTCCCAAGTTATTTTCTGGATGCTAGAGAGTTCTATGTAATAAAGAAATATCTCTCTGGAAAATTCTACATTCCACCTACCTATAGAAAGTATAAATAGGGAGCTTCACTCCATTTGTGAAGTCTGAAGTGTGAAGAAAAGTGAGTGTGCAAGTACTTTGTACATGTGGTGTGAAGTCTTGGGAGTGTCTAGTGTGTGCAAGTCTGAGTGCCTGCTACTAAGTGTAATGTTTCATAATATATTCAAGATTGTTGAATAAAATCAATCAAGTTTGTTCATATTCTCTCTTAATTCTTAACAGGCTTCTTCTGAAACGATAAATAATAATTCATAACAGGCCTCTTCTGAAATGATAAATCAGATAAAATTAACTCTAGTCACGTGGTGGCGAAGTGGATGCTTAGGTTGCAAGAACATTTCAATGGAGCTAAAGTATATTTCTGCATTCGGTTATCCTACATGTGGGATGGGATGATAATTTTGGGCCACATACTTGACATATTGAACTCGCAAACAGGCTTGATACTAGTGGAAATAATTATTATGATTAGTGAATTTGTAATTAAGTTCAATTTAGCCATGGAAAGAATTCTAATTTATATACTTAATTTTTTTATCACAACTCAAAGCCCCCGATTTTTTTTTTCTTGCGTGATAGCGGAAAATCAGAAGAGATTGGAAGAGTTGGTGCAAACACGCAAACACATGAAAAGGAAAGCAGGGATGAAGACTTAAGAGTCTTTCAACTCGGACGAACCTTCTCTGTTTTGATGATTTGTACGTAGACAAGGAGGATGAATTCATGTCGGAGGAGGACTGGGACAAGGTCTGAGTGGGGCTAGTCTTGCTTCATGGCTGTGAGGATGTGTGGGGTACTTTTTGTAAAATGGCAACACAAGAGTGTTGCTAATTGGAGGTGCTAATTCTGGGGTTTAAGGAGTTGGAGGGATATGAGAGTGTTGGGGTCTTTTGGGGTTTGTTAGGATGAGCTACTTTGCTAATTTTGTTTACCTTATTTTTTTTCTTCTTGATGTAAATTTTATTATATCAATAAATAGCTTTTGATGATTAAAAAAAAAAAAAGAGGATAGCACGCAAATGAACAAATGTCTGAGTTGCAAATTGGAAGTGCTCTGATTTCTTTCATGTTACACAATTGTTACAGTGTTCTAGTAAATGAGCTTTACTCTCCAGCTACTATTATTGTCCATGTTGAATAGTAAATAGCTGAAGCTTTTTGTTGGCACAGGTGATTAGTGCCTCTGGTTCAGTAGAAATGTCAGGGAATATGCTAGTTGGAAGCGTTGTATTGGATGATTTTACCATGTCATTAAAATGGAGCAAAATCGGTAAATTCCACATGACTCTCATCCAGGTATGTTCAGATATTTTGACGTCAAAACGTTTTCCTTACTACTGCATGTTTGGTTTGTTTGGACTTGTTCATGGTGCATTTTGTGTTCAAAAGTTAGATTTATTTCATGTTTTCTACATTTGAAGTCACTCCAAAAAAAGGACTTGCTTACGCTTCATCAGGATCTTCATAGTGATGATTTATCAATATTGCTGCAATTTAGATTCTGAGAGTAGCACTGTTTCGCGAATTAATATAATAACTAGTGTAGGCTCCGAGTAGTTCTGACTGCACTGTTCATCAATTTTCAATGTGATGGGGAAGTAAATGTGAGAACCAATTCACATCTTGTCCCACTCTATTTATCACCATATCACATCTAGTCTATTTCACCTCTTGTTCCACTTTAGTTCGGACTACATTGTTCACCAATGTAGTGGAGAAGTAATTTTAGGATGATTTCATGTCTTGTCTATTTTATTTAATTTAATTTAATTTTTTGTTGTTGCAGTCGGTGATGTGGTCATTCCTCAAAACAGTAGCAACTCCATATGTAAACTCACGCCTGAGAAAAGGGTTCCCTTTGCCCATTGTTCGTGGATTCACCCTTCAAAATGCTGACATACTGTACAAGAATTCACTGTTAGCAGTCTGCAGCGATGTGGTGTTTACTGACAGTATGCTGTAATAGTATAATTTAAGTAGATTTGTTGAATGTTTCTTTGTCTATTTGACTGGTTGTCATGCTCGGGAAGTAGAGTCGGTCATGTTCAGTTGTACAGTGCCTCATGCTCGGGAATCATAGTTATTCCATAGGAAAGATTGTGATGCAGTTCTACTGCTACATCTGTATGTACTATGTAGGTATATATCCTTGGCGCACCCTCGTCCACATTCATATAATGCTCATTACTAAGATCCATGTTTTTAATTAAGTAATTCACCAGTCCTCACAGTGCTTGAGATGCATCAATGAGGGTATTATTAGAAATCTGTGGGCCAGTAGTAGGTTCAAGGTTGAGAAATATCTCGATGTTAAAGACAGTACCAACAGTGTTAAAGAAATGTTCTGAAACAACTATAGTAACTTTCAGGTGTCATGAGAAGGGTGACTATATTGTACGCATTTGATGCAGAACTCTGGATAAAATGTTCATTTTGGTCATTGTACTTTGCATGTTTTTGCAGTTTGGTCACAACACTTTTTTTTTGTCAGTTTGGTCATGAAAATTACATTTTGTTATCAGTTTAGTCAGTTTGGTAAAAAAAGTTGCTCTTAACCACGACTTAACTTGTGACTGAACTGATAACAAAATGTAAGTTTTATGATCAAACTGACAAAAAATAACTTTTATGACCAAACTGCAAAAACGTGCAAAGTACAATGACCAAAATGAACATTTTATCCAGAACTCTGCATATTAGCAATACAGCATTTGAAAATAGTGCTTCTAATGAGCTCTAGTATGTCAAAATAAACATCCCAATCATAAGAACAACAGCATAGATCACTCGCAGTTGGGACTGTTGTCGACCTTAGTTTAGTGAATCTTCACCTAAAGTGGCAGCGTACGACTGAATGTTGGCTGATAATGCCAGAAATGACCAAATTACTCTCGTTTTGGTGGTCAATCAACCTAGACAACTTTTAGATAATATGCTAAAACCATAATGGACTTTTGAATAACCATAATTTTAGCCTCTACCCTCTAGCCTTTCTGATAAATTTCAAATGAGCTTAGACTACAAAGTAAAAGATCTGATTTTTGTTCATTATTCCTTGTGGAAAAAGTCCTATGTAAAGCATAACTAAAACCAAGTATTCAACTCTTCACTTCATCCTCTCCACTTTACTTTGGAGGAACACATGGGCTTGTTTAGAGCTTTAGTGGCTCAAAGCAATTTTTTCTCCTTTTAACTTTTAACCTATACTTTTAGAAAAAATTCATGATACCTAAGCTACATACAATATATTTTTTTATTATTGGCTCAGAACCCTAAGCAACGGTTGGTAGTTATAGACTAAAACACAAGAAAGTTCAAGTTGAATTCACATAAAACTAAAAGAACTCTTATTAAATCACATCTTATCCTATTTCTTTCAAAGGGTGCATGTTCTATTTGATTGAAATGAAATTTTGGTATTACTATACTTTCTCCAACATAATGTACATTTCATCTCATTGATGTCCTTCATACAATCAATCTATTTCATTTGAATAGTGCAAAACCCAAAAAACCAAGCAAATCTTGTATTCCCAACACCTTTGAGCTATAGATTCTTATGTAGTCTTGATTCTTAAGTTTTTTTTTTTTTTTTTTTTTTTTGTAAATTGATTCTTAAGTCTGCTTAATCAATTATAAGTGGAGTATATTTTGTTATTCTCCTTTTTTTATTTTATTTTGTGCTTCTAGTAGATTTTATACTCTTAAGATGATAGTTTATTGATTGAAATTTGAAAAATGTGTGGCTCAATCAATCCAAGTGAATATGATGAATTGCATTATAATCAACCCAGACATGGATTCATTCTTAATGATTAATCAAATCTTTAAAAAAAAATTAAACAATCTAGCAGATAGTATATTAAAAGTGGGTCTAGTGAATAGACTTATTCTCTTACTTTGCAAATTTTACAATAATCTGTTCATTTTGATTTTTGTCTGATGAATACAAAACCTAACCTTGTTCATTGTCTCCTAATAAATACAAAAAAAAAACTAATTAACTAGAGCCATTTTAAAAAAGAAATATAATCCATAAACATTATGATCAAAATGTGCAAGAGATGGATCTACAGCTCTCAACGAAAGATCTTTGGTTCATTTTCACATTGTAACAGACTTAATCAAATGAACTTTTAATACTAAAAATATTACAGTATAAAGTAACTTGAAGGAAGGTTAAAGAGAAACAGGACCAGACTGTGGAGAAAAAGGACCATCTTTCATCACAAAGATGGAAATTGTAAATTTTGTATACTATAGATTCAAATAAGCTGTAACAGATTGTTGTTATCTCTTCTAGCTAGGTTGTATTCTCTCTACAATTCACATCTTTTGAAAAAGAAAAAAGAGATAAAAGGAGAGAGAAGAAGAAGAAGAAGAAAATGGTCCGGCTTAGTATCACGAGAACAGGCGACTATCACGCCATGAATTAGCTATGTAGACTTGCAAAAGGGGTCTTGGTCATGGTCGAAACAACAAACAAGAGAACAACATCCCGGGTCTCTTGTTGAAATTATAATTTATACAAATAAGCAAGACTAATTTAAGTCACAACAACATTGCTCACTCTTTATTGACCACCACCAAGCACCAACCAATACTTCAAAAATTATCATTTGCCTTTCTTTTTTCAATCATTTTTGCTTATACATACAATGATACAAATATGAATATATATATATATATAGTACCTGTTATCTGGGTTAGTTGTGTGGAAACTGGGCAACCATGCATCTTCAGAAACCAGGTTCCTAATGGTGATATAAATGTATTCTGATGGTTAATAAGCCTCATATGGAATTGGATTTTGGGGCTCAACTGCTAACAGTGAACATATGTTCCAGGATCTGATTTGCGATTGGGTTCATACCCTTACGTTGTAACCACAGTTAGTCCATGTAATCCTTCCCTTAGTGTCTTTTCTAGTTCTCTGTACATTTTAAAGCATCAAGTCAGGATTATTTCTTTCACAACGAACCTGACCTCTTCTCTATAACTTTTTCCCATCTATTAAAGTAATACTTTTAACACAAATATAGAACCATCATGGTTTTCCAAAAATATATATTATGTGTCAGCATTGTTCCCTGGATGATGGGCAAAGTTAGGAAAAATGCATATTATACATGTGATTAACATAAGAAATCATTTACATAATTAAATTGATCACCCTTGAAAAGGATGTAGCATGACAAATTAATAAAGCAACGTTTGCCCGGAAGAGTTGATTATTTGAGTATTGATATCATACTTTTTTTTTTTTTGGATTAAGTAGATGAGGATTTATATTTTATACCAACTTTGATTGTCTTCTTTTATCTTACCATTTTGTCGGTAATTGAAGATTTTTTTTTTCTTTCTATAATTAACAGTTTTTAATAACAATAAATATTATTATATAATATATTATTTTAAATAATTTAAACAAAAGTGGAAGATAAGTGCACTAATGTTTATATCTGATTTTGAGACGGGTGAGATAAGAGTTTAAGGCGCATGGAGATGAAAAGGTTTGGAGAAAAAGTAAAAATGTTTGCGCGGATGCAGTTCGAGGATCTAGGAGTCTCAAAAGGAGGGTGGAGATGAAAGGTTTGGAGAGGAAGTAAAAGTGAGAGAGAGAATAACTAGAGTTTGGACAAGAAAAAACTTAGACCGGGAACTGAATTGGGGGTTACTAATTTCTAGCCTCCCACTTATAAACTAAGAGAAATGCTAGCGTTACTGCAGAGGTGATGCTCCAGGCTTACCTCTTCACCAAATCTCGCCTATACCTGTTGCAATTGGTTAAGGTTTTAGCCGGTTTACATATATTCAAGAATATGGAGAGATTTTAGGAGAGAGAAATAATAGAGAAACATAGGAAAAAAATCCTAATAATTACAACAACCGCTTTTTTCCCCCTATAATTACAACAACCTCTTTTTAGTCCGGCTCATTGACTTCTCTTTTTATTCTCAACTCTTACAAAGTCTTGTCATGTTTTTCCATATCCCTTAGTAAAAAAAAGGTTTTTCCGTACCCAATATCAGAAGGACAATCCCTCAAATAATCCATAAAGACACACTCACTTGTCTACAACCATCCCCAAAACGGTTGTCGTCCTAAACGGTTGTCGTTGCAACAGTTTCATAAAAAACACAATTACATGAAACTTAATCAAATGATCAACTGTCAATTGACTTTTTGGCTAGTATCAATAGCCCTTTGTGTGATGAGATCACTATAGTTTATAATTCATCTTTTCAAATTTCAAAAAAAAAAAAAAAAAATTCATATAATATGCGCACTTCATCTTTCCAAGAAATAAAAATAAAAATTAAATTAATATATAAACTCAATATTATCGTAACCTACAAAGAGGGGCCAGTTATTACTAAACAAAATTATAGAACAAGTCTGTCAAGTAAAGGAGATTGTTATAATTTTTAGGATTCTTTTTTATTTTTTTTCCTATTTTTTCTCCACTATTTCTCTCTCCTAAAATTTCTTCGTATTCTTGAATATGTGCAAACCGACTAAAACCTTAACTAATTTCAACATGTATACGTGGCGAGATTTGGTAAGGAGGTAAGCCTGGAGCATCATCTCCGCAGTAATGCTAGCATTTCTCATAAACTAATGACACTCTCTATGCTCGGTGGGCATAAGCTTTTCTTTGAAACGCCAATATATATTTTTTTCGACCTGGGGTTTTGCTTGAGCGTCCTTCAACATTTGCAATCACATGACTTACTCAGTTTCCCACCAAGGTTCTTCGAGCTTGATATAACATCGACCTTCAGGCACAAGTCGTCAAGAGATGTTGGTTGCTTCTAGCGACTTGTGGAGATCGAACCCTGACACAAGGCCATTGAAGAAAGCTATGGTCACAGTGTTCATGATCCATGGTGAAATCTTGGTTCCATTGTAACTTGCGATATCCCTTACCTTACCTCCCGATATTGGCAGCGCAGAAGGCGGCTGTCGTGTACGGAGCAGGTCCCACATCCGGAACAGGACGCCGTAGCGGTGGATATTACTTTCATCCGCCACACGAGCTATCCTCTTCGGGGATATAGGTGGATGGATCAGTTTCGCAAGTGGGAGCTGGTAATCAAATAGCACGAGGGCATACCAACGGAGATACTCAAGATGAAGGCTTACTAAAGGCCTATAGGCTTGCTCCAACAAGTATTCCTCAAGCTCGCCACCCCAGTACGGGCGAACCTGATCAAAAGACTTTTCGTCTAAATCACGAGGTTGCACGCACTCTAAGATGGCAGCCCTAACCATACCGCGTTGATAGCAATTAAGAACACCCTGTTGGGGCATCATTAACCACAGATCAACGGGCATGGGGTAAAGACCCCCTGGCGTAAACATGGATAGCCAGTGCCTTTGCCAGCGACGAGAGAGACTGAAAAAGACTGAGGAATCATAATATTCCCGCTCTCTAATCTTGGAAAAGACACGAAACCCACACCCTCGCAACCGGAATGAACTATGGAAACTACATCCTAGTTTCACGAAGGTGAAGGGACATGCAAATCCACCGAGCGATCGGATCAAGGGAACCGATAAGGGACTCAAATCCATCCACAAATCGGGTATGTGGTTATTAATCACAAAGAGCTTGGCAAATTCGAATGCCCCGGTGTGCGATACGAGGGATTTCTCCTGAGAGATCACACCGTCGCATCGCGAAATCAGTCTGGCGTACGCCCGCGCTACCCTAGGGCAACCGATAACTATATCGTCGCCTAAGATAGCATAATCTTTGAAAACCTTCCCTGGGTAACACTCTTCGGCAGCTAGCCACACAAGCGCATGATGCGTCAGTGTGAAAAGCGGCCAAGATGAGTAGTAACCTAAGGGCTGACCCCTACCAAAGACCACACGATCTTTAAAAGGATCGTGTGGGTCTGCATCGGGGACTTGAAAGGGAACCGTAGTCATCAAGAGAAACCAAGATGACGCAACGATTGGACCTACGAGACCCTCCAGCAGACGTTTTGTCAAAGTGGAGGGCAGTTGCGGCCTTAAGATCAAAGGAATGCAAATCCCTGAGACCCCGTAACCGCTCAAGTGGGGCCGGTTGGTCAAATGTACCGTCCATAGGTATAGTACCTAACACCTCCATGACCCAATCGTGCAGAGGTCTAACCAACGTCTGCAAAAGAAATCACTTAAAATTAAACTTTCCTTCTTTTATGAGTGACGTGAAACAATGCGTGAATAACTTAACTTTTTTTGTTGTGGATGTAAATGTTTTTCAAGCTCGGTGAACGAGCTAATGGATGTTGGCTTCAATCTGTGAAACCAATCAAGTGTTGGGCTCGTGAGGCTGGACTGGAACATCATGCACAACGAATGGTCATCCTTGATGAGTGAAATAGATTTTCAAATTAAAACTCTTAATATATGATCCAGTGGATCACCCATGCCAGAGTATTGATCGAATTTTGGAGCATTGAGTTTGCTTGACATTTTTTGGTCGAGGATCTCCTTAAGAATGGAGATTCCTGAAAAAGCTGAAGTGTCTGTAAAACAAGTTGTTCGGTTTTGCAAAGTTAATTTGCCCAATTGGCTAGCTTCTTGGGTTGCACGAAATTCTACAAGCCGTTGGTTGAGCTATTCAAACATGTGATTGTTGCTCACATTGCCAGTGACTCCAGTTTGGCAGTTGTTGGTGTCGAAGTCGGTGGCATTGGTTTTAAGTTGAGTGTTCTCGTTTTTGGAATTGTGTAACTTGGTCTCTCTATTGCTAGATAAGTTCGTCTTGAAAAGCCATTGGAAATTGAGATTTTCTAACTTAAAGTTGGGTGGGTGGTTTTTCATATAATCAAATTCCTATATCCAGAGTCAAATGTGTAAATGTAATTGATTTTTAAGAACGGAAAGATGAGGAAGATGATCGGAGGGGAAGGATTTGAGTTTGAGGAAGCGGCTGAGCTATCAGAGCGATGATAGTTGCCTACGTATCTGGACAGGGGTCGATCCAGAATCAAGCCAAACGTAGTTCCTTTTATAGGTGGCTTTGAATGTGGGTTGCAATTTATGATTTAACGGTCGGATCATAAAATAAGTGGCTGAGCTATCAGAGCGATGAAATAAGTGCACAGTCGGTGTTTGGAGTTCCGAGTAAGAGAGAGCTCGATAATGGGTATATACATAGCCTCTTTTCATTTGGGCTAAAGGAAGAGAGGTTTTCTTAAGAGCAAATGAAAACAAGTAGAAATGAACTTGGTGGTGAAACGTCATTATGTTTTGAAATAAGATTCCATTGCATGTTGTATTGAAGAATAGGTTAGGGTTTCAAGGAGTAGGGGTATGATTGTGCATCGAGATGTGTGTGCTGCAGGTACACGTGTTAGTATTGCCTTGAGTATAAATTCGAAAATCAAAAGCGATTTGGTGGGAAACTGGATAGCCAAGCGGTTAGGTCTTTGGGTTAGAATCTAACTGTTGTACTGTAACTGATGTGTGGCTGAGATGTAGCACGGGTTTTTATATAAAACCTTGCTTGTAACTAGCTGAAAGACCAAAGGTTTGCACTTAGCTTTTAAGGAAGTTTCTGCTCATTTGCACAGGTAATTTTACTTCTTCATTCTCTCTTTTCTTTCTTGCCTTTCGTTTGATTTTTCTGTATTTTTCGGTGATCTTGTCAGTTTTCCGGCGATTCCTGTAGTTGTATTCTGCTCTTTAAGCTTTGTTTGTTGTTAGTAATCATCACTTTGCACTCGATTTTGATTTGTATATCGTTCTTCTTGCTTTCTTTGTTTTTCCGCCATTGTTGTTCTTCTTTCTTGCTTGAGATCTGTAAGGTGTTCACTTAGCCTTAGAAGATGAGTGGAGAAGATGAGTATGTAGACGAAAACGTTACTGAAGACGAGGCTAGCATTAGTCGAGCTAACGATGTAGTTGAAGAGGAGATTAATAGCCGACACAAAATGGCTATTGAGCTTGCTCGAAAGGCCTTTCCCAAGATTAGGGCAACTTATAACATTCGAATCCGAGATCTAGAAATGTACCGAGTAGATAGTAGATTATTTAACCTTGGTGGGGATAGCACGTCGACATTAATATGTGAGGGTCAACTCCGAGCTGGGATGCGACTTCCCTTTTCCAAATTTGTGTGCGACGTTCTTAACCATTATGACAAATCCCCAGTTATGATGAATAGTAGCTTCTGGAGGATTATGTTAATTTTTGAGGAGCTAAATAAGCTTGACAATTATGACATATGCAAGGCCGACGTGGTTGCCTACTTTACATGTGTGCAGGGTCGGACTCCCGACTTCTCTTTTTCATTAAATAGGAGGCCTGAACATGGACCTCACGAGTTGTACAATGCACCGAGCTCGAATGATAACTGGAAAAAAACCGCTGTGTATAGAATTAGGGGTTCCTTCTGTAAACCCAGTGCATATCTCAAACATATGCGTATACCTAAGATAGGTACCGAGCTCGTCTGAATTTTTGCCTTTAGTTGATTTGTCCACTTGCGTTTTCTTTCTTCGTATGAATGTTTTCTGACTTGCTATTGTTAGGTGATGTAGATTATACTCGAGACTACAATCAGAAAATCGACGATCGTCTCGTTCCTAGTATCATCCTGAAGTTCGCTAGGAAGTCATGGGAGCGCAAGCGTGAGATTCTACCTCATCTGTTCAAGGATCCCCGACCTAAGAAAGCAGCTGGTGCTGTTGAAAGTGTTGAGCCTTCGACTTCAAGAGTGAAGAAGTCCAAAAAGAAGAGAGAGTTGCCCACTACTGAAATAGTGGTTACGATTGATGTACCCCGACCCGACGACTTACCAATCGAGGTCCAAGCTGCCTTACCTATTCCTCCCAAGCAGATTCCCCGCCCATCGATTAGCCAATTTGGCCGAGGGACTATGGAGTTGGAGTCATCGAAGAAGAGAAAAAATGAGAAGTCTTCCGGTGTTGCTTCCCCTGGCATCACGATTCTGAGTGAGGCTGAGAGGCTCGGAAAAGAAAAGGAAGCTGACCGAGCTCGCGCCCTACAAGAGAAGCAGCAAAAACTGAAGTCGGTTCAGTCTTGCAAGGATAACCTTCCTGCGCACCCTGTCGATGGACACTTTGTTCCTGTGTTTCCATTCAAGGATACATATGTGAAGTCCAGCGACTCGGCCTGGGATGACGAGGACATGTGTATCACTCTGATGGAACACATGGCTCTAGATGCTGATGGGGCTCGTGTGTGCAAGCGCTCGATCATTGACGACTTCAAAGATTTGAACTCGTTCATGTACAAGGTAAGCTGCGTGTTCCCCGCTTTTTTTTTTTTTTTTTTTTTTTTTGTATTTCTCGCTTCTGAACCTGGATGATT
The DNA here is from genome assembly GCA_023053565.1 of Aquilegia eximia. Taxonomy (NCBI): domain Eukaryota; kingdom Viridiplantae; phylum Streptophyta; class Magnoliopsida; order Ranunculales; family Ranunculaceae; genus Aquilegia; species Aquilegia eximia. Next base: position 25,063,958 of record JALIGU010000001.1, read on the forward strand.
TTGACTTCAGATGAATATCATTCACATTAAGTGGATGGATCTACTCGAAAGAGCGAATGAGAAGGAGAACGAGGCCAGGAAGGCTAAGGAAGCTCTTCTTGCTGAGAAATCCGAGCTGAAGAAGGTGCGGAGTCGGTTGGGTAAGGAAGAAAGCAAGGTGCAGGGCTTAACCGACGAAGTACTGGAGGCCAACAAGAAAATACAGGAGCTTGAGGCCGAGGTGAAAAGCCTGAATGAAAGATATAAGGCCGACAATGCTAACTCAGTTGAAAGTATAACTGGGTGGCAGAAGATGGCCTACTATTGGCAGAGGCGAGGGATTTGTTGTGAGGTGAAGCTCAAGGGGTTGTTCTCCGACTTTGATCCTTTGGCTGATGATGCACAAATTAATGCAGATGCCCAGGCACAGTTCGAGGCTGATCAACAAGTAGAAAGAGAGAGGATTGTCGGAATGGTAGATGAGCTCGTTAATGCTGGTGACGAAGTGGTGAATGAAGCCGGCAATTTGGTGCAAGGAGATGTGGACATGGTCCCTGACGCGGAAGTCTAGGCTTTTTAATTTTATAGATGTGAGGTTTATTTATTTTGGAACAAGTGAGTTGGTTGTAACAAACTAAAGTGGGATAATTTCGACTTAGGCCGGTCCTGCGTTTTATTTGGTTCGAGCTTTAATGTATATTCTAAGTATTTGCTAATTTATTTGACCTGTTTATCAAAATATTTCTGAATGCCAAAAATGCTCTAAGTATAAAATTTGAAGCATAAGCATAATGTTAAGATGTTAGGGAACATAAGCCTAGAGATATTTTCCGTTCCACGGTCTATCGACCTGATTTCCTTCAGAATCAATCAATGTGTATGCTCGTTTCCTAAGTCGGTTTTTACAATGTAGGGTCCCTCCCAATTAGGGTTAAATTTTTTGTCACCAACAATCTTAGTATTCGGGAAAGTTTTCCTCAAGACTAAGTCTCCCTGCTTAAAGGCCCTTGGTCTAACCTTTTGGTTATAACTCCGTTTTAGGATTTGCTGATATCGAGCTGTTTGTATAATAGCTTTATCCCTTCTTTCCTCTAGCATATCCACCTCGTGTGCTAGTAGGTCATCGTTCTCAGCTGACTCCACTATCTCGGATCTCATTGTCAAGTAAGTTAGTTCGGTTGGTATTACGACCTCAGTACCCTAGCGCAATGCGAAGGGTGGCACTCCTGTCGAGCTTCTTGGAGTCGTTCTATAGGCCCATAGGACTCTATCTAACTCTTGTATCCATTTTTCCTTTTCTGCTTCTAACTTTTTCTTTGGGGTGTTCATTATTGTCTTATTACTAGCCTCGACTTGGCCATTACTTTGTGCATACCGCGGCGTGGATAATGCATGATTGATCCTCCAATCCGAATAAAACTCTTTGATTATACTTCCACAAAATTGTTGACCATTGTTAGTGACAAGTGTGTGTGGTAAACCAAATCGGGTGATTATGAATTTCCAGATAAAGTACTTAACTTCTTGTTGTCTAATTTTTCGAAGTGGATTGCCTCTACCCATTTTGTAAAATAGTCGGTGGCCACCAAGAGGAAGCGTTTCTTGGTTTTGTCTCTTGATAGTGGTCCTACTATATCGAGTCCCCACATGGCAAGTAGCCAAGGGCTTGATATTGTCTTCAGATCTCGCGGTGGTTGATTTTTTAAAGGTGAAAAACGTTGACATTTGTCGCAATGTTGCACAAAAATTTCTGAGTCGGATTGCATGTAAGGCCAAAAGTAACCCCGATTTCTTGCCTTTTGTGCTAGAGAACGAGCCCCTGCATGGTATCCACATTCTCCTTGGTGGATTTCTGCTAGGATCATTTGAGCTTGCCTAGGTGGTAGGCATCTGAGGTAGGGTCCTCGAACTGACTTCCTATACAACCTTCCATCTAGGAGCAAATAACTCTTAGTTTTTCGTTCCAATTTCCTAATTTTCGCCTCGTCATCTGGATAAGATCCATTGATATAGTTTATTATTGGGCCCATCCAAGAGTCTTGGATTTCTTGTTCAGTTATGTCTATGAAGTTGGATATTTCATGGACATGATGGATTTCGTCCTCATATGCTGGCTTGTTCCTTACCTCAATATGTATTTGTCTAGTCGTCTCCATGTCGATTTGAGATGCAAGGTAGTCGAGGCTATCTGCATGTCGGTTGTCATCTCAGGGAATATGTTGGATTTCCCATTTTTTGAAGTTACTCAATAAGTACTTTGTGTGTCGGAGGTATAACTTTAATGTCTCCTCTCTAGTCTCATAGTCACCAAGTAATTGGCTTACTACCAATTGGGAGTCACTGTAAATTTTAATCTTTTGCAAGTTTAGGTCTTTTGCAATATGTAAGCCCATTACCAGGGCCTCATACTCTGCATCATTATTCAAGGACGTGAAATTCAGCCGTATTGACTTCTCGATTATGACTTTTTCAGGAGATATGAGTGTTATCCCTATTCCGACGCCATTGTTGTTTTTAGATCCGTCAACATACAATTTCCACATGGGTTCCCTTGGTTGGGAGTCGTCTTATGTTTCTGCTTCAGGTACCCATGTTATATCATCGATTGGGTAATCGACAAGAAGGTCGGCTACCACCCGCCCTTTTTTACTATTCCGAGGTGTAAAATTGAGTTCATGGTCACCTAGCTCTTGGGCCCACTTAGCCATTCGACTGGATTTATTTTTGTTTTCCAATACTTGTCTCAGTGGGGCATCAGTTATAACTCTAATTTTATGCGACTGAAAATATAGTTTTAACTTTCTAGAAGCAAATATCAATGCCAATCCTACTTTCTCGAGGTTTGAATACCTGAGCTCAGATTGTAATAAAGTTTTACTGATGAAATAAATAGGTCCTTCGTTACCTTGTTCATCTCTGAAGAGGACGACGCTGATTGCATGATCGGAGACGCCGAGATACAACCCAAGTACGTCCCCGGGCTGAGGTACTGTGATGGCTGGTGGAATTGCCAGATAAAGTTTTAACTCATCAAATGATTGTTGGCACTCTGTTGTCCACTCATATTTTGATCCTTTCTTGAGTAGCTGTAAAAGTGGCCTTTGCTTGTCGGAAGCACGAGCAATGAATCTGTTTAGTGCAGCCAACATTCCATTTAGCTTCTGGACTTGCTTCTTCGTTGATGGACTCGGCATGTCCAGTATTGCTCTGATTTTTTCGGGATTGGCTTCTATTCCTCGTTGTGTAATAAGGTATCCGAGGAATTTACCAAAGGCGACTCCAAAAAGGCACTTTTCTGGGTTGAGCTTCATGTTATAGTCATGAAGCCTTTTAAAGGTTTTCTCGAGGTCGGTTATGTGAGATGACTTGATTTTGCATTTTACTATCATGTCATCCACATATACCTCCATAGTGGTACCTATCATATCTTCGAACATTTGTGTCGCAAGTCGTTGATATGTGGCTCCTGCATTACGAAGTCCGAAGGGCATGACAGTATAGCAATATGTTCCCCTTTCTGTGATGAATGCGGTTTTTTCTTGATCTTCTTGGGTGAGCGTGATTTGATTATATCCCGAATAACCGTCCATCATTGAGATGAGCTCGTGACCTGCAGTGGCATCAACGAGCTTGTTTATCCTTGGCAGAGGAAAGCTGTCTTTTAGACATGTTTTGTTAAGGTCGGTGAAGTCTATGCAAACTCGTATTTTGCCATTTGGCTTCACGACTACAACAATGTTTGTGAGCCAGTCAGGATATTTGACCTCCCTTATGAACTTTGCGTCGATTTGCTTTTGGACCTCGGTGTTGACAGCCTTAGCTAAGTGTGGTGCCAACTTTCGAGCTTTTTGTTTTATTGGTCTTTTTGTAGGGTCCACATTTAATTTATGACATACTACGTTAGTATCTATTCCTGGCATATCGGTATACGACCAAGCAAAAATGTTCTTATTCATTTTCAAAGTGGCAACGAGTTGCTCTTTTACAATAGGATCTAAATTAGCCCCTACATAAATAATTTTAGGCTCAGTTTCAGTGCCTATGTTAATTGGTTCACCCTTCTCTATAGTCAGAGGGCTGAGTGGCTCAATGACGGCCTTGCCTTCAGTGGCTTCAGAAATTGGCTCAGTGATGGCCTTGCCTTCAGCGGCTTCAGAAATTGGCTTAGTGATGGCCTTGTCTTCAGCGGCTTCAGAAATTTGGTTCACAGTGAGCTTTTCAGAGCTAACGACTGCCTTTTCGGTGGTTTCCTTGTTTTGGAGGGGTATGACCTCGGGAATGGGGTGGCAGCCATGTGCCTCGATTTAGTCACCTCGGAGTTCCATTATGCCATTAGGTCCAGGGAATTTTATGACCTGGTGGTAAGTGGATGGAACAACCCCCATTTTGTGGATCCATTTCCGACCTAGGATGGCGTTGAATTGCGTGGGAACGTCGAGGACATAGAAGAGGCACTCTACTGTGACCTCGTCCTCTTTTTCCCCAGTGGAGACGGGGAGCGTAAGCTGTCCCTTTGCCGCAGTCTCAGTTGAGTTGAATGCGAAGAGAGTTACGCTGGGTGCTTGTAGGACGGAGTCGGGCATGAACATCTGAGCGAAAGCTTTATTAAACAGGACATCACAAGAGCTTCTTGGGTCTATGAGCACCCTCTTAGTGGTCCATCTTCCAAGTCGGATGTGGACAACGAGAACATCATTGTGTGGTAGACACACCTTCTTCAAGTCGAAATCAGAGAATATTAATGCATTCTTCCTCTGCACTTGCTTAGCTATCCTAGCCTGATGAGTGAGCTCGAATGTGTGGTGTATATGATTCACCTTCTGCCGTTTAGCTCGGGCATTCCATTCAGGTGGACGGGTATCCATGATCATGTTGATTATACCTTTTGTCTTTGAAGGGCTATCAGTTCTCTTGCATTTATCATTAAGCTTTTGACGGAGGTCGGCTGATTCTTCAGCTAAGAAATCATTCAGATGCCCCTCCAGTTTAAGCTGGTGGCAATAAGTCCTCAGGTACCGACAGTCTTCTGTTGCCTGATGTCGGCATTTGTGCAGCTTGCAGTATGGATTTTTTTCAATGGGCTCAAGCTCATGAATCGTTGGTTTGAAGTAATCCTCTTCCTTGATTAGTTCATATAGCAGAGTATATGAACATTTGAATGGATTGGGGAACTTATGCTTGACCGAGCTATTGGCTTGCTTTCCTCGGTAGGTACTTTTTGTTTCCTTAGAATTGGAATGCTGAGGTTTGACTGTCTGTACCGTGGAGACATGTTCTCTTGTTTTTGCTAGTGCTTCTTCGAGTTTGATATACTTGTCGGCACGGACATAAAGATCCTCCAGTGTCGGTGGTGCGTCTAGAATGATGTTTTTACCCAAGGCGGTTCCAAGGTGAACCGCCGAGATAAATGCTAACAGACATGCATTCTCATCTGGACTATCTGCTTTGAGACACTCCTTCTTGAAACGAGCCATAAACTTCTTGGTGGTTTCAGTGTCACCTTGCTTAAGTCGGAATAGTGCGGTTACTTCGATTTTTCGCCGCTTGTTATGGATGTATTGAGCGACAAATAGTGCTTCGAGCTGGTCGTACGACGTGATCGAATGCTCAGGTAGTTGGTGGTACCAGTCGATAGCACTACCTCGTAACGAGGCTGAGAAAAGCCTGCAGAAAATATCCTTATACTTGGGTCACAAGGCCATGCTGGTTTTGAACTGTAGGACATGGTCCATAGGGTCACCACTTCCATCATAGGTTGTGAACTTGGAGGAATGAAGTGTGGGGGTAGTTCCTGGTGAAGAAGGTCATCATGTAGGGGTTTTGTTCTGTATTTTTCAAGGGTGGTATTAGCAACCTTTTGGGCCGTATTGGCCTTAATAGATTCTTGGTGATTCTTATCTAATTTGGCCGAGAGTTGCAGAAGGCGGTTGTGAGTTTCCTGCATTTCTGCCATGGTAGCTAGGGGTGGTAGTGTTGCGGGAAGTGGGGATAATGGGATTGTTGGTGTTGATCTCATCAGTGGTGTGACCATTTGCCGGTGGAGCGGTGATGCTTTTGAGCTGGGCATTTTCCGAAAGCAACTTATTGATCTGTTCCTGTTGATCGCTAAGTTGCTTTTGGATGGTTTCGAACTGTTCTTGTGTGACTCCAGCCATGGTCTCTGTCAGGTTTTATTCTTTCACAGTCAGTCGGTGCCAATGTAAATGTAGTTGATTTTTAAGAACGGAAAGATGAGGAAGATGATCGGAGGGGAAGGATTTGAGTTTGAGGAAGTGGCTGAGCTATCAGAGCGATGATAGTTGCCTACGTATCTGGACAGGGGTCGATCCAGAATCAAGCCAAACGTAGTTCCTTTTATAGGTGGCTTTGAATGTGGGTTGCAATTTATGATTTAACGGTCGGATCATAAAAGACACGGATATTTTGGGATTTTAATGAAAAGATTCGTAACTGAAATGAGATTAGAATTTGAAGTGTTGAGCTCGGAATTGAATCAGAGAAGCCCCAAGTCGGATGAGCTCGGATAAATTTATGTTCAAGTAGGTTTTGCGAGTTTAGAATTTAGATAGATATGCGCGGGGTTTGATCTCATTTAGAATCGGATGAAATAAGTGCAGAGTCGGTGTTTGGAGTTCCGAGTAAGAGAGAGCTCGGTAATGGCTATATACAAAATGTATTAACTTGTTTTCAGATTTATGCTAAACAGACCAAGATGATGATTTGGGAGTGGGAATGGCTGCATCTCGATGAGGTCAAGATTGCCTACGTACTCTAGCTCGAGGGAGTGGAGCCTAGAGATCAAGTCATCGAAGTTTTGTTCAGTTTTATAGGAGATGAGGCGGAGATAACGGTCTATAGTAGATTCCCCATTATGCATAAATTGTTCAACGACATACAATAAGATACAATTGAGCAATGAATTATAACACATGTTAATATTCAGGTTGCCAATGATCATATGCAAACGAGCTCGATAATAGACAGGTCGAGGAGGAAGAGGTCGAGTCTGACGTAAATTAGGCTTATTAAATATGATGCCATGCATATGATTGGTTTTTGCATGTAGTACCCTGACATTTTGATAGAGAATCCTCTTGTATTCATGTTAAGGGATGCCATTGTGTGGCAATATTTTTTTTTTTCTTAGATAAATTAAAACTCAAGAACAAATCAAGATCCCCAAGAGTATAGTCATTGACTCATTGGAGGGATTACATAAACATGGTTTATCCCAAAAGGACAAACTAAAAAAAGAAAACCATCTCCTCAACAAACTCAAGCCTAATTAAGAATAAACAAAAACAAAAACTTAACTAAACAATCCAAAACAACCAAGAATGCAAAGCAATCCAAAGACCAAAGATGAGTACTTGCCGCTTATGAGTAACGGTCTATACCTACACCTTAATCCCCCAAAGGTTTAGTGAAAAACACCAAAGACCAAAAGATCGAAAAGCAACTAAGAGAAAGAAAAGGTTAGAAAAGAAAGAGTGTTTGAATGACCAAAGAAGCTAAGGTGTTGAGAATAAGGTAGAAATTGAAACCCAAAACAACATCTCTTAAGGAGTAAGAACATACAAATCATAGACAACTAAAGAGGGAAGGAAAACCATAAAAAAAAATTAGAGACGAGTATTTGCCGCCTAGAATAGCGGCTTGCACCTAAAACCTAGATTTGAAAATAAAGCCCTAAAGGTTTGTGAGAAAACACCTTAAAACCAATGATCGAATTCGAAACCCCAAAAGAAGATAGATTTGAAATTCCACCTCAAAAGAAGATTGGAACAAGGAATGAGCAAAACTACTCCAACAAGCATGAAGAAATAGTTTTTACTTGACAATTGAAGAGAGAAAGGATTTTAATAAAAATTGTTTCTCTTCAATTGATAACCATGGATCTATAAAAATAGATCTGAAATTGAAGAACATGGATGAAAAAAGTTTAGATTTTTATCATGATACCACCATCTAAAAGAGAAAAAGAAAACGAATTAAAAGGCCAGCCACCGGCATCGGTTAATGAAGGTGTCATAATGGAGGCCGACACCAGTGGCTGGGGGTTTATAGTTGTTACTGTTGGAGAGAGAGAAGGGAGGAGAGAGAGAGGAGGGTTAATAGGGTCGCCTCTTTTGAAAGTTGGAAGTTGGCACTACCACACCTGTGTGTGGCAATACTTGATGTTGAATCCATCTCGAATCATGCATGTTCTGTATAGGTCAGATAAAACTGCAACTGGTTGTGTGGAGCAGTGTTCTATTGCTATAAAACCAAACCCGCTAAAACATACTAGGATCTGATGGGTTCGATTTCATAGCTTAACATAACCGCAGAAAATAATTGTCCAAAACTAATTCATCAATTATGAAATTTGTACTTGATTTTAAGCTGTAGATGTCTTTCTATTAAAGCAGATTTTTTTTTGTAAATAATTTATTTTATACTAATTGCTACAAATTGATAGCCTAGTTGATCGATTAGCCTGCAAGCCAGTATACTGTAGTTGATTTTGCTAATAAGCAAGATTTTATAGAAATGCAATTAGTTAGACTTCAGTTTTTTGTGGACAATATCTATAAATTGAACTAGTGCTTAGGCATGTGTAATGCACAGGCTGAATTTGATTATATTTGGGATTAAGTTCACTTTAAAGTTATTTTGGACTGGACTTAATTATACCCGTGATTTAGTCCAACTAGGTTTTATTATATCCATGATGGGTGGTGCATTTTGTGTAATTATAAATATACCCAAACTTAATCAAAATTCTCTTCAATTAGGCTATCAATTAGATATTTTGTTAAGGGTATTTTCTGCTTTAATAGATATAATAGGTAAGTATAGATATAGATCTCAGGAGACTTGGTCTTAATTTGTGGAAGTATTTACTATCCTTATATATTTTACACCTATATACAAGGGATAATATATATATCTACCCTTATTTTGAAAAAAAAAAAAAAAAAAAAAAATAGTCACTGTACCTACCCTTGTTGCACTCTTTTTCACTCATTTTCCTAAAAAATAGCTCATGTGAACCAACAACATAGCCTTTTTTTTTTTTTTTTTTTTTCTCTTTACTCCATTTTGTTTACTGAGTAAAGAAATCCAAACTCATTTAAAATAGCTTTCCAAGTTCCAACTCTCAATTTCTATATATATGGAAGGTTTTGGTCTCTTTTTTATCTAAAACCAAACCATCACACAACCATATCTATCTATCATCACTCCCAATTAAAACCATGCCTCTCCAAGGAGATAATGTTGTTGTCCCTGTAATGAAGCTTGAGAGAATGCTTAGCATGAAAGGTGGCAATGGGGAAGCTAGCTATGTTAACAACTCTCAAGCTCAGGTTGCTAACCATATATAATTCCCTATTAATTATTATTGTCTTTCTGTTCACATATTCATCGTTAGATCACAGTTTAATATATCTGCATTAATCCTGAAACTTCTACATGACTTGAGTTGTTTTCTAGCTAAATATTTGATCTCTCTGAAGTATGAGATCGACTGTGTGATACTGCCTGATCGATATATTAATTAATTAGTGGTTTGTATTAGTAATAAGCAGTACGTTAGCTTAAATTATGAAATTATGATATGATGAAGTAATTTATGTTCTTGTTGTTTTTCGTTGCATAGGCACGACATGCTCAATCCATGCTACACCTTCTTGAAGCAACATTAGATGGAGTGCAACTTGAATCCCCAAAAGTTCCATTTGTGGTTGCAGACTTGGGATGTTCATGTGGAGGCAATACTATCTATATCATTGATGTTATTATCAAACATATTACAAAGAGGTATGAAGCATTAGGATTTGAAGAGCTACCAGAATTCTCTGCCTTCTTTTCTGATCTACCATCAAATGACTTCAACACACTCTTTCAACTTCTCCCTCCTCTGTCCACCAATATCAATGGTGGTAGCATGGAAGAGTGCCTTGCTTCCGATGGACACCGTTCTTACTTTGCTGCTGGAGTTCCTGGCTCCTTCTTTAGGCGCCTTTTTCCTGCGAGATCCATCAATGTTTTCCACTCGGCTTTCTCCTTGCATTGGCTCTCTCAGGTACTGTTTGTATAGTGTGATTATCTGCGCTTTAATTTTTGAAATAATTGTGTCATTCTAGGCTATATAATTCTCTTTTTCTTAATATTATACAGGTCCACTGTTGATTAATAATAGGACAGATTTGGCTTTAAATTTTAACGCGTTTAGTTTATATTCTGTCTCCTAATTGATAGCGCGCCTAATTGCATTGCAGGTGCCTGAGAGTGTGATGGATAAAAGATCACCGGCATACAACAAGGGTAGAGTATTCATTCATGGTGCAGGGGAGAGCACAACTAGTGCTTATAAGAAGCAATTTCAAACAGATTTAGCAGCATTCTTGAGGTCAAGGTCTAATGAGTTAAAGAAAGAAGGGTCAATGTTCTTGGTCTGCTTGGGTAGAACCTCAATGGACCCTTCTGATCAAGGTGGGGCTGGACTCCTCTTTGGGACTCACTTTCAGGATGCTTGGGATGATCTTGTCAAAGAGGTATGCAATATTAGTTAATCCCCTTCCATTCGATTTTTTTTTCTTTCCGCATTAGTCATGGAAATTTCATTCAAATTATAAAAATGTGTGGTACATTAATCTGCACATCACCTTCTGTAGCTCAAAGTCACATTTGTTACAACAGATTTTGTCGGCAATGCTAAGGTTAATAGGTTATATCTTTAAAACACGACAGTTGGAAATATTTGATCACAAAAGTGTGAAAAAAAATGAGTCAACAAACAACAAGAAATGGAATGATAATGTTTTTAATACAATGAATACGACGCAAACCTGCAATCAAGAACTAGGAATAGAGAGGCTTTTGATTCAATTGTGCAAAAGGTGTAGTATATTGGCAAAAGATGACCCACCAAAATATAGTCTTTTCTGAAAAGCACACTCTATTTAGCACCAGTTATGCTGACAAAGGAATGAAGACAAGTGGTTCCCTACCTAGCTTTGAATTGAATGTTCTTTTTATAATATGGTGGTATGAATGTGGTGCAAAGGTTCAAACACTTCATCATATTTTCTAAAAGCTAAGGTTACTTCATAGTGTAATCTGAAGTTTCATATGTTGACAAAGTGCTATTATGAATATGAACTCCAAATGATAATCATGAAATGCTACACATGTGTTTAGGTGTACTTTAATAATTTGTGATCAAGTTTTTGTTATTAAGAAAGAAAAAAAAAACTATTTTCTAAATATTTTTGTGGTTACTTTACAAACCCTTTATTATGAATTGATGATTGGATTATGGACAATTAATACAGATATTGTTAAGAATCTATTCATGGAGTCTTATGGAGTATTATTTTCAATGTCAATGAATTTTATTGTTTTAATGAACCCTAATCAACATAAATATGTAACTGCGATTTACATTATTTAGCCATGTAACCAATGTATGTTCACATAACTAAACTGTTGTTTCAGGGCCTAGTGGACTGCGAAAAGCGCGACAGTTTTAACATTCCAGTGTATGCACCAAGCTTACAGGACTTCAAAGAGATAGTCGAAGCCGATGGTTCATTCTCTATCAACAGACTCGAAGTTTTTCGAGGAGGTAGTCCACTGGTGGTTAACCAACCTGACGATGCAGCTGAGGTAGGCCGGGCCCTAGCCAATAGTTGCAGGAGTGTGAGTGGTGTTCTGGTGGATGCCCACATTGGAGACATGCTTAGTGATGAGCTCTTTAGTCGGATTGAGCATCGAGCTACAAGCCATGCTAAAGAATTGCTAGAGCAGCTACAGTTCTTTCACATAGTTGCCTCACTTTCTTTGGCATAAAAGGAAGGAACATAAATAAAAAGGAGAAGGAAAAGTTTCATGCATACTCAAATATCTGGACTTTATCTTTCATGAATGCAGCATGTTTTTGTTATCTTTTTTTTTTTTTGTGAATGTTGTTACTTGTTACTGACTTAGTTACCTTTACTTGATGAGTTGTGTGTATGTGTCTCCTTGTTTCTTTGTCTCCAAACTTGTGAATAATAAAGGTGAATTTTCACTTCTAGCTCTTCTTGTAACTTGTACTACCTCTTGCTGCTACTTTTGAAATGTGCTTTCTGCATATGGCATGCTTTATAGTTATTATGTGCAAATTCTTAATCAAGAAGAGGTACAAAATTCATGCAATTACATTAAAGTAAGACTCTACTACCCCGTTGGTCTCCCGATAGACATGAATTGTTCTAATGTAATCAAACCTGGTATACACAAGTTCTAAATTTTCTTGGCAGGGTGCCAGGGTCTAAACAATATACCAAAAAGAGGCACGCTTGAACCTAAGTCAGTGCAGTTCCTAAGTTATCGTTACAATGTTCATACATGATTGTGGATGTTCAAACTGTGTGTAGGAACTGAAATGTGCCTCTTCAAACACATAAGAGAATCCTGGTACATACAGAGGTTACCACATGCTTGGACCTGCAGGAGAACCAAGGTTAGATCTTCCCCTGCAAGTTGGCAGCTAAAAAACTTTGGTTCAGTCATCAGTGTCATATTCTTCACTAAAACAATCTATATTCATCGTTGTGATTGTCATCTTCAACAACTTAAGAATGTCTTATTGGATTTTAAATCATAGCTCATCAACGTAAATAGCTTATTTGCATTGCACGAAGAAGGAAGTCAAGTGGTGAACCACAATAAGTGGTATGATGAGCTAAGTGGAACAACCTACAAATCTAAAGAATTCTATGGGAACAAGCTAGATAGGCAATGGTTGTTGAGCTAAGGGTGCAGTAGCTCTAACTGAGATCAGAATGTGCATCTGTACTACTTTATAAGGCGCCTCCTTCCAGAGGTTCGTTTGCGAAGCCTTGCGTGTTGTGATTATAAGAAGCCACGTATCTTATTATAATTCCGATTTTACCCCACACAAATTTCTCTACATATAATTACGGTTTACCCACACATATCTCTATATATAATTACGGTTTTACCCACACATATCTTTATATATAATTACAGTTTTAGCCACACTACATATAATTACGGTTTTACCCACACATATCTCTACATATAATTACAGTTTTACACACACTACATATAATTACGATTTTACCCACACATATCTCTACATATAATTACGGTGATACCCACACATATCTCTACATACCATTACGATTTTAGCCTTATCATAATTGTTATAAGTAAACTGTATAAAATCCCAGGCCCATATCCAATACTTAAAATTACGATTTTACCTATAAGCAGGTTATAAGTAAACTTTATTATAAGCAGGTTGTATAAAAGCCCAGGCCCATATTCAATACTGATAATTCCGGTTTTACCCTTATCTTAATTATAAATGGGCCGTGTAAAAGCCCAAGTCCATACCCAATACTAATAATTCCAGTTTTACTCTTACTTTAATTATAACTAGGCTGTATAAAAGCCCAAGCCCACACCCAATAATACCCATACACATAGATATTGATAATTCCGGTTTTACCTTTACCTTAATTATAAGTAGACTGTATATAAAAGCCCAAGCCCATACCCAATAATATCCCCACTTTATACTAAAATGTAAATGATTGTTAAGTAATTACAGAAAGTGAGACCTATTATTCTTAATCTTTCAGTTGTTTGGGTTTTAAATTAAAAAATAAATAATACTGGATCTATTTATAAACCCAACTAAAGAGAGTTTTTTTTTTTTTTTTTTTTTTTTTTTTTCTATTTTGTTGGGCTTAAAAAAAGGGAAAAAATAAGGCCCTATACCCAAACTCAATTGCACGGGTACCGTGCACATTCACATAGTCTCAATAATGAGGGGGATTATTGGGCTTGGAGATGATTTGAATCCAAGAAATCGTCATTGCATCCTGTGTAACAATACCAATCAAAAATCTATCTTAAATGCCCCTTCTCTCTTAATGTGGGCCATGGTTGTGGGAGCTGATCCTCAATCAAAGACTATCTCAATCAAAGACTATTGCTTAGGGGTGGCAGGTTTTGACACGACCCACAAATGCGACCCGAACACGACCTGTTATTAACATGTTCAGGTTAACTTGTTATCTACTCTGTGTCGTGAGTGGGCCGACCTGCTTCACCCGTTAAAACATAAAACAAATGGGTTGTGTCGTGTAAACCCGGTCGTGTCATATTGTGTTCAGATCTGTATATATGAAAAAAAAATGAAGGTCTATTGATTAATGAACTGTATAATTAAATAATTCAATTAGGGTTTCACTTTTCCTAATTGAGATCTCATCTTTACCCCTACAATTCAACAAACATATCTCTCTCTCACTTTCCCTTGCTCTCTTTTAATTTTTGTTTCAACTAGATAAAAACCAGACTTCAGATCTGTAAGGTTTGTTTGTTTCTTTCTTCTTCATAATAAATTTGTTCTACCATTCAATTAGAATTTCACGTAGAGAATTCAGACTTGGTTTGAGAAACGGCTGAGAGAGAAGTAAAGAGAAGAAGAGAGGCGTGTTAACCGTGTTCGAGGAGAAATTTTTTGCTCACCACCCTTTTGTTCACCACGCTCCCCACCCCTTTGAGATCTTTACATGTGGCCCTAAAATTTTATAGAGATTTGTGTGATAACTTCTATCTTTCTTATGTCCTATTTTACCTCTATTAATTAAAGAAAAAAAAAACACCAAATTTTATGGGATATTGAATCACTTTCTCTCTCCTGTTTTCTTTCTTTCCATCTTCTCCATTAAAACAAAGCATAAGAAATTAAGAATAAAAAACAAAACAATGTAATTTGGATTATAACGGCATATCAATTTTCCCATGCCAATAGCATGTTGGTATATGAACAAAAGAATTCAAGTGAGAGTATTTATGTTCTTAATTTTTATTTTTTGTTTTTTGTTTTACTATTACAATAATTTTTATTTTTTGTTTTTTGTTTTACCTCTATCAATTTTTTTTGTTTGAGAAGATGACCCCATGTCAGGGCCTATTGGGGAAGAGGCACCTAAACATGGGGCTTTTTTGGGATATTACCCTAATTTTATTGATACTCACAATAGAAGATTGAGAGAGAGAGAGAGGTGTTTTGTTTTAAGAAAACTGTTTTAATTAGTATGAATTAGATAAGGGCATATCAGTAAACAAAGAAAATGGAAGTTATCAAAAAGATATTTTCAAAATTTTAGGGCCACGTGTAAAGATCTCATTGGGGTGGGAGCATGGTGAGGAAAAAATTTCTCCGACGTGTAACCCCCTAGATAAACTGTGTCTTTTTCGGGTTAACATCATTCTCGGGTTGACCTGTTTTGACCCACAACCCGACGCGACTCATTTACCATTCAATATAGCCTATATCCATAATCTCTGCTAATAACTCATGAAGAGGGTTTTTTTCCTGATGCGAAACTTTTACCAAAAAAGTCCTTTCCCCTTTCACTAAATTGATATATATCTTCTTTTATACAAAGCAGGATTCAAAAACTCAAAAATTCGGCTCGCTCGAAATTTTACTTAGTCGAGTAAACTCGAAAACTACGGGGGTTGACTTGGCGAGTCATAAATGTGTAAAAAATTATTTATATGTATATATTTATACATATGTGTGTAAATTTTCTAATATGAACTAGCCAAATGCAAGATAAAATACATTCAGACGTATCACAGTTTATGAAAACACATTGAAAACATACATCCACCAATTTGGTCCATATATATTTACAGCTAAATCCACATCATAAACTATAGTGAAGGCACTTCATCGTGAAAGAAGGAAATGGTGGACTCATGGGTTACTGCCTTACTGGTTAGTTATGTTTTTCTGTCTAATTACTATTATACCCCATAGTTTACGTTATATATACTGAAATTAGGTTTGTCTCAGTGACTCGACTCGACCAAACTCGTCCGAGTCACTCGTTCAACTCGGCGAGTCGTGATAAACAAGTAATGTGAACGAGTCTACCCATATTTCAATAGAGTCGAATCAACTCGGCCGAGTTTCGAGTTGACTCGACAAGTTTTTAAACCCTGATACAAAGGGTCACTAAGTAATTTCAGTATAATAATTAAACTTTATCCAGTAGTTACCTATAAACCAGGAAACTAACTTTCTTTTTAGCATAAACAAGGAAACCAAATATGATGCGTCTAACAGACGTAGGGTTCCTGGCACAGCCAAAATGGCATGCCATGGGCGGCATGCCATTTGGGGATTTGGCATCCCTTTTTCGTGGTTCTTAATAATAAATTAATATTTTAATTTAAATATACAGTAAAACCTCGATAAATGAATGTTCGATATAGTAATAACCTCGCTTCGATAATAATTTCTTCCGGTCCCGACTTGGGCATGTGTATTAAAGTAATAACCTCGCTAAATATATTAAGTAATAAAAAAAATTGAATCCTTAAAGGCCCAACAAAAATATAAAATAATAATTACTAAAATCCATACAAAAATTTATGTAATATACATACTCTTGAACTTTTATTTATAAATTCATTTTTTTCTAAAATTATGCATCTAAAGTTGTTTGTTTTTTCTTTGTACCCAAACCAAATTCAATCCCATCCTTAACTTTTTGTAGAGCATATACAACTTCAAGAATATTTTGCTCATATTGTAGCAAATAGTTATATAATGTGATTATTGCTTGAAATGCGCTTCTTTTGATGAAACATTAGTATAACTGAACTATCATCAGGATCATGTTCATCTTCATTTGATGTATGACCGCATACTTGTTGTCTTCTGATTTTGTTTCTTTGACCACATTTTTTTTTTGATAATTTGAATTTTATTAATTGAAATTAGAACAAAACAAACAGCCTGCATAAGGTGCACAAAAGGTGCACAAATAGGTTACACTCCGAAAACCAGAAAAACAAGAAAAACTCAGCCTGGGTCTATCTCCCCTCTCAATACTCTCTCCCAGTTGTTAACCAGGTCAACAAACTTGAATCGTTTTCTTCCTGTCCAATTAGCACTCCAAAACCATATTGTTACCTTAATCTCCAAACATACCTCATCCACCTTAATCTCCTTCCTCTTAAAGATTTTTTTGTTCCTTGCTTTCCAAATGCACCAAATAGTTGCATAAGGTAACAATTGCTAGACTTTAGAGGCCCACTATTAAAAATAGATTGAAAATCTCCCGCTAAAATAATAAATATTAATTTATTGATAAATTAATATATTATTCTTTTATCGATAAATAAATAATCTCGCTAAATTAATATATTTTTTCGGTCCCAAGGGTATGCATTTATCGAGGTTTTACTGTACATGTGTATAAAAGTTTATATTTAGAAGACAAAATTTCAAGAAGATATGATTTACCTACCCAAATTTGAGTAGGTTGTGAACTTGTGAAGTACATGAACTAATCCCAATCCATATCAAGTCCAAAACCTTAGACTGTACAATTGACGAAATTATCCAAGAATGTAGTTGATTAGCAATTGGTGCAATGGATGTCTTAAGCTCTTAGTACAAGGTACTTTTAAGCTTAGACTTTGAATAAACGTCTGTTTCTTTTATTATTTGAATATCTTCGAATGAAATTCTAAAGTAAATTTAATATATTCTATTATTATTAATTTAGTGTGATTATATTTAAACAAAATTTTATAGTGCAACCAAACTTTGTATATATGGTACACAAGAAAAATGGACCCTGTATACAAGGGGGAGGGCAAAAGGCATGCCAAAAAAATAGACGTGCATTCACTTAGGGTTTGTTTGAAAACGAATTCCCGCTTTCTTAGGTTTTCTGACAAACCGGGCAAAAATGCGGTAAATGACACATTTGCCGGTTCCTGGCAAATGGTTTATCCGCTAAAATCACTTTGCCATCGTTTGATAAAAATTTGTAAAAAAAACAGACAAATCGCAATTTGACGGTTAGAATGCATTTGATAACACTTTGGCAAATATGGTAACTCATATTTGCCGTTTATATTGGTTTTGATAAAAAATTGGGTTTGGTAAAACCTAGTAGCTAGGGTTAAGTAGCAAAGTTAAAGGTCCATTGGGCTGGGTCTAAAAAAACAAGTCCAAACTTGATTGGGCTGTGACAATGAACATAATCCATTTTTTTTCTTATGAACATTTGTATTCAAGTGACCACATATCACCCAAGTAATGGTTGAGTCACCCTAGCTAGTAACTCAATAACATTTGGCTACCAAAAACAAAAAAAAAAAAAAACTCAATAACATTGTTATTTTTGCGTACGTACATGTATTAAAAAAACACACCCAAATTAACGAAATTGAACAGAAAAACTATATCATCAATATAACACATAATAGATAGATAATTATATACATAGATATATAATAATTATGTCCATAATAGGTTTCCATAAGTTTACATAAACAAGTTTTTGAAAATGTTATCAACACCCATAAGTTAGCCAAAAAAAAAATCCATCAACCTTCCTGTTTAGCCGAACACATAACTAAGACACAACATACAGTGATGCTAGGGTACCACAGCCTTCCTCTGGTTCGGTATGATCTCTTGGTGGACCTGATTCCTCTCTCTGAATCCCAGTAGGCCAAGTCCTGGTAGCCGGTACACGCCCATTCCAAACCTTGTCAGGTTGGTGCTCATCTTTGTGCACAATCTGAATTCCAATTTTCCCCATTCCGTGGGTACGACAAAGAGCCCGACACTCAAACAAAATGTAGTCTCCAACCTTGAGTTTGACAGCATCAATAAAACGCTACCAGCCGTTGTAGCGGAAGTAAAAAGAATCATGACCATCATCACTAACATCAACCCTGAAGGATTGCTTATCAGGTAGGCGAAACAAGAGGCATTTGCAGTCATTGAACCGATACTTGTTAGTAGCAGGAATTTTCTGCAACATAAACGAACAGTGCTAGTCATATATCAAACAGTTCTGGCCATGCTTATATATCAAACAGTTCTGGTCATAAATCAAACAGTTCTTGGCCATGCATATATATCAAACAGTTATGGTCATATATCAAACAGTTCTTGGCCATGCACATATATATCAAACAGTTCTAGTCATATATCAAACAGTTCTGGCAAGAGTTTTCTGCACATGTATATCAAAGAGCTCTGGCCATATATCAAACAGTTTTGGCCATGTAGCACCCATTACTAGCCCATTACTGTGAGGCCCAACTAACAGCCCAAAGCCTATCATTTTATATAAGTCCATACATAAGAACAAGATTTTGCTTACCATGACACAGCAGTTGGTCACATGACCCCTGCTACACTGCTTGATCCAGAAGGGATTATCTGACTCAATTGGCTTCAGTTTGTGTGCCATTGGTTCTCTGTAACACATATTGTAATACCCATAAGATTACAAATTTATTACTCAACATACGTACACAATTTTACACATGATAAGCAACAATTTGTTCCAATTAGACTAGCAATGTTCCATACAAAGCAACAATTTGTTGCTCGACAATGTTAATCCGCAACGGCGTAAGTTATATAATATGTTCCATACACAAGATAATGAATACAAAACACTTTACGACCATTACATGATACATATCAAGACAAAAGTTGTAAGATTAAACCATAAAAAAGATCTCTTTGGAAGATAATGAATACAAAACACTTTACGACCATTACATGATACATATCAAGACGAAAGTTGCAAAATTATTAAACCATAAAAACCTCTTTGAAGAGGTGTTTGGACAGTGGATAGACAAAGAAGTTTTTGTCCTTATACTTTGACTAAAAATCACGGAGTCTTCGAGGTAGTGAAGCCCAACTGAAATCGGTGGCTCTAATTTTGCATGACATTGGAAACCACTCAAACCCCGGAAGATTGCACAAAGTATTTATGTCCATTGTCATTTTTTTATTGTCTTTATTCGCGCCTTAACATTAAATTTTGTGACATTAGAAGTTGTCGTTCCGGTTCGTATAGTTTTCGCAACCTCAATGAGTTCACTGGTTACAAATCGTCCATCGAGTCGACGAATTCTACCTGTCCTATTGGATAGCAATATGGTGCACAAATTGATATCCATATAGGTTGACCAATGTGGGGGATTGGCGTTGTTCATACTTTTAACAATTCTGTGAAAGAAATAAAAATTACAATAATATTTTAGTTGCGTCTTATACATAAATTAAAATGTGTCTTACACATAACATAAATGTCTAGTCACGACTACAACAATCACAATAATTGGCACAATCCCACATACATGGGTTGCCTAAGCAGTGCAAACAATAACCACCATCATCAGGTGGTAAAGAAATGTGCTTCCAATAATTTGCGTAATCACCATGACAAGGGTTTTGAAGACATTTCGCACAAATCATCTCAAGGTCTCCTTCGGATGGTGGCGCTACATGGAATGGATACAAGAATCTAATTCATGGGCATGTTTGATTAGCGCATTTTGCAAAGCATACCCACTGCTTGTCATTGTTCCCCATTCCCTTGTGCATTTTCATCAAACCATCGCACCCAAGGTTGTCACAATGCATGAATGGTTCGATTATTGCCAAACAAGGGAGGAATTCAAACCGCTCGTTTTGGTTAATTTTGTATAACTTGCACGCTTCTCGGATCATTTCATCTTGGTCAGTGATAATAGTTTGCTTTAGGCGAATGAAGTCTATTAAACTAACCAAAAGCTTTGTGCATTCCCAAATATCTTGAAATCGACTAGCTAAGTGGCCTAGTTCCTTTCTTTCAACAACTCCCTCCATCTCGTGAAAACGAGCCGAAATATCCGTCCAATAACTTGTACTGGCATCATTAACCAGAAGACAAGTGTGTATCGATACCCACGCAAAACACAAGTTCTCGTCTTCCTTAGGAGTCAACCACACCATTATCTGAGTTTGATTCTAGTCTTAACACAGTGTCAGATAACATTCTAATACAATGATACATTTACAATCCAAATATAATAAATTATAATATTACCAAAACATTATATGAACAACCAATAAATCTACCTACTCACAGAAGTCAAATGAAGACAATTACCACCTACATACAGTTTTTCATAAAACACTTTTTAAACCTCACACAAACACTCTTTGCCTACAAACGATACTTTGCTGACAGTTTCAAGTACACCGGGTACGCTGGAACATACATTTTTCAATGTGTGTGTAATACTCGGGTATATCTTCCTCAAGGGCAATCCAGTCATCGTCCGTTGCAATCACCATACTTTTTTCATTGTCCCAATGAAATCCTGGATGCTCCTCACATGGCTCAGCGATCAGTTTAGCCAAACATTTAAAATTGCGCAAACGAGACCAGATGTTATCAACATACAAATCCAGCCGAGTGTGCTGATTTAAAACACCAGAAGCCTTGACCATTCCTGACCTAAGACGAACCATAAGTGGACCTGGTGTATCGTCTGCCAGCATAGCAGTGCACATCGTGTGGTCCATATCTGGAGTCCACGCGAACAAACGACGTCCTAAATGGGGATTTTTTGGGGTGTGAATAATTTGCACCATTCCCACTGACTGAAATAATTACAATTATAATTAATACAATGCAACCACACTGGCAAAAAAAAAACGTCTAAATCATGGACAAACAAAATATAACACGTTAACCACAGACATTCAGATTAAACCATTCAGATAATCCAAGTTAAACGATATAGATACATAAAAGTTATTCACAGCAATGTTTAACCATCACATCTAAGACCAGACCCTTCAACAAGAACAAAGACAACACTGAAACAAGATTACTATTGTTCGAACTTGACAACCCCAACAAGAACAAAGACAACACTACTCTGCAGACCACTCATTCCTATTAAAAGGCTTAACATAATTAAGCTTGCTAACCAACTAATAAGCCCTCAGATCAGTATTCATCCCAAGAAATATCTTCGCTTGCTGGTCTTCAACACCAAGAAAGTCAAGACCCTTCAGATACAATACTCTGTCCCCATTGCTTACCTCCTTGATTGCATCACACAGTTCATCGATATTAGGACCAGCAAATGCCATTGCCAAGGTCTTAAGAGCTTCCATGATGCCCACAGCATAATCAGAGTTACTTGGATCTGATGGTCCCAAACGTGACTTCTTGCGCTTATTCTGAATGGGTTGCACTGGGGGTGGAATTGGGTGCGCACGAGGGGCAGATTCATTGCAGTTGCTAGAGCTCTCATTGTTAATTGCGGTTGTTGCAGATGTTTCATAAGATCCAATACCAGCACCAACATCATCCCCCAATTCAGTATACGAATCAGCCCCCACTACATCTATTTATTGTGTATATTCCGTGAGTGAGTGTATAGGTTTTAACCGAAAGCTTTGAAAATAGATTTTTAAAGGAGTATAGTTTACCGGCTACTCCGGGAGATTCCTCAACTTGTTTTTCATCAACTTCATCACCTGCTCATGCCCCTTCACCATTTCTATAGTCGTTACCGATGATGAGGCTCAATTGTTCAAAATATGAAAAATGCTTGCCACGAAGGTTACGGGCATCAGGATGAGCCTGTAAAGCACCCAAAAAAACTTTACCATCCTATAACACATCATTTTACTAGCTAATTGATCAAATTGATAAAAGATCGTGCCTTACCAGAACGTAACGCTCCCATACATCCTCTTCGGCAGCAACAACAGTCTTGTTATCAAAATTAAAGGTAAATCCAAAGCCTAACAAATCCAAAAGTTCCTTACACAACTTGTATCCTTCCTAAGTGTCTTGAGCCTAATCCGCACATGTTCAGAAGTGACACTCATGCGTAGGGCTGCATTGACACTGTCTGCAGCTTTCAAGGATTCAGTCCTTATTCCATTATCAGCTCTGTTACCATTCTTTAACACCTCTTCATACAAGGTGTTTAGTTTTACCTCTTCCATCCTTTTGGACCACCTTATATGGGACTTGGTCGATAGAGTTGGCTTGTCAGATGGAAAGTATTCTGGTGCTGGTGTAGCTTTGCCTTTCTTGGTCTTTCTAGGCTTCCTAAATTGTCCGCTCGACATTGTTGTACCTGATGATATCCATATTCACAATTACACAAATAAACTAACTATTTAATCCAAAAACATATCATCTTAAACAACATACATGCATCCAAACATATCATCTTCAAACATCCATACATGACTTTGTTCATAACATTCAAGACAAATTATTCCAAGTTATTACAACCCAATAAAATTATTCTAAACAACTTCTCAAGTTGATAAATACAACACCACCAAACTCACTCAACAACCCCTTCATTGTAATGAACATAGTTACTCTACATCTCATTTTTTAGGTCATCACGCCATTTAGTCTAAGCCTATGATGCAGTTATGAGTATGCCTCCACCTTGTTTATAAGCACCATCATTCGCCTCAGGGGGGAATCGGTTCTTCTGGTTCCTCCAAGTCTGGCTATTTCATCGGTTGGATCATGATCTTTAAGAAAGTTGTAGATTGCACAACACACCAAAATTATCTTTGTGTGGGTCTTCACATCATGGAACGGTGTTTTCCTCAAATAAGCGAATCGCTTCTTCAACACCCCTATGATCCTCTCAACAACGTTACGTAGCATGGAATGCCGACAGTTGTACAACTCTTCATGAGTTTCTACGGCGCGATTTCCTTGTTCTTTGACATGATATCGGACGCCACGATAAGGTGTGAGGAACCCAGGACTTAATGCGAAGCCCGCATCCGCAAGGTAATAATCACCCTTGGGCAAGGTTAACCGTCTTCCTTGGCGAGTAACCGCACACCTCAACAACCGGCCATCATGCGCCGAGCCTTCCCATCCAGCCAGAACATAAGTGAATCTCATGTCGAACGTGCACGCGACTAGAACATTTTGAGAAATCACTCCCTTCCGGTTATGATACCTTGGATGATCATCGATGGGCACTAAGGTGGAGAAATGGGTACCATCGATTTCACCGACAACGTCCTAGTGAAGATATGACCTAGTTAGTAATCGAACAATTTGAGTCTAGGATGATAAAAAACACGAAATTTTTCTAACCTTAAAATACTGATACCAAAAGACATTGCCAGCACCATCAGCGAGGGGCGAGTTCTGATCAGTAGCATTGACAACCACTTGCCTGTACAACTGTACACAAGCATTTAAGACCAAGTGGAAGTAATGACTCACAGTTTGACCAGAACACCTAAACTCGTGATGTGTTCTTCTACACCGATTGTTGTGACCAACTATAAGCAAGAACATTGCAACTTGTTCTTCAACAAACACGTACCGAGAGTCGGTTAAACCTATAGTCTTCAACCTAGCACATAAGCGATGGAATGCAAAACGCCTCATCCTCAATTGGTCATGGCAGTCATTGTCATTATCGGTATATAAACGAGCTAAAGTTGTGCCTCGCGCTGAATCCCTATTGTAGGTATAGGGAGCCCTAGGAACTCTAGGAACATGGTTACGTCTTGCGTTCGAGGCAAGATATTGCAATAACCAGTCCACAGCTACAATTACAACAGTAGCTGTAACCAGACGTTGATCCTCACTGGACATTCTACATAACAAGCAGTCGGTAAGTATAATAATAAGGTTAATCATTTAGTGGTTAGGAGAAGGTCAATCGTTAATCGTTAATCATTAAATTGGTTAGGAGCGATTATATCAATTCATAAATGGTTAGAACATTCTGGTTCATAATTTAACAAGATCATAGGTGTTAATAAGAGTGCATTTTTAATCAAACATTATAATAAATGGTTAATAATTTTTACATCATTAAATTTAACAAATTCATTACATAGAAACTCACAGTACGAATAACAACTTAATCAACAATGCAATTACAACAACTGGCATCACCAACACCAACTTCTTGACAAACCACCAAAAATCGTTCACCACCACAACATTGTTTGTTCCACCAATGTTTAAGGGTCGACCACTGACTAGTGGAGGTACAGATGCCTGAGATTGAGCGACAGATTGGTAAGATTGACCAGATTGCTCGGACAGTTGTGGCACATGAATAAAAGGCTGGGACAAAAGATGTTGGGGATCACACATAGGACGAGATGATTGACATAATCCATTTGTAAGTTGTTGTTGAAGCAAATGTCTTGCTTCAGCAATAGTATAACCACCACGTCAATCAACGTTTCTAAATCCGTCCGTTTGTGTCTTGCACTCTTCCTAAGTAGTGTAGATACCCGGATAAAACCCACGGCGCACAACGTAATAAGAATACTTACTCATGACCTGAAAATTATTAATTAAAAAGTTTTTAACAGGGTGAGTTATCAGATTTCAATTTATGAATTCATATTTCATTTTGTTATTTAATTAGAATATAGGAGGTTTATTTTCAGGTATAGTTGTCGCAATCACATATATCGTGTGATTCTGAACAGATCTAATAAATAGTGTGATTCTAAACAGTTCTAAATAGTGTGATTCTAAACAATTCTAAATAGTGTGATTCTAAAAAAATTAAATAACCATGGCTGCAATATATTAGTCTAAAGAATTGATACTAAAAACATGGCAGCAATAAATAGTTAGCATTTATATGCTAAAACAATTACAATATAACAAAGTAACAACAAAAAATTGTGACAATATGTCAGCATAATAAATATGTGAGAACGGAGAAATAACCAACCTTGAGCAGCTAAGCTAGACAGAACGCGAGACAACGAACGACGAGAGAAAGCAAGAGACTACCAGGATGAGAGAACAAAGCTGGCAAAAACTATATACATTACTAATAAATATATTGTTTAGAACCATATTCAAAACATTTTAAAAAATAAAGTCATACCTGGTACTAAGAGTGAGGTAGATAAAAATGAAAGTCTGCAAAAAAATAAAAACGATATATCAATCGTTGTTGTACAACAAATATAATTTGAAAAAACAACATCCAAAAAATAAATACAAATAGTGTCAAACAAATAAAACCAACCTGACACAAATGAAACCCGTCTGCAAAATAAAAACAAGTATCAACAAATCATTACAGTAATAGAATCCAAGTAATGTATTCAATAGGGTTTCAAAAAAGTATTAAATTTAAGTTTGCAATATTATACTCATTTTTTAAAAATACATTACTAATATACTGCATTATAATTAAAACCCCCCAAATATAATTTTTCAAACAGATCTAATAACATATCAATTTGAAGTGCAATATTTCTGATCAGTAGAAATTTTTAAACAGTTCAGTAAAAAAGTTACAATTCCATGCATCATTTCAGTGAATTTATGTTGAAATTACATTGAAATAATGTTATATAATAAAAACCCTAAAAAATCTAGGGTTAGGGTTTGAAAAAAAAAATTAAAATTTTAACAATTCAGCACCCTTAAAAATTACTATCACATGCAATTGAAGTGAATTTGTGTTGAAATTACATTAAAACAATGTTGTATCAGAAAACCATTAAAATCTAGGGTTAGGGTTTGAAAAAAAAATTAAAATTTAAACAATTCAGCATCTTTAAAATTACAATTACGTGCAATTGAAGTGACTTTGTGTTCAAATTATATTGAAACAATGTTGTATAAAAAAAACCCTAAAAATCTAAGGTTAGGGTTTGAAAAAAAAAATTAAATTTTAACAATTCAACACCTTTAAAATTACAATTATATGCAATTGAAGTGACTTTGTGTTCAAATTACATTGAAACAATGTTGTATAAAAAAACCCCTAAAATCTAGGGTTAGGGTTTGAAAAAAAAAATTAAAATTTTAACAATTCAGCACCTAAAAATTACAATTCAATGCAATTGAAGTGAATTTATGTTGAAATTACACCGAAATTATTGTATATTAAAAAAACCCTAAAAATCTAGGGTTGGGGTTTGAAAAAAAATGAATTTCAACAGTTCAACACCTAAAAATTACAATTCGATGCAAATGAAGTTAATTTATGTTGAAATTACACCGAAATTATTGTATATTCAAAAACCCTAAAAATCTAGGGTTAGGGTTTGAAAAAAAAATTTTAAATTTCAACAGTTCAGCACCTAAAAATTACAATTCAATGCAATTGAAGTGAATTTATGTTTAAATTACACCAAAATTATTGTATATTTGAAAAACCCTAAACATAATCAACTTCTAAAAAAACGAAAACAACAACAACAAATATAGTGAGGCAACTAAACAGAGACCACGAACTGAAATAAACAACAACAAAAATGTAGCAACTAAACAGAGACGACGAAGAAGTGAAATAGGGTTTTTTCTGTGCAAAAAAATTAGAAAAGAAAATGAAGAAGTGAAATGAAGAAGAAGAAGAATAAATCTGACCTTTTTGAAGTGAATCGCCTTCACAATCGCCTTTGATGCGCCGCCATGAAAGAGTTTGAGTTCTTGTTTAGAAGAATAGGGTTTTTTCTCTGCAAAAATACTATTTATACCTGGCAAATTTTATCAGGTTAAGTGGCAAAACAAATTTTGCCTAGGGTTGAGTCAAGCAAACTTTGTCCGCCTTGAAGCTGGAATTGAGGCAAATTTGTGGTCACGTGCAGGTATTGGGGCAAATAATGCCTGATCACCCAAGTGGTTATCAAACAGTGACAAATACCAAAAAAACGGGCAAAACCAGATTTACTGCAGGAAAACGCTGTTATCAAACACCACCTTAGTATCCATAATGGAAGTGTGCCAACCGCCAAAGGTGGCCAAAGATAAAAACTACTAGAATACTAGATGCTGTGATATAATATGGAGTGTATGTATTACCACTTATGTTTTGTGGGAGCATTAAAACCATCGCATGGGTGTGGCTTTTTAATTGGTACAATTATGCAAGGTGAAAGAAGTCTAGGGTGCAACAAGGTTCCAGAACATTTTGTAACTCCACAAACAGTGCTATTACCACAATCACAACTAATCAAACAAGCAAATCAGTGAACAGAAAGTAAATGAACACGCGATATGATATTTTTTAACGTGGTAAAACCCAATATGGGAAACGTCCACGGTTGTCCTCGCGACAACAAATAAATCCACTAGATGAAAAGAGATGTACAAACCTATCAATTACTTGCAATCACTGTGAGTTGACACTACTGGTTATCTCTAACACCTTGACTTCACCAGAGTACCTTGATGTACGCACAAGACACTCGACTTCTTCATGAACGCACAAGAAGACTCGAAGCCGATCTCAATAATCAATAAAGAAGAAGAAGATTAATGGAGAGGAAAGAATGAGTTCAATCACCAAAACACAACCCTAAACAAACTCAAGAAGAAGACTTCAATTGGACGGCCAAAGAACTGATTTATTCTTTAGTTGAAAAACAATATATAGTTAGGGTTTTGGAGGAGAGAGAAAATGGGCCGAAACTTGAAAAACACACCACGACGTACGTACGCCCTAACTAGGTACGTACGTCCCTGAACGAGAAAGTGATCTGTTGAACAGAACGTACGTACGTCCTAACTAGGTACGTACGTCCTAACCAAAAATAAAAGATCTGCCCAACCCTACATACGTATGTCCTAACTAGGTACGTACGTACTGCACCAAACAAACTGACAGACTTGAGATAAGAGAAAGAATACTCTGGACGACGCTCACACATCAAGGTATTCCTAATAATGAGATCAAGGCGAGATAACTTCGGACACACCAAGTCACAAAATAATGTCAAACAACCGAATGCCGGTTTCAATCTCCCCATTTGACATTTATTTTGTGACAAAAATCTATGACTCTAGAAGCACTTATAATACGTGCTTACAAACCCAAACCAACGGTATTTATAATACATACCTACAAGAACACTCACACTCAAAATGTAACAAGTCACCATCACTTGATATTCAACTCGAGCAAAAAACTTTGATCATCAGAGACGAGACGGAAGCTAGAAAAAATTCTGAACCAATTAGAGAAATAATGGAAGCTTGTAGAACAACTCCCCCATACTTCATGAACTCCAAGTTTTAATACTCGAGCTCCCCCATAACTATACAACCTCTAAACATCAACACGTTCACTCCCCCATACTTGTAGCGTACCTGAAACATGACCCAAAAATACACTAACAGAGAAGAGAATGGTGTTAGTATTAGAGTCATAAATCTCCCCCTTTTTGTCACAAAGAGTGAACAAAGGAACAAAGAAATAGAACCTACCAACAAGATTTAGTGAAAACCAAAATAGACAATAGAATATCAAACACAAAAACAAGATAGAGAGTTTCCCTAACAATTAAATATCTACTGAAGAATATCAACCACAAACAAAAGCAAAACACATTAACAATAAGCAATAGATCTAAAACCAGTACACACAAGTAAGCTTAAATAGTACCAATACCATGTTGCGATACACATGATTCCAAAGAAGAAAACAGCTCATCGATCTAACGATCCATAAAACAATCAGTTAGGATGAAGTGACAAGAACTAGAAAGACTCCCAAATAAGGAATAACCAACCAATTGCAGAATGTAGACCTGAAGGTCAAAGGGCAACCTTTCCCAAAGATTGATTAGAACCATATTTGGATCCAAACTCGGCCTGTTGAGATAATTGAACCATGAGCAGCCTTGCAGTAATCACATACTTGAGAGGTCTTTTGATACTCAAGAAAATCATAATCCACCCCCATACTGTCATTGAGACGAAGAATAGGATTGAACAATAACCGACTTGAAGTAAGACGATAGGATAGAGGACCATAAGATCGAGAAACGGCTATAGTCCGAAACAACGACTTAGAAGAAGGAGGAGAAGAAGAAGAGGAAACCATTAAAGAGCAAGAAAAGAAGTAAGAAGAGAGTAACCACGAGAAGAAGATACACAAACAAACCCTAAAAGGATTAAGAGAATCCAACATGTAATAAGTGGATGAGACCAAAACACCATGTTAATATAGCAAGGACCATTGGTTGAGGTAAATGGGCTTAAATTAAACCAAATAGGCCAACTGCGACCGAGACGTACGTACCACCTAACGACGTAGGTACGTTGAGACAACAAGAACAACAACCTGGTAAGGAGACGTACTTACCTCATAACAGCGTACATACGCTACTAAAAAAATATTTGTCCCCCATAACGTACGTACATTATAACGACGTTCGTACGTACGATTTTTTTTTTTTTTTTTTTTTTTTTTTTAGAAAAAAAATAGACCGATTGCTGAGAAGCACTACAAAAAATCCAAAATCAACCAAATTCCTAATCAACAAAAATAGAGAGCAATATGTAAGAGCAACAATAAGAATCCAAAGAATTGAGATGTATCATAGTCCAAAAACTTGGTGAGTGATGGAACAAAAACATGCAAGAATATAAATGCGAAGATATATCCCAAGACCAAAATCTTAGAGAACCGCCTGGTGCAAGACACATTGATGGATTGGGAAAAAGAAATGAACCAAAACATAAGATCCTTGTAATCACATACACTTAAGGTAGATCAGAGAAAAACTCCAGAGGACATCAGTCAAGGTCATGGAGTAAGCAAGGCAAAGACATTTGCTAAAAGAGAAAAACAATTTAGGAATTCCACAAACAATTCAAAGGATTTTTTTTTTTTTTTTTTAAATTGTTGTAGTAAAGATAAAACAGAAATGTCATTCCCGTGTGGGAGGGATTAATTACCTCCATCTTCAACCAATACACGAGGGTAGGGTGTAGGCTACATCTTTTCGGCAAAAACACACTCAAGAATTGCAATACCATAATAACGTGCAACACAAGAACTAACATCTCTTGAGTGCAACCGTCAGAGCATGACCCTCACAGCCCCAATGGGTTCTTAGCCAACTGATTATGCTCACAAGACATTCAAATGGCTGGAGATTTCTTGAGTTATTGAACACTTACAAGAGGTGAGAAAGATGGATAACAAAAGAATGAATAACACAAGGATAAGAGATCAATCATGACCACAACTCAATTCAATAAAACAGAGAACAACTTGGAACAGGAAGAAAAAGGAAAGGGATATACCAACACCATATTCATGCGTGCATGTTGTGCAATGTGCAAAAAGAGCAAGGAGAACGACCATGAGACACACCAAAAACTTACAATGACAAAAAGAGATTAACCCAAACATATTCCACTTTATTCAATGGAAAGAACCAAGAAAATAATCAGAAGTAAATGCTTTCAACAATAGAGAAAAACTTAACAAAAACCAAAACCATAAGGACTCACCAGGCAAGATAAGAAGAACCCACAACCTCAGAAAGAAGACAAACAAATAACGAAAAATGAGACAGAGATAGAGGATACCGAGGGAAACTCAAGGAAGAGGAACAACCCCAATGGATTTACATAGAGAATGGAAACGAGCCGCATCGAGAGGCTTAGTAAGAATGTCTGCTAACTGATGCTCTGTAGGAATGAACTCCATGGTGATGTCACATTTTTCAACAGCCTCTCGAAGAAAATGATGACGAATATCAATGTGCTTAGTTCGAGAATGTTGAACAGGATTCTTCGAGATGCTAATTGTGCTAGTGTTGTCACAAAACAAATCCATCGTCTGCTGTTGAATACCATAGTCCCGAAGCATTTGACGCATCCAAAGAAGTTGTGTACATGCACTAGCAGTAGCTATATATTCAGCTTCACAAGTGGAAATGGATACCGATGTTTGCTTCTTGATATACCAAGAAACAAGATTATTCCCCACATGAAAACAACCACCACTCGTACTGTGACGATCATCAAGGTTGCCACCCCAATCAGCATCACAATAAGCTGCCACAATACTATTAGTATCTCGGGTAAACCACAGTCCATGATCAAGTGTGCTACCAACATACCGAATGATACGTTTAACAGCAGTGTAATGAGACTCTTTAGGATTAGCCTGAAATCTAGCACATACACCAACACTATAAGCAATATCTGGACGACTAGCAGTGAGGTACAAAAAGCTGCCAATCATACTACGATACTCACGGATATCAACAGACTTACCTAGGATGTCCTTACCAAGGCGTACCTTCTCACCCATGGGAGTATCATGGCAACCAGAAGAGTTGAAGCCAAACTTCTTGACAAGTTCCTTGGCATACTTGGTATGATAGATAAATGTGCCATGATTAAATTGCTTCACCTGCAAACCAAGAAAGAAGGTTAGTTCGCCCATTAGACTCATTTAGAATTCGGAACTCATCAACCTAGAGAAGGACTCAGAGAGAGAGGAACAAGTGGATCCAAACACGATATCATCAACATAGGTTTTCGTTCAGAAGGCTGACGGGCTCCTCGTTTCCAAGAAGAAGAAAACAGGAGGATGAGGCTACTCCTATTCAGCAGAGGCCTAGAAGAACGGCCCCCGAGAGGAGACTTGCGCCAAAAGCACATCTTTCTCCCTTCTCTGAATGAACAGAGTGCGGTCAACACTACCACGAGCAAAACTTTTCCCTAACAAGAAGGATGTCAGACGTTCATACCACCCATGAGGGGCTTGTTTTAGACCATACAAAGCTTTCTTTAATTTGAAGACATGATTCGAAAAATGATGATCGACAAACCCCTCGGGTTGCTCAACATACACTTCTTCGTTTAGAAAACCATTCAGAAATGCACTCTTGACATCCATCTGGTACAATTTAAAATTTAAATGACTGGCCAACGCAAGAAGTAGCCTGACAGGCTCCAACCTAGCCACAGGCGCAAAGGTTTCACCGAAGTCAATACCCTCAATCTGACTATAACCCTGAGCTACCAGCCTAGCCTTGTTTCGCACAATCTGTCCATATTCATCCAGTTTATTTTTGAAAATCCACTTGGTTCCAACAACATTAGTATGAGTCGGTCTAGGAACAAGTGTCCACACATCACTCCGCTTAAACTGACCAAGTTCCTCCTGCATAGCAACTAACGAATCATCATCAGTAAAAGTATTAGTAACATTTTTAGGTTCAATAGAAGAAACATAACAAACATAATGAGCACAATTCGTCTATTTGGCCTGTCTACGAGTCTGACGCTGATCATTAATGTCGCCAATGACATCTCCAATAGAGTGATGTTGTTTTACACGAGCCGAGGCTTTCTCAAACAACTCATCAGGCTCAACAGTCGTTGTTGGAGGATCCTGAGGGACGTCAGGTGCTGTAGGTGTAACTGGATCATCAGACGCTTGCAAGTCACTTTCCATAGTGGGAAGGTCATCCGAATCAGCATGTGGGCTGACAGAGTCATCAATCAGAGGTGGGGAAATTGGAGAAACATCCACAGACTCTGATAAAGGTGAAAGAACCGCAGAATCCTGAGCACCAGTAATAAGAGAAGAGTCAAAAATAATAGTGTCATCAACAACAACATTAAACGATTCCATGACTTTGCGAGTGTTATAGTTAAATACTCGAAAAACTCTACTATTAGAGGAGTAACCAAGCAAAAGAGCAACATCACCTCGACTGTCAAACTTGGAAAGGCTTTCTCGGTCCTTGCACACATAACAAACGCTACCAAATACACGCATATATTTGAGGTTCGGTTTCTTACCATACCACAACTCATAGGCAGTTTGAGTAGTACCAGACCGTAGATATACACGATTTATAATATAACATGCAGTGTGGACCGCCTCTGCCCAAAACTTCTTAGGGACATTCTTGGCATGTAGCATAACACGAGCCATTTCCTGAATGACACGATTCTTTCGTTCAGCAACTCCATTTTTCTGTGGAGTGTACGGAGCCGAGAATTCTTGCCAAGTACCATTAGCAATGCAATATTCGATAACACCTGTGTCTGTGAATTCCCCACCTCTGTCACTACGAACATGTTTAATTTGAGTGTCTTTCTCATTTTGGATATGAAGACATATCCCCTGAAACTCAAGAAACGCATCAGATTTTTCAAGCAAAAAGGACACCTAAGTAAAACGAGTAAAACCATCAACCATGACTAAAATATACCGTTTACCACCTAAGCTCGGAGTGCGAGTGGGACCCATGAGATCCATATGAATGAGCTCCAATGGAGATGATGTGGTAACAAACCTTTTCTTGGAGTGCGGACTACGTATTTGTTTATCTATTTGACATCCTCCACACACAATGTCACGAACTTTGCCAAGTTTTGGGACACCCCTAATGAATTCATTTCGTGTCAAGTTATCCAGGAGTTCAAAGTTGACATGTCCAAGATTTTGATGCCACAACTGGACCTCATTCAGTTTGCTAGTCAGACAACTAACAATAGGTGGAATCGGTTGTATAGCATAGCAATTGTCCGTGGTACGCTTACCTGTCATAATGCACTTGCCAGAACTATCAAGAACAGTACAAACATTTTTATAGAAATTGACAGTATGATTAGTGTCACACAATTGGCTAATACTAATCAAATTAACACGTAAACCATCAACTAGCAAGCAAACATCATTCGAAGATAAACCAATACCATCCACAAAACCTTTACCAATCACAGGGGAACGTTTACCATTTCCAAACGTGACACTACCACCATCAATGGCAGTAACAGAGGAAAAGAGTTTAGCATTAGCAGACATATGTTTTGAAGCACCACTATCAAGTAACCATTCACTGCCGGAGCTAGAAACGTGGAGGGCAGTAATAGCCACATTGGAAGACTTACTTGCAAAACTACACAAACAAGAATAAGATGAATATTGGAAAGGTTGATAAAAATGTGACAGATGTGAAGGAGATGTCCAGGAATGAGATACACGATTATTCACATCACACTGAGAAGCCCAATGTCCAGGCTGACCACACAAGAAACAATCTAGTCCATGTCTACGACCCTGTCGAAGAGCACGTCGAAAAGGTTTCCACTTATTTCGAGTGCCCACCACAGCTTTGGTTGGAGAGCCACCCGACTTTGTGACCGGAGGAGTGGGTAGTAATGGCAGCAGTTCAGGAGATGACAGCCCATTGTAACTTACAGAGGACTTGAGACGAAGAAGTTCCTTTTTAACATCCTCTAATTCACTAGTCAAGATCCTACACCGAGCTTCGCATTCAACATTGTCATGCTCAAGATCAGCGAGATTGCTTAACAATTTAACTTTTTCAATACGCGAAGAATCAATCTCCTAATCCAAAGCTAAAATGGAGGACGAGCTACAAGATAGTGAATCAAGTCTCTCTTGAAGAATACTACTCGTCGCTTCCCACCGTAGACATTCTTTCTTAGATAAACGATAGAGAGTAGCCCAATCATCATTCTCAACAAGAATTAATTCCTTATCACCATTACTAGAGCAATTTTGACTACAAGTCGATTGCTCATCAGATAATCGAGCCACAAGCGAAGTAAAAAATGACCTCGAGTAAGACATAGCACTTAACGGATCTCCGCGTAGCCATTACGCTCCATAACTGGCGCCCTGCGACTGATACCAACTGTAACTCCACAAACAGTGTTATTACCACAATCACAACTAATCAATCAATAGAAAGTAAATGAAGACGCGATATTCTTTAACGTGGTAAAACCCAATATGGGAAACGTCCACGGTTGTCCTCGCTACAACAAATAAATCCACTAGATGAGAAGAGATGTACAAACCTATCAACTACCTGCAATCACTGCGAGTTGACACTACTGGTTATCTCTAACACCTTGACTTCACCAGAGTACCTTGATGTACGCACAAGACACTCGACTTATTGATGAACACACAAGAAGACTCAAAGCCGATCTCAATAATCAATAAAGAAGAAGAAGATGAATGGAGAGGAAAGAATGAGTTCAATCACCAAAACACAACCCTAAACAAACTCAAGAAAAAGACTTCAATTGGACGGCCAAAGAACTGATTTATTCTTTGGTTGAAAAACAATATATAGTTAGGGTTTTGGAAGAGAGAGAAAATGGGCCGAAACTTGAAAAACACATCACAACGTACGTACGCCCTAACTAGGTACGTACGTCCCTGAACGAGAAAGTGATCTGTTGAACAGAACGTACGTACGTCCTAACTAGGTACGTACGTCCTAACCAAAAATAAAAGATCTGCCCAACCCTACGTACGTACGTCCTAACTAGGTACTTACGTACTGCACCAAACAAACTGACAAACTTGAGATGAGAGAAATAATACTCGGGACGATGCTCACACATCAAGGTATTCCTAATAATGAGATCAAGGTGAGATAACTTCGGACACACCAAGTCACAAAATAATGTCAAACAACCGAATGCCGGTTTCACATTTTGCTTAAATTGGGATGGCCTCTTAAGAGTTTGACAGGTCACTCAGAAATGAGTGCAGCAGAAGCAGTAGCAGGTTCGCAGCAGCAGCAGGGTCACAAGAGCAACAGAAACAAGATCACAGCAGCAACAGCAGAAGTAATGTGGGCTGCCTCGCGGTGTGGCAGTTGAATTGCCTCTTTTGCGATGCGTATCGATATAGTCGATGATATCTTCCAGGTTATTATCTTACTGTTGAAGTAAAGCTCGT
Organism: Aquilegia eximia; assembly: GCA_023053565.1. Taxonomy (NCBI): domain Eukaryota; kingdom Viridiplantae; phylum Streptophyta; class Magnoliopsida; order Ranunculales; family Ranunculaceae; genus Aquilegia; species Aquilegia eximia. Next base: position 25,100,318 of record JALIGU010000001.1, read on the forward strand.
TGGAAGCCTTTCTGTATTACCAACATACCATATCCAGGGAGACAGGCAAACGTTGCTTGAATATATGCATGGCTACCCTTCACCGCGTGTTTTGAATCATAAGTTGTGCTTCAAGTTGAGGTGTGTTTGTTTTATTAGACAAGCAAACGTTTGAAGGAATTTGCAATGACACTAAACCACTGATTTGAGGATAGGGAACATCGCTTTGATTATTATGAACTCGAATTACAAGTCTAGACTCTCGAAAGTCCAGAAGAATTCAAATATTTTGCAGACCTGGCTTTTCACTTTGACCAGGCTGCTCTGTTTTGGGTATTGCAACGTGTGTTCACTATGTATTTTGGAAACATCCTGTACCTCTTTTCACAGCATATTGACTTTCATGGTTTACGACAGAAAAAAACATATGTATGCCAATACAATCAGTACTAAAAACCATCAAATTTTATTAGCTATTTAGCTTGATTGAGCACAAGCTACTGTCAAAATAGGTATTTGTATGTGTTATCTGTTTTCCCAAACTCTTTATTACATTAAAAGATATAAATACAAGAAACAAGGAGACCTTGGCGAATTTCACCAGCAGATCTGCGATGGTGGACAATGCAAGCAAGATTAAGTATAACAACCCTTAGACATTTTTTTCCGGTACAAATACCTCTTCTGGCGAATAAAATAGGATGATATCAGCTTCCTCAGGCAACCTGAAACTCACCTTCTTCTTACTCTTTCCACTTTGGCTTCTACTAAGTGAAGAAGAAGTCATCAAATCAGCTTTTCTAGCTTCCACATCATTCATCACCAAGTCCAAACTCTCTTCTGGTTTAGAAGTAAGTTGTTCATCATTGACTCTACCAATAGATGGATGTACCCTTCTGGAAGATTGCCTAAACACATGAAGTTCACCTGATGAATTGATGCTGTCAGGTTTCAAGTTCCCTGGAGAAGTTGTTAGCCATTCCTCCAATGTTAACTTCTTTAATTTCACTATCTTTTTCACCTGAGGCTCTAACTGCAACTGCTTCCTCTTGGTCATGATTTTAAAGCAGCCTCGCTTCATTACAGATGTAATTAACGTTCCACGATGAAAGTGTTGGTCGTCAGACTCATATTGATCTTCCAATCGCTTTCGAGTACTTGACTGCCTGAATGTACATAAGTTTCCTCCCATGTTTCTCCTCTAAGGGAATATGAATCACTCATGCATGAATGAAGAAGAAGAATCACAAGACAAAGATATATATATATATAAGGAGATGCTTAGACGGAGAGGCCTAGAGATGAGAGCTAGATTCATGGATAATCTTGATAACCTAGTTGTTATCAATATCAAAGATGAATCTACAATAACAAAGTTAAATAACAGCTCTGTTCTTAATGATCAATAATAGTTGGATTAATTTGTTATTGGTATAATCAACATGTCACACATGTTTATGGTATATTAGAAAGAAGCCCTTTTGTTATTTGAATCTCTGGTGTTTTTTCTGCTGCTTGTCTTCATTTGGTTTTTTATTTCACTTATTCTACACACAAGACATAGTTTATTGGCTTCTTTCACTTCTAACTAAGCCTCAAGTTTCTTGGCTTCTTTCACTTAACCTTTAAGCATTGAACCAGTTGACAAAATTGGTGATGAAAGCAAAGATGGTCTGCACTGTCTTGGTTTATCACCAAGTATATCTTTCACTTGTCTACAAGACAAGTTGAGACAAAACCTTCAATAAATACTTGGTGGTTTTGTGGGGAATGATTCATTTGATGTTGTTTTGAACAATTTTGATCCAGAATCTATGTCGTCCACCCAAGGTAACTGAAAGTTTGTAACAAAACACAAAGGTTCCAAGATCCCTTTTATCATAATGAATCGGCTAACAAAATTGTAGAACTAACCTCCAACCTGTAGCTTACAGCCTTACACTCCTTTAGTCCTTTGTAAGTCCTTCAAATTAATGGTGAATAAATTAAGGGAGTGAGGGAAGACTATTCCAAATGGATGTGTCTTGTGTAACCCATAAGAGGACCTTATGCATATTTGTTTATTAAATGTCGAACAACTAATGCCATTGGGAAAAGTTGCAAAAGAGAGGAGTACCTTGTGTTTCGAATGATGTTACCAAAGGATTATTAAAGTGGAAGTGGAAGTGGGAAGTGGAAGGGATATGATGCTCATGAGTCACAAACTGGGTAAAACTGAACATAATTGGGTTTGGCAAGGAATGTAGAAAATCTCCCATATGCAATTGCTTAGGTACTTGGAAAAGGTAGGGCTTCACAGAGGAGCAACAAATAGGTAGGGTGCATAGTGACAGGACTGCTTCTGCAAGGAAACTGAAGAGTTCAGTTAAACCACCAGGAGTATGTATTGACATATGCTGTATTATGGTAATTAACCTTCCAGTAGTGACCGTGCAGACCCAAATTAATTGCTCACAGCTCCACCATAAACGTAAGGGTATCTTTGATGTGCTGGGGGTTGTACCGATCTGTGAGGATGTAAAAACAAGCCATATGGTTTGCCTTCGAGAGAAAAGGCAAACTGTATGACTGCATACACTAAAATGTCTGACATGTAATAATAATAATAATAACAAATTTAAAACAACATTCCTCTGAATTCTGTTAAGTGTTAAACTTCATTTCACTAGATTTTCCGATATCTTTTACTGTGGGGGTAGTCCTTGAGTACCTGACACCCAAAAGCATGTTTTTCTCTATTTCTTTTCTATTTTTCCTCTAGTTCTCCTCAAACACATTTTAGCGGACTGACCTTGGTCCGTTATTCTAATTATAGCTTATAAGTACAAAGTCCGTTCCATTTCTCTAAAACTTCAGAAATTCAAAAGTCTAAAAATAAAAGAACCACAGACGGGTATCTAAAATGTTTTGTGACTTTGTCAGAATGGAAAAGATCTTTGGAGGATGATAGAAACTACATATATAATAAATTAGCATCAATCCCTAACAAAGAGTCTCAAAGGTTGCTATTAAAAGCTTGCAAATGCCAGTATACATTACAGCTTCCCACTCTAATTAATTTCACAAATAATAGATAGATTCCTGACTAATATCACATACCTACCTACCATTACAGTTTCTTCCATGATCACGGCGTAGACGGCATTGGATCAGTACCTGAGATATGTGAGGCTGCATCCTCTTTTGATATGGAAACATAGTTCAGAGGAGCTATAGGTCTGGAATTGTCCCTTTTTCCTTCTTTAGTCATGGATCTGACACCATTTCCGCCACTTTGATTAGCGTTCAGCGACAACCGCCGGGTGGGAGTACCATTCGTTCCACCTCCATTTGCACGTGGACCAACTACCTTCTTAGGACCAAGTGGCCTATTAGGACTTGGTCTTGTAATAAATTCGGGTTCAGTAGTTATCTGCTCCTGGAACTTTTTCTGGTCCTGCACGCGATACAAGTGCAAATGAGATTGACTAAGGAAATCATGTATTTACATGAAGAACATAGCTGGCAATAAGACACTTGCCCTCATTCTCCGCTTCTCTTCTTCTCTTTCATGCCTTAGCATGGCATATTCGTCTAGCATTGCGAGTAGAGGAACACCATCATACGCAAATGATGCACCACGATCATCTTCCCACATTCGAGTTTTAGTCACTAAGGTGTCAACAAGTGCTGCAGACAAAAAAAAAAAAAAATTAAAACTTGATAGAATAGATGCTAAACATCAAAGACCTTGTTCTGACTAGCCATATAACAATGTTCAAAAAGTTTTGATGCTTCATAGACTGTGGCTCATATATGTGAGACGCAAGTATTGTGCTTGATGCAGGTATGACATATCAGGACCTGGAACGGAATCTTAAAAGATTTGGATACAGGGACACGGTTTGGGATTTATATGTAAACCGTTATTTCGACAAAGAAAAATATTTCTGCCTCTCTTTCATATTTTCCATCATAGTTTAGGGTAAAAAAAATTCTCTAACATGAATCATATGTGTAAGCTTGGTAGTGCATCCTCGTGTGTCTGAATGTGTCCAATTTTATGCAGAACTGATCTGCATTCTTCCTTAATGGTTAATATAATATGTACTAACTTTGTTTCCACTTTCCCTTTTTTATCATGTGCATATATCATTACAGGGAATCTCTGAAAACATAATTGATCATTACTGTCTTTAGTTAGTTACTGAAAAGAGCACCTCCAATAAGTTTGATGAATAGCTAGGAAATGTAAAGAATAGCCTTGTTTCGTCAGAATGTAAAAGATCAATAGTCATGCATAAATCTATGACCCAGTAGTTCTAAATAACAGGCCATTGTTTTCATTTGGAAAGAACTATACCTGGAATTTTGTTCACCAGAACACGAGCTTTCTCTGCTCGCTTGAGGTTTATGTGTGCACCTCTGCTGGAATTATATCTGTTCTCATCCTGTTCCAGAAATTTCCAAATAGAGATCAAACCCTAAGAATAGTTACAAAAGAAAGCTATTTGTTCACGGAGAATGCATGTATTTTGGCAGGAGGCGGATAGTTAACTGAAAAGCTATGCTCTTGTTCTGTCCTGGTTATCTTTTCTTTTTGAATACATTTTTAAACTGGTTTGTTCACTGATCAATAATAAGTATCTGTAACAAACTAGCATTCTCCTCAATACACAAGCACACAATGATACCAATACATCTGACAGACAGATATGTAACATGTGAGTGCCGGGCAAACCAATGCCTAGGTTCTTACTTTCTTTCATGTACTCTTGTCAGAGAAACAAAGATCTACTAGGATGCGATAATGTGATATAATGCATTATGAAAGCAAGCAGAATTGCTTACAGAAACAAAATAGACATATGATTACCCGATTGTAGTCTTCAAGCCAACTCTCTTCTTCACAAGCTGCCATCCACTTTTCGACCTTATCCAATATATCTTTTCTGCTGAGAGCCTCCTCTTTCGCTCTTACAATTTGGCTGTCCATATCAGCCAACAGCTCAGATGGCTCAACATTTGCACAATCAATCATAGTCATGATCTTTTCTCGAGCAGCTTCCGGATCTATTTCTATGTGAGCATGGGCATATATCTCTTCAAGTTCACCTTGTTTCTTAAAAGCAATCTCCTTCATCCTGCTGGCTTTTAGCTGATCAAGTCGATCAACTTCAACCTCGGCCTAATTGGGAAAAAGAAGAAAAATCAGAATACAACTAACTGACTCTAACTAAATTAAGTAGTTAGACATGAATTTCTAAAGAGTAGAAGACTTGGCAAACCTGCTCGATCAGATCAAGAGCAAGGGCTCCGGGGATGGTAACCTCATCCACTGAAGCCGAGACATTACATGTAACATGGTCAAACAAGCTTCGCTCCTCTATGGAGGTATCCATCAGGTTCCACAAGTCCGACAGTTGTACTGCAAGCTCTTGAAGCTGAATACAGTTGTTATGCCATAGTTATTACCCATATATCAATTAGGCAACTATAATGATATACTAAATCTACTAAATTTATCCTTAACTTTATTTCTACATGGCCCCAACAAAATCTTGTGAGGATAAATTTTAATTTTGGTTGAATGTAATTTTATTCGTCTTTGTAAAAACGATAATAAGAAAGGAATAGAATGAAAGAACTTATTGACTTGAAAGATTGTCCAAACACCCAATATTATACTCGAAATACATATGTTGGTAGAGTCCAAATGGAGAGGATATGTTTGTGGTGTGTGTTGTATATGCATATAAAGAAGTTGACAAACTTAGAGAATATGTATCATAGAATCGAAAACTTCTGTTGGTGGCTGACACTGAAGATAAAGTTCATGTTCCAACAGTCACTTGTTAATGCACAAATAAATAAGAGTACAAAATACAGTGAGCATTACTTCGAAGTGACCCACCTCCAGAAAGGATTTGATAAAACCCTATAATAACTGCTGGGGTCCCACATACTTAATATAAAAATAAATAAATACTCCCTCCGTCCAACTTTTATAGGCGCTTTTCAGCCTTTTTTTTGCCCCAAAATCTTGTCCATTTTATCATTCTTAAGGTGAAAAATAATCTAGATTACCAAATTACCCTTATTAATTTTGCATGGTTATCAACCATTTCAAAGTCTTATTCCAATTTTCTAAGTTTGAATATCTTGAAGTGGAGTATTAAATTAAGGACAAAACTGGAAATGTTTGTAAAAAATTTATTACTTTTGCATCATTAACTATGGTTTCTTAATCCATGTGTAAACACAAAAGGCGCCCATAAAAGTTGGACGGAGGGAGTAATAAAAATACATGGGAAGAAGTGAAGAATTAAACAATATATAAAGGAAATCCCACACTCTCTTCTTTGTAAAATTAAGATCTTTTAATCTTATCTTCCTGTATGTAAACTCTTCTTAATCAAATTTATTGTTTGGAAAAAAGCTTTTTTCTTAAATTACTCCATTGTTGATAAGAATTTTGAGGATTTGACTTTAATCCAAAACAAATGCTTAACAAAAAAAAATAAAAGATTGTTCACTACTTTTGATTATTTTATTAATGGCTAAAATTCTTCTACAAACAAACAAAGAAGATTTAAAAGTTGAAATATTTTAGTGATTCACAACTTATTTTGAAAGAAATTTGGGTAAAAGTATAGAGGTTGGTGATGTAAAAGTATAGAGGTTGGTGATGTTCAAGGAATTTCTCCTTTCAAAACAAAAAAATCCCCTTCACCAACTATACTATACATAATTTTGGCATAGAAATTAAGGAAAATATCATGAAGTCTGCTTCACTTGGTTTTAGTAGAGACGGAGAAGACAGAAGCTAAATTAAGGTTTAATAAATTTGTGCTAATAAAAAAACAAATTAAAAACAAATTTGACTTTGACTCATTTAATGTACTGCAAGGTGTCAATAATATAGAGGGGTTCTATCCACCACTTGATGGAGGTAGGTTCCTTCAAAGTATTTTCCAAATACAGTGATAGTTTCCCTCTTCTAGACTTCTGCGTTCATCTACATGAGAGAGATGCATAGCTATTAATATACGTAAATGCTTATCAACCATCATTTAAGAAATACCTCAATATGCTCATTTGATGTTTCTAAACCTACAAAGTAATAAATAAAGTTTGACCAAGACAAAATATTTCGACTAGATGTCAAAATTATAAGAAATTTGAGACCAACGAGAGCAACTTGGGAATATACACAATGTTCTACCATTAAAAGACTGACAAAAAAGATTTACCTTTTCAAGCCTTCGCTTCTTATCTTCTTTTAGTGCTAATACCGTCTTAGCCAACATGGACAGAGTATCATTGCTAATGCTCTTGGACTGGACACCAACAGAGTCATTTAAGCTAGGATGAACTTCAGTAATGGTACTAAAAAAATCCATCCCCAACACAGCACACAGATCATGTACAGTGCTTACAAAATCAAGAACCTTGTGCAGTCTGTCACTCTGTCAAAACAGAAAGGTGGAGATGGGGTGTAAATCCATGGGGGGATATCCTTTACAAATATAAGAATGATTAAGATAATAGAGAAACCAGGTTATCCAGATTACCTTTTCTTTTTGAAGTTCTTGAAGTTGGGAATGGAATTCATCTAACTTTTTTAAGGATAGATCAGACTCATCAACTGTCAATGTTACTGCCTGTTCGCTAAGTTTTGAGCCAGCAATTTCTCCACAAATCTTTTGAATTTGTGACTGCACATCATAGAACTCTTTTATTCTCTCAGCTTTCTGCTTCCACAGTTGATCCAGTACTGGGGCTATAGCTTTAAGTTGCTCCATGATTGTCCCTGTCGACTGGTCTGGCTGTAAGCAAAAGAAGTGCATCAGTAAGGATATTTAAACTAGATGTTCAAACTTCATAATCCCATTAGCAACAACACTTTTTACTCACTATATCATAGGATTTCTCTCCAAGAGCTAACACGAGGCCAGAGTGTTCAGATTTGGCATCAGCCAGTGCCTGGAGAAGGTGTGCTCTCGATTTTGCAGCCTGGTCAACTTTTCTCTTGTAAACATCCAAGCACTCCTGCTCCAACTGAAGCAGCATGGTGTCTCTTACATCGTCACTCTCACCAACTTCATCCCATATTTGCTGCAGAAACAATAGTTTATTCATTAAGTTCTGCTACTCCTTTTCTTTATAAATTACTAATTCGGTAATTCCTGAAATGAACATTAAATTCGAATAAAAGCATTAAACTTGGAGCAATTCAACAGACCTGTAATTGCTGCAGCAAAGACCCACAACTAATTTCGCCAAGAAGGGGATTCTGAGCATCCGTGATAGCCATTAGTTCTTTGCAATGGACCTGCATTGTACTTCAGGTTTAGAAGATACATGGAAATACTGTATAGGAAGAAAAAGGAAATCATAAAAACTAAGAAACATACACACACCTGCCGTTATCACTCAATTTATGAATATAAATAAATAAAAAGAAAAAGGGGTATATCAATTGTCACAATCTAATAGCTGTACAAATTTAAGCTGATCTTCTAGTATACTAATTTGTTCTAATATATTCACAAAAATAATAATTCAAACAAAAACACTTCTCAACCCAGCTCGTCTTCAAATTAACCAAAATGTCTGCAAATTTACGGAAATGTTTCTAGTTTTGGAACAAGTAAAGCAAGTCTTAATTCTTCAAATCAAACAAATCATGGAATAACCAAAAATTAAAACAAAAGATTCCAAATCAAGATCCAGAAATCACTTAGTTTTACTGAACAACATCAATGTTATGTTACTACTAGCAAGAATTCAGAACTCTTGAACTAAGTAAGTAAGTAACCCTAACTAGCTAATTGTTTTGACCATTCATCAAGTCTGTTTAACTATCAGTCTAACTGTTCAAGAAAACTCACATTTGAACTAAAGAAGAAAAACAAAAAATAACTTTGTGATCTCTACTACTTATGGCAAATATAAACCAGCATTGAATTGAATGCAAAAAGCAGAAAGAAAAAGAGATGAAAAAAGATGTTAAGATCATTATCAACATTGATTGATTGATGCTCACACTAGTATAGATAGAGAGAGAGAGAGAGATATGATCTTGTTGGATCGTTGGTGGAGAGGTAAGTTAAGCTTTTTTTTGTAGATCTGATCGTTTTCCGGTCTTCAGTCTTTCTTCACTTGTCAGTGTGAAGATAGAGAGAGAGTGTGTCTGTCGGACAAGGACATACTCACACACGGTAAAGTTGCGATGAAGATTCAAGGTGGTGGGACCTTTTATTACCTACACCTAATTTTATTGTTTTCTTGAGATCTAACCCAGCCAATAATCATGCTTTCTTTATTTGGACTCACACAGTCATATGCTATTCACACCCATTTACACCTAGAAGATCTATCATCTATGGACTATGGTGTTGTTTTCTCAGCTAGTAGCTTAAAAATAATTAAATTTTAGACAAATAAATATCTATCGGGGGTTTTGTTTGTTTAAATAAGAAAATCTATCATTTATGGACTATGGTGTTGTTAGATGTCTATTGAAACAACCATAACTATTAGATGTATATTAAATTATATAATCGATGTAATAATAGCTCTTAAATGTGGAAAATCGATCATAATCTTTAGTTGTCTATTAAGACTATCGTAGTCGTAGGATTAACATTATTTAAGTAATTTTTATTTAATGTACCAAATATAACCTATAATGTAGTAAGTAATAACTCCACAAATCAATTATTGCATAATAATATCATTATACTTTGGTTAGAATATGAGATTAAATTAAAGAATGTTTATTCATAATATCAAAAATATAATATATACATTTAAATAGAAATTGATGCTTCTATTCATGTTATATATTTCTTTTGTTCCATCTCTCCACCCACCAAAACCAGTCCATTTTCACGCATAGGTTTCCAAGTAATATATATGTTACTGATACAAAATGCTAAAAAGTCTTCTAATTGTTGTCAATTCCTTCTTCATTAGCTGTACTTTTTTCCCTTTCTTTTTTTTTGGGCAGGTACAAAGTTCTGCTTGCAATGGCTGCAATAAAATTATTTTTTTTGGCTTCCAATTATAAATAATTTTCACTTTTAGTTTTTCCCCAATTTCATATAATGTATGATCTAAAAGTTTAAGACAAAAATATAATGTATTCCAGGGACTATCAGTGTATAGGAAATAAGGTCGTGATTTATTGATTCTTACATTTCGCTTTCTAGGTGAATTTTCTTCCATTCACAATTGAATTTATTGACACATGTCCTTGATTTCTAGAAAATAAGATGAAAACAGGAGAAACTTTTGTGTATACATCGGCAGACAAGGTATATATCGATGCAAACCAATCCGAGTATGTGAACTCATTTAATCCGTATGGATTCTCACCATTCTCTCTCATGGTCAAATTAGGTTCAAGGCTTATACTCTTAAGAGATCTTGCCCCTATAGATGGGATGCGCACTAGAACTCGCTTGATGGTGACACAATGTGCAAATCAATACATTCAAGTAAAAATTCTTACTGAAGATAAACCAGGGGAAATAGTGGTCTACCACGAATAACATTAACTTCATCGTTTTCTAATACTCCGTTCCAAATTACAAGGACACGGTTCCCTGTTATACTTGATGGTGGTGATGAGCAAATCGACAATTGGGGACGATTGCAATTGAGATTTCTTTGTGCAGTTTTCTTCAAAAGTTTATTTTCCTCAGAACTATATATATATATGCGACATAGTAGTTTTTTTGCCACCATTTCATTAAGGTGAATCATTTTTTCTTTTTTTTTTCTTTATAGATTTTTAGGAATAGATTCGTTGCTTATTCTGAAAAAGTATATGGTTGTTCTATTAAATTAATTTGGAGATTGTATAGTTTTTGGTAGAACAATAACCTTGAGTATATTTGTTGTTCCATTAATTTATATATCAATTGTGTTGCTTTATTGGTTGTTGATCTTTTTGTTATATATTCAACATGCAACTTAGTAATCTTTTTGCGGGAATGGTCATTGGTCACTCTCTTCCCTTAATTTATTATCATTAGCTATATATATATTATCTTTAGATTCAACAGACATAGGTTATGTATATATAGTTATGCACCTTAACTAATTTTTTTGCAGGAATAATGGTCACAAATCACTCTCTTCCCTCAGTCTATTATCAATAGATATATTATCTTTCTCCTTTTTTTAGGGTGAAGATATTGGTATATTATCTTTCTCCGCAATCTCTTTTCAACATACATCTTCACCTCTTTTATGCATAACGGGAGAAGAAAACAACGGTTGGATGGCTAAAGTACAAACGAACACATAATAAAGTGTTTTATTGGTAGTGATGAAACATGGCCATATATTGTATTCGACTTTTGTTAATTGTTACGCCTAATGCCTTTTTTACCTTTTCAACTTTTTACATTTGATTTGTATAAGATGTATTCCCTCCGTCCTAAATTATAAGTACCTTTTGGAATATTCTATTTATTAAGGGAACATCATTTATTGTTTGTCTTCTAACTATACTTTCAAATTTATACCTATTTAATACCAATTACAATTCCAAATTATTTTTATTAGAATAATTACTCTAATTTCAAAACAAGGGTAGTATAAACTAATATGTGTTCAAATATAAAAAAAAAAGGACATATATTTTGGGACAACCCAAAAAGGAATAAGGTACTTATAATTTGGGACGGAGGGAGTATCTTTTTACATAAAAAATTATACTTGATGCATAGATGAAAATGTTGTACAAAATTATACACTATCTATATTTTTTTTTATTAGATCCATTGCAAATGATCAAATTAAACAACTATGATGTCAAATGATCCAAACTTAAAAATGGCGTGTGATCTCAATAAATTTATCGGTTAGATTCAACTGAACCTTCAAAGTAGCTTGACTTTGCAACTTCTTTAAACTTTGCAACTGGAAAAACACTTAATAAATTGTTGCAAAGGTATTCAAATATTCGTATACCTCTCATTACAAACACTTATATTATAGTTTTCTGAACAATTATTTTGCACAGTTCTATCAAAAGCTTAAAATTATATCAAGGAATAGCCCCCCCAATAAAATCATTATTATTTTACAATAATTCATTTCAATAATTTTTAAAACAAAATTAAATAATATCGTCTTAAACATAAAATGTCTATGAAAACAATTGCATCGCCTATTACTGCATAAAAAATTAATATGACAACTATGGCTCCAAAAAAATATAAAATACTATTGCATCACCTACTTTTATTACGAAAAATAAAATACCATCTAATTGTATTCGTTTCAATAATTTTTTAAAAGAAAATTTTAAAATAAAAATAAAAATAACCATGCCATAGGCACGGGTTATCACTAGTATATATATATATATAGGATCTGAATTTTGCCAAGGGATTAATTGATCTTGTCAATGGTTAATTGCCCGGATGACTTAATTACCCTCCAATGTATGGATTAAACAATTACTACTAATAATATAATAATATATTTATGATACATTTGCTTATTCTAGTGGTTATTATTTCAGGCTATGCTCTTCTTTTATGTTTTCCTGATTCATCTTCCTATATACTGTAGAGACTAATCACAATTTACATTAGAAAGTTTTGAAATGTTGCTTTTTATTAGATGTGAGATGTATTTTATTGACACTTCTTATGTAAAATTGTGTCAGTGAAAAAATTTACAACTTAACAACATTGGTTGGAATGTTTTCAAACTTTTAACTCAACCCTAACAATTATCAAGATTGAATGATTATCTTAAGTTTGATTTATGAGAATAGCAAATGTATCTAAATGTCAATAATATCATAAAGGATTTTTAGCATATTGTTATTAGTCTTTACATTATTTAGAAATCAGGAAGACATGAGTGATGGGAAAAGAAAAAGCATAACCTGAAACAAGAACCACCAGACAGCCACCAGCTCAATGGTGTAGTGTAGGAAGAGATTTCCTGATTCTTAGGAATATTTCTAATTTTAGCATAGGCAAAATTGTCATCAGCATATTACTAAATTAATAGTTGTTTAATCAATACATACTTGAGGGCAATTAATTCATCTGGGCAATTAACCATTGGCAAGATCAATTAATCCCTTGACAAAATCCAGATCCTATATAATATATATATATATATATATATATATATATATATATATATATATATATATATATATATATATATATATATATATATATATATATAAGCGAAAATTACAGAAATTTAAAACATAAAATTAAAAAATACAGTAAATAAAGAACAGAAATTAAAAAAGAAGAAGAAGAAGAAAATACTGAAACTTTATTCACATAAATTAAAGACTAAAATAATTACAAAAAGAAAAAGAAAGTAAAAACTTACAGAATACTTGAGTAATTCACATATAATTCCCCCTGAATAAAGTTTCAGGTGGAAACTACGCACACCAAAATTAAAAGGAGAAGGGAAAGGTTACAAGAAAAGATAAAAGATTACAAGTAGAGAAGAGGGTAGAAGATAAGAGAAAAGGCTTGAGAGAGAGAGGAGAGGGTTTGCTTCACGATTGTTGAAGGCTTCTATGGAAGGCTTGAACGTTGTGTAAGCCTCCTTCTCTTCGTTAAAAAATGCCTCTTTATAGGCAAAATTGAAAGTGAGCAGTGGGCCCCATTGGGCATTATGCTATTGGTGGGCCCCATTGAGCACCTTGTGTGTGGGCCCCATTGAAAGCATCTTCTTAGTGGCCGGGTCCCATTAGGCACCATGTGAATGGTGGACCCCATCGAATAGTAGCAAACATTATTAATGTCGGCAGAGTAATTTGCGGGTGTTATAGACCTCATAGTCGGCTGATTAGTCGGATAAGTGGGTTTCTTCTGTAGATCAATTGTCTTATTGTGTGGACCCCATCTTTTGTCTTGGAGTCTGATAATTGAGTAGATTAACAAAGTGGTTCTATTGACTCACGGAAATATTAATAGAATTGCTTTGAAAGAAGGGAAGTGAATGGCTAATAAACCAGGAAATTGGAATGACCTGTGGGCCATGAAAGGAGAAAGTTTTGAATAATAACAAGAAATTGAACAGTTATTTGTCCTGTGATAAGGTGGGAAATAATAGATGACTTAGGAATTTTGTCATGAAAAAGGAGTGTGATGTTCAGTAAATTCTATTTCACCAGAAGAATTTCTTTTGAAGTTATAATTTAGAATTCTTAACTTGGCTGGAGCAAAGTTAACTGGAGGATTAAATTTAAACCACCAATTATTAAACCAGGCGGGAATTGTTTTCTTTTCAAAATTGGTAGAAAAGTAGAACATCCAAGAATATTTTTCTTCAGGGATTTGGTGGGAAAAAGTAAAAGTCCAAGCGTCCATATAATCCCAGTATGAAAAATTTTGGTTACTAAAGGGTTTAGCTTTGAAAAAAAGGACCAATAAGGGTTCTAGCGGATTCTGGATTACCCCATTCATTTTGTTCTATGACGTTATGAATAACGGCTTTCCGAATAGGCAAAGAAAATTGGCTAATAGTGGTTGGAGAATTATCCATATGGACAGAATTGGTTTCAAGCAAAATTGCTTCGTAGAAATTTCTGTGATTATAAATGATATTTGGACTATAAGTCCCCTGACCCCAGTTTCTGGTACCAAAGTAAACAGGCTTTTTTACCCATTCATCATCATCCTTCGTAAGGGTAAAAAGTTCCCCATTGGGCTCTTTCGAAAATATTATAGTACCACAGTCATAGTCTGTTGATTGACTAATTTTTCTTTTTCTATCATTAATGGCTGGAGAAAATATCCCTATTTCATGGAGAAGGGAGGAAGTTTTATCTTTTCCCTTCATGGAGTCCGAATTAGGACCAGATTTCTGACCAAGAGGAGTCATTCCTGTCAAGAAATCAATTATCGTCTATAAGACATAAATATTATGGCAGTTGTCGTCTTATTAGACAAAATGAATCATTATGACAAATTAGTCAACATATCGTATTTGTTGTCTTATAAGACATCATTAATCAACTCTTTGATTATGATGAAAATTAATCCTTTCATTAGGATTTATGTCTCATTTAGACATTATTAATTAATCTTTTAATTAGGATAAACCAATCCTTTAATTAGGATGAAAATATTTGTTGTTCATTGGGACATCATCCATTAATCCTTCAATTAGGATTATTTGTTGTCCATTGGGACATTATCCATTAATCCTTCAATTAGGATAGGACATTTCCTGTCTCAAAGTATACTGATTTTATAAAACCAGATGAATATCGAAAATATTGTCTCCAAATTTTAAAATCCATTGGGATTAGCAAGTGATAAATAAAGCAATTATTTATCTTTTATTTTCTGAACCGTTATTGTTAAAATCGAAAACCAAGGTTCAGGATTTTGCAAATTCTTTCATAAAGAATTTTGATGTCAAGAAGCTAAATCTTTAAGATGACTAGAAATAAAATTAAGGCTACTAAAACCTTTTGAAATAGTTTTATCTTTTATTAGACCTGTCAATAAGGATGGTGTTTTCTTTGACAAATATTAAAAATAATTTAAAATCTTCAATTTTGATGCAGAAACAACTAAACCATTTTTCTTAATAAGATGGGAAAATGTATTTAGATGTTTAAAATGCTGATCAATAAAATTTAGAAAAGATCAATACCGAATTCAGTATAAGTAAAAATCATAATAAAATTTTTTAGGAATATTTTTAAATAAACATCCATAACATTCCATGACTAAAAGGAATAGTAGTTATATAATTATTTCGTTCAGTAATTTGAACTGGCAAAATCCCTGATTTTAAACCAAATTTAGAAAATATGCGAGTATCAATTAACCATTTTAATAAATCCTTTTTATTAGGAATAGGATAACGAATCCATTGCAGAACCTTATTAAGGGGTTTGTAATTAATAACTAATTTAGAAATTCTTCTTTCTTGTTCAGCACAATTCCAACAAGAAAAGCTATTCCTAAAAAATTGTTTATCTGAAAGACCTTGGATTCCAGTCTTACATAATTCCATATAAATTTTATTCATTTGAATAGGTCTAGCCTTAGTAGGTATCATGTTTTCATTAAACCCTTCAATATAAGGTAATCTTACTATGTGTTGTTTTCTGTCATTAGGAACATTACTACATATTTCTTTTTGAAATTGTTTTTCTAAAGAAAGAATTTTTTCTTTAATAGTAAATTGCTCTAATTGTTTATTAATAGAGGCATAGCTTATTTTCTGAGATAAAAAATTAATTTGTTTTTCTTTTAAAAACAAAGTTTCTTGTAATTGATTAAGATAATTAATCTTAGGTTTAGTGATGAATTCAAACACTATCTTTTTACCTTTTATAGTCGTGAGAATTCCTTTATTTTCAATTGGCCAAATAAGGCTTAAAAAGGGTCTTCCTAAAATTACCATTTGAGATAAATTATCAGATAAGACAAAAGGAGTATTAATACAAATACCATCATTGCAAACAAAAACATCTGATAATTTATAATTTATTCTCATAAGAGAATCATTCAAGGCATTCCTAGTTTTTTCAAAATACTTAGTAGGAATTAAACCTTCTCTTATACAATTAAGGTCGGAACCACTATCAATCAAAGCAATAGTTTCTAAAGTAAATTCTTGATTAATAACCAGGTTTACTTTAATATGCCATTTTTGATTGGTAGGGTGATTTAAGGATAGTAAGTCCCCAGTATTTTCTAATTCTGATAAAGGATTAGAATTTGTTTGAATCTGTGATAAGGAAATTTTTTCCCTTAAGGTTTTAATATCTGATTTAAGATTATTAATTTCACCTTTAAGGTAAGAAATAGTAGATCTACTAATTATAGAACTAAAATTAGTAGATCTACTTTTGATATATATATATATATATATAGTGATAACCCGTGTCTACGGCACGATTATTTTAAGAGATTTTGTTTTAATTTTTTATAATTAATAAACATTGATTTATAATAAATTTGGATTGTATAGACTCTGATTTGATTTAATGTGTTTCTATGAATTATAGTGTCTAAGTGTTTAAGATTAGAATTATATTGTCTTAATTTTTGGAAGAAAGGATATAATAATTTTTAATAGTCTTTTGGGCGAGATTGTAATAATAGCATAAGTATAATGTACTTTATAATAGCATAAACATAAGTATAATGTAATTTATAATAATAACATAGTATATTATTTATAGGAATGAGAGCATGTGGCTACTCTTGAATTTTAAGAAAGGTTGTACTTTTTAATAGTCTTTTAATTTGGGCGAGATTGTCCTAAAAAAAAATTAGATACTTTTTGTGTTTATTTATTTTAACCATCGTTATTAATTTTCAAATAATAATATCAAATGTTTACCTTGTGTCATAATGCAATATATTTGGGTGAAAGGGACCTACACACCGTAAAACTATATTTTTTATTTTTTATTTATCAAAAAAAGAAAAAAGAAACAATACTTACAAAACTATAAACATGAGAATTGTGAAGGTTTACACAAAAAAAAAAAAAGAATTGTAAAGAACAATTACATATATATTTACTTTGTCAAAAATAAAAAAGACATAATAATTACAAAAATATAGTTGAGTGAATGGGCCTTCCATTTATACACACCGTAAAACTATATTTTTTGTTTTTTGTTTATAAAAAAAAAATACTTACAAAACTATAAACATGAGAATTGTGAAGGTTTACAAAAAAAAAAAAAAATAAAAATAAAAAAATTGTGAAGAACAATTACATATATATATATTTACTTTGCCAAAAATAAAAAATATATAATAATTAAAAAAATATATACATGAGAATTGAAAAACACAATTACAAACTTTTTATTTGCTTTTGATTAATTATTTCTCATTCTTCATTTGTATCCATTCATTCCTCTTTTATTGGGAACATCCTGAAATGCATGGCTCCATAAGCTCCATAAGTCACGTTGTGTATAAAACATGGATGACTTCTTTGCCTTCTTACATATCATGATTAAACTTTTTTGTTGGTGAACAAGATCATGACTAAGCATAGATTGGGCTAACATCAAATAGATCTCATTAGCCTAATATATAAAAACCATCAACAATTCTGATTATATCTCTACTGAAATCAATCAGAAAAGTGGTATATTTATGTCAGGATTGGAAGCTCATCCTATTAAGCTCAACAACCTGTTGAACATGAGTTAAAGATAATTAATCAATGATAAACAAAAATATAGAATTGTTGAAATTGTAGACAAAATTACATATTGACGTGAAACATTTGAATTTTGGAAAAGTGGTAGCTTAATGTCAAGATTTAGATTGCTCACCTGCTAAATCTGAAGAACCTGTTAAACATATAAAAGGAAAATGAGATGTTAGGAAAAAAAAGGATCATTTTCAATTGATCATGAACAAATTTATTTTGGCTTACAATTGGCAATGTAAGTAATCTAATGTTCAAAACATATAAGCTATCATAATTAATGAATTAACAAAACAAAATTATAACCATTGATGGAACCAAAATATTTCTGTTTTTCCATTCCATTCCATTAATAGCCTATAGAGCACCAAAATATATCTGTAATTTTAAACCTATTTTCAATCTCAAAATATGCTTGAAATCCATGTTCTTAAAATAATAAAATATTTCACTTACTTGATTGCACTTTTAGCTCTCAATACATTTTGCAGAGTTTGGGACCACCAATTCCACTATTTATATTAACACTACTTCCTTTACTTGTTGTTGTAGGAGTTTATGAAGATCTTATATTCAAACCTGTTTGTGAATCACCCCCATTGGTCGTGTTTGGGATGACAACCTATTGAGCTTCCATGACCACCTCTTCCTCATCTACCCATTTCTCTTGAGCATGCACCCTTAGTTTGTTTATCTGGGTCATTAATTATACTAATGAACTCATTCTTTTTATACTTCTTACTTGCATTCCCAACAATATGAATGAAATCGAGCAAAAAAATAAAAAATAAAAAAAATTTAGCAAACAACATTAATAAACAATATTTGCAAACAATAAATTTCTTATTTCTTATTTTCTTACATTAGGATCATTTCTGGTTGGACATGTCCTCTTATTATAGCCTAGTACCTTACAAGTGTTGCATACATGGTGCCTTTTGTATGATAGTAAAAAAACGATCTTGTCAGGCTATATAAAAACAATATAAAATAAATAATTTTAGACTCAATAACGATAAATAGAACAAAAGAAACTATGAAAATAAACTTATCGTCTGCATGTGGACTGGGTGTAAGTTAAGGAAAGAAATGAACTTACTTATCAAGAGTTTTCACTAATATGGTTCTCCACCCGGGTCCACTTGAACCCAGTTTTGGATAGAGCTGTAAAACGAGTCGGGCCGGGCTGACCCGATCCTTAAGTGACAAAGCCCTAAAGACTTTAGGGTCGGGCCAGCCCAGCCTTAATATTTGCATAGGGTCGGGTCAGTTAGGGCTAATGCCTAATATCTGAAGCCTTAGCCCACCCCTCGGCCTTTTAAACATAGGGCTCATAGGGTCGGGCCTAAGGGTCGGGCTTGAGGCCAAGCTTGAATATTTGAACTTTAAAATATTTTTTATTTATAAATTTTATTTTTGGTAAATTTATTTATTTATAACATTAATTTTTATTTATAACATTGATAAAATTCTCTCAATTATAATAAATTGGTTTATAATATCATAACTTTATATCGGAAAAACACACAAGTAATATGAACTTTGACATGACAAAAATAACTTTTGAAGCCACATATATAATTGTTTGTTATAGTAAAGTTGTTTGATTAGTCCATACGTTTGATTGAGGAACACATAGTATCTTTCATTTCATAGATTTCACGCCAACGAGGTTTATGAAGTTTAGAAGATAACCTAGAGTTTATTTGAGGATTTTATATTTAAAAACATAATTGTAAATATAATTATACCTTTTATTCTTTATTTTATGTATAAAAATTCTAAAAAGAATAATAATAAATTTATATATAAAAAAAATACTTAACAAATTTTAGGGCCAAATAAGGGCTTTTATAGGGCCTAACAAGGGTCGGGCTTAGGGCCGGGTTAATGCATCAATATCAAAACCCTAGCCCGACCCTTAAATTCTAAAAGGTCGGGCCGGTTCGACCCTAAAATCTGTGAGGGCCGAGTTGTAAGGGCCAAATGTGTTTTTTTCTAAGGTTGGGTCGGGTCGGGTTTAAGGCCTAGGGCCAAGATTTACAGCTCTAGTTTTGGACCTAGTTAACAATTGTCTCTCTCATCTCGATCTTTCCTACCTCCACTTAATTTTTTTTCCTTTCTCACCTCTACTCTCATAAACCAATTGCCCTTCTTCTTATTATCCTTGTCATTCTCTTCATAATCCATTCTAGTGGAATGTGTTTATTTTGATATAAAAAAATAAAATAAAATTGAAGGTTATACACAAGACCGCAGGTGGTGTTTATGATCTAATTCCACAAACCATAATTATCAGAATCGCGACGAATATCTGTAGAGGTTGTTGAACACTAGATTTGTTTCTCAATCCCCTCTTCAATCTGTTCACAACCCATTCACTAAGTATTATGGATTGAAAATAAAAAGTAGAAAGATGTCCCTAATAAAAAATTACCCGGATCAATTAAATCAAATATCATATTAAAGAATTAAAAGGCCAAACTATCGAGTTATGCAACAAAGTAGGGTTGAATTCCCAACTTATGCAACCAACTAAATTAGGTTTAAAATCATCAGCAAACTTATAAGTTTTTGCAATTTATGCAATTCCGTTAACAATCCCTTATTAGACGTTAGATTTTGCTGACGGTATTCTTTTTTTAATTTTCTATTGTTGACTATGTAATAATTTAAAAAAGGGATTTTTAAAAGCAAATAAAACCCAAAATTAAACAATGATTACATGATTAAAAAAAATTAAAACCAAAAAACAACCATAAACTAAGATTTTAAGTTCGATTTAATGAATTAATCAAAGAGATTGAGAAGTAGAAAATCAAAAATTGGGGTTTAGAAACCAAAGACTTAACTTCTTTTGAGATAAAGCCTATTTTATTTATTAATTTCTTTTTAGGAAAATATATTTTTTAATATTAAAAATCATCCGGTCAGCAAAAAGATAACGTCTGTTAGATTTCAGTTGACGGCATTGCATAAATTGGAAAAACATAAAAGTTTGCTGATGATTTTAAACCTAATTTAGTTGGTTGCATAAGTTGGGAATTCGACCTTACTTTGTTGCATAACTCAACAGTTTAGCAGAATTAAAACTTTGATATCTAATTCAATGGTTGAAAACCACAATCATCAAAACTGAATTTCATTTTTTTTTTTTTTACAAATGATTGTAAAACCTAAGTAACTATATGTGTTGATTTGGGGTGTTCTTTACCAAAAGGTGTTGTTCATATGACCCCATCAAAACAATGATAAACTGAATTAAATAAAGAGCAACAAAACCATAAATCATGGTATGATTATATTCGATTTGGTGTAGAATAGTAGCAGTTGAAAATTTTCTTCAAAATAACTTTGGATGTCAATAACTCTATAATAATTCACATAAGACCCATCACAAGATCTCCTAGATCCACCTGCAAACTCTTTAGGATATGGTGTGGGTATAGGATACCTAACTGAGATATATACACCACTGAGAAGTAGCATCACTTCCAAGGGTGGCATGTTTTTTTTTTCTACTCGTCGTTAGGACCTACTACCACGTCAAACTTGACTAGCAGAGCCCACACCCATCTAGAGTCATGCATAGCTTGATAATAAAGCAAAGGTTCAGGTGGGTGTTCATGCACAAACTTTCCCATATCTACAGTAATTTGTGCATTAGGCCATCTATCTTCATAAAGTTCAGGGGGGAAATGACTTTGTTGGACCCACTCAAATGCATCATCCTCGGAATCATCGTCAACAGGAGAGTATAGACGAGACAAGTCTACTTTTCTTTCTTCTTCAATGATTTTGTAATGGTTTTTCTTCAATCTTAGGTTGTAATTAACATAAACCAAACGATGAAGAGTGGCGTCTAACAACCTGCATCGTTTGGGGAATGAATCATTCCAAACGTGCTCCAGTTTCGCTCATACCCAGAGGAAGAGATTGTCCATACTGCAATCGACCTTAGTTCAAGAGTGTCCCCACCAAAGTTTGCTAACCAATCGGCTGTTTTTGTTGGTCATAGTAAGTTGTTTCCTTTAAATAAGCATTAGTCATTTGATAATAAATTAAACATGAATCTCACCAGGCATCATCAAAGTGTGACTTTCTTACATAGTGGGCTACTAAATTCACCTCTTCGTTCTTTGAACCATTTCAACTGTAAAACACACAATACACGAATTTAAACATAATCTAATCACAAATGATTCCAGACATACTACTTTATGCAATTCAATATTACCTGAGAAACAAAGTGATTGATCATCTATATCTGGAACCAAGTGGGAGATGACTTTGCGAACGACATCTTGAAGATCAGGAGAACTACTAACTTTGTCCGGGTGTATCCCATATTATATGACCGGATTGAGGGGAAAAGTTGCATTTTGAAATAGTTCAATATTTACACAAATGGGATACAAACTACTTAACATAAACAATATAATTTTACCAGCCATGTGCAATTTTTGCCCCAACTGTCTTTGCTATCTGTTTTCAATGATTTTCATCTTCAGTAATACGACATCTATCCATCGATGAATGAATCCTATTGTTGATTTTTTGTCACCATCCACTTGTCGCAAGAGTATCAGTAGATGCTCCATAACATGTACAAGGCTTTTGATCTCACTCCAAAACATCGGGTCTAACAATAATTCCTCAACCTGCATGTATTTGTTTTTCGGTCGGGCACCTTCCTTTAATAGCTTCTCATTTTTCTGAAGTCATTAATGCTTTGAGGGGTTGCATTTTGTTGTAAATACTTTGTAAAGCTAGAAAGTAGGTAGGAAACCTTGTCAATCCTGCCCTAACGAAATCACCTCCACAAACTCTTCTCGTCCCAGCCAAAGCCAATGGGTGGTTGCAGAAGCATCTTGTCATAGTCTTTGTTTTAGTAATCACAGATGCAACACTAGCCACAAGACTGGCCTCTTTCAAGATAAGATCTACACAATGGGTTGCACATCTAGTCCAATACATGTTGTACCCAGGAAGTTGAGCAAGGGTTTCTTCTGCCTTCTTATAGTTAGCCCCATTATCAGTAACTATTTGGACAAAACACTCTTTACCGATCTCATCCACGACTGTTTTAATCTTCCCCATCAATAAATTATGGTTTAACCTGATCAGAAATATTGACACTATTCCAAAACACAGTTTGTCCATCACAATAGACCATAAAATTCATTATAGTCTTCCTAATCGATCTGGTCCACCCAAAGTATATGACTGTGCATCCACATTCTCTCCACTTCTTCTTATAACTATCAATGGTCGGTTTCGTTTCATCGTACAAATAATCTAACAATGGACCCATAAATTGGTAAGCAGTTGGTGCTTTTACTCCCATTCCTACTCTACATGTTGCGTCGAACATAGGCTTGTAATATCGGTTGTTCGCTGATGCATTAGCGTTGATGTTACTATAATGAAGCCACTTGACCATAATTTTTCAGAAATCTTTAAGTTTTCCTTATTCCCTCTAAGCGTAAACTGAGTCATAGATCTTTGTAAAGTATCATGTCGTCTAACTTAATCAAAGTCTGGTAAAGGATGATAATGTTTTGACCATTTCCCCAAAAAAATTGAAAATCCCCTCTTAAGCGTCGAAGATTTCTGTGACCATGATCCTGAAGCTCGTGTGGGTCGATGGTCTTGTTCTTGGTTATAACTTTCACGAGATTGCCGTATTACCTCTTATACAGGATCATCATCGGATTCACCAAGCATCGCATTTTGAAGTGCAACGTCGTTTTCTTTCTTTGCATTTCTCTGCTCAATACCATCATCTACAATAACTCGGTATGCATCTCTCACTTCTTTTCCTTGGTTCAAACACTTCTTCACATTGGGATCCCTGCCGGCCAAATGCTTCTTAAACCGAGAGATACCACTTCCTTGAAAAATTGCGCCAAAAAATTTGCAAATACTCCCACTTGGATTCCCTGGAATCTCGTTGGCATACTACCATGCATCATCTTTTTGTTTAGGCATTCTAAAAAATGAAACGTTCACATTCAAATAAATAAATTGACAACATCACAACACAACACAGTAAGTCATACTAAATGTTCAATTTCTCAATTATACACTATCAAATACAAGAAAACAAAAAAATCCCAATCCCTGTCTATAGATGATCATACTAAATTTTTAATTTCTCAATTATACACCCACAGTTTCAATTACAGTAAATGTGATTGAAGTTCGATGACTAAATTAGCAATGTTCATTTGAACAGCCATCTGGAACCCAACTCCTAAAGAAATGAACTATGAAAGAATGACTGAAATCGAAAAAAAAAAAGAGCCATAATGCATACAAGTGTAAATGTGTAATTTAATCATCGAAGAAGATCTCTAATGAAAATCAAGCCTGTTTACAATTCAATGCTCGATCATATGAACTTAGAGTAATTTAAAAGGATACTGATAAGTCCTCAAAAATGTATATTTATCCCCCGAATAACACCCTATTTGTCTAGCACTTAGTTTATATTATTGTGTTATATCTATTGATTAGTGCTTTCTTGTCTATTGTGTAGGTTTTATGAGCCGAAATACGAATATTGTGTTAAAGCCCGCGAAAAGTCAAGAAAAGCAAGCAAAAAGATGTTATTTGCACAAGGGAAGAAGAATTGATATTTGCACCCACAGATCTGCTGAGGGTACCCCACGGTCAGTTCAGTTGACTTGACTTTATGTCAAAGTGGGGCGGTCCAAATCTCAGCCCAAATCGGGTCTTATTGGGGCCCACAAGTCAGAATTTCTATTTAGGGCTTTATTTAAAATCCAAACTTCAAAAGGCTCTACAAGGATATCCAGAAGTCTGATTTGGGCCCATGAGCTATCAAACTGAAGGTCTTGGTCTCATCTACAACTTAAGCCCATGAGAATTAGGTTTTGCTAAAAACCTAATGCCTCTAGAAGACCAACAGCAGCAACCACGAATTTGACCTAATTTGGAAGTCTTTCCATGCAAGTATTCTACTTTGTATTTTCTATATAAGAGAAGTAGTAGTTAAGGTTTACGTAGCTTTTTATGAATGGAATATTGAGGAGACAAGTTCATCTTCTTCTTCTTCTTTTGTATTAAACTCAATTCATATCAATCAAATCAAATCACTTTTCTTTATGATGTTTTGTTATTTAATTATTTATTCTATGGTGCCATCATCAAGGATGAGTAGCTAAATTCCCTTAGGGGGATGGTTGAAGCACTCTAGATAATGCAAAAACACCATGTTTGTTCTTAATGTTCATTGTGATTCAAAGTACTTAATGCTTATTTACTTCTATCTGCAGTATGAGGTAAGTATGATTATTTGCATGTTATTGTTATCCATGTTGTCAAAATACTATTGTCAGGGTTTAGGGAGACCTAGCTTTAATTGTTTTATTTATATTGATTAAAGATGTGTAGTGAAATAGCTGAGAGGTGATTATTACATATCTGCAGTTGATATCGTTTATTGGAACCCTTTTGTAATTAAAGCAAATAGGTGAGAGGTGATGATTTAATTATGAATTAATATGTTGAGTTATTAAATTGAATAGGTGAGAGGTGACGATTTGATTAATAAGACATATTCAATAGCATGCATAAGAGAATCCCGTTTAATTGAGTAGAATAGCTGAGAGGTGACTACTTGATTATTATAGGTATTAATGATTAGTTGGAATAACCGAGAGGTGACTAATTAATTATTATAGATTGAACATGAAAGAACAACATGTTATGTCTGCTTGATTTAGTTTGTGCATACCAATTCTTCTCCATTTGTCATCATAAATCTTCTTTACATCTCTACCATATTCTGAAACTAGGGTTTACTTATTTAAATATTGCCTGTAGGAAGTTAGAATCAATCTCAATTCTTATTATTGATTCCCTTGGTATTTCTTAACAATTGTTTTCTATTGTGTTTGATCTAAGATCTCCCCCTCTGAGGTGGGTACGACCCTTGCTTGTTACTTGTCTACTTTGATAACTAATTTATACAGGCACAACAAAGGAAAATCTATACATATCTATCTTTTGATTAGAGGTTACACAAATAGCCTCTATCAGATACATAAGCAATGAGTTAAAATCAATTCAAATACAACTCAAATGCAAAGAGATGATGTTATTAGTGTGGGCAATTACAGAAACTAAAGTATCAACTGGTAGTCCCTATTTACTTTCCTAGATGTTTTTAATTTCAAATGGTAATAAAATATTTCATACCACTTCGATTTGAATATCAAGTTCTCTTGGTGGCGATATAGCTTGTAGAGTATAATCTAACGAGTGAATACTATCCCATAAAAAGGTGGATATGAGATTCTTTCTTCATTTTTGCTAACCAAAAATGGAAGAGACGAAGGTGCATCTGAAAAGGTGGAAGGTGGATCTGAGGAATGATGAATCTCAAAATGATGATTGATGGATCTGTGTAACACCCCAGGTCAGCAGGTGATTTATCGAGGAAGTGGGTCCTACGGTAATTAAAGAGGGATGTCCTGACATTGGAATATAGGTATAGACTCGTCGTATATTATCACCGAGGGCTTTTGGGCTCACTTGCCTCTAGAGCTCGAAAGAACTCTAGAGTTAATTTTGCTCGGGTGGGAGTAGTCTTAGGATGGGTGACCTCCTGGGAAGCAGGCTACTGTCCATAAACCCCCATATTGTCGGATGACTGCAGTGGCTAAATAGGGACAGTATCGGTGGTGTATATAGGTTGGGTTTTTACAAATAGTATCAGGGCCGATGACGGTTCTCATGTCGAGGGTGGGAGAGTGCTGGAAAGGCACCTAGCCCGGTAAAGGGGTGACAGTTGCGCCGGGTACTCGTCTCGCGAGGAGCACAGAACGTCGGAGATCTGGGGTTGTATATTCCAGAGATGAATACGGCTTTCCTCTAAGGTGATGGGATTGTAACAACTCGGGTCGACAGGTGGTTTACCGAGGGAGTGGGTTTTACGACAATTAAGAGGGGGATGTCCTGACACTGGAATATAGATATAGATCCGTCATATATTATCACCGAGGCCCTTTGCGCTCACTTGGCACCAGAGTTTGAAAGAACTTCAGAGTTAAGCGTGCTCGGGTGGGAGTAGTCTCAGGATGGGTGACCTCCTGGGAAGCAGGTTGTTGCCCGCCATAAAACCCCATACTGTCGGATGACAGCAGTAGCTAAGTGGGGACAATATCGGTAGTGTATATAGGTCGGGTCTTTACAATCTGAGAAAAATGTGGATATGAAGATTGATGAATCTCACTTGAGAGGTCAACGACTATATCGCGATATATCGCAAACTATTGATCGATATTTGACAGAATCTTCATGTCCAAAATGATAAGTATCGTATTGTTTTGTTAGAAAAACGATATATATCGCGATATTTTGTACTATGCTTATAAGCAACAAAAAAATCCTCCAAATTATTGTTCACCATCAACATAGCATCTAACAATAGAACCTATATATCCTTTTAGGATTTATTTCACAAACTCTGGACAAAGTGCAAACTCTCTTCAAAACTCTCATTCATCATTTCCATCCCAATTTTTCTAGTTGATCATGTAGGTTAATAACTTATCTTTTTCACCATACATTTTATAAATCTCCATATAAATGAGTCACCATATAGTCATATACCTCTTCAACCACCTAAGGAGTTGTAATATGTGTATGATTTTGCCAAGTGAAGCACATGTGCTGTATTATAGAATCTGTACAATACCATAGTGCAGTCATTTTGCCCTTCTTTATAAAAATAAGCATACACTACTACAGAAATAGTCATATATCAGTGTTAAGAACTGTGATATAAAGATTTATATCACAGTTTTTATTTTTTCAAAAACCGTGAATACTGGGGTGATATATGTTTTTCAAACCGTGATAAATAACAGAAATATATATATCACGCTTTTATTCAAAAAGAGTGATATAAATTTTCTATTCTCATCATTTTCTATGTCAAAACCGTGATATAAACTCAAAACCGTGATATTAACTCAAATATATATCACTGTTTTGACTCCATATAGCACTTAACTTTTAAAACCGTGATATATAAATTATTTTTTATAAAAAAAAAATAATAAATAAATTTATAGCAATCTGACCATGTTGTTGATTGAAATATACCATTCCATAACAAAAATCTATTTAAATAAATTATACATTCGAACTCAAAAAAATAAAAATTAC
This sequence comes from Aquilegia eximia, assembly GCA_023053565.1. Lineage (NCBI taxonomy): Eukaryota > Viridiplantae > Streptophyta > Magnoliopsida > Ranunculales > Ranunculaceae > Aquilegia > Aquilegia eximia. The sequence goes on from JALIGU010000001.1 coordinate 25,128,680, forward strand.
AATATCAATTGATAAAAGATATATTACAAGATTCACAAAAAAGACCGATATTCAATCTAAACAACTTTTAGAGAAGTTTTGATACATCAATTTACATTAAAATACCAAAACTTTATTCCTCTCCATCTATTTTTGTATACATCTACAAGAAAACAATCAATAATCTCTATCCCAAGTTTGTCCATGTCAGTTCGTGAGTAGTAAAGAATAAAGTGGGTCCAAAGATCAGTTGATCAAGAAACAAGCGCTACTACGTACCAAGTAAAGGAAGCATGACAAACATAGGAGATGGATCCGCCATATGTATGATCCGTTAAAGCCTATCACCAGCATTAGAGATGGACCTGCCATATGTATGATCCGTTAGAGCCTGTCACCAGCATTAGTCAGGGCCGGATTGGGGCTAGGCGAGCTAGGCAGTTGCCTAGGGCCTCCAAATCTCAGGGGGCCTCCTGCTTCTAGCCTTAGCCATGTTATATTGCTTTGGATTTTTTTTCCTTAGTTTAACTATAATAAAGCCTACTGCCCAAGCCCAATACAATTAATAAACCAAATGGGAGGAGACTCTTTCTTTCAATTGAAGCCCAGTTCACTTCATTAATTAGGCTTTTGACATATTGTAATAGCTTTCTTTTTCTCACTTCCATGGCTCTATCTCCCTTAGAACAAAAACCTAAATTCACTTTCTCTGTTTCCCTTATAATCAAACAAAAACCTCAATCTAATATAACTTCAAATTCATCGATATGTGTATATTATTATTTAAATTTTTTTGTTATTTTTAAATAAATTTAAGGGCCTTAGGTATCTTGACTTTCTTAAGAAAAAAAAAACTAGGGCCCCCAAAATCTCAGGTACGGCACTGGCATTAGTGATGGACCTGCCATATGTAGGATGCATTATACTTAATGAAGTTAATAAAAAATTGAAAACAAAAGAAGAAAAACTCATACTTGGTTAGTTAGAATTTTTTTTTTTGCACCGCAAACAACATAAACTACCACAACCCCCTTCCTTCTCAAAATTACTAAGAAAAAGAAAGTACAGTAGAATGTAGACCAAGGGATTGAACCTAGTTAGGATGTGTTATTTTCCTTTTCTCATACATACGTTTCATACTTATTCACCTTCTCTTTTATGAGTTGTAAAATTCTAAAAATGTTTCAACTCTTAAAACAAGAAAAAATAAATAAGTTATTTGGGAAGAAATATAATCTCATTTTCACCACGATCAAGGTTAAATAAATTACCATTTTCATCAGATTGTCGTTAGGAAAACATACTTTTCACTTTGAGAAATGCTAGCGTTACTGCGGCAGTAAGCTTTAAAGGTTACTGCCTCATGAGGAGGCGCCATGTGTATATGTGCAAATAGGCTAAAGGTTTAGCCGGTTGGAAAAAACAAAAGACAAACGCAGAGAGAGAAAAATAATTAAAAATAAAAATTCTTTTTTTCTTTGTATCAAACCTACCACCAGTTTTTGGTGGTGGTGGATCAGGATTCAAGCATGTTACAGTCAAACAATATCTTATAATAATTTATAAAATGAAATGACCAATATTCATCTATTCATTCCATTTAGAAGAGAAAAAGGCAAATTTTCAATTTCAGAGATTGAAAAGTAACAACAGCAGCAACAAGGGCTTCTTCATTGATTTGTGGAACGGAGGAATCGCTACTAATCCATGTTATTCCTACTCTTCTCACTCTCATCTTCAACAATTATCCTCTATAATAGTCATAGTTTCTCAATTTTGATCTTCATCTTCATTTTTTTCTTGTTCAGTGGTTAATCAGAGAAGATTATGATACTGTAGAAAGAAGAGAAGATGTTGTTTCTTTTATTGCTACTACTTATTAGTAGTGAATGGAATAAAACTAGCAGAATCTCATAACCCCAAAGCATCAAACATTGCATAAGAACCACCATTTCAGTTGAGAGAGTCAGAAGATTTTTTCTGTTTTTTTAAATATTTTTTGTTTATTATTTTTGATAAACCGATTGAATATGTTTCCGGTTTCTCTATTCACACGTGGCACCTTCTCACGAGGTAGTATCCTTTGCAACTTACTGCCGCAGTAACGCTAGCATTTCTCTTTCACTTTCATGGAAAATGCAAGTTAAGAGATTTAATTTCAATTCACAACAATGAGACCCTGCAACCAAACTATTTGCACATACATCAACAAAAATCACATTGAAGCAATGGACTCCATAACTATATTAACCCCACCACGTACCTTTAAACGCTAGTGAGGGTTAAAGGTGTAGACTTGGGTCAGCAAACTACCTCCAGGTGTTCTTTGTAATATGTAGTGGGTTTTTTTTTTTTTTTTAAAAAAAAAAACAAATTTTATTGATAATCTCAACTAATTACACAAAAGTAGAAGACAAACGCGCTACAAACTGCGCGACAAGTCCTTTCTGGATAGCAAACCCGATTCTTCTAAATACATATTCGTTCGAACCCGCAGTCATCACGTTGCTATCCATTACCTTCTGCACTCTCCTGAGGAGCTCAACTGTTTCTGAGCCTAGCAATCCAAATGTGTCAAATGCAAAGGGGATGAAACTATGTTGGTTAGCCCTACAAGCTCCGTCATGTTTCTCTACTTTTACTGCTGCTGCATTGCTAGCTGCTAGCCCCACCTCAAAAATCCCAGCACCCAGCCCAACCATCGGAGACGCCCCTGTAACATCAACACACGCATGTTTACCTTCAGACCAGTTATAGACCAGAATATCAGCAGGACGTAATGTCGATTTTCCTTCCTTAGGATCAGTAAGAAAGTTAACAGGAGCCTCCTTCTTAACCTGTACTCCAGCCCGCCAGAACACATCACACAAGATATCTTTAACGTGGTCATGCCTATACTTGAAGCCGTGGTAATGCTTACAATGGGCCGCATGGTCCCCGAAAGCATCAAGTCTGCTCTTCTTGCACACTGGACAAAGCTCACCATCTGAATATAGAGGGATCATCAATCGATAACGAAGAATGACACGATATTCTACAGGGGTCATGCGTTGGCCAAGCCCCTCCATCGGGATAGCAAGGAGAAAATCTTTGGCATGTTCTGATTGCACACATCCAATCACGACTTTTTGTCTAGCGGACAACTCAAATTCCCTCTCAAGACCAGAACTAAATTAATCTTGTTATAGTATGCTATTGCCAAGACATGTTGGGGTTTGAAAAGGACGATAGCAGTTGGAGCAAGATTACTGAGATCAAAACCAGGTATAGAAAGATGTAAACTAGCCATGGCAGTATCGAAAACATTACCAATAAGTGCAGTCTCACAACCTCGAAGAATATGGTCTTGGAGATCTTTGGTTTGCGTACGTGAAGCTACGAAAGCAAACTTCATAACATCAGTAGCACAGTAGATACCAAGTCCACCCATACGCAATGGGAGGGTTGCCATACGCCACTGTAGATCACTAAAACCAGGTCCATCAGAAACCACAATATTCTGAAGGGTTGCACGAAGCTTGTGGTCAAACCATTCGGCTGTTTCCTGAACATAATCAGTGGGGCAAGTACAGAGAGCAAATGTGAGTTTAGATAATCTCATACAAGAACGTAAAAGTGCCAACTCACATTGCGGATCCTTTAGTCGTGGTAATAAATCCATAAGTTGAAGTGTCTTATCCACTCGTTGACGAACATTACCCACAATAAAGGATGCATCAATACTTAACAGCCCCTCCAAGCAACTTAACCCCTCGCTGAGGACATGATATACCAACCGGAAAGATATCTGGATAGGAGCCGTCAGGATCAACAGAGGGCAAGAACAACTCTGTCTTAGACACATTAAGCACGAGCCCAAGAGATGGTCCACTTTCCTGAATGATACGAATAGCTCTAGCCACATGTTCTGTACTACCAATCAGAGTACCATCATCTAAGTACCATGCCTGCAACTCCAAGTGACATTCTGACTGAATGCGGTGTATCAATGGATGCAAGACCAAAGCAAAGAGAAGATGCCCCAAATGGTCCCCCTGATGTATCCCAGCTGCTGACCAAATATGAGTAGACCCTAGATACAATCGAGCAGGTTGGCAATAGAGGTATTCGACCCATAGAGCAATAGATGGACAATGACTGCGTACCTCCCGTAGCATAGCAGACCGATCAACAAGGTTGAAGTCATTCTGAAAGTCCACAAGCAACATAGAAAGCGATGTGCCATCCTTGTTGGCATAAACCAACCGATTAACAGCATGCAAAATTGCCTCTGCCCCACCAGGCACACCAACCCCAAACTGAAAATCCTCTAGGTATGGGATAATATCTTTAGAAACTCCTCTCATGGCAATCTTAGACACCAGGCGACGCCAAACCATACCCATAGTTATTGGACGAATGTCGTTACCTGGCTTAAGAAGTGGGGTGAGAGGCGCATTAGCTATGAATTCTGCCAAGACCCATGGGCATCGACCTTGCAGCCATAAGTTCACAACCGGTGTCAAGGCCTCCATAAGATCTGTGGCTACAGTGGATGCAGCCCCACTCATAGCATCCAATAGGTGTTGGGCCCGGAGACCATCTCGCCCACAAGACGTCCCTTTGGGGAAGGACCTGATGCATGATAATATCCCATCCATCTCAACTGACAGAGGTGACTCAAGTAATATGTCGGGGACAGATGGTGGTGGATGCTTCGGGTGTTTATCCTCTAAAGCCCGCTGCGTCTCTGGAGTGTTCGGAGCAACCCTTGATGATGCCAACACCTTCACGGCTGCTGCAAAGTGCCCGTCTGCAACCTTTTGCAAACATCGTCGTACATTCTTGTCTTGGGACTGTCGAGATGGTCGTTCCAGCGGAGGCTCTGTTTGTGTGACCCTCTCAATCAGACAAAATATACCCCCAGGCTCGTTCCAAATAGTGAGAGCCTGCAAAATCTGATTCTGCTGGAGATATTTCTGAGTACCAGATCGACGCTCTTGGCGATTCTGCGGATTGGACACTTGCAACGTACAATAGGGAAGCAGGAGCAATCTAACCCATGGCCCTGTCGACATGGGGTCTGCAGTAACCTCATACAAGACTGACTTCAATGCACAGGAAAATGCTAATCGACAAGGACGTGGAATACTTTTCACTATGCGGAAGGGTCTACAGAAAATACGATCAAGTGATATCTCATCTAAAGAAGGTGCAACAATAGAAAGGTGAGTATCAATACCAGTGGCCCCTCCTGCTGTAGGTGCGGGTGGATTATCAACATGCACAAGCTGTGGTGGTTGTATACCTACAATTGGACACTCTAACTCACCTGTCTCCTTTCGCGCAGGTGGTTTGATGACTGCACCATCCAGATGTTTACATTTTATGGTCGATGCATTGATACCAAAACAATCACCACACATCAATTTGTTCATCCTCTTCAAAGTATTGTCAAGCGACGAAAATAAACCTATATCAACTTTGATCGTATCTTTCAGCATGTCGATGTCATTTACCCTCTTCAAGTGATCTTTCTTAACATGCATTGGGATGTATGAAGATTTGTATCCATTTCCACACGGTCCATTTGTGCATCCATCAAAGTTTCGAAATGGGCAATGGATACTTTCCATCAATCAGCCAATTTTTTTTTTCCTGTTTTTTTGTTTTTTTTTTCTTGGCTGGCTTGAACAGCTGTCTGGCTACTGGTTCGGCTGGTCTGGCTACTGGTTTGGTTGGTCTGGCTACTGGTTTAGCTGGTCTGGCTGCTGGCTGCTGGCGGCTCAGCTCAAAGTACAGAGCCAGATTTACGTAGAATTGGAGAGAGGTGGAGACGTAGATCGAGATCTTCGATCTAACTCATCTAGGATGGTGGCAGCATCTGGTGAGGGAGAAGAGGTGGTGGTGGGCGGTGGAGGAGGACGTGGTGGTTGGAAGGGGTGTTGATGGCGGAGAAGAGAGATGGTGATGGTGGTGGTTTGGGGTGGAAGAAGAGAGAAACAACGGCCGGAGAGGGAGATAGGGTGAAACAGGCAGTAGGAGAGAGAGGTAGCAATGGAGAGGGATCAGGAGGTGGTGGTCATGAAGGAGATGACGGCGGCGGCGACGGTTGTCATCGGGAAGATGACATCCTCACCATATCATATTTTTATTATTTATTTATTTATTTATTTTTATAAATGTAGAATTATATTGATTTTCAGCAAACTAACAATCATGAACAGCATACTGTCAGGTTTCAAGCTAAAAGCTAACCATAGAGACATGCCTCTCTCTCTCTATATATATACACATCACATACCATTACCCCATCCATTTTATCCCTCACATGAACAACTGGAAATAAAAAATTAAGAGAAGTTAACCAAAACCACTGTCATACTCACAGAAATATACCATACCTTTTACATGATGCAGTCAGTTTCGTCTCTCGTGTTGCTCCAGCTCTGCTCCTGTTGCTACTAATCAGTCCTTCCCAGTTTGTGCATATGTAGATGTTCACTGGCCATCAAACTTTCATGATTTCACTCCACCTATTCATTAGGTCCCCAACATTTAAACCTTCCTTCAGCTCAATACATCTTTCCTCCATGTTCAGCCATGCTCATACAGTAGTTTTAATCTGACATACCACCTTTTTTGGCAGAGACAGACCTACATGGGAGCGATAGGGTGCAGATGCACCCCCTGAACTTTTGGAATTTTTCTATAATTTTTTTTTGTTGAGAAAATTAAACCAGAGGCCTGATCGAACCTCAAAAGTGTATATTTATCCTCCAAATAACACCTTGTTTGTCTAACACTTAGCTTATATTATTGTATTATATCTATTGATTAGTGCTTTCTTGTCTTTATGTAGGTTTTATGAGCCGAAATGCGAATATTGTGTAAAAGCCAGCAAAAAGTCGAGAAAAACAAGCAAAGAGGTGTTATTTGCACAAGTGAAGAAGAATGGATATTTCACCCGCAAAATTTGCTAAAGGCACCCCGCGGTCAACTCTGGTCAAATATGTGAGTTGACTTTTCGGTCAACTTTGACTTCGGTTGACTTTTCGGTCAACTGTTGACTTCGGGTCAACTGCTGCTGACCTATATTGACTTTCGGTCAACTGTTGACTTTTGAAGACTTTGGGTCAAATCTGTTTACTCACGTGGACCGGACTTCCTATTTTAGGTCTTGATCTTAAAAAGGCTCTACAAGAAGAACCAGAAGTCCGATTGGGGCCCATGAGCTATCAAACTGAAGGTCTTGGCTCAAGCTACAATTCTGGCCCAAGAGGATTAGGTTTTGCTGATTGCCTAATCCCTCTAGGAGGCCAACAGCAGCAGCCACGAATTTCACTAAGTTAGGAAGTATTTGCATGCAAGTATTCCATTATGTAATGATATATAAGAGAAGTTGTAACTAGAGTTTATCTATCTAGAATCTCTTTTAGATCTTGATCTTCTAGCCTCTACTTGAAGATCAACTTTTGTATTCAATTCAATCAATATCAATCCATGAATTCTTTTATGATGTTCTTTGATTTAATTATTTGTTCCTTTGGTATGAGTAGCTAAATCATCATGGGGGGAAGGTGGAAGCTTTCTAGGTGATGTAAAAGTATTATGTTGTTTCTTCTTATTCATTGTGATTCAAGGTTCTTAATGCTTACTTATCTCTAATTCGCGATATGAGGTGAGTATGGTTATTTGTATGCTATTGTTATCCATGGTGTTAAATATTATTGTTAGAATTTAGGGAGACCTAGTTTTGATAATAGTATTATATTTATTGTAGATGTGTAGTGAAATAGCTGAAAGGTGATTACTGCATGTTTGTAATATTTATCTTTTATTGGAACCCTTTCATGATTAAATTCAATAGCTGAGAGGTGAGGATTTAATTGTGAATAATATGTGGAGTTAATTAGATTCAATAGCTGAGAGGTGAGGATTTGATTAATGAAGCATATTCAATAGCATGCATAATAGAATCCCGTTTTAATTAGATTCAATAGCTGAGAGGTGAGGATTTGATTATTATTGGTATTAATAACTAATAGGAATAGCTGAGAGGTGACTTGTTAGTTGTTATAGATTGAATATGAAGAACAACAAGATATAATTGCATAACCTAGATTGTGGAAACCTACTACTTCCCCTATGTCATTATATTATCTTCTTTTCCATATCTTCCATATTCTTAAGTTAGGTTTAATTATTATTTATTGCCTGTAGGAAGTAGAATCAATTCTCCAACTATTATTATCGATTCATTGATGTTTCTTAATTATTGTTCTTAATTGTGTTTGAGCTAAGATCTCCCCCTCTGAGGTGGGTACGACCCTTGCTTGTTACTTGTCTACTTTGATTTTCAATTTATACAGGCACAAGAAGGAAAATCTCTTAATCTAATCTTTTGGTACACAATAAGCGTATATCAAGGCCCATTCCTAATTAAAGCCTAGCAACAAAATATAAAGAATTGTATATTCAGATGCGTCTCTACTACTTTTGTCTCTCTCTATTCTCTAATCTCTAGAGTACATACAACTACACAAGTGAATAAGGGTTCCACTATTCAAAATTTGAACTAAGAGATGAATTGATGAGGAAATAATGATTAATGAGTTGAAAAAAAAACGTAAAAATTGCTACTTTCGCCGATTTGCCACAATGCCACGTTTAAATTTTTTTCGTATGGATTATTTTGTGCACCCCCTGAATCAAGATCCTCGGTCCGTCCCTGTTTTCCGGTGTTGTACTCTCTAGTCTCTTCCCTGAAGGTCATACTGTTCCTGACCAGCCATAATACCCAAATTCTCGTGTACGGTACGATGTTCCAAAGCTTGCTCTGCACTGATGTCCTGTTCCTTCTCGGCAATCTAGTTACAACCAAAATACTAGCATATCTAGGCATTTCAACAAACAATATAAGTGCAGTAATGGATTATATAAATTGGAACAATTATAAGCTTATAAAAACTTATCTAGATCAATTCGACATTCGAAAGTCCATTTAATTATGAGTTTACCAAAATGGGGCAGATTGGGAAAAGCCGAACTGTATCACGGTATCAAAAACTACAATCTACATATAGTGAAAAAAAAGGAATAGAGAAACAACCCATTGAAACCAATGAACCCAATATTAAAAGAAAGGAGACATGTGAAGTTAAATTGAGGAATAATCTAAGCAAAAATAGAAAATTAGTACAACTACATCAGCAAATTTTGCAAAAAAAAAAAGTCTCATTTTTCACACTCTAAATGCATGCTTCTCATAAAACCAATTTACAAATACATGGTAGAACAAAAGAAAGATACCTATGGCCAAGCCCATTTCATAGAGAGAAGAATTCCAAAGAAAATATGCATTCAATGATTTGAAGGGATGGATTCATCTAACTTGATAGTGAAATTGGTAAGTCCCTTAAAACACATAATTTTGCCAACCAAATTCAGAAGAACCATCAAATAAGGAGAATTAGCAAATAATACGAAGAAGAACAAAATAAACTGACCTTTGGTTCGAAGAATAGAAGAACTCTTGGCAGTTGGCACCTTCGCTCTTTGGTTCATGGGAGAAAAGTGATAGAATTTCTTATTTGGGGAAAGAAATACAAAGCGCCCTAGAAGGCTAAAACTACTTTTTCCTAATTTCGTGAGACGTGGACGGTTTTTTAATTTCTTGTGATTAAAACAACCCGCGAGGTCGAACGAGTAGCCTTCAGCTTGAGTTTTCATTAATTTGCCCCACGAAATAGTTTTTTTTTTTTTTTGATAGACCACGAAATAGTTAATAGAGTTCATTGCATATTTATAACTGTGATACAGTATATGATATTTTTATTCGTGATGTACCTGAAAAAACAATGATATTTGTTTATAGTTGTGATATATGATATTTTTATTTATCACGTACCTAAAAAACAATGATATTTGTTCGGAAAGTGTGATATATAAAATTACACTTTTTATTTATCATGGTTATATACACAATAGTGATATATTAAACTTAGGAACCGTGATATATGACCATTTCTGTAGTAGTGATACCACTTATAGCTAGAGTCCTTACAAGCTAAACTTAACTTGTTTGGATCATTGTATTTTATTTTTTTCTTGTCAAAATGTATTGTTATAGCCATTGTATTTTTTTTTTCTTGTCAAAATGTATTGTTATAGCCACAGTCTTAAAATATCTTCTACACTCTTTAATTAATATTTGACCAACATGTACCTTCACATATTAGCAATCCCCTTATTTAATGTCTTCTACAACCGTCTCATTATCATCTTCCTCAAACAAGTTGTCATTGTCTAAACCTACTCTCATGGTGTCATCACCTATATTATTTTCCTCCAAATCAACATCACTCTCATAAGATGTATCCATCTCACATTCTTTAGGATAATAACTTGGATCTCCATCATCATCACTGTTAAGTACATCCCCATCCTCATCATTCACAGTCATCCCAAAGTTTGGTTCTGAAATATATCTTTCATCATCACTTTCATAGTCATATAAAAGGTTCAGCTCTAGCTTCATGTACTTCTTTGACAAATTGAAGATTAATATCAATGTCAAAGTCACCAAAACACATGAACTTGTTTAGAGCATTCCCAATGGTAAAACACTTTTAGTGGTGGCACATAGGATGGTTTTAAGGAATTTTGGTGTTTCCAATGGTTTTAGCAAAAAACAGGTTTTAGTGTTTTCAATGGTGGATTATTGAAACCGCAATCTCTATGGGATATGGATCCATACCGCACTAATTGTGGCGGATAGATCTTCCTTTAGATGAGTCCATACCATACTAATTGTGGCGGATGGATCCATACCACACTAATTGTGGCGGATGGATTCCTACGTGGCACTTTTAACTCCTTGGCAAATTTGCCAAGGAGTTAAAAGTGTTTTGCTTGAAAAGTGTGTTAAAAGCTACCATTGACAAGTGTTTTCACTAAAATGTTACTAAAAGTGTGCTAAAACCTACCATTGGGAATGCTCTTAGGTTGGGGAGTACTTGAAGAATTAGGTTGATGATTAAATGACATTGGAAGTTGCTTCAGTTTATAAAGGAATTGACTTGCAGGCTAAATAAGGAATTGACTTGAAGGCTAAGTAAGGAATTGAATGCTAGGTTGAGAATTAATTGACTGTCATGCTGAGAACTACCATCCCATAAACTAATATTGTTGGCTACCACGAGGTTTCGTGGAAGAGGTCGAACACTACTAGAACCATGTAACGACCCACACTAACCTTAGGGGTATTTTACTAATCTCACCTATAACATACGATTATGATTAAAATTTACTATAATCTTATTCTATTGATCATAGGTAATGGAGTGCGATTAAAATATAGAAATAAGAACAAATAAGCTAAAAACCCAAAACGCATTTTAGAAAAATTGCGCAAACTTGACGCAAGTGTAAGAGTTAGTATTGATGGCTAATTAAGGGTCTACTAATTGTATTTAATAGGACTAGTTGAGTCTAGAGATCGTATTTATGCGCATATGGACTATAAATGGACCAATATATTTTTATTAGACTTATAAATTTTATTAGTGGGTCAACCTAAGTAAATTGCTTGTATGAGCACTGGATATTGAGGGGTAGTTTTGCGTGGATTAGGATAAATTAGGCTTGACACCTCCCACTTGGATTTAGATTGAGCTGGTTCCTTGAGTGTTGCTCTTATCAACTTCAACTGATGTATTAAGAAAGAGATAGACCAGAGAGAGAAGAACAATTAAAAGGCAGATAACTCTTTGAAAGCTAAATTTGATGGAGATTAAGAGTTTATAATTCTTGTATGCATGGCTATGAGTGTTGGCAAGTACTGAATATTGAGCTGTGATGATTGAGTTCGTATAAATTAAAAGAGAAAGGTGAAACTGGTAGTTAGTTTGTAATGGAGGGTTTGTTTGTTCATAGATGTGGAAACGATGTGGTAGCCACTAGGAGGATCAGTGGGTGTTAGGATGTTTCATTCTATTTCATAGCCAAGACATAGGTGAGAACTTATGTCTAGTATCCAACCTTCAAATGTAAGGTAATTAACTGAATAATGAGAAAGAAAAGTCAAGGAGGAAGTAAGGGAAAGGCCGAAGGATGCTTAAGTCTTATAAGGAGCTAAAAAAGTTGATTATTGCCAGAGAGTGTATGGTCGTCTCAGCGAAAATAGCTATGTGGCTGGTAAGTTTCTTCTTAGCTCAATTTCAAATCAAAAGTTTAATACTTTGGTACAATATTACGGGTATAAATTGATCACATCAAAATGACAATTTTTAGTTCATATAAGACTTGATGGAATTGGCCTTCTATTAATGTGTCTAAGGATAAACTGGGTTTATAGTTCAGTTTCTAATATAACCACATGACACTAGCCTATTTGTATACACATTTGGCTTTAGGAATTTGACTTTGTTATGAAAGTTCAATGTACATGTAATTTTACTTGGGCATTTGGATTGGAAGAATGATATATGAAAACGAGCAAGAGGTAGGGACTTACACTTTTTTTATACTGTCCTTTCATGTGTCATATTTTAAATGTCGCAGTTTAGTTGATATATTAATGATAAAATGCATGCATGGTTTTGTTTGGTATATATATAGTAATTGTGGTTTATCGATTATACCTTCTATTAAAGTGATTAGTTACAGATATCATATTTTATACTGGAGTTATTAATGAGAAACTACAAATAGTGCTAGTATAACAATTGTAAATTCAAACAAACAATCAAACAATACGCAGAAAGTAAATAACACACAGAGATTTTTAACGTGGTAAAACCCAAACAGGGAAACGTCCACGGTTGTCCTCGCGACAACAAAATAATCCACTAGATGAAAAGAGATGTACAAACCTATCAACTACCTGCACTCACTGCGAGTTGATACTCCTGGTTATCTCTAACACCTTGACTTCACCAGAGCACCTTGATGTACGCACAAGACACTCGACTTCTTGATGAACGCACAAGAAGACTCGAAGCCGAATTCACAATAACTCTTGAAGATCACAAAGATATGAATTGAGAGAAGGGGGAAGAAAGGGAATTGAGTTTAATAGCCACAAACACTTTCAATATCAAAAACCTAACCAAAACACATGAACTAGAAGAAGAATGGACGGCCAAAGAACTGACTTGTTCTTTGGAAGAGAAACCCTATTTATACTTAGGGTTGGAAACCAAGGAAAATGGGCCGAAATACTGAAAATCCATATTGGACGTACGTACGTCGAATCAACGTTCGTACGTCCCCACACGGTAAAAGTTTGCTGCCTGCTTGGACGTACGAACGTCCTAACTGCGTACATACGTCCTGACCAAAAGATGTTTGCTGCTTCAGTGGACGTACGTACGTCCTAACTCGGTACGTACGTCCAGTACCCAATAACTTTCCTAGACATAACCAAGAAACACGAAGGACACGAGACGACCATGCGTACATCTTGATTTTCCTAACAATGAATTCAAGGCGAGATAACCAAGGACACTTTGTCACAAAATTGATGTCAAACCACTTCATGCCGGTTTCAATCTCCCCCTTTGACATTGATTTTGTGACAAAAACCTATGACTCTAATAGCACTTATAAAACGTGCTTACAGACCCAAACCATGGCATTTATAAAACATGCCTACAAAATCACTCAAGATAGAAACACATAACAAGTCACTAATTCTTGTTATCCAGCTTTAGCAAGATGCTTTAACCATCAGAGACCGAACGGAAGCAACTAGGAATTTCCGAAGCAATCAAGGATTCAACAGAAGTTCCTTCGAGCAACTCCCCCATACTTCATGAGCTCCAAAATATTTTTGACACTCGAACTCCCCCATAACTATATAACGTCTAAACCCATCAACACGTTCACTCCCCCATACGTGTAGCATACCTGAAACATGACCCAAAAATAACCTAACAACAAGAAGACGATTGTTAGTAATTAGAGTCATAAATCTCCCCCTTTTTGTCACAACAAGTGAACAAAACAACCAACCAACAAAAGAAACGAGAAAATAACAACAATAAACAAAGAACCAAGAAAAAGAAATCAATACCAAACAAAGAATACAAAACAGATAAAAATATAAAACTAACCCAACTGTTAAAAGTTCAGGAAATCAACTAATAACCAAACAGAGGAATCCATAAACATAAAAGACAAAACGACAAAAACATAAGGCTTGAGTTAACGAATTCGAAAAACCCGTTCCCAATGACCTAGAGGAAGCTTGGAGAAGTAAGCTTCCGCACGAGCCGAAGGCCTATTCCACCGAGCAATCACATGATCATCATAATCCTCCAGCCATTCACCCTTACAAAACAACTCCTCAATTCTGCTGTCCAAGCCACAGTCGGTAAGTGGAGCAGCAAGGCCTGGAACCTTCGGATAACCAACCAACTCCAAGATGTGATTTTGAAGATGTCCCGGTAATCTCTCCCAATGATTGACACGAACCAAACAAGGATTAAGAAAAGGTCGATGAATATAGTCATACCCATGGGGAACGCGACATAAACGACAAACCTTAGCATTGTTTTTGTACTCCATCACCATAAACGACACATAACCAACAGTCGGAACAAAAATTCCATGAAGTTCATATTCTGCCATAGAAAATTCTGAAGAACAAAGAGAGAACTAGCAAGAGGTAAGAAGACACAATAGGAGTGAAGGAGGAGAAGACTCCCCTATATATAGGAAAAACAAGAGTAAACCTAACATGGGCCCAATAAGAGAGGTCCATTACCTAAAAAAAACAGAAATTTACTGCAAAACAAAAAAAACTTGAACTAATATTAAAATAGCAATATCCAATAACATGCACAATACCCAAAAAAAATAGAAACAAACCGATATAGCAAAAGAGCAAAGTTAAGAACAAAAATGTGGAGAGTAAGCCAGAAAGCCAACTACTCGGACTCCGAGGCACCATCACTGTGCTCACCATCACCCTCGTCCTCACTCTCTGAGTCATCACCATCACTCTCACCTGGAACTGGAGGCACCTCTTCCGGAAACGGAGGCAAGTGGGTGGGAGTGAAGTCCAGCTGTAGATGACGCATCTGAGCAACGTTCATCGCATGAATATCACTGATCATGACATCATGACGAGAAAGAATGACCCCAAAACGATCTAACCGAGCATCCATATGATCCTGATGACGTCGGAGAGAGGAAACCCGAGCATCAATAGCTGCAACAGCCCGATTGCCCCTAGCAGAGGCTGAGATGGGGCGTCCAGAGGTCAAAGCCCGATCAAAATCATCATGGCGAACAAGAGCCCTGCCTCCCCAAATTAGGTGATGGGTCAGACGCGCACCCACGGACTCAAAAGCCAACTTTCTAGACTGACAGCCCTTCCTGATGGCGTTGACCCAATCATGGCCAACAAACCTTGGAGGGCTCACCCCCATATACTGTCCCTGAAAACCCAAGTGCTTGAGTATAGTCATTATAAAGCTAGGGAAAGAAAGAGTACCCTTAGCTGCATCGATCTGAAGCATTCGAGTGTAGATGACCTCAGAAAGATGAAGATGGTGCACCGACATACAGACCACTAATTTGACCATGTCGTCGGTCATGATGATCTTGTTGCCCTTGGAGGGGTAGATGTTGGAGTGGGCAACCATGTGCAAGAGGATGGCGCTGTAGTGCTTGGCATGATACCTTTCCGTGACACCATCAATAAACATCTGCTGAACTTGATTGACAAAGTCAATTTGAATCGTATCCGGAACGGGCCATCTGACAGAAACAGCACCTTCAGGAATAAAGTCACCATCAATACCCAACGCCTCACGTACCACCTTAGGAGAAATGGTGTATCTCCGACCTTCAATCAAGACCGAAAAACTCGAGCGATTCTGCGAGGGTGTCTTGTCTCATAGAAGGCTATCGTATGCTCAACCGAGTACTTGGTGATTGGTTGAGCCACCCTTAGCCAATTCCGAGTCTCAAAGAATAGGGATATGTTGCCAAGTTGAGTAGTCCCAAGAGGGGTAGCAGCGATGTCTGCCAAGTCAAAGAATCGCTCAGGAACAATAGCTTTTGCTCGAGGATGAGCACCAAGAGATGTGGGAGGAGGCGACAAGGCCGGAGTGGAGCTTCGACCCCGTGGAGCGCGAGAAGATGATGCACCCTTAGACGCGGATGCCGTGGAGGTGGGAGTGGTGCGTGCGCGCTTTGAAGCCATTGTCTACACAAGCACAAATAAAAAATGTAAGAGAATTGACAGAAAAACCAATAAAAAAGTCATTGAGGCATTTCAACAAACACTTGATGTGCAGAAACGTGATACATGCCATGGACAACAATTTAGAATGTCAAAACGCCCAAACACACAACCAAATAGACCCAACAATAGAGTAGAAGTTACAAGAAATAGAGAGAGCCAAGTTGGCCACCAATTTCAAGGAGATGAAGAGAAACACTAACCAACACAATCAATATAAACCAAAACAAACAATTCCAAAAAAAAATTTAAGCTAACCATGCAAGTCAACAAAACTAAGAGAATAATCATGCAATACAAAGAGAGGAAGGAGAGGGAGAAAGAGAAGAATGTGGGAAGGAGTCGAGTTCACTTACTTGATAAAGAACAAAGTGTACACCCAAAAAAAACTGCTTGAGAGAAGCAATAAACAACCACCAAAGAAGAAGAGGAAGAGAAAGACCAAACAAAAGACGTTGAGGGAAGGTGGAGACTTCCTAATGTTCGTGCAAGAGAGAAGAAAGGGGCACGATTGATGTAACAGTAAGCCTTTGGTTCAAAAAATTTGAATTTAAACACAAATGGGCCGGACTGTATGACGAACGTTCGTACGTTCTGAAAACGTTCGAACGTCGGGACCCAAAAACTAAACATCTGACTAAGATCACATTCGTACGTCCTAGAAGCGTTCGTACGGTTAAAAAAGAACTGCCCACCTAAACGTACGAACGTCATGAAAGCGTTCGTACGAACCTTCTTCCTTTTTTTTTTTTTTTTTTTTTTTTTTTTTGAAAATATATATATACATAAAAAAATGAAGAACCACCCAACCAGTCAGATAATAAACCAAAGAACTACCAAGAACAAATATTGAGAGACATCACAAGAAAACACTTCTACTTATCATAAGGATTCCAATTACAGCCGAATACAGTATAAACAACTCTCAACCTCAAGACAATGCAAAATCGAAGAACGACATCATACACCATGACATGGTACTTACTAGAATGATGCAAGCATGTAGAAGAACCTGATAGACCAATACCAACCTCCGGAAACAAACTAAAAAATGATCATTGAATACCTTGAAAGTCTTTTGCAAGTAGACTAAGGAGAAGGTGAAACCAAGCACAACAAAACCAAGGAAACACAGAAAAATTGGTATTCTTCTTGTCTTCCAACTAGACAAGTGTGACAGACACTTAACATTCCTTTTTTTTTTTTTTTTTTTTTTTTTTTGTTAAAAAAAATTGCCATTCCCGTGTGGGAGTATAAAGTATCTCCATCTTTTACCAGAACACGAGGGTAGGGTGTAGCCTACATCTTTTCGGCAAAACACACTCAAGAAGTGCAATACCATGATAACGTGCAACACAAGAACTAACATCTCCTGAGTGCATCCGTCAGAGCATGACCCTCACAGCCCCAACGGGTTCTTAGCCAAATGAGTATGCTCTCAAGACATTCAAATGGCTGGGGATTTTGTGAGTAATTGACCACTTACAAGAGGTGAGTAAATATAAAAGAAAAACAACGATCATGAAAAGCAACCATAGAAAACTGGAGTTATACAGGTATTGAAAAAGACAAGCCAACCACATGTAAATGCATCATGCAAGAAACTACCAATACGAAGAGAGTATAATGTAACCCTACAACTATGCATGACACAAAAACAGTTGAGGACGCCAAACTAGAAACATCTGTAAAATGGAATCCACACAATAGAGAATGTAGTATGTCCTCAATACCAACAACAATAATAAATGACCAAACCTAAACATCCTAAACACAGACAGTTCCAATGAACACATTAGGTATATGAATGCGGAAGAGGTGTAGTGACAATGAAGCAGTTATCAGATGAGCGACTACCAGTTAACACCAAGATATGATTGGAATCAAAAACATCACACCTATTATCCTCAAACACAACCTTAAATTTAGCATCACATAACTGACTAATACTCAATAGATTGGACTTAAGACCCTTAACAAAAAGAAGCTCATGACTATTGAGCGATCCAACCTCAGAAAAGTTACCTTTACCTTCAACCGGAAGCATTTTACCATTACCAAACCTAACCTTACCTCCATAACCAAGAGTCAGGTTATCAATCAGAGTCTTATCACCTGTCATATGGCGCGAACAACCGCTGTCAAGATACCATGATAAAGGCATTGGTTCAACCAAACGAGCCATGTGAGATACTATTTTCCTGGATGCATCCATACTCCTATCCCAGAAATGTGGTGGTGGAGTAGGCATGGGTGTTGTTTGAGGACGATTTCCATAAGGAGAAGTTCTGGGTAAACCCCACGGAGCATAGCCATTCCACATGTATGGAGCCTGCATGGAGAAAGTAGAAGACTTGTTCCAATATGAATTACCTGCAAAAGAAGGATGATGAGCAGGATACAAATTATTCCAACAAAAAGCAGAAGTGTGACCCATGCGACCACATGTTAGACATTTAAAGCCTTTGTGTCTAAAATTCTTTTTCCGAACATGCTTTACATGAGTAACCTTGGGTGGTGATACCACACTAGACACCTGCACAGGAGCAGGAAGAGCGACACTTGTTGGTCGCACAAAGGTAGTGCGGGAAGTGCTAGCAGTAGAAAGAGGAACAAATGTGTCATAACCTAAACTAGATTTATCTGAATGGGATTTACCAATTCCCAACAGAGAGTTTAGGTTAGCACTTGCTTTACCAAACCCAACCAATTGTTTGTTAGCAGCAAACAACTCAGCTTTTACTTTCTCATGCTCCAATACAAGGGATCGATACCGTGTCTCTAGATCATTATTCAGTTTTTCCAGAGTGACAATACGCACTTGGAAATCCTCCTTTTCCTTCACAAATTCTTCCTTCAACATGTTGGAATCACCTGTAAGATTGCATATATCCTGTCCAAGACTATCTACCTGATCCTGCAAGACGGTGTTAGTTTTTTCAAGCAACTTTACTTGTTGCATGGAAAACTTATACATATAACATAATTCACTAGTAGTAGCATGAACACCAGAATCAGAAACATTAATATCAGCAGAAGAGGATACAATACCTCCTGGATGTTCATCCAGGGATGCACTGAAGACCACATAATTGGAGACAACATTTGAGAGATTCCTATCATCATCTTCATCTGAATCATCCCATGTTACTGTGAGGTTCGCTTTGGAATTATCACCAGGTTTGCGATCCACCTTCTTGTCACATTCATTTGCAAAGTGTCCATATTCACGACACTTGTAACATTGGACATCTTTACGATCAACTCGAGCTCTTCTCCCATCCACAGAGAACCGCTCAAAACCACGACTCCTAGGAGCATTTGAGGAATCAGGAAATCTCTTTCGAGGGTCTCGATTCTGTTGATATTTCAGAATCTTCTGAAAGCTACGTGACAGAAACGCATAGTTATCATCCACATCCTGTTCTTCATCATCAGAAGGTCCTGTGGAAGGTTCTTTAGACGATGTAGCTTCGAATGCTACAGATTTGTTCTTCAAAGGTTCTTCCAAAGGCTGTTCCATCTCACATGTCCTTAGTTTCCCAGCAAGTGTCTCGATGGACATGTTCTTAATCACATTACTCTCAGTGATGGCATCCTTACGAGAACGAAACCGAGGAGGCAAAGCACGCAATATCTTACGTACCACTTGTGTGTCAGTATATGCATGACCAATAGCCGCACTGCAGTTTATGATGTCTTGGAGATGAATAAAGAAATCATCAAAGGTCTCAGAATTATCCATTCGTAGATTCTCAAACTGAGATGTTAACAGTTCCAGCTTACTTTCTTTGACTGTTTCGTCACCTTCATGTGTACAGATAAGCCTGTTCCATGCATCTTTAGACTCTTCACAGCCTTGCACCCGACGAAACTCACTAGCATTTAATGCCATGAAAATAGCATTGAGTGCCTTGTTGTTATAATTTGCCAACAACTTCTGTTCAGGCGTCCACTTTTCACGTGGCGTCAGTGATGTAACAAACAGTATCACCAGTACCTGTAGTAGTCAGAGGTTCTTTCCACCCTGTGACAACAGAAAGCCAGACTTCTTCTCCTAAGGCTTGGAGATAAGCTCGCATCCGTACTTTCCAATGACCAAAGTCTTTTCCACTGAATTGTGGAGGAAGACTTGAAGTAGCAACCTTGTGAGGTTCCATAAAGCACTATTGATCGTTAGTGTGAGCCTTTACGCTCCTTAACCAGCCCCCAGCGACTGATACCAATTGAGAAACTACAAATAGTGCTAGTATAACAATTGTAAATTCAAACAAACAATCAAACAATACGCAGAAAGTAAATAACACACAGAGATTTTTAACGTGGTAAAACCCAAACAGGGAAACGTCCACGGTTGTCCTCGCGACAACAAAATAATCCACTAGATGAAAAGAGATGTACAAACCTATCAACTACCTGCACTCACTGCGAGTTGATACTCCTGGTTATCTCTAACACCTT
Organism: Aquilegia eximia; assembly: GCA_023053565.1. NCBI lineage: Eukaryota > Viridiplantae > Streptophyta > Magnoliopsida > Ranunculales > Ranunculaceae > Aquilegia > Aquilegia eximia. Next base: position 25,149,354 of record JALIGU010000001.1, read on the forward strand.
GACTTCACCAGAGCACCTTGATGTACGCACAAGACACTCGACTTCTTGATGAACGCACAAGAAGACTCGAAGCCGAATTCACAATAACTCTTGAAGATCACAAAGATATGAATTGAGAGAAGGGGGAAGAAAGGGAATTGAGTTTAATAGCCACAAACACTTTCAATATCAAAAACCTAACCAAAACACATGAACTAGAAGAAGAATGGACGGCCAAAGAACTGACTTGTTCTTTGGAAGAGAAACCCTATTTATACTTAGGGTTGGAAACCAAGGAAAATGGGCCGAAATACTGAAAATCCATATTGGACGTACGTACGTCGAATCAACGTTCGTACGTCCCCACACGGTAAAAGTTTGCTGCCTGCTTGGACGTACGAACGTCCTAACTGCGTACATACGTCCTGACCAAAAGATGTTTGCTGCTTCAGTGGACGTACGTACGTCCTAACTCGGTACGTACGTCCAGTACCCAATAACTTTCCTAGACATAACCAAGAAACACGAAGGACACGAGACGACCATGCGTACATCTTGATTTTCCTAACAATGAATTCAAGGCGAGATAACCAAGGACACTTTGTCACAAAATTGATGTCAAACCACTTCATGCCGGTTTCAATTAAAGCGGTATATGTATATTGAAATGGTTTTATAAACGAAAAAACTATTGAAGTTTTTATTGCATCTCTTTTCCAGGATGGTAAAAGGAGATGGATTTTGTATGTGGCATGTGGGATCCCAGTTGTATGTTGGTATGGTGTGAGTTCCTTGGATTGGGAAAACAATTACGATCTAAGTGTTTACACGAACATATTATTACAAATCGGATTATAAATCCCTTCGGCTAGTGCCCGTGTCTGGTAACCGTGAGTAGGGGACAGTTCCTTCAGCTAGTGCCTGTGTCTGGTAACCATGAATAGGGGACAGTTCCTTCGGCTAGTGCTCGTGTCTGGTAGCCGTGAATAGGGAATTGGTTTGATGGTTTATAAATTCAGGGACTCGTCACACATGTCAGATTAAATTAATTATTATTAAAAGACACCTTATATATTATATATATTGTATGACGAGGCAGTTTGGCAATGGATTTGTGAATTCCTACAAAGAAGAAATTGTTGTCATATTCTAGAGATGACAGTTCTTTCTAGGATTACATATGCAGTGTTCACCTTTAGACGGTGAATGAGCACTTTCTAGAGGCGAACATTATAGGATGTTTCCGGGAATTTCATAAATGATAAAGATTGTATCTACTATCAAAAGATTGGATTTGTATTGATTTCCTTCTTGTGCGTGTAAATATTGGTTATCAATGTAGACAAGTAACAACCAAGGGTCGTACCCACCTCAAAGGTGAAATTCTTAGCTCAAACACAAAATTAAACAATGGTTAAAAAACCAAGTGAATCAACAAATAAGATGGAGATTGATTCTACTTCCTACAGGCAATAAATAAATAAACTAATACTTATAAACTAATTTAAGAATGTGGATAGAGATGTAAAGAAGATCTTATGAGGAATAGGGGGAAGAGTTGGTATCTACAAACTAAATCATGCAAACATACATGTCATTCATTCATGTTCAATCTATAACAATTAATTAGTCACCTCTCAGCTATTCCAATTAATCATCAATACCTATAATAATCAAGTAGTCACCTCTCAGCTATTCCACTCAATTAAAACGAGATTCTCTTATACATGCTATTGAATATGTTTCATTAATCAAACCGTCACCTCTCAGCTATTCAATTTAATTAAATCACCATATCAATTCATAATCAAACCGTCACCTCTCGGTTATTCAATTTAATTATAAAAGTGGTCCAATAAAAGAGATTGATTCTAGATACATGATAGTCACCTCTCAGCTATTCCATCACATATCTCTAATCAATCTAATACAATAACCATTATAGCTAGGTCTCCCTATACTCTAACAATAGTATTTTATCAACATGAATATCAATAGCATATAGATAATCATACTTCATGTCGCGAACTAGAAGTAAACAAGCATTAAGTACTTCGAATCACAATGAACATTAACAACAAACATGGTGCTTTTGCATCATCTAGAGTGCTTCAACCATTCCCCCTAAAGGGAATTTAGCTACTCATCATTGATAATGACACCATGGAATAAGTAAATAAATAACACAACATCATAAAGGAAAAGTGATTGGATTAATATTGATAATAAGAAGATTGAGTTCAATAGAAAAGAAAAACTTTTCTTATGAAAACATGAACTAGCCTAAACCCTAGCTACAATTTCTCTTATATAGAGAATACAAAGCATATTACTTGCTTACAAAGTCTACCAAGTTAGGTCAAATTTGTGGCTGCTGCTGTTGGCCTTCTAGAAGCAGCAAGGCTTCAGCAAAACCTAATTCTCTTGGGCATAAGTCGTAGATTGGACCAAGACCTTCAGATAGACAGCTTATGGGCCCAAATCAGACTTCTGAATCTTCATATTGGATCTTTTTAAGATTGGGCTGAGATTTTTTGACTTAAATAAATTTTCTGACTTGTGGGCATCAGTATAACTTAGATTGGGCTGAGATTTGGGTCACCCATCTTGGACATAAAGTCAAGTTCATAGGACCAGTCCACGGGGTGCCCTCCACAATTCTGCGAGTGCAAGTATCAATTCTCCTTCCTTGTGCAAATAACATCTTTTTGGTGGCTTTTCTTGGCTTTTGGCTGGCTTTAACACAATATTCGCGTTTCGGCTCATGAAACCTACACAAATGACAAGAAAGCACTAATCAATAGATATAACTCAATAATATAAGTTAAGTGCTATGCAAACAAGGTGTTATTCGGGGGATAAATATACACTTTTGAGGACTTATCAGAATCCCTCTTCTACCTTCCTAGATTGCAATGTTTTTAGTGGTATTTGTTATGGATGGTTAGTGTGTTGTGTGGTTACATGCTACCTCGAGGAGGTTAGACACAAGGAGTGGGAGGTAGTCCATTCCTGAATGTGTGTCAGGATCCTAAGCAGTCTGCAGTTGTCAAACGGTTGACCACCGTGATAGGTGATTCTCCTTTTGGAGCGTCGTGCTCAAAGGGCCCACTTGAGCCCTAAAAGGGGGTTAGTGTTCTAGAGCACAAAACGGTAATCACCCGACCGGATAATCAGGAATTAACGGTGCAGGTTCACACTGGTAAGTACTGAGCTAAGATATTGCCTGAGACTGAGGCCGAGTACCAGTCGTACCCTCTTTTAGGGCCCACCTGAGCCCTAAAAGAGAGTTAGTGTTCTAGAGCACAAAACGGTAATCAGCCGATCGGATAATTAGAAACTAACGGTGCAGATTCACACTGGTAAGTACTGAACTAAGATATTGCCTGGGACTGGGGTCGAGTACCAGTCGTACCCTCAATACTCTGATAGGATACAGGTACCCGACTCATTGTATGATTGAATGTATATTATTTATAGTAAAAACTTACTTTCAACTATTAAAACTTGCATTTTTTCAAATGTTTAGTGTGGTTAATCGTCATGCATGATTAGATAGTGTTTATGGAATGTAAGTCACTACTGAGCAAGTGAAAATGCTCACCCTGTCATTAACCCTTTTCAAATAAACAGTTGCTCGAGGATAGATTGGTTCATCAAGATGGTTATATAGAGATTACAGTGGGCTTTTGTATAGGTATTCATGCGATAACTGTATTGTATTTCTTTTTGTACAGAGAGCATAGTTGTATTCTTAGCTATATATTGTATGAAATAATTTATATTTATATATGAATAAGATCCTGAATCTCGTATTATTATATGATTATCATGGGTTGGGTTTTTCTAATGCCTTGAGATCAGACATGGAGTCATTGGGATTCGTGTTGTTATTTTGGGGCGTTACAAACCAATAGGGTTCAAGTCATGACTTATAAACCTGGAGATCATCTAGGTGTAGAATCAAAACTGGTTTTGGGAGTACTTGAAGCAGGACTTAAACACTCTAATGAATCAATGACTTCTATAGTGTTATGTTTAGGACTTGGTGGGAGTGAGTCATCATCAATATCAAAAATTACTCTCTTTGTCTTGTGGTCAACGAGTTTAGGTTTCACAGTTCTTGCTATCCTTGGCGATCTCTTTACAAGTCCTTGTGTACCTATGGCAATTGCAGAATAATTGTCCTGACAGATATTTAATCTTGTTTGTCACTTAGAAGCCTACCATTACTCCTGTGGGGAGAAGTGGAGGTCTTACAGTGTTATTCAAGGAAGGAATCGATTTGGAGCTGCTGGAATTTGATTTTCACATTATTTCAGGTAAATTTGTTAACTATCTATCTAATTGTTCATGGTTTGCTTAATTTGTTTATCTTTATCCTGTTTTTACTAAGCGAAAATTGATTTGGGATCATATTAGATGCTTTCATGGTAATATTGTTGGTGAGTCGTATGTGTTAATGGGGGATTTTAATGCAATTTTGTATCATAATGAGAAAGAAGGTGGTAACCAAAATCATAGGTCCATCAGAGAGTTTAATGATCTTGTTTCTGATTTATCTCTGGTAGACTTAGGTTTTAAAGGCCCTTCTTTTGGGATGACTCCATCAATGTTACCAAAATTTCTCAATCTAATCAGTGTTGTAATACCCTTATTTCTCAAGCATCGTCAGATAAGCAATTTTTAGCTTCCTTTGTTTATGCCAAATGCACGCAAGGGGAAAGGAAGCAGCTTTGGGAAGATTTATGTCAGTTTGGAGCATCCTCACAGCTTCCCTGGTTGGTAGGGGGGATTTTAATACTGTCCTAGAATCATTTGAACGGTTAGGGGGAAATCAAGTATCCCTGGGAGCTATGGAAGACTTTAATGATTTTGTTGTCTCAGCTGGGCTGCTCGACTGTGGTTTCAAAGGAACTATGTATACATGGTGTAATAATCGGCAGGGTATGGATAGAAGATGGGCACGATTAGACAGAATCTTCTTAAATGCGGCCTGGGCTTTGGAGTTTCCACCACTGGAAGTACAACATCTTGCTAGAGCTTGCTCAGATCACCTACCTATTCTGGCAGCCTGTGTAAACTCGACACAGAATCTAGGTCCACGTCCTTTTAAATTCAAGAAGATGTGGACTTCCCATGCCGACTTTCTAGATTTTATCAAGGAAAACTGGAATCTATGTGGCTACTCCCCTATGCCCTTGGTGAATCTAGAGTTCAAGATAAAAAATATCAGGTCCAGATTAAAATGGTGGAACAAATTCGTGTTTGGAAATGTTCAAGAAAGAATTCAGAAACTTGAGGATTCTATCTCTGATATTGAATTTAATCTCATCTCTGCCTGGACTGAAAGCTTACACATAGATCTTCAAAGGCACCAAGCACTTCTCCAGCAAGCTTTAGTCCAAGAGGAGCAATTTTGGCAGGAAAAATCAGGAGACAAATGGCTTGTGGAAGGGGAAAAGAACACTAGGTATTTTCAGGCAAGTACAAAGGCAAAAAGAAGAGTTCAAGTAGAGAAGTTGCTGCTAACAGATGATACCAGTCTTTGGTGTACAGATTTAGAGGAAATTCATTCCAAGGCTGTGGAATATTTCCAACAGCAACTCAGTTCAACAGGATGGGCTGCAGAGGATAACACTCTCAATGTTATCCCACATTGCTTAACAGGCGAGGACAACCAAGAGATCATGGCTCTCCCATCCATGGAAGAGGTCAAACTAGCAGTTTTCAGTATTTCGGCTCAAAGTGCCCCTGGGCCAGATGGTCTTACAGCTTGCTTCTATCAAACATGCTGGGATATTGTCAAGGAGGAGGTTTACCAAGCTGCCATATCTTTTTTTTTCAGGGCATCCGATTCCTAAGTCTTTCTTGGCCAATTTTATATGCATGATACCTAAAAAGGACAAACCTAGTACACTTGGTGATTTCAGACCCATCAGTCTTTGTAATGTAAGCTATAAAATTCTTTCTAAGCTCATTACTATAAGACTCACTAATCTTATGCCTAAGCTTATATCTCCGGAACAAGGGGCTTTTGTGAAAGGCAGGTTGATCACAGAGAACATATCCTTAGCTCAAGAGATGATGCAATTTGTCAACAAGAAATGTCTGGGTCGAAATCTTGTACTAAAGCTGGACATGGAGAAAACGTTTGATAGACTGGAATGGCCGTACATTCATCAGGTTCTTATTAAATTTGGTTTTTCCTTTCAGTGTGCTAATCTTATTATCTCCTGCATCAACTCCTGCAGCTTTTCGGTATTGTTTCAAGGCTCTTACAGGGGGAACTTTAATTCCTCAAGGGGCATCAGACAGGGGGACCCTCTATCTCCCTTCCTTTTCATTTTGGCCGCTGAAGTTCTAAGTAGGGGGTTATGCATGGAATTCGAACAAGGGAAGATAGGATACTACTCTATACCAAGATCATGCCCACATGTCTCTCATTTACTGTATGCAGATGACACTCTAGTGTTCCTGAATGGAAGGAAAAAATCTATACGAGGTTGTATGGACTTCCTACATAGGTACTGCCTAGTATCTGGTCAAAAGATAAATGCTCAAAAAAGTTCCTTCCTTACCTCCCCAAAAGCCACCTTGGGAAGGGTAAATGTCATTCACCATGCCACTCATTTCATCCACAAGCCTGCGCCAATGGAGTATCTAGGAGTACCTATATTCTATGGGAGGGCAAAACTCGGATATTTTGAAAAAATGCTGTCAAAGGTGAGGAATAAATTGGATGGATGGAAAACCAAACTACTTACTAATGGTGGGAAACTCATTCTTCTGAAACATGTTCTCCAAAGTATGCCAGTTTATCTTCTCTCTGCTTTTTCAATACCTAAAAGAATCATCTATATGTTAGAATCTCTCTTCGCCAATTTCCTTTGGGGTGTAAACGACGGTAAGAGGAAAAGGAAATGGATTGCTTGGGATAAGATTGCCAGGCCTATTGAAGCTGGTGGGCTGGGTATTAGACCACTCGATCTGGTTCTCAAATCTCTACGTATGAAAGCTACATGGAACTTGCTTACATCAGACAGCTTATGGGCCTCTTTTATGCGTAGAAAGTATATTCAAGGTAAATCCATTAGCTCTTTAACTCTAACTGCATATGCGTCCAGGACATGGAGGGACAGCTGGAGATGCATACAAGAGATCATCGATAACTCGACTTGGGAGTATGGACCAGGGCACTTTAGCCTAACCCACGAGAACTGGAGAAGGATAGGTTGTTTAGTCCCATCTGAAATCCCTATGACATGCCCTCAACTGACTCTGCAGGAAGCTGCCTTAGTTGATTTTAACCTCCCCTTTATCAACCAAGGGCTTCAAGCAACCATCAGAGAAGAATATCAATTGTACAAGTCTACCTCTCTAGTCGATACAAGGATATGGAAGCCAACCACCAATGGCATCTTTTCAGTAAAATCCTATGTGGACCTTGTGCAAGCCAGATATGGTCATTCTCCGGTGCTTAAAAGACTATGGCAGCAATACATTCCCACTAGAGTATCTTTTTTCATCTGGAAACTACTGTATGGTGTTATACCTGTAGACTCTGCCATTGCTAAGTGCCACATACCTATGGTGTCGAGATGTGTTTGTTGTGCACAACCCTCAGAGGAAACTAATCTGCACCTCTTCATGCAAAGTGAACTAGCAAGTCAGGTTTGGAGACACTTTAACAGTGTGTTTGACATGTACACCCCCAGGTTTTATTCACTCAAATCATTGCTGTCAATTTGGTTCTCAATTGGTAAGAAGGGCTCGATGGAGCAACTATGTTACACATTGGCACCTCTCATAATTCTTTGGGAAACCTGGAAGGAAAGGTGTGCTCGAAGATTTGACGAAAAGCATCAGTGGAATGCCCTTCCTCACATGCTCATCATCCTCAAGGTTAGATTCTGGATAATTAAACTGAGCCAGCATTTTTCCCCTAAATGTCGATCAAGCTCCATGTTTAATGCAGTAGCACTGCAATTGGGGATCAAGGTGGAAAACCCTCCATTCTCTACCCCACTCATTGTCTACTGGATTAAGCCACCCCCCTCCTATGTGGCTCTCAATACGGATGGGGCCTCAAAGGATGGAATAGCTGCAGGGGGAGGAGTCATCAGAGATCATAATGGGGCACACATTTCTAACTACTTCTCCTATTATGGACAGGGATCAAATAACTTGGCTGAATCTAGGGCTCTTTTGGATGGGTTAGTGTTATGCGAAACATTGGGATACACTTCAATTCATGTGCAAACAGACTCAACTATGGTATTATTGTGGTTCAACAATGCAATTACGATTCCATGGCATTTAAAATCTTGGTGGCAACAGATTAAACTCAAGGCATCAGGGTTGGACATTAATATTTCACATGTTTACAGAGAAGGAAATAGTCTGGCTGATTACTTATCCAAAAAAGGCATGGAATTTAAATTCAATGGAGCAGTTAATCTACACCTGGATACAGAATTCAAACAAATTTCTACAGGAGACAAAGAAGGAATTCCCTATCTTAGACATGGCAAACATTAACTGGAGGTTGCAGAATTACCTGGTTTTAAAGCCTCGGCCTTTTAGCACTCCTCCCCATATCAGAGCTTTCACTCCCAGAAGGACCTGTATCATTCATCTCCTCAGCTCCAGCTTCTGCTGCATTGACCCCATTTTCTTCATTCATCCCTTCATCAGCAACATTTTCACTGCCATTGTCATCACCTCCATTATCATCTCCGCCATCATCACTATCATCAGAGAACTCATCCATAGTGGTCGAAGCAAGACGGCACCTGGGGCATACTCTTGTCACGAATCGACCAAAATGACACCAGGGGGTGCAAAGGGCTCTAATTCTCTCATTCGACGTTCCCAACCAAGTCTCAAACCCCACCCACTCTGCAAGTCCTGTCTTATCAGGTGGTGGGGGCAAAAACCCATGCAAGGCATCAGTGGAGGGGTTCGAATTGCCTTGCCTAGCTCGAACAACAAACTCACAAAGCTCTCTCAAGCCACTTCGGAAAATTTCAAATTCTTGGAAGTGATGATCGCACATCGATCTTTGCACAGCCAACCAAGTCTGGTCAAAAATTAACATGGAAACTATGGTGTGTTCACCGGAAGAATCAGAATTGTAAGAAGAAGAAGAAGAGGAAGAGGGGGAGGAGGAACTCATTTTTGCTCTCACCAGCACCGTCTCAACCACCTAATGAAGAAGAAGACTTCGCGCTACAAATTTCTAGGAGTTGGTCTGGTAGTAGGCTTGGGCTTTTATTATCCTAGGTCTGCTTTGTTGGTTCCAAGGCCGTTGGTCTACTAGTTGTAATTCCTACTTGTATTGAGGTCAGGTTTAGCCCCCCTCAGATTTCTAATTCTCCTTTTTTATAATTGACAGGTAGGGGTCAGGCCAAACCCCATTTTATCTTAAAAAAAAAAAAAAAAAGGCCCTTCTTTTACCTGGACTAATAATAGAATAAGGGATAGTCATATCAGGGAAAGACTTGATAAAGTTTTAGCAAACACAAGTTGGATCAATATTTTCTATGCTGCCTCTGTCACTCATATTCCAATTGGTTTTTCTGATCACCTGGCTCTGGTTCTTAACTGCCTGGGAAACACTAATAAAGTTTTTAAACCTTTTAGATTTCATTCTAAGTGGTCTAAACACCCTAATTGTGCAAATATTATTTTTAATTCTTGGTCCACCAACCAACATGGGTCTCCTTCCTATGTTTTTAAGCATAAAATTTCTAGTGTTATTATAGCCCTATGAGTTTGGAAAAAAACCACGTTTTGGAATATTTTTGTCCAAGGACTGTACGACCAAGTTAACAGAAATCATGGATAGACCAAGTGATGAAGCTGTGCAGATAGAAATCAAAGAATGGAGAAGTAAGTTGGATAAGTTGCTGGCTGATGAAGTTGAGTATTGGGAACAACATTCCAGGATAAAATGGAAACTTGAAGGCAATAGAAATACAAAATTCTATCACCTCACTGTAACCATTAGGAGGAGAAGGAACTTTATAGATAAGATTCAGAATGATCATATATGGAGAATGGATAAATGGAAGGGAGAATATTGTGGAGGTCTTCAATAGCCACTTCCAATCAATCTTCAACTCAGAACCTACCACTATATCCCAAACTTTGCATAACCTCTTCCATACTGTAATCTTACAACAAGACAATGACTCATTGTTGTCCATTCCCACAACTTCTGAAATATATCATGTTGTCAAGAAAATGGAAAGTGCAAAAGCACTAGGTCTTGATGGTCTACAAACGTTCTTTTATAAACAATACTGGAACTTTGTTGGTGAAGATGTTATTGTTATTGTTCAAAATATTTTTAGATGGGAAACATGTGGGAAACACCTAAACCAAACTTTCATTACACTTATCCCAAAAACCAAAAATCCTTCTCATCCTAAAGACTAAAAGCCTATCAGTTTGTGCAATGTCATTGACAAAATAATTCCAAACTTATTGCCAATAGACTAAAACTCCTCCTACCAAAATTCATTTCACCTAGAAGGGCTATTGGGGACAACATGGAAGTTGTGCATGAAGTTATCCATAAAATCAGAAGATTGGGGAAGAAAAAAGAAAAGGGTGGTTTTCTCTGAAAATAGACATGGCAAAGGCTTATGATAGAGTGGACTGGAGTTTTTTTATGAAGATTTTTGAATGATTGGGGTTTGACGAAAGGTGGAGAAATATGGTGAAGTTTTGTTTATCTATAGTCTCTTACCAAATTCTTTTGAATGGGTCACCTTTGAAGGATTTCAACCAGGAAAGGGGTTGAGACAAGGAGATCCTTTATCTCCTTATCTGTTTATAATGGTGAGTGAAGCTTTATCCAGATTACTTGCAAGGGTAGAAAATGACAGGAAAATTACAGGAATTAAAGTTTCTAGATCAGCTCCAACACTTAGCCATCTTTTATATGCTGATGACCTAATCATCTTTGGGAGAGCTACTTTGTCAGAAGTAAGGAATCTAAAAGATGTTTTAGAAGAGTACGGTATGACTACAGGGCAGAAAGTGAATTATGAGAAGTCCAAAATTTTCTTGAGCGAGGGAATACACCATAGACATCAAAGAATGATAAAAAACATTCTTAAAATAAGTGATCTAAGGGTAGAAGACAAATATCTTGACACTCCTCTAATCTTGATCAGATAAAGCGTTAAGGATTTTAGCTATTTGGAAGACCGGATGAGGTCCATAATGGAGAGATGGAAAACAAGTGTCATATCTATTGCTGGAAGATGTGTGATGATTAAGTGAGTAGCTCAATTTCTTTCAGTTTACTCCATGTCAGCATTTGTAGTACCAAAGACAATTACCAATAATCTGGATAATACTTGCAGGGATTTTTGGTTGAATGGTACTAAGGAGGGGAGGTCCAAACACCTGTGTAAATGGAGTAAAATTTGCAAGCATAAGGAGGGAGGATTATGATCAGAAATTTTGGTGATATGAATTTAGCCTTAGTTTCCAAACTCTATTAAAAATTACAGACTGATGAAAACTCACTATGGACTAGAGTAATGAAGGCCAAGTATGGAAAATATTTGTGCATTGACAACCAACTAGAGGCTCCACCATGGGCATCAACTATTCTGAAACAAAGATTGTTATGGATTGTTAAAGATGGAAGTAGAATTAACTTTTGGACAGATCAATGGCTGACTTTCCTTGGTAAACCAGCAAGTATCCAGGAACTTTGGCCTGACAGTCCAACTAATGCAACCAAAATATCTTACTTCATTTATACAAATGGTACTGTAACACCCTTGAGTTGGTGTTAGTCTCACATTGCTAAGGAAGTGGTTGTATTGGTAGTATATAGAGTTTAACCATACTCTAACTAATGTCAAGGTTTTTTGGGTAAAACCTAGATGGGTGGACCCTCATCAAAAATTCTCTACTATTGGATTTCCGCAGTGACTAAAGGGGGACAATATTGACATTAGCGAGTGATATGGTGCTCGACACTCCAGGATGAGTGAGAACGAAGTCCCGGGGAATTAAAGGTACCTGGAAACTCAACCTCCATCCAAGACAGGTACCAAAGATAGGATAGTCTGGGTTTTTTTTTTTTCAAAAAAGGTAATTTTAGTGTCAAGTCTGCTTATTTGATAGTCAGAAACATGCAATACTCTAGGTCAAACTCTTCCATTGTTATCCCATCTCTTGTGTTCAATACTCTCTGGAACTAAAACTTGCCCCCTGATTTACAAACTTTTCTTTGGAAAGTTTTAACTATTTTTTTTACCTACTATTGATAAACTTAATGAACAACACCTGAATATTGATCCAACTAGTGTATTCTGTGGAGCTGAGAGAAAAACTATACACCACTTTTCTTTTTGTGTCCTTGGACCTCTAGAATTTGGTATGGATTACCTCTTTCTGTTAGGCTGAATGAAGAGTTGTGTGAAGGTCATAATCGGTTCTTGTTCTTAAAAAACTTAGATAAACAGGGTGAACATGATTCAAATGTTTCTTCTATATTGGCTTTTTACATTATATATGCCATCTGGAAGTCCAGGAATATTTTTAGATTTGATAGTACGAAAATCACCTATGATGTTATTTTGGAGAAAGCTATATCTAACAGGGATCTCTGGTTGAGTGCTTTATCACAAAATTATAAGCTGATAGTCACAACACTCCTACCATCTATGTTAACTCGGAATGGATTAATCCAACACCAGGGTGGGTTAAAATCTATTTTGATGTAAGTTTCTTCACTGATGGAAAGCAAGGTGTTGTTGCTGCCATTGCAAGGAATGAAAAAGGATTAATATTAGCTGGTGGTACAAGAAGAATCCAAGCAAATGATGCAGGAGAAGCAGTATTTCTTGCAGCAAAGATGACAGTTAAGTTGGCTTTAGAGTTGAATTAACAGGATGTGTTCATTGAAAGAGACAGCTCAAATGTTATTTCTTGCCTAAAAGGCACTTTAAATCTTTCATGGAACTCTTGTACAGTTGCTGATTATGTTAGAAATTGTAGTTCTATTTTGAGGTCTGTAAACTTTCTGCATGTAGGAAGATCTGGCAATGTTTGAGCACACAAACTTGCTAAGTGGGCATATGATGTTGGTCATGTGCCCTGGACTCTGATTGATTAAGAAACTATTTCCAACTTGATCGGCTTTATTAACGAATTAGAGAACTCTGGGTAGCACTTTGTGGCTCAGACTCTCATTATCAAAAAAACAAAAAAAAACCCTACCATTACTCCACATGTATCTGTGGAGATTTATCTGTGGAGATTTAAGCCACATACAAATCCTTATCAACAACTCAGGTTTGTAAACCATCTTGTTGATATCCTTAGCAAAATCCAACCACATCAATTCATCACCCTCTAAGGTCAACACAGTCTTTGGCCACCTTTGCAATCACCTTTTCTCACATCTCCTGGTTTAATAACACCCCAAAATCCACCAAAATGTATTTCATATATCCTAATCCCAAGTAGTTCCATTTCACCGCAACATAAATAAAAAACTATTTATTAGCTACTAAACCTATTATTGTTTATGATTGTCAACTTTAAACACTGCATTCATAGTATAAATAACTAGTATGCAAAAATCAAAGGTAAATGAGGAACATAACTAGATAGTTACAACTTTTAAAAGCATATTATCATTCAGACTACTCAGTCATCTCAAAAAACAAAGTACTGTATTATATAGATAAAAAAACAAACCTCAAAAACCAGATTATCAAAAACAAAATAATTTTTTAATAATAAACTTAAAAAAGGATAAATCAAGTGTACTCAGCATGAAAATAATGTTTTTAACAATTAATTTATCCCAATTACAGTCATCCACATTTACATAAATGGTAAAATCGACAGCTAATATCTCATCCAAAACTACAATACAGTCAAATGTGTTGCACGTATCCTACCTAAATGATACAAATTGCTAGGTAAAGAAACTATTGAGTGCGGAATTAAACAATATCAATAAATAAATATGAACAAAACACAAGATCTCGAAAAAACTATCTTCTTTAATGAATATTATGAAGATTACAAGAATCTCTGCCTTACAATACTCTCTAGACAAACTAAACCCTAGTTGTCTCAATATTTCTAAACACACTAAACCTTAGTGGTTTTTCTAAACAAGCTAAAATAAGCTATAGTTTGGTCTATGTTTTGGTTTATGACAAAACATCAATGTAAACAAACTAACTAGTAGTTGTTTTCTAAAGAAGCTAAGCACTAGCTTGTTTCGGTCTTTTGAAACAAGTAAGGACTACATGTTTCTCTACATATCTTTTGGTTTATGCCAAAACATATATTTATAGGCCAAGGATTTCCCTTTTCCTGAAATTCTATCCCTTATGGAACAAGAAAACCTATTTAAGGTTTTCTTTTCCTTGTCCTACAAGGAAAAAAACTACTAAATTCCCTAGTAGGATACACCTGTATCACTAAACTCTAGCAGATTAGACCTCGTGCATCTCACATGCTATTGGGATCCTCGTGTAGATCGTTCTCGTGTAGATCACCCTATTGCATATCACTTTCTCTTTAGGTGAGATATTTTGGGTTCGTGCATTTCACGTAATATTTGCCCAAAGGTAAGTAGTTTGGCCTTTTAGAAAAATTATTTTGTTCAGCTTCCGATTCATGGCCAAACCCTAATATCAAATTAAAATTAAAAATGGCCAAAGCCTAATTATACTCATAAAATCATGCCCAAAACCTAAATAACCCTAATATAAAAACTGCCTCCTCCTTATGGTATTATGAAAATTAATATTGATGGAGTTAAGGCTGATGTAGGGACTGCTATTGGTATTGTTTTTGGAGATAACCAAAGTACTTTTATCACAGGACTGTCTAGGAGTATTGCAATATAAAATAAGGATTACGGAAAGTGCCACATGAGATGCAGTTCACTGAAGTGATCTTAGAATCAGATTATTCTTTTGTTGTGAACTCTATTAATGGAGTATTTCAAGTAAGATGGAATTTTCAATCCATTGTTCATGATTGCAGAATTTTGATGGAGTTTTTTGTTAGGTGTTGTGGCATTGTCGTCGACAAGCCAACGAGTTGAGGCTGTTGATTATTTAGCTAAGTCTGCACTTTGTAATAGAAGACCAAATACTGTTAATTCAGTATCGTCTAGCAATGTATCTTTTGGACTAAACAACATATTATTGGCTGATGTTTCGGGGAGGGCTTACCCCTGCTTGTGAAGCCCAAACTATTTTGGCTTTAATTAGAAATCTTAGCATTTTGTCAAAAAATAAATAAATAATAATAATAATATAAAAACTACCGACCGGAGTTCCAAGTATATCTGTCAAAGCCATGCCTGTCAACTATTTGAACCGATCCGTGATCCAAACCGATCCATTTATTTTTGGTTTTTGATATCCAGATAGGTTATTGGATCAGCTAAAACGGTTTCGGGATATCCATTCAATTTTTGGTTTGGTTTCGGATTATCCAATAAAAAACCGACTTGATCCATTTTTTTTTTTTTTTTTTTTATGGAGTTGATTGCAGAAAAGTGAGAAAACTGAAAACCCAATTCTCCTTGTCTTCTCAATTTCCTAGGGTTTTAACCATTGTTCAAATTTTATTCAATTTTGTTTGTATGGATTGATTTTGAATTTTAGAAGAAGATGGACAAAAACTATCATGTTTCTTGCCAAAACAATTCATTATCGAATTTGTTTACAAAACAGTTTGGGGGGTAAAATCTGTAGTCGCCAGGCTTACAAGGTTGACACAATTTGTGGGCTTCAGTGGAGCTTGTGTGATCCAAGCCCATGTGTAGTAATGGGCCGACATGGATATGAGGCCCAATGTGGAATATATAAGGGTTTCCTCTACAAAAGAAAACCTTAAGGATTCAATATCTCTCTAGCCTCCTTCTACCATTAGAAAGATTGTTTATCTGTGTGATAATCCTTCATCATGATCCCAAATCATCATCAACAACAATAACAGAGATCGAGAGTTGCTTCTTAAAGTGAGTCTAAGAAGGTGTTGCAGTGATTGCAGAGATAGAAGACTACGCGGAGCACTATTGCAAGTATTAAATTTTGTGATTGGGTTAATCTAAGATTGTATTAGTGAGTGTACTTTCTTATTTCATATAGTGGATTATTTATCGTCGTGAGGACGGTCGTGGATGTTTTTCAGTGATTGGGTTTTACCACGTTAAATCTCGTGGCTCCATATTCTTTATTATTTTTGATTGCTTATTGTCGAATTACACTTATTTGGGGCTTACAAGTGGTATCAGTCGTAGGGCGCTTTGTTCAAGAGTTTAAATACTCAAGCGTAGATCCGTTAAGTGCAAACATGTCTATTGATAATGTTTCTGCTCATGGTGATGATAAATTGCATTTTGTTAGCAATAATGATTTCGCTCTTCTTTTCAGGCTTGCTACTAAAAAATGTGAAAGTCTAAAGAAAGCTTATATTGCTTTGCAGACACAATTAGATAAAGCTAATTCTAATTTGTCTAATATCTCTGATAAAAGTTGTTTTTACAGATAATGGTATTTTGCAGACTCAGGTTCATTATCTTGAACAACGACTCAAATCTTGTGCAGAAGAATATATGCTTCAACGGAAAGTTTATGAATCCAAAATCAAACACTTGGAAAAGGTTAATCTTGCTTTGCAGGATAAAATTCAGATTTTAAAAAAACAAGTTGTTTGTGATGCAGGTGATACAAATACTCGTTCTGAAGTATTTGAAAAAGAAAAGTTGAAAATATTGTGTAGAATTGCGACCTTAGAGAAGGTCCATCAAGAAGATGAGGAAAAATAAAATTCTCTTTTAGTTGAGTATGAGGCAAATAAGAAGGATTTGACTTCTTCTTCTTTAGTTTTACAGGGCTCTCTCAAGGATAGTACTATAGTTACTTCTATCTTCCCCCCACTTTTGCCAACTCCACCTGTTGAGAATAGACTTAAAACTCATACTTCTAATCATATTTTTCATAAGAAGTCAAAGTCTAATGCTTCTAGTAGGATTATTTTCGTGGTAAGTCTAGTTCTAATGCCAATTCGTTTGGTTTCAGGAATGGAGGTAAATGTCACAAGCATAGGAGTGACAAATATGTTCCTCCCACTATTAACACAAATTCTTCTCCGACTTATTTAAGAAAGTCCAATGATTTTCTTTGTTTTTATTGTGGTGGAGATAGCCACTTGGCTAGTTTTTGTTGGAATTATAATCAACATGTTAAACTTTATTCTCGTGTTCCTTATAATTATAATCATGTTGATTCTTATACTCCTTCTTGTGATTTTTCTATACCTTGGATTTCTAATGTTTCTTATCCTAGGTTTAAAAAAAACAGGTACTCCACCAGAAAGAAGACAAAGAAAAAGGTGGGGTTATTGAATGACAATTCTAGTGTAAAGATTGTCAAGGAGAAGTCCCATCTTTTTTTTACTCAAAAGATGGGTAAGCCCAATATCAAGCAAGTATGGGTACGAAAATATGAGTTACAAGTTGTTTTAGACTTGAAAAAGTCTAATGGACTCTCATCTTCGGGATGATTATGGTTTGTTAAAGCTATGTTTTATTTTACTCATTTTTTTTTCTTTTATCACATAAGCTATATGTTTGGGTTTTTGTTAGTCTTGTCTACCTATTATTCTTGTGTTAAGTTTTTATTCTCTCTAGTTATGTTGTGTGCAATTCCATTCGTGTCTTTCGTACTTCTGTGTAGTTTCTCTCTCTATTGTTTTAAATGGAAAAAATAAAAAAATGGGGAGTTCTTTTTGCTTCATTCTCGTGTGCTAGCATATCCTTTTCTTTCTTGTGGACCATGTCTTATAGTGTTTCTAACAAGGCATAATGCATTGGATACCATGTCTTGGATTACGATCTCTTCTTGGTTTGTATCATGATATTTCTCTTTGATCTTTTTGCACAATGCACGACATGGTTACATGTTCCTTTTGTGGATACCATTCATGTATTTATTGGTCTTCTAAGAGCATTGTATCTTCACTTGAGTTGTTTGAGTTATTGGTATTCTATGCCTTTTAGTGTTTCCTTGTTTGTTTATTCGGTAGTGGTCAAACACTCACAAAATCCCCAGCTTTATGTTTGTCTTAAGAGCATATGCATTTGGTGGAAAGCCCGTTGGGATTGTGAGGGTCATGCAATGACGGATGGATAAGAGATGTTACTTCTTGTTGCACGTTACCATGGTGATTGCACTACTAGGAGGTGGTGATATCTCAAAAGATGTAGGCTACACCCTGCCTCATGTTTATGAAAAGATGGAGGTAACTATCCCTCTCACATGAGAATGACATTAAGATGTAGGTTTCTATTCCTACGACATGTGGCAAAATTGAAAGAGTGCACATGTTTTATGTTTACTGGAGAATGTTTCTTCTATACCATGCTCTATATTATACGGTATACTTTTTTCAATGAAAAAGGTGTTGATTAAATTGTCTCATCAAAAGATATATTTATTAAGTAAAGGCATACTTCATCAAACTTGATCTTCTCTTGTTGTTTGCTATGTTGTTCTTGGTGCTCAATGAATACTTGTTAGTGGTGCACTCATTCTTACATGCTCCAAGTGCATTGGCTTTTCCTATCTTACGTTTCGAATGCATTATCATTTGTCATTGACACTTTTGTTAATGTCTACAGGTTGAAATGATGTGTTCGCCTTGCTTGAATGTTCGTGAAGAATTGCCTTTTGTTCTGACATTCCTTTTTCTTTTTGGAGTTGAAAAAGTTTTAAGGAAAACTTTTCTTGCCTTGTTTCGAATGCATTATTATTTGTTTTCTGACAATCTTTGTGATGTCTACAAGTAGATTCATGGTGTGTTTCTCATTCAAGGATGTGTTTGAGGATTTCCTCTTGTTTTTGTTCTTGTTCATGTTTTTATTTTCTTCTCTTTGAATTTTTAGAAAAAATAGTTTTTTTTTACATAAAAATTCATTTTTTAGTCTTTTGGTTTAAACGGTTTTCTGTTTAACCGGTTGGTTTGTATGGTTTTCTAGTTAAACTGGGTTGGTTCGTACGGTTTTGTTCTGGTTTAGCAAAATTCGGATCGAACGTGTCAGAATTTGGTTCAAACAGAAAAAATCTGCTCTGTCCTCTAGTTTATGTCAGATTTGGTTCAAACCATTTTTGGTTCGGTTCGAATGGTTTTGTGTGATTTAAGGGTTTGGTCCGAACGGTCAAAAATATGGTTCGAACCGAATAAAACAGCTCTGTGATCATTTTGGTTCAAACGTTTTTCTGACATGGTTCGAACGTCCTTTGTTTCTGATTTTTGTCAGGACTTTGCAGGGTTCTATCGAACAGCATACTAATCCATATTTCGAGTTCCATAGCTTGCTGGAAAGCTTGGAGCGTCCTCTTTGCAACCGAATCGACGGTTTGCACATTGGAATACTGAATCGTGAGATATGATCATTTTTCCAAAGGGTGTCGAATCTGATTTCCTATTGGACAGTCTGTAGCGGAACAACCATAACTTTATCCTGGATGATTGGAATGCCGAGCCGTCTTGTTGGAAAGAAGACTTACTCATCTTTCCATTGGTGTATGGCAAGTCTTCATACTCCTAGTATTCTAGCGGGATATGATCTCGGAAGTTGGACTGCTACTTTGTGGTTTGGGTACATCATAATGGTTTGTCTACCTAGTTGGCTTGATGATGCATTTGTCTCTAGTAACTGGACCTCTCTTCTTTCTCCTTGGTTCTGGTTATTCTTATGAACTGTGGTTATTCCTTCCATTTGATTTTATATGTCGATTTTCTAATTCTTGTGTTTTTCTTGTTTAAAATGATTAACGGTTGATGCTTGTAGGTTGTCAGGTTGTCTGTTTGGTAGCCACGACGACACACTTTGATCTCCTTGATCCGTTTGGTGATTTTGAATGTTTGTTTGGCCTTCTGTCTTTTGGGAAGCTAATTTAAACAAATCCCATGGTTTTTCGGTGACCTCTGCACACCACGTATTTTGTGATTCTGTATTCTGGTGAGAAATTGGCATCGAAGTTGGACTGTTGTTGTGTGCTTTAATCATATCGATGACTCTTGCTCTTTTTCAAAGGCCAATCCTAATTGTTGGTGTAGCTGATGATTTCTTTGTCTCTCAGAACAAGACCTCCGCTCTTTCTACTTTGCAGTTCTTTCGATGAGCTGTGTTCGGGTGATAGTGCTTACCCAGATAAGGAATTGTTCTGTGTGATTAATTATTGTTTCTCTTGTTTGGCATTTGTTGCCATCATTTTTTGTTTCCAGTAAGCTACATGCTTCTGGGTTGCATTTCATGTTTTTCAGTAACTGTGTTTGAGATATCCTTGTGTTCTTCCTGGTTATCAGTATCTCTAACAATTCTTTGTGTTTGAAAGAGTTTTGACTTGTTTCAGGAGCATATATAAGTTGTTGTTTCTTGCTACAAGCTATAGGTTTCTTTTTCATTGTCAATAGGGGCATTTGAATAAGAGGTTGTCAGGTTCTTTGTTTTCTAGACCCGAAGGGGATTCGTGTATTGGTGACTTCTACCTTCCCATGCATGGATGATGGTAAGAGGTTTATGTTGCTGACGAAGAGCATACTTTCAGGTTTTT
This sequence comes from Aquilegia eximia, assembly GCA_023053565.1. Classification (NCBI taxonomy): domain Eukaryota; kingdom Viridiplantae; phylum Streptophyta; class Magnoliopsida; order Ranunculales; family Ranunculaceae; genus Aquilegia; species Aquilegia eximia. The sequence goes on from JALIGU010000001.1 coordinate 25,169,963, forward strand.
TGTTGTCTTCAGAAATATGTTTCTCTCTTGGTAGTAGGCATTCCTGCTCATTGAGTAGTTTGAGCCGAGTTTGTTTTATGGAAAGTCATTTATTAGACTCATGTTTTCTTTCATATTACATTCATGCCTTATATATGATTTTGCATGTCTTGTAATTGTTTATCCATGTTTTCTTGTTTATCTTGGTCATGGATCTTTAAAGAGTGGTAAAGTGATTCGATTTTCCTCTTTTTACATGTCTAGTTTCATTGATACTCACAATTCTCTTATTTTGTTACGAGTTTTTGTTCACTCTGTGTGAGTGTTTTGGTTTTACATGGTCTTGGCTTCTTTATATTGATTTATTTCTCTATATATTGTGTCATGAATATTGTAGGTTTATCTCCTGTGTTGATGTCAGAGAATCTTCTCTATTTTTTATTTTTTTTTCTAATTCATTTTTGTCAAGGTTTTGTATTGCACGAACATCATACTCTCTCTTCTTTGTCTTTGCTATATATTCTTGTTCATCCTCTTGGCCAGTTTTTTTACATAAAGAAGAGTGATTTCTAGTTGATCTTTCATGTTCTTTCTTTAGGCGTTTCGGTCATTCTTATTATCATGTTTATGTTATGCCTATATCTTACACTTCTCTATTTTGATTAGGGTCTTGAGCTTTGGTTATGCGCATTTTCTGGTGTTAGCATAGTTTTGTCACTATTGATAGAAGTGGTTTTGTGAAGGATATATGGGTATCATTGGATTCCATTGCTTCCTTCAAGGTTATTGTTTACATGGGTTGTAAGTATACTGTGAGCTATTTTTTTTCTTAGGTTATGTCTTTCTAATGTTTGATTACTTAGAAGTTTGATTATTCTTCCTGTGTGGTAGATTTTCTGATAAATTTCATTAGTTAGTAGATTTCATTACTCAGTCAGTTCTCTGTGTGGTTACAAAGGTTTTCCTTTGTGTATTTATCTTCGTCTAGGGTGTCTTTTAATTTAATGATAATCTCTCATGTTTTTCTTCGTAGTATTGCTGATGATTATTGTTATTTTTTCTACTGTGTGTTATCTCTTGTGCTCTCTATCTTTATACTCCCGTTTTGTATCCTACCATTTGTCCATTTGTGACAAAAAGAGGGAGATGTATATTGACTCTAATCTATTCTTTTTCTCCAAGTGTGTCCTGCTTGTTTGTGTATTGTTTTAGGTATGCAACAATTGAGGGGGAGAAAAAGCTCGACGATTCTACAAGTCACTGATTAAGAGGGAATGTCACTTGAAGATTGTGAAACTTCTGCGTGAGGTTCATGAAGTTTAGGTGGGAGTGTTTGTTTGTGTCTGTAATGGCGTTACGACCATAATATTTTTATTACTTAGAGTTTGGGATCCTCATGTAGTACGTGAGAAATTAAAGTCTTAGGTGTTTTGTCACGAAATGTGTCAAGGGGGAGATTGTAGTCGCCGGGCCTACAAGGTTGACACAATTCGTGGGCTTTAGTGGAGCTTGTGTGATTCAAGCTCATGTGTAGTAATAGGCCGACATGGATATGACTTATGAGGCCCAATGTGGAATATATAAAGGTTTTCTCTACAACAGAAAACCCTAAGGATTCAATATCTCTCTAGCCTCCTTCTAACATTAGAGGGATTGTTTATCTGTGTGATAATCCTTCATCCTTCATTATGATCCCAAGTCATCATCAACAACAATAATAGAGATCGAGAGTTGCTTCTTAGAGTGAGTCTAAGAAGGTGTTGTAGTGATTGCAGAGATAGAAGACTACGCGGAGCACTATTGCAAGTATTAACTTGGGTTAATCTGAGATTGTAGTAGTGAGTGTACTTTTGTATTTCATATAGTGGATTATTTATCGTTGTGAGGACGGTCGTGGATGTTTCCCAGTGATTGAATTTTACCACGTTAAATCTCGTGTCTCCATATTCTTTATTGTTTTTTTATTGCTTATTGTTGAATTGCACTTATTTGGGGCTTACAAAATCAAATCATAAATTTAGGTTAATTTTCAAAACAAATGGTTGAATAAATCCATTGCCTTATCAATTTACATATTTCCCTCACTAATTTCTCTAAGAAGAACTGTGTAGTTGGTTGAGGATGGTGTCTTGATGTCGGTATAGAAGTATGGTAATAGAGTGATAACGAAGAAGAAGAAGAAGATAGAAAGGAGAAGAACATATTATCACCTCTATTGCAAGTGGAAGAAGAAGACAAACTAGTAAAAGGAGAAAAAAAAATACGGAGTAACAAATAATATTTTCACAAAAATTGGGGATTAGTTCGGTTCGGATCAGATCAGATATACGTGAATAGAAACGGATTGGTTTATTATCCAATCAATATTATCCATCATTGAATTGGATCGGATCATAATATATTTGGATCAAGGAGAAACCAAACCGAACCGATCTATTGGCAGCCCTAGTCAAAGCCAATCTTGAGCATCCTAATGATAGGTTAAAAAAAAAAAAAATCTACTATCACAACTTCACAAGGCGTGATGGAATGGAATAAGGACAGACTAACAGACTTGATGAATTATCAACTTACAAAATGTCATAGACTTCACATGGCACTCTGGTATCCATTGCTCAATAAGTAAACAACTGTTTGAATAGCCTTATTTTTATATGATGAAGTCTTCACATAGGAGATTTTGTTGCTTCTATGATTCCTTCTTGGCTTCTTGAGCCACAATATCCAAGTTGTAGCATGTTGCTCATAAAGTTGGAGCCTCGTGGTATATGGTCTCTCAGATGGTTAAATTAATAGAAAATGCATATAAGATAATCGTTTAGTAGTGCACAATGAAATTTGCTTTGTACTTTATAAGATGTGCACAATAATCACTTTCCTTAAACATAACATTTCATCCCCTCACTTCATCAAAAGGTAGTTACATTATATGATAGGAGAGAGTCAAGAGTGATGATTCATGATATGATCGAGTACTTATGTAGATTCTAAATAGGGACACAATCCAACACATGCATGCAGCTGCATCAAATCCATCAATAATACCAGCTTGCTTCATTGTGGATAGACAAAGAAGTATTTTGGGGCCATGCCAGCTCCTTGGGTAATAGCCAATGGTCACATACTCACATGCATATGTTTTGTACTTTTCATATGGAAAGGGAAGGCAAAGGAATAAGACACAGTGGATTTTTTTTTTTTTTTTTTTTTTAATTGTTTATATTTATAGTCTCAAGGCTTACAAAAATAGGGCCCAGGAGCTTACAAAAACAAGGCCCGAAAAACTACTACTGTTGAACAGGACTAGCTAACACCTCAGGGTTGCTACTCGAGCCATACTGCTACAAGGACTTGCTTTGGCTGAAGAACACACGTAGAACAATAAACCAATAATCTGGACAATGAAATCAACATCTTTTGTGATAGGTTGCTTAATAATGAAAAATTAATCAGTGATTAAATTAGCCATCTCAAATTGCAATGGACATTAGCAATTAGTCCTGTCAAACTATCACATTAATGATTAGTCCTGTTTTATTTTTTTAACTAAAAGTTAGTTTACAATAATACCCTTTACTAGTAGTATTTAAAGTTTGAAATTGCTATTAGAATTGGAAACCACCAAGTTAGTGGTAGTGTAACAACTGGAATTGCTATCAATAATTACTATAAAAATTGAAACCACACATTAGTGGTATTGGAATTTAGTAGAATTGCTATTACAATTTTTTAGAATTACATAATTAAAAGTTAGCAATTTTTAGAATTGCACATAAAATTAGCAATTTTTTAGAATTGCAAAGAAAATTTGTATGTTTTAATAAAAACTATAACCTATGTATAGGTGTAATTAACCCTAATGGATTTGAATTAATTACCCACCTATTTTATACACACCCAATCACAAAACACCACATGTCAATAATTAAATATAATCTATGTATGAGTGTAGTTAACCTTAGTGGAGTTAAATTAGTTACCCAATCCAAGTAGTAATTTTTTAGAATTGCAAGTGTCAATGATTAGTAATTTTTTGGAATTGCATAGTTATATAGTTATTAACTTTTTAGAATTACAAAGGTTAATGATTAGTAATTTTTTAGAATTGTATAATTAAATAAAGAAATTGTTAAAAACGAATTAAAAGAGTAGTATTGCCATTTAAAAATATAATATTTAAAAAATTTAGTGGGATAAATTGAGTCAAGGATTAGTTAATAACTTTTTCAAAGAAAAAAGATCTAAAATTAAATAATATTAAAAAGTGGGACTAATCATTAAAAACAAGACTAATTCATAAGTAGGGTGGGCTAAATGGAATGTAGGACTCATTCTTTGAAAGAAGTTGGGACGGAGATGGGGTTAGGCCCAACACAAGGCCTTTTTTGTATTGTAGTAACTAAGTAAAGTCCAAGTCACTATATGAGTCGAAGTAGTTACGGGATTGAATTTCTTAAAAAGAGAATCAACGAATCCCTCAACTCTTCCGAGTTCCGAACTACAGTATAAACTATAAACCCTATAAATACACTAAAATCCTCCTTCCTTCACTCTTGTACCCAATTTGATTTCTTGATTTCTTGATTTCTTGATTTCTGATTTCTGATTTCTGAGATTTTGATTTCTGAGTTTTCTTCTTCTTTGTTGTTCTTGTAGTAATAATTAATAATTAGTATAGTAATGGGGAAGAGGGAAAGAGATGATCCATGTGCAATATGTGGGCATTATCATAACTATGAAGAAGGAGAAGCTTGTGGAATATGTGGTCATCGTCTAACTGATAAATTATTTTCAAAAGGTGAATCTTTTATAAGCGTTTTTCCATCTGAGATTCTTCCTGATTTTCTTTACTTGGGTTGTTATGATCAAGCTTCTCATTCTGAACTTGTTAAAGCTCAAGGGATTTCTCATATTCTCAATGTAAGTCTTATTATTTATTAGTCCCACTTTTTTTTTTTTTTTTTTGGAAGAATAAAGTAATTATAATTATATTACCACAAAAATATGATATGTATTTGTGCAATTGCTCTAAGTATTTTGTGCGTTTCAATTTAATGAGTATTAGAAAAGAGACAACCATTAAGTAGTAGCGCCCATGAATGCCCATAGCTACAGGGACAACCAACATGTTAACAGATACTAACCAAAAAAAAAAAAAACAAAACAACGATCCTTTGAGAGAGAGGTTTGGTTTTTCGAGCAATTTTTGTTTTATAGTTTTAGTTCTTTAACTACCATTCATTCATACATACATTATTAGTTGCAAGTCCTGATGTATTAAGCATTTAAGCCGTAATCTTGCAATGGTGCAAGTTTGTTTATAATAAGACCTTGTGGATAAACCTAGCTTAAAATGTATAGCTCAATTGTTAATCCATATTTATTGCTTAGAAATCTAGAAAGATTAAAAAATAACAAAAGTAATTCATAATATCATACTCATCCCATCTTAAAGTTCTTAGAGGAACCATAAAACACTTAAGACCTAGGATGCTTTGTTTTATAAACAGACATACATACATCATTAAAATTATTATGAGAATGTGTCAGTGTGCCCAATGGTTATATAAGTTATACCTTAATCAAATATACTGTCTATATTAAGTGAAGTGAAAATGAAGGATCTTTCCAGAAAAGCATGAATACTTTAATTCTAAAAAGAAATAAATCTAAACATGTACATACTACTGCCTTCAACACTCAGTTCTATCATGATAGACTGACAGTCTTGTTGTGAGTACAGAACCTCTGTGTCCTTGAACTTTCGTGTTAGTCGCCTCTCCTGTGTGAACACAAACACAGAAAAAAAGTATCAACAGTACTTCTTTCAATTTTAACATGTTCTGCTTATATACAACTTAGAAGAATATATGTTTGAATAAGTTTATATCCATTTTGCTTAGTCATTTAATAAAAGTAGTTATTAAGTTATTTACTGTATCATGTGTTGAGTTACCCTTGTGATTGATCTTTCTTGTTGGTATTCTGACCATGCAGACTGTACCTTCTTCTGCAAATCTTTCTAAGAACTTCTTCACTTATTACTGCTTCCAAATGGAACAAAATTCATCATTCGAGGATGCATTCCTATTTTTGGGTACGACCATCTTTCTTGTTTTTTCTATTTTATCCTTACGTATAATCTAATTAACATATCAGATGTTTGGTACTAAATTATGATATTAAGTGTTCAGAATTTTGATATTAAATTTCTCAGTCATTTTAGTGTGTGTACCATCAGTGTAATGCGTCTATTTTGCAGATAAATGTGAAGAGGCCAAGGGGCGGGTTCTTGTGCACTGCATGTCAGGGAACAGTAGGTTAGTAATTGCACAGGGGGCCCTGTTTTAGTGTACACAATTATTCCTTCGTGATTCTCACATGCTTTGGCATTTGATTATAACAGGTCAGCAGCTCTTGTCATAGCATACTTGATGAAACGGAAAGGATGGAGACTTGCGCAAAGCTACGAATGGGTTAAGGAAAGGAGACCAGCTATCCACCTATCCCCAGGTCCGTAATTATATACTGCACTTCAGTTGTGGCTATCTTTTTCTTAGCATAGGAGTGAAATGGTGGGTGTTTGTTCTCTGTTATGATTGCATATATCCTGACATGCATTTAAGTTGAAGTAGAGAGTAGTATTTCGTATGTTTTGGTTTATATTTATTTACTTTTTCTTTATTTGATTAATATGTCATTGTGGCACAATACTAAGTTAAACTTGTTTGCAAGGCTTCAATACTGTTTAGAATTAGGATACTGACATACATGAACTTGTCAATGTTCAAAAATTTACAATAACCCCGTGATTAAAGTACTTCTCATCCTTTGGAAACATTCTCCTTGATCAATACTAGATATGGATGGTTGTCGTAGAAAACAGCAACTATTAAAGTTGTTCCTTGTAGAGAACATTTGCATGGCACCAATAGAAAACTTTGTTTGGGTATTTCTGTCCATTTGTGGAGCACCTATCCATGTCAAATGTTTTTTTATTTAGTTCCTTGTATTATTGCATCATGCACCATTCTTCATTTACATGTTTATATTTTCAGATATGCATATTACTTCCAACTTTAACAATGTTATTCGTGAATTGCAGCTTTCAGTCAGCAGTTGCAGGAGTTTGAGCAGAAAGTTTTTGGTTATGTGAACCTTGTTTCAGATAAACCTTTTACTTTTGGCTTCCCAAAAATTGATGATGCCAATCTTGTCCCTGCGTTTGGCAACCTTACCACTAAATCCATTTTCGATGATCCCGCCTTGAATATTCCTCCTCATGAGTTCATTTTTGGAGCTGGCACAAACAACAAGATTCCTAACAATCCCTTCGATGTAACCCCAACAAACGGGAATGATGGCCAAATGGAGAACTAAATACGTTCGGAAACAGTTTGATTTAAGTAACACAACTTACATCTAGATGCTGTACAGGCCGAGAAATAGGGTGGTCTTACGTGTGTCAAATCCTTGTAACTCTTTTGCATGGATCTTGGAGTTGGTTTTCATACCGTGCAACTCTTCTTTCACCAAGAAGCTCTATGTTTACATGGGTTTTGTATTTAAAATTTTGCAATCACTGACTAGCAATTCTCATCTTACTGGGTACCTTGTGCTCTTAAGTCATCATTTAGCTTTGAAAGTTATAATTATCAGTTTATTCTTTTTTAGTACTTGAGCTGAACTTCAACCTTTCCTTGTGTAAGGTTAAATGGCTAATTCACACTGGTGATTCTGCTTAGGATGTTTACATTATCATGATCGACAATCTTTTCACTTTTGATGTAAAAGGTTATTACTTGACTTGGGTAAAATTTACTTGACATGGAAGTAAATTACAATCACTATATTTTTTACAATCCCTACATTCTTTGCTTCCATAGTTTCACAAGAGTGCTCAACACAGCAACATGTTAGTGATGTTTGAGGTCTGTGCACCATTGTCGGGAAATGGTTGGAACAAAGGTTTTAGAGTTGAATCACATAAAGAACACTCCCATAACTCTAGCTTTGCACTTGGCAAAAAAAAAAACTCTAGCTTTGCCAGTTGCCACATGTTTCAAATGAGGTGAACTATTTGTTGATGCCTTAGTAAACATGGGCTCCATGGGCCGTAAATCTCATTTTTATGGACTTATTATTACAAGACGCTAATGTAATGGGCTCTATAATGGCATGACCGCATGACTCATGGAAGGCTGACTCTTGCTGAAGGCCAATTCTGTAGCTGACCCATTCTGATATGGGACTGTAGATTTTTCGAATCCTAATGATCTCTAGATGAAAGTAAGCTATACGGCGTCAGTTGAGTAGGGTAACTCACACCTGCATATTATTTCGAATGTGGCGACGTCAAATGTTGTATATAATTTGAGTAGTTCTAAAGTGAAAGGCTTTTCACCTGTCTCCCTGAAAGCTTCATTATTATTTTCTGCCACGTGTCCAAGCTCAACTTGATACTTACTTGGCCGTTATTTTGTACTTTGGATAAAATAATTTTTCGCTAAGAAAAAAAAACCCTATAACTTAAACTTTGGATGTGAGTAACCCTAGTGGAATTTGAACAAATCTGGACCACACATCTTGAGGGTGTATTTATTTAAATGTATTTGGGCCCTTATTTGGGGGTGTGTTCTCTTATTTGAGCCCTTATTATTTTGTTTAAATGTGCTTTGTTTAAAAACTAAAACCAGACTAGCAAGTATTCAACTTGAGCTTGGACATGTGGCTGAAGCTTTCAGGGAGATAGGTGAAAGGCCTTTCACGCTAGCATTTCAGTATTTGTCATATAATTTTATTATTTAAAGAAAGAAAATCGAATCGTAAATTTTTATTGAACTAGTTTGAGCAAAATTTTCCCATATTTTAAATTTGAGAATCGATATATTATTCAAAATTTAGGTTTGGTACATAATATGCTCAGTTGGTTGAAAAAGAACCAGAGAAGTAAAAAGGCAATAATAAAATGGTGAGACAGTTACTCACTAAAGCACAACAAGAATTAAAAAATAAAAATTAAAACTAGAGGAAAAACCAGAGATCACAATCCTCAAAGGTTCCAGCTGACTAACAGTTCATAAAAAAAATGATGCATGCGCTTAAGATCTCCTCACAACCCATACCAAATAATACCTTTGATTTGCATGACTAATTTTGAAGAGTTTGGTTCCACCTTCTCGAATACAATCTCGTTGAGTGATTTCCATGTTGACCAAACTACAGCGGCAGGAAACAGTTGTGGGTTTAGTATCCAAATATCCCCTAACCTTCGGACTGGGGCTCAAATGGCTAGATGGACCCTTTTAAGATCACTTTCAAGACACAAAAATAATGGTGAAATGCACTTGAACACACCTGTTAGAGTGTGGCTAAAGCCACTCCGACGCTCAAGTTAATGTCTGGAGTAAAAACGTTTGAATAGTTTTAAGCGGTGAGTTTGGGTGTGAGAAATTGTGTACCTTTTGAGTATAAACTACCTTGTACTTATACTGGGGGAATTCCATCAAGTGGGTGTCAATTAGAGGGTCACCACATGCATTTCTCATTCTTTGTTCCAACATAATTAGACACATGCATCTAAAACATGCCTAGATATCCCTAAGATATTCCCCTAACACATGGCATAATTCTATTTAGCGTCCTCACACACTGGGCTATGGACACTGAACCAGTATCCACACCTTTTAACTCTTCGACGTTCACTTAGCATCCATCATTTGTCGTTGAGTGACTGGGAGGTGATCCCATAGTCGTGCGAGTATAAACCCCCAAAGTTTATGTCGTGTGCTGATAGCACAGAGTAATGTGTTGGTTGCACGACATCCGTGGCTTTATGTACCCACAAATGCCCCTATCAAGCCTTAAGACATGTCCATGTGTCATGATTACAAGGGTTGAGGTTTGAGAGCTACCTTGAGAAAGGGTGCTCCAGATCCTTTATTCAGTCCACCTCCCGAAAAACAATGCCCCTCTCAAATTAGCAGCCACATGTCATGGCAGTGCGACATATATATTTCCATAATGGTAATATCTTCTTCTCTATATAAACAGAGTATCCGTATCAACAAGGGATCACATTTGATCTTCTTCTTACATGAGTTTTTTTTCCACGTTTCTCTCAACAGATTCCCCAAATATTTTAAAAATATTTTGAATTTCAACTTCCCTCCTTCAATCTATTTAAAGAGTAAGGGCTTTACGTTTTTCTTCACCATATTCCATCGCCTTTGAGCTCCCAAAGCTTTCTTCTTCAAGTTCTCTCAATTCTTGAAGGATGTTGTATGAAATAACTACGATTTCGGCAACCTCGATTCCGAATGAAGTTCATATCAGATTCTCTACCAAAGGAGAGTCCCAAAGTCAAGCAAAAGTTAATGCTAAAAAGGAGAAAAACTTTCCCATTACGGTCCTCAATACTCCAAGCAAACGGGAGCCGTCGAAATAGCTTTTTCAAATGATTTTGGTTAAACGTCCAAGAGGTTGGATGCTGATGTTATACTGGTCGCTCAGCTACAAATGGAAGAAAACGATGCCCCAACCAAGTCTCTGCCAGGTTTTTCTATCAAATCTCCCACAAGATCTCCTGATCGCAACAAGCCTAAGGTGGATGCTCCTAAGGAAAAACTCAAAGGGTTGATGCACCCTGAAAAGCCAACACCAACATCTAGCGCCGCTCGCCGACGCCTATTGTTTGAAGATGGTGACTTTGCTAAGGGTCCTTAATTTTTTTCTCAGCATATATCCAGGGCCCCCTTACTTGAAGGGAGTCGTCAATCCAAGACTGGCTTAGGATTACTATCTAAGAGGTTGAAGGATGCTGCTACTGGGAGGTTTGGTTCAAAGTGGAATTCCAACCATCACTAATACCTATAATAATCAAGTAGTCACCTCTCAGTTATTCCAACTCATCACTAATACCTATAATAATCAAGTAGTCACCTCTCAGCTATTCCACTCAATTAAAATGGAATTCTCTTATGCATGCTATTGAATATGTCTTATTAATCAAACCGTCACCTCTCAGTTATTCAATTTAATTAACTCAACATATTATTCATAACTAAATCATCACCTCTCAGTTATTTGACTTAATTATAAAAAGGGTTCCAATAAAATATATCAACTGCAGATATGTAATAATCACCTCTCAGCTATTTCACTACACATCTTTAATCAATATAAATAAAACCATTAAAGCTAGGTCTCCCTAAACCCTAACAATAGTATTTTAATAACATGGATAACAATAACATGCAAATAATCATACTTACCTCATACTGCAGCTAGAAGTAAATAGGCATTAAGTACTTTGACTCACAATGAACATTAAGAACAAACATGGTGCTTTTGCATTATCTAGAGTGCTTCAACCATCCCCCTAAGGGAATTTAGCTACTCATCCTTGATGATGACACCATGGAATAAATAATTAAATAACAAAACATCATAAAGTAAAGTGATTTGATTTGATTGATATGAATAGAGTTTGATACAAAGAAGAAGAAGATGAACTTTCTCTCACAAATATTCTTTTTTCTCTCTCTATGAAAAACTCTAGATCTAAAAGATGGGAGTCTAAAAGATACCTAAACCTTAACTACTACTTCTCTTATATAGAAAATACAAAGTAGAATACTTGCATTCAAAGACTTCCAAATTAGATCAAATTCGTGGCTGCTGCTTTTGGTCTTCTAGAGGAATTAGGTAATTAGCAAAACCTAATTCTCTTGGGCTTAAGTTGTATCTTGGACCAAGACCTTCAGTTTGATAGCTCATGGGCCCAAATCAGACTTCTGGATCTTCTTGTGGAGCCTTTTTTTAAGCTTGGACTTAAATAAGGCCTAAAATAGAAATTCTGACCTGTGGGCTCCAATAGGACCCAGTTTGGGCTGAGAATTGGACCACCCCACTTTGACCTAAAGTCAAGTCAACAGAGCTGACCGTGGGGTACCCTCAGCAGATCTTGTGGGTGCAAATATCGATTCTCCTTCCCATGTGCAAATAACACATTTTTGCTTGTTTTTCTTGACTTTTCGCGGGCTTTTACACAATATTCGTATTTCGGCTCATAAAACCTACACAATAGACAAGAAAACACTAATCAATAGATATAACACAATAATATAAGCTAAGTGCTATACAAACAAGGTGTTATTCGGGGGATAAATATACACTTTTGAGGAATGATCAGAAGACGAGTGAGGATTGTGGTCCAAATGCTTTTGTGTACCCAGACCTTGACATTAATGACACCGAGTTGAGGGAGGAGGCCCAAAACTGATAAGGAAGTCTCTCTCAAGGTAGCTTCTGAAAAGGAAAGTTTAGATAGCTCCCTAGGGGATGGCTTTACTACTACCTAGAACCCTGAGTTCAAGGTAGCTCCCACCTCAATATCTAATTCCAAAGCTCCCTCTCCCTCCATCATTCCCAAGAAGGAAAAAAAAAAAAAAAAGATCGTTGATGCAAAATCCCTTCCAACTCCTCCGACTGATGAGAACACTGACCTAATGAATGAGGAGTAGTGTTTGAAGCCTTGATCTTTTCGAAACAACTATCTAGTAAATAAGGCTTTTGTTTTTCAAGGGATGTAATATTGCAATTCAACTTTATTTTTGAATACTTTGTACTTCCCTTGATAATTAATGAAGGACAATTTTAGTAAATTGTTTTATCTTCAATATTTGTTTGATGAATATCTTCACGTTTCTAAGTAGTATTTGTAATTTGACATGTACAATATTGTTACCCGCCTTAGAGTTGGTGTAAAAACAAGCCAGGACTCTAAATCCATTTTGTTAGACAGGGTCCTCGAATGCATTGCCCGCAGCTCCCTCAGACTCTAGAGCATTTCTTTTATTGGATGTCATAGCCACTGCATTAGCATATGTGCCTTTACATGCTTGAGATAACGAAGAGCTATACTCTTAACTTAACTCCATCGACTAACACTTTATGGTATGTGAGGACCCTCATTCTAAGGTGAGTACACCTTCTTTGTAGGTTGTTCACGAGCGTCAAAGTTGTGGGAGCAGGGTCGTCTCTGGCTTTTTAATGGCCCTATGCAATAACTTTTAAAAAAAAAAATGGCCCTTTGTATAACAAGTCATACCTTTTGCAAAAGCAAGTGAAATCTGCTTCGCTTCTATGTTTCCACTCAAACAATTTTCAGCAAGCAATTACTTGTTGAGTACACCACACAAACACACAAAAAGCATACAAAAAACAAACTAACACATGCAATATATAAATTATTACTCAAAAGTAAACAAATGGGGCAATAAGTACTATCATCTAAAAATTGTCCTATTGGCGTTTTTAGTTGCAAAATCACAAATAACTTGTTTAACACATCATTTTTTTCTAGAAAATCATTCTCAATAGATATCAAAGCAAGTTTATTTAGTCTCTCTTGTGGATCTAAGGTATTATTTTTAAAATTTTAATTTTGAAAAACTTCTTTCAACAGATGCAACTGTGACAGGTATGATCAATATTATTCTATAAGCAATAAATGCATTTGAAAAACAATCGTGTTTTTGTAAAAAAAAAATCAGTATTTTGAAGAGCTGTCTTTGTTTCTTTTGGTAAAAGCTCTCTTAATAATTTTAACTCACCTAATAAATCACTACGATCAATACAGAATAATTTCCATGTTTTAATACAATTTCAAAATTATCACAATATGCTTTCAAATCATTTATATCCAAAGAATTTAACTTACCAACATTAAATAAAAATCCAAAAATATATTCATATCCTTTATATTGCTCGAACCTTTTCTCTAATGAACCAATAGTTTGCTCAACAATAAATATAAAAAAATGAATTCTAAATTGATTTTCATCAGATTGTGTTATTTTCTTATTGACATTCTCGTCAAAATATCTCTTGCTAGTCCTTTTACGTTTTAAAAAAAATACTTGATCAATTTCCATTTTAGTAGCAATTTCTTTTGCATCAACCATGGCTAACCTCTCTAAAGTTCTTAAAAAACTTTATTACCCCTTCTTTTGACCAATGGCAACATCAATAAGCATGTCTTTAGATTGTAAATTTTTGCTAATTGAATTAACATTAAACAATATGTTATACCAATGTAGAGATCCAACCTATATTCACCACCGATACTATCCCCACTTAGCCACTGCGGCCATCTGACAGTGTTGGGTTTTATGGACAAGAGCCTGCTTTCTAGGAGGTCATCCATCCTGAAGCTACTCCCACCCGAGCACGCTTAACTCTGGAGTTTTTCACTCTGGAGCCACAAGAACGCAAAAAGCTTGGTGATAATATATGACAGATCTATACCTATATTCCAATGTCAGGACATCTCCCTCTTAAGTATTGTAAGACCCTCCCCCTCGGCAAACCACCTTCCCACCCAAGGTGTTACAACCAAATAATCATACCTAATATAAACTCAAAATCAAACTCATGTGTTGTTAGGGAATAAGCTTTACTCCTTATTTTTGAGTCATTATCGGTTTTTGCTAGCTCAAACAAAGCTTCTCTTTCAACGTGACTTTCCCAACATGTGGCGGACAATGATTTAACGGTTAAACCACTTACATTTTATTTTTCAAGATATGCCACCTTTTTGTATATTGAGAAAATATTGAATATATTTGTTGAACCACTCCAAAAAAATCTTTTGTTTTACCACAACAGTTTGCAATATCACATAGTGTTAAATTAAGACTACGGGAGCCACAAGGTGTGTATAATGCTCTAGGATTTATGTATCACAAATTTTTTTACACCTTGATTTTTCCCCTTCGTATTGGACCTATTATCATACACTTGACCTCGTACATTATTAATATTAAGCTTAAGAGTTTGTAACACAATTTACAATTCTTCAAAAATTCCTTGTCCAGATATATCTAATACTTTTAGAAATTCTACAAAGAACTCTTTTATTCTAATTGGACTCGTAGAAACATGTACACAACGTATAATTAAAGACATTTGTTCCTAGTAACTTACATCTGGTATACAATCTAATATTACTGAAAAATATTTTGCCTTTTTAATTATTTGAATAATTGCACATTTGATTTCAGAAACTATCATAGTTATAAATTCATTTTGAATGATATGGCTAAGATAATGATGTCGAATTTCATCTTTTTCAATAAGTCTAATATGTTATTGTATTATTGGATCCCATTCCGCAATCATTTCAATTAGACCTAAAATATTCTGTTGTTAGTTTCATAAATCCTTCCATTTGTTCCTCGAAATGCCACGTTATGTTTACCAAGATATTTTACAATATAAATTATCCTTTGTAATACTTCCTTCCAATATCATTATCTTTATTAATTTGGTCTTGAAGATTTTTATCAATTGTTTTATTATTTTGTGATCTCATATGTCCATCAATCCAAGAACTCATACTAATGATATGCTCATTACTTGTTTCGTGTTCTTTAAGCCTAACACTAAGATGTCCCCAGTCATTAAATATTTTTTTTTTTACTAATAAACCTTGTTGGGATCTCTTTCCAAATAATTTATAACAAAACAAAACACTATATCAACATCTTTTGAATACAAAAGTCATTTTCTATCATGAATCTCTCCATTCAGTAGATATCGAGTGTAGTGTGTAGAATTGAAACGTCAACCCAGTTTATCTTTTGGGCCTTTTACAATTGATAGATCTCTTATATGACCCCTTATGATCAAGGGATCTCGCGATCTCATGTCAAGATTATCCGAAATTCTTGGATAAAAAATATTTATATTCAAGGGAACAAACGTGTTTGGTGGTTGATTGCTCAGATCATCAACAACTTCATTCTCATTGCTTAAATCTTCAACTTCATTATCATCAACAATGTTAGTTGACCGTGACCTGGATTATTACTTTATTCATTTTCATTATACTCTAATTCACTAACCATTAAGTTTTCACTGGGGTCTAGATCATCAACATCCTCATTTTCGTTTATATTTCCTACTGAACTTTGCAGTTTCTTAACAACATATTTATAAATACCTCTTTTAAATGATTCCATCACTTTTTCCATTTTGGCTTTCTTTTTGCGTTTGTCATATCCAGATGGACATTTTCTGCGACCCATTTTATAAATTAGAACAAAATGAATAATAAGATCAAATTTATAAAAAGAAAATAGAACAAGAAACCTTATGCTCTCAATTTCTCACTCATACCATCATTTGATTGCTCGAACATGAAAACCTCACAAGATTGCAAGAGAATTAGCAAACCTTCAATAAAATCCAAAGAATTCAATAAGAGATGATTCAAGTACTAATAATATTTGATATGAAATTCTGAAAGGGACAAAAAATAATATCTACAGTACTTACTGAAGAATTTCAAGTTGGAATTGAAATAAAGAAATAAAGAAGATTTGGGGGAAGAATTCTAATCACTTATCTGTAGTTGCACTTGTTTGCTGAATCTTTTTGAGATGAGAATAAATATAGGGAAGTTTTTTTACTGTTGATTAACTTATTAACAAAGAAGAAAACCTTTCGGGTTTTTATGGGAAATCTAAAACTAACTTAATAATATCTCCATTGAAAAAAGAAATTTGGTAGATATTTTTCCATAGATAATGGAGATATTTAAGGAGCTTAAATAAAATCCCAAAATTTTCTCTTTTTTAATTACATCTGTCAATTAATTATTGGTGTACTTAATTTCTCTAGAAAGATTAAAAAGCAAATCTAAATTTTATTTTTTTATTCTCTTGTATCTATCTATCGGTTCGAAAAAAAATAAGGCCTCATTAACTCCGAGGGCCCTATGCAGTTGAACATTCTGCGCACCCCAAGAGCCTGCCCTGTATGGGAGGACTGTCTCATCATCCAAAACTTGGTCTGATTTATGACATATAGTGCAAGAGTAGGTTTGCCTTAAATCTGCAAAACTTAAAAATTGATCAAAGATAAACAAATTTTGGCACATTGTACCATAGTTTTTGTGCAAAATCTTACGTTAAAATCTTGACGTTCGTGGTAGGTATACCCTTATATGCCCCCAAGTTTATATGGTAAAACATAATTTGTATTTGACCTCTAGGACCCTCAGTTTTTGGATTTATCAATTTCAAAGGCCTTTGCCCCAACTTACAACCATATCACCCATACTTCTGAAAAAAAGGTTAATTACAAATAATTTTTTATTTTAATGATATTAAACAAATTGTGGTCTTAGCATTACTTTGGTCTTTGTTTCTTATCTCCAAAAATGATGTTCTCCCCTTGGAGCATTACTTTGGTGTTCACCCTTACTTGGTGTTCTCCCCTTGGAGCATTACTTTGGTCTTAGCCTCTTATCTCCAAAAGTATTATGTGCCAGACTTATCCCCTTTGCTGGGTATAGGTCCCATTTGGCCCAACCTCTTGAATCACGTACATACCCTCCCAGTTTATGCCAAGTTTGCTATTGTTAGGTTTCTTCGTGTTATTGAACACCTTCCTGAGCACTAAGCCTCCAACAACAAAGGTTCTTCACCTGACCTTCTTATCATAAGCCCTCTTGAGCGCCTTCTAATAAGAAGCCAGTCTGGTAGCAGTGGGCTCTTTTTTTCTTGAAACAAATCTAGTTCGATTGCTCTGACCTCATTATTGCTTGGATAGTCCACCAGGGTCGACCAAGTTGAGGGCGATAGGATTTCAGTTGGTATGACCGCCTCTGAACCATAAGTGAGAGAGTATGAGGACTCCCATGTAGATCTTCTTGGGGTGGTCCTATGGGCCCACAAACTCCAGGGAGCTCGTCGACCCATCGTCCATTTATCATTAAATCGATGTATGGTGACAACTTTTCCCTTAGGAATAAGACCACCTTCCCCTACCATGTAAGGAATCGATTAATGATAAATAAAAGTTCCTAACTCAAAATATACATTGAGCAGTCTTTCTATTTTCCATATTGTTTACTTTGCACAGTCTGGCGATATACCAGAGACGACGCAACCCCTAGTACGACCTTGGTCATGACACAACAACAACATCCTTTCTGGCCCCAATTGCAACCCAATTGTTGGCAGCATAGTCCCCAACATCCATCAAATACAACCTCGTTAGGCTCACGAAGTCATGCACGGGAGAGCAGTGCTACGACCATCTTGCACGCAGCTCGTCAGCAGTGGTCTAGCCTTGACAGAGGTCGCAACTCGACCATGTACCAGAGTAGCTAACGATGACTTAGCCCTAGCATAAAATAATTCGCGATCCGCCAAAACGACCATGGATCCAACAAAGCACAATTACCTAGTCAACCACACCATTAGGTTGCTCCCCAACCATGGTACAACTGAGGGAACACCTCGACCTAGGGCTGGGCAAAACCGATCTGAAACATGTAAACGGAACCGATCCGAACCGGTCCGAATCGAAAATAGGGTGCTTACATGTTTCCATGTTCGGTTGCAGTTTCTAATTTGGCAAAACACCTGCTTTGGGTGTTCGGTTGCAGTTTCGGAAATTTTTGAACACCCAAAACCGAACCGAACATGTATTCTGTATACAGCCCACTAGTCCAGCCCATCTCTCCATAGTCCAACCCATCTGTCCAGGAGTCCAGCAGTCTATCCAACACACCAGCATAGTCCAGCCCATCTATTCATCCCTTTCTTCTTCGATTAGCAAAATCTCCTCTTCTTCTTCAATCCCTAATCAGCCTCCTGTCCTCCATTAGTCTTCTCTTCTTCTTCAATCAGCAACCTCCTCCATTAGTAATTATGTATACAGTCCACTAGTTCATAAATTAGTTCTTCGTTTGTCAAAACAGATTTTCGATAATAAAGAAACAATTGAGAAGTGTTTTTCAATCCCTAATCATAAAAAAGAATTGTCGTCAAGTTAAAAGGTAATTCAATTGTTTATCTTTTTTGGCTTCTATTCTTCTTCAAATTCAAATCACTAATTGAAACTTGAAATCAATTGTTTGATTAGGGATTTTATACTGATTTCATCAATTGAAAGCAATTGTTTGATTTCTTATTTTATAAATTTGCGATTTTATAAAATTCATTTGATGAATTTTGATTAATTGCGCGTAGTTTACAGTTTTAATTCATGAATTTTGATTGAATTTTATTCTTCTTTTTCCAGTATTCTCTAATTAAATGGCTTCTAACTCAAATTCAAAAGCACCTATGGATATCACTTCCTCACAACCTATGGTTAACTCTACTGGTTCAACATCTGGCTCTGCTGCTACCTCTGCGAGTACTGCGAGTGGCGCAACCCCTCCAAAATCTGGTAACAAAAGATCACTTTGTTGGACTCATTTTACTATTGTTAAGGATTCTAAACCAAAACGAGCTACATGTAACTATTGTGGGCAGCCTTATGCTTGTGAAGGAACATCTAATGGCACTACCAATATGAATAATCATATACTCTTACGTAGATGTAAGAAATATAGTTATCCCACACCTGATTCTCAAACAACTCTAGATTGTAAAGTAACCAAGGAAGGGAAACCACAACTTGTACCGGTTAGTTTCAGTTTAGAAGCTTGTAGAAACGCTCTCACTAAGATGATCATTGTGGATGAGTTGCTTTTTAGATTTGTGGAAGGTGAGGGGTTTAGAGAATTCGTCAAAATATTGCAACCTAAGTTTGTCTTGCCTTTTCGTCAAACTGTTGCTAGGGATTGCATTAAGCTTTATATAGAAGAAAAAAAGAAGTTAAAGAATGCTTTGAAAGGGCAAAGGGTATGTCTCACAACCGATACATGGACTTCTATCCAAAACTTGAACTACATGGTACTCACGGCCCATTTTATTGATAGTGATTGGAAATTGCACAAAAGAATCGTAAATTTTTGTCAAGTTCCAAATCATAAGGGTGAGACCATTGGTAAGCTAGTTGAGAAATGCGTGCAAGATTGGGATATTGGTAGTATTTTTACAATTACCGTTGATAATGCAAGTTCTAATAATGTTGCCATTGATTACTTGAAGTTAAACACAAGTCATTAGGATGGGACTATTTTAGGACACAAGTATATGCACATGAGATGTTGTGCACATATTCTTAATTTTGTTGTTTCCGACGGTTTAGAGTTAGTGGATGAGTCGGTTTTGAAAGTTCGTCATGCGGTTAGATTTGTGAGGTCTTCCGCTCATAGGGTTGTACTATTTAACAAATGTGTGCAAGAAGCCAAAATCAATTGTGGGAAGTTGTTGTGTTTAGATGTTCCAACTAGATGGAACTCTACTTACATTATGCTTGATGCGGCGGAGAAGTTTGAACTTGCTTTCAAACGTTTGGATGGTAATGCACAATACAAGAAACATTTTGCGGATGAACGGTTTGGGAAGGACAAGGTTATCTTGTCACCTCCTAATGTGAGCGATTGGGTGAATGTTAGACAATTTGTGAAGTTCTTGAAAGTGTTTTACAATGCCACACTACGAGTATCCGGTTCTTTATATGTCACATCTAATGCTTTTTTTAATGAACTTTACCTCATTGAAACTAGATTGTTTAAACTTGCCACTAGTATGGATGATCGGTTAAGTGTTATGGGTTTGACTATGCAAAATAAATATTCAAAGTATTGGGGCTTAGACCGTGTTAATCTTTTGTTGTACATTGCTATGGTGCCTCGAAGGAAGATGGAGTATGTATTATTTTGTTTTAAGGAGTTGTATGGTGAATCAACCGCACAACTTATGGTTGATAAGGTGAATAGGGAATTGTTTGAGTTGTTTAATTTCTATGCATCACTTTATCCTAGTCAAGGTGTGCCAACACAATCACAAAGTGAAACACCGATAGTAGTGGATGGCGATGATGAAGAAGATGTGGATGCTATAGTTTCAAGATTTCAAAAGCATTTGGAAGAGAAAGAAGACTTGGGTAGCAAATCCGAGGTTGAGAGGTATTTGGGAGATCATTGTGAGAAGAGTGGAGATGTCTTTGATATTTTGGATTGGTGGAAGACTAATTCCACTAGATACAAAGTTCTTTCTCAAATAGCTAGAGATGTTTTGGCGGTCCCCGTGTCATCGGTTGCCTCCGAAAATGAATTTAGCACGGGAGGTCGAGTACTTGACCTATTCTGTAGTTCATTAGCTCCTAGCACGGTGGAAGCACTTATTTGTACTCAAGATTGGTTGCGCCCTTCTTCAATTGCAATTAATTTTCGACAATTCATGGATGAGGTGGAGGAATTTGAAAAAATTGATGCGGGTAATAGTTTATTATACTAATCTCTTGTATTTCTAGTTTATTATTTAATCTTTTTTATAATAATCTCTTGTATTTTTAATTTTTTGTTATTGTAAAATTGTTTAGCTCGTTACCAAATGTAGAGGATAATATTCGAGTGGAAGAAGATGACGATGAAGAATGAGATTACTGCACCTTTATAACTTGTAAGTGTTCTACTAATATCTTTGCGTCCATTGATATCTTTTGCTGTCAATTGAGATTAAAATGGTACAAGAGTTGGTGTTTTTTTTGCTATCAATTGATATCTTTGCGTCCCTCTCTCTCTTGTTGTTGCTGCTGTTTAGTTTAGGTTTTTTTTTTTTTTTTTTTTTTTGAAAATTCAATTCAATTTTTGATATGGAGTTGTTGCCCTTGAGAGTGGGTACACACATAGTACACTACTAAGTTGACTGAACCTCTAAATCACAGATCACTATGGAGTTGTATATTGGCTGCGTATATGTTCAAATCATAGTTCATTCTATAAAAAAATGTATATCAGACATAATTCCTAACTGGTAATATTAGTAGTGATTGGGGGTTACTGGTCATATACTATATCTCAAACTGCAAGCATGGGACATGCGATACCGCAGTAGTGAGTAGGAATTTTCTGCGTGTACATTTTGGATTTTGGTTGTATATCGAAGATACACAGTAGTAGATATGTGGTAGTAGACTGGTAGTGCCAAGAGCATTTTGATTTCTTAATATATACCGTGTTCCACGTGGGCCAAGACGACATCCCATTTTGATTGTTTGTTGCAGAGGTGCAAGTAGCCCAGCAACTTACTAAACCTGCCTACCAAAGACATATACTCGTAAAATTAGAAGGACTTTGTATTTCGTTTCTTTTCTACCACTTTAATAATTGTATGTGCATAATATTGGTACTGTTATCGGAGTTGATGAAGGGTTAGTTAGTAGTTACTACTGTCAATTGATAAGGTTTGGAGTGAGATTGCGAGACATTAGTTGTTTACTTCTGAAATTATACTACCCCCCCCAATGGCATTGATTATTACTTGTTGAATTGTTGGTTGTAGTTTGGATTAATGGACTGCTTGGTGTGTGATTGCTTGGTGCCCTTGATCTGCTGCAAAATCTGTTGTTGGTGTTCTCTCTTTTTGGCCTTGGATCTGTTGCAGAATCTGCTTGGTGGCCTAATGGCCTTGATCTGTACTTCTCTTGTGATGTTGATCTGCTAGTGTGAAGCTGTCATTTGTAGAAACTGAATTATGTTATTCTGAATTTCTGATAGATGTAATATGACTGAATGGGCAATTTCAGATTTTTCAGATTATCAGTTTTTTGGTTCGGTTCGGTTTTATTCGGTTAACCAAACTTAATTATATGTTCGGTTCTGTTTCGGTTTTAGTTAAAAATATTCGGTTCGGTTCGATTCGGTTTTAAAAATAAAAAAGTTCGGTTTCAGTTTAAACTTTTGCAAAACACCTGCTAGGTGTTCGGTTGACAGTTTTGTCCAAAACCGAACCGAACCGTGCCCACCCCTACCTCGACCCTAATTCAAACATACATCACCGACGTTCAGGTCACGTGAGATACTTACAACCGAGCTCTGCTTACAACCTAATGGAGGCAGTTGCTCAACTGTTCATGGTTGCAACCCAACCGTTGAACAACTTGGGGGGTAGTATGCAGATCCTCCCCCTTAATAGCTATGCCTACAACGTACCTCGATACCTATAGACAAAGTTAACAAAAGACGCATGGCCACTATCGGTAAAGCTTGATGGATACCATCATCCCAACTGCCTGTAGCCAGTGCGGACCTATTTCAGGTCGCAGGTACGTCAACAACCCAACCAAAAATTTTCAAACCAACTTTTATCAAGCTCCGACAGCCACACCACCGGGCCAAGCCAAACATCCCACATTCGAGCAAGGAGACACGCTTTCAACTTAAGTCCTTACAACAACTGTTCTGTAAGGATCCCTTTTAAGCGATTGCGGCTCTAACAAATCAAGAGAAGGCCACCCAAGTAAGTACACTTTAGTATTTGTATTTATTTTTACTACTCAAGTTATAACGCACACAAGCACGTCCATGCCACTTGGAGTAACTCTTAGCTCCCCCCATATCATATGCATAGGCTCATTCTTCGCCCATACATGTGAGGGTGCACCTACACTACATATCTACTTGGACGTGACTGACCCGTTATAGTATGGCTAACTTCACAATCTCAAGTTCATATGCTAAGGGAGTCACGTGGTTCGCACAAGTGCGCAAAGTTCAAACATACCCGGGATCTCAAAATCAAATATCATCTAAGTCATGAACACAGTTGAAGGCTCGCGACTATCTACCACTACATTACGCATCGAGGCTACTGAATCTATCTACAGTCCATCTACAATCTACCAATTCTAACAAGTACATAAAAGATATATATAGTTAAGGAATTACAATTCCTAGATTGTGTACCGGTGTACATAATTACAAGTATTATGACGCTTGCCTAAGCCTGGAAGTCGTTGGACAATCTTCTTCACCGCGTACCCGAATGCCTCTACGTTTTCTATGTCGCTTCTTTATGAAGCACCCGCGCTTCAGCAGTTGTCGCTTCTTCAGCCCTCTGCACCTTCAAAACCCGGTCCTTTCAACATGCCAGTTGTTTATGGTGCCCTTTCCTATGGGAACCATATTCATCATACAGCTCGTGCAACTCATTCAGGAGACAATCATAGGCCCGAGCCTTATACTCCGTGATTTTCTATTTCAGAGACATGAAATGATATTGCAACCCACGATCATCCCTAGCCTCAACATCGTTGCCTCTGGTTATGCACAACTAGACTACCTCTGAATTCTTTATATAACTGTTAAACCCTAGGTAGCAAGGTAAGCAAAACTCTACCCTGACTTGGATTTCTACTTTGGTTGCAGCCCATCCAATAGACTTATCCTACAGATAGTTCTCTTATATCTTCGCCTACCGGTGCAATCCCCTTCACCAAGAGGGGGCAGTGTTGGGACCCCATATTTTGGGCACAATATGCCAACATAACCGATCGACTTAGGAAAGGCCCATGCCGATAAAACTGGATTTTAGGCCCTGGTCGGCTGAGCAGAGCCTAGTGAGCCCAAGTCGACACGAACCCTAACCTGGTACAGATTAGCTAACGGTCCAGTGTGTTTTAAACTTCGCATCCAAAACAACATACCGGAGGCCCAACACGCCTCCCCACCCCAATCAAAAGGGTAGATCTCCTAAAACAAGACCTAGCTCCTTAGGCGGACAAGTCCATGGCCCGGTTAACCACCATGCACGGGAGTTAACAAGAAACTTCCTTCTTCCCAAATTCATCTAACTTGGCCGACAACCTCGTTTCTTGCGTGACACTCCAAGAGACCTAAACCCTAGAAGAACTCTAGGGAAGGAACAATTTTTTCCTTCTCCTATAAATAGAGCTTCTCTTCTAGCGTCTGAAGTACGAAAAATAGGGCTTGATCGCACAACTTAGGTACGTATGTGGGTGCAATAATTTGATCGACAAACAAGAGATCCGTTACAAAGAAAGCCTTGTGTAAACTGAGATGGGGTGGGATTATACAATGAGACTGGACCTGATGAGGATCAGGTTGCCTACGTATCCAAGGAGATGAACTTGGAATCAATTCTCTGCTTCCACAAAGCTCTAATGGAGTTGCTCAGTGAAAGACTCGTAGTTCAGGAGGTTAAGAACTCCAGTATTTATAGTAAACCAGAGGAGGCTGGCTCAACCACCCCTCCGGTTTTGACTCCATGAACGCAGGTGGTTCAAATGTGAAGATGCTTTCCCTAGAGATAGCTTGCATGCTGCTGAGCGGTTATCCCTTTGGTTTGAATTCCCTTTGACCAGGGGTGACTGCCATGTGGCATCCTCTGCTAGGCTCTGGTTCAACTTGGGTCTTCCTTTATCTTTTCCAATGGGCTAGAATAATGGGTTCTGTTAGCCTGGAATCTTGTTGGACTTATCCAGTTGGTTGGGACTTGGATTTGACCAAGTCTGAAAGCAAAGACTTGGGTTTGACTCCTCGTACCGGAGGTCCAATTTGCATTGCATACACCCTGGCCAGGTCCTTTGGATGAGCCTCTTTCACTGCTGGACTTTACTGGGCCAGACCTGGGTTACTTGATTGACGTGGGCCTGGTTGATGTGGAGTCCACGGTTTAACTTTTTATACAGTAACTGGGGCTCCACCCATTGATCGTGGACCATCCGGTGGGTCAAGATCGTGGACCATCCGGTACGTCTAAAAGGTTTTGATGTAGGTAATACACGTACTACTACTTTCATGTTGATCATTTTTGCTAGCCAAATCATCCTTATATATGCAGATAAAACATTAAGTTAATAAGGTTTAAGTTAGGAACTACTTAAACATTTCCTTGAATTTGTGAAACGATTCTGACCATGTTTCCAAGTGCTTAACTCAACTCGATCACTTTGGGCAACAAAATTTTGTATGTTCTGATTGAAGTTTAAAGTAGTCCGGGTACGAATCGATTTCAAGCTTGTACAATTAAGATATTATAGGTTGAGCCATGAAATCATAAAGGAAGCACTTTGAATTTTATTTACAATTTTAGCAACAATATAGATAATTTCGATCAATAACCGATTATTAATTATATTTCAGGACTCTGCAAATCTCGGTGGAAGAAAATATGCCAGTTTCCGGCAGGGGATTATGAATACATTGACATAATGGTTAACGGAACACGCTACATTGTTGAAGTGAACCTTGTAGGAGAATTCACCATAGCTAGACCAAGCAACCATTACCAATCTTTACTCGACATATTCCCTACAATCTACATAGGTGAACCAGATGATCTGAAGCAAGCTGTAAAGCTAATGTGCACTGCCCTTAAAAAATCAATGAAGAATGGAGACATGCGCGTACCACCATGGAGAAGAAATGGTTACATCTTAGCTAAATGGTTTGGCTCGTATAAACGAACAACCAATAACTCCTCTACTAAAAAGAATGGCTTCAATTCTAGCGAAAGTTTGGCAAAGAAACAATCGGTCGGATTCGAAATGTCTCCGGCAGTTTTCCATTATTGTAGAGGTGAGTTAGGAGGAAGGAAGACAAAATTAAGAGTTGGGAACTTGGCTCAAGTGCTTGATATGGCATGAATAGTAATCAAATTGTTTATGTTATATTGTTATGTAAAAAGGAAAGCACAGCATGATAAATGCTACTTTTTTATTTTTATTTTTTGTAGAAACGGGATAGCAGTATGATTATATATGTATAATGTGCAGAGAATTTTATATGTGTAGCCTACTTGCATGTGGGTGTGTACATCCACTCACAAAATGCCATGTGACAATAATAATATAACCTATGTATGGGTTTAGTTAACCCTAGTGGGCTTATCAGTTACCCAACCACTTTATAGACATGTGGCGTCATATGATTGGGTGTACACACCCACATACAAGTAAGCTCATATAAAATTTTTTGGTATAATGTGGGTCTATATATGTTGTTTACCAGAGAATTTTATATGTGTAGCTTACTTGTACGTGGGTGTATACACCCAATTACAAAATGTCATGTGGTAATCTAAATTATAATCTACAAAGGGTGCATAATTTGACTAGGACTAAAATTTAGTATGACTAGGATTAAATAATCAACAAAGGGTGACTAGGACTAAAATTTAGTATGACTAGAATTAAATTACTATGACTAGGATTAATATTTAGTATAACTGGGATTAATATTTAGTGGGACTAGGATTTGATAAAATATGACTACGATCTTCTTATCATCATCTTTTCTCATCATCATCGACATCATCTTAAAACCTTAAACCAAGATCGATCTTCATCATCTTCTTATCATCATCTCTTTCTCACCATCATCGTCTTCATCACAAACGGCGAGTCTGTCTGTTCGAATTTCATCACAGTTTCACATCTCTTATCATCATCGTCGTCTTCATCACAAACGATTTTGGGTTTCATAAGGTAAATCACAAACTATTTATTTTGTTTAAATTAAGGTTTAGATTTCTGCAAATTGAGGTTCAATCTTCAATCTTCTTCAATTAAAGAGTCCTTCTCTCTCTTATAAGGCATGTCCTCTAACTTTATTAACAATTTGCAGACTTAGTGCAATAAATTGATATACCAACAATTTGCAGAATGAATTTGAACTTTTTGTTGTTTTTTCAAAGAAAAATTGCTAGCCCAAAATAATTGATGTATGAACTAAGTTGATTGCCAATTCTGAAAATCTATTCTTTTTCATCTCTTTAATTTCAATTTTGGCAGATTTTTAAACCTACAATTTTCAGAAATTTAAATTTCAGCAGATTTTTATACTAGGATTAATTTCCAGCAAATTGAAGGTGCAAGACATGGTAGATCACCAGCAACAAGTATCCATGGGTGGTAAACCACACTATAGTATAGTGTTAGTTTAATAATGGTAATCAATGTATTCATTGTGCTAATTGTGCTTATCAGCAACACAATCATACCCAGAACTCCACCAGCACAAAATTAGGAACTACTAAAAGGAAGATATGGTGCTAAGAATTGTGGTAATGGACGAACAAGTTATGATAGGACGGGAAATTCAACACCAATGCAGCGGATATGTACAGGGCTGGAATGATAACAATACAAAAATGTGAGAACTTTGTTCGGATTGGTAAGATCTCCATATTTACTACCATATATGTAGTTATTATATTTATTTGCAATGGCTTTCAAACCAAACTTCACTGTGCCTAGACAAATTATAAGAAAAACATCAGCTTAATGCACGATAGGCTCATTATCTCAGACCTAGACAAAATGTTGGGACATGACTTTTAATTAACTACCTTGGCAAGGGTGACAAACAGTGCAATAAAAAAAACATTTCAATGGTTCTATGAAAACATATGACATTACATTTTATTTTTAGGTATAGCTATATATTGTTAATCAACAAATATTTGATTTCCAAACTTTTGTACCATAGTGACTCTGGTAGATATATTAGGCCAAGTTGATGTACATCCAAGTTGGTGAAGAAGCATGTTCATTGTTCAGTCCAGTTTCTATACATAACATTTAGGCCTGGTCAGGTTGAGCAATATTGAACATTTGAAACCACCGTCTGAGGCTCAGTTTTCACCCAAGTTTCAAACTGATAGAATATACGCACAGTATATATAATAGACCAATATTGAACATTTGAAACCACCATCTAATGTTGAAGAATTGCAAAACTAATGGCTGGTATCTCAATTTTGTCCTAACTGTGCCTTTGAATTATATTGCATATATTGTCATAGTAATTAGTATTGTTATAATATAGTAAAACCAATGTTCACTTCAGTGTTGACAATATCATTATTGTCTTGGAAAGTAATTTTAGGATATCAGTATGAGGTCTATTTATAAATGGAATTTTCAGTAAGAACACCCTTGACTCAATATTACACTGATATTGCTTTCTCAATACGAGTATGCCTGATCATTTCAAAGCAGGTTAAAGGAATGTATATATTTCATTCACAGTTCTGTATTGTTGTGGTCATTACACACTTTAGTTCATTTTGACAATTTGTGGATTGCAAACCGTAGTGTAGGCATTATTAGGCAGTGGTTGGTGTATAGGCTGTTATATAGGATATTATATATAACAGCCTATAAAGATAATATAATCATATAAGATGTTCAAAGCAAAGCTAGGAATCATATTATAATGATAAGCAGCCTATATCGGCATAAGCTGCCTATATAGCAGCTCGCATGATAGCATATGAGGCACAAAATCTTAAATATTAACCACATAAATCAATAAATTTTAATATTTTATCTTAATTTTCAGATAATCTGGCTCTTCTTTGTTGTTGAAAGCTTCACCATAACCATGTTTATTCCCTTGAAAAGATCTACCTGTAGAATAAAATCATTAATAGATAGAAACGAATGAATTTTTTTAGCAATCAAACTCTTTCTTCCCTGAACAAACCAATACCCCATGCCTTCTCTTCTTCCCACTTATTCGACATTTTCTTCTTCTTCCATCCCCCCCCCCCCCCTTCCACCTGTTTCCATTTCTTCCCCTCTGTTTATGCTCTTACAGGTCAGTTCTATTGAAATTAAAAGTATGAGCACTTGCATTTGTGTATGGGTTAATCTGTTCAATGAATAATTTTACAAATAAAAGCAAATTTAATCTACCAAATTTAGTCTAGAGTTCTTATGTTAATTTGATTAGATGCTTTGTTCTACTCATGAATTCTTTCATCTTTAAGTTTAAATACTTCCCACAAACTTCCAACAGTTATTTTGATTGTACCCAATTTAATGTCGAATTTGTGGAAAGGATCATTTTTCTTCATTCAATCTTTGGTTCAGGCTGTATTGCAGATCCCACATCTTCTTTCACATTGTAATCCTCCTTTCACAGGTTAGTATCAAAAGAAATACCTTGATTTAATGTTCTCTAGCATTATTTAGAATTATATGAAAGAGTGCTTTAGCATTTTATATCTTCGGAAGCCTCAATATCCCTAAGATACTTGAGTAAATTATGTGATATTTGCACAGAAGTGAAAATTATCATGTATTTTTCATGTCGATAGTATGTCTTTATCATGTTGATTTTCTACGAAAATCTGAGCCATTTGTGTACTTTCATTCAATTTTGATATTTTGGTTATTGAGTATGTTGGTATTCATTGAGCTTATTTGATTGATTTTGATTTTCTTTAGTTGGTTAAAAGAACTTGATGTGATGTCATCATACCATCGGTTAATGCTTCTATCAGTATAGGGAGGATGAATTTTATTTGGTCTCTTAATTTCAGTTGCTCAAGTATATCATTGTAGGAAGGCTCAATTTTACTTACATTGTTATAGTCCCCTTAATCCATTCTTCTTTAAGATTAGTTGCTCTCTTTGACAAATGCTTTCTGAAAGTACTGACAACAGTTTAATTTCTTTCTGCTAATGGGCATACTAAAAGTGAGCTCAACTTAAAACATAATTGAAACTTTTCCAAAGTTGACAAAAAAAAAAAAAAGATTATACCTAAAAAAGACACAGAACATTAGTTTTACTCCACTCCCAAAAGAGACGAGACATTGTGTTTATTTAACCTTTAAAAATCTTTCTTTCACCGTTGTATTTCTTTTTCTTTGTTTTTATAGAATAACTTGCATATGACAGAGTCAAAGATACTACGAGAATTACGACAATTATCAAGGAGGCTACAAAGAATTGCACAAAGGCAGGGTTTAGAAGCATCAAAGTTAATTCGGTGTTAAAGGTATTTGGCTCTCAGGTATCCTCTTTGTCTCCTTCT
The DNA here is from genome assembly GCA_023053565.1 of Aquilegia eximia. Taxonomy (NCBI): domain Eukaryota; kingdom Viridiplantae; phylum Streptophyta; class Magnoliopsida; order Ranunculales; family Ranunculaceae; genus Aquilegia; species Aquilegia eximia. Next base: position 25,200,483 of record JALIGU010000001.1, read on the forward strand.
TTTCATTGACAGGGTATGCACACATGCTTTATCGATTCTCTCTCTCAACATAGTCAAAATCAGAATTTACTCTAATCAGAATCTCAATTTATCTTTGGAGGTGCGCTCTAATCAGAATTATCACTTAATCTGCAACGCTCTGTGATCTGTTTTGTCATCTCCTTTGCCATGATTCTAATCAAAACACATACACTAAGATAATAATAAACTAATGTTTTTAGTTTTAGGAATTGGCATCCTACTTTTTTTCGCGAGAAAGCATCCTACTTATTTTACATAATAATAGATTTCCACTGCTATAATTGCGAGTTTGCGAAAGTTAACTCAACTTCATGGTTTGGTTCTTTGTTTACAACAAAAGCTGAGATTTCTCTGGTTATTTTAATTTTCTTATGTTTTCATGTCTTCTATTTTTTTTTCTTTTATCTTCGTTACTCTCTCCTTCTTGATTTTGATTTCTATCTATTATTGTCGTTTGTATTATTTGATACAATAGCATACCTAGCAAGAAAAGAGTACATCCTCAGGTTATGAATACCTTAGCAGCAACGTACGTCAATACGCCTCACATCTTCAAGGGGTTCAGAATTATGCTAAAAATGCATCTCCCTTCCTAAGAGAAACATCCCAAATGCCTTGAAGCTACGACTAACTCCTTCAGTAATCCTGTACACACCAAATAGTTTTGACAACTCTACAAACATACACTAGACTCTCTGTGACGTATTCGAGATCAAATACTTTATCAGAATATTCTCAGTGCAAAACCCACCCACTACACCAGTGTGCACCTTATGGCAAGATATTAAGGACCTCATGGGACGTATTCGACATCTTAAATTCCATGGGCAGTATAGAGAAGCCAATGGTGCTGTTGATGCACTTGCTAGACATGCCATGCAACAAGCCCGCACACTTCAGCAAGTGAGAATACTCTAACCACATTGCCCTGAACATTGCCATCTGTTTATGCTCTGATAGGTCATTTCTATTGAAATTTGCAAACATAAGATCATCTCTTATCAACTCTTTATTAAATCAATAATCTCATTATCTCCCATCTCTGATTCAGGTAAAACTACTATTCCAATTTGTATTTATTTTTATATATAATTTAAGTTTGTTTACATTGAGTTTCAACTAAATTTCATCAATCGTTTTAATCTAACTCTCATCTTCCACTATTAATGGTCAAATTCGATGATTTTCCCGAGTTTTAGTTTTACTCCTCTCCTAAAAGAGACATGACATTGTGTTTGTCTAATCTTTCATAATCTTTCTTTTCCTGTTGTATTTCTATTTCTTTGTTTTTATACAATAACTTGCATATGACAGAGTCAAAGATACTGCGAGAGTTGCAGCAATTATCAAGGAGGCTATAAAGGATTACACAAAGGCAGGGACTAGAAGCGTTAAAGCTAATTCAGTGTTAAAGGTATTTTGATTTTCAATTTAGTCAAGTTTATTTTTTCACGTTAAATCTTCAACTATGTCGATGTAGCTTTAGAATTTTTCCCTAAGCCAAGCCATGTTGGTGTCCACCTCCTTGATTTTATGATGCTAATTCACATCTCAGCCTTTCTCCTATTTCCATTTTCAATATTGATTGTTTGATTAATTAAGTTTTAGTATCTGTAAACTAATTTTTAAAGTTCTTAATTATACATAGGTCATATTATGGTATATTCTGATTTGTATGAAACTCTGGTTTGCTTAAATTTGATTGTTTGTTCTATATATGTACAACTTCACCTCTTCCTTGGTAGTATACTAGCCATAGCTTTCCCTGATTTTGCTTTCTCCTTATTTTTCGGCCTCCATGTGAAATGCACATTGCCTAATAACAATGGTGCCTTCTTAAAGCAATAATCTAGGCTGACACGGGTATAGGCTTCTTCTACAGACAAACTGAAGTGATGAGGGAATTTTAAGTTAATTAAATGAGTACATCACTAGAAACTAATCTAATGTATTTTTAAGAAAAAACAATGATGTATGAAAATTAAAAATTAATAGATTAGAATTAAATAATATCAAGCTAAATTAATCAAATAGACAAAGGAAAGTTTGTTGAAAGTGTATCTAGAGCCGGTCATAATCTGAAGAGGGTGGACTTCGGCTCTGATGTTAGCCTTACGTTGATGACCCAAAATATAATAGCAGACAAGTTTTGAAACCAGAAGAACAAGCTAAAATCCAGTGTAGACAATAATTAACACCTCACAGTGAATTTTGTAAGAAATATTCAATTTGATTAAGTACTTTAACTAATATGGCATATGCTTGGAATTTAAATTTTAAACCATGTCCAATGGAGCCTAAAAAGTAAATGGGATTCGGATTTATACATACTGCCTCCTTCATTCCTTCGAATGTTTTTGTAGTTGAATATCCTTCTGGATACTATGTTGAGGTTAATACATTTATTTTCACTTTTTAGGATACAGTTTTGATCTATGTTATCATACAAACACAAAAAAATTGTTTGAGTCTTTGTTTAAGACCCTACCAAGAAACTAGCAGTTTTGTTTTGTTTCCCTGTTTTACTAACTAAGAAAGTTTTATTTCAACGACTGTTGAAATCCTAAAACGTTAGGTTGACACTTTCCCCATTGTTTTGCCCTTCCCCCATTGAAAGTATTCCACTTATAATGTTCCCCCGAGCTGACTTCTTTTATATCTACACTGCCTGACACAAAAGAAACAATGGGTACAGAAGCCTTCTTCTGATGAGTCTGTCATGTGTAACAACTCCACCCAGAAATGCCTAGGCTGATTTGATACTGAATTCCCATCTAGACTAAGAGCCCATATGATTTTGTCTTTGTCTAGATAAGAATTTATATCAATGCAAAGGATTTTATTTTTTGTTCCAAAACAAAAACTAACTTGCAAGATTTTCTGTTGATTTATGTGAAATTTTGGTTTGCTATACAGGTAAACTATGGTTCCGAACAATTATTTGAGACTTTGCCAGTGGCCACAGGAGAACTCTATTGAATTGGGAACCATTTCGAAATATAAGCTTTTGTTACAGATTCATGTTCTCAAATGATACTTCATCTTCATGACGTTTATGATACAAAGTCTCAATAAGGTTAAGCATTTGCTAACTTTACAGTATTTCTATATGACTGCGGATCTCCATGTTCATTTTTGTAACTTATCAATTAATCTCACTATCTACTTTAATAGATAAATATAAAGATAAAAATTGTTTATGGGTCACCATGTGGAGAAGTAGAGGTAGAATGTAAGCATACTCAAGCTAGCTGGGTTGTGTTAGTAGCTTAAGTATGATCCAAATCCATTTTTTGTACTATGACATGAGCTGATAGCTTAGCTTTTGATGTTGTTGCACTTGAATAACATTAAATTTTGATAGTTAGTAGCAATTGAACTATGACATGAACATGAGCTGCTTGAATGAGGCTGAAGCCTTTGAAGCTTTACTGCCTAAAGCATATTAACTCTTGCTTTCTTGAGTTTAAATTTTTTCCTCTTAAGAGCACAAGACATTATTTTTTTATTTTTTTTATTTTTTGATTAAGCAAAACAAGACACTTTGACCACTGTGATTCTAAATTTCTGATATGATCATCCTACTATTTTCTTTCCCATAATCATCTTTTCTTTACGTATGCGGTACTATTTTGATTCACATTTTTCTTTGAGCAACACAAGACATGGTAGACAATGTTTTTTACCGTGAATAGATATTATAAATAGGATCATAAGGTCATGTATTTTAATAAAATGTTTGCATTTAGCATGTTGTGCGTAGTTAGCTGGTGTAGCTCAGTTGGTTAGAGCGTGTGGCTTTTAAACCACAAAGTGGAAGGTTCAAGCCCTTCCTCCAGCATCTGTATTTACTATAGCTTTGATATTTTGGCATGATATTCATATTTACCTCAAGTAGCTCATTTTGTTAGAGTTTGATGGTTTTTAACCTCGAGGTTGAGTTCAAGCCCTTTTTATACAATCTATATTTTAATTGCCAGTTTTACTACAATTTGCAATTTGGTGCGTTCAATCATGTAATGAAATTAGTTTCAATTCTTTTATATTGTCATCATTCTAGCCTAGAACTAAAATCTTACACATCTGTTTTCATCCTCGAAATCGTTGCGATCTTTAGAAACTAACATAACTGTTGAGAAGCATGGTCTTTAATGAAGATGAAGATAGCTGACGGACGAAAGTGAGTAGAAAAGGGGATTTGTTTGTCCACTCAGTGGGGTTTTTAAAGGAAATTTTGATCAAAGTTTGTTTGGTAATTTGTATATGACTTTTCTAAGGTTTCTATTCTAACCCTCATGTACAATTGGCCAAGACAGTTTTTGTAAACAAAATATAATAGTATTTTGGTATCTTCTGATATAGCAATAGCAACATCTCAAGCTTGAAACTTTCATCTCTTCAGAACTTTGCCTATGTTGTTTCGCGTGGTGGATAGACTTCAGCTTTGGCGGAAGTGCTATCAATAGTTGAAAGTAACAGCATGCGTACTATCAGCATGTTCCTGCAAGATTGTTGTCTATTGTTCCTAGCAAAACAACTGATCTTAAATATGGCTGAAACATTGGCCCAAACATTCTTCACGAGCTCACTATGTTCCCCAAGTACTGAAGGTGATTTTTTCTTTTTTATCTAAATTTTGGGTAGAACACGAAAATAGCATGTTACTTACTGTTTCCTTGGATGTCTAATTTCATATATCATTTGAGATTCAAAGACTAGAGGAATTGGCTATTAAAGAATCTAGGGATTAAAGCATTTTATGTAAATAAAAAATAATCTAACAACCAACAATTTCAACAATAAGTTATGATAGTAGTGATATCCAAATTATCAAAATAAAAATAAAAATTATAGGTTCAAAAAGTCAAAAAGAAAATCAATGTATCTCATTGACTGGAAATAAACAAATGAGATTATGGAGGTATTCTTCGAAAAAGAAAAAAAAAGATACGAACAAACAAAGACTAAGAAAGAAACAGTCATTGGAGAGAAGATACAAATACTACATAAGATAAGTCAAACGTCAAAATAGAGAATCTCAACAACAATGAAATAATTTATTTATATTGTTTTGAGAAAATCCTACATATTATTATGTAAGGTAGTATTTTCAATAGGAATATGTCATCATATTTTTTATAAAATTATTGTCACACAAACTTCTATTAAATGGTTTCTTTGAAAAAATTGGTTGTTCATTTCGTCATACCATATGTGATTTTAACTTTTATTTCTACATCAAATGTAGGGCTGCAATCTGAGCCGAGCGGCTCGGGCTCAGCTCGATAAAAGCTCGGCTCGGCTCGCTCATTTATCTAAACGAGCCGAGTTCGAGCCAGTTTTTGAGCTCGTCACGAGCCCGAGCCGAGCTCGAGCTCTAAACGAGCCGAGCCGAGCAACTCGTTAACTATTTGCAAATGCAATTACTATGTTACCCCCGATCTTTTTTAGGGTCGTGGCTGTTTGGAGAAGGAAAAATAAAACATGACCAAGTTTTCCCCTTATTCTTCTTCACAAAATTTTGACTGCGCAGCTCCAAAATCCCTAATTCTCTGCTTTAATCAACAAACAATCGTCTTCTCCCTAATTCCCCCTTCTCAGTTCTCACTCATCTTCTCCCTAATTCCCCCTTCCCTACTTAATTAGGGATAGCAGCAACAACAGAAAATAGCAGCAACAGGTTCAGCGAAATCAGGTTGTTTTCTCCAACAATTGAATTCATCAATTACACTGCAGAAGGAGATATAGAGTTGGGTTATTCTTGATTAGGTTGTTGTCTACAGAAGTTACTCAGGTGAGAGATTTAATAAATATGAAGCAATTTATGTCGAGATTTGAAGTAATTTATTCGCCAAACTCCTCTGGTATAAACAACAACATGTGAATCATCAGGATGTAAAGCTTCAACCTCCCTTCTTACTTCTTCAACAGCAACATTATGGTCAGTAGATAATCTTTCTGCAACAACAACTGAACTCCTTCTCCCATCAGAAACTCTTGTTCCAAGTACAGCTCTTGAGTCCCCAAGATTAGCAACATATAAAATATCCCCAGAAGTAGCTCCAACCAAACAACAAGATCCAACAGAAGCAATTTGAGGATGTGAAGTCCATGATTGTTTAACTAATCTTAAAAATTCTTGTTCAGTTGCATCAAATGCTTTCTTTATTACATCAACAGATAATCCACCTTGTTCAGAAGCCAATTCTAAAAAAAAAAAAAAATCAAAACTTGAGTTAAATTTGATAATAAAAGTTGAAAATTTGAAAAAGGGGGGTTTGAAGAATGAAGAAGAAGAAGTGGGATTGTTTTGTTGGTGAATTATTATTTTTGTATTACAGTGAAATATTGTTTGTATGAATTATTGTTTGTATACAGTGAAATATTGTTTGTACAGTGAATTAGTATTATAACGAGCCGAACGAGCCAGCGAGCCGAAACGAGCCGAGCTCGAGTTTTACTTTTGGCTCGCGAGCCGAGCTCGAGCTCATAGTTCAGCTCGATCCTAATTTTGAGCTCGGGTCGGTTAGTAACGAGCCGAGTTCGAGCATACCTTAGCTCGGCTCGAGCGGCTCGAATTGCACCCCTAATCACATGATTATCTTGAGTGGAATAGATATTTGTGTTGTTCATAACATCAAACTGATGGTTTTTTTGTCTCTGTCAAAGTACGTTAAGCACTCGCTTAGGGATGGACACAGACCATAAGATAGAGCTAATTTTTGAAGGTATTACTATTGATAACGGACGGATGGTATGCAGTTGACCTTTATGGCATAATTACAAGTTATTATGGACAAATAATGTATCCAAATGTTTTTTTGAAAACAATCTGAAAGGAGAAAATAATAGAAATAATAAGATCAACAGTAGAAGATCTACCACCAGAAGAAGAAGAGGATACATATATGGGCAAAATGGACCTGATGAAAAAAAAAGATGATATACAAGAAATTTCAAATGGATACCTGGAGCTGTTCGAGATATTTACTTTAAAAAAATTTAGTTAATTAGATTAATTATTATATTTTTAAGAATAATTACTTCAAATAAATAATAGTTGACCAACATCACCTTAGTATCTGACAGTCGGAAACTTGCTCAGTTTTGCTCAGTTGTACTGAGCATTTGTTGTGTTATAGAAGTAGCTTAATGTTAACACCTATGATGCAAAGTTTTTGTCATTACAGTATTTGACTATAGGTACCAATCATGTGATTATTTATAATTTAGATAAACAATTTTATCCATGCATCAATGTCCCTAAGACTATAAAACGTCAGAACAATTATATTTTTTAAATAAAAAAAAAGAATTATATTTTTTAAAGTACTATCTTTTAATTATTAATGATAATCGTGGCAGCACCACGGGTTTTACTAGTAATAATATAATCTAGGGTTTAGTGCTTGTTTATTAAAAGAGTTCCACTGACGTGTTCTTTGAGTATATCTGTAGCAGATAAAAAAAAATTTGGAAAGAAAGGGTTATGGATATGGTTTTTTTATTAGGTGACATGTAATGGGTCCCATTATCCAAATCAACACGTGGTATAGAAAAGGACTATTCACTTTGTGAACCACTTCATGATCAAGTCAGACAACCAACTGCTTTGAGAATTTAGATGGTCAAGCTCCAATGGTAGAGTTTTTGTATTGAAAACACCAACCACTATAAATCTAACCATCCATATTGAGAGATCAGTGGTACTAAATTAATCAAGTAGATGAATAATAATCATATTCTATCGGACAATAATCAAACCAAAATTGGTTTGAAAGTCAATCTAGAATAGTCCAACCTTTTTTATTCATTTTTTTCAATATTAATTTGTTGAAAATAGGAATTAGTTATACTGTTATAGTATTGAGGGCATTAATGTTTTCACTCCTACAAGTAATGGTGTTCATTAGTTTATCAAATAATTGAATGTAGACATAATCTGAGGTTCATCGAACCTAGACACTATATCATAATATCAATACAATACAAGGTTCAATGAACCTAACGAACCTGGACATTCTCATAAAACTCTAATGTACTAAAAAAAACGCCCTTGGTTATTGTCACGTGTATGCAGTAATTTAGTTGAGGTGTGCTTAAGATTCAGAGTGCAAGATGTTATCACCCCGTTAAGTATGTCCCACGAAACCACCATGATATGGCATTTCGTCCGTCAATTATTAACGGTGCCGTTTAATTACTGAGTTTTTGTGGTTTAGTGACTGAAATTCCACTTATGTTGACATGATTAAACCCTTTCAACTTATCTATATAAAGTAAAACCTACAAGAAAAGAAAAGAAAGAGTTTAATAAAATTTATATAGAGTGATCGATCAATATATCAAAAAACAACAATGGCGAGGATTCCATTTAAGAGAATCACAGCAGCTTTTGATGAAACAGCGCGAGCTCGTCTTTGCCAGAGTAGTAGTACTGGAAGCGAATACTCCACGGCAGTGGATGATGATAACTCTTCATCTGCCGAGCTTTCTGATCTTATTAACTCGTTTATTGAACAAAATAATGAAGATGTAGAGGAAAAAAAAGAATATGAGAAGGAGGATATTAGAGATGATATTTCTGATTCAGAAAGCGCGACAGGTGCTACAACTTATTCTTCATATTATTCTGCTTCTTCTGAAGCTAAGGAAACGTTGTTAAGGAACTTATTGGTATCAAATGTTGATGATAATGGTGTGAAGAGGAGGATTCGGTCTGAAATAGAAATCGCCTGCAAAAGCATTGTAAGTGGAATGAATACTTTGTTTTCTCAAGAAGAAGAAGAAGAAGAAGGGTTTAAGCGTCAATTGATGAGTCGATTACGTCTAAAAGGTTTTGATGCAGGTAATACACGTACTACTACTTTCATGTTGATCATTTTTGCTAGCCAAATCATCCTTATATATGCAGATAAAACATTAAGTTAATAAGGTTTAAGTTAGGAACTACTTAAACATTTCCTTGAATTTGTGAAACGATTCTGACCATGTTTCCAAGTGCTTAACTCAACTCTATCACTTTGGGCAACAAAATTTTGTGTGTTCTGATTGAAATTTAAAGTAGTCCGGGTACGAATCGATTTCAAGCTTGTACAATTAAGATATTATAGGTTGAGCCATGAAATCATAAAGGAAGCACTTTGAATTTTATTTACAATTTTAGCAACAATATAGATAATTTCGATCAATAACCGATTATTAATTATATTTCAGGACTCTGCAAATCTCGGTGGAAGAAAATAGGCCAGTTTCCGGCAGGGGACTATGAATACATTGACATAATGGTTAACGGAACACGCTACATTGTTGAAGTGAACCTTATAGGAGAATTCACCATAGCCAGACCAAGCAACCATTACCAATCTTTACTCAACATATTCCCTACAATCTACATAGGTGAACCAGATGATCTGAAGCAAGCTGTAAAGCTAATGTGCACTGCCCTTAAAAAATCAATGAAGAATGGAGACATGCACGTACCACCATGGAGAAGAAATGGTTACATGTTAGCTAAATGGTTTGGCTCGTATAAACGAACAACCAATAACTCCTCTACTAAAAAGAATGGCTTCAATTCTAGCGAAAATTTGGCAAAGAAACAATCGGTCGGATTCGAAATGTCTCCGGCAGTTTTCCATTATTGTAGAGGTGAGTTAGGAGGAAGGAAGACAAAATTAAGAGTTGGGAACTTGGCTCAAGTGCTTGATATGGCATGAATAGTAATCAAATTGTTTATGTTATATTGTTATGTAAAAAGGAAAGCACAGCATGATAAATGCTACTTTTTTATTTTTTGTAGAAACGGGATAGCAGTATGATTATATATGTATAATGTGCAGAGAATTTTATATGTGTAGCCTACTTGCATGTGGGTGTGTACATCCACTCACAAAATGCCATCTGACAATAATAATATAACCTATGTATGGGTTTAGTTAACCCTAGTGGGCTTATCAGTTACCCAACCACTTTATAGACATGTGGCGTCATATGATTGGGTGTACACACCCACATACAAGTAAGCTCATATAAATTTTTTTGGTATAATGTGGGTCTATATATGTTGTTTACCAGAGAATTTTATACGTGTAGCTTACTTGTACGTGGGTGTGTACACCCAATTACAAAATGTCATGTGGTAATAATAATATAATCTAGGGTTTAGTGCTTGTTTATTAAAAGAGTTCCACTGACGTGTTCTTTGAGTATATCTGTAGCAGATAAAAAAAAATTTTGGAAAGAAAGGGTTATGGATATGTTTTTTATTAGGTGACATGTAATGGGTCCCATTATCCAACATCAACACGTGATATAGAAAAGGACTATTCACTTTGTGAACCACTTCTTGATCAAGTCAGACAACCAACTGCTTTGAGAATTTAGATGGTCAAGCTCCAATGGTAGATAGAGTTTTTGTATTGAAAACACCAACCACTATAAATCTAACAATCCATATTGAGAGATCAGTGGTACTAAATTAATCAAGTAGATGATGATCATAGACAACCATGGCTACCTTGGAGACTTTACCAAAAATAAAAAAAATAAATGGCTACCTTCAAGAGTTTTTTTTTTTTTTTTTTTTTTTTCTCTTCCGTAAAAAGAAACATGGCCTCTAAATGTCGAAATAATAACTTGTGAGCATATTATGTAATGTGAATTCCAAATCATACTCCAATTTCCTGTTTTTCAATAATTTCAAGAAATGTTCTATATAAGAAAGGCGCACTTTATATATAAGGTAAGCCTATGATATCATTTCTAGCACCAAGTATACTGATCCAGTTGAATACTTGAATGTAGGTAGCACAAACCAGAATATAGGCAAAGATGCATGATTCTGCAGAAGGTAATAGCCCTGGATATATGTATGTTGGTTTGCTAAGGGATGCTGAGCAAGAGAAACATAGCTGGAAGTGCAGACATATTCAATGAAAACGCTCAAGGATAATGAAATGAGAAGAAAACCCTCCTGGTATCTTATAGTTGCTACATAAAAATGTAGGTATCGTGCATGTTTTATAGTTTCATGATCACCGATGTATTTATTTAAGCATGGGTGAAACTAGTTTTGTTTTTCTTCTATACCTCCTAAGGATCTGAGCATCCAACTTGTTGCAGAGGATAGATTAAGAATTGTAATCTTAAATTTTTAGTTGAAAATACAGGTCACTTTGTATACTTTGAGCACTAAATAATCACCAAAATGCATGCTAGCGAAAAGAAAAATTAACTTCCAATAAAGCTGAGTCAGCACCTACAACAACTAGTACATTTCTTGTTTTCCTTGATTCTTTTTCTATTTGAACAGAACATAATCGTATACGGTATACCTCTCAATGGACAAGAAAACCAACATCCATTTCTGGAAAAGTGGAAAGAATAGACATTTACGTAGCATATTTGCCTATTTGGTATAATGGCTTTCCCATCAATTGGTCCAAGAATTGAAATTGAAAGCTAGCAATACAGATAAACAAAATGAATAGACATTTACGTAGCATATCAGTTGATTTTCTATTTATTATTTTTTGCAAGTTGCAACCATGTCATCACATTTTATTCATTATTCTTTGTAATATCAACCTTTGACTATTAATATATTTCTACCTTTTATCGGAAAAAAAAATCAGTCATCACATATTCATTTTGTTTCAAACTGCAACATAAAACTGGATAACGGAGATCCACCTGGTTAATTAAGAAGTTTAAATCCAGATTATAGTCATAATTTCAAGCTACACTGTTTTGCTTTACAATCATGTTTTTTCCTGGATTATGGTATATAATTTTCAGAAACAAAAAGTACAGGGAGAATGTGTCCAAGATATTTTTGGAAAAGAAACAGAAACTGATAGCAACTGATAGCTTGGCTTCTCATTAATCATTCAAAACTACAAGTTTTAGATTTCAGGGGTAAAGACAGACTTGGATAAAGTCTGAATGAGACCCCGAAAAGAAAGGGCACCTATTTCCTAATGTATACAAAAAGCCAACAGATACAGACATAAGGAATCTACTGGTCATAAGGATCTTATATAGGATGTAGTACCTTGTGAATTTATACATTCTTTTGCCTTGTCCTGAGTTTCTAAAGAGTCAGTGAGAGTGCTTTCCTAATGGTGTTTCTTTAAGAATTTATCAGATCTCTATAGGGCCATATACAAAACGTTTGATCAGTAAGTTCACACAAAAAAATGAGTAAAACGTTTCACTGAATGAACGAAAATCAGTTGAGAAGTAGCCAGAGAATAGATCATGTCTCAGATATTACAACAATAGGCCTTGCTTATTGCTCATGAAACAGAACACTTAAACAATAAAAAAAATTTGCACATTATTTAAAGGAACATTATGATCAGTAAAAGTTTATTTATGTCATGTAGGTGTATAAAAGAAAAAGCCTCAAATGCAAAAATGATTAGTACTCACTTGCACATTTTCTCAAAACCTAAATATTGAAGAATATCTGGCCTCTTATCACCTGGTTACATACTGGATGTCTGCATGTTCTCTCAACCATTCTAGCACCTTTGCTCCCTCCAAAATTTCTTGCACCTAAAATTTTTCAATAAATGTTGTCACTAGTATCTCACATTGTGTACTGCGAATTATATGTAGAGTTTATTCTTATATGTTGTGACTGACTGAGTATATTCACCATGGTATATATTCTTACTGCAAAAAATGATGATTATATCTTCAACAACAGAATAATGAAGTAGGATGGCTACAATCCAGGTTATACAAGCTTAGTCCAAGTTGGAAAGAAGCATTTTGATGCTAGAAGTATGTGACAGTTAAAAAGATTAGAACATACCTGATCCCTGACACGTTCCTCATCAAATTCTTGTTTATTACGTTTAAATTCAGCTACAGAGTTCTCGACCTCTTTGACAATTTCTTCTGTTGAGCACTGCAAGGAATTTAATAGTCAAAAGATGATTCTCTTCACATTGTTAGTCTATTAATGGATGGTTTTGGACAATGGATATATCAAATATATAATAATTCTTAACAAAGATTCATTCAAAGAGACATCTCATTGAGGATGTTTTAGGTCACTCAGCATGAGTAGTCATTACATCATGAATTTACGAACATTAAATTCAACAGAAGAGACCTACTTCCAATTTTTCACGATTGAATATATCCCCAACTGCCAGATTTTGCTTTATCAGATTTGTTATATTTTCTCTTTGGCTTTTGAGGAACTCGTTAACAGCTCTTGGACTTGAAAGAGAGGCAAGCTGCTCTTCAGTTAGTTTCATATCTGCCTGTACGCGTGACATCATAAATTAGCAAAAACAATAATTTACATACAGTGAAAATGATTGATTAACTTAGAACAAAAGTTAAAGCATGTCAATTGGTGCAAAACAACTGTCTGTATTGCATGCTAGGCTTTTACTACCAAATTGGGCTTTGAAGAAACAATCGAAGCTAGTTTGACAGACATTTAACATTCTAACCTGTATTTGCAACAGTTTTGCTCCATATAGTTGTCTGCCTTGTTCTTCAAACAATGATTGAGGAATATCAACTTCAACCATCTGACAAAGAAATAAAAAACAAGAACTGGTGATCACTGATGTGCATCAACTACATCGTTTTCTTCACACATAAAAACTTTGGGATTCAGTTTGTCTCGTCTCTTAACTTTTAATCGTCTTGATGGATATATATATTGACAGGGATTTTTTGCAGAATGATTCGGTTGTTAAATAACTTGAGAGGTTGAAGGGCCAACAATAGAAAAACTAATATCATCATATTTTGGTGAAAACCATTCAAGTAACACTTCAAAACTATTCAAATTATCTTTGTTGCATCGTGAATGTGAATTAACATAGCTACTTTTATTAACAGGTATGGTTCACTCTTCAATCAGTTTTTCTAAAGTTAAAGGGCCTATAAATAGTTCAAAGCTAACTTCTATCATCTTAAATTTATGAACACATTTATCTTATGGTCTGCACTGAAGTATTAATAATTGTGATGTTTTTCAGGGAAATCACAAATTAAAGCACATCATGAAACTCTCCACTTGCCACTCCCGAGAGCATGAAACTATTCCAAAGGGATCAACAACTTCTCCCCAGAACAACAACAACAACAACTAAAAAAAATCAAATCAGATCACCTTGCACAGTTGATCCAAAATGGCATTATCTGTTGCTTGATCTTTAGCAGTTTGCTCCACTTCTTGACATCTTTGTAATACAGATTCTTTCACCTAACAATGTAACATCCAAAATTCCCATCAGCTTACATAAGTTAACCAAAAGTAATTTATACGTGTGTGTTAAAATCGATAAGAGTATTACCTGAAGCAGTGTGCTGCATCCTGGTATAATTTTTTCAGCAAGAGAATCATCAAGTTCTGGTAGATCTCTATAAAATAATTCCTTGCACTCAACCTAAAACACGAAAAAGAGTACTTTAGCTTGAATAGTCTGTCGAATTAATCTATGTAAAATATTTATGGTGAAGTCAAAACTCAAAACTTGTGAGACAATGTAACTTGCATTTCTTCCCCTTCATGTATGTGTATCTCTCTTCTTAGAGTAGTTAACTGGAAACCATAAACATATTTTCTCAATTTTTTTTATAATCAATTGCATGCACATTTTCTAAACAAAATCAGAAACTCACAGTAAACTGTGCAGAAACACCACGTAAATTTTCTTGTTGCCATGATTCTGGAAATACCAGTGGAAAGGATTTTGTTTCTCCAGGTCGAATTCCTAATATTGAGTCAAGGAACCCAGGAGGAAGATTATCCGCTTCTTCCGTATCCAACTGAAAACCTGCAACAAGTAATCAAAAGCAAAAAAAAAAAAAAAAATTAAAAATAATTCAAAGAAGAAAATACTACTAATAGTATCTATTAAAACTCCAAGCTAGCTTTTTCGTAATCGATAGGAAATGTTTACTTCTAATACTTCAGCTATGGACTTTTATGTTTGGCCGATCTTACAACCCACTTATTAATAACACCTTGAACATTATGCTTTTCAAGCCCACAGTCACTCAACTCACTGTTTTCCAAATTACAACCATTATTTAGTCAACATACCATAATGATGCTCTATCGCATGTAGTCAGTTACAATTATATAGAGTAGGTGTCGTAATAGATGTTGGTTTTAAACCATATCCATGTCTAATTGTCTATATAACATAACTATACAGTTTTTTT
The DNA here is from genome assembly GCA_023053565.1 of Aquilegia eximia. Taxonomy (NCBI): domain Eukaryota; kingdom Viridiplantae; phylum Streptophyta; class Magnoliopsida; order Ranunculales; family Ranunculaceae; genus Aquilegia; species Aquilegia eximia. Next base: position 25,215,708 of record JALIGU010000001.1, read on the forward strand.
AAGTTGCAAACTAATCCCCTCTCCCAACTGGGTGTTTAGGTGTTTTGTCTTTCGAAAAGCATTCCTATTTTGAAAATTAAGACGCAAATTTTGAAAAAAGTATTTGTGTCTAAATTGATTGAATTCCATCTGGTAGAATAGGATTTCAAGGCTTATAAAGAACAAATTCAAGTTATTCAATGGTACTTCAAAGAAGCTTGATCATATGCTCAGGATTGGGATTTGGGAATGTCTCAGGTGTCAATACTTTTGTGAAGTGTACAACAATTTGAAAGGGTGAGACTATCCAAGAAAATAAAACTAACAATCGTCACATGCTCAAAGCCTCAATGTGTTCCTCAAGGAAAAAGTTCCACTCACGAAAAAGGCCCAGTTAAGTAAGACGTTCCTTTAAATAGAGTTCCTACTTGTTATGTGTGTCGAATAAAAGGTCATACTTATCATGATGGTTGGTATACAAACAATACTTATTATTTTCCAAATTTTTAATTCTTTGTTCTCTCAGATACATTACTCCTATGACTTATAATTGGGTCTACTTCATTTTAAAATACCAGTGTATGGGCACATGTGATTGAAAAAATTAGGAAGACCATTGCTTGGAACTGGATCTTCTACAGACCTTGCAAGCTGGATGACTACATGGTGAGATGGGAGGATATTATTTTTCATGTGCATTGAGTTATATAATCTGCTGTAATTTGGGCCAGTGCGAGCCTCTCACAATATATATATATATATATATATATATATATATATATATATATATATATATATATATATATATATATATATATATATATAAAATCGGGTTTGCAGCCAGTTTGTAGCGCGCTTGTCCTCTACTTTTGTGTAATTCCTTGAGTTTATCAATAAAATTTAATTTGATAAAAAAAATAAAAATAAAATAATATTAGTCTTTCTCACATCGCACCAAACTCACTTTCCGATCATTCATTTCTGCCAAATTTAATAAGATGCCTAAGGGTATTGTTAATAAGATATCAAAGGGTATTGCATATAACATGTCAATATTCAGGAAAAGATAGATGTAATAAAATTTGATATTAAAAAAACAAAATTCCTTTCTTTTTTTCCCTCCCTCATTTTGTGTAGTCTTTGCACCCACTAATTGCATGCTTAATATTGAATTTGATGCTTGTTCGAGATACCCCTATTATTCTTTTAGTTTCCTGTTTTTTTTAAAAGAGTGGGGTGGCCCTGGAATTATATCTTATTTGCAAGGCTTAGAAGTGTCCAATTTGGGACGACTCATTTCAAAACACCTCATCACATTGGGCAACACAAAGAGCCTGCTCTATACTATGTTAAGTTTTTGGGGTCTAACTCGAAACCAAATGGCAACGAGTGGCGCCTAAAAACTTATATGCTATTGCCAAGGCTTACAACTTCACAATGTGGGATTATTCATCTCAACATAAAAACTGACATCAGGGACATGAAATAAAAAGTCCAGTATGTGTTAAATAAATTGCATACTTATGAGGCTTACATCCTATATGCCCCTTGCCTATAAATGAAAAGAAAAAAAGTGGTGCTGATAAATATTTATCATCTAATGCATAATCTCCGAGACATTTTATAGGCCTCACAAACTAACCTTTACTTTCTGTGGAGGGGATATTTCCAGCATCAGAACTGTCATTCTTGACATTTGCTGTGTATATGTCAAGGACGGCAACATCAGGAACCTGCGCAAGATGAAATACAAGGGAAGTGAAAAGAATAATGGTCGAAGTTCTTCTACTTTGTAGAAAGATATTCATTAAAAAAATAAATAAATAGTTATCATAAATAAAATTATACTTCACTATAATTAGCCAGGAAAGATGAGAAAAAATATGTTATTCAGTGTAATACAGAATCCAACTCAATCCGGATTCAATTTACTATTATCATTTCATTTTCTACAATCACTAGTTGTTACGTGCAGGTTTTTGGAGCTCGACTCCTAGACAGTTGTCTTGTTACCTCACTCTTCTTTCATGAATTTAGCATGTGGCAATAGGTCCTACGTGAATCTGAGAAGAATCTTTCGGAATCTCTTCATTGAGTGTGACTTGGTTAAACCAATGTGGGAATGCTACCATAACCCCATTGGTGTTAACAAGGTCACAAGGAACACTACTAAAGGCATGCTCGCATGCTGGAAGGGAAGGAACTTTACATCAACGGGGAAACAGATTTGGAAAGCCATTTTCATGAGATATGTATTGCTTGATCTCAGATTTATTTATCAGAAATTAAGTACTAAGGAGCAAATGCTGGTGTCTATTATCACTGCAGTCTGGATGTGAACGTGCTGCTTACCAGCTCTGAAAGGGAGTACTCTGGTTGAGTTATTTATTGTCTAAACAATGAAAAAATAAAGAAGATAATGTCATTCAGTTGAAATGCCTAAACCAACAGTTCTTTCCAGCACAGTCAGTACTTGGAATGCATGTGGTCAAAAACGGACACAACCAGCATACATAACCAAGAAAGCAGAAGCTAAGAAAAAGATGGCCTCCGTATAGACAATATGAAAAGAAAAATCTAAACAAGCATAAAAAACTCGAACTACTGAAAACATCATCTCATGCATGCAATATTGCAATTTCATGATTATTTACTTTAAAACTTTACTGTACTTTAATAAAGCACTATGTCCATCGACATTAACTATTCGTGAAGCTCTCAATTAGCACATGTTTAGTTGGTGGGGAATCAGTTTTTTAGGAAAAAAACTTAAATGGGTAATTTAGAAACTCCTTTAAAATTAGATTACACCAACAAATCTCCCCCTTTACCCCATCTTTCTTTTCCCTTCCACACAGTCATCTTGCATCTCTTTCTTCCCAATAATTGTCCGAAATTTTGATTTTAGTGAATCAAATTTCAAACACAACTTTCGATACAATGCTCAAGAATGTAAAGAAAATAATGTAAGAATATTTTATGTCCCAGATGATAATACAATCCTACTTTACCGGGCATTCATTTATGGGAGGAATGACATTAATGAAATAATGGGAATAATCCTCTCTCACTACAAATTGAATAGACACGACCCATTTGGTGTCTATTAGAAAGATTAGTTTTGAATGGACACAACTCACTGGGAAAAGGTATGTGTCTTTTCTAAATATATTTTATGAAAAGACACATCTTTTGGACAACTATTTAAGGTTTTGTGTTGTCCAAAAAGTGATCCTCGAATGAATCGAATCTTGAGTGTTTATTCAAAACATAATAATACACAGTAGATAAGAGAGAACTATTTCCTGAAGATTGGTAAAATCTCATTATTGTGGAGTTCTTGTGATTACTAAAAGATCAATTTCGTCTTCTCCAAAATCAAGCAATGGACAAAGGTATGTCCAATTTATGTTTCCACATTATGTATGTTTATTATTGTTGATTGTGAGACACAATATCCCAAAGATTATGTTACAAATAAATGTGCAGACAATGGAAAAAATGAATCAAGAACTACCTGTAGGCCTCTGTCAGTCACAATTCGGAGTGACCCAAGAGCCTTATGACGACGCTTTATCTCGAATTCAGAAGCTATTTCAGCAGTTATGGCATTGTCTATCTCAACAGTAATTTTCATATCCTTATACCCATTCTCTGGAATCCATATAACCTCAGGTTCCAAATCGACAATAACATCATACCTGGATGGACCAAACTAGTGAAAACTAGAACAATAGAGACTAGTGTTGTGCACTTGTGCATTGCACGTTTTAAAATATTGCACCTTTGCCTCATTCATAGTTATTATATCCTCAATACTAACTACAGGAATATCAAACTTACAGTTTTTGTGTTTTTATGTCATCTAGTTAGATACAATTTATTGAATTGTAAGTTGTTCTTCGGACAAAATAAGGTATTGTATTGACTGTCTTCAAGAATAATTCTATTATTCTTATTATTATTCATTCTTAATATTATAATGAGCAAGAAGGCTAACGAAGGCTATCACATGATCATTGCCACCTAAGCATTCTTGTCACCTTATGTCACTAGAACAGTCATATGGCTCTATGGAGACTTGACTTCTCTATTGTCCACCTAAGCAGCCATGTCACTGCTAGAACAAAACAGGGCCTGATGACTAGTCCACCATGGACAGAATCCCCTGAGAATATCATAAAATCCCCCCTAACTGTTGTTAGCGAGGTTTGAACCCACAATCTCCCATATGTGGGAACATGGGAGGGATGGCTTTGCCAAAAGTGCTAGTAGTTGTTGGAACTATCAAGGAGATACGTTTTTGGAAAGGAAAAAGGGTTATGTATTCAAAATGTTTTTCCAATATTAGAATATTACATAAATCCTGTCGAGTTACCCTGAGAATTAAATTGACATAACTATTTTCGGTTGAATTTGAGAAAGCATAATGTTCCCATTATTTTCAAAGTAATCATATACTAGTTCAGATGAACAATGTTGCTTGCATTATTTATTTCATATAGTGTTTGTGTTAAATTGAATTTCAACAGAGTTTCCTCTGCCTACTACAAAACAGGTATAAGTTCTAACTTTTTCAATAACCAAATAAGAACCGACAAACAATTATATCTTATAATTTATTTTTTTTATTGTGAACAATCTGAAATTGTGAGTGGTATTTATTAGTGCTCAGGGATGGTGAGGTTGTTTATTTCTTTTTGGTTAGCTGTATCAGTGAGTTTCTCTCTCACCGTTTGAGTTAACTGTTGTATTTGTCTTTTAAATTCAATAAAGTGCAAATCTTATCGAAAAGAAAAAAAAAAAATAATAATCTGAAATTAATAAACCTTAAAAAATCTTCTGGAGAAGAAAATGATTCAGCCAAATCAGCAAAGTTAGTTGTAATGCGAACCGAATCTTTCAAAGCCTTTCCTTCCACCTGAAAAAATAAGTCTTTATAAGTACACTGATATTACAAAATGGATCACGAGTCAAACAATTAATAGTGAGTAACTAAATTTTATGTTTGAAGAGCAATCGTTAATTTTGAGTTTATCATATTTGATATGTAGCATTGTTTCTTTTCCAAAGCTATTGTGGAGTCTGTGTTATCCCATTGTTAGACCTGCATCCCACTGACATACATTATTGTGTTTTATCTCTCTCTTCTTTCTGCAGAGGGTGGGATACTGGGAGGGATATGGAAAACATCTCCATTGGAATTTTTTAAAATAAGGACTTCGATACATCAATACTGCAGCATGCCAGGCCAGCATCCACCTCCACAAAATTGTACCAATTAATATCAAAGGGTCGGGATAAAAAAAAACAAGTATACAACCTTCACCAGATTCACAAGAAGCTTTCAGGCACCCGTCTCTTATTGTCTTAGAACTATTGTCAACTACAAGATAGTAAAAATCATAAATACAATCCAAAGTCTCATTTGTTAAACTGAAGCAATGCATGGATAAGGATTTTTGCTTAACACTAGAATATGGTTCTCTTGGTATCACTTCCTACCCCAATCCTGTTGTAATCTAGTAGACGTGCATACATGAAATCCCATAATGATAGAGAACTAAGATTTCACAGTATGAATCAAAGTCAAATAAAATTGATTGTGATAATTAGCTCCATATTAAAAGTCTTTACCTAAGATCAAAAAAGGAAAAGTAAAATAAATGACCAATATGGCTATGACCCACTCATATAACCATGTGGGCCTAATACTTCTTTGTTCTAAAGCCTTGAGAAGAATCTCCTCCAAACCATCTGAAAGATAATAAAATACTGAATGTTTTATTCATTGTATTTTTGAGTATTTATAATATAATGCTAAACTAAATAAGGTAAGATATCTACAGCTATAACACATGTGCTAATAATACAAATTAGGAAAGGAATCCACAATATATATTGTGGATTATTAGGAAAGGAATCCACAATATATATTGTGGATTATGAGCATGTGAAGCATGTGTTACACAAGCTATGTGGATGATTTAACACTCCCCCGCAAACTGTGTGGTCTTGGACGAACAAGTTTGGACCGAAGTAACTGAAATCGGTGCTTGTGTAAACCCTTAGTGAAGAAGTCAGCAGTCTGATCAACTGAAGGTATGAATTGAACTCGGTGAGTTCCAGAAGCAACCCTTTCTCGAACAAAGTGATAGTCCAATTCAATGTGCTTAGTACGTGCATGGAAAACTGGATTGGCCGTCATGTACGTAGTGCTAAGATTATCACAGTATAATGTGATGGGTTTTGCAACGGGCATGTGGAGCTCGCGAAGAAGAAACGCTATCCACACTGTCTCAGCACACAAGTAAGAAAGCGCGCGATATTCAGATTCTGCACTAGAGCGGGAAACAGTGGGCTGCTTCTTGGCATACCAGGAAATGAGGTTGGGTCCCAAAAAAACACAGAAACCAGAAGTGGAACGCCTAGTATCAGGGCAGCCAGCCCAGTCAGCATCTGAAAAGGCATGGAGAGACAAAGGACCTCTAGCTGGTCGGAAGTCTAAACCAAATTCCAAGGTTCCCTTGAGATATCGGAGAATGCGTTTCGCAGCAACAAGATGGGGTTCTCGAGGGGCAGCCATAAACTGGGCTACATGGTGCACAGCGTAGGAGATGTCAGGTCGAGTCAAGGTCAGATACTGTAAGGAACCAACAATCTGACGATACTCAGTAGGATCTGAGAGTGGTAACCCATCTATGGAAGAAAGCTGAGACTTTGCACTCACTGGAGTGTGGCAAGGTTTGCACTCCAACATGTCAGTCCGTTGGAGAAGGTCCATGGCATACTTGGTCTGAGAAAGATGTAAACCAGGAGAGAGAGATGTAACCTCGACACCAAGAAAGTAATGCAGTGGACCGAGGTCCTTAATCTCAAACTCTCGACCAAGTGTGGAGATAAAAGAGGCAAGCCAATCATTAGAGCTCCCTGTGAGAACAATATCATCAACATAGAGAAGTAATATCATAATGTCTCGTCCACGGTGATACACAAACATCGAATGATCTGCCCGACTTTGAGTAAAACCACAACGGATTAGGAAAGAGCTGAATCTTGTAAACCAGGCACGGGGAGCTTGTTTGAGTCCATAAATGGCTTTCTGAAGTTTGCAGACATGATGGGGACGGTGTGGATCAACAAAACCAGGTGGTTGTGTCATATAAACTGTCTCACTTAAAAACCCATGGAGAAAGGCATTCTTCACGTCTAATTGTCGAATGGACCACCCAGAGGAAACTGCTAGACTAAGAATAGTACGAATAGTAGTTGGCTTAACCACTGGACTAAAGGTCTCGTCATAGTCCAATCCATATTCCTGATGAAAGCCCTTGGCCACCAATCTTGCTTTGTAGCGTTCAATGGAGCCATCAGCTCGATGCTTAAGCTTGAAGACCCATTTACACCCAACTATGTGATGGCGTGGAGAAGGTGGGACCAGTGTCCATGTCTGATTTTTGAGAAGTGCATTGAACTCATCAACCATGGCAGCATGCCATTCAGGAGAACGGGCAGCCTGTGTATAACAAGTGGGCTCGATCGACGGTGTGGTAAGATGGGCAGCAAGTGCTTTGGGAATAGGATATCGAACAGTACCATCTGTACGAGTAACCGCACGTTGAGTCCCATCCCTAGACCGCAAGGTCATAGAATGAGTCCCTTGAGCTGGAGCTGGTTGTGCATGAGCAATAGGAGGTGGATGCTCATTTTGTACCCTGTGTTGACGTTGGTATGTTTGTTGGAATAGTCTATCATCTCTGACAAGAGGTTGCAATGCTGGGAGCGGACTAGATGGCATATCCGAGGCCACATGAGGTTGGGATGTAGGGAGCGGACTAGGTGGCGTATCCAACACCACAGGAGGTGGCGTGAGGACAGGTACAAACACCAAATCAGACCCTTCAGGAGTTGATGAAAGAGTTGATCTTTGCTTGGTAAAAGGAAATGTGCTTTCATTAAACCGAACATGCCGCGATATGTAGACTCTGTTTGTTACTGGATCCAAACATCGATACCCCTTGTGCTGAGAGCTGTAGCCTAGAAAAACACACTCAACAGTTCTGGGCATTAGTTTGTTAGTAAAATAATCCCCAAGGTATGGATAACAGGCGCACCCAAAGGTGCGAAGCTCGACATAAGAAGGATGAGTTCCATAGAGACATGAGAAAGGGGAGGACCACTGCAGGACAGGAGTTGGTAGGCGATTTATAATGTAAACCGATGTAGAGACAGCCTCAACCCAAAGATTGAGTGGAACACCGCTGGATACAATAAGTGTGCGAGCCATTTCAGAAATATGGCGGTGTTTGCGTTCAGCTAGACCATTTTGCTGAGGTGTGTGTGGACAAGACAATCGGTGATGAATACCAAGTTTTGCACAAAGAGTAGAAACATTTTTATTGACATATTCTGTGCCGCCATCACTTTGAAAAAGTTTGATAGTGGTATCAAATTGATTTTTCACGAAGTTTAAAAAAGTTTCAAAGTGAGAAGCCATTTCTGATTTGCGGCGCATAGGATACACCCATGTGAACCTAGAATAATCATCAGTAAATAGTACGTAATACCGAAAACCAGAAACTGAAGTAACAGGAGACATCCAAACGTCAGAATGTACTAAATGAAAAGGTGAAGTGGCATGTTCTTTATTTAGTTCAAATGGAAGGTGTGTGGACTTACCCAAAGAACAACCTTTACAAAACTCATGTTGAAATTTAAAATCAGGAGACAGAAGTTTATTGGAGCCAAGAAATTGCAAAACTTTATTGGAAGGATGACCTAAACGGTTGTGCCACAAAGTACTGGATTGAGAGGAAGCTTCAAGCGCAATAGGAGCCGATTGAGCAAGCGACAAAGGATAGAGACCATCCTTACATGGGCCCTGAAAGAGTGTAACACCAGAATGCAAATCAGAAATTAAGAAGCGATCAGGATCAAAGATGAATCGAACATGATTATCACGAGTAAATTTGGCAACAGATAACAGATTTTTATTCATGGCAGGTATATGGTAAACATTACGAAGTTGTAAAGAGCGAGGACCAATTTGAATGGGGAGGTTACCAGATTGAGCTATGGGAAGAGTATCACCGTTGCCAAGTTGCACATGTTCAGCTCCAGCATAAGGGGTTCGGTTCTGCAAGGGGCGAGGATCACCTGTCATGTGATTAGTCGCACCAGAGTCGGTATACCAAACTGCATTAGGAAGCTGCTGCGGCTGATAACCAGAGTTTGAGAGTTGAAGACCAGCAAAGGCAGTAGTCAAAGGATCAGCTGTAGGAGGAGCATATGGTAGTGGAGCATATGGCGGAGGATAATATGGTGGTGAGGCATAACTGAAAGCGGCAGAAGGCGGAGCAGATTGAGGACGCTGACCATAATTATACCACTGTGGAGTGTGACCAGAATGATTACAATGCTGACAAACAGTCCCAGAGTTACGATTCCAATGATTGGAATTGTTGTTTCGGTTACCACGCCCACGGCGACCACGACTACCATTTCCATTCTTATTATTATTTGAATTGGAAAAGGTTTGAGCATTTCCATGTGAGACAGGTTGGTGATAAGATCCAGTAGACTGCCCAGTTGGCTGAGTGGCTAGAAGAGCAATTTGAGTAGGCTGGGAAGATGTAGGGCTCTGGTTTTCAAAGGCAATAAGACGAGCACGCAGATCCTCAAAGTCGGGAAGAGGCGATGTGTTCAAAATCACCGTGACAATCATTTGATAATCCGGACCAAGTCCTCTGAGAATAGAAGAAACCAAATCCTTGGTAGTAACAGGTTCATTGATGGATGCCAAAGAGTCAGATAGAGACTTAGCATACTGTAAATAATCAGAAATTGATTTTGAACCTTTAGAGATGCCAAACAGCTGAAAGCGAAGATTCTGAGCATTTGCAATAGACTTCTGTGCATAGTGACGTTGAAGGCAGTCCCATGTTTCCTTTGCAGTTTGACACCCAACCACCATTGCTAAGATAGGCTCTGAGAGAGTGGCTGCAATAATGCTCACAAGAGATTGGTCTGTGCGATGCCAAGAAAGATGACTTGGATTGACAGTGGGAGCAGCTTGTTCCGTACTTGGGAGAAAAGGTTCTGGCTGAGGAAAGGAACCATCGATAAAACGCCAAAAGTTTTGGCCAACCAGGAAAGATTTCATCTGTTTGTGCCATAACAGATAGTTGGCTTCATTAAGCCGAACAGTAACCAGATTGGTTATATTTGGGATTGGAAAATATGTGTTACCACTATTGGAAGCTTCAGAAGACACAGATCCAACTGCCGTGGTGGAGGAGGAAGAAGCCACAATATTAGTGGACAACAATGTTGATTCAGACGCCATAGATTATTTGTTTAAATAGACTATGGAAGAGGTGGCGCACAATGAGGCTGCACACAAGAGGCGCTTGAAGCTGCTCTCAGAATGAAGAAGAAAGGATCATAAACCCTCTTGATACCATGAAAGATAATAAAATACTGAATGTTTTATTCATTGTATTTTTGAGTATTTATAATATAATGCTAAACTAAATAAGGTAAGATATCTACAGCTATAACACATGTGCTAATAATACAAATTAGGAAAGGAATCCACAATATATATTGTGGATTATTAGGAAAGGAATCCACAATATATATTGTGGATTATGAGCATGTGAAGCATGTGTTACACAAGCTATGTGGATGATTTAACACCATCAATCGAACTTCCCCATGATCCGATTCTCCCAAAAGAAACTATCAATCAACCTCCCCCATTATCCAATGACTCTTGAGGAGACAAGTCTTAATTGAAATGACCACAAGATTTACTCAGTCGACGCCAGTCAACTTCATTTGACCTAGTTAAAATAATTTCCTTCCGATCAACATTAATCTCTAGTAAAGTTTGGGGTAAAGAAGAAACACTCATGCAGTACATACAAATATGCTCTAATTATCAATTGTTAGTTTCGAAGAGCAGTGGAGAGTGCAGTATTATAAATACTACAATAATTTGAGATATACACACCTAAAGGCATATTCTCACCAGACAAATAAAAGAAGACACAATTGATAGGCAATCGGTAATTCACATGTTAGAATGGCACATTGCATGCAACAGAGCAACAAGTTATGTACATAATGTCATAATTAATGAAAGGGACTTCAGAAGAATCATCAAAAGTTCAATTTACATCAAGAAAATCTACATATACTTTCTTTTAAGTAATAGATCAAAAGTTCAAAGTTTTAGAGAAAGAATGATGAAATACCGAAGACATGGCATGCGGAAGGGTCCTCTTCAAAATAGATTCTATTGTCGCACGTCGTACATGTTCTTTACCAACATAATTTATAAGAATATTCTGTGGAACCTTCTTTCCGGGGCGAAATCCTGGGACCTGCATAAAATCCATGTGAACATATTAACGAACACAGGTATGTTGGATCATACAAAAACTTCTTTATTCACAGATAAAATGTAACTTTTATTGTTTTTGGAGTCATTATCTTAACAGGAAAAAAAAATTAGTGATAGGCATTCTAGCTAAGAAATTCAAAATTTTGAATTTTCTAAGTCTTGGAAATGTTGGAGTGACCATTGACATTCTCGTGTTCCCTTCTTCTCAATGGAACAAGGTGTTTATCGGATGTGGTGGTTTGTATTTTCAAGAAGAACATGTTAAAAAGTATGACCAGTGAAATTGTCAATGCTGGATCAGCCCGGTTCACTAAAACTTCCTGTAAGTAGAAGTGTACAACTGATGCGAAATAAACTGAAATGTTTTATTAAGCCGCTCTGGAAAGTTGGCAATGATCACTTGAGAGATAGAAAAGGGTGAATTGATTATAGTCAAAACAAACATACACAGAAGACATTATATAGAGACCACACCCAAAGGGTTGTTACTCAGTGAACACTCTTATGCAGCCTACAGAGACAGAAAACCATCACTTGAATGGACAAGAGTCATATGGCATAAATGAGGATACCAAGGCATAGTTTTATTACTTGTTAGCTGTACAAAACAAAATAACCACTCAAGATGAACTGGGCAGAATGGGGTACAACTAACCAAACTGTGTGTGTTATGTGTTGTCTTTTTATCTATAGCAGGGGAACCAGTCACACAAGCCAACAAACTAATATAACAAGAAGCACTAGAGGACTGATGATGCCACAAATCACTCAAAAAGACATGTACAGACAGAGAGGCAGAAGCATCAATGAACACCCTAATTGTAACAACCTTGTTCCAAGATAAACAGTGTGGCATTTGTTCTTTGATTGTCCAACAACAAGGAATATATAGAGAGCCATATTACCATGGTGTGGACTTAACAGAAACATAGAGCAAGCAGATAAAGAATGGAGATGATATTAAAAGCTTTCAAGGGGTCAGCTTGAGAAACATTATACTGAAAGTAGCTATCAATGCTACGGTATTCTACACCTGGAGAGAAGATATAGGAGAATTTTTTAGATGAATTCATGGAGACTCAATTGTAAATGAGATCATGTTCAAAGCTAAGCGTAGAGTCAGTGGGCTGAAGTTAAGAGCAGAGGACAACTTACAGAACAGAAGTAGCGCTGCTAGTATACAAGCTGAGATCATATACAAATGCAAATGGGAGCCTCCACCACAGGCTTGGATCAGCTTACACACAGATGAGAGTCTACCTGACACTGGAGGTACTTATGGTGACATCCTAAGGAATGACCAGGGAAACACTCTTCTTTCTTACATAGGTGGCAAGAAGGGAACCTTAAATGAAATTGAAATGTTTGCTATTTGTAAAGGACTTGAGGTGGCTGGCGAACTTCGACTAGATAAACTCATAGTATGCTCGGACTAAAAGCAGGCTATTGATGCTATCAAAGACAATACCAAGATCAAATGGAGATATAGAAGCATGGTTTGAGAAAGTCCAGGAGATGAGGGCAATTTCAAGGAGATGGTCAAGGATTTTCCTCAGAAGATCCGTCAACATTGGCTTTGATAAAAGATTGAGTGGGAGGGAACCATCTACAAAGCCTAATTTCTGGGAACCTTGAGTATCTAGGCTGCAGCTTAAGCTTTGCTAAAAATCAAATCCTCTTTCTGATATCTAGAGCCACTGGAAAGTTTGTAAGCATGTCTAGGCCATGTCAGCATTTGGAGCTTAATTTTTGTCCAGACAAAGTTTTCTTCCTCATAAACCACATTGTTTCTACCCTCGCACACTTCAGTCAGTGTACTCCATACTGCAGTATATCACAAATCCTTCACTAGGTGTGCAAGTAGGTGGTGGTTAGTATGTTGCTAAGCCCACATCGCATGAGGGGAGGGGTTGTAATCTCTTTCATTTTTAATGGAATACCTTCTATTGATTAAAGTGTGGAATCTTTACACATAATAATATCCTTTGTCAATACTAGAAAATTATCTAGTTTAGTGTAGTCCTTTATACAAACATACGATATGCACATCTCAATGGCACTAAACTCTCAATAATATTCTTAATTGCATATACATGTGTGGGTTGAATTTCACATTTGAGAACCCCCTCCCTCACAATGTTCAAGTCTATGGTATCACAACATAAAGGATTTTTGGTAAACTAAGAGCATTCCCAATGCAAGGTGGATTTTGGAGGTGGGGTGGATAAATCCACCTTGTAGCCTAAAAGAATGTCCCAAGGGGAGGTGGATTTTGGGGGTGGGCTGCCCACAGGTGGATTTGAAGGTGGATGAATCCACCTTCAAATCCACCTGTGGGTGGTAGAACCGGACGACATGTTACATGCCGTCTGTTGTTTTTTTTAAGTTTACGTAGTGTTTTAAAAGTTTTGGACTCTCGGACGGCATGTCACATGCCGTCTCCCTATTTTTTTGCAAAAAAAAAATGGGACGCCGGTTTTTCTAAAAATCCACTTTCTCTCTACAAGAGTCCACCTTCCCTTGGGAACTCTCCACCTTGTAGAGTTTCACCTTGAATCAACAAGGGGGACCTACGTGGAGGTGGATTTATCCACCCTGCATTGGGAATGCTCTAAAAGCAAAAGAACTTGAAATCTGCAATGTGAATAATTGAATAAAGAAGTAGCTTACCTTAGCCTGTTTTGTAAATTCAGCTAATACCCTTTGGTAACAATCCTTACACACAACTGGAGGAACACCCACATTCAATCGAACCTGAATAACACACAAGTGTTTGAGAATAGAGAAAATGAACATTTTAAACTTGAGAGAGAGAGAGAGAGAGAGAGAGAGAGAGAGAGAGAGAGAGAGAGAGAGAGAGAGAGAGAGAGAAATCAAACTCACACTGGAATTGGGTTCTTTGATTTCAGTAACTTGGAGATTGGCAGGCAACTTATCCTTTTTCGTTTCTTTTTCACTGACAGAAGCTGCAATGGAAGAAGAAGAAGCTGAGGTGAGTTGAGTTATATATTGGCGGGAAGATGAAGATGAAGATGAAGATGAAGATGAAGATGAGGTGATGAGTTTTGGGAAATTGGTGAAGTTTTTTTGGGGTTTAAAAGGGTTTGAAGTAGAAACAAAGTAAAAACGAGAAACGGGTCCTTTGAAACTAATGGCAGACCAGGAGGAGCTCAGTAGCTCCATTTTTCTTATTATTATTATTTTCGTTCTACTGTCTCAAACTCTCAACTCTCCAAGTAGTAGAATAGATAGATGAAGTAAGAAGAAAGAAGAAGATATGACAGGATAGACTTATGTTACTGTATGGTTTGTTATTAGGCTCATCTTGCCAATACACCCCACTTTGTACACCCCAAAGACCCAACTAAGCAATACAGCCACTACTCCACCAGGTCCAAAAACCAAAACCCTGCATCATATTTCATCATCATAATATGATCCCATAATTAAATATCAATCAATTTACTTGGGTTTAAAACAAATAGGAAGAAGAAAGGAAGATAAGAAAAGGAGAATAGATATGGCATCATCGATGTGGGTTTGTTGTTGCTGTAATATAGTGGTGGTGGTGATGGTGGATTAGTGGTAACCTGTTAGTTGGGGGCCCTTATCACATGGGGCTTAATTACTATTATTATCATTTTGGGTGGGGCATGTTTACCGATTGGGGCTTAGTTACTCATCCGCGGGGTTTGGATACCGACTCCCAAAAAATATTCTCTCACTTAATTGACTAAAATTGATAGCCTAATTAACAAGTATTTCAATCCAATTTGAAGATATTAATAATTTTACAAGTTCATTTTAAGTAGGTCTTCAGTGTAATTTCACACCCTAACATAATTATCCTACTTATTATTATTTATTTTTATATAATTAAATATTTTAGTTATTGGTAAAATTAAAACAACTCATAAATAAAAATAAAATAAAATACACATCATTTATACTGTTTCATCACACATCATTCTCCTAAATTATCATTTTCGCAAAAATCAACTAAACTTTTTATAACGTGTCTCAAAAGTTTTATATTAGGTATCAACTATTTTTTCATTACCTATACAAAAAAAATCCTTAAAAAGCCTTTCTCCAAAATAACATAAATTAATACTATAATTTGAAAGAATAACAATTCAAAATAACATAAGTGGTAGTACCCCAATCATTTTTAAATGAGTCTCAAATACGACATCTTTATTATATATTGAAACACACTTAAGGAAAACTCTCTCTTTGAAATAATAAAAATGGATATGGTAATCCACTAGAAATATGCTTCAAATATTATCTTCATAATAACATAAATTGTTAGATCACAAGAACTGTCGTTCAATTTTTCTCCCTCCAAAGTGGCATAGGTTGAAAACCTAACTTACATGTATTGCAATTCAAGTTTGATAACTTTTATTACGATGTTTAAAAGACATGTCGCAAATCTTTCTCTTCGAAATAACATAAATTTAGAGTATAATTCTAATCTCTCCCAAGCGGGTCTCAAATATTTACATATTCCATAAGAATTTCAATTTGTTTTTGCTTCCTCCAGATGCATAATATAACCCATGCCATTTCACAAGAACTGTAATTTAATTTGTCTCTCTCCAAAATAATATAAACTGATAGTCAAATTTGCACGTATTGTTATCTGATTTGGATAATTTTTTAACGAGTCTTAAATCCTTTTGTACAAAATCACTTAGCTGTGTTTGATAGGATAGTGGGCAACAGTTGATTTGCCATGGCAAATTATAGTGGATAATGACAAACTGATAGTGGGTGTTTTAAATTTGTCATTGTTTGATAACATAGTGAGTGAATACTATTTGCCTCATTTTATTACTATTTGTTGTTGTTTGATTCACAATATTTGTCATGGCAAACATCAATTTTTGTCGTGGATCAAAACTATTGCCCATATACATAACCCAAAACTATGTGTATATCAATAGCCCAATACAAAATACACATACATGACCCAATACAAAATACTAAACAATTCAACCAAAATATTTTTTTATTAGATAATAAGTACCTTAAGCCAAACTAAATAATAAAAAATATCAAAAAAAAAGTTAACAAAAATAAAACCAAACAAAAAAATTCAACCAACTTCTAATCCACGTAGCTAAGAAATTAACTCATTCAATGAAATCATTGTCGTAATCATGCACATGATAGTATACTCCATCATTAGTAATGAGTAGTAATCACCTAATAGCAGAGCAAAATGAAGAAGAGCAAATATTCTATCACTACACATTAAGTTAAATATATATACTTCATTAACCTTAGTCTTGCTTATTAAACATTAACAGGTGTCTAAGCCCAAAGCCTTCTTATTTTTATAACACAAAATAATACAGACCTAAGCCCAAATCCTTTTTAATTGAACTATACAAAGTCCAAAGCCCTTATATTTTTTTTTGCCACAATACTGGGCAAAACTTGGTGGCAAACAAAATCCACCTAATCGGTGAAACTTTTTATCCAGTATATAGTAGGCAAATCTTCCATACTGGGCAAAAGTTGAAAATATTTGCCACATCATAAAAAACATATCAAACACTAAGGGTCTGTTTGAAAACGAATTCCCGCTTTGTTAGACATTCAGACAAACTGGGCAAAAGTGCGGCAAAAGACACATTTGCTGGTTCCTGGCAAATGGTTTATCCGCTTAAATTAGTTTGCCATCGTTTGATAATACTTTATAAGAAAGCGAACAAAACGCAATTTGACGGTTAAACCGCATTTGATAACACTTTGGCAAATAATATTTGCCGTTTATATTGATTTTGATAACGGATTTTATTTTGGTAAAACCTAAATAGAGTTAAGTGGCAAAGTTGAAGGTCCATTGGGCTGGGTCCAAAAAAACAAGTCCAAACTTGATTGGGCTGTGCAAAAGTGACCACATATCACCCAAAAGTTGGTAGAGTCACCCTAGTAACTCAATAACATTTTGCAACAAAAAAAAAAAAAAAAAAAAAAAAACCTCAATAATAACATTTGTTATCATTGCGTACGTACATGTATAAAAAAACACTAATAGCACACGATGATATCCAAACATTTGTTAACGAATTTGAAAAACAAAAAAAATATATCAACAATAGCACATAATATAATTAACGAAATTATATACATTAATAAAATATAGTTATAACCTTATAGGTTTATGTAAACATAATCAAGTTTTTAAAAATGTCATCAACACAACCGCCATAGTCAGACAAAATGAACCAAACAATCCACTGAGATGCTCAACACCCAACTAGACCACATACGGTGAAGCTATAAAGTACCACAACCTTCCTCTTCTTCTGGTTCTTCCTCTTCTTCTGCTGGTTCTTCCTCTCCTGCTTGTGCTCTCTTAAACCCGGTAGGCCAAGTCCTTGTCGCCGGTGCCGGTATACGCCCAAAGAAAAGCCTAGGTCGTCACCCATCACAGTGATAAATCTGAACTCTGATCATCCCCACCTCGTGCGTGCGACAAAGACCCCGACACTCGAACAAGATGGTGTCGCCTTCCTTGAGATTGACTGCATCTATGAAACTCTTCCACCCGTTGTAGCGAAAGTACAGAGAAGCATGACGATCATCGGTAACTTCAACCCTGTAGCTATGTTCCCCAGGAAGGATTAACACCACGCGCTTGCAGTGTTCGAACAAATACTTGGACGCAGCCAGAATTTTCTGCCATATATCAACAGTATATATCAACATTACTAGCCATAGAATTGAAACACTTCTGTCAAACAATTCCATATATCAACAGTATATAGAAATTCTGCCATATATCAACAGTATATATGAACATTACTAGCCATATATATGAAACAGTTCTGTCAAACAATTCCATATATCAACAGTATATAGAAACAATTCTGCCATATATCAACAACCCATATATATGTCCACATTTCTTGCCATATATATCAACATTACTAGCCATTACTGTGAGGCCCAACTAATAGCCCAAAGCCCATCATTTTATGTAAGTTCATACATAATTAGGAATTTGCTTACCATGATGCAGCAATTGGTGACATGGCCCTTGCCAACTTGCTTCACCCAGTATGGGTTCTCTTTAAGAAGTGGCCTTAAGTTTGGTGCCATACCTGAGGTATCTCTGTAACACATATTGCAATACCCATAAGTTTACAAATGTATTACTCAACATACGTACACAATGCTACACACGATGAGCAACAATTTGTTCATATTAGACTAGCAATGTTCCATACAAAATATAAGCAACCATGTGTGGGTCGACAATGTTAATCCGCAACGGCGTAAGTTATACAATATGTTCCATACACAAGATAATTAAAATCGGGGCATTTTACGACCATTACATATTAAGGAATACAAACCACTTTACGACCATTACATGATTCATATCAAAACAAAAGTTGCAAAATTAAACGATAAAAACCTCTTTGAAGAGGTGTTTGGAGACTGGATAGACAAGGACGTTTTTGTTCTTGTACTCTGACTTAAAAACACGAAGTCTTGGAGGTAGCGAAACCCAACTAAAATCGGTGGCTCTAATTTTGCATGACATTGGACACCACTCAAACCCCGGAAGATTGCACAAAGTATTTATGTCCATTGTCATCTTTTTGATCGTCTTTATTCGCGCCTTAACATCATATTCTGTGACATTAGCTTTTGTCGTTCCATTTCGTAAAGTTTTCGCAACCTCAATGAGTTCATTGGTTACAAATCGGCCATCGGGTCGACGAATTCTACCTGTCCTATCAGATAACAATATGGTGCACAAATTGTTATCCATATAGGTTGACCATTGTGGGGGATTGTCGTTGTTCATACTTCTTAGCAAATCTGTGAAAGAAAAATTACAATACTATTTTAAAATGTGTGTTACATATAACATAATAAATTAAAATGTGTCTTACATATAACATAAATGTCTAGTCACGACTACAACAATCACAATAATTGGCACAATCCCACGTACATGGGTTGCCTAAGCAGTGCAAACAAACACCATCATCAAGTTGTGGTAAAGAAATGTGCTTCCAATAGTTTGCGCAATCACCATGACAAGGGTTTTGAAGACATTTCGCACAAATCATCTCAAGGTCTCCTCCAGATGGTGGCGATACATGGAATGGATACAAGAATATAATTCCTGGGCATGCTTGATTAGCGCATTTTGCAAAGCATACCCATTGCTTGTCATTGTTCCCCATTCCCTTGTGCATTTTCATCAAACCATCGCACCCAAGGTTGTCACAATGCATGAATGGTTCGATTATTGGCAAACAAGGGAGGAATTCAAACCGCCCGTATTGGTTAATTTTGTATAAATTGCACGTTTCTCGGATCCTTTCATCTTCGTCAGTGATAATAGTTCGTTTTAGGCGGATGAAGTCTATTAAACTAACCAAAAGTTCTGTGCACTCCCAAATGTCTTGAAATCGACTAGCTAAGTGGCCTAGTTCCTTTCTTTCAACAACTCCCTCCATCTCGTGAAAACGAGCTGAAATATCTGTCCAATAACTTGTACCGACATCATTAACCAGAGGACAAGTGTGTATCGATACCCATGCAAAACACAAGTTCTCGTCTTCCTTAGGAGTCCACCACACCATTGTCTGAGTTTGATTCTAGACCTAATATTGGCAATCCAAAGATAATAAAAATTATAATATTACCAAAACATTATACGAACAACAACCAATAAATCCACCTACTCATAGATAATTAACAAAGACAATTACCACCTACATATTTAAAAAAAGAGTTGCATAAATCACTTTTTAAACCTCACAAAAACACTCGTTGCCTACAAACGATACTTTGCTGACAGTTCCAAGTACACCGGGTATGCTGGAACATACATGTTTCTAATGTGTGTGTAATACTCGGGTATCTCTTCCTCAAGGGCAATCCAGTCATCGTCCGTTGCAATCACCGTACTTCTTTCATTGTCCCAATGAAATCCTGGATGCTCTTCACACAACTCAGTGATAAGTTTAGCCAAACGTTTCGAATAACGCAAACGAACCCAGATGTTTTCAACACACAAATCCAGCCTAGTGTGCTGATTTAAAATATCACAAGCATTTACCATTCCGGACCTAAGACGGACCATAAGTGGGCCTGGTGTATCATCTGCCAGCATAGCAGTGCACATCGTGTGGTCCGTATCTGAGGTCCACGCGAACAAACGGCGTCCTAGACGGGGATTTTTTGGGGTGTGAATAATTCGTACCATTCCCACTAACTGAAATAATTCATCGCAGTCAGTTTACATTACACAAGATTATATATATTCGGAACAGGACACAACTCGACAACACATTGTAATAAGTGTGACAGAAAAATTCAAGACTTAACCATGCCCAGAAAAATTGCTAACACAAACAAAAGTATGACAGAAAAATCCAAGAAAACCGTTCCCACTGACTGAAACAATTCTGAACAGTCAGTTTACATTACACACATGCGATAGATAATACATAAGCAATTCTGAACTACTGTTTGAAACTAGGACAAGGTTAACATAAAGTAAACATTCCAATTGTACTACTGTTTGAAACTGAGACAAAGTTAACATAATTGAAATGTACTATTGTTTGAACCCCCAATCACTGAACCTGAAACATATTAACCAACAAACTGAACTGAGACAAGACAGTACTCCCCAGCCCACTCATCCCTATTGAAAGGCTTAACATAGTTAAGCTTATCAACCTACCAATCAGCCCTCAGATCAGTGTCCATCCTAAGAAATATCTTCGCCTGCTTGTCTTCAACGCCAAGAAAGTCAAGACCCTTTAGATACAAGACTCTGTCCCCATTGCTCACCTCTTTGATTGCATCACACAGCTCATCGATGTTAGGACCAGCGAATGCCACTGCCAAGGTCTTAACAGCTTCCATGATGCCTGCAGCATAATCAGAGTTACTTGGATCTGATGGTCCCAAACGTGACTTTTTGCGCTTATTCTGAATGGGTTGCACTGGGGTGGGATTGGGTGCGCACGAGGGGCAGATTCATTGCAGTTGCTAGAGCTCTCATTGTTTGTTCCAGCTGTTTCAGTAGCAGATGCAGATGTTTCAGACAATCCAATACCAGCACCAACATCATCCCCCAATTCCCCCAATTCAGTATACAAATCAGCCCCAACTACATCTGTTCATTGTTTATATTCCGTGAGTGAGTGTATAGGTTTGAACCGAAAGCTTTTGAAAATACGTTTTTAAAGGATTATAGCTTACCGGCTACTCCAGGAGACCCTTCAACTTGTTCTTCATCAGCTTCATCACCAGCGCATGCCCCTTCACCATTTGCATAGTCATTACCGATGATGAGGCTCAATTGTTCAAAATATGGAAAATGCTTGCCACGGAGGTTACGGGCTTCAGGATGAGCCTGTTAAGCACCCAAAAAATCGTTACCATCCTTTAGCACATCATTTTACTAGCTAATTGATCAAACTGATAAAAGTGCGTGCTTTACCAGAAAGTATCTCTCCCATACATCCTTTTCGGCAGCAACAACAGTCTTGTTATCAAAATCAAAGGTAAATCCAAAGCCCGACAAATCAAGAAGTTCCTTACACAACTTGTAGTCCTTCCTAAGTGTCTTGAGCCTAGTCCGCACATGTTCAGAAGTGACACTCATACGGAGGGTTGTATTGATACTGTCTGCAGCTGCTTTCAAGGATTCAGTCCTTATTCCATTATTAGCTCTCTTGCCATTCCTTAACACCTCTTCGTACAAGGTGTTTAGCATGACCTCTTCCATTTTTTTTAACCATCTTATATGGGACTTGGTAGCTGGAGTTGGCTTGTCAGATAGAAAGTATTCCGGTGTAGCATTGCCTTTCTTGCTCTTTCTAAGCTTCCTAAATTGTCCGCTCGACATGGTTGTACCTGATGATATCCAAATTCACAACTATTATATACACTAAGCAACCATTTAATCCAAAAACATATTAGCTTTAACAACATACATACATCCAAATTATCATCTTCAAACATCCATACATAACCTTATTCAAACATCAAAGACAAATTATTCCAACTTATTACAACCCAATAAAATTATTCCAAACAACTTCTCAAGTTGACAAATACAACACCACCAAGCTCACTCAGCAACTCCTTCATTGTAATTAACATAGTTACTCCACATCTCCTTTTTTAGGTCATCACACCATTTAGTCCAAGCCCGTGATGCAGTTATGAGTATGCCTCCACCTTGTTCATTAGCACCTCGTTCGCCTCAGGCGGAATCGGTTCTTCTGGTTCCTCCAAGTTTGGCTCTATTTCATCGGTTGGGTCATGATTTTTGAGGAAGTTGTGGATCGCACAACACGCCAACACTATCTTTGTGTGGGTCTTCACATCATGGAACGGTGCTTTCCTCAAATAAGTGAAGCGCTTCTTCAACACCCCTATGATCCTCTCAACAACATTACGTAGCATGGAATGCCGACAGTTGTACAAGTCTTCGTCAGTTTCTACGGCGCGATGTCCTTGTTCTTTGACATGGTATCGGACGCCACGATAAGGTGTGAGGAAGCCAGGACTTAATGCGAAGCCCGCATCCGCAAGGTAATACTTACCCTTGGGCAAGGTTAACCGTCTTCCTTGGCGAGTAACCGCACATCTCAACAATCGGCCATCATGCGCCGAGCCTTCCCATCCAGCCAGAACATAAGTGAATCTCATGTCAAACGCATAGTACAAAATATCGTTATCGACTAATGTATCGATCTCCAAAAAATAGATATATCGGGATATATTGGAATCTATCGGTGGATATTTTACATGGAATGTATCGACTAATATATCAATTTGTTATACAAAATATATATAAAATCAAATTTGAAAGTATATTTTCATAGTATTTACCTTAAAAACATCATATCTACTAAAAATAGAATAAACAAATTATTTCCAAAAAAAAAAATTTGGAAAAAAATAATATTTCCAGAAAATATCGGAAAATATCAGTAAATATTGGAATATATCGAAAAATATCGGCCGATATTTTACAGATACTTTAAGGCGAAAATTTCGGGAATATATCGTATCGCTTTCTTGGAAAACTGATAAATATCGTGATATATCGCGATATTTTGTACTATGGTCGAACGTACACGCGACTAGAACATTTTGAGAAATCACTCCCTTACGGTTACGATACCTTGGCTGATCATCAACGGGCACTAAGGTGGGGAAGTGGGTACCATCGATTGCACCGACAGCGTCCTAATGAAGGTATGACCTAGTTAGTAATCGAATAATTTGATTCTAGGGTGATAAAACACACGATGATTTTTCTAACCTTGAAATACTGATGTCAAAAGACATTGCCAGCACCATCAGCGAGGGGTGAGTTCTGATCAGTAGCATTGACAACCACTTGCCTATACAACTCTACGCAAGCATTCAAGACCAAGTGGAAGTAATGACTCACAGTTTAACCAGAACGCCTAAACTCGTGACGTGTTCTTCTACACCGATTGTCGTGACCAACTATAAGCAAGAACATTGCAACTTGTTCTTCAACCGACACGTACCGAGAGTCGGTTAAACCTATAGTCTTCAACCTAGCACATAAGCGATGGAATGCAAAACGCCTCATCCTCAATTGGTCATGGCAGTCATTGTCATTATCGGTATAGAAACGAGCTAAAGTTGCGCCACGCGCTGAATCCCTATTGTAGGTATAGGGAGCCCTAGGAACTCTAGGAACACGGTTACGTCTTGCGTTCGAGGCAATATATTGCAATAACCAGTCCACAGCTACGATTACAACAGTAGCTGTAACCAGACGTTCATCCTCACTGGTCATTCTACATAACAAGCGGTCGGTAAGTATAATAATAAGGTTAATCATATAACTAGTTAGGAGAAGGTTAGTCGTTAATCGTTAATTATTAGAGTGCTTAGTAATATCAATTCGTAAATAGTTAGAACATTCTAGTTCATAATTAAAAAGGGTCATAATTGTTAATAATGCCTTTTTAATCAAACATTATAATAAATGGTTATTCTTACATCTTCAAATTTAACAAATTGTTTACATAGAATATCATAGTACGAATAACAACTTAATCAAAAGTGCAATTACAACAACTAGCATCACCAACACTAACTTCTTGACAAACCACCAAAAGTCGTCCACCACCACAACATTGTTTGTTCCACCAATGTTTAAGGGTTGACGACCGACTAGTGGAGGTACATGTGCCTGAGATTGAGCAACAGATTGGTAAGATTGACCAGATTGCTCGGGCAGTTGTGGCGCATGAATAAAAGGCTGGGACAAAAGATGTTGGGGATCACATAAAAGACGAGATGATTGACAGAATCCATTCGTAAGTTGTTGCTGAAGCAAATGTCTTGCTTCGGCAATAGTATAAGCACCACGCCAATCAGCGTTACTAAATTCGTCTGTCTGTGCCTTGCACTCTTCCCAAGTAGTGTAGATACCCGGACAAAACCCACGGCGCACAACGTAATAACAATACTTACCCATTATTTGAAAATTGTTAATTCAAATGTTTTTTACATGATGGGTTATCAGATTTCAATTTATGAGTTCATATTTCATTTTGTTTTTTAATTATTAGAATATAAAAGAGGTTTATTTTCGGGTATAGTTGTCGCAATCACATTGTATATGTGATTGCAAACAGTTCTAATAAATAGTGTGACTATAAACAGTTTTAAATAGTGTGATTCTAAACAGTTCTAATTAGTATGATTCTAAAAAAATTAAAAATAACCATGGCAACAATATATTTGTCTATAGAATTGATACCAAAAACATGGCAGCAATATATTGTCTACATAATTGATACTAAAAACATGGCAGCAATATGTAGTTAGCATTTATATGTTAAAATAATTACAATATAACAAGAAAAAAATATATTAGCCTAAGTATTGATACTTAAAAACATGGCAGCAATATATAGTTAGCATTTATATGCTAAAACAATTACAATATAACAAAGAAATGTGACAATATGTCAGCATTTATTACGTGAGAACGAAGAAACAACAAACCTTGAGCAGCTAAGCGAGACAGTAAGCGAGACAGCAAATTACGAGAGAAAGCGAGACTGAAAGGATGAGAGTGAGGTAAGAACTAATATATATTACTAAACATATTCGATCAAAATATTTTATTATGATAAAGTCATACCTGGTAGTGAGAGTGAGGTAATGAGAGTGAGGTAGATGAAAATGGAAGTCTGCAAAAATTAAAAACGATATATCAATCGTCGTTGTACAACAATGTAATTTGAAAAAACAACATTCAAAAAATAAATATAATAGTGTCAAAAAAATAGAACCAACCTGACACAAACGAAACTCGTCTGCAAAATAAAAACAAGTATCAACAAGCCATTACAGTAATGGAATCCAAAGTAATGTATTCAAGAAATTATTAAAAATAGTTCTGGCAACAATTCAAACATTACCAATAACATATTTTAAAACAGATCAGCAAAAAAGTTGC
This sequence comes from Aquilegia eximia, assembly GCA_023053565.1. NCBI lineage: Eukaryota > Viridiplantae > Streptophyta > Magnoliopsida > Ranunculales > Ranunculaceae > Aquilegia > Aquilegia eximia. The sequence goes on from JALIGU010000001.1 coordinate 25,241,612, forward strand.
AATTCCATGCACCATTTACACTCGCCGGACATTCACACTAGCCGGACTGTTACAGACTTACGACAGTGCATCTTGAACAGCCACCTTTGGCCAATTGGCCGGGAAGAATTATACAGTATTTCGTAGCATTATATACTGCTTCGCTATGAACCATTACCATGCATTAATTACCATCACCATCACTCACAACAATGGAGCTAGACCAGTGACCTTCTTTCAATCTCATGAAGGTGGCAAGTTACACACAAACAACCAAAACTACGGTCGATCACTAAATTAATTAACAAATGCAAGCTAAGAAAACTCAAAATGATAATGACATGACTAAAAAAGATGGCACAACAACTAACTAACACATCAGAATCTGATCAGTATGGATACTCAAATGAATAGTACAAAGACCATGCAACCACAAGCTAGACTACTCAATATACAAATGAATTTAATTAATGCGTACAACCGATCAAAGGATCAATACATAGAAATAAGTATAACTACTACACTTTCTTCACAATTTAATTTAATTTATTCCTGAAATGAATCGGTGGTCATATTTATTTTATATTACTATATATACAAGTACCTTACAACAAGCTTCTAAGGTTAGGGTTTGAAAAAAAATTTAAAGTTAATTTATATTTAAATTAAACCGAAATTATGTTATATCAGAAAACCCCTAAAATATATAGGGTTAGGATTTGAAAAAAAAATTCAAAATTTCAACAGTTCATCACCTCAACAATACGATTTAATGCAATTGAAGTTAATTTATATTCAAATTAAACCGAAATTATGTTATATCAGAAAACCCCTAAAAAATCTAGGGTTAGGGTTTGAAAAATAAATTAAAATTTTCAAGAGTTCATCACCTCAAAAATACGATTTAATGCAATTGAAGTTAGTTTATGTTTAAATTAAACCGAAATTATGTTTAAATTTGAAAAACCCAACACGCAATCATCTTTACAAATACAACACAGATCTACACAGATCTATACGAAAACAACATAGAAGAAGAAGAAGAATTTTAAACAAGTAGAAGAAGAATAAGAACGGCGGTTTTTTCTGGGCAAAACAAGAAGAAGAAGAAGAAGAAGAAATAACCTTTTTCGCCGGTGAAATCGCGGTTGCCTTCAAGATCGCCCTTGCTGCGCCGCCATGAAAGAGCCTTGAGATAGGGTTTTTTTTCTTGTTTTAGAATAGGTTTTTTCGGGGCAAAATTATAATATATACCTGGCAAATTTTTCCGGGCTAAGTGGCAAAGCAAATTTTGCCTGGGGTTGAGTCAAGCAAACTTTGTCCGCCTTGAAGCGGGAATTTGGGCAAATTTTTTGTCACGTGCGGGTATTTCGGCAAATTATGCTTGATCACCCTAGTGGGTTATCAAACAGTGACAAACACCAAAAAAGCGGGCAAAACCTGATTTACCGCAGGAAAACGCTGTTATCAAACACTACCTAACAAATACTATTTTAGTGGGCAAATATATCCACTATGGCTATTTGCCATGGCAAATGATGCCTATCAAACACAGCCTTACATTTTTGTTGAGAATGAGTCTCAAAATATTACAAAAAACTGCCCATACAAAATATCTTTCTTCAAAATAAGATAAAGTGATCACAATAATTAATAACCAATTTTTTTGTAAAAAAATAATAACAAAAAATTTGTGACGGACCTTAAAATTTAACATAAAAACCTCTCCCCTCAAAAGAGCGTCATCCACTTTTTACTTACCAAACATTTTCATGACGGGCTTCTACAAAAAAAAAAAAAAAAAAAAAAAAACCCACATTAAAAGGCTTTTCCTTCAAAAGAGCATAAATTAATAACATAGTTCACAAGATTAGTAATTCAATTTTTTTTCTTCAAAATTTATTATTTTTTGTACAAAATCAATTATATTTTTTATAATTTCAAAAGTATACAAAAACAAAAATGCATATAATTTTTTTTTTTTTTCAAAACTAGTTAAAATTAGGACAATAATGCAAATGAATGGATTTTTGCATTACGTGGTTCAAGAGATGACAATACTTTGCAAAAGGAAATTACCAGTGATAACATGAGATGCGTTTGTTTTTACAATTATTGTATATACCATTATATTCAAGGTCGCTAGCCAATACTTTTATCGACCTAACTCGACGTGAGCAAATTTTCATTCGAGCTCACCCGACGACCATCATTTTCAAAAATCATCCGACGTAAACTCTTTTCAATATTGACCTAACTCGACGTGAGCCTATTTTTATTCAAGCTCACTCGGCGTGAACACTTTCTCACTCGACCTTCATTGACCTTGTTCAAACCACATACGTTTTAATTATCTTCAGTTACAATATCTTTTCTACATCCAAAATATCCGCTCATTAATTGACCCCACCGTTGTACAATTAATGAGCTATCCGTTGTCCCAATCACCTATAAAACTGAACTACGTAGGCTTGATTCTGGGACTTGGTCAACCTCAGATACGTAGGCAACTATCTTATTAGATAGCTCAGCCACTCCCATACTTCCAATTCCTTCTCCTCCATTCTCCGATCATCTTCTCCGACATTAGAAACAGTTACCATTTACATTGGCGCCGACTGATTCGTTAACGAATATTAACCAGACAACGACCATGGCAACAATCACCGCTGAACAGTTTGAGCAACTCCAGAAGTAAATGGCAGACCAGTAAGAACAGATCAACAAGTTGGTGGCCGAAAATGCTGAACTCAAGAACACCACCACCACCACCACAAATGGAACACCCACTCAACGGAGTCCCTACAAATGTGATAACCACTGAAGAAGTCAACACCACAATGAACAACCCTATTTTACATACTTCCGGCAATACCACCGCCCCCACCATAGCTGACCTTCAATCCGCTCTGAAAAGCTTGACAAAAACCACCAACATTCTCTCAAAGCCAACACAACCCAGAAAGTTGCATCTACAACCCTAGAGCGCTACAAGACAGAACCCCTTCATGAAGATCTCCTCCAACAGGAGCCACCCCAGAACTTCATGCCACCAAAGTTTACCACCTAGGACGGAAGTGGAGATCCAATGGACCACGTCCTCCAATTCAAGACCAACATGGCCTTATGGCCAAAATACAAAGACATATTTTGCAGACTGCTCCAAGCTTCACTCCGTGGGAGTGCCATAGATTGGTATCATCGACTTCCAGAGAAGTCCATCACATCATATGATCAACTCGAGTCTCTCTTTGTCACCCAGTACATTCATAACAAGCGAAGAAGAATCGAGGTCACTGCTCTGTTTCGACTCAAGCAAGACGAGTCAGAAACACTAAAAAGTTCATGCCAAGATTCAAGAAAGAATGCTTGCGAGCTGAAAACCCAGACGAGAACTCATGCCTCTTGGCCTTCATCTCGGCTGTCAACCCCAACACGACACTAGGAAAGAACATCATCCTAGATGCCCTTGTAACGCTAGAAGACCTCTATGTACGAGCTGATAAGTACATCAACCTCGAGGAAGCCTTAACAAAATCAAAAGAACGAGTAGCTGTGGTTCAAACTACACAGCCTACTTATTCTAAACCAAAGATGGCCAAGTCGGAATACAAAGGTAAACCAAAATCGACTTCAAAATCAAAAATCCCAAACCCCTTCAAATGTTCCTACAACCAACTCTTTGACTTAATCAAAGATGAGCCTTACTTCCAGCCTCAAGAGCACGACCTTGGACCTATTGAAGGGAACCCCTACTGCAAACTCCACAAGTGTCGGCATCATCTCACTGAAGATTGTCGCATTTTGAGAGCTCACTGTCACAAGCTCAAAGAGGAGGGACACCTCGATGACTTCATCTCGGAAAACGAACCAGACTATCTCAACAAACTCAATGAAAAACAGCAAAAGACTTCAGAAGAGAAGGGTAAAAAACCCAAAGGAACCATCAACATAATAATGGATGCTCGACCTCTAGAATGGTCAGCTCGATCCAAGAAACAGAAGATTCATCACATCTACCATACCTTTCATCTAACCCACAAAGCAATTGTAGTTAAGCAGGTCGCGGGCAACAATGCCCTCATATTTTCACATTTCGACCTCAAGAAGGTGTGTCTTCCACACAATGATGCACTCGTCGTCCACATCAACATTGGTGGATGGCTGATCAAAAAAGTACTTATATAGATCTAGGCAGCTCATGCGACGTGCTCTTCAACAAGGCATTCAGTCAAATGCAAATGTCTAACTCAGTTTTCAACAAGCTACAATTCACCCTCTTTACGTTCAATTCCTCTAAAACAGAAGCAAAGGGTGAAATCTGCCTCCCTGTGGCAACTGGCGAAAATGAAGACGAAGTTACTGTTCATTGCACATTTTTCGTGCTTGATGTTCCTACCCAGTTCAATGCAATCCTGGGAAGGAAATGGATCCATAGGATGAAAGCTGTTCCTTCGACTTATCATCAAGTCATCAAGTTTTCTGCCCCCCGAGGCATCATGGAGCTACGAGGTGACCAGATTGAGGCGCATGGATGCCATGCAATACCTGAGGTCGTCCCACTTCCTAATAAAGTGGAGACATCCAAGACAGTTGCAAGCTCACTTCAGCCCACTGTCAATGCGATCTCTGCAACTAGCAAGACAGGCGCGAGCACATCTAAGCTCACTGTCAATGAGATCCCACAAGCCGACAAAGGCAAGGCTATCATTCAGCCATCTGACCCACCAGTCATTGAAAAAGGTGAAATGGTCAACATAGGATTGGATGACGATCCAAAATACGTCTATGTAGGGGCTAACTTGGACCCCATTGTAAAAGAGCAACTTATTGCTACTCTTAAGATGAATAAGAATGTTTTGCTTTTGCTTATACCGATATGCCAGGGATAAATCCCAACATTGCATGCCATAGATTAAATGTTGATTCCAACAAAAAACCTGTTAAACAAAAAGCTCGAAAACTTGCAGCTCATCTCGCTAATGCAGTTAATGTAGAGATACAAAAATTAAAAGATGCCAAATTTATTCGTGAAATCGCATACCCCGATTGGCTCGCTAACATTGTCGCAGTCATAAAACCAAATGGTAAAGTCAGGGAATGCATCGACTTCATGGATCTCAACAAAGCTTGTCCAAAGGATAGCTTTCCTCTACCTCGAATAGACAAGCTCGTTGACTCAACAACAAGTCATGAGTTCATCTCCTTGATGGATGGCTATTCAGGTTACAATCAAATCAAACTCACAGATGAAGATCAAGAAAAAACCGCGTTCATTACTGAACAAGGTACCTTTTGCTATACAGTCATGTCATTCGAATTAAGAAATGCAGGGGCTACGTATCAGCGACTTGCAACAAAAATGTTCGAAGACATGATTGGCAACACAATGGAGGTATACGTCGACGATATGATTGTAAAAAACAAACAAAAATTATCTCACGTATCCGACCTCGAAAAAAACATTTCACCGACTTCATGAATACAATATGAAGCTCAACCCAGAAAAATGTTTATTCGGTGTTGCCTCCGGAAAATTCTTGGGATACCTCATTACACAACGAGGGATAGAGGCAAACCCAGAGAAGATCAAGGCTATAATAGAAATGTCAAGCCCAAAAACCAAGAAGCAAGTTCAAAAGCTCAACGGCATGTTAGCAGCCTTGAACAGATTCATAGCTCGGGCATCAGACAAACAACGCCCTCTACTTCAAATATTGAAGAAATGAACAACATATAATTGGACTCCAGAATGCCAACAAGCATTCGACGAGCTCAAACTATACCTTGCAACTCCCCCTGTCATCACAGTGCCTCAAGAAGGCGACGTACTGGGGTTTTACCTCGGAACTTCAGAACATGCAATCAGCGGAGTATTATTCCGAGATGAAGGTGGTATCGAAAGACCAATATACTTCATCAGCAAAACTTTGTTGCACTCTGAAGCTCGATATTCAAGTCTCAAAAAAGTAGGTTTAGCCTTAGTCTTTGCCTCAAGAAAGCTAAAACCCTACTTCCAATTGCACAAAATCAGAGTCATCACAGATGCACCACTTCGACAAGTGCTTGAAAATAAAAACAAGTCAACCAGAATGGTAAAATGGGATCAGGAACTCGAAGATCATGAGCTCATCTTCACCCCACGTAGCAGCAGAAAAGGTGAAATAGTGGCCGACCTCCTGGTCGACTATGCCATTGATGACAATACGTGGGTACCAGATAATGAAATCAATGAACAACCACTCATCAAAGCCCCGTTATGGAAACTTTACGTCGACGGCTCAAAAAACCTTAATGGCTCAGGTGTTGGTGCGACACTCATCTCACCAGAAAATGTCATCTTAGAAAAGTCAGTACGGTTAAACTTCACCTCGTCCAACAACGACGCAGAATATGAAGCATTAATCACTGGCATACAAATGGCCAGAACCTTACAGGTAAAATAGTTACAGATTCTAAGTGACTCACAATTGGTGGTTAGCCAACTTGTTGGTGACTACGAAACAAGGGAAAAGACTCTAAAACTATACTTAGAGCATACCAAGAAATTGCTAACTCATTTCAGCAAATGGGAAATCCATCATATCTCAAAAGATGATAATCATCATGCCGACAGTCTAGCATATCTAGCCTCACAGATTGACATGGAATCACCTCGATCAATACAAATCGACATACAATCAGCTCCAGCATATGGGACTCCGATCTACTAGATAAATGAAATCTCTGACTTCATCGACATTCCCCAAATCGAGATCGATGACTCATGGATGGGCCCAATCATCAACTACTTAAGGGGAATATATCCAGACTACGACTTTGAGCTACACAAGCTCGAAAGAAAAGCTAAAAGCTACATCCTGCTTGAGAATAGACTATACAGAAAGTTAAGGTCCATACCTACGGTGCCTCCCACCAAAACAAGCACATACAATTCTAGCTGAAATTCATCATGGAAAATGTGGAAATCACACAGGGGCTAGATCCCTAGCTCAAAAAGCAAGAAATCAAGGCTACTTTTGGCCTTACATGCAATCGGACTCAGAAAAATTCGTCCAACATTGTTTCAAGTGCCAAAGGTTCTCACCATTCATCCACCAGCCATCTCGAGAGCTCAAAACAATCTCAAGTCCTTGGCCATTCGCAATTTGGGGACTCGACATTGTAGGACCCATCTTATAAGATAAGACTAAGAAAAGATTTCTACTCGTGGCAACAGACTACTTCACTAAATGGGTCGGAGCAATACCCCTAAGACGCATACGATAATAGGATGTAAAAAACTTCATATGGAAATTCATCATAACTCGATTTGGTCTACCACATACTCTAGTTACCGACAACGGGCAACAATTCTCTGCTAACACAATAGAAGAATTATATCTAGATTGGAGAATCAATCATGCACTCTCCATACCTCGCTATGCCCAAAGCAATGGTCAAGCTGAAGCCACTAATAAGACTATAATGAATAATTTGAAGAAAAAAGCTTGAAGCACACAAGGAAAAAAGGATAGAGGAGCTCGATCGAGTCCTATGGGCTTATAGAATGACACCTTGCACATCCACAAGAATGTTCCCATTTGCGTTATACTATGGCACAGAAGCCATCATACCAACTGAGCTCAACTTCCTAACAACTAGGCCAGAGCTCGTCGAATCAGAAGAAAATAAAAACTTATGGGCATATGAAATAGACATGCTAAAGGAAAAGAAATATCAGGCTGCAATTACAACACTTTGTTACCAACAAATACTCAAACGAAGCTACAACCAAAATGTAAGATCAAGAAAATTTCAAACAGGCGACGTAGTCCTCAGACAAGTTTTCTCCAACACAAAGGAATCAGGAGATGGGTAGGTAAACCCTAATTGGGAGGGTCCATATATTATCAAAAACGACCTAGGAAATGGTGCATACACACTCATCGACGCAGAAGGTGAACAAGTACCTAGGCCTTGGAATTCAAAGTTCTTAAAGCTTTACCTCCCTTAAGTGCTTTTCTAAGTAACTTTTTTTTTTTCCTTTTCAAAATCAAGTCAGAAAATGGGGTCACAAAACATAAACCAGGTCTTTTACGAGCTAAACCATTCATATATTCAAGCATCAAAAGATAACTTCAACCTAGTTATTTACCTTTATGCTTGCAATCCATCATATACATACATTCAAAAAGATACAATCAAAGTCTAACCTGGCTCATGCCTTAGATAAATTACCAAAACAAACATCTATTATTTCACAAATCGGGCTTCAACTCATTCATTCAAATATATCAGAAAATATGAAGTACATAACAAAAGGTATAGGGCCAACTGATGTAAGATATTTGTGTACCTCACATCAAAAGATATATTTATATTTGATGTTTTCCTTCTTGTGCCTGTATAAATTGGATATCAAAGTAGACAAGTAACAAACAAGGGTCGTACCCACCTCAGAGGGGGAGATCTTAGCTCAAACACAATAGAAAACAATGGTTAAGAAACACCAAGGGAATCAATAATAAGAATTGAGATTGATTCTAACTTCCTACAGGCAATAATAATAAGTAAATCCTAACTTAAGAATATGGTAGAGATGAAAAGAAGATTTATGATGACAAAGGAGGAAAAATCGGTATCCACAAACTAAATCATGCAAACATAACATGTTGTTCCTTCATGTTCAATCTATAACAATTAATTAGTCACCTCTCAGTTATTCCAATTAATCATTAATACCTATAATAATCAAGTAGTCACCTCTCAGCTATTCCGATCAATTAAAACAGGAATCTCTTATGCATGTTATTGAATATGTCTTATTAATCAAACTGTTACCTCTCAGCTATTCAATTTAATTAACTCAACATATTAATTCATAACTAAATCATCACCTCTCATCTATTTGACTTAATTACAAAAGGGTTCCAATAAAAGATATCAACTGCAGATATGTAATAATCACCTCTCAACTATTTAACTACACATCTTTAATCAGTATAAATAAAACTATTAAAGCTAGGTCTCCCTAAACCCTAACAATAGTATTTTAATAAAATGGATAACAATAACATGCAAATAATCATACTTACCTCATACTGCAACTAGAAGTAAATAAGCATTAAGTACTTTGAATCACAATGAACATTAAGAACAAACATGGTGCTTTTGCATTATCTAGTGTGCTTTAACCATCCCCCTAAGGGAATTTAGCTACTCATCCTTGATGATGACACCATGGAATAAATGAATAAATAACAAAATATCATAATGGAAAAATGATTTAATTTGATTGATATGAATTGAGTTTGATACAAAAGAAGAAGAAGAAGATGAACTTGTCTCCTTAATCTTCGATTCATAAAAAGCTCTAGATCTAAAATATGGGAGTCTAAAAGATACCTAAACCTTAACTACTACTTCTCTTATATAGAAAATACAAAGTAGAATACTTGCATGCAAAGACTTTCAAATTAGGTCAAATTTGTGGCTGCTGCTGTTGGTCTTCTAGAGGCATTAGGTTTTTAGCAAAACCTAATTCTCTTGGGCTTAAGTTGTATCTTGGATCAAGACCTTCAGTTTGATAGCTCATGGGCCCGAATCAGACTTCTGGATCTCCTTGTAGAGCATTTTTAAGTTTGGACTTAAAATAAACCCTAAGATAGAAATTCTGACTTGTGGGCCTTAATAGGACCCGGTTTGGGCTGAGAATTGGACCACCCCACTTTGACATAAAGTCAAGTCAACTGGTCTGACCATGAGGTGCCCTCAACAGATCTGTGGGTGCAAATATTAATTCTCTCCCTCTTGTGCAAATAACACATTTTTGCTTGTTTTTCTTGACTTTTCACGGGCTTTAACACAATATTCGCATTTCGGCTCATAAAACCTACACAATAGACAAGAAAGCACTAATCAATAGATATAACACAATAATATAACCTAAGTTCTATACAAACAAGGTGTTATTCGGGGGATAAATATACACTTTTGAGGACTGATCACCAACCAAAGTAGGAATTCCCTACTAATGTTTTACATTTACCAAACCTCACACCTCTCAATAAAAAATCAAAACAAGTTTACTACTGACTAGGCTGCTCATCCATGCTAACATCGCCACCCTCCTCGCCATTTTCTAATGGGGTAGCGACGTCGGTAGCATTCACTGGCTCGGCATCACCTTCAACAGCAACCCCTGCAACGCTCGTGTTGCCTTCCTCTGCACGTACATTTCGCTCGTATCTTTCTATGGCTGAAACCTTGATTGCCTCTTGATCAGAACTGGGGTCAAAGCCTTCAACCAGTGAAACAATATGCGATTCACGTCGAAGACACCTTTCCTCCCAGGCATAGGCTATCTTCCGCCATTGCGAGATAATTTCAACAGACTTTCGAGCATCAGAATCTCAGCTCGAGGTTATAGACGCAACCTGACTCTCGAGCTTCAGAAAGACTTGATGGGCCTCATCTATATCTTTGTTCAGCTGAGCATTGTCTTTCTTAGAGGCATCGAGCTTAGCCTTCAAATCTTTCACTTGAGCTCGCAAAGTGGTATTCTCAGCATTGGCTTTCTGAAGATTCTTAGCCTTCTTACGAGCATTTTCAAGCTTCGTAATCCACTTATTGTGAATCAAGTTCATCTGCAGAGCAAAAGAAGAGATAACTCAGAAAAACTCCTCTTTCATATAATAGAAAAAATTAACCACGAGGAAACGCAAGCAAAAGTTACCTTGTAAGCACAAGAAGCCAACTCCAGTGAATCTTCCTCGATGGATTGAGGCTGAACCTTCTTTGCATCCTCAAAGAGATAGCAATTTTCCATCAGAGACAGCCACATCTCCTTATCGGCCCACGCCGAGTCATCGGCCTTCACATATGACACGAGACAAGGGAACACAGGGGCAAACCTATTTGCCTCCCCTATGGGAAAATCCTCGGAAAGGTCGATAGCCTTTCCCTTCCTAGTTTTGGCAGTAAGGGCTTCAGGTTTCTAGATCTCTTTCTCCTTCGGCCTATCGGGCTTCGACGCAACAGTCACGCCAGCTGACTTGGCCACAGTCTTCCTCTTTCGTTGTTGAAGACCCTTAGGCTCAATCGAGCGACTTCCAAAAACATCACTCAAGCTCGGGCCAGAAGGAATCTCACTGGGCAGAGGAGCAACATCACCAGTTAGAGGAAAGTTCAGATTCTTTTTTGGGGCCATGGGTAAAGCTTCCAAGACTTCAACTGGTAAATCACCATGTCGACCTACAGCCAACTCAGCAACAAGAGTAGCAACAGCGAGCTCCTTTTTCTTTCTCCCTCTCTTTGAGACAGCAACGATAGAAGTATTAGCTTAAACTACGGCCTCCTTCGCAAATTTGACCTTAGGCTCGCGAAAAAACCGAGCTAAATGTGGCAAAAGCTCCCTCTTCTCAGCCCAAGTCTTCTCAGCAAACTCAATTATGTTACTAGGATGTAGTCGACCGTCGATAGGCTCGTTATATTCCTTCGTTTGACCTGCACATAACATACAAAGTTAAATCAGAGCTCGATTAACAAGCATTACAATCACATACTAATACACAAGTATACCTATACTGGGAATGGCATAATGATTCAAATACGCGCTAGCCTGTACAAACTGACCCCAAATTCGATACACAGGGGAATTCTTCCACCCGTCGTTCAAAGTCGGAGGGTTAAACAGTTTCGCCCTACCACAACTTCTCTTCCTATTTAGAGAACACACGTAATCTTGACTTCGACTAGTGACGCAACAAAATACGCTACTACATCGGCCTTACAGATATCGTAAGCATGTAATCTATTCAATTCCTCAAATATCAACATCGACGTCCAAAAATTGCTAGGCATAATAATCGGTGCCACATCGTAATGATTGAGAACGTCGCATACAAATTTACTAAAGGGGAGACGCATCCCTGGCTTTAATTGGCCAAGGCATATCAAAGACGAGGTCAAATCCCCGCATAAGTCAAAAAGCCTATCGCTCACCCTATACATCTCGAGGTCAAGGATTCTAATGTTATATGCCTCTCGAATCTCAGGGAACGACCTTCTGGCTTCCTCTACTGTGAGCGACCTACCACTGGAAACTTCAACTTCGTCTCTCGACCTTCGAATAGTATTCATACTGACCTCGACCCCCTGATCGAGATCGACCTCCCCCTCATTCTCATTCATACTTTCAGGCTCAATATCACTCATTTGAACAAAATATCTCCTAAAGGATTCAACTCAAATGCCAAGAGATATCTAGCAGAATCCCTAAACCAAACAAAAGAAAGAAGAAGCAAAAGAAAAAACTACTATGAACACAGAAGAAGCTTCAAAGCTTCAACAATGGAGGAATACTCTCAACAGCAAGTAAAAGGAGACAAATTTCAAAGCAAAAACTACAGAATTGTTCCAGTTATCACAAGAAAGCAAAGATCTAAAGCAAAAAGGAGAGAATTCATGCGAAAAATAACAACAAAAATACCAAGAGCAGCAAGAACAACAATGAGAAAGAAGAAAAGAAAAGTTGCAGAAGAATACCTTAGCAAAATGGCAGAAATTCCTTTAAAAGGAATGATGCAGCAACCCTTGGTTTTCCAACCTTTGCAATTAGGTTTTATAAAACCTACTTACCACATCTAAACCGTTCAATAAAAATCAAATCAACGGCTAGATCTGAAAAAGAAAATCCAACAACTAAAACCTTTGGTTTCCCCCCATTTTTGTTGCCTTTCTCTAAAATCAAAATTCAAAAGAAATATCCACGTGGCTATTACAACACACTTACCATAACTGTAATCATCACTTTTCTCTCGAAAACCTATCTTCATTTAATGCAGCACGCAAAGGAATCTTTGCTGGTCTCAACAATCAAGGAAACCCACTATATCAAGGCAACTCAACTCTTTTCAAGAAAACCTTATTCTATTTTTATTCAAATCGAAGTCAAACTATATCACTAAACCCCAATCCCACAACTTCGATCCGAATAAAAAGGGGTTATGTATATACCATTATATTCAAGCTCGCTAGCCAATACATTTATCGACCTAACTCGACGTGAGCCTATTTTCATTCGAGCTCACCCGACGACCATCATTTTCAAACATCATCCGACGTAAAGTCTTTTCAATATCGACCTAACTCGACGTGAGCCTATTTTTATTCGAGCTTACTCGACGTGAACACTTTCTCACTCGACCTTCATTGACCTTGTTCAAACCACATACGTTTTAATTATCTTCAGTTAGAATACCTTTTCTAGATCCAAAATATCCGCTCATTAATTGACCCCACCGTTGTACAATTAATGAGCTATCCGTTGTCCCAATCACCTATAAAACTGAACTACGTAGGCTTGATTATGGGACTTGGTCAACCTCAGATACGTAGACACCTATCTTGCTAGATAGCTTAGCCACTCACATACTTCCAATTCCTTCTCCTCCATTCTTCGATCATCTTCTCCGACATCAGAAACACTTAACATTTACAGTTATAAACAAAATTTCGTATGAAGATGCAAGAAGTGTTATTAACTTGAACCTATATCCAACCGCAGTACTTGAACGCTCTTCATCCACATCTTCTACCACCTTTTACATTGAAGCTAAAACTAAGTTCGCAAATTGTTTAATAAAATCTTGCACATATTTATGGCTTTCACAATGGAACTGAGTTGATGGTGACATGTTATGCTTATATTTCTATTCAATACGGGAGACAAAGCAACTGAAGTAGTATTTATACCAACCATATTTTTGATAAATCACCTACTTATTTTCCTTATCAAATGGCAAGGAAACAACTTCCAGCTTGATTGACTTATCAAATCAAGTTCTGCAAGAATAATAAACAGACTATTACACAATCAGATCGACTTTGATTTTATGGTAAATACATTTGCATTAGTACAAATCTGGATGCATGTGCTTTTCTTTCGAGGACTCGATGGTGGAATATTATTCAGCTCCTCAAAACCAAGTAGTCCACTTTCACTTCGGCCATCCAAGCAAATGATATATTAAGTTTTGTAATATTATATAAATAGACTAAGCCAATTAGAATTATAGAACACAAAATAATAAAAATAATAGATTACTCCAAAAATTACATCTCTAACATATATATATACAGGCAGGCTCTCCTATGGACCGTCCGCATACGGACTTTACCAATTCAAGTGCCTCTTTCTTACTTCTACGTAAATATGGTTTTTTCTTCCGGGTCCAACACGACCCGGTTTATATCTGTCTCCTTGGAGTTGTTTTCTTCTTTCTCTCCAATCTCATCAACAACGCAATAACTTTTTTAGAAGAAAAAACATGAAATTCAAAATTCCTTTTTCTTTGATTTTCTTTTCTTCTGTAAACATGATATGAGATCTGTAAATTTTATATTTGATTCAAACATGTCCAGAATGAATGACATAACACAAAGATGAGTATTTTTTTTTTTTTTTTTCAAAAACAGTAGGATAGTTTTATTTTAGATAAGCTCAACGAATTACACAAAAGTAGAGGACAAACGCGCTACAAACTGCGCAGCAAGTCCTTTTTGGATAGCAAATCTGAATCTCCTAAATACATATTCATTCGAACCCGCAGTCATCACGTTGCTATCCATTATCTTCTGCACTCTCCTGAGGAGCTCAACTGCTTCTGAGCTTAGCAATCCAAATGTGTCAAATGCATATGTTTTTTTTTTTTTTGTTTTTTTTTTACGGAATTAGAGAATCAGATGGAACTGGAAGTATGCAAAAAAAAGTTTATTAATCTATAATGTAAAATCTAGATATCAACTTGTGGAAACAACAATAGCTTGTCTTTATGAAAGATCTTCTGATTAATCTAAAGGCTTAACAAAATAAAGACAGTACTTAAATAAGAAATAGAGTTTAAGGTGAAGAAGAAAATCAGTTTAAGAAAATTCTATCTTGACGATTGTGTAATAAAGAAAACTCAATTGTTCTCAATTTCTTTCTCACCCTCTCTGCTCCAAAATTATGTCTTTCACTCTTTCTGGTGTTAGAGAAAAACTGGAGAAAGAAACTGAAGGAGAAGATAAAAGATATGAAGAACACTTATTTCTCGGTTTTAATTTCTTCTAAGTTCCATTTTTATCCTTCAAAAAATTGTAAACGCGCGTGAGTTAGCCCAGTCTGTATGCGGACGGTCCGCACCAGAGCCAGCCTCTCTCTCTCTCTCTCTCTCTCTCTCTCTCTCTCTCTCTCTCTCTCTCTCTCTCTCTCTCTCTCTCTCTCTCTCTCTCTCTCTCTCTCTATATATATATATATATATATATATATATATATATATATATATATATATATATATATATATATATATATATACAAATAATTCATGCATTACACGGGTCAAATGACTTGTCCCAATGTAAGAGAGAGGGGGAAGGTTTTAGTATAAAGTTGACATTAAAAGTGTTTTGTGGTTTTAGAGTTGTCAATTGTTGGTGAGATGAAAAAATACTACATGTTTAGGTGCCTCTTCCCCAATAGGCCCTGACATGGGTCATCTTCCCAAACAAGCCCTTTGACTATTTCATAATTTTTAGCCGGTCAAAATTACCCTTGTATTATATCCTCCAAAATCCATTTTTTATCTTCTAAAGTCGGTACAAGACAAAAAAACTAAGAAAAAGACAAAAAACAGAAAAGGACAAAAAAACAGTTGGTGTATAACTTTTTGGTTTTAACATTTGAAAATCTTATAACTTGTGATTTAGAAATCGAAAATTAACATGGTGTATATGGTTGGAAAGATCCCGACGAGATCTTTTAAACGAGATCCCACATGACTATAAAATTTTAAATTTAAAAAAATTCAAATTTAAAAAAAATTCAAATATTCATAAAAATTCAAAATTTCATATTTTTTTTATTGAGAAGTTGGGTTTCGAAAAGAAAAAAAAAACTCCGTATGATTTCATAAGGTTTTTTAAAATTACTCTAAAAATCTAAGAAAATCACACATTACTACCAAATTCAGGAGTTTTTACTTTTGTCCTCTAAAAAATGTTTTCTTATCTTCTAACACTAAAACAATATCCTCTAAATTGTTGTTTATTGTTATGTAAATTACAAAGGCATGATATCTATTCCATATTATTAATATATATGAATTGTAGTATGTAATTTGATGCATGAGTTCAATGTCTCGACTGGGGACAAAACCCTTATAGTACAGACAAAAAGAAAATTGTATTGTCATGAAAAGTTCACAAAACGTTTAATGTACAGTTAACTTCACAAAAGACTATATATTGTTTTTAGGTTACAGCCCAAAGCATAAGAAACAAGAGAGAGCATAACCCAGTGTAATAAATCCCTCATTTTGCCTGGTGTAATGCCACGAAGTTCATTAAATTTGTACTTCGTTCTTCCTTCCCATCCCCCACACCAAAACAATATAATATCTCATATCTCTAACCATCATTTTTTTATTTTTTTGGCAAACAGGGTTGAAGGCACCCCTTACCTCTTTAAATTACGTGAGGAAACTTATATCAAACAATCAGTTGCTGGCGTGTTTCGAACCAACAACCTCTCCACTTTGTGAGATGGATGCAATCGTTGAGCCACAAACTCATGTACTTTCTAACCATCATTGAAACTGATAATCTCCATTTGTTTAAACACTTATGCATTCTTATCACAAAATCCAAGCAATATGTATGGAACCATGACCAATATACTTTGATAACCAACTTTAATCCACCTCTCAACACTTTTCAATATATAATGTGATTTAGTAAAATTGCATGTTAAGTGGATACAATAGCTTGTTTAGAGGATAAAGCTATATTGTTTAGTGAACAACAATCAATGTTTTAGCGGACAAAACCCTTACAGTATATAGCGAAAAACTTATCGAAAAAATAAACATTACATGGTTTTATTTTTTATTTTTTTATACTCATGTGAAATCTTGTTAGGTAGATCTCGTCGAGATCTTTCCAACCATATACATCATATTGATTTTTAATTTCTTAATCAAAAGATATACAAGTTACAAATAATATAGCAAAATAAATTTAATTAATATTAAAAAAATATGTTTTTGTCTCTTTTTTATTTGTCTTATATTCTAATTTTTATCTTTTGTCTTTAGTACAAAGTGTATTTTAGTAAAACAAAATAAAAGAAAGTGGGGGTAAGGGCTTGTTTGAGAAGATAACCCCATGTCAAGGCCTATTGGGGAAGAGGCACCTAAACATAGGGTTTTTTTGAGATATTACCTTTAAATTTAATTTTGAATAAATGAAATAATCTTAAATAACACTTTTAAGTCTATGCCGTAGATTTTAGTATGAAAAGACTATTTTACCTTTCTTCTACAAAATAAACTTAGTATTATTGTTTATATGTTCTATGTTCTTTAAGATTGTATGGTATGATCTTCTACTTTAGGTAGAAGTAAAAGATTGACACTTTCGTCTTTATATCTTAATTCTTAACCTTATATCAATCTCAAGAGTGGCTCTTCTTCATAGCAAAATAAGTTATTTAATCCCCATGCGATACACGGGTGTTAATTTACATCTGATAGTTTTACATGTTGTAATATAATTTTTATTTGAACAAATTTGAGATACCCCAGAATAGTTTGGACTCTTTGCGATTGCCCCCAGAAAAAAGTTTCATGCATTAGTGATACCCCTAAAAACTCATTTGGAACTGGTCAACCAAGCCATTGACCTAAGTTTGACCAATCAACCTCATCTGTAGACCAAAATACCCTTTTCACTTAAGCTCTGAATACACCATTGATCCCACATCAATCCATAAACCTAAGTAAAGTTTAATTAAATTAAAACTGAGTTCTTCCAATGAGAATCGATCTCTGGACCTCTAGAAAGACCACATAGTTGAAATTGGTTTTCAAATTAAACAACACCACCAATCTCTATCTCCCTCTTGAGCTCTCTCTTGTATCTCGATTCACCACCAGATAGTTGAAATTGGGTTACCAATTAAAAAGATAGTTGAAATTGATTCAAGTTCTAATTCAATAGAAATTTCAAAGAATTAAGCACTATCAAAGATCACTATGTTGGGGATTGATATCGATGTTCGAGAGAAGAAATTCCAATTAAATTTTTATTAATTTAATTCAAATTTAATAGTGCTTATGAACCATTGGAGTTATCTTCTCAATCTCCTCTGTCTCATGGAAGGCTGGACTGTTGGAGATCTAAAGAAGAAGAAAGAAGAATTAGAATAAGAAAAAAAACGTTGGAATTAGGATGATTTCTATCTTTGATTTCCCATCTCGAACTGTACTGATCTTCCCTTCAATTCTCTTCCCTCATCTTTTATCCTAATTGGGCGTGTTTCCTAATTCAATTTAGAAGTCGATGATTAGAAATTAAATCATCGATTGATGATTAAAAATTAAATCATTGATTGATGATCAGAAATTGAATCTTGATTGGTTGATCAGAAATTGAATCATTGATTGGTTGATTTAGGGTTTTGTTAGTTTAAATCAAATAGTTATAGATCTGATCTAAGTCTGGATGGTTGGATCTAATTTCTCTTTTAATAATGATGGTGTGGGTGCAAAAATTTGATCCACAAACTCGAGATATGTATTGATTAATCGAACAGTTACAATGAAAGCCTTGTATAGACAGAGATAAGATGGGGGTATACAATGAGACTGGACCTGATGAGGATCAGGTTGCCTACGTATCTAAGAAGATGATCTTGGAATTAAGTCTCTGCTTCCGCTAAGCTCTAATGGAGTTGCTCAATCGAAGACTCGTAGTTCAGGAGGTTAAGAACTCCTGTATTTGTAGTAGGCCGGAGGAGGCTGGCGCAACCACCCCTCCGGTTTTGACTCCATGAACTCAGGTAGTTCAACTGTGAAGATGCTTTCCGTAGAGATAGCTTGTATGTTGTCGAACGGTTATCCCTTTGGTTTGAATTCCCTTTGACCAGGATGACTGCCACATGGCATCCTCTGATAGGCTCTGGTTCAACTTGGGTATTCCTTTATCTTCTCCAGCAGGCTAGAACAATGGGTTCTATTAGCCTGGAATCTTGCTGGACTTGTCCAGTTGGCTGGGACTTGGATTTGACCAAGTCCGGAAGCACAAACTTGGGCTTGACTCCTCTGACCGGAGGCCCAATCTTCATTGCATACACCCTGGCCAGGTCCTCTGGGCTTCTATAATAAGCCTCTGGATGAGCCTCTGTCGCTGCTAGACTTTACTGGGCCAGACCTGGCCTACTTCACTGAAGTGGGCTTGGTCGATGTATGGGAGCCCACGGTTCAACTTCTTATACAGTAACCGGGGCTCCACCCATTGATTGTGGACTATCCGGTGGGTCAAGGTCCACTGAGCGTATATGGATCCCTTGAGACCGGGTTGGGCCCTACCCGATAGCCCAGGCTTGGCTTGCTAATGCTCAGGTGCTCCCAGTTTAGCTTCTTATACAGCCCATCGGTGACACCTGTCGGGTTTTTGAGATTCGGAGGATTCCTTCTCTGATACGACTCTTGATGACGATTCTGCATCCCTTGGATCAAGGACTAGGGTTTATTTCTTCCTCGTATAAATAGCAAACCGGAGGTGTAGAAGGATATCCACTTCTCTTTCCCCGGTTTCTGTTGTTGTTGCTGCTGTTGAAACTTGCTGAAGAATGGCTGACGACCGGGCTGCTGACTTAGCTCACCGTGCATTCAACCTCAAAGTGGAACATGTGTTCAACCATTTGCAGGCCCAAGAAAGGAACCTGGAGAAGGTCGTCTGATTGGAACATGACATGAAGTTGTCTCTCAAGAAGTGAGACGACATTATTGCATCCCTGCGCCGAGATCTTCGGCTTTCTGAAGATTCGCTTAAACAGACCGAAGACCAGATTCAGAGCTTGAAAGAGAATGTCTGGATCCTTGGCAATGCTGTGGCCAGGGGTACTAGCTGGGATCAAGCCACTACTTCCCCTCCTACCGCCTCGTGGTGGCAAACTAGTTTATGTCGCACCATTGTTGAGGAGCGGTGCCCTCTTCTTTGACTTTTATTCATCAATAAAAATTTCTTTCCCATGAACAATGCTTCCTTTTGTCTTGTCTTGAATTGGCAGGTTGACTGTTGGTCCATGAGAGACTGCTGCTTCTTGGGAAGCAACTGGGCTGGGGCCCGACCTTTTTAACCTTTGTGGAGTTATTGAGGCAGTACATAGGGATGAGTTTACTCCTGATGAGTTATCTCTCCCCTTCTTCTTCATGTTCATCTCTCATGGTGGCTAGACATTCCGACTCTAGTTCTGTTGGTGACAATCGGGAGCAGTACCGAGCGTATCTCCTTAGCCGTGTGAACAGTTTGAAGGCGCAAGTGGTCGAACTTGTAGAAGATCAGCGCCGGTGGGAGGAACGCCATGAGGGCCGAATCCAAGAGAAGAATGAGGAAATTCGGTGCCTTAAGGAGAGGCTGAGATCTACTTCTGCTGAGCTCGCCCGGATGGGGGACAATATTGATGCTATCGCGATCTCTTCGTGGAAGGAAGGGTACGCCGAAGCTAAGGCTAAATAACATCTCCCTGACTCACCAGAGGGGTCTGGCTCGGATCCTCCGTCTCCCCCTCTGATGTAATTTAGTTCTGATCGCACTATGTAGGGGACTTGGTGCACCCCATACCTCGCTTTTTGTAATAAATCATATCTTCTTTTATCACTGTCTTGAGCTCCGGTAGATAGGTCTGGTTGCTTTCTCATCATGATGAGTCCGGGAACACATACCAGTCGATCTTCCCTTGACCGTGATGACATGGATCGGAGGTCCACATGTCGCTGACCTGGACCATGTGGACCCCACCTATACATGCTGAGTGGATCTCGGCTGAGTGCATGATGTGGGTCCTAGCTAACGTAGGTCCCAAATGACTGTGTGGTGTGGGCCCTAACTGACTGTGTTAAGTGGGCTCTACTTCGTCTTCTCTAAATCTTCCTTCATTGGCGGGAAGATGTACAGCTTCAACTTCCAGTAAAAGCTTGTGACTCTTCGTTGATCGAGTCATTAAACCAGTTGGTTTAATGATCTTAATGGAGAGTTCATTAAGATAATTGGAATACCATTAGCCGGTGGACCAAGGGTCCAGCCTTATAAAAGGAAGGCTTCGAAAGGGAGAAGAGCATTCCCTTCACTCTCTTTCTCTTCCCTTTTCTTCAGCTTCATTTCGCTTTCTGCTGGAACCCTAGGTCTGAATATCAAAATTTCGGTGTCTTCTGTTCGAATTTCGTCCCAGAATTAGGCTTCCTGTCCCACTGCTGATGAGGGCGGACCAAGCGGTATTCCGTCAACTGGACCTCCTTCATCTGCTGGTGTGGCGGAGGTGGCTCCTTTAGATACAGTTGAGCCTTCAACAGAAAGGCCCAGGAGGAGGTGGCAAGCTTCCTCCAACCTCCCCCGGAATCCTGAACTTGAGCGGATGAGCGCGGCGGAGGTTCAGGAGGAGCTTGGCTGGAGGGGGGGGGGGGGGTTCGATTTGGCTCCCACCCCTCCATTTCTGATGGTTGCTCCGGCAACCTCATCGCGGTGAGTCTCTACCAATTCCTCTATGTTATGCAGCTCCCACTGCATTCTTCAATTATGAGACTGCTGTCGTGGTGGGGGATCCCGTCGAGTCAGATGCACGTGTCCTTCTGGATAATCGTGCATCAGATCGGGCTGATTGCCCTCCACTTCCAGGTTCCCTTTGGCACGGTCGAGATGTTCCTGCTCATGAAACCGGTCGCTCAGGAGGCCAAAGAGCATTGCTTTTACGCCATTTCTTGGCGCACTGCCCGGAGGCTGTCTGGGCTTCCTAATCACTATGGGAATTGGTTCGAGCCCTGCTACCGGGTGTCAGGGTGGTCGTCTGACCGCAGCATCCAGGTGTCGCGGGATTTCATAGGTAAGCACGTACCTGATCTTGCATTCATTTTTGCTTTTATGTTCTGCGTGCTTGCTGAGCTCCGGCTCAGGAACAATTCCATGCTTGTGTTCGCAGGGAAACGTCAGTTTCAAGTGTTTCTGCCGGCGGGAATGGATTCTTCTGCGGCTGAAGGCAACATTGAGCGCTTCTTCAGTCTGCCCGCAGACCTGCGGGACCTGACACTTCCTGACCAGATCGTGACGCACATCCGCTTCCCGGCCAGGCTTGCAGCCCTGCCGGCTCCTCCACGAGTTGTGGAGGTCGAGTCCAGCTCTGGTGAGGGTGCTGCCACTGTAGAGAGCATAGTCCCCAATGTTGAGGAGGAGCCTCCAGTCGAGAGTGAGGCTGTTGATCTGCGGGGGGAGATGGACGACTGGCCCGATGAGGCTCTTCCAGTAGGGGGAAGATCTCCTCCTGACGAGCATTCTGGACGCCCTGCCGGAAGTCATCCCAGTTGTCGGGGATGTCCAGGTCACACTACTACAGATAAGCGTTGCAAGTAACCTATTAGCAACGAAACAATAGCGTTGCACGTCCGTTGCATTAGTTTGAGTGACAATTACTTATTTGCAACGTTAAAAAGTGTTGCTACTGCATGCGATAACGGAATAAATCATTCCTACTATGCTATATACGTTGCAGTTATTATTTTTCTATCTTTTAATTTTTTACTTAAAAAATTTACTTTTAAATTTTCAAAAATATAGTTGCAACGCTTTAAACGTTGCAAGTCCTAGCGTTGCTATTATAAAATTGAAGAATTTAGTTGCAACGATATTTGAGGCGTTGCAAGTATACATGTACTAGCAACGTGTTTTAACGTTGCAATTGATTAAACTTAGTTGCAACGATATTTGAGGCGTTGCAAATATACCTGTAAAAATAACGATTCGTAAGCGTTGCAAGTATTAACTTATGCCTTCTGGGTGTTGTAAATAATAGTCCAGTTGAGTTTAAATTAGCAACGATCATAATCGTTGCAACTATTTCCCCTTTTGCAACGTTTGTATTCGTTGCAATCGTTTAAAATATACTTTTCTAATTTGTAACGCTTATTTTTTTTTTCTCTCGTTGCTAGTAGGAATCCTTCTCATAATTGCCAATGAAAAATAAAACAATTTATAAAAAAAAAAAATTTGCTTGAATTAAAGCAATTCAGAAAAATTAATATTCCTTGAATTAAAACATCCATTTAATTGTAAAATATTTACCAACAACTTCTAAGAATTGCTAATCAAAATGTATCCACATAAACTAATAATACTCATAATATCCACATTTTTACCAAAAACAAAAAAAAGGGATAATTATCTTGTTATCTTCAAAGGTCTTCAATCTAATAGCTAGTCATCTGAAACCTTTCAATCCGCAAGCTAAATACCACTCAAAGTTCTTCTATCTGCAATTTGAACAGTGCACATTGATTATTTCCAACATGTATGTGTTTTGAGTATTTCAATATTATCTAGAAGAAGAATAAAATATATATAGACTTGAGAGAAGATAAATTCTGAATTATAATACTTGAGAGAAAATATATAAGTTCTTCTATCTAGAATGAATAAATAAAATGTGCTTGAATGTATAACTGTGTGCCTATCCATTAAACCCATCGTAAATACTTTCCATGTGAAACACATTATCTACAGTAAAGGTCTGAAAGTCATGGATAACAGACTATTAACTAGTAAAGTACATGAAAACATAAGTGTGGAACACCATTAACAGTGGCCATATTATATAAGTGTGGAAAACATAAGTGCTTAGGAGTCCTCAAGTGTTAAGCGCCACAGTCTTTACAAGTGATGATTTACTTGCTACTCTCACTGAAACAAGAACAGTAAATTTAAATGTATTTTACCTAAGGGGTTGTTTAATTAATACCATGGTACAATGTTGTTCATTTCAAAAGTATTTACAAGGGCTATATAATACTGTACAAGTTATGATACCCATGATGCGGCAGATTCAACAAACTGCACTACCACAGATGGGATCTTTGCAACAGTGTACCTGTCTATTATTGTTAATTCCTACAGACATGCGGCAGATTCAACAAACTGCACTACCGCAATTATCAAAATGGTTGTGTGTGTTAATTAATGAATGATACATATGATAATCAGCAAAAACATGTACCTCTCTATGATTGTTAATTGCTCTCACTCGCAAGCAAATGGTTGTACTCATCTACTATCTGTCCAAATGAAAAAGTCTGTTATAGAAGCATTTCCCAAAATGAAAAAGTCTGTTATAGAAGCATTTACCTAGACAGTTAATCAATGTCTTGTTCACTAGTACAAGTTAAGATACCCATGATGCATCGTAGAATTACTAGTAATTGGATCTAATCACTGCAAGATGCACCTTTCCTACTGTCAATAGAACTTTTATAAAGTATAGACATGTAAAAGCTAAAAAAAAACAAACCTAAAAACCATACAAAATAGCATATATTATATAAAATACAAAGTCTTACCAGGAAGATTCACCAATGAAGAACGACTGAAAAGCTGGATTATTAGCTAAATCTGCTAGAAATGCCTCCGTTTTAGCCTGTCAAGCATTCAGCTTCTGAAGTTCTACTTTGATTTTCTACTTGTGTAGAGAGCTACCTCTCGGTTTCTTCTGCCTTTCGCCTATACTCTTCAAAAACTATATTATTAGAGTTGTATGCTACAGATTGTGATGTTGATATAAACCCATTTCCAAGTCCACATATGTAATTACGTCTCTTCCCTAATACCTCATCACATATTTCATCCTTGGTCATTCGATTAGACTCTTCCGCTAGAGGTGTATCTTTAGGTTTCAACATTTCATCCTATAATAAAATGCATTCTCATAAGTATTAACAATAATAATATCATCCAAACAATAATTTACAAACAAAAATTAGATCTTTACATAGTTTTTTTGTGCGAGAGGAGAAGTCCAACCCTTAGTTTCATTATAATGCATCTGGCGGCAGAACTCAATCCTCCCCTCTTGATGGTTGGTATCTTCAGGTATGTCAAGCATGTTATCCATGTTATTAGGTGCTTGTAAATCCTCAAGCATGTCTCGTATCCCAACCTGATCACCAACAACACTATTATCATCGTCATCCTCCTCACCATGAGACAACACCTCATAATTTTCGCCATGATGTACCCAACATGTGTAGGACTTGTCTATACCTTTAAAAATCAACTCATCATGTACATCCTCAACAAGTTTGTACTCCCTATTTTTGCACCCCCTGCATGGACAACGGATTCTACCTAACTCATCAGCATGATCTCTTGCTCTTTTAATAAAGTTACGAACTCCTTCCCTATATGCGGGCCGAAACCGATCTAAATGCATCCAACTCTTGTCCATATTCATATACCTATTACAACAAATAAACAACTAGTCAATTTTACTTCGAATTAACAAAACATAAAACAAGCAATCATTAAAAAGATCTAGCAAAATGACATGAACAGCAAAATAGCAAGGTTTGTATAACAGCCCTATACATGCCAAGGATTTTATTGAAAAAAAAAATTTAACAATCCCAATGTAAAGAATAACATAAAAAGGGTTACACAAGACTGCTCATCTGTTCAGACTTGAAGCAAGCTGTTGATAACATAAAAAGGATTACACAAGACTGTGCATCTGGTATTTGTAGAAATATTTTGCAGGCTGATATGGAATGGAAGTGGCTTGTTAGTGGAGGCATTCAATCTAAGGTGCTACAGGCTGCACTCACTGCTACCGTGTATAGCATTTGGAGGGAGAGAAATGGAAGGATACTAAAAGGGCCAAGAACTCACAAAAACAAGATAGTACAACAAATCTTGTCTGATGTGAAGACTAGGCTCACAGCTAAGTCCCCCAAGGTAAAAGACTCTAACAGTAATAGGGTTGCAACGTGCTCATTGGGTATCCCTATAAAACTGGTACACAAAGTTGGAGTTACTGTCAGATGGCTCCCTCCACCATTGGACTGGGTTATGTTAAACTCAGACGGATCAATGACAGAGGAACATGCAGGATATGGCGGTGTTTTAAGAGATGATAAAGGGGAAGTGACTCTGGCCTTTTGTTCTCAATGTAATACCAGATCTGTATTATATCTGGAAATGATTGCAATTGCTAAGGGCATTCAGCTAGCTATTGAAGGAGGCAACACAAGACATACATCAGATCTGATTCAAAGCGGGCAGTAAACATCATCAAAGGGACATCAACACCAACTTGGAGGGTGAAAGATGTGACAGAGGAGATCAAAGGTATGCTGGTAAGGCCACAAGAGTACAATATTGAACACACCTTCAGACAGGCAAATCAAGTTGCTGATTGTTTAGCAAATATTGGTGCCACCATGGAGGGTTCTCTGAATTTTTGTAATCCATTACAAAAAAGCATTATCCAAATTGTTTGTAAGGATGCCAATGGCTCTCTGTACACTAGAATTTGATTAATTTACTGGTAGGGGTCCAGCCAAACCGCAGCTTATCATTTGCAAAAAAAAAAACAAAAACAAAAAAAAAACTGCGCATCTGTTTCAGGAAAACATGGTGGACAATGGAGGATGGGCTGCAATCTTAAGGGACCACACCGGGACTTTGCTAGCAGCGTCAAAAGGCAAGGAAAAATTCAGTAACATTGCAGCTATTGAGTTACAAGCTCTAGAGGAGGGACTGAAACTAGCACGAAGGCATAATGTTGATAGAGTAAGGGCACAAATTGACTCTGTCAACCTGGTTTCATTCATAAAAGAGAGGACAGGCCAGCCATGGGAATTGAAGCACACTATTGAAAAAGTCCGTGCAATAATCAATAACCTAGAAGAGTTTTCATTGAAGCACATCTATAGAGAGGCGAACCAGTTAGCGAATGCACTAGCAGCAAAAACACGTACCCAATCTAGTATGGATATAGTACTTAGTTCATTTTCACAAGATATTAAAAATATTGTGTATAATGATGCCATGGGCAGGAAGTATATGAGGTTGTAACCGGTTTTGGATTGCTTTTTTTCTTTATGAAACGAGGTAAGGGACCTACGTACAAACCCTGCTTGCCTACCAAAAAAAAAAAAAAATTATCAATCAGGATGCCACCAAAACCTTGTACTCTAGACTGTAAATTTTTAGATCTAATAATACATTGGTAGGGGTCTGCCAAACCCCAGCTCAAATTCGGCAAAAAAAAAAAAAAAAAAAAAAAAAAGAATTTGTGGACTGAAATAAAGTGAGGTGCTAATTTTTTTTTTTAAATTATGGTATTTTGCAATATCGTGCATGTGCACCATACAACATTGATCAATGTCGAATATTCATGGAAATCCCTGACTATGAACTAAGCTCAGATGGTAAAAACTTTGGGTGACGATGATGCCAGATTGCCAGAGGTGCGGGACTCGATCCCCTCTAGCATCATTGAGTTACTGATCTCGTAAAAATCAGGTTCGTCAAAAGAAGAAAAACAAAGCTTTCTTACTTGATGTGATCATTAATCACTACATATATAAGTTGGAAAAATCAAATTTTATGGTGATGAATGAACACAAGTCACACTAGTGTCAACACAGTAGTCTACATAGAAAAATCAAACTGAAAACAAGTGGGCAGTATATGGACAGTAGAGTGAATGGTGAAGTTGTAAGCTCTTTCCCAATTAAGTTGGTTTGGAAAGTAGACATCCCTGCTAAGGTAAAATTTTTCTTCTGGACTCTTGTTCTTAATAGCACCCTTACGGCCTTACAGCTGATAACTTACTGGCAAGAGGAATGGTGGTTCCATCAGTGTGTAAGGTATGTGGGTTGGTTAATGAAAGTATATCTCATTTGTTCCTTCACTGCCCCATGGCGCTGAAAGTCTGGAAAAGTCTGACAAAGGCTTATCCTGGCTTGTATGCAACTCTAATGGTTACTGACTCTGTAGAAGATTGGTTAAAGGTGTGGCCAAGGGGTACAACGCAAGAGTTGGGTAAACGAGTATGGCAGTACCTACCATATGCTGTGATTTGGACCCTATGGAAAGCTAGAAACAACATGGTATTTAGGGGAGTAAAAGTGGAGGAAGATAGGGTATGTAAGGAAATCAAAGCAACCGTGTGGTACTTGTGTGCTAGCTGGAGAAGGAGGCAGAAATATAGGTTTATGTCGCTGCTGGAGGACTGGGAAGGGGTTCTCAATGGACATGTGATTTCTATAGCCTAAGTGCTCTTATGTTTCCTTCGTTTCTGTTCATAACCTGACGATGCACCATCTTGGTGCAGGCTGATCAGGACTGTAATCTTTCTTTACAGTTTATAATAAAATTCTATTTATCAAAAAAAAATAAAATATGGACAGTGAGACCTTTTGCCCAAAAAGGTATGAAGAATACAGTCAGCTCTCATTCTTTAGATTGAGTCTTTGAGAAGCTCATTATATAAGCTTGTCATACAGATGATTAATCACAACTCAAGCAAACTCGCAGCGCGATCAATTGTGAGTTTTTCTTTGTTTTATATTCTAATCTATCATGTTTCTAAAACTAGAGTTTGATAATTAACTATACTTGCAAACTCAATCAACAAATTAATCACAAGAATGGAAACCCAATCTAAACAAAAAACAATTTTGGAATCAAACATTCAATCCAATTATCTAATTCATCTAACAATAAAATCACCTGAGTATTCTCCAAGACAAATCCAAGTAAAAGTTTAAGATTGAGGCGATGAGAGAGAGGCTGAAGAGAGAGATAAGTCACAGAAGATAGAGATGAATCGGGATTTTTTTTTTTTTTAGTTTCTTTCAAACTATTGCAACGTTTTAAATCGTTGTAATACAATTGGCCTATAGCAACGTACATAATCGTTGCTAATACTCCTCCCAATTTACTTTTCCCACAAAATTATTGTTGCAACGTTGGGGTTCCTTGCCAATAGTCTCTCCTAAATTGCAACGATGATAACGTTGCCAAAGATCTAAGTAATAGCAACGACCAAGTCGTCGCAAATCAATAATAATAATAAATCATACTCTTATTAAAAACTATTGTTGCAATGGCAATAAGCGTTGCAAATATATATTTCTTATTTGCAACGTTTGCAAATGTTGCAAACGTTACTTTTCGATTTTAACATTAAAATATGTTTAAAAATATATTAGCAACTTATAAAAACGTTGCTAAAGTAGTCGATCAAGAGAATTTCTGGATTCAACAATTTTATTAATTGCAATGTTTGAAAGTGTTGCAAATACAAATTATTAGCAACACTAGGTGAGTGTTGCAAATAAGCAATTCTGTTGTAGTGTCAGTGATGCTAGCTTCGTTTGTAAATCAATTCCTCCCTTGGGTTGTCGGAGGAGACCACACATTTTTTATGGTTCATCCGACTCCTCCAGTGACCCAAGCCTGATGTCGAGGGACAACAGACTTCTGTTTCCCCGTGGGTCTAGTGAATCAGCTACTGAGGGATTCTTTCCTACCCCGATGCAGGTACATGCTAAGGTGGATAACCTGGCCCAACCGGAGATGGTGGGAGGTGTGTCCGAGGAGACGGTGGTCGCCTCTGCTGTTGAGGGAGGCGAGCCAACCGTGATCTTGGGGGATCCACCGGGCGAAGTGGATGCCCAATGCTGGAGAGGTTGGAGTTAAGGCTCCGGTGGAGGTAAGACCTTCCCAGCCTCTTGCTATTGAAGTTGTTTCTGTATAGTCCCCTGCCCCCGGTTGATCCGAGGGGCAAGGCTGTTGTAGAAGAGTCTGCGAGGGGCTCGAAGAGAGCTGTTTCCGCCCCCCTGGAGGCTGTGCGCCTGAGAAGGGAGGATGCCATCCCCCGGGCGCTGATGGACCGATGATGGGGACTACCCGGATTGGTAGTGGCTCCCGGGTCCCTGTTGAGGATGCTCTGGCCGTCGAGGACATGCAGACTGAGGTGGAGTTTACTGTGTCGGGCACTGCTGATGATGAAGCCTCGGATTATGGGTGCGGTGACCAGGTCCTATACACTGACCTGCCAACTGCCCCAACTGTGCAACTGGGCCCCGAACCGGGTGAGTACCAGCCCGAGGCTACCCCGGAGTTTCCACTGCCGGGGTTCACCATTCATCCTGCATTTCTGAATGGGGAGCCGATGTCGATTGGGGAATCCAGCATCATGAACATCCACACTGCCTTCGACTA
Source organism: Aquilegia eximia (assembly GCA_023053565.1). NCBI lineage: Eukaryota > Viridiplantae > Streptophyta > Magnoliopsida > Ranunculales > Ranunculaceae > Aquilegia > Aquilegia eximia. Next base: position 25,271,666 of record JALIGU010000001.1, read on the forward strand.
CATCTTTCAGAACCTGCTCCTGGAGGACCAGGCGTACTACAACCGCCTTTCTCGGGACCGGACGATGAGAGTAGCGGCTCAAAACCTGATTGCGGTATGATTCCCTGCATTGAGTTCTGATTTGTAGATTTGTAGATGTCTGTATGTTTCTTCCTGACTCCTGTTTCCCTTGTTTGTCAGATGCAAGCTGCCATGGCCCGAGTCTTTGAGCTGAGTATCAGACCTCGACCTTCTGCTTTGGAGGATCTGGAGCGCCTTCGAGCTAAGAATCATCAGCTCGAGAAAGACCTGGCGGCGGCAAACAACGACCGGTGGGCTCTGGAGGAGGACAAGCGGTTCATGGCGGCGGATTACCACAACCTGGACTTCACCCTGACCGCTGCTCTTCAGAGAGAGGAGGATGCCAAGACTTCCCTGGCAGAACTGGAGGCCACTTGCGGGAAGCTAGGCCTGTAAAATGGGCCGGGTAGGGCTAGCCCGGCCCTTGAACCCTCGAGCCCTCACACTTTAAGGGTCGGGCCAACCCTACCCTAAAAGATGATAAGGGTCGGTTTAGGGCGGGCCAACACAAAAATTGTAAAAACCTCACCCGACCCTTAGCCCTTTATTTTAAAGGGTTGAGGGTCGGGCTCACGGGCCCGGTTGATAGGGTCGATACATAGAACTGTGTTTTACTTGGAAAAAAAAAATATGCGATCATGTTTTTATTAATATCATTTTAATATTTTTGAAAATACGTATAATATGTTTCAATCCTTAAATGTACAAATATATTTTTTTCACCATCAAATTTGTTATAGTATATGATATTATTTTATCCAAGAGCATTACGATTAATAATTACAAAGAACTCGTAGTTAGATGTTATCTTATTACTAAAATTTTAAACTTTAAAAATTTAATCCTAAATTTATAAAATTCTAGCATGATAAGTATAAAATACACATTTAAAATAATAATCTAATTACCGTTTATTACATTCTCAATAATGAAATAGATGGTTAATAAAACAATATTCTATTGAGAATCAATTTCTTTTAGTTATATAATAGTTTTTTAACAACTAGTTCGGGAAATATTCGATAAACATTCGATAAATATCATATAACTTAAACAAAAGTGACATCTATGTCTAATTGGAAAAATCTTTACGATTAAAACTTTAAAAAAATGTTCAAATTTTAATATATAAAGAAATATATTAAAAATTATACATATATTTATGAGGGTCGTAAGAGGGCTTTGAGAGGGTTAATTAGGGTCGGGCTAAGGGTAGGGTCTAAGATTTTCAAAGCTAAACCCTAACCCGACCCTTAAAAGGAGAGGGTCGGGCCGGCCCTACCCTAAAAATCATAAGGGTCAAGCTTTAAGGGTTTTTTTCGTTGAATGGGCCGGGCGGGCCGGGCCGGGTTTAGGGTCAAAGGGCTATTTTTACAGGCCTACGGGAAGCTAACCCGAGAGAAGCTGGAGCTGGACCGGTGTCTCTCCCTCAAGGAGGTGGCGTATGACCGGGCTGCTGAGGAACTTCGGCTGGCGAAGGCTGCCTACCAGCAGGTTCTTGACTAGAAGGAGAAGGCGAAGAAGGGCGGTGATGGCTCCGGTCCTTTCTCCCAACCTTAGCTCGGTCAAATGTTTTGTAAAAAGGCTCCTGTCCCAGTTGCCGGGGGACTCCCTCTTGTATATCTTCTTTTCCGAAAAAGAAATAAAATTTTTGTAGTGCAAAAACATCTTGTTAGATATCTTTACCTTATTTACAACATTTATTACAACTGTCTATCTCCATCGCCCCCTTATCGTTTTAAGGAGTTTTCCTTGGGACGATAACAGTTCTTTTTCTTGCTGACTTCATGGTGATCCATGGTTTGATGCTCAAAGGGGATTCATCCCTGTATTGCAAGCTTTGACCCGGGGGCAGGCTAGCTTGCCTAACAGCCCCGATTTTTAAGAGCGGATAACATTGCTCTTAAAACTGGTTTCCGAGACCGGAAGCTAGGTCCAGGCGTCTTGGGCCTAAAAGGAGCGTAACTCTGCATTTAAGACTTAGCCAAGATCGGAAGCTAGGTCCGGGCATCCTGGGTTGGATGGGGTTTGATCCCTGACATCCTTGATTTCCAAGACCGGAAGCTAGGTCCGGGAGCCTTGGGCCTAAAAGGAGCATAACTCTGCATTTAGGACTTAACCAGGATCGGAAGCTAGGTCCGGGCATCCTGGGTTGGATGGGGTTTGATCCCTAACATCCTTGATTTCCAAGACCCGAAGCTAGTTCTAGGCGCCTTGGGCCTAAAAGGAGCATAACTCTGCATTTAGGACTGAACCAGGATAGGAAGCTAGGTCCGGACATCCTGGGTTGGATGAGGTTTGATCCCTGACATCCTTGATTGCCAAGACCGGAAGCTAGGTCCGGGCGCCTTGGGCCTAAAAGGAGCATAACTCTGTATTTAGGACTTAACCAGGATCGGAAGCTAAGTCCGGGCATCCTGGACCTCAGTGGAGACTTGATCTTCTTGCACTAGAATTTTCAGCAATAAATAATACAAAGTATTCAAATTCTTGCGGGAAAGAACTTTATTGAAATCATCAAATGGAGTACATTAATTGTAGAATTTCTTGAGGTGGAAAGCGTTCCATGGCTTGGAAAAGAGGTCGCCGGATAGAGTTCTGAGCAAGTATGAGCTTTTCGCAGCATGTCTGTCTATGATGTAAGGTCCTTCCTAGTTTTCTCCAACCTTTCCGACCGTTGTATCTTCTATTATCACTTTGACTCTCCTCATGACCCAGTTGCCCGGACTGAATTTTCTCTCTACGACTCGCTTGTCATATCCTCTTTTGATAGTGTCCTGGTACCGGAGGAGGTGTTACAGGGCTTGTTCTCTCTTGTCGTCAAGAACGATTTTTTCTCTTGCTAAGATTCCCTCATTCTCCCTGGTAAGGACTGCATCAGTGCGAGTTGTTGGAGCTAGCAGTTCTGTTAGCATTACCGCTTCTGCTCTAAAGGTAAGTTGGAAGGGTGTCATACCGGTGGACCTCCTTGGGGTGGTCCTGTATGCCCATAAGACCCCCGGGAGTTGCATTACCCAATTGTTTTTTGCTTTATCCAACCACTTCTTGAATGTGTCCAAGATGACCCGGTTGGATGCTTCTGCTTGCCCATTCCCCTGAGGATAGTATGGGGCTGAGAAGTTGTTTTTGATCCTGCAAGGACTTGCAGAATAGCCAGATGTTGTCGTAGTCAAATTGTTTTCCATTATCTGACTCTAGTTCTTGTGGAATCTCGAACTTGCAGATTATATCTTTCCACAGAAATCTTCTGACGTCGGAGGCACATACTTGTACCAAAGCTACGGCTTCAACCCATTTGGTGAAATAATCGACAAGTAGGAACCTGAATGAGTGTGGACCCTTTGGGAGTGGTCCCACAATATCTAGCCCCCACTTGGCGAAGGGCCATGCGCTCAGGATGGGGTGCAGCTCATTTGCCGGGGCATGACCGATCGGGTTCTGACAAGGGAGGCATGCCTGGGTGAATTTCTTGGCGTCTGTCATCATGTGCGGCAACCAATATCCTTGGATCATAGTCTTCTGTGCTAGATTTCTGCTCCCGGAATAGTTGTCGCAGATCCCAGCATGGATTTCCTTCAGCATGATCAGGCCTTGTTCTGGAGTGAGGCACCTGAACAAGACCCCGGAGCCATGGCTCTTCATGTATAGCCTGTGTGACTCCCGGTGTAGGATGACAGTGAATTTCCACGCATCCCTCCTAACCTTGACTGATAGCTTTGGATCTTCAGGAAGCAGATGGTGGATGAGGAAGTTGATGTATGGTCTCCTCCAGTCTTGGCCATTGTTGGACTGCAATTCGGCATCAATTCTGTCTACTTCAGAATTCAGATTGCCTGGAATCTCTTCGATCGGTTCCTCCGGTGGGAGCTCCAAATCAATGTGAACGTGCGAGAGCGGTGGTTCTGACGGGTTTGGTTCTTCCAACTCCGTCGAAGGTGTCATCGCTTCTATCCGACCTCTAGTGAGGTAAGGATTCCAGTCTTCAAGTTGTGATTCTGGTGGGTCCTGTGTCTGACCATGAGATGGAGGACTTGGCTCGCTCTGTGTGCCGGGTTGTGAAGCTTCTCCATCTCTCTTCCTTTTCTGTCCTCTGGTTGTTACCATGAGGACTTCCTTCCAATGCCTGCACTCGAGGAGGTAGACCTCCAGTAATGGCATGTCTGGATCTTTGACCCCGATACTCGGCTCTTTCTGGTATCCGATTGATAGTTGTCGGGGCTCTGTAGTGCTGATAGAAGAGGAAAGATATGCCAGGGCATCTGCATGCCTGACATCTATCCTTGGTCTTTGCTCGACCGTGATGAATTCAAACTTCCTTGCCATAGAGTGGACGACATCAAGATATTTTGCCATCTGGTTGTCCTTGGCTTGGAAGGACCCGACGAACTTATCGCCACTAGCTTTGAATATGTCCTGATCATGACTCTCCGCGCCCCCACTTAGAGTGCTGTCTGGAGACCATATATCAGAGCTTCGTACTCAGCTTCGTTGTTTGAAGTTGGGAATCCCAGTCTGACAGATTTTTCTGTCTTTAGTCCATCCGGGCTGATCAGGAGACAACCTATGTCGGATCCCGTACAGTTACTGGACCCGTCAGTATAGATTGTCCATGCTTTGCTGTCTTCTTCGGCCGAAGACTCCAGTGACCGGGGGGCATCGTTCGCCCCCAGTGTATCCTCTTCTAGATCTGGATTGACCGGGATATCCTCGATTGGAAAATATGTCATCAAGGAGGCTATTGTCTGCCCTTTCTCCGTGGTTCTGGGTTCATACCGGATGTGGTATGCACTGAGGTAGCTGGACCATTCTATCAGTCAATTGGATTTTTCCTGCTTTCCAAGAGCTTTTCTAAGCGGGAACTCTGTGTAGACTTTGATTGCCCTCCCTTGGAAGTATGGCTTTAGCCTCCTGGCTGCATGTATTTACCAGGGCCAAAGCGATCTTTTCGATTTTTGAATACCTTGTCTCAGCTCCCTGTAACACTTTGCTGATGAAGTATACTGGTTTCTCCTCCAGCTCTTCCACAAATATAACCGCACTAGATGCCGACTGGCTGCCCGGTTTGTGGTGTTGTAAGGACCAGAGATTGAGTAAGATATGCCTTAACCTCGTCGAAGGCTTGCTGACAAGTAGGATTCCATTCCGCATTAGCTTTGATTGCGTTGAAGAATGACTTGCATCGGTCTGAATACCGGGAGATGAACATGTTGAGAGCGGCTAACCTCCCGGTCAGTCTCTGGAATTATTTCACTGTCTTCTGGGTGGGCATCTCCAGGACTGCCCAGATCTGATCTAGATTGGGTTCTATGCCCCGGTTGGTCATAAGAAAGCCAAGAAACTTGTCGGAAGAAAGACCAAAAGAACATTTAGCTGGATTCAGTTTCATGTTGTACCGTGTCAGGATATCGAATGTCTGCTGCAGATCTCGCAAATGATTGTCTTTCTACTTGGTTTTGACCACCATGTCGTCTGTGTAGACTTCCATGGTCCGGCCTATGAGTTCGTTGAAGATGGTGTTGACCAGCTTCTGGTATGTTGTTCCGGCACTCTTCAGACCAAATGGCATCACCCAGTAGCAGTAAAGCCCCCGGTAGGTGATGAATGCAGTATGTTCCTGATCTTCTTCGTGAAGTGGAATCTGGTTGTATCCTGAGTAGGCGCCCATGAAGGACAATCTTTGATAACCAGTGGTGGCGTCCACCATGTCTGTGATCCTGGGGAGTGGATATGGGTGCACAGGACACACTTTATTAAGATTAGTAAAATCGATGCAAACTCGAATCTTACCGTTCTTCTTTGGGACAACCAAATTAGCTATTTTGGTCCACAAACTTTCACCAAATTTTCATTTGAGTCCACAAAGTTGTATCTGGTCAATTTGGTCTCCAAAGTTTCATTTTGTTTGTAATTTGGTCTCAGGTTAAAACCGTATATGCTCAGTTAAATCAAAATTTAAAATCCTACGAGCTTCTCATATATATATATATATTCGCTTTGTGGTTGGATTGCTTTTGGGTTGTCAACAAAGGTCATCTCTCTTTTGTATTTATATATTAATTTGTATCTTATTCTATCAATATGCTTTATCGAAAATATAAATCCAGGTCTAAAAAAACGTAAAAGAAAAACACAACATTCAATTGAATCTCAAAGAGGAGTTATGCATAAGTATGTTAAAATAAATAATAACAAATAACTGCTAGTTCAGTTGGTTTGTTATTCCTCTTAAACACTCCCAGAAGTGAGAGGTTGTGAAGTTCAATTCTCATCAACAGTGTTTGGGGTCTGGTTCAAGATTAGGAAGCTCATGCTCTTATGGTGATGATGTGGTTAGGTGTTCTCTTATGATGATGATGTGGTTAGGTGTTCTCTTATGATGGTGATGTGGCTAGGTGTTCTTTAGCGAAAACAACTCCCTAAGTAGCAAACTTACTCGAGTTACAAGGTGGTGGTGTGGACGCTTAGGTGGTAGCATCAATAGCTTTCGGGCCTCGTCTTTGTAAGCCCTTTGGGCTTTTTCCTTGTATGCCTTTGGCCATGATTAATATATAAATTAAAAAAATCTTAAACTAAATAATCAAAATGAGTCCAATGCTACCAATAGTGAATTGGGTTTTCTTACAAAACTTAGAATCGAATGAAAAAAATTATACAAGAGGATAATGTAGAACATATTGGTCCTAGTAGGGAAGTTTAATAAAATTTAGAAGAAAGTGAGACTAGAAATAAAAATAACCCAATGAAAAAATGAGAATATTGAACATATTGGTCATAGTAAAGAAATTCAAGAAATTTTACAAGAAAGTGAGACCAGAGATAAAAATGACAATCCAATGGAAGTCTTCCAAGCTAGAAATATTTCAAGAGATGAAAATGTTGTTGACCTAGAAAATATATATGATCCGGGAAATTGGGACAATATTGATATAGAGAAAAAAGATTTAATAGTTAAAAAAAGTCCAATAAGAAATTAAAGTATTTCCTAGTGATCAAAATAATAGAAATTTTTCAAAATCATTTTATACTCGCAAAACACCAAATAGAAAAAAAATATTATTGAAAATGGTTGGTATATTCAAAATATTTTGATAAGGTATTTTGTTTTTGTTGCAAATTATTTAAAGAATTATTTTGTATTTGGCCCCTCTAGAAGATGGCTAATTAGCTTGTGGTATATAGTTCTTCGTTTATTAGTATTTGGTCCTATTTCTATAAGTTGACTGTTAATCAACCAGGTTGACTGAGGTCAAACCATCCAATTTTTTTAAATACCTATAATACCCTTTGATATAAATTTTTATGAAACAACCACTGATATATCATCATCGCATGCTTGATCCAATGGTCCAAACATAAATTAATAAAACATATAAAAATTAAAATAAATTAATCAGAATAATAAATTTTAAAATTAAAAGATAGAGTGATAAATAATATAGCAAGATCTTAACATCCCATTTTGTACAATCACCATTAATATACCAATCTATACATCACCTAAAAATCAAGTTGAGGAAGAATTCTAACAACCCTCAAATCCTCGATACAAAATCAACAAAATCCACTCCCAAAACATCAAGATTGAACCCCATTTTTCATGTCAAACAATTGAAACTAAAAAGTTATTCTTCTTGTCAATCAATTGAAATTGAAAACTCATTCTTCTTGTCAAACAATTGAAATTGAAAACCCAAAACCCATTATTTTTCTTTAGCAATTTGAAAATCTAATACCATTGTTTTCTGTCAAGCAATTGAATACCCAATACCCATTGTTCTTCCCTTACAATTTGAAAACCTAATACCCATTGCTTTTCAAGCAATATAAATTGAAACACAATACCAAAACAATATGAATAAAGGAAAAAAAAATTGATGAGAAAGTAATGGGTTAGACTTGTGATGGAGTTTAAGTTGGAAGAGAAAGTAAAGGAAGTTAGGGTTTTGCCACTTAGTCCCTTTGATCAAATCAAGATCTTCGATTGACGTAGTGAATATATTTTCCCATTAAAATAGTATTTTCTAGTGTTTAATACATTTTTTGTGATGTGGCAAATATTTTCAAGTTTTGCCTAGTATGGAAGATCTGCCCACTATATGCTGAATAAAAAGTTTCACCTATTAGGTGGATTTTGTTTGCGACCAAGTTTTGCCTTGTATTGTGGCAAAAATATTCAAGACATGGTTAAACATGTGGTACTCAAAATAAGAAGGTTTTAGGCTTTGGGCAGTTCAAATATAAAAGCTTTGGACTTTGTGTAGTTCAATTAAGAATGATTTGGGCTAAGGTTTTTATTACTAGTGATAACCCGTGTCTACAACACGATTATTTTAGTGGAGGGGGTTGTAAATTGTTTTTGGTTATATAAGAAATAAGATTACAAATGATTTTTTTGATTTATTTAAAAATCAAACAAATTTTGGTTTATTTTAATTCCTAGGGTCAAATTTTTTAAACGCAAAAAATTATCATAACATTATATATGTATAGTAATATACAAAATATTTGTAAGAGTATTTTTTGTTCAACTCAACCCTCTACAATGTACATAGAGTTGAGCAGAATTTGTAATTTGAAATTAATTTAACAAACATATATAAAATGATCTGAAAACCGTTAGTGAAGGAAAACAACTATTATTGCATATGCCAAAGAGATAACATGAAGATTTTCTGGGAACAAAAGATTTTACAAACCAAACATGATATTGTATCTATCATAAAGAGAATTACATATTATATCTCAATATACGTACATATAGAGCAAGGAAAAAAAATGCATGTAAGGCATTTCTTCTCAATAGTTTAACCAAATGAGTCACTATAGTTTTCTACTTGACAATCATGTAGGGGGCGATAGCGCGTTACTTCCAAAAGATCAACTATATAACATCGATCTCTTCAAAAAAACATTACCTTGACTCTCAAGATACCTATAGACATACAGTAAATAAAATTTGTCAAATCATTTGTTGTAGTTTTGCATAGTTGGTTCCTTTGCTATAGGCCATACAACAAATTTAATATGAATAAAAACGTTAAATAAAGATGAGAAAAAAGAATTGTCAGCATCGAAATCATTGAGAAAGTATCAACTGATGTGATACATATACCTCCAATAATTTAAAAAGAAAAAAAAAAATCAAACAATGATAAACCATCAAATATGAAAACAACAACAAAAAAATAAAAAATGAAGAAAAATGTATTCTTCCATTAATCCTATTAGATAACAGGAAAAAGAACTCATTAGATTGAGAAAGAAAGATATATTAGAAAACATATATTTGGAGAGGTATATTTGGTGAGGAAAATGATGGGGGAGGGCTCATTAAAAAAAATGAGAGGGTTATTTATAATTAAATAGGGGTTACAAATAAATCTATAAATAAATAAGGGTTACACCAACTAACTAAGGGTTTCAAATCTATTAATAAATATGCCCATTTATTATCGGTATTCATTTTTATAATTAATATTACATAAGATTCTCTTCATCCTATAGCTACGATTGTCTCAACAGATAACTAAAGGTTAGGATCGATTTTCCATATCTAAACATTATTATTACATCGATTATATAATTTAGTATACATCTGATGGTTATAGTTGTCTCCATAGACATCTAATGGCTGTGTTTATGAGACCGCTTTGTAATATTATATAGATTTGTGTTATAAATTAAATAAGAAGGCTTTGGGCTTAGACACTTGTTAGGGTTTAATAAGCAAGACTAGGGTTAATGAAGTATATATATCTAGCTTATTGTGTAGTTACAGAAACCTTGCTTCTTCCTCTTCTTTCAATTTATTATATTGCTTTAATTTTTATTTACAAGAAAAGAAGAGTTTGATATAAAGTTCCTTATTGATTCTTACGAAGTAGCAGTCCTAGAATATTTATTTTTAAGTTTTGTTTAATTGTCATACAAAACTACGTGTAGGTATTGATTATTCTGACTTGCACTAGTGTTTTTTAATAAGGCTGTATATTACAATGTAAACATATTTTCATTAAAAAATGGTTTTCACACACATAGGTGAAATATCGAATAATCTCGAATATCTGATTCATGAAAACCGGATTATTCCACGAATATCCCAATCCCAGTGTCGGAATGGGGAGGTTTGGTAAATATGTTTCTCGCGAAATATTGCTCGAATATTCGCGAATATTCCAAAAATTTCGACAAAATGGGGAGGTTTTAGCTAATATCATCTTTTTTTCTTCTTTCAATGTATAAACTTATAATTCAAGAAAATGCATGCATTTTAAACTAAACACTCAGCAAGTCATACAAACACAAAAAGAAATTGGATGAGATCATGTATCTCAAGTGATTTGCAAAGCTTCACTTGATTTTGTGTAAACTAACACTAACAAGATGAACCTTGTTCTTTTCTTTCATCATCACCAAAAAAGAAAGAAATCTCAATAGAGTAAATATACTGGTAGTGTTTCATTTCATAACTTCTCAATAGAGTAAATAAAAATCCAATACCACACACAAGAAAGCTAAGACAGAACTATTATTGAACAAAAAAGTGAGGAAACATGTTTGTTACTTTTGTGGTTTTTTTCTCTCTTGCCAAGTCATTGAAAATGGTGGAATGATATCAATAGCTAAAACGGATGACAAGAAGCCACGACCAGCAGATATGATTTCAAATTGGGTTGAGAATTTGAGATGATGATAATTAGAACTTTGGTTGAGATGATGATGATGAGAGGTGATTTCGATTTAGGTTGAGACGAAGATGATGAGATGATTTTGAAAGTTGTGATGATGATGATGATGATGATGATGATGAGAGATGGTAGAGATAATGATTCTACATTTATAGATGAGTATTGAAATTCGAAATTGCAAGTATTTATAATCATTGAAACTTGAAGAAAAATGGTGGTATTTGGTTGTTTGCAGACTTGGGGAAGACAACCCAAAGATTTTGAATTTTTTTAAAAATTCAATTTTTTCGAATTTTCGTGAATATCTATATATATCGGGTCAGAATAGGGAGGTTTTTTTATTCATTTTGTATCTGTATGTCGTACCGCTCCAAATCCCCCAAAAATGAAAAAATTCGTGAATATTCGGGTGAAATTTTGGATTTTTTCACCTATGTTCACACATAGTCACACAGATTCATGTATTGGTTTATTATACTTGTTTTCTTATCATGCATTTCACTCACAGATCAAAACATTGGTTTATCATCTAGTAGAATAATTCATGCATTTCAGTTTTTTTTTTTTCTAACCTCATGCATTTCAATTTTGATTTCATACATATCAATGATATATAGTAGATTACAAATTTATTTGTAGTATAATTATGGTATTCATTTTGTCAACATGTTTGAAAAGTTTCTGTAGGGGTACTACATACTCCAACCAATCAAAAGCAGCCACGTGGCACAGTCATCCATCCATCAGGTCGCCACGGTCTCTACCTGCTAGTAGCTCGACCGCAACGACCCGACCACGCAACCAGCAGCGACCTGATCATACACACGCGCTCTCATTCAATGCACAAAATATTCTCGTCAGTTACATAATTAATTCACAAGGATGATCCTCGCGCGTTACACAATCAATCCTCATTATGACGGCGGAGAATCTACAAGATCCACGATCCACGCCCTTCTACCTTCTATAAGAACAGAACTACGATGGCTTGATCTCTAAGTTCAATCCCCTCGAGCTAAGAGTACGTAGGCAATCTCGATCTCAACGAGGTGCAGCCACCCCGATCTCAAACATCCCCCTTTGGTCAAGTCTTCCAGCGACTTGATCTAGTAGTGCATTAATCTAGAAATAGGTTAATACAGTTTCTGTACGTAGCAAGTTTGTGAAGGTATGAACTACTAATGATATAGCATTTCTATTAGTTTGCATGTACTGTAAACTTTTTATTGTTTGCATGTACAAGATCCATGAGGGTAAGCTATTCAGAAAATCTGCAACCGGTCTATTGTTACGGTGTTTGATTCCCCAGCATGGCTAGATCATCTTCCAAGAAATCCATGAAGGAGAATGCGGAAACCACTCAGGAGGTCGAACATTAGCTCATAAAACGATCTCCCAGGGATATTTCTGGCCAAGAATGAAAGAAGATGCCAAGAAATTTGTGTTGAAGTGTAAAGAATGCCAGCGTTTTGCCGATAACCAGCATCAGCATCCAAACGATCTAATCAACATCACTGCGCCATGGCCATTTCACATGTGGGGGCTAGATATCATGGGCCCCTTCATCAAAGAAAAGAAGTCTGAAAAGAAGTTTGTACTAGTCGCCATTGACTACTTCACCAAATGGGTAGAAGCTGTTGCACTCGCCAACATCACTCAAGCTGATGTTCAAAGGTTCATGTGGGAAAACATAATCACACGATTCGGTCTACCAAAGCGAGTAGTCACGGATAATGGCACTCAGTTCGTAGGCAAAAACATCAAAGCTTTCTATGAGCTATGGAAAATCGAGCATTCTAGGTCAACACCTAGATATCCACAAGCCAACGGCCAAGTCGAAGCAGCAAATCGACAGATTCTGAACAACTTAAAGAAAAAACTCGAAGATCAACACGATCAATGGCCACAACAGTTGGAAAACATCCTATGGGCTTACAGAACAACCCCTCGCACATCAACAGGGATGTCCATTCAGCCTTTGCTATGGAGTTGAGGCCGTTATTCCCACAGAGTTAACATTTGGAACGACCAAATCCCTTCTGGTCGACACAGAGCTTAACAATCAGGTCTGGTCGTTCGGAATCGATCTCCTTGAAGAATGACGAAATCACGCCGTCATAAAACTTGAGCAATATCAACAACGACTTAAGCGAGCTTATAACAAAGGCGTACGACCTAGATCTTTTCAACCAGGAGAACTAGTCCTAAGGAAGATGTTCCACAACAAAAGGAAAGATATTATTGGCAAGCTCAATGCCAATTGGGAAGGCCCTTACATTATAACAAAGGTTCAGAGCAACGGTTCTTATCGTCTTCAAACACCAGTAGGGGAGATCGTTAAGAACCCATGGAATGCTTTTCACTTGAAAAAATTCTATCAATGAAATGTAAGCATCTGTTCATCGCATTTCAATGAATAAATCCACTTTTGCCTTCATCTCTGCTCAAACATGAATGGCTACTAAAGGTCCAATCCATCGACCTATAAATTATCAAAACTCTAGTCCCTTTGATAATTTAAATTTTGTTATGTTACAACATTAACAACTTAACTTGGTGCACTAGTCATTCCCTTCCCACGACCCACGCACAACATAACTCAATGGTATGCGACCTCATTCTCAAGCAGGTCCAACACTATGCACGTTACTTATTGTTTGCGGAGCCCATACAAGCAGACAAAACAAAATAAACTACAATGAAAGGTAAATCGTTGAATTTCCTTTTTACTTGATGAGATTCTAACAATTACAGGCAAAAGCAAAAGTAAACTAAGGCATGCAAGAAGAACTGTTTCAGTCCGTCCTGCTTGCAGCCATTCATCTCGTCTACCTGCCTTCTGAACGAGCTACTAGGACTCCCTGGAAACTAGCTGATCAGAACGGCTTAAATACAAGCTTATCAAGTACTGCTGTTCATTACAACTCCAAACAAAACAAATGATTGGTCACTCAACCTTACAAAATTCAGAAGATTGCTTTGAGGAAGGCCAAAGAAGACTTACTGCAAGAACAAGGAGTGCAAGAAGCAAACTTTGCACAAGGTCACCCAATACAAGAAGGTCGATACCAGGACTAGTTCACTGCTGCACAGATTGGTCGCCGGAACCATCAATCTCCATACGGCCACTGGCGACCTGGTCATTAGGGCCCGTCAAGGTGTCCTGAGCTGGCACCAAAGTTCCATCGGCACCACCTCGCGTCTCCTCTCCTTCGGGCGACCCCATCAAAGCTTCCTTCAAGTTGTCGCAGTAGGCCTTCCACGCTGCGCCATTCTCTTGGCATGCATGCTCCCAGTATTCGGCAGAAGCCTTGGCAGCAGCAGAATCTTCTTTCAACTGCTCCACCGCCTCCTTCAGCTGCTCCACCGTCTCCTTCAAAGCTGCGACCTGCGCATCCCTGTCCCTCACCTTGCAATCAGTAACAACAACAACGTTCTTCGCCTGCTCGAGCTTCTCATTGAGGTCCTTCAACTCAATCTCAGCTCGAACACCAACCTCAGCAACCAAACGCACCTCCTGGAAGCTGGCGTTGAGCTGCAAATACAAAACAGAGTTCAGTCAGCAAGGAACAAACACAACCAAAAAAGATTTATGATAAAACTCACCAAAGACAGCGCCGCGTTTATCTTGGAGCAGGTCACCAACAAAGTCTGCGACTTCACTGCTCGAGCATCAGCATCCAGAACGATACTCTCATTCACAGCCCAGGCGACGCAGGGGTCGTCAATAGCACTGTCGTTATCATATACGACATGCCTCTCACCACGGCCATCCAAATAGTCGAACGGCCCAGGACGAAACTCAGACGACACACCCTTTCCTTTCTCCGAAGGCCGAACAGCAGTCTTCCTGGACACAACAGACATCTCAGGAGATTTCACAAACTTGGGAGGAGCAGAGGACGGCATAGTTGGAGGCTCCACCAACTTCAGGTTCCCTGAAAGCGACCTCTTCTTCCCGGCCAAGGCAGGCAATTTAGGGAGTAAGGCCGGAGGGGATACGACTAGGGGGCTCGCCGCTACCTCCCCCTGGCGCGAGCTAACCCCAGATCGTTCTTTCTCCGACCTCCGAGCAGTGCTTCCAGATCGCTCTCTCTCCTCAGGCCTCGAGCTACCACCAGCTCGTTCCTTCTCCCCAGCACACGAGCTACCCCCAGAACGCCCAGCCTCAGCTTTATGTACAGAAGACATATGGGCCTTCTTCAGCGACTTCCTCCTCTCGAGCTCTTCTTCAACGGTTTTCGGACCACCTTTCGGAATAAAATGCTCCCTCAGGTGGGGTAAGAACCGTATCTTCCGACTATCAGCCCACAAACCAAAACCGTTCAGAGCCGACTTCAAGTCGTTCTTCCTCACCAAGTGGTCCAACACATCTTTCACAGTGATGTGCCACCTATGCAACTTATTCAGGTCGTCAATTACCCTCATATTTCTCCAGAAATTGCCATTCATCTGGCAGGGGGCTCGACCAATAGCATTCAACAAGTCGACCACCAAACAAGACAATGACAGCGTCAGCCCAGCTCGGAATTGGGTCAAAGTAAAAACAGTGGAGAAGGGATTTTTAGGTCGATACTCAGCAGAAAGTAAACGATCTCCTAAAAATCAAATCTCCAAATGCTCAATCGAGCTAAGACCATACTGCTTCCTAAACGCAAAATGCCTATTTACATACTTAAGGTTCACTACTCTACACATCGAGCCATCATCTCCTTCCACCATTTCCTCGTCAGACGAGTCCGCCCCATGAGAGCCGCTACTCTGAGGGTTGTCAGAATCCACACCATGAACGGGAGACAAGGCTTCAGAATGAGTCATTTCAGACTCATACTCCTCACCACCACCACCACTCAAATTATCATTTTGAGAGTCACTCAAGTCAGACATTTCTATCAAGCAACAGAAAAGAAAACAGAAGATGAAAGAAAAGAAAGAGAAGAAAATTAACCTCACGAGCTCTCAAGGTTCTTCAGATCGCAAGAGAAAAAGCGGCACCAATTCAAATTAAGGCGAGATAGGTAAACCCTTCTCAAGAGAGCTACAGTTTAAATACTGTAACACATACAATCCCAGCCATCAGTTCGAAACAGGTGAACGGCTGAGATCGAGCAGAGAATCCACATCTATTGCAGTTATTCTCCACTTAACAAACGATTCACATCCACCGTCGGATCATCCCACGTGCCACACAAAGACCATATCAGGCAAGAAGTGCGTCAGTTGCCATAACTGCACAGCTAGTTGCTCGAGGAAAATCCTCCACTTCCCCGTAAGAGCGCCATGATTACTGCAGACAAGCCTGCATGACTGCCACGTCCGCAAATTCAAAAAGCAAACTACAAATCAGCATCGATCAGAGTTCTCAGTCTTTTCAGCCCGACTACTACAGCCGACCTAAAAAGAGGGGGCTTATGTAGGGGTACTACATACTCCAACCAATCAAAAGCAGCCACGTGGCACAGTCATCCATCCATCAGGTCGCCACGGTCTCTACCTGCTAGTAGCTCGACCGCAACGACCCGACCACGCAACCAGCAGTGACCTGATCATACACACGCGCTCTCATTCAATGCACAGAATATTCTCGTCAGTTACATAATTAATTCACAAGGATGATCCTCGTGCGTTACACAATCAATCCTCATTATGACGGCGGAGAATCTGCAAGATCCACGATCCACGCCCTTCTACCTTCTATAAGAACAGAACTACGATGGCTTGATCTCTAAGTTCAATCCCCTCGAGCTAAGAGTACGTAGGCAATCTCGATCTCAACGAGGTGCAGCCACCCCGATCTCAAACATCCCCCTTTGGTCAAGTCTTCCAGCGACTTGATCTAGTAGTGCATTAATCTAGAAATAGGTTAATACAGTTTCTGTACGTAGCAAGTTTGTAAAGGTATGAACTACTAATGATATAGCATTTCTATTAGTTTGCATGTACTGTAAACTTTTTATTGTTTTTTTTTTCTACAATGCTCGTGTATTTGAAATTAGCCTATGTGGAAGCTTAATAATTTTTTTGTGCATTTAATTTAGATGTAGTTTAATTTTGAATTTGTAGTATGCCAATTGAGTAAGAGCTTAGGGTAATTGCAGTTTCCATGGTGTTAATAATGATGCAAGCAATGATGGTTTATCATTGGTATAGGACAAATAGAAGGCGATTTATCCCTATGGCTCCTTATATTAATAAGGATTTTGCGCACACTCAAAAGTTGAAGGAATTGTACATGGATTCCAATCGTGTTGGCCATGTTAATTTTAGGATGAAGTTATAGGGCTCTTCCATCATTTGTGTATTTGTTTAAAGCAATATGGCTTAGCAAAAAGTTGGTCTGTAACAGTTGAAGAACAAGTTGCTATATTCTTGTACACCATTGTGCATGACCAACATAATAGAACTGCCGTTAGTTTATTCTCTAGGTCTGGTGAAACAATAAGTTGGTATTTTTCCATCTAGTCTTAGAAGGAAGGCTTATGTTATATAAGGAAGTCGTTAAACCTACAACCATCGAAAATTCTCTGATTAACGATTGCACCTATGAGAACAATTTGCATCACTTTTTCTTATGCATAATAGATCAAACAAGAGTTTCATTTAGACGACGAATTGACCAACTTAAACCTTATGAAGAAATTTTTGGATTTTTATGTGATGTGAAGAAACTTAAATCATTAGATGATGATAGCTTAAAACAATCTTGTGAAAAGCTTGGAGACTTTTTACGACATGGTGAACTGTGATATTGATAGTATGGATTTGTTTTTTGAGTTGCAACTTTTAAGAGAATATATACACATGGATATAACAAATGCACTTGAAATGGTGAATTATCTAAATAGAATCTATTTTTTTTCTAAATGTTTATAGGGTTATTTTGTATTTCATCCCTCTAGAAGATAGTTAATTAGCAAATGGTCCCGAGTTTTTTGCTTATTTGTAAATAATCCCTTTTCTGTCAATTGACTGTTAGTCAACTTAGTTGACCAGAGTCAACCCATCCATTTTTTTAATGTCTAAACTACCCATGCACGTGTTTTTCACGTGACACTACTTAAACCATTAAAACCATTTTTTGGTTTTGTATTATCCACGTGTTAAGATTTCATTGGTTATCAAAATCTATGGTTAGATATTACGCCACGTCTTTACAACGGTAGTCGAGGATCTGGATTCAATCAAAGCATATCCTAAAAGAACTAAGTCCCAAAATCCTAAGTTTTTATTCTTTCTCTTCTACCTTACACTACACAGCCACCACTGTTTTCAACCACCACCTTCAACCTTATTCCACCATCATCAACTTTTCTTTCTCCATCATCAATTCTTCTTCTTCTTCTTTGTTCTTTCACTTTCAGTCTTCACTTTAACTTTCTTTGTGGTGATGATATGTGAAGTTCAGATCTTTGGTACTAAAACATCATTGAGAAGACCGTTGGAGCAATTTTTAAAGTATTGTCGTTTGAATGAGAAAAGAATCTTAGTTGCATAGTAAGTTTTTATCTTTTTGTTGTTTATTGTATTTATCGTTATTGTACTTGTCTTCTTCTCATCATTTTTTTTTCTTTATTGCAAACTTGTACTACTAGTGGGGTTGGATGGGGGACCATTGACATATTCAATACAACTGATGTTACCAAATTTGGGTTTCGAAAACCGTAATTTAATAATTGAAGAATGTTCGATCTGACATTAATAAATTAAACACTAATTATATCATTATTAACTAATTAAACCCTAATTAAGGTAAAAACCCTAAATTAAAACCTGATATTTCCTAAACCCCTAAATGAAACCCTAATTTTTGTTGGTAAATTTGGGGTTTTATCTAATATTAATAAATTATTACATCATTATTACCTAATTAACCTTAATTAAGGTAAAAACCCTAAATTAAAACTTGATTGTGATAACATGTATAAATTAAACCCTAATGAGAGTGAACTAAAAATACATTTTAGGAGTTTTAACTAAAATTAATAAATTAATTGAACCCTAATTTGATAGTAATCAGTAGTGGCTCTACAGTTTAGCAAAAGAGGCAGGTGCCTAAGGCCCCCAATATATCTCGGGGCCACATTATGTACTTCCTTTACGTATTTTTTGCTATTTGTTTGCTATTTTTTCTGATTTTTAAGATTTTTCCCTATTTTTAAGGTGTTTTTCCTTACTTTCAGATAGTTTCCCTAATTTTTAGGTGTATCTATATCTCATTTATTCATCTAATTTTTTGTAATTAAATAAAAATTTTATATTAGTATTATAAACTACCTAAATTTTTTTATGCCTGAGGCCCCCCATTTGCTTGAGCCGTCCCTGATAGTAATTGTAGGGGTTCAATTTACAGTTTATGTTGTATATGCTATAAAAGATTGATCACTAACATGATGTATAACATGTATAGTTTATAATGTACTGTCCCTTAGATAATGTACGTAGGTTTATTGTAACCCTATTGCAAATGTATGATAACACAAGTTACAGTTTATATTGTTTCATACTTATATATATGTTGGTATGTTGTCTAGGTATGAAACTTGCTACAAGGGAGTTTGTTATACATTATGGGACAAATGGGCACCTCATTTACCTGGACAAGTCATTGCCATGGATTACAAAGGTGGTAAGTCATATGATATGAAATTGGATGGTGATTTGTTATGCATGTTTGATTTGTGCAAGAATGTATGTGAGTTACTTGGTCAAGTGTGGACTCCAGATTGTAATGTGGTTGTGTCTTTTGTGTTAGAAGGTTGTTTGTCCAAGTTGTCTGATGATACACTTGTGTCTATTTGGAATGAGATGAAACCTGGAAGAGACAAGAAGTTTCATCTTTATGTGGGTCCTATCCCCATTTATGATTCAACCACTAGAAAGTCACCAAGACTCAACAAACTTTGTACCCAATATACCAATACTCCTGACAATCCAATAACACTTGATTGTGAGAGACAATTTAAATCACCTAGACTGAGTCCAAGTTTTCCTATCATATTATCTCCTGCTCCAATTCAGTCTTCCATCTCTCCAAAAAATAAAGGAAAAGCTTCAGTCCACCAAATAAACCTTCAAGGGTAAACACATCCATTTCTCATCCAGTTTCAGAAAACTTTGACACTTCAACTAGAAAACTATTGATATTTGAAGGTGTTGGGAAAATATATTCAACTCAGCCATTAACTGACAGTCTAATTTCTTAGATTAGTTTTCCGACAAAAGCTTGTCAGTCCACATCACCTTCACATCTTACACAACCCTCACAAATTGTTGAAGATGTTTTGAAGGATTGGGAAGGTGTTATACAAACTGGTATTGTGTTTGATGACAATGGAGGGTTAGAAACAATAGAAGAAGATGAAGAAGGTAATGAGGAAGATGATCTAATATATGTTAATTTTGATGGCAGTGACGATGATAATGATAGGCTTGGATTCAATCCTGAAGAGTTATTTGGGCCACAAATTAACCTTGAATAAGGGTATGTGAGCTGTCATTCATCAGAAGATAGTGAAGATGAATACAAACCTAAAGAAGATGAAGGCAGTGAGCAAAATGCAGACTATGACGTTGAAGAAGTAGAAGATGAAACATTTAGTGGTTTAGTTGATGAGAATGATCCTAATTTGGTGGATGTGGAGACATAGTTGATTTTGTCCAGAATACAAAGAATTTGTATGAAAAAAGAAGATAGGGAGAGGGATGATGAACAAAATGTTACAAAGATGTATGAGTTACTCCCTAATCAACAATGGACACTATGGATGATGCCAAAAATTATTTTAAGCACTATGCAATTGCAAACAAGTTCTCCTGAAAGCAAGTTAAAAATGATAATGAGAGGTTGAGGTTAAAATGCAAAGGTGAAGGATGTCCTTGGAAAGTTAATGTTATATTGAAGATAGACAGACACACTAATTAATTAAGGAAGTATGTGGACAAGCATACATGTGTGAGTGATGGGACAGATAAATATGTTCAAGCAAACTATAGGTGGGTGGTAGATAGGATGCAAGAAATGTTTGAGAGACATCCTGAATTTAGTCCAAAAGATATACAAGATGAGATTCAAAGTGAACATGTGGTTAATGTTGGATATTTTGTGGCTTGGAAAACAAAACAACAAATGATGAAGAACATCAATTGCAGCTTCGAAGATGGATACTTGCAGTTACCTGAATTGGAGAGACAAGTTTTAAAAGCTAATCCAAGAAGTTTTGTAGGTATTTTGTCGATGATAATACAAGTGAGTTTGAAGGTTTTTTCCTTGTATATGAGACATCACTCAAGGGTTGGGTAGCAGGTTGTAGGCCTGTCATTGACCTTGATGGTGCACATCTAAAGGGAAAGTATGGTGGTTTTGTGTTGAGTGCAATGGGAATTGATGGGATGAATGGATTGTTTTCATTTGCTATCTATATATGTAGAGTTGAAAACAAAGCATCATGGATTATGTTGCTAGGGTTACTGCAACAAGACATAATGAAACACAAAGAGCAAGTAACCGTCATTTCTGACAGACAGAAAGGATTGATTCAAGTTGTACAAGAGAATTTTCCTAAAGCTAAACACAGGTACAATTTTCTAACTTCTTAAAATTGTTTTTAAGTTTGTTAATGTTTGAAAGTCACATCTCATGATTTAAGTTTCTATGTTGTAGGTATTGTTTTAGGCACATGTATAAAATTTTTAAAAAAAAGTTTAAGGCAAGTCATTTGGAGAAGTTGGCATGGGGGGCAGCAAAAACATACAAGGAAACTGAGTGGGGCAAGTTCATGGATTCCATGGAGGAAAAAAAATAAAAATTTAACGTTGGCAGTATAACAAAAGCTTACCTCGTTACCCTTTATGCTCGAACACGTGGCAACATCACACAATTTTAATCCAACGACCAAGATATGATCCTTTTACATGTGGCTTAGGGTTTTCATTACTGCTTAACCCCCCACATTAAGTCATTTTCCATATTTGATTCCAGCAAAAACGACAATAAAGGAATGATGAACACGATGAAGATGTTAAAGATTTAAGGAAAAATTTCGGCGTGATTTCTTACTAAAAATCAATTAAAAATCAAGACTTACCTTCTCTGTACATTTTTCAAACTAAGAACAACTTCACATTGTTATTTGAACAATGTCAAACTCACAAAGGTACACAATTTCTTGTTTTATTTGTTTTTGAACTTTATCTCAAGTTAGGTTTTTGCTTATAAGTACACAATTTCTTGTTAAATATCATGATTTGGTTAAATTGTTTAAAACTGTATCTCAAGTTAGGGTTTTGAGGTTTGGGTTTTTGACTTGATTTTGTAATTAGGTATTGTCTTTAGGTTTTTGTAGTTGATTTTGTACTTATAGTTTTGAACTCGACACTGTAGTTAGCTTTTTGAACTTTCAAATTGTTATTTAAAGTTTAGATTCAGCCTTTTGTACTTTGTTTTTTACTTAAAATTTTGAACTTTGTTTCAGCTTGTTGTTTTGTGTTTAAAATATTGAACTTGGGTTTTGAACTATGGAATGGTTTGTGCTTGTACTTTTTGTAGGAAAATGGAGGATGTTAAGTTTTTAGAGTTTTAAATGGTGGGACATGGGAAGAAGGTCCACCACACTTTTTCCCCACTAGAGAATTTATACCAGTGCAGTTCAAAAATGGTAAAATGTTGCCTGCAGAATGGGTAGATGTTGGATTATCAGAATTTCCTACTTATAAATATCTTGGTGTTAAGTCAACTGAAAGTTCAATGCCCTGGGATGGAGATAAAACATCCATTATAGACATTGTTAAATGGATGAGTGAGGGCGTACCTGAGTGTGTAGGGAACTGTGTTAATATATATTGGTTACGGGGAAAACAGAGGTATCATATTGTAAAGGATGTTGACCTTATTTATTTCTGGTATCATGCATCTAAGAATGCCGATGGTTATACGGAGATTATTGCAGACATTGAACAAATACCTCCATTGGCTGTTGATCCAACCTTTGCTAAACACATATCAAACACTACCACCAACACAGATCCCATAAACTGTGATGATCCTACAGATTGTGAAGACATAGATGACACACCAATTGTAAGAAGTCCTAAAAAGAAGAAGAGGGGAACTCCTAACAAAAAAAAAAAAAAAAAAACTCCTAAAAAGAAAGTTATTACTCCCAAAAAGAAGGTTGTTACTCCTAAAAAGAAGAAGACACATGTGACAAAGACTAGTGTAAAGAAGATGACAATAGAAGAACCACAAGGGGGGACCATGAGGTTGATTGTGAAAAGAGAAAGAAAAAATTGCCAGTAAAGAGAAAAGTATGCATCGATGGGGAGGAATTTGGTGGACAACATTCAGTAGGTGAGTTTATTTATTATATTTTACATATACAACTGTTATTATCTATTGTAGGCATGTTTTATTAATAAGCATTAATTAAAGACATTGTTTTATATTGTGACAGATATTAAACCAAGTGATGGTGAATGGAACCATGAAAATGATGAACCTTTGAATTGGGATGACTATGAGGACTTTGCAACAGAAGAAGGTGACCAAGTGTTTTTCATTTTATATGTACTCTTAGTTCAATAAATATATTTGTTTATTATTATTTGACTTAACCACCCAGACTAATATTAACATCATATTTGTATATATTAGTGTCTCCCCCAGAAGAAATTCATCCAGATATTGCTTCAAAATTTGCTTGTGGTGATGATAAAGAGAATGTACATCCCTCTTTTGAAGGTAATATGTTCAAAAATTATTTTGACTTAACCCCCATGTGTGTTATTTGTAACTTTGTATGCTTATAACCTTAAATGGTAAATACAATTACAGATGTTGGAGATGTAGATGGTCAGACAAGTAAGGAAGGTTTTTCTGGTGTTGAAGCATCCACAAACAATGGTGAAGGTAAGAAAAAATGGCATTATATTGTTATTTGACTTAACCCCCCTATTTTATTTTAAGAAGGTGGACAAAAGCTTTATTTTATTTACTTTATTTTTTGTTAAAGATGCACAACCTGGTCAATCACAGAATGAAGATGAGTCATTGACTGCAGAATTTCTTGGCAAAATCTACAATTTGGACTAAATTAATGCTGATGATGAACAATACTTGGAACCAGATAAGGAAGATGGAGAAGTTCTTAATAATTTTCAAAATCCAAGTGTTGATGGTGAAGGTCCTACAGACTATGCAGAAGTTGATGGAGAAGGTCATAGAGACTATGTAGAAGTTGATGGAGATGTAGATGGGGATTTCATTAGGAAGACTGATATGTTAGAGGAAGATGATGTTGTGCCACATAATGAAGATGGTTTAAAACTTTTCTTGAACCAAACTTGGCCAGATGTCTATGCATGCAGACAACACTTGAGAGATTATGTTATTGATAAGAAGTTTGAATTTACCCTCAAGAAAAATAAAAAAAACCAAGTTGGTTTTGCTTTGTAAGCAATATCCTGTTTGCAAGTGGAGGGTTAGGATTTCCAGAATAAATGATGAGCATACAATAGAGTGCAAGAAAATTGGAGGAAGGCACACTTGTATTGGTGATGTAAATGATAAGAATTCAGTGGCAACTACACCCTGGATTGACTCAAAGGTTTAACAAGAGATGAGACTTCACTACAAAACATTCAAGCCACATAACATTCAAGAACATATAAGACATCATTGGAAGACATGTGTGACTTATTGGCAAGCATGGCATAGCAGGATCCTTGCTCTTGAAAATAATTTTGGGAATTATGAAGAATCCTATGGAAAAGTTACAGAGCTGTGTAGGCAGATCTTATTGTCGAACCCTAGCAGCGTTGCTGCTTATTCAAGGGATCATTTGACAGGTACTTTCAAGCATCTGGTTGTTGCATTCAAAGCAAGGATAGATGGATTCATTAATGGATGCATACCTTTTCTTGGTATTGATGGTTTCTTTTTAAAGGGTAAATATGGAGGTGAGTGCTACTACATATTGTTAATGTATTTTTATTTGACTTTACCCCCCCCCCTCCCTTTTTTAATTGTGATTATACATTTGTCTTTTGTTATGCTAGGTGCTTGTTTGACAATGATTGCATTGGATGGTAACAATGGTATGTTTCCCATTGCTTATTACATTGGTTTAGGTGAGGATACATTCAATTGGAAGAAATTTCTTCAAGACATGCACCCATTTGTTAGTAAGCACAAAGAGCCTTTGACATTCATGTCAGATAGGCAAAATGGGTTAATTGATGTTGTGTCTAAGGTTTTTCCCGATAGTTATCAAAGGTTTTGTTTTAGAAACATGGTAAAGAACTTAAGGATAAGGTATAGAGGGGTGAATCATATTGTATGGACTGCATCTAGAGCTTATAGGGAGTGTGATTTTGAGAAACACATGGAAGAGTTGAAAGAAGTTGATAAAAAGGCTAGAAATTACATGGATGGTGAACCTGGAGGTTTATGGGCAAGGGCATATTTTAATCTTGTGGCATGCTCAGATCATAACACTAACAACTTCACTGAGTGTTTCAATAGTTACATACTTGAAGCTAGGGACAAGCCAATTGTGAGTTTGGTTGTGAAGATCCAAACACTGTTGATGAAACTTATATATCATAGAAACAATCTTTATAGTGGATAGGAGACACATGAGATTGAAACAATGTCTGGGCTTGTACCTAGGGTGCAAAAAGAGATTTCAAAAATGGAGGCCATGAGGTTTGACTATGATGTGTGTGTGTTGGGGGGGGGGGGGGGTAGTTTCGCACACTTCCAAGTCAATCACAAATATTCAATTCAATGGTTTACCGTGGATTTTTGGATGAAAGAAAATGCTTATGTAAGAAATGGGAGTCACAGGAATCCCTTGTGTTCATGTTGTGGCAGTTATCTACCCTAGAAGAATTCCATATATTCAGTAGGTTTGTTTTGACTTAACCACCCCACCCCCCTTCAATTTGTTAACTCTTCAATTTATTATATTCTATTTGTTTAACTTAACCACTACCTCTTTTGTAGGTATACACATCCATATTTCACTGTTGCATATTCTAAGAAGGCATATCAAGGTTATATAAGACCAATCAACCATGAAATTGAGTGAAAAAAGGTAATTTGACTTAACCCCCCTTAGGTGTGTGCCCTTTTTAATATTTATTTGACTTAACCCCCTTTATGGCATTTTAAAAAAAAATTAAATACTTTTTTTTTACTTAATAGTGATCTTTTGTGTGCTTTTGAATATTTATTTGACTTTATCCCCCCCCCCCCCCCCCTTTTTACTTAATAGTCACCTTTTAATACTTTTTTACTTAATAATCACATTTTTCTTTAGAGTTATTTTGTATTTGGTTCCTCTAGAAGATGGGTAATTAGCATTTGGTCCAATCTTTATCGTTTATTAGTAAATGGTCTATTTTCTGTTACTTGACTCTCAATCAACCCAGTTGACCAGAGTCGAGGCATCTATATTTTCTTAATGACCAAACTACGCTTTCACGTGACTAGCATGTGACAAAACTTAAAACTCAAAAACAATAATTTAGTTGTTTATAGACATGCAAAATTAGTTTATAGTCCTCCTTTTTCATATTTCGTTTTAAATATAGTCCCTATAAACAATATCGGAAATAACCATGGAAGTTATCTTATCGGATTGAAGTTGAACATGTAACCACCTCCCATGGAATTTCTAGAATTTTCTTCACTTGATTGTCATCTTCACTTGTAAACACAAGAGAATAAACTTCTAAAGATTCCATGGGTGGTGGTTACATGTTCAACTTCACTCTAACTAAGGTAAGATAACTTCCATGGTTATTTCTACTATTGTTTACAGGGACTATATTTGAAAGGAAATATGAGAAAGGATGACCATAAACTAATTTTGCAGGTCTACAAACAACTAATTTCTGGTTTTTGAGTTTTAAGTTTGTCACATGCTAGTCACATAAAAGGGTAGTCTGGTCATTAAAAATATATGGATGCCTTGACTCTGGTCAACTGGGTTGACTGACAGTCAAGTGACGGAAAAAGGACCATTTACTAATAAATGATAAAAATTGGATAAAATGTTAATTACCCATCTTCTAGAGGGTCCAAATACAAAATAGCTCGCCATTTTCTTTACTTTCGAGTTTTTATTTGACTTAACCGACCTTTTTTTACGTAATAGTCACTTATTAATACTTTTTTACTTAATAATCATATTTTTCTATACTTTTTAATATTTATTTTGACTTAACCCCTCCTTTTTTTTACTTTATAGTCACCTTTTAATACTTTTTTACTTAATATTCACTTTTTTCTGTACTTTTTAATATTTATTTGAGTTAACCCCCCTTTTCACATTTTTAATACTTGTTTACTTAATCACCTTTTTTATACTTATGTTGTGACGGATTCCTTTGGAAGAGTTGAATGTTTTGCCTCCTATAAGGAAAAAACAACTTGAGAAAATTAAGAAGCAAAGAAGGATTGATGCTTATGAAGCTGAATACAGGAAAAAAGAGGAATGATAAGAGGTGTGGAAATTGTGGAGAATATGGTCACAATATTATAGGTTGTCCAAATCCACCAGAACAAGACCGAAACCAAACTATGGATGATGAACCAATTGTAAAGAATAAAGGGGGAAAACCAAAGATCAGACCAGAGAGAGTTGTTTGGGATCCTGAGACTGGAACAACTAAGGTGTTGCCAAATAAGGGAGCAGGTACTTCAAGCTGCAAAGACTGCAAAATAAGCAGCTGCAAATGTTAGTGGTGGAAGGGGAAGAGGTAGGGGTGGTGGTCATGATGGTAATGTAAGTGGTGGACGAGGAAGAGGTAGGGGTGGTGGTGATGGTAACGTTAGTGGTGGAACGGGAAGAGATATGGGTGGTGGTCGTGATGGTAATGTTAGTGGTGGAAGGGGAAGAGGCAGTGTCGTATATGAGATTTTGGTGGCCTAAGATTTTTTTTTATATATTCTTGACGACACATAGCAGTGACGCTCTTTGTGGCTTTACGTTTATATGAAATAACATGGAAAAAAAATAATATATATATATATATATATATACAAATATCAAAAAATTGAAGAACACTAACGAAATACAAGTTCATTCTGTTTCTTTGGTCGTTTTCTTTTACTAGCACCAGATTCATGTTTTCTTTTAGGAGGTATGGTAAGAATTTATCAAACAATTATGCAAATTACTAAATTAGATATATTTATTAATCTCCACAACCATATCTATTTTTATTTTTAAGTACTTAAGAATTTTATAAAAATAAAATTGATACCTAACAAAATTTATGATTAACAGTAAACAAAAAAACTAAAAAAATATATATAAAAACTAAATCTAATTGTAGTTAATTATTAAATTTAAAGATTTACTTAAAGTATATGTTGGATACAAATTTTTGCTATAATATTTTTAATTAGTGGTAGAGTAGAGCAGTAAAGAGAGGAGATTTTTCGATTAGCATATGTTGTTTTTTTTTTCTTTTCTTTTTAGCGAAAAAAGAGAGATCAGAGCCCACGTCTACTCATTAAAAAGGGCCTGAAAGTTGAGCCTTCTATAAAATAAAAAAAATAAAAAGAAATAAACCTACATGGGCTAAAGGAACAGGAGGCCCTCAAGGTTTGGTGGCCCAAGACGACTGCCTAGCTCGCCTAGGCCCAAATATGGGCCTGGGAAGAGGTAGGGGTGGTGGTGATGGTAATGTTATTGGTGGAAGAGGAAGAGGTAGACCAAGAATGGGAGGTAATCTAATTGGCAGCCAACCTGCAGACCCTAGTACACCACCAGCAATGGAAGATGTCACTCCTCAGTCCCAACCCACTCAGCCAGAAGTTTTTATAGGCCTCCACAGCATAATTCTAGTAGGTATTTCAGAGTTCCAGACCAAAGGAATCCACCTCCAAGGACTTCAACTAGACTTGCAGAAATGTTTGCAGTGTTGGAGAAGAAAGTTAGGGCAACAGATCAACCATCAAGCAGTGAAGCAAAAGACCTTGGTTAATGTTTCATGGATTATATCAGACAATGGGTTTTTTTTTTTGTAATTTGGTAGAAATTGTTTGTTTTGGTTTTGTTGTGTATTTTGGATGGTAATGTGTAACGTTTTGGACACAACAATGTTATTGAGACACTGTGTGCAATTTTACAGCACACTTCAGACAATGTGTATCCAGGTCTTTTGATGAATTAATGAAATGTCATTGTTTTGGTTACAATGTGCATTTTACAGCACACTATTGTTATGTATTTTACATCACACTTCCATTTGTGTTTTGCAACACTTTTAGAACTTGTGTTTTGCAACACTTGTAGCACTTGTATTTTACATCACAGTATAGGACTTGTATTTTACAACACACTATAATAAGCACTAGAATAGAAATTTTATAACTCATAGTTCAAATAATAATCACATTGCATTGCATTGCATTGCTTTACAATTCGTTTTACACACTCATTCATTCAATTGAAGTTTTTTAACCACTTTACAAATGCTTTCAACAGTACCTTCCACACTCATAGGAATCTTCCCATTAATATGTAGCTTCACATTATCTTCCTTCACATCAACCACATTTGCAACTCTTTTAACCTTTTGCAGCTCCATCACATCCACTTCATCTATCCATTTAAAACCATTACAGCCTTGTGCGTGTGCCTTGCACCTGAGGAACTTCCTATCATAATTTTCATCTGTCTTGCTCACAAATACGCTCATTGTACTAGGACAACCATCAACAAATGAAAAGTTTCACCAAATACAATCTTTGGAGAAATGATCTTTTTCTTTGCACAACCAGCATTGAGTCTGAAAAAATAAAAAAAATAAATATCAAACATAGGTAGTATTTCACTTAACATTAAAATAACAGTTTCTAGAAAACCCCCGATTGTTTGTGCCTTTCTTTGCAATCACCCCTCCCCCCTTACAGAAATAAGTCCTGATGAAGAAGATGAAGTGCACAGTTAATATAAACTTCAATTTCACAAAATATTGTGTAAAACATAAACCCTAGCTTGACTATTTGCCCCATACTCCATCTTGTTAGCTTTAAATTCCAGATCTAGAGTTTGAATTCCAACTCTAGGGTTTGAATTCCAAACAAACAGGAAGAAGAAGGAAGAAGAAATAATGGAGAACAAAATAAAGAAGAAGGAAGAACAAGAAGAAATAATGGAAGAACAAGAAGAATGAGAAGAAAATTTTGTTTTCCAAAGCTGGGATTAGTGAAGAACAAGCAACGGTCGACTCAGATTTAAGGAGGTTTGATTCACTAGAAAACCAAGGTGGAGCAACGGTCGTAAAAAGGATCAGATCTTGGTCGTTGGATTAAAACTGTACGATGTTGCCACGTGTTCGAGCATAACGGGTAATTGGATAAGCTTTTGTTATACTGTCAACATTAGAATTTTATTTTATTTATTTATTTTTTTTGGGGGGGGGGGGGGGGGGGGTTAAGTTTAAAGAATGGGGGAGCGGTATTTTGGGAAAAAAAAATACAAATAGGCGTTAAAATTGGACAGGAGCTGACAGAGGAGGGCCAAAGTCCAAACTTGGACAAATGGGGGGGGGGGGGGGGGGGGGGGGGGGAGGGTATTCAAAATGTGGACATAATTGGGGGGGGGGGGGGGGGGGAGTTAAGTCTAAATTTCCCAAAGCTAGAGAATGGTTTACCACAGAACCAAGAAGGTTGTGGGCAAGAGCTTATTTTGACCAAGAGCTAACGTTAAAATGCGATGTTGTCACAAATAACTTTAGTGAGTCATTCAATGCTTGGATATTGAAGGTAAGAGACAACCCCTGAACAGGTTTGTTGACAAGTATAACTTGTCTCTCATGGGGTTGATTCATGATAGAAGAGTTGTTGCTAGGGTGATGAAGGATGGGGACTTAAATCCACATGTTAATCATGTCATTGAGAAGACTGCATTGAAGTATAAGAAATTCAACCTTCATGGGATTGCTGATCAAAAAATTTGTACCATCCACATCAACTCAAAGAAGAAGTATACAGTGGAGTTGGATTTGATGAAGTGTTCATGTTGCGTATGGCATCTTACATGCATCCCATGTGTTCATGCCATATGTGTTATAAAGACTAGAAGAGAACACATGAGAAAGTAAGTATTTGATTCCATCATTATTTACTGTATGTATTATTAATTAAATAATCAAAATATATTATTTTAATTTTGTTTATATCTTTTTTCCTGTCAGGTTTTGTAGTCCATATTTCTATGCAGAAGCATTTAAGGCCACATATGCAGGACACATAATACCTATTGAAAATGAAGAAGACTAGGGCAAGGTTTGTTAAGTTTGATCTTAATGAATTTAACTTATAAGTTTGGTATTAACTAATATTTGATTGTGGACAGGTTCATGAGACAAAACTTGTGCTACCACCACCATTCAAGACTGCACCTGGGAGGCCTAAGACTCAAAGAATAAGAGATGATGATAAGATAAAGCAGGCTAGAAAGTATACAAAGTGTGGGAGAGCAGACCACAATGTAAGAAGGTGTGACAAGTTGCATGCAGCTAAAGCAAGGGATGCAAAGAAAAGATCAAGTCAGGGTTCAATATCAGAATTAAGATAAGGTCTGTAACCCTAATTTGGAGTTTTAATTTATTTATTAAAATATTCATACAAGATTACAGATACTAAATAATTTGGAATATGTTTTGGGGTTTTTTTTAGTGAGGCAAAGAAATGATGAAGACAATGAGGCTCATCACACAACTGAAGGAGGTGGAAGGGGTAGCAGAGGTGGTAGAGATAGCAGGGGTGGTAGAGCTCAAAATGGAAGGGGTGGTGGGGATGGTGGTACTGGTAGAAGTGGTAATGGAGGAGCAAGTTCTAGTGGAGGTGTAAAAATTAGAGGTGGTATAAGACCAAGTGGTGGAGGAGGGTGGTATGTCAGCAGGGGAAAGATTCCTACACCAGTAAGATCTGCACCTAACCCTAACTGTGAGCCATTAACTTAAAGTCAAAACATGTGAAAGTCTTAGATAGTATTTTGATATTTTGGTCTTTTGGTTTTCTGATATACAATGGTTCATTTTGTTGGCTAATGGTTTAAAAATAATATTGTGAAACAATCTTGTTGAAATTTGGTTGTATCAGACAATATGTAATGGTTTGTGTTGTGTTGAAACTATGGTTGTATCAGACAATGTAATGGTAATGTTGGTTTTGTTATGAAATATTTTTTGCGTTTTCTGTTTTACATGATATTTTGTTATGAGATATTCATTGATGATATTTTATGCTAAATTTGTGACTCTAATTCAATCATTTAACCCTTGTTTTTTATTTCATTACATACCTTTTTTTTAGAGTTATTTTGTATTTGGTCCCTCTAGAAGATGAGTAATTATCATTTGGTCTAATCTTTATCGTTTATTAGTAAATGGTCTATTTTCCGTCACTTGACTGTCAGTCAACCCAGTTGACCAGAGTCAAGACATCCATATTTTCATAATGACCAAACTACCCTTTCACGTGACTAGCATGTGACAAAACTTAAAACTCAAAAAACACAATTTAGTTGTTTGTAAACATGCAAAATTAGTTTATAGTCCTCCTTTTTATATTTCGTTTTAAATATAGTCCCTGTAAACAGTAATAAAAATAACCATGGAAGTTATTTTACCGGATTGAACTTGAACATGTAACCACGACCCATGGAATGTCTAGAATTTTTCTTCACTTGATTGTCATCTTTACTTGTAAACACAAGAGAATAAACTTCTAGAGGTTCCATGGGTGGTGGTTACATGTTCTATTTCACTCCTACTAAGGTAAGATAACTTCCATGGTTATTTCCATTATTTTTTACATGGACTATATTTGAAACGAAATATGAAAAAGGAGGACTATAAACTAATTTTGCATGTTTAGAAACAACTAAATTGTGTTTTTTGAGTTTTAGGTTTTGCCACGTGCTAGGCACGTGAAAGGGTAGTTTGGTCATTAAGAAAATATGGATGCCTTGACTCTAGTCAACTGGGTTGACTGACAGTCAAGTGACGAAAAATGGACCATTTACTAATAAACGATAAAGATTGGACCAAATGCTAATCACCCATCTCCTAGAGGGACCAAATACAAAATACCCCTTTTTTTTATTTCATTACATTCATATGCACATATGCACTACACAGATAACACTCAGCATTTATACAAAGCTATCTAAATAGGGGCACAACTTGGCTGAATGTCCAACATCACTGTATAGTTCACATTTTTCTTCTTCTAGGAGCTTACTTGAAACCATTAGCGTTTCCAAAAGTCCCTTGGATGTTTTAGCTTGTGCATCTGAATCTTCTTTAGCTGCAGCATCTTTAGTTCCAGCATCTTTACTTTCATGTTTATAAACCTCAAAAAAAAAAAATTGTTTTTGGTCCTCATTTTACATATTTCGTTTCAAGTATGGTCCCTGTCACTAATAATGGAAAAATCTATAGAAGATATCTTATCTTTGGTGGAGTGAAGTTAAACATGTAACCTCCCCCCCCATTGAAGCTTCAGATGTGTTTTTTCTTGTGTCTGTGGGTAAAGATAGAAAGCAAGAGAAAAGCTTGGTTTAAATAGAAAATTTTTAACGTATCTATATTTTCGACCATTAGATTGAGTTAGCTGGATCTTGACACGTGGATGAATAAAAGAAAATTTATTTTTTATTGTTTAAGTTGTGTCACGTGGTTCGCAACGACTCTCTAATATAGACCGTTGGATAAAGTTAACCAAATCTTGACATGTGGATAATACAAAACCAAAAAATGGTTTTAATGGTTTAAGTAGTGTCACGTGGAAAACACGTGCATGCTGGGTAGTTAAGACATTAAAAAATATGGATAGGTTAACTCTGGTTAACTAAGTTGACTAACAGTCAATTGACAGAAAAGAGATTATTTGCAAATAAACAAAAAACCTGGAACCATTTGCTAATTAGCTATCTTTTAAAGGGACCAAATACAAAATAGCCTATGTTTATATTGCCTACAGAATATTATTAACAATACCCATAACGGTTGCTTTCACGGAAAGAAGTTTTTCAAAAGTAGAACTAATAAAAACATACTTAAGAACTATGTCCCAAGAAAGATTGAGTGGATTAGGTATATTATTTATTGAAATAGACATATTGGAGAATCTTGAATATAAAAACATAATTAGTGAGTTTGCATCTCAAAGAGTAAGAAGGATAAATTTAATCGATGAATACCATATAATAAATCTTTCAAAAAATAAAAATAAAAATAAAATAAATCCGCCAATGTAGTTATAATTGTTGATCATATCCTCCTATGCCATGAAGTTCTTTACTCATTTAAAAAGAAAGAAATAAGGGTTGGATGATTAATAATATATTGACTTCAATAAAGCTTGATAGACTGAGTTGGGAGTTTCTTGAGTAATGCTTAACTAAATTGGGGTTTGATTATCTTTGGATCAAGCTTGTGATGTATTGTGTGTGCTATGTGGAAATGAATGTCTTAGTTAATGGCTGTCACAGTTCTTTCTTTAAGCCTAAATATGGACTAAGGCAAGGAGACACACTCTCCCCTGTTCTTTTCATCATTGCCTTAGCAATTTTCTTTGCTCATCGGGGTTTTGCTCACCAAGCTCCCCACCCCGTTAAGATGCTTCCATGTGGCACTAAAATTTTGTTAAAAACTTTTCTATAACCTCCATTATTTTTTCTAATTAATTTGCCTTTGCCTAATTAAAGAGTTTTAAAAATAAGGATACCAGATTTTTCTCTCTCCTTCTTTCTTTTTCTTCTCCAACGGAAAAAATAGTTCTGAACTCTCCTCTCTCTCTTTAAATTCCTCGATCACAGAGTACCAAACACAAAGAAAATATTTCTGAGGTTTTGAACTTTTCAATGAGAGGTGAGTAGACTTACTAACTTGTTTTAATTTTTAATTTGATGTAGCATTGGTAATTTGATTTACAGCTTGTCTAACCATTGCCTTTGTAATAGTCAGTTTTGTTTGGCAATAGCGTATTTGTCACGTTTGAACAAACGAATTAAGAATAACTTAGTTTAACATGAAAAATATTTTTATTAATTGAAAAAGGTATCATTTAAATCTATCGTACGTATCTTGTTATGTTGCAATTACATTAGGTTTGTTGAGGACTAACAAAGACTTGATTACTAGATGGAGAATGAAACCACAAAAGAAAATACAATTTTTGAAAAAATTGGCATTGGTTTTGAAAATAATGAAGCTTCTGAACAAATTGAGGATTTCAATGTTGTCGATCATGGAAATAAATATCGTGATTGTAGAAGTCGAACTCCAACGTGTAGGATGATATTTGATACCGACTTGGATGGATATAACTTTTATAATAGATATGCCAAAAATGTTGGATTTAGTGTTAGAAAAAATCACATGCATTCAAACCCTAACCCTAGATTCTTAGGGTTTTTTGAATATGCAATAATTTTGGTGTAATTTCAGCATAAATTCACTTCAATTGCATCATATTGTAATTTTTAGGTGTTGAACTGTTGAAATTAATTTTTTTTTTTTCAAACCCTAACCCTAGATTTTTTAGGGGTTTTCTGATATAACATTTTTCAATGTAATTTCAATTGAAATTCACTTTAATTGCATGTAATTGTAATTTTTAAGGTGTTGATTGTTAAAATTTTAATTTTTTTTTTCAAACCCTAACCCTAGATTTAAGGGTTTCTGATATAACATTTTTTGAATGTAATTTCAATTGAAATTCACTTCAATTGTATGCAATTGTAATTTTAAGGTGTTGAATTGTTAAAATTGTAATTTTTTTTTTCAAACCCTAACCCTAGATTTTACGGGTTTTCTGATATAACATTGTTTCAATGTAATTTCAATTGAAATTCACTTCAATTGCATGTAATTGTAATTTTTAAGGTGTTGATTGTTAAAATTTTAATTTTTTTTTCAAACCCTAACCCTAGATTTTAGGGGTTTTCTGATATAACATTGTTTCAATGTAATTTCAATTGAAATTCACTTCAATTGCATGTAATTGTAATTTTTAAGGTGCTGAATTGTTAAAATTTTAATATGTTTTGGATCTGTTTGAATTGTTGCAAACTTAATTTAATAATTTCTTGAATACATTACTTTGGATTCCATTACTGTAATGACTTGTTGATACTTGTTTTTTATTTTGCAGACGAGTTTCGTTTGTGTCAGGTTGGTTCTATTTGTTTGACACTATTTATATTTATTTTTTGGATGTTGTTTTTCAAATTATATTGTTGTACAACAACGATTGATATATCGTTTTTATTTTTTGCAAACTTTCATTTTCATCTACCCCACTCTCAGTACCAGGTATGACTTTATCTTTTTTATTGTTGGTTCTAAACAGTGAATTGTTTAGTAATGTATATTAGTTTTTGCCAGCATTGCTCTCTCATCCTTCCAGTCTCGCTTTCTCTCGTCGTTTGTTGTCTCGCTTACTGTCTAGCTTAGGTGCTCAAGGTTTGTTGTTTCTCCGTTCTCACATAATAAATGCTGACATATTGTCACATTTTTTTGTTATATTATAATTGTTTTAGCATATAAATGCTAACTAAATATTGCTGCCATGTTTTTAGTATCAATTCTTTAGGCTAATATATATTTTTTTTTTTGTTATATTGTAATTGTTTTAGTCTATAAATGCTAACTATATATTGCTGCCATGTTTTTAGTATAAATTCTGTAGACTAATGTATTGTTGCCATGGTTATTTAATTTTTTTAGAATCACACTAATTAGAACTGTTTAGAATCACACTATTTAGAACTGTTTAAAATCACACTATTTATTAATATTGTTTGCAATCACACTGTATATGTGATTGCGACAACTATACCCGAAAATAAACCTCCTATATTCTAATTAAAAAACAAAATGAATATGAATTCATAAATTGAAATCTGATAACCCATCATGTTAAAAGCTTTTTAATTAATAATTTTTAGATAATGGGTAAGTATTCTTATTACGTTGTGCGTCGTGGGTTTTGTCCGGGTATCTACACTACTTGGGAAGAGTGCAAGACACAAACAGACGGATTTAGAAACGCTGATTGGCGTGGTGCTTATACTATTGTCGAAGCAAGACATTTGTTTCAGCAACAACTTACGAATGGATTCTGTCAATCATCTCGTCCTATATGTGATCCCCAACATCTTTTGTCCCAGCCTTTTATTCATGCGCCACAACTTCCCGAGTAATCTGGTCAATCTTACCAATCTATCGCTCAATCTCAGACACCTGTACCTCCACTAGTCGGTGGTCAACACTTAAACATTGGTGGAACAAACAATGTTGTGGTCTTGGACGACTTTTGGTGGTTTGTCAAGAAGTTGGTGTTAGTGATGCTAGTTGTTGTAATTGCACTGTTGATTAAGTTGTTATTTGTACTGTGAGATTCTATGTAAAGAATTTGTTAAATTTGATAATGTAAAAATTAACCATTTATTATAATGTTTGATTAAAAAGGCATTATTAACAATTATGACCTTGTTAAATTATGAACTAGAATGTTTTAACCATTTACGAATTGATATAATCGCAACTAACCACTCTAACGATTAACGATTAACCTTCTCCTAACTACTTAAATGATTAACCTTATTATTATACTTACCGACCGATTGTTATGTAGAATATCCAATGAGGATCAACGTCTAGTTACAGCTACTGTTGTAATTGTAGTTGTGGACTGGTTATTGCAATATCATCCCTCGAACGCAAGACGTAACCATGTTCCTAGAGTTCCTAGGGCTCCCTATACCTACAATAGGGATCCAGCGCGAGGCGTAACTTTCCATGACCAATTGAGGATGAGGCGTTTTGCATTCCATCGCTTGTGTGCTAGGTTGAAGAATATAGGTTTAACCGACTCTCGGTACGTGTCGGTTGAAGAACAAGTTGTAATGTTCTTGCTTATAGCTGGTCACGACAATCGGTGTAGAAGAACACGTCACGAGTTTAGGCGTTCTGGTCAAACTGTGAGTCATTACTTCCACTTGGTCTTGAATGCTTGCGTAGAGTTGTACATGCAAGTGGTTGTCAATGCTACTGATCAGAACTCGCCCCTCGCTGATGGTGCTGGCAATGTCTTTTGGCATCAGTATTTCAAGGTTAGAAAAATTATCGTGTGTTTTATCAACCTAGAATCAAATTATTCGATTACTAACTAGGTCATATCTTCACTAGGACGATGTCGGTGCAATCGATGGTACCCACTTCCCCACCTTAGTGCCCATCGATGATCAACCAAGGTATCGTAACCGGAAGGGAGTGATTTCTCAAAATATTCTAGTCGCGTGTACGTTCGACATGAGATTCACTTATGTTCTGACTGGATGGGAAGGCTCGGCGCATGATGGTTGGTTGTTGAGATGTGCGGTTACTCGCCAAGGAATCGTAACCGGAAGGGAGTGATTTCTCAAAATGTTCTAGTCGCATGTACGTTCGACATGAGATTCACTTATGTTCTGGCTGGATGGGAAGGCTCGGCGCATGATGGCCGGTTGTTGAGATGTGCGGTTACTCGCCAAGGAAGACGGTTAACCTTGCCCAAGGGTAAGTATTACCTTGCGGATGCGGGCTTCGCATTAAGTCTTGGCTTCCTCACACCTTATCGTGGCGTCCGATACCATGTCAAAGAACAAGGACATCACGTCGTAGAAACTGATGAAGAGTTGTACAACTACCGGCATTCCATGCTACGTAACGTTGTTGAGAGGATCATAGGGGTGTTGAAGAAGCGATTTGCTTATTTGAGGAAAGCACTGTTCCATGATGTGAAAACCCACACAAAGATAGTTTTGGCGTGTTGTGCGATCCACAACTTTCTCAAAGATCATGATCCAACCGATGAAATAGAGCCAGACTTGGAGGAACCAGAAGAACCGATTCCCCCTGAGGCGAACGATGGTGCTAATGAACAAGGTGGAGGCATACTCATAACTGCATCACGGGCTTGGACTAAATGGCGTGATGATCTAAAAATGAGATGTGGAGTAACTATGTTCATTACAATGAAGTGAAACCGGCACTAAGTTGTTTGACATCAATTTTGTGACATTGGTCGTCCATGGTTATTTCGCCTTGAGTTCATTGTTAGGAAAACCTTGTTGTACGCGCGTCATCCCGTGTTTTTGTCTTCGCGTCTTGTGTCTCAAGTATGGTTTTTGGTTTAGGACGTACGTACCTTGTTAGGACGTACGTACGTCAGGTTAGGCAGCAGAACTTTCATAGTGTTAAACGTACGTACCATGTTAGGACGTACGTACGTATGGTTAGGCAGCAGGAGAGTTTTTGGTCTGGACGTACGTACCTTGTTAGGACGTTCGTACGTCCAAGCAGTCAGCAAGTTTGTTTCGGATGGAGGCGTACGAATGTCATATCGACGTACGTACGTCCAATATGGATTTCTTCTATTTTGGCCCATTTCTTGTGTTCTCCAACCCTAAGTATAAATAGGGTTTCTCTTCCAAAGAACAAGTTAGTTCTTAGGTCGTCAAATTGAAGTCTTATTCTTGGAGTTTGTTTAGGTTTTGGTTTTAGGTTGTTTTGGTGATTGAACTCATCTTCTTCTTCCCCATTCATCTTCTTCTTCCTTCTTCCCATTCATCTTCTTCTTAATTATTGAATAGTGATTTAGCTTCGAGTCTTCTTGTGTGTTCATCAAGAAGTCGAGCATCTTTGTGTGTTCATCAAGGAACTCTGGTGTAAGCTTGCTTCATAGATCGGCTTCGAGTCTTCTTGTGTGTTCATCAAGAAGTCGAGTGTCTTGTGCGTACATCAAGGTGCTCCGGTGAAGTCAAGGTGTTAGAGATAACCAGTAGTGTCAACTCGCAGTGATTGCAGGTAGTTGATAGGTTTGTACCTCTCTTTTCATCTAGTGGATTTATTTGTTGTCGCGAGGACAACCGTGGACGTTTCCCATATTGGGTTTTACCACGTTAAAAATATCGTGTGTTCTTTATTTGTTTATTGCTTTATTGTTTGTTTTACTATTGTTATATTGCACATATATTAGGTTTTCAATTGGTATCAGAGCAGGGCGCTTGTTAAGGAGCGTAAAGGCTCACGCGTAGATCCTTAGTGCAATTTTAATGGATTCTGATAAATTTGGAACACTAATTTGTCCTCCTAAATTTGATGGAACTAATTTTCCCTATTGGAAAGTTCGTATGGCTGCGTATTTGCAGGCTATGAGTGAGGATGTGTGGATCGTTGTGGAAGATGGTTGGTCACCACCGAGAGTTACTACAGGTAGTACAGATGAGGTTGTTACAAGTGTTAAGCCTCGAAACACATGGAGTGTGGAAGACAAAGTTGCTTCTACTAACAACCAAAGAGGGCTTAATGCTATATTTATGGCTTTGGATGCTAGTGAATTTTGGAGAGTTCATGGTTGTATAACATCCAAAGAGGCTTGGGATAGGTTGGTAAGAACTCATGAGGGTGACATTGTTGTCAAAGAGAGTAAGCTTGAACTTCTTATTACTCAATTTGAAACTATGAAAATGGATAATAATGAATCTTTTGATGAATTCTTTATTCGTTTGCAGGATATTATCAACACTAGTGCATCTTTAGGTTTAGTGTACACCGATACTCAAATAGTACGTAAAGTTCTTCAGTCTTTGCCATCTAGATTCCGTTCTAGGAAAGATGCCATTCAAGAAAGCAATAACTTAAAGACCATGTCCATAGAGACCTTAGCAGGAAAATTGAGAACTTATGAACTTGAGGTTCAACTTGAACAACCTCAAAATAAATCTTTTGCTTTTAAAGCTGGAACTTTTGAGGATGTACAAGATGAAAAAATTAATCATGATAAGTCTCTTGACACTAAGCAACATCTAAGTATCATTTATCGTTATCTTAAACATATTTTTAAGACTATGAAATATAATGGTTTGACTAACCATGGTTTTGACGAGTGTAAGCTTCCCAAGAAATTTGGTTCACAAGGGATAGAACAACAAAAAATCAAGTCATCTACCACTTGGGAGGAAGATGAAAGCGATGATGATGATGATGATGATGTAGCGGAAGACCATGCTACACATTGTGTTGCCTATGGAGCATCTTTGAATGAGAATGTGGATTGTCAGGTAACCGATATTGTCGATCCTGAATTCGATGATTCTATTTTGGTAAGTCCTGGTGAGTTAAGGGAATTACATATGTCATCTGTTAAACAATGTCAATCCTTGCGTAAGACTAATCAGATTTTAAATGATATGGTTGAGTCTCTTGTAAAAGAGAAATCTGTACTTGCAGGTGATATGGATGCCTTATCTGAGGAATTTTCCCAAGAAAAGCTAGATTTCCAATCTAGAATTATTTCTTTGGAAATATCCAATCGTGAGATAGAAGATAAGTATCGTTCCTTGTTGCTTGAGCATGAAGCTGTGAAAAAGGATTTATTCGCTTCTACTAAGCGATTGCGAGGGTTTGAGAAAGCTTCGGTTGATCTAGACACCCTTATTAAAAGTGGAAAGTTTTCTTCAGATAAGACTGGTTTAGGATATGACTATGTCGGAGCTTCCTCCAGTTGTGTCCCTCCTCCTACTTCTTTTGTGAGGCCATCATTGCCTCCTTTGTTACCAAATTCTCATATTCCTACTCCGCCTCCACCTATCAAGGCTTTTGAATCTAAGCCAAATGTGATGACCAAGAACAAGACAAGTCCTAAACATAGACATTTTAAGTGTTTTACTTGTGATCGGTTAGGTCATACTTCAGCTTTCTGTTGGGATAAAAATTCCATGGTTCCATATTCTTCTTCTTATGGTAATAATTATTGGAACTCACATTGTTCTTTTCCTGTACAGGCTCATCATTCCTCTTGGCCTCCTGTTATGCGAAGAAGTGGCCCTAAAAAACCACAACACTTCAACAATAGAAAGAGGGTTGTGCAAAAGGTCATCAAACCACCCCACATATGGGATAGAAGCATTGATGCTGCCAAATGTAGTCTAGAGAATGAGAGGTTAAGGATTGGAAAGTCTACTACCAGGGATAATATTCAAAAATCCTCCATATCCGGGTCCAACTTGCAGAATATCTCTCAAGTATGGGTACGAAAGGATGACTTGAACGTTCTTTTTTGACTTCTTAAAGTCAGATTGAATATCATCTTCGTATTTTTTTTTTTGTTTTTGTTTGTTTTCTAGCCTTGTGTTATTTTAAGTGCATATTTTTCTAACCATATAGGCTATTTGTTTGGTGTGTTTTGTCTTTTTGTTTATGCATGCTTTGTTTGTTTGGGTTGAATATCATAAAAAAATAAAAAAATAAAAAAAATAGTTTACTTTGTTATGGGTGTTTGGGATACACATACTTTGTATATGCATGTGGTTAGATTGGTCTATTACTTTCAATCATTCTTGTATGCTTAATATTCATGGATATAACTATTTTATTACACTTAGCATACGCTTGTGCTTTCATGTTTAGATTTTAGACCAACATTTATCTAGTTGTGTCTCATGCATATATCCTTGCTTGTTTACACTATGCACAACTAGGTGACACTTTGAGAGTTTGTTTGCATATCTTTTTCCATCCTTTGAACATGATGAACTTCTAGGATAATCATTAGTTGGAAATATACGTATGCATGCCTTCTTATGTTATCTTGATTATTAGTATGAAGGCGGTGTGGTAGTGGTCAACAATTCACAAAATCCCCAGCCTTTTGATCTTCTTGAGAAAGAAATCATTTGGTATACATACCTGTTGGGGCCGTGAGGGTCATGCAATGACGGATGCACTCAAGAGATGTTAGTTCTTGTGTTGCACGTTACCATGATGTTGCACTACTTTGAAAAGGGGAAGTAATTTGAAAAGATGTAGGCTACACCCTACCACATGTTGCAAAAGATGAAGGTAAAAATCCCTTTCACATGTTAATTTATGCACAGTAAAAAAAAAAAAAAAAAAAAAAAAACAGGTTATAAGTGCATTTCCCTGTGTCTGTTTAGGCGTTTGTGAAGTGCAATCCTTCTAATGGTGAATACTAGTTGTTTTGAGTGTTCTTATGGTTTGTGAGTGAGGTGTGGAAATGACTCTCTTTGTGTTTTCTTTAGCTTTCCCACACACCAAGGATGTTTGTATGATGCACTTATTTGGTTTGTTTGTTCTAGGGGCATCTTTCTCATATGCATTGCATTTATGTGGAGCTTTTGTTTAGGGGGAGAATTCTTTGTATTGACATCATGTTAACAAGTGTTTATTTTATTTTGTTGTTAACATGATTTTTCTCTTTCTTTTCTCCTTTAATCTTATTTGTTATGGTTTGGTATTTTTTCTTTTCTCTTTCTTTTGTTCCCTTGCTTCATTTGTGACAAAAAGGGGGAGATTTATGACTCTAATACTAACACCTTCTTCTTCTTTGTTAGTGTATTTTTTGGGTCATGTTTCAGGTATGCTACACGTATGGGGGAATGAACGTGTTGATGTTTAGAGGTTGTACAGTTTTGGGTCATGTTTCAAGTATACTATATGTATGGGGGAGTGAACATGTATGGGTGAGTGAAAGTGATGATGATCACAAAGTGCATATACAGTTTTGGGTAAGCTCGAGTATTAAACCTTGGAGCTCATGAAGTATGGGGGAGTTGTTCGAGGAACTTCCGTTGGCTCTTTGATTGTTGTTGCTTCCGTTCGGTCTCTGATGGTTAAAGTGTCTTACTCAAGCTGGATATCAAGAATTGGTGACTCAGTATGTGTTCTACCTTAAGTGTTTTTGTAGGCATGTTTTATAAATGCCATGGTTTGGGTTTGTAAGCACGTTTTATAAGTGCTATTAGAGTCATAGGTTTTTGTCACAAAATCAATGTCAAAGGGGGAGATTGAAACCGGCACTAAGTTGTTTGACATCAATTTTGTGACATTGGTCGTCCATGGTTATTTCGCCTTGAGTTCATTGTTAGGAAAACCTTGTTGTACGCGCGTCATCC
The DNA here is from genome assembly GCA_023053565.1 of Aquilegia eximia. NCBI lineage: Eukaryota > Viridiplantae > Streptophyta > Magnoliopsida > Ranunculales > Ranunculaceae > Aquilegia > Aquilegia eximia. The sequence goes on from JALIGU010000001.1 coordinate 25,315,401, forward strand.
CGTGTTTTTGTCTTCGCGTCTTGTGTCTCAAGTATGGTTTTTGGTTTAGGACGTACGTACCTTGTTAGGACGTACGTACGTCAGGTTAGGCAGCAGAACTTTCATAGTGTTAAACGTACGTACCATGTTAGGACGTACGTACGTATGGTTAGGCAGCAGGAGAGTTTTTGGTCTGGACGTACGTACCTTGTTAGGACGTTCGTACGTCCAAGCAGTCAGCAAGTTTGTTTCGGATGGAGACGTACGAACGTCATATCGACGTACGTACGTCCAATATGGATTTCTTCTATTTCGGCCCATTTCTTGTGTTCTCCAACCCTAAGTATAAGTAGGGTTTCTCTTCCAAAGAACAAGTTAGTTCTTTGGCCGTCCAATTGAAGTCTTATTCTTGGAGTTTGTTTAGTTTTGGTTTTAGGTTGTTTTGGTGATTGAACTCATCTTCTTCTTCCCCATTCATCTTCTTCTTCCTTCTTCCCATTCATCTTCTTCTTAATTATTGAATAGTGATTTAGCTTCGAGTCTTCTTGTGTGTTCATCAAGAAGTCGAGCATCTTTGTGTGTTCATCAAGGAACTCTGGTGTAAGCTTGCTTCATAGATCGGCTTCGAGTCTTCTTGTGTGTTCATCAAGAAGTCGAGTGTCTTGTGCGTACATCAAGGTGCTCCGATGAAGTCAAGGTGTTAGAGATAACCAGTAGTGTCAACTCGCAGTGATTGCAGGTAGTTGATAGGTTTGTACCTCTCTTTTCATCTAGTGGATTTATTTGTTGTCGCGAGGACAACCGTGGACGTTTCCAATATTGGTTTTTACCACGTTAAAAATATCGTGTGTTCTTTATTTGTTTATTGCTTTATTGTTTGTTTTACTATTGTTATATTGCACATATATTGGGTTTTCATGAAGGGGTGAGCTTGGTGGTGTTGTATTTGTCAGCTTGAGAAGTTGTTTGGAATAATTTTATTGGGTTGTAATAAGTTAGAATAAATTGTCTTGGATGTTATGAACAAGGTTATGTATGGATGTTTGAAGATGATATGTTTGGATGTATGTATGTTGTTTAAGATGATATGTTTTTGGATTAAATGGTTGGTTGATGTATGTAATAGTTCTGAATTTGGATATCATCAGGTACAACCATGTCGAGCAGACAATTTAGGAAGCCTAGAAAGACCAAGAAAGGCAATGTTGCACCGGCACCGGAATACTTTCCATCTGACAAGCCAACTCCATCGACCAAGTTAAGATGGTCCAAAAAGATGGAAGAGGTCATGCTAAACAACTTGTATGAAGAAGTGTTAAGGAATGGCAAGAAGGCTGATAATGGAATAATAAGGAGTGAATCCTTGAAAGCAGCTGCAGACAGTGTCAATACAGCCCTACGCATGAGTGTCACTTCTAAACATGTGCAAACTAGGCTCAAGACACTTAGGAAGGACTACAAGTTGTGTAAGGAACTTTTGGATTTGTCGGGCTTTGGATTTACCTTTGATTTTGATAACAAGACTGTTGTTGATGCCGAAGAGGATGTAGGGAGCGTTACTTTCTGGTAAGGCACGAACTTTTATCATTTTGATCAATTAGCTAGTAAAATGATGTGCTATTTTATGGTAAAGCTTTTTTGGGTGCTTTACAGGCTCATCCTGATGCTCGTAACCTTTGTGGCAAGCATTTTTCATATTTTGAACAATTGAGCCTCATCATCGGTAACGACTATGCAAATGGTGAAGGGGCATGCGCATGTGATGAAGTTGATGAAGAACAAGTTGAGGGGTCTCCTGGAGTAGCCGGTAAGCTATAATCCTTTAAAAATGTATTTTCAAAGCTTTCGGTTAAAACCTATACACTCACTCACGGAATATACACAATAAACAGATGTAGTGGGGGCTGATTCGTATACTGAATTGGGGGATGATGTTGGTGCTGGTATTGGATCTTATGAAACATCTGCATCTGCAACTGCAACAACTGCAACAAACAATGAGAGCTCTAGCAACTGCAATGAATCTGCCCCTCGTGCGCACCCAATTCCACCCCCAGTGCAACCCATTCAGAATAAGTGCAAGAAGTCACGTTTGGGACCATCAGATCCAAGTAACTCTGATTATGCTTCGGGGATCATGGAAACTGGTTAACTTTATTTTAACTTTGAAGGGTCTGGTCAAATGTGACGGTTAAACATTGTTTTGAATAACTTTTATGTATCTATATCTCTTAACTTGGATTATTAGAATGGTTTAATCTGAATGTCTATGGTTTAGGTGTTATATTTTGTCTGTCCATGTTAATTTGTTGTCAATGTGGTTGCGTTGTGTTTAATTATAATTGTGATTATTTCAGTCAGTGGGAATGGTGCGAATTATTCACACCCCAAAAAATCCCCCTTTAGGACGTCGTTTGTTCGTGTGGACTCCAGATACGGACCACACGATGTGCACTGCTATGCTGGTAGACGATACACTAGGTCCACTTATGGTTCGTCTTAGATCAGGAATGGTAAAGGCTTCTGATGTTTTAAATTAGCACACTAGGCTGGATTTGTGTGCTGAAAACATCTGGGCTCGTTTGCGCAATTTGAAACGTTTGGCTAAACTTATCACTGAGTTGTGTGAGGAACGTCCAGGATTTCATTGGGACGATGAAAAAAGTACGGTGATTGCAACGGACGATGACTGGATTGCCCTAGAGGAAGATATACCCGAGTATTACACACACATTAGAAACATGTATGTTCCAGCGTACCCGGTGTACTTAGAACTGTCAGCAAAGTATCGTTTGTAGGCAACGAGTGTTTGTGTGAGGTTTAAAAAGTGTTTTATGAAACACTGTATGTAGGTGGTATTTGTCTTCATTAATTATCTATGAGTAGGTGGATTTATTGGTTGTTGTTCGTATAATGTTTTGGTAATATTATAATTTTTATTATCTTTGGATTGTCAATGTTAGGACTAGAATCAAACTAAGATAATGGTGTGGTGGACTCCTAAGGAAGACGAGAACTTGTGTTTTGCATGGGTATCGATACACACTTGTCCTCCGGTTAATGATGCCGGTACAATTTATTGGACAGATATTTTGGCTCGTTTTCACGAGATTGAGGGAGTTGTTGAAAGAAAGGAACTAGGCCACTTAGCTAGTCGATTTCAAGATATTTGGGAGTGCACAGAACTTTTGGTTAGTTTAATAGACTTCATCCGCCTAAAACGAACTATTATCACTGACGAAGATGAAAGGATCCGAGAAGCGTGCAATTTATACAAAATTAACCAATACGGGCGGTTTGAATTCCTCCCTTGTTTGCCAATAATCGAACCATTCATGCATTGTGACAACCTTGGGTGCGATGGTTTGATGAAAATGCACAAGGGAATGGGGAACAATGACAAGCAATGGGTATGCTTTGCAAAATGCGCTAATCAAGCATGCCCAGGAATTATATTCTTGTATCCATTCCATGTATCGCCACCATCTGGAGGAGACCTTGAGATGATTTGTGCGAAATGTCTTCAAAACCCTTGTCATGCTGATTGCGCAAATTATTGGAAGCACATTTCTTTACCACCACCTGATGATGGTGTTTGTTTGCACTGCATAGGCAACCCATGTATGTGGGATTGTGCCAATTATTGTGATTGTTGTAGTCGTGACTAGACATTTATGTTATATGTAAGACACATTTTAATTTATTATGTTATGTGTAAGACACATTTTAAAATAGTATTGTAATTTTTATTTCACAGAATTGTTAAAAAGTATGAACAGCGGCAATCCCCCACATTGGTCACCTTATATGGATATCAATTTGTGCACCATATTGCTATCCGATAGGACAGGTAGAATTCGTCGACCCGATGGCCGATTTGTAACCAATGAACTCATTGAGGTTGCGAAAACTATACAAACCGGAACGACAACTTCTAATGTCACAGAATTTGATGTTAAGGTACGAATAAAGACAATTAAAAAAATGACAATGGACATAAATACTTTGTGCAATCTTCCAGGGTTTGAGTAGTGTCCAATGTCATGCAAAATTAAAGCCACCGATTTCAGTTGGGCTTCGCTACCTCCAAGACTCCGTGTTTTTGAGTCAGAGTATAAGGACAAAAACTTCCTTGTCTATCCAGTGTCCAAACACCTCTTCAAAGAGGTTTTTATCGATTAATTTTGCAACTTTCGTTTTGATATGTATCATGTAATGGTCGTAAAGTGCTTTGTATTCATTTTCTTCCAAAGAGATCTTTTTTAATGGTTTAATTTTACAACTTTTGTCTTGATATGTATCATGTAATGGTCGTAAAGTGCTTTGTATTAATTATCTTGTGTATGGAACATATTGTATAATTTACGCCGTTGCGGATTAACATTGTCGAGCCACAAATGGTTGCTTATATTTTGTATGGAACATTGCTAGTCTAATTTGAACAAATTATTGCTTATCATGTGTAGCATTGTGTACGTATGTTGAGTAATAAATTTGTAAACTTATGGGTATTGCAATATGTGTTACAGAGAACCAACCAATGGCACACAAACTGAAACCAATAGAGTCAGATAATCCCTTCTGGATCAAGCAGTGTAGCAAGGGCCATGTGACCAACTACTGTGTCATGGTAAGCAAAATCCTAAACTTATGTATGGACTTATATAAAATGATGGGTTTTGGGCTGTTAGTTGGGCCTCACAGTAATGGGCTAGTAATGTTGATATATATGGCCAGAAATGTGCACATATATATGGGCTGTTACATGTGCAGAAAACTCTTGCCAGAACTGTTTGATATATATGGCCAGAAATGTTGATATATGACAGAACTGTTTCATATATATGTGCATTGCCAAGAACTGTTGATATATGACAGAACTGTTTGATATATATGTGCAGCCAGAACTGTTTGATATATATTCTTGACCAGAACTGTTTGATATATATGTTGGCCAAAACTGTTTGATATATATGCTTGGCCAGGAACGGTTTGATATATATGACCAGCACTGTTCTTTTTATGTTGAAGAAAATTCCTGCTGCTAACAAGTATTTGTTCGAACAATGCAGGCGCCTCTTGTTTAACCTGCCCGATGAACAATCATTCAAGGTTGATGTTAGTCATGATGGCCATGATTCTTTGTACTTCTGCTACAATGGGTGGAAGCGTTTTATTGATGTCGTCAATCTCAAGGTCGGAGACTACATTTTGTTCGAGTGTTGTGCTCTTTGTCGCACCCACGGATTGGGGAGGATGAGAATTCAGATTGTGCATGAAGATGAGCACCAACCTGACAAGCTTTGGTGTGGGCGTGTACCGGCTACAAGGACTTGGCCTTCTGTGTTTCAGAGAGAGGAATCAGGTCCAACAAGAGACCAGACCGAACCAGAGGAAGGTTGTGGTACCCTAGCTTCACCATATGTTGTCTAGTTATGTGTTCAGCAGAAAGGTTGCATGAAGATGAGCACCAACCTGACAAGCTTTGGTGTGGGCGTGTACCGGCTACAAGGATTTGGCCTTCTGGGTTTCAGAGAGAGGAATCAGGTCCAGCAAGAGACCAGACCAAACCAGAGGAAGGTTGTGGTACCCTAGCTTCACCATATGTTGTCTAGTTATGTGTTCAGCAGAAAGGTTGATTGTGTTTTTTTTTCTAGTCTGACTTATGGGCCGTGTTGATAACATTTTCAAAAACTTATTTATGTAAACTTATGGAAACCTATAACTATGTTTATATCAATGTATATAATTATCTATCTATTATGTGTGTTATTGTTGATATAGTTTTTTTGTTTAGTTTCGTTAATTTGGGTGTTTTTTTTAATACATGTACATACGCAAAAATAACAAATGTTATTATTGAGTTTTTTTTGTTTTTTTTTTTTTTTTTTGGTAGCTAAATGTTATTGAGTTACTAAGGTGACTCAACCATAACTTGGGTGATATGTGGTCACTTGAATACAAATGTTCAAAAAAAATGGATTGTCGTAGTCTTTTACACAGCCCAATCAAGTTTGGACTTGTTTTTTTGGACCCAGCCCAATGGACCCTCAACTTTGCTACTTAACCCTACTAGGTTTTGCCAAAATCGAAAGTTTTATCAAAATCAATATAAACGGCAAATATGAGTTATCATATTTGCCAAAGTGTTATCAAATGCGTTCTAACCGTCAAATTGCGTTTTGTCTGCTTTTTTATAAATTTTTATCAAACGATGGCAAACCGATTTTAGCAGATAAACCATTTGCCAGGAACTGGCAAATGTGTCATTTGTCGCACTTTTGCCCGGTTTGTCTGAAAACCTAACAAAGCGAGAATTCGTTTTCAAATAGACCCTAAGGCTAATTAGGATGAATAGTAATGTGACCCAGTTAGGGGTGGCAATCAGGTCAGGTCGGGTCAGTCGGGTTATCAGGTCTCAACCCTCAAACCTGAACCTGACCTGATGAAGGTTTTTTGTTTATAAAAGTGAAACCTGAACCTGACCTGTCAGGTTATCAGGTCAGGTTCGGATTGACCTGAAAACCTGAAAACATTTTGGCTTGGTGATTAAATTATTATCATCAATAAGAAGAGAACGAAGATCAGAAATGGTAATTGATTTGGCTTGGTGAATTCTTTCAAGAGCAGAAGAAGTATATTTGCAATTTCTCCATATTTGTACAGTAAAGTAAGCTAAGAATACACCAGCACCAGCACCATCAGTAGCTAGAGCTAATTGAGCAATAAGTGAAATGATTCTTTCGTTTAGTGTTGAAGACATATTATATACTAATTTCTCTTCAAATCAAGGGTTTTGAAATCCAACAACTTCAGAAATTCTAGAAAGTTGTAAAGAAGAATACCTTTGATGAATACATCTTCTTCTGTTTGTTATAAAGAGATGACATTTACTTGCAATTTGTGTTAATGGAGTTATTAGGGTTTTAGCTTGGGGAAGAAGAAGAAGACAATCTAGAAGGACGGAGAGAGTGAGAGAGAGGAAAGAGAAAGCTTTCTTTGTCCGTTAGTTTTCTTGGGCTTGGATCCTTAAAATTTTTTTTTTTTTTTTTTTTTTTCAGGTTCGGGTCGACCTGACGGGTCTGCAAGGAAAACCTGAACCTGGCCTGATATACAATCAGGTCAGGTTCAGGTCGACCTGATCAGCCAAAATCTTCAAATATCCAAACCCAAACCTGACCCAGATCAGGTCAGGTTCAGGTCAGGTTTCGGGTCACCAGGTCTGATTGCCACCCTTAGACCGAGTGGGAAAACAACTTAAGTAGTGAGAAAATTAGACCTTAGAATTCTCACTATAGTGGGAATATAACCCCCTTTTCACACCATTTCAAAAAGACAACCCCCCCCCCCCCCCCTGTCTTTTTGTTTTCCCCTATAATGGGAAAAATGACCCAAAGTGAGAAAGCCCACTCAACTTTCTAATTTCAATAAATTAATAACACTCATCTATCAAACACTCTTATTTGTCCAAATTCCCATTGGGTCCTAGGAATTTGGCTCTCTTTTCTCACTATAGTGTGCATTCTATTCTCAAAAAAAGCAATCAAACACAGTCTTAAGGTTACAATGTGGAAAAGGTATTTTTGTCTAAATCAGATAAAGACTGGTCAAAGTATGGTCAATGGTTGGGTTGACCGACTTAAAATGAGAAAATAAGGGTTATCTTCAAGGATTTTCAAATCTGGGGGTATCTCAAAGAGTGCAAACTTTTTTGGGGCTATCTCTAAATCTCCCTAAAAAGAATCATCTGAAATTGAACTAGTGAGTTATTTCTCGATGGTTGGATCCAAATTTATCATTAGGATTTAACTTTTGCATCATTTGCTTTTACTAAGGAAGGAAAGATAAAAATAAAAAAAGAGGTTATTAAATTGGGTTTGTTACAATAATTCTATCTTTACAAACAATTTCCGCAAATAAAAATTAAAAAAAAGATATATAGATAGAATTTGGTGGTTATGGGGTGGTATTGAAGAGTGGCAACAGTTTGGAAGATGGAAACTAAAGAAGATGAGAGGAAACCGTTGTTTTTTGCTTCAAAATCCTAAAATGTTTCTCAACACTGAAATTCCACTTTAATATCCCGCATATTCATTGCTCAAACGACTGTTGCTACGTGTAAAGTGATGTAGCAGATAAGTAAGTACCATTTTAACCTAGTATCCAACGGTCAGATATGATTAAGTGGATCCAATGATCTTCATTTAACTAAGAATCATTTTCTCACCTGTCACATCTGTCTGCCAAACAAGAAAGTACTAAGTACAAAAATTATCTAAGGAATAAAGATAAGTGGGAAACAAAAATTAGCTAAAAGACAAAAAATAATTTACTTAAAAATAATTGTACGAAAAAAATATAAGTTACAATTAAACCTGTATAAATTAATAGCTTCTAGATCACCTTAATCCAATCAACTTAGAGAGATATAAATTTATCGATAAACTAATAATATTAATCTATAATGATATTTCAATTTATTGATTTTTTGAGTAAAAAAAATACTTTCTACCACATGCTCAGTTATCAAGGTCCAGTAAAGATTAAGATTATTGATCAATTCAAAATTCAAAAATTCAACACTCCATTCAATTTTTCAGTGAATACGGCTATGTTTGGCATGGAATTCAGATTCCGGGAAAAGTGGGGGGTATTAATGGAAGAGTAACTGTAAGAGAAAGAGAAAGCGATCAAAAGGCGGAGATATAGAGTTTATGATGGAAGGATGTAACGCCCCTGAAATCCGATCCTAGCTGGCCAGGCCAAAATCGGGCAACAGAGTCATAATGATCTCCATATGTCCTCCATGGACCGTAGGGTCATACTACTGTCACGTGATATCACACCTCTAGACCACAGAAGAACATAATAAAATAAACAACAAATACTAAATTAACAGCGGAAGACTAAACAAAATACAAACTATATAAATATAAATATACATTAGAGTCATGCCCGAAGGTTACAACTCATCAAACTCCAACTAGACATATGAGCAACTCAAGACAACCTCCACCAAGCTCTTATCGAATTCTTCATCTCTAAAACACTTGTATCCTGAAAAGGGAAAAGGGAAGACGTTAAACGCCAGCAAGTTACAGAACTTGAGGTTCGATCTTAATTCCCAGAAAAGGAATCCGCGGATCCTAAAGATAAACAATTATAAATACTAATCAATTTATTCTAACATTTAACACAATGATAAATAAATCAACAAGATCATTCTCTGGTAATCCGCAATGTCAATCATATTTCTAGTTCCAATAATCGAATAATCAAAATCTATTTCAATTAATCAATCAATCAATCAATTAATCAGTCTGCAATATCGGATCAAGTCCTTATCCAGTAATTCCAATCCATCCTATTACATCAATCCAAATCCATGCATCAAGTGCCAAGTTGTGCAGTAGCACCGATTCGTACGCATCACAGCCATACACTCATCAAGTTATGTCATTTGACGTAACTTAGGGACGTCTCCCAACGGGTCCTGTGTTATAATAATTAACACGCCCAAAATCCACAGGTCCTGTGTTAGTATAACTAACACTCCCAAATCAATCTAATCAATCAAATTTATCAATTTCAATCTCAAACCAAATCATCAAGTTCATCCAAATTCATCAATTTTAATCCATGAAATCCATATACAAAGTTGTGCAGTAGCACCGAGTCGTACACATCATAGCCATACACTCAACAGTATTTCATTCTTTCTAATTCATTCAAAGAAACATTATAAACCAACCCAAATTATGAATTAACTTTTAACAGTAAGTACACATAAGCATATGTTCAATTCACTTCTTCTAATTCTAATTAAACAAATAAACTATCTGATATGTCACAGACCATTCTAATTTAATACACATGATTCAATTCCACACATTAAAATACTAACATGATCCCAAGATAAATTTCAGCAATATTAATAAGGGCTATTTTGTATTTAGTCCCCCTAGAAGATTGCTAATTAGCAAATGGTCCCGAGTTTTTCGTTTATTTGTAAATAATCCTTTTTCTGTCAATTGACTGTTAGTCAACTCAGTTGACCAAAGTCAACCCATCCAATTTCTTTTAATGTCTAAACTACCCTTGCACGTGTTTTCCACGTGACACTACTTAAACCATTAAAACCATTTTTTGGTTTTATATTATCCACGTGTCGAGATTTGGTTAACTTTATCCAACGGTCTATATTAGAGAGTCGTTGCTAACCACGTGCCACCCACGTGACACAACTTAAACAGTAAAAATTAAATATTCTTTTATTCATCCATGTGTCAAGATCTGGCTAACTCAATCTAATGGTCGAAAATATAGATACGTTAAAAATTTCCTATTTAAACCCAAGCTCTTCTATTTTCAGCTACAAACACAAGAAAAAAGCTTCTAAAGTTTCAATGGGGGGAGGTTACATGTTTAACTTCACTCCACCAAAAGTAAGATATCTTCCATAGATTTTTCCATTATTAGTAACAGGGACCATACTTGAAACGAAATATGTAAAATGAGGACCAAAAACAATTTTTTTTTTTTTTTGTAGGTTTATAAACATGAAAGTAAAGATGCTGCAGCTAAAGAAGAAGATACAGATGCACAAGCTAAAGCAGCCAAGGGACTTTTGGAAGCACTATTGGTTTCAAGTAAGCTCTTAGAAGAAGAAAAATGTGAACTATGCAGTGATGTTGGACATTCAGCCAAGTTGTGCCCCTATTTAGATAACTTTGTATAAATATCGAGTGCTATCTGTGTAGTGCACATGTGCACATGAATGTAATGAAATAAAATAAAAAAAGGTATGTAAGACTGAACCAAAGTCACAAATTTAGCATAAAATTTCATCATTGAATATCTCATAACAAAACATATGTATGTAAGACTGAATCAAAAAATACCAAAACAATTTCATAACAAAACCAACATTATCATTTCATTGTCTGATACAACCATAGTTTCAACACAACATAAACCATTACATATTGTCTGATACAACCAGATTTCAACAATCATTTTTAAACCATTAGCCAACAAAATGAACCATTGTATATCAGAACCAAAAGACCAAAATATCAAAACACTATCTCAGACTTTCACATGTTTTGACTTTGAGTTAACGACTCATAGTTAGGGTTAGGTGCCGATCTTACAGGTGTTCCTGGTGTAGAAATCCTCCCCCTGCTGCCATACCACCCTCCTCCACCACTTGGTCTTATACCACCTCTAATTTTTACACCTCCACTAGAACTTCCTCCTCCATCACCATTTCTACCAGCACCACCATCCCCATCACCCCTTCCATTTTGAGCTCTACCACCCCTGCTACCTCTACCACCTCTGCTGCCTCTACCACCTCTGTTGCCTCTACCACCTCTGCTACCCCTTCCACCTCCTTCAGTTGTGTGATGAGCCTCATTGTCTTCATCATTTCTTTGCCTCACTGAAAAAAACCCCCAAAAAACATTCCAAATTATTTAGTATCTGAAATCTTGTATGAATAATTTAATAACCAAATTAATAAATAAATTAAAACTTCAAATTAGGGTTACAAACCTTGTCTTGATTCTGATGTTGAACCCTGACTCGATCGTTTCTTTGCATCCCTTGCTTCAGCTGCATGCAACTTGTCACACCTTCTTACATTGTGGTCTGCTCTCCCACACTTTGTACACTTTCTAGTCTGCTTTGAAGGTGGTTCTTCATCATCATCTCTTATTCTTTGAGTCTTAGGCCTCCCAGGTGCTGTCTTGAGTGGTGGTGGTAGCACAAGTTCTATCTCATCAACCTGTACACAATCAAATATTAGTTAATACCAAACTTATAAGTAAAATTCATTAAGATCAAACTTAACAAACCTTGCCCCAGTCTTCTTCATTTTCAATAGGCATTATGTGTCCTGCATATGTGGCCTTAAATGCTTCTGCATAGAAATATGGACTAACAAACCTGACAGGAAAAGAAGATATAAACAAAATTAAAATAATATATTTTGATTATTTAATTAATAATACATGCAGTAAATAATGATGGAATCAAATACTTACTTTCTCATGTCTTCTCTTCTAGTCTTTATAACACATATGGCATGAACACATGGGATGCCAGTAAGCTGCCATACACAACATGAACACTTCATCAAATCCAACTCCACTGTATACTTCTTCTTTGACTTGATGTGGATGGTACAAAATTTGTGATCAGCAATCCCATGAAGGTTGAATTTCTTATACTTCAATGCAGTCTTCTCAATGACATGATTAACATATGGATTTAAGTCCCCATCCTTCATCTCCCTAGCAACAACTCTTCTATCATGAATCAATCCCATGAGAGACAAGCTATACTTGTCAATAAACCTGTTCAGGGGCTTGTCTCTTACCTTCAGTATCGAAGCATTGAATGACTCACTAAAGTTATTTGTGACAGCATCGCATTTTGACCTTAGCTCTTGGTCAAAGTAAGCTCTTGCCCACAACCTTCTTGGTTCTGTGGTAAACCATTCTCTAGCTTTCTGATTATCTTCCTCCATGGCATCCATGAACCTACCCCACTCTGCTTCCTTGTATGCTTTTGCTGCCCCCCATGCCAACTTCTCCAATTGACTTGCCTTAAATTCTTTTTTAAAATTTTTATACATGTGCCTAAAACAATACCTGCAATACAGAAACTTAAATCATGAGATGTGACTTTCAAACATTAACAAACTTAAAAAAAAAATTTTAAGAAGTTAGAAAATTGTACCTGTGTTTAGCTTCAGGAAAATTCTCTTGCACAGCTTGAATCAATCCTTTCTGTCTGTCAGAAATAAAGGTTACTTGCTCTTTGTGTTTCGTTATGTGTTGTTGCAGTAACCCTAGCAATATAATCCATGATGCTTTGTTTTCAACTCTACATATATAGATAGCCAATGGAAACAATCCATTCATCCCATCTATTCCCATTGCACTCAACACAAAACCACCATACTTTCCCTTCAGATGTGCACCATCAAGGCCAATGGCAGGCCTACAACCTGCTACCCACCCCTTGAGTGAAGCCTCATATGCAAGGAAAAAACCTTCAAACTCTCTTGTATTATCATTGACAAAATACCTGCAAAAACTTCTTAGATTAGCTTTTAAGACTTGTCTCTCCAATTCAGGTAACTGCAAGTATCCATCTTCGAAGCTGCCATTGATGTTCTTCATCATTTGTTGTTTTGCTTTCCAAGCCACAAAATATCCAACATTAACCCCATGTTCACTTCGAATCTCATCCTGTATATCTTTTGGACTAAATTCAGGATGCCTCTCAAACATTTCTTGCATCTTATCTACCACCCACATATAGTTTGCTTGAACATATTTATCTGTCCCATCACTCACACATGTATGCTTGTCCACATACTTCCTTAATTGTACAGTGTGTTTGTCTATCTTTAATGTAACATTAACTTTCCAAGGACAGCCTTCACCTTTGCATTTTAACCTCAACCTCTCATTATCATTTTTAACTTGCTTCCAGGAGAACTTGTTTGCAATTGCATAGTGCTTAAAGTAATTTCTGGCATCATCCATAGTGTCCCATTCTTGATTAGGGACTAACTCATACACCTTTGTAACATTTGGCTCATCATCCCTCTCCCTATCTTCTTTTTCATACAAATTCTTTGTATTCTGGACAAAATCAACTATGTCTCCATCAACCAAATTAGGATCATTCTCATCAACTAATCCCCTAAATGCTTCATCTTCTACTTCTTCAACATCATAGTCTGCATTTTGTTCACTGCCTTCATCTTCTTCAGGTTTGTATTCATCTTCACTATCTTCTGATGAATGACAGCTCACATACCCTTGTTCAAGGTTAATTTGTGGCCCAAATAACTCTCCAGGATTGAATCCAAGCCTATCATTCTCATCATCACTACCATCAAAATTAGCATCTATTAGATCATCTTCCTCATTACCTTCTTCACCTCCTTCATCTTCTGCTATTGTTTCTAACCCTCCATTGTCATCAAACACAATACCAGTTTGTATAACACCTTCCCAATCCTTCAAAACATCTTCAACTGTTTGTGAGGGTTGTGTAAGCTGTGAAGGTGATGTGGAGTGACAAGCTTTTGTAGGAGAACTAATCTAAGAAATTAGACTAACAGGTAATGGTTGAGTTGAATATATTTTCCCACCACCTTCAAATATCAATAGTTTTCTAGCTGAAGAGTCAAAGGTTTCTGAATCTGGATGAACAATGGATGTGTTTACTCTTGAAGGTTTATTTGGTGGAGAGTTGAGTGAATCTTTTCCTTTATTTTTTGGAGAGATGGAAGACTGATTTGGAGCAGGAGATAATATGATAGGAGAACTTGGACTCAGTCTTGGTGATTTCAATTGTCTCTCACAATCAAGTGGTATTGGATTGTCAGGAGTGTTGGTGTAATGGGTACAAAGTTTGTTGAGTCTTGATGACTTTCTGGTGGTGGGGATAGGACCCACATAAAGATGAAACTTCTTGTCTCTTCCAGGTTTCATCTCATTCCAAATAGACACAAGTGTATCATCAGACAACTTGGACAAACAACCTTCTAACACACAAGACACAACCACATTACAATCTGGAGTCCACACTTGACCTAGTAACTCACATACATCCTTGCACAAATCAAACATGCATAGCATATCACCATCCAATTTCATATAATGTGACTTACCACCTTTGTAATCCATGCCAATGACTTGTCCAGGTAAATGAGGTCCCCATTTGCCCCCATAATGTATAACAACCTCCCTTGTACCAAGTTCCATACCTAGACAACATACCAGCATACATATATATAAGTATGAAACAATATAAAATGTAACTTCTATTATCATATATTTATAGCATATACAACATAAACTGTAAATTGAACCCCCACAATTACTATCAAATTAGGGTCCAATTAATTTATTAATTTTAGTTAAAACCCCCAAAATGTATTTTGAGTTCAATCTCATTAGGGTTTAATTTATACATGTTATCACAATCAATTTTTAATTTAGGGCTTTTACCGTAATTAAGGTTAATTATGTAATAATGATGTAAAAATTTATTAATATCAGATAAAACCCCCAAATTTACCACCAAAATTAGGGTTTCATTTAGGGGTTTAAGAAATATCAGGTTTTAATTTAGGAATTTTAAAATTAGGGTTTAATTAGGTAATAATGATGTAATTAGTGTTTAATTTATTAATATCATATCGAACATGCTTCAATTATTAAATTAGGGTTTTCGAAACCCAAATTTGGTAACATCAGTTGTATTGAATACATCAATGGTCCCCTATCCAATCCCACTAGTAGGACAAGTTTGGAATAAAGAAAAAAAACATGAGAAGAAGACAAGTACAAAGAACGATAAATACAATAAACAACCAAAAAGATAAAAACTTACTATGCAACTTTCTTTTTTCAACGACAATACTTTAAAAATTGTTCCTTTTGTAACAAAGATTGAAAGTGAAAGAATAAAGAAGAAGAAGATCTGAAATTCACATTCTCAACCAAAAAGAAAAGTGAAAGTGAAGACTGAAAGTAACAGAATAAAGAAGAAGAAGAAGAATTGATGATGGAGAAAGAAGAGTTGATAATGGTGAAATAAGGTTAAAGGTGGTGGTGGTGCAATAAGGTTAAAGGTGGTGGTTGAAAGCGGCGGTGCGGTGGCTGTTTAGTGTAAGGTAGAAGAGAAAGAATATGTTTTGGGACTTAGTCCTTTTAGAATATGTTTTGATTGAATCCAGATCTCGACTACTGTATTAAACACGTGGCGTAATATCTAACCATAGATTCTGATAACCAATGACATCTCGACACGTGGATAATATAAAACCAAAAAATGGTTTTAATGATTTAAGTAGTGTCACGTGGAAAACACGTGCAAGGGTAGTTTAGACATTAAAAGAAATTGGATGGGTTGACTTTGGTCAACTGAGTTGACTAACAGTCAATTGACAAAAAAAGGATTATTTACAAATAAACGAAAAACTTGGGACCATTTGCTAATTAGCAATCTTCTAGGGGGACTAAATACAAAATAGCCCTATTAATAACTAAATATTAACAAGTTTGCATATTTCTCAAATTCTAATTATTAAAACATGTATTTTTATGGGAATCAATTATAATTCTACTATCTAAACATGCTAACCAAACTAACACTTCAACCTAATCTGAAAATTAAGAGAAAACATCAAGTAATATAACTTGCCTCATAAGAAGACCACTAAATACCAAAGATACGAAGAACGCAACTCAAAACAAGCATACTTCAAATCAATCACAGTTTTTCTGACCTCCAAAGAATCAGTCGCACAGGTCACGTCCGGAAGATTCACATGCTCTACTTTATATGCTCAGATGCGTATTTTCAATAGGGTTCTAATGACATAAGATTCAGGTCATTCCAAGTTCTGTAGAGAGAGTTATGGCAGCAATACTAACAGGGTTTTATCAAAAACGGGAATCCATATATTTCTCCTCAAGTTTAAGATATAGGGTTTCTCTTTTTCATTGAATAACTAAGAATATTATATATACTAATATTTGTTTATGTGGACCTAAAGATGAGTTTAAAATAAAGCCCAAAGGCATAATACTAAGCCCATTCATAAAACTTATTTATACAGTCAAAGAAATCCAAATTGAAATCCAATTTCTATTAAGCACAAGCCTATCAAAATACCGGGTATTACAAAGAAATTTTGAGAAGATTAAAACACTTGACATATTTGTCAAGACAAAGATAGAAACTGGTTTCCATTTTATAGAAAAGGAAACCTTATTCCTTTATTTTAGCCTTCACCGGAATCTAAATTCTGATCTTCCATCCAAAAATAGCTGGTTTTAGCCTTATTTTCCGGGAATCTGAATTCCCTCGAACCAAACGTAGCCTAAGAGTCATTAGTTAATTTAACTTATTAACAATGCAATGTATTGAATCAATTATTGTATACACTATTTAACTCAACACAATCTTGTATCTCATATCATTTTATATTTTCATATTTCAAAAAAATCTAAGATGTAATTAATTTTTTATATTTATTTAAGTTATTATTAATTTATAAAATATTTAGGTCTTAAAGAATATTATATAAAAATATTTAATATCTATTATCTTGTTATTTTGTCGAAATTATTAATTTAGTGTAGAAGCTCCAAATCGGAACCGGAGAATTATATTATTTAAAGGAGATTATCAATTTACCGAGTATTAATTGAATTTAAAGAGGTTCTACTGTATTGTGTTTTTGAAAAGATGATGTGCTTATTGGAAAATTGAAAAAAAAAAAAAAAAAAAAGTGATTGGTTTAGGAATTTGGGATGTGACCCACAACTCCGCAACTACCTTCGTGGGCTTTCCCTGTCTCGTAACTCGGACTCAGCTTGTAGTAGGGCGAAATCGAATAGGAAGATTTGCCGATTTGAGGAGTTCCTCCTGTGTTTGTCAATTTGTCTTAGTTTTAAGAAACACAAGGAGATCTATACTATAATTCTTATCTCCCCATCATTCCTCAATTACTTACTGAGTCACTCGTGTTCGATCTATACTTACAACCCACACAACTCATTCTCAAATCAAATCAACACACATAAAACCAAGAAAAAAAGAAAAATAAAAATTCAAATAAAATGGAGGGAGTTGGAGCTAGATTAGGTAGATCATCAACAAGGTATGGACCAACGACTGTGTTTACAGGTCCAGTTAGAAAATGGAAGAAGAATTGGGTACACGTGTCTTCTTCTTCTTCTTCTTCTTCTTCACAAAACCATCATAATTCTGCTTCTCAATCCAATGGTAATAATGGTGGTGGTTCTCATCTTCTTCTCTTTAAATGGTCACCAATTTCTAATACCAACAACACTAACAATGGTGGTAGTGGGGAGAAGAATTTAAATAAAGATGGTAATTCTTCTCAAGAACCTCCTCCAAAGAAGTTCAAATATGTACCGGTATGGATTCTAAATTTTTAATAAATAGGTTTCATTTTGATTTTGATTTGATTGATGGGTTTCTGTTTGATTTTGTTTTTGTTGTTGGGATTTTGTGAATATTAGGATTTAGGGGTTCTTTTTTTTTTTTAATTTGGAAAAAATTAAAATTTAATAAAATGTGGGTAGGGTTTTTTTTGTTTTTAAATGAAAGAACATTACAAATATTGCAATGAGAAAAATACATGTAGGAGACCAATTAGTCTTTTTATGAAACTGGAGGGGTTGAAGCGATGGATATTGGGATTTATGAATTATTGGATTAACATATGAAAATTAGTTGTCAAGTGTACAAACTTGTATTGGACTTGCTTAAGCGCCAATTTAAGTGTAGACTTTTGATCACATTGTCAATTCAATAATTTTGGGCACGTGAGGATTTGAACTAGAGATATACATTGATGTAGCATTGGTATGTTGCTGAAAGTGAATCTTTGTATAGTATTCAACTTTTAAAGATTGCTTACTATTGTATTATACCGTTTGATGACGTACAAATAACTGAAGTTTGATGACGTACAAATAACTGGAGATATTATACTGGTTCATGTTAGTCGTACATTGAAAGAAGATAACATAATAAATAATATAATTCTGTGTTTTGGTTTGTTCGTTTTCATGTTCACACGAAATTTTTTATGTATTGAGTTTTGGCTGTCTCGGTTGAGATTGGTGCCCTAATATCTCCAATATATAAAGTAGGTTAGGGGTTTGAGAATGGCATGCAAGTGGAGAGCGAAAAGAAGATGTTGAGATCTAAAACTGATAAAAAGAGTGATTTGAATTTTGTATTACTTTGGTCGTTTACTTAAGAGTAAAGTCCCACTTCCCGTGGATTAGCCTGACATAGTATAGGGTAAACCACATTGATTTATAGGTTTTTCCAAAATATATATTTCGTGCGTGGTGTTGCTGTCTTTAATGATTAGCTCTCCTAAGAATCTAGAGTGATCTTCTAAACTCTATATAAAGACTTGTAAGTCTGTGGAAGAGATTTCTATCCGTATGGTTAGAATCTGAGCTGCACGATCGTCCCCTATTATGCAGTCAAAAGCGCTCATCCCAGACACTTTGCGTCTAGAGGAACCTGGCTCGTGCCTTATTCCGCCTAGTGACACCTGATGTCGTCTAGGCTCCACCCTAGCGCCTCCTGCGCCGAGACCTTTAATTGCATAGGTTCTCTTTTATAACTGCTCAAGTAGCCACCAGAAATGGCCTCCCTATGGTGTTTGTGAAACATTCGATGTTTGGCCTGAAATGTCTTAGCAACCAGATTTGCCTAGATATTAATCTCGAGACATTACAACTCCAAGAAGTGAAGGAACTGGGCTTGAATTTCTTTTCCACCTCTGTAGGCTGTAGCAGATATTGGGATCTTTAACTGGGACCAACTAGAGCAATTCTCACTTAGCCCAAATTCCACCCTTTCCAGCAAATGGACTCTACCAGAAATTATCTTGGACTCTACTCGACTTAGAATTTACTGATCCCATAGTCAATTGGTTCTCAGATCTATCTAAAATTGTACACCTCAGGTCCTAAACTGTATCAACCTGGTCCACATTCATTCTCAATATTTTCAACAACTCCTGCCACATCCCCTCTAGAAAGATTCAAACTTTGACATCCAGCTATGGGGCCTAATGCCAAAATTTATGCACAAAGTTTGTGCCAATAAACCAAATCACACCCCTGTCATCAAACCTGAACCTTGTAGACATGAGGAGAGACCAGCTTACACTATCGAAGGCTTCTGCAGAATCCATCTCGTGCACCAATCCCAATACGCAATTTTCGCCTAGCAGCTACCACAGTAAGAGACGTTCATGCTGAAAAAACCTTGGAACAAGTGTAAGGAAGAGGTATGGGTTTAACAGGCGATTTTGTTAATACCACGTGTAGATGGGATGAAATTGTAAAGGTTTAGGAGTAGGGTGTAAGGGGCTTTCTCTTGTATGGCGTCTTTTCATGTTGCTCTCTAACGTGTGTGTGGTGGTAAGTATCTTGCTAAGCCCACATCACATGAGGGGAGGGGTTGTAACCTCTTTCATTTTTAAAGGAATACCTTGTATTGATAATATATATATATATATATATATATATATATATATACACACACACACATTATATATATCCTTTTTTTTAAAGATTTATGTGCAAATTTTTTAACATCAAGTTTCTCCAATTTATGCTGGCGGCCTTTCTTGCTCAAAAAACGAAACTAATTATATGAAACACGTAATAATACTTTAGCCAGAAGGAAATAAAGAAACTAGCAATTGCAGTTGATCCTATCCTGTTCCCAGGTGTTATTCTAAATGTAAGGATGAATATTGTTGTGAGTTCACATGCTGCATACATACCACAATTTTGAAGGAATGATTTTTTTTCTTGAAAGTGACTCTTTGTGATAAAATGTGAGATGAGCCGCGAGAGGTAAGAATTTTTGGGAGTACCAGGGAGAGTGGTTTAACTTTTCTTCCTTGTTTCTGCAATAGGAGGATCTAAATACATAATACCACCTATGAGTCTATGACCATGCTAATTTAATTTGATCTATCTCGTGAGATTATAACTAAGTTTTGGACTTCTGCTGAACAACTTCTAACTGTAAGCTTTTTCATTGAACATATTAATAATTACTTGTGAATGCAGATTGCAGTTTTAGAAGAGCAGAAGAAAGAGGATGAGGAAGATGCTGAGGAGGAGACTACTCCAAGTGAAACTGATCTACCTGTTGGGGCAACAATCAAGAGTGACAGTACTGATGGGAAGCCAGACATCAATGATGTCCCCATGGAGGAAGCCCAGGCAACAACGGTTAGTACTTTACCTTTTAATGTCTCTTATTTGTCTTGCGCATTTTCAGCTAGTTCTTGGTAGAAGTCCTTATTTTTGTGTCTTGAAGCACCAACATATATAACAGCGACTTAGTTTTGCCATATTGTGCCAGTTGAACATTTAGATGCTTTCTCATTCTCTGCTAGGATGTCCTGCTCATTCTGTTTTTGATGATCTACAGCTTTTATTCTTACACTTAAATAGGTTTAGAAAGGGGTTAAGAATCTGTTTTGTGTGTAGCATCTAATCCATGTACCATTTAAACACATATTTTCAAATCTCTTTTGGAGCTTCTATTAATCTGTTCTGTAATCCACTCCTGCGTTGTTATAAGGTTAATCTACCACAGTTGTACGGATGAATTAAGGAGACTAAGTGAATGTGCACATGTAGAGCATGTGCTACAAATGCGCCTGGTTTAAAAGACCGAGTCTATAAATACAAAGATTGTAAATTTGTAATGCCTTATTCTTAATGGGTTTCATAGTTTTTGGACTAAAGCCCAGACTATATCCTAGCATCAAATCAGTAAAAGTTATATTCTTATTTGACTTTCATTAGCACATGGCAAGTGATTTCAGCAAAATTAATTACCCCAGATTTTAGGGACATGGGCCTGGGTTTAATTTTGAATTGTATATAGCCAACTGTAATAAGGGAAGTGTGGGAATTAGGAAAAAGTGAACATATGAATGATTGAGTAGTTCTTGGTTTTGGGAATACGTGGCTGCACATTTAACTTAAGAAAAAGTTAACCTTTTCGTACAGTTTTTTCATTTGATATTATTTTTTTCATTAATATATTGAACCATTTTCCTGTTTCGGCCTTGGACCAAATTTGGGGCTGATGTGTATGGTTGATTGGATCAATCTTGGGCTTTCATTGTAGCTAAATCCAGGCCGCTTTATAAGTAAAGATGGGTGTGGGGGAGGAAAGGGATCGTTGGTTTTCTTTTTTCCCTTTTTCTTTGTAATGATGGATTAGGCATTAGTATAAATTATTGTTTTACTTGGAAAAAAAGAAGAAGCTTTAGGTTAATTCTACTCTGAACTTGATACAGCTAGTTGTAATGTTAAACTTTGAAGTGTTGGATTCACCCAAGACGTTATATTCCTTTTTTATCATCCAAGTTCCTGCAGTCTGAGTGTGTTTTGTACTTGTTTTAGGCCCCAAACAAAGATCAATCAGTATCTCAAGACTTAAATGAAACCAGTTTGGATCTGAGTTTGGGTTTAAAAGGCCATGATGAAGACCATGATTCCGATGCTAAACCAGAAAGCCAGGGCAAAGAGGGTCAGTGTGACTGAACTGTAAGTGACTAGATGAGACGATACAAAATCAAGTTCAACTCAGAAGTCATGATGCAAACAAAAGTGGCTACTCGGCAGCGACAATGTTAGAACTGGGTTGGGCAGTATACCCAGAAACGTACTGGTGTTATTGTTCGCCTAACAAAGGAAAACAAAGTTGTGGCATGTTTATTTCTCTCATTAATTTGCAGTTATTCAACAGATTTTATATTTGTATTATTTTTATTCATGTTGGGATCCAATTCTTCAGGCCTTTTTTGCAAAAAAGCACAGATTTGCTATGTAATTCTGGACTATTTTTAGTATAGTGAATGTCTTTTGGAGTATTATTATTGGTGTCTACTAAAAGAAGTTATTGGCAATTTTCACTAATCACTTGTACAAAGACCTAATGAACACAGCCTGTAGAGCATGTTACCTCCTTGGTCATGGTCGTGTGGTACAGCCAGGAGCCCAGGAGGGGTTTGAACACTTGCCACATGGTTCTCAACGCACAGTCCAGCTCCTACTACTCTTAAACGACCATTTGGGTTACCTGCCTGAGCGGAGAAATATGTTAGCAGTTTTGAGCTATCTGTTCCTCACTGATGGTGGTGAACTTGAATGCTATGATGAAGCATTACTGGTTGCCCGAATTGGCTTGCAATGAATGATGAGATAGATCCAGTTGACAAATTGATAAAGATTGCGACTGCATTATTGGTAGAAGTTTGTGACCCGCATTTCAGTTAACTTTCTCGCTTGAATGCTATCCTAAGCCTAAAACACAATTTCAGTTAACTTTCTCGCTTAATGGTAGAAGTTTGTGACTGCATTATTGATATAACAAAAATTTGTGCTGTAATGGCTTCAGTAGTCCAGTCTCTAAGTGTGAGATGGTGGTGCCTAACCCTTTGCAGGGTCCAGCGCAACAGCTAGAGAAATGATCAAAGCATCTAATAGCAAGGGCCGATACCCATGTATCACCCAGGCTATCGGCTCTAGGCCCTACCAAAAGCATCATCCCATACAATAGTGTCTAAGCATTCATGATTAGGATGTGCAAACACAACAAAATTATTTAGTAGAGGTTTAGTCAAGGGGGCTAGCTAGATTGGCTGCAGCTTGATTTATCTCTCTAAAAACACGAGTGGATTTAGCATAATCAAAAGAGTACAGATAAACGAATTTAGGTCACCAACAGGCAAGAACTTCTGGATCATATGGAAGGATAGCTCGTAGGTCTGGCAAGTGGTAAATGGTTAAGTTGATCTAGATGTTGCTTTCAACAGAATCACAACAAGAGGTGCAGAGACAACTATGGTAAACCAGTTGATGTGACATTGCTGCAACCTGCATACAGAACAATCCAGGGAAATCTCCATGGAGCCTGCAGTAGAAATGCCTATAACGACTGCGGTGGCAGTACCCCTGCCCAGGCCAAATGCAAATCTTGGTCAGGCCACCTAGCCAAGCTTTCCAAGCTTTCACAAAACCTGACTTTCGAAGGTATAATAGACCAAGGCACTTGCATCCCTAAATATATAAATTAAAAAAAAAATATAATGAAAAAAAACCAAAAATATTTGCTAATCATTCTCCTACCAATACAAGTATATATAGTTGCAACGTGCGCAGCCTAATAAAGGAATTCAACCTTGTAAAAAAAAGTATGTGGTAGATTGTATGCAAAAGTACAGTAATATTTCCAGTAAATATGTGACATGACAATGTCATCATGACTCCAATCAAGCAACAAAACTATAGGTGCTCAAGTTTCACACTGTACTATATATGAACATTGGTCAATTTTAAAAAGTCCACATGTAAACTGCACAATAGGTCTGTCTTGAAATACTCCAGAGGCTCAGATTTCTTCCTTCAAGTTAGTTGTTTCTCTTTGTCATTGAACTCTTACAAAAAAACACAAATTTCATGTATATTCAAACAGCAGCTCCTGTCCCTGGAGGAGGCCTATCTGGATAGTATTTGTCCACCTTTCTCGGATTATACTTCTCCACTCTCTTTGGACTCTTTACAACCTGATAATAGAAAAAACACGTAGAACTTCAATCTGTATCCAAATCGTTATCACAAAATACATATTACCGAAGCTCCTAATCATCCTATACCATAATATCATAACAAAAATTTACAGATACAAATATGGGCTAGCACTTGTTTAACTTACCACTGATGACTGGCACAAAGTATCAGCATAGGTAGAAGCAGGTAGCACCTGAAACAGAAAGAAGTCTTTAATGAAACTCGGAAAATGCTAGTGTCTTCAATGAACTTACAAAAGAAGCTACTTCAATGCTAAATGCATAAAACCTAGTCCTTCCTCTCATTGGTTGGTTTTACTAGAGGTTGTGTTATCAGTGATGCTGATGCGTGTGTTATAAATGGACCTTAGTAACCAAAAGTACATATAGTTGCATTGCTCCCAAATGTAATTTTCATTTGGACCCTTTTGGAATAAAAGTTGTAAGCTTTTATGACCAGAAACGCTATCTACAAACTTGTAAAGTGTGTCTCACTTTTAAGTAGTGCAACTTAGCTGAAGATACAGAAAGACTGTCACACTTCACATATTCTAAGTTCTGAGCTTTTTAAATAAAGTTACTAGACCATATGTCATAAATATCAGCATATCACAGCTCTACATCCAGATCTCAAGAAAGAATTTTTTTTTTTATTTTTGATTGGCAAGCAGGGTTGAGGGGACCCTTACCCCTTTAAATTACGTGTGGAAACTTATATCAACAATCAGCTGTTGACGTGTTTCGAACCCACAACCTCTCCATTTTGTGAGAGGGGTGCTACCATTGAGCCACAGGCTCATTCGCAAAAAAATTGGTGGTAAGCCTGTTTTTAATGAGATCAGTAACTCGGTAATGCTGGCGGGATTCGAACCCCAGACATCTGGTATCATCACCCAAAGGTTTTACCAGTTGAGCCCAACTGACACCTGCAAATCTCAAGAAAGTTACTGACCACTTATCCCTCAACAACACATAATCACATCTTTTCCTAGTCTATACAAAATCATGGCTCCACACTTCAGCAAAGAGAACTAATTCCAAGTTTCTTATTTTCCTATTCTATATAAAATCATTGTACGATCAAATTGATTATAGTTATTACCAGATTCAACTTACTATGTAATAGAATTATAGATCAATGCAGACTATATCAAACAGCTTAACCAAAAATATATCCAATAATATAAATCGGCTCTTTGAAGGTGTTTTCAAAGTTGGGAACTTTTAACTTAAGTGGTGCTTTGCCACTCTTGCTCCCACTGCCACTCTGCTTTGGTTAGTTAGATATGGACAATGACATATATAATAATCTTCATAATCATTCAAAATTGATGAAAGAATTACTTGGTTTGTACAGATTAAAACAAGAAATCAGAACTGTGGTTAAGTGGAGATCTAGCGAGGAGTTTTGTTTTTTCATTTTGGTTTTCCTTTTTAGTATTGGCAAGCTTGTATTTAACGAGAATAATAGCTCAATGATGCCAGCGGCGATCGAACCCCAGACCTCTGGTATGATCACATATTGGTTTTAGAAAGGGTTTTGGTTCCACTGGATTTCCATGTTTCATTTCTTAGTTTCTTAAATTGAAAATAACACTAATAAATCTGCACTATGGATGGAATCAATGATCTGTTGATCTTATGCGACCATAAATACAAATAATATAATTGAACTTAAATGTTATCAAAGAGAAAAATTTGAGGTATAGAAAACGGTAAGAAAAGTTCTGCAAAAGAAGACCCTTGATTTCCTAACATATTAGATAGGAGTTCTTACTCAAACATGCAATGCTGCAATTAGTGACTCTTAAATCCTCTGTCCCTTAGTTGGTATTGCCGAAATATCCCCCTACATGATTCATACACTTCTAGAATACCGGGATGGATATTTAAAAAAAAAGATCTTTGTAGTACTGGACGAAGTGTTTATGGATGGCGTCTCTGAAGTTTTCTAAAAACTTAATATCTTAATGATTCGAACGTAAACTGTACATTTTTTACTTCAACGCATGAATAACAAAAATTAACCATGGAATTCTCAGCAGGAAATTTTGACATCTAAAGTCTTAAAAGAAAAATTGTCCATGTTATCCCGGATAGCTAGAAATATTTGATCTTAAGATCTACTCTCATTAAAATGGGGTAGTTTGAGTTCTCAAAGACGATTTTACTTTTTGATAGCGTGTTATACGGGTTGTTAATTAGATGACGGTGGTTCCAAATTTAAACATAAGGATGCGTATATGAGAGAAATCATACAAATGGTATGTGGCCACCAATCCCACTCAAACAATTTTCATTTTGAGAATTTCGTCTAACCTCTATGTTTTTTAACTATGCTTATGCCTTCAGTTGAAGGAAGTGGAAATATAAATTTTTGTTTTTATGAAAGGCAGTTTAATTTTAAGCGCATCAGGGGAAATATAGAGTGCCCATGCTTTAACATTATGACATTATCTCATTCAAAGCAGCAAGATGAAAGAGAATGACAATCTTCAACCAAAGAATGCTTACCTCCAGAAGCTGATCCGTAGTCATTACAAGCCTTTCCAGAAGTAACTTCAGAAGTGGCACAGCTCCAGCAGAATCTTTGGACTGATCAATATTTGAAAGGCTAGCTTCAACAAATGACGAGGCTCTTACCAGATTATTAGCAACATCTAATACTTTCTTCGCAAATTTCTGCAACGTAATTTATATGATTGTTAAAAAATGTGTTTTCCATATCAAATAACAAAAGAGAAGACAACATACTATTGATAAAGGAGCTTGAAAGGAAACAGAGAGATCACTAAGCAATACATGGACAGAAGAAGAATACAGTAAACTGACCTGATTTTCGATTTTTGCATAGTTTGCTGCTTCTTGTTTCGCTATAACCAAAATATTTTCCATCTTCTCAATCTCGGCATTGTTGCGGATAACTTCATCTTGCATCTTCTCAAGCTTCCTTTGTTCTGCGTTGAGCAATTCTTCTTTCTCAGAAACAAGCTTCACAAGCTCATCAATAGACAGACGACTCTTAACATCAACAGATGTGTCGTTAATATCTTCATTCATCTTATCCTGTCCAATTGCAGTTTGTGTGGAATCATTCTCAAAAGGCGAAGGGGATGCAGTAGAAGCAAACCAAAATCGCTGAAAACCAGTCATATTCACCACCTGCAAGATACGAAATAATCATAAAGCATTATGCTTGTAAAACAACTATGTAGACTAATCTGATTTCAGTATATATAGTATATGGAAAATCAACAAACAAAAAGCGAATCAAACTGAGCTCAAGTTGGAATAAAGTTATAACCATTTAAATTTGAGCTTCTAAACATCACATTCATTCTATTTCAGTTACAAGAGTAGGATTTGAAATTGACAATTAATACATAGAGGGATGGCAAGACCAACTTATTCTCATGCTTTATGAACATACACTTTCCAATAAACCAAGCAAATACATACAATGCATACATCTTAAATAGAACCCCAATCGATTAATAGTTACACACAGAACTAAGTGTGTTTCGAAGCTCAAACATATCTCTCACAAACTGATATAATGAAATATTGAAATATTTTGAAGCTTTGGTTTATAAGATCCAATGATAGTCACCTCTGAAATGGAAATATTATCCCCAAAAAACCCCACAGCTTCTTCTATTCAAACACAAATTTCAACACCAAAGGCGAAGGGCTGGCAAGACCAACTCATTTTCAGATGGTTTATAAACACATTGAATTTCCCATAAACCAAACAAACACATATAAACAAGGCATACGTACATCTTAAACAAAACCCCAATCTATTAGTAATATAATAAAGTTACACAAAGAAGTAAGAAGAAGCTCAAACATAGCTCTCAGATTGATATTCATGTCTGAAAAATTATCCCCGGTTTCTTCTATTCAAACTAACAATTCAAATTTAACAGAACTATTCAACGAATCATCAAAGAACCAACACAGGGGTTTTAAGTTATAAACCCTAGATCGAAATCAAGGTGAAATTTTACCTTGTTTGCTGATGAACCATTAGCTGGTGGTGGTGTTGGAAAGGAGAGTAAGTGAAATCGTTGTCGACATTGATGGTTCAATGTGGAAGTACGAATAAGAGATCTTGCTACGAACAACATCTCCACGATAAAAGCTTTCACAGAAGGAAATGAGAATGGACTTCTTCTTCTTCTTCTTCTTCTTCTTTTTCTTCTTTTTCTCTGTGTTGTGACTTGTGACTCGTGACTTGTGACTTGTGAGTGAGGTAGTGAAGACAAGAGGCTTAGTTATATGTTTGACTATATAAACCCTAGGAAATGATATGGGTATTGATGATTAATGGGTACTATGGGTAAACTAATTGAGCGAAACACAAAAGTACATTTAAGATTTAGATTAAGGCTGTGCTTGTTTCACAGTAATAATCGGGAATCAGTTTCTGGAAAAGATTTTTTTTAATTTGTTTTTACAGAAATTTTGCTTAAACTCAGATTAAGGTGCTTGATAATCTCGGGGAAAAATAACTAACAACGATGAAAGAGAAGAGAGAAACGGAGATAAAAGAAGAGAGAGAAAGGCACAGAGGAGAGAGTGAGAGACAGGTTTCCAACTTAATCCGGGTTCTTTGAAACCGGAATATATGGTGACGTGTTTTTGCTGTTTTGTAAAAAAAAATGTGGGCCCTACTGTTTCTGATACTCACCCAAGCAGTCGTTAAAAGGGAAATATCGGGAAAATCTGACGTCGATTTGCTTTCCGTCAGATTTCCCGGTAATCAAGCACAGCCTAAGACAACCAATTAGTTCGTAATTAATATCAAGGGTGTTTACTAATCCAACCGCCAATTGGGCAATGGTGTAGTACTGTAGTCGCATAGCCACACAAAGCTAATTAGTGTTAACTCACCAGTTGGGTACAATCTCACTTGTTTTTTCTTTTCATTCACAAACGCAACAACCACACTTGCAACTTGATATACAGTATATAGTAAGGACTAAGGAGAAGCTAATCTCAGTCTGGTCAATTGCTATTGCTTTAATCCTTCATACTTTCAGTGTCTTTGGAAAATGATATGACTACAGTAGTACCAAAATTAGTTTCACTATACATGGAAGTGGTTACTAAAAAAGATACAAGAAACTAGATTGTATTGTTTCTATCCCAAAAGTTACTTGTTTTAAAATTAGACACTAACAAAAGCAAATGTAAAAGGGAGACAATTTAAAGTTGTTATCAAGCACAACCTTCTTTCATTACTAGCCACTTAGCCAGCTTCCAATTGGCACAAGACTTGTGTTACCAGAGAATGTTTAATCTACAATATTACAATCAGAACTAAGTGTACTTTTATACTAACAATGTTTTACTCACAATGTTTTTCATCAATATATATATATATATATATATATATATATATATATATATATATATATATACCAGAGAATGTACTTTTATACTAACAATGTTTTACTCACAATGTTTTTCATCAATATATATATATATATATATATAGAACTCAAACCCCAACCCTACTCTAGTTTTTATATATTGCACATATACAGATGTAAATAGCTTAAACACCAGTCCCGTCTCAAATGATGTCTAATAGGCTATGCACACCTCCAAAGAAGACTTGGCAAGCCACAATAAGCCAGGATCATTTCTCTTCAGCACAACGTATGTTTCAGACCTGCCTATTTCATTAATTATTTTGTCTTCATTGAAACCAACCAGGAAAAGAACTTCCATTGCAGCTGTTTGTCATGATAAACCGAAAATTTTGATTAGAAAACTAATTTAACAATGTAGTTGATTAATACGAAGCAAAACCTCCAAAACACACGAGCCAAACTAATGCCTCTGGTATTATCCATCAGCTGCTAGTTTATCATTTGAATAAAAGAGACTTGAGTGTTTTGGTAGCATGACGAATTAGCACAGCAAACAAGATAAGGAACTAACCTTTGTATTTAGCCACATTTCTTTCGAATTGTGGATTAGCCTGCCATTTTGAATTAGTTAGACACATACTCAGAATCAGAGAAAGAACTTTATTTGAAACCTAATGTGACAAGAAAAGCATGCTGTACAAAAATCAATACCTTCCTTAATCTTCTATATTTTATCTCATCCGGATGTTCAATCACATTCCTAGAATTGCAACAACAACAAAAAAAAAAAAACAGAGAGTCAATAA
The DNA here is from genome assembly GCA_023053565.1 of Aquilegia eximia. Lineage (NCBI taxonomy): Eukaryota > Viridiplantae > Streptophyta > Magnoliopsida > Ranunculales > Ranunculaceae > Aquilegia > Aquilegia eximia. The sequence continues at coordinate 25,345,760 of JALIGU010000001.1, forward strand.
CACCATGCATCGGAATGACCACAAAGCACAGTGAGAATAACTTCGGATTAAGAAACTTACCTAATGATCTTGAAAAGAGTTTGCAGGACCAAATTCGCTTCCGCTGGATTAACTTCAGATTTCAGCATTTCAATCGCCTTCTGAAGACGAGTACAGATAACAGAAACTGGGTCTTGGATCCTCTGTAGCTCTTCATCATTCAAATTGGTTAGATCATATGGGCTGTTAGAAGTATCCATTATATCCTCTATCCTTGCATCAGGATCAGGTTCATGCTGCAAAACATCTCCCGTCAAAGCATGAGGAACGTGCCCTACATTGCTTCCAATAGCGGCTTTTTCTATGCTGGAATCATCAGGCTCAGGTTCCTTCTGGATCTTATTTATATGGGAAACGTCTTCCCCAGATTCAACTAAATGCGAATCCTCATACTGCATAGCTATGTTGACTAAGGAATCGTCAGGGTCAGGTTCTACACTGATTCCACATTCCCAAGTGGCTTTTTTCAAATTAGATTCATCAGAGTAAGGTTCGCCTTGGATCTTTATTGGATCAAGCTCAACAAAGTTCCAACTTTCTGACATGGACCCCTTCATTTCGGCATCATTAGCATGAGGTTCCTGAAAGACCACACTTGGCTGGTTTCCGTCGTTTAAATTTTCATTTTTTAGTGAATCATCAGGATCTGGTTCAGCCAATCTATTATATGAATCAAACCCACCATCATGATCAGGTTCACAATTGGGATTATTCTCACCTTCCTGAGGCCTCTCCACATTCATAGTAGAATCATCAGGATCAGGTTCGATATGCATTTCAGAATCAATATCATCAGGGTCAGGTTCAACTTTTGCATCATGTCCTTTCACACCATTATTTAAGGAACTAACTATACGACGATGTGCTGCAGCAACAGAAGTCGCACGGGCAGTGGCCATCTCATCAGTTGTTTTTCCCCCAAGCTTCTGAGATCTACTACCCATTTCCTCAAAGAACTCTTCTTCGTAATGGTCAGAACGCCTGAGGCCACTCAAGGTGTGGCCTTTTGACCTTGTCCAATCCAAACTAGCAGCTTCTTTGTTAAGCTGCACAACACAAAGTCATAAAAGAAGTAAATTTGCTGTAACAACCCCGAGGAAATGTGGAACGAGAATCACGGATAGGAAACATCCCATCTACCTGGCTATCTAGAGCATAAAATTGAGCATCATGTTCAGAGTAAACCATGTGAGCCTGAAAATGAAAGAAAAGACAGAAATGTTTCTAGTCACTATAACCAATAAACATACTGACATAGTTCAGCAAATAAACCACAATTAACCATTCCCATAGACATATCTGAATATATGACTGGACTTTGGACAAATGAAACAAATCAAAGACCCTCAACAAAATGGACACAACAGAATGGACAACTATACTTGACATAGACACCTTCTGTGGCACATGAACTCCTCAATTAGATTGTATCAAGGGACTTTTAACCACCTTGTCTCAATTTTAGCTCAAATTTTATCTTTCTGGACAGGGTTGTGAACCACTCTATAATTTAAATATCAACGATTCAATCTTTCTAAGATGTAATTCTAAAATCCATCCATTCAAAAAGAGCTCAACATTTTGACAGTTTGGATGATCTGCACGCTTGCATGGTAAACGACAACTAGATCGGGTATAGAAATCTGACCCTTGATCCCCTTGGGGCACGTCACAATGTGACATGACTCGAAAAAGTTCATGGCATTCAAGAGGCTATCTGATAGTATGAATTCAATATCTCAATTTTAGGTCAAATTCTATCTTTCTGGACAGGGGTGGGAGCCACTCCTCTATGATTTAAATATAAATGATTTGATCTTTCTAGTCAATGTAATTCTAAAATCCATCAATTTAGAAAGGAATCAACATTTTGGCAGTTTGATTGATCTGAAGTTCTGAACGTCTGCAAGGTAAATGACAACTACATCCAGTACTATTGGGGCTTTAAACCTCTTAATCATCAGCATGGGGCACGTCTCAACGTAAAATGACTCAAAAAGTTCATGACATGAAATTGGCTATCACCAGTATGAATTCACTATAATTAGGGTGTCAAATTGTACATTAAAATATAAAAGAGACAAAATAAATAACTTACAAGTTCATGCAACAGAGTTTTTTTAATGCTCTCGTATTTCCTGAAGCCTTTCAGGTCATCAGTTCGAAGACGCAAAGAAATCTCCTCACCATGATTCTGTATCAAGTCACAAATTAATACTTTTAGTTACTGGACTCACCTAGTTTCTTTTCTAGCATGAAACAGCCCACCACAATGTTACCTTGTTCAAACCAAGAAGGCATTTGGGGCTGATCCCAACATATCCAACAGGTGCCATCTCCGTCATAACACCAACTCGCCAACGATGCTTCAACAAAACTCAAACCAAGATATTTAATCAGATACAATCAGCCAAGTGCCCAAGTAAACTCATGTCATGTCACAAAAAGCAATTATCACTCACAAAATGAAAACATCAGGATACCTTATTCATTATAGCAACAATTCCTGGATCAGCAGCAAGCATGTGCATTCTTTTCAAGGCCTCTGACGCTGGAGGGTTCAACTGTAAGAACACGGATCGATAGTGCAACACTCTTAACATCATGTTCACGCCATTCAAGTGTAAAGCACGTACAAATAAAAGCAGTGATTTTTAATAGGAAACTTAAAATGCATAACATTTTATTGTGAAGGTCTACCGGCAAGTGCTTTGGATTTTTACGGGTTGCAATTACTAAAGAGTTTCTTATGGTTCAAGATGTCCAATACATTTCGATGAAAGAGACAATACTATCTTTCTCAATTATGATAAACTATTTGGTAAAATTTTTGAGACTCTTATTACCCTATTTCAGATAAGGACACAGTTTTGCAGAAAACATTACCACTTTCCAATAATTATTGAATACGACATTAAAACCCAAAATCAATGAAAACCATACCTCTATTCCAGGAAGGTGAAGTGTTCGGAAGTCACAGAAAATGTAGGCTCCTTGTGGAAGTTTCAGCGAGCTATTTGGTCTACTTGACATTCTCTGCCTAATTCTTTTTTCTTCTTCATCAAATCCAGCTATCCGCAGGTCTGCTTTAGTACCATTTTGTGAAACAACTTTGATTTCATCTTCAAACACTCCCATCATTCTAAGAGACTTCCCCTGAAAAGGAAAGAGAAAAATCAGCTTTGACCACCCATAATTTTTATCAAAAAGATAAAAAAAATTAGACAACCATAAATAAAATGGGAACATACCCCTGCCTCAAGAATGGAAGACTCCTTCAAGCTTAAACTTGAGTGATCATCAGAGAAAGGAGTTAGTAATTTCGAGGTATTATCAGACGATCTTGGTAAAAGTAGACGCATTGTATCAGGTTTGACATTTGTCAAATGCTGGAGTTTGTGGCCAAACTCTTTGAGAGTAGCGTCAGAATTCATCTCCACGTTAAACTTGTTGCCTCTCCATATAACTGAGATATTGACTATCTCATGTTCCTCCATATTACACTGCACAAGACACATAAACTTTGAAAACTTGGCAAAAAGGTTTGAAGCTCAAATAAATTCGTTCCAGAGTCAATAATCGTTTTTTCTAACTCAGTTGATCTATGTTTCAACAAGAGACTGGGCTGGCTAATAAGTCACAATGTGTTGTTTACTTTTAGTAATAAAATTCCGGAAAAAACACTTAGAATTTTTGTTTTTTTTTTTAATAAAGAAAGATACCATTTACAATCCTGATCACCAGGCACTAATGAAACAAAAGCAAATACAAGAGGACATTACACAGATTATAAAGCAGCCCAAATTAAAATTCATTTAAGCAAAATGACATATGTATCAATTAAGCTATAAAATTGTTGCCACACTTAATGACTTTGAATTTAATTAAATCAAATTACATAACACTGCAAAACCCTCATTTAGACCTATTTCGAATGATTTAACAGAAAAGATGAATACCCTAATCAATCATCCACAATGAAAAATGAAATTCAAATTTAACAAATTTTCTGCTTTAAATCGAATTAGGAATTTCTTGATAGATTGAGATTAGAAAGAATTTTACCTTGATTTTCTTGTATTCAATAAAATAATATCTGATGATCAGCGAAAGAAAGGAAGGAAGACCAAATGGTTATTTATTTATTTATGAACTAAACCAACTGCACTTGTTATTGGTTGTTGAAGAAAATTAATGATGAAGAATGTTCGCGAAGAGGATGTTATGCTGTAATTCTAAATGAACATCGGGGTCATTTTTGGAAGATATTTTGTTAATCTGATTACGTATAGTATATACCAACGTCCAACGGTAGAAAGTAGAAACTTACGTGCGCACCAAGCGTCACTGGTCAAACAAGACGTGGGCACCAAGGGTCAGAGCATTTCGCGGTTTCATTTCTACTTCCGAGCGTCTGGAGTCTTTTCTCTTTAAAAGCTTCTGCCTTCTACTACTCATAAGTCATAACAATCAGAAGAAAAGAAAGAAGAGACACTCACACTCTCTCCTCTCTATTATATATCGATTCACAGGTACTAACAAATCTCATTTCTCAATTCACCTTTATTTTCCTTCAATATTTCTTTGCAAATCAACCTTTGTAAACTCGATTACAAGTTTGGGGTTTGGATTTGATTTTTGTTAATTTTTTTTTTATTTCGGTGAGCAATGAGCGTTGAACACAACAACAATAACAACAGCAACAACACTACCACAACCAGCAGCAGCAACAACAACAACAATAGTCGGAGAAGAGACGCTGGATCTCGAAATAATAATTCTCAACGTAAAGAATGGATCCCTAAAGGATTTCCTTCAACAATAACACCTTCTTCTTCTACTACTCTTGTTTTAAACCCAAGCCCAAACCCAAACCTACCTGCTACTTCTTCTAAAACTTCTAATTTCAATGGTAATGGTAATGGTAATGGTGCTAGTGTTAGTAGTGAGGTTTTGAGTTCGACAACACCTTCTCTTGTTACTGCTTCTTTAATTGATCAGACCAATCGGAATATAGGCAAATTTGATCGGAACAAAAAATATGGAGATACAAGAGTTAGAGGAGAAGTAAGAGGAAGAGGTGTTGATTTTTCAAGTGTGCCACAACTAGTTCAAGAATTGAAAGATAAGCTTATTAAAGGGAATGTTGAATGTATGATATGTTATGATATGGTCAGGAGGACTGCTCCTATATGGTCATGTTCCAGTTGTTTTTCCATTTTTCATCTTAATTGTATTAAGAAATGGGCTCGAGCACCCACTTCTGTTGATTTGTCTACTACAGAGAAGAATAATCAGGGAATCAATTGGCGTTGCCCTGGTTGTCAGTCTGTACAGCTTTCTTCTGCTAAAGATATTCGATACATTTGCTTTTGCGGGAAGAGACCTGATCCACCTTTTGATTTGTATTTAACACCTCATTCTTGTGGTGAGGCATGTGGGAAACCACTTGATAGAGTAATCAGTCGGAGTTCAGGAGACTGTGATGATGACGATGTTCGATGTCCCCATGTTTGTGTTTTGCAGTGCCATCCTGGTCCATGCCCTCCTTGTAAGGCATTTGCTCCTCCACGTTTGTGTCCATGTGGGAAGAAGACGATAACGACCAGATGCTTTGACAACAAGTCTGCGCTCACCTGTGGTGACAAATGCAATAAGATTCTTGAATGTGGGCGCCACTATTGCCAGAAAATGTGTCATATGGGTCCTTGTGAACCTTGTCGAGTACCGATTGATGCAGTTTGTTTTTGCGAAAAGGAATCTCAGTTAGTATTTTGTGGAGAAATAACTGTGAAAGGGGAAATGAAACTCAGCGATGGTGTTTTCTCCTGTAGTTCTGTATGTGGGGGAAGACTCAATTGTGGGAATCATGTTTGTGGCCAGATTTGCCATCCAGGCCATTGCGGAGATTGTGAACTGATGCCAGCAAGGATCAAGACATGCTGTTGTGGGAAAACAATGCTACAGAAGGAAAGGGCTAGTTGCTTGGACCCAATCCCTACTTGCCCACAGATATGTGGTAAGCTCCTCCCTTGTGGTATTCACCATTGTAATGAGTTGTGCCATGCTGGGGACTGTCCACCTTGTATGATCGTTGTCAGTCAAAGCTGTCGTTGCGGGTCCTCTTCTCGTAGCGTGGAGTGCTCAAGAAAGATGGATGAAAAGTTCGTATGTGAGAAGGCTTGTGGAAGGAAAAAGAATTGTGGTAGGCATAGGTGTAGTGAGAGGTGCTGTCCTCTCTCTACATCCAAAAGCCAACTACTGGGTGGTTGGGATCCGCACTTGTGCTCAATGATCTGTGGTAAAAACCTGAGATGTGGACAGCATTCATGTGAGTCACTCTGTCATATTGGCCATTGCCCTCCTTGTCTTGAAACTATTTTTACTGACTTGACATGTGCTTGCGGGAAGACATCATTCCCTCCTCCACTACCTTGTGGCACACCTCCTCCCTCATGTGAAAATCCATGCTTGGTTCCTCAGCCTTGCGGTCATTCCTCTGCTCACAGCTGCCACTTTGGAGACTGCCCACCTTGTTCCGTTCCAGTTGCAAAAGAATGCATTGGTGGTCATGTATCACTCAGGAATGTACCTTGTGGCTCGAAGGATATTAGATGTAACCAGCTTTGTGGAAAGACTCGAATATGTGGTATGCATGCTTGTGCAAGAACTTGTCATCCATTTCCATGCGATCCTTCCTCTGTTTCTGGTACCAGTTCTGGTTCAAAATCATCTTGTCGGCAGACATGTGGCGCTCCAAGAACAGATTGCAGGCATACTTGCACTGCTGTGTGTCATCCTCTGGCTCTCTGTCCTGATGCAAGATGTGAATTTCCTGTTACAATTACCTGTTCATGTGGTCGCATAACTGCTACGGTCCCTTGTGATGCTGGAGGAATCATTGGTGGGTTTCATGTAGACTCTATCTTTGAAGTTTCTGTTGTTCAAAAGTTGCCAGTTCCTCTTCAACCTGTGGAAGAAAACGGAAAGAAGGTTCCACTTGGGCAGCGGAAGCTTGTCTGTGACGAGGAATGTGCAAAGATGGAGCGAAAACGTGTTCTTGCTGATGCTTTTGATATCTCCACTCTGAATTTGGATGTCCTTCATTTTGGTGAGAACTCAATTGTCTCGGACTTGCTTGTTGACTTATATAGGAGAGATCCAAAGTGGGTCTTATCTATTGAGGAGAGATTCAAGTACTTAGTTAGTGGAAAGAACAAGGGAGGCACAGCAAATGGCCTTAGGGTTCATGTTTTCTGCCCAATGCTGAAGGAAAAGAGAGATGCCATAAGGCATATTGCAGAAAGATGGAAGTTGAGTGTTCATGCTGCTGGGTGGGAGCCAAAACGGTTCCTAGTGGTTCATGTCACACCGAAGTCTAAAGTACCATCTCGAATGCTAGGACCCAAGGGTTCTTTGCCCATGAATGTGTCCCATCCTCTTGTTTTTGATCCTTTGGTCGACATGGATCCAAGGCTTGTTGTGTCCCTTCTGGATCTGCCTGGTGAGTCTGATATAAGTGCGCTAGTTTTGAGGTTTGGTGGGGAGTGTGAATTGGTTTGGTTGAATGATAAAAATGCATTGGCTGTGTTTAGTGATCCTGTCCGAGCAGCAACTGCACTGAGGAGGTTAGATCATGGTTCAGCATATCATGGTGTTGTGGCTCTACAAAACGGTGGTGCATCAGCTGCATCTTCGGGTACTAGTGCTTGGGGAGGGACAGGAGTAACCAAAACTAATCCATGGAAAAAGGCTGTTGTGCAGGAATGCCGATGGGAGGATGATTCATGGGGTAGTGAGTACTTATGTGGTGGTTCATATGTGCACGGGCAGGTGTGGAAAGGGAAAGAAGCTCCAATTGCTTCTTCTGGAAACCGGTGGAATGCTTTAGACCCAGATATAGTTCCGAAATCACTGGCTGTGGACTTGCCTGGAACTGGGAATACAGATAAGCATAGAATTGGGAGTTCTTCTACTGCAGAATCGGTGTCACAGGTGCACAGTTTGAACTTGTCTGGGCAGTCTTCAGATGGTATCGACATAGCTGAGTCGTCTGAAGTCGTAGATGACTGGGAGAAAGCTTATGACTAAATAGATGAATTCAAGGGACTAAGATGCTGGACAGTAAATGGAGTATTGAACTCTGCTTGTCTAGTTCCAGATGACCTTTTGCATTTTATTTTTCCCTCTTTTAATTCGAGGGGATAAAAAGAAAATTTAAAATCCTATAGCTGTTATATTTTGTTGTGAACAGTTGTAATTGTCAAAGTCAGAACCTACATTCCCACTTTTCCTGTGGAGGGACAAATGTCAGTTTATCTTCAATACCTTGTTAAATTATTGTTCTTTCTGTACATGTGATCTTGCTTCTCTTGTTGCCAAGTTACAACCCCAACCCCCCCCCCCCCCCCCCCCCTCTCCTCTTTTTTTTTTCTTTTTGTGTGGGGTGGGGGTGGAGGTGGGGTGGTATCATGAGCACCCAGGTAACGTGTGAACTTGTTAATAGTGTTAAATAATGAGACGAGATCATGGAAAGTACCTTGGAGATGGCACTATTGAATACTTCAGTGATGGTCCCAGGTTTTCGACATTCTTCCCTTCCAATTTACAAACACAAATTTAAGGAGTTTTTTATAGTTTGTTAAATTTAAATTTTAAAAAATTGTCTTCAGTCCAGAACTTGTGAACTAGAGGAAAGTTTATAGGTGTTTTGCTTAGTAGCTATAAACAGGATTGAGAGATACAGCTGTGAGAAAATGAATTAAACAAGCAGCTCGGATGACATGCGTTTCAAATAACTGTTGAGGCTTAAGGTATCTGAAGTTAGTACACACGTGTGGTATACAGTACCTTTCCTGTTCTTCCTGTGCAGGTTGTAAAAACATGAGCATGAAGGGCTTGGATCAGTTCAACCTGCGGTTTCGGGTTATCGAGCCTGGGAATGTTGAGGTAAAACTATATAGAATACCTGTGGCATTGTCTCCTTAAGATGTATATTGGATATGCATTGTCATTTATTTTTATTTTTTTTCAAACAACATGTGTAGTATGGACTTTGGATATACCACGACTCGTTTAACCATTTATTTTGTTGATTAGATATACAGTATTGAATACACATTGGAACACTCGTCACTTCAAATTTAATCTAATTTCAGTCCCTTGTTATTACGGAAATTGTAACTATAATTTTACATTATCTGGTGTTTTAATCTCAAAATCGAAGCACTTTATTGTTTCAGGATAAAGTTATTATTTGAGTTAATTTTAGTAGTTAATTTATTAATACTGTATGTGATAATAAAAAAAGAGACCTTTTTATTGGGTTATTGGGGATCGTAGAATCCTATCAGAATCAAGTACTTATTTGGTTGGTATCATTTTTTATATGTATTTAAATTCTATTTCTATTATTTTTATAATGTAATAATTGAATGTAATAATATAATTAAGTAAGAAAATAACTTTTCAACATTGACTTAATTTAATCATGTTTTCCACTAGGTTGACTGTGTAGTTCACTTTGTTTGGAACTTTGGATGGCTTCCAGTGATTATCTTCTGTGCTTAAGCCAAGAAAAGCACATTGTAGATATTATGATTTTGAAAAGTATTTCAATTTGGAGAAATGTGTTGGACTGCACTTGGGTTTGTGTTTTTTTCTATAAGCACTTTTGTTTAGTATGGCTTCCGTTATCATTGTCATTGTCTTCATCTCTCTCTACAAATGTTTTTTATTCAAGAAGTAATTGAGGCGTACTACGTTTGCATGGTAAATAGTATAGACAAATTAGCTATTTTGGTCCACAAACTTTCACCAAATTTTCACTCGAGTCCACAAAGTTGTATCTGGTCAATTTGATCTCCAAAGTTTTATTTTGTTTGCAATTTGGTCTCAGGTTAAGTCTTTGTTTCGAATCACATAACACAGAGGGTGATTTGGCAGTTAAAATCGTATATGTTCAGTTAAATCTAAATTAAAAATCCTACGAGCTTCTCATATGTTGACCTGCCACCAAAAGCAATAAAAGAAAATTTAAAATTTAAATTTAACATAGGATTTTTAACTGCCAAATCACCCTACGTTAAGTGATCTGAAACGGAGACTTAACCTGAGACCAAATTGCAAATGAAATGAAACTTTGCGGACCAAATTGACCAGATACAACTTTGTGGACTCAAGTGAAAATTTGGTGAAAGTTTGTGGACCAAAATAGCTAATTTATCAAATAGTATAGGAGCAAGAAGACACATGTCAAATGACTTCTCTTGCTGGTTGATATGTAAGGACAACAAAAACATAGGGGTTTGTCACTTCTCTTTTTAACCCCACATATGAAAGAAGAGCCACTGCTCGTCAAAACTTGTGCAGTCAGTTTCCCGTACGCAATGCATTGCATAGCTTCTCCTTGTGATGCTAGTTTTGAGTTCATTCAACATAGCCTTTTGTTTGCACTTTCTCACTAACGATTCATCAGTAAAATTCCTTTCATTCCATGTCATCATTTGTAAGTTGTAATAGACAGTGCAACTCATAGAATAGGCTCACTATTGAGATGGATCCTTTGAGCTTTCCGTGTAGTCAACTTCTACCCATTTTCTGATTTGTAAATGCTTCTGGATTCAAAGATACGAGATACGTAAATAACCATATGAGAGTCATAAGCAAAGTAAAGACGTGAAGGCCCAAGGTCTTTTGCCTGGATGTGTAGGATTTGTTCTCGCTTTATATGTAGGAGAAGTATAGAACTGGGAAATGGAAAGATTTGTACAAGTTATATGTTTCGTCACCGCTTGGTGGAAAATCGTTAGGTATGAATATGTTGTATACTTGTGACTTGATTGGTGAAAGAGTATCTATCTCCCAAAAAACCCAAACCCAAAAAACATGGTTTTTTTATACCTTTACCGACGCACAAAGAAATGTATTGGAAGGAGGTTGTAGCTGCTGCATGAAGGAGAGACATGTTGCTTGAGTTAGGTATGACTGGTTTGTTAATTTTTCAGCTTGTTGAAAAGCATCTTTATGGGAGCAAATTGTAACTAGTGGAAAAGCCGCCCTTCGATTGGTTGGTCGAGGCCAGCTCCTCTCCCTTACGGGAGAGATCTTTTAGAACCTGTGCACGGGGTTGTGGGCGCAAGGCAGCGCTCACTTCCATTTGTTGATTTTACTGTCCAAAGTTGGGACTATATGAGAGAGATCCTCCCACCGTTAAGTTGTCCTAGATAATTGATTATTTTCTCCTCCATACATGCCTTGAGGAACACTTTAGAGACCCCATCAGCTTGGTTCAACTAAGATGATTGTTCCTTTCCTGGTTGCTGTGTAATAGGACGACATGAAGGTATACTATTGGGCTCAGGTCTCCAAGTGATCGGTTACCTAAACATAAATCATGGGCTATCAATTTCTGTAACAGACGTGAAGATTGAGTTATACTTGATTCTTGACTCACTCTGAGAAGGGAGGAACAACAGTTGATTGTTGGTTAAACATATTCCGAAATGGCGTCCAGTTTCACTGTTCTCACTGGCTAGGTACTCTGCTGTTGTCTCTTATGGCTGTAACTGATGGCATCAATGTGTGTTTCTTTATTCTTACTAGCTAAGCACTCTGCTCTTGGCTGTTATGATTGTAACTGATGCCAACAGTTGGGGGTTGCCTTGTTGACAAATCAGTATCGATTTGGGTCGGCAAAAATCCAAGATAAGAGCCACTTCTGATGTTTCCCATTTTCGGAGATTGGCAGTGGTGCATGCAACTTCTATCAATGGTCATTTTGTATGTTATATGATTTCTCCTTCCTCTTTTTCTTTTCCACCGGGCATTTTGCTCATATGTTTACATAAATTCTGAAAGAAGGCGTATTATGAAGGGAGCTTTGGTTGATGGAGCTGCAAATCCAGACCCGAAACAACGGGGAACACCAAGCATGGAGGAACAGTATGAAAGCGGTGTGGTGAGCTGGCCTTGGGTGACCACAGATGTAAAGCGTCTCAATTCTACCCTTAATCTTTATGGTGGAGGTGCATTTGAGAGGGAGATGCATGAATTTCGTTGTGATTGAATGCCCACAGGTGTCAAGGCTGAAAGTAAGACTGACTTTCATACATCAGAGTTACACAGTTAGCTAGATATACTCAATGTTTTCGCTTACAGGTTGTTAAAATACTTTTCTTATGCCAACAGGTTGCTAAAATACTACTTGCACATGCTGGCCGAGGTGGTGGTGGTGGAATAACAGAGGCAGCAACAGAAATAGCGCGTGCTGCTGCCTGGGTTGCTCTCCTACTGGACACAGCTTTTGATTGCTTGCATTTGTTTTATTGAACCTTTTTTATCCTTCTGTTGAGCGCAATTGCAGCTCTGCCTCATTCAAACTGTAAGTTTCCCTCAAGGTTGTCCAGCTGTATTTTATCTTAATAATTAGAAAATGCTGACCGAGTTGCTACATTAATGCAACAAATTGTCAACTGTTTTGCCTATTTAACCTGTTTGTTGTTAGCGTGCCCTTTTGAAATGATGAAATGTGGTGGAAGTGTTAATACGTAATGTAATCTGGATTAATCAAATATGCCTTTCTTGTAATTGTTGGAACTTTTATATGATAAGAGATTTTACTTGTTTACTTCAGTTGTTTCTTGGTCTGCCCATCCTAAGGAATCAAATTTTTGTAATACCTTTATTTGGTTTATTATCAACCTTTTTAATCAAGATGCATGGGTGGAAGTGTTAATACGTAATATAATCTGGATTAATCAAATATGCCTTTCTTGTAATTGTTGGAACTTTTATATGATAAGAGATTTTACTTGTTTACTTCAGTTATTTCTTGGTCTGCCCAACCTAAGGAATCAAATTTTTGTAATACCTTTATTTGGTTTATTATCAACCTTTTTAATCAAGATGCATGGGTGCTAGTGTAACTGTGTCACCATTTCAAATGGACACCCTTGATTAGTTTTGGTCGGTTGAAGATTTACTTGGAGGAGCTTCAAAATGGATATAAAGTTGCAGCGCCAACAACTTTAACACAAAACAATGTGATGAAGTCAATATTAATTTGGGCAGGATGGACTCCGATGTATGAAGTGTGCAGCCTCGAGAATCGAGACATAGCAAGGAATCTGGTTGATGCTAAGAAGAGGGCAGTGGATTGTAGGAATTGCCTTATATAGTTGAGAGCTTTACGCACCAATCGAAACGGTGACATCTTAATGAACTTTAATTCTACTTTAGTTTTACCATTTTATCATCCCTGGTTCGTGAGCTTATGCTTAAACTCGTTGATTCAGGTTTATGCAGAAGATGCAAGTTTATTGCATTCAGGGATAGAATCTGCACTCTTAGTACGCTCACATGTCTCGGTAAATATCTAACTTATGCTTTTTATTACTGTTTTAAATTCTTCACAATTAATATATATTTGTTGATTTTTTATATTACATTGCAATTTTGATCAATCCTCTTGCAAGTATCTATCATCAGGTCTTCACGAACTCTATTTGACAATTCCATCTCCCATAAGACCATGTTGAATCCCTTAATGCAGACTTGTCTTCTGTCAATCTAGGTCTAGTTGGTAGAGTATATGGTTGCTTTTCCGGAAACCCTGGGTTGAAAATACTCACCAGGATCTGAGAAAAGCCAACGTATAGATCAAAGAAAAATAAACAAAAAATTAAGAGAACGAAGGAACCAAAGAAAAAAAAAAAACAGTCACGACCACGTTGACATCTGTATGTCATGACTAGTATTAGAGGGAGATTCAGTTGAAGTTATTTTTGCAGAGGAGTACTTGTATCTCACTAGCCATCGATTAGTAGGGAAAGCATGTTAGATAATTTAACAAACAGTCACAACCACATTGACATCTGTATGTCATGTATTAGAGGGAGATCCAGTTGAGGTAATTTTTGCAGAGTACTTGTAGCGCACTAGCCATCGATTAGTAGGGAAAGCATGTTAGATAATTTTGGTATGAACATTGCCAAGGATATTGCTTCACTCTATAATGCATCCACACCAAGGTTGTACTGGATCTTAAATTTCGTCACAACTCAGCTGAAATAGGCACCAGGATTTCATGAATGGATGTCTGGTATTAGAAGGAAATCAATATAACTCGAAGTAATAATTTTTGAGCCATGCCTGAATGGGAAAGCCTTTGACGTCAACTTTATAAAGCACTTTCAATATTTGACTTTGATGCGTGATGCATGATGCATGATGCATGATGCAGGTACAGCATATGATGTCTGTACTGTTCAGGTTATAGATGTAAGTGCAAAAGGCAATTGAGGTTGTCTGTGTGGATGATATTGTTGTTACTGGTGATGATGTTGTGGGTATTTAAAGTTTGAAGGAATATCTGAGTACACAGTTTGAAATAAAAGACTCGAGTCCACTGTGATGTTTTTTGGGTAGAGGTAGCTTGTTCTGCTCATGGCATTTCATTTCTCATTGTAAATATGTTATTGATCTACTTTCCACTACTGATCAGTTAGGATCCCAGTCAGTCGAGACTCGAGACTCCTACTGAGCCAAAACACAATTTGGCTGATGTTGAAGGGGAGCTCTTATCTGCTGTTGGTTAGCATCAATGCCTTGTAAGTAAACTACTCGTCCTGACATTGCTTATGCAGTGAAGTGTTGTGAGCAAGTTTATGCATCCCCCTCGTAAACCTGATCTTGAAGTAGTTACCCACATCCTTCACTATTTGAAGGGTATTCCTGGAGATGGGATCTTCTTTCAACCCCATGGTCATTTTCGTATTGAGGCTTGGACTGATGCAAATCATTCTGCTGCTATCTCTAATTGTCATTCTTATAATCGCTGCAAATCCTCAACATAATGGATAGACACCTTTTAAGTGATGTAGGAGTTGATCTGGATGTGTTTACCTCTTCTATGTTCAAGTTGGGCATGTATAAGATCCATGCCCCAACTTAAGAGGGAGTATAGGCAGTTTATTATGTTTGGATATATAAATTAGTATAGCTGTTGACGTGTTTCGGTAGAAAGGCACCTACTTCTTTTGTGACTCATCACACCTGTTGGATGTTATCAATCTCATAGTTAACATTCTCATCAAAAATCACATCACAAAAGAAGTGTCTACCAAAATTGTATGTGTGATTACAGGCTAAAGACTATGATGTAATAAACTAATATTATATATATTAAAAGTGATGGTAGTCACTCTCACTAAACTGAACTTAATCAACATAGTTATCAAAAAATAAAAATAAAAATAAAAATAAAAATAAATTCCCCAACCTAACTCTTCATTCCCCGTGTTTACATCTTTCAGAAATTGAATGGAATAAATTTATGTTCTTAGTTTTTTTTTATTTGAGAAAGAAATTGTTGTCAGTATAATCCTGAACAATCAACCTCTCTCTCATATATGAAGTTAGACAAAACTTTGGATGATTAAGAAACTTTGAAGGGTTGTTGTTAAAGCTAATCCTTAGTGTAGACTAGCCCATGTTTAGCACATGTTATTTGTGTGAATATTTCCTATATCTACTATATATGGTCTATAATATATGCCAAATATATGATATATATTATTTGTATAACTGCCTTATTTGGCTTGTAATATCTTTAAATACCTCAAGAAGAGAAGAATACATTCATCTTGAACTTCAAACACTTTCATGGTATCAAAAGGTCATACGACCTAGATCTTCCTTTCAGCCGTCGCTAGCCACCACAGCCTAGCCTCCTTCCGCTAACCTTTTCTACGCCATTTCTGTCTGTCTTGATATTCTCTACAATTTCTGCTTCCTGCCAGCCTAAACTGGTTGCTATACTCTGTCATTATGTCGACTGAAGTAGCCTCTAATAGTACCACTACTGGTTCGTCTTCTTCAAGCGGTTCTAGTGATGCTTCTTCTGGATCTCAGTTCTCAGTTCCCAATATCTCTCATTTGGTGACTGTGAAACTAACTGATTCAAACTACCTTCTTTGGTGCAAGCAGATTCGCCCTTTTCTTATTGGGCAAAACTTTTGGCGTTTCATTGATGGATCCTATCCTGCGCCAGATCAGTACCTTCCTGCCGTTGGTACTGCACCTCCTGCTCTCAATCCAGAATATATCTCATGGTTTCGTACCGATCAAAGCTTGGTGAGCATTATTAATGCCACTCTATCTGAACCGATCCTTTCTTTGGTCGTTGGTATGGACACTGCTCAACAGACATGGAAGTGCCTCCAGGATCACTGCTCAGACCTATCTACTGCTAATGCCACTCTTATTCGCTTCCAACTTATGGACATCAAAAAGGGTTCTCGTTCTATCTCTGAGTATCTCCAGCATGCCAAATCCTTGGCTGACTCCCTAGCTGCCATCAATCAACCTATGACAAATAATGACTTGGTGACATCCGTCCTTCGTGGATTAGGACCAGATTATCATGTCATTGTGACAGCCACTCTGCACTTTGGAACCTTGCCTGGTTTCCAGGCTCTCCGAGCTCGCCTCCTAGCCTGTGACGCTCAAAATCCTAATCCTTCTCCAGCACCGCAGACTGCACTTATGGCATATCAACCTCATGGGAATCCTGGGTCAAATTCTGGCCTGCGTAGTCCGGGTCAGGGTAACAATGGTAACCGCAATCGAGGTCGCAACAATCGAAACAACAACAACCGCGGGTCTAATCCTCGCTCAAATGATTATAGTCCTCGCTCAAATGATTCTGGTATTCTTGGGCCTCCACCAGGGCCTATTTGTCAGTATTGCAATGGCATTGGGCATCTTGTGCACACTTGTCCTCAGTTGCAACAACGGTTGACAAACCCTCCTTCCTATCAAGTTTCTGATAAATTGCAGACTGCATTTGCTGGGATGCAAGTTTCCAATCCTGGTTATCAGCCGTCACAAGCCGTGTCTCATACTTGGTACTCTGATTCAGGTGCTAATAACCACATGACTGGTGATTCTCAACCTATGCAACACTTGACCCCTTATGCTGGTTCTGATGATGTACTTCTCGGCAATGGCTCTCATCTTCCCATCAAAAACACTGGTAACATTTCCCTTTCAGTTGGTCCAAATTCATTCCAGTTGCGTAATGTCTATCATATTCCTGCTATGCGTACAAATCTTCTTTCTGTTGCAAAATTCACTAAAGATAATCATGTCAAGTTTACGTTTTTTCCTGACAAATTTACTATCTCTGACTTGACCACTGGTGTTCCCTTGTTTCAGGGCCAATGTAGGGATGGCCTATATCCATTATCTTTAGCTCGCTCAGTTTCTCGTGCATTAGCTGCTCAGTCATCCTCCCTATGGCACAGTCGCTTAGGTCATCCGTCTAGTAGAGTTTTGTCATTTCTTGGGTCCAATAAAATGCTTGATTCTGATTTTCGTTTTACTAAGTCCTTTTGTAAAGGATGTGCATTGGGAAAGTCCACACATCTTCAATTTTCTAGCAATAAAATAAGTGCCACTATTCCTTTTAACTTGTTGCATTCGAATGTTTGGATGTCTCCTATCACTTCGGTTTTTGGATTTAAATACTATCTTTTGTTTACTGATGACTATAGTCGTTATACTTGGATATATCCCATGCGACGAAAATCAGAAGTTTATACGCATTTTACAACCTTTTTGGCATTCATAAAGAACCACTTCAACTCCACCATTAAGTACCTTCAAAGTGATGGGGGTACTGAGTATGTCAATGGTCCTATGTCTAAACTGTGCAACTCTCTTGGGATTCACCATCGTCTGTCTTGTCCACACACTCCACAACAGAATGGTCTTGCAGAACGCAAGCATCGTCATATCTCTGAAATGGCCCGCACACTTTTAGCTACAAGTAGTGTGCCACCCACTCTTTGGGTTGAGGCAGTCTCCACTGCTGTTTATCTCATAAACCGCCTCCCCACTCCCGTTTTAGAATGGGCCTCCCCTTTCTCTCGCCTTTTTGGTCACACCCCATCTTACACTGGTCTTCGCACCTTCGGTTGTGCATGTTATCCCCACTTAGGTGCATATTTCACTAACAAACTGTTGCCAAGAACCATTGAATGTGTTTTCTTAGGTTAC
Organism: Aquilegia eximia; assembly: GCA_023053565.1. Lineage (NCBI taxonomy): Eukaryota > Viridiplantae > Streptophyta > Magnoliopsida > Ranunculales > Ranunculaceae > Aquilegia > Aquilegia eximia. The sequence continues at coordinate 25,363,859 of JALIGU010000001.1, forward strand.
AGCTCTCAGCATAAAGGATACAGGTGTCTTGACATGCTGACCAACAGGGTATACATTTCTCGCCATGTGCGCTTCGATGAGTCATCTTTTCCATACGCACAACATAAATCTTCTATGGCAGTTAAACCAGTTAATGAGATGGCCTTTGTACCTGTTATCACACCAGCTCCAGAGCCTATTTCTGCAGCTCCAGAGCCCTCACAACTGAATGCACCTGTCCAGAGACCAGAACATTTATTTGCTCGACACTATGAGCGACGCCATCATTCAGTGCCACAGCCTATTTCTGCAGCTCCACCGCGCCTTGAGTCTGATCCCATTCATCCAATATCTGACTCATTGCCTGCCTGTGAGCATGACCTGGCCTCTGAACCATCTACAGATACCAATACATCCGCTGATCCAACTGAGGCATCACATGATGTTCATCCGCCTCCTCAGCCTCATCCGATGATTACTCGCTTACGAGATGGGACTCAACGCTCAATAACCCGAACAGATGGCACAGTGCGTTATCCCTTGCCACGTGCTTTAGCTGCTCAACTTAATTCTTCCAGTGAGGAGCCCACATGCTATTCACAGGCTGTTCGTTACCCCGAATGGCGGGCTGCTATGACAGATGAGTTTAATGCACTACTTAAGAACCAAACTTGGACATTGGTTCCACCTTCCCAACATCAAAATGTAGTTGGTTGCAAGTGGGTTTTCAAGTTGAAGAAATTAGCAGACGGGTCTATTGAACGTCACAAGGCTCGCTTGGTGGCTAAAGGCTTTCACCAAGAGCAAGGCCTTGATTATGATGAGACATTTAGTCCAGTGGTGAAGCCTACAACTATTCGTACTGTACTCAGTCTTGCAGTATCCTTTGGCTGGTCCTTACGACAATTAGATGTGAAGAATGCATTTTTGCATGGATTTCTTCACGAAACAGTCTTCATGACTCAGCCGCCTGGTTTTGTTCACCCTCAACATCCTCATCATGTATGTCGTCTTAACAAAGCTATTTATGGCTTGAAGCAGGCCCCACGTGCATGGTTTACACGGTTCAGCAATTTCATTGTGCAATATGGTTTCACACAGAGCAGAGCTGATCATTCTATGTTCATTTTTCGGCGCTCTTCCCAGATTATGGTACTTCTTTTATATGTGGACGACATAGTGCTCACAGGCAACATGCCATCATTGCTATCATCTTTTATCTCCATTCTTGGCAGAGAGTTTGAGATTAAAGATCTCGGTCCACTTCACTATTTCTTGGGACTTGAGGCTTCTTTTTCCCACTCTGGCCTTCATCTCTCACAAACCAAGTACACTCTTGATCTTCTACGCCATAGCAACATGGCTGAGTGCCAACCATGTTACACTCCTGTAAATGCTAAGTCACAGCTCTCTGCTTTGGATGGTGACCCTCTTTCCGATGCTACTGAGTTTCGTCAGCTGGTTGGCTCTCTTCAGTATCTAACACTTACCAGACCTGATATTTCCTATGCCGTGCACCACGTTGCTCAGTTTATGAGTGCACCGCGTACAACTCATTTTACTGCAGTTAAACGCATTCTGCGTTATCTTAAAGGTACTGTGGATTTCGGCTTAAGCCTAAGACCATCCTTAGGCACTTTAGCACTACATGCCTTTTCGGACGCTGATTGGGCTGGTTGTCCAGATACGAGACTGTCTGTTTCAGGATTTTGTGTGTTTTTGGGGCCCAACGTCATCTCTTGGAGTGCCAAGAAACAGCCTACTGTCGCCCGTTCCAGTGCAGAGTCGGAGTACCGTTCCCTTGCCCATGTGTGTGCTGAGACAGTGTGGATTGCTCACCTTCTTCGCGAGCTTCACTTGCCAGTATCTACGCCCATTACACTCTACTGTGACAACCTTAGCACTACATACATGGCTTCTAATCCTGTGTTTCATGCTCGTACTAAGCACATTGAGCTAGACTATCACTTTGTTCGAGAGCGGGTTACTTCTGGAACTCACCGTGTACAGTTTGTTCCCTCCATTGATCAAACTGCTGATATATTCACTAAAGGTCTTCACAAGCATCGCTTTCAGCTCTTGCGCTCCAAACTTGTCCACCAAAGACTGCCAAGTTTGCGGGGGAGTGTTAAAGCTAATCCTTAGTGTAGACTAGCCCATGTTTAGCACATGTTATTTGTGTGAATATTTCCTATATCTACTATATATGGTCTATAATATATGCCAAATATATGATATATATTATTTGTATAATTGCCTTATTTGGCTTGTAATATCTTTAAATACCTCAAGAAGAGAAGAATACATTCATCTTGAACTTCAAACACTTTCAGTTGTTCTATCTCAATTTTATTTCATTTGTCTGTCCTTTTCTTTTCCATGCTAAGCCTATGCTTGATCATAATTTTAAATAAATAGAAATTTAATGGATCTTTTTTTTTTATCAATTATATTATAAAGAAAAAAAAAATCAAAATCTGAGTGTGAAACACTTAGTACACGTAACCTAATTTCTAAGAATGAACACTACAAAAAAAAAAAGAAAAATAAAGTATCTGATGTAAGAGAAGCTAACTCAAATGCAAAAATATAATTTGTTTCTGCTCATGGCAATTGAAAGCTTATTTTTGTCTTTAGGTTTGTTTCTGTGTAAGAGAATACTTTGTGTTGTATGTATAATAGTACAGTCTCTTGTATGATCATCTCAAGTTTTGTTTAACGCAAAAGCTTCATCAGTGCTTCATTAAGATACAAAATGGAAGCATGCAAAAACATTGCAAACCCTTGGTGGGGTTGGCTACTTGGCTTATGCTTTCTATGTGCTTCTGCATTTTGCACTACAGTTGCAGAAACTCACTATCATGAGTTTGTTGTATGTGTTTATTCTTACTTCTGGCCTTCTGGGTAACCAACAAACATTTGTTGTTATATAACTAAGTTTTTTTTTTAAGATCTGACTGTAAAATTTCACTGGAATTTATAGGTTCAAGCAACTCCAGTGAAGAGGCTGTGCAGAACCCGAAACATTATAACTGTTAATGGACAGTTTCCAGGACCTACTTTGGAAGCAAGAAATGGTGACCATCTCGTGGTCAAGGTGGTGAACCAAGTGCGATACAATATTACCCTTCACTGGTACTGGACACATTCATACACTACTACTAATAACCTCTTATGTGTTGGATAGGTACTTATATTGATTCATCCGTTTTCTCTCAATTTCTAGGCATGGAATTCATCAACTGCGAACAGCATGGGCAGATGGACCAGTATATGTGACACAGTGTCCTATCTGTCCAGGTGGAAGCTACACCTATCGATTTACCATTGAAGGACAAGAAGGTACATTCTGGTGGCATGCACATACCTCGTCGCTTAGAGCAACTGTTTATGGAGCTCTTATTATCCACCCTTTTTCATACCCGTTTATCAATCCCAAAAGAGAATTTCCACTACTTCTTGGTAACATCCTTACGGCCTTTTTGAATGTCTTACTCTTTTCCAATTGGTTTGTATTGATAACGATACTGATGCCACGGTGATGAGCAGGAGAATGGTGGAATGCTAACCCCATCCATGTAGTGAACCAAGCTCTGAGAACTGGGACGGCTCCTAATGTATCTGATGCGTATACTATCAATGGTCAACCTGGAGATCTATATAACTGTTCTGAAAAGGGTATGGAATTGGTCTTAATTATTCTCACAGCTCTAAAGCTTTTAGTGTGAATCGAAATTTAAATAAGAAAGTATATGCCGCAGATACTGTGGTCATTCCAATGGAATCGGGAGAGACAAATCTTCTCCGTGTCATCAACTCGGCGATGAATCAACAACTCTTTTTTGCTGTTGCAAATCACAACTTGACAGTTGTTGCTGCTGATGCTTCTTATGTAAAGCCCTTTACAACCTCAGCAATCATCTTAGGCCTGGGAGAGACCACTGATGTCCTCATCACCACCAATCAACCTACCGGTCGTTACTATATTGCTGCTCGAGCGTATGCTAGCACGGAAGGTGTAGCCTTTGATAACACCACTACCACTGCAATCCTCGAGTACAAGTCAGCAATGCCATGCCCAAAAACAACGGCCCAGTCCGACTGCCCCAGACCCATTTTTCCATCTCTCCCTGCCTACAACGACACAGCTACTGTCACTGCCTTCAGTAGAAGACTTAGAAGCTTGTCTGACAACATCTCAGTCCCAACCCACATTGACGAAAACCTCTTCTTCACAGTGGGTTTGGGTCTTAACCGATGTCAAAAAAATCGTAGTAACTGTCAAGGACCGAATGGAATCCGTTTCACAGCTCGCATGAACAACGTATCATTCGTTCACCCTTCGAGCTTCTCCATACTACAAGCCTACTACCAAGGAATTAATGGGGTTTTCACAACAAACTTCCCTCCCCTCCCACCAACCGTATTCAATTACACAGGTAATGTTAGTCAGGCTCTCTGGACCCCCGTACCGGGTACGGAAGCATACAGGATGAAGTACGGTTCGACAGTGCAAATTGTGTTACAGGGAACTAGTATTGTTGTAGCGGAGAATCACCCAATTCATCTACATGGGTACGATTTCTACATCATTGCAGAGGGGTTTGGGAATTATGACCCAGAAACCGACCCAGCAAAATTCAACCTTTTAGACCCTCCTTTGAGGAATACTGTGGGTGTACCAGTAGGGGGATGGGCAGTTATTAGATTTGTTGCAAATAACCCAGGTGCATGGTCCATGCATTGTCACATTGATACTCATCTAACATGCGGACTGGGAATGATTTTTTTGGTTGATAACGGAGTGGGGGAATTAGAGTCTTTAGTGCCTCCTCCACCAGATCTGCCCGAGTGTTAAATTTTGAATGTATTTATATCTGTACTGTGAACAATTTGTGATTTTGCTTACCATCAATGAATAAAACACTGTTGGATATTCGTTGACTTGTTAACCACTTTTGTTGTTATCTACATTATATTTGTCCTGCTACAAAATTGCCATCACAACCCTTTCACAAGTAGAGACAGAAATTGTTCAGGACAAGGAAATTTGTTATATCTGACAAAACTTGGGTGAAATGAGATGTTAGGATCTACTGTAACTCCTAAGACGAACGAATACAATTAACTCTTTTCAACATCCTTACATGCAGCAGAACAAGTTCAAATAGCAGGTTTCGAAGGAAGATAAAAGAAGCCAAGATAACAAGGAATAAGAAATTGATCATTAGAGAAAAAAAAATTGGGGCAAACAAATAAGAAGTTTAAATACACACAATACACATCACCAGAACCTCACTAAGGGCTTCAAGAACCTATTACTCGTCTGCAGCTGCTTTAAGGTAAGGTGCGTCGATAGAAAAGAGAGAGCCTTGGTTGAGCGGTGGTCCATATCCGTTTCTGTGGATGGCAACATTGAGATGAATCCAGTGCAGAAAGGCTAAGCTTAAAGGATAGATTTATTCATATCAGACACGAACTGAATTATCTTAGGAACCTGCCCTTGGGAGGGGAACAACAGCTGGAAACGGCTACTAATACCCCGTAGGATGAGGAGCAAAAGGGGGTCTTCTCTAATAAAATTAGGAAATTCCAATGGTCTTCCCTAGCAACCAGAGGACAAGAGACATCTCAATTCCAAATATAGTATGTAGGTATGTCCTATCCAGCATGAACCCAAAAACTGTTATGCCTGCCTGATTGTTCTCCAAATACGTCACTGCACGATAATAAACAAAGATTTCATCGGTAAAAATTGTGAAATATATACAAGTTGCTAAATTTTCAAGCAAGCTATATCTATAATAGCTCTGAGAACTTTTTGAAGTGTGACCAAGTTATGACTGTAGTCTCACCTAAGGCTTGTCTTTTTTGGAAGCAGATGGTGTGAGAATAAGCGGGGGTCAGGATCTTTGTCGTGTTAATATCACATTCCTCATCACCAACATCTTCTTCATCTGAAAAAGAGAAGAGCTGGCCAGATGAAGCAATTTGAGTCATTGGAGTCTCACTATCATTAGTTGCATCAAAAGAGTCAAGTGTCGCACAAATGTGCCACTTTGCAGCTAAACAAGTTATAGACTGGGCCTTGTGTGTGATCTTCGTGGCACTGCGTAACAATATGTAGAGTCCTGCCATCATGGTCATGGAACATAGCTGCAGCAAAACACAAGGTTTTATCAGTAGGCTATGCAAAACGTTTGTGGAAGCACTAAAACTATAAACTCGTTCTGCTATTCCAAATTTAAGAAGATTAGACAATTTATTTAAAGGTGGGACGGAAAGACTTACTGCAAGTTCTCCAGCTCTATAAATACTAACATCAGCGTGAGACCGAGTTGTGTTAAGCAAGGATGCAAACTGGCTAGCTGTAATTATCATTAGAGCAGATAGGATAAATGCACGGTACCGATGGCTTATAACACGAAGGTGTCGTCTGATTCTAAGGTGCTCCTTCAATATTGATCCTACATCTGACTCTTCTTGGAAAACTTGAGCAAAGTCCTGCAACCTCAATATCTGGAGATAGCAGATCAGACGGAAGAGGACGCACACAAGGAAAAAGATTGATGTTCTGTACAACCATGACGACAGTTCCAATATGCATGCCAGTGTGTCGCTAACATAGACATTACCCCAGAAGGGAATTTGACTAGCTCCAGAGCTGTACCACCAAATCTTATAGGCTACCTCGATACCAAAACATGGGAGGACGAAGAGAGCCAGCAATTTCATAGATCTCTGCATTGATTAATCAGAATAAAAATAAAATTACGTTCATTCGTTGGATATAGCCTAATGGCTCTACGGTATTCATAACACTACGAAGATGTGATGTAATTCGATCTGTACATGCAGTATAAACATATATAAAGCTTAAAATATAACTATATAATGAAACATAGAATCAAGAAAGAAAAACAAGAGAAGCATACATGGAGTTGTGTTGTGTATCCTTGTCGAACATTCTCGCTTTCATCACAGAGTTTATCAAGATAAAGAAATCTTCGAAGTCCATACTTTCGAACAAATTTAGAGAGACAGAGAAAAGAAACTGTTGCCACACTGGTGAGAGATAGTTGTGAAACACCATCATAAGGACGATGAAACTTTTCATCACATTCAACACAAGCTAACCAGAAATGAGACAGAGCTGGAGCTATGATTGCAAGAAGAAAGAATAGAAACCAAGAAAGAGAAGCTCTCCATGGATTAGATTGATCTACACACATCCATCTTAGACATGATCTGAAGCTTTGTAGTTCATCCCCGGCATTTGAAACACAACGTAAGAAATCCTTCTTTTTGTTCAGCAGAACATGTTTTTCATCATCACCCATTGTTATTTGGATTGCTTTAGATGCCACTCACTCTCAAGATGGTGATTGGATTGTAAGTGAGAAACAAAAATATATAAACAGAGAAAACAGGTATGTATAAAGAATCCTTCAAGGGTTTTTTGGAATATTTTAGGAGGGAATAATTGTAGGAATCAACATGGTTTGACAGAAATGTGTCCATATACCACATGCACCCAAGTAATTCATCAATTAATTAAAGGGCAAATTAGACTTACCCCCACAAATTTATCAATTTAATTAGACTTACCCCAACTGATTTCAACTTATTTAGAGAAACCGCACAGATTTATAACAGATGTTAGTAAACCGTCAGTTGATCCAGTCAAATTTAGTTTTGACTTGTATTTTTGACATTAAATACCTAAAATACCCCTAAACTATTTTACATAGACAAGAAACTCACTTAAATCCATGGCAACTTGGTTTTGCAACACTTAGATTAAGTTAAATATGATTTCTTATCCAAAGGTGGAGATGTAACCCTACATTCCAAAGCAATAAAAATAGATAGTACACAACTGTTTATCATCTTCTTCGCTTACAGAGATAGAATTTTTTGAAGGTTAGAGTGTTGACGAAACAAGATGAAAAAAAAATACCAAGACATGGGGCATATCTAACACTTCAAGTAAAATCAAGTAAATTAAGTTAGAGTTTTAGGTACCAATTTCATCTTTTTTTTTATGTGATGGGTCAACATTAATTGTTTGGTATCATGAATTCCTTTGTACAAGATGCACAAAACCAATTTTGGGGAAGAAGAAGATGAGTAACAGCAGAATGGTGGGTGTATAGGTTTAGGGGTATTTGGGGTAGTTTGTGTCCAAATACATGTCAAATATGGGTTTGACTAGGTCAACTGACGGTTGACTAATGTTTGTAACAAATCTGTGGGGTTTCTCTAAATAAGTTGAAATCTGTGGGGTAAGTCTAATTTGCCTTTAATTAAAATACATACCTACAAGAATCCATTAATTGAAATTTAGTATTGAACTTAATTAAAAATATTTAGGCTACTCCAATCTAAATGATCGGAAGTGTAATTTGTACCCTCTCAAGGGTATGATTTAATGGAACTTAAGGCTTTTAGTGTCCTAGTTTTAGAATTAGTACTGTTAACTCTTTTCTCAAAAGAAGCTTTAAGGGTGTTTGAACACACTTATTTTTGCGACAGTAGCTCTTCCCACTAATAATATAAAGCTATTAGATCACTCTACCATTTTAAATATTGCAACTGCTTGAATCAGTTTATTTTACTCGAAGTGACCATTGTATTCTCCTTTTAATCTTGTGAAAAACTTTTTAACAAACAATCAGCTGTAGACGTGTTTTGAATCATCAGTACCTATCCCCAAATGAGTGAGAGGGAGCATTTTTGTTGAGCTAAAAAGCTCATACTATGTCTTAACATATTGTTATTAGAGTGCCTCCAATTGGAATCGGGCATTCAATTTTGTTAGTGTCTTACAAATCCTGATTCCCCTTTTAATTGATAGTTACAGCTAATCTCCTGAATTTCCTACTTCCTTCACTGGTGGGAATCAATCAATCCTAATTCCAGACATTGGGGGAGGGGGGTCAACTTCCTAAATCTTAATCAGCACTGGACACGCATCTATATTATATTAATTGATGGACAAACTAATTGTGTTTAGCTATAGGTTTGTCAAATGTATTTGTGAGCCAAAAATATGTATAGAGAATCACTCATATGCAATTGCAACATAATGTATCTGAGCAATGATTGGTGATCATATACTAAACTAAATCCCATTGCAACCATTCCTATGTTTCCACCTCAATCACAAGACATGTGCTATGAGATAATGAGAATAACCAGTTGTCCCTAACATGTGGGGCTGTGGTTTTCATCTTATTTGTTACTTTAGAGTTTAGACATATATAAGAACCATTGAATATCAAGAAAGAGTGTACACCTCATCAACCAACCATGAACTAACCATGTCTATTCTTATCAAAGAAAGAAAGAAAGACAAAAACCAAATGGTTCTATTGTCTGCCACTCAAGCCTATCAATCTCTTACACAACGACAACAACAAACTTAATCAAAGAGATCACTTCACTTCCATTGACTCTTTTAATCTAATTCAAATGAAAGAGATGCCTTATGTATAATTTATTATGATTAACTTAATATTGATCCGGGCTAGCGTAAAATACACGCATTTACCTCATTCACAAACCCAATTCCTCCGGCTACCATCAAAATCCATACGTGCTTCTTTCTAATTTGTAGAAGTTATTATTTTTTTTAATTTTTTATTGACATGCTGTTGCCTGTGTAAGTACCATAGGTCGTAATGCAACGTGGAAGCAGTGAAACATACGAGTATGTGAAGAAGGGAGAGCCGAGAAGTAGGAGATAAGACTTAAGAACATTCTGAAGGATCACGGACTGGGCACGAGAGGGTTAGCTGTCAAACACTACTACAGTAATGAGTGAATGGGAAAAGACCACGTAAAGACAAAGGTAGCCTTGGATCTAGGAAATAATCCTAGGGTTAGGAGAAGGCGGTGCGAAGTACTACATAAAGAAAACTGCTAGGTAAACCCTAAAGTAACTATTCACACTTTGTTTACTTCGATTACAAACTTGGCCTCCATTACTGACTTGATTGTTGGAGCTTTACCCACCAAACTATAACCGGTGGTCTTTGCAGGTATCTCAAGGATATTGAAAAGAAGGAGTTCATCAACCCTGATCTGTGACTAAGCTTAAGAAAAAGCTTACAATCTGTGGTCTATGGCTTAAAAATCACGATTTGAGTAGATAGAGATCCTTAAATCACATATTTCACTTTTATTTTAGATATAAGTTATATTCGAACTTTTTTGATTTTTTTTCACCTAGTGTGAATAATAATGCACCATAACTAATGAGCTACACTTTGGCCAATCATCCACCACAAACTACAAAATTAATAAAATCTTGATTAATTGATTGAACCAAACTCTTTGGTAGTTGAACAAACCCTAATTTAATTAGACCTAACGAAGTTTTACCCTCCCTACAAACGTAACCATGCATAATTAAGCTATATTAGAAAAAAAAATAATCATAAATTTGCCCATATACAGTCTGAAGGGACACTTTTCATTTTGTTATTTACTGTTTGAAAATATCCTAATAAAATAAATCAAACTCTTTATCTTATTATTTTTGATGCCAATCCAATAATAACATTACACCGACACAAGAATTTTCTCTTTAAAATATTAATAAATATTATTTTTTTTTTTCGATACTTATTTTTTGCTAACTTATAATTTAGCAACTTATTTTTTGCTAACTTATTAAAGGCTATCTAAAGCTTCAATCTTATGGTACTTGAGAAAAGATATGATACAAATACAATACTATTGTAAGTCTGCAATACAAATATTTTGACATTAAAGCCTACAAATGATCCATCTAGACTACCATTGGATTTAGACCCTTTTAGAGCATCTCTAATGGGTCTCCTAAAACCTATAATTTAGGTTTTCCTAAAAAATCGGCACCCTAACGCGTCGTCTATAATTTTAGCAGCCGGCTATCCACGTAGGATGTGGTGGGCCGGTCTGCTAAAACTTCGTCTAAAATCGAACCAAAGATAGGATTATAGGAATGGGTAAAATAAAATGTTCCACGGAACCAGCGTGGAACTTTTTTTTTATTATTTTTTTAATTCCACGCTGGTCAAACCGGCGTGGAACTTTTTTTTTTTTTTTCCCTATTCCACGCAGGTCAAACCAGCGTGGAACATTGTTTTTTTTTTTTTTTTAAATTCCACTGTAGCCAAAGCCCACTGCCCCAAGCCCAGCCCTAAGCCCAACCACGCGAAGCCCAAGTCTTCCACGCTGGTTGGACCAGCGTGGAACAGAAAAACATTTCCACGCTGGTTGAACCAGCGTGGAAAATAAAAATTTGGCAAAAAAAATAGGAAACGAGTTAGGGATACCCCTGATATAGGTATGGAAGACTTGCTAAAAAAAGTGATGGGAAATGAGCTGGCACCTACGTGGAGGCTAAATCGTCCCATGTGTAGGCTAAATATGGGAGACCCATTAGAGATGCTCTTATCAGGGGTTAATTTTTTTTTTGAATATATGAAAGTTTGTATGATGTATCATATTTAATTTTTTTAATTGGCAAATTAGGTTGAGGGGACCTACATTCTGAATTATATGCTGAATTTCAGGTTTCACACATAAGATTTCAACCATTTAAATTAGGGATCAATCATTTTATTTTAATACTCCCTTCGTCCCGCTTTTATAGGCTGATTTGCTTATTTTCTTTGTCCCACTATATAGTCCATTTCACGTTATTCAAAACAATTAATAACTTAAGTGACAATTTTACCCCTTATTAATTATGAAAATAGTATAGCCAATAGCATTAAATATACATAATAAATGAAAAAAAGTGTTTTTAAAAATAATATTTACATTAAATACAAATAACCAATTTTCCACCGCTTTCTTAATATGTGTGAAAAACCACAATCAGCCTATAAAAAAGGGACGGAGGGAGTATTTTTTTGGACAAGTTACGTTGTATAAATTCTATTAAATGCAGCTGGAATTTAGAAAACTCAGTACCACGTCCACAAATCCCATGTGTCCATGTGGATGTGGGGGAGGTAAGGGCGAGGTTGGACACATTTCTGTCAAACCATGTTGAATCTTGCAAGTTTTAAGGGTTCCCAGTCCCACCCCTGTTTTTTCTCTGTCTATATATATTGTGTTGTTGTTTTTTTTCCCTCTGTGTGTGGTGAAATCCAAGTAATAAACCCGCTCGATTTATATACTTTGAAGATAGAGTGGGATTTATTAAAGCAATCACAATGGGTGATGATGAGAAACAAGTTTTATTAAATCAAAAGAAAGAATTCTCACGTTCCATTTCACATACTAAAGATGAATTGCAAAGTTTCAGATCATGTCTTAGATGGATGTGTGTAGATCAATCTAATCCATGGTGGGCTTCTCTTTCATGGCTATTATTCTTTCTTCTTGCAATCATAGTTCCAACTTTATCTCATTTCTGGTTAGCTTGTGCTGATTGTGATGGAAAACTTCATCGTCCTTATGATGGTGTTTTACAACTATCTCTTACTAGTATTGCAACTGTTTCTTTTCTCTGTCTTTCTAAATTTGTTCGAAAGTATGGACTTCGAAGATTTCTTTATCTTGATAAACTTTGTGATGAAAGTGAGAAAGTTCGACAAGGTTACACAGCACAACTCCATGTATGTTTCTTTTCTCTTCTTTTTATTTCTATATTTCATTTTCTGTTTAGTTTAAAGTTGCTATTAGCTAGTATAAATTTTCGTTTAGTGTCGAAAATTAACAAAGAATCAAGAACAGGGTATTTTTAATAAGAACAAAAGATTTTGTGTGTAAATCAATTCTATGCTTTATGAGAATAATTCAATTTTTTTTTTTTTAAAAAAAATAAAAATATGTGAACCTTATTAGAAGAGAGTTGTGATTCTGAGTTTGAAAATAAAGAACATAGAAAAGGCAAAACAAAAGGTGTAGAAGGCACAGTTTTCTTCTCACCAGTGAACCGGTCAACTAGAAATTTTACCTTTAAGATGTGACTCTATATATACCACAGAAACAATTTATTAGCAACAAAAAGGGACTAAAGCCAGCTCAAATAGTGACAGGCAACGACTATTACTCTCTAAAGGTGCCTGGCCTATAGAAAAGTGATGGTTTCCCCAGGTCTTGTCTCACGACTCGAGTGGCAGAAAAGGTCAGAGATTTTGAAACTACGTTGTGCTTACTGCAGAAGCAAAGACGGCTCTATTCTAAGGTGGTGGAATTGTAACATCCAAGATTAGAGTTAGTCCTATGTTGCTAAAGAATGGTTGTGGTACAAGGCTTAACTATAGTGTTATTTTTCCGCAATGACTAAAGGGGGACAATATTGATATTAACATACCAAGCAACCATACCATAGGTATGCTTATATCCATATAAGCATACCTATGGATCTGGCACTGTTGAAAGTAGACTAACAAGATGTCAATATTGGTCTTTTCGGAAAGTCTTATGAGTTATCGACTTCCATTTCAGTATATATATACACTTCCATTTCAGTATATATATACACGTATAAGTTTGCAGTCTTATACACAACAAGTCAACATTTGAAGTGGTTCAAAACTTTCATTGCAGCAAACCTGAAGTTTTACACACATGATCTCATAACCATAAGCCTTGCTTGTTAATACACAGCTGCATATGTATGGTGTTCTTAAATCCCATAGAGGTGGTACCGGTAGGCTATCTTATATAGTTCATTCTATAGTCGAATATAATGGACATAATTTTATTTATTTTCTGATTCATCGATGCAGAGATCTTTAAAATTACTGGCTTTCTTTGTTCTACCATGTTTTGCTTTAGAGGCAGCCTACAAAATTTGGTGGTACAGCTCTGGAGCTAGTCAAATTCCCTTCTTGGGTAATGTTTACCTTAGTGATGCAATTGCATGCATCTTGGAGCTATCTTCATGGCTGTACAGAACGTCAATCTTTTTCCTTGTGTGTGTCCTCTTCCGTCTGATCTGCTATCTTCAGATATTGAGGTTGCAAGATTTTGCTCAAGTCTTCCAAGAAGAATCAGATGTAGGATCAGTTTTGAAGGAGCACCTTAGGATTAGAAGACACCTCCGAGTAATAAGTCATCGCTATCGTGCATTTATACTATCTGCTCTAATAATTATCACTGCCAGCCAGTTTGCTTCCTTGTTCAACACAACTCGGTCTCATGATGTCAGTATCTACAGAGCTGGAGAACTTGCAGTAAGTCTTTTCTTCCTGCCTCCAATTATTTTCTAATCTGTTTAATTGGAACCCGAACAAGTAATAGAGTACCACTTATTAGATCAGATTATTGCCAGTAAAGAACAATCTTTTCGGCAAAAGTTAGTTCCTATGAAAGGATGCATCACAATTATTCATTCGGTTGCCTGGTGACTGAAGTTCATATTGGAAAGAGCTAGCTCATCATTTCCAAATTCCAACCCGTAAGACTTTTGTGACGAGAAACAAATGGGTCTGCAGTTATCATCCATATTTAACCGACTAATATTTTAAGCATATTCTTACCTACTGTTAAACATTTGGGTGTTGCAGTTGTGTTCGTTGACCATGATGGCAGGACTCTTCATACTGTTACGCAGCGCCACAAAGATCACACACAAGGCCCAGTCTATAACTTGTTTAGCAGCAAAGTGGCATATTTGTGCCACACTTGATTCTTTTGATGGAACTGACAGTGAGACTCCATTGACTCAAATCGTTTCAAATGACCGACTCTTTTCGATGAACATTGGTGGAGAATCAGATGACGATGATGCAGGCGATGAGGATGATGACATTAACACCACAAAGATCATTATACCTGCTTTTGCCCACACCGTCTCCTTCCAAAAGCGGCAAGCCTTAGGTGAGACTACATTCATAAAGTATTAACGAATTGATATGCAGTAACTCGTATATATTTCACAATTCGCTGAAGACATTTATTTATATTCTGCAGTGACATATTTCGAGAACAATCGCGCAGGCATAACAGTGTTTGGATTCATGTTGGATAGGACATACATGCATACCATATTTGGAATTGAGCTTTCTCTTGTGCTCTGGCTGCTAGGGAAGACGATTGGAATTTCTTGATTTTATTAGGTAAAAGAGTGAGATGTATATGTGTGTCTTTTATAACTTTTCCTTTTTCCCCATTTTTCTTGGTATATAATTTTCTTATTCTTTTATACATCTTGTGTTTCTCTTCTCTTCCTTCAAATCCTTTACCCTTCACCCATTTGGAGAAATCTTTCTCTAGGCTTCTCCCATGGTAAGACAAATAGATAGCAAAATGAATTAAAACTTGTAGTCTTGTAAATTGTGTCAACAATATCTACCAACGGCAGCACTTGTTCTATAGCTCTTTGTTGGAAACAAGTTTTTCTATAAGCTCTAATTTGTAGCTGTGAATTATGCACTAGAAAGGTTAAGCTCTCTTCATACAACAAGATACAAATGGCGGAAATCAGAAGGTGCTGAGTGCTGACAGAGAGGGAACTTTAATATGGTGGTAGAGAGGGAACATAGCATCACAATTGAACAACAAACAGCCTACGAATGCTTCGACATATTTCAATTGTACAACAGACTCTGTACTAAATGAAGGCCTCAGATGTCGATGTAGATGAGACTCATTAATCAATATAATAATATGGTCTACAAAAAAAACTCCTCTACAAACCCTTACATAAGCATTATTTCTGTTCAATGTTGAGGTTTATATCAATCTAATTCCCATGTACAAAAATATTAGATAAATAAATTACTACTTACACAGTTACACAGTTACACAGTTACAGTCACTCCTTAATATTCTGTTTCTTCCAGAAAACTCAAGAAAATCCAATGGTTTTCCCCAACAACCAAAGCACAAGAGACATCTCTATTCCAAACATAGTGTGAAGATAAGTTCTATCCAGCATGAACCCGTAGACTGTTATGCCGGCCCGATTGTTCTCAAAATACGTAACTGCGCCAAACATAATACGAAAAAAAATAAGAATCCTATAGTACAATCTGTAAATATTCAATGTTATAGATTACAATGGCCAACTAATAATTGATTGAACATCTTCTTACCAAGGGCTTGTCTCTTTCGAAAGGAAATGGTTTGGGCATAAGACATGATTCTGATGTGGTCTATCTCATCATGATCATCACCAACATCATCGTCTTCTGATGAATCTTCATTGACAGTAATTGGAATAACATGGCTATGTGAATTGTTTTCCTCCCTTGAAACTTTACCATCAACTTCATCAAAAGGATGAAGTGTAGCACAAATATGCCACTTTGCAGCTAGACTAGTGACAGACTGAGCCCTGTGTGTTATCTTAGTGGCACTACGTAGCAGAATGTAGAGCCCTGCCATTAGGGTCATAGAACATAGCTGAACAACAGAAGAGATTGAATGTTAAAACATAATGGAAGCATAACACATTCATTCTTCTTCACTGGAAAAAGGTTCAACGAATTGATTTGGATATGGTAAGGAAACACTTACAGCAAGTTCTCCAGCCAGGTAGACATTAACTTTGGCGTGTGGTCGAGTTGTGTTTAGCAAGGTTGAAAGCTGACTGAAGGTGATGAATACTAGAGAACATAAAATAAATGCACGGTACCGATGGCTTATGACCTGAAGATGTCGTCTGATCCTAAAATGGTCATTTAATACTTTCCCCACATCTGGTTCTTCTTGAAAGACATGAGCAAAGTCCTGCAACCTCAATATTTGGAGGTAGCAGACCAGGCGGTAGACAACACACACAAGGAAGAAGATGGAAGTTCGATACAACCAAGATAACAATTCGAAAATGCACGCAATTGCATTGCCAACATACACATTACCAAAGATGGGAATTTTAGCTGCTCCAGAGCTGTACCACCATATTTTGTAGGCTCCATCAACAGCAAAACATGGCAGAACGAAGACTGCCAATATTTTTAATGACCTCTGATCAAACAATCATAAAAAGATCATTAATCTCCGTAATTAAATGTACATCAAAATAACTGTATGCACTAGGTTTTAACAATAACTTGAAGATGTTAGTCCTTGTCATTATATCTGGGATCATCGAAAGGTAATATGCCGCGACATATTTAATATTTTGGACCAAATGCAATGCTCTCAGCAAACCGGTATGGAAGGTTAGTGAAAAATCTTAAGCACAACAATTAAACACAGGACCGTGCGTAGCATAGCTTATGGCCGCCATGAATATCCATAAACATCAAACACGGTCAGAATCTGTTGAAAACAAGATTCATCCAGTCAACATTTTTGTAACTCACATGCTATGTTTGGTTCATGAACTCCTAATTCTATGGAAAACCAGAAGAAGAAGAAAGAAGAATTGTGTTACAGAGAAAAACAGGGAGATCATGCATGTTTCCATACTCCACAACTAAATAAAAAAAAAAATATTCCAATTTTTCAACAAAACTTTTAAAAGATTTTGTTCTGTTTGAAGGGCGCTTGTTAACTTTTGTTCCAAGAATATCATACTCTAATTAAGTAGATTTCAATACTCAAGCCAAAATCATGTAGAACTAATTTAAGACCCAGATAAATAAAGTTAATGAAGGATGATCAAACATTATTCAAATATACCTGGAGTTGTATTCTATATCCATCGCGAACCTTCTGACTTTCGGAATATAACTTGTTAAGAAAAAGATGTCTTCGTAGTCCATATTTACGAACAATAGTAGAAATGCCAAGAAATGAGACTGTCGCGATGCTGGTAAGAGAAGTTTGTACAACACCATCAAAAGGACGATGAAGATTTCCATCGCAATCCTTACATGCTAGCCAAAAATGAGACACAAATGGCACTAGGATTCCTAGAAGAAAGAACATAAACCATGAAAGACAAGCCCTCCATGGATTAGACTGATCTACACACATATATTTAAGACATGTTCTGAAGCTTTTCAATTCATCTTCTGCATATGAAATGCAACGTGACAATGCCTTCTTTTGGTTTAATAGAACTTGTTTTTCATCGTCACCCATTGTTGAATGTTGTTTACTTTATAAAACCGAGAGATGAGAGATGGAAGAAATTAACCTTTGTGAAAGATGATTTTAACTTTCATTTAGAAAAGTGAAAATGCATTTTATGCATGATCATAAATATTAAAAAGAAATTTTTGGACATACCCCATTTGAAAGTCGAAATTTGAGATACCCTATTTGAATTTTTTTTTTGAGATACCCCATTTCAAGATGTGGTGTTATCTTAGCCGTCCATCATAAAACTAACCTACGGCTAGCTGTCAATCTCTTCTGTCTTGAAATGGGGGTATCTCAATTTTTTTTCAAACAGGGGTATCTCAAATTTCGACTTTCAAATGGGGGTATGTCCAAAAATCTCTATTAAAATAGGGGTTATGCTCCACATTTAGTAAAGAGATTTTAGACTTAACCCCCACACTAAGGCCATGTTGGCGCAAACCATCTAATAGTTTCAAAATACTACTTAACCACCTTTCTGTTAGCCACGCACAACATAGATAGTACATATAGCTGGAAAATAGGAAGAAGAAAACCCAACCTATATAACATGCATTTAGCTTCATTTTTTTTTTTAATAATCTGCATTTAGCTTCATATTCAAGGTTTTGGTGAATATCGAGATCGGAATGTGCAGTCCTGGCTCAATCTATTTCTGCAGTGGTATATAATATGGAGGAAAAATCTGACAATTTGCATTTATCTTATGCTATTTTTCTCTTGTATTGTATCTGGTGGGCTAGAAATCAGGTGAAGTTTGAAAATGTGGAAGTCACTTTTGAAAAGGTTTTATCTAAAACCAACAATATGGGGTCTCTACTGAGCTCCAGATTAAAGGAACAAACTAACATGCTTGTCTATGAGTCTATGATATCTCTACTTCTGTTGATGCTGAAAATGAATGGATTTGCCCCACCAGCAGGTTTCTTAAAGTGTTATGGCCAAGCTTCTGCAGGTTCTATACGTAGAGACTCCAAAGGAAATGTACTCGCAAGTGCCTATAGAAGATTCAGGTAATCAGGTCTACAAATGCAGAGGATTCGGAGTTCAAAGATAGAAGTACAACAAAGATGAAAACTCTGAATACAGTCAAATTGCTTCCAAGTATCACAAACAGGAATTCCATGATTTAAGTGATGCTACAAACACCAATCCAGAATTGGTTATACATCAGATTGCACCAGTTGACTTGGCAAAATCTCTCAAGGTATGTAATAAATATACCCTTCAGCGTGTAATTTGTTTGGAACAATTACTATCTAGTTGGAAAAAATAGTAGGAACTCAAATTTTTTATAAGTAACAAAGTTTTGCTATTGGAACAAATTTTAATACAGCCCAAGAATTTTAGAATTAAAATTTTGAGCTCAAACAGAGCAACAAGTATTGGAACAAAATGCTAACAATAATACAGCAAACAAAAAAAAAAAAAAAAAAATTCAAAAAACAGCCAGAAATTCTTGTAGACTCACATCATCTATGCCTCTGCTGCTCTGCCTCGTGCTGTACTTCTCATTCTTCGTTAATTGTTACATTCTATTCTAAGAGGATTACAATTCATCCTTGGTTTCAGCGTCCCCAGCCATGAGCTCTTCAAGGGAGAATTCATCCTCTTCAATGATCTGACCATCTTTACCATCCCATGGTTCTGTTTTGACTATTGTGGGAGTACTCTCCAGTGGTAAATTTCCTTTTCCACCACGTCCAGCCTCCTTCACAAACTCTCTGAAGATAGGCAATTCGATTATTAGACCACCAAAAAGACAATTAATAAATAACAAAAAAGAAAAGATAAAAAGTGACAGAAAAGGTATAAAAGATGACACAGTAATCGGACTTACATAATTTGATCAAGCTCAAAAGCACTTCGAAGAGGTGCATATGCACCTTTCTTCACATTAAGGGCTACCATAGCTGGGTATCCATAACCACCTACACCAACTTGCTTCTCCAGATCTGGTTGCTTCCCAGCAGCAGCCCAAACATAGCTGTAACAGACATTCCCATTAACCTCATTAAACATACAACCAGAGTATAGTTTCAGCTAAAGTTCTAATAATACACAGCCTCAAATTGATTTGTTTGGTTGTATCATCTCAAGACCCTCGTCTAGTCCCTTCTTGCCCATGATAAGAAATAAATATCATGGTTTCCTGATATCCTTAAGATCAATTTTTATCCTATTAGATTTCAGTCATAAATAACTACAAAAATTATTATGAAAAACAATAACGAGTTAACAACCCAGACAGGAAAACCTTTAGACATTCCAATAGAATTATTCTTATAATGAAATAAAATATAATGAGTCAAATCTGAACTATGGTTGACAGGAAGGGAGTGCTGGTCTAGAAACAACACGATAACGAACAGGCTTGCCAATCAAAAAAGAAAAAAACACAATAACAAACAGACCTAATTATTTTTCGCAGATAGTAAATGATGAAGCAATAAAAAATTCGTTCGTGCCCTTGATAAATAAGAAAAATAGAGTTATTATGATTAAAAAAAAATGTAAACAAAATACGCAAGGAAAATGGACATTTTATTAACATAGATTGCAGTGTTGGAATGGACACCAAACAAACCTTGACTAGATTTGATATCTTAGAAGCTAGCACCATTATAATAAGCATGCAGACTAATTGAGTTGAATTTTGCTTTAATTTCATAGAGCAAAAATCGTAACTATCTATGTTAAAAGGATTGGACACACTGGTGAACATCCTTTACATTAGTTGCATGATCTTTTGAACTCTCTGCAAGTTCAAGGTTTAACAGTAAGACGTTTTCAACCTGTTTGATACCAATAAAATCTTGTTTTACTCATCAAAACAAAAAAGTTGGATGTTTTCTACATAGCATTGGCGGTTCATGTAGGATCCATAGTTTATTTTCCTCTTTGTTTTCCTTTTCGTTTGTTTCGAGAAAGATATCAATTGATTCCGATTCTCTCTTTTTCTATTGAGTATTTTCCAATCGAGATGTATGGGTCCATGGATCTAGGTCACGTGTTCGAGTCCTGATCAGCAGCATTAAGAAATGGAAATACAAAAAATTCAATCCAATGATATCGTTGAGAAAGGGGTGGGAGCATGCATGAGGTTAAGTGTGTGCCTACTAAGCCTGTGAGCCTCATCGAGGTTGTTGGGTAAGAACCCACCCTGTGTATTACGGTTACGTGTGTGCCAAACGTGTCAAGGAGCCACAATACCAGTGAGGGGGAGTGTTGTGTCGTCCATGAACCTTAGATATACATTGTTGGTGCATCACACTATAAGCTTAGGCTTTTAAGGCAACACTTCTTCAATAGGGTTAGATGACCCAAGTGAAGTCGAGATATACCAATCAAAGCCAAGAAATACATTGATAAAGCGACGATAACAGTCTATTGTTTATAATCAGACATTGACATCTAAGTTTCAACATCAATATTTCTGGCTTTATAACTTAATATTATAAGCTGTCAGAGCATTCCCAATGCAGGGTGGATTTATCCACCTCCACATAGGCGCCACATATGCGCCACTAGGATAAATCCACCTTGCTGACTCGAAGTCAAACTCTACAAGGTGGAGAGTTCCCAAGGGAAGGTGGACTCTTTATAATAGAAAGTGGATTTTTAGAAATAATCGGACGACATGTGACATGCCATCCCATTTTTTTGCAAGAAAATAGGGCGACGGCATGTGACATGCCGCCTGTTTCTTTCCCACAAGGTGGATTTCAAGGTGGATTCTCCCACCTTGAAATCCACCTGTGGGTTCCCACTTCTTAAAATCCACCTTCCCTTGGGACAATATTTGTAAGAAAAAGGTGGATTTATCCACCCCACCTCCCAAATGCACCTTGCATTGGGAATGCTCTCAATTAGATGTTTCAGTTGATTGTAAGGAAATGGAGAAATAACAAAATGAGATGGAGCCTTAATAATGTAGCATATGTTTAAGAACTAATGGGAAGTAATATAATGTCAACCTAGCACTAGTTATGGTATATGCAACTAAGGTATTTATGAAATGCGCATTGATATTAGACAAATTTGATTTACGACTTGAACTGTCATTCTCAATCCATATTTAAGCAACACGGAAATTAATATGTAAAATATTTAGTTGCTGGGGCAGAGAAAGATTTTACGATATCTGATATCAATCCTAGCTGCATATTAATCAACAAGAGACTTCAACTAGGAAAAAAGACACAAACCATGTTGTATACTTGCCTGTAAGGACTTCTTTTGAATTTCTCTGCAACAGATAAAAACATCTCGAGGTATTTATTTCTTCCCTCTGCCTTGGAGTCCAGAATGTCAGGTAGAAAAGCAACAAAACAAATGGCAGCTGAGCCACACTTCTCCTCTAACACATCCTAAATTAGAAGATCAATGAGTACTGGTTCCTCAACTTCTGAAATTTTGTGACAGATAAAGGTAAATGCTTACTGGTCCTGTCAGCTCAGTCACTTCAGGGGGAGGAACATTTGTCTCCAGCTGCACTAGTGCAAATGATTCAATTGCAGAGGCAGATCTGGCACCCTCATAGGGAAACGGGCTATCTTTATCGGCACCAAATACTAAAATTGTGGGGAATCCTTGCACACTGAACCTGCTCATCAAAGACTGACAAAATCATTCTGTTAGAAACTGCACCACTCAGCAGCAAATAGATGGATTTCACAGGATATATACATTTCATTTTTCATCATTCCGTATGGAAAAGTTAAACACATGCAATTCATCAATTAGGATGTTTCAACATCAAATAAAGTACGGCTTAAAATGTTGACAATTATAGAATTTGAAAAGAGAACTAAATCCTCTAGTTGGTTATGAGAAATCTTATTCGCAGTTTAAGAATAGTTTGCATGAAGTTACTTTTTGCACCTAAGGAAAAAAAAATGCGTACAAAAACATATAAGCTCATGTGAATATCTGAACTTTCTCACCTTTTCAGCATCACAATCAACATGACCTAACTTCACCTTCCCCTTCAACTTATTTGCAGCTTTCTTCCATTCAGGTGCCAGCTTTTTACAATGCCCACACCTGAAAAGGGAAACCGTGTAGCATTAAAATAACGTTATTGACAGTCTCACACTGCGCATAAATAATTCTTTGTAGAGAGTGTTTAATTGCCAAAACTAAGACATTAAAATAACGTTATTGACAGTCTCAGACTGCACATAAATAATTCTTTGTAGAGAGTGTTTAATTGCCAAGACTAAGACATTACATTACAAATCCAATGGTATAGCTTAGTTTTCCAGAAACTGAATTTTCTAGGGCCTCGACAGTTTCCAAGCTATGAAAGCTAAAGCAGGATATGTAATGGGCTAAAACAGTAGGTACTTCTGCTTGAATATTGGCCAAAACCCATTGTTGTGCTATTTTATTTTGGTTGTTTGAATGAACAACCAAATTGCTTACCCGCTAAGCTAAATAAGTAAAACAAACATTTGGAAATTCATACCAGGGTGCAAAGAACTCGACGATCCAAAGTTCGTTACTTTTCAAAACCAATTCATCAAAATTACGAGAATTGAGTTCCACGGATGCAGGAGGTTCACTTTTCTCGGAAGACCCTCCAGTTGCTTTTCCATTTAAACGATCTTTCAAGAGTGATTTTACCTGTGCACAACAAGAATATCTGAATATTTCACAATACACATGACGCAATAATTGACACTGCAACGAAAGAGGCATATCAAAGAGAATTTTCACTACTTAACAAAGCGAAGAAAAACTCAAAAATACATAATAAAGAGTAAAACAATAATCAGAGTCTCACAAACAAAGCACAATCTAAGTCATACATGGTCACTAATATGACAGCTGCATAATTTGAGAGATCAAACATAACGAACACACGTATGTTAAATTTTTTTTTAACATATCAAATTCCGAACAAAAGAATTGTTCTTTAGAGAGGACATTAATTTGGTTCTGTAATCAAACACACGAGAATATACACTTTAAAGGAAATTTTCTTAGTGCCGTGGAAAAGGATTTAATCAACCAGACCAATAAAAAGGAATGGGAATCTAGCAGCATAGTTTCTGTGGAAAGGTTATCCACAAAAAGGGAACCAAATTGTGATATATGTTAAACCAAAGTAATTATTTGATAGCATTCAATAGAAACATGCATACAAGACACTCTATACATGAGTCAATGGAAGAGTAGGCCAACCCCAGTATTCTTTCTTCTTCCAATTTGCAAAATGTACATGAGAAAGATTTAACTCTGGAACAAAAAAGACTCTTTATCTTTCATAAAAGGGGTATAAAGGTTTATTCTTGAGTATAATATTTAATTAGTCCCAGGATACAGTACATACATGTAGATTTTGGCAATAAAAACAACCAGAGAGAAAAAGACCGAAGAATACAAAAGATAAATGGAAGGCGTGCGATACTTTGATACTTGTGATAAGACTTAGTACTAGTGGTTGTTTGACGCTCACAGAGAGTACAATTGACCCCCACAAAAGCAAAGGACTCATAAACATATGTCATCCCAGAACCATTTCCTGACCCATAGAATTAATTAAAATGATAATTACAAAACCCTATATACAAATACAACACAGTATCTTAATATTCACAATTCTTAGAGAACAGGTCCTCCCTGGTTTAGTGGCTTTCTAAATGTAAAATTGTTTTGTGCTACATGAATTACAATCCCATTTTTAATATGATGGCTCTAGGTCTACATTGACTAAAAATAAGGTTTAGTGCATTGAATCCTACATACACCAATAAAACTTGAAAAAAGACATTTGAAGTTAGCAGTCATGTACTGATATTGCATTTAACCTGTTGGAGCGCAAATTCGGCTATAGGTTTCACATCCCTTGCGCCTTGGTAGTCAACTGGAGGCTTACCAGGCACAAACACTTTTATTGTAGGAAACCCTTTAATCCCGTACTCCTGCATAAATCAGTGTACATATTATCATCATATGAAGAGTCATATAGACATCAAATTCATAATTTAAGGAGTATGAAATATGAATGTTGTGTCCTTTTTGTTTGCTTTTACCGTTTGTTGGAGTTGGCAACACTGTAATATCTAGTATTTCTGTACTCAAAGATTATTTATTTTAGAAACATCCTTCATTTAAGTACATAATAATATGTGACAAGGCAAGTTACAAATTTAAGTTGTGATAAATATGCCTGACCATCATTGTAGAGAGCAGATGATATTAAGACTATATATATATACATGATAGAGAACAATTAAGCAAATATCAATAATATATTTCAATCTTGTAGTTCTTAGTGGAATTCATAGTGGCTGAAATCCTAGAAGACCAATCATCATAGCTATTCAGGAATTCAAACCTGAGCAAGGGACTTATGCGCATCAGCATCAAGAGCTGCAACAGTAGCCACACCCTTAAGTACAGTAGCTGCTTTTTCCCATATAGGTGTCAAAGCCTGACAGTGTCCGCACCAAGGTGCAAAAAATTCAACAAGAACAACTCCATTTGAGTTTATAACCTGCCTCCAATCACAGAAGATAAATAGTAAGCAACACTTTTATAACATGTACTTTCTCTTATTTTGAATCAACTTTAGAAAGGGTGTTATGTTTTGTGTCAGTAAGGAGTGGAATGAATATATATAGTACAGCACTACCATCATTGAGCTTAATACAAAGACCAATGGCTGCAATTGTATTCCTCCTCAACTTTCAAACATGCGTAAATTTTGAACAAAAATAATATGATCACTCTACTACAACATCATATGCTTCGACACAAAAATCCTTATCTAAATTCCTCTCGAATGGGTATAATTAATTTGAAATTAAAAGAAAGAAAAAGGGTATCGAATCATGTGATATTATTGCAATTAAGTAAAGCTTTAGCTATAGATTTGCTTTGAAAAGAATAAAAATTGAAGTAAAGGGTATTGAAAAAAAGCAGAATTATTGTTGAAAATGATTAAAAAAAAAAAAAGAAGAGATGAAGTTAATTGTTAGTACCTTGGACTTGAAATTGGATTGAGTTAATTGAAGTACAGGTGAAGAAGGTCCATAGAGCGCACCACTCTGATGAAACAAACCACAAACTAACACTAAACCAATCAACAACAATCTTCTTACCATTACCAACGCCAACAACATATTCTCTCTCTCTCTCTCTCTGCCAATAACGATGAATCAAATAGGTGCTTGCTTGCTTGCTTTCGATTTACCTGTTTATGTCTCGCTCGGTTTTTCTTTTCCCCTGAACACGTAAGATGACCAATGGGAACTATCCACGTATGTCAACTTATTCACAATTTTGGGTCCTAAGTACAAAACTAAACATCTATGTATCTATCTATATTATAAGCGACAACATGTTTATAGTATAGATTCAAGGTATATGATGAACCGTGGGATGATCATGGAGATTATAAGTTTTAATTTTGATTAAATTGTAATCTTTGGATTATATTTTCCGTTGGGTCCAAATTTAAGTAGCTTTGGACGGTCTTGATTTAATCGAGATTCACACAGGGAGATCCTCATTTACATCGAGGCCCACTAAAACCTTAATTCCTAAATTAAACTAGAATGTGCAAACATCTTGTCAAGGTTATTATGGCTCAAAGTCATTAGCATCACCTATGTATGCAACACCTTTCACACCCCCTCATTAGCTATACAATAATACACAATATTGGTTTACGACTAAATAACCATAGCATATACCCTACTCTCCATTTTGCAAGTTAGTAAGTGATATTAAAGCTCAACTTATAAAAACATAACTCAAATTAAGATATTTGGTAAACTCAGATAAATTGATACAATCCTCAAAAACATTAAGATTTTGTTTTTGATTGCCTGGTTGATTGCTTCCAATGTAGTTGTGTTCGCTAATGCTTCTATTATGTTTTCAATCAAAATATACCGGCACTTGAAACAAAAAAGTCATCGAATTTATAGGGAATATTCGTGATTATTCCCAGATTTTAAAATACCAATTATCTAAAAACCGGTATATTCCACCGAAATTTTGCGAAATATGATGGCATTTTAAACTATAGTAGTAAGTAGGAAACTTGCGAACTTAAAAAGAAATACCCAAAGATAGAGGATTCAATAAAAAAATGTTTTACCATAGTAAAGTATTAATACACTCTCCATACAGTATCTAAGACTTCTTACTATTGCATACAAATTCTCAGTGTTCCTATACTGTATCACATTGTCCATGATTCTTACTGGTGTATCCCCCTATATTTGTCATTAGGAAGATGTTTGATGATATGGTTTCTAAAAATGTAGATTATGCATATTAGTTGAAGAGAGGCAGAACAAGTTGTGTAGTAGGGTGTTCTAGATCGTAACACTTCCAAGATTACATTAAGTTTCTAGAGATCCAGACCAAATCAATAGGAATTTAGAAGTCTGATAAAGAGTTTTAGGATGATCTTCAGTTATGTTAATATAGTGATTGTTCATGTTTTTCTTCTTATCTATTCCTAAGTATTCTGATTTTCCTTTTCATTTTTAACAGAGTTCTAAATCGTCAGCTGGGTCGCTCAGTTTAATGAATATTATATAGAAATGAGCTATAAACATTTAGATAAAACTTTATTATCCATACTATATAGAAATGAATATAGTATTAAAAAAAATATTTTATAGAAAAACTATGAAGTATTCTATTTTTAATCCTTCGAATGATAAAAAGTATACAAAATCAAGGTCAAACCTTGAACATATCCATTGCCCCCACTGGCTCCTTGGGGGGGTTAGGTCGTAAGGTCTTGGGATTTATCTCAGAGCATGTACATCAACATATCAGGGTATTCTGATACTGCATCCCATTGTATTAAACTTTGTGTAGGATAGATGAAATTTGGAAGCAACTGCATGAACAATAAATTGTACTGCAGGATCGTTGAGAACTTGATATCTGTATAATAATTATCTCTTTCTCTGCTCACAATGAATCATTTCATTTTTATTTTTTTCCCTTTTTCAATTCTGAATCATCTCTTTCTCTGCTCTCAATTTTCACCAATTTATCTCTTTCAGTTTCAACTTCAGCTTCATACCTTACCCGCTCCAAACCTCATTTCGTTGGCTCTAAAGTATAATTCAGGTAAAACTGTTACCTTAATTTTTGTTTTAAATTTACATCTGTAATTTAAATTTATGCATAACTCATAATTCATCTGCTTCTAACTTTAAAGTTTACTTTTTGGACTAAACCTCAATTCATTTGATTATGGGTAGGACAGGTTATGGTAATTGCTTAAACTGTCAATTATATTTTCTCAATTGAGCTCCAAATTGATTATTTTAACTATTCAGCAGAAAATGATTCCATTGATACACAATAATGATTTCATGTGTTCTGTTTTAAACTATTTCATATATTGTATGGATACAATTAAAACTTATGAGTGTCCAAACACAAAACTGTCAGACTTCTATAGTAGTAAGTAGGAAACTCGCGAACTTTAAAAAAATACCCAAAGACAGGATTTAATAAAAAAATGTTTTATAGAAAAACTATGAAGTATTCTATTTTTAATCCTTTAAATGATAAAAAGTATACCAAATCAAGGTCAAACCTTGAACGTGTCCATTGCCCACTGGTGCTCCTTGGGGGGTTAGGTCGTAAGGTCTTGGGATTTAGCTCGACTTCAGATGTGTTGAGATTAACAAAGAGTCAAAGTTATCTTTTGAAAATACAGACAGTCGCTTACCAAAATCCATAGATAGCAGCATCAGCTGGCACCAATTCCCCTAGATTGATTTCTTTGATTGGAAATGAAAATTCAATTGTGGCTTTACCAAGTAGCTTAGCTCTATAATGGAGCTCAGTGATGTTCGGTTCAAGGGACTCCCTTCTGACAATTCAAAACCCTGGCTACTACAGCCAATGATTGTCAATGAAACTTAAACAATACAAAACAAAGTCGTTCTGTAATTCATGAAGCAACGCAAGAAGTAATGCTATAAAGTGGTAGATTGATATGAGTGGGAAAGTGGTAATGTTAAAAGTTTTAACTTCAAACATATAGGTACTGTTTATTTACTGACAATAAACATAATTAGATTACACTTTACATTTGTGGGGTTGGTTATCTATTTAAAATGAATCTCCACATTGAATAAATGACACCTATATTATTGTTTCTAAAAAGCAATGCTATCTTATGTTTTGTTTTGTATAAGTCGTCAGAAAACAGTTTTGGGAATTTATAACTCGACGTTTTTATTTGATAATATTACTTCCCCATCATGAATTACCTATATCCTAATAAGTATGTGGATTGTGATTAATAACTAAGCATCAATTTTGTCTATTTTAATGTCTTATTTACCATCGTGCAGGCAATGAAACAAAAGGGGAAAAAGAATTCATCTTCCAAAAAGCATCAAGAAGTACAACATCATGATATATCTAAAAAATCAGTGGAACCAAAAGAAGTTGAAGTCTTATCTAAAGTTCAACTAGCTCAGCGTAAAAGGCGAGAAAGGGAAAAATTACAAAAAGAACAATTGAAAATGAAGACAGTAGCAGCAGATACACTGTGAGTTCATTAATTACATGTATCCTATTTTTAATTATAGCATAAAAAAAATATTGAATCACTTCATTAATACTTTATTAATTTTATACAGGTTAACTACACCAGAAATTAACATAGATGTGCCTTCAAATTATGAAAAAGCACAACATAAGTGAAGGGAAAGAGAGCAAATGGAAAAAGATAGAGCAAAAAATGATTCAGAGTAAGTTGGATTTATGATATTGACTATTTAACTTCAAAAATTGTATTTGTTTTATGAAACTAATTAATATATTTTTAAAATGTAGAAATTTATTGAACAATAAACGTCAACGGCTAATAAGCAACAACAATCCAGATCAACATGAAGGAATAATGTAAGTAAACTATATCATAATATGTCAAATTATTATTATTTATTTTTTATTTTCTTAAATATTTTTTAATTTTATACAGGAATTCCTCACCAAGCCAATACACGTTGAGTCAACGTCGTAGGAGGGAAAGAGAACGTATTAATAAGGATAAAAGACCAATTTATACAATGGATGGATCAAACATACAAATATCATCTAAAAACAATGTAGAAGAAATCATTTTCGATGATTCGTCAATTACATATTTACATGGTTCATCATCAACTGGAGATTCTACTCATGAAAATGAAGTACTAACTCGATGGCCGAAAAGGTAAGGGAATTTTACATATGCAAGTACACATTTTTTTAACGTGAATGACCTTTAACAAATTCAAAAAACAAATTATTATTTTGGTTACAACTAACTATATTATATACTATATTAGGTTTTTAACCTTAGTCTAAAAAAAAAAAAAAAATTGAAAAACTAATTTACAAAATTCTGAAATTATTTACCTATACTAAGTTGTGCTGTATATACTATAAAGAAAGGTTAGAACCATCTTTCAAAAAACCATTTGTCACCCACTACTCCATTCTAACTGATACTAAATTTAAAATTCTTCAATAACTGACATCTCTTTCAGTAATGTTAACAATATTGGATAAAAAAATGCTGATATAAAAAATGATAGAGAATCAATAAATCCAAAAATTTAACTACTTTTACCAAGTCTAATATGAAGTATATTTTAAAATTTTGAAATTAATTCCAAAAAACTAGCAATTTTGAAATTTTAGAAAGTTGTAAGGGAAAAGCTTTTAATTTATAGCTAAAGTTTATCTAGAAATACTTAATACTGAGTTCTTTCGTATATATTTAAAAGGTTATATTATTTTCTACATTATTGGAAAGTTTAGATATTGTATATTGTTTTTACCTTGAATTAAACTATTGTGTTCTGACAAAAATTATCTAATGATATGTATAATTTAAATCTCTAAATTATAATACATTAATGTTGACTAAAATTACTATGATTTTTATAAAGCATACATATGGTCATTAACTTAATTAATTAACTATATTGTATACATATTTCTTTTTTTGTGTTAAATATTTTCTTTTACTATATGACAAAATATTCTATCAACAACTTCACTCTACCCCAAAGATAAATAGATATAATTTAATTACTTTTTTCATTAATATTTTTTTAGGAGAACAAACGACTCTGATCCAACATGCAAAACTACTGATAATCGTCCGATATATGATTCTCATTATGATGAAATCTTAGTTGATGAAATGGACATTCCAACTGAGATAATTATAGTCTCCAAAAAAAGACATAATCTTGGAAGAATGGATTATGTATGTAAGGATTGTAATTCATTCCATTGGTTGGATGAACAACTGTCAGCTTCTAGGAAAAATGATCCCTTGTTTGGAATGTGCTGTTTACAAGGCAAAATTAGATTGCCTTTGCTAGGACCATTGCCTGATGCTATACAATCATTATATGACGGTTCAGATTCATTGTCTAAATCTTTTAGACAAAACATTAGATCATATAATAATGCAAATGCCTTTTCAAGCCTTGGTGTCAAAATGGATGACCGCATACTTAAGGGTCGAGGACCAATTTCATTTACTATACATGGTGAGTTGCGTCATAGGGTTGGATCTTTATTGCCTGAGGAAGAAAACGACCCATGTTATTCTCAGTTGTATATTTATGATCCAAGTGAAGCACTTGAGTATAGGAAGAAGCGCAACAACAATTTAGACCCAAAAGTTCTAAAGATTCTTCAAGATACGTTGTTGGAAGAAAATCAGTTATTCCAAATTTACAAGAATGCTTACGAAATCCTTAAAGAAGCTAATCAAGACGAAAATCATAATATACCTGTTAGATTGGCTTTTATGCCCGGCACTGATCCAAGAAGGTATAATCTTCCAACTTCAGATGACGTATCCGTTCTTTTACCAGGAGATGGTACAGAGAAAACTAAGAAGCGCGACATTGTTCTTCATTTAAAGAGCCATCGTTTAGAACGAATTAGTGAATGCCATCCATTGTATCTACCTTCCCATTATGTTTTGCTTTTCCCAAAAGGTGAACTGGGTTGGTCTACAGAAATGAAACATTGGGATATAGTAAACCGAAGATTTTATACTGACGATGACGAACAAAACAGGTTGACTCAGTTGGAGTATTTTCGTTATCGATTATTTGAAAGAATCACAGAATTTTCGGCTTTATTTTTGGCAGGACATTTGTTCCAAGAGTTTATAGTAGATGCATGGGCTTCGTACGAACAAAATAGATTATATTGGATTCGAGAAAACCAATCTAAACTCCGTTGCGAAGTTTATGGGGGTCTTTCGGATATAGTTATCAATGGCGACGATCCGAGAGAAATCGGTAAACGATTCATTTTGCCTTCATCTCACATTGGTAGTCCAAGGCATATGTACGAAATATACCAAGACTCTATGGCATTAACAAGGTATTTCAAGCATCCTGATATATTCTTGACAGTAACAGCAAATCCAAAATGGCCTGAAATTCAGAATGAACTTAAACCAGGTCAAAGTGCAACCGACCGTCCCGATTTAGTTGCACGTGTTTTTGAGCTAAAACGTGAGGCTATTATGCATGAAATATTACATAACAACGTGTTCGGTAGAGTTGTTGGAAGGGTATACACAATTGAATTCCAAAAGCGTGGTCTCCCTCATATGCATGCACTATTATTTCTGCACCATGAAGATAAGATAAAAACTGCTGATCAAGTTGACCAATTTGTAAGTGCTGAATTCCCAGATCCAGAGGAACACCCAGAGTTATTTGAAACAGTCAAAAAATGCATGGTACATGGTCCTTGCGGAAAGCGCAACATGTTCAATTCCTGTATGGAAAATGATGTTTGTAAGTTCCATTATCCAAAAGAATTTGCAACTGAAACAAAAATCGACGCTGATGGATATCCAATATATAGACGCTCAAAAACTGGAAAAACCTACAAGGTTAGAGGACATATGGTAGATAATAGGGATGTTGTTCCATACAACCCATATTTGTCTGAAATGTTCGATTGCCATATAAATGCCGAAAGTTGTGCTTCAATAAGAGCGGTTAAATATATCCACAAATATATTTACAAAGGGCATGACAGAGCTACTATGGTTGTTGGTGGGGTAGATGATGAGATACAACAGTATATCGATGCAAGGTATATTGGACCAACCGAAGGAGCGTGGAGATTGTACGGTAATAGGATCCATGAAGAATCTCCAAGTGTAAGAAGACTTGCTCTACATCTTGAAGGCATGCATTTGTGCATTTTTAATCCATACACTCCTAGAGAAGTAATATTGGAAAGGGCTAAAAATCAAAAATCAACATTGACAACATTTTTTGATTATTGTGATAAAAATGCAAATGCAAGATGCTATACTTATCAGGAATTTCCAGAACATTTTGTGTGGGACAGAGGCGGGAAAAAAATGTGGACTCCAAGGATGACTTCAGCTTTTTCTATAGGTAGACTGTATTTTGCCAATCCAAATTCCGGTGAAAGGTTTTATCTAAGGTTGCTGCTAACGGTTGTCCCAGGCGCAATATCTTTTGAATCATTGTACTGGTTCGAAAACAATAGATATAACACTTACAAAGAAGCATGCATAGCTCGTGGGTTGTTAGAAAATGACAACGAATGGGATAAATGTTTGGAAGAATCGGCCAAAATCAAAACTGGCTATCAATTGCGTAAGTTATTTATCTTAATACTTACTGAATGCAATCCTGCGTGTCCTGATGCTCTATGGGACAAACATCGTTTAGATATTTGTGATGATTTGCCATACAAACTGAAGACACAGTTCTTAATTCCAAATCCGTCCGATGATGAGGCATGCGACTACGGTTTGTTTCTATTAAATGAATATCTCATTGGAATTGGAAAAAAATTATCTGATTATCCAAGTATGCCACTATCCACTAGAAATTGGCAGAGAACTGCTAATAATCGTCTGATTTTTGAACATGAATCTCTAGCATATGAAGGTCTAGATGTTGTTGCCGAACAAAAAATTGCTAAGATGAATACTGAACAACTTCATGCGTACACAGAAGTTACAAATTCGGTTTTAAATGATAGTGGAAAAATATTCTTTCTGAACGGTCCAGCTGGTACAGGGAAAACTTTTGTATACAATGCTATTGCAGATTCCTTGAGAAGTAAAGGCCACATTGTCATAATGGTCGCTTCATCAGGCATAGCTTCATTATTATTAACTGGTGGAAGAACTGCTCACTCAACATTCAAGATACCATTGAATGTCCTAGACGATTCAGTTTGCGATATCGGTAAAAAATCATTTAAAGCAGAGTTGTTCAAAAAAGCTAAACTTATCGTGTGGGACGAGGTACCAATGCAGCATCGGTATTGTGTTGAACCAGTTGATCGTAGTTTGCAAGATATTCTTGGTAACAAAAAAAGATTTGGAGGAATTACAGTTGTTTTAGGTGGTGATTTCAAGCAAACGCTTCCCGTTATACCTAAAGGAACGAGACCACAAATTGTTTGTGCATCATTAATAAAATCTCATTTGTGGCAACATATTGAAAGATTAACATTGGTCAAAAATATGAGGCTTGAAACTGGCACGAAGTGGTTTGACATCAATTTTGTGACAAAGTGTCTTTGGTTATCTCGCCTTGAATTCATTGTTAGGAAAACCAAGATGTACGCATGGTCGTCTCGTGTCCTTGTGTCTCTTAGGTCTGTCTAGGGAAAGTTATTGGGTTCTGGACGTACGTACCGAGTTAGGACGTACGTACGTTCACTGAAGCAGAGAACTTCTTTTGGTCAGGACGTACGTACTCAGTTAGGACGTTCGTACGTCCAGGTAGTCAGCAGACGTGTTTTCGTATGGAGACGTACGTACCGGTTTAGAGCGTTCGTACGTCATGTTAGGCAGCAGGCTTATTTTTGTGTGGCGACGTTCGAACGTCATATCGACGTACGAACGTCCAAAGTCGGTTTGCACAGTTTCGGCCCATTTTCCTAGGTTTTCAACCCTAAGTATAAATAGGGTTTCTCTTCTATAGAACAAGATAGTTCTTTGGCCGTCCATCCCTCTTCTTGTTCATGTGTTTTGGTTAGGTTTTTGATATTAAACTTGTTTGTGGCTATTGAACTCAATTCCCTTTCTTCCCCCTTTTCTCAATTCATATCTGTGTGATCTTCAAGAGTTATTGTGAATTTGGCTTCGAGTCTTCTTGTGTGTTCATCAAGAAGTCGAGTGTCTTGTGCGTACATCAAGGTGCTCTGGTGAAGTCAAGGTGTTAGAGATAACCAGGAGTATCAACTCGCAGTGAGTGCAGGTAGTTGATAGGTTTGTACATCTCTTTTCATCTAGTGGATTATTTTGTTGTCGCGAGGACAACCGTGGACGTTTCCCAGTTTGGGTTTTACCACGTTAAAAACTTCTGTGTGTTATTTACTTTCCGCGTATTGTTTGTTTGCTTGTTTGAATTCACATTTGTTTGTTTGCTTGTTTGAATTCACATTTGTTATACTAGCACTATTTGTAGTTTCTCAATTGGTATCAGTCGCTGGGGGCTGGTTAAGGAGCGTAAAGGCTCACGCTAACGATCAATAGTGCTTTATGGATTCTCACAAGTCTGCTACTTCAAGTCTTCCTCCACAATTCAGTGGAAAGGACTTTGGTCATTGGAAAGTACGTATGCGAGCTTATCTCCAAGCTTTAGGAGAAGAAGTCTGGCTTTCTGTTGTCACAGGGTGGAAAGAACCTCTGACTACTACAGGTACTGATGATACTGCTGTTACATCACTGACGCCACGTGAAAAGTGGACGCCTGAACAGAAGTTGTTGGCAAATTATAACAACAAGGCACTCAATGCTATTTTCATGGCATTAAATGCTAGTGAGTTTCGTAGGGTGCAGGGCTGTGAAGAGGCTAAAGATGCATGGAACAGGCTTATCTGTACACATGAAGGTGACGAAACAGTCAAAGAAAGTAAGCTGGAACTGTTAACATCTCAGTTTGAGAATCTACGGATGGATAATTCTGAGACTTTTGATGATTTCTTTATTCGTCTCCAAGACATCATCAACTGCAGTGCGGCTATTGGTCATGCATATACTGACACACAGGTGGTCCGTAAGATATTGCGTGCTTTGCCTCCTCGGTTTCGTTCACGAAAGGATGCCATCACTGAAAGTAATGTGATTAAGAACATGTCCATCGAGACACTTGCTGGCAAACTAAGGACATGTGAGATGGAACAGGCTTTGGAAGAACCTTTGAAGAACAAATCTGTAGCATTCAAAGCTACATCGTCTAAAGAACCTTCCACAGGACCTTCTGATGATGAAGAACAGGATGTGGATGATAACTATGCGTTCCTGTCACGTAGCTTTCAGAAGATTCTGAAATATCAACAGAATCGAGATCCTCGAAAGCGATTTCCTGATTCCTCAAATGCTCCTAGAAGTCGTGGTTTTGAGCGGTTCTCTGTGGATGGGAGAAGAGCTCGAGTTGATCGTAAAGATGTCCAATGTTACAAGTGTCGTGATTATGGACACTTTGCAAATGAATGTGATAAGAAGGTTGATCGTAAACCTGGTGATAATTCCAAAGCGAATCTCACAGTAACATGGGATGATTCAGATGATGATGATGATGGGAATCTCTCAAATGTTGTCTCAAATTATGTCGTCTTCAGTGCATCCCTGGATGAACATCCAGGAGGTATTGTATCCTCTTCTACTGATATTAATGTTTCTGATTCTGGTGTTCATGCTACTACTAGTGAATTATGTGACATGTATAAGTTTTCTATGCAACAAGTAAAGTTGCTTGAAAAAACTAACACCGTCTTGCAGGATCAGGTAGAGAGTCTTGGACAGGATATATGCAATCTTACAGGTGATTCCAACATGTTGAAGGAAGAATTTGTGAAGGAAAAGGAGGATTTCCAAGTGCGTATTGTCACTCTGGAAAAACTGAATAATGATCTTGAAACACGGTATCGATCCCTTGTACTGGAGCATGAGAGAGTAAAGGCTGAGTTGTTTGCTGCTAACAAACAATTGGTTGGGTTTGGTAAAGCAAGTGCTAATCTAAACTCTCTGTTGGGAATCGGTAAATCCCATTCAGATAAATCTGGTTTAGGCTATGACACCTCTGTTCCCCTTGCTACTGCTAGCACTTCCCGCACTACCTTTGTGCGACCAACAAGTGTTGCTATTCCTGTTCCTGTGCAGGTGCCTAGTGTGGTATCACCACCCAAGGTTACTCATGTGAAGCAAGTTCGGAAAAAGAACTCTAGACACAAAGGCTTTAAATGTCTAACATGTGGTCGCATGGGTCACACTTCTGCCTTTTGTTGGAATAATTTGTATCCTGCTCATCATCCTTCTTTTGCAGGTAACTCATATTGGAACAAGTCTTCCACCTTCTCCATGCAGGCTCCATACATGTGGAATGGCTATGCTCCGTGGGGTTTACCCAGAACTTCTCCTTATGGAAATCGTCCTCAAGCAACACCCATGCCTACTCCACCACCACATTTCTGGGATAGGAGTATGGATGCATCCAGGACAATGGTGTCTCACATGGCTCGCTTGGTTGAACCATTGGCTTCATCATGGTATCTTGACAGCGGTTGTTCGCGTCATATGACAGGTGATAAGACTCTGATTGATAACCTGACTCTTGGATATGGAGGTAAGGTTAGGTTTGGTAATGGTAAATTGCTTCCGATTGAAGGTAAAGGTAACTTTTCTGAGGTTGAATCGCTCAATAGTCATGAGCTTCTTTTTGTTAAGGGTCTTAGGTCAAATCTATTGAGTATTAGTCAGTTATGTGATGCTAAATTTAAGGTTGTGTTTGAGGATAATAGGTGTGATGTTTTTGATTCCAATCATATCTTGGTGTTATCTGGTAGTCGCTCATCTGATAACTGCTTCATTGTCACTACACCTCTTCCGCTTTCATGTACCTAATGTGGTCATTGGAACTGTCTGTGTTTGGGATGTCTTAGGTTTGGTCTTTTATTGTTGTTGTTGGTATTGAGGACATACTACACTCTCTATTGTGTGGATTTCATTTTACAGATGTTTCTAGTTTGGCGTTCTCAACTGTCTTTGTGTCATGCATAGTTGTAGGGTTACATTATACTCTCTTCGTATTGGTAGTTTCTTGCATGATGCATTTCAATGTGGTTGGCTTGACATTTTCAATACATGTTTAACTCCAGTCTTCCATGGTTGTTTCTTTCATGATCGTTGTTTTTATTTTTTTTTTTCTCTCACCTCTTGTAAGTGGTCAATGACTCACAAAATCCCCAGCCATTTGAATGTCTTGAGAGCATGCTCATTTGGCTAAGAACCCGTTGGGGCTGTGAGGGTCATGCTCTGACGGTTGCACTCAAGAGATGTTAGTTCTTGTGTTGCACGTTATCATGGTATTGCACTTCTTGAGTGTGTTTTTGCCGAAAAGATGTAGGCTACACCCTACCCTCGTGTTCTGGTAAAAGATGGAGATATTTCATACTCCCACACGGGAATGGCATCTGTTTCAATGGTTTACAAAATAAAAAAAAAAAAAAAAAAAAAAATGGCTAATGGCTTTCGCATTTGTCTAGTTGAAGGACAAGAAGAACAACAATAGTGTGTGTTTTTGGGCTAGTTGCAAGTGACCTTCAATATTCTCTATGATCATGTCTTTAGTTTGTTTTTCGGAGGTTGGTATTGGTCTATCAGGTTCTTCTACATACTTGCATCATTCTAGTAACTACCATGTCATGGTGTATGATGTCGTTCTTCGATTTTGCATTCTCTTGTGGTTGAGGTTTGTTTAAACTATATTCGGTTGTAATTGGAATTCGTATGATTCGTAGAAGTGCTTTCTTGTGATGTCTCTCAATTTTTGTTTTTGGGGTTGTGTGGTTTATTATTTAGCTGTTAGGTTGGTTCTATTTTTTTTTTAAAAAAAAAAAAAAAAAAAAAAGGGGGTCGTACGAACGTTTTGATGACGTCCGAACGTTGAGGTGGGCAGATCTATTTACAACGTACGAATGTGTTTATAGCGTACGAACGTTGGGTCTGGCAGATGTTTTTTTCGTTGTCCCGACGTACGAACGTCTGTAGGACGTACGAACGTCCCTGATACAGTCCGGCCCATTTGTTGTTTAAATTCAAATTTTGTTTAAACCAACGGCCTATTGTTATATCGATTGTGCTTCTTCTTCTCTTGCACGTACACTTGGAATTCTCCACTCTCCTTCAACCGTTTTGGTCTCTCTTCTTCTTCTAGCATTTCCTTTTTTTTCTTTTCCTCCTCTTCCTTGAAGGTTGTTTGTTGCTTAACTTCCGAAGTTTCTCTGTCTAGTGCATAATCTGTTCTTACTCAAGTAAGTAAACTCTACTTCTTCCTATACTCTTCTTCTTCTCTTCTCCTTTCCCTCTTGGTATTGATTGGATTGCATGGTTGGTTTCCATTGTTCTTTGCAATATCTGTTTGTTTTATTTGTCTTGTTGGTTAGTATTTCCATTCAATTCCTTGAAATTGTTGGACGAATTGGATATCTCTATTTCTTGTTCTTGCTTATTTACTGTTGGGATTGTTTTGTGATATGTTTGGGTACTCACCATTGCTACCGTGTTGTCGATAGCATGGGTATTGGTTCTGCACATCAAGTGTTTGATTAAATGTCACAATGACTTTGCTGTTTTTATTTGTCATTGTTTCTTACATTTTTGGTTTGTTTGATGTTGTGATTGTGTAGGCAATGGCTTCCAAGCGCGCACGCACCACTTCCTCCAACGCGGCATCCTCTTCTCGTGCTCCGAGAGGTCGTGGTTCCACTCCGGGTTTGTCTCATCCATCATCCCTTGGCGCTCATCCTCGAGCCAAGGCCATTGTTCCCGAGCGGTTCTTCGACTTGGGAGACATTGCTGCCACCCCTCTAGGGGCATCTCAACTTGGCAATATCGCATTGTTCTTTGAGACTCGGAATTGGCTAAGGGTGGCTCAACCAATCACCAAGTACTCGGTTGAGCATACGATAGCTTTCTATGAGACAAAGACACCCTCGCAAAATCGATCGAGTTTTGCGGTCTTGATTGAAGGTCGGCGATACACCATTTCTCCTAAGGTGATACGCGAGGCGTTGGGTATTGATGGTGCCTTTATTCCTGAGGATGCTGTCTCTGTTCGATGGCCCGTTCCGGAGACAATTCAAATTGACTTTGTCAATCAAGTTCAGCAGATGTTTATTGATGGTGTCACGGAAAGGTATCATGCCAAGCACTACAGCGCCATCCTCTTGCACATGGTTGCTCACTCCAACATCTACCCCACCAAGGGCAACAAGATAATTATGACCGACGACATGGTCAAATTGGTGGTTTGTATGTCGGTGCACCATATTCATCTCTCTGAGGTCATCTACAATCGGATGCTTCAAATTGATGCAGCTAAGGGTACTCTTCCTTTCCCTAGCTTTATTATGACAATTCTCAGGCACTTGGGTTTTCAGGGACAGTACACGGAGGTGAGCCCTCCAAGGTTCGTTGGCCATGACTGGGTCAACGCCATTAAGAAAGGCTGTCAATCTCGGAAGGTTGCCTTTGAGTCTGTGGGTGCTCGTTTGACGCATCACCTTATCTGGGGAGGCCGGGCTCTTGATCGTAATGATGATTTTGATCGGGCCTTGACCACTGGACGCCCCATCCCTGCTTCTGCTAGGGGAAATCGGGCTGTTGCAGCCATTGATGCTCGGGTTTCCTCTCTCCGACGTCATCAGGATCATATGGACGCTCGGTTAGATCGTTTTGGGGTCATCCTCTCTCGTCATGATGTCATGATCCGTGATATTCATGCGATGAATGTTGCTCAGATGCGGCATCTACAGCTGGACTTCACTCCCACAGACTTGCCTCCGTTTCCGGAAGAGGTGCCTCCTGTTCCTGGTGAGAGTGATGGTGATGACTCCGAGAGTGAGGATGAGGGTGATGGTGAACCGAGTGATGGTGCCTCGGAATCCGAGTAGTTGGTTTTTCTGGTTTCCTCTTCCCATTTTTGTATTTAACTGCTATATTGGTTTGTTTCTATTTTTTTTTTGTACTTGTTCTTGGATATTGCTATTTTCTTGTTAGTTCAAGTTGGTTTCCTTGTTTTGCAGTAAAATTTTCTGGGGTAATGGACCTTCCTTTTTGGGCCCATGATATGTTTACTTCTATGTTTCTTATAAATAGGGAGTCCTTTTTTTTCTCCTTCACTCCTATTGTATCTTCTTATCTCTTGCTAATTCACTCTTTGTTCTTCAGAATCTTCTATGGCAGAATATGAACTTCATGGAATTTTTGTTCCGACTGTTGGTTATGTGTCATTCATGGTAATGGAGTACAAGAACAATGCTAAGGTTTGTCGGTTATGTCGCGTTCCCCATGGATATGACTATATTCATCGTCCTTTTCTTAATCCTTGTTTGGTTCGTGTCAATCATTGGGAGAGATTACCGGGACATCTTCAAAATCACATCTTGGAGTTGGTTGGTTATCCGAAGGTTCCAGGACTTGCTGCTCCGCTTACCGACTGTGGCTTGGACAGCAGAATTGAGGAGTTGTTTTGTACGAGTGAATGGTTGGAGGATTATGATGATCATGTGATTGCTAGGTGGAATCGACCTTCGGCTCGTGCGGAAGCTTACTTCTCCAAGCTTCCTTTAGGTCATTGGGAACCGGTTTTTCGAATTCGTTAACTCAAGCCTTATGTTTTTGTCGTTTTTGTTTTTCTTATGTTTATGGATTTCTCTGTTTGGTTATTAGTTGACTTTCTGAATTTTTAATAGTTGGATTAGTTTTATATTTTTATCTGTCTTGTATTCTTTGTTTGGTTTTGATTTCTTTTTCTTGGTTATTGGTTTATTATTGGTGGTTGGTTATTTTGATCACTTGTTGTGACAAAAAGGGGGAGATTTATGACTCTAATTACTAACAATCGTCTTCTTGTTGTTAGGTTATTTTTGGGTCATGTTTCAGGTATGCTACACGTATGGGGGAGTTGCTCATGAAGTTTGGAGCTCATGAAGTATGGGGGAGTTGCTCGAAGGAACTTCTGTTGAATCTTTGATTGCTTCCGTTCGATCTCTGATGGTTAAAGCATCTTCCTAAAGCTGGATAACAAGAATTGGTGACTTGTTATGTGTTTCTATTTTGAGTGTTTTTGTAGGCATGTTTTATAAATGCCATGGTTTGGGATTGTAAGCACGTTTTATAAGTGCTATTAGAGTCATAGGTTTTTTGTCACAAAATCAATGTCAAAGGGGGAGATTGAAACTGGCACGAAGTGGTTTGACATCAATTTTGTGACAAAGTGTCTTTGGTTATCTCGCCTTGAATTCATTGTTAGGAAAACCAAGATGTACGCATGGTCGTCTCGTGTCCTTGTGTCTCTTAGGTCTGTCTAGGGAAAGTTATTGGGTTCTGGACGTACGTACCGAGTTAGGACGTACGTACGTTCACTGAAGCAGAGAACTTCTTTTGGTCAGGACGTACGTACTCAGTTAGGACGTTCGTACGTCCAGGTAGTCAGCAGACGTGTTTTCGTATGGAGACGTACGTACCGGTTTAGAGCGTTCGTACGTCATGTTAGGCAGCAGGCTTATTTTTGTGTGGCGACGTTCGAACGTCATATCGACGTACGAACGTCCAAAGTCGGTTTGCACAGTTTCGGCCCATTTTCCTAGGTTTTCAACCCTAAGTATAAATAGGGTTTCTCTTCTATAGAACAAGATAGTTCTTTGGCCGTCCATCCCTCTTCTTGTTCATGTGTTTTGGTTAGGTTTTTGATATTAAACTTGTTTGTGGCTATTGAACTCAATTCCCTTTCTTCCCCCTTTTCTCAATTCATATCTGTGTGATCTTCAAGAGTTATTGTGAATTCGGCTTCGAGTCTTCTTGTGTGTTCATCAAGAAGTCGAGTGTCTTGTGCGTACATCAAGGTGCTCTGGTGAAGTCAAGGTGTTAGAGATAACCAGGAGTATCAACTCGCAGTGAGTGCAGGTAGTTGATAGGTTTGTACATCTCTTTTCATCTAGTGGATTATTTTGTTGTCGCGAGGACAACCGTGGACGTTTCCCAGTTTGGGTTTTACCACGTTAAAAACTTCTGTGTGTTATTTACTTTCCGCGTATTGTTTGTTTGCTTGTTTGAATTCACATTTGTTTGTTTGCTTGTTTGAATTCACATTTGTTATACTAGCACTATTTGTAGTTTCTCAAGGCTTAACTGCGATGACATTGAAAACCTCCAATTTGCAGATTATTTGATCAAGGTAATTTCTTAATTTTAATTTTCAATTTTAATATTTCATATATATTTTATTCAACCTACTTTAATATTCCATTTCGTAAATAAAAAAAAACACAGGTTGGAACGGATCCTACAGAGACTATTGAATTACCAACAGAGATATCAAGGTGTAAAAATTCATTAGAGTTGCTTTTCAAAGTGTATCCACAGTTGAATATACCTGGTATAGCCACGGATGATTATTTAAGGGATCGAACAATTCTATCAGCTCGAAATGATGATGTCAGTCTTTTGAACGCATTGGCTATTCAGAACTTCCCTGGAAAACTTCAGGAATATCTAGCAGCAGATAAAGCTATCGAAGATGATGAAAGACCAGAAGACAGAGGAAATCGAATAGCAAATGAAAACATGCATGCCCTCG
This sequence comes from Aquilegia eximia, assembly GCA_023053565.1. Lineage (NCBI taxonomy): Eukaryota > Viridiplantae > Streptophyta > Magnoliopsida > Ranunculales > Ranunculaceae > Aquilegia > Aquilegia eximia. The sequence continues at coordinate 25,407,490 of JALIGU010000001.1, forward strand.
ATCCCCCGAGTCTTCCACCTTTCAAACTTCAACTAAAAGAAGGATGCCCAATAATGTTGTTACGGAACATACAACCTAGAGATGGTTTATGTAATGGAACACGTTTAATGGTAATCCAATTTGGAACAAGAGTAATCGAAGCAAGGATACTAACTGGTAGCCATGTTAACGATAGGGTTTTTATACCTAGGATAACTCTTGAACCTTCTGATTCAGAAACACCGTTCAAAATGTCTCGTCGGCAATTCCCAGTTCGATTAGCTTTTGCAATGACAATCAATAAGTCACAAGGACAATCAGTGAAAATTGTTGGGATAGACTTGCAAAATCCAGTTTTCAGTCATGGTCAATTGTACGTCGCTATGTCACGGTGCACTTCAATGAGAAGAATAACAGTTTTGCTACCAAGTGAAAATGAAGAAAAAACAAGCAATGTTGTCTACCCGGAAGTTCTATTATAGACATATGAAGGTATTTCATCTTTAAATAATAATATCCCTTAAAAAAAATTCAAATATTTTACCCCTAACTTTTTCTATTTTTTTTTTCATAATGTAGATTACAACTACTGTACGAGATGATCAATCCCTCAGGAAATGCAATACAATGAAGAAGGCTTTAATTTTCAGTTTATTATTAAATGTCTAATGAAATTAGTTTCAATTTGAAAACTTCATAATTCAGTAATTTATTATTTTTGTTTTTATTATTAAAGATTATATTTTAATTACATCATCCGGAAATTACTCGACAATGATAAAGTTTAAGTTCATTATAATTGTGATTGAAAAATGCTATAGTCTTTTTTCATATGATGGTTCATGTTTTTTTTTTATGAGATTAGAAAAATACTCGATTGCAAGCAGAAGCCAAACCTGCAAAAAATGCACACACTATGAATTGATAACTACATATTTTTTTCCTTTAACTACATATAGATGTCTGTAACTGAACAATTAAGAGAGGGCTAAATTAATTCGAAGTGGAAGTAGTACAGCATGAAAAATAAAGCAAGGAACGAGATTCAAAGTGATTACAATATCCACAGTCATGACCTAAAAACCCTACTTATAAACTTCCTACTACATACAAACTTCTATTGAAAATACAATTCCCATATAAAATTGTCCACACAAAGCTATATAAGTATCTTATATCTAACATAAACCTAAATAAAATCTAATATACTAGAGCAAATCGTTGGAAAAAAAACAGGAGAAGTCTACTAAGCGTTTAAAAACACAAGGTTCAACAGGTATGTAACTAAATTTCTTATCAATTTTAATTACTTTTTTTTAGGTTAGTTTAGATTTTACTTCATCATGAATCAATCAAAACAGAGATCAGTAATGAATGGTACTTCATAGATTATAAGGCAGTAGCAGTTTTACAGAGAGAATGTACTGTTGGAAATGCTTAAAAAAAAAAATGTTGGAAATCATTCCAATGCAATCAGCCACCCTTAGTTTCCCTTCCCATCTTTAGTATGCAGTAGACATCAGTATGCGTGTGATTAAATCTATCTGTTCATATCGTTTACTTATTGTGTGCCTATAGAAGAGTATTTGATAGTGATTTTATAAACTGGTTTCTAGAAACCAATTACTGTATAAGTTTGATTTTTTTATATGAATAATATGACAGTTAGTGGGGAGCATATATATATATGTATAGGGCTCTGAGTAGAAACGAGTGTGAGGTTGTCTTCATGCATGCTTTTAAACAATCTCTTTACTTTGTAACTTGATTATATCTTTTTTGGACTGGACGGATGTCCATGCATCTGGACATTCAAATAAACTCTCTCCATTTTCAGTTTTCATTGTCAATTTATTTTTATACTTACCTTTTATAACCTTGGAAAAGTTCTATAGCAATTTATACATAATTTCATTCATAAATGCCACCATTACACTTACCATAACACATTCTTTTAATCTATTCTTAAAAATATATATTTTTTATTTTAATATTTGATTATTCCAAAAATTTCTTACTTACAGGTACAATAATGGTTCAAATAGAAATTCCGATATCAGAGATTGAAGTACAAAGTTACGAATGGAAGATAACTGCAAGAGTTATGCAAATATGGACAGAAGTTAATCACCTAAATTCAAGAAAGACCACAATCCACATGATCTTAATGGATAAAAAGGTAAATATTCTATAATAATAATTAAAAAAATTACAATAAGTAATTTCTTCAATTTTACAATAACCAAATTTTTATCTTGCAGGGAGACAAAATACATGCACGAGTAAATGATGAAGCTATACGAAATCCTACCAAATTTTTGGTCAAGGGAAATATTTATACAATTTTAAGATTCCAAACTTTAGCAATAAAAAAAGGATTACGGTTTGTAAATCATGATTATCGCATATCAATAAAGGATTTCACAAAATTCAAACCAATGAACCAAAAACAAAAGCATTTTCCTATGAACGTATTTCAGTTCATAGAATATTCAGATATACCCAGCTATTGCAAAATACATAACAACGGAAGATGTTTTGGTAAGATATCGAACAACTAAATACTTAATTAAATTCATTTCTTATTGATTACTAACACTAAATAATTTTTTCTTGCAGATATAGTTGGAAGGCTAGATAGTTGGAACAACATAAATCAATCTTCTCGGAAAGGGAAATTTTCAGAAGGACGCATTATAAAAATTAGAAATGAAAGGTATACAACAAATCTCTAATATCCATTACATTTTTAAATATTAAGAAAAAGTAATCTAATCCGGAATTAACAACTTCTTTTGAAATTTTATTTCAGCAATGATTTAATGGCAGTGAAACTTTATGGTACATTGGCAAAAAAAATTGGGAAAGCTATCAAATTAGCACAAGATGGACAACAAACAATAGTCATCTTTACATCAACTATGGCAAAATTCCATGAAAAGAAATTTGGTAAATATATTTAATTATAATATTCATTTTTAGATTACAATTAAATTATTATAAATTGATTATAATAGGATAACTAAGAATATAAGAAATTTAAATATAATGATTTCTTATTTCTTGATACAGGTTATTACGTTCAATCATCATATGCTACAAGGATATTTATAAACCTAAGAATGACAAAACATATTACCAAGAACAAACATGTTGAATTTCTCACTGAAGAATCTACAACTTACACCCATGCACTTGGTGAAGAGTTAGATCCCTCAGAGTAAAGACTAGAGAATCACTCAAGAAGGTTTGCTTTCTTGGTTGAGGATTTGAACTTCAAAAAAAATGCAAACATTGAATCAGGAAGAGAATTCAAACACTCGAGCTCTGTGATACCATCGTTTAATTATTGCGTTTAAGTATGTTTTAGTTTTTATTTTTACTATAGTTCTTGAAATGGACAAAACGAATATTGCATTTAAGTATGTTTTAGTTTTTATCTTTACTATAGTTCTCGAAATGAATAAACTGAATTTTCAAATTATGGTATGGTACCCAACTCCTGACCTTATTTAATCCTGAAATGAAACCATGTAATAGCTTGCTTAAACTAATATCAATATCAGTGATATTGTAATCAAGTGTGACAGGCTATGATTTGCCAAGATGGAATAGAGAAAAAAAAATATAATGTAACAAATGGATGAATTTTATTACACTAAAGTTTGATAAAAAAATTCAACACAATTATCAAACTCATATTATAAATATTAAAAATTAATGTCAATTAAAAATCATCAAACACAAAAATATACAAATATCAACGGTATTAAAAAAAATTTAACACTTGCGTGGCGAAGCCATGGGTACAACTATATAATTCCAAAAAAAGTGTTCAACGTAGAAGTGATTCCATTGGTGAAAGGAAGCGAGGAATAGTTCGAATGAATGGAAAATAAACAAAATAATGTACTTTTTTTGGAAGATAAACAATATAGTCTGCTTTAACACCCTTTATAATTTTAGCTTCTAGCAACCTTTTTGAACATCGAATCAGAATAAGACGTTCTCCCCTTACTAGTCCATTTTTTTTTATCTATATTACGAAGCAAAACAATGATGGTTCCAAAGGGAGAGAGAGTGAAGTTTGTATTAGAGAGCATGGTGAGGATTAAGATGTTGTGTATTTCTTGTTACCGAAGCAACTATTCCAAGTGTGAACCTGATATTATTATACTAATGGGATACAGGGACTTCTACGGATAATTTGAAGAAGAGTCCAAAGCTTAAACTTAAACAACGAAAGCGTGGAGGTAAGCACTACTTAGCTGTGTATTTTTTGCTGCCAATAGTTTTTTGGAACTGACTTATCATGTGATGTTTTAAGTGAACCAACATGGAAAAATATATGGAAAAAGTTTGGTATGGACTACCTGTTGTGATTTGGTTAGTGTGTGTTGTTTTGATTTCTTTGTTGTTTATAGTATAGATTCAAGGTATATGATGAACCGTGGGATGATCATGGAGATTCTAAGTTTTAATTTTGATTAAATTGTAATCTTTGGATTATATTTTCCGTTGGGTGGGTCCAAATTTAAGTAGCTTTGGACGGTCTTGATTTAATCGAGATTCACAGAGGGAGATCCTCATTTACATTGTTTTTTGGCCCACATTATTTGTTGGCCCAAACTTTCCAAAACCATAAACTTTTGTACAAATATTTTTCTCCCTCTACGCTGCATCTGCCTTAAACCAAAAATCGTCTGAACCATAACTATAACTTCACCAAATCGTCTCTTTGTTCAGCTTCAATCTTCAGCTTCAATAGGTATGTAATTTTTAATTCTAAATTTTAAATTTTGGTTTCAATTTTTATTTGTAGATCTCCAATTGTTTGATTTTTTTAGTCGAATTAGTTGGATCTATATTGCGAAGCTAACTAAAGTAATCAAAGTTTTAACATCCAATTGCTCCATAGATGCTTTCAAAGTGTGATTGAAAATCACAAACTTTGAGTCTGTCTCCTACACCTCTTTAGGGGATAGAAGTCAAATCATGGCTTTGAAGGATAGATCAACAAGGTGTAGTTGCATCCTTATTTACAATGAGTATATTAGTGATTGGTTTTTTTTAACTATTGACAATCTTTTTCCTTTTTTAATCCAAATAAAAATCAGGAATCTAGAATTGATTTGCTTAGTGAGGAAATTGTTTTTGTTACATCACAGTCCAACCCACAACTGTCGGATGACTATGTCAATTGTCACAAATGTTGTTATCCCAATTTTCTTATAAAATCAATATGGAAATTTCACAAATTAGTTAAGATGTAAGTCAAATACCACACTGTCGATCTGCCAAATCCTGAAAAAAAAAAAAAAAAACCCGCATAACCTAAGCTTAATCTCATATGCCTTAATTATTTGCTTCGGATAGGAACATAGGCTTGGATACTGTAATTGATGATTTACAAATTAGAAAATTTCTGTCTTGTATTGTATGTTGAATTAACATATAACAAATATCATAAATTTATGACTAATGGTTGAGAGTTCATAAATTTATACACAACAGATATAGTAAATAGTAGGCAAATTGAAAACTGAATCTGATAAATTCAGTTTTCTGGTCATTGTTAAACTGAATATGATAAATTGTATTTTAGGCTCTTAAATTTGATATGGTTTCAAATTTAGTTTAATATGATAAATTCAGTTTAAGATTTCAAAATTTATTTAGCAACCCACCAACGCATTTGGCGTTTGCCAGACCACAGTAGAGGTGTCACATTGGCAATTTAATTTGCTTGCTGCAGTTAGTACAATAAATTTTAGTAGCATTACTTGAAATCTCTTTATGTACACATTCTGTAAATCATGAGTCAGGCCAATATTAACTTAACTTACCTATGAAGTCAGTCAAACAAATTATAAGGTACTCTATGATGTATGGATTCACTACTATCTCCTCTATGACCTGTGTTCAATATATTTGGAAATTTTGCTTAACGTTGGACTCAATTAGAGTCACCGATTTAACCAGTTCTTTAGGGACATTTTTGTATAGGGATTAGTATTTTGATCAATTGTGGGAGTGTAAATTTCACTGTGATAGGAATTCAGTCTCACTTTTTTCTTCCTCGGTAAGTAACCATCAAATTTAAAATAAATCGAGTTTGGGTTCTCCACTTCCACTTTATAGAGTATAGTGGAAGCCGATTTACAAAGGTTTCCATAATATCAGGCCCAAGGTTTACACCATGGTTTGCCACATTATGTTCGCAGCAAAATAAACTTCTCTACAAGTTGATGACATGACAACATGTTTCAATCGTTCGAGACAGTGCAACCATCTAGCTATCATGATCCAAGGAATTTGCACATTCCCAATGGTGTGTACAGTAGCAGTGGAGTCAGACTGAATCCAAATCACTTTCCAATTTTGTTCTCTCGCCCAATCTGCACCTTCTACTATGGCACAATATTCAGCCAAATAGTTTGTAGTGGGTCCAATTCCTTTGCTTATAGCAACAAGAACTACTCCTTCCGGTGTTTATCTTATCTTCACAAAGCTCCCAGATGGAGGGAACCATTTGCATTCCCTAATTTGTGGACTTCTTCGTGCTCGTCTTTATATTGATTTTTTTTAGAACAACCGGCTCATTGTTGTTAGTGGGCCATTTTGAAAGCAACCCCACACAATTAAACCAAGTTCTAATTTTGTACTTAATCTTTATAGGTCTGACACTTTGCTCATTGTTGTTAGAAAAGAAACAGAAACTGTTTAGACCAAACTTATTTCATTTCAATAACAATTTTCTTTTTATGGAATACTGAGAAGTCTAGCTTATCGTGTTGCAAAATTGATTAGAAAGAAAGGAGGACTTAACCTTTTGCATTGAATCCTAATTTTATATTTTTCAGTGACGGTTTTTTGTACTAATGAAATCTAACTTACTCCTGATTGTAATATGAGAAGTAAAATAATTTTCTAAATATTATTATACTTCTATGCAACATGCATGTGTTGTATTTCTTAAAATTCTTTTATTAGTTTTTAGATTGTATTTTGCTGTAAAACTTTATGCTTAAACTCCTATTTTTATTTAATCGTAATGTTTTAGAATCATAACAATTGCACAATAGCGCTTCTGAGGGATATGTTTTAGAATCATGAAACCTTCTTGTATTCTTCCATTATGTTTTCATATCTTATATACTTCTGTGTTCAGTACACTTATTGCACAAAGTTTCAACAACTCTTCCCTCTTAAGCCCTCAGAGGGGGAAAACTGCATGTCGTCCAAGAGATAAGAGTACCACCTTACACAATTAGTTCTGGAAGAAAATAAGTAAGACGCTACAGACGGGGGTACGTCAATGGCAGGATAAACATCCAAAAAACAACATAGTTTAATTAATAAGAAAGCGACCTGAATCGGTATGCTAAGGTTGATTTCTTATTAATTAAAATAATAAAAACCTTAGTTTAATAAATTTTTACTCTTTTATTATTTAGATTATTCTTGATATGCCATCTACTCAAGTTGATTTTACCAGCACTGACCATCATACTTCATCTACTGTTGGTTTGTTTTCTTAAGCTAAAACTATTTCAGAAATTAATCTCATGCCATATTACATATATACTGACTGGATTGACTCTTGAAGCATTCAACAATTCTAGGTTAACATTTATTGTGAGGAATGGAAATTAGAAAACAGTCTGTGACATTCACAAGGTTCTGCTTATCAATAAGAATGTGGTGATCTTTCTCAATACACAGCACAAGGCTAAGTGTCTGACCTATGAAGCACGGACACCCCTCTTAATCTCACGCACCGGTGTCGGACACGTGTTGGACACCGACACTCTCCGGACACCTTGGGACACATGTCCGACACTTCAAATCAAGTGTCCTACTTCAAAAAACCAAATTTTCAAATTTGGACACTGCCGGACACTTTCGGACACTGCCGGACACTTCATCTGGACACCTTGGCTTAGGGATTACTTTGTAATTTTAGCTTTTTACAATGGGCAAGAAGATATTACTTAAGATTGTAAGAGGCATAAACTAATCAAAATAGAATTGGGTCAGGAATAGAATAAACAAACTAAAATATCTCTACTTCTCCAGAAACGTCTTTCTCAAGTCTCACCACTTTCTCTTCATCTTCCTTCAATATCAATTGTTATTCTCTTTCTAAGTTTGCTTCTCTTGTATTCTTCATTTTTCTCAATACTTTGTTGCTTCTCTTGTCAAATTAACTTTGACAAATGACAATGTCACATTGTTATTTGTACACTATATTGTTATCCTCTATATGAAAAATATTGTATGCTAGAAAAAAAAATAAAAATAATGTGTATATTATAACGTGTCGGTGTCCTACATTTTCAAAAAATTACGTGTCGGCGTGTCCGTATCGTGTCGTGTCCGTGTCCGGTGTCCGTGTCCGTGCTTCATAACTAATAAACTGAGGGATTTACTCACTTCACTTGTATTCTCTGTGCAAAATATCAGTAGTAAGTACAATCGTTTGTTCTTTCTTTTCAGAGGTTGGTAATCTAGAAGATCTTTCCTTATATATAATTATAATCTCATTCAGAGGTTGTTAATCTACATGGAGTATCGTGATATTGATACATGGATTTCTTTTTTCATGTCAATTTATTTTTCTGATTTATATGCAGTTTGATTTATCTTGGAGTATCGTGATATTGCAGTTTGATTTATATTAATAATGTCTGAATCCAACAGTATCATGATATTGCAGTTTGTATGTGTAAGTTTAGTGTAGTCAAGGTTATCATTTTGAAGACCAACTATCATATAGTTCATTGGTAAAACTTTTGTTCTTCATCAATTCATCGTAACCCTTTCAGAGAGGTGGATAGGTTATCTATGGTTTGAAATATAAATTTTGTATATGTTCATTATGGTCTGTCATGTATTGAGATGTTATTGCATTAATAACAATGGAGGGGAAGAGAGTGAACTTTACTTTATTTTGGTGTTGAACTATTTTAGAATTACAGTGTCGAGCTCTAATAAAAAAAAAATTGAATTTTTCGTGGAAGCAGTTATGATAAGGAAGCACCAGATGCTGATGTGGAACATTCAGTGTTGGGTTTACAAAGCTATTGGGATGCCACATATGAAGATGAATTGGCAAATTTTCATGAGCATGGTCATACTGGTGAAGTTTGGTAGGTCCTCCTCAGTCCTCATAGTTGTGAATAGAATATTCATTGTCGCGTTACTTTGTTCTTTTTGTCATTGAATTTTGGTTTGATTGTTACATAGGTAATATGACTCTCATATATCCTTTCAACTGAAAGATCCATTAAAATCACCATATAAGACTATTTTCTCTATCAAATGTTTCTATTATTACCTGAACTCTCAGAGAAGGCAACCTGCTGCAATGCCTCGACAGTCCCCCTATAAGTTGTTATAATCTGTCCCTATGCCATCTATGATCAAGTTCTTTATTTGGTGTGTACTTCATGGACTATTTATTTGTTGAATATTTATTGCTACATCTCTTATTGGTATAACGATAATCACTTAACACCACACATGTACCCATCTACACTTTACATGACTTAACTTACTGGGCACACTTTTAAGGGTTCTATTGTCTCAAGTACCTTATTTGAATTATTTCAATTTCTCTAAATAACAAATAATTTTATCTTTATTGTACAATGGATTATTATCATTACTGTTTTTCTAATCTTGGCATTATGAATCATTTCTTCTGTAGGAAGTTTATGAACTCTATTAAAAGTTTGAGCTTAATTTCCTTTTTTTTAACTACTAGCGTGTTGCAGGGTTAAAGTGCATGAGTCCATTCTGACTTACTCTTCTATTGCTATGTATATGATGGTAGCTTTAACCATGAACTGTAAAAGCACATTGCCACCTTCAGAGATAAAGGCATGGCTGCAATAGGGGTAGATAACGTTTATGAGAGAGTAGCAGACTTGGATTGTATTGGTGCATACATTTGGTAAGGAATAGGACCTGAAATTGAAGACTCACGTCCCATAAATTTTTTATTTTTAAATACCGTTAAATTTTTTTGACGCTGGTAAATCTCTTAATTGTTGTTGCTTGTGTGAGATCCGGAGCCAATTTTGGTACACTTGGAATGTCTAATCCTGGATGGCTATGAAATGATCTATACATCTCATTCATAAATACTGACAACATCAGATCACCAAGTTAAGAATACTTGCATTGCAGCAGTATTTTAGAGGTGATATTTTCTTGCTTGTGGATTTTATTTGTCAAGTTAATTTTGATTTAGCAGAAGCTACGACAATCAAAGAACAAGTTAATTTTACTACCACACAATCGAGTTTTATTGACTGCTGCAGAGATGATTACATTAAAATCTTAATGTTAATCGGCTTATTTTCCAGCTTTTAACTGTATAAAGCATTTTTTATTTCACTCATTGTTCAGTACTTTGCTCATAAAAATGTATTTACTGTACTTTCTGTCATTCATTATTTGGCAGGAAAGCTATACTTGATGGATTGCATGCCAAGAAACTTTGATAAATAAACTTTGATGAGGTGGTTCTAACTGCCAAGAAAACTCATGTACATAACAGTGTTAATTATTGATGTTTTTAAAAAGTTAATCAGCAATTAATAAGAGAATATGATTGACATTCATAGGGGAAAACCTGACACTGAAATGTTTGTGTACGTTGCACAATGTCTTATATTTATACCTGAACGGTGCATTGTCTTTGGGAATTCCAATTCGAATCTGGAGGCTACACATGATGCTCGTACGAAGTGTGTGGCAGTTGTTAGCAAGCACCCCATACATGTATGAGCTAGGAGCCGCAGATGGTGATGAAACCCCACAATGAACTCTTTGTAGCTGACTTAAAGAACCTTGCTGATATTGACTTGCATGAATTTGAACCAGAGCTGGAGATGGAGCAAGATGCAGATGAAGCGTATCCATCAAGATCAGTGGGTGATGATGATAATTTTTGGTGAGCCCTTCCAGTTGTACAGTTAATTTGTTAATCATCTAATTCTTTAAGACATGTAATCTCACTTAGTTATGTATATTTGTAGTTTTATGTACCCATAAATTGATAAAGGTATAGTGTAGTGGGTGTTTTACATTGAATTATCCTCATGCTTAGTGTAATTGTTATATATTTGCTTAACACTATTTTATCTTGTATTTGGTCTTGTAACCATACTATCATTTAGTCATTCAAGTGAAATGGCTGCCACAGATTATTTGGCATATCATATATGACAATATGTAACTATGTGTCCCCATTTTAGGAGTATTTACTTGTTGATGTTGTACTATATCATCCCTGAACAATGCAACTTAGGTTAACTAGGAAAAAAAAAAACAGAAGACCAATTGTTGAGTGGAAATATGAATACAGTATCAAAATTTAGATCTCTACCCACTAATTCATATCAGATAGATAACTTTTATTTATTTGCATATCTTACTTCTAGATATTATCTCTGTTGCTACAGTAGGTACGAAATTCAGTAACCTTCCTAAATCGCAATATATGTTAGAAGTGATTGTAATCTAGATCCAGGCAGTCCAGACTTTTTATAGACAAACCCAGTCCATGCTTTTAGTTCATGTTGGCTACATGGTTTAAATAGGCGTTTTTGAGGCTATGAAATGATCTATACATCTCATTCATAAATACTGACAACATCAGATCACCAAGTTAAGAATACTTGCATTGCAGCAGTATTTTAGAGGTGATATTTTCTTGCTTGTGGATTTTATTTGTCAAGTTAATTTTGATTTAGCAGAAGCTACGACAATCAAAGAACAAGTTAATTTTGCTACCACACAATCGAGTTTTATTGACTGCTGCAGAGATGATTACATTAAAATCTTAATGTTAATCGGCTTATTTTCCAGCTTTTAACTGTATAAAGCATTTTTTATTTCACTCATTGTTCAGTACTTTGCTCATAAAAATGTATTTACTGTACTTTCTGTCATTCATTATTTGGCAGGAAAGCTATACTTGATGGATTGCATGCCAAGAAACTTTAAAGTTCGACATTCTACCTATTAAGTGATATATGATAATCACTTTCTCGTGAACTTTTGAATTTACAAAATTCAACTAAAATAAATACAAAGAAATCTGAGCCATTTCGTGTACTTTCAATCAATTCTGATATTTTTGGTAAAAGAGGTTTGATGATGTTAAACAATTCCCTTTTTGGGGAAATATGAAACCAACACAAGTAGAAAAACAAGCATATATATATATATATATATATATATATATATATATATATATATATATATATATATATATATATTAAACTTTGAAGTTTTTAATTAGCAACAAAAACTTTGTTGTGAAAACGATCACAGATTTCAGTGTTACTAGGAAATTAGATGAGTATGTAGATCCTTCTGAAAGCGTGAATATAGGCGACAATATCCTATCATGTGCATAAGTAGGGTACAACTGAAGTATTCAAAAGTTAGCTATATATATTTCATTTCATATATAGTATCCATGGTGTTCTTCTTGGACAAATTAGTTATAAAAGTGACACAAGCTTATATTGGTGTGAAAAGTGATGTTGGCTTACCCCCAATAAAAGAACAAGCCTTCCATTTTCCTCGTTTTGATCTTAAGATAGGTTGGTCTTTGAGATCAACAGTACCATCATGAGTGAAATCATCTATGCCAACTCCAAGTCCAATATTCTCTGTTCTACCTCTTTCATTTTGGTATCTGGAGTCTCTGTCTGTCTGTGTGTGGCTTTGTAGAAATAGAAAAAGGGTGAAATTTATGTTCTCTTCGATTTTTAACTTTATTAATTTCGTTTATAAAATTAGAAAAAAATGTGTGTTTTTTTTATCCAAAAGGTAAGAAAAGGTGAACTTTTAATTTTTAGTGGATTGATAATTTTGCCAAACAAATTCTTATATTGCAGGAATACAACACTGAAGCAATATTTCTGGGCGAAATAGAGTTGTACAACCTCTGCAATATAGATTCATCTTTGTGAGGTACTGATTATATTTACACTATTGTGTTTACCTTTTTTGAATTACATGAACATCTTGTGAATCTCTATCTGACTTCAAAACTTTTTTTACGCAAAATGCCACAACTTTGAACTATATCGCCCACTTCTTTATAAACTTCACTACTTTAGTTTCAAATTGGTATGACTACAATGGTAATAGGTAGGCTAAAACTTAGTATTATCATGCATACTGGTACTAAAAATAAACTATTAGGTTGATAAAATATTTTTGATAGAATATTTCAACTATTAGGTTGATGAATTAATTTTACCCTCAATCTTTATGTGATACCTATTCAGCAGAAACTCCTAAATTCTATATCTCTTCCTTCCCTCCCAATTCCCAATCCGATACCATAATGTTCCTTTAACATATGTATCCTCCACTGAAGCTGCTTATACAACCAGGTTTTTATAAACTTGAATTTCTATAAACTTTGTATGTCACTATTTGTTGCATCTAAATTACTTGAATCGATTTTACAAAGAAACATAATCAACAAGTATATCATAGAGACCACAATAGCATTCAAGTCTTCCTTTGGCAGTCACGTTTGGAGCATTGATGTAGTTTTGCATCTGAAAATCCCACTCGAGCATGATATATAATGTACTTTTTCAATGTATGATGTTCTTCAACTCTCCATGGACTTTTAATCCGATCCTATGTGGTTTTACTCTGACTATTTGACTAAGATGAAGATAACAATATAAGGGTTTAGTGATAGTAATAACAACAGTAGTAGTGGAGTTTAAAATACCTAGCAATGAAGAGTAGTATTAGTCTTGCCTCTGGCATGGGAAGATCTGTAGGTTCCAGCACTGTGTACTAAACCCTAGAAAGCACTATTAGTTTCATTGTTGGTCTGTAAATATGCTACTTCGGATGTCTAACTTTTAAACTCTTTTAATTATCATGATTGATCTGGCGAGCTGGTTTTTTATTGATCACTTGATCTTATAGAATATTTAGTAGGTGTAAGTGTAACTAAACTCATACCTTTGGATTATAATAGTTAGACATCTGGTGATTATAATAGTTTTCACTGGTAATGCATTAGTATCCATAAAACATCTGGTGATTGGTGATGTGTAAGAGTTAAGGTGGGTGTGGAGATAAATAAATATTGAATAAGGGTTTGAAAGATTAGTACTAATATAGAACATAGGTTTGTAAAGTAGATAAACTACTACAGAGTTTTCGGTTGAGTACGTGAGATTGTGCCAATGTATCAAAACCCATGTACCTTTTCATTCTTGTTTATATATTCTCATCCTTTATCAATGCCCAACTACATCGTACCTATCACCATGTTATTATTCAATAGCATTGCTCTATCTCATAACAATAATGAATAACTTTAAAGCTTTACAATGTCAATGAAATTTTTTATATTTTTGGGTCTGAACCTGTTAAAATTATTGAAAGTCCATTTAAACCACTCACCAGTAACAACAGTACAACAGTACAACATTTCTCTCAGCAAGTGCGATACAATCAAGGATGCTTTAATTTTCATATTAGTATTAAATGTCTAATGAAATTAGTTTCAATTGGTAAACTTTACAATTCAGTAATTTATTAATTTAATTTTTATTATTAAAGATTATATTTCAATTACGTCATCCGGAAGTTACTCTGCAGTGAAAAGGTTGAGTTCGTTATAATTGTGATTGAAAAATGCTATAATCTTTGTTCATATGATGGTTCGGTGTTAAAATATGTTGGTACAACTACATGTGAATATGTGATAATCATCAACAGAGAAACGGTTTAGTGCCGTCGCCGAAAATAAAGACTCCTTACCTGTATACAGTTCAACATCATCCACTAAGGCCATTATTATTCTCTTTATTATAATGACATGTTGCAGATAGCAGATTTGATACTTCCAACAGTCTGAAGCAAATTTAGGCAATAATATAAAGAGCATAAAAATGGAAGTAAGGAGTTCATTAACCAGTTGTTTGGATTGATATTTTTTTATTACTAATTGAAAATGATACTCAACATTATCAACACTCTCCTTTGCAGCTTTTGCTGTTGTATTTTGGCGTCGTATCTTAAAATTTATAGATATATTCATTTTCTATAAGTTAACTTCAACTGTGTACTTACATTTTATATTACATTTTAAAGATTAATATTCATCATGAAAATAGATGATTATTTTTAGTATTAGAAGCATGATTGTTATGCTTATGGTGCAGGCATTACTTCAACTGTTACCTTCGAGTGCTAATTCTTTGGGGTGTGTATATGACTCTCCTTTTTCAAATTTCAGTACTCAAGTAACCAAAAGGCAACATATAGTGGACACATTCAACAGTGATGCAACAGTTTTGGAGTCCGGCATGGAAGTGAATAGTGAATGTGGCGTGTCTGAGAAGACCATGGAAGAGATACTTTCTGCTCTTTTGTAGGGGTAGATGGTTGATACAGGCTGGTGAGTCAAAATTATCTATTTTTCTCTGCCTACTTCAAGTTGGGGAATAGACTACTGCAATGATCCTAGGTTATCCAATACCCTATAAAGAATGCCTTCTTTCGAGAAGAAGACATAAAAAAACCTCAGGCTAAAAAACAATAGCCTATAAGTCTTAATAAATTACTCTAATTTATTAGGTTACACAATCCACAAAATTTAGAAAAAAAAATATGCCTTTCATCTTCTAATTCTTTCTATGATTTTACATATGCCCTTTTCTCTTATCTTCCAGGTTTTATTCTCAAGTAAAAAGCAACGTGCACTCTCAATCAAGTAGTACATCCATCTAAGGTATTAAAACTTTTACAACATCTAACCTTACTATTCTCTGAAAATCATTTTGCAACTCTAAATTTTTGTTTGTGTGAGTTATGCATGTAATTCTGACAACAATGTGTTTTGCTTCCATGCAATCTCTTCATTGAATACTATCTTTCTCTCTTCATCCACCTGCTCATTTTTTCACACAGGCGAACTCTCCTCTTTATCCTTCATGTTGTTGACAATTTTTTTCTTTTTGTTTGTGTGAGTTATGCATGTTATTTGTCCTCTTTTTGCTCTCTGGTTCAGCTTTCGGTACGATTATCTTACTGGCTTTTAATTTTTACTCTTAGCCATTGTTTGGTTGTCTTTTATTATTTAAATCAATTGAGTTTGTAATATCGTCATATCTATCTTTGAATTGAAGCTTAAAGTTCTAAGCTAAAATGGAAATCCATGATAAGATTCGTAGCACCATAAAAGATAACCTGGATACTTTACAATGGTTTAATGTGTGTAAAATTAAAAATACAATGATTGAAAATACTTCCTGGTTACCATGAATTTATTTTCTTTCGAAAAATTCAATAATTTGTGTAGCATGCTTATTTTACTACAAGGTGTAGAGTTGTGGACACAATGAAATGTGAGCCTGAATGCAAGTCGATTTAGTTGTTTCTAAATGAATGTATAGAGTTATTTCAGGAGTTGGACCGACATAGTATGGGTTTAATACACATGTTGAAGGATCAGGACTGACATGCAATGGGATGCATGTGAAAGCAGGCACGGAACTGGATCAAATATCTCCCTGATTCCCTGATTGACTTCTGACCTTTGCTTCTCTTCTACTCATCCAACGCAATTCTGAAGATCATACTCACATGTTGCCCACCATCTGCTCCAAGGTATGTGAAAAGCTTGAATCATTTTGACATCATTTCTCATCTATGACTTGACTTTGGAGTTATATATGTTTCAAGTTATGTCCTTCAAAACTTCAAAAGCTTTTTTTTTTTTTTTTTTTGAAAATTACACAAAAGTGTGTTCATTCATTTTCTTTTAGGGAGCAGAGCAGACCTCAACCTCTCTATAAAAAGCATAGTAGACCTTTTAATATATCCATGTAGAGCCTAGACACATGAAGTCAATTAGACCAGAGTTATACATTTTTGAAGTTACAAAAGATCCAAATGTTTGTTGGTATATTGTTCTTTGTAATTGATCCAGGCGACCACAACTTTAACTCAAATTGAAAGTCGGAAAGATATATACCATGGGGGTTCAAACTTCATATTCAAAATGAATAATTTTCGTTTGTAGATTCAGTAGAGGTAGGTAGTACGAATGAACCAATGTGTCACTTTGGATTCTGGTCGTCGTTGATCTATTATTTTTGGCTAAATTGATTTCTTTTTATCTAAAGAAAAGGTTCATACTTCAACATCATTATTCCTTTAAAACTTGTTGTATAACATATATGAAATGCTACATCAAACTTGAACCTTGGACACCTGTGCACCATTGTTTAAACCACCAAAGTTTAGAGGCCTTTAGATATATAATTCTCTTAGACGAACAAAGTTAATTAAGGCTTACAAAGTCAAAGTTTCTGTCATCTCTATGTCTATGGTATACATTTAATTTCTCCTTTAAAGCATATACAACGCTGTGATATATTTGATACTGAATGATGTTGGTAGTAATCAGATTTCTATAATCTGATTCGAATAATGTTGATAAATTTCATAATATGTTTTGATACTAAGATGATAGTAATCTGGTATCCATGATCTTTGACAATCTATTTGTATAACTCGAGTAATGGTATTGGTAGAAATCTCCCCTACAACCTTGCTTTATCAATCTCTCGAAACAGCTAGGAAAACATGTGCAAATGATTAGTAACTAAAATAGAAATTTCAAGTACAAACTTTTGTATGCCCATCTCATGACATGTGTTGTCTATATATGTTCGAACATAGGTTTCTGACACACCTATTTACTTTCGATTTGGATGCTAATATGTAATATCAAAATAATAGAGGCTTAGCCAACTATGATTACAAGTTATGCTGTTGTAATTACAAAATTTACTATTTATAGTGAAAAGTTATGAATACAAGTTATACTGCACTTGGTAATAGTTGTATAACTCTATATGCAACAATGTGTTTAGATTACTTGACATTTATTAACTGAATATGTTTTTGGCTGATTTTGGCCTACCTATTATTGTGTGATGTGGCTTTAAGTTTGTGATAATCCTATGCTGATTA
Source organism: Aquilegia eximia (assembly GCA_023053565.1). Classification (NCBI taxonomy): domain Eukaryota; kingdom Viridiplantae; phylum Streptophyta; class Magnoliopsida; order Ranunculales; family Ranunculaceae; genus Aquilegia; species Aquilegia eximia. The sequence continues at coordinate 25,425,514 of JALIGU010000001.1, forward strand.
ATGTAAAAAAAATTAAGAATTTTTAAGGTTGTTGAAGTGATCCTGTACCCTAAGTAAAAGTCCTTACATTTCTCAGGAAGCAGTAGCAATCAGAAAACATTTTGCTGCCAGGAAAGACTATCAGCTGGACGACAACAAATAAATGGTTGCACTTGGAACAATGAATGTCATCGGTTCAAATGACATCCTGTTATGTTGCTACAGGTAAGGATATAGATAGATATTCTTTAAATTCGGGAAAAAAAAAAAAAAAAAAATCTGAACATAGGAATATCAATTGTGACACTGCTTAAAAAATATTAGTTTAAGAATATTGCCATGGGAAAGCTATTAATTAACTTTATGTTTGACGAGAATATACATGGATGGCTGTAACCCGGCTGTCTCCAATATTGTGATGTCATGTGTTGTTATCTTGACCCTAGAATGGATTACACCCCTTTTCAGGTACACCTCAAATCAAATTCTTTCTTCTATCTTGTTATTGGTCTCATTGACTTTGATGCCATGATTCTCATTTGGAAGATCAGCCAGTTTGATTTTGTTGGTGTATGGGAGCCTTCTTTGTTTTAAGATTTATCTTTGTTGAGATTGGCCTTTTAGTAGCGGTGAGTATTTTGGAATTTTCAACAGTTCAAAGCTTGAGAGCTTTTTATACATGAGGTTGAACATAAATGTGTTACGGTCCACAGGTTACATCACGGACTCCTGGACTGAAGGAAATACAGTATACAATATAGATGTTGGCCGAGGCTATGGTAGTAGAGGTAGATCCAGTCGAAGATGACATGGTTTCCTTGGATGTGGAAGAAGGTATTGTCCCAATTTATTCCAACTACAATACTTTAAATAATCCGCGTGGCACTTTTTACAATTTGATAAACTGCATACCAAACCTTCCTCTTATGTGTATAATTCTTCTGAATAGGTAGCCCAATCCTTATCGTTGACCTGTTCTGTTTGCTATTTTTGCAACCTGCTTCGTAATCAAAGAGTGAATAAGGCAACTGCCATCACAACAGTACTCAAATAACCGAAAGGCAACATATAATGAACGTGTTCAACAGTGACGTATCTATTTATGAATGCTTGCTATCAACCAAAGCTGGTGGATTTCAATCCACAGATTGACCGACAACAAGAAAATCATTGCCATCGTATAGACCAAACAAATCCAGTCAGTGTATACAGACAAGTAATATCCATCATGTGAGTCGCATTTACTTATAAGAATCTTTTTTGTAACATAATATATGCATAATCCCTGACATATTTTCTTACTTTGTTCCTCCTCAGACTCCTTACTAAGGGTACAGTAAATCAGAATATTTATGAGATTGCAAATAGGAAACTGGTATTGGATGCAACAGTTTTTAAAGTCCGACGAAGTGAATATTAAATATTGCGTGTCTGACAAGACCATGGCAAAGATACTTTGCATTCCCAAGCGTTGTTATTAGAGAGCAACTTCAGTTTTTGTTTCGCGTAAGGACTTTTATAAGACATTCATAATGTAAAAGAAGTTAACGAATGACTAAGCACAAGATCTACTTAAGATAATATTTACCTTAAGTTGTCCATTTCATATCCAGTTGTACTACTAAAGGATGTCATTTGCAATAGACAATATTTGAGTTGTTTGAAATTACAGTACTAATGACTAATAATTTTGTTTGTATTTCTCAAAGCACATCTCTATGGAATTTGGTTGAAGTTGAAGATTAAATTGGAAAAAAACATACTTGCTATGTATTGGTTATCCCCATAATAGTCAAACACCTTAGTCTTATAATGAATCTATTTATACACTGTGATCATCATTAGTATTTAATAATAACAGAATGTTTTTTATCAAATGTAGAAACAAAAGTTTACATTGTAATGTGAGTGTTTGGGGTGGTAGCAGTACTGGTGTTTTTTAGAGAGATACTTCAAATGAAGAGTTGTAACACTCAATTGCACACAACAACAATATTTAATTTTTCTCTTACAGATGTTTGGATAGCCAGGAGGTTGGACTAACAAGGTTACATCAGTAGAAAGAACAAGTGCCAATTGAAATTTAAGAACTTGTGTAGAAAATACAAGCATAGTAAGGAAGGCCGAACTGACCATCAAGATAGAAAGAGTTTTCATTTCTTATACCAGCTGGAGGGTCTTAGTAGCACGGTTGTTACGAGCACCACTACTATGGCAACCACAAGCACACCTAATCTAACTCCCACTCATGTCTCAATCATAATCAAGATGGTTGGTTCATCTGGTAACATTCGTACACCTCCAAACTCTGCCATGCCTGCTATTATAACCACTGCAATTATTATTCAGGTTGGAGTATCCAAATGACCAAATTCAGTTTTACAAATTCAAAAGTTAACCTTATGCCAAAAAAATTCAAGACAAAATGTGTTACAAATATAGAGAAGCGTCAAAGTCAAACACAAATAAGAAGAGATTGTCAGAGCATTCGGAAAATTTAAGTTATTTGATGGCTTGCTTCCGAAACTTAAAAGAGTGGGGCATAGAGTCTTGCTTTCCTTACAACTCCCACAATAGTGAGTTTGAAGATTAATAGAAATGATTCGAGTGGAAACATTTTCACATCGAAGACTCACAAGAGGAAGAGATCAAGTCATCTTTGTATAAAAGAGGGGACAATTCCTAACAGTAATTGTTGGATGTGATTACGCATGTCCAAGTTTTTTGTCATGGTTCCCAAGTAGAATAGACTTTGTAAAATGGTTGCATTCAGTTTTTTTATCATATTTATCCTCCTAAATGAGAAAATTAGTGACACAACCCTTCACCAACCATTTTTTTTAAAAAAAAATAAAAATTATTAGCATATCTATATAAAGGTTCGCAGATATTTTTATTGGTTTTGTATTAACATGTATTATCTGTATACTGTAACAATATAGTTTCTTTCTTGTTAGTGATTAAGTGAATGATGTGCACTTTGAAATTAGAATGCTTAGACAGAGTGTCGATTTATTTAAATAACTAAAATAAAAAATGTCGATTTTGCGAATGAGCCTGTGGCTCAATGGTAGCACCCCTCTCACAAAGTGGAGAGGTCGTGGGTTCGAAACACGTCAACAGCAGATTGTTGATATAAGTTTCCACACGTAATTTAAATGGGGTAGAGGTCCCCACGACCTCGCTTGCCAACCAAAAAATAAAAAAACAAAAAAATGTAGATTTAATAGTAGGTTAGCTTTCCATAAAAAAAATAAAAATAAATAGTATGTTAGCTTCTAAATGTTCTTGTGCGTAACCAAACTGCTAAACTAAATTCTCAATAATAAGTCTCCGCAGTGTTCAGCTCCTTTGGAACTCCTGAAAAGTACCATATATATTACTATCATAAAAATATCTTCAAGTACTAAGGGAAACACTTACATAGTATTACTCCGCTTAACCAACATCAAAGAATATATAACAATTTTCGCAAATTCGACTAAAAGAAAAAAAACCAATAATGATAAACATAAATTTTTTTACAACTGGTTGCTACAAACAACTTCACACAAAAATAAAAAAAAAAAAAAAAAAAATACAAACAATAAAAGTAACAATTTATAATCAAACAAAAGAAAATATTATCGAAAGTATAATTTTTTAAAAAAATTGTTGACACTAACGTGGCGAAACCACAGGTACAACTAAAAACGCAGAATTGGCTTTACTTCATTTAACAGGATAGGTCGTAATTATGTTTATGCTTTGCTTCATTTAACAGCATAAATATCCATTAGTAATTATGTTTATGCTTTGCTTCATTAGTAGTTTATGCTTTGCTAACATTTGTTGCTAACACATTTATTGCCTATTTCCTAAACCACAGCATAATCCCACCAGTAATTATGAGTCATTTGCTACCCGTATCCTGTTAAATTGCTACATCCATTAAGGGTATTGAACCAAGCACCCAAAAAAAAAAAAAATGCAACCTTGCATTTATTGTTGACAATCAGTTTAATGGCAACAAAATACATACATACAAAAACACACAATAACAACACTAAAGCGTTCAAGGAAGCAATGAGAAATATTACCTGGTATCTATGATCGCTTACAATTCACCAACAAATAATCTTTAAAATGGCAATTCTTTCATTAAACCAAGTTCTAATTTTTTCTTTTGGAATACTGAGAAGCCTAGCTTGTGGTATTTCAAAACTGTTTAGAAACAAAGCATGGCTTAAACTTTTGCATCGAATCCTAATTTTATATTTTCCTGGCTGACGGTTTTTGGTACTAATAAAATCTGATTTATTGCTTCATTGATTGTACCATCTATGAGACCTAAAGGAATTGGCTTGATATTATTATGATTGTGTGCAACATATCTGAGTTGTATTTTTCTTATAAGTCATTATTAGTTTTCGGGTTAATGACCGTCTCAAGGATAGCTACCTGAGGGGATGTGGTAGGCTTAGCTTTTGGTGAGTAGGAGCTATTGGGTGAAAATATATGTGCTAGATGCTGGTGCCTAGGAACATGTATGAGACTTTTTCAACTATCTTTCGCTGGTTTTATTTTATATAGCTTTTAACAATTGTCCTTTATATTGATTTTCTACTAAAAATGTGGATTGAATTCGACTCAAGTGTTCGTTGTATGATAATTGCAGATTGCCATTTTAAAGATTATTTGTTGGTGAATTGTAAGCGATCATAGATACCAGGTAATATTTCTCATTGCTTCCTTCAACGCTTTAGTGTTGTTATTGTGTGTTTTTGTATGTATGTATTTTGTTGCCATTAAACTGATTGTCAACAATAAATGCAAGGTTGCATTTTTTTTTTTTTTTGGTGCTTGGTTCAATACCCTTAATGGATGTAGCAATTTAACAGGATACGGGTAGCAAATGACTCATAATTACTGGTGGGATTATGCTGTGGTTTAGGAAATAGGCAATAAATGTGTTAGCAACAAATGTTAGCAAAGCAGAAACTACTAATGAAGCAAAGCATAAACATAATTACTAATGGATATTTATGCTGTTAAATGAAGCAAAGCATAAACATAATTACGACCTATCCTGTTAAATGAAGTAAAGCCAATTCTGCTGTGGTTGCAATTCTTTCATTCAAAAATCAAAACCTATAATTCCAAACTCCTCTCTCTCAAATCTCAATCTCATCGCACAATCTCGGTCGGTCATCATCCGTTGCTATCAATCTCAAGTGATCACACCTAAGGATTGACATTCAATTTACTTCATCTGTGGATAGAGATACTACAAGAGTTTGAAATTTATGTGGAAAATCCTAACTACTTGAGGTAGTAATTTTGATTTTTATCATGAGTTTAATTAGTTGTGGATCCTATACATTTTTCAACCATTCATTGTGTTTAGACGTTTAGTTGAAATTTTGAATTATGTCAAGCACTTGAAAAGTGAGAGTTGTTTGTACTGGTTCATAACATTTTATTTTTGAGAAGGTTTATGTTTCAAATAATAGGAGTTTTGAATTAGCAGCCAGTCCAGTAATTATTTATCTAGATTTTGGGGTTAATAGCTTTATGTTAGAAATAAATTTAATCAGGCAACTACCATTAGAGCAGGTCCTATTAGAAATTTTTCTGTTGGGGCCATAAAAGTAAGAAGGGCTGTTATGATCATTGAGAATTTCTTGCAAATTTTGTGGATATTACTTAGTATATATTAGGAGTTGACTAAACCTGAAACTCCAAGTTTTTGGGAAATTGCAGCAAATTGTATAATTAGCTTAAATTGTAATATCTTCTCTTTCTTTTTCAATTGTAATTACCGTTTCTTGGATTTGTTTTATATTGCTTTAAGCGATGGTTGTTGTTAATTTTATGATAATCGCAGAACGCCCATTTGAAGGGTATTTTTGGGTTCACTTTGAAAGCAACCACAAATACCACGTAAGTTTTCTCATTGTTTCCTTAAACATTTATACTATGAATTCAGTAATAGAAGGAGTGTTTAGTAGAATTGTAGAGTCCGATTGCTTAAAAATAAAATTTACATTTTATTGTTATTTCATTAACTGTTAACATTTTCACTTCAATTTTAGGTTGTGATAGCTACTTAATTTATTAATGCTGAAGTACTCTATCATGCAATTATGATAATTTAGGCTTATCCTGAAACTCAAATAGATGTTAGTTTTGAGATACTAAAATTCCATCATTGAGGAATATGGAACCAATTACCGAAACCAAAGTTGGGGGGGATCATGATGCAATTTCTAATAGGCAGGACATGATGAGAGCTACTGTGGCTGGCACGTCTGTAGTGATAATCGAATCATCCATGGCAAGCATGATAAATGCTGGTTTAGTACTACAAATTTGTTTCAAACCGATGTCTTATATATACATTTTAATCTTTTAGTCATCTTGCAAATCTGGATCCATATTTTCAAAAAAGTTTTCGAATTGATTTCCTGAAAGTGTAAAAAGCATGCTTAAGTGTTTTCTTTAACTCTCTTTGCTTCCTACCATTGTATCATGGCATGGACTACGTACATGATCCAATTTCATCATTTCCATAAGGATATTGTTTCAATTTCTGGATTATGAAAAAAGACATTACTCAAGCTTATAGCAACTGTGGTTATATTTTTCATGGAATTTATGGTTGTAATCATGATCTATTTCAATTTTAGTATCATGTCAAATGCGAATTTCCATCCGAGTTGAGCCAAAAACAGGTGTCATGTCAATTGATGTTGCTTATCTATTTATGCTTAATATGGTTTCATTGAAATTGCTATGATTTTATTACATTCGATTATGATGTAAAAGTCTTAATGGGGGAATGAGTCATTCTGGCAACATATAGTATTTGTTTACTTGAAAAATGATTTTACTTATCTAATCTGGTTATTACAGTTTCACTAAAATTGCTGATTTCATTACATTCCATTGTGGTGCAAACCTTTTAACGGGGGAATGAGTCATTCTGACAACATATAATCTTTGTTTGGCTATGTTGCAGTGATTAGAAAAGTGCACAAAATGGAAACCAAGGGATGGGAGAATCTGTGGCCAACTAAAACTGCAATGAGTTGTCTTACTGCTCAAGCTTTTGCTCAGGTGATTCATAATCTTTTATTCATACATTAACTAAATTAGATATAAGATTGAGATTTGTTGAATCTTAACGAGATCCATGGGGTGATTATAATTTGACCGAAGCCAAATTAATCAAAGTAAAAGGCCTGCCCCCAAAGGTTTCTATGAATCATTACTACGTTAGTTCATGTCATTCACATGATCTAAGCCAATCCCAAAGGCTGGTTAGAATGTTTATATATTTTATTGTGTTTCCATCTTGGACACCAATGAATAGGCAATGAACTGTTTATTCTTTTTTGTTGTGTTTCTTATTAGTAGTAATTAGCAACATTGTTCTGTGTAGGCAGTCTTGGTTGGATTTTAGATTATGTCAATTGTAAGTTACATTGATTGTTAATTGGTTGAATTGTAGGATCCGATCAAGAAGCCATAATGATTCTGATTATTCATGCACTGAACACTGATTGTAAATTAGTACAGAACACTGCCGGTTCAGTATTATTCTTTACTGTCATTCATTATTCTGAATTTAATCGAAACGAGTTCTCAGTTTTTGCGTGTGCTTGTTTGTGACAGGATGAAAAGAAAGAACGCTATCTACTCTCCCCACTACCAATCTCCATTTCTCTTGTATCTTGTTGTTATCGTCTCTGCTTATCAGGTAATCTTCATTAATTCCTCCTTTTTGAGATTCATGTAGATGGGACCTTAGGTGATTCTCATATGAAAACTGGAGTATGCTAGAATCCTTATTTTCATTATTGAATTTACATCGGAGTCTATGATACCTACATACCATTGAAATCATATATGGTGTTCATCTGAATATGTGATGGTAATTGTGACGGTTAGATTTGGATTAATCAAATTTTCATCTGATATTACTTGATAGGTTGGTGGCAAGTGTCTTAAATTAGAATTTAAGTTGAGTGTGTTTGCTTAAGACCTTGAGAGAAGCTGGTAGATTAAAGAGTTATTTGCAACCTTAGACAACCAAGATATTCATCTCCTAACATAGTCCAGCTAACTTCTTCTCAAGACTGAACTATGACAAGCTAGCACCTATAGTCCATCTAGCTTCTTCTCAAGACCATGGGTTTATCCTAACACTATATATGTTATCAACATAATAAAGTTTGATTTTATTTATGCTCATGCAATTACCTCATTTTCTATTATACAATTTTAGGTGGCGTTACAAACAACTTCAACGCCTTATGTTTGATTATGCTCATGATTCCCCTCATTTTTTTTATTAGCCCAATTTATGTTTTGTCATCTATTTTACCCTCAAATTTTAAATTATGTTTTACCTACACTACGGCTTGATTGAACTCAGTAGACGCTGTATTGTAGGTTTGTGCATTGTTGTCAAAAAAAAAGCACCCAGAATCAGATAACTCTTTCGAAGTACCCATCTATGATTAAGTTGGTTGAACTTACTGACCGCACTTCTAGGGTTCTGTACTTGCCTCAGGTACCTTATATGAATTTGTCTAGATAACAAACTTCCTTTTCTTTCTATTTATTAATAGATAAATAGGTTTGTACATGAACTCTTGTTTGTGAAATATCATTTTTAATGATTAATATTATAGTCTAAATCTAACCTGGGTTTGCATTTTCCTGCTTGGGCAGTCATATGTGATGTACATGGGAGAGCACTCACATTGACCAAAAATGTTACAGCTTCATATTGATCAAGTCAAAGAACCACATGTGGCTTTTTTCGATAGGTGCTTCCTTTTAAACCTTAGTAACTCATCTTTAATCATACGAGGCAATCCCTTGGGATCTGTGAAGGATAAACAAATACATCTCTTTGCTATTCGTTACGAGTATATTACAATTGTAGCATAGTAAAAGATGAAGCAGATAGTTGTTGGTTAATAGTGGAAGGAAAGCCAAGTGAACCATTTTCCTCAATTAAAATGGAAACTACGATATTAATTTGCTGCACTAAGAACCAACCTCCACTGAAAAATTATTTTGGGAACAATTAGCAATCATTGAACCATGTTTGTATCACAGTTTGAAAAGCATCATTGTGGTTGAATGAACTTTATCGATTTTTTAGCCAATTACGACAATCTATGATCGATCGTGTGGTATAGTATCTATCAGGTCACAAATAACATTGAAGGTTTTGATAGATGATTATTCTTTACACGAGAGAATATACAATTGAGGTTTTGAGATGGAGTTGAGGAGAGAGTTACATAATTTTTACACCATTAGCATATCATTATGTAGTTTAATATTATGTAACTCATTTGTTTGATGTCGCGAATAATAATGGAACAAATTTCAATCTGCACTAATGATCCTACCTCACCTGCAGAAAAAAAAAAAAAAAAAAAAATAGGTCAGATAAATTGTTACATAGATCACAAGTATCGAATGTTAAGAGCGGAAAGGGGAGAATTACATTTTTAGGTTTGAAAACTTTTACGTACTGCTGAAACTACATAAGCAATTTGTCGCCAAAGAGAAAGGAATTGCTTGATTTTTATGGAAACAAGACTCCAAAACAAATAGTGGGGTTTAAAAGGAAGACCTTCTAAATTTTACATGTGAGATCGGAATGATGTAAGAGTTTATAAATCACTAGCATGAACTGAATTGGAGTATATTTTTGAAATTTGCTGAATTGCAGACCCAAACATGTCAAGCAGCATTGAGTAGTAACAATAATCATTGCATCATTTCTTGCTCGAGGGCTCTCTGATATATTGTAATACATATTGACTGAATTGTTTGCTCTCCTACTCTCATTTAGAAGGAAACTGATCAGCTTTAATTGGATACCAATTTGCCTATCAGTGGCACTTCGAAAGATCTTTTAATGATGGGTTGAAGTATATCTTCAATCAAGCATGCTAAGGTATCTCTCAATTGCTACTTATGATGCCAACATAGCTAGAGTTTCCTAATTTTACTAATATTCTAACAATGGAGCCTTTAGAACTTTATAGAAAACAATTGCAGGTCCCATTATTAAGCATGTCAAGGTCTTAGTATAAGAGTGACGATGAGATTCGAGATTCTTAAGTTGGTTGCATCTTTGTCTAAACTTTAAACAATTCTAGGGATGGTACCACTCTAAAGAGGAATAAGTGTGCTTCAATTGAAGTGTCAACAACTAATTCACACAAAAAACTGTGTAGGAAAGATTTTCAGATTAAGTTAATTAATCACAAATTCACAATGAACAGGTTGGAATGAAGTTGGATGAGATATTCGTTCTGGGCTTTTTTTTTTTTTTTTTTTTTTTTTTGAAAGGGTTTACAAACACCCATATTTGCAGTCTAGATCTTGATCTAATATCTGTTCATACGTAGAGTCGAGGGCATGAACGTTATTTGCAATTTGACATCAAAGGTTGTTGAATTTTATTGAGGGCATCTTTATGCTTAATGGTGTTTGTGATTCAATTTATACTTCCATTATGGCATTTTCTTTTTTTGTGCTTCTTAAGTAAGATCTGTACTTGCGTTCTTCTACATATAGTTTTCCTTTACCAATTTTTCATTATCAAAATCATCGATATGAATTCTGTTTGTTTCAGTATGATCTATGCGATTCAATGCAATTATCAGAGCTCACTTTTTAATAAAACTCATTTTGAACAATTCAGTCAGTGGATGTGAGGCTAGATTAATGTTTAGGTTCTTGTGTCAAATGAAAATCTTATCTGTTAAGGATCTAATGTGTGCATCAATAATCTGTTTATGTACTGATTATGCCAATAGGAATGGGGTCTCGTGTCCGGGAAATTAGAATGTGTTGTAGTGGAGTGTGTAAATTCATTAGCTGAGGTATGTATCTAACTTGCTTTCTATTCATCAAGGTTCTTAATAATCAATGTACTATTGAACCATCTATGGAGGCAATGATTTTTGTGTACATTGTTTAGTTAACATTAGTTGTGAATAAGGTTCAATATAACTTAAAAAATCCACAGTTTCTTAGTGTATATATGTTCACGCCATTTTCTTTGCTATGTAATTGAAAGTGATGAGTGAAGAAAGTTTAGAGAAATGTATGTATAGTCACCCACATCAATATTCTTTTGACTCTTTAGATTCTTATCTTAGTGAATATATTTTGACGGCATTTTTCTTTTCATACATTGTTGATTTGATATCTTATACTATATGATCCGATATCTTTTACTGTTTTGATTTCTCAAAAATAACTGAGTTAAGCTTAATACATAATGGTAACATAAAAATGAGTCAAAATCAAATTTTGATGCTACTTTTACTGAATATTAAGTGATAAGCAAGTGTAAGTTAGGGAGAGACTATTAGAGAAAAAGAAGAACACAAACAATTTGAAAATAATGATCTGAGCAATAAGTCGAGCCTTTAGGTATGTCTAACTTTAGTTATTCAATAGAAGTTGAAGTATATATAAATAATACCTCTGCTCTCACTGTAATTGACTATTGTTGTTGATGATTTACCAAGAAAAAAAAACATATGTTGATGATTTAGGGATTTCAAATTCTCAATTACATGTTTTGCAATTTCATCATAACTTCATAAGTTTTAAATTTTTATCATCAATTTTAAGTTTCAAACATAAGTTCATGATACGGGATTGGGATTACTCTGCATCCAACTTGAATTATGTCCACAAAATTGACATATGATATGGATTGAAGTTGTGCTGCATTTCAGTTGTTAGTTTATTATTTAGATAGATCAAAATATCTTCTTTATGAGACATGAATGAATGTAACCTCTAAATTGTGCAGTGAAACCTTCAACTTCTGTATAATCAAGAAATGTGTTTTGTTCGGTTTTGTATTGTTAATCAAGTAATGTGTGTGTGTTCTGGAGTGAGTTTAGTTGTAGGGATTCTAATGTATGTCTTTTATTTGGTAATTAAATAATGATACTTCATCAACTGATGTGTTTGTCGTTAGGAGCTGAAAGCCACTTGTGTCGTTAACCCTGTATTGATTTAATACTAGCGCATCAGGTACATGTCTACTCTCACTTCACTGTCATCACTACTAGATATGAAGTCCATAACTTTTTCATATTACTTCGACACACCAAAATTTAGCTTCATGTAAATAACATATCTTACATATTTATGATAAAATATTGTGTGGTTTGGGTTACCCCCTTTTTTTTACTGCTTTATGCTTTTTATGTGATAAATTACTATTACCCCTTTGTATGGTTTGGGTTACCCCTATTCTTTTCAAAGTGAATGTAATAGTAGACTATGTTTTTTGGAGCATATTCTGGAATAGTTTACTCTAATTTCATTCTAACTTCTTTGGGTTTTCTTTCATTTTGTGGGTTTAGATATTGTTTTAGCTAATTTAGCTAATTGATTATTGAAAAATGGGTTGGTTAAAATTGATTTCAAATTGGGTTTGAATGATTTTTCTCAGATAAAGTTTTTGGGCGTTTGGAAGAAAGTTCTTGAGGAGCCTATTCATAGGCCGAGCACAATCAGGTATTTTAATTTTCTCTTGAAGAAATAATTTTTATTCAGAATGTGTTAGTAAATGATGGTATATCTTCTGAGTACATGCTTTAAAAAATAGCAATTTTTAGTTTAAGAAGACAATTATAAGCCACAAGTGTTGCATACTTTACTTTAGCTAGATATTTTAAAGCCATTAGATACTGATCGAGATTTGTTGGCAATCGAGATCGATGGCAGAGATAAAGCTGAACTTAAGTAGTTGGTCCATTGCGTTTAAGATTGAACCAATCATCTATCTATCTTCAACACTTCTCTTTGTAGCATTCTCTAATTTCACTCAAGGTTCCTCTAATTTTGGCAAGCATTAAAGGCAGCAGGTTAATAGGTGGTGTTAGAATAGATAACAATTTCATCATTTGCAAATTTTCTAATTTTGATTGGTGATCATATGTAACCTCTGGCATTCAGATTTCAGGTTTTATGCTACCGATATGTTTTTGTTTATCTTATCTTTTTTTTATACTTGTGTGGGAACTCTCTATTCTTTGGCTATGTGAATTTAGTGAAACAGTTGAGTAAATAATTCCCTTTAGTGTGAATATTTGATCTATTGAACCACAAAGGTTTGTAACTTAGCATATGATCATAATTAGCTGGAGTAGCTCAGTTGGTTAGAGTGTGTGGCTTCAAAAGCACAAGGTCGAAGGTTCAAGCCCTTCCTTCAGCATCTTCATGTTCTTAGCAGGGACGACTCAGTAAATTAGGGGTCTTGGACAGCCTAGGCCAAAGAAATAGGGAAAAACGAATAAAAATAGGAAAAAAATAAACATTTAGATTCTATACCAATTTTTTTAAAGATTTTTAACCGAAAAAAGAGGAAAAATAAGAGGAAAAAACCTAAAAATAGAGAAAGATAAGAAATATCTCCACCAAATTAGGTCCCACAAATTAATGCTTAGTTGAGGCTCTAGGCATCTGCCTAATTTGCAAATCTGTTGAGCCCACTCTTGGTTCTTAGTATAGTTTTGAAATTTTGCATAATGTGCATGATAGTGTCACATTCATTATGCAATAAGACTTGGTCTGATTCACATTTACTTTGTAGGCGATTTTATGGCATTTGAGCTCATGGAGACAAATTTTACCTGTCCATGCTCAGATATTTGCACATGATAAGTTCATTCCAGTTTAAGGTTGTATGCATAATTATTTGATTGTCAAATTTTGAATCCTTTTCCACTTAGTATTATAATTATTCTTTCAAATATTAAGTTTGGTACAGGCAAACGGGTCAATACTGGAGCGACATTGATATGCAATGGCGATTAAGTACTTTCGTCATGTTAACGGTCAAGGTATGCTTGATAATTTACTTTATTGGGTCTGTTTATTTAATACAAAAGGTCCTGAGTTTGTACAAAGCGGAAGGTTGGGTTTTATTAAAAGTTTAAAATTTGAACTTAATTTGAAGGGGTATTTAGGTTTTAGTCACTTTATGTATATACTATTTAGGGAATAGTCACTTAAGTTCGATTGATTAGGTTTTAATCACTTGGTTCAACTTGAGTTAAAAAAAAACGGGTTTAACCGAAATATTCTCTTAAATGGCTAAATTACCCCTAAAAGTCATGTGCATTGCACATGATTACTTAAAATTAAAAGAAAACATAAGAACATCTTTTTTTTCAGCCACCACCACCATCCACTACCACCAGCTCTCTCTCTCTCTCAAACCAATCCACCGTATCACCACCACCACCTCCCTCTTTTGCACCATCGTCGACAACCACCTTCCACTCAAACACCATCGTCCACCACCACTTTTCTATCTAATACCACCATCCGCCACCACTAATCTCTCTAAAATTGAAATTTCACAACAGAAATATACCGTTATGACATATATCATATATGCACAAACATTGCGATGGTGTTTGGGCTTGGGAAGGAGTGTCTATTAGCATGTGTGTGTAGGCGGTAATTAATTATATGTACTACCATGTAACATCGTATTTTCTGACTGATGACCCTAGATAGACATTATTGCAAAATTGTGGTTGCATTAGTGTGTGCGTGTTCACATATCAAAACTGTGGATGGTTTGATTTCTTTTTCACTGGAAGGAGTTTTAACTTATCCTAACACAATAGAGTGTTAATTTTCTGTAAATTTTTAGAAAAGAAACTGTTTTGAATGTTTTATATGCACATATAGATGCAACAAATTTTCTGTTGTTTTCATATGTGGAGTCCACTCTCAGAGTTAATATTGATGATACCATATAATTCTGTATATAAATGAAATGAGTAATATTTTGGTATGCCATGCAGATAATAGCTTCTTGGTTCATGGAAGGTTCTTATTGGTCAAAATTTTGTATTTGTTGGTTCTCGCGACAATTACTTTGGATGGGCCATCTTCAGTACTTGCACTTTATTGCTGAGTTGAGATCTGCCTCTCGTTCTAGCTGCCATGCTAAAAATTTGCAGATACCCTTGGATTATGTGCACCAAAATTATGAGTTACCAAATATGCCTCCTTGGTTTGTTTATGTTGGAAATCAGAAATTATACCATATATGTTCTTGAGGGCATTCTTAGACTTGCTAAGTTATCATTAATGGAAGGTGCTCTTAATTACTCCAAAGACTATATGGTATTGGCCAGAATAATTGGTGGCCTACTAACTCTCGTAAACCTCTGGTTGCGGTCTTTGGAAGGGGATCATGTTACAATTTCAAAGGTTAAAGCAATGCTTTCAATGCAAACTCGGCGGAGATGACAAAATCTCCTTTTGGCATGACGAGCGGTGCGGTAACTTCGCATTGGCAACCAGCTTCGTAGCCATTTACAGGTTTGCTACAAACAAAATTGTTTTGGTGGCTGATCACTGTGATAATGTGGTAGGGAATGTCTTGTGGGACCTAAATCTCAGGAGAACACCTAGAGTTTGAGAACAACATCAGTTTGAGCAGCTAACGTACTGCAGCAGCAAATCTAACTGTTTTTCAAATTTCAATGATAAGCAGATGAATCTTGTCAGAATCTGCAACCGGATTAAAAGAATTCGTTAATTCTGGATTGGAGGTGAATCAAAAAATCCAGGACATACTTTATAGACCTCATTACTAATTGGAGCACGCTGGTGAATCAAAGATGTCTGATTTGATGATGTTGCATGCAACATGCTTGTAGTACGTTGGTTTTTAGCCTGGCTAAAATGAACTTTTCGAATGTATGAAACAAAAATCAAACAACAGTAGAAATCAAATGGAAACACTTGTTATAATAACTTCACAGAAAAATTACAAAGCAAATATAAATAATAAAAATATATATTTTTAATCAGACAAATAAAAAGTAGTTTGACACTAACGTTGCGAAGCAACGGGTACAACTAGTCTATCTATACTATACTACTATTAATAAATTGAGGGGTAAGTCCTGGTTGGGAGAATTGAGTTTTAGAATTTTATCCATTAATATTTTTTAAATAATAATTTTATTGTAATTTAACATATTTATATTTATGGGCTGAATTTTTATTTATATACAAAAGATCCAATAATTAAACATGGAAATGGTTCTGGGACCTCATTAAGCATCCATAAAACACAAATGGCCCAGCTAAGCCCAGTTTATAAAAAATTGGCCCTGATTAAACATTTGTGGAATAAGAAAATACTCATGTAACGTTGATATTGTAAAAACGACCCTTTTACTACCGATAATACCCTTCTGGTTTATGCAAACAAATGTTTGCATTTTATGGTATGTGGTGGTTGTTGTTTCGACTATGCAAATAAGTTTTTGCATTTAATGTTTATGTGTGTTGTGACTGATGCAAACAAGTCTTTGCATTTTATAGTTTATGTGGTTGTCGTTGCGAGTATGCAAACAAGTTTTTGCATTTAATGTTTATGTGTGTTGTGACTAATGCAAACAAGTCTTTACATTTTATGGTTTATGTGGTTATTGTTGCGAGTATGTAAACAAGTCTTTGCATTTTATGTTGTGTTGTGACTGATGCAAATAAGTCTGTTTATGTGTTTGTGATATGCAAACGAGTCTTTGCATCAGTCGAGGGGTAAACTAGTCCATAAGACACGGAAATCAGCGGTTGGGCTTTTTTTACCAATAGTTCCCTAACTGGTCCAATCTTACATATTAACATCTTAAAGGGGTCCATTTTTTTATTCCCTGATAATTAAATTAACAAAATATAATAAAAATAATAAATTTACTTAAGAAATAGTTATTTCATACGATTTAATAAATTAGTGTAATTTGTGATATTTAATAAAATTAATAACTTAAAACTTGAATGTTAATTAGACACGGATAAATTAAAATTACGCACTGGCTAAGACACTAGTTTTATATATAATTACTAACATACCTTTCTATTATCACTTTTTCAAAGTATTTCTTTCTCTGTCTCTTTGGGATGTGTTTGGGTCCCAGGAAAAGGTGGAAAAAGAAAGTGTTTTCTTAAAAAGTTGAAATTCCAGTGTTTGGTTCAGAAGGGAAATTAAAAATAAATTTAGAAAACAAATTTCTCGTGATTTTGAGCTAGTCTAAAAATACGGAAAACGGATATTTTTTTTATTTTTTGGAAAGCGTTTTCCTTTTTCTCTCAGCTTCCTCGATATATTGTTTGGAAACAATTTTTGGTGTCAATGTAATGTGATTTGTTGTTCATTAAGGTCAAGTGCACTCTGAAGCAACTGCTTTTCGTGAAAGTTGCCGGAAAAGGTGTTTAAGCCTGCAATAGTGAGGTAGAGTGGTGTATAGTTGTCTGAGCGTGGAGATCGGTGGAACAATACAGTGGTAGATGAAGTACCGAGGGAGAGGGAAACCCGGGATACACTACCATCTATACCATGTTCTCCCTTCTTAGATGAATATACAGTTTTCCGGCAAGTGGAAGGTTTGATGTTTGGGTCTGTCTTAGGGTGTTAGGTAGAGGCGTTTCTTTCACTGGTCTCAATCCTAGCAAAGATGAAAGGAAGAGGGGTGACAAATTGTACATCTAAGAACATGAAATTGTTCTCAATCGAACAGAAATCTTATGAGGTGATGATGGATAGATCTAGAAGGGAGGAGCTTCAAGTGACTATTTTGGAGAAATGCAGAGGAAAGGTGTTTCAAGCTTCATCAACCGGGAGAGCTAGATGGATGGCTCGATTTTTGTGTGAAGCTAGTGACAAAGCTCTGAATCCAATTCGTTACCAGGACCCCAAAGTCTCAGTACTGGGTTTCATTAAGAAGAATGAAAATGGTCTCTTTGTTGAATTTGTTTGTAGAGTTAAGAACGAAAAGAGTAGAGGAAAGACCTTGTGCTTTCTGGCAGGAGTTGACTGGGATGGTTGGGCAGTGGCTGGATTGACTACCTGGAGTTTGGTTGGGGAAAAGTTTAATGATGTTGTTCATGATGGAAATCGAAAGGAGAAGGCACCTTTGCCTCTACACCAACAACGCAAGGAGATCCCTAAGGGGAGAGAATGGCCAGTTAAGGTGGGTGAGAAGGAAAAGGAACAACCCCAGATACCGAAGAAAGGGTATGTGCCGAAGGTGGTGGTGAAGTCCTCTTCGGGGTTATTAAGCCACTCCTGGTGGTACTCGGTGGTCATTTGCACGCCATCTTGCCGCCTCGATTCGTGGAGACCAATTCTCAATACTATTTCGAAGGTGTTCAGGGAGGTTTCCATGACAGGGATGAGTACTGGTGAAGCTATTGCTTTCTTACAGAGTGAAGAAATGGCAGCCCAGCTCGCAGGCATGAATCCCCTGCTTTGGGAAGAGAAGGCGGTATCTTTCCGACGGTGGACACCTGATTTCAACGGCACCCCCTTGGGGAAATTGAAACCAAAATTACTATACATCTAGTCGGTGTGCCATGCCACTTGAAGAAGAAATCTTTGATTAAAGAACTGGTTAAATCATTTTGCCCTAATTTCGAAGTCATGGAGGAGACACTGGATATCTATAGCTCAGTGGTGAAGGTCAAGGTGTATAATCTGGGGTGGGAGAATTTACCCAGAGTGGCGGTGATGGAAGAAAAGGGCTATATGCACTCCATTCTCATCGTGGTTGTACCGGAGGAGCCCCTGTTTCTGGATCTTCCGACAATTTTGAGTGATGCTGACTCAACTCAATCTGAGAATGATGACAACTGGTCTGCACCGAGTTACAAAAAGGAGGCCAGATCCAAGGGTGAAGAACCAGCGTGGCAGTTGGACCGGTGGAAGAAGGGTGCACTGGATAAAATTGCAAAAAATCCAAGACTTCGACAGGTGGAGGTAGCAGAATGGCTCACCTGGAAACCGTTGAAAAGGCAACATGGTTCGAATTTGAAATCTAAAGAAGTGGGTATCAAAGAATATTCTTCTCCCACGTATGCTGACATCATCAGGAAATGCAAACAAAAAGTAAGGGATGAGGGGGTGGGCCAGACGAGTTTTTTTGGCCCATTAGCTGAGATTGAAAGTGAGGAAGGCTTGCATAGCTATATTTCAGGGCCTGTTATGATAGAGCCTGGTGTTAAAGCCCATAGCGCCTGGAAGCCTAAGTAGAAGCAGTTCCGTGGGGCAGGCCCAAGCCTGGTTCTATCTAAGTGCAAATGGGGAGCCTGTAACAATAAGAATCAAAGAGAGAAACATAAACGTATGGTCAGTGGAGTACTCGCCAGCATGGATTTGAGGCCCAAACTGCCAGTGGAGAATACCCAAACCCCGACAACACTCCAGCCCGTTGCTTTGCCCTCTCCTCTGAAGGGCGATATTTTTTCTTCAGTCCCTGTATGCACATCAACAACTGTTCAACAAGATGGTAGTGTACTGTAGGAACATGTATCTGCGTGTCCCTACCTCATTCAGACCTCTCCATTCCCCCTGGGTTTGAAAATAGAGGTGTTGAAAGGGAGCAATCTGTGGTACCCGCAACACAACAACCTTTTGTAACCCCTGATGGCAGTAAAATTCAAAACGAACAGGAACTGAGAATGTGGATTTTGGGTATGGCAAAACTAGCAGCATTACAGTTGGGTCTTTCTTCTACTCAAGGGGATAATTTTTTTGACAGAGCTTTGATGGAAGTGGGGACCAAAAATTTGAAGGTTGGTAGTGATGAAACCTTAAATGAATATGATCGGGAAATACAGAATTATGAGAACTCGAATGTGGTTCTCCGGACGCTATTGTTGTCAATGGCGTATAAAACCATCACATGGAATGCAAGAGGGTTGTGCAATGTGGCCGCCCAAGGTAGCATTGTACTCATTCTTCGGCAATACAAGCCAGATATTTTGTGGGTGCAGGAGACTAAAATTTTGGATAGAGCTGTGTATGAAGAGGCTAAAATGTGGAATGATGAATGGTGATGGGAGTTTATGCCGTCCTTTGGCATCTCGGGTGGAATGTTGGTGGTATGGAACAAAAGCAAGGTGGATGTTTTAGACACTAAGGTGGGGTTTTTCACTATGTCTCTCTCATGTAGACTGATGGATGGGGATTTCCTAACTCTTCAAACTGGGGTCTATGGACATAATGACAAGAGTATGTTCGGGGACTTTTGGGAAGAGCTTGATTCTACAAGGGCATGGGTGAACCACCCATGGTGTATTGGTGGTGATTTTAATCTTATCCGGTATGCCCATGAGAAACGGGGAGGTAGGCGAGTTACTAGAATCATGAATGATTTCGCGGATTTTGAAGGAAGACATGAACTCATTGAATACTCCCTAGAAGGAGCGAACTTTACATGGTCTGATAATCATCAAGATCCGATAATGACGAAGATTGATAGATTCATTGCTTCGATTGATTGGGATTTTTATTTTAATGAGGCTAAACAAGTAGCTCTTCCTAGATTCACTTTGGACCATAGAGCTATAATGTTTAATGTGGGCAAAGCTCCTAAAAGAGTGGGGCCATTCCAGTTCGAGTTGATGTGGCTTGAAGATCCCACTCTTGGCTCATTGATGAAGGAATGGTGGGATAATTTCTATTGATGAAGGAATGGTGGGATAACTTCTCTTATGAGGGGAATCCTAGCTTTGTGTGGTGGCGTAAACTTAAAGATCTTAAGTCCAATTTGAAGATTTGGAATCGGGAGGTTTTTGGGAGGGTCGATCACAAAATTAATGAGAGAATAAGCCAAATTGAAGTACTCGACAAAAAGGAGGAACTGGGCACACTTTCGGATGATGAGAGCTTGGAAAGAGGGTTACTCCGGGATGATTTAAAATTTCTCTTGGGTTGTGACAAGGTGAAATGGAAGCAAAGGTCCAGGGTGAAGATTCTTCAAGAATGTCAAGCCAACACTAAACTCTTTCATGCCATGGCTAATATGCGGAGGAGAACGAATAGCTTGGCTTCCTTGAATATTGACGGGTGCGTCACCAGGGATGGGAGAGCTATTAGATACCATTTTCGAATTACTATCAAGAGCTCTTTCAAGAGGATATGAAGATCCGACCAAAGGTAGATAATCTCTTGTTGGACACTATAGACTCATCTCATAATGAGGCTTTAGAGGCCAATTTCGGTGAAGAGGAGGTGTTCAAAGTTCTCAGTTCTTTGGATGGTGAGAAATCTCCGGGTCCGGACGATTTTCCCATGGTAGTATACAAGAAGTTTTGGCATATTTTCAAAGTGGATCTTATGGCGGTAGTACAGGAGTTTCATGATGATTGTTATATGGATTGGCGTAATAATTGCACCTACATCACCCCCATCCCCAAAAAGGAAGGAAATCTTGGCCTCAAAGACTATCGCCCCATTAGTCTCATTGGAGGCATTTACAAGATCATTTCGAAATTGCTCGCTTCACGCCTTAAGGAGGTGCTTCCTTTGCTTGTCTCTTGCCTTCAAGGTGCTTTTGTTGGTGATCGCCAAATTCTCGACTCGGTTCTTATTGCCAACAAGTGTGTTGATCATAGATTGAGAAATGGTGATCCTGGGACCTTTGTAAAGTGGATATAACCAAGGCTTACGATCACGTGAACTGGGTCTTCCTTGATTATGTGCTCGACCGCATGGGTTTTGGACCGAAATGGAGAAAATGGATTAATGTGTGCATCTCTACGGCTAGATTCTCGGTCATGGTGGAAGGTGCTCTGGTCGAGAATTTCAAATCTTACCGTGGATTAAGACAAGGTGACCCTATCTCTCCTTTCCTCTTTATTCTTATCATGGAAGTTCTCATTCGCCTTACTTCTAAGGCTATGGATTTGGGTTTATTGGATGGTTTCTTGTGGGGAGTGGCTCGAACTTGGTAAGAGTTGGTATTTTGCAATTCGCCGTTGATACCATCTTCTTGACCAACCCAACACCCTCTAATGTCTCAATGATCAAGGTTCTCTTGTTTCTTTTTGAGACCATCTTGGACCTAAAGATGAATTTCTTGAAAACCAATCGTTTTGGTGTGGGACCGGTGTCGAACATAGAGCAACTCTCCTCCATTCTTGGGTGTGAAGTTGGTACCCTCCCGACTAAGTACTTAGGCTTACCCCTTGGTGCAAAGTACAAGGATATTCACGTTTGGAATCCGGTAATTGAGAATTTCCATTCCAAGCTTGGAGGCTGGAAATGAAAACTCATGTCTAATGGAGATCGCCGCATCCTTGCCAAGAGCACTCTATCTAGTCTCCACATTTATCACCTTGCCCTCCTTACTTTACCTTCGAGTGTGACAAAGAGGATAGAAAAGATAGTGAGAGACTTCATTTGGGGTTCTAATGAAGAAAAAAGAAAGGTCCACCTTCTTGCTTGGAATAAAGTGTGCACTCCTATGCATGAGGGTGGCTTGGGCATCCGTCGGGTGAACATTGTGAACAAAGCTTTGCTTGCCAAATGGATATGGAGGTATGAGGTGGAACGCAATGCACTTTGGTGAAGAGTTATTCAAGGTAAATATGGGATGGAGGATTATAGAGGAAGACCCCATAGTGTTGATTCTTCATATGGCGTGTCTTTATGGAGGGGCATTCTTGCATCTAGAGAAAATTTTCGAAGGGATTTCTGATAAGTCCTCAACAATGTATATTTATCCCCCAAATAACACCTTGTTTGTCTAGCACTTAGATTATATTATTGTGTTATATCTATTTATTAGTGCTTTCTTGTCTATTCTGTAGGTTTTATGAGCCGAAATGTGAATATTGTGTTAAAACCCGGGAAAAGTCAAGAAAAGCAACCAAAAAGATGTTATTTGCACAAGAGAAGGAGAATTGATATTTGCACCTACAGATCTGCTGAGGGCACCCCACGGTCAGACCAGTTGACTTGACTTTATGTTAAAGTGGGGCGGTCCAAATCTCAGCCCAAACCGGGTCCTATTGGAGCCCACAAGTCAGAATTTCTATTTAGGGCTTTATTTAAAGTCCAAACTTAAAATGGCTCTACAAGGAGATCCAGAACTCTGATTTGGGCCCATGAGCTATCAAAGTGAAGGTCTTGGTCCAAGCTACAACTTAAGCCCAAGAGAATTAGGTTTTGCAAAAGACCTAATGCCTCTACAAGACCAACAACAACAGCCACAAATTTGACCTAATTTGGAAGTCTTTACATGCAAGTATTCTACTTTGTATTTTCTATATAAGAGAAGTAGTAGCTAAGGTTTAGGTATCTTTTAGAATCATATCTTTTAGATCAAGAGTTTTTCATAGAGAGAGAGGAAAGAGAATATTTGTGAGAGAAAGTTCATCTTCTTCTTCTTTGCATCAAACTCAATTCATATCAATCAAATCAAATCACTTTACTTTATGATGTTTTGTTATTTATTTATTTATTCCATGGTGTCATCATCAATGATGAGTAGCTAAATCTCCTTAGGGGGGATGGTTGAAGCACTCTAGATGATGCAAAAGCACCATGTTTGTTCTTATTGTTCATTGTGATTCAAAGTTCTTAATGCTTATTTACTTCTAATTCGTTATTTGAGGTAAGTATGATTATTTGTATGTTATTGTTATCCATGATGTTAAAATACTATTGTTAGGGTTTAGGGAGACCTAACTTTAATGGTTTTATTTATATTGATTAAAGGTGTGTAGTGAAATAGCTGAGAGGTGATTATTACATATCTGCAATTGATATCTTTTATTGGAACCTTTTTGTAATTAAGTCAAATAGCTGAGAGGTGATGATTTAGTTATGAATAATATTTTGAGTTAATTAAATTGAATAGCCGAGAGGTGACGATTTGATTAATAAGACATATTCAATAGCATGCATAAGAGAATCCCGTTTTAATTGAGTGGAATAGCTGAGAGGTGACTACTTGATTACTATAGGTATTGATTATTAGTTGGAATAACCGAAAGGTGACTAATTAATTATCATAGATTGAACATGAAAGAACAACATGTTATGTTTGCATGATTTAGTTTGTGGATACCAATTCTTCCCCCTTTGTCATCATATATCTTCTTTACATCTCTACCATATTCTTAAGTTAGGGTTTACTTATTATTATTGCCTGTAGGAAGTTAGAATCAATCTCAATCTTGTTTGTTGATTCCCTTGGTGTTTCTTAACCATTGTTTTCTATTGTGTTTGAGCTAAGATCTCCCCCTCTGAGGTGGGTATGACCCTTGTTTGTTACTTGTCTACTTTGATAACCAATTTATACAGGCACAAGAAAGAAAATCGAGAAAAATATAATCTTTTGATAGAGGTTAGAGATTAACACTTTTTAGCCTTTATCAAAATGGCGTCGTTGCCGCTCTAAGGAATGGAGTTCATTCAAACACGAGCGAGAATAGTAGTTTCGGGACATCATCCCACTTCTATCCCTCCCACCCTTCTATTTTTAATTCTTTTTATTATTGTTTTTTAGTGTCTTGTTACTTAGTCCTCTTATTGATCTTGCAGCGAAGACGGATTGAAAAAAACTCGAAAAACGGAGTAAAAATCAAATTTTTAAGAAACACGCACGTTCAGGATTTTTCTTGAAAAGTTAAGGGTTGGATCTGATCCCGATCTCGAGTCGAGTTCAGATTGGCCTGTAGCCATCTCGAGTCGAGTTCCAGGCAAGAAATTGCCTCATTTTGCTCGAATTTTTCAGGACGTTCCAGAGCTATTTTTCAGTTAATTGTTTTTCCTGTTGAGTGATTGTGAGGTGAACTAAGTAATCTATTTGTTTTAGCATTTTTAGAGACTTGTAAGATATTTAATTATTTGATCCACGAAGGGGTCACGGTTGTAATATTTTTAAAGTAGGTGTTGTTAGGATTTATTTTATTGTGTGTTCGCGGTGGATAGTAGAGCAAGGTTGTGGAGCTAGCCTTGGGCCTACTAAGGAACGACTCCTAAGGACGATTGAAACCCAAGGAGCAGTTTCCCTTAGTCGACTTCAACTCGTCTTCTCTTAGCACAAAGTGGGAGGTGAGCATTCTCTTAACCCTCTTCGAATCCCCTGCAAGAGGAGTTTCTGTATTGATTAGCATGACCTTGAGTGTTGCTTGATTTTAATTTCTGTTTTACTTGTTAAACCGGGACTGCGAGGCAGACCTGGCCTAAAAGTGAAACCTAATATCAATTGATTGCAATATCCTAAGCTTTAAAATTGAACCAACTAAATCCATGCTATCACGATATTCATTTGAGACCTTGAGCAGATATTTTAACTAGTACTGCGTGAACCATTCTTTGATTGGAGTACAAGCTAGGAATTGGGTCTGGAACCTCTACAGATTACGTCTGTAGAATCACTGTGGTTATTTAATTAAGGAATGTTGCTTATGCACGGAAAACCTCCCACACTGGTTATTCCCTACTTGACTCTCGAAATATAGGGAGAATTCACAAGGGAAGTTTGGAAAGAACTCATTGACTTGGGTGAACACAAAATTGAGTCAGTTTTTGAGCCCCTTGTTAGATGCTTTTGAATGGTTAGGACTTCTGTGGTATTTGTAATGCGCATGTTGCATGCATCTTAGATCAGGCAAAATCTTGTACAAACCTATTCCAGTCTACACAAAGAGCACAATCACAGACCTCACTCCTTCTCCTGAGGGAGATTTTAACGACTCAACCTCCATACCTTCTGAAGAAGAGTTCAACGACTCAACTTCACTTTCTGAAGTAACACCTGCCCCTATAGCTCAAGAAGCTACCCTTCGGGATTACTTTTCACCTTTGGCCACTGGGCCACCTACCTGCATAGTCTTACACGAGACAACTGCAGATAGCTACGGTATTCGCCCACAGATTGTGGGCATGTTGCCTAAGTTCCATGGATTTCCACAGGAAGATCCATATCAGCATCTCAATAAGTTTCTGACCCTTCTCAATACTTTTAAGGAGAAGCATATGTCTGAGAAGGAAGTTAGCTTGAAAATGTTCCCCTTTTCCCTTGAGGATAGAGCATCTCACTGGTTACATGGCCTCCCTTCCAATTCTATTGATACATGGGCTCAACTAAGTAAAAGGTTTTTGACCAAATTCTTTCCTATTACCAGAACTAATGACATAATTGATGCCATAAGAAGTTTCCGACAAAAGGAGGGCGAGGATACTGAACCTACTGCCGATGACTCGGTACCCATCATCGTTAGCCGTCCATTTTTGGCCACCTCTAATGCTCTCATAAACTGCCGGAACGGTTCTATGGTTCTCACTTTTGGCTCTATGAATGTTGAAGTAAATATATTTAACCTTGAGAAACAACCCCCTGATCTTTTCTTATCAGAAGATGTGTGCTTTCTAGACTCATTACCTTATGAGATGGTGCATAGTTATTACCCAGAAGATCCAGTTGTTCACTGCCTTTCCATGCATAATGAAGACTTTGACATTGACCAATCTATTGCCCAAACCAATGCTCTTCTTGATACTGTGCCTATCTTTGAACCTAAAGACCCTGAGGCCCTTGAATCGGTTTGTAGCATAGATTCTGAAACCCAAGTAGAGACCATTACTCCACCTCCTGTTACTCTGAGTCCTCTTCCTCCTGAGCTGAAATATGCTCATCTTGATTCAGACGATAGTCATCCTGTTATTATTTCTCCATCTCTTACTACCGAACAGGAGAGTCAGCTGTTAGAAGTTATCTTAGAGCATCGTTCTGCTATTGCATGGTCTATCCATGACATTAAAGGCATTAGCCCATCTATCTGTTCTCATCGTATTCATCTTGAGGACGATGCTAAAACTTCTCGTGAACCTCAGAGACGTCTTAACCCTGCCATGAAGGAAGTTGTCCTAGCAGAGATTCTGAAGCTTCTGGATACAGGTGTGATTTATCCCATTCCGGATAGTCCCTGGGTTAGTCTTATTCATGTGGTTCCTAAGAAGGCCGGCATGACTGTAGTTACCAATGATAAGAACAAACAAGTCGCCACGAGAGTTCCAACCAAGTGGTGTGCTTGTATCGACTATAAAAAGGTTTATACAGTCACCTGGAAGGACCACTTTCCTCTTCCCTTCATAGACCAGATGTTGGAACGCCTAGCTGGTCATTCCTTCTATTGTTTCTTGGATGGTTACTCCGGTTACAATCAGATTCCCATCGCCCCTGAAGATCAAGAGAAGACAACATTTACTTATCCTTTCGGCACTTTCACTTATGCCCGTATGCCTTTCGGTTTGTGTAATGCACCTACTACTTTCTAGAGGTGTATGTTACACATCTTTAGTGATATGGTAGAACGATTTATGGAGGTGTTTATAGATGACTTCTCCATATATGGTTCATCTTTTGAAGAGTGTCTTAGTAATCTTTCCTTGGTTTTTAAGCGTTGTATTGAGAAGAATTTGGTACTTAACTAGGAAAAGTGCCATTTTATGGTTAGGAAGGGGATAGTTCTTGGTCATGTAGTCTCTCCTGAAGGTATCCAGGTTGATAAAGCTAAAGTAGATCTTGTTTCATCCTTGCATATTCCTAAGTCTATTAGGGATATTCGAGCCTTTCTAGGCCACGCAGGATACTATCAACGCTTTATCCAAGATTTTTCAAAGATAGCTCACCCCTTAACCAATTTATTGCTTAAGGATGCACCTTTTGATTTCACAAAAGAATGCAAGAGCACCTTTGAAAAACTTAAGACCGCCCTCACGTCTGCACCCATCATTAGGCCACCTGATTGGAGTAAACCCTTTGAGCTGATGTGCGATGCATCAGACTTTGCTGTTGGGGCTGTTTTAGGTCAACGTCTAGATGGTAAGCCCCATGTCATATATTATGCTAGCAAGACTCTTAATGTTACTCAACGTAATTATACCACGACGGAGAAAGAATTGTTAGCCATAGTATATGCTCTTGATAAGTTTCGTTCCTACCTTTTAGGCACCCGTACTGTCATCTTCACGGATCATTCTGCTATTAGATTTCTTCTCTCCAAGAAGGAGACTAAACAGCTCCTTATTCGTTGGATTTTGTTGCTTCAAGAGTTTGACCTTGAGATTAGAGATAAAAAAGGGACCGAAAATGTAGTAGCCGACCACTTATCTAGACTTGACCCTCCTGAGGATTCTAGTGTCATTTCTGAGAAATTTCCTGATGAGCTTCTTTTTACAATATCGAATGCTACATGGTTCGCAGATATAGTTAATTACTTGGCTAGCAACAAGTTTCCAAGTAATTGGAACAAACAAGATAGATCCAAATTCCTTGCTAATGCCAAACATTATTTCTGGGATGACCCTTACCTTTTTAAGTACTGTCCTGACCAGTCATTCGTCGTTGTATTCCCGACTGGGAGCAACAAGAGGTTCTTAAATTTGCCATGAGCATGCTTGTGGTGGACACTTTAATGCCAAAAAGACAGCTGCTAACGTATCGCAGTGTGGTTTTTATTGTCCAACTCTTTTTAAGGACGCTCACATACATTGTATTGTGTGCACTCGTTGTCAATAACTAGGGAAAATCACTAGGCGTCACATGATGCCCTTACAGCCAATTCTTCTTGTGGAAGTGTTTGATGTATGGGGCATAGATTTCATGGGTCTTTTTCTTGGTTGTCATGGTTTTTTGTACATTCTGGTCGCAGTAGACTATGTTTTTAAATGGATCGAGGCCATTCCCACAAGGCACAACGACCAAGAAATTGTAGTAAATTTTCTAAAAGAGTACATATTTGCCCGATTTGGCACTCCCCGTGCGATCATTAGTGATGGGGGGAGCCATTTCTGCAATAAAGTTTTTCAAAAACTTGTCCAAAAGTACGACGCTACTCACAAAGTGGCCCTTGCATACTGTGTGTACCCTAGGTAAAAAACCCGACAGGTGTCACCGATGGCTGTATAAGAAGCCAAATCGGGAGCACCTGAGCAGTAGCCAGCCAAGCCTGGGCTATCGGGTAGGGCCCAACCCGGTTTCAAGAGATCCGCATACGCTCTGTGGACCTTCACTCACCGGATAGTCCACTATCAATGGGTGGAGCCTCGGTTACTGTATAAGAAGTTGAACCGTTGGCTCCCATACATCAACCAAGCCACCTCAGTCAGGTAGGCCAGGTCCAGCCCAGTAAGGTCCAGCAGTGACAAGGGCTCATCCAAAGGCTTAGCACAGAAGTCCAGAGGACCTGGCCAGGGAGTATGCAGTGTAGATTGGGCCTCCGGTCAGAGGAGTCAAGCCCAAGTCTTTGCTTTCAGGCTTGGTCAATCCAAGTCCCAACCAACTGGATAAGTCCAGCGAGATTCCAGGCCAACAGAACCCTTGGTTCTAGCCCGCTGGAGAAGATAAAGGAAACCTAGGTTGAACCAGGACTTATCAGATGATGCCACATTGCAGTCATCCTGGTCAAAGGGGATTCAAACCAAGAAGATAACCGCTCGACAACATGCAAGCTATCTCCACGGAAAACATCTTCATAGTTGAACAACCCGAGTTCGTGGAGTCAAAACCGGAGGGGTGGTTGAGCCAGCCTCCTCCGACCTACTACAAATACAAGAGTTCTAAACCTCCTGAGCTACGAGTCTTTCACTGAGCAACTCCATTAGAGCTTAGTGGAAGCAGAAACTTGATTCCAAGTTCATCATCTTGGATACGTAGGCAGCCTGATCCCGACCAGGTCCAGTCTCACTGTATACCCCCTATCCTATCTCTGTCTATACAAGGCTTTCATTGTAACTGTACGATTAATATATACATATCTCGAGTTTGTGGATCAAATTTTTGCACCCACACTCTTTGGCGCCCACCGTGGGGCTGAATCTCCCATCAGTTCCAGAGCCTTGCAAGGAATCTCATTCCAGTCATACCGGAGTTATTGCAGTAATGGCTGGAAGTAAGAGACGCCCAACTCGTTCCAACAATGGAATGAGTCAAGTTACTGAAAGTCAGACAAAGAACCTTTCTCCTCTGTATCCGGTTCTTGAAGCAACAGAACCGGTGAATCAAGAATCAATTTTTGGGAATGAGGGCCACGATCAGGGCTCGCAACACTCTGAAAGTGGACAGCTGGAGGCAGAGAACTTAATGGTACAAATCACTAACAATCCTGGTGATCCTAATGCGGTCAACCGGACCGTCAGGATACCAGTTTCACAAGATCCTGAACCTTCCAGGGCAGCCACTACAAGAAGAGTCCAGAGAATCTCTCCCCTGACAACGGGAGGAGGTTATACTGAACATCAGAAGGGAAAAGGACCAGCGGTCGAGTCCCTAACTGCAATCATCAAGCAGCTGACCAGCGAAAATGCAGAATTAAGGAGAAAGAAAAGAACCAGGGCTGGAGATAGCCAGTCATCTTCAGCCCTGTCTTCGAGTCCATCTCCTCAGAAGAAGATAAGGCCACAGTCAAGCAGTTACCAGAGTCTTACCCCTCATAGCCATGGTCCCCGTCCTATCTGGGACATGCTAGCACCAGGTAGAGATAGGATGTCTATCTCTCCAGTTCAGAAACATTGCCGTGGACGCGCAAGAACACCCGGGCCGCGTGATGGCCGCAGGATTGCCCGCAGCAGATCTGTCGAAGAAGCCACTCTTCCAAGGAGACTGCACCGGAGAAGGCACCAGAGTACTCCCCTGGCACGCCACGGTCAGAGAACAAAGAGCCCTCAAAGGGTCCACATTCATCAGAGACAACCGGAGCTGAGTGTGGAACAGATGAATCAACTCAAGCTGCAAGAGATGATCGATCTTGTTGTATCCAACAAAACCAACCGGGATGAGCGAGTCAGAAAGCTATATCTTTCAAGGTTAGCCGTATCACCTTTAGCAGAAGAGGTCAGGAGTCATATGGTCTCGGCCAGCTTCAAGCAACCGCCCTTCGAACAGTATGACGAGACAAATGGTTGTCCGGTTCAGCATGTTATGAACTACAAAAGCACCATGGCCATCTGGGACCATGATGGCAAGCTATTAGCGAAAATGTTTGTTGCTTCACTCAAAGGCGAGGCACAGACGTGGTATCACAATCTGCCACCCGCATCCATCCGTACATTCATACAACTGGCTGAGTTGTTCGAAGAGAAGTACCGGTTCAATGTGAAGAGCAAGAAAGGAGCTGAAGTCCTGTTTTCCTACAGATGGACCAGGGCGAAACACTCAGGAATTTCGCCCGGAGGTTCCGAACCCTACTATCTGAGGTGCAGGACGCATCTGATAGAGTCGTTATTCAAGCTTTCAAGTATGCCTTGAATATCAACCATGAGGAATTGTATCGGTCACTAGCGAGGAAGCCACCCTCCTTTGTTTCAGCCTTGCTCGAGAAAGTGGAAAGGTATACGTAGGAGGAGGACGACCTGAAAGCTAGAAGAAAAAGACTTGTAAAGAGTCCAAACCTCTGAGAAGCCGCAGAAGGCAAAAGAAGAAAGATCCGGCCCGGCAACCCGACCGCCGGTCAGAGAAGCCTACCAGGGGCGAACGCAAGGAAAGGGATTTCACTCCCTTGAGATTCCCTCTCGAGGAAGTATTCAAAAAGATCAAGAACAGAGGTCTGCTCAACAAACCTTCCCCCCTTCCGGCAGACCCAGAGGGCAGAAGAGATAAGTCCAAGAAGTGTGATCATCACAACGACTACGGTCACGAGCTGAAGAACTGCAGGTCATTGAAGTATGAAATGCAGCGCCTGGTCGACGCCGGCCTCATCCCTGACATGGTACAGACCGGAGTAGTTGAACAGGTGAAAACTGGAGATCGAATTGTATATGTCTGCCATGTACAGACACCCGGTTCGTCTAAGACAGAAAGGGAGAATTGTGGTCGGGAAAAGCTCCGGTGGATAGGGCATGTCCATGAAGTTGGACAGCTCAACTTCAACGAAGGGACGAACACTGAGTCCATTGTCCCCAGAAGTTTGACATTCACCGAAGAAGACGAAAGGGGCGTGCATTATCCGCACAATGATGCCTTGGTCATCACAGCATGGATTAGAGTCTACCGGGTCCGGCGGGTCATGGTCGATGCCGGCAGCACCTCCAGTGTTATGTTCTCATGCGCCTACAAAGCTATGGAGCTATCTAAGGGTCTCATCAAATCTGATGAGACTCCTATCTATGGATTCAACGGGGAGCCAACACAGTCCTCCGGGCGAGTCCACCTACCAATCACGGTGGGGTTCAACACCGTCGGGATAGACTTCCTGCTAGTCGACTCCCCCTCCCGCTACAACGCTATTCTGGGAAGGGACTGGATTCATCAGATGAAAGCCATAGTGTCCACCTTCTACCAGAGCCTCAAATTCCCAACTCCCAACGGAGTCTGCAGAGTCAAGGGAGACCAAGGGACGACATTCAAGTGCCATCTCGATGCTGTCAAAGGAAAGTCCATCTCCGAAACCAAGGGGAACACTATCTTCCTGACAGACTCTCATCAATAACTACCAGCTCCTGGCAAGTCTGCCAAGGGGAACCCAGACACAAAAGCCGAGATATTACCAGCGGTCGATGAGCTGGAGGAAGTTATTGTGGGATCGGAATCCCACAAGACGACTTATATCTCTTTCGGTCTACCGGAGGCAGAGAAGGATTCCGGATCACTCTGCTCCGGCGAAATCACCACATCTTCGCGTGGAGTGCTAATGAGATGCCAGGAATAGACCCTGCGGTCGCCTGCCTTAAGCTAGACATTGATCCTCAGTACAAACCGGTCAAACAGAAACCAAGGCGAATGGCACGGGATCGGAAACTGGCGGTCAATGAAAAAGTCGATCGGCTACTCTCAGTCAACTACATCAAGCCGGTCATCTACCCTACTTGGGTTTCCAACATCGTGGTCGTCCCAAAGAAGAATGGTAAGATTCGAGTTTGCATCGATTTTACTAATCTTAACAAAGCATGTCCTGTGCACCCATATCCACTCCCCAGGATCACAGACATGGTAGACGCCACCGCCGGATATCAAAGGTTTTCCTTCATGGACGCATACTCCAGTTACAACCAGATTCCACATCAGGAAGAAGATCAGGAACATACCGCATTCATCACCGAACGGGGGCTTTACTGCTACTCGGTGATGCCATTTGGTCTGAAGAATGCCGGAGTGACATATCAGAAGCTGGTCAACACCATCTTCAACGAGCTCATAGGCCGAACCATGGAAGTCTACATAGACGATATGGTGGTCAAAACCAAAGAGAAAGACAATCATTTGCGAGATCTGCAGCAGACATTCGACATCCTGACGTGGTACTACATGAAGCTGAATCCAGCCAAATGTTCTTTTGGTCTTTCTTCCGATAGGTTCCTTGGCTTTCTCATGACCAACCGGGGCATAAAAGCCAATCCAGATCAGATCCGGGCAATCCTGGAGATGCCCGCCCCAAAGACAGTAAAAGAATTCCTGGAGTACAAGTAATGTACTCCATTGGATGATTTCAATAAAGATTCTTTCCCGTAAGAATTTGAGTACTTTGTATTATTTGTTGCTGAAAATCCTAAGTACAAGATCAAGTCTCCACTGAGGTCCAGGATGACCAGACCTAGATTCCGATCCTGGCTAAGTCCTAAATGCAGAGTTATGCTCCTTTTAGGCCCAATACGCCCGGACCTAGCTTCCGGTCTTGGAACCAGGGATGTCAGGGATCAAACCCCATCCAACCCAGGATGCCCGAACCTAGCTTCCGATCATGTCTAAGTCTTAAATGCAGAGTTATGCTCCTTTTAGGCCCAAGACGCCTAGACCTAGCTTCTGGTCTTGGAACCAGGGATGTCAGGGATCAAACCCCATCCAACCCAGGATGCCCAGACCTAGCTTCCGATCCCGTCTAAGTCCTAAATGCAGAGTTATGCTCCTTTTAGGCCCAAGACGCTCGGACCTAGCTTCCGGTCTTGGAATCAGGGATGTCAGGGATCAAACCCCATCCAACCCAGGATGCCCGGACCTAATTTCCGATCCTGGCTAAGTCCTAAATGCGGAGCTACACTCCTTTTAGGCTCGAGATACCTGGACCTAGCCTTCCCCCGGTCGAAGCATGCAGCACAGGGACAAACCCCCTTTTCAGCAGCAGAGCATGAATCGCCATGGATTCAGCAAGAAAAAGAAGTATTATCGTCCCAAGGAAAACTCCTTAAAACGATAAGGGGGCGAGGGAGATAGTCAGTTGTAATAAACGCTGTAAACAAGGTAAAGATATCTAACAAAATGTTTTTGCACTACCAAAATATTATTTTTATTTTCTTTTTCAGAAAAGAATATGTACAAGAGGATGTCCCCCGGCAACCGGGACATGAACCTTTCTACAAAATCTAAAGGAGCTAAGGTTGAGAAGAAGGACCGGGGCCATTACCGCCCTTCTTCGCCTTCTCCTTCTCCAGCTGGTCGAGGACCTGCTGATAGGCAGCCTTCGCCAACCGGAGCTCTTCAACAGCCCGGTCGTACGCCGCCTCCTTGAGGATGAGACGTCGGTCCAGCTCCAGCTTTTCTCGGGTCAGCTTCCTGCATGTAGCCTCTAATTCCGCCAAGGAAGTCTTGGCATCTTCCTCCCTCTGGAGAGCAGCGGTCAGAGTGAAGTCCAGGTTATGGTAGTCTGTCGCCATGGACCGCTTGTCCTCCTCCAGAGCCCACCGGTCACTGTTAGCCACCGCCAGATCTTTCTCGAGCTGACGATTCTCAGCTCGCAGGCGCTCTAGATCCTCCAAGGCAGAAGGTCGGGGTCTGACACTCAGCTCAAAGACCCAGCTCATGGCAGTTTGTGTCTGACAGAAAGATAAACAAAGATCAGAAACAAACATATAGACATCAACAAGTCTAAAGCCAAAATTCAAGTCAAGGAATCTTATCGCGATGAGATTCTGGGCAGCCACCCTCATCGCCCGGTCGCGAGAAAGGCGGCTGTAGTATGACTGGTCCTCCTGAAGCAGGTTTTGGAAGATATAACCAAAAGCAGTGTGGAGGTTTATGATGCCGGAATCCCCAATCGACATCGGCTCACCACACAGAAATGCAGGATAAATGGTGAACGCCGGCAGTGAGAACTCCGGAGTGGCCTCAGGCTGGTACTCGCCCGGTTAAGGGCCCAGTTGCACAGTGGAGCCAGTGGGCAGGTCAGTATATGGGACCTGGTCACCCCACCCATAAGCCGGGGCTTCATCATCAGCAGTGCCTAACACGGTGAACTCCACCTCAGTTTGGACGTCCTCAACGGCCAGAGCATCTTCAACAGGGACCTGGGAGCCACTACCAATCCAGGTAGTCCCCATCACCGCTCCCCTCAGCACCCGAGGGATGGCATCCTCCCTTCTCAGGCGCACAGGCTCCCCCTGATCAGTAGGGGAGGCAGAAGTAGCTCTCTTAGAGCCCCGGGCAGACTCATCTATCACAGCCTTGTCCCTCGGGTCAACCGGGGCAGGGGACTGCACAGAAACAACTTCAACAGAAGGAGGCTGGGAAGGTCTTACCTCCACCAGAGCCTCCACTCCAGCATCGCCAACACTGGGGGCGTCCACTTCATCCAACAGACCCCCCGACACCATACCTGGCCCGCCTTCCTCAGCAGCAGAGGCGACCACTGTTTCCTCGGACACACCTCCCACTATCTCCGGCTGGGCCAGGTTGTCCACCTCAGCATGTACTTGCACCGGGGTAGGAAAGAATCCTTCAGTAGTTGATTCGCCAGACCCACGGGAAAGAAGGAGCCCGCTATCCCTCGACATCAGACTTGGATCACCGGAGGAGTCAGATGAACCATAAAAGACATGTGGCCTCCTCCGGCGACCCAAGGGAGGGTTTGAATGACAAGCAGAGCTAGCATCATTGACCTGAACTTCCTCGACAACTGGGATGACCTCCGATAGAACGTCCGACAATGGCTCGTCAGAAAGAGATCTTCCCCCGACTGGAAGAACCTCATCGGGCCAGTCATCCATCTCCCCCCGCAGATCAACATCCTCACTCTCAACCGGAGGCTCCCCCTCAGCACTAGGGGTTGTGCTCTCTGCAGTGGCAACACCCTCACCAGAGCTGGACTCTACCTCCACAACCCGCGAAGGAGCCGGCAGAGCAAGCCTCGCCGTGTAATGGATATCTGTTACAATCTGGTCAGGGAGCGTCAAGTCCCGCAGGTCTGCGGGCAGACAGCAGAAGCGCTCGATGTTCCCATAAGCAACAGAGGAATCCACCCCCGCTGGCAGAGACACCTGAAGCTGACGTTTCCCTGCAAACACACACACATAACTGTTCCTGAGCCGGAGCTCAGCAAGCACACGAAACATAAGGGCAAAAATGAAAGAAAGGTCAGGCGCATATTTACCTATGAAGTCCCGCGACACCGGTATGCTGCGGTCAGACGACCACCCTGACACCCGGTAGCAGGGCTCAAACCAATTCCCATAATGGTTGGGAAGTCCAGACAACCTCTGGGCAGTACGCCAAGAGATGGCGACCGACTTCATGAGCATGAACAGCTCGACCGGGCCAAATGGAATCTCAAAGTGGAGAGCTATCAGCCCAATCCGGCGCACGATTAT
Source organism: Aquilegia eximia (assembly GCA_023053565.1). Lineage (NCBI taxonomy): Eukaryota > Viridiplantae > Streptophyta > Magnoliopsida > Ranunculales > Ranunculaceae > Aquilegia > Aquilegia eximia. The sequence continues at coordinate 25,461,878 of JALIGU010000001.1, forward strand.
CCAGAAGGACACGTGCATCTGACCGGGTGGGATCCCCCTGTAAAACCCGTTTATATTATAAATTTTTGTTCGTTAAATTTTATTGGATTATGAAATTTTGCATACATGTCTTTAAGGGTTTAGAGTTAATTTTCTATTAAGTTAAAGGATGATATATTAATTATTAAAAAGAAAAAGGTAGATGGAATTGGGTTGGGTAGCAGATTCAATTATGGTCCTAAAATAAAGCCCATTAACTTCTCCGTATATTTATATTAAAATCTTAGGGTTTTCATTCATTTTTTTATAACACCATATTTGGGAGAAGAAGAAGAAGAAGAATTGGAAGAAAGCTAGAAGAAGATTTGGATTTTTATGCTTATACAAGTGAGTAAACGTTTTTGTTTTTCTTTCTCTACTATTTCTGTTTCTGTAATTCCAGAATTTTTTTCATCTTTGAAAAATCATAGAAAATTCATTTGAAAAGCTTTTTAATTGATTCCAAAAACCCTGTACACTAGATTGAAATTTCTTCATTCGATTAGTTAGGACCAATTTACGAATGTTATTTTAAGTAGGTGAAAAACGACTTGTAAGTATGACAACCGTTGCAGTTTTTGGTTTCTGTACCGTTTTAGTATCGCAAGGTTTTGATCCCTCTAGACTTAATAATATTTATTGACAGTTTTATGGTAGTTAGAATACTCAATGTATAACAACATATATAAATTTCGGAATTTACTGTTGGGTAATTAATTCTTAATAATTTATTCAACGTAGTTATATTCAGATGTCCAGTATAATTTTCCTGCTACCTTTCTATTTGCGTGGCTATCATAGAAAAATCATAGAAGACTCGTTACTCAACATATCTTGATGAATTTACTTGTTTTAGAAAATAGACATTATGAACTATAATTTCTATGTTTAGAAATACTTTAAATTATGAGGATAATATGGTGAAAAATGCTCAGGAAGTCTGACGTAGATTGTTTTGGGATTTCTTTCTGAAATCTGGTAGGATGGAGTAAAACAATTGTTTAATTATTTTGTTATATATAGAAACGATTCCATATTTTTATTCCAAGTAATATTTTCATAGTGAAAGGTTGTATTAAAAATTTATGAGATTTGAGTAATTATGTTTAGATGTGTGAATTTTGAAAGATGAATGTTATTGTTTGGCAGATTTTATGTAAAGAGTTTCTTTTTAGCATATATGTTTTCTTTTGGGTTTGTCCTTTTGTTTGATTGTCAAGTTGAAATAGTCATGTACTAAAAGTATTCTTAATATTGAAGTGGATTAGTATATAATGGTATGTGACTTGATTAATTATGTTTAAAGTAACCTGGAAAGTTATATTGATGAACGCCTAGAAATGGCTCCATACCAATGGATGGTATATGAATAGAAACGAAATGAATACTAAACTTCGGATTTAATTATGGAATGATTTGGAATGGTTTGATACCATGGACGGTATATATTCAATTTCGGAATAAGAACGGAATAGGAAATGGACTTGAATTTAATTGTTTGACAAGGGTTGTGTGATTGCTTGAGTAGTTTAGTTATTTTGGTAGTCACCCAAGCATTAGTACATTTGCCGCACCTCTGGAATTAGGTTAAAGAAATTAATTATCACCTTAGACGGCTTAGCCTGCGGGTTGACTCTTGGATTATATTTGGGTATTTCCTAGACGGCTTAGCCTGCGGAACTGACCCTTCAGACCTTCATAGCCTTCGGGGTTGGTCTGGGCGCCACATTAGAAAGCTCAAGGGAGCTATTAGAGATCATGAGTTAGGCATACGTCGAGGCTAGCCAAAGCTTGCAGGTGAGCACCCACTTGGGTTTTGGTTTCCGCGTAGAGGTTCTTAACCATGGTCAAGGTACACTGGTGCACTGTGGGTATGGCAAATGTGTGGAGTGCATCCTGTGGGAGGTGTACTAGTGATTGGGCATAGGTTGTGATTTTATGATTATTAAACCCGAGCACCGGCTAGAGGCCAGGACGAGGTTTTGTGATTTTGGATTCGTTGTTTGGTAGTGTGCTAAAGCTTATGGTATTGTAGTGCTTGGTGTTAATTAATGATATGGGTAAATTTTATATACTTCAATTATGAACCGGAGGTAGCTATGATTATGTGGAAGAACTGCGATGTTTTATTTATTATGGGTATTAATAGTCACAATTGGACTTGTCATTTTGGTAGATTATTAATTATGAAGAGTTGGAATGAATCATTATTAATGGTTTGAATGAATGGAATGTATTTTCGGGTTGATACAAAGTATTAGATAACACGTAACGTGTAGGTGATTTGCTTTATTTTAATTCTATTTGTGTATTATGTATTAACTTCATTTTGCAGGTGGATAGGTCAACTAATTTATTTTGTGCAGGTGGATAGACCTATCCTTAAAGACAGTTGTTTCTTAGGTAATGTATTTGTATTATCGATCAATTAACATCGTAAATAGCTAAATTAGAAGTGAATAATAGAATTAAGCATGCGATTATATAATGGAGAAAAAGTTTATATATAATGGAATTGATATGGTTTTTGGCGTATGGTTATTTTCTTAGCATGAAAGAATTGTTCTTGAAGGTTAATTATGTTGTTAATCATATGTTGGAACTTTATATTTATTATGTTATTTTGTGGGAATAGATTTCCCCATTGTTTACTCATACCGGCTTTTATGCTGACCCATGTTGCTTTGTTTTGCACGTGGGTGTGTTCCATTTGGAATGCAGGCAGGAGAGGTTAGAGCTATGGAACTGTGACAGACCGCTTGTTGGGACCAGTAGAGATCTTTAGATGTTTCAGTCATGTATTTTTTGAAAGTGATATTCATGTATTTTATTGGCGTAAGTTGTGTTGTATAATAGGATGGAATCAAGAGTACTTTTATCGTTTGGATTTTTCTTCACTGTATTTTATTTAAGATTTTTATTGGACCTGGTTTTTGAGTTAGAAATTGTTGCGGCCTGGGTTTATTTTATATTTTTTTTTTAAAAATTCGGGTCGTGACATTTCTTGGTATCAGAGCGCTAGGTTGACTTAGACCGGTATGGTCTAGGTTATCCTCGGAATGTGGATTTGGGCATTCTTATGTTTTATGTACTTGAGATTTCTATTTGATTTTGATTTTGACGTGTGCTTTGTTTGTTATGTTTGAGAAATCTTTTATGTTTCAGACTACGATTGTTTGCTTCTTTGAAAGCTTTGTGAGTGATAATGTGATATGATTTTGTTATATGTTTACGTGTATTCTTTTGAGGTGTGTATACTTCGTATACACCATTGACTTGTTTTGTTTAGTTTGTAATATGGTTAATGTTTTTATTAAAATGTAACATTGAAGTATCTTATGGATAATCTTAGTTTACAGATTAAATTTTGTTTGAGTTCATAGATCATCATTTTATTGATTATTTAGAAGAATCTTACTCGTACTATGTGTAACTCTTAGATGCCACTGAGAAGGGTTAATTTTCGTTTGATTTATCTGATATATGTTCCCCTAATGTAAATCTTAATGGTATGCAACATATAATAGACTTTTGGTACTAGAGTTCAAGTGATTTTAGAAATCTAGATGAAAACATTTGGATATTAAATCCTCTAAGAAGCCATTCTTTTTGTCCTTGAATTCTTTGGATACTATTAATTTTTGGCAGTGGGTAGATATGATTTACACGTCTTAATATAACCAATTGATGATATGACAGATATTTGATCCTTTCATGACATGTACAATAAAGTTATGTTATATATTGTTAGTTGAGGTTCCGTTTCTATTTCTTTTCTATAGAGTTATTCTTGATATGTAGTAGAGTTTGTTGTTATGATGCAGATATAACTTGTTTTTTTGAGATCATATGCAATTATTATAGATATATTGTTGTAGTAGGTAAAATGAGTCGTTGGAATGTTCCTAATTAATATGATATAATGCTTACCTGATGAAAAATCACTATAGTCGTTTGCATGCTACTTTTAAGGTGAAATTGTTTTGTACATATAAGTTTTTATGAGACTTTTGAATTAATATAGAAATTGAGTTAAAAGTAAATTTTACCATTATCATAAATTCTTAAAAAAAAAAAAAAAAAAAAAAAAAATTATTTTGTACACCTATATTACGGTTTTCTCTAAACTGCTACATATAAGCTCAACCCATTGTAAAATATATTTTCCTTTGTTGTTCTGTTTTGCAACTGTTATGATAGTTCTCTCTATATGTTCTCTTACTTGTGACAGAATTTCAGCTTAATTAGATTAATAGTTCTAAGATAATAAATAGTTTAAGGTAATGCACCATGAGTAACGATTGATGTGGTATACAATGCTTTGAGCGATCAAACGGACGCCTGGTTTATATTATTATTGAATAAAATTTTTATAGTAACTTATTTATATGTTTTGTTTTAGTTGTGTTAAAATGGCATGTATTTCTTGCCGCTATTTTTAAATTTAGAAATTTCTACGTGCGTAACAATTTAATACAAGATAAAGAATCTATGATTACATTAGCAAATATGTATTAATGGCTCTAGCATTGTTGAATATTGTGGGAGACTTGTTTACTTGAATTACATAAAATTTAATGATCATACATGTTGATAATGATAGTTAAATTCCAAATAAATTACTAGATTTGACGTGTGATTAGGTTGTCATTTGTATTATTGTGGTTAGAAAGAATAAGATATTAAGAAAACTATATTAATATGGGAGTATCAGTTAAGACACATATTGTATGATTTTATTTTTCTTCTTACTGGTTGCATACGAGAATAAGTAATGATCGTGTATCGAGTTTTGATTGCTAGGTAATTAAATTTTGAATGAGTAGCCACTGTGACCTAGAAAATTCATGTATGACATCATGAGGTATATGAAACAAAATATATATATTTGATTTGCTTTCTTAGTTTCTTTTTAACTTATGGATCATCTGTTATTTCAATGTCAAAATTTCATTAATTGATCATAAGAGATGTATGTATAACATCTTGAGGACATATGCACATGTATATAATGTAAGCTTGGATTTATTAAAATGTGGAATTATTTTCTATTCTTTGGTATATAAAGTTGTTTACATGACCTACTTGTTAGGAGTATATATTCAATTGGTTTGATAAGAATCTTTATTTTAAAATGTTTAGAAGTTACATCTGTTACAATACTGTACACACTATTTGTTGCAATCATCGGTTCGACTTCTTTTATGTCGTTATGCATATGTAGTACCCAGACATTCCTGTTCATAAGTAAATTATTTTTAAAAATGTTTATTTCAAAAATTTTGGAAGTTAAAACACACACTAACGGATTTGTCTTGGGATACTGATTTTCATTTATTTATGGTTGTGCAGTAGAGTTATATTTGTTATAGAAATATGAAACCATGTCAATATTGAACATCTCGTTGTGAAATTAGTTTTTGCTTTTATGGATACGTTTGTTCTTTGAGGTTTGTATACACACACCGAATACTCTATGCTTGTGAGTTACTAGTTTGGCCTTTTGAGGTGTGTATACTGCGTATACACATATAGATCTTATTGTTATGATTTTATTCGTTCTCATTTCTCTTTGTTTTGTGATGTGGTTAGGATCACATCTTTATGCTTCTGTGAATTGTTTTGGGACTGAGCAACCCAATACGAATTTATGGGAGGTTATAGGTGATGATTGAGTAGTCTTGGTTATAATTGTGTAGTGACTGTATTCGTTGGTTTAGTATGAGCTTAAGGGATTTTTATATTGATCGAGTAGTATGTTTATCATAATGGTATATTGTATATCTAATTGTTTATAACTTGTCCTTGATTATAGTATTTTCTTGAATCTCGAGGCCGAGCTTCCTTTGAGGTGTGCATAAATGTAAAACCCGTTTATATTATAAATTTTTGTTCGTTAAATTTTATTGGATTATGAAATTTTGCATACATGTCTTTAAGGGTTTAGAGTTAATTTTCTATTAAGTTAAAGGATGATATATTAATTATTAAAAAGAAAAAGGTAGATGGAATTGGGTTGGGTAGCAGATTCAATTATGGTCCTAAAATAAAGTCCATTAACTTCTCCATATATTTATATTAAAATCTTAGGGTTTTCATTCATTTTTTTATAACACCATATTTGGGAGAAGAAGAAGAAGAAGAATTAGAAGAAAGCTAGAAGAAGATTTAGATTTTTATGCTTATACAAGTAAGTAAACGTTTTTGTTTTTCTTTCTCTTCTATTTCTGTTTCTGTAATTCCAGAATTTTTTTCTCAATCTTTGAAAAATCATAGAAAATTTGTTTGAAAAGCTTTTTAATTGATTCCAAAAGCCCTGAACACTAGATTGAAATTTCTTCATTCGATTAGTTAAGACCAATTTACGAAAGTTATTTTAGGTTGGTAACAAACGACTTGCAAGTATGACAACCGTTGCAGTTTTTAGTTTCTGTACCATTTTAGTATCGCAAGGTTTTGATCCCTCTAGACTTAATAATATTTATTGAGAGTTTTATGGTAGTTAGAATACTCAATGTATAACAACATATATAAATTTCGGAATTTACTGTTGGGTAATTAATTCTAAATAATTTATTCAACGTAGTTATATTCAGATGTCCAGTATAATTTTCCTGCTACCTTTCTATTTGCGTGGCTATCATAGAAAAATCATAGAAGACTCGTTACTCAACATATCTTGATGAATTTACTTGTTTTAGAAAATAGACATTATGAACTATAATTTCTATGTTTAGAAATACTTTAAATTATGAGGATAATATGGTGAAAAATGCTCAGGAAGTCTGACGTAGATTGTTTTGGGATTTCTTTCTGAAATCTGGTAGGATGGAGTAAAACAATTGTTTAATTATTTTTTTATATATCGAAACGATTCCATATTTTTATTCCAAGTAATATTTTCATATTAAAAGGTTGTATTAAAAATTTATGAGATTTGAGTAATTATGTTTAGATGTGTGAATTTTGAAAGATGAATGTTATTGTTTGGCAGATTTTATGTAAAGAGTTTCTTTTTAGCATATATGTTTTCTTTTGGGTTTGTCCTTTTGTTTGATTGTCAAGTTGAAATAGTCATGTACTAAAAGTATTTTTAATATTGAAGTGGATTAGTATATAATGGCATGTGACTTGATTAATTATGTTTAAAGTAACCTGGAAAGTTATATTGATGAACGCCTAGAAATGGCTCCATACCAATGGATGGTATATGAATAGAAACAAAATGAATACTAAACTTTGGATTTAATTATGGACTGATTTGGAATGGTTTGATACCATGGACGGTATATATTCAATTTGGGAAATAAGAACGGAATACGAAATGGACTTGGAATTTAATTGTTTGACAAGGGTTGTGTGATTGCTTGAGTAGTTTAGTTGTTTTGGTAGTCGCCCAAGCATTAGTACATTTGCCGCACCTCTGGAATTAGGTTAAAGAAATTAATTATCACCCTAGACGGCTTAGCCTGCGGGTTGACTCTTGGATTATATTTGGGTATTTCCTAGACGGCTTAGCCTGCGGAACTGACCCTTCAGACCTTCATAGCCTTCGGGGTTGGTCTGGGCGCCACATTAGAAAGCTCAAGGGAGCTATTAGAGATCATGAGTTAGGCATACGTCGAGGCTAGCCAAAGCTTGCAGGTGAGCACCCACTTGGGTTTTGGTTTCCGCGTAGAGGTTCTTAACCATGGTCAAGGCACACTGGTGCAGTGTGGGTATGGCAAATGTGTGGAGTGCATCCTGTGGGAGGTGTACTAGTGATTGGGCATAGGTTGTGATTTTATGATTATTAAACCCGAGCACCGGATAGAGGCCAGGACGAGGTTTTGTGATTTTGGATTCGTTGTTTGGTAGTGTGCTAAAGCTTATGATATTGTAGTGCTTGGTGTTAATTAATGATATGGGTAAATTTTATATACTTCGATTATGAACCGGAGGTAGCTATGATTATGTGGAAGAACTGCGATGTTTTATTTATTATGGGTATTAATAGTCATAATTGGACTTGTCATTTTGGTAGATTATAAATTATGAAGAGTTGGAATGAATCATTATTAATGGTTTGAATGAATGGAATGTATTTTCGGGTTGATACAAAGTATTAGATAACACGTAACGTGTAGGTGATTTGCTTTATTTTAATTCTATTTGTGTATTATGTATTAACTTCATTTTGCAGGTGGATAGGTAAACTAATTTATTTTGTGCAGGTGGATAGACCTATCCTTAAAGACAGTTGTTTCTTAGGTAATGTATTTGTATTATCGATCAATTAACATCGTAAATAGCTAAATTAGAAGTGAATAATAGAATTAAGCGTGCGATTATATAATGGAGAAAAAGTTTATATATAATGGAATTGATATGGTTTTTGGCGTATGCTTATTTTCTTAGCATGAAAGAATTGTTCTTGAAGGTTAATTATGTTGTTAATCATATGTTGGAACTTTATATTTATTATGTTATTTTGTGGGAATAGATTTCCCCATTGTTTACTCATACCGGCTTTTATGCTGACCCATGTTGCTTTGTTTTGCACGTGGGTGTGTTCCATTTGGAATGCAGGCAGGAGAGGTTAGAGCTATGGAACTGTGACAGACCGCTTGTTGGGACCAGTAGAGATCTTTAGATGTTTCAGTCATGTATTTTTTGAAAGTGATATTCATGTATTTTATTGGCGTAAGTTGTGTTGTATAATAGGATGGAATCAGGAGTACTTTTATCGTTTGGATTTTTCTTCACTGTATTTTATTTAAGATTTTTATTGGACCTGGTTTTTGAGTTAGAAATTGTTGCGGCCTGGGTTTATTTTATATTTTTTTTTTAAATTCGGGTCGTGACAGATGGGTAAACTAGATGGGTGGGCCCTGATCCAAAACCCTCTACTGCTGGATATCCGCAGTGACTAAAGGGGGACAGTATTGACATTAGCGAGCGGTATGGTGCTCGACGCACCGGGATGAGCGAGGACGAAATCCCGGGGCGTTACACCCCCACCACGACAACAATCTCAGAATAGAAGCATGCAACGGAAGCTGCATGCCAAAAAGAAGCTGGTAAAGACTTACCGCGATCAGGTTGCCGGAGCAACCGTCTGAAATGGAGGGGTGGGAACCAAACTGGATCCCTCTCCATCAAAGCCGCTCCTGAACCTCCACCGGGCTCATCCGCTCGAGTTCAGGATTTTGGGGGAAGTTGGAGGAAGCTTGCCACCTCCTCTGATGCCTCTCAACAGGAGGCTCAGCAAAATCCACAGGAGCCACCTCCGCCAAACCATCAGGCGAAGGGGGACCCATCGCCGGAATACTGCTTGGCCCTCTCTCATCAGTAGAGGGATGGGGAGCCAAACTCTGAGGCTCTTCGTCACTACTTGAGCTCAGGACTAAGGTTCTCCTCATCTTTGAAGTAGAATTCGCGCGAAGTCACCTGAATTTGGAGTTTCAGAACGTAGGGTTCCGGCGAAGTAGAAATGAGAGGGAAGGAAGAGAAAGAGAGTGAAGGGAATCCCCTTCTCTCTTTCGAGCCTCCCCTTTTTATAAGGAGAGCCCAGGTTCCACCGTCTGATGGTATTCTAGGTTCTCTTAATGAAATCATCATTAAGGTCGTTAAAGCAACTAATTTTAATGACTCGATCAGCTAAGAGTCACGAGTTTTCGCTGGAAGTTGAAGCTGTACATCTTCCCGCCAACAAGGGAAGATTTAGAGAAGACAAAGTGGGGCCCACTTAACACAACCAGCTGGGGCCCATACCGCATAGTCATCTGGGGCCCATGTCAAGTGGGACCCACCTCGTACACTCAACAAGATCGATCTAGTCTCTATGAGTGGGGTCCACATAGTCCAGGTCAACGATGTGTGGACCTAAGGTCTACATCACCACGGTCAAGTAAAGATTGATCGACATGCGTTCCTGCACTCTACATAACAAGTGAATAACCAGATCTGCCTACCGGAGCTCAAGACTGTAATAGAATGAAACATGATTTTGATTACGAAATGCATTATACGGGGTGCACCAAGTCCCCTATATAGTGCGACCGGAGTTAAATTACATCAAGGGGGAGACGGAGGATCCCGACCGGACTCCTCAGGCGAGTTGGGGAGATGGTACTTGGCCTTAGCTTCAGCGCATCCTTCCTTCCATGAGGAAACAATAACAGCGTCTATCTTGCCCCCCATCCGGGCAAGCTCAGCAGAAGCAGATTTCAGCTTTTCTTTGAAGCCCCGGATTCTGTCATCTTTATCCCTGATTCGGCCCTCATGGAACTCCTGCCACCGGCGTTGGTCTTCCACAAGCTCGACCACTTGCGCCTTTAATCTGTTCACACGACTAAGAAGATGCGCCCGGTATTGTTCCCGATTGTCACCGACGGAACTAGGGTCAGAATGCCTAGCCGCCATGGAAGATGAGCAAAGGAAGAAGAAGAAAGTGGAATAACTCAGCAAGAGTAAACCCCTCCTTATTTAGCTACACTAAGGTTAAAAAGGGCCGAGCCACAACCCAGTTGTTTCTCGAGAAGCAACGGTCTCCCATGGACCGACAGTCAACCTGCCAAGATCGAGACAAGACAAGCCGAAGCACTGTTCATGGAAAAAGGGATTTTTATTGATAAATAAAAGTTAAGAATTAGGGGCACTACTCCCCTACATAGTGTAGGAAGTCGGGGAATACAGGTCAAGGGTTCTTTTCTTCCTTGACCGGATGATACCCCAGCTTCTCCAACAGTACATATGCGGTGGCCAGTTCGCTCTGGAGAACCCGGATCCGTTGAGTAGCAGCCTCAAGCCTCTGACTTTTGTCAGCAAGCTGGCCGTTCAAGGCAAACAGGCTCAAGCGCGCTTGACGAATGTCTTCCAAACAGGCGTTTGTCATCAGCTCTATACGACGATCCCAGTCTTCGATCTCTGTAGTCATTTTCTTCCGCATATCCACAGTATACTTCTGGATGGTACTCTGTTCATCAGCCATTCTTCAGCAAAAGAAGCTTCAACAACAGCAACAACAACAGCGACAACAACAAACAGGGAATGGAGAGAGGGAAGTGGACATCCTTCTACACCTTCGGCTCCCTATTTATAAAGGAGGAAAAAAACCCTAAACCTTGATCCAAGAGATAGAGAATCGTCATCAAGAAGCGTGTCAAGGAAGGAATCCTCTGAATCTCAACAGCTGGGGAAGATATTGTTAAGATCTTTCCAAAGCAGATTTTCTACTTGATAAAGAGGGGGCGATGTGTGTACCCTAGGTAAAATAACCGACAGGTGTCACCGATGGCTGTATAAGAAGCCGAATCGGGAGCACCTGAGCAGTAGCCAGCCAAGCCTGGGCTATCGTGTAGGGCCCAACCCGGTTTCAAGAGATCCGCATACGCTCTGTGGACCTTGACTCACCGGAGAGTCCACTATCAATGGGTGGAGCCCCATACATCAACCAGGCCACCTCAGTCAAGTAGGCCAGGTCCGGCCCAGTATGGTCCAGCAGCGACAAGGGCTCATCCAAAGGCTTAGCACAGAAGTCCAGAGGATCTGGCTAGGGAGTATGCAGTGTAGATTGGGCCTTCGGTCAGAGGAGTCAAGCCCAAGTCTTTGCTTTCAGGCTTGGTCAATCCAAGTCCCAACCAACTGGATAAGTCTAACGAGATTCCAGGCCAACAGAACCCTTGGTTCTAGCCCGCTGGAGAAGATAAAGGAAACCCAGGTTGAACTAGGACCTATCAAAGGATGCCACGTGGCAGTCATCCTGGTCAAAGGGGATTCAAACCAAGGAGATAACCGCTCTGCAGCATGCAAGCTATCTCCACGAAAAACATCTTCACAGTTGAATAACCCGAGTTCGTGGAGTCAAAACCGGAGGGGTGGTTGAGCCAACCTCCTCCGCCCTACTACAAATACAAGAGTTCTAAACCTCCTGAACTACGAGTCTTTCACTGAGCAACTCCATTAGAGCTTAGTGGAACCAGAGACTTGATTCCAAGTTCATCATCTTGGATACGTAGGCAGCCTGATCCCAATCAGGTCCAATCTCAATGTATACCCCCCATCCTATCTTTGTCTATACAAGGCTTTCATTGTAACTGTACGATTAATATATATATATATATATCTCGAGTTTGTGGATCAAATTTTTGTACCCACACATACCATCTGCAAACCAATGGCCAAGCTGAGGTTTCCAATAGAGAGATTAAAAATATTTAGCAAAAAACAATTGACCTTGAAAATGTTGATTGGTCTCGTAGTGTCAGTGATGCATTATTGGCCTATCGTATTGCTTTCAAAACTCCCATAGGCATGTCTCCCTTTCATCTTGTATTTGGAAAACTTTGTCACCTACCTGTAGAGCTTGAGCACCGAGCCTTCTGGGCAATGACAAAGCTCAACTTTAATCTCGACTAGGCGGGTAAGAGGAAAAAACTCCAGCTTTCCGAGCTTAAGGAATTTCGGAATAAGGCTTATGATCTTTCCAAGTCCTATAAAGCTAACATGAAAAAACTACATGATCGTCAGATCTTATGTAGGGATTTTCAAATTGGGGACAAAGTTTTACTGTATAACTCTAGGTTGCATTTATTTCTTGGTAAACTACAGTCTCGTTGGTCGGGTCCATTTGTTGTGTATGTAGTAACTCCTTATGGTGCGATTACATGTTTAAAACCCTGCAGACAATTCTGAATTTCAGTCAATGGTCAACGTCTTAAGCATTTCCATGAATTAAGGTCCCTTGAAGTTGAGGAAACCATATTAGAGGATCCTACCTATTTAGACTGACCTTTGACCTGCTGGTATCCAGACCCTTTCTTACTCTATTCTGTTGTCTCTTACTGGCTGAGTATAATTGATCCAGTGCATGCTTTTCTGTTGAACATCATCACCAAATAGACCTGTTTCCCGCTCTGTTTGGGGATGGGGAAGTCATTTCCCATCTGCTTTTAAGTCTCGAGTATCTGACTTTAAAAAACTCTTTGTTGTATATTAGACATCAGGATTTCACGCATTCCAACTCTTTGTTGTACCTTTGTTTATAGTAGCGTTTATCTAGGGAGTGAATCCTGGTTGTCCACCTGTCTGGCTGAAGACGTTAAACTTAACGCTCCTGGGAGGCAGCCCTGTGTATCTTCTAGCCCAATCGTGTTTTAGTGGCTTTTAGGCTGATAAACTATCTCTTGCGGATCTGTGTGTTAGTTCTGTTTGGGGGTGGGCGCAGCCCATCACTCTCTGTTGCGGTTGTTTGGTAAATAATTATTACGGTCACAAATTTGAGTTTGTTACAATTTTTACGATTTAATAATTATTGCTTGATTTTTAGAATTTTATTTAGACGTCTAATGGTATTTATATTCGCAAGAATATATTTATACATTATCACAAAATTTTCAAAATTAAATTTGAATTATTTCGTGCCCTTCACGCACTCCGAGGGTAAAACTGTCATTTATACTGATTTCGGTAGTGGGAGAAGGTCTAGGGGAAGTTACTTCTCTTTAAATACCCCCGGGTGTCTTCAGAAAAGTCACAAGTCACTTTCAATTCAGAGTCAAACCAAGTCAAACCAGGTCAATAGAAGTCTTCATCCCTTCCAGAACTCGAGTCGAGTTCCTTATAGACCATTCCAATCTCGACTCGAGAATCGAGGCAGACTCGATTTCTCTCTCCTCCAATCTCTCTCGTCCGATATCCAAATTCGATAATTCTTTCAAGATTTTGTTCCTCTTGTTGTCCTCTTCATTTCCATACCAAATTCTTCAAGAATCATGCCTCCTAGAGTTAGATCTAGAGTGATTATCCGCGAGCGCGATTATTCTCGTCTTTTCGACGATAATCGCTTTGGTAGTGGTTTTGTGGAGAGGATTCACGCCCAAGGTTGGGATGTACTCGTTGGCTCCGATTACGAGCCATTTGACCCTCAAATGGTTCGTCGATTTTATGAGTCTATGGAGTTGACCGATGACGGCGTCTTCATCAACTGGGATCCTGCCCATCGTTACCTGCTCACGCCGGAGACTGTATCCTTAGTCACGACGCTCGAGCTTGACGAGGCTCCCCTGCAGCAGGAGGCTGCGCTGGTGACCCCGGACATCATCGAGGCTGTTCTCGTTGATGACCAGGCGCTTCACCGGTATAGCAGTCATATTTCTATCGGTATGTCCTTGGGACGACAAGGACAATCGAGCTATTCTCGGAGGGGATTCATATCCTCCGGCTGCTTCAGGAAGACCTCCACGGCTATTGCATGGTCCGCCAATTTTTTGCCACCATCAGTGGAACTCGAGCTACTTCTGCTCCTTTTCCTAGCCTGGTGATAAATATTTTGCACCACTGGGAGGTGCCTCTTCTTCCTCGTCTGTCTCTGGAGTCTGTCGTCCGACTCGAGGTCTCCAACCCGGGACTGTCTGCATGCAGACAGTTGTTATGGGACCCTCAGGAGGAGGTGCCCATTCAATACAGGCCCGACGACCAGCGGGCGTTTCACCAGCTTCATACCAATGAGGAGCGGTTCCAGCTTCTCTGGAGAGGTATGGGCGAGATTTTGGATGCCATCCAGCGTCGCTTGGACGAAGGCCAGGGGCAATCTCGTCGACGAGGTTGGGAGTTTTTAGTTATTAGCCATTGTATTTTCTTTATGTATTTTGTTTTTGTTTTAGTTTTTGCACTCTTGTATTAAAAATTTCAATCAGTATACTTTATTTCCAAATATTATTGATAGTTGGATTTTTAAATTTTGCAAACTTTTGTCCTTTTCTGAAATTTTTAGCCATTCTTGGGCTTCAATGCAAAAATCTGGACTTGTGGAGTTATTTTAAATATTTTCTGGTCCTAGGGACCTAAGTCCAAATATTTAAAAGAAAGGAGGTTAGTGTTTGATTTTTGGAAACCTTAAGGTTTTAGGCAATTTTTGGAGTCCTATTAGGGTTCAAACTCTTTATTTTTGGCCTATATATACCAAACCTATGTTGGAGGACCGTCACTCAAAAGCCAGAAAACTTTTCAATTTTTTTTATTTTCTGAAATTGGCCCGAACTCGAGTCGAGTTCCTTATAGGCCAAATCAAACTCGAGTCGAGTTTGAACCTGGCAGCGATTTTCTGAGCTCGTTTTGTGTGATTTCTTCTCGGTTTTCGCGCTGGTTTTTGGTATTTTCTCTTTTCTTTTGCAATGGCTAATGTCCAGAATGGGTTGTGGATGCCCGATGGCATGGATATCATCCCCGAGATGGATTTTTCGGGAATTATGGATAGTCCTTATGGAGCTTCTTTTTGGGATGGGATTTTTGACAAAGGTTGGGAAGGTTTTCTTTATGATTATACTGCTGTGTATTCCCCTTCTATGGTAAGAGATTTTTACCATATGTTACCCTTTGCCGACCCTCTTCCCTTTGATGGTTTCCAAGTTCACATCCATGGTTCCCTGGTGGTTTTTAATGTTATTGCCGTCTCTATTGCCATGGGTAACCCTTTTGTCTTTCAACCGGTTGTGCCCTATGATAATTATGTTCGTGATAACCGTGTAGACATCATAGAGACCTACGTTAATCACTTTGGCCCTTGTACCTTCTCCTTCCAACCCGAAGGAGACCCTAGTATTGCACCTACCACTTGCCTTCCTGCTAATATAGCTACTGTTGCTTTATGGGTTTTGCGTAATTTGTTGGGTGTTGAGAAGATGAATTATGTCAATGATAGTACTATGCATGCCGTCGTTGGTATTGTTACAAATTTTTATGCTCTTGACTTATCCACTTCGATTTTAGATGGTATTAGGAATGTATTCATATTTGGTGAGGATAAGCTTGTTTTTCTTACTTCTATCTGTAAGATTATTCTTGAAAGCTATCCTGAGTGGAGGAACAGGTACAATGATTGGACTCACCTTATCCCTATGGATCCAACTCATCGTTTTATCAGGAGAAGTCGCCTATTCACTTCGGTGCCTAACACTAAGTATGTGGAGTTTCCTGCTTTGCATTAGAACATTGATTTTATGAATGAGGGTGAGGGTCCGAGGAATGAGATTAGGGAGGTATTAACTGCTTGTCGTGATAGCTTGGATGGTTTTCTTATAGAACAAGTTTGAAACCAAGAGTATAAAGTAGGATTTCCCTTTCTGTTGACTCAATCCTTTATTTCAGTACATTTTATTTCAGTTGTGTCTTAGTAAGGAATTCCTTGTAATCTCTATGTTTGTGGAGATAATTTTGTTTGGCAGGAATTTATAAAGCGGTTTGAATTTTTAGTACATTCATGGTAATATCTTTCTTACTCGCTCTCTCCTATGCTTAGTATGAGCCTTGAGGACAAGACAATCTTTTGTTTGCGGGTGGGGAAGTATTACAATCCTTTTTGCAAAAGATTTTCAAACTTCTTTTTTCATACTTGTGTAAAAATTCAAATTTTTTGAAAAATCCAAAAAAATCTTTGTTACAAAGTTTTTTTTTTAAAATATAGGATAAGTACACCATCAATGATGAATAAAATGGTTGAATTCTCTCCTTTTCAAGTTTAAGGACATTTATTGCTTCACCAAGTAGTTGAGTCTTATACTACTAAATGCATGAGCATAAGC
Source organism: Aquilegia eximia (assembly GCA_023053565.1). Taxonomy (NCBI): domain Eukaryota; kingdom Viridiplantae; phylum Streptophyta; class Magnoliopsida; order Ranunculales; family Ranunculaceae; genus Aquilegia; species Aquilegia eximia. Next base: position 25,478,458 of record JALIGU010000001.1, read on the forward strand.
ATGACATTCATTTGCATTTATTATAGATTACATGTGCAAATACAACTACACCTTGAGAAACTTGAGGAATAAGTGTGGAGACTTAACCTGAGCTTTTGAGCCTCGTCCTTTTCTTGGAGAGTTATTATGTACATCTGGAGTCAAAAAACTCAACTTCTCAGTTTTGTCTGTTTTTAGTCTCATATTCATTTTTATAGTTAGCCTTGAGATGACAAAAAGTGAGTGTAATATAAACTTGGGTCTTGTAGCTTATTGAAGATGTGATCACTATATCAGTAATTAGAAATGATACAAAGACATTTAGATAAACCCTATTTACCTTAGCCTTCCTTGATGATATTATCCCTTAGGTTAACCATTCTGAGCCTTTCTTGTTACTTAGCCTTTTTCTTAAGCCTATTATCCTTACCCAACTCCATTGTAGGAATAAATACCCTTAGAATGTTTAGGTCCTTTTACCCATTGTTTTTGGAATATGAGGATGATTGTTTATATGGTTACAAGAAGAAAAGAGAAATACATAGAAATCTCCAAACTAGTGAGATAAACCAAATATTGAAAATCAAAAAGTTTGAAGAAATTCCAGAAAAAACTAGAATCTTCCAAACCATTTCAAATCCAAAAAGAAAGGAAGATTCCAAAATATTGGCTAGAGCTTCATGGAAATTTTCTCAAAAGAAGATGAGAAACACTTTGTAACGACCCGTACCAACTTTAGGGGTATTTTAGTAATGTTACGTATAGCCTACGACCACGATTAAATTTAATATAATCTTAAGCGATTGGTTTAGATAATGGAGTGTATTTTATTAGGAAAATATATAAAAATAAGAACCAATATACGGGAAAAACTTAATACATAGTTTCGAAATTTTGTAAACTCGACGTAAATATAATAGTTTATTTTACTATTTAATAAAAGCCGTTTTATTATTATTAGTAGTATGGACTTATGGGCTTTACGACCGAACACGACGAAAGCATAAATGGGTTCAGATGGACCAACTTAATTAAATGAGATTTTATTAAACTTTGGGGCAACTTATTAAAGTACTCCCAAGACCACTAGATCATGTGGGGTTATGTTGCATGGATATACATCAGGGTGTGTTGACACCTCCTACTTGGACTTTGATTGATCCTTGATTAACCTGTATAGTGTGAAAGGTAAAGAGAACCAGTTAGCTCAACATTTGGCTAAGATCAGCTCACATTATTTTCTGTATTGAAACTATACTAGAAAGAAGAGAGAGAAGCTCACCTGGGTTGAAGTAATCTGCCCATGTACCGATCTTGATTAACTGCCATGAAGCAGATATGAATGGAAGGAGTAGAAATAAGAGAATAGGGATGGAACAAATCTTTCGGTCGGAAGTATCGGACATTAGATCAGCAACTTATCTTTGGACTAACTTAGGTAACAGTTTCTTTTCTCCTACTTAGAATAAATTTGCATATACACAAACTGGAACCTTAATTATTTGAATGTTATCATGCCTTTAGAACTTGATTTAGCTATATATATATATATATAGCCTCCCATTTTAGTAACATGTATTTTGACTTAGATTCTTGTTCATGGGTGTTATCAAAGCCTAACTTGAATTAAGGGAGATGACCAACTTAATTAGCAAACTAGTATAGCTGATTTTCTTTAATTTATTTTATTAATCAAGTGCTCAAGAAAGTGGCAGCCTTGGAATTTCAAGGAAAAATATAAAGAGAAATAGAAAGAAGGTGATGATAGAATGACATCTGGAATAGAGAGTACTTTGTAGTTTTAGTGGCTATGATCGACACACTTGCTTAGGGTAAGATCTAATTAAACAAAGTACACAGTGTGTGGTTCCCCAAATATTTAACAACTTTGGTGGCTTGCATGATCAATTTGGTAATAGGAATTGGATGCCAATCACGAGAGATGGACATTGGACTACTTTTGGTATTTGGATTTGAACGTGATATTCAAGAGCGAGCAAGAGGTAGGGACTTACATTTCTTTTATACTGTTTTTCATGTGTCATATTTTAAATGTTGCAAATTAATTGATATATTATTGATGATAAAAATGCATGCATGGTTTTGTTTGGTATATATAGATTACTCGTGGTTTATCCATTATAGTTTTTATTAAAGTGATTGGTTATAGATATCATGTTTTAAACTGGAGTTATGAAAGCAGTATATGTATATTGAAATGGTTTTATAAACGGATTTCTCGATAAATCTTTTTCCAATGGTGGAAAAGATTTGGTTTTGTAATGCGGGGCAAGGAAACCCGATTGTAATGTATAACTGGGATGTGTGAGGTCCCTAGATTGATGGAAATATTGATCTGGTATGCTGTCACGATTATGGCTGTGGCCCGGTTAGGGTAGCCAACTGTACGGATCATATTTGATTATGGTTGTGGCCCGGTTAGGGTAGCCATGGATATTGTTTAAATCTGGGGACTCACCACACATTTAAATATATGGTATATATAGTTAATATATAATGAGGTCGTTTCGAGAGGGACCTGTGAATTCCTATAATGAATAAGTTGTTGTCATATTCCGGAGACGGCAGTTCATTCTAGGATGACATCTACGGTGTTCACCTTTAGAAGGTGAATGGGCCGCCTTCTAGAGAGATACATTAGAGATGTATCCGGGAATTCCTTTTCACCATTCCAGACCACCATTCATGTAGTGGTACGTTGTTGATATATTAGTTCAGATGAGGCTACATGTTACCTCGATGAGGTTTAGACGCAAGGGGTGAGAGTTAGTCCACTCCTGAACGTGTGTCAAGATCCTGTGCAGTCTGCAGTCGTCGAACGGTTGACCACCGTAATCCAGGGATTCCTCGTATCAGGAATCGTGGTCAAAGGCCCACCTGAGCCTAAATAGACGGGTTTAGTGTTCTGGGAACACAATAACGGTAATACAGTCACCCCACCGAAAATCAGGAAATAACGGTGTAGGTTCACACTGGTAAGTACTGAACCAAGAGATTGCCTGCGACCGGGGCGGTATAGCGGTCGTACCTCATCATTCTAATAGGATGCAGCTACCCAACTTATTGTATGGATTCGTGGTTAGTATGATTACTATAAAAGTTAAAGGTTTTGGTTTAAAAGTGTTTACTTATCAAATTACTTGTGTATTTTATTATTACAGTTAAAACCTGCATTATTTCAACTGTTTCGTATGGTTAGTCGTCATGCATGATTAGATAGTATTTTGGAAATGTGAGTCACTACTGAGCAAGTGGAAATGCTCACCCTATCATTAACCCCTTTTCAGTTAAACAGTTGCTCGAGGATAGATCGATTCAGCAGATATGGTTGTGCGGAGGTTACAGAGGGTATGGTTATAACTTCCGTGTGATAGATGTACTTAGTTAATATGTGTATAGAAGTGATCACAGTTTGTATTATTATGTATTGTATTAAGTTATGTATTTTTAAAGCCAATTATATATATGAATATCATTCAGAATCTGGTATTATTATATATTTATCAGGGGTTGGGTTATTCTAATGCCTCGAGATCTGACATTGAGTCATGGGGATTCGTGTTATGGTTTTGGGGCGTTACAAACATGGTATCAGAGCGCCACTAGTAGATCCGTCTGGGATTTGTTAGGAGATACTAACCACTAGTATTAGGCGCGTATGGGGATGAAAAATCTATAACTAAAAATAATTAATAAAATTGTAAAGACTAAATCTTATTTTTGTCTATTGTAGTCTTATGTGTATTTCTAGTATTATATTAGTTTCGTATAGATACCTTTCGATCTATGGTGCCAGTGAATTGCATATTGATTTTCCCCGCTTGAACTAGCTCTTGATATTCGGGAGCCAACCCAGCGAAGTTAACAGATGGAATACTAGAATTTGTGGATTGACTAGATCTAGATGATTTGGGAAAGCTTGGGTTTAGATTTGATCTGTTAATATGTGCATCTATTGGGGATTATGATAATACTATTTGATGTGCAGTTTTATTTGGTAGTTATATTAAGATAAGAGAATCGTCATTTGATGTCATTCTTTGAAGGGTGTTTGATTTTCAATGAAATTTGGGAAAATTAACTTGATCTTGATGATTATTGATATACAGTTATGAAAGGAGATTCTTTTGGGAAGTTATTTTGACCAGTTATAATATTTTGAAGTCTCGAGGCTGCAAAAATCTGTTCTGTTGCTTGACATATATTTTTTGAATTTGTGGAATATTAGGAGACAGTTCATAACTGAAATTTTAGATAAAAAAGTTAGTAGTTTACTATTGTTATATTGAGTGCTTCTTTAAGAAAGTAGTCTATGAAATAAGATATTATGGAAAAATTTATTAGAGATATTTTGAAGATTTTGAATATTATTTGAGGATTATGCATTATATTGTTTCTGGTGGCTATAATCGAAAGAATTTGTTATAAGCAGAGTATAGTGATTTTGATAGAGTCCCGTAAGACTTGGGAACTGATCTAAAGACCCATTCCATTATAGGTATGTCTATAATACAGAGTAACCGAGATTCGTGAAGACTAGAATCTATTAGAGGAAAATTTCCTATTGTTAGGATTTGTACAGGTGTTATTCCGCGCCATGGGAATTCTGTATTATCTGTTATACTGTCTAGTATGTTATATTAGACTACCTTGATGTATATACTTATATAGGTACATATGATTTCACCTGTAATTATTGTGCATAGGGGATAAATATTATTACTGTATGTAAATTTTGTGTATGTTTTGCAAACCATATAGTCTACTACATATTATAGTTATATCAGCTGTCAGGGGTTAGAATATACGATTATATATCACTACATGATGAGTTTGTAGGTAGAGTATGGATAATTATTTTGGAGACTTATGGAAGAAGGTCAATCTTTTAAGGTATACTCTAGTACTCTGAGATCATTTTATGTAGAAAGTTAACAATGGTCTATTCATTCTTTACTAGACAGATAGTTTGGGATTATCAATATTATATGATGGTGGGATATGAATGGTCTTAATTCTAAATGATTACAGTGATTAAGAAATGATCCTGACCTTGTGATTTAGTTTTTGGAAAAGAAAATTGGAAGCTTAGGGCAATAATGATTTGATTCCTTATAGTGAAATATTTGACGATATACGTTTTAATTGGCTTAAGGTTTGAAATGATATTTGGTGGTTTAATATGTGAACGGCGTAGCTGTTAAGGATTTTATGTTAATCTCTAAGACGCCTATAGAACACAGTTACTGAATAATTTTGAGGAATACTAAATAATTGTATTCAATAGGCTTGTTAAAGAGAATTAACTAATTGATATTGTAGTCTGTCTTGAGAAGATTTTAAAACATGAGTTTCATTTGAAGAGATAAAAAAATTATGGAATATGGGACTTTGGGAATTTCATCTTACTTTACTAGTTATATACAGAACAAACTTTGGAGCTATATGAGAGCCTTAGTGAGGTATGATATTTGATTGTATATTATAGCTAGTTATGTGATTTATATATTTTAAGATATTTAAATATGATATTCTATTTATATACGGTGATACACCTTATTATATAGCTATTTGATTCTTAGGCTTGTGGCTAATATAATATATGTGTATTAGTCCTGTTATGTGCTTATATATTTTTGGATTGTATAGGTTAGAGATATAGCCTTTTAGCAAGCATAGGTTTTAGTAAGGAGTACGTAAGCTAGATTTTATGGATGGTAGGCAATTGTGGGACTTTACCATATGATAACTCTAGCAGTGTAGGTAAGTTAGTACAAATGGTTGTATTGCCAGTTAAGGAAAACAACTATTGTGCTTTGATTCACTTGTTAATCATTTGGAGAAGTCCATATCATTTCCTTCGGAGTAACTATTAAGCTTTGGGGTTATAAAAGAGTGATATGAACCCTAATACGGGTATCGGTTATGGAAGTACAATCATTTTTATTGGGAACTTAGAGAAGTGATTTATTGAGGTTGATCTAAATCTTAGTAGTTTGTACGATCTAAACATATAGAAATATTTGATGCATTTAAGGATATTGAATGGATTAGGATTTTGAAGTGAATTTTTACAATCTGGTAATCAATATTAATATACATGTATGTCGAGTTAACAGAAAAGTTTGGATTGATGACCAGTCACTATTTTTTTATGTTAATTGGAAGACTTATTTATGGAAGCTTTGAAAATGGCGACTTTGGCAAATTTTTGTGGTATAGTAATCTTCTGTAAATCTTTTGACGATGTGAAATTTTGGCGAATATCAATATATTAATCCTTAGGTTTGTGAATCACTGTAAGGAGTATACCATATCATGTTTTTTGTTGTGAAAATTTTGGGTATATATTTATCGACATCTTGTTTGGCATTTAAGTTGAGACGTTAGTTGGTGAATCGTCTTTTACCTGTAGTAATTTCTGTTTTGGTGTTTTTGGTGTATGCCTATCACAATCCTCTGAGTGTTGGTACTATGGATAAGAAGTTATATCTATATAGTACGATTTATGGAGATAGTATTAACTTTTGAGATTATATATAGGTATATGTCAACCTGTTTATTTCATGTATATATTTCATGTGTAGATACATGAATTCTTGAAGATTTTTTAGCTGTTTGATTTAAGATTCCTAATATCCTAAAAGTGCAATAATGGTTTAAGTATTGGGTTATTGGAGATCATGGACATGTACAATTTGGGGAAGCTTAGTTTTGTTTACTGATTCTAATTTCGAGGACGAAATTTCTTTTAAGGTTTATAGGATGTAACGACCCGTACCAACTTTAGGGGTATTTTAGTAATGTTACGTATAGCCTACGACCACGATTAAATTTAATATAATCTTAAGCGATTGGTTTAGATAATGGAGTGTATTTTATTAGGAAAATATATAAAAATAAGAACCAATATACGGGAAAAACTTAATACATAGTTTCGAAATTTTGTAAACTCGACGTAAATATAATAGTTTATTTTACTATTTAATAAAAGCCGTTTTATTATTATTAGTAGTATGGACTTATGGGCTTTACGACCGAACACGACGAAAGCATAAATGGGTTCAGATGGACCAACTTAATTAAATGAGATTTTATTAAACTTTGGGGCAACTTATTAAAGTACTCCCAAGACCACTAGATCATGTGGGGTTATGTTGCATGGATATACATCAGGGTGTGTTGACACCTCCTACTTGGACTTTGATTGATCCTTGATTAACCTGTATAGTGTGAAAGGTAAAGAGAACCAGTTAGCTCAACATTTGGCTAAGATCAGCTCACATTATTTTCTGTATTGAAACTATACTAGAAAGAAGAGAGAGAAGCTCACCTGGGTTGAAGTAATCTGCCCATGTACCGATCTTGATTAACTGCCATGAAGCAGATATGAATGGAAGGAGTAGAAATAAGAGAATAGGGATGGAACAAATCTTTCGGTCGGAAGTATCGGACATTAGATCAGCAACTTATCTTTGGACTAACTTAGGTAACAGTTTCTTTTCTCCTACTTAGAATAAATTTGCATATACACAAACTGGAACCTTAATTATTTGAATGTTATCATGCCTTTAGAACTTGATTTAGCTATATATATATATATAGCCTCCCATTTTAGTAACATGTATTTTGACTTAGATTCTTGTTCATGGGTGTTATCAAAGCCTAACTTGAATTAAGGGAGATGACCAACTTAATTAGCAAACTAGTATAGCTGATTTTCTTTAATTTATTTTATTAATCAAGTGCTCAAGAAAGTGGCAGCCTTGGAATTTCAAGGAAAAATATAAAGAGAAATAGAAAGAAGGTGATGATAGAATGACATCTGGAATAGAGAGTACTTTGTAGTTTTAGTGGCTATGATCGACACACTTGCTTAGGGTAAGATCTAATTAAACAAAGTACACAGTGTGTGGTTCCCCAAATATTTAACAACTTTGGTGGCTTGCATGATCAATTTGGTAATAGGAATTGGATGCCAATCACGAGAGATGGACATTGGACTACTTCTGGTATTTGGATTTGAACGTGATATTCAAGAGCGAGCAAGAGGTAGGGACTTACATTTCTTTTATACTGTTTTTCATGTGTCATATTTTAAATGTTGCAAATTAATTGATATATTATTGATGATAAAAATGCATGCATGGTTTTGTTTGGTATATATAGATTACTCGTGGTTTATCCATTATAGTTTTTATTAAAGTGATTGGTTACAGATATCATGTTTTAAACTGGAGTTATGAAAGCAGTATATGTATATTGAAATGGTTTTATAAACGGATTTCTCGATAAATCTTTTTCCAATGGTGGAAAAGATTTGGTTTTGTAATGCGGGGCAAGGAAACCCGATTGTAATGTATAACTGGGATGTGTGAGGTCCCTAGATTGATGGAAATATTGATCTGGTATGCTGTCACGATTATGGCTGTGGCCCGGTTAGGGTAGCCAACTGTACGGATCATATTTGATTATGGCTGTGGCCCGGTTAGGGTAGCCATGGATATTGTTTAAATCTGGGGACTCACCACACATTTAAATATATGGTATATATAGTTAATATATAATGAGGTCGTTTCGAGAGGGACCTGTGAATTCCTATAATGAATAAGTTGTTGTCATATTCCGGAGACGGCAGTTCATTCTAGGATGACATCTACGGTGTTCACCTTTAGAAGGTGAATGGGCCGCCTTCTAGAGAGATACATTAGAGATGTATCTGGGAATTCCTTTCCACCATTCCAGACCACCATTCATGTAGTGGTACGTTGTTGATATATTAGTTCAGATGAGGCTACATGTTACCTCGATGAGGTTTAGACGCAAGGGGTGAGAGTTAGTCCACTCCTGGACGTGTGTCAGGATCCTGTGCAGTCTGTAGTCGTGGAACGGTTGACCACCGTAATCCAGGGATTCCTCGTATCAGGAATCGTGGTCAAAGGCCCACCTGAGCCTAAATAGACGGGTTTAGTGTTCTGGGAACACAATAACGGTAATACAGTCACCCCACCGGAAATCAGGAAATAACGGTGTAGGTTCACACTGGTAAGTACTGAACCAAGAGATTGCCTGCGACCGGGGCGGTATAGCGGTCGTACCTCATCATTCTAATAGGATGCAGCTACCCGACTTATTGTATGGATTCGTGGTTAGTATGATTACTATAAAAGTTAAAGGTTTTGGTTTAAAAGTGTTTACTTATCAAATTACTTGTGTATTTTATTATTACAGTTAAAACCTGCATTATTTCAACTGTTTCGTATGGTTAGTCGTCATGCATGATTAGATAGTATTTTGGAAATGTGAGTCACTACTGAGCAAGTGGAAATGCTCACCCTATCATTAACCCCTTTTCAGTTAAACAGTTGCTCGAGGATAGATCGATTCAGCAGATATGGTTGTGCGGAGGTTACAGAGGGTATGGTTATAACTTCCGTGTGATAGATGTACTTAGTTAATATGTGTATAGAAGTGATCACAGTTTGTATTATTATGTATTGTATTAAGTTATGTATTTTTAAAGCCAATTATATATATGAATATCATTCAGAATCTGGTATTATTATATATTTATCAGGGGTTGGGTTATTCTAATGCCTCGAGATCTGACATTGAGTCATGGGGATTCGTGTTATGGTTTTGGGGCGTTACACACTTCTTCCCAAAAGAAAAATTCCAAAAATTACCGAGTTACTGATCTCATTAAAAACAGGCTTACCACCAAATTTTTAGCCTACCAAAAAATAATTCCAAAAATTTCTCCATGTGCTATTATTACAAATCACAAGTGTTGAAGGCCCGAATGTTCCAAAAATATCTCACAAAAGTCTTTTCCATTTCTAGCCCTGTCCTAAGCCAAGTTACAACCCATTACTGTCTTTTGTAGATCTAAGCTGATATGGTAGGATGTGGCGAGTAAGTGAAAAGGTGCTAAGGTGAAAAACCCGACATCTCAAGCAAGGCTAATTTTTTCATTCTTTGAGACTAAGTTCAGTCCACTACACTAGTCCGTTCTTTTTGATATATGTGAGATAATTGTTCATCTTCCTTCCTCACATAGAGGTAAAATGATAAACACCATCTCTGAGTGACTTTATTTCTGAGTGTATGATTGTGAGCCAGAAGTCAATGGTGATTTAAGACCCGTGGTAGCATGGGTACATCCCTGTCTTCAATGCATTTGAAACCGTTATGCTTGGTTTATATTTTAAATTTTATTCATGCAATTATAGTATGTTATCTCATATAAGCGGTTTTGCAATATTTATCCTTATCCTTGATATAACCATTTCTGAGGTAAATGGTAGAAATTTCGATTCTTTAGATTAGTCATTGTAGTAAGTTTGTGGGTATCTTCTCTGGAAAACCCTCAGGAGACTATAACTCCTCCACTTGGGAAATCCTTATGGTTGAAAGCCTTGATGCATATGGTTAATGCAATCACCTTAGTTTTACTTCTCTTTTGAGTCCTTAATTCTTTTCTTTTCACCTTTGCTTGAGGACAAACAAAGTGTTGTTTGGGGGTATTTGATAAGTCCTTAAAAGTGTATATTTATCCCCCGAATAATACCTTGTTTGTCTAGCACTTAGATTATATTATTGTGTTATATTTATTGATTAGTGCTTTCTTGTTTATTGTGTAGGTTTTATGATCCGAAATGCGAATATTGTGTTAAAGCCCGCGAAAAGTCAAGAAAAACAAACAAAAATATGTTATTTGCACAAGAGAAGGAGGATTGATATTTGCACCCACAGATCTACTGAGGACACCCCATGGTCAGACCAGTTGACTTGACTTTATGTCAAAGTGGGGCGGTCAAAAGCTCAGCCCAAACCGGGTCCTATTGGAGCCCACAAGTCAGAATTTCTATTTAGGGCTTTATTTAAAGTCCAAACTTAAAAATGCTCTACAATGAGATCCAGAAGTCTGATTTGGGCCCATGAGCTATCAAATTGAAAGTCTTGGTCCAAGCTACAACTTAAGCACAAGAGAATTAAGTTTTGATAAAGACCTAATGCCTCTAGAAGACCAACAGCAGCAGCCACGAATTTGACCTAATTTGGAAGTCTTTGCATGCAAGTATTCTACTTTGTATTTTCTATATAAGAGAAGTAGTAGCTAAGGTATAGGTATCTTTTAGAATCATATCTTTTAGATCAAGAGTTTTTCATAGAAAGAGGATAGAGAATATTTGTGAGAGAAAGTTCTTCTTCTTCTTCTTTGTATCAAACTCAATTCATATCAATCAAATCAAATCACTTTACTTTATGATATTTTATTATTTATTTATTTATTCCATGGTGTCATCATCAAGGATGAGTAGCTAAATCTTTTTAGGGGGATGGTTGAAGCACTCTAAAGCACCATGTTTGTTCTTATTGTTCATTGCGATTCAAAGTTCGTAATGCTTATTTATTTCTAATTCACGATATGAGGTAAGCATGATTATTTGCATGTTATTGTTATCCATGATGTTAAAATACTATTGTTAGGGTTTAGGGAGACCTAGTTTTAATGGTTTTATTTATATTGATTAAAGGTGTGTAGTGAAATAACTGAGAGGTGATTATTGCATATCTGCAGTTGATATCTTTTATTGGAACCCTTTTGTAATTAAGTCAAATAGCAGAGAGGTGATGATTTAGTTTTGAATAATATGTTAAGTTAATTAAATTGAATAGCTGAAAGGTGACGTTTTGATTAATAAGACATATTCAATAGCATGCATAAGAGAATCCCGTTTTAATTGAGTGGAATAGCTGAGAGGTCTACTTGATTATTATAGGTATTGATTATTGGTCAAATAACTAAAAATGACAACAACGTTTTCAACAATTTTCACTTTTAACAATGTATTACAAATCATAACAACCAAGTGAATTTTCATTACACTCGATAACAACTATGTTTTCTTCCGGTACCAAAAGCCGGTGACCAGTCCACATGATAATTGTATAAACTGATATGTCAATAAAAAATTAAAAACAAAATACACGTAATCAAATAAAAATATTATATCAAGGACAATAATTAAGAATTATATATTGTTATGCCCCAAATCATACAATTTTTATTATCAAATTAGGGTTTTTATGACTAAAGTATGTAAATTTATGTAAATTTAGGGATTTTTATTATAGTATTATATTAACGAAATTGATTCTCTTAAGTAGAATAATAAATCATTATACAATTTATACAATTTTATGACCTAAATCACACTATTGATTATGTGTTTTTTTTTTATTATTATTGATAGGTTAATTCTACAATTGCCACGTGGACAGGTCATCGGCTTCAGATACCGGAGCAAAACATGGTTGTTATCGGGTGTAATAAAAATTCACTTGGTTGTCATGATCTGCAATACATTGTTAAAAGTGAAAATTGTTGCAAACGTTGTTGTTATTTTCAGTTATTTGACCATTGATTATTAGTTGGAATAACCGAGAGGTGACTAATTAATTATCATAGATTGAACATGAAGGAACAATATGTTATGTTTGCATGATTTAGTTTGTGGATACCAATTCTTCCCCCTTTGTCATCATATATCTTCTTTACATCTCTACCATATTCTTAAGTTAGGGTTTACTTATTATTATTGCCTGTAGGAAGTTAGAATCAATCTCAATATTGTTTGTTGATTCTCTTGGTGTTTCTTAACCATTGTTTTTTATTGTGTTTGAGCTAAGATCTCCCCCTCTGAGGTGGGTACAACCCTCGCTTGTTACTTGTCTACTTTGATAACCAATTTATACAGGCACAAGAAGGAAAATCTAGAAACATATAATCTTTTGATAGAGGTTAGAGATTAACACTTTTTGGCCTCTATCAATTTCTCACAAGGTTCATGATAGGAGTGCCACTAGCTTTTGGCTAGATAAGTGGTGTTGTGATACATCCTTGGCTATAAAATTCCCTCATCTATACCACCATGTGGCGCATAGAAATGGCTCGGGTAAAGATCACTATTCTGAGAATGAATGGAAAGTCCAAGTGAGAAGAAGGAGATTAAGAGGTGAAGAAATCCAAGAGATGGTCGACCTTAATGCAATCCTAATCTCTAAGCATTTGTCTCTAGGCAAGGACGAATGAGAATGGTTGTTGACTAAGAATAAGATTTTTATAGTGAAGTCATTCTATGGTGATCTGCTCAAGCAAGACCGTGAGTATTTACCACGCATAGAGACCTTCCCTTTCAAAGAGGTCTGGAAACCCAACATTCCGACGAATGTGAAGTTCTTTACTTGATCTCTGGTTTGGGAAAGACTTTTAACCAAAGATAAATTAGTGGCGCGAGGTATGGTGGTTCAAAATGTTTGTGTTCTCTGTGGCTGCTGTGAGGAATCCATTGATCATCTATTTTTCCGATGCTCGACATCCCTGAAGATTTGGGGGCTATTGCTCAGTCATTTAGGAAGGATGGACGAAATAATGGAGAATAATGGTGCAGGGAATTTTCTGGTGAAATGGCCCCAATTGAACAATCGTGGTCTTAGTGCTGCAATCTGGGATATCCTTTCGTATGCGGAGTGCTTTGGGTTATCTGGCACACAAGGAATTCTATCATTTTCGAGAATGCAGTGTTCGAACTCACTGGAGTGCTGAAGACAATTAAGGTTACTCTCTGGTCCTGGCTCGATATAATAGGGGAAAAATTGATGTCAAAGAAAACTACAGGATTTCGGTGTTGTTTGACGATTGGGATTGGTTGGTGGTCGATAAGTGGTGAGGATCTGTGGCACGAAGCAGGGGACTTATCCTTTGTTGTTTCTGTGTTGCTCGGGTGAAGAAGATAGCTTAGTAGGTCTGGGTTCGGGTTGACTCGCCCCAGCGTTATGTTGGGCCTGTTTGGTCTCAATGGCCCAACCCTGTAGGTCTATGGGGTTATTTCTTTTTCTTGTATAACCCTCTTGTTGTACTGTAATACTGTAACGCTTTGAGTTGAATGGAATATTTCTACCATTTCAAAAAAAAAAAAAAGCTTTCTCCATATATTTTCTTTGGGGTATTTAGGTTTTAGTACATGTAAATAATAGGTGATTTAGATTTAAATGCGATTTAATGTTGTAATTAGGGTTTGGTACAAAGTCAGAGAAGACTAACCATGGACTATTGGTTGATTGTCAAAATTTTGAAAGTACCATTACTACCCCTGCACAAGGGGAACACGTGATAATTAAAATCAAACTAAAAACTAACTACCACCTCTCTCTCTCTCTCTCTCTCTCTCTCTCTCTCTCTCTCTCTCTCTCTCTCTCTCTCTCTCTATATATATATATATATATATATATATATATATATATATATATACTAGTTGTACCCGTGGCTTCGCCACGCTAGTATCAATAAATTTGTAAATCTTTTCACTCAATTGTTCCTGTAGAAAGAATAATTATAATAGAAAGTGGTAAAAGATTGTCAATAACAATACAATGCACACAACCTTAGAATGGAATAATTATAACAAATTATTTTTTTTGGTTTTTTTATAAAACGAATTATAAATATAATTTGACATTTTATACTTGTACTAAATGAAGTTCATACAATGCTTATATTAAAACTATGTGATCTACAATGATTAATTTATTGATTCTTAGTTTCAACTAATTTTCATCATTTTAGAACCACAATTGTTTTTTAATTGTTGTTAAATATGAAATCTTAGCAATAAAAGATTTTTTGTTCATATTTTATGATAAAAAGAAAATAAAATCTTGCATTTTTTTTACACTTGATTTTTTTTTCTAAAATCTAGGCACTTGATTTTAATTAGGGCCACATTGTCTTCACCAATGTTTGTTGGGGTTTTTAGGTTTTGGGGCATGTAATAACAATGCCCTTCACCTATGCACTTCACCGATGTTTATTTAGTAAGATGAAAGTAGTAGTCATATGGGAGGAACGCTGCTCATTATGACTAAGGCCTATATTATATCCTGAAAAAACTCCCATGGCACCCAGTTTTACAACATGGACAATAACAAACTTAAGTTAGGCATATGCCATGTAACTGGAGGTCTTATTTTTCGCTAAAAGAAAACCTCAAATTAAAAAAATAAAATAAAAATAAATAAATAAATCATAGGTCTTACAAAAGATAGACATTCAGATGGTGGCCTTACATCAAAATCAAATTTGGCCCAATATACTATGTGCTTGAATACATCTCCGACACCACCTCAACTCAGGAAAAATAAAGCAATTAAATATATTTAAGTCATTATTCAGACCATAGGAACCGTTCTACTCTTCTAACCTAGATCGCATTCAGATTTTGAGCATCTAATGGCAGATTGGTAGTATCTATCCAATATAACATTGTGTAACACATGGCTGGTGATTAGAAGAGTTCCCACTTTAGCAGCTACTACTTCAACATATTATGCATCTTCACTTCTGAATTTTTTGTATCCACCCATGGAAGTTGAATTGCACAATGTATAAGTATCTCATGCATAATAGCCTTCCTTTTCATTTTGAATACACGGGCAACCAACTCAGGACGATCAGTTGCACTTTGTCCTGCTAAAAGTTCATTTTGAATCTCAGGCCATTTTGGATTTGCTGTTACTGTCATGAAAATATCTGGATGTTTGAAAAACCTTGTTATTGCCATGGAGTCTTGGTATATGTCTTGGACTTCCAATGTGAGAAGAAGGTAGAATAAATCTTTTGCCAATTTGTGAAGGATTATCGCCATTGATAACTATATCTGATAAACCACCGTAAACTTCACAACGGAGTTTTTCTTGGTTGGTTCTAATATAGTTTAGCTTGTTTTGTTCATATGACGCCCATGTATCCACTATAAATTCTTGAAACAAAGGACCAGCCAAAAATAAGGACGAAAATTCTGTAATTCTATCAAACAGTCGATAACGAAAATACTCCCGTTGTGTCAACCTGTGTTCATCGTCTTCGTCTGTATAAAATTTTTGGTTTATTACATCCCAATGTTTCATTTCAGGAGACCTACCCATATCACCTTCTGGAAATTACAAAACGTAGTGGGAAGGTAAATATAGTGGATGGCATTCACTAATTCTTTCTAAACGATTACTCTTCAAATGAAGGACAATGTCTCGTTTGTTTGCCTTTTCAGTACCATCTCCTAGTAAAAGTAAACAAATGTCATCTGAAGTTGGAAGATTATATCGTCTTGGATCAGTACCGGGCATAAAAGCTAACCTTACAGGTATATTCTGGTTTTCTTCATCATTAGCTTCTCTAAGTATTTCGTACGCGGACTTGTAGATTTTGCATAACTTTTTTTCTTCCAACAAAGTGTCTTGAATAATCTTTAAAACTTCTGGATCCAAGTGTGTGTTGCGTTTCTTCCTATATTCTAGTGCTTCATTTGGATCATAGATGTACAATTGTGAATAACATGGATCATTTGCTTCCTCTGGCAACAACGAACCAATCCCATGTTTCAACTCACCGTGTATAGTAAAGGATTTTGGATCTCGACCCTTAAGTATGCGGTCATCCATTTTAACACCTAGGCTTGAAAAAGCATTTGCAGCATTATATGATCTGATATTTCCCCTAAAAGATTTTGGACAATGGTCCGGAACCGTTATATAATGATTGTATAGCATGAGGCAATTGAGTTAGGAGTGGCAGTGTAATTTTTCCTTGTAAACAACACATTCCAAACAAAGGTGTATCAACTTTGGACGATGATAATTTTTCAT
Source organism: Aquilegia eximia (assembly GCA_023053565.1). Lineage (NCBI taxonomy): Eukaryota > Viridiplantae > Streptophyta > Magnoliopsida > Ranunculales > Ranunculaceae > Aquilegia > Aquilegia eximia. The sequence continues at coordinate 25,495,165 of JALIGU010000001.1, forward strand.
CGGACCAATGATATGCATAACAAGCACTACAAATAACATCCATTTTACCCAAACTATGTCGTTTATTTGAGACTATAATTTTCTCAGTTGGAATGCTAGTTTCATCTTCTAAGACGGAATCATAATGAAAGTCATATATTGGTTGAGTATCAGTTGATGGGCTTTGTTCTGTTGTTGTAGAATTATCATCGCTATAAATAAAAACATAAGAATAAATATAAGAAAATTTAAAAATTATATAACATGTAAGGAGACAAATATAGTCTATTTGTTTTAAAAAAAAAAACTTAGATTGGAAAAATGAAAAAAAAAAAAAAAAATCAATTAAAAAACCAAGTAAAGCTTAACGACGAGATTTATAAATCTATATTATTATTACAGTGGATAAATTTGTTAAATACAATAATTAAAATATAATAGATATTAAACTTCATAAATATAAATGACAATAACAAAATTAATGCAAGTAGCTTTAAAGATTATATTTTGTTTGAATAATGTTTATAAGCATATGAACAAGATACTATCACTACTTAACTTAATCATCTCATAATATAAATAAATATCTAATATCATTTTTTATAGTTCTCTTTTCATAAATGTATTGAAAAGGGGCAATATTAATATACTTAATAACCATTTAAGAATTGTGATGGGCCATCTCTAATTTACTGGATAAATGGAAAATGACGTGATAATGGAAATGAGTGGTTAGATGCATTATTGATCATTTGATTTGAGTAGGCAGTGGATGATATAATAGAAATTGCTTTATCTAGCTGTCTTTTTTTTTTTTTTTTTTTGTGGAGCTTTATCCAGCTGTTGATGATTATACTGAAATTGTTTGGGTTGTGAAGAATTCCAAAACATCTTAATAACAATAACAATAGAATTGAGTAAGGTTTTATTTCCTATTAAAATCTCTGAATTTTTTTACTAATATTGAAATGTAGCAGGTCAATAGTCCTAACTATAAAATGGCAATTTTCAGGATATCAGATCTAGTACTAAATTTTAAATAAAAAAAATCATAGAACTTTAATTTTTTTTTTTGTAGAAACTAAATAAGAGAAAATTTATACAATTTTATTTTCTTGTTTTGTGTTTTTACAATTTTTAATAAAAATATACAAAAAAGAACAAAGATAAGAATTACTTACTTGATAGACCATGGAGTTATAACTTCATTTTCATGGATAGAGCTTCCAGTTGATGATGGACCACGTGTATAGATAACCTCAATAGTAGGTTGTCTTACATTGTTTGGAGTTAACATTGCAATGCTTATTCCATCCATTGCATATGAGTATGCAGTTCGTTTGGTTTTTTCTTTTTCTCTTCTAGCACGTTGGCTCAAAGTTCTCTTATCTGCTTTTACAATGCTGCATACAATTTTTTAACTTTTTTAATATCTAAAATACATAAATAAATAGTTAAAATAGAAATGACAATTATATGAAACCCTAAATTTAAAATTGTAAAGTTTAACTTACTTTGGATCAACTTCTTCAGTCATATTTGTTTCAATTATTAGTAAATTCGCTTTGGCACGTTCTTTTTCTCGTCTTTTACGTTGACCAAGTTGATAGTTGCTAACTCTTTGATCTTTTCCTTGTTCAGTACAATCCCTACAAATTATACATAATACATGGCAAATGTGAGCAAAATATAGGACAATTCAAATTATGTTCAAAAGAAGTAGTATTTGCTTTTGTATTTAAAGAATGAATTAAATGTGTAAAATGTTGTTTCATGAAAATTTGTTTATAATAACTTACATTGCTTGTATTCCATGAGTTGGTTCTTGTAAGTTTTGGTTTCTTCCACCAATTTTGGATAGTGGGAAATCACTGATATTTGCTTTATCGGAAGAAATTGTTTTGGATTTCCGTGGACGCTTACTGAATTAAAAAAATATATATATGCATGGAATAGATTAGTAATTATTTTACAAAACAAATCCATAAAATGGTAATTATAAATGTAACTCACGCTGGTTGACTTCCTGCAGAAACTGTATCAAACTGTTCTTTTTTTCTTCTTTTATGTTGAGCTTGTTGATTGTTAAGCAAAACCATAATGTTATCCGACACAATGTTATCCCTATATTAAATCAGAAAAAATATTATATATACTTAAAAAGAAAAAGAAAAAGACAATAACATATATTTCAATGTCCTAAAAAGTAAATAATATGATATTGCTTAAATAATATGATTATATTAGTGAATAGTCTCTTACTATATGTTGTTCGATAGTATATTAGTATTTGTAACATCTATAGCAAGATTTTGACATAGTCTGTACAAATATACTCAACACCATTCTGTGTCTTATATTGCACAGTTGAGTAAAATATTTTCCCTAAGGTCCAAACAGTTCCATGAATTATCCAATAATGTTTTACGTAAGGTCCAACACCATTCATTGAGCATTCTAATAAAAAAATGAAGGGTGTGCAATATAAAGTTTTAAGTCTCTTAATCATGATTCCTGACATAATTGTAGGTTGCAAACTGAATGTGATTTTTGGACTACAGCGTCTTACAGAGAAGCTTACTATTTAAAATCTTGAAAATGTAAACAGTAGTACAGACAAACTTAAAATGAAAATTCAAAATTTAAATAATTGAAACTGTTCTGGAATGAACATCAAATAGAAGTTGATGTCCTAGAGACTCTGAAACCAATTTAATATCTCAAAGGTTTGTTTATCATTATGACTCTTACAATACTAATGCTTTGATAAAGACTAATTATAGAGATTAAGTTCTCAAAAACTAATTGCAAAATGTTGGAAAAAAATAAAAATAAAAGTAAATTTGAGTTCTTAAAATTAAATAAGATGATATTTAATGCTCTAACGCTCACACCAGATATGAATCAAAATGTCTCACGACGTTTTTGGAATAAATTTAAATGAATAAGTAAAACTTACACTGGCTCAATTACTGAATTTAGCATTGATTGTGCTCGTTCATTCTCTCTTCTTATGCGGTGCCCTAGCTTTGCCTTACTTATCTCTTCAGTTCCATTTGAAAATATAGCTTCCAATGACTTTGTTTGAGAAGTTGAATCACTGCCATGTAGGTAACATTATAAGCATCATTATTTTATGTTACAAATAATGAAAATTGTTGTTCATGTAATTAAATAAAATAAAAAAATTATATTATCTATGTGCAATCCTTATGCATTGATTTGAAAAAACTTACATAGGTTCAATTACTGAATTTAGAATCGATTGCGCTCGTTCCCTTTCTCTTCTCAAACATTGTCCTTGTTTTGCCTTACTTATCTCTTCACTGTTGGTTGAAGAAGTTTTGCACACTTTTGACAGGTATTTTTTTCTTTGTCATGATTGTGTTCCAGGTACTACATAAACAAAACATAATGAACAATTATTCACAACTTAATAACAACAATATTATGGTAGGTATAATATGCAATTTCTTATATGAAGATGGTACATAAGCAAACTAATGTCAATGGAAAAATTACTGACAAATAAATGGTTATTAAATTACTCCCTTGGAAGATCTCTTTGGCTCATAATATGTTACACATTCGACTTTTACTCAATTCGTTGAAAATGTAATAAACATCAGACCTATTATCTAACCATAGCATGTTTAATTTTCCAATAATTAAATTGCAGTATGTGTCAATAATAACTATATGTAACCAGAATTTTGTTGGTTAGCCTTCCTGGTTACACCATTAAATCATTCATCTAATATTTCTTTCTCAAGATGCAACTTATGCAATGTGTGGGGAGGGGGAGGGGCTCTCGACAGGCGTCAGACATCAGGTCACTCTTTTTAGGGAGAGTTTTGCCATATTAAATAGTGTATGTTATGAACTTAATTTAAGGTCTGTCAAGAGTGCATAAGCTAAAGTCTGAAAATATATGTAGATTGAAGTCTAGAACATAAGATAAAATTTATTACTTCGATCTTTATGATTAATAACGTGAGCAAACAAAGAGCACATACCTATTGAGGGAGAGGAATGATAATAATGAAATATCCTCTTTGATAATGTTAAAGACCCTTGGAAAAAATAAACATATCAGCATGTTTGACTATATTAGCTAGATTGCTACCACGACACAAACCTTCATCTTACTCTTCACTCGTAGATAAGATTAGATTGCAGAAGCTATGTTAGTGGGTTGGTTCTACATCTGTTTGGTGTTATTTTAAGTATTAACAAAAGATAAAAAATTAATATTGTGAAGAACCAAAGAAAGAGAGGGATCAGTTAGTACCATATCTTAAAAGCCCAACCGATGATTTAAACTTAAACCCACGTTAACTTACAATAACTTATATAGAACCAAAAACATTATGATCGAGGAAAACCAAGGGTTCAGATCAGATTTCGGACTCCAACTTGAAATCTAGTCAGTCCAGAAATAAATTTTATATAAGTTTGTCTCCCATAGTTGAGATTGCCTTGTCCCTTAGAAAAAGGCATTCAACATGATTGCCTCATTAATCTGATGTATATGTAAGCAATCACCTAAAACATAATATACTGACTGATTTTAAATTAGAGACTCCCCCTACAAACATCACACGATAAAAAAATAAATTTTTGAATGGGTGGTATCTGAAATAATATCACTGTTGTTCTTTTAATGGGAGGTTTTATTCATCCCAATTAATTATTTTTTAATTACGTCATAAACAAAGAGTATTCATAATTCCGATTCCATAAGAAGTAATAAGATTCATTACTTTGATTTCATTAGAAAATTAAGAGAATGAGTAAGTGGTAAAAAGAGAAGGAATAGAGAGATTACCAGTGAAGAGGAGAGTTGTTAGAGCAATCACCAGTCGCCAAATTGAACAGAGAAGAAAACCTGAAGAAGACAATGTAATATATCTAAGCAGCCACATGTCTATCTAAGATTTTCTGTATGACAGTAAAAAAGTGGTATAAAGAGAAGAAAATGAAGAGAATAAGGAAAAAGGATTACGTTTAAGAGAGAGGTTTTGAGATCACAATATCAAGTACGCTTTGGGTTATATACTTGATTCGTTTCCAACCCAAGAGTTTTAATATTAGGAGAGTTCCTCAATAGTTCCACCAACAGCTGAACATTAGAAAAGTGCTCGCGATTCCAATTTGTAAGCTTTAAATACTTCAGATTGTGGTATTCAAAATGTTACACTATAAGGTGATCCTGCGACTTTGGTTTAGTCTGTGAGGAAAAAATTAAGATAAAACGAATTAGAAAATGCTCCATAGATAGCAGAAGTTTCTTTCGAGAAAAACTTGATAACATGGAACTCAACAGCATGGTCTTTTCCTATGCACTACATTCAATCTTTTTGCAAGCACTACATTCAATCTTTTCCTAAGGCTTGAAGCATGTTTGGCTTAACACCCTCCCTCAAGTTAAGCATGAGTGGACGAATGGTTAACTTGTCTCTTAGGTGCTGAAATATTGGTGAGCTTAATCCCTTAGTAAAAATGTCGGCCAACTGATCCTTGGTAGAGATGAACTTGACATCAAGCTGTTTTTGTGCAACCCGTTCTCGGACAAAATGGTAATCGATTTCAATGTGTTTTGTGCGAGCGTGAAACATGGGATTTGAAGTGAGATAGGTAGTTCCCAAATTATCACACCATAATGTAGGTAAAGGTAAAGAAACACTAAACTCTTTTAAAAGTGATTGAGCTAATCCCCGATATTCAGCCTTTGTGCTAGAGCGAGAAACACTTGATAGCATGGAACTCAAGAGCATGTGAGTCAGAGCCTATACTCTATAGTCAGACGATCTGTACATTTTTAAGACTGGGCATGGCATTTTGATAGAACTTAGAACTATTGTAGATGTTATAGGGTAATCAAGCAACTACCAAAGGAATCAACCTTAAACTAAAGCTCAGCCTTATATTAAATGCAAATGATCTATACTTTCTTATGACTGGGTACAAGACTTTCATAGCTTAGAAGTACAGTATTGTAAATCCCATGCACATAACAGTTTCAAGGTTCATAATGTTTATGAAGTATGAACACAGTGCAAGAAGAAATGAAATCTTCAACAAAATCAAAAAATAATCAAAATCATGGAAAGCAGGAATATAAAATAGACAATCCACAAATTTGAACTCAACTGCTTCATGTTTAATATCATAGAAAGAATAACTGACCTGCCTTTTTTTGGTTTAGTCTGTGAGAAAAAAAAATGATATAAAACGAATTAGAAAATGCTACATAGATAGCCGCAGTTTTATTGTTCAACACATTCAGTTTCTTTCGAGCAAAGATATATTAACAACCCACCTGTGGCATAAATTAAGTTTCATAGCTTCGTTTTTCGTAGCAGTAAGTGTAGCGAGGTTATGCTTTTAGAGTTTTTTAAGTACAACAATCTACTAAAGGTGCATCAATAATACATATCAAGCAAAGACAGATTGATAAATGGCAAGATTGTAAGTCTATTCCTACTCTTCATGCTATAATGCTACCGAATTTCCAAACACAAATTATATTTTTTTCTTACGTTATGTCTCGAAAATTTATTTAATCAATACTTTAAATTGAAGGTGGCTAGCGTGGAAGTTCCTCTTTTGTGACATTCAAATATCTGAATGTGTACGAAGAGAAAGATGAAGAAGGGAGACTGCCAAATATTATAGTAGACTGCTGGAACAGGAAACAAATACTACTATTCTTGAAGCTCTTGGATTAAAGAATCTAAGATCTTATTCGGGCATTGATGTGCTGCGTAATGTGCTGCCATTTGCTAGGTATATATGATTTTACATACGATAATCAAAAATATTTTTAATACAAATTCAATTAATAAACTGGGGTTATTGGTTACATTTTTCAAAATCTGAATACATTTACTACCTCGTGTGTTGATTGTGTTAAGATCATGGATTTCTACAGGGTTAGCATTTTACTATTCCCATGGATGGAAGCGCAATGGGTACCTTGGAGGCTGTCGTGGATCCAAACCAACATAGAAGAGGAATGGAAAAATAAAAGCACCAAAAACTGGTATGATTTTTGTTCTCCCCATATTTAATCACGAATTAGTATATTTTCATCACCATTTTGGTTGGTAATTCTGTGGAAAATAATGGTTTTACAACTGAATATGGAGTCAGATTTTGGATAACCACTAATCCTGGGTCTTCATGATAATATTGTCTTATCTGCCTCCTGGTACATGTTTAAAGTGCTGAAAATAGACAGTAGAAATATGGCATAGAGTTTGTATCCTATTTCAGTAAGTAGGTGATGAATTCAGAAGGTTGGAAAGAATTCATAAGTGGAACTTTTAAACCATTAAATTTTCACAAAATAACTGTTGCAATAATCCTATGCTAATTAACTGTTGCAAGTTTGTGGGATGTGTTGAAACTTAAATTGTTCAAACTTAAATTGAATTCAAAAGTATTCAACAAATACTAAACAAATAACAATTCCCACAATTGAGAAGTAGAAAGTACCTGAGAAAGATGATTGAGAGGGTTCGATTCAGAGTTTTGATGAAGACGATTGATAAGTAGACCTGTTGAAACACTAATTTCGGTTAGCAACAGATAGTGGAGAAGCCGAAGCGCAACAGATCGCAACAGATACTGTATTGATTTGATGAGGATGAGAAGATAATGAGGCTTCGTTGAGAAGAAAAGAGAAGAGAAGAGAAGAGAAGAGAAGGAGGCTTCGTATTGTTCTCTCTCTCTCTCTCTCTGTCTCTCTCTCTCTCTCTCTCTCTCTCTCTCTCAACCAGCCCACACCACAATACCACCCCTCTCTCTCATCTAGCTATACCTCTATGTTTTTCGCAATTACCATCACCCCCACAACAGTAATCAAATTATCTTCAGAGCATGCAATTGCTCTTTTCCATGTTTGCTATTACAACAAATATTACTCCGATGCCCTCGTTGTGGGTGAATTCACCAAATTAAAATTTTTTTTCTTTCTTTCTTTCTATTTCCATTTAGTTGTTGTATTAGGAATTTTAAATTATACATAATAATCTATAGATCCTGTTTGGATTACTTATTACTAAAACCCATTTGAGTTCTCTTGATTCAATTATTACAAAACTCAATATTATATAAATCTACCTTTATAAATAAATAATATAAAGAGAGCACAGTTCATTTGTGCTTTAGATTCTCGTAGTGTAATTAAAAGATCAATGGAAATGATCATTGCAAAAGTATGAAGATTAATTGAGAATGGGATGAAGAGAGAGAGAGACACCAGGTAGAAGATAAACATTAGATTCTTCGAGAGATGTCTTGTTTGTTAGATTGATGGACAAATGATTTTTAAGTAAGGGTATATACTTGTGGTGATTAAACCCTAAATACCCTTTCTTCATTTGTGGATGAATGGAAATAAAGTGGTGGTGGGGGGTGGTGGTGGTTGCTGTTAATTGGTTTATAAAAGGATGCTACAGGAGTCGTTAGATCCCTTAACTAAATGCTTGATACATGGTTAGTATGATTTGAATTTAAGTTGAACAATTGAGTACCACGTGCGATCTAAGGGTATTTTAGCTATTTTGAAAATATTTATTTTCTTGACTAAAGTCAACTTAACAGACACACAAGTCAACAGTTAGTCTTGGCAAAATTTATACCAAACCCTAATTACAACATTAAATTACATCAAAACCTAAATCACCTATTATTACATGTACCAAAACCTAAATACCCCATTTTCGTTTTCTCTTTCCTTCCCGATACAAAAATGGCGTCTCCTTCTTCCTTCTTCTTTTTTCTTGTCAGGATCTTTTGCTAGAACTAAGTGTTTGTGGTGATTCAGTAAGAATTTGTGAGAAGAAGAAAAGAGAATTAGGGAAAGTAAGAGAGAATTAGGGAAAATAAGAGAGAGAAAATGAGACTCAAGAGGAATTATTCATTTCTTTCATAAAAAGTGATTACAATCATTCTATTCCTATTTAACCTCACATTTGGGCTTACATGTAATCTATTTACCAACTAGGCCCATGACTAATCCTGATCCATAGGTCCTGACACTCCACCCCCCATATATTTGGCCTTGTCCGCAAGGACAAACTGAGGAAACCTGGCGGGCAACACTGTATAGTCTTCCCATGTAGCCTCCTGGGCATCTGTGGCAGACCATTGCACAAGCACTTGAGTAACTGGTAAACTATTTCTCTGAATCAGCTTCCTGTCCAGAATATCAAAGGGAGTCATCAGAAAATGTCCGTCATCATCCACTGGTGGAAATAGAGATGAAGGAACTACTGCTGCGCCGACCTTTTTCTTCAATTGGGACACATGGAAAACTGAATGAATTTGAGCATCCAAAGGAAGATTGAGTTTGTAAGCCACCTGTCCAATTCGAGCAGAGATTTGAAAGGGACCAAAAAAATGCGGGGCTAGTTTCAAATTACGTCGGACTGCCATGGTAGACTGCCTATAAGGTTGCAGACGCAAATAGACCCAATCCCCTACTGAAAAACTGTGATCCTGACGGTTACGGTCAGCAAAATATTTCATTCTACTTTGAGATTGCAAGAGTTGTTCCTTGATGACACCAAAAGCTATAGCTCGATCCTTAATAAACTGATCAACATCCTTAACACCTGTGAAAGAGGTTTGCGGAATAGAAAACAGTGGGGGCTTGTACCCATAAAGGGCCTCAAAAGGACTCATTTTCAGAGAAGTGTGAAAAGAAGTATTGTACCACCATTCAGCCATAGTCAACCATTTGTGCCATTGGTTAGGACGAAGACTGGACATACACCGCAGAAAATTTTCAAGACATTGATTTAAGCGCTCGGTTTGACCATCAGTTTGAGGGTGGTAGACCGTAGAGTGCAGTAATTTAGTGCCCATAATATCAAAAAGAGAAGTCCATAAATGACTATGGAAAATGGGGTCACGATCACTTACCATAGTGGTAGGTAACCCATGCAGCTTATAAATCGAATCAAAGAAAGCTTTAGCAACCTGGGCAGCAGAATATGGATGAGTTAAAGCCAAGAAGTGAGCATATTTAGTAAATCTGTCCACCACCACTAAAATAGAATCCTTGCCCTCTGATTTTGGAAGCCCTTCGATAAAATCTAGAGAAATATCCACCCAAGGTCTGGAAGGTACTGGTAGAGGTTGCAACAGTAAAATGTCTGACTGATTCTCTTATAAGTTGCTCGCACACCAGAGTGACCCCCAATGCCAGACGCATGCAACACCTCCCAAATATTATGCCTTAAGTTACCATTCTGTCCCACCACGAGTCGATCCTTATATCGCAGTAACTCTTGCTGAAAAGAATAATCTGTAGGGGAACCAGAAATAAGGAACTCCGCAATAACGGACTGAACTGACTGATCACCTTCATAACTGGTTATGAGCTCTTGGACCCACTCAGGTCGAACCACAAAGATATCATTACAAATGGGCTGACCTTCGTGAGCTCGGGATAATATATCAGCTACCATAATGTCAGACCCCTTTTTGTAGCTAATTTCATAGTCGTAGCCAAGAATTTAGATAACCATTTTTGTTGAAGTAAAGTGGTAATCCTTTGTTCCAACATTCAGACTTCTGTGATCAGTTTTGATAACAAAATGACGACCATACAAGTAAAACCTCCATTTATTTAATGTGAAGAGAATAGCCCACAATTCTTTCTCATAGGTAGATAAGCTTCATTTTTGGGGAGGAAGAGCTTTACGGAAGGCCAATGGCTTGTAATCTTGAAGAAGAACAGCCCCTACACCACTGGAACAAGCATTAGTTTCGACTACAAAAGTTTTTGAAAAAAATCTGGCAAGGACAGAACAGGAGTGCTGATCATAGCTGATTTAAGGGTATCAAAAGCAATCTGAGCCTCCGATGACCATTGAAACTTGTCCTTCTTCAGGAGTTCAGTTAAGGGTTTAGCAGTGATGCCATACCCTCTTACAAAACGTCTGTAGTAGCCAGTTAATCCTAAAAATCCCCGGAGTGCTTTGAGAGAAGTAGGTATGGGCCATAACTTCATTCCATCCACTTTAACCGGATCTGCCGACACCCCTTTTGCAGAAATTATGTGACCCAAATATTCCAATTCGCATTCAGTAAAAGAACATTTGGATTTCTTAGCAAAGAGAGAATGAATTCTGAGAAGATGAAGGACTTGCCTCAAGTGTTGATAATGCTCAGCTAAGGACTTGCTATAAATAAGAATATCATCAAAGAACACCAAGACAAATTTGCGTAACATCTCCTTGAAAACTTCATTCATAAGACATTGGAATGTAGCCGATGCATTTGTTAACCCAAAAGGCATCACCCTAAATTCATAGTGTCCCAAATGAGTAGAAAAAGCAGTTTTATGGATGTCCGGTTCATGAACTCGAATCTGATGGTATCCTGATCGTAAATCTAACTTGGTGAAAACCGTAGCCCCATGTAACTCATCTAACAAATTTTCAATAATGGGAATTGGAAACTTGTTTTTGATAGTCATGTCATTAAGTTTCCTGTAATCCATGCACATTCGCCAAGAATTGTCTTTCTTTTTTACCAAAAGAACTGGAGAAGCAAATGGATTTTGTGACCTCTGAGTGACCCCTGTGTTTAACATTGTCTGCACTTGCTTTTCTATCTCCGCTTTCTGTATGAATGGATATCTATAGGGTCGAATGTTGATTGGATTCGAACCTTCTTTGAGACAAATATGATGATCCAACGCCCTTTTTGGAGGCAGACTTGTGGGTTCAACAAAAACATCAGCAAATTCTATTAAGATCTTTTGTAACTCAGGGAGTGCTGCTACTGTATCATGTTGATATTCCTTGGTCCCCTGTAGAGAATAGAGAAATCCCATAACACCATGAGGTTGTCTGGCAGCAAACTTTTGAGCTGCTACTGCCCCCAGAAATTTTAACTCTGCTGTGCCGTGAATGCCTTTTAAAATCAGAGTTTGTGTACCCATCTTGAAGGATAATTCCAAGGAATTGAAGTCCATTGTCACCGGACTAACTTCCTTCAACCATTGAACTCCCAAAATCAGATCATAACCACCTAATGGTAAAATGCGCACTTCGGACTTGAACTTATGACTTTGCATTTCCCATTCAAAAGAAGAGCACAAAGAATCACTCAATATTCTTTCACCATTTCCCACTTTCACCAACAGCCTAGAAGCTTGAATTAGACTGCAGCCCAAGTTTTTAATGGTATCCACATCCACAAAATTGTGAGTACTACCAGAGTCAATTAAAATGGTAATGTAAGTCCCATTAACCTTGCCCCTGATTCGAATAGTCTCATAAGTGGGAACCCCCCGTTAAAGCATTTAAAGAAATGGTTACCTCTGGAGGTTCATCAAATTTGGCCATTACATGCTCTACACACGGAGGCAAAGAATCTGCAGTTCCAGTATCTAGTTCTTCATTGTCACCAACTAACATGAATAACTACTTCCTTTTACAAACATGACCCTGAACAAACTGTTCGTCACAATTAAAACAAAGCCCCTTAGCTCTTCTAGCTTGCATCTCCTGATATGACAGCTTCTTAATAAGAATAGTATCAGTAATCACCCCAACCTGCTGATTACGCGTATTGGACCCAATTGACATAGGTTCCTTACCATTACTACTCATTGTACTACCATTATTGAATAGCTTATGCGTCTTCGGAGCTGCAGTGTAACTGACTGAAGATGACGAAAATGGATGAAAAGAGAACCTGTTATTGGATTTGGTGATGCTGGAAATAGATTCCCAAGCAGCTTCTTGTTGTCTTGCTAATTTAATAACCTCTTTGAGTGACTGTGGTTCAAACATCTCAACGTTATGCCGCAGTTCCCCTTTCAAGCTGCTTAAGAAACTATCAACAAAATAGGACTCTGACAACTGTTTGTTTCTTATTAATAACAAAGCTTTCAACTCTTCAAATTTCTCGTGATATTCTGCTACTGATGAACGTTGTTGCAACTTGTTGAATTCTCCCACCACATTTTCATAAGCCTCCGTAGAGAATCGGGCACGAATAGCTTCACAAAATTCCTCCCAATTCATTTGATCCAATTGATCAGCACAAGATTGATACCATATATCAGCTTTACCATGAAGATGTAAAGAAGAAAATAATATCATCTGAGAAGATTCAATAGGGTTATATTTAAAATACCTTTCAGCCTTGCGAATCCAGCTATGTACATCATCACCATCAAACTGGGGAAATTCTAGCTTAGCAGTTCGAAAGAATCCAGAAGATGATGAAGAAGAAGGAGAACCAGATCCAACTTTGTTAACTTCATGACAACGCCCTGCAACATCAGATCCAACCCTTTGCAGTCTTGTTCCACCAGGATGAGGACCAAGGATACCTTCTCTATACACTTGAGCTCCAACTTGAACTACAGATGCTTCTTCATGATTTATTGGGGAAACCCCATTAGGATTTTCAGCTACTTCAACATTCTTAAGTTTTAAAAATACTTTGAGATCTGAAGACATGGATTCAAATTGATGCTTTAGATCCTTGACAGTTGTTGTAAGTTCATCGAACCCATTCTGCATCATCACTTGTTTATCAGCTACTTCAGTAATTTTTCCATCAGTTGCTTTAAGATTAGCTTCTAATACCTTGAGTCGAGTATTTTCAGCCATTCTATAATCCCAGACTATGGCTCTGATACCAAATTGTCAGGATCTTTTGCTAGAACTAAGTGTTTGTGGTGATTCAGTAAGAATTTGTGAGAAGAAGTAAAGAGAATTAGGGAAAATAAGAGAGAGAAAATGAGACAAAAGAGGAATTATTCATTTCTCATAAAAAGTGATTACAATCATTCTATTCCTATTTAACCTCATATTTGGGCTTACATGTAATCTGTTTACCAACTAGGCCCATGACTATTCCTGATCCATAGTTCCTGACATTTCTCTCTTAACCATTCTTCTTCCTTTCCTCTTCTTTCTTCTCTCTTTCTCTCCTCTTGCTAAATTGGTATAGTGGTGAGCATAGATTTTCTGATCTAGATCTTCTTCCTTCAATCAAAGGAAGGTAAGATGACAACAAACGTTTTTTCTATTTGCCTAGATTTATTTTTCTTAATAGGTTTAGATAAAATTTTATAATAACCTTCAACAAATAGATGTAAATGGGGTTTTTAATTCTGAGATTTTGTGAGCAAGGGAGCTTGTTGTTAATTTCAAAAAAAAAAAAAAAAATGCGATTTTTGTCAAATTTAGATCATGTCAAATTTGGATGTTGTAAGATAAAATAAAGATTGCAAAGACTGTTTTTTAATGTTTTTTTTGCATTGGGTTGTCAAACGTAGACTGATTAATATATTTGTCATGCTAATGATATTTTGCACAAATAACACTCTATTGTTGCACTCTTTTAACACATCACATATTTTCTTCCATGTTTGTGTATATCTTTTGTGTTTTGTGGTTGGATATTACATTGTGCTTATGTCCAGTTATTTGTAATTACTTATTTGAATACATTTCTATGATTTTACAGCCTTTAGGTAATTATCGAGCAGCTCATTTGGGTCCCAATCAGTTTTCATCAAAAGTTCAGTTCCATCTTTTAGTGTTTCCTCAACTACTGCTTTTGGTAGTGGTTCATCCCCTTTTGGAGGTATTGCCTTTTCATTTTCAGTTTTTGGATGCATTCTTGGTAAGACTCTTATACATTCATAAAAGTGTATGTTTGTGTAGAAACCCTATTAATATATTTGTATTTTTTTTTTAATTATTTTTTTTTTATGTAGGGTACTTGGTAAGATGCATACTAGTGTATGTATTTATCTATATATTGTTAAGATAGGAGTCTGAAATGTACTCAAGTTTATACGGAGAAACATTAATTAGAATACTATTTGTTGAAAAGCCAGTTAATAGTCCTACATACATACTAATGTGAATCAAAATCTCATGACACTGCAACGAATAAATTGTATTTTAGAGTTATGGCAATTCTAATTACAACTAGTGTTAGTTGTCAATTTTTCTGTTTATGCTTTCCCTTGTTATGTATCTTGTGTATGTAAAGCTAACTTGATTTGTTTTCTGATGTGATGAGATTGTAGTTAGCTTCACTTCTTAGAACTGATACTGAATAGGATCCCCTTGGTCTTGAGCCCTGGAGTGTTGATGACTATATTTGAAGTCAGGAGAGGTATTGATATTATTAGTGAGTCTAGCAGTTGCTCTTAGAACAAAATATTGTGAATTTGGGATTGATAGTATTATGGGCTCTGCTAGATATTAATAATATATTGGGTAAAGAATTTCCATGGACATTTTTCAACAGAAGCGTATACTTGTATGAATTTTTTTTTTTTTTTTTGAGAATATAATTGCGACGTATTTGACAAAATGCCCTAAAGATTAAGATCCTTTATTTCATGGTCAAGAATAGAACACTGCCACTTTTCAAGAGAAAAGACCAATCATCAAAGAGAAAAGACCACTCATGAGTTACTGTAGTTCCAAATCCAATGATAGATAGTAAATATACAAGTTATGTAATGGGTTATGTTACATGGAAAGCTTTCTAGTAAAGTAGCCAAATAGAAGCAACAATACCATGTTAAAATGTATATGGAGGATCTTGCCATATGCTTAGTACTGCATGGAGGGCTTCTAAGGAATAAAGTCTCAAGCATTCATGGCCTTATTTGCATATGCTTCTGATTCCTTGAAGTTCTGATAGGAAAGTACTTATTTCTCTGCAAAGTGCGAGTTTGCAGATATTGGTTTCTCTCCATTCCTTTGTATTCTATTTCAACCAGTCACCCAGATAATAGAGTCATGTAACCTTGTTTGCGTCCTTGATAAAATTCGAACTTCTAAAAAAATTGTAGATAGTATTCGTTGATCACTTAGTACGTACACATCCTGATGTCTGTGTACGTAGCACTAAAACTCATAGACTCGATCATCCATACGAAAGAGAATTTTAGTGTTCAATACAGTGAAAAACAACAATCCAAATGCCACTAGAACTGAGCGTGCAAATAACACAATCATTAGTCCATGATGGTCTAGTTCTTACAACAACACATTCTTATCAATCAGTAGTTTTGAGTGTACTGTTATAAATAAATGTAGCATGTTCCTATCTACTGTATCTTTTTGTTGTTTTTTACTTAATTTAAGGCCCCATTGTATGTGATATGATTACGAGAGAAGAAGAATGTTGTTTGACATTTATACCAAGAGCAAGGGCGTACATGTTCTGATCATATAGCTAGTTTGTGAAAAATGTGATAAAACACAATTTGTAATTATGATTACCTTTGGTTTGGTGACTTTGATTATACACATGACAATATATAGAGGGTATTGGTGTTGTGTATTGGCTCGTAATGCGCAGGATCATAGCTTATATTAAGTGAGGTCTATAGGATCATACCTTATGTTTGTTTCTAGAAACAATGTAGGTAGGAATTCTACTCCCACAAGTACTTGGTATTCTAATTGGTAATTGGTATTGTTATTCAATTAGAATCCTTGTATTGATTAGGAACTCTTGGGTATTATATGTACTAAACTAGTTGGCTATTGTAAAAGGGTGGTACAAAAGAGAGAGAGTGAACCAAAGGTGAAAGCATTACTAGATAGGGAGAGACAAATTTATGAGGGTTTTCATAATAGGGTTTCTCAGGTTCTAGTGTGTGAGAGAAAAAGAGACAAGAAATTATAGATTTGTAATTAGGTTGTTTCTTTTCTCTGATTAATAAAATCTTCTTGATCGGTTGCCAGGTGGAGTAGGCGGGTGTACCGAACCATATTAATATTGGTGCTATTGTGTGTGATTGTGTTTTTTGATTACTTTCTCTGTTATTTGTTATTATCTAGATTATCGGTATTACAACCAATCCTTGTGTTAAAGCTTCCGTTGCACAACAAGTGGTATCAGAGCAAGGTTCCAGGTTGTAGGGATTTTCGAGATGGCGCAAAGGTTTTCAAATTCAGGTTTGAAGTTTGATGTAGAGAAGTTCGATGGAAAGATGAATTTTGGTTTGTGGAAAGTACAAGTCCAAGATCTCTTGGTACAATTTGGGCTACACAAAGCATTAAAGGGAAAACCGGGGGATATGTCAGATGATGATTGGAAGAATTTGATTTGAAGGCTACTAGTGCGATTCGATTGTGTTTAACGAAGGAGGTCTTGTCAAACGTTCTCACAGAAAGTTATTCTGTAAAACTTTGGTTAAAGCTTGAAAGTTTGGATATGACTAAGTCGTTATCAAATCGATTGTACCGTAAGCAACAACTTTACAGGTTGAGGATGGCAGAAGGTACAGGTATTAATGAACATCTCAGTGTCTTCAATAGCATGCTTTCTGAACTGGTTCATGTTGGAGTGAAGTTAGAGGATGAAGATAAAGCACATCTACTTCTGAACTCCATGCCCCAATCCTATGAGCATATTATCACCACGTTGCTCTATAGAAAGGAAACTCTGGAATTGGATGAGGTTGTCAGTGCTCTTTTATCTCATGAAATCAGAAATAAAGGCAGAGACGATGAATCTCATGGTGAGGGTTTGGTGATTAATGGGGGATCACAGAAAGAATTTAACAAGAGTAACAAGGCTCACATAGAATGTTGGAAGTGCGGAAAAACATGGCACTTTAAACGGGATTGTGAGGAAAAAGGTGAAGCGGTTTCGGCAAATAGCTCCAGGTCAGGGAAAGGCAAACATATTGCTAATTCTGGCGGACAGGCTAATCAAGTGGAGTTTGATGATGAATTACTTTTGGTGACTACTCAAGAAGAAAATTTACATCGGGAATGGATACTTGATAGCGGTGCCACAAAACATGTTCGTTCACATAGGTCATGGTTCGGCAAGTATGAAAGATGTGAGGGTGGCTGGATGTCGATGTGTGATGGTTCCAAGAAGTCGATAGTGGGAGTCGGTAATATTCACATCAAGATGTATGACGGGAGGATACATACTCTTGAAGGTGTTCGACATGTGCCGAGTTTGCAAAGAGAACTAATTTCTTTTTTCAAGTTAGATTCTTTGGGTTACAAGTTCACTGGAAAAGGTGGAGTTGTAGAGGTTTGTAGAGATTCCAATGTGATCATGAAAGGAGTCGCGAATAGTAGTGGCTTATATATACTATTGGGTCAAACAATAGTAAGATCTAGAGTTGGTCCTAAGGCAGGCAACGTGATGTTTAAATCACAGGGTTCTGTTATGAACAAAGTAGCTGCAGAAGGAAGGAACTCAAGAAAGGGAAAGATGGTTAGCAAGTGGATTCCTGTGGGCAAGTTTAAGGGTATCTCAAACTTGTTGGTCAATTATAATTGATTGGGCACCCAAAAGGGTGGAGGCGGCAACATGGATCAAGAAGGTTTCACGAGCGCGGGTGGAGTCAACAATAATCAAGTTCATTGGCTCGCCAAGGTGGAGATTGTTGTGTATTGGCTCGCAATGCGCAGGATCATAGCTTATATTAAGTGAGGTCTATAGGATCATACCTTATGTTTGTTTCTAGAAACAATGTAGGTAGGAATTCTACTCCCACAAGTACTTGGTATTCTAATTGGTAATTGGTATTGTTATTCAATTAGAATCCTTGTATTGATTAGGAACTCTTGGGTATTATATATACTCAACTAGTTGGCTATTGTAAAAGGGTGGTAAAAAAGAGAGAGAGTGAACCAAAGGTGAAAGCATTACTAGATAGGGAGAGACAAATTTATGAGGGTTTTCATAATAGGGTTTCTCAGGTTCTAGTGTGTGAGAGAAAAAGAGACAAGGAATTATAGATTTGTAATTAGGTTGTTTCTTTTCTCTGATTAATAAAATCTTCTTGATCGGTTGCCAGGTGGAGTATGCGGGTTTGCCGAACCATATTAATATTGGTGTTATTATTTGTGATTGTGTTTTTTGATTACTTTCTCTGTTATTTGTTATTATCTAGATTATCGGTATTACAACCAATCCTTGGGTTAAAGCTTCCGTTGCACAACAATTGGGACCCAAGTTGTTGTTTTCCTTACTTGTTCTTTCTGCACAACTCCTCCACTGTTGCTTGTTTTGATTTCCATTCTCTTCAGGTTGTGCCAGGAAAGGGGCTGGGACTTAAGTTGTTGCTTTCCTTACTTTCGAATATTTATATGCAATGATGAAATTCTCTACTTGGTGTCACAATCACATTGAAACTATATTCATTCTAATATGTTTGTTAATGTTATTTAATAGGAATGGAAGAATCTCAAGCACAAAGCTCAAAGAAAGGAAAAAAAACTTTATGTGGACAGCCAAAACAGACAAGTTTTGATTTCGTTTCTAGCTGACTGTGCCAAAAATGGGGAAAAACGTGGTAAATCTTTTTCAAAGGTTGTTCATCCAAATGTTGCAGAAGCCGTCACAGATTACTATAAAATGTTATGCACAATAGATAACGTTGACTCCCGTATGAAGACACTGATGAAGAAATACTCAAGGATCGCATGTCTTCGCGGTAAAAGTTGTTGGGGTTGGGAAGATGATACAATAGAATTTATTGAGGTACATATAAATTCAGTACTTTACCTTTTTTTTTTTTTTTTTTTTTTTTTTTTTTTTTTTTTTAACATTCTATTTTTTTGCAACATCGTCATCATATAATCTTCATTCATCATCATATAACAGATACAATCCTGAAATTTATATGTTATTATGTACTAATAACATCAAGTGATACAATAACTTTATTGTGTTTTAGATCATAATGATTTATCTTGTAATAAGATGCAATTCTGTATTTAATTAGTCCACTACAATGAACAATCCTAAGCATCCTCATGGCATATACATGGTAAACTAGTCACTGGGCTGGCAGAGTTGCTCTATATGTATACATTTGACAACAATAGCATGTGAGAAAAACGGAAATGTCATAATAGTTTCCAACTAGTCAACCCCATTCAGTAGTTAATAAGACTTGGATTCCCTAGATCTCAACTTGTCAATCATATTTTGCATCATAGTAATTGCCAATTACATCATCTACACTTTCTTGGGACAGTGTATGTGTCTGCCAAGTCCCATGAGCATCTTTTAGTGGAAGGAACTGCTTGAGTACTTCACATGTCTTAAGTTCATGTTATTGGTCTAGCCAAGGATGAACTTACAAGTCTTCAGCATGCTACTTCATTGACTTCTTGGAATCTTCGACACCTACCACTAGTCCCCCACTAGCACTAGAAGGTCAATGGTGCATTCTCCAATTACTGTGTGTTATATATACAACAAGTAGGTCACATTCACATGAGACTATGATGCTTGCTCTTAAGTTCCATAAACGTATTCTTTTGTCCCCTTTATAATTAGGGCTGTTAATCGAACTGAACAGCTCAAGCTCGGCTCGTTAAAAGCTCCGCTCGAGCTCGTTCGTATAGCTAAACGAGCCGAGCTTGAACATAAAGTAAAACTTGTATAAAATTTGAGCTCGGCTCGAACGTGGCTCGTTTATAAACGAACCGAGCTCGAACATACCAAAGCTCGATTCGTTTAGATAAAATCCTACTTTAATGTGTAATTTAATCGAGTAGCTCGAGCTCGGCGCGAGCTCGTTCGTATAGCTAAACGAGCCGAGCTTGAACATAAAATAAAGCTCGTATAAAATTTGGGCTCGAGCTCGGCTCGTTCTGCTCGTTTAGCACCCCTATTTATAATAAGCTATTCTTTAAGGTACTTCAAGCATCTGTAGGTCACGACCATAGTTATTAGTGTTGATGCACCACATAGCTAGTTTTTCTTTTGATTGGTTATTTACTTAATTATTTGGTACACAATCTCGATAATAAAAAATTTAATGTTAATATTATACTTAACTCAAATATTGTAGGAGAATCCATATGCTAAAAAATTCATCAATTTCCCAATTGAATAGTAAGAAGAGTTGAGATTTATTTGTGGAGAGGATCAAGCTACCGGAAGTTTTACAAAATCACTTTCGGACATTCAAACCGATGATATAAATGAAGTCTCAAGTGCTACACAAAAAGATTCTTTGGATAATAGAAGACAAGGAAAACGAAGTAGACCATGGAGGATGTGATGTCAAAGGTTGATGATTTAAGTCAACAAGTTGGAAAATTGACTGAAGCTTTGGTTGAAGATACTTTTGTTGAAAAATTATATTATTAAGTATGGAAGGTTTTGATGAGAAGTTCCTTGAAAAAACATTTGACTATCTCGTGGCACATCAACTTGAAGGAAAGAAGTTTATGGTTCGAAAGTTAAATATGCGTAAGGAGCTACATACCTTCGCATCGACATTAGATTAGATGTTGGATATGGTTTATTGTTTTCTTTGGATAATTTTGGATATGTTTATGGTTTGATTTGGATAATTTAGGATATGTATATTGTTTTATTTCGATAATTTTGGACGTGTTTTTAGTTTATAAAATAAATTTTTGAACTAATGTGGATTTGAATTGTTTTGTACTTCAAATTGTTACACTCGTGTCTTTTGGTTTGATTGTTCATTTTAGTGTGAGATATTCCAAATTCATGATTTCATAGAAACCAAACGTATGAAAACAAATTCTTGGAAACTGTTTTCCTTTCTTGGTGAACCAAACACAGGAAAGTGAAATAAAAAAAAATAGATTCAAAGAAAGTAAATTCCATAGAAATTGACTTTCCATGGATCCAAAATACCTTGAACCAAACATAGCCTATGTGAATTGTGAGCTCTCTCAACTAACTTTTTCTCTCATTCTTTGCTAATTTTTTTTCTATCTCGGTGATTTCTTATACAAAAAAAGAAAATTGTAGATGTAATTTCTTCGGTTTTCTTAGATATGTAACTAAGTGAATATATGGATTTTCTAATAATAACAATACATCTTCTTCGATTAATATATTTAATAGAAGAACAACGACAAAGTGAAGAAGAAGAAGATACTTGGTTCAAATTCACTATTAAACTAATCCCCAATTTTCCCTTCACACAAATCTCAATGAATTCAATTTCAATATATATATTTTTTTTGTGAACTTAAATCCATCCGAAATTTCATTGATTTCAAACTAGATTTTTTTTTTATAATTTGTTAAAGCAATTAAATTTGTATGTTTGTGTAGAATATCAATTTTTTTTTTTTTTTTGAATTGCTTAACTTGTTAAGCAACTTGTATAACAGTACATTACTTAACATGTTATGTACTTACATTTGTATGCTTGTGTAAAATATCTAGTTCTTTTCTGCAACTAATAAAAATTTATTTAACATGTTAAGCAGCGGCGAATCCATGAACTATTGACAGCGGGGGGCTTTATTTTTTTTCAGAAAAATTATGCTTAAGTATTATATTGTCTTTTTGAAAAAGAAATATTTTCAGCATTTGATCGCTACAAAAATATAAAGCAGAAGTGAGAGCCCGAGAGCTTAAAAATGTCTAACTCAAAAAGAATCTTAAAAGTGTCTCTTTTGCGATTGTATGTTTCTTAAATTAAATTAATAATATGAGTTCATAATATACTATCTTTCAATATCGTAAGAGCGGTTGAAAAAGTAAATTCTAAACTCGTCGATATCTATAGCGGAAAACATAAACCTATGTCT
This sequence comes from Aquilegia eximia, assembly GCA_023053565.1. Classification (NCBI taxonomy): domain Eukaryota; kingdom Viridiplantae; phylum Streptophyta; class Magnoliopsida; order Ranunculales; family Ranunculaceae; genus Aquilegia; species Aquilegia eximia. The sequence goes on from JALIGU010000001.1 coordinate 25,517,718, forward strand.
ACTCTTAGAATGTTTACTCATTCAAATATTTTTACTTCAAATTTAGATGGTGAAAATTGAGATGTTATTCTTACTTCATATTTACTCATTCAAATATTTACTTTGTATTTACTCATTCAAATATTTTTCCGATAGGTATTTTTTTATTTGTTATTAATACAATCCCCGCGTCTAAATATCTAAATAGCACTTTAATTTATTATAATATTATTCTATTAAATAATATCGTTTTTTTAAAAAAAAAAAAATTGATTTACTGATATAATGGGAAGTCATCCACAAGCAGATAGGCATATACACTTGAAATCACAAAATTTGATTTAATGCACAATCTAGAGAGGTGAGCTCCATAACATCATACATATAACTTCTTATGTAGGTATTATGAAGTATATGTTTTTTTTTTTAATTTATTTGATAAACATGTAGCTATTATAGGTACATACATTGAGATGTAGGCATATATAAAAAAAATAAAAAAAATTGGGAACTCAGTGGGGGCTTAAGCCCGGATGCCCCCCCCCCCCCCCCCCCCCCCCATCCGCCCCTGATGTTAAACAACTTGTAAAATATTATGTTGCTTGTTAAGAAATTAAATTTCAATGCTTGTGTAAAATATCAAGTTCTTTTTTAGTTGCATAACATATTAAGCAACTTATGAAAGGTTGCATAATATGCTAAACATCTTCTAAAAAAGTTGTTTGACATGTTAAACATTTGAATGTTTTTAGATTAAATAAGTTGCAAGTTTGATAGGTTTTGATAGGTCTGGACCTGACATGTTTAAGAATCGGGTTTAAACAGGTCAACCTAAACTCGACCTTTTTAATTAGTAGGTCAGTAGAATAGAAAACGTATACATGTTAATATGTTGGGTTCGGATTAGTGTAAAAAACACTTCAACCTGTTAACACTCAACATGATTGTCACCCCTAGTTCAAATAAAGTATTTATTTCTCCGTCCATTTGTGCTCTCTCTCTCTCTCTCTCTCTCTCTCTCTCTCTCTCTCTCTCTCTCTCTCTCTCTTTGTGATTTTTTTTTTCTCTGTCCTCTCGGTGATTTCTTATACAAAGAAAGAAAATTGAAGATGTAATTTCTTCGGCTTTCTTAGATACATCAAAATAAAGTGAATACATGGATCTTCTAATGATAACAATAGACATTCCTCAATCAATATATCTAATGGAAGAACAACAACAGATGAAGAAGAAAAATAAACTTTGTTCAAATTCACATTATTGAACTAGATCCCCAATTTCAGCTTCATACAAATCTCAATGAATTCAATTTCAACATCATTTTTTTTTTTTGTGAACTCAACAAATTGTTTATCCATCCAAAATTTCCCTCATTTCATTCTAGATAAAGGTCTAATTTTTCAAAGTAGTTAAATTTGTATGTTTCTATAGAATATCAAGGTTTTTTTTTTTTTTTTTTTTTCCATTTAAAAACAAATTTCATTGATAAGCTCAACGAATTACACAAAAGTAGAGGACAAACGCGTTACAAATTGCATGACAAGTCCTTTCTGGATAGCAATCCCAATTTTCCTAAATACATATTCGTTCAAACCCACAATCTTAAATTTGTATGCTTGTGTGGAATATCAAGTTATTTTCTGCAACTCATAAAAAGTCGTTTAATATGTTAAGCAACTCGTAAATCATTACGTTGCTCAACATGTTAAGCATTTAAATTTATATGCTCGTGTAAAATATCAAGTTCTTTTCTACAACTCATAAAAAAGTTTCTTAACATGTTAAGCATTTTATAAAAATAAATTGCATAACATGTTAAACAACTCATAAAACATGTTAAGCAATTAAATTTGTATGCTTGTGTAAAACATCAAGTTCTTTTTGAGTCACAAAGCATGTTAAACAACTCATAAAAGGTTGCATAGCATGTTAAACATCTCATAAAAATATGCTTAACAAGTTAAACACTTAAATTTGTATGTTTTGTTGAATATCAAGTTATTTTTGTTGGTAACGATGTGTGCAACACATGAATATAATTGTAATAATCATTACAGAATTTTACTAAAGAATAAAACACAAATGAATTGATACTCAATAAACTCAAAATAAATAATTAAGAACTTACTACACTTTTCTCATAAAAAAACTTTAGAGAAGAAGTGATTTCCTTAAGACAACATTACGTCCATGTTATGGTGAAAACAATCTCTGGACGATTGGTCTCCTAAGATACAACAGTTTTTCACTTTACTAAATTATACTGTATAGTAAAGTACTAGCAAACGAATATGAAGAACTCTTTGAATAATTGTACAGAAGTGAAGAGTCTTTGTCTACTTTAATTGCATACTAATTGGCCAGATTAGCACACTATTTATAGTCACATAAGTGTCTTTTCATACGTGTTTTCTCACAAACATACATTTTTTACAAAAAAGATGATAAGTTGTTTCAAATTGCCTTTTCACAATTAAGCACCTATTGTAGAAAAAGAAATAGGTGTGTCTTTTCATAAAAAAAATAAAAAAATTATAAAAAATAAAAAATAAAAATTATGAAAATATACCGAATCTTGTCACACCTATTCTGAAGAGGTGTTTACTAAAAACTTTACCTTTTATTCCTAATTTTCATTCATAATAAATTATGTTTGAAAAACAAATTTCCAACACTTTTTGAGTTGCTTAACATGTTATCTAGCTCATAAAAAGTTTTTTAACATGTTAATTAAGTAGTTAAATTTGTGTGCTTCTGTAGAATATCAGGTTCTTTTTAAGTTGTTTAACATTTTAAGCAGTTAAACTTTTATGCTTGTGTAGAATATCAGGTACTTTTTAAGTTGTTTAACATGTTAAGCAGTTAAAGTTTCATGCTTATGTAGAATATCAATTTCTTTTTGAGTTGCTTAACATGTTAAATAGTTAAATTTATATGATTTTGTTGAATAACAAATTCTTTTTTTGAGTTTCTTAACATGTTAAGAAATTCATAGAAATGTTGTTTAACATATTAATTAACCTATACACCGTTGCATAACATGTTAAGCAGATGGTGGTTGGAGCCCTCAGGTCGTAGTATACATGTATGAGTACTTTGTTTTAATTTGATACTATATTATAAGAAGCATGTGGCATTGTTGACTTTAATCATGGAAAATACTTAGAAGAACCTACTTGCTATCATCTTATAAGAGATTTTAGTTATGACCACTATTTCTTCAATTAGCTTTCATTGTAAAAAACAATAATAATTACAAAGCGCAATATAGGTTTCAACATTTTAATAATTATATTGTGGTAGTTTCTTATTAATCAAGAGAAAAAAAAATTTTACATTCTTATCACCATGCGCAACGCATCGTCAGGTTCAGACCCAAATACTACCTACAATACAAAGTATATAAAAAGACTATAAAGACCCGTACAATAATACCCACACCTAACAAATTTCTGTAATCAAATTTTCAGAAGTTTGGATACTTCGATTAGATTGTTACGATGATTCCTTTGTCAGGTTCCAATCTTTTCCAGCGTGTTCTCGTTGTTGCCATAACATACTTTTTGCTTCTCATTCACGCCAAAGTCTTCCTTGGTTCTACAATGTAGCAAATAACCAATGATTGGATACCAGCTATTAATCATCAAACCCTCCCAATTCGACATTAATCTAGAAAATGGTGTCTTTTTCACGTCAATCCATCTATTAGACATCTCGATCTTCAATGAACTTCCAAGGTACATTTCCCACAAAGTTCTTAGTATACCCCTTCCTTGCTGGGTATTCTTCTTGTGGATGATTATGAGCTGCCCAAACTGGTTCTATCTCAAAAAATTTCATCAATTGCATCCACATATCATACATCAGATAAATTACAACTTATTTGTATGGTATCATCAGCTACATCAAACTAGTATGTTATTCAACATTATATCTTAACATTTACATTAATACTTTTGCACATGAATAAATCTCCAAACTTGATTGTATTATAAATAAAATAACACATTCCATCTAGTGAACAAAAGCCTTATTGCAGGCTTATTTAATAATAATAATAAACAGATTTACTATTTTGTGAAACATCACATTCCAAAATACAAAATTCCCAACAAACAAATACAACCTAATATATCAAGAACATAATTCTTAATATTCTATTTATGATTACAATTTCATTATTCTTATTCCATCATCTATACTCTATATAATTAGAGAACCCGCCTATAAGAAAATTTTCTCTCTCATAAATAATAGCCTAAGTGAAGAGAATTGAGTTTAATTTTAATTTTTTGAAGGTCAAATTTGTATTTACAACATTTCTAAGTGGACCACAACTTAAAGTGACTTAATTGTGCAACCTTCCGGCCGCCCAACAACCTATAACGCTAGTCACTACTCCCACTGGGGCTAGGAAGTAAGCCCCCACAACCTCAAAGCCTATGCATTGCATGGGTAAAATGGGTAGTAATTTCTAATATGTGGGCTCAACATACCTTGTAACAAAATAAGGGTTGTTCTAGCACACCTATTTTACTTCCGGCACACTCTCAAACAAAAAATAATAACATTTAGGGGTGTTTGGCTACACGTAAAATAGTTACTTTTTTGATGTGAAAAGTAAAAAAATAAAAAAGTTATTCCAAAACTTAAATACACCCTAGTTTTACTTGGAACAAACTATTATAATGTTTCACTTTATAGATTTAACAAGCCACTCATTAAAAAAGGTGGTGTGCCCTTTTACAACTACTATTAAATTTTTATGTTTACTATTAACAACTATTTTATTTCACTTTGTTCATTCTACTATATTAACATCGATAAGAAGCAAGAAGAATTACACACAAAGCCCTTGATACAATGATCGAGGTTTTAGGAAATAAAAATTTTGATGTTCCAAAATTTGTTAGATTTGAAAAACGTTGAAATTATGATTTGAGCATAACACCATATTGTCGCCCAAATTAAATCTTCTCAGCGAAAATTACCAATCAATAACTACTATAGCCAGTAAGTTATTGCCAAATACATTAGAAATAAATAGCTCAATTTTTATTTTTATCTTTTTTTTAAGCGTAGCGCCATATTGTTGCCCACATTGAATCTTCCCAACAGTAAATTTCCGACCAATATCCATTATAGTCAACTAGTTATTGCCAACTACCTTAGACATAAAATAACTTAATTTTTATTTTGAAAGCATAACACCATAGTGCCACCTAAATTAAATCTTCCCAACAATAAATCACCGACCAATATCCATTATAGTCAGCAAGTTATTGCCAAATACATTTAACATAAAATAAATCGATTTTTATTATAAAAACGTATCACCATAGTGTCACCCAAATTAAATCTTTTCAACAGTAGATCACGAACCAATATACATTATAATCGATAAGTTATCGCCAAAGACAATAGACATTAAATAAATCGATTTTTATTTTGAAATTGTAGCACTCTACTGCCGCCTAAATTAAATCTTTCCAACAATAGATCACCAACTAATATCCACTATAGTCACCAAGTTATTGCCGACTACCTTAGACATCAAATAACTCGATTTTTATTTTGAAAGCGTAACACTATAGTGATGCCCAAATTAAATCTTCCCAACAATAAATCCCGAACCAATATCCACTATAGTCAGCAAGTTATTGTTGACTACCTTAGACCATACTTTAAGATTTTGAATCCATACAAAATTTCAAACTCTAAACAAACGGATTATACCACGAAATATCGATGGTATGTGTCGGATTGGGGAGGTTTAGCATAACCAAAAACCGTGAATTTTCTCGAAATCTCGTGAATATCCGAAATAATTCGAGATACCGGAGAGATGAAAATCGATTAAACAAAAAACAAACTTTTTAACTTGGTGTTGATCTTCTTCTTCTTCTTCTCATTTCAACCAAAAAAAAACTTATACAACACACAAAAAAAAAAAAAAAAAAAAAATCACCTCAAAAATCTAAGTTGATCTGATTGTTGATGTTGAAGATGTGAAAGAAGAAGATGAGACTTCTTCTTTATTGATTACTAACTGTTATTTGGTAAGTGGAATTGATGTTGATAATTGCGAGGTGGAGAATTCTTGAGGAGGAAGTTGTAGTGTCCATTGATGAACGTTTGGAAATTTGAGAAGAGGGGTTTTAATTTGAACTCTACAACTGTAAATTAGAACAATCACCCATTTTCTTTTGAAAAATTCTTCTTCGTCTTCTGCATCTTCACTTAAAATTTGTCTTGTGGATCTTCACTTCAAATTCATCAAGATATAGAAAAAGGGATTCAATTTGAGAGAAACAAAGAGGAATATCCGTCAAATTTTGCTATTTTGGTCGGATATTCACAATATAAGTATATTTCGGGTTGGAATTGGGTGTTCGACGTATAAGATAGAATCTGGCCCATCTTTCAATCCGATCTTCAGAAAATGGCATAAATCGCGGGATATCCGCAGATATCCCCGATATTTTAAACTATCCCTTAGACATAAAATAACTCGATTTTTATTTTGAAAGCGTAGCACAATAGTGCCCACTATAGTCAGGAAGTTAGTGTTGACTACCTTATACATGAAATAATCAATTTTATTTTGAAAGTGTAGTAGTATATTGTCGTCCAAATAAATTCTTTCGAGTAGAAAATCGTCGACCAAGTCAGTAATTTTTTATTAACAAATTAAGTGTGAATTCTTTTTTTACGATAACTAAAATTCTAAACAAAATAAGTTTTAAATCAATACATAAAAATAACATAATCTTCTCATTAAAACAATATGAGAATATTTTTATATGAAAATTGATAAATCCTCAAAAGTGTATATTTATCCCTCGAATAACACCTTGTTTGCATAGCACTTAGCTTATGTTATTGTGTTATATTTATTGATTAGTGTTTTCTTGTTATTTGTGTAGGTTTCATGAGCCAAATGTTGAATATTGTATTAAAGCCCACCAAAAGCCAAGAAAAACTATTAAAAGAGTGTTATTTGCACAAAGCAGAGAAATCACTATCTACACCTGCACAGTTACTGAGGGCACCTCTTGGGATGGTCCTGTGGACTTGACTTTATGACCAAGATGGGTGGTCCAAATCCCAGCTCAATCCAAGTTGTAATGAAGCCCATAGGTCAAAAGATTCATTGAAGCCCGTTACTTGAAGCTTAATCTTAAAAAAGGCTTTATATGATGATCCAGAACTCTGATTTGGGGCCTTAAGCTGTGTATCTGAAGGTAATGACCCAAGCTACAACTTGGGCCCAAAAAATAGAGTTACACGTGGTCTTGATGCTTCTACAAGATGTACAAAAACCACCACGAATTATGACCTAACTTGGAGAACAAGTATACTTTGTGTGCAATCAAAGTAATTTCTTAATTCCTTAGGACTCATGGTTTGTATTCTCTATAAAAAGAGAAGTAGTAGCTAGGGTTTAGATAGTTCAAGTTCTCTTCTTTCTTGAACTCAAGACTTGAAATTGTATTCTTGACTCTTCTTTTTATTCTTAATTATAATCAATTCCATTTTTCATTATGATGTTATATATGTTATTTATTTACTTATTCCATGGTGTCATTATCAAGGATGAGTAACTAAGTTCCCTTTATGAGGAATGGTTGAAGCACCATGTTTATTTTGTTATGTTCATTGTGATTCAAAGTTCTTAATGCTTGTTTATTTCTATTTCGCAACATGAAAGCATGATTATTTATGTGTTATTGTTATCCATGTTATTAAATACTATTATTCGAGTATAAGGAGACCTGGCTATAATAGTAGTGTTAGATTAATTAGAGATATGTGATGGAATAGCTGAAAGGTGACTTTCATATATCTAAAATTAATCTCTTTAATTGGACCCCTTTTGTAATCAAGTTGAATAACCGAGAGGTGATAATTGTTTATGAATTAATATGCTAAATTAATTGAATTGAGTAGTTGAGAGGTGACAGTTTGACTTATAAAGCATATTCAATAGCACATATAAGGAATCTCGTTTTAATTGAATGGAATAGTTGAGAGGTGACTATTTGATTATTATAAGGCATTAGTGATTAATTGGAATAGCTGAGAGGTGACTAATTAATTACTACAGATTGAACATGAATGAATGACATGTATATTTGCATCGTTTAGTTTGTGGATACCAACTCTTCCGCATATTCATCATAAGATCTTTTTTCCATCTCCTTCCATCTTGTTATATTAGTTTAAGTAATAGTAGTATTTATTTAATTGCCTGTAGGAAGTAGAATCAATCATATCTTATTAGTTGATTCATGTGGTGTTCTTAAAGTATTATTTTTTATTGTGTTTGAGCTAAGAATTCCCCCTTCGAGGTGGATACGACCCTTGCTTGTTACTTGTTCTATATTGATAATCAATATTTACAGGCACAAGAAGGAAAATCTCTCTATAAATTCTACTTTTGATTAGTAGGTAGCAAATACCGACTATTAAATATATCAGTTATAAATTGTATAGAAAATCATGTGATCTATTGATCAAATTCAAAACAATTTTATTAAGTGAATTTTTCGAAAATCATACTTAATAAATTTTGTATACGAATCATTTTTTTTTTCCAAAAAAAAAAAAAAAAAGGTGTGTACCCAAAATAAAACCTATTTAATAAGTTAATATGTATGTAAAACCTATTTAGCAGGAACATGGGTGTAGAACCTGCTTAACAGTTTAATATGGATGTGTTTAACTTTTTTTTATGAGGGGTGTGCCAAAAGTAAAAAGAGGTGTGCCTTTAGCCTTAGCCCAAAATAAAATCACTCTTTCACATGGTAAGCATTAACCTTTTTAATGTTAGTAACACTGGCCAATCACATATGTAGAAGCAAATAAGCATGGATGTGATTAACTAATTAGTCACCTAAGGAAAGCCTAAATCTAATTAATATCACTATTGGGTTAAGATGCGCATAATCAATTTCAATTTTCTATGAAATCATCAGTCAAATTCGGACAAGTATGGCATTTCAACATCTGTATGTATCTAAATAAATACTTTTGCGCATGAATAAATCCATGAACTTGAATTCTATTACAAATAAGATATAACATTTCATAGAATGAACAAAAACTGTTAATCAAATAAAAAAGTTAGATTGCATCTTACTTGTAGCAAATCATTTTGTCCTTGTTATACTACATAGCCAAAGCCAAAATAGATGGCTCAATAATCCCACTACGAAGTCTCAAAACAAGATGCAAAGTCAACTCTGGATAATCCAACCACCAACTTCAATTCCCAATCAAAACAATAACCATTTCAAATATAAATTGTGAAAATAAAACAAAATCAAGAAAACCAAACAAACATTTCTAGATGTTGTAATCAACAAGAGTACGACCATTTTCAAATGTTTCCCGCAAAGATCAATTGTTGTTGATCAGAAAACATCCTAAAACCAACAAACGAAATCATTAACATTACAAATGAGGAAATTTGGGTTAAAGGTATTGAAATTTGTTTCAAAAACAGTAACCTTCTTGTACTGAATCTTAGCTTTGACATTATCAATAGTATCATTTCTTTCAACCTCAAGGGTTATTGTCTTCCCAGTTAGGGTTTTCATGAAGATCCGCATCTTCTTTTTCTTTCTCTTTCTTTTTCGCTGATGGAATGTCAGATCTGAGAAATAAAATATGAATACTTTTGAAAGGTTAGTTTTAGTTTTTTTTTTTTTTAAAAAAAAGAAAAAAGATGTTGTACCGAATTATACGCTCTCTGTCCTGCAAACACGTGTCGTTGGGCCAACAAAACCTAAACCCAAGTTTAAAACCGAAAGAAACATTGAAGCTGGTCCTTGGACCTATTGTAAAAACAACTCATTTTTAAAAAAAGAGAACTTCTCAATCCGTGACACGATAGGGACCAACGTTAGATAGTCACAAACTGCTTACATGTAGCATAATGTGAACATTTGTTAAAGCCTTTTGTGTTGCATTGTTGATCAGTTGATATATATTTCACAGTCATTTTCAATGAAATAGTTTTGGTCTTGTGGATAGACTTCTCACTCAGATGAAGGTCTTAGCTTTTCCTTACACTTTTGGACCATCTTACTCGAATCAGAGTTGCAAACTGTTAGACCTTTTGGCCTTGAGCACTTTTGATAAGCTTGAGGGCATGTCAGAATGCGGCCCGGTGCGGGCATTGTCAGATTGCAAAGAACCAATGCGCGGTGGGCAGTACCGTGCTGCATTCTTGTCAGGCGGCAAGGTAGATCATTCTGGTGCATTGATGATGGTTCGTTTGGCTAAGTGATTGGGAATACATGGAGGCAGTGTGCTGGACATTGTCTTGAGTCCAGGTGGCTTGGGAGCGGTTATGACGGTTACGACAGTTATATAACCGCTCACACGTGGCAAGCATGTGTTGGCTAGGCTTGACAAGTGTTGGGATGTGTTTGCTGGGCAAACAAGTGTGCAACACATAAGCAGGAAGTTGCCAACAGATCTGGGTAGGTATTGGCGGTTAGATAACTGCCACACATGGCAAGGAGAGAGTGTTTGGTGGAACACTTGTAATAAGGCTAGGTGTGGGCTTGTCACACCATGACATGTGTATAGTTGGTGGTCTATAAAACCAGAGTTGGTCTGATTTGGGAAGACAGACTTGAGTGAGTGTATTTTCCCCAAGTGTAAAGGAATAAAATGGCTGCGGCCTTGTAAACCAGTTCAGTAGTCTAAATTGTGTGTGTATGGCCTGAGACTAGAGAGAGTTCTAGTGGCATAGCAGGGCAGAAAACTTGTCAGAAATTAACCCTGTTACACAAACCATGATTTGATAAAACATCTATCTCAACTCTCTCAAGTCTCAACCATATCTCTAAGTGTTTCTTCATCTCAACTACCATATTTCTAGTGTCCAGTGTACAGCTACATGTTCACAGCATTATTCATAATTGTAGTGTGTAACAACTGTCTACTAAAAAAAATGACTAATATTCATCTCAAAACCCACCCTAAGACCCATAAGCAATGCCATAAACTCCACTGAATTATTTAAAGCATTAGCTCCATAGATTACTATAGAGTACAGTATAACCCCGATAATTTGATATGCGATTATTATTAATTTCGTTTAATTAATAGAATTTGTTAGTCCCATTATGTGTACCCTATGTAAAATACCCGACAGGTGTCATCGATGGCTGTATAAGAAGCCAAACCGGGAGCACCTGAGCATTAGCCAGCCAGACCTAAGCTATCGCGTAAGGCCCAACCCGGTCACGAGAAGTCCACATACGCTCTGTGGATCTTGATCCGCCGAATGGTCCACTACCAGTGGGTAGAGCACCGGTTACTGTATAAGAAATTGAACTGTGGGCTCCCATACGTCCGCCAGGCCCACCTCAATCAAGTAGGCCAGGTCCGGCCCATTGAAGTCCATTAGCAATGAAGGCTCATCCAAAGGCTTATCATGGAAGCCCAAAGGACTTGGCCAGGGAGTATGCAATGCAGATTGGACCTTCGGTCCGAGCAGTCAAGCCCAAGTCTTTGCTTTCAAACTTGGTCAAATCCAAGTCCCAACTAACTGGATAAGTCCAGCAAGATTCCAGGCCAACAGAACCCACTATTCTAGCCCGTTGGAGAAGATAAAGAAAGACCCAAGTTGAACCAGAGCCTATAAGAGAATGGCACATGGCAGTCGTTTTGGTCAAAAAGGATTCAAACCGAGGGATAATCGGCAAGCAGCATGCACGCTATCTCTACGGGAACATCTTCACAGTTTGAACTAACTGAGTTCATGGAGTCAAAACCGGAGTAGTGGTTGAGCCAGCCTCCTCCGGTCTACTATAAATGCAGGAGTCCTCAACCTTCTGAATTACGAGTCTTTCACTGAGCAACTCCATTAGAGCTTAGTGGAAGCAGAGACTTGATTCCAAGATCATCACCTTAGATACGTAGGCAATCTGATCCCCATCAGGTCCAGTCTCATTGTATACCCCTGTGGACGTATAGATTAATCGAACAGTTACAATGAAAGCCTTGTATAGACAGAGATTAGATGGGGGTATACAATGAGACTGGACCTGATGAGGACCAGGCTACCTACATGTCCAAGATGATGAACTTGTAATTAAGTCTCTGCTTCCACTAAGCTCTAATGGAGTTGCTCAGTAAAAGACTCGTAGTATAAGAGGTTAAGAACTCTTGTATTTGTAGTAGATCGGAGGAGGCTGGCTCAACCACCCCTCCATTTTTTGACTCCATGAACTCAGGTAGTTCAACTGTGAAGATGCTTTCCGTAGAGATAGCTTGCATGCTGCTGAGCGGTTATCCATTTGGTTTGAATTCCATTTGACCAAGATGACTGCCACATGGCATCCTCTGATAGGCTCTGGTTCAACCTGGGTCTTCCTTTATCCTCTTCAGCAGGCTAGAACAATGGGTTTTGTTAGCCTGGAATCTCGCTGGACTTATCCAGTTGGTTGGGACTTGGATTTGACCAAGTCCGGAAGCAAAGACTTGGGCTTGACTCCTCTGACCGAAGGCCCAATCTACATTGCATACACCCTGGCAACGTCCTCTAGGCTTCTATGCTAAGCCTTTGGATGAGCCTCTGTCGCTGTTGGACTTTACTGAGCCGGACGTGACTTACTTGACTGAGGTGGGCCTGGTCTATGTATCGACGCCCACGGTTCAACTTCTTATACAGTAACCGGGGCTCCACCCATCGATCATGGACCATCCGATGGGTCAAGGTCCACAGAGCGTATGCGGATCCCTCGAGACCGGGTTGGGGCCTACCTAATAGCCCAGGCCTGGCTGGCTAATGCTCAGGTGCTCTCGATTTAGCTTCTTATACAGCCATCGGTGACACTTGTCGGGTTTTTTACCTAGGGTACACACATCGCCCCCTCTTTGTCAAGTAGAAAATCTTCTTGGGAAAGAACTTCGAAATATCTTCCCCAGCTGTTGAGATTCGTAGGATTCCTACCTTGATACGACTCTTGATGTCGATTACGCATCCCTTGGATCAATGACTAGGGTTTATTTCTTCCTTCCATAAAGAGCAAACCGGAAGTGTAGAAGGATATCCACTTCTCTTTCCTCGGTTTTTGTTGCTGTTGTTGTTGCTGTTGCTGAAGCTTCGACTGAAGAATGGCTGACGACCGGGCTGCTGACTTAGCTCACCGTGCATTCAACCTCAAAGTGGAACATGTGTTCAACCATGTGCAGACCCAAGAGAAGAACCTTAAAAAGGTTGTCCGATTGGAGCATGACATGAAGCTGTCTCTCAAGAAGCGAGACGACATTATTGCATCCCTTCGTCGGGATCTCCGGCTTTCAGAAGATTCGCTTAGACAGACCGATGATTAGATTCAGGAACTGAAAGAGAAGGTTTGGATCTTTGGCAATGCTGCGGCCGAGTGTGCTAGTTGGGATCAGGTCACTACTTCCCCCCTACTGCCACGCGGGATGATTTGGCAGACTAGTTTATTTTGCACCATTGTTGAGGAGCGGTGCCCTCTTCTTTGATTTTTCATTCATTAATAAAATTCTTTTTCCATGATCAATGCCTCTCCTTGTCTGGTCTTGCCTTGAATTTGTCTTGAATTTGGCAGGTTGATTGTCGGTCCATGGGGGACTGTTGCTTCTCGGGAAGCAGCAGGGTTGTGGCCCCGAACTCTTTAACCTTTGTGGGGTTATTGGGGCTATATAAGGAGGAGTTCACTCCTGTTGAGTTATATCTCTCTCTATTCTTCTTCTTTTCCTGCTCATCTCCCATGGCGGCTAGACATTCAAATTCCAGTTCAATTGGAGACAATCAAGAGCAGTACCGAGCGCATCTCCTTAGCCGTTTGAGCAGTTTGAAGGCGCAAGTAACCGAACTTATGGAAGACCAACGCAGGTGGGAGGAGCGTGATAAGTCCTCAAAAGTGTATATTTATCCCCCGAATAACACCTTGTTTGTCTAGCACTTAGATTATATTATTGTATTATATCTATTGATTAGTGTTTTCTTGTCTATTGTCTAGGTTTTATGTGCTGAAATGCGAATATTATGATAAAGCCCGCAAAAATTCAAGAAAAACAATAAAAAAGGTGTTATTTGCACAAGAGAAAAAGAATTAATATTTGCACCCACAGATCTGCTGAGGACACCCCACGGTCAGAACAGTTGACTTGACTTTATGTCAAAGTGGGGCGGTCCAAATCTCAGCCCAAACCGGGTCCTATTGGAGCCCACAAGTCAGAATTTCTATTTGGGGTTTTATTTAAAGTCTAAACTTAAAAAGGCTATACAATGAGATCCAGAAGTCTGATTTGGGCCCATGATCTATCAAATTGAAGGTCTTGGTCCAAGCTACAACATAAGCTCAAGAGAATTAGGTTTTGCTAAAAACCTAGTACCTCTAGAAGACCAACAACAGCCACCACGAATTTGACCTAATTTGGAAGTCTTGGCATTCAAGTATTCTACTTTGTATTTTCTATATAAGAGAAGTAGTAGCTAAGGTTTAGGTAGTTTTTCATAAAGAGAGAAAAGTGAATATTTGTGAGAGAAAGTTCAACTCCTTCTTTTTATCAAACTCAATTCATATCAATCAAATCACTTTACTTTATGATGTTTTGTTATTTATTTATTTATTCTATGGTGTCATCATCAAGGATGAGTAGCTAAATCTTCTTAGGGGGATGGTTGAAGCACTCTAGATGATGCAAAAGCACCATGTTTTGTTCTTATTGTTCATTGTGATTAAAAGTTCTTAATGCTTATATACTTCTAATTCGCGATATGAGGTAAGTATGATTATGTTGGGCACTATGCTAGTAATAGGCTACTGCACAAGTATAAAACTAAGTGAAAATAGACTAAGTAAATTATGCAAACCAAAACAGAAAGAAAAGGACAGTATGATTTGATCGAGTCAAGAAATATCTTGCAAACTGTCTCCCAGGATACAACGATCAGTACCTTCGTCATGTAGCAGCACTTCAAACAAAACGAAGACGGCGAACCAGTTCAGTAATGTAACTCTCTCAAGGATACACAGACACAATGAATGAAAAGAATATGAGGTTTTTCGAATGAATGATGCAGACACTGACCACTTATTTATAACAAGGAAAAATTCAGTGAACAGACACTTGGGTCGAACCAGTTCATTGAACAGACACACCTAATGGGTCAAACCAGTTCAATGAATGGACACACCCATTTGGGTCGAAAAGACACTTTGGGCTTGAAACAGTTTCATCAATGGACACAACTATTGGGCCGAACCAGTAGCAAACTGGTTGGGAATGGGTGTACACCTATTGGGATTTATTCCACTGAACCTTTCAACAAAAAGATTATGTTGGATCCCCAAACCCAAACCCGAGACCGAGACTGAGCCGAGCCGAGCCGGGTCAGTCGGCCGGCGCGTGCGCGTGTGTGTGTGTTTTTCAAGCCCAAGCCCATGTAAGGTTCCGCCCAACGCGCGAAAACATTATAACCCCAAGTGCCACGCCCTTATTGTATATGCGTAGTTTATTAAAAGCAAACCTTATCTACATGGGTCAAATGTGAGACTATCACATTTTCCTTGCTTTGTCTCAAGTTGTACCACTTACATTGGTAACTTGGGACGCCTATTTCTCATTCAATATGAAACCATTTTGGACGTATGAATACTCTACGAGCATTTACTCGGAATGAGGATTCCATACATACCAAGGTCTCGCTCAGCGGAGCTCTAGAACATGTCGAAATATTCTGCCAAAGAACTTGTCAGATTTCTGACAGAATCTGCTGAAACAGTTTCTAACAATCCCCCAGATGAATGGAAATTATGGATTTATACAAATGCAATGCAACTGAGAGAGTACAAGCGGAAAGTATCTGCATCGGTATAAGTAGCAATTTTTCAGTCTTGAACCTACCCTAGTGGATGGGCTAATCAGTGAAAATGATGTCTTGAACTGTTCAGCCGTTTGTGTAAACCGAGACAATGGCTACCACACAGTTTCCCTTCCTCAAAGAACTTGGTTCTATGGTTGTGTTCATTGTGGCCTTGAACTTCCTGGTATTCATGACTGCTCTTAAAGAATGCAACCTTCAGCATTCTCACAGAAAACGGCCCTTTTTTCTCACTCATAAGGTGATTGCCGATGAATAGTATCCTGTTATACTTCACTTGTTTGACAAGCTATTGGAATCATTAAAAGCAAAAACTTATCCTAGTCCATCAATGCAGGCAGCACTGGTCTCATCATCTTAGGAATGGATAACAGATGTTTAATCTCACAGTGTTATCATCGAGTCATGCGAGATTCGGTTGTCCCTTTGAACCTAGATTTTGGGATCTCCAATCAGCTAGGTAGGGTTGCCTTCAAGCCTACTCTTTCGTCTTAGGTTTTACACCCATTCCTCTTGATGATGTTTCAACCTGCTCTCGTGCCAAACCTTTAGTAAATGGATCCGCTAGGTTTTCAGCCGACTTAATATACTCTATAGAGACTATTCCAGTTGAGAGCAGTTTTCTAACGGTTTTGTGTCTTCGTCTGATGTGTCGAGACTTACCGTTATACATACTACTCAGTGCCCTGCGTATAGCGGATTGACTATCGCAATTTATATGAATAGCTGGCACTGGTTGTTCCCACTTCGAGATATCCTCTAAGAAATTCCGAAGCCATTATATTTCTTCTCCTGCTTTATCTAAATCAATGAATTCAGCCTCCATAATGGATCTAGAAATGCATGTTTGCTTAGAGGATTTCCAAGATATCGCTGCACCACCCAGAGTAAAAACATAACAACTTGTGGCTTTGGAGTTTTTAGTATCTGATATCCAATTAGCATCACAGTATCCTACAAGTACTGGTGGATATCTTGTGTAGTGCAGGTTATAACTTGAAGTATACTTCAAATAATTCAATACCCTAGTTATTGCCTAACAGTGATTCTTCCATGGATTACTCGTGTATCGACTTAGGACATTAACCGCATGAGCCATGTCTGGTGTAGTGCAATTTGTGATATACATCGAACTGCCAATGACACGAGCATATTCAATTTGTGATATGCTAGCCCCAATATTCTTAGTTAAATGAAGATTGGGATCTTCTGGAGTTTTGGCAAGTCCGGTAGAGTATTTCTTGAACTTTACAAGAACCTTCTCAATGTAATGTGATTGCGATAGTGCAATTCCATCTGATGTTCTAGCGATTTTAATCCTTAGTATGATATCAGCAACTCCCATATCCTTCATATCAAACTTACTGCGTAACATGTTCTTAGTAGCATTAATGATATCATTGTTGCTACCAAAAATCAGCATGTCATCTACATATAGACAAACAATAACATATCCAGATTGAGTGGACTTAGTGTAAACACATTTGTCACACTCATTTATTTTAAATCCACTTGACAACATTACATTGTTAAAATTTTCATGCCATTACTTTTGAACGTATTTCAAACCATATCATGATTTTACAAGTCTACACACCTTATCTTCCTGTCCAGGAGCAGCAAAACCTTCGGGTTGTTGCATATAGATTTCTTCCTCTAAATCACCATTTAGAAAAGCAGTTTTTACATCCATTTGATGTATTTCAAGGTTGTGTATAGTAGCAATAGCAAGAAGCATTCGAATAGATGTTATTCTCGTTACTGGAGAGTAAGTGTCAAAGAAGTCCGAGCCTTGCTTTTACCTGTAACCTTTGACTACAAGTCTGGCCTTGTATTTGTCTATTGAACCATCTGTTCTCATCTTCTTTTTGAAAATTCATTTGGAACCTAAACATTTCGTTCCAAGAGGAAGTGTTGTCAGTTCCCATGTGTGGTTTTACATTATGGAATCAATTTCACTTTTAATTGCTTCCTTCCACTGGGGAGCATCTTGAGTAGACATGGCATCTTTAAAGGCTAATGGATCATTGTCCACTAGAAAATTTCATGAATTGAGGACCATATGTCTCCACAAGATATGTTAGAAAATCAGGACCATATGCCTTTATTTTTCTAGCATGTTTACTTCGCCTAGGTTCATCTTCATTCTGATGTTCATCCCTTGGCACAGTATTATCTGTATTTTCATGCTCAACACTTGGAGCATTTTCACCTGTTCTCTTTCGATGCTTAGCATCTTGACAAGGAAACACAGTTTCAAAGAAATATGCATTTCTTGATTCATAATAGTATTAACCTGAACATCAGGAATATCATATTTGTGAACTAAGAATCGATAAGCACTACTATTATGAGCATAACCTATAAAAATGCAATTAACAGTTTTAGGTCAAATCTTCACTTGTTTAGGAGGTGAGACCGCAACTTTGGCTAAACACCCCCACACTTTCATGAATTTATAGGAATGTGCTTGACCTTTCCATAATTCATATGGTGTCTTGCCAATTTTCTTATGAGGTATCTTATTGAGAATATAATTCACAGTAAGAATGGCTTCCCCCCACATGTTCTGGGGTAACCCTGAATTTAGCAACAAGGCATTCATCATTTCTTTCAATGTTCGGCTCTTGCGTTCAGCAGTACCGTTTGATTCAGGAGAGTATGGAGCCGTAGTTTGGTGTTGTAACACCCATGAGTTGGTGTTAGTCCCACATTGCCAAGGAAGTGGTTGTATTGGTAGTATATAGAGCTTAACCATACTCTAACTAATGTCAAGGCCTTTTGGGGCGAACCACATGGGTGGGCCCTGATCCAAAACCCTCTACTGATGGATATCCGCAGTGACTAAAGGGGGACAATATTGACATTAGCGAGCGGTATGGTGCTCGACGCACCAGGATGAGCGAGGACGAAATCCCGGGGCGTTACAGATGGTATCAGAGCCGACGACGGGTCGCCTTTTGTAGGTGGGAAAGTACCCTGGAAAGGCCCAGGGAGCGCCAGGTACTTGTCTCACTTGGCAGAGAACGTCAGAGATTTTGGGACTGTATTGAGCGTACTGCAGAGCCGAGGACGGCTCTATTTCTAAGGTGGTGAGATTGTAACACCCATGAGTTGGTGTTAGTCCCACATTGCCAAGGAAGTGGTTGTATTGGTAGTATATAGAGCTTAACCATACTCTAACTAATGTCAAGGCCTTTTGGGGCGAACAACATGGGTGGGCCCTGATCCAAAACCCTCTACTGCTGGATATCCGCAGTGACTAAAGGGGGACAATATTGACATTAGCGAGCGGTATGGTGCTCGACGCATCGGGATGAGCTAGGACGAAATCCTGGGGCGTTACAGGTGTACGATTCCATTTTCAGCACAAAAGTCATTACATGGTTTATCATATTCACCTCCTCGGTCGCTCCTTACAATCTTGATGTTTTTTGCCAAGTTGATTTTCAACCTTAAGTTTATACTGTTGAAACTTTTCTATGGCTTCAGCTTTGCTTGTTAGCAAATAAACATAGCAAAACTTTGTGCAGTCGTCAATAAAAGTAATAAAATACTTTTTACCACCTCTTTGCACAAATTTTAAATCACATAAGTCAGTGTGAATTAAATCTAGAGGTTTGGTACTTCTTTGGATCGAATGATGTGGGGTTTTGGTATGCTTAGCTTCCACACAAATTTCGCATTTATCACATGCTTTTGGATTGCAATCTGGAATCATAACCATGTTAATTAATCTACGCAAAGTATTATAATTAACATATCCTAGACGTTCATGCCAAACATTAAAAGACTCAACGATATAAACAGAAGAATTATTCTTATTAATCTTTGGAATAACAGTCATTACATTGAGCTTGAATAGCCTTTACCCACATACATCCCAGCCTTAGTGAGTACAAACTTGTCAGATTCAATCACCATCTTGAACCCATTCTTGCTCAAGAGTGATCCAGATATCAGATTTTTGCGAATGTCAGGAACATGCAGCACATTGTTGAGGCTAACTTCCTTTCCAGAAGTCATCTTCAGCACAATCTTTCCTTGACCTTCTACCTTAGATGTAGATGAATTGCCCATGTAGAGTTGTTCATTCTGGTTGTTCAAAGTATAAGTAGTGAACATCCTCCTATCTGAGCAAATGTGCTTGGTTGTACCAGTATCAAGGAACCATTCCCTTGGATTGTCAACCAAGTTCACTTCCGAAACCATAGCACAAAGGTTTATTTCGCCCATGTCAGCAATCATCATGTCTTCTTCAGTCAGATTCGCTTAAGCGGTCTTCTTTTCTTTCTTGTCATCTTTCTTCTTGCTTCGGCAGTCACTTTGGCGATGACCTGACTTGCCACAGTTGAAGCACTTTCCTTTGAATTTTTTGGTGGATTGCTTGTTATTAGAACCTTGGTCAGAAGATTTGCGCTTCTTGTTCTTCTTCCCATGTTCCACAACATTGGCTTTGGCATCTTCAGAAACAACGACAGTATTCTTTTCAGAAGTACGGTTGTCTTCTTCTATGCGAAGCCGGAGAATCAGATCTTCCAAGCCCATCTCCTTACGCTTGTGTTTAAGATAGTTCTTAAAATCCTTCCATGAAAGGGGTAACTTCTCAATAACAGAAGCCACCTGAAAGGGTTCACACAAGGTAAGGTTTTCTGCATGAATTTCATGCAAGATAAATTGGAGTTCTTGGACTTGACTGATTACAGTTTTGGAGTCCACCATCTTAAAATCAAGGAACATGCCGACAACAAACTTCTTTGAACCAACATCCTCGGCTTTGTACTTCTTCTCCAAAGATTCCCAGAGTTCTTTAGATGTTTTGAATGGACTGTACACATTGTTAAGTGTATTGTCCAGTCCATTCAGGATATAGTTTCAACAAAGGAAATCTCAATGTTTCCATGCATCTATAGCAGCAATAGTTTGGCGATCAGATTCGCCTCCATCTTGCTTTGGAAGTAGTTCGTACAGGAACTTAGCGAGATTCAGAGTTGTAAGGTAAAACAACATCTTTTGTTGCCACCTCTTAAAGTTTGTTCCGTTGAATCTCCCGGGCCTTTCCCCAACAGTAACATGGGTAGGAACTGTTGGAAGGGCAGTAGGAACAACAACAGCAGGAACAGTAGGAACAATATTGGTAGCTGAACTTTGATTGACGGTTCCATTGTTGACGGGGACATGAGTTTGTGATTCTTCCATTTGTCTGAAACGAAATATTCAAGTTAAACAAACAGGAATTTTTTTTTCTGTACTTGTGTCTGCAATACGAAAATTATATAAAATTTTCGCAAAAAATTCAAACTTTTTGAACTGTATCGAAAATAACCTCAATATGCAAATAAATATGTTAAAAAGTAACAGCAAAATTTAAAAAAAAAAAAAAAAATTCGGATATAAACAGTAAGAAATAATAGAACAAAATGGTTCAAATTTTTGAAAATATAAGAATTTTCAAAATCTGACAAGTACTGAATATATCATGTTTCAAAATGTTAGAACGGTAAACCAAAATTAACAAAATAGTAACATAAAAGTTATGTCTTAAGATTGTTGGGCACTATGCTAGTAATAGGCTACTACACAAGTATAAAACTAAGTGAAACCAGACTAAGTAAATTATGCAAACTAGAATAGAAAGCAAAGGACAGTATGATTTGATCGAGTCGAGAAATATCTTTGTCCTTAAGACATAATTTGCCCCAACAGGTGTTGTATGGGTGTTATGCAAACTGTCTCCCAAGATACAACGATCAGTACCTTCGTCGTGTAGTAACACTTCAAATAAAACGAAGACGGCGAACAAGTTCAGTGATGTAACTCTCTCAAGGACACACAGACACAATGAATGAAATGAGTATGATATTTTTCGAATGAATGAATTATGCAGACACTGACCACTTATTTATAGGAAGAAAAATTCAGTGAACAAACACTTGGGCCGAACCAGTTCATTGAACAGGTACACCTAATGGGTCGAACCAGTTCAATGAATGGAGACACCCATTTGGATCGAAAAGACACTTTGGGTTTGAAACGGTTTCATCAAGAGACACAAATATTGGGCCCAAAACAGTTTCATGAAAGGTCACACCTATTGGGCCGAACCAGTAGCGAACCGGTTGGAAATGGGTGTACACCTATTGGGATTTATTCCAATGAACCTTTAAACAAAAAGATTATGTTGGATCACCAAGACCCAAACTCAAACCCAAGCCCAAGACCGAGCCGGGTCGGTCGGAGCAAGCACGCGCGCGTGTGTGTGTTTTTCAAGCCCAAGCCCAAGTAAGGTTCCGCCCAACACTCAAAAACATTGTAACCCCAAGGGCCACGCCCTTATTGTACATGAGTAGTTTATTAAGGGCAAACCTTATCTACATGGGTCAAATGAGGAATCCATACATAACAAGGTTTTGCTCAACGGAGTTCTAGAACATGTCAAAATGTTCTGCCAAAGACCTTGTCAGATTTCTGATAGAATCTGCTGAAACAGTTTCTAACAAATTATTTGCATGTTATTGTTATCCATGATGTTAAAATACTATTGTTAGGGTTTAGGGAGACCTAGATGTAATGGTTTTATTTATTTTGATCAAAGGTGTGTAGTGAAATACCTGAGAGGTGATTATTACATATCTGCAGTTGATATCTTTTATTGGAACCCTTTTGTAATTAAGTCAAATAGCTGAGAGGTGGTGATTTAGTTATGAATAATATGTTGAGTTAATTAAATTGAATAGCTGAGAGGTGACGGTTTGATTAATAAGACATATTCAATAGCATATATAAGAGAATCTCGTTTTAATTGAGTGGAATAGCTGAGAGGTGACTACTTGATTATTATAGGTATTAATTATTAGTTGAAATAACCGAGAAGTGACTAATTAATTATTATAGATTGAACATGAAGGAACAACATGTTGTTTGCATGATTTAGTTTGTGGATACCAATTCTTCCCCCTTTGTCATCATATATCTTCTTTACATCTCTACCATATTCTTAAATTAGGATTTACTTATTATTAATGCCTGTAGGAAGTTAGAATCAATCTCAAATCTTGTTTGTTGATTCCCTTGGTGTTTCTTAACCATTGTTTTTTATTGTGTTTGAGCTAAGATCCCCCCTCTGAGGTGGGTACGACCCTTGTTTGTTACTTATCTACTTTGATATCCAATTTATACAGGCACAAAAAGGAACATCAATAAAAATATAATCTTTTGATCAGAGGTTACATATTAACACCTTTGGCCTCTATCAAAATGGCGTTGTTGCCGCTTTAAGAAACAGATATCATTCAAACACAAGCGAAAAATAGTTGTTTCGGGACATCATCCCACTTCTATCCCTCCCACTTTCTATTTTTAATTCTTTTTATTATTGTTTTAAGTGTCGTTTTACTTAGTCCTCTTATTGATCTTGCAGCGAAGACGGATTGAAAAAAGCTCGAAAAACGGAGTAAAAATAAAAATTTTAAGAAAGATGTGCGTTCAGGATTTTTCCTGGAAAGTTACTGGTTGGATCTGATGCGATCTCGAGTCGAGTTCAGATTGGCCTGTAGCCATCTCCAGTCGAGTTCCAGGTAGGAAATTGCCTCGTTTTACGTGAATTTTCCAAAACGTTCCAGAGAAGGTTTTCAAGAAATATTTTTTTCCTGTTGTGTAATTGTGAGGTGAACTAAGTAGGTTTATTTTTTCAGCATTTTTAGAGACTTGTAAGATATTTAATTATTCGATCCACGAAGGGGTCGCGGTTGTAATATTTTTAAAGTAGGTGTTGTTAGGATTTATTTTATTGTGTGTTCGCAGCGGATAGTAGAGCTAGCCTTGAGTCTACTAAGGAGCGACTCCTAAAGGCGATTGAAACCGAAGGAGCGGTTTCCCCCTAGTCGACTTCAACTCCTCTTCTCCCTACTTTTGTGCACTTGTTTGGCATTTTTATTTTTTAGCACAAAGTGGGAGGTAAGCATTCTCCCAACCCTTCTCGAATCCCCTGCAAGAGGAGTTTCTGTATTGATTAGCATGACCTTGAGTGTTGCTTGATTTTAATTTCTGTTTATACATGTTAAACCGGGACTGCAAGGCGGACCATGAATAAAAGTGAAACCTAATATCAATTGATTGTAATATCCTAAGCTTTAAAATTGAACCAACTAAAGCCATGCTATCACGATGTTCATTTGAGACCATAAGCAGATATTTCAACTAGTACTGTGTGAACCATTTTTTGATTGGAGTACAAGCTAGGAATTGGGTCTGGAACCTCTACAGATTACGTCTGTAGAATCACTGTGGTTATTTAATTAAGGAACGTTGCTTATGCACGGAAAACATCCCACACTGGTTATTCCCTACTTGACTCTCGAAATATAGGGAGAATTCACAAGGGAAGCTTGGAAAGAACTCATTGACTTGGGTGAACACAAAATTGAGTCAGTTTTTGAGCGCCTTGTTAAATGCTTTTGAATGCTTAGGACTTTTGTGGCATATGTAATGCGCATGTTGCATGCATCTTAGATCAGGTAAAATCTTGTCCAAACCTATTCAAGTCTACACAAAGAGCACAATCACCGACCTCACTCTTTCTCCTGAGGGAAAGTTTAATGACTCAACCTCCATACCTTCTGAAGAACAGTTCAACGACTCAACTTCACTTTCTGAAGTAACACCTGCCCCTATGGCTCAAGAAGCTACCCTTCAAGATTATTTTTCACCTTTGGCCACTGGGCCACCTACCTGCATAGTCTTATCCGGGACAATTGCAGATAGCTATGGCATTCGCCCACAGATTGTGGGCATGTTGCCTAAGTTCCATGGACTTCCACGGGAAGATCCATATCAACACCTCAATAAGTTTTTGACCGTTCTCAATACTTTTAAGGAGAAGCATTTGTCTGAGGAGGAAGTTAGCTTGAGATTGTTCCCCTTTTCTCTTGAGGATAGAGCATCCCACTGGTTACATGGCCTTCCTTCCAATTCTATTAATACCTGGGCTCAACTAAGTAAATTTTTTTTAACAAATTCTTTCCTATTACCAGAACTAATAACATAGTTGATGCCATAAGAGGTTTCTGGCAAAGATAGGGCGAGGTATTCTTTGATGCATGGGAGAGGTTTCAAGATCTATTTCTTCGGTGTCCACACCACAAAGTCGATGACACTGAAAAAGCTAGGATTCTATATAGAGGCTTTAATACTATGACTAGAAACACGTTTGAAAGCATGAGCGGTGGAGATTTCCTTGATTATCCCACCGCCAAGGCTCTGGCATTCCTTGAAAAGATTGCCACTAATAGCCAGCAATGGGACTTACCTGGACATACCCCTAGAAACACTACCCCAGACTCACTTGATGAACCTAGAGGTATATATGATGTCAAACCTAACTCTGAGCTTAAACATTTACTTCATGGTTTAGTAAAAACGGTAGAAGCACTTGAGGTGTCCTTAAACCCCACATCACCCGTTATGACTGCCTCCAGTCTCCAATGTGATGCTTGTCATGACCAGACCCATACTGCCGAATTTTGCCCTCTCCTTTATAATTCACCAGAAACTGAGGAAGCCTGTGCGTTTAATTACAACGAGAGAACCAAAGTACTAAGGGCAATGCAACGTACCCATACATGGACCGCTCCAATCTGTCTTATTCTAATAATCATCATGCGGCTCCACCTGGTTTTAATAACTCTTATGGGCAATGTAGCAATGCCACGTATGTTGGTAATACTGATAATCAGAATAGGGCACCAGTCCCCCCTTACTCGAACAATGCTCATCACATGAGTGGTTCCAGGGACCATGTGCCAACTAATCAATCTGCCCCACCTTAGACCTCCCTTGAGGATGTACTTGCCCATTTCATTCAACAGACCCCGGCGTCCATTGAATCAAATGCCCAAGCCATCCAGAGGATTGAACAAAAACTTGATGGAAAGGGTAGATTTCCAGGACAGTCCATCCCGAACCCCAAAGGCAAGGAAGTTGCCTTGGTGACGGATACTCAAATTAATTATACACCCAGTCCTGAAGTAAAATCGGTTTCCACCCTTAGGTCAGGAAAACAGGTTGATAATCAAATTAATTATACACCGAGTCCTAGCATTGTGACCCCGTTTACCTCTGCACCTGTAGCCCCACCTAAAGCTCCGGCTAATGAGGCGACCACCTCTAAGCCGAAGAAACCTGCCTGTGAGATTCTAGACCTTCCACGAACTTACAACCCGCCTGTACCTTTCCCTAGAAACTCACAAGGTCTCTAAAGGAAGTCCAAGCAGAGGAAGTACTTGATGTGTTCAAACATATAAATATTAATATACCCTTCCTCACGGCTATTAAACAGATACCTTCCTACGCTAAGGTTTTGAAGGACTTGTGCATTGCCAAGAGAAAAACAAATGTGCCTAAAAACGGGTTTCTGACGGAAGAATTCTTTGCACTTGTCCAAAATAATGCTGTGGTAAAATACAAGGACCCTGGAAAACCAACCATACCCTGCAAGTTTGGTGACAAATTCATGGGAAAAGTTTTTCTAGACTTAGGAACGAGTGTTAACCTTTTGCCTTACTCCTTGTACCTCAGCCTGAGTCTAACAAACATGAAACCCACGAAAATGTCATTGAAAGTACCTAGAGGAATAGTTGAGGACCTGTTAGTTAAAGTTTCTGACTTTTACTACCCCGTTGACTTTGTGGTGTTGGATATACTGAACCTACTGCCGATGACTCGGCACCCATCATTCTTGGTCGTCCATTTTTGGCCACCTCTAATGCTCTCATAAACTGCCGGAACGGTTCTATGATTCTCACTTGTGGCTCTATGACTGTTGAAGTAAATATATTTTACCTTGGCCAACAACCCTTTAATCGTTTCTTATCAGAAGACGTGTGCCTTCTAGACTCATTACCTTATGAGCTGGTGTATAGTTATTACCCTGAAGATCCAATTGTTCACCGTCTTGCCATGCATAATGTAGACTTTGACATTGACCAATCTATTGCCCAAACCAATTCTCTTCTTGATACTGTGCCTATCTTTGAACCTAAAGACCTTGAGGCCCTTGATTCGGTTTGTAGCATAGATTATGAGACCCAAGTAGAGACCATTACTCTACCTCCTGTTACTCTGAGTCCTCTTCCTCCTGAGCTGAAATATGCTCATCTTGATTCAGACGGTAGTCATCCTGTTATTATTTCTTCATCTCTTACTACCGAACAGGAGAGTTAACTGTTAGAAGTTATCTTAGAGCATCGTTCTGCTATTTCTTGGTCCATCCATGACATTAAAGGCATTAGCCCATCTGTCTGTTCTTATCGTATTCATCTTGAGGACGATGCTAAAAATTCTCGTGAACCTCAGATACGTCTTAACCCTGCAATGAAAGAAGTTGTCAAAGCAGAGATTCTGAAACTTTTGGATGCGGGTGTGATTTATTCTATTTCGGATAGTCCCTGGGTTAGTCATATTCATGTGGTTCCTAAGAAGGTCGGCATGACTGTAGTTACCAATGATAAGAACGAACAAGTCGCCCCTAGAGTTCCAACCAAGTGGCGTGTTTGTATCGACTATAGAAAGCTTAATACAGTCACTTGGAAGGACCACTTTCCTCTTCCCTTCATAGACCAGATGTTGGAACGCCTAGCTGGTCATTCCTTCTATTGTGTCTTAGATGGTTACTCTGGTTACAATCAAATTCCTATCGCCCCTGAAGATCAAGAGAAGACAACATTTACTTGTCCCTTCGGCACTTTCGCTTATGTCTGTATGCCTTTTGGTCTGTGTAATGCACCTGCTACTTTCCAAAGGTGTATGTTACACATCTTTAGTGATATGGTAGAACGATTTATGGAGGTATTTATGGATGACTTTTCCATATATGGTTCATCTTTTGAAGAGTGTCTTAGTCATCTTTCCTTGGGTTTTAAGCGTTGCATTGAAAAACATTTGGTACATAACTGGGAAAAGTGTTATTTTATGGTTAAAAAGGGAATAGTTCTTGTTCATGTAGTCTCTCTTGAGGGTATCTAGGTTGATAAATAGAAAGTAGATTTTGTTTCACCATTGCCTATTCCTAAGTCTATTAGGGATATTCGAGCCTTTCTAGGCCACGCAGGATTTTATCGACGCTTTATCCAAGATTTTTCAAAGATAGCTCGCCCCTTAACCAATTTATTGCTTAAGGATGCACCTTTTGATTTCACAAAAGAATGCAAGAGCGCCTTTGAAAAACTTAAGACCGCCCTCACGACTGCACCCATCATTAGGCCACCTGATTGGAGTAAACCCTTTGAGTTGATGTGCGATGCATCAGACTTTGCTGTTAGGGCTGTTTTAGGTCAACGTCTAGATGGTAAGCCCCATGTCATATATTATGCAAGCAAGACTCTCAATGATACTCAACGTAATTATACCACGACGGAGAAAGAATTGTTAGCCATAGTATATGCTCTTGATAAATTTTGTTCCTACATTTTAGGTACCTGTAACGCCCCGGGATTTCGTCCTCACTCATCCCGGTACGTCGAGCACCATACCGCTCGCTAATGCCAAGTGAGACAAGTACTTGGCGTTCCCTGGGCCTTTCCAGCGTACTTTCCCACCTGGCAGGGAACGTCGGAGATTTTGGGACTGTACTGAGTGTACTGCAGAGCCAAGGACGGCTCTATTTCTAAGGTGGTGAGATTGTAACACCCATGAGTTGGTGTTAGTCCCACATTGCCAAGGAAGTAGTTGTATTGGTAGTATATAGAGCTTAACAATACTCTAAGTAATGTCAAGGCCTTTTGGGGTAAGCCACATGGGTGGGCCCTGATGCAAAACCCTCTACTGTTGGATATCCGCAGTGACTAAAGGGGGACAATATTGACATTAGTGAGCGGTATGATGCTCGACGCACCGGGATGAGCGAGGACAAAATCCTGGGGCGTTACAGTACCCGTACTGTCATCTTCACGGATCATGTTGCTATTAGATTTCTTCTCTCCAAGAAGGAGACTAAACAGCGCCTTATTTGTTGGATTTTGTTGCTTCAAGAGTTTGACCTTTCGATTAGAGATAAAAAAAGGGACCGAAAATGTAGTAGCCGACCACTTGTCTACACTCGACCGTCTTGAAGATTCTAGTGTCATTTCTGAGAACTTCCCTGGTGAGCTTCTTTTTGCAATATCGAATCCTCCATGGTTCGCAAATATAGTTAATTACTTGGCTAGCAACATGTTTCCAAGTAATTGGAACAAGCAAGATAGATCCAAATTCCTTGCTAATGCCAAGCATTATTTGTAGGATGACACTTGCGTTTTTAAGTACTGTCTTGACCAGATCATTCGTCATTGTATTCTCAATTGGGAGCAACAAGAGGTCCTTAAGTTCTGCCATGAGCATGCTTGTGGTGGACATTTTAGTGCCAAAAAGACAGCTGCTAAAGTATTGCAATGTGGTTTTTATTGGCCAACTCTTTTTAAGGACGCTCACATGCATTGTACTGTGTGCACTCGTTGTCAACAACTAGGGAAAATCACTAGGCGTCACATGATGCCCTTACACCCAATTCTTCCTATGGAAGTGTTTGATGTATGGGGCATAGATTTCATGGGTCCTTTTCCTGGCTGTCATGGTTTTTTGTACATTCTGGTCGCAGTAGACTATTTTTCTAAATGGATCAAGGCCATTCCCACAAGGCACAACGACCAAGAAATTGTTGTACATTTTCTAAAAGAGTACATATTTGCCCGATTTGGCGCTCCCCGTGCGATCATTAGTGATGGTGGGAGCCATTTTTGCAATAAAGCTTTTCAAAAACTTGTCCAAAAGTATAGAGTCACTCACATAGTGGCCCTTGCGTACCATCCGCAAACCAATGGCCAAGTCGAGGTTTCCAACAGTGAGATTAAAAACATTTTGCAAAAAACAATTGACCCTGAAAAAGTTGATTGGTCTCGTAGAGTCAGTGATGCATTATGGGCCTATCGTACTGCTTTCAAAACTCCCATAGGCATGTCTCCCTTTTGTCTTGTATTTGGAAAACCCTGTCACCTACCTGTAGAGCTTGAGCACCGAGCCTTCAAGGGCAATAACAAAGCTCAACTTTAATCTTGACCAGGCAGGTAAGAGGAGAAAAATCCAGCTTTCTGAGCTTGAGGAACTTCAGAATGAGGCTTATGATCTTTCCAAGTCCTATAAAGCTAACATGAAAAAACTATATGATCATCAGATTTTACGTAGAGATTTTCAAATTGGGGACAAAGTTTTACTGTAAAACTCTAGGTTGCATTTATTTCCTGGTAAACTACAGTCTCATTGGTCGGGTCCCTTTGTTGTGTCTGTAGTGACACCCTTAGGTGCTATTACATGTTTAAACTCTGCAGACAATTCTGAATTTCAAGTCAACGGTCAACGTCTTAAGCATTTCCATGAATTAAGGTCCCCTGAAGTTGAGGAAACCCTATTAGAGGACCCTACCTATTTAGACTGACCTTTGACCTACTGGTATCCGGACCCTCTCTTACTCTATTTTATTGTCTCTTATTGAAAGGTGTGGTTGAAAGTGTCGGGGCCATAGTCGACGAACTCTTACTGGCTGAGTATAATTGATCCAGTGCACACTTTTCCCTTGAGCGTCATCACCAAATAGACATGTTTCCCTTTTTTTTTTTTGGGGGGGGGGGGGGGGGGAAGTCATTTCCATCTGCTTTTAAGTCTCGAGTATCTGACTTTAAAAGTCTCTTTGTTGTATATTAGACATCAGGATTTCAAGCATTCCACTCTAGCGTTTTATCTCTTCTGTACCTTTGTTTAGAGTAGCGTTTATCTAGGGAGTGAATCCTGGTTGTCTGCCTGTCTGGCTGAAGTCGTTAAACTTAGCACTCATGTGAGGCAGCCATGTGTATTTTCTAAGCCCGATCATGCTTTAGTGTTTCTTATTAGTTATCGGGTTTAGTGGTTTTTAGGTTAATAAACAATAACAAAGTGACTACCGTCTGAATCAAGATGAGCGTATTTCAGCTCAAGAGGAAGAAGACTCAGAGTAACAGGAGGTGGAGTGATGGTCTCTACTTGGGTCTCAGAATCTATGCTACAAACCGAATCAAGGGCCTCGGGGACTTTAGGTTCAAAGATAGGCACGGTATCAAGAAGAGCATTGGTTTGGCCAATAGATCGGTAAATGTCAAAGTCTACATTATGCATGGCAAGGCAGTGAACAATCGGATCTTCAGGGTAATAATTATATACCATCTCATAAGGTAATGAGTCTAGAAGGCACACATCTTCAAATAAGGAAAGATCAGGGGGTTTTTGGCCAAGTTTAAATATATTAACTTCAACAGTCATAGAGCCAAAAGTAAGAACCATGGAACTGTTCCGGTAGTTTATGAGAGCATTAGAGGTGCCCAAAAATGGATGGCCAAGGAAGATGGGTACCGAGTCATCGGTAGTAGGTTCAGTATCCAATACCACAAAGTCAACGGGGTAGTAAAAGTCAGACACTTTAACTAACAGGTACTCAACTATTTCTCTCGGTACTTTCAATGATCTGTCGGCCAGTTGTAAAGACATTTTCGTGGGTTTCATGTTTGTTAGACTCAGACTGAGGTACAAGGAGTAAGGTAAAAGGTTAACAATCGCTCCTAAGTCTAGCAAAGCATTGCCCACAAATTTGTCACCAACCTTGCAGGCTATGGTCGGTTTTCCAGGGTCCCTATATTTTACCACGCCATTATGTTGGACAAGTGCAGAGAATTCTTCCGCCACAAATGCGTTTTTAGGCACATTTGTTTTTCTCTTGGCGGTACACAAGTCTTTCAAAACCTTAGGATAAGAAGGTATCTATTTAATAGCCGTGAGGAATGGTATATTAATATTTATATGTTTGAAAATATCAAGTACTTCCTCTGTTTGCACTTCCTTGAGAGACCTTGTTAGTCTCTGGGGGTAAGGTATAGGCGGGTAGTAAGTTCGTGGAGAGTCCATCACGGGCAGGCTTCTTCGGCTTAGAGGTGGTCGCCTCCATAGCCGGAGCTTTAGGTGGGGCAACAGGTGCAGAGGTAACCGGGGTCACAATGTTGGGACTCGGTGTATAGTTAATTTGATTATCAACCTGTTTTCCTGACCTACGGGTGGAAACCGATTTTACTTCAGCAAGCGGTACAGACGGACTTGCAGTGTCCGTCACCAAAGCAACTTCCTTGCCTTTGGGATTCGGGATGGACTGTCCCAAAAATCTACCCTTTTCATCAAGGTTTTGTTCAATCCTCTGGATGGCTTGGGCATTTGATTCAATGGAGCCTAGGTCTGTTGAATGAAACGGGCAAGCACATCCTCAAGGGAGGTCTTAGGTTGGGCAGGTTGATTAGTTGGCACATAGTCCCTGGAACCACTCATGTGATGAGTATTGTTCGAGTAAGGGGGGACCGGTGCCCTATTCCGATTATCAGTGTTACCAACATACGTGGCATTGCTACGTTGCCAATAAGAGTTATTAAAACCCGGTGGAGCCGCATAATTATTATTGGAATAAGAAAGCTTGGAGCGGTCCATGTATAGGTACGTGGCATTGCCCTTAGTAAAGTTGGTTCTCCTAGCGTAGTTAAACGCACATGCATCCTCAGTTTCTGGTGAATTATAAAGGAGAGGGCAAAATTCGGTAGTATGGGTTTGGTCATGACAAGCATCACATGAGAGAGTGGAGGCACTCATAACGGGTGATATGGGATTTAAGGACACCTCAAGTGCTTCTACCTTTTTTACTAAACCATGAAGTAAATTTTTAAGCTCAGAGTCAGGTTTGACATCATATAGACCTCTAGGTTTATCAATTAAGTCTGGGGTAGTGTTTCTCGAGGTATGTCTAGGTAAGTCCCATTGTTGGCTATTAGTGGCAATCTTTTCAAGGAAAGCCAAAGCCTTGGCGGTGGAATAATCAAGGAAATCCCCACCGCTCATGCTTTCAACCGTGTTTCTAGTCATAGTATTAAAGCCTCTATATAGAATCCTAACTTTTTTGCTGTCATCGACTTTGTGGTGTGGACACCGAAGAAATAGGTCTTGAAACCTCTCTCATGCATCAAAGAATACCTCGCCCTCTTTTTGCCGGAAATTTCTTATGGTATCAACTATGTTATTAGTTCTGGTAATAGGAAAGAATTTGGTCAAAAACTGTTTACTTAGTTGAGCCCAGATATTAATAGTTGGAAGGAAGGCCATGTAACCAGTGAGATGTTCTATCTTCAAGAGAAAAGAGGAACAATCTCAAGCTAACTTCCTCCTCAGACAAATGTTTCTCCTTAAAAGTGTTGAGAACGATCAGAAACTTATTGAGATGCTGATATGGATCTTCCCGTGGAAGACCATGGAACTTAGGCAACATGCCCACAATCTGTGGGCGAATGCCATAGCTATCTGCAGTTGTCGTGGGTAAGACTATGCAGGTAAGTGGCCCAGTGGCCAAAGGTGAAAAGTAATCCCGAAGGGTAGCTTCTTGAGCCATAAGGGTAGGTGTTACTTCAGAGAGTGAAGTTAAGTCGTTGAACTCTTCTTCAGAAGGTATGGAGTTTGAGTCGTTAAACTCTTCCTCAAGAGAACGAGTGTGGTCCGTGATTGTGCTCTTTGTGTAGATTGGAGTTGGTTTGGACAAGACTTTACCTGATCTAAGATGCATGCAATATGCGCATTACATATGCCACAGAAGTCCTAACCATTCAAAAGCATCTAACAAGGGGCTCAAAAACTGACTCAATTTTGTGTTCACCCAAGTCAATGAATTCTTTCTAAGCTTCCCTTGTGAATTCACCCTATATTTCGTGAGTCAAGCAGCGAATAACTGAACTCGACACGAGATTGTTACAGGCCAAACTGAACTCGACTCGAGATCGGGGTCAGTATGAACTAGTAACTTTCAGGAAAATTTCCTGAACGCGCACTTTTCTTAAAAATTTGATATTTGCTCTGTTTGTCGAGCTTTTTTCAATCCGTCTTCGCTGCACGATCAATAAGAGGACTAAGTAACAAGACACTTAAAAACAATAATAAAAAAAATTAAAAATAGAAGGGTGGGAGGGATAGAAGTGGGATGATGTCTCAAAACTACTATTCTCGCTTGTGTTTGATTATACTTCGTTCCTTAGAGTGGCAGCGACGCCATTTTGATAGAGGATATTTGTGTATACTTTAATCAAAAGATATTGTTATATTTTAATTTTCCTTCTTGTGCCTGAATAAATTAGATATCAAAGTAGACAAGTAACAAGCAAAGGTCGTACCCACCTCAGAGGGGGAGATCTTAGCTCAAACACAATAGAAAAAATTGGTTAAAGAACACCAAGGGAATCAATAATAAGATTGGAGATTGATTCTACTTCCTACAGGCAATAATAAATAGTAAACCTTAACTTAAGAATATGGTAGAGATGAAAAGAAGATATATGATGACAAAGGGGGAAGAATTGGTATCCACAAACTAAATCATACAAACATAACATGTTGTTCCTTCATGTTCAATCTATAACAATCAATTAGTCACCTCTCGGTTATTCCAACTATTCATTAATACCTATGATAATTAAGTAGTCACCTCTCAGCTATTCCACCTAATTAAAACGGGATTCTTTTATGCATGTTATTGAATATGTCTTATTATATAAACCGTCACCTCTCAGCTATTCAATCTAATTAATTCAACATATTAATTCATAAATAAACCGTCACCTCTCGAATATCAATTTAAATACAAAAGGGTTCCAATAAAAGATATATATTGTAAACATGTAATAATCACCTCTCAGCTATTTCACTACACATCTACAATAAATATAAACACTACCATTAAAGCTAGGTCTCCCTAAACCCTAACAATAATATTTTAACATCATGGATAACAATAACATGCAAATAATCATACTTACCTCATATCGTGAATTAGAAGTAAATAAGCATTAAGTATTTCGAATCACAATGAACAATAAGAACAAACATGGTGTTTTTGCATCATCTAGAGAGCTTCCACCATCCCCCTAAGGAGATTTAGCTACTAATCTTTGATGATGATACCATGGAATAAATAAATAAATCACAAAACATCATAATAGAAAATATAATGGAATTAATATTGAATATTGAGTTTGATACAAAAGGTGAAGAAGATTAACTTTTCTCTTCGATCTTCAATTCATAAAAAGCTACATAAACCTGAACTACTACTTCTCTTATATAGAAAATACAAAGTAGAATACTTGCATGCAAAGACTTCCAAACTAGGTCAAATTCGTGGCTGCTGTTGTTGGTCTTCTAGATGCATTAGGTTTTTAGCAAAACCTAATTCTCTTGGGCTTGAGTTGTAGTTAGGACCAAGACTTTAAGTTTGATAGCTCATGGACCCAAATCAGACTTTTGGATCTCCTTGTAGAGCCTTTTTAAGTTTAGACTTTAAATAAAGCACTAAATAAAAATTCTGACTTGTGGGCCCCAATAGGCTCTGGTTTGGACTGAGATTTGGACCGCCCCACTTTGACATAAAGTCAAGTCAACTGGTCTAACCGTGGCGTGCCATCAGCAGATCTTGTGGGTGCAAATATCAATTCTCCCCCTCTTGTGCAAATAACATATTTTTGCTTGCTTTTCTTGCCTTTTTGCGGGCTTTAACTCACTATTCGCTTTTCGGCTCATAAAACCTACACAATAGACAAGAAAGCACTAATCAATAGATATAACACAATAGTATAAGCTAAGTGCCATACAAACAAGGTGTTATTCGGGGGATAAATATAAACTTTTGAGGACTGATCAGTTACAATGAAAGCCTTGTATATACAGAGATTAGATGTGGGTATACAATTAGACTGGACCTGATGAGGATCAGGCTGCCTACGTATCCAAGAAGATGCACTTGGAATGAAGTCTCTGCTTCCACTAAGCTCTAATGGAGTTGCTCGGTGAAAGACTCGTAGTTCAGGAGGTTAAGAACTCCTGTATTTGTAGTAGACCGGAGGAGGCTGGCTCAACCACCCCTCCGGTTTTGACTCCATGAACTCAGGTAGTTCAACTGTGAAGATGTTTTTCGTAGAGATAGCTTGCATGTTGTTGAGTGGTTATCCCTTTGGTTTGAATTCCCTTTGACCAAATGACTGCCATGTGGCATCCTCTGATAGACCCTGGTTCAACCTAGTTCATCCTTTATCTTCTCCAGCAGGCTAGAACAATGGGTTCTGTTAGCCTGGAATCTTGCTGGACTTATCCAGTTGGTTGGGACTTGGATTTGACCAAGTCCGGAAGCAAAGACTTGGGCTTAACTCTTTTGACCGGATGCCCAATCTACATTACATACACCCTGGCCAGGTCCTCTGGGTTTCTTTGTTAAGCCTTTGGATGAGCCTTTGTCACTGTTGGACTTTACTGGGCCGGACCTGGTTTACTTGACTAAGGTGGGCCTGGTCGATGTGTGGGAGCCCACAGTTCAACTTCTTATACAGTAACCGGGGCTCCACCGATCGATCATCGACCATCCGATGGGTTAAGATCTACAGAGCGTATGCGGAACCCTCGAGACCCCAGGCCTGGCTGGCTAATGCTCAGGTGTTCCCAGTTTAGCTTCTTATACAGCCATCGGTGACACCTGTCGGGTTTTTTACCTATGGTACACACATCACCCCCTCTTTATCAAGTAGAAAATCTTCTTGGGAAAAATCTTCGAAATATCTTCCCCGGCTGTTGAGATTTGGAGGATTCCTTCCATGATACGAATCTTGATGTCGATTCCGCATTTCTTGGATCAAGGACTAGGGTTTATTTCTTCCTCCTATAAATAGCAAACCGGAGGTGTAGAAGGATATACACTTCTCTTTCCCCGGTTTATTTTGTTGTTGCTATTGAAGCTTCTACTGAAGAATGGCTGACCACCGAGCTGCTGACTTAGCTCACCGTGCATTCAACCTCAAAGTGGAACATGTGTTCAACCATGTGCATGCCCAAGAGAGGAACCTGAAAAAGGTTGTTCGATTGGAGCATGGCATGAAGCTGTCTCTCAAGAAGCGAGATGACATTTTTGCATCCCTTCGCCGGGATCTCCGGCTTTCCGAAGATTCGCTTAGACATGCCGAAGATCAGATTCAGGAACTGAAAGAGAAGGTTTGGATCCTTGGCAATGTTGCGGCCGGGGGTGCTAGTTGGGATCAGGCCACTACTTCCGCCCTATCACCAAGCGGGATGATTTGGAAGACTAGTTTATGTCGCACCATTGTTGAGGACCGGTGCCCTCTTCTTTGCTTTTTTATTCATCAATAAAATTCTTTTTCCATGATCAATGCCTCTCCTTGTCTGGTCTTGTCTTGAATTTGTCTCGAATTTGGCAGGTTGACTGTCGGTCCATGGGGGACCGTTGCTTCTCGGGAAGCAGCTGGGATGTGGCCAGGGCTCTTTAACCTTTGTGGGGTTATTGGGGCTATATAAGGAAGAGTTCACTCCTGTTGAGTTATATCTCTCTCTCTCTCTCTCTTCTTCTTCTTTTCCTGCTCATCTCCCATGGAGGCTAGGCATTCAGATTCCAGTTCTGTTGGTGACAATCGGGAGCAGTACCGGGCGCATCTCCTTAGCCGTGTGAGCATTTTAAAGGCGCAAATGACCGAACTTGTGGAAGACCAACGCAGGTGGGAGGAGCGCCATGGGGGTTGTATCAAAGAGAAAGATGAGGAGATTCGTCGCCTTACGGAAAGGCTAAAATCTGCTTTCGCTGAGCTTGCCTGGATGGGGGGCAAGCTTGATGTCGTAGCAGTTTCTTCGTGGAAGGAAGGGTCTACTGACGCCAAGGCCAAGTATGGCCTTCCTGCTCGCCGGAAGGGCCTGGTTTGAATCCTCCGTCTCCCCCTCCGATGTAATCCAGTTCTGGTCGCACTATGTAGGGGGTTTGGTGCACCCCGTATTATGCATTTCGTAATAAAATAATTTCTTATTTCATCCCTGCCTTGAGCTCCAGTAGTATGGTCTGGTTATCTCCCCATTGTGGTAAGCTAAAAAAACATGTGTCGGTCATCTGGTTTTTGACTGTGGTGACATGGACCTCCGGTCCACATGCAGCTGACATGGACCATACGGACCCCACCTGTATAAGCTGAGTGAATCTTGGATGATTGCTTGACGTGGGTCCCAGCTAGAGTGGGTCCCAGATGACTGTAAGGTGTAGGCCCTATCCGAATATGTTTAAGTGGGCCCCACTTCGTCTTCTCTAAATCTTCTTTTGTTGGCGGGAAGATGTACAGCTTCGACTTCCATTGAAAGCTTGTGACTATTCGTTGATCGAGTCATTAAGCCAGTCGGTTTAATGATCTTATTGGAGGGTCCATTAAAGATACTTGGAATACGATTAGCCGGTGGACCATGGGTTCCACCTTATAAAAGGAAGGCTCGAAAGAGAGAGAAGGGCATTCCTCTTCACTCTCTTCCTCTTTCTTGTTCTTCTTCAGTTCCATTTCGTTTTTCTGCAGGAACCCTAGGTTCTGAATACTCCAAATTTCGGTGACCTCTGTGCGAATTATCTTCTGAAGATGAGGAGAACTCTAGTACTGAGCTCTAGCACCGACGTCCCGCCGCTGATGAGGGAGGACCAAACAATATTCCGGCAACTGGACCTCCTTCGCCTGCTGGTGTGGCGGAGGTGGCTCCTCTGGATACTGCTGAGCCTTCGACGGAAAGGCCCAAAAGGAGGTGGCAAGCTTCCTCCAACCTCCCCCGGAATCCTGAACTCGAGCGGATGAACACGTGGGAGGTTCAGGAGCAGCTCGGCTGGAGGGGTTTCGGTTTGGCTCCCACCCCTCCATTTCTGATGGTTGCTCCGGCAACCCGATTGCGGTAAGTCTTTATCAGATCCTGTATGGCATGCAGCTTCCGCTACATTCTTCGATTCTGCGATTGCTGTCGTGGTGGGGGATCCCGCCGGGTCAGATGCATGTGTCCTTCTAGGTAATCGTGTGCCGGATCGGGCTGATTGCTCCCCACTTCCAGGTTCCCTTTGGCCAGGTCGAGATGTTCCTGCTCATGAAGTCGGTCGCCCGGGAGGCCAAAGAGCGATGTTTCTACACCATCTCTTGGCGTACTGCCCGGAGGCTGTCTGGGCTTCCCAATCACTATGGGAACTGGTTCGAGCCCTGCTTTCGGGTGTCAGTGTGGTATTCCTTCTATTTTTGTCCTTGAGCCTTGCGTGCTTGCTGAGCTCCGGCTCAGAAACAGTTCAATGCTTGTGTTTGCAGGGAAACATCAGCTTCAAGTGTCCCTGCCAGTGGGAATAGATTCCTCTGCGGCTGAATGCAACATTGAGCGCTTCTTCAACCTACGAGACCTGACACTCCCTGATCAGATTGTGACGCACATTCGCTTCTCGGCCAGGCTTGCAGCCCTGTCGGCTCCTCCGCAAGTTGTGGAGGTCGAGTCCAGCTCTGGTGAGGGTGCAGCCACTGTAGAGAGCACAGTCCCCAGTGTTGGGGAGGAGCCTTCAGTTGAGAGTGAGGTTGTTGATCTGCGGGGGAAGATGGACGACTGGCTCGATGAGGCTCATCCAGTCGGGGGAAGATCTCCTCCTGACGAGCTCATATCGGACGCCCTGTCGGAGTCATCCAAGACATCGGGGATGTCCAGGTCAGTAACCCTAGCTTCGTTTGTAATTCAAAATCTCCCTTAGGTCGCCGGAGGAGACCACACATCTTTTATGGTTCATCTGACTCCTCCATTGACCCAAGCCTGAGGTCGAGGGATAGCGGACTTCTGCTTCCCCGTGGGTCTGGTGAATCAGCTACTGAGGGATTCTTTCCTACCCGGTGCAGGTACATGCTGAGGTGGACAACCTGGCCCAATCAGAAATAGTGGGAGGTGTGTCCGAGGAGACGGTGGTCGCCTCTGCTGCTGAGGGAGGCAAGCCAGCCGTGATCTCGGGGGGTCCACCAGACGAAGTGGACGCCCCCAGTGCTGGAGACGCTGGAGTTGAGGCTCCGGTGGAATGGTAAGACCTTACCAGCCTCTTGTTGTTGAAGTTGTTTCTGTACAGTCCCATGCCCCGTGATAAGTCCTTAAAAGTGTATATTTATCCCCCGAATAACATTTGTCTAGCACTTAGCTTATATTATTGTGTTATATCTATTGATTAGTGATTTCTTGTCTATTGTGTAGGTTTCATGAGCCAAAATGCGAATATTGTGTTAAAGCTCGCGAAAAGTCAAGAAAAGCAACCAAAAAGGTGTTATTTGCACTAAGGGAGGAGAATTAATATTTGCACCCGTAGATCTACTGAAGGCACCCCCACGGTCAGTCTTGTTGACTTGACTTTATGTCAAAGTGGGGCGCGCCGAATCTCAGCCCAAACCGGGTCCTATTGAAGCCCACAAGTCAGAATTTCTAT
This sequence comes from Aquilegia eximia, assembly GCA_023053565.1. Classification (NCBI taxonomy): domain Eukaryota; kingdom Viridiplantae; phylum Streptophyta; class Magnoliopsida; order Ranunculales; family Ranunculaceae; genus Aquilegia; species Aquilegia eximia. The sequence continues at coordinate 25,557,944 of JALIGU010000001.1, forward strand.
TTAGGGCTCTATTTAAAGCATGGAAATGGTTTGGGGACCTCATTAAGGGTCCATAAATAAAAAATGGCCCATCTAAGGCCCGATTTATAAGAAAAGCCCTCTTTAAGAATTCGTCGGCTAAGAAAACACCTAATTAGCTTAAAAATTATAAAATCGACCCTCTTTCTATTTTATGTTAAATTTTGATTCCAATTTTACCCTTTATTCTTCTTTCTTCTTCTTCCTACCATTATCTCTGTTATATGGTTCCAAATAAACAAACTCCCACACCTTCGCAGTGTTACTTCGCGTTAACAACAAGAAGAAGAAGTCCAAGAAGAATATCAGAATATGTAAAATCTACTTCATGGTGTTAAATCAAGTTCACCATCAGAATATGTAAAATCTGTTATATGGTTCCAAATAAACCCCAAATTCTTCATAAACTCCATCATTTGTTTCTCCGATTCAACCATTTGTCTTTGCTTCACTTCTTCAACTTTCTCATAAATTTTCCCAAATTTCATTATAGCTTGTGTTAATTCCTTAACACCATCAACATCCTCATCTTTCCTTCTATTCTCTTCCTCACTTGATCTCGATGATTCAGAAAGTGATGAAGCAGCTGCAGCCGCCGCAACAGCAGAATAATTCTTTCTAAAACAAGAATCAACAATTCCAATTGCTATAGGACTAGGAGCAGGTCTTTTCGATCTAGGCACAACATTAGCATGTGGTAATGATGAAGAAGGTGGTGTTCTTTGATGATAAGGTAAAGTTAAAGCTAAAGGAGGTGAATTTGAAGACGACGACATCAATTGCAATGACGGTGGTGGTGGTGGTAGTCGTGGTGCAGGTTAAGCAAGATGTTGTTGTTGTCGATGATGATGATGTTGTTGTTTCTTGTTAGAACCATTAGGACCAATTAACATATCACGACAAGAATAAAAAGACCATTTATTTATAAAAGTACCAGAAGAAGCTAAAATCTTAGCTTTTTCAACTTTATATTTCTTCTTTAAAGTATCAATTCGATTCTTACATTGAACATCAGTTCTTCTAGCTTTTTTTTTAATAGAATAACCATTTTGATCATTAACAGCATCAACAACTTCTTGCTAATGTTTTTTTGCAGTGGATTCGATAAAAAAACCATAGTACGAACTAAGAATGTAAAGAGATTGGACATAAACCTTCTGCACGTAATGCATTGATCTCTACGAAAGTATCCATTGAGCTCTTTGCATTCCAGACCCTAATTCAAATATGCATTAATCTCTTTGCAAACAATAAAATGAGCTCTATGAAAGTATGCACCCTCTTTGCATTCCAGACCCAATTCAAATATGCACTCCAGACCCAATTCAAATATGCACTGATCTCTTTGGAAGCAAGGCATTGAGCTATGTGCAAGTATACATTGAGCTCTTTGCATTCCATACCCAATGAAAAAGGTTTAATGCAAAAAACATCACCAGTGTCAAAACTTCTCTAATAGAAACAACATCAAATAAAACATCTCAAGCTTTAAGAACAAGATTCGAATACGACTAACTTAAATTTGAATTATTATTACCTTAAAAGCAAAAAAAATATATAAATGGTAAGGTTCTTGAAGAACTCTATCAGGTATGATGAAAGACACCAGAGGTGTTGATAGGGTGCGTTTAAGGTCTCTGGTTCAGAAAAATCATTTTTGCTTTGTTAGTAGTGTAGGACTGTAAAAGCAAGAACATGAAACCAGACTTTTCAAGATCAAATCAAACATCATATTCTTAAAATAAACAATTCAAATTGAATTAAATTAAGAGTCTAAATCAAATTTTGATAACAACCTAGATTTATAAATTGCAATTTCAGCAATACTCAAACTTGAATCAGTTTAAAAGAATCTTGATTGGATTACATGAGTACAGTGCACATAGATTCACCATTATACCATAAAATTAAGAGAGCTTAGTTAAACTTTACAATTTTGTGTTGGCGAGGTATGGAATAACTTTTTTTACATTGTGATTATTATGTCGTTGCCAATGTATGCATTGCAAAGATCTCTATGCATCCATTGCATTGATCTTTATGCAAACCAACACAATATATACTGACGAGGCAAAAATGTAAATAATTCTGTGGAAACAATTCATTAATCTCTATGCATACAATGCCTTGATCTATATACAACTATGCATTGGATTTTTTGCATTCCACAATAATTATTTAGAAGTTGTTAGTTACTACTGACAAGTGGAACCCAATGCCTAGATTTCTATAAAAAGATCTAGTAGCAGGCTAGCAACAACAACAATTGATGATTTAATTAGAGAAGAAGAAGAAGTCCCAATTACTATTGTCTCTAAAAGTGAAAATTCAATTGTAGAGGCTGATGATTGTTAGAGGGTATATAATATATATTCTAAAATCAATATACGAAAACCATATTGGTTCCTTGTTCAGAGAGAATTTGCATTGTGGCTCATTTATTTAACAACTCATTTTGTTTCTTGAAAAATAAGATCTTATCAATATATCATAGGCCATCTATCTATTTAATAACAGCAATCATTTTGTTGAAACATGTTCATTGGCTGCTCTTTATGGCCAGTGTAGAGGTCGTTTTTCTATCCACAATTGTTGTTGAGATTCAGAAAAGAGAAGAATATATATTTGAAATGGAAACCAGTAGAAGGAAAAACATAAGTAATAGTGAAAAAAGTTGCAGCAGTAGTAGAACAAAATAATGATGCGATATTGTGGACGAAGAATTCAAAGAAATTTTTCTTCCTTCGATATTGCTTTTTTCTGTTCAATTAATGAGAGATAATTGAAAGAGGAGATATACAGAAGACGAGATATAAAAAGAAAGGATAATTTCGTCCAATAGAGCCGTAATTAACGTCAGGGCCTATTTTACCATAGGTTTCTTAACCGGGCCATTCTTATATTTCGGATGCTTATGGGGGTCCATTTTTTTATTCCCTGCTATTTAAAGTCCAAACTTAAAAGGCTCTACAAGAAAATCCAGAAGTCTGATTTGGGCCGATGAGCTATCAAACTGAAGGTCTTGGCCCAAGCTACAACTTAAGCCCAAGAAAATTAGGTTTTTCTAAAGAACTAATTCCTCTAGAAGACTAACAGCAGCAGCCACGAATTTGACCTAATTTGGAAGTCTTTGCATGCAAGTATTCTACTTTGTATTTTCTATATAAGAAAAGTATTAGCTAAGGTTTAGGTAGCGTTTTATGAATGGAAGATTGAGGAGACAAGTTCATCTTCTTCTTTTGTATCAAACTCAATCCATATTAATCAAATCAAATCATTTTTCTTTATGATGTTTTGTTATTTAATTATTTATTCCATGGTGTCATCATCAAGGATGAGTAACTAAATCTCCTTATGATGTTTTGTTATTTAATTATTTATTCCATGGTGTCATCATCAAGGATGAGTAACTAAATCTCCTTAGGGGGATGGTTAAAGCACTCTAGATAATGCGAATGCTTATTCTTAATGTTCATTGTGATTCAAAGTACATAATGCTTATTTACTTTTATCTGCAGTAGGAGGTAAGTATGATTATTTGCAAGTTATTGTTATCCATGTTATTAAAATACTATTGTTAGAGTTTATGGAGACCTAGGTTTAATGGTTTTATTTATATTGATTAAAGATGTGTAGTGAAATAGCTGAGAGGTGATTATTACATATCTGCAGTTGATATCTTTTATTGGAACCCTTTTGTAATTAAGTCAAATAGCTGAAAGGTGATGATTTAGTTGTGAATAAATATGTTGAGTTAATTAAATTGAATAACTAAGATGTGACGGTTGATTAATAAGACATATTCAATAGAATGTAGGATATTATAATAAAAATATATGTATGAATTGAGAATAATGCATGAGATCTTGATCACTTACCTTGAGTAGCCATGGTTATGATCACAACTCAAACCTTTTCTCTCTATTTCTCCATAAAACCCACTAGTTAATGGATAACTATAAAGTGGTAAAATTGAGCATAGAGAGGGGCATTGAGTCCTCTTCTTATATAGGATTTTTCTCCATTAAAAACCTTACAAATTCTAAAATAGTTACATAATAACTTATCTAATTATTATCCAATAATGATCTTTAATAGATATTAAGAGACTTTTCATGTGAACCTAAAGGGTCACATTACTTATTAAACAAGGTCTCTTCAAATATCCTAAATAGGCCTCCAAATAACAAATGGTTATTGGGCCATTAATCCAACATTCTCCCACTTGGCCCTAATGGGATAGGCAATTGAGAATTTAAGGGTCTGCTTGATTCGGGAGGGAAAAGAGTTTACCGGGAAATAGATTTACCATGTGCAAATATTCGGGAAATAAAATTTGGTAAAATAGTTATAATGCTACATTGATCATGAATGTTTTTGGAAAATCATTTAAATATGTTTGTAGTGAGAGTTCGACAAAATTGAGCTCTAATTTGTCCCAACATTTTAACTTATCATGTCATTTTAAATATTTACCGCTTATTTTCCATTTAATCAAACATGGGAAATTAAGATTTACCGGAAAATCTATTTCCCGGACTCGAATCAAACAGACCCTAAAATTGGATAAAGATCATAAAATGCTAAAACATAATGTGCGCTCAAATTTTAATACTAAAAGCATTAAAAAAAACTTGAGCAAACCAAATTTGTAATACGAGTCATAGCGGTCACATGTATATCGTACATGATTCCTTCTATGTACTACAACATTATTAACCTAATTTGGTCAAGCAATAATATAAGAGGCAATGTAGGCAAATTATAAAACTTAAAGCCTATGTATAATGCTCCCACTAAAATTTGTCTTGTCATCGACAATTCTTACCTAAACTTATATTTCACTAAGTGCACATTTGTGAAAAAATAAGTAAGAAATATGGCAGAATCATATTGAATGTAATTACGAAGAAATGTTAATATACTTACATATCCAAGTACAAAAGAAACCAACCTCACTTTCCTAAGCCCATATTAAATGCATGCTCAAGAAAGGCTTTAGGCTGAAGTGATGATTTTGTTAATGGATCGACGAGCATTTGATCTGTTGCAATATGTTCTATTCACACTTCTTGATCCTTCACCTTCTCCTTCACAATATGATATTTGATATTAATATGTCTAGATTTTCTAGAGCTTCAATTATTGTTGGAGAAGTTTACAGCAACGGAATTATCGCAATAAACTTTCAATGGCCTTGAAATGGTGTCAACAATCTTAAGGCCAAAGATGTAATTTCTCATCCATACGGCATGTAACACAGCTTCATAGCAAGCCATGTATTCATCTTCCATTGTAGAACCAGCAGTAACACTTTGTTTTGCACTTCTCCATGATACCACTCCATTTGCTAACATGAAAATATACCCAGTTGTAGCGTTGAAATCACCTAACTCGGATCGCCCATAATCTGAATCTGTATAACCAATTGCTTCCAATATATCAGAGTGCCTGTAAGTTAACATTTTGTCCATTGTTCCCTTCAAATACCGCATCACGTTTTTGGCTAAAACCCAATGTTTATGACATGGATTGCTAAGCAATCTTCCCAGTAATCCAACTACAAACATAATATCAGGTCTTGTGCAAACAAGAGCATACATTAGATGACCGACAGCAGAGGCATATGGATACTTCTTCATTGTTTCCCTTTCAAAATCATTTTGTGGGAAATCATCTTTACTGACAACATCTGACTTCTGAATACGTAATAAACATGAATTGCAGTCTCTCATATTAAATCTTTCTAAAATTCTTTGAATGTAGGTCTTTTGAGACAATCCAAGTAATCGTTGAGATCTATCACGATATATCTCAATACCAAGTATAAAAGATGCCTCACCTAAATCCTTCATTGCAAAATTTTTAGAAAGAAAAGTTTTAGTTTCATGCATCATACCTAAATCATTGGTGGCTAATAAAATATCATCCACATATAGAACAATTAAGATAAATTTGGTCCCACTAGTTTTAAGGAATATACACTGTTCAACATCATTTTCCGAAAATCCAAAACTAGTGATTATGTGGCTGAACTTAATGTACCATTGTCTTGAAGATTGTCTAAGTCCATATAAAGACTTATTCAATGTACATACCAATTTTTCCTTACCTTGTTCAACAAAACCCTCAGGTTGAACTATATACACTTCTTCACTTAAATCGCCATTGAGAAAGGCGGTTTTCACATCCACTTGATGGAGCTCAAGATCAAAATGAGCTACCAAAGCTAATATGATTTGTAATGCTTCCTTACTTGATACGGGTGAAAAGGTTTCATTATAGTCAATGCCAAATTTTTGATTATATCCTTTCGCGACAAATCTAGCCTTGTATTTTTCGATATTACCTTTTGCATCACGATTGGTCTTAAATACCCATTTAGAACACATCGTTTTTGCATTTGGAGGTAATTCTACAAGTTATCATACATTATTGTCAACCATGGATTGTAATTCATCTTTCATAGCATCAACCCACTTATCTGAATCACTTCTTTTAATAGCTTGTGAAAATGAAATAGGATCATTTCTAATACCTATATCATAATCGGATTCTTGAAGATATACAACATAATCATCTGAAATGGCCGATTTTCTGTTTCTTACAGATTTTCGAACCATATTTGGTTCCACTTCAATACTTAAATTAGTGGGAATTGGTTGTATAGAATGACTACGGGTTTTGGATGTTGATCACTTATAACATCTAATTCTTGTAATTCAACCCTTTGGGGTTGTGAGGTCCCATAAGCATCTTCTTCAAGAAAACTAGCATTCTGAGTCTCTACAATACGTGTAGAATATGATGGGCAGTAAAATCTATATCCCTTAGATCGCTCCGGATATCCAATAAAATAACAACTTATTGTTCTTGGATCTAATTTTTTTTCATTGGGATTATAGATTTTACCTTCTGCGGGGCAGCCCCATACATGTAAGTGTGCTAAACTAGGCTTTCTACCCGTCCACAATTCAAAAGGAGTTTTTGGGACGGCTTTAGAAGGTACCCGGTTTAACAAGTACACGACAGTCTTTAATGCTTCTCCCCATAGAGCTAAAGGTAATGATGTACGACTCATCATACTGCGAACCATATCTAAGAGTGTCCTATTTCGCCTTTCAGATACTCGATTTTGCTCATGTGTTCCAGGCATAGTATATTGAGGTTTAATACCTTCTTGTAACAAAAATTGAGCAAAAGGACCTTCACTTTGGCCTAAATCAGCGTGTTTTCCATAATACTCTCCACCTCGATCTGATCTAACGATTTTTATACATTTGTCTAACTGTTTTTCGACTTCGGCTTTGAATATTTTAACCATATTCTCAGCTTCATTCTTTTCTTTAATCAGATAGACATATTTATATTGAGAAAAATCGTCTATAAAAGTGATGGAATATTTTTCACCAGATAAAGTAGGAGGAAAGTGTCCACAAATATCGCTATGTATTATTTCTAAAAGATCTGAACTCCTTGTAGCACCCTTTTTTATTTTGTTTAGTTTGTTTACCTTTGATAAAATCTAAACATGTCCCAAAATCGGAGAAATCAACATTAGATAAAATTTCATCCTTTATTAATCGTTCAAGTCTATCTTTAGAGATATGACCCAAACGACGGTGCCACAACTTAGATGAGCTTGCAAGAGATCTTTTACGCTTATTCACAACATTATTCACATTTAAAGATAACATTGCTTTCTCAAAAAACAAATCCAAATTAAACTTATATAAACGACCAACTTTTATTCCAGTGCCAACTAGTACATTATTCTTTGAAATAGAAAACCTAGAATTCTTAAATAAGAAGGTATATCCTTCTTCACCTTCATCAAGTTTAGATAATGAAACTAAATTTCTTGACATAGTAGGCACATAAAGGGTGTCTAATAAGTCTATATAGGCTCCGGTATCCAGTTGAAGTCTATAGGTACCAACAGCTTCAACTGGTGACTGAATTTCGTTTCCCATATAGATAACCCTTTCAAGATCATTTGGATTCCGTCTTAAGAGTAAGCCCTACATATGATTAATTATGTGAATACTAGCTCCTGAATCAAGCCACCAAGAATTTAAAGGTGCAGTAACTAGTTGTCTTTTAAGGGTCGCCTGTTGCAGGTGGGAAAGTACGCTGGAAAGGCCCAGGGAGCGCCAGGTACTTGTCTCACTTGGCAGGGAACGTCGGAGATTTTGGGACTGTACTGAGCGTACTGCAGAGCAAAGGACGGCTCTATTTCTAAGGTGTTGAGATTGTAACACCCATGAGTTAGTGTTAGTCCCACATTGCCAAGGAAGTGGTTGTATTGGTAGTATATAGAGCTTAACCATACTCTAACTAATGTCAAGGCCTTTTGGGGTAAACCACATGGGTAGGCCCTGATCCAAAACCCTCTACTGCTGGATATCCACAGTGACTAAAGGGGACAATATTGACATTATCAAGCGGTATGGTGCTCGACACACCGGGATGAGCGAGGACGAAATCCCGGGGCGTTACATTCTTTTGGAGGTTTTAGGCAGGGTCCTTCTAATACCGCAACTCACCAAAATGAAGATCAAACCATTCCCCTAATGAACAAGTTGAGGCTGATGAGACAACCCAAGTTAATGAAAATATTGATAATCCATTCGAAGACACTCATTTTAATGGTGAAGAACATGGAATGCCTCACAATCTAAATGAACGTCTGAGTGTGGAAAAACGTTCAAGCTCAAAAAAGAAAATGATGAGTTTTACACCTAATTCTAATGTTGTTAAGAAAGTAGCGATACTAAACTCTGAGCAAGTATCTTTGATGAAAGTGAGTTTAAAAAAAAAAAAACAAGACAAAGAAAATGTTGAAAGCCTACTCAGTTCATGTCACGCCCCAAAATCATAACTCGAATCCCGATGACTCAATGTCAGATCTCGAGGCATTAGAACAACCTAACCTATGATAATCATATAATAATACGAGATCCTGAATCATATTCATATATAAATACAATTAATTTCATACAAATAGCTAAGAGTACAACCGTGCTCTCAATACAAAAAGAAAATAAATACAAATATTGCCACTGTAACCTCTTTATAACCATCACTGCTGACTCGATCTATCCTTGAACAACTGTTTATCTGAAAGGGTTAATGATAGGGTGAGCATTTCCACTTGCTTAGTAAGTGACTCACAGTTCTAAAATACTATCTAATCATGCATGACAATTAATCATACTAAACATTTGAAAGAATACACATTTTAATAATTGAAAGTAAATTTCTTTTATAAATAATAAATAATATAACAATCAATCATACAATAAGTCGGCTAACTGTATCCTATCAGAGTGTTGAGGGTACGACTGGTACTCGGCCATAGTCCTAGGCAATATCTTAGTTCAGTACTTACCGATGTGAATCTACACTGGTAGTTTCTGATTATCCGGTCGGGTGATTACCGTTTTGTGTCTGCAGACACTGACCCACTTTTAGGCCTTAGGTGGGCTCTCTGACCACGACGCCCCGTGGGGGTGGGGGTGGGGAATAACCTATCATAGTGGTAAACCATTTGACGACTGCAGACTGCTCAGGATCTTGACACACGTATAGGAGTGGAATACCTCTCACTCCCTGCGTCTAACCACCTCGAGGTAGCATGTATCCCCACGACACACTAACCATCCACAACAAATACCACTAAAATCATGGTAATCCAAGAAGGTAAAAAAAGAATTCCCCAAAACATCATACAATGTTCGCCTCGAGAAAGTTCTCATTCACCGTCTAAAGGTGAACACTGCATATGTAATCCTAGAAAGAATTGTCCTCTCTAAAATATGACAACAAAGTCCTTCTTTGTAAGAATTCTACAGATCCCTTGCCAGATCGCCTTGCGATACAATATATATAATATAAATAGTGTATTTTAAAATAATTAATTTAACCTGGTGTGTGTACCCTGGGTAAAAAAACTCGACAGGTGTCACCGATGGCTGTATAAGAAGATAAACTGGGAGCACCTAAGCATTAGCCAGTCATGCCTGGGCTATCGGGTAGGGCCCAACCCGGTCTCAAGGGATCCGCATACGCTCTGTGGACCTTGACCCACCGAATGGTCAATGATCGATGGGTGGAGCCCCGGTTACTGTATAAGAAGTTGAATTGTGGGCTCCCATACATCGACCAGGCCCACCTCAGTCAAGTAAGCCAGCTCCGGCCCAGTAAAGTCCAGCAGCGACAGAGGCTCATCCAAAGGCTTAGCATAGAAGCCCAGAGGACCTAGCCAGGGTGTATGCAATGTAGATTACGCATCCGGTCAGAGGAGTCAAGCCCAAGTCTTTGCTTCTGGAGTTGGTCAAATCCAAGTCCCAACCAACTGGATAAGTCCAGCAAGATTCCAGGCTAACAGAACCCATTGTTCTAGCCTACTGGAGAAGATAAAGGAAGACCCAGGTTGAACCAGAGCCTATCAGAGGATGCCACCTGGCAGTCATCCTGGTCAAAGGGAATTCAAACCAAAGGGATAACCGCTCAGCAGCATGCAAGCTATCTCTACGGAAAGCATCTTCACAGTTGAACTACCTGAGTTCATGGAGTCAAAACCGGAGGGGTGGTTGAGCCAGCCTCCTCTGGTCTACTACAAATACTGGAGTTCTTAACCTCCTGAACTATAAGTCTTTCACTGAGCAACTCCATTAGAGCTTAGTGGAAGCAGAGACTTGATTCCAAGTTCATCTTCTTGGATACGTAGGCAGCCTGATCCTCATCAGGTCCAGTCTCATTGTATACCCCCATCTAATCTCTGTCTATACAAGGCTTTTATTGTAACTGTTCGATTAATCATACACATCTCGAGTTTGTGGATCAAATTTTTGCACCCACACTCTTTGGCGCCCACCGTGGGGCTGAATCTCCCATCAGTTCCAGAGCCTTGCAAGAAATCTTGATCCAGTCATACCAGAGTTGTTGCAGCAATGGCTGGAAGTAAGAGACGCCCGACCGTTCCAACAATGGAATGAGCCAAGTTACTGAAAGTCAGACCGAGAACCTTTCTCCTCTGTCCCCGGTCCCTGAAGCGACAGAGCCCGTGAATCAAGAATCAGTTCTCGGGAATGAGGGCCATGATCAGGGCTCGCAACATTCTGAAAGTGGACAGCCGGAGGCAGAAAACTTAGTGGTACAAATCACTAACGGTCCTGGTAATCTGAATGCAGTCAACCGGACTGTCAGAATACCAGCATCACAAGATCTTGAACCATCCAGAGCAGCCGCTGCAAGAAGAGACCAGAGAACCTCTCCCTTGGCCACGGGAGGAGGTTACACCGAGCAGCAGAAGGGGAAAGGGCCAGTGACCGAGTCCCCAACTGCAATCATCAAGCGGCTAACCAGGGAAAATATAGAACTGAGAAGAAAGAAAAGAACCAGGGCCAGAGATAGCCAGTCATCTTCAGCCCTCTCTTCAAGTCCATCTCCTCAGAAAAAGATAAGGCCACGGTCAGGAAGCGACAGGAGCCTTACCCCCCGTAGCCATGATCCTCACCCTGTTTGGGACAGGCTAGCACCGGGGAGGGATAGGATGTCTATCTCTCCAGTTCTGAGACATCGCCGCAGACGTGCAAGAACACCCAGGCCACATCACGGCGGCAGGGTTACCTGTAGCAGGTCCGTCGAAGAAGTTACTCCACCAGAAGGACAACGCCAGAGGAGGCACTAAAGCACTCCCCCGGCACGCCATAGTCAGAGAGGAAGGAGTCCACAAAGGGCCCGCGCCCGTTAGAGATAACTGTAGTTGAACGTGGAACAGATGAATCAGCTCAAGCTGCAAGTGATGATCGACCTGGCTGTTTCCAACAAAGCCAACCAGGACGAACGAATCAGAAAGCTTACTCTCTCAAGGTTGGCTTTGTCACCATTGGCAGAAGAAGTCAGGAATCATACAGTCCCGGCCAGCTTCAAGCAGTCGCCCTTCGAACAGTATGACGAGACAAGTGGCTATCCAGTTCAGCATGTTATGAACTACAAGAGCACCATGACCATCTGGGACCATGATGAGAAGTTACTTACAAAAATATTTGTTGCTTCAGTCAAAGGCGAAACACAAACGTGGTATCACAATCTGCCACCCGCATCCATCCCCACATTCGTACAACTGGCTGAGTTGTTCGAAGAAAAATACCGGTTCAATGTGAAGATTAAGAAGGGAGCTGAAGTCTTGTTCTCCTTACAGATGGACCGAAGCGAAACACTCAGGAATTTCGCGCGAAGGTTCCAAACCTTACTATCTGAGGTACAGGACGCATCTGATAGCGTCATCATTCAACCTTTCAAGTATGCCTTAAACAACAACCATGAAGAATTGTACCGGTCGCTGGCAAGGAAGCCTCCATCCTCTGTTTCGGCTTTGCTTGAAAAGTGGAAATGTACGCTCAGGAAGAGGACGACCTGAAAACTAGGAAAAAGAGACTTGCCGAAAGTCAAACCTCCTTGAAGCCGCAAAAGGCAAAGGAAGAAAGCTCCGGCATGGATCGCAAAGAGGAAAAGGCCCCTGATAGAAACGAAGACAGAAAGGGAAAAATGTCAACCCGGCAGCCCGACCGCTGGTCAGAAAAGTCTACCGGGGGCGAACGCAAAGAAAGGGAATTCACACCCCTGAGGTTCCCGATCGAGGAGTATTCAAAAAGATCAAGAACATAGGGATGCTCAACAAACGTGCCCCTCTCCCGGCAGACCCGGAGGGCAGGAGAGATAAGTCCAAGAAGTGTGATCATCACAATGATTACGGTCACGAACTGAAGAACTGTAGGTCATTGAAGTATGAAATGCAGCTTCTGGTCGACGTCGGCCTCATCCCTGACATGGTGCAGATCGGAGCAGTCGAACAGGTAAAAACTGGAGATCGAATTGTATATGTCTGCCACGTACAGATACCCGGTTCTTCCAAGACAGAAAGGAAGAATTGCGCCTGAGAAACGATCCGGTGGATAGTACATGTCCATAAAGCTGGACACCTTAACTTCGACGAAGGGATGAACACCGAGTCCATTGTCCCCGGGGGGTTAACATTCACTGAAGAAGATGAAAGGGGCGTGCATTATCTACACAATGACGCCCTGGTCATCACAGCATGGATTGGTGTCTACCGGGTCCGGCGAGTCATAGTCGACGCCGGTAGCACCTCCAGTATAATGTTCTTATGTGCTTACAAAGCTATGGAGCTATCTAAGGGTCTCATCAAATCTAATGAGACTCCTATCTATGGGTTCAACAGGGAGCCAACACAGTCCTTCGGGCGGGTCCACCTGCCAATCACGGTAGGATTCAATACCGTCGGGATAGACTTCCTGGTGGTCGACTCCCCCTCCTGCTACAACGTCATATTGGGAAGGGATTGGATTCATCAGATGAAAGCAATTGTATCCACCTTCCACCAAAGCCTCAAAATTCTGACTCCCAACGGAATTTGCAGGGTCAAGGGAGATCAAGGGATGGCATTCAAATGCCATCTCGATGCTGTCAAAGGAAAGTCCATCTCGGAGACCAAGGGGAACACTATCTTCCTGGCAGACTCTCATCAATAACAACCAATTCCCGGCAAGTCTGTTAAAAGGAAGTTTGACACAAAAACCGGGATATCACCAGCGGGCGACGAGCTGGAGGAAGTGATAGTGGGACTGGAGTCCCACAAGACAACTTACATCTTTTCCGGCCTACCAAGGGCTGAGAAGGATCTCATGATCACACTGCTCCGGCAGAACCATCACGTTTTCGCATGGAGTGTCAGCGAGATGCCAGAAATTGACCCTTCAGTCGCCTGCCATAAACTGGACATCGATCCTCATTACAAGCCGGTCAAGCAGAAACCAAGGCGAATGGCGCCAGATCGAAAGCTGGCGGTCAACGAAGAAGTCGATCGGCTACTGTCAGTCAACTTCATCAAACCAGTCATTTACCCTATCTGGGTCTCCAACATCGTGGTTGTCCCAAAGAAGAACGGTAAGATTCGAGTCTGCATTGATTTTACTAATCTTAATAAAGCATGTCCTGTGCACCAATATCCACTCCCCAAGATCACAGGCATGGTGGACGCCACCGCTGGTTATCGAAGAACGTTCTTCATGGACGCCTACTCTGGATACAACCAGATTCCATTTCACGAAGAAGATCAGGAACATACCGCATTCATCACCGACCGGGGGCTTTACTGCTACCGGGTGATGCCATTTGGTCTGAAGAACGCCAGAGCAACATACCAGAAACTGGTCAACACCATCTTCAACGAGATCATAGGCCGAACCATGGAAGTCTACATAGACGACATGGTGGTCTAAACCAAGGAGAAAGACAATCATTTGCGAGATCTGCAGCAGACATTCGATATCCTGGCACGGTACAACATGAAGCTGAATCCAGCCAAATGCTCTATTGGTCTTTCTTCTAGCAAGTTCTTTGGCTTCCTTATGACCAACCGGGGCGTAGAAGCCAATCCAGACCAGATCCGAGCAGTCTTGGAGATGCCCGCCCCAAAGACAGTGAAAGAATTCCAGAGACTAACCGGGAGGTTAGCCGGTCTTAACAGGTTCTTCTCCCAGTACTCAGACCGGTGCAAGTCCTTCTTCAATGCAATCAAAGCTAATGCAAAATGGAATGCTACTTGTCAGCAAGCCTTTGACGAGATCAAGGCGTATCTTACTCAACCTCCGGTCTTTACAACACCACAAACCGGACAACCAGTCGGTGTCTACCTGGCCGGATCTGATATTGCAGTTAGTGCGGTCATATTTGTGGAAGAGCCGGAGGAGAAACCAGTATACTTCATCAGCAAAGTGTTGCAGGGAGCTGAGACAAGGTATTCAAAAATCGAAAGGATCGCCTTAGCTCTGGTACATGCAGCCAGGAGGCTAAAGCCATATTTTCAAGGGAGGGCAGTCAAAGTCTACACAGAATTCCCGCTAAGGAAAGCTCTTGGAAAGCAGGAAGAATCTAATCGACTGATCGAATGGTCCAGCTACCTCAGTGCATACCACATACGGTATGAACCCAGGACCGCGGAAAAAGGGCACACAATAGCCTCCTTGATGGCAAATTTTCCCATCGAGGATATCTCGGTTAACCCAGATTTAAAAGAAGATACACTGGGGGCGAATAATGCCCCCCGGTCACAGGAGTCTCTGGCCAAAGAAGACAACGAAGCATGGACAATCTAAACTGACGGGTCCAGTAATTGTACAGGATCCGACATAGGTTGTCTCCTGATCAACCCAGATGGACAGAAGACAGAGAAATCTGTCAGACTGGGATTCCCGGCTTCAAACAACGAAGCTGAATATGAAGCTCTAGTATATGGTCTCCAGACAGCGCTCCAACTGGGGGCGCGGAGAATCATGATCAAGACAGATTCAAAACTAGTGGCCAACCAATACGCCGGATCCTTCCAAGCCAAGGACGACCGGATGGCAAAGTATGTTGATGTCGTCCACTCCATGGCAGGGAAGTTTGAATTCTTCACAGTCGACCAACGACCAAGGATAGATGTCAGGCATGCAGATGCTCTGGCATATCTTTCCTCTTCTATCAGCACTACAGAGCCCCGACAGCTGTTAATCGGATTCCAGAAAGAGCCGAGTATCGGTCCCAAAGATCCAGACATGCCATTACCGGAGGTCTACCTCCTCGAGTGTAGACATTGGAAGGAAGTTCTCATGGTAACCACCGGAGGACAAAAAAGAAAGAGAGATGAAGAAGCCTCAAAGCCCGACACCGGGCCTAGCACACAGAGCGAGCCAAGTCCTCTCTCTCAGGGTCAGACACAGGACCCACCAGAATCACAACTCGAAGACTGGAATCCTTGCCTCACCAGAGGCCAGATAGAAGCAATGCCACATTCGATGGAGCCGGACGAACCAGACCCGTCGGAACCACCGCTCTCGCATGTTCACATTGATTTGGAGCTCCCACCAGAGGAACCAATCGAAGAGATAGATTCCAGACAACCTGAATTCTGAAGTAGACAAAATTGATGCTAAATTGCAGTCCAGAAACGGCCAAGACTGGAGGAGGCCATACATCAACTTCCTCATCCATCATCTGCTTCCTGAAGATCCAAAGCTATCAGCCAAGGTTAGGAGGGACGGGTGGAAATTCACTGTAATCTTACACTGGGAGTCACCCAGGCTATACATGAAGAGCCATGGCTCCGGGGTCTTGTTTAGGTGCCTCACTCCAGAACAAGGCCTGATCATACTAAATGAAATCCATCCTGGGATTTGCTGCAACCATTTCGGAAGCAGAAATCTAGCACAGAAGACAATGATCCAAGGATACTGGTGGCCGCACATGATGACAGACGCCAAGAAGTTCACCCAGGGATGCCTCCCCTGTCAGAAGCATGCCCCGGTCGGTCATGCCCCGGCGAATGAACTACACCCCATCCTGAACGCGTGGGCTTTCTCCATATGGGGACTACATATCGTGGGACCACTCCCAAAAGCTCCACACTCAGTCAGGTTCCTACTTGTCGCTACAGATTATTTCACCAAATGGGTTTGAAGCCGTAGCATGGTACAGGTGTGCGCCTCTGACGTCAGAAGATTTCTGTGGAAAGATATAATCTGCAAGTTTGGAATTCCCCAAGGGCTGGTGTCAGATAATGGAAAATAGTTCGACTGCGATAACATCTGGCTGTTCAGCAAGTCCTTGGGAATCAAACAAAACTTCTCAGCCCCATACTACCCTCAGGGGAATGGGCAAGCAGAAGCATCCAACCGGGTCATCTTGGACACACTCAAGAAGTGACTGGATAAAGCAAAAGACAACTGGGTAATGCAACTCCCGGGGGTCTTATGGGCATACCAGACCACCCCAAGGAGGTCCACCGGAATGACACCCTTTCAACTCACCTTTGGAGCAGAAGCGGTAATGCCAACAGAACTGCTAGCTCCGACAACTCGTACTGATGGAGTCCTTACTGGGGAGAATGAGGGAATCTTAGCAAGAGAAAAAACCGTTCTTGACGACAAGAGCGAACAAGCCCTGCAACACCTCCTCTGGTACCAGAAAACTATCAAGAGAGGATATGACAAGCGAGTCGTAGAGAGGAAATATAATCCGGGCGACTGGGTCATGAGGAAAGTCAAAGTCATGACTGAGGATACAACCGCCGGAAAGCTTGGAGAAAACTGGGAAGGACCTTACATCATAGATATACATGCTGCGAAAAGCTCATACTTCCTCAGAACTCTGTCCAGCGACCTCTTTTCCAGGCCATGGAACACTTTCCACCTCAAGAAATTCTACAAGTAATGTACTCCATTTGATGATTTCAATAAAGATTCTTTCCCACAAGAATTTGAGTACTTTGTATTATTTACTGCTGAAAATCCTAGTGCAAAATCAAGTCTCCACTAAGGTCCAGGATGCCCGGACCTAGCTTCTGATCCTGGCTAAGTCCTAAATGCAGAGTTTTGCTCCTTTTAGGCCCAAGACGCCCAGACCTAGCTTCCGGTCTTGGAAATCAAGGATGACAGGGATCAAAACCCCATCCAACACAGGATGCCCGGACCTAGCTTTCGATCTTGGCTAAGTCATAAATGCAGAGTTATGCTCCTTTTAGGCGCAAGACGCACAGACCTAGCTTCTGGTCTTGGAAATCAAGGATGTCAGGGATCAAAACCCCATCAAACACAGGATGCTCGAACCTAGCTTCTGATCCTCATTAAGTCCTAAATGCAGAAGGACCGGAGCCATCACCACCCTTCTTTGCCTTCTCCTTCTCCAGCTAGTCAAGGACCTGCTGGTAGGCAGCCTTCGCCAGCCGAAGTTCTTCAGCAGCCTGGTCATATGCCACCTCCTTGAGGGAGAGACGCCGGTCCAGCTCCAGCTTCTCTCGAGTCAGCTTCACGTAAGTGGCCTCCAGCTCTGTCAGGGAAGTCTTAGCATCCTCCTCTCTCTGAAGAACAGCGGTCAGGGTGAAGTCCAGGTTGTGGTAATCCGCCGCCATAAACCGCTTGTCCTCCTCCAGAGCCCACTAGTCGCTATTTGCCGCCGTCGGGTCTTTCTCGAGCTGACGATTCTCAGCTCGTAGGCGCTCCAGATCCTCCAAGGCAGAAGGTCGGGGTCTGATACTCAGCTCAAAGACCTGGGCCATGGCAGCTTGCATTTGACGGATAAGAGAAACAAGAGTCAGGAATAAGCATACAGACATCCGCAAATCTAAAGCCAGAACTCAAGGCAGGAAATCATACCGCAATCAGGTTATGAAACACTACCCTCATCGCCCCGTCATGAGAAAGGCGGCTGTAGTATGCCTGGTCCTCCGGGAGCAGGTTCTGGAAGATGTAGTCGAAGGCAATGTGGATGTTCATGATGCCAGAGTAACCAATCGACATCGGCTCCCCATTCAGAAATGCAATGAATGGAAAATGCCGGCAGTGGAAACCCCGGGGTAGTCACGGGCTGGTACTCACCCGGTTCGGGGCCCAGTTGCACAGTTGGGCCAGTGGACAGGTTGATAAGTCCTCAAAAGTGTATATTTATCCCCCGAATAACACCTTGTTTGTCTAGCACTTATCTTATATTATTGTGTTATATCTATTGATTAGTGCTTTCTTGTCTATTGTGTAGGTTTTATAAGCCGAAATGCGAATATTGTGTTAAAGCCCGCGAAAAGTCAAGAAAAGCAAGCAAAAAGGTGTTATTTGCACAAGAGAAGGAGATTTGATATTTGCACCCATAAATCTGTTGAGGGCACTCCACGGTCAGGCCAGTTGACTTGAATTTATGTCAAAGTGGGGCGGTCCAAATCTCAGCCCAAACCGGGTCCTATTGGGGCCCACAAGTCAGAATTTCTATTTAGGGCTTTATATAAAGTCCAAACTTAAAAAAGGCTCTACAAGGAGATCCAGAAGTCTGATTTGGGCCCATGAGCTATCAAACTGAAGGTCTTGGTCCAAGCTACAACTTAAGCCCAAGAGAATTAGGTTTTGCTAAAAACCTAATGTCTCTAGAAAACCAACAGCAGCAGCCACGAATTTGACCTAATTTAGAAGTCTTTGCATGCAAGTATTCTACTTTGTATTTTCTATATAAGAGAAGTAGTAGCTAAGGTTTAGGTAGCTTTTTCTTTTAGATTGAGGAGAAAAGTTCATCTTCTTCTTTTGTATCAAACTCAATTCATATCAATCAAATCAAATCACTTTTCTGTATAATGTTTTGTTATTTAATTATTTATTCTATGGTGTCATCATCAAGGATGAGTAGCTAAATCTCCTTAGGAGGATGGTTGAAGCACTCTAGATAATCCGAAAGCACCATGTTTGTTCTTAATGTTCATTGTAATTCAAAGTACTTAATGCTTATTTACTTCTATCTGCAGTAGGAGGTAAGTATGATTATTTGCAAGTTATTGTTATCCATGTTATTAAAATACTATTGTTAGAGTTTAGGGAGACCTAGGTTTAAAGGTTTTATTTATATTGATTAAAAATGTGTAGTGAAATAGCTGAGAGGTGATTATTACATATCTGCAGTTGATATCTTTTATTGGAACCCTTTTGTAATTAAGTCAAATAACTGAGAGGTGTTCATTTAGTTATGAATAAATATGTTGAGTTAATTAAATTAAATAGCTGAGAGGTGACGGTTTGATTAATAAGACATATTCAATACCATGCATATGAGAATCTCGTTTTAATTAAGTGGAATAGCTGAGAGGTGACTACTTGATTATTATAGGTATTGATGATTAATTGGAATAACTGAGAGGTGACTAATTAATTGTTATAGATTGAACATGAAGGAACAACATGTTATGTTTGCATGATTTAGTTTATGGATACCGATTCTTCCCCCTTTGTCATCATAAATTTTATTTTCATCTTTACCATATTCTTAAGTTAGGATTTACTTATTATTATTGCATGTAGGAAGTTAGAATCAATCTCAATTCTTATTATTAATTCCATTGGTGTTTCTTAACAATTGTTTTCTATTGTGTTTGAGCTAAGATATCCCCCTCTGAGGTGGGTACGACCCTTGCTTGTTACTTGTCTACTTTGATAACCAATTTATACAAGGACAAGAAGGAAAATCAAATATAAATCTATCTTTTGATTAGAGGATACACAAATATCCTCTATCAAAATAGCGTTGTTGCCGCTCTAAGGAACGGAGTTCTTTCAAACACAAGCGAGAATAATAGTTTCGGGACATCATCCCACTTCTATCCCTCCCACCCTTCTATTTTTAATTCTTTTTATTATTTTTTAAGTGTCTTATTACTTAGTCCTCTTATTGATCTTGCAGCGAAGACGGATTGAAAAAAACTCGAAAAATGGAGTAAAGATCAAATTTTTACGAAAGAAACGCATTAAGGAAATTTTCCTGAAAGTTACTGGTTGAAACTGGGCCCGATCTCGAGTAAAGTTCAGTTTGGCCTATAACCATCTCGAGTCGAGTTCCAGGTAGGGAATTTACCACGTTTTGCGTGATTTTTCAAGAGCATTCCAGAACTCCTTTTCAGCTAATTTGTTTTCCTGTTGAGAGATTGTGAGGTGAACTAAGTAGTCTATTTTTTTCAGAATTTTTAAAGACTTGTAAGATATTTAATTATTCGATCCATGAAAGGGTCGCAGTTGTAATATTTTTAAAGTAGATGTTGTTAGGATTTATTTTATTGTGTGTTCGCGGTGGGTAGTAGAGCAAGGTGTGGAGCTAGCCTTGAGTCTACTAAGGAACGACTCCTAAGGACGATTGAAACCCAAGGAGCGGTTTCCCCTTAGTCGACTTCAACTCGTCTTCTCCCCACTTTTGTGCGCTTGTTTGGCAATTTTTATTTTTTAGCACAAAGTGGGAGGTAATCATTCTCCTAACCTTCCTCGAATCCCCTGCAAGAGGAGTTTCTGTATTGATTAACATGACCTTGATTGTTGTTTGATTTTAATTCTGTTTTTACTTGTTAAACCGGGATTGCAAGGCAGCCCTGGCCTATAAGTGAAACCTAATATCAATTGAGTGCAATATCCTAAGCTTTAAAATTGAACCAACTAAAGCAATGTTATCACGATGTTCATTTGAGACCTTGAGCAGATATTTCAATTAGTACTGCGTGAACCATTCTTTGATTGGAGCACAAGTTAGGAATTGGGTCTGGAACCCCTACAGATTATGTCTGTAGAATCACTGTGGTTATTTAATTAAGGAACATTGCTTACGCACGAAAAACCTCCACACTGTTTATTCGCTGCTTGACTCTCAAAATATAAGGAGAATTCACAAGGGAAGCTTGGAAAGAAGTCATTGACTTGGGTGAACACAAAATTGAGTCAGTTTTTGAGCCCCTTGTTAGATGTTTTTGAATGGTTAGGACTTCTGTGGCATTTGTAATGCACATGTTGCATGCATCTTAGATCAGGTAAAATCTTGTTCAAACCAACTCCAATCTATACAAAGAGCACAATCACGGACCTCACTCCTTCTCTTGAGGAAGAGTTTAACGACTCAGCCTCCATACCTTCTGAAGAAGAGTTCAACGACTCAACTTCACTTACTGAACTAACTCCTGCACCTATGGCTCCAGAAGCTACCCTTCGGGATTACTTTTCACCTTTGGCCATTGGGCCACCTATCTGCATAGTTTTGCACGAGACAACTGCAGATAGCTATGGCATTCGCCCTCAAATTGTGGGCATGTTGCCTAAGTTCCATGGACTTCCACGGGAAGATCCATATCAGCACCTCAATAAGTTTTTGACCGTTTTTAACACTTTCAAGGAGAAACATTTGTCTGAAAAGGAAGTTAGCTTGATATTGTTCCCCTTTTCTCTTGAGGATCGTGCATATCACTGGTTACATAGCCTTCTTTCCAATTCTATTGACACCTGGGCTCAACTAAGCAAAACGTTCTTGACCAAATTCTTTCCTATTAGCATAACTAATGGTATTGTTGATGCCATTAGAAATTTTCGGCAGAATGAGGGTGAAGTTTTCTTTGATGCATGGGAGAGGTATCAAGACCTATTTCTTCAGTGTCCACACCACAGAGTTGATGAAACAGAAAAAGTTAGGATCATATATAGAGGCCTTAATTATACAACTAGAAACATGTTTGAAAGCATGAGCGGTGGAGAATTTCTTGATTATTCCACCGCCAAGGCTCTGGCATTCCTTGAAAAAATTGCTAATAATAGCCACCAATGGGACTTACCTGAACATACCCCGAGAAACACTACCCCAGACTCATTTGATAAACCTAGAGGTATATATGAACTCAAACCAGACTCTGAGCTTAAAACTTTACTTCATGGTTTAGTAAAAAATGTAGAAGCACTTGAGGTGTCCTTAAAGCCCACATCACCTGTTATGAGTGCCTCCACTTTCCAATGTGATGCTTGTCATGACCAAACCCAAACTGCCGAGTTTTTCCCTCTACTTTATAATTCACCAGAAACTGAGGAAGCCCGTGCGTTCACTTACGCCGGGCAAACCAACTTTATTAAGGGCAATGCCACGTACCCATACATGGACTGCTCCAATCTTTCTTATTCAAATAATCATTATGCGGCTCCACCTGATTTTAATAACTCTTATGGGCAACCTAGCAATGCCACGTATGTTGGTAATAATTATAATCAGAACAGGGTGTCGGTCCCCCCTTATTCGAACAATGCTCATCACATGAGTAGTTCCAGGGACCAAGTGCCAACCAATCAATCTGCCCTTCCTAAAACCATCCTTGAGGATGTGCTTGCACGTTTCATTCAACAGACGCAAGCGTCCATTGAGTCAAATGCCCAAGCCATCCAGAGGATTGAACAGAAACTTGATGAAAAGGGCAAATTTCTGGGACAAGTTATCCCGAATCCCAAGGGTAAAGAAGTTGCCTTCGTGACGGAAACTCCATCTCTGTCTGCACCGCTTGCTGAAGTAAACTCGGTCTCCACATTTAGGTCAGGTAAACAAGTTTATAATCAAATTAATTATAAACCATGTCCTAACATTGTGACCCCGGTTACAACTTCACCTGTTACACTAACTAAAGGTCCGGCTAATGAGGCGAACACCTCTAAGCCAAGGATACATACCCGTAAGATTGTTGATACTCGACTACCTTATGACCCCACCGTGCCTTATCCCCAGAGACTCACTAGGTCCCTACAGGAAGTCCAAGTAGAGGAGGTAATTGATGTGTTTAAACATATAAATATTAATATACCTTTCCTCACAGCTATTAAAACGATACCTTCATATGCTAAGGTTCACTACACCAAAATAGTCAATTTGCAACTAGACTTTTTTCAATTTGTAATGGTATTTGGGTGTTGCAAAATTGCAACATCTTCTTGCCATTGCAAATGCCAGTAACTGTTGCAAATTAAAAACCATTAAACTTACAGTGTTTCTAATATATTAGAAACGACCACTTCCGTTTCATATGTTTTATATAACTGAAAAATAAGATCTAACTTATGTTTTTAGCACATGAGGCGTTGCATTTGGATTCAGTTGAGAACTAATCTCGGGATACTTCTCTTCACTTCAATTAAAACCCTTTTTTGGTATTCATCTCTCTAATTTTCTCCTCCCCCCTTCGTCCGCTGCTCTTCTTTTTCTTTGCCTACGCTGCTACTCGATCAATTTCATCAAAAATTTATGATTTTGGTAAGCTCTTTCTCTCTAGTTCTCTGCTTTTTCTATATACTCTCCTTCTGGTTTTTTTTATTCTAGAAATCGATGCTTGTAAGATTGATAAGATACTCTCCATTTTTTTTATTCTAGAAATCGATGTTTGTAATCGATAATGGATAATTAGTGATAAATTATTTTATTAGATTGGTGCAAAGTTAGTGTGTTATTTTTCTTTTCTTCTAAAAATCGATTTTTGTGAGATTGATTGTGAAATTGAGGGGTATTTTGTTGGGATTGATTGTTTTGTTTGATTGATTATTGAAGTTGTTAAATTTATATCTTCATCACTTCCATATTCAGGTCTTCAACTTGCTTGTTTTATAAAGATTTCGTCATAACACAAGCCCCCACATGTATATTACTGGCCTTAGAAGTATGCAACCTTTAACATATTTTTCTGTATGTCCTTAGAAGAGGTAGTTTGTTACTGTGTTTAAAATGTTGAAAGTGAGGTATAGGTACTTTGTTTCAATTAAAGGAGGTAAAGTTTTTTTTATCGAAGAAAAAGCAATTCACCGTGTGTTCACATCTTAGGCTCTTCTCCTGCAAAAAAAAACCCACCTAATTAGACATATCTAATTTCCCACTATACTGTATAAATTAATTATGCCTATCCCAAGGATTATGCCTATCCCAAGGCACTATAATACAATAAAGTACTATAGACCTATAGTGGAATCATATAGAAAGATGGGTCAGTTGTACCATCCTTGATAAAATTAGGTACTCTTATTTGAACCAGTAAAACTGGTTTGCCATCCTTGCAATTGTTGTAGAGGACTAAATGGTTAGTAGTTAGAGAAACATATGTTAGTTTGAAAACCATAGATTATAATAGTATAAATGAAACACTTGAAGTACCAGTCCCAATATGTTCTCTGTTTGTTTCAAATGTGCACTTTCCAAGGTAATTTTATGGACACATGTGAATATATAAATGATTTATATGGCGCAGAGAGAAGAAAACTTGATAGTGTATGACCAATATAGCAAAAGACTTGCAAGGATTGTGTTAGTTTGATAACAGGTACCTTTTCAATACCATTCCTCTCTGATGTATAGCAATGTTACATGGTAAATAAAGAAAAAGCTATTTGTTTGGCTATTCTTGAGTGTTCAGTCTAAATTCAGTGTTAGCATCGTTGACTTGTTCAATTGTTATGTTGCTTCCTGAAAATTGCCCCATGCAAACTTTGATTCATTTTCAAACAAACCAAGGACTATAATGGTTTCGTCCCGACCAGTTTGTACAGAAATAGACGATTTAGTATTGTTGGCTCTGCGTTTTGCTTTCTGAAAGTCTGATAAGCACTAGAAACAGAGAATTTGCCTTTAATATCATATTTTTATCTTACCATTGGTAGTGACTAAAACATTTGGTGCATTATAACTTATATAAATTCTTACTAAGACGCCTATTTACAAGTACACCATCACTCAGAGTTACTCTGTACAAACAACATTGTAAAAGGGACCTAAGGGGTTATGATCATTCCCCAATTACAAATAACATAAACAAAGTGATAATTCCTATTCTGTAAGTGTCATCTGCCCAGTATCACACTGTTGCTTTGATGTCGTTAATTGCCCTATTCAGATCGATGTTAATCTTCCCAAATTGCTTGTTCTAAAAAAAAAAAGTACCATTCCGAGTTCTGAGTAAATGTTGATTGGAAAACTCTATACAATATTCCTGAGCTGTAGAAGACGTTTCACCCACAACTCATGACATGGTCCCTTTGTTAGGATTGATTCTTTGCTTCTTATTTTATTTTTTTAGCTTTGTAATTTCGCTTTATACAGATAAATTGTACATTTGTTTCAATCCATTCTTTATGTTATTTCTGAACGATCTTGCTGGATATTGAAATGTAGATCTACTACTGTAATGATTTGCCACAAGAGCTCTAAATTATATGGAATTGTCTCCATCTCTGACGTCATTCCAGCTACTGGTTTGGGATGTACTCACCTTTTGGTTGCAGAGTGCAGTTCCTCTTGGGTTAGTAATCCTTGTTTTTTTTTTCTTTTCCTTTTTTTTCTTGGGTTCAGTGTTAGATGGTATGGGATAACATTTCTCTTTGGATATATCAGACATGTTCTTTCTCAATCCACCACGGCTACGGTCAAGCTTGAGTTGCTCCCCTTGACTAATAGTTTATTAATTACTCTTTATACTTGATGTTAATGTTAAGGGAAAAAGTGTGTGCTAATTCCTCAACTGTTTGCTTGTTTATGTTTCCATAATGTATCATTGTTGTATGCTCTAAGGAAGAACTTTAGATGAAACACCTTCAACTAAATTAGCAGGTCACTTCTCTACTATTCCTAGAGAAAATACTAATTGAATGTTGTACTCAAATTAACAGGTCTGGCCTATAACCCAGAGCACTCACTGAAGATTTATGCGACTTCCAGAGCAATGTTTGTGACGAATCCAACTACTGCACTCACATTATCAAATGTTGGTGGCGTGGAATGATGACTGTAAGTTCATGTGAAGTATTATTTTCAGTCACAGGGTTGTCCATCCATGTTTCCTTTCTCACTTTGGACGCAAATATTATTCATGCCCAGTTCAATTCATCCCTACAAAGGTTGAGTCACGCTGTTTTTTCTGTTTTTTTCTTTTTTGGTATAGGAAAAACATCGAATGGACATAGGAGACTCAACTGATTATAGGGGAGGTATATAGACTCCAGCCATGTATTTATTTTTTCGTTGACAAAAATAATCAATTTTTTTTTTTTTTTTTTTTTTTTTGATATATTCCTACAAACATGTTTGATTTTGCAGGTTCACTTTGATCCAAGCATATGAAATAGAGCTAGCGAATCCAACTACTTTGTGTGTTTGTAACTCCCATCATATAGAGTCGAGAAAATTCGTGAAAATGTTTTGGCCATGGTATTTGAAGTTTGAAATTTAAATTTAAATTCATTGAATAAGTGTATACCTTCAATTAACATTTTACTTGTACTATGTTAAATACATATGAAAATCCCATTTCTTATGTATGGAACCAAGATTATATAAGTTTAAAGTTGTCGACTTGAGTTGCAGTGCATGCCATTTTTATTTTTTGTTACAATTATTGCGTGGTCCCATATATGGTACTAGTTATTGTGATGTATGTGTTTATTGGAATCGCAATTTATTGCAGGTGAATGTGGAAGGCAAATTAAAGCAAAATAGCAAACAAATTTAATTTTTTATTATTATTTTAATAATTTGCAATGCCTAAGCAAACAAATCTAATTTTTTTTATTATTTTAATAATTTGCAATGCCTAAGTGGCATTGCAAATTACCGATTCCTATTATTAAACAAATTTAAAACGCCGATAACCGTTACATTTTTTAAATATTTATTAGATCCACCATATAGGAAACAGTAATGCAACAACAATAACCGTTGCAAAATAAAGCAAATGCAACCACTAAATGCAGTTGCAAATTAGTAGAAAGCAATGCCAGATAGCCGTTGCAAATAAAGGTAAAGCAATGCCCGGTAACCGTTGCAAATATTTGAAACGCAATTTGTAACGCCTTAGAAGCAACGGTATAAGCCGTTGCAAATTCACTTTGCAACGCCACATGGCCGTTGCAAATCGCCTGTTATGGTGTAGTGTTGAAAGACTTGTGCACCAACAAGAGAAAAACAAATGTGCCTAAAACGCGTTTGTAGCGGAAGAATTCTCTGCACTTGTCCAACATAACGGTGTGGTAATATATAAAGACCCTGGAAAACAGACCATACCCTGCAAGCTTGGTGATAAGTTCATGGGTAGAGCTTTGTTAGACCTAGGAGCGAGTGTTAATCTCTTGCTTTACTCCTTGTACCTCAGCCTGGGTCTAACATACATGAAACCCACGAACATGTCTTTACAACAGGCCGACAGATCATTGAAAGTACATAGAGGAATAGTTGATAATCTATTAGTTAAAGTGTCTGACTTTTACTATCTTGTTGACTTTGTGGTGTTGGATACAGAGCCTACTGCCGATAACTCGGTTCCCATAATCTTTGGCCGACCATTTTTGGCCACCTCTAATGCCCTCATAAACTGCTAGAATGGTTCTATGGTTCTCACTTTTGGATCTATGACTGTTGAAGTTAATATCTTTAATCTTGGCCAACAACCCCCTGATCTTTCTTTATCTAAAGATGTGTGCCTTCTCGATTCTCTACCTTATGAGATGGTACCTAGTTTTTACCCTAAAGATCCGGTTGTTAATTGCCCTACCATGTATAATGTTGAATTCGACATTGACCAATCTATTGCTGTAACACCCCGGGATTTCGTCCTCGCTCATCCCGGTGCGTCGAGCACCATACCGCTCGTTAATGTCAATATTGTCCCTCTTTAGTCACTACGGATATCCAACAGTAGAGGGTTTTGGATCAGGGCCCACCCATGTGGTTTACCCCAAAAGGCCTTGACATTAGTTAGAGTATAGTTAAGCTCTATATACTACCAATACAACCACTTTCTTGGCAATGTGGGACTAACACCAACTCATGGGTATTACAATCTCACCACCTTAAATAGAGCCGTCCTCGGTTCTGCAGTACACTCAGTACAATCCCAAAATCATCTCCGACGTTCCCTGCCAAGAGAGACAAGTATCTGGCGCTCCCTGGGCCTTTCCAGCGTACTTTCCCACCTGCAACAGGTGACCCGTCGTCGGCTTTGATACCAACTGTAACGCCCCTGGGATTTCGTGGTAAGTGTTCGTAGTAAGGTTGGGTTTGTAGAGCTACCACCATCAAAGCTTTCTCTAGCTCAACAATATCCTTTTATTAAAAAATAAATCCGTTGGTTAAAGGCAGTTGAGTAGATCTGGATAGTGAAGACGAGTTTTTGGATCGGGTTATAACCCAGCCACAAAATCCGTTCTCTAGTCGATTGAACCTTTAGCTTCTTCAGTCGACTGAATGTTTGCTTCCTTCGTCGATTGAGCCTTGTGGATCTGTGAGGCTTCCAAGGTCTTCAAATCTTCACGGTCTTCAAGTCTTCAATGGAGACTCATACTCTCTCATATACTTACAACAAGTGTGTTTAGATGAAATTATAATAATGCATGCCCTTTGTTATAATTCATAACTTAGAAACAAGACTTTACATAATAGATTTCTTATGTATGTAAATGTAAATGGTATAATATTTTTCTTAATTATTTAATTGTATGAAGAAATGGCTAATCCCCACAAAGTATTCACAAACAGATTACACCTTGTAATAAGTATCCAGTTTTTACCCATAATTAGTATGATGTTAAAACTCACTTTTCGACTTGAATTAGAATATAATATCTATTGTTTTGGTATTTTTGTAGGAAAGAACCTAGAAAAATATAAATTAAAGAAAAAGCCTATAAAATTATACAAAAGAGCAAAAGAGAAAAGTCAAGTCCGAAACCCAAAGTCATGGATCCAAATGGTCAAAGCCTTTACTAAATCTTAGTGGATTAACTTTAAATGACCGTGTAAATTATATACAAAGCTTAAGTTAAAGAGAGGCCCATTATGTAGATAAGTGAACTACGGCTACCAAATAGAAAAAATGGAGCATAAAATCACTTCAAGAATGATATTTAAGATTCCAGCATGTCAAAATATGGAAAATAATGAGACAACTCAGCCAGCCAAAGAAGATTGCCAACATTTTTTGGAATGCCACCATTTGTGGCAGTTTTGACCCGAATTGCCAAAAACTCTGGCAAAATTTCTAGCACAATCAAAGAAAATATCAATGTATTATAAATTACAAAAATCAATAAAGAATGAATATTACTGAATTTTTAAAGTTCGAGAAATTTAAGATATACCGTATGAAGATTCCAGTATCCAAAAATGAAATTATAAGTTAAAAGTTTGTCAAAGATAAATGAAGACCCTTGGTATCTGTAGAAACTTTGATTATTTATCTTTCTTTCATAGACCCGTCCTAAGCCAAGTTACAACCTATTTTATACTTATTAGATTTAAAGGGATGTATGGTAAAAAGTGGAGAATAGGTGAGAAAGCGCTAAAGTGAAATACCCGACACTTTCGCATGTAATAGATATTCATTCTATAAGACTATTTTAAAATAAAGATTTTTTTTTTAATCTAAAACAAAATTTATTAACAAAAGAAGAATTACACAAAGCTACAGGACAAACGCGCTACAAACTGCGCTGCAAGCCCTTTTTGAATAGCAAAACCAATCCTACGAAATACATATTCATTAGAACCCGCCGTCATCACATTGCTATTCATCACATTTTGTGCCCTCCTGAGAACTTCAACTGCTTCTGGTGCTAGAAATCCAAAAGTGTCAAAGGCAAAAGGAATGAAACAATGCTGGTTCGCTGCATATATATATGCTCCCTCGTGTTATGTACCTTAGCTGCAGCTGCATTAATCGTTGTCTAACCCACTTCGAAATTTCCATTACCAAACCCCACCATCGGAGATGCTCCTGTGATGTCAACACATGCATGTTTCCCTTCTGACAAACTATATATCAAAACATCAGCTGGGCGTAGTGTTGATCTGCCTTCTGACGGGTCTGTAAGAAAATTGACCGGAACCTCTTTCTTTACCTGTATTCCTTCTTTACATGATCGTGTCTGTATTTAAAACTGGGGTAATACTTACAGTGTACAACATGGTCCCCAAAAGCGTCCAGTCGACTATTCTTACATACAGGACATAAGTCCACATCTCTAAATAACAGGATCATGAGACGGTACCAGATAATGACACGATATTCCACTGTTGTCATGTGTTGTTCTAAACCTTCCATAGGAATAGCAATAAGAAAGTCCTTGGCATGTTTGGTCTGTAAGCATTCTATCACAGCCCTCTGATGAGCAAACAAATCAAAATCCCTGTTGTAACGCCCCGGGATTTCGTCCTCGCTCATCCCGGGGCGTTACAGTTGGTATCAAAGCCGACGACGGGTCACCTGTTGCAGGTGGGAAAGTAAACTAGAAAGGCCCAGGGAGCGCCAGATACTTGTCTCACTTGGCAGGGAACGTCGGAGATGATTTTGGGACTATACTGAGTGTACTGCAGAACCGAGGACGGCTCTATTTAAGGTGGTGAGATTGTAACACTCATGAGTTGGTGTTAGTTCCACATTGCCAAGTAAGTGGTTGTATTGGTAGTATATAGAGCTTAACTATACTCTAACTAATGTCAAGGCCTTTTGGGGTAAACCACATGGGTGGGCCCTGATCCAAAACCCTCTACTGCTGGATATCTGCAGTGACTAAAGAGGGACAATATTGACATTAGCGAGCGGTATGGTGCTCGACGCACCGGGATGAGCGAGGACAAAATCCCGGGGCGTTACAGTTGGTATCAGAGCCGACGACGGGTCGCCTGTTGCAGGTGGGAAGTACGCTGGAAAGGCCCAGGGAGCGCCAGGTACTTATCTCACTTGGCAGGGAACGTTGGAGATTTTGGGACTGTACTGAGTGTACTGCAGAGCCGAGGACGGCTCTATTTCTAAGGTGGTGAGATTGTAACACCCATGAGTTGGTGTTAGTCCCACATTGCCAAGGAAGTGGTTGTGTTGGTGGTATATAGAGCTTAACCATACTTCAACTAATGTCAAGGCCTTTGGGGGTGAACCACATGGGTGGGCCCTGATCCAAAACCCTCTACTGCTGGATATCCGCAGTGACTAAAGGGGGACAATATTGACATTAGCGAGCAGTATGGTGCTCGACGCACCGGGATGAGCGAGGACGAAATCCCAGGGCGTTACACCTGTCAATACCAGTAGCAATCTTCCTGTAGTAAGCTTCCGCCAGTGTGTGTTGTGGGTTTAAGGAGGGGGGGGGGGGGGGGGGGTAGCCCTTGAGGCTAGAATACTAAGGTCGAAATCAGAGAGAGAAAGTCGTAGCTCAACAACTGCACTATCAAAAGCACCATCCATGTGTGGAGTACCACACCCTCGGAGTATGTGATCCTGGAGCTCTTGAGTTTAGCATCAAGAGGCTGCGAAGGCAAACTTACTGACATCTGTGGCACAATAAATGCCCAACCCACCAAGTCGTAACGACATGGTTGCTATGCGCCACTAAAGGCCACCAAAACCCGGACCATTAGAAACTACGATACTTTGAAGAGTTGCCCGAATGATGCGATTAAAATACTTTGTTGCTTTCTGAACAAAAGTTGGTTGGCAAGTAGGAAGAGCGAAGATAAGTTTAGGTAATCCCATGCATGCTCGTAATAGTGCAACTCACATTGTGGGTCTTTTAATTCTGTTAATAGGCTCATTAGCTTGGTTGTTTTCTCAACTCGTTGTCGAACAAGGCCCGTAATAATGATGCATCAGTACTGGCCGCCCCTCAAAGTAACTTGACTCCACGTTGAGGACATGATATACCTAGTGGAAATAGACCAGTACTAGAGCGACAAGGATCAACTGAGGGCCAAAATACCTCTGTCTTATTCACATTAAAAGTGAGCCCCAATGACGGTCCAACTGCCTGAATGATATGTATGGCTGCGGCCACCTGATCAGTGTCACCAATCAAGGTCCCATCATCCAAATACCACGCCTGCAACTTCAAGTGACACTCAGATTGGATGCGCAATCCTAGTGGATGCAAGACTAAGGCAAAAAGAAGAGGCCCTAATGGATCCCCCTGCTGAATCCCGATTGCTGACGAAATATAGGTGGACCCCAAATATAATCTCGTAGACTGGCAATATAGTTATTCAACCCATGGTGCAATACTGGGATAATAAATGCGTACCTCTTTTAGCATAGTCGTGCGATCAACAAGATTGAAAGCATTTTGGAAATCCACCAGCAACATAGAAAGGGATGTGCTATCCTGATTTGCATGAACAAACCGACTAACCGCATGCAACACTGCCTCTGCCCCACCAGGCACACCGACGCCAAACTGAAAATCATTGAGGTATGAGACCATGTCTTGAGCAACTCCTTTCATGGCAATCTTGGACACTAGACGTCGCCATACCATGCCTACTGCTATTGGGCGGACTCCATTACCAGCCTTGAGAAGAGGAGTAAGGGGTGCACTTGCAATAAATTCTGCTAATATAGGTGGGCATCGACCTGGCAACCAGTAGTTCACAATAAGAGTCAAAACATCTAAAAGATCTGTACTTACGGCAGAGGCTGCACCGCTCATAGCATCTAGCAGGTGTTGGGCACGGAGTCCATCACGTCCACATGATTTTTTTTTTTTTTTTTTTTTTTACATATATGTGAGATGTTTTCATTTTAAATTGCTTCCCTCACATATAGAGGTAAAATGATAAAACCAATCTCTCAACGATTTTCTTTTTTGAGTGCATGCCCGGTAAGATGTAGGTTAAAACGAATTTTCCACAATAAAATAAGGAATTCCCTTGCTTGGAAAAGAAAAGTTATATTTTGTGGCTATTTCTAGAAATTAAATACAATCTGTTACATTTATGATGAATAGTTTGATATAAAATGTGAGTATGAACTTAACATTTGAAAAATAATGTTTTCTCTGGGAAAAGTTACATCACCATTAGTCCCATCGTTTTTGTGAATTTTGTGGGTATATTCTTTGCAACCCATCATGAGGCTATAACTCGTCCTACTAGGGAGAACCTAGAGGTTTAAGGCCTTAGTTCATTTGGTTAATGCACTCGTCTCATATCGTGTAAGGGTATAACTTGTATTTTAAATAAAGTTTTGATATACTTATTTATTTTTATTTCTTTCTTTTGCTAGAAAATCGACTAGCAAAATGCTAGGGGGGGGGGGGGGGGGGGGCAATGATTAATGGACTTTTGCGTATCATTCAATCAAAAGATTAGATTTGTATTGATTATTCCTTCTTGTTCCTGTAAATATTGATTATCAATGTACAACAAGTAACAAACAAAGGTCGTACTGATCTTGAAGGGGTAATTCTTAGCTCAAACACAATAGAACAGAATAATTAAAGAATACCACATGAATCAATGAATAAGATGTGATTGATTCTTCTTTCTATAGGTAATTAAATAAATAACTAATAATTAAACTAATATAATAGAAGATGGAAAGAGATGGAAAGAAGATGTTATGATGAATAGGGGGAACAGTTGGTATCCACAAACTAAACAATGCAAACATACATGCCATTCATTCATGTTCAATCTACAAAAATCAATTAGTCACCTCTCAGCTATTCCAATTAATCACTAATGCCTTTAATAATCAAGTAGTAACCTTTCAGCTATTCCACTCAATTAAAATGGGATTATTTTATCGGATTTTTAGACTTAACCCCCCCTTTTATGGTCACGATTTGAGTACACCCCCCCCCCCCCCCATTTGTCCAAGTTTGGACTTTACCCCCTCTCCGCCTATTTCTGTCAAATTTAACGATAATTTTGTTTGTAACTTCCCAAAATGTCCTCAATTGATGCTTTAGACTTAACCCCCTAAAAATATGAGAGAGGGGTATTTTAGAAAGAAATAATAGAAATAGATGTTAAATTTGACAGAAGTAGACGAAGAGGGGGTAAAGTCCAAACTTGGACAAATAAAGGGGTTTACTCAAAACGTGACCATAAAAGGGGGGGTTAAGTCTAAAAATCCCTTATTTTATATGTGCTATTGAATATGCTTCATAAATTAAACCGCCATCTCTCAGCTATTCAATTTGATTAATTTAACATATTAATTTATAATCAAACCGTCACCTCTTAGCTATTCAACTTGATTACCAAAAAGGTCCAATAAAAGAGATTAATTCTAGATATATGATAGTCACCTCTCAGCTATTCCATCATATATCTCTAATTAATCTAATACACCCATCATAGCTAGGTCTCCCTATACTCTAATAATAGTATTTAATCAACATGGATAATAATAACACATAAATAATCATGCTTACTTCATGTCGCGAATAGAAATAAACAAGCATTAAGAACTTTGAATCACAATGAACATAAAGAATAAACATGGAGCTTTTGCATTATCTATAGTGCTTTAACCATTCCCCCTAAGGTAACTTAGCTACTCATCCTTGATAATGACACTATAGACTAAGTAAATAAAGAACACAACATCATAAAGAAAAAGAAAATAGATTATTCTTGAGAATTGAGAATAAGAGAATTGAGTTCAATACAAGAGAATGAACTTTGAGTCAAGAATACAAGTTCAAGACTACCTAAACGTAGCTTCGACTTCTTTTTATATAGAGAATACAACGCACATTACTTGCTCACAAAGTATACTTTCTCTCTAAGTTAGGATAAATTTGTGGTGGCTGATGTAGGCCTTTTAGAAGAAGTAAAACTTCGTGAAAACCTAATTCTCTTAGGCCTAAGTTGTAGCCTGGACCAAGACCTTCAGACAGACAGCTCATGGGCCCAAATCAGAGTTCTGGATCACCATATAGAGCCTTTTTAAGATTGGATTTCAAGTAGTGAGCTTTAATGGATCTTTTGACTTGTGGGCTTCATTATAACTTGGATTGAGCTGGGATTTGGACCACCCATCTTGGACATAAAGTTAAGTCCACAAGACTAGTCCACAGGGTGCCCTCAACAACTATATGGGTGCAAATAGCAATTCCTTATCTTTGTGCAAATAGCACTCTTTTAATTGCTTTCTTGGCTTTTGGCAGGCTCATGAAACCTACACAAATGACAAGAAAACATTAATCAATAGATATAGCAAAATAATATAAGCTAAGTGCTATGCAAACGAGGCGTTATTCGAGGGATAAATATACACTTTTTAGGACTCTTTTTCGAGTTAGAACCAGCATTAGTAGCAAAACATTCAACATTATTCTTATTCTTTTCAACACTTCAACGTCATTACCACCACCACCACTAGTGATTTTTTTCTCGTCATCTTTAAATACCTCATCATCTTCTTCTTCAACTTCTTCATCAATCACTTTTGGACTTGATAATTAGAATAAGGGTTATTTTGTATTTGGTCCCTCTAGAAGATAGGTAATTAGCATTTGGTCAATCTTTATCGTTTATTAGTAAATGGTCCATTTTCCATCACTTGACTGTCAGTCAACCCAGTTGACCAGAGTCAAGGCATCTATATTTTCATAATGACCAAACTACCCTTTCATGTGACTAGCACGTGGCAAAACTTAAAACTCAAAAAACACAATTTTGTTGTTTGTAAACATGCAAAATTAGTTTATAGTTCTCCTTTTTCATATTTCGTTTTAAATATAGTCCCTGTAAACAGTAATGAAAATAACCATTGAAGTTATCTTACCGGATTGAACTTGAACATGTAACCACGACCCATAGAATGTCTAGAATTTTTCTTCACTTGATTGTCATCTTCACTTGTAAACACAAGAGAATAAACTTCTAGAGGTTCCATGGTGGTGGTTACATGTTCTACTTCACTCCAACTAAGGTAAGATAACTTCCATGGTTATTTCCATTATTTTTACAGGGACTATATTTGAAACAAAATATGAAAAAAGAGGACCATAAACTAATTTTGCATGTTTACAAATAACTAAATTGTGTTTTTTGAGTTTTAAGTTTTGCCACGTGCTAGACACGTGAAAGGGTAGTTTGGTCATTAAGAAAATATGGATGCTTTGACACTGGTTAATTGACAGTCAAGTGACGAAAAATTGACCATTTACTAATAAACGATAAAGATTGGACCAAATGCTAATTACCCATCTCCTAGAGGGACCAAATACAAAATACCCCTTAGAATAATATCTATTATTTTTGTATTTTGTTAGGACAGAATCTAGAAAAGAATAAATCAAAGAAAAAGCTTGCAAAATGCAAAAAGAGCAAAAAGAGGAAAGTCAAGTCTGAAGCTCAAAGTCATGGATCCAAATAGTCAATGCCTTGATGAATATTAGTCTATTAACTCTAAATGAGCCCATAAATTATCTACAAAGCTTAAGTCAATGAAAGGCCCATTAAGGAGATAAGTGAACTAAGGCTACCAAATAAAAAATGGAGCATAGAATCACTTCAAGATTGATATTTAAGATCCGACCATGTATAAACCATGAAGAATAGTGAGACAACTATGCCAACCAAGGAAGATTGCCAACATTTCTGAAATACCACCATTTGTGGCACTTTTGACAAGAATTGCCAAAAATGGTGGCAAAAATTTGATTTCCAACACATGTTACTCATTGATCTTGCACCACAATCCTAGCTTCAAAGGTTTTATTCATGACATTGCCTGCTAGAAATGTTTAGGAATTGATTTGATTATCAATCAAATCAAATATTATGTAGTATTTTCTCTTTTAGCATCCCTACGGATTTATAAATATGGAACTCTATGCAATTTATTCATCATCAAGTGCGATTAAAAACCACTCTTATATCAATCTAATTAAGTTTTTTCTTTAGTTTACTTTGTTTTTACTTTATGTTATTTCATTTCACGTTTTTTAGATTAGAATTATGCTAGGCTAATCTTTTTTTTTTTCAACAGAGAGATGAAACCTCTTCATTTTGTATAGTAGTTACTATATGATTTGTTAAGCTTTAATCCATTAGAGTAATTCCGGAGGTTAAGGATTTAACGCTTGGAAAGAAGGTTAAAGGTAAGTGATTGTAAAAAAAACAAAAAATATAACGGTGTTCATTTAGTTTCTTCTTAGTTCTTTAAATTCTTTTAGTGGGTGGAATATACACTTTATTATAGCTATTCGGGGACACATTGAGTGACGGCCTGAAAGACGAACGTACTCTTTGTTGCCACCAACATAATAGGTGTACGTTGTGATGTAGTCTTTTCTCACGTTTTTAATGATAAGACGTATCGTTGATTTTCTAGAATTGATAATTTTTAATGTAGATAAAATGGGTGTTTAATATTTTATATTTCTATTATGGATTTCAAATCATCTTAGTGTGTAATGAGTATCTATCTACGAATTAATCTTAATAAATCTATATATTAATTATTACATGTTTGGATTGGTGGATTTGATCTCTTACCAGTTAATCATTATATGTCCCCTTATTCCTTCGATTAGTAAAAATGCATTTCTCTTTTTCATATAACTTGGTTCTCTCTAATTAGATATGGATTCGATAACTCTTTCTTAAAGTTATACTCGTTTTAGTTAGCCAAAGTAAGGGTTTTGAAAGCACAATCTAATTAACGACTATTTCGCGCCTTTCACCTTGCCTATAGGTTTATTGATATATGTGTCGAGAAAATTGATTGTCGAAATAACAAGGAACAAGTCTTATACCTAAATGAAAAAGAGTTGAATGAAGAGTTTGACCTTCAATTATCATAAGGCCTTGAAGAACCATTGGGATGATTAGAAAATGACTTATATAGGCTGACGATATCTTAGAGGCAAAAGTGAAAATTTATATAATTATGAAACAAGATTGTTTAATATGATAGACAAGGATTAACAAGATTGTTTAATATGATAGACAAGGATTAACAAGATTATTATCGGGCAAGAATATATTTTTCTTTTAAATATTTTAAACGATTAAGTTGAGATTTGTAGATTTAGATTTTTTCTTTCCTCTACAAAAACATCCCAACGACAAGGAAATTATATTTAAACTATTAACTCGTGTCAATGACCTAATGATTATTTATGAAGCAATATTTTCTTTGTAAAACCCCGTTTATATTATAAATTGTTGTTCGTTAAATTTTATTGGATTGTGAAATATTGCATACATGTCTTTAAGGGTTTAGAGTTAATTTTCTATTAAGTTAAAGAATGATATATTAATTATTAAAAAAAAAAAAAGATGGAATTGGGTTGGGTAGCAGATTCATTTATGGTCCTAAAATAAAGCCCATTAACTTCTCCATAATATTTATATTAGGGTTTTCATTCATTTTTTTATAACACCATATTTGGGAGAAGAAGAATTGGAAGAAAGCTAGAAGAAGAATTGGAAGAAAGCTAGAAGAAGATTTGGATTTTTATGCTTATACAAGTGAGTAGACGTTTTTGTTTTTGTTTCTATTTCTGTTTTCTGTAATTTCAGATTGTTGACTAATCTTTGAAAAATCATAGAAAATTCGTTTGAAAAGAGTTTTAATTGATTCTAAAAACCCTGAACACTAGATTGAAAGGTCTTCATTCGATTAGTTAAGACCAATTTACGAAAGTTATGTTAATTTGGTTAAACACGACTTA
The DNA here is from genome assembly GCA_023053565.1 of Aquilegia eximia. Lineage (NCBI taxonomy): Eukaryota > Viridiplantae > Streptophyta > Magnoliopsida > Ranunculales > Ranunculaceae > Aquilegia > Aquilegia eximia. The sequence continues at coordinate 25,596,778 of JALIGU010000001.1, forward strand.
CAAGTATGACAACCGTTGCAGTTTTTGGTTTCTGTACCATTTTAGTATCGCAAGGTTTTGATCCCTCTAGACTTAATAATATTTATTTAAAACTTTATGGTAGTTAGAATACTCATATTATAAAAACATATATAAATTTCGGAATTTACTGTTGGGTAATTAATTTTAAATAATTTATTCAAAGTAGTTATTTTCAGATATCCAGTATAATTTTACTGCTACCTTTCTGTTTGTGTGGCTGTCATAGAAAAATCATAGACGACTCGTTACTCAACATATCTTGATGAATTTACTTGTTTTAGAAAATAGACATTCTGAACTATAATTGCTATGTTTAGAAATACTTTACATTATGAGGCTAATATTGTGAAAAATGCTCAGGAAGTCTGATGTAGATTGTTTTGGGATTTCTTTCTGAAATCTGGTAGGATTGAGTAAAACAATTGTTTAATTATTTTCTATATATCGAAACGATTCCATATTTTTATTCCAAGTAATATTTTCATAATAAAAGTTTGTATGAAAAATTTATGAGATTTGAGTAATTATTTTTAGATGTGTGAATTTTGAAAGATGAATGTTATTGTTTGGCAGATTTATGTAAAGAGTTTCTTTTTAGCATATATGTTTTCTTTTGGGTTTGTCCTTTTGTTTGATTGTCAAGTTCAAATAGTCATGTACTAAAAGTATTCTTAATATTGAAGTGGATTAGTATATAATGGCATGTGACTTAATTAATTATGTTTAAAGTAACCTGGAAAGTTATATTGATGAACGCCTAGAAATGGCTCCATACCAATGGATGGTATATGAATAGAAACGAAACGAATACTGAACTTGGGATTTAATTATGGAATGATTTGAAATGGTTTGATACCATGGACGGTATATATTCAATTTGGGAAATAAGAACGGAATACGAAATAGACTTGGAATTTAATTGTTTGACAAGGGTTGTGTGATTGCTTGATTAATTTAGTTGTTTTGGTAGTCGCCCAAACAATAGTACATTTGCCGCACCTCTGGAATTAGGTTAAAGAAATTAATTATCACCCTAGACGGCTTAGTCTGCGGGTTGACTCTTGGATTATATTTGGGTATTTCCTAGATGGCTTAGCCTGCGGAATTGACCCTTCAGACCTTCATAGCTTTCGGGGTTGGTTTGGGCGCCACATTAGAAAGCTCAAGGGAGCTATTAGAGATCATGAGTTAGGCATAAGTCGAGGCTAGCCAAAGCTTGCAGGTGAGCACCCACTTGGGTTTTGGTTTCCGCGTAGAGGTTCTTAACCATGGTCAAGGCACACTGGTGCAGTGTGGGTATGGCAAATGTGTGGAGTGCATCCTGTGGGAGGTGTACTAGTGCTTGGGCATAGGTTGTGATTTTTATGATTGTTAAACCCGAGCACCGGCTGGAGGCCAGGACGTGGTTTTGTGACTTTAGATTCGTTGTTTGGTAGTGTACTAAGGCTTATGATATTATAGTGCTTGGTGTTAATTAATGATATGGGTAAATTTTATATACTTTGATTATGAACCGGAGGTAACTATGATTATGTGGAAGAACTACGATGTTTTATTTATTATGGGTATTAATAGTCATAATTGGACTTGTCATTTTGGTAGATTACAAACTACGAAGAGTTGGAATGAATCATTAATAATGGGTTGAATGAACGGAATGTATTTTCAGGTTGATACAAAGTATTAGATAACACGTAACGTGTATGTGATTTACTTCATCTTTATTATATTTGTGTATTATGTATTAACTTCATTTTACAGGTGGATAGGTCAACTAATTTATTTTGTGCAGGTGGATAGACTTATCCTTAAAGACAGTTGTTGCTTAGATAATGTATTTGTATTATCGATCAATTAACATCGTAAATAGATAAATTAGAATTGAATAATGGGATTGAGCATGTGATTAAATAATGGATAAAAGGTTTAAATATAAATGGAATTGATATGGTTTTTGGCGTATGCTTATTGTCTTAGCATGGAAGAATTATTCTTGAAGGTTAATTATGTTGTTAATCATATGAGGGAACTGTATATTTATTATGTTATTTTGTGGGAATAGATTTCCCCCTTGTTTACTCATACCGGCTTTTATGCTGACCCATGTTGCTTTGTTTTGCACGTGGGTGTGTTCCATTTGGAATTCCATTTGGAATGCAGGCAGAAGAGGTTAGAGCTATGGAGCTGTGACGACCGCTTGTTGGGACCAATAGAGATCTTTAGATGTTTCAGTCATATATTTTATTTGAAAGTGGTATTCATGTATTTTGTTGGCGTAAGTTATGTTGTATAATAGAATGGAATCAGATGTACTTTTATCGTTTGGATTTTTCTTCACTGTATTTTATTTAAGATTTTTGTTGGATCTGGTTTTTGAGTTAGAAATTGTTGCGACCTGGGTTTATTTTATTTTTTTCAAATTCGGGTCGTGACAGGTATTGCCTTACCTTTGCCTTTGTGGAACACATCCTTCCTCTTCCTGAAATTCTTAGTGGGATCAGATTGGGTAACCACATTGACAGTTGTTATGCCTTCTTGCTTCAATCTTTCTTCTTCTTGGATACACATGCTCATGAGTTGAATAAGTGTCCATTTATCTTGGTGAGTATAGTAATGACACTTGAAAGTGTTAAACTGAGAAGGAAAAGAATTGATAATGCGTTCCACCTGATAAGTTTCATTCACCACAACATCCAATTTCTTCAATTGATTAAAAATGTTAGTGATTTTTTGCAATGTGGTTTTGGATACCACTCTTACCATCATAACGCATCAATGAAACTCTTGACATAAGAGTACCCATCATAGACTTGTTAGTGAGGGTATATTTTTGCTTAAGAGTCCCAAGAAGAATTTTGGCATTTTTAGCTTCACCAACTTGTGCCGATTCTCTAACATTTTCAGACATAGTCATCTTCATGAACATTAGGGAGAGACGATTAGAACGCTCCCACTGTTCCGTAAGAGTCTTTTGTTTCTCCTTCTCAGCTTCAGGAACATTATCTTTTGGTTCATCAGATCTAAACACCATACCAAAGATCAAGAATACCCAACTGAAATTGCAATTGTTCACTCCATGTAGTGAAATTGGATCCAACAAGGGTAGGAATACTATTGACGTATCCCGCCAATTGATTAGCAACGAAAACTGTAATGTACAAAACCTTGTTAATATAGGATGCTTTAAAGTGAACTCTAAAATGACACCTTGTATTAGAAATAAACATCCAGAAAATTAAACATATGCTTGTATAATCTAAAAATGATCTATGCAACACCAAGTAACTTGCCTTTGGGTCAAGAGTTGGCTTGCTATTGATCTACAAAAGTTTAAAAGGAGATATAGTTTATTTATCTTAAGAAGATAGGTCCAACTCCTTTGGGTTAGTTGGTCCAACTCCTTTGGGTTAGTAGTAATCAAGACCTTTGGGCTGATTGCAACCATCTAATTTTGAGATGCAATATGACATCTTTATCAGAAAACTTAAGAAATGGTCAAGAACAAATATATTGTCTATATATATACCATTAGGATATGTCACTTTGGTAACACTATCAAAATAGTATATGAACAAATAAATTAAATGATTAGACATCCCGTAAGTACTTTTGTTGCACATAAAAATATCTCCATGAACATACAAATAGAGTTGTATAAAAGCTCCATTCCAATAAATTGTGCAAACGCAGGTGCCAGTTGAGCTCAACTGGTAAAACCTTTGGGTGATGATACCAGCGGTCTAGGGTTCGAATCCCGCCAGCATTACCGAGTTACTGATCTCATTAAAAACATGCTTACCACCAATTTTTGGAAAGCTTAGGTTATGTTTTAATGGGGACTACTGGAGGGCGATTTTTTCTTTCTTTATTCTTCCTCTAAAAACCCTAATTCTTAGATAATTAACATGGTTCGATCTGAATTAGAGCAGGAACATGCGTTCCTAATGAGCACAACTCATGAATCTGAGTTCAATGATTATAACGAAGATGATGATATGTTCAATGATGATGAAGTAGAAGCGATGGAGTCTGCAATCCAATCTCGGTTTGGTGTAGGTTCACTTGAAAAACTTATCAAAAGAAGACTTGATCGTATGCTTGACAGATCAGATCAGGAATCCATTCATGAATAAGAGAACCTCTTGTATCCTAATCCAATTGAAAACCTAAATCATAAATTAGGGTTTGAGACTCCACAAGGAGGTGCCAGCAAGGTATTCAGCCAAGGCAGTCTTGAACACCCAGCTATCACAATACATGGGGGCGGGGGCAATACAAACAAGGTTTCACGTCAAGACAGTGCAAGTTCTAGTTTAGGGTTTAAACGAGGCTTCTTGAGTTCATCTTCGCAGAAAAAAAACAACCAACGTTCAAATCCTAGTGCAAGATTAAATCTTGATGCATCAAACTCAAAATCAGGAAACCACAACGAAGGAAACCAAGCTAAAGAAGGAAACCAAACTCAATTGGACATCGAGAAAACAGTTTCAAATTTGGTTTCTACGGAGCAGATGGATGACATGGTTAATATCACAGAAACTATGCCTATGGATGGTGTTGGGGCTTATACAAAGAGTATAGTCCAACAATCAAGAAACCAGGAAGTGCAAGAGAAAAACAATGGAAAGAGTATAGCTACTGATAGTATTAATCTGAATACTCCATTGTTAGTGCCACCAAGAGTGAACACATGGGCAGACAGCGTGGAGAAGGATCAACAAAAAGATGGGGTTCAAACCAGTTTGCATAACACTTTGGAGCAATTCAAAGTTCATTGAGAAACAGGTTCTTTTGGTATGCACTCTCCAACAAAGAGAAGTGATAATCCGGGGAATTTGGGTAATATGTTCAAACTTTGACATGGGAGTAATGAAATACAGTTTGGGTCTTTACCATGGATGGGGAAAGATGGAGAAGTTCCCAATACTTGGGCTGATGTGCTAGGGAGGAAGACGTCCAATGACGACCTTACTTACATACCCCCAACTTTGGTTGATGGCAAACCTATAATTCATGTTGAATCCAAACAGTTTGTACATATACACAATAAGTGTGAGAAGCTAATGGTCGGCAGTTTCATTGGCAAACAACCAGCATATAGCTATGTTAAAGATGTTGTGATGAATGTTTGGAAGGTTCAGAGCTGCATTATGAAAACTTATGGTGAGCACTCCTTTACATTTGAATTTACTAATGAGGATGATAGGAAAAAAGTACTTGAATTTGGGTCTTTTCACATTCCTAGTAGACTTTTTGTAGTTAGGCCCTGGAAGTTGTTTCATGAGGCTGATTTGAATGAACTAAGAACTATACCTATTTGGGTTATTTTTAAGAAATTCCCTCTTGAAATGTGGGATACAAAGGGTTTTAGCCAAGTAGCTAGTACAGTTGGTAAACCAATGTATGTGGACAAATTCACTAAAAGCATGGAATGAACTACATATGCTAGAGTGTGTGTGGAAATAGATTCAGAGTGCACTACCTTAAGGAGATCACATTGGTGTTGGATCATAAAAGAGTTGTTAAAATTCCAGTGGAATACAATTGGAAGCCACCCAGATGTTCAACATGCAAGGTTTTTGGGCATACAAACCAAAATTGCCCAAAGCTACAGAAAGCAACACAAGGAGGTGGTAAAGTTTGGCTTCAAAAGCAAGGCAGTATTGAAGAAAAATTGATGGAAGCAAAGGAAAAGAAGCAACTTGTGCTGAAGTGGTGGAGAACATGTTTCATCAGCTGAGACTTTGGAAGCAACAGGATCAGAGAAATCACAAGAAAGGAAAGGTATGGAGCTACTCGACAAGGAAGCAGAATGGGAGAAACCGAAGCGAAGACATACTTGTTCACCAAGGCAAGTATCACCAAGTACCAACCAGGAAACAAGTGAGCAGAGTGGGAACTTACAAACAGGTCAGGAAGAAGCTACTGAAGGAAATCAAGGGAATACAAGTCCAAGGTCGTCAACAGTAGTGGATCCAGGAGAACATACTTAGCCTATTAAGATAAAACGAAAATAAACCTACACTAATTCGTAGAAATCAATTGGTAGGGAATTGTTAGATCTTCCTCTGTATTTACTTGACTTATTTTTAAGAGAGAGAGAGAGATAGGGAGAGAGAATGTGTGATAAACACATGTTTGTACCTAGCTTTAAGTTTCTTTGTATTCTAATATAAGGGTAGGGGTCCCCGTTAACAACCCCGCTTGCCTATCAAAAAATAAATAAATAAATTGTGCAAACAAAATAAAAAATAAAATGATAACATTAGCATTTAGAAATTTGGAACTATGCTTGATTAGCAAAAAATGCCCTCAAATATGTTATCCAAAGGATATTTCAACAAAGAAACTATTCTAATATATCATATCGAAGTGAAATTTGGTCCCAGGAAATGTGTGATTATAAAATAAAACAATTATAAGTGTAGAAAAACATATTATAATTAACACATAGATGAGATTACTAGCACCAAAATGAATTAATCTACATAAGATGAAAGAAGTTATACTTTAACTTTACATAAGATCAATAGAGAAATAAGATTGAACTATATGATTTCATATTGTGTTAATTATATGGAAAAGATGGCTACCACAAGATATGATGATGGATCAAAATCATCTATGCATCTGGCGATTGATACCAAATGTAGGATATTATAATAAAACTATATGTATGAATTGAGAATAATACATGAGATCTTGATCACTTACCTTGAGTAGCCATGGTTATGATCACAACTCAAACTTTTTCTCTCTATTTTTCCATAAAACCCACTAGTTGATGGATAACTATAAAGTGGTAAAATTGAGCATAAAGAGGGGAATTGAGTCCTCTTCTTATATAGGATTTTTCTCCATAAAAAACCTTACAAATTCTAAAATAGTTACATAATAACTTATCTAATTATTATCCAATAATGATCTTTAATAGATATTAAGAGACTTTTCATGTGAACCTAAAGGGTCACATTACTTATTAAACAAGGTCTCTTTAAATATCCTAAATAGGCCTCCAAATAACAAATGGTTATTGGGCCATTAATCCAACATAGCATGCATAAGAGAATCCCGTTTTAATTGAGTGGAATAACTGAGAGGTGACTACTTGATTATTATAGGTATTAATGATTAATTGGAATAGCTGAGAGGTGACTAATTAATTGTTATAGATTGAACATGAAGGAACAAGATGTTATGTTTGCATGATTTAGTTTGTGGATACCAATTCTTCCCCCTTTGTCATCATAAATCTTCTTTTCATCTCTACCATATTCATAAGTTAGAATTTACTTATTATTATTGCATGTGGGAAGTTAGAATCAATCTCAATTCTTATTATCGATTCCATTGGTGTTTCTTAACAATTGTTTTCTATTATGTTTGTGCTAAGATCTCCCCCTCTGAGGTGGGTACGACCCTTGCTTGTTACTTGTCTACTTTGATAACCAATTTATACAGGCACAAGAAGGAAAATCAATAAAAATATAATCTTTTGATAGGTGGTGTTAATTTACCATAGATGAGATTACTAGCATAGGAGAAAATTCAAACCGCTATATAAATTCCTGCTAAACAAAATTATCACCGCATACATAGAGATTACAAGGAATTCCATACTAAGACACAACTGAAAAAAAATATGCTGAAATAAAGGACTGACTCAACCTAAAGGGAAATCCTATCTTAAAACAATGCATTTTGTAACCGCAATAATCATCAACCAGGCAAACGGCAAAGAGAGTGGGTGGGCCGGCCGCGCCCACCCCCAAACAGAACTGAGCACAGATGGTAAAATGAGCGGTCTAAAAACCAAAATGCCACTAAACCCGATAACAATTAAGAAGCAATAAAACACGAGCAGGCTTAGAAGATACACAGGGCTGCCTCCCAAGAGCGCTAAGTTTACGTTTTCAGCCAGACAGGCAGACAAACAGGACTCACTCCCTAGATAAACGCTACTCTAAACAAAGATGCAGGAGAGATAAAACGCTAGAGTGGAATGTGCGAGATCCTGATGTCTAAGATACAACAAAGAGTCTTTTAAAGTCAGATACTCGAGACTTGGGAGAAGATGGGAAATGACTTCCCCACCCCCAAATAGAGCGAGAAAAGGTCTGTTTGGTGGTGACGCTCAAGAGAAAAGTGCGCACTAGATCAATTATACTCAGCCAGTAAAAGTTTGTGGACTAACGGTCCCGACACTTTCAATCACACCTCTCAAAAGAGTAAGAGATGATCCGGATACCAGCAGGTCAAAGGTCAGTCCAAATAGGTAGGGTCCTCTAAGAAAGTTTAGGAGGCCTTAACTCATGAAAATGTACAATGACCATTGACTTTAAATTCAGAACTGTCTGCAGGATTAATTCATGTAATAGCACCATAAGGAGCTACTGCAGAAACAACAAAGGGGCCTGACCAACGAGACATAAGTTTGCCAGAAAATAAATGCAAACGAAGATTATAAAGCAAAACTTTGTCTCCAAAAATTCGTTTTATTGTGGAAAATTTGTTTTAACCTACATCTTACCGGGCATACACTCAAAAAGAAAATCGTTGAGAGATTGGTTTTATCATTTTACCTCTATATGTGAGGAAAGGAATTAAAAATGAAAACATCTCACATATATGTAAAAAAAAAAAAAAAAAAAAAAAAAAAAAAAAAAAATCATGTGGGCGTGATGGACTCCGTGCCCAACACCTGCTAGATGCTATGAGCGGTGCAGCCTCTGCCGTAAGTACATATCTTTTAGATGTTTTGACTCTTCTTGTGAACTACTGGTTGCCAGGTCGATGCCCACCTATATTAGCAGAATTTATTGCAAGTGCACCCCTTACTCCTCTTCTCAAGGCTGGTAATGGAGTCCGCCCAATAGCAGTAGGCATGGTATGGCGACGTCTAGTGTCCAAGATTGCCATGAAAGGAGTTGCTCAAGACATGGTCTCATACCTCAATGATTTTTAGTTTGGCGTCGGTGTGCCTGGTGGGGCAGAGGCAGTGTTGCATGTGGTTAGTCGGTTTGTTCATGCAAATCAGGATAGCACATCCCTTTCTATGTTGTTGGTGGATTTCCAAAATGCTTTCAATCTTGTTGATCGCACGACTATGCTAAAAGAGGTACGCATTTATTATCCCAGTATTGCACCATGGGTTGAATAACTATATTGCCAGTCTACGAGATTATATTTGGGGTCCACCTATATTTCGTCAGCAATCGGGATTCAGCAGGGGGATCCATTAGGGCCTCTTCTTTTTGCCTTAGTCTTGCATCCACTAGGATTGCGCATCCAATCTGAGTGTCACTTGAAGTTGCAGGCGTGGTATTTGGATGATGGGACCTTGATTGGTGACACTGATCAGGTGGCCGCAGCCATACATATCATTCAGGCAGTTGGACCGTCATTGGGGCTCACTTTTAATGTGAATAAGACAGAGGTATTTTGTCCCTCAGTTGATCCTTGTCACTCTAGTACTGGTCTATTTCCACTAGGTATATCATGTCCTCAACGTGGAGTCAAGTTGCTTGGAGGGGCGGCCAGTACTGATGCATCATTATTACGGGCCTTGTTCGACAACGAGTTGAGAAACCAACCAAGCTAATGAGCCTACTAACAGAATTAAAAGACCCACAATGTGAGTTGCACTATTACGAGCATGCATGGGATTACCTAAACTTATCTTCGCTCTTCCTACTTGCCAACCAACTTTTGTTCAGAAAGCAGCAGAGTATTTTGATCGCATCATTCGGGCAACTCTTCAAAGTATCGTAGTTTCTGATGGTCCGGGTTTTGGTGGCCTTTAGTGGCGCATAGCAACCATGTCGTTACGACTTGGTGGGTTGGCCATTTATTGTGCCACAGATGTCAGTAAGTTTGCCTTCGCAGCCTCTTGATGCTAAACTCAAGAGCTCCAGGATCACATACTCCGAAGGTGTGGTACTCCACACATGGATGGTGCTTTTGATAGTGCAGTTGTTGAGCTACGACTTTCTCTCCCTGATTTCGACCTTAGTATTCTAGCCTCAAGGGCTACCCCCCCCCCCCCCCTTAAACCCACAACACACACTGGCGGAAGCTTACTACAGGAAGATTGCTACTGGTATTGACAGGTGTAACGCCCTGGGATTTCGTCCTCGCTCATCCCGGTGCGTCGAGCACCATACTGCTCGCTAATGTCAATATTGTCCCCCTTTAGTCACTGCGGATATCCAACAGTAGAGGGTTTTGGATCAGGGCCCACCCATGTGGTTCACCCCAAAAGGCCTTGACATTAGTTAAAGTATGGTTAAGCTCTATATACTACCAATACAACCACTTCCTTGGCAATGTGGGACTAACACCAACTCATGGGTGTTACAATCTCACCACCTTAGAAATAGAGCCGTCCTCGGCTCTGCAGTACAGTCCCAAAATCTCCGACGTTCCCTGCCAAGTGAGACAAGTACCTGGCGCTCCCTGGGCCTTTCCAGCGTACTTCCCACCTGCAACAGGCAACCCGTCGTCGGCTCTGATACCAACTGTAACGCCCCGGGATTTCGTCATCGCTCATCCCGGTGCGTCGAGCACCATACCGCTCGCTAATGTCAATATTGTCCCTCTTTAGTCACTGCAGATATCCAGCAGTAGAGGGTTTTGGATCAGGGCCCACCCATGTGGTTTACCCCCAAAAGGCCTTGACATTAGTTAGAGTATAGTTAAGCTCTATATAATACCAATACAACCACTTCCTTGATAATGTGGGACTAACACCAACTCATGGGTGTTACAATCTCACCACCTTAAATAGAGCCGTCCTCGGTTCTGCAGTACACTCAGTACAGTCCCAAAATCATCTCCGACGTTCCCTGCCAAGTGAGACAAGTATCTGGCGCTCCCTCGGCCTTTCCAGCGTACTTTCCCACCTGCAACAGGTGACCCGTCGTCGGCTTTGATACCAACTGTAACGCCCCGGGATGAGCGAGGACGAAATCCCGGGGCGTTACAACAGGGATTTTGATTTGTCTGCTCATCAGAGGGCTGTGATAGAATGCTTAAAGACTAAACATGCCAAGGACTTTCTTATTGTTATTCCTATGGAAGGTTTAGGACAACGCATGACAGCAGTGGAGTATCGTGTCATTCTCTGGTACCGTCTCATGATCCCGTTATTTAGAGATGGGGACTTATGTCCTGTATGTATGAATAGTCGACTGGACGCTTTTGGGGACCATGTTGTACACTGTAAGTATTACCCCAGTTTTAAATACAGACACGATCATGTGCGTGATATACTGTATGATGTGGTATGGCGAGAAGGAATACAGGTAAAGAAAGAGGTTCCGATCAATTTTCTTACAGACCCGTCAGAAGGCAGATCAACACTACACCCAGCTGATGTTTTGATATATAGTTGGTTAGAAGGGAAACATGCATGTGTTGACATCACAGGAGCATCTCCGATGGTGGGGTTTGGTAATGGAAATTTCGAAGTGGGTTAGACAACCATTAATGCAGCTGCAGCTGCAGCTAAGGTACATAACACGAGGGAGCATATATATGTAGCGAACCAGCATTGTTTCATTCTTTTTGCCTTTGACACTTTTAGGTTTCTAGCACCAGAAGCAGTTGAACTTCTCAGGAGGGTACAGAATGTGATGAATAGCAATGTGATGACGGCGGGTTCTAATGAATATGTATTTCGTAGGATTGGTTTTGCTATTCAAAAAGGGCTTGCAGCGCAGTTTGTAGCGCGTTTGTCTTGTAGCTTTGTGTAATTCTTCTTTTGTTAATAAATTTTGTTTTAGATTAAAAAAAAAAAAATTTATTTTAAAATAGTCTTATAGAATGAATATCTATCACATGCGAAAGTGTCGGGTATTTCACTTTAGCGCTTTCTCACCTATTCTCCACTTTTTACCATACATCCCTTTAAATCTAATAAGTATAAAATAGGTTATAACTTGGCTTAGGACGGGTCTATGAAAGAAAGATAAATAATCAAAGTTTCTACAAATTACCAAGGGTCTTCATTTATCTTTGACAAACTTTTGACTTATAATTTCATTTTTGGATACTGGAATCTTCATACGGTATATCTTAAATTTCTCGAACTTTAAAAATTCACTAATATTCATTCTTTATTGATTTTTGTAATTTATTATACATTGATATTTTCTTTGATTGTGCTAGAAATTTTGCCAGAGTTTTTGCCAATTCGGGTCAAAACTGCCACAAATGGTGGCATTCCAAAAAATGTTGGCAATCTTCTTTGGCTGGCTGAGTTGTCTCATTATTTTCCATATTTTGACATGCTGGAATCTTAAATATCATTCTTGAAGTGATTTTATGCTCCATTTTTTCTATTTGGTAGTCGTAGTTCACTTATCTACTTAATGGGCCTCTCTTTAACTTAAGCTTTGTATATAATTTACAGGGTCATTTAAAGTTAATCCACTAAGATTTAGTCAAGGCTTTGACCATTTGGATCCATGACTGGGTTTCGGACTTGACTTTTCTCTTTTTGCTCTTTTGTATCATTTTATAGGCTTTTTCTTTGATTTATATTTTTCTAGGTTCTTTCCTACAAAAATACCAAAACAATAGATATTATATTCTAATTCAAGTCGAAAAGTGAGTTTTAACATCATACTAATTATAGGTAAAAACTGGATACTTATTACAAGGTGTAATCTGTTTGTGAATACTTTGTGGGGATTAGCCATTTCTTCATGCAATTAAATAATTAAGAAAAATAGTATACCATTTACATTTACATACATAAGAAATCTATTATGTAAAGTCTTGTTTCTAAGTTATGAATTATAACAAAGGGCATGCATTATTATAATTTCATCTAAACACACTTGTTGTAAGTATATGAGAGAGTATGAGTCTCCATTGAAGACTTGAAGACCGTGAAGATTTGAAGACCTTGGAAGCCTCACAGATCCACAAGGCTCAATCGACGAAGAAAGCAAACATTCAGTCGACTGAAGAAGCTAAAGGTTCAATCGACTAGAGAACGGATTTTGTGGCTGGGTTATAACCCGATCCAAAAACTCGTCTTCACTATCCAGAACTACTCAACTGCCTTTAACCAACGGATTTTTTTTTTTAATTATGGGTATAAAAGGATATTGTTGAGCTAGAGAAAGCTTTGATGGTGGTAGCTCTACAAACCCAACCTTACTACGAACCCTAAGTGAGGTAAAAATCAAATCCCTCAATTTCTATACAAAATTAACTCCACCAACCTTCATAAATTTCATATTCAAGTGAGGTGTAGGTGTGGGTAGTTGAGATCTTTAACTCAACAATCAATTGACATTAATTTCTTCTCTTATCTACCTATTCAAGAGGTGTATTTAAGAGAAATCATTTATTGTGGTTCTAGAAAGGAATCTACAAGATAAACCCTAGTGGATTTCTAAGGATTATGAATGCCTCTTGTCGAGTGCACGTAGGCCTCCGTATTGAACCACTATAAACAAAGTATAGTATGGTTTGCATTTTTTTTATCTTTACTTTGTTCTACACCAAGGAACACACTATTCTTTGTTTATGTGGTTCAATGAGATAATGGGATGATGGTAGTTTGAGCAATCACAATCACATCAATTACCAATAATAAATCAAGCAACAAAACTACCATCATCATCCCCTTCTTCATTCTCTCTATCCAATCTTATCTTCATTAGGGAGCTTTTTATCTGATAAATTTTCAGTCGAGTGAACCTTTCTCATACTCAGTCGACTACTGAACCTTGTTAGATGATAGATGACAAAGATGTATCTACTATCAAAAGATTGGATTTGTATTTATTTTCCTTCTTGTGCCTGTAAATATTGGTTATCAATGTAGACAAGTAACAAGCAAGGGTCGTACCCACCTTAAAGGTGAAGTTCTTAGCTCAAACACAATAGAAAACAATGGTTAAAGAACACCAAGTGAATCAATAAATAAGATGGACATTGATTCTACTTCCTACGGGCAATAAATAAATAAATTAATACTTAAACTAACTTAAGAAGATGGATAGTGATGTAGAGAAGATATTATGATGAATAATGGGAAGAGTTGGTATCCACAAACTAAATCATGCAAACATATATGTCATTCATTAATGTTCAATCTATAACAATTAATTAGTCACCTCTCAGCTATTCCAATTAATCATTAATACCTATAATAATCAAGTAGTCACCTCTCAGTTATTCCATTTAATTAAAACGGGATTCTCTTATACATGTTATTGAATATGCTTCATTAATCAAAGCATCGCCTCACAGCTATTCAATTTAATTAACTCAACATATTAATTCATAATTAAACCGTCACCTCTCGGTTATTCAATTTAATTACAAAAGGGGTACGTCTAATAAAAGAGATTGATTCTAGACATATGATAGTCACCTCTCAGCTATTCCATCACATATCTCTAATCAATCTAATACAACCATTTTTACTAGGACTCTCTATACTCTAACAATAGTATTTTATCAACATGGATATCAATAACATATAAATAATCATGCTTACTTCATGTTGTGAACTAGAAATAAACAAGTTTTAAGTACTTTGAATCACAATGAACATTAAGAACAAACATGGTGTTCTTGCATTATCTAGAGTGCTTCAACCATTCCCCCTAAAGGGAATTTAGCTACTCATCCTTGATAATGACACCATGAATAAGTAAGTAAATAACACAACATCATAAAGGAAAAGTGAATGGATTATTATTGAGAAGAAGAAGAAGAAGAAGAAAAGTCAACAATACAACTTCAATACTAACATAAAGCCTAACTACTTATTCTCTTTATATATAGAATACAAAGCATATTACTTGCTCACAAAATCTACCAAGTTAGGTCAAGTTCGTGGCTGATGTTGTAGGCCTTCTAGAAGTAGCAAGGCTTCGTCAAAACCTAATTCTCTTGGGCCTAAGTTGTAGCTTAGACCAAGACCTTCAGATAGACAGCTCATGGGCCTAAATTAGACTTATGGATCTTCATGTAAAGCCTTTTTAAGATTGGGCTTTAATAAAGGCTTTAATAGATTTTCTGACTTGTGGGCTTCATTATAACTTGGATTGGGCTGGGATTTGGACCACCCATTTTGGACATATAGTCAAGTCCATAGGACCAGTCCACGGGGTACCCTCAACAACTCTGTGGGTGCAAGTATCAATTCTTCATCATTGTCCAAATAGCATCTTTCTGATGGTTTTTCTTGGCTTTTAGCGGGCTTTAACACAATATTCACATTTTGGCTCATGAAACCTACACAAATGACAAGAAAGAACTAATCAATAGATATAACACAATAATATAAGCTAATTGTTATGCATACAAGGTGTTATTCGGGGTATAAATATACACTTTTGATGACTTATCACCAGACTACGACTTGTTATTTGTAGCTTAGTTTTTATTCTTGTTCCATCAAGTTTATAAGTGGGTGGTTGTTTGTGTTTGTTTATTTAATGATTAATCTAGGTTGTTATGCATCTAAAATCATTTGACCTAGATTAGTTTTGAGTTGGGCTATTCACCCCCCCACACCTATAGTCTAACTTGACATCGTCGTGGGACTTTTCAATTTATTATAGACTCGACAAATACAAATGTAAAAGTATTATATTGATAACAATAAATTGGATCAAATATTAAACCTTATTTTACCAATATAAGGATTTCATTCATCAAAAGAAAACAATTTATTTATAGCATAGTTCACAAAATCGCTAAGATCTGTGGATATTCGACGATTAAATCCGATTTTTCAGAAAATGGTTCGGAGACTATTAGTTTCAATGCAAACAGACGTTTACTTATGAGATTTGTTGAGTAGGCTTGCATTAGTTGTCTGCTATAAGTCTAAACCCAACTCACGTACCACTTGAATCCGCGAACAACCGAATCCTCGGGACCTTCTACAACCCCAGGATGTGATGAGTCGACATCGAGGTGCCAAACGACTCTGTGGATAAGAGCTCTTGGGAGTCATCAGCCTGTTATCCCTGGCGTACCTTTGATCCGTTGAGTGAGAGCCATTCCACACGGGACTCCTGAATCACTATGGCCGACTTTCGTCTCTATTCGACCAGTCGGTCTCATAGTCAAGCAGGCTTATACCATTACGCTCACGAGTATAATCTTAGCTTGAACCTACCTTCGCGCACAAGTTGGAGTTCGCATGTCGCTTTCGGATTCGAACGAAGTCGTTAAAGGAGCGTTATAGCGAATATCCATCGAATGGTAAAACTCCCCCATTTCGCGATAATTGCCGAAAATATCGCCGATAATTATGGATATTTCCAGATTTTAGACAAAATTATCGAGACTCGCAAATTTTCATCACTTTCTTCTCGCAGATTATGTTCTCTCTGTTGGGCTAGTTTTGATTTACACACCTTTTACTATGGTTTTGAGATTAATGAATATACTATTTGAAGAACAAAAACCCATGAAAAAACAGATACCAAATCCCATACAAAATCTGTATATGTGATGTTATGGTAAAGTGTAGCCTCAAGGAAGAAAGGACGGAGAGAGAAGAGTGAGTAGGATGGATGATTCTAAAGGAGAAGAAGAAGAGAGAGAGAGAGAGAGAGAGAGAGAAACAATCATGCTTTCCTTTCTTTCCTGTTGTGTAGATCTTTTCGTTACTTTATCTTACATATGGGACCACCATGTCATTAATATATATAAGATAAAAAAAAACCTCATCATTCAACACAAGTAGATTGATATTCGCGGATTAATCCGTTTTTAGAGGCCGCTTCGAAATTTCGCCTATAAATGAATCTATCAAAAACAACTATGCTTTATAGTAGGATTTCAAGCACCCACATAAATTCAACCTAACTATCAAGCAAAAAAATCTCAAAACTATGATATATTGACAAAACCAATTGTGAGATGAAAAACAAAGGTTCTCGATATCTAATAATTTGAATGCAAAACGTAAAACAAAAAAAAAATTAAGTAACTTGTTGAGAAAGAGCACAAGAAGTACACAATCTTCAAGAACTGAGAGAGAGAAGCGAAGAAACCACTGATAGAGAAGAGAAGAAATAAACCGCGAATAGAGAAAAAAGACTGCGAAAATAGAACACTCCTACCCACCTATCTATTCGGTTTTGATTTTGGTTTAAATAGTAATTAATACCTTTGTAATCGGGGAAACCATAAGTGTTGCTGACTATCTAGCTAGAAGATTTGGTCGTATGGGTACTCAAATTGCACTTCTGCCAATGGATGAATAGGTTACTAACCTAGTAAAGAGTGATCAATGTCATGTGAGACACGTACACAAGAACTTGTAAAGTCGAACTTGTAAAGTTCTGAGAGTCTCTACACTTGAGCAGATATGAAGGCAATGGCCTATTTTTGTACTCCCTCCGTCCCAAATTATAAGTCCCTTATTCCATTTTTAGTTGTCACAAAATATATGTCCCTTTTCATATTTGAATACATATTAATTAAGTTAAATTGTTCTTTTACCTATACTACCTTTGTTTTGGAATTAGATTAAATATTTGAGTTGGGCCCAAGGACACGGTTCCTATTCAGTTAGGCCAAAAGGACATTAAAAGATTCCTCTTAGTCAAAAAGGACAACGTTTTTATGATCACGGATCTGATCATAACAATTCACTCCCTTGGATAGAAATACCCTTTTATGATCACATGTTTAATCATATACTACATACACACTAAATGCAATAAAACTATACCCTACCCAAATGAACCCAAGTTGGAATGCAATCTTAACCAACCCTATGATCAGACCTATAATCACATGATCACGGGTCTAATCATATACTATATAACACTAAAGGCAATAAAACTATACCCTACCCCCAATGAACCCTAGTAAAACTATGGGTAGTCAATGAAATACCTAAATGCAATATGTATAAGTACCCTAACAGATATGCATGTGAGCAAATTAAACCATGGGTAGTCAATGAAATACCTAATAACATGGTAATTTGAATCATGAGATGATTAGTGGCAAATAAATGGGTGTAATTAATTACATATTTACACCATGATAGGCCACTAGAATATAAGTTTAAACATGAAATGTGTTTTGAAAATCGTACAACTATGAACAAATGAATTACAAACTTGTAATTGCAATTTCAAGCTTTACATTCTAAAAATGTTATAGATTAAACATTGAAACATGCTAACGTTATAAGATGTATTAATGCTAATTAAGCATAGACTTTATTAGTGTGATGTTACAGTTGTTAACTTGCAGACCAAAGCCCAAAGTTATTATAATACCAAATGTAATTGATATTATTAGGAAATTTAGTTTGACCAAATTATGCTCTAATAACCAGTTCATTCACTTTGTGTGTGAGGGGATAAAGTTGATCACATGGATAGTAAATAACAATATAAGTGATATAGAATAATAAAAAATGAATGTCATCATCAGTATATGAATTATGGAATATATATATACTAGTAAAACCCGTGGCGCTGCCACGACTACCACTAATAATTTGAATATAATACACTTAAATATAATTATTTTTTAGAGTAACTGACATAAAGTGAAATGACCAGGAACTTCTCTGAGCTTCAATTTGTCATGAATATTTTTAAGTAAGTGGTCAAGCTTCCTCAAAGGAATAAAAGCTTCGTCTTCATCATTATTTTGATCTATGTCTGTTACATGATGCTTATTATAGTCTCTATATATGAACCTGATGAACCCATCAACGTTGAGCATGGATTTGGATGCTACAAACCCAAAATACCTCAAACATTTATGCATAGACTCCATGGTACCATTCCTATGTATTAGCATCCTCTCATTCTTTTTCATGGTGAATACAGTATATGTATCGGTTGTGTTTTACTTAGAGAGTTAATTGGAATTCAAGGACATATTTTTAAAATTCAAGAAAATGTGGATTAGGCCGGTTGTTACTTGGTTCTATTTTACCTTAATGTGTGCATGTTTCTTCTTGTTGGTTTCACCACTATTTCTTCTTGGGATACTCACGAAGGGATCAATTATTGTTCTTACAATTGGAATTGTTCCAGTCCTCCTAGCTATATGCCTATATATGTACTTGGCTTTGACGTTTGACTTTTCTTATGTAGTATATGTTCTTACAATTGGAGTTGTTCCAGGTTTCTTTCTTAGTCTTTGTTCATATCTTTTAGATTTTTTTTTGTTTTTTCTTGGTAAAATGGATAAAATATGCAATGTACTTTGTCCTAGTTATGCATGTACTTTTTAAAATTCTCACGTTATACAATCCGTTAAGTTTCATGCTAACGGTTGCTGAGATGTTAAGTTATTTTCCTACGTACAAAGTACATGCATAAATAGAACATATCTTTTAGTTTTTTTGTTTTTTCTTCGAAGAATATCTCCATAATCTCATTTGCTTATTTTCAGTAAATTAGATAGGTCGATTTTCTTTTTCACATTTTGAACCTATAAAAAAAAAATTAATAATAGGTTTTAATGTTGATTTTCACACCATCTGTTTCAAAATCCACATACTCAAAAATCATCCCACCTCTAGCTCCCCATTGCCCCATTGGTATTGCTCTTAGAGATTGGGTCTATTCTCAACCTATTATTATGCCCGGCTGGTTTCTCGTAGTCTCCAGAGTGTTAGTCTGTAGGAGTCATGTAATTAATTTTATTCACAATCAATCTGCATTTTATTTATTGTATCTAAATAATATTATACTTAGTGAGCTAGAGTTCGCAGTTAACAATAACTCAGAACATGTCAAAATTAATACCATTTGTGGCCCATATAATTCTGAAATCGTGGACTTGTTTAGTGATGTAACATTTGTATCTCTGATTGTTTCTACCATTCAATTGGTCGTGGGATCTCTGAATCTCCAGCCATGGGAACGTCGATCGCCGGAATTTCACTCTCAGTTGGCTCTTCCTTAGGTTCCACCTTTGGAATAATGATGACAGATAATGATCCAACATTTTCTTCTACCTTGATTTCCTTCTTCACATCACAAAATAGAATTAGCTTCTCCATTCCCTTGCAAGCCTTACATGCAGAACACTCGTTTTTATTCTTTTGAATAAGCTCCATCACCTTCTTCCAATGCTCTCGGCATAGTCTCTCTCCCACAGAGGTAACCATGATCTCAGGGGTATCTTCCTCTTGCTCAACTTTCACACTCTTCATCTTCTCTAAAATTGGGGCAGCCATGGTTGTTTCTATTCTCTCTCTCAAGCTTTTCCAAAGTTTTGAACCAAGCTCTGTATTCGAAGAAACTTTATGGCTCTGATGGATTGTATTTGCTATTGCTTCGTGCTACAACTTCCAAGACCACTTTTAAACAGCAAAGTCAACCCATCTAGGTCCCTTGACGCTTTATATTCTTCAACACTTTGGGCTCTTATTGTAGTTGCACTATGTTTACCTTTCAGCCTAATGGGCCTTTGTATTAGGTTTCGGCCACTTATGATTCAATATATAGGTAGGGGTCCATGCCAAACCCCTAACATGTCTTGGCGAAAGCATACTACAACAAAATTAGGTTTGGTCTTGAGAGGGAATTTGAGTTGTTAGCTAGACAGAAGGCCGTGATTGGATGTGTACAGTCGGAATATGCCAAAGATTTCCTTCTTGCTATCTCGATGGAAGGGCTTGGACAACGCATGACGCCTGTCGAATATCGTGTTATTCTTCATTATCGGTTAATGGTCCCTTTATTTACAGATGGTGAGCTTTGTTCGGTCTGCAAGAAGAGCAGATTTGATGCTTTCGGGGACCATGCGGCTCATTATAAGCATTACCCTGGCTTCAAGTACAGGTATAACCACGTTAGAGATATCTTGTGTGATGTGTTCTGGCGGGCTGGAGTACAGGTTAAGAAGGAAGTTCCTGTTAACTTCCTTACTGATCATAAGGAAAGAAGATCGACATTACGTCATGTTGATGTTCTGGTCTATAACTGGTCTAAAGGCAAATATGTGTGTGTTGATGTTATAGGGGCATCTCCAATGGTCGGGCTGGGTGTTGGGATTTTTGAAGTGGGTCTAGCAGCTAGCAATGCCGCAGTATCAAAAGTTGACAAACATGATAAAACTTGTAAGGCTAACCAACATACTTTCATCTCTTTTTCATTTGACACGTTTGGATCGCTAGGCTCAGAAGCAGTTGAGTTCCTCAAGAAAGTGTAGAAGGTAATGGATAGCAACATGATGACTGCGGGTTCGAATGAATATGTATTTAGGAGAATCGGGTTTGCTATTCAAAAAGGACTTGTAGCTCGTTTGTCCTCTACTTTTATGTAATTCTTTAAGTTTATCTAATATAAAAATTAATTAAATAAATAAATAAAAAAAATCAGAGAAGTAAAAAAAAAATGTAGGTTTGTGTTTTTCTAGGGCTTCTTTTAAAAGGTCTTTTTCAGCTTTGTAAGAATAGGTAATGTATTGGATATGGATAGTGGGGATATATATGTAAATTTGCAGTGAGAGTGTAAAAATAGGTTTGTATGGATAAGGTTTTCTTAGTTGAATATGGATAATGGGGATATATATGTAAATTTGCAGTTGGTTCACCATCTGATTCATAGTCCATCATGCTCTCATCCATCTCATCTCCACCATTTCATTATCTGCCTCTTCTCCTCCTTCCTCTTCATCTTCATCAAATCTCAAATTTGTTAATATTGCACTATTTTTATATAAGTACTTACAAGAATATAGGAACAAATACGTAAATACATGAAATTTTTTCGGACCATATATCTTATTTTTATTTGGGCTTGGATGCTTAAGCCGAATGGGGTTATTGTATTTTGTTATGTATCATACATATCTTTCGAAAAAAATTGTACAAACTTTCTTAAAAAAGTCGTTGTGTATCATACATATCATTAGGTTTTACATGTCCAATATTTGAGAATCAAAGACACTCCACCTTCTCTTCCAAAAACTCTTTCTCCTTGAAGGGTACGCAAGAATTCCAAAATCATCTATTGGGCAATAGAGGCAGTAAAAATGTCGGTTCTTTTTTTTTCCCTACAATGGGAAGGAACAAAAGCATATAATTATGAAGATGCGAATTATATTATTAAAAAAAAACTGATGGTCATCTTTAAACTGTGCACTAAACTAAGTTTGTTGCTATTATAGCTTTCGCCCCTTCAGGCCTCTTTAAAGTGGGAGTCCCATCAGGCCTCTTTGAAGTGGGAGCATTATAATAGCCCTACTCCATTTGCAGACATGGGAAAATTCAAAACAAATCTGTAATTGAAGGCTCGCTTACCTTTCCCATAAAAATGAGTAGCTCCTCATGCCTATATACTTTGCACAATAAATATTATCGGATTTGCACATTTTTTTCAATCTAAATCTGCAAGAGGAAAAATAAAATTTGAAACAATTTGGTATTAGAAGACAAAATAATACTTTAAATTTCATATTCAAGCACTCAATAAAAGATCGAAAGTTAAAAGAAAAGATTTAACAAATTAATCAGTAAACAATCTGATCAGTAGCCCTACTTCTCTTACCTTAGTCAAGAATAAAAAGCGAAGGAAAAGAAGACGATGAAAAGAGAGTAATGTTTCGATAGCGGCCGGGTCTGATTGTGGCTGCCTTTACAGCAAAAATATTAAACGGACGTCGTGTCTACTCCTAGGCTGATTTCTGGGCACATGAATGAACTTCTAGAGAGTGGGAACATTCCATTATGCACATAGAAAAAGCCTGAGTTTGGGACCACCTAAAAAACATTGATCTATGTCGCTGTTATATCTGTAACGAAAATGACAATATGCTACATGCTCACATTCAGAAGATATCACCTAAATTGAAAAGAAAAGTAAAATCCCAATTGAAATATGCTAATCTACTTACCAAAAATTTGTTGAGAAACCACATTCCCATGGCTACCTTCAAGAAAGAAGAGAGAGAGTGTGTGTGTGTGGAGTTTTGAGCTCTCAGATAACTTTGTATTCGCGCTCGCGCTTGACACTGTAGAATCGATCTTCTCTTTATACGGAATCCACGTCTGCTTACAACAAAAACCAATTTTAGGATCACCAAATCATAACTAATAACTACAAAACACATAAGAGGTAAACAGCTTCAATACCATGAACAGCAAAGCCCCGTGTTTAATCAATATCAATCGCCCACTTATTCTCTCAGATGCATATTCTCTTGGATTATCAACCCTTGACATGCTTTTCAATTCCTTCACAAAAACAAACATCAATCAATAACTACTAATCAAACCTGTACCACCAAACCTAAAATTTCAACAAACTTATCTCAAAATTATCTGATTATGTCCTATTCATATAATTGCCCCCTTTCTGAAAATTCCAATTGCATCCAGATGTAAAATAGTAGAACAAAAAAAAAAAAAAGGCAATGATTCACAATTTTTAAAGAGAATACCAATTACAAACCAATCATGTGACAAAAAAAAATAAAAAATTAAACAAACCCCTAAAACAAATCAACATAAAATGATAATCCCTTAAAAAAAAGCAAAATTGAGAATTAGCAGGGAAATGACTCGCATCAAAAGCCATAAAAGAAAAAGTTCCATCAAGGTGATTAGCAACCACAATATCATGGCAATTGGTAATGATAATTAGCTAGAACACCCACCCGTAGCCAATTCTGAATAAGAACAGAATCTAGTAAGACCTTTCAATCACTAAAGATCAGGGAGTAAACATGTAAATATTTTGGAACATAAGTCATGCTAAATTAAGTTATGGCATATATCATTCCAGTGGAAACATAATACAAACAATTCATAACACATGTTAATACAAAAAATTTAATCTCAAATGAATTCAGTAATCAAAGAAAAACTTCTAATAAAGCAAAACAATTAAGTTGAATAAAGGAAACAAAAAAAAACTTCTATAAGAAAACCATGTCCCATGACTAAGAATGAATAAGGTTCCAACTTCCAAAAGAGAACCATACCTAGGTCCAGATCAGTATAAAAAAAACCGAGAGTCGTCATGAGAAACCTG
This sequence comes from Aquilegia eximia, assembly GCA_023053565.1. NCBI lineage: Eukaryota > Viridiplantae > Streptophyta > Magnoliopsida > Ranunculales > Ranunculaceae > Aquilegia > Aquilegia eximia. The sequence goes on from JALIGU010000001.1 coordinate 25,620,801, forward strand.
CATGGACATGAGCTAGTTCCAGATCAGTTACAAAGGTTAGTGTTAAGACTTGTGGTGCAGGACACCATGAGAATTTTTTTTGTACATAGAATCGTAGACAAAATTGACATGAGCTGACTACTTTCCTTTTGCTTCATTATTTCCAAATCCCTCATTAAATTTAATTGTCGAATAAACTCTTTGAAAGGAAGATACAAAAAGGTCAGAAATATCTGTAATCAACTAACAATTTGGACTTGTGGTGCAGGACACCATGAGAATTTTTTTTGTACATAGAATCGTAGGCAAAATTGACATGAGCTGACTACTTTCCTTTTGCTTCATTATTTCCAAATCCCTCATTAAATTTAATTGTCGAATAAACTCTTTGAAAGGAAGATACAAAAATGTCAGAAATATCTGTAATCAACTAACAATTTGAATAGTGAAACATGTCTTTGATGCTTTCGACATCAAAGACGACCATGGCCATAAATACAAACATATCTTTGATGCTTTCAAATAATTGCAATCTTCTCATATTTCAAATTTCGCACAAAATAAAAAGAGAGTAATAGCAATAAACTTCAACCCAGAACCTAAGTATATTACCATCATGACTTGGCCTAAATTATCATGTTAATATTGTGGTTTTCGGTTAAAATCCTCAAGCTGGATAAACAATTTATATACTAAAAAAAAAAAATTATAGAGTAAATTGATTACCTTCTCCTTTGGAATTGGACTGTATTATGAGTTAAAGAAAACGCTTTCCCCATCTTCACTCTCACAATCCAAGTATTCCATCTTTGAAATTGGGACTCTGTAAGGCAAAACAACGTGTGACCAAATTTAGTTAGGGCTTACAGGATTTGCTTTTGGAATGCAAAATCATAGCGTTTGAAGAAGATGCAATTGTACAAAAGATTAAAAATCCCCCAAGAATTTTGTAGCGAATAGCAATGATTTGATGATAGAGAATTGCGGTTTGATCAAAGTGAATTTATTTGCAGAGAAATTGTGAAATTGTTTGAGGGTTTTGTTAACTTTTGGCGTAAACCTGAATTCATATTCAATCACAAATCCAATTGAATAAAAAAAAAAGAAAAAAAAAAGAGTAACAAATATTATTGACTCATTTTCTTGGCTATTGTCACAGACAAATTATATTCATATCACAATATATATATATATATATATATGAACAACATCAACTATTTATGTCTATTTTAACCTGTTGACGGACACTATAGATATTTTATATGCTTTGTTGTTTTATTGCCGCAGGTGAAAGTTGCAGATAGAAATGATGTTACTACTGTAAATGCAGAAACTGTAGTTGTGAAGCCTTCTGGTCTTCAGGAAGCCATCAATATTGAAATCGTTAAGCATATACTTATAAACCGAGGGTAATTTTTTATGTGCCACTTGCATTCTTTACAGTCAAGGGTGGACTTAAGTTTGCCTAGCCTATAGGCACACCTTACCTAGAAGCAGGCTACATCCAGGTTATTGTTTATTTGCACCTAGGCGAGTGCCTATCCGAGTCTTGCTCTAAGCTCAATCATAGTGCCTAGGGTCAGGGCCTATATTTTATTTTATCACATCCTTCTTCATCCTTTTCCCAGTTTTCAACAATTTAGGTAAACTATACTTTAAATCAATGACATATTGAGTAAAAAATATAACTTAGTTCAAAATTTCACTCCATGGATAAATACTACAAAATTGGTGAAAATACTCTCAATTGTGACCTACATAGGTCATGTACTCGAATTCAAAATGAGAAGAAAATTGGGGCATTATGGAGTTTTATTCAGAATTGATTAGGATTACATTTGAATATGAGATTTTCCAAATTTGGATCAAACCGCGGAATTGGATATAGACTCCCCAAACTGTAATCAAATTGTAGCCAATACACAAAAGTATCAAGATTAAGTCATGTACTCAACAACAGAAAAGCTAACTTTTAGCATTGAGGGTGTGCTAGACTCTGGACAAAGTTGTCTCTTGGCTCACCTATAGCGCCTGAGACTCTGACTTCATAATTCGTACATTGTTTTTGTTCCTTTAGGATTTTATAGAACGTGAATGAGCATATTTCTGTCCTGCCCAAATATTCTGCTCGGCTGGAGTTATTTGTATTTCAAACTTCATCTTCTTTTTGAGTGTATCCTGAATCTAGTCGTTCTCACTACAATGTTGTCTGAGAGTGTTCTCTGTCAGTGGAACTTTGTCCAGACCACTGAAATCTGTAATGATCTGTTGGTTTCATTTCATCCTACTACCTATCAAAATCGAAATAGGACTATAATTATGTACTCAAAGAAACAACAGCCTGTAACAACTTTGACTACCTGGGTTTAGGAATATGCGTTACAGTAGGAAAATGGATGTTGATTGTTGATCTAGAACACATCATCAAATATTTGGGAAAAAATTGTATTTTGTACTTCTTATTCTTTTGTTGATTATTCATTTAATCTTCTTTTCTGTCGTTATGCAGCCAAGTTTCTGCAAGGTCGATCATTTATTAGACCATCAAGTACAGAGGATGTTATACGGGTATACGCAGAGGCTTCCTCACAGGAAGTAGCAGATAACATAGCCAAGTCTGTGGCAGAAAACGTGGATCACTTCCTTGGGTGACTGATCCTAGCTAATTGATTGAAACTAATTATATCATATCAAATGAAAGATACTATAATTTAACGGGGAATGTGGAGATTTAATTTTCCAGGTAGATTAGTAAATCTTAGAGCGCTTTCACCTCCTGCCATCCCCTTTGAATGCATGGCCAGAGGAAAGGAGCAATGACTTTGAGTTCAGCCATACACAATTTGTTGTGGAAACAAAATTCCACAGTTGGCACCTACTGCAACTGTATATCTTTCCCCACCATTTGCTCAAATCTTTACAAATTCTTCCCAAAAATCTTAACAAATGATTTCTCTATATATCTTTCCCTTCCATAAAGTATCCAAAGTTTTTAGTGATTCGCGAAACAAAATATAATTTACAATTGTCATAGGCATAACATAATATGTATATCTTTTTAGCTTAAAAGTAATCAAATATCCATGATAGTCAGAACAATCAAAGATGAGATGTCATGGGAAAAACCAAAATGGGGTTTTCAACTAAAGGTGTCTCTTTTGTTAGCGGATAAAACTTTAAGTGAATAGCATTGTAACTACAAAAGGAACAAAATCGAAAACAGACATATATAAATGTCTCAAATGGTAATAATTTATTTGACAGCAATACAAAAGAAGCATCATAATTAAACTATGTGATATTAAACAATATTACTTAATTAATTACCAGCTAATCCATAATTTCCATTCGAAATAATCGTCCAAAAATCTTAACCTAAACCTAAAGTGAACTCAATACTCGTTACGAAAACAAAATCACATGAATCAAGAAAAAATTATAAGAATATAATCAAAAGACTACATACATTACAAAGCACATACACACTAACCTTTGAAATTTGGAAGAAGGCTTTGATGGGTTCACATAAAGCTGAATAGCCGATAAGTACGACACATAATACTGAATAACAGAGTCACTATCATTCAATACCAAAGGCACTCCAGCTTCATATGCACTCCATTGCTTAAAAGACTCCCAAAGATCACAAAGATCGAAATAGGGATGTAAATTAACCTCCCCATTTTTCCATCCCCTCCCCATTGTCTGCAAATTAACCCCAAATCCCCATCAAAACACTATAAAGATTCAAAATTTCTCTCAATTAAACCTAATTAAACAACAAAATTACCCAAAAAATTTAAATAATTAATTACCTTAGTCAAATGCTGAGAAGCAACAGTTGGTGTAGTTGATTGTAAAAAACTAACCAAATTTGTTAAATATATCGGTGGTGTTGATGGTGGTGGTCTTGGACTTGGAGGAGAAATAGGAGTATTAGTAGTAGTACGAAAGCTTTTTAGCACAACCAAATTAAGATTTGTTGTTAAGAAATCTAAATTTTAAAATAGAAAACGAAAATAAAGATTTTTTTAGTGTGATACGAAAGCTTTTTATTGTTGCATCATCACTTTAATTTTACTTAGGAAGATGATTCTAAACCATTGATATGTCAAATGAGTGGCACTAAAATTAAAATAACAAAAAAAATCAATTAAATTAAAAAATTGAAAAATTGAAGAACAGTATTGTTGGACGATTTCAAAGAAATAGGTTTACAATTATATGAAAAATACCAAAAGAAATCTATTCAATCAAAATCTACCTCTTAGTCCATCTTCAATAGCAGTAATTGCACCAACATAATCAGTGTTGTAAATGGGGAAGAGAAAGATGGGGACGGGGAAGAAGATTGAGGTTTTAATCCTAGTCGTACTAAATAAATCCTAATCATACTAAATATTAATCCTAGTCATACACATCCATCCTAGTCACACAAAATATTAGTCCTAGTCAAATTATGTGCCCTTTGTAGATTATAATATAGATATATATATATATATATTCTGTGTATATAGAATAATACTGTCAGAATAAAAGAAATGTATCATAATATCGATCTCAAGCTGGTTACTAGCTCAAAAGGCATATAATTAAATAAAAACAACTTATCTGAAGTGTGAGTTCCGGATGATCACATTTATGGTGCAAGAGGATATGATCTGCTGCTTTGCCTCCAACATAAAAAAATGTATTTGATGGAAGCCCCAGATGAAGAAACTACATCTAATCTTGTATTTTGAGAATTCCAAACATATTGATTCGGTGATATTGAACACAAAACTTTTAACCCCGCTTCGTGGTTGTGTACGTTCGGTTCACAAACAGTTGGCGCCAATGCAATTGCATTAAATTACACAAATAAGAACGACATGGAATTATAAAAATACAAAGTAAAGAGACATGATTTTTATGTGGTTCGACAATGGTGCCTACGTCCACGGGAGAGATGAATATTTTCTTATTGATGTGATATGAGAAGAGATGAGAGAGTTTGTCCTCTTTTACATGAAATAGGTCCCTTTTATATAGATAGGGAATTACAATTGAGCACATGTGATGTAAATCACATTGATTTTGTAACGGAAAATAACGGACAAATAATAAAGGAGAATATTTGATCTTGATCTTGTAATTGTTGGTATTAACATGCATTGTCACGTAAGCGCCATACGAGCTCATGAGTCATCGAGTTGGGCCAAGCTGGAGTATGACTTGTACTGCATGTCGGGCAGGCCAAGTCGTTGGAAATAGACTAGAGCTCGGGTGAGCTCGATGAAAATAAGCTTGACGTCGATGTAACTCGATATGTAGGAAAGGGTGGTGATTGCTCGTTAAGTGATTTCTTTCTGAGCTCGAATACATGGGTACACACATAGTATATTATTAGACATGTGATCATATGATTATATGTCTGATCATAAGGTTGTATAACATCACACTGAAACTAGGGTTCATTAGGGCAGGGTATAGTTTTATTGCATTTAGTGTTATGTAGTATATGATTAGACCGTGATCATGTGATCATAGGTCTGATAATAGGGTTGCTTAAGATTGCATTCCAACTAGGGTTCATTGGTAGGGTATAGTTTTATTACATTTAGTGTATGTAGTATATGATTAGACATGTGATCATAAAGGGTATTTCTGTCAAGGGAGTAAATTGTTATGATTAGACCTGTGATCATAAAAACGTTGTCTTTTGACTAAGTAGCATCTTTTAATGTTCTTTTAGCCTAACCGAATTGGAACCGTGTCCTTGGGCCCAATTCACCCTAAAAATAATTAAAGACTATGTTTAATAAGGAACCAATTAAATAGGAGTAAATTTCAAAGTATAAGTAGTAGACAAACAATAAATGATGTTCCCTTATTAAGTAGAATATTCTAAAAAGTACTTAATAATTTGGGCTGGAGGGAATAACTATTTATAATTTTATTAATTGTAATAATAAAAAAAAAAAAAAAAACAAGCTTGTTTTTGCCAAAAAAAATTAAACGAAAGAACAAGTAAACAACACTCCAGGTCTTTTTTGTCAACAGAAAATACTTCATTCATTAATAAACTTAAAATTTGTACAGACGGTCTGCCTTTTCCCTAAGCTATCATCCACAGCAAGTGGGACTCTACTGCTACGGTTACATACACACAATCATGCACAGAGTTGACCACCAGACGGACAACTAACTCTCTTGGTGCCTATTAAACAACAAAAAGATAAGAGATGCAACTAAGGACTTTATCCACAATACCAAGCCATGGCATCTGCTTCACCATTGAGAGCCTTAGCCCATCTTTGACTGTCAGAAAACAAAACTATACACTGGATCCCTTGATTCCCTTCACCAAGCTCACAACTTCACCTTTCTTTGATACTTCTTCCCTCTGCTTCTTCAGCTGATTTGCAAAAATACTGATTGCTTCCTGCATAAGAAATGTTATTCGACCAAGGACCTAATACAAAACTCTAATCAGCATAATGAGATGCAAAGATCAATGGTTTTGGTCTCTTTTAATGTGGTATTTAGCTTTGGTCCCTTTTTCATATGATGGGCTTGACTAAAGACAACATTTGGTACATAATAATATAATATAAGAGAGACATAATGATGTGACGCAATATTAAATATGCATCAACACTTAAATCTTCTATGCTAGCCAGTAGCCAGCAGCCACACACAATGCTGCATGCGATTGTCAATGCCAACCAAGATGTAATATTTGGTCTCTCATTGGTGTCGATAATATTAAGCAAACTTGTCTAGTGCCATTTATATGCAAAGAAAGTAAACACTAAGCAAATTCCAGAATTAGATTTTATTTCAAGCAACAATTATTGATATCATTTTTTGTTACAATGTCTCAAGACCATTATCCCTACCTCCCAAAAGAAAGACTATTATCCCATCCCTGCCCAATGTCCACGCATTTCCACCAAACCATCCATATCGCCTACATGTCACCAGAACACTCACTCTACAAAAACTTGCTATTGTTACTATCCACTCAAGTAGCCACATCACCATTGAGCCAAAAGCTCAATCCACATGAATAAATTACCTAGGCACAACTAACAATGCACAACCATTGGGCCAAAAGCTCGTGCAGCTAAGGTGTGTTTTATTATTTTTTGAATCTTAAATGGTCTAATAAGAACCTATAACTTTATAAGATAGGATTTGGTCTTCAAACTTTGTAATTGGTTTTTAGCCAAAACATCTTTTAAAATCTTATAAGAATAAATGAAAACAAACAGACTTGGCCACCAATGATCTTACAGGATATAAAAAGGTCTTTCATTAAACATATAAAAAGTGAGCCTCAAATTTTGCGTACCTCAGAGTGGTCTAATATTTGATCTTCCAAAACAAGGAAGAGTGTGAATCATCAACAGCATACTTTAGTGAAGATGTCTCCACTACATGTGAACTCAAAAACTCAGCACGTAGTAATGATAATAACTGCGAGTGACGTGGCTGTTTTCTTTTCAATACTCGAATATATGCTTTCAACCCAAGCCAGACAACTTCCTTTTTCTTCAATATAAGTGTTGGGCGAACATTAGTTCCAGTTTTCATAGAATACATTTGCTTTTTAAGGCGCAGGTACATGTACCTGAGAATACAAATATAACTCATAAAATGAAACAAACTTTAGAGACAGTAAAACAAAAAGTTTTGATAGCTGAATTATACAAACATTTTAAAATGACAATACTTTCATGTAATGACACATCTATACATTTTGGTGTCAAATAGTTGCAGAAAACATATACATTACCTCAATGAACTGATAATCATTTTGACATGTTGTTCTACATGAAGGATGCAAACAGGTGAAAGGTTGCAGACATAACAATGGAACTTCATTGAACACAGCAGAAAGGCTTGATAAATGTTTAATCTAACAACTGGAGCCGAATTGATATTGGAATCGTAGAGTATGGCATGGCATTTTGGTCGCATGTACTGAAACAACTTGCGCTTCAAATAGCAACCTGGTTTACCTTGCCAGTGGACAGTAAGACTAGAACTCAAATGAATGTCCAAATACCTGTCAATCATACACATGCAAATCATCTTAGTACTAGTAAACAATCATAGTATATGCATAGGGATATTATACAAGAAAGTTATGCATATGCAAATCATCTTGGAATTTTATTCACAATCAAACATATATTAGGAAGTCTTTTAAGGTAATAAAAATCAACGCAGCAAAAAAATGTAGTAACAAAACAATAAGTTCGATATAACCAATTTTGGGAAGGTGAAAGTGGGTGTGTTTAACACACGTTGATTGTATGAAATATAGAACTTATACTAATTTAAATATGCAATAAGGAATATCCAAGCTTAAGAAAAAGCTGACATGAAGAAACTACGGCCAAAGTTCGAGGCTTTGAGCAAATCATTTTTTGCATGGAGAGAACCAAATGGGGGAAGTCCATTAATATAATCACAGTCAAGAAAAAGGTATTCAACGACAAAAAAAACACAATAAACAACCTCGTGTAGTCTGCCTGGATTTCCAATGTGCAGCAATTGATAAGTAAACCACTCCATGGAAGAAATGATATACCGTCATTGCCTGTATACACTCTTTTTGATTGAAGCCCAGAGAAACCAGCAATATTAAAGTTCATACAGGATTTTGACTTATTGATGGAGCAACTATAGCTTGAGAACCCTCTTTGCATCCTTTCGAAGAAACTTGTAGCCATGCGCTTTGACGTTGAAATAAAAAGAAAGTCATCGATCAATCTCATTAGTACACTCTTAGGGGGCATTGCGCTGTTACGCTCAATATTTTTTTCTGTTCCATCAATATCCTGACAAATATTGCGCACAATTAAACTGCCTTTAGCAGCTATTGAGGTGTGTTGGTCTTGAACTTTTTTGAGAAATGGAAATATCACCTTTGCCTCCAGATGGGCATAGTAAAACGAACAGAGAAGACTCGACACAGCACTTCCTTGAGGTATACCAACTTTTTGCAAATAGAACTCTTTCTGTACCTGCAACACATTCCCCTTCACATGTTCTTGAAGATCCCGGTAGAGTCGTACCTTTGTTAATGTTTTTCTTACTTCCTGGGGTATACAACAATGAATAGATTCGTAAAACATACATTCATTGTGTTGTAGATAAAAAATATAGAAATTACAGAAATAGAGTTTCTTTACCTTTAGATATACTATAAATGTATGGTATGACCAACTAAGAGCATTCCCAATGCAAGGTGGATTTTGGAGGTGGGGTGGATAAATCCACCTTGTAGTCTAAAAGAATGTCCCAAGGGGAGGTGGATTTTGGGGGTGGGCTGCCCACAGGTGGATTTGAAGGTGGATGAATCCACCTTCAAATCCACCTGTGGGTGGTAGAACCGGACGGCATGTTACATGCCGTCTGTTTTTTTTTTAAGTTTACGTAGTGATTTAAAAGTTTTGGACTCTCGGACGGCATGTCACATGCCGTCTCCCTATTTTTTTTTTTTAAAAAAAATGGGACGGCATGTCACATGCCGTCCGGTTTTTCTAAAAATCCACTTTCTCTCTACAAGAGTCCACCTTCCCTTGGGAACTCTCCACCTTGTAGAGTTTCACCTTGAATCAACAAGGTGGATTTTGCTTAGGTGGACCTACGTGGCGCCTACGTGGAGATGGATTTATCCACCCTGCATTGGGAATGCTCTAATATAACACTCCAAGACGATAGGCATAACTATTTTAGAAAAAAAAAATCTAAACATTTGTCCTCTATCCTTTATAAATACGAACAATTGGATAGGACTCTTGTTACAGCATACTTGATGTAAGGTAAGTAACCTTATATCTGTTACGATAGCTGTTAAAACAATAAAAACAAGATCCAACACAAAAGATATAAAGATGCGCACGCAAATATAAATTGTAGGAATGCAACCGCAATTGACTTTTGACAGGCATACTCCCCACAAGATAACTTTGACCCACCTTTGGCCTACAGCCAGACTAGAGATATTAAACTTGCAACCTCTCAAACCCACCACTTATATACTTGATTAGTGATATATGACTTGCATCCTCTCAAACTTACCACTTCATAGCATGTAAAACACGGTTTGGTCTAAAAGCTTAAGTTCCTTAAAGGAGGCGTTACGAAACATAATGTATTGTATTGTATGTTCACTAATTTCCTTAACAGGCAACCTTACAACGAACCAGAATATCAATCACATCACTACAAACCTCAAAAGTGCATACATATAAGTTTGTATTGTATCACTACACGACTTCGAAAGATGGCCTCAATTCCATATTATTTACCATAAAAAAAAAAAAATACAAACTGCATATAACGGAGTAGGGGACACAATGCAATAACTTGAAGGCAATACCTGATTAATTTGGACACGATGCAATATGGTGTAAGGGACAGAAGTTGTAGATTTTGCAGTAACGGTGCTCATATTTTGATTTGACAGTCTTTGTTCATGATGAACCCATATAGACTTCTTTGTGCAGACGACTTCAGATAGTGACTCCAATGTATATTCCTTATTCAGCATGACATCTTCCATCACCGTAAGTAATTTATCTTGATTAACAGAATCAAATGCTTTTGAGATATCACAAATGACAACATATACCCTTGGCATTTTCAATGAACCCCTCTTCAAACCAATAACAAATGGGGATAGTTTTTTGTACACGTCATTATAATCAAACACAGATGATCCCAACTTTTCATGATCTGTAAGCTTTAATCCTTTTAGAACAGCGTTCAGATCACGAAGAACACCATTGGCAGCCTTAAAACGACGAACTCGTAGTTTTGACCATGCTTTAAGATTTGCTAACACTCTGACTCCATTTCCTTTTGGACATAACCTTACCTTTGAAAAGCCAAATGATCGTTTTGACAAAATATGCCAAAGAGCACCTTCATCCAACAAACTGTAGTTGTGTTCTCTTAAGCTAGCCACACCTCTACTAAATAGCTTCTTCCAAATTGGCTTTGGGTAATAAAACAAATCAAGTTTTCCATCCTCCACTTCTGTGACATAAAAGTTGGCATGTACAATAGGCACTACCAGACGCGAAAAGAACCAATAAACCCAACACGAGAAAATCTTATTTTTCAGAAGAGCGATGGTTTCACTTAAGTTTTGGCATCCTTTAACCAAGTTTTCTATTTTCGTAGGGGCATGATTATTTAAGTAACATGAAGAATAGCTATTTGATAGCAGTGGTACACATGATGTTTTCAATCCTTGCATACACTGCTTCAAACTGAATTTCTCAAATCTTCGCAAATGGATAAACTTCGATATATTTCTTCTTAATGCTCTCCAATTTGAAGGGGCACCAAGCAATTGCACAGGAACTATATTCCTACAAACTGCCCAAACAAATGAGACCACATGACTTTTTGGACAGTAAGAACCACTCAGTTCATTGGTCCCACCATAGACACTCGAAATTCTCTGACAATGTTGTTGTTGCTTTCTGTTATCTTGGGATTTTGAATGCTTTGGTGGCAGGATGCATTCTTTCTGAACCCCAATACAGCATGTATGAAGACTTTTTGTTTGCAATACGCAACCCTGAAAGAAAAATATTGCGAGTATAATGGTTCGAAAACAACTTATATACCAGAAATTATCTATGTATGCTTGGCAAAATTAATCTCAGGGGAATAAAAAGTTATGTAACATCAGTTCTTGAAATAGTATCATCAGTATATAACCAGACATACATATTAAAGTTCAAAACTATGACAATGATAAGGAAATGATTTGTGTTAGCAGCAGTAGTTATCAACAATAAAGTAGCAATTCCCCCAAAGAAAAATATAAATCCAATCTTTTTTTCTTAAGGAACCTCACTGTTCAAACAGTGCTGACCTCAGGGCTAGGCATCGCTTCTCCCATTGCCGTTTGTTCAAAGGCTGGGACTGTACAATACTTATCCATCAACTTCAAATATTGGCAATATCGGGATTTTTGTATGAGACCCTTAAGCAACTCTATGAATGAATGATATCTGACAAAAAAAAAAAAAAATCAATAAAATAAAATAACATAAAGTGACAAAAAATAAGGGGGAACACACTTGAGCCAAGTTGCCCCAAGAGTAATGGTTACATTTTGTGACAACAAACAACATGAAATAACTTTTGCTGAGAAATATAGTGTTTTACAAGTTTGAAGTAAGACGAAGTCGCTATAAATAGGTGCATTATAGACGTATCTAAACATAACGTAACAACTAACAATGCATAAACCTTTAACTGCACAGATATAGCTCTCATATAATCTTCAAGGCAAATATAAAATAGCCTCTATATTTATCTCACACACAATCCCACTTCAATTAATTGGTCAATTAAAGTTAAAGAGAAAAAAAATAAAGAACAAATATTTATGGGATGATGACTAAATAGAGCAAGAGGTACATCAGACACTGCAAATAGAGCACTGAACATGGCATCTGCATGGCATACAGCATCCCAACATAGCTGGCACCGGTTAACGCATTGATATTTTGCTTCCCACTCCGACCAAATAAACAAGATGAAATAGTGTCCCACTCTGCAGGTAACAAAAACTGGGTCATCAGCAATTAAGGACCAACCAAAACAGCTCTCCAGTCAACCATAAAGTCCACCCTCAAGCCTTTTCCAACGAAGAAGGCCAGTACTAAAGGCATAATTGTCTCAATCAACACGTTCTCAACATCCACCAGGCAGCATAGTGATCAAGTCTCCAAACAAACGAACCATAACTTCTACAAGTATGTTTCCCTAACTGAAACCAAACCCAAACTGGATTCCCACTAGTCTTTCAGTCCTCTATATAGAATTTATTAATTATGCAAATGAAAAATTTAGAGAAGAAAACAGAATACTACAGTAAATGTTGTTGGAGCGTTCAATCAAGAAAAAAAAAAACTAAATATCAAGGCTATGCGAGGACCGTAATTTGCCAAAAATAAAAAATCGTCACTATTAGATATTTCCAAAACTAGATAAATTATCTCAAAGAGTAAAACATCGAAGGTTACATCAAGAATTCGTAAATATAAACATCCTTATCATCTTGCTTATTGTGGTATTGCACAAAGCAGTTCATAGTCATTTAGAAGATTTTTAACCTCTTTATATTAAGGTTGATACATATAACCCAAACAAACTAGGAGTAATGAAATTAAACCCCACCCCAATGAAAGAGGGAACACACCAAGACTTGCTGGTAGCTGGGCTGCTGGCACTCACGAATAGTCATATTGAGCTTATAATGAACAAATTACAAGAGATCCCTGTCACATTCTGAGCTTTTCTTGGATAAGTTACACAAATATTATGTCACATTTGGAAATGGACTTTGTTTTTCTTCTTGCCATTTTTATATTAGTGCTGCTCCAAACACTTTTATGTCAGAAAAGGACCAAACCAGTTTTATAAAAACAAAACCTATTCTATTGTCTGGAAATCTTCCTTTTAGTCTATGACAAGTCATCACTTTACTTATTTGTGTAATGACTGAATTCGGAAAAGCTCTCCAAAGAGCACCCATTCATTTCTTATCATCTATGACATTTCAACTCACAGACTTTGCATATCTAGACCTTTTTAGCACATACTAAACTAGTTCTTTGCTCTCCACTACTTATACAGTACATACCAAGATATCCAAATCAGGGTCCAAACTGTCCAGCGGTAGATTACAATAAATATGCTCATGGACTCACCATGCTATGTTTCGCCCCCAAGTCACCACTATTATAATAGCGATATTTTAGATCTTTAGCCATCGCCAATAAAAAACCAAATAACAAATACTCCCCCCCCCCCCCCCCCCCCCAGACCAACCCTCAAAGATAGAGAGAAGCAATCAATCCAAATAAGTTAAAAAACAAATTTTGCTTGAGCTTGAATTTCAGGTCATATAATATAAGAAAAACACAAACCCACACCCACACAACATACTATGCAATAGAAATAGCATGGATTGAATTTAAGTGCTTCACTTACAAGCATGCAGACCCCTCGACACAATACTGACATTTATCAAAGCAGTGCAATGAGATATGCTTCCATTCTTCATCAGATAACCCAAAGATATCCCTAAATACGGAGATTGCACCAGTACGATTGGCCTTTAACGTACTCAGTATGTCTGAAGATTATTAAGGCTGTACAAGCAAGAAAATAATTCTAGAACAAGCAATGATTCCATTCTTCAGTAAGGCCATACTATCAAAAAGCCAAACCCCAAAAGCCTGCAGACCTTTATTTAATAAGTTAAGGCTTTGAAACAACCAATTTCAACCTATAATTTTGAAAGACATGTATATTCTGAAGGACTTGGAGGATCACTTGGTTCCTCTATGACTATTAAGAATAATCCAGCTGACCAAGACAAGAACAGTAGCTTGCCAGAAAAAATACACGGATTACTTTTACTCATAACTTTTAGGGCTATGCAGATCTGGGTAAGGATACGTTTTCTCGGAAAAGGTGAAGAGGAATAATTGAACTTGTATAAAATGCACCTTCTATCGATTTGTGCATCCAAAGCAATATGTTGCGCTTCTTGCAACATCCAAAAACAAAAGCACTGACATGAAGCCTGAAAAACGTGATCCACAATACAATTACCACATTTATCAAAAATAAAAACAATTGCCAAATCTATCAAAAAAAGGTAAACCTTTTACTATGTTCAATCTGAGTATTCATGCATGATAGCAATTTTATTATAGAGGAAGATATACAAATTATAAAAAGATACGCTGAGGTTTGTGGTTCCACTGATCATGCCATGCTTATATAATGTACTTTCAGATATCAGAATGAAAATCATGAATGAACTAGGTCTCATGTAAGATCTTGTGCAGTTGTGCTTTCACTCATGGGTTATTGTGAGCAAATGCATAAAGTGAACTGTAAACTCATATCAGTTGGAACCCGCCGTCATCACAATGCTATTCATCATTTTTTTTTATTTCACTCATTCAGAGAGTTGGTTTCAGAAGAACCCTAGTTTTTGGGTGAGCAGTTCTCCTTGTGTTGTTCTCAATTATGTTAGCTTCCGCCAATAATATTATATGGAGAATATATCTTGTCAAAACGGTAATACTTCTTTAAAAAGCTTACCGCTTGAGAGCAAAGGTTGAATGTATGCTTCTTCTCAGACTCTCGCAAGTGTATTGACTTCATAGGCTGATGATTAGAGCTGATATTTATGCTCTGTTCAGTCTCCACAGCGGAAGTCTCTCTACCATTAGTACTACCGCAAGGCGCCAGTACCTCTGTAAAATCCAATTGCCTGCGCTTCCTGTGTCGTTGCCAACTATACGGCCGTGCACGCTTGTTCGAATATGTATTTTCCGTGATTTGCTTTTCATCAATGCAGGTGTTTGGTACATGTGCTTCCAAGATACTCGTTTGACAGCTGCAATCATAATGCCTACAATGTTTTTTGTGCTTATAACCAACATGACAATTCACAGCGTCCATGTTGTATTTGTCTCCATTATTGGTTCTTTTTCTCTTTGCCGGAAGTTCTGACAAAGGCTAATATCAATATCATTTGATCTGACTATAATTCACAAAGACCATAAGGTCAAGTAATTTGGATAACTGGATGAAATATTGTAAACAGGGATAACAGAAAATGTAAGCAAATCTTAAGAAAAAAGGTCATCCTTCGAACCCTACAATGCAGTCTTGAATTAGAATGAAGACAGTATTAGATTATTTTAGTACCAGGAAATATAAAGAGAAGTAAAAGAAAACAAATAAAAAATACAGAGGAATACTATATACAGACAATGAAGGAAGTGGAGAACAATGAACGGCATGGTGTAAGGTAGTAACATAATATTTACCAGTTTACATCTGTTGAGAATTTAATTAGTTCACAAGCATGTAATAAGATCACAATATTTATTATAACAAGCAGTATTTGATTTACCAAACATAAGTATACCAATTACGAAGCTATTGAAGTTAAGTGCAACGACTCAAATGTATCTGCACTGCATTACCATACATGGTGAAGACTCTTCTTAAATATTAAGGGTCAATCTGATGTGAAGCCTCCTTAGTTGTTTTTATATAAATAAAAGGCATTCAATGATATAAATAATGGCATCACATCAAAGAAACCCACCGAATTCAGCCAGCAGCTAATTTCTAGAGTCTAGACCCTCCTTTGACCCCTTACAATCATACCCCCCACTACATTACGCCATCTCAAATAGTCAAGATGGTCCTAGTTGCCGTAAGCCTACATTCTGAGTTGTGATTTGAGTAAAAGTTTATTTACAGGATGAACGATGATGTACTGGCATTGGTAAAATTATTATGATGAAGCAACTCAGCAAGTGAGTCCTTTGCTTATTGACTGTTGCTATGGAAATAATGCATTATTCATATGAAGTTGATCTACTGCCTGAGATTTGCCCTTTCATTTTACAGCTAATGTTGCAGATCTCACACCATTCATGGATGATCATATTCAATTTCACAATTGATAATTTGATACTTCTCAAGAAACCCATTTGTTATTGATGGTTTAAGAAAAAAAAAATTAATACTTCTTTTCTAGCAAAGAACAGATGCCCGCTTCCTTATTAAATGAAATATAGAACCGTGATACAATGGGGACCAACATTAGGGGAAGAGAGAGGAAGAGAAAAGAACAGAGATTTAAAAAAAAAAAAAAATGGAGACACACAGACAAAAATTTTAAAAAGGGAAAGGAGGGGACAAACACGAGTTTGAGTCCCACCCTACTCTAAATGGACCTCCTAACGTCGGTCAAATATAATAATTCTTAGATATCTGTTGTTTATTAAAAGCTTGACCCGTCCTTTCATCTGTATAATTCAAGGACAATTTCTTCTAAACTCAAGAGCAATGTGACACATCCATAGTTTCCTTATAAAAGTCACCCATTCTATTAATCTATTTCAAAACCATTTGGTCGATTATTTTATCAGATTTATTTAAGTATTTGTTTTTAAAAGGTACTCTTATTTTCCGAGTGACATTTAGGATTTTTATTCAGCATACTTCCCTCTTTCTTGCTTCCACAAAAAGAGAACACGACAAATTTCACAACTGAACTGCACCAGTTCTATACAAAGTTTAGAAAAACTGATGAAGGATATTTTTGGAGGTGTGTACCATACGTATTCCAACATATACAACACCACCAATTCGTAGTACGGAGCTATGTTGGCACATAATGGGGCACGTGCCCCAGTGAATTTTGGAAAACAAATTACTAGATTTATATGTTACTCATGGCCCACTATGAGCAGATCATTAGTGCCCCACTGATTCACTAAAGTTCGGCTTTGCACAGTCAATTAGACAGTTGCCTAGTTGGATTAAAGTGAGATCAAATATTCTCTCTTTCTATCTTCTTCCTTTTCTTAAAAACACTAGGTTTTGGTTTCATCCTAATCCTATCCCATCCAAACTTGAAAATTAAACAACTACGACTATTTACTCCATCGCATTTCTCAAAAATTGTTTCGTGGATTCCTTCCCCAATTTCTCAATCTCAAGATACAAGGACAAAATTATAGATAAAATGTATTTTGAAGAATTTTAGGTAAATGTATTTGGGATCTTGTGAAACTTATATGTGAATGTCAAAATCTTTGCTTATTTATTTTTTGTGAAGATGTGTATAAGCTTAATTGTTAAATATTAAAATGTTGCATTACTAGTTTAAAAAGTTCATATTTTCGTTAATATTTTAAACTATAACGCGTAGAAAGGGAAAAAAATTCCTCACTAAAAACAAAATTCCCACTTCTTCGAGTGCCCCACTCAAAAAAAGAATTTGGCTCTGTCCCTGCCTACAATTAGGATCTTGTGGAAAGACTTATGCTGAACATTATACTCAAGAAAAACCACAGATGATACAACACCGTACACTCTTTTCAAGAAAGGTTCAGTTCCCATGTCCCTGGCATTTGCATGCAAAGCATCGCATTACATTGACAATAAGAGCTCAACATTATATGACGATAAAAAGTTTGATAAAAGCATGCAAATGTAAAACCTGTATCACTTCATGTAATAAAGAACAACAAGTATACAATTTGAAGAATGATTCAAAATGACTTCTTTTTCCCCTTCTTAAACTTCGAGCTGACTCAAACTTAAACAACTTCAGAAAAACATGAATATGTATAATACTCTGTGAAAAGAAAAAGGAAAGAACAGTAAACAGATCAAAAAGTTGAATGTAAATCATTAACTTGATTACCAGATGGCTGAGGTAAATGATGCTGAGAAGTCGAAACAGGTGCCTCTCTGGAGAATTTGGGGCACAATTCATTTATGGGATATCCGGAAACTTGATAGTGATTCCCACAAGCAAAGGGCAAAAATATAGATACAAACTTGAAAAGATGCACCATGAGCTCATTGCCTATCTGAAAGATGAACATAAAGGGAAAAACAAATTAGAAAGTAAGCAAACTGAGAAAGACAATGTGGAATGGATGGGAGACCCTTGAACTCGGGGTTGCCAACAAAAATCAATAAGTTGCTTTTATTGTTGAAAGAGGTGAGCCTTCATATCTGATATTTCAAAATGTTTTTGTCCTAAAGGATCGTGCCATGCTCCTTTTGGACCCATGGAAGAAGGATTTTTGGATTTTTTTTTTCAATTAAACTCAAGCTATATCGAAAAACACGAGAATCAAACTTGTGTATCAAGCATTAATATAACTGGTATGGAGTTGCCTAACTCCAGCTTAAAAAACTTCTCCGGACATTAAAATTAATAAGAAGATAAAAACAGAAATCCTAAATAAGCTAGCTTATAATGAGCCCTTGATCAACCGCTTTTAAATGTACCTTGATTTTAGCAGATTTACTCCTAAATTTGAGTTTGTTGTCAATATAACGTTGTAGCTGATGATAGTAGACAATAAGTATTTCCTCAGTACTATCTATTTTAAACTAAACCTTTTTTTCTTTTTCCCTATTAAAGACCAAAATTAACTACTCTATTATTTCTTGAAGATGTCCTTCATGGTTTTTCCTTGTGGGCTTCCAAAAAATTATCCAACATAAGAGGGTCACAATAACTTGATTAATGTGCACAAACTCTTACACACACAAACACAGTTTCAATTATATTTTTGCTACGCACTTACCCTGTCATGAAAAAGACTCCAAGTTGAAGTAGTCAAAAGATCCAGAACTTTGTTTGATTGATTACACTGCCGAAGGGAGAGAAACAATGGAATATTATAACAACTTAGACTTGGAAGTTACGCCAACTTAAAGTTCAAATGTGAAGAATCAAGTTTCTCTTGATCACCAACAACTAATTCTAAAAAAAAAAAAAAAAAAAAATCTTGCACTCAATGAGTCAAGGTACTGGTACTTTTTATACACCATACTTGCCTGACGTAAGTTATAGCCATTGCATATCACATTCTGATTGTTGCCTATTATCATCTCTATAGTCTTCTTGACAACCTGAAAAAACAAAGTAGAAAAATTGCTAAGTAAAGCATCAAAAAATGTTTAAATTGATTGAAAAATTCATTGATTAAAAAAAAAAAAAAACATCATTGTTATTCTTCATTTCTTCATCTATAATTGTGTGTGTCAGTGTGTAATTTCAAATAAATTTGACCTTGTTTCAGCTAAATTGATTATTATTTTTAAGAAATTTCACCAAATTTAACAAAATCTACTTAGTTTAGGTATCAAGATTTGAACGAGAGAGAGAGAGAGAGAGAGAGAGAGAGAGAGAGAGAGAGAGAGAGAGAGAGAGAGAGAGAGAGAGAGAGAGAGACCTGCTCCTGAGTCCAACGAACATCAAAACTGAAGCTTTGAACACGAGGAGCCTTATCGGAGACAACAGCGAAGCTTCGAGTCAAGAGATTGAAGTAATCCTTTGGATCGCTTTGTCTTAGAAGAAAACCCTTTGGATCTGAACCATTGCAACCTAGACAACCTATTCCTTTGCATCGGCACTTGTCTGAAGAAGACACTGGTGGTTTTGGAAGCAAATCGATGACGGTTTCTACTAATGTGCGTGCTCGATTGCCATAGATTCTCCATAGAACTTCTGGAATCCTTCCTTGCTTTCTCTTTCTCTTCATTTTTTGAGATGAATAACAACAACTGTGTCTGAACTACGGAGGTTTTTTAGGGTTTTTGGCGGGAAAATCTAGATAAAAGCACCGAGGAGTGTCAGTGACTGGAGGAAAAGTCTCTTGTAATTCTAGTGAAGTCAAAACTCAAAAGGTTGGGAGAACATTCTTTCCCAATGTAATGTAAATCGATTTTACGGTTTTGCCCCCGAAATCCTCAGCTTGTGGGTTGGATATTTTCCTTTGTTAATGAATGCTTTTTTTTTCTTGTATTTTTCTAGGACAAAAATAAACTTGTGAAGAGTTAACAAAATGGGTTACAAAACCACTCCAAACAACACTGCAAAGTTCTTTCCAAAAAGCAAAATCAATTCTTCTCAAAATAAATATTTACGAACAAATTTGAGATACCTCCAGAATTGTAAGGATTCTCTGAGATACCCTCCATAAAAAAACGTCCATTAGATATACCCCTACTTTCTCATTTGAAGTCGGTCAAGTGATCCATTGGCTAATGTTAGACTAATTTTTAATTTAAGTAAGTAGGGTCGATCAATATCAAGCCCACCAAGATGAAGACGAATGTGGAACAAACAAATAGTGGAAGACTACCAAGATGAAGACGAATGTGGAACAAACAAATAGTGGAAGACTGAGTTCTGGTTGTGAAAGATAATTGAAACTTGAGCTCTTTTGTGCTCTTAGATACAACTCGAACTGAATCACCAATGCGATGGATAGAAAGACAAGTACTTAGTCTTTGGTAAGCACTTGTACCCTTGTTTGAGAACACATCTTCAACTTGAACCGACTTGGTGGATAATAGACTTTGAAAATGCATCGAACTGCAAATTATAAAGATAAAGAAGGGCAAACAAAAACAAACCTTATTCAACGAACTTCTTCAAATCACTGGCAGGGTTTACAACTAGCTGATTGAATCTTAGGGGATCTCCAATGGTTGGCATACAATAGCAGCCTTCCCTTTTACAAGTTTTGGTAATACAGTTTATACACATTACTATCCTTCAGCTAAACAAAGCCTAATGGTGGTTTTGTATAATTTTGTTAAAATTATGGATCCCATCGCAATTGATTTACGGTTTCACGAATCCAAAGTCTAAACCGCAAATAATTTACGAACCAATGCATTTTCAGAGCCAAACTACAACTGTATTTGCGGTAGCATGAACTTTATAGGATGCTCAAACAGTTCTTTTTTATTCTACACTAGTTTTGTTTGTGGTTTTGAAGTTCTGCATAAATAATTCACAAAAATCAATAGTTCAAAGCCTAATCTCAACAATTTTTCCAAATTTATTAATTCAAACTCAAAGGTAAGTTGTTTATGATGATTTTATTGTATTGTGAACATTGGTTGTGTTGTTATCTATTGCTTTAATATTTGAATAAATGTATGTATAAGTAATTCTTTTTTCTTTGAATAGAAACATGTTTGGACCTAATTCATCTTTCCACAACAAACCTACCTTTGATATTGAAGATATTCTTGTTGTTCCATTTGTATTATCTGATTGTGATAATGAGTATACATTTTTCAATCCTTATTCAATTCATGAAGAGTTACCAATTTTTGTTATATTGGGACAAATGTTTGAAGAATATGAACATTGTGTTGGAGGGTCTATTATTGGAAGAAAGTATGTCAATCGTGAGAGGCAAGCAGCCAATCACTGGTTTTTACTGATTATTTTGCAATAATTCCTCGTTTTAATAGTTATTTCTTCCGAAAAAAGTTTCGTATGAGGTTGCAATTTATTCAACAAAATTCTTAAGAACATCACAACTTCCAATCGTTTCTTTGTTAAAAAAACAAGATGCTATATTTAAGGTTGGAATTACTCTGCTTGTGAAGATGACATCAATAATAGAAATGTTTTCATATGCATGTGTTGTTGATACACTTGATGAATGTCTAAAGATTGAAGAAAACATTGTAATTGAGTGTTTGATGTAATTTTGTGAAACAGTCATCACATTATATGAAGTTGAATTCTTGAGACAACCACACACGAGTCAACGTTGATTTTAGAAGCAATTATTGACTATGAGTGGTGGATTTGGCATGTTTTTTTGGCATGGTCAAATCTCACAATAATCGTGTTTGATAACTCTCATCTCTTGGACGATATCATGACTGAAAATACTCTGCATGTCATCATCTTGTCAACAATGTAGAATACCACATGGGTTATTGAAATGTCACACGATTATGTCAATATAGACTAGAAGGGGGTGAATAGTATTTTTCCTGATTTATGACAAAGATATAAGATAGAAACGGAACAGTTAAACTTTATTAAAACATTAGAACATGCATAATATAAGGACAATAACAAAACAACCAAGGATGCAAGGTTAACAAACACAAACAACACAGTGAAATAACTCTTAGTTTGATAGGTCATTCAGTTGCTTGAACTTGTTAGACTTTCAATCGCCTAAAACTTACAGAATTGCCAGGTGTTTGATCTTACTAGACAAAGAGGTTGAAATCTATGTTGTTCTCAGAAATGGTGATAAATAGAAAGATAAAAACACAACAAGATATAAGAGGTATGGAATTGCAGCCAAGACTTGTAAAGGTGATAACTTGATGATGCAACCTTTTACCCAATCACAATCACAATCACAAGATATTTGAAATGTTGTGTGGATGATTGTATGCAAGATAATAAAATAAACTAAAGTAAAAAAATGCAAACCACAATATTTGGTTTATAGTGGTTTGACTGAAACCTATGTCCACTCTTAAAGAGGGATTCTATAGTTTTTAAAAATCCAATAAAGCAAGTCGGCTACACCTAGTACACCATTTTTCACCACAAGTCACCCCTGTGAGATTTTTAACTTCTTAAGACTTGAGTTGTAGCGACACCCAAATCCCTAACCTAGCCATCTAGGGTCCACCTTCTAGACCAAATCTAAAATCAATTCCAACAAATATACTCTCCTAAAATGTCCCCCTGAAGGATAGATAGAGTAGAAAATGAAACTCTAGTGTTGAGTTATAAAATCTCAACTACACAAACACTCACCTCAAAAAAGTGTAGGATTTAATGATGTTGGATTGATTTTGAGTAATTGCTCATATAGGTTTAATGTCTCATTGTAGAGTTTTTGAGTAAACACTATCAAGGTTTATTTAAGCTTTCTCTTGCTTTAAATAGCCACAAAAACAAATAGACCTATTGGTCAAACTAGGTTGACCAAATCAGAATTTCAAATTAATCTGGGTCGAGTCAACCTTTAACCTGTTTTGGTAGGGCATGTTCAAGTGTCTGAGAATCTGACATTGTTGATGAGGTGTCTGAAGCCTTAGATTTTGGCAGCCTTAATATCTTCAATGAGTTCATGGCTTCAAATTTTTTGGGGTCTTCATATCTTGAGTCTTCATAGTCTCCAGATGTCTTCAATGTCTTCAAACAAGACATTCCTCATAGAGATTCACAACATGTGAGTTTACATGTACTTACTATAATACCTTTGGCATCATTCACAATATTTACAAATATGACTTTACAGTTATTAGCTTGCTGAAGGTATCTACCCAGAATGGGCAACCTTTGTTCAATCCATAAAGGTAGAGCTAGGGCAGGAAATCGGGTTAGATTTATTCGAATATCCGACCGACCGAAATCCGAATATAGCGAATATGGTTCAAAAAAATTATCCGGATTTGAATTTGGATACGGATACGGTTATAATATTTTGACCGGCTCGGATACGGATCAGATAAAATCCGGATATATCTAGATTTATACTTTTATGCAAATAATATACCATTTCTACAAGGCTAATATGGTCATCAAATTATATATAAAAACAAAAACCTAATTCAAATTTTTTATTTATAAAATCCGGATATATCCAAAAAATAATTCTCATATTTAGTTTTAGTTACAGAAAATTAAACCGAAAATAGATTCGGATATTTAATCCAAATTAAAAACGGATTATCGAATTTGGATAATCGAATACAGATACAATACGAAAAATTTAGTCCGACTCAGATACGGATATGGAAACAATATACTAAAAAAAATCGGATACAGATACGGATTACTACATATTCGCTCCGTATCCGATCCGTTTTCTGCCTTAGGTAGAGCCAACAAATGAAATGGAGAATTTTTTTGTCAAGGATCAAGAGAGTGTTCGGAAAGATGTAAAAATAAAACCTTTGGTATTTTTAAGGGAGGTTTGCTACGGTTAAATAACCACACGCTTTTAGAATAATCACCCAACATTCCAAACAGTGGAGTACAAACTTCTTTGCTTCTGGCTTTGAGGACAAACTTCTCTACATCTACGACCATCATCCCAATTTATTTATTTATGTTTTACATCCTTTTGGCCTTGAGGATGAACTTCTCTGCTTCTACGACCTTCATCATTGCAGCTTTCATTACTTTCATTGATGTTGAATGTAGACATAGATGTTACAGAATTGGATCCTTCTATACAATTGTTTCATATAAAACCCACTAAATTCAATTTTAGATTTAGACTTTTATTTCTTTATTTTTAAACCAGAACGCTCAAGTTGATTTTTCCACTTTGGATGATTCTTCAGAATTAACATGCATCATGCTTGAATGTCACATTATACTTAGTCTTATAAACTTTCCTAACAATAGAATTCTTCAATAAAAATAAATTTACAAATTAGACTCGATATATTACAAACAAAATTTAAAATAAATAAATATATAAAATTAATGTAGAAACTTACCGTATATGGTTCACTAGATCCACTTTGATTTAATCTCTCCGCGAAGTTCAAAAAAAAAAAAATGGAATTTGTTGCAAGTTTTTTAAGTAAGAGAATTTTAGGATCCAAGCCCAGATACAATGTTTCTTTAAGATCCAGAGAACGAGTATAGTTTCTTTAGGATTTGAGCCGCACTATAAGTATTTTTTAATTGGACAAAACTGCTCCTTTTTAACCAAACGTAGGAAACGGTTCGATCTCTATATAGCAAATAAAAATTCCGTTTTATGAACTAACAAAAAACACAAAACCTTCCCTCTCTACAATTCTTTTCTATTTTACTTCAATTGCCCTTCAATCATTCTCTAATGTAATAGCTCTCTTAAATCCTCTTTCTCAATTCTAAATAATTTCTTCAATTTCTAACCCTAGATGTATAAATATGTTGTGAGTGAAGCAAGTTATATCAAATGAGTACTAAACAAAGAAGAATTAAAAGAAGATGTACAAGAAAAAAATGTTTCTTTAGATGTAAGACTATTTCTCTTTCTTTCTCTAGTGTTTCTTTAGATGCAAGTCTCTTTCTTTCTCCATCTCTCTAAAAAAAAAATTATTGTTTACATCTAAATAAACTTTCTCTATGTTGATTTACATATTAAACAATCAAAATTCTGTAAATCTACATGTTAAGCATACTAAAACCTATCGAAGTTGATCAACATGTTAATCAACTCTTATATCTATTGATCAATATGTTGATCAACTCAAATATTTCAAGCAGTTAATATATTTTATTTGATCAACTTCCAATATCAATTGATCCACATGTATTTGATCAACATTTTGATTAACTGTTGTAATGAAGTTCATTAACATTTTGATCAATAACTATTGTACTATGTCATGTCAAATAAGTATTATACTGGTTGATCAATTGTTAATCAACTGTTGTATTTCAAGTCACTATTATAATTTAGTTGATCAGAATGTTGATCAATTCCAATTTCTATTGTTACAAATGTTAATCAACATTTTGATCAATAATTATTATGTTGCATGTGACACTAAATATAAATATTATACTTATTGATCAATATGTTGATCAACTCAAAAACCTGTTGATCAACATGTTGAATAACTCTGACATCTCAGATATATGTTGATAAACATGATTCCTAGCCTTTTTCAAAATAAGCCAAAATGGCAACAGCCGAGGAAACAACGAAAGCCAAGAAATAAGAAGATGAAGCTTTTGAGAAAAAAAAAAACAAGGATTGAAAATAATGTTGTTCCATTTTGTGTTGATAAAAAATGTTTTTTTTTTTTTTGGGGGGGGGGGGGGATTGTGGTGGTAAATAATGTTATTTTGAGAATGTTTAGATGGTGTCGTAAACAGTGTTGATAATATATTTATATTTTTTTTTATGTATCAATGTTTGACAACTTTTCATGGTTTCGATGTGGATTTTCATAATTGATCAACACAAAATTTCAAGTATTTTATATTTTTCTACTTGATTAACACACTGATCAACTCCAATATAGGTTGATTAATTTGTTGATCAACTCTGTATTTTGTGTGTCCTAGTTGATCAACATGCTAATCAACTTAAGCACCAATTGATCAACATATGATTAACTTCAATATCTGATGATCATTGAAGTATTACATTCATATACTTTTTTAAAAACTGTTAGACCCTAAAACCCTAAGCTAAACCTTAAACCTTAAAGTACTACACTAAGCCTTAAAGTATAACTTTAAGTGTCATGTAACTATACATCTACGTCCAATAGGAATGGTGAACCCTACTTAAGAACAACCCATGCATGTTCTATACCCCTAAACCCAATGAGAATGGTGAATCCTAGTGGAATGTTATCTTAAGTACACCTTAATATTATTATATACTCCTAAATCCAATGAGAATGGTGAACCCTAGTGGATTGTTGTCTTAAGTACACCTAAATGTTATTCTATACCCCTAAGCCCAATGGGAACGGTGACCCCTAGTGGAATATTGTTTTAAGTACACTGTACACCCTAATGACATGTATCCATACCCCTAAACCCCCATGGTGAACCAAAAAAGAAAGTTGTCATAAGTACACTATTATACTGTATTTATATACCCCTAAACCCAATGGGAACGATGAACCCTAGTGGAATATTGTCTTAAGTACATCCTACTGTCACGTATCTATACCCCTAAACCCCCATGGTGAACACTAGTGGAATGTTGTTTTAAGTACACCCTAATGTTGTATTTATATACCGCTAAACCCAATTGGAATCGTGAACCCTAGTGGAATATAGTCTTAAGTACACCCTAATGTTTTATCTCTATACCCCTAAACCTAATGGGAAAGGTGAACCCTAGTGGATTGATGTATTAAGTCATCATAATGTTATTTTAAATACATTATAAATCCCTAAAATGTATACTCTAAATACATTTTCCTAAAACCTAAATACAAATAGATCTAAGGTATTAAGAGAGAGAGGGAATTGTGAAACCATAAGCCAATATTTTGTTGATCAACATGTTGATCAACTCTGACAATTCAAACACCTAATATTATTTAGTTGATCAATATGTTGGCCAACTCTGACAATTCAAGCAAATAATATTAGTTGATCAACATGTGCAATTATGGAATTTTAAAAATACAAATAAACTTAAGGTACGCGGACTGGGCCTAGAAACAATGAAAGCTCGAATAATAAACTTAAATTCTAACAAAACTTAGATTTGCATCCTTATGCCTAACGAAAGGTATGGTCGAACTTAAATCCTAACAAAACGTTAGAAACTACTCCTTTTGCTGAATTTCTTATTTAAGTAATCTCGACCTTGATGAGATTGCATTTCTAGTTCTTACTATTTTCTCATAGCCCATTTTAATTTTGAATTTTTTTAAAATGGTTTCCCATGAACCATTTTTACTTATATTATTTTCAACAACGTTATCTTCACTTGTTTCACACCAATGTCTACAAATAGACAAGTCTTCATCAACTGCAAAAATTAATCTTTCACCATTTCCCAGCTATGATATTCAGATTGAAAGAAGAAGTTGTAAAGTGGTGTAAAAGTTGCAATTATGAAACTTATATAAATAGAAAGGGTAAAATAATGTCAAATAGAACCATCGACTTGGTCAGTGAACGTTAGGCTTGTAGTTACCATTGGGTTTGTCAATTACCATTAGGCATGGAATATCAGTCGCATCACAAGAGAGTTGCAGTTTGGTTGAAAAATTCATACCGCAAGAGAGTGGCGGTCCAATTATCTCTACTACTTTAAAAACTGTTCACGAATGAACAACGTTTTTTGCTACTGTCACATATGTCTTTTTTTATTTTCCTTCTTGACCCTGACTTTTGCTCTAATTCCATTTGTATATTTTAATAAAAACAAAATACATGGGCTCACTTTAATAATAATTTATTATTTTTCCTAAAGATACTTCCTCCTGTTGTAAAAATTCCATTTGTGTCCTACCTTTTAAAGCCCATGTCAGATTTTTTAAACCCAAATTCACTGTTTTAGATCCTAAGTCCAACTACAAAGCACATCAAAGTCTATTATGTTTATACATCAACTATGTGAATATGCACGCACAAGTTCATGTGCGTGACCAAATCTCATTTGCTATGGGCTTGGTCACGTTGATCATGTGAATTTGCGTATGTTTACACTAAGGATAGTACAATATTGGGTATGGGCCTAGTTTTGGTTATCTCAACAGTAAATGATATGCTATGGAAGATTAGCCCATATTTATATGCCCAATCCTGTTATAGTATGATTTTTGTTAAAGTGGAACACGTGAATTAGTGAATATGTGAAACTACTAATAACTAAAGTATTAATTAGGTAAAGTTGGTCCATTTGTTATTAAATATACAAAACCTGAATATGAATAAAAGAAAGTTTTTATCAAAGAAGTTTTTAAAGGTTAATAATTACGGGAGAAAAAAAGAGAGGAAAAAATAGAATTTTCGGAGTCTAACAAAACTAATACCTACATGTCAACTTTTGATTTATTTGAAGTTGGGCTTTACTATAGCTAACTACAGGCTGCTTTACAATTAATAAAGATAGGTTGGGCTGTCGCAACACCTAATGTAGGTTGAAATATGTTGTGCTTGCAATTTTTTTGATGTTTGTTGTATTTAATATTGTATAGTGTTTTTTCAACACACCGATTCACTGAAAACCTATAACATTTTTTTTCCCTTTTTCTTTGGTAAAATAAAAAAGATAATCTTTTTGTATGCTCTGTTAATCAGATTACAAATTAAGTTTTAATAAATGTATAAAAATTATTTTTTTCCATAAAATAGTACAATCACGATACCAACATTGAAAGTGTTTTAGATGAATTATGCATTCTCTTTTTAGGGTTTTCCATATACAACATAACTATATTCAGTTCCATTCGTAAGTCACGTCCAACATACATGCATTCTACTCGTTATTTTAAGAGTCCAAGTATCATGTAGCCAGCTACAGAGATGCAATCTCTATTGCTCTGTTAATATTTTTGCCACGTAGCAATAATGAATGTTTACAAACGGACTGCTCACTAAGTACTAACCACTGTTTTATATTTTTGGGGTTTTTCATGTTTTCCTATATACTCTTTTTATCCTAAAATTAACTTGCAAAAAGAGTCCTGCCTTTTCTTCTACTGCCATTCCAATACTCTATATTCATATGATTTTCAATAACCAAAACTTTCAACCCTACAACTTCAACCTTCATTTCACAATTAATCAAAACAATATTATAGTTTTTTCTACATTTTTCTAGGAATTTACAACAACACAACATATATTTATCACAGGAAAACTAAGATACCAGGAAAAAAAAAAAAAAAAAAAAACCTCAACAAAGATGAATGAAATATTGGTTTTCCTTTGCTTGCTATTGGAATCAAATTGATTTCCTCCCTGCTTCAAGTAATAAGCAATACCATTGGGTATATGGGTTTCAATTAATATATATTATGTGAGTTGGATTTTTTATATAAAATTAATGCCAAATTGGATGATAAATATGATGATTAAAATCAAGTGAATGATTGGGAAGAGGAACACACAAATAAGAAGCTAAAAGACATTTGTGCATGAGTTTTTATTTATTTTGGATAAAAGTGGTGATTTTTTCAGCGATAAAATAATAAAAATACAGAAATTTAGGTGTTAACGGATATTAACGTTGGCATTTATAATATAACATATGGTAGAAATATTAACAAAGCAACAAAGATTGCATCTCTGTAGCCGGCTATAGAATACCCAAACTTTTATTTTAATAATTGTCTGGTTTTGCTAGGTTTAAAAGATAAAAATACCCGTTAATATTATTTATTTTTTTGTCTAATAACTTATAGCTTATATAAGCTACTAGTAAAACCCGTGGCGCTGCCACAACTATCATTAATAATTTGAAGATAGTAATATAAAAAATATCTATTCAACTCAAGATAATCATGTGTATTGTAATAATAAAAATATCACATATGAGATGACGAAATGAACAACCAATTTCTTCAAAGAAACCATTTAATAGAAGTTTGTGTGATAATAATTTTATCATAAATATGATGATATATTTCTAAATTTGACAATCATTATGTCGTTGTTGATTTAGTTTGACATGTTATCGTTATGGATATCAAACATTAAAAAGAAGTCAGCTATTAAGCCCTGGTTAATTAGTTAAAATATGGTTGAACTTGAAGTTTCAATCTCGTAGTATGCACTTTTGAGAAAATTTTATTTGAAATTCTACGATTGTGAAAGATGTTTAGAAGGATATGAAAATAAGCATTAAAAATTAGTTAAATTTTGGATATATCATTGTACTTACAATATTCTATATCGTCACAACAACATCTTTGTAGTACCCACCCAGGGCACGACAGGCACGATAATATGTACTTAATATTTTAGAAAATGTTAAAGTTTCATTACATTAAAATATGGTGCAATATCGACTTGTAAAAGCGCCAATTTGTGGTGATTGTTGAAAACCAGAAAGAAGGTTTGATTCTAACCTAATCAATTTTTAGTTGATATTGATCATCAACTGCATGAAAATTTCGAATTTCTATATCATAGAAATTGATTCCAACTTATCATTTCTTCCTAGGTCGGTTTAGGGACATATAGAGAGTGGTAGGCACCCGCCCTGAGATGTACATCAAGAACTCTGTTAAGGATATTGAGATTGATGTTGTAAATGTAGTTAAGTTAGAAATGTTGTCGAAAAATTAGGAAGAATGAATATGATTGGAGAAGAAGGAGAAGGTGTTAAGTGAGAAAGAGAAGTGGCTGAGCTATCACAAGGTGATAGGTGCCTACGTATCTGAGAGTGAGCAGCCCCCCCCAGAATCAAGCCAACGTAGTTCCTTTTTATAGGTGTTTTGGGACAACGACTAGTAATTAATGACCCAACGGTCAGATCATTAATGGTGCAAATATCAGGGGGTTTAATGAGAAAGATATGTAACTGATAAGAGATTTGCTATGAAGAACCGAGCCCAAGAATAGCTAAGAAAGCCCCAAGTCGGATGAGGTCGGATGATTTTATGTTCAAGTCAGTATGATGGGCGTTCAACATGGGAGTAAGTAAGATATGAACTCGATTGAGGTCGGATGAAATAAGTGCTAAGTCGGTATTTAGTATACCGAGTTAGTGAGATTAGGATTTGAATGGAGATGAGTGAAGTGTGATTAGATACCAAGTCGGATGAAATAAGTGTAAAGTCGGTGTTTGGCATTCCGAGTAAGAGAACTCGGTAATGGGTATATACATAGCCCCTTTTCATTCAGATTGATGGAAAATAGTGTATACGAGTTGACTTCGATTTGGATGAAAACGAAAAGAAAGTTAGATTCAGGTGAACAAAAGGGCGTAATGCCTTGTTCAATTTTCGAAGATTCCATGGAACGAAAGGTCCTGATGCCTTGTTCAATTTTTCGAGATTCCATTAGATTTTGAACGAAAGGGCGAAATGCCTTGTTCAATTTTTGGAGATTCCTTGAACGAAAGGTCCCGATGCCTTGTTCAATTTTTGGAGATTCATTGAACGAAAGGTCCCGATGCCTTGTTCAATTTTTTAGAATTCCATTTGATTTTGAACGAAAGGGCACAATGCCTTGTTTGAGATTCATTGAACGAAAGGTCCCAATGCCTTGTTCAACTTTTCGAGATTCATTGAACGAAAGGTCCCGATGCCTTGTTCAATTTTTCGAGATTTATTGAACGAAAAGTCCCGATGCTTTGTTCAATTTTTCAAGATTCATTGAACGAAAGGTCCCGATGCCTTGTTCAATTTTTCGAGATTTATTGAACGAAAGGTCCCGATGCCTTGTTCAATTTTTTAAGATTCCATTTGATTTTGAACGAAAGGGCGCAATGCCTTGTTCAATTTTTCGAGATTGAACGAAAGGTCCTGATGCCTTGTTCAATTTTTTAAGATTCCATTTGATTTGAACGAAAGGGCGCAATGCCTTGTTCAATTTTTCGAGATTCCTTGAACGAAGGGTCCTGATGCCTTGTTCAATTTTTCGAGATTTATTGAACGAAAAGTCCCGATGCTTTGTTCAATTTTTCAAGATTCATTTGAACGAAAGGTCCCGATGCCTTGTTCAATTTTTCGAGATTTATTGAACGAAA
Source organism: Aquilegia eximia (assembly GCA_023053565.1). Taxonomy (NCBI): domain Eukaryota; kingdom Viridiplantae; phylum Streptophyta; class Magnoliopsida; order Ranunculales; family Ranunculaceae; genus Aquilegia; species Aquilegia eximia. Next base: position 25,653,332 of record JALIGU010000001.1, read on the forward strand.
GGTCCCGATGCCTTGTTCAATTTTTTAAGATTCCATTTGATTTTGAACGAAAGGGCGCAATGCCTTGTTCAATTTTTCGAGATTGAACGAAAGGTCCTGATGCCTTGTTCAATTTTTTAAGATTCCATTTGACTTGAACGAAAGGGCGCAATGCCTTGTTCAATTTTTCGAGATTCCTTGAACGAAGGGTCCTGATGCCTTGTTCAATTTTTCCAGATTCCATTTGATTTTGAACGAAAGGGCGTAATGCCTTGTTCAATTTTTGGAGAATTCCTAATCACATTTTTAGCTGTATCAGAAGTAACCAATTTAATGGATTATACTTAACTGAAATATTATGGTAACACCGCAAATCGCTGACAAGATGTTGATACATCTAAAGTAATATTTCTAATAATGAAAATGTGCGTGAATTATTGTTGAAATTTCTGATAGCCCCTAGCTTATGTTAGTGTGGGTCTATAACAGTAGCTAGGAAAAATGAGTTTGTGATATAGTTACCAGACTTTGTTGTGGTCAGTCAATATATGAGTCTATGAGTAGCTGGTTATGTGTGCTCTCGAGTTTAACACCTGGCATGTGGCATGCATTTCGTCGTTGAAAAAAATTATCAAAAATACTATGGCACATATATGTAAATTAGCTTGTTCGTGAGAGCATATCAAGAGTGAGGTCGATTCCAAGTGTAATCAACCTGCACACATAGAAGAGAGAAATAAAATGCTACACCCAAAAAAAGGAGTTAGTAGCGAAAATAGGCCTATCAGCCAATAACTGTAGATTAGACATAAGCAACATATGAAATTGATGACAACCCCAATAATAGTGTGATACAAACAACTAAAAGAGATCGTTTGTGTTAATACCCAAGAATTCTTAGGAGGGATTAACAAGTGCAATATGCGAATGATATCATATGACAAATAGATCGTTTAAGGTGAGCTGTAATGGACTAGATTTCTTTAGTGGCGGCCCATATTCATGTCGTTGATGGGGAGCTCGACGAAGTCCAATTGAACAATCACAGTAAGTGTAGTATAACTATATATTTATTTTATTTTATTTTATAATGAATATTAAGTATATGCATGATCATGAGCATAATCATGGTGTTATTCTTGCATGCATATAAATCAAAGTAAGTGGGTCAGTAGGTGCCATAACTAATAACAAATGAGATCATAACATAAAATCGTTATTGGCATGTGTATGGCTGGAGTCCATAATGTCATAAATGTATGAGTGGACATATCATGTTGTTATATTAGCGAGCTCATGATCATTGATATGTTGTTATACTAGCGAGCTCATGATCATTGATACATGAATGAGGTATCAATCAACATAAATGAGAATTGAGTTATGATCATAATAAAAGGGTTTTTTTTTTTTTTTTTTTGGTTCCCATGAGTTGAAGTGATGATAGAAAAGAGAATCAGTAGAAAGATATTGTAACTGATCTGAGTATTAAAGCTAATTAGCATGTTATGGAAAGATCATTAATATACCCCTAATGATTGTTACTGGTCATATATTAAATCACATGAAATTCATGGTATATACATATATGCATGAAGAGGCATGAACGATATTTCAGTTATGGTCAAAATTTGACCATTTGAAATAATACAAAGTTAATAGTTATGGTTGGTATAAACAAGGGTATAGCATATGTTATGAAAAAACCCATTAATGTAAGAATGGTAATTGAAAGGTGAAATTTAACTGACCATATACTCATGTATTGAGTCTAATGATAAGCAATGTTAATATTAAATTAATAACCTGAGAATTCAATAAATTCCTTTGACATTTCCTATATCAGTTGGTAATAAAAAATGTATGGTCAAATATGAAAATAGAAATTTGTATATCTTATTTGCAATATAAATAGATGTTCCCAACGGGATGACATTGAATTGTGGCAGGATGATATACAAAGTGTAAGAGATATCCATTAGAGAAAGTTTATGTTCATATTAATTTCGGTAGAGTGTATGAAAAATTCAGAAGCAAGAAATTGATAAAATTTTGCTATAATGAAAAACAACTTATTTGTTTATTGCCCCAAATATTGATTTGTTCAAACTGTTCTGACGTGATTCCATCCATGGCCTTTGTTTGGTTAATATTCGTTCACAGACAGTCGGCGCCAATGTAAATGTAGTTAAGTTAGAAATGTTGTCGAAAAATTAGGAAGAATGAATATGATTGGAGAAGAAGGAGAAGGTGTTAAGTGAGAAAGAGAAGTGGCTGAGCTATCACAAGGTGATAGGTGCCTACGTATCTGAGAGTGAGCAGCCCCCCCAGAATCAAGCCAACGTAGTTCCTTTTTATAGGTGTTTTGGGACAACGGCTAGTAATTAATGACCCAACGGTCAGATCATTAATGGTGCAAATATCAGGGGGTTTAATGAGAAAGATATGTAACTGATAAGAGATTTGCTATGAAGAACCGAGCCCAAGAATAGCTAAGAAAGCCCCAAGTCGGATGAGGTCGGATGATTTTATGTTCAAGTCAGTATGATGGGCGTTCAACATGGGAGTAAGTAAGATATGAACTCGATTGAGGTCAGATGAAATAAGTGCTAAGTCGGTATTTAGTATACCGAGTTAGTGAGATTAGGATTTGAATGGAGATGAGTGAAGTGTGATTAGATACCAAGTCGGATGAAATAAGTGTAAAGTCGGTGTTTGGCATTCCGAGTAAGAGAACTCGGTAATGGGTATATACAGATGTCTTGGATTTTCTTCCCAATGATAAACAAAATGCATTTTAGTTGATAGTAGGTTGAATTCTTTAATTTGTGAGTGTGAATGAAGTCATGTTGAATGCCAAATACAATCCGATTGATCTATTCGATGAAGTCCATAAACTGAAATAATAAAAATTACATCTCCAACTATATAAAGCTCTCGCAACCACGATTCTACTTTACCTTTGAAAAGATATTTTTTGGTTTGTAACTACAAATCTAAGAGTATCTGTATCTACAATTGTGTTAGAAAATTTTCAGTTAAAAGACTAAGCTATGAGCTAGAAACACAATAGAAATAGAAATATCAACAACTTTCCAATTCCTTTATGGTATGATCTTTTTATGAGTTACCATTGTCCATTATATTATTGCTTCTGTAGTGAGAGAATTGTTTTTTTTTTTTTTTTTTTTTATCTACAGATAATTCTGATCAGTTTCAGAGATTTAACCAAGTCCACAAAAGAATAAAAGTTTGTGGGATTTAGTTTCTAATCATGCAGAACTGACAACTTTTCTTAAACATTTCATTAGAATTGACGCCTTAGCCATAGAATAAAGAATTAAAACATGGTCTCCACAGAAACTTTAAAGCTAACTCAACATAGTCCAAGATTTTTCTGGCAAATAAAACTTGACTGAATAAAAAACATTGTTGCAGTAATTCTGTACTAAAATCAAAATACCCTTAACACTGAATTAGCTTTGATGCTTCTAAACCCTGCCTTGTATAACCCTTTGTAGTCTCATTGATAATTGCCACAACTCCTGCAATAATAATAAGTAATTATTTAAGAATGATTCTATCCACAAATTCCATATAAATTTGGTTGTTTTGTCCCTGATAAAGTACAACATGTTGCAAGTTTGGGGAAAGTGTTCGCCAATAGCAGATAAAAGTAACGTATTCGCTAAGTCCTAACAAAGCTAGAGAGTCGACGAATTGAATAAATAGGAGAATTTGAGTTCCTAGCTAACTCAAATTAGAAAGGTTACATACAAATAATTATGCACCTTTTCGTACCTCACAATCTCACTTGAACCTATCTCTACTCCCTTAAAAAACTTGCAAAAAATTTATAATTGAAACCCTTTTGCCATACAAAATTTTCAGAAATGGTACACCCCACTCTAGTAAACACGTAACTCTAACAAAAAAAAATGCATAGTTCATATTTTGTATTTATGTTTGTCATTGCTTTTATAGTTGTACCCGTGGCTTCGCCACGCTAGTGTAAACATTTTTGCTATCATTTGTCATAAATTTTGTAATTCTTATTAAGTACATATAGTTTGCTTAATTGTGAAAAAGTTCAGTTACATATTTCACCGTTCAATTTTAAATGGATGGATAAATGACAGATTATTATATTTTACAGATTAAATGAATAATATTGCGAGTCCAGATCTATTTGCGCAGAGCAACAACTATATTAACACGACAAGCGAATGGCAGAGTCCTTGGTAAAACAATATTTGATGAATAATAATTAAATAAAAATCAAAAGATAAAAATTGACATGAATAAAAAAAAAAATCCATGTAGTAATATCACAATACTCCAACATATTTGAACTTCAGAGTTCAACACATTTTATCACAACTTTTTGTACTAATTATTGCAATGGTAATCACTCTGTGACATTTTTCACAGCACAACGCATTTGAAAAGGTATTGCCTAGCATAAGGGATACATAACTATTCCACATCTATTATAGACCATGAATTGGAGGACCTTTTAGGCATAGTTTTTGTTAGATCACACAACAGAGGCTCTTACAAGGGTACTCATGTCTTCTTGTCCATATTGCATGCATAGTAAAAAAACGTTATAATAGGTAACACACTTTTTTGTGCATTCCACATTTCATTTGTAATGGCTAGGAGCCTAGGATAGATAAATGAATAGACTAGAGTACCAGACACCTTAACTTACAGGGTAGTAGAATAAAACAAGTGAAGTTGACAAATCACTCATTATGGCAGACTATATTTGATTGAATTAAATTTGATTTATATGTTGGTGTTTTAAAATACTTTGTTGTATTTTTGGTAGGCATTTTCTAGTAGCTTCCAAAAATAGAGTTTCAGTCTTGTGAAGCCCTCAAAAGCAATCAAAATACTAAAAATGCACAATTTTGTACCCAGTAGGTACACAAATAGAAATAAACAACATTTATGATGAAAACGACGAACCCTATGTTACAAAGTTCCCTACTATGGTATGTCGTTCAGAGTGCACATCATTAACTCAATCACTTAAAGGAAAGAAATATAAAGATCATACACGTGAATAGCAAAAACAACAGAAATATCTGGGAACCTTTGTACAGATATGCTAATAAAAAAAACATGGCCGATGAAGGGTTGTTTCACTAATTTTCTGATTCAGCAGCATAAATATGATAAAAACTGAATGCAACCATTTTCCAAAGTCTATTCTACTTGCGAACCATGACCTAAAAACTGGATAGGTATAAATCACATTCAATGGTTACCTGACAAAGATAAACTTGGCACACCATAACTTGATCTCTTCCCGTTGTGAGTCTTCGATGTGAAAATGTTTCCACTCAAAATCATTTCTTTTAATAACTTCAAACTCACTATTGTGGGGTTGTAAAGGAACATAGCTTATCTTCTGGAGACCGTCCCAACGAATCATCAGTCTCACCTTCACTAAGCATAGATCTACTTTCATTCCCAAATTATGACAAATTAAGTTCTCTTTGAACGTTGCCACTGAATGATTCATTGGTTTCTAGAGAAAGATGTTATCTTCTCTTTCTCTTAGCTGTAAACATTGATTCATCTTCTCCATTTTCCATAGCTGTCATCCAGTTTTTGTCACTCAACGTTTCAGCATAAGACACACATTTTGTCTATCGTTTTCCTTGGATGCTAAAACCATGTGATTTCTAATCTTCTTTTATCTGTTGTTTAAGAGGGTATACCAGGTCGGATACTTCATGATCCTTTGTAAGCCTTGATTTGTAGTTCTTCCTCTGATGCCTCTCCTCATTCATTTTTTCAAGGAGCCAGAACTCCTCATTTAATCGAGCTTCAAGGCGGTTGATCTATTTTTCACTTGGCACACACATATATATATATATATAAATTTGGCAATTTATAGTATTACATAAGGATCATTGACCTGCATAGATAGAATGTTTAATAAAAATTTTGTTGTCTTTTATAGATTAACAAAAATATTATTAATCAGCAACAAACCAAATACAATCCTGATCAACCTGTGCCATCAGGTGATAAATATCCAAAGCAAGAGAAAGGAAGTACCAACACTAAATTCTTCGAGCTCGATAAAATAGCCCTGTATCTTCACTGCTAGACCCCAGAAATTGTCACCTTCCACGCTCTGACACCACAATACCACTTTGCACATCAGCAAAGTACCCCTAAAGTATATCGTACAATAAGCCAATCGTATAATAAGATGCTAGCAATGATAGAATTGAGTATCATAAAAAAAACTAATAAAACTATAACAAAATATTGACGTAGTTTCAAGAGCCGTTATATTTGATATTGGAAAAACAAAACAGGTTTAGATATAGGTCCCCTCTCTGCACATACACCTTTATCTATATTTGTTCCAAGTTTTATTTCAGTTCATACTTTTACCAAAAGAGGATTGGAATAAATGGATACATTCTTCAAGGTGTAATTGTAAACATTGACTGACTTGTAGTATGTCGTTTCCCTTTCTTCCTACTGAAAAGAAAAGTTTATAAATTAAAAAGTGATTTTGATGTTAAAATATTGACCATCTATATACTTTTGAATTGCATAAACAGATGAGAAGAAATGAAAGCAGACGGTGGGGGAGAGATGGAAGAAGAAGAAGAAAATGTCGAATTAAGCCCAAATGTTGGGATCAACTCTAAGGCTGATTTTTTTACTGATGAAGGAGGAAGTAGATAATATTATGTGATTGGCTTTGGAATTGGGCAGGATGTCCTCTTCAGACATAATAAAGTTGGTTGGGAACTGGGATGACGAAGAACTCTACTTCTACGAAAACATAGAAGTGTCTTTAGTTTGCCAGTAAAAATAAATTCAGAAAACATATGAAAAAACTTCCATGGTTGGGAGAGCCAGTGAGAAGTGAGTGAATGTGAATGTGTGATGTAGCACAGTTCTATAGTTGAACACATAAACTAAAATGTTCAAGGGAAAAATTAAAAAAAACTAACCTCGTAGCAGTGATCGCTTTCAAATCAATGGAATATTACCCTTCAAAAATTGCAATCTGCATTCATTAAAAGAGCACATTTTAAGTCAAATTAAACACACAGTTTAGAATATAGTAGAAAATAAAGTTAAACATGATGACCAATATCCACTAATAGTGAATTGATATACCAGTGAAGGCATCATTTTGAGAATTCAACTAAACTCTAAGTCTATCTTTATCAAAATGACTCTACGTATTAACCCATCATTATATAATAAAAAATCTATATAGTCTACCCACCATGGCTATGATGCCTTTCTTACTCTGGTTTGGCCTGCTGCCTTCTAGACTATAATAAATTTCCACTGAATCCTGGCCATTGGATCACTTCATTACATGTATATAGAACACCAATACTCTATTTACAGTGTCAAGTTAATCCAGGAATAAATATAATTTATGATAAAATGATTTGATACGATAACATAAAAGATTAACCCAAGAAAAAAAAATAGGATTGGTAAATATTTATTTTTCTTTTTAAAAATAGGATTGGTAAATATTTATTTTTCTTTTTCATCCAAGTCATGGAATTGGTAAATATATGTAGAATTTATTATGCCAGAGTAAGAACATGTGTAATCAGAGGATCCCGGAATTACCTAAACTTATAAATTTTACATATGTAATCTTAGGTTCAGTTTTTTTTCTTGCATCAAAGCAGATAATTCCTGCAAATATATTATTACATTACATGCTAGTATACAGGAAATGATTGACATCTGTAATAGAAAAAGCAAATTACATTTACATGCTAGTATTGGTAATATTGTTTATATCAGATTCAGATGCACTGCCAGTTTGCCACTATTATACTGACTTGTATATAAGAGAACCAATATATCACTCAATAATTTCTCTAGTCTCTTTCATAATGATCTATGATATGCAACTCAGTTCCCACTTGACTAATAAACATGTGTTATATCAGTGAATTAGGTTAACATGTCACTCCAACCCCTATTGCTTAAATCAAACCAGCATAGAATATTGGATATATGATTTAAAATAGCTCACAGTTGAAAGAAATTAAACCTAGAAATTTTTTGTAGAAGATGTAGCAACAAAGATAGGAACGCGGCTAGACATAGGAATCACCCTATGGTCTACGCAGAAAACAGATTTTGTAACTGCTACTGCATGTCCTGGTAGAACCTACTTTTGATTTGTTTAAACTGTGCTCATGAATACTCTTGTGTATAAGGATCTAAACATTATATCAGCTGTAAAATAAAATCTCCCTACTTGTGTGCAAAAACAAAAAAAAAAATATGTCCACTAATGAGCTACTTGCAAAAGTACTATTTTGTCCTGACACCATGACACACACAAAACTTAATAAAAGAGGAAATAATGAATTAATGAAGAAACTGAATATTATTGGACAAAAAACTATCTCACCCTCACTACCGTAGACTACTGTATTACCATCACTATCTTAATCACAAAGGGTTGGATTGATAAACAACATCACTACCATATCTGCTATAAAATGAAATCTCCTTGCTTGTTAAGAAAGACTATTTCACCATCACTACCATAGACTATTTCAATCAAAGGGTTGGATTGATAAACAGAGATTAATTGCATATGGCTGACCTGGTCAGTACTAAGAACCGATAATATTATTGGGTAGCTAAACTCTATAGTTCTAACTCTTATTTAATTAAAAAGAGCAAGAACAGTAGGTAAGAATTATGAACTTCAAATTTCAAATTCAGGGAGGTCCAGTAAACCACATTCATAGTCAATAGGCATTGCAGTAATTTCTAATACTGTAGACTGTTAGTCTAAAACCTGTTTATCCTAGGGTTCTCCTCGCAGCTAAAGAAAATTTAATCGTTGCGACTCGGAAACATGCTGATTATACCCATGGCACTGATAAAATTTCATGATAACTGTTGACTAAAGAACCTCTACTATAAACCACTCAGTCAACGTACTTTATGATTGTTTGGGATCTTTCCGAGCAACAATTTTGAAGTAGTAGTTCCTATAATCAAAAGGGTTTTACTTCTGACCCTTTTTTTTATTTAAGTTATGACTCTTTAATTTCGAGCTGGAATTGTTAGGTTTAATTGATTGAAAAAGTAGTAAGAGAGGTTTATTAACTTATATCATGGAAAGATGCAGAACATGTTACGATTCCTCAAAAATTTCTAGAATTCTACTATATCATGCAATTGTTAGGTTTACTATGTTATTGATAACATTTGAGAGAGATCCATATCAAATGGTTAGATGATGATTGGGACAGGAAAGAAATAGAGTATAGATTTAGTACATACCTCTCCTCAAAACCATCTGGCAGTTGGGGTTTCCTCCCTTCCTCTGTATATATATCGCCACGATCTGCATCTCTTAATACCCAAATAAATCTTTGTTCACTGCGTTCTAATCCAATAGCTAGCTCGGCAATCTGATCACCAGATAGTGATGCAGTTGTCCCAAATGAAACATATAGAACAGAATTTGGAGGTTGTTTATCTAACCATTCAAGGCTCCAGTGGCGCGAGCTTCCTGTGGAATCAAATGTGACTGGGTTGAATCGCCCTATAGCCCAAAGCTTTTTGTCTAGTTGAGTTTGAGCCATCAAATTGACAAACTTCCCTTCTATGGCATTGCATGTGTCATATATATGACCCGCACAACCTAAGTTGGAGAACGGGAAGAAAGAGAAAAATAAAATTGGCCCAACCTATGTCATCTACTATTAACTCGAGATCAGATCCACATATCTAATCTACAAAATTGTTTCTGTCAGTGTCATATATCTCACATTAAAATACCTTGCTATGAGAAAAGTACATAAAGGGAAGGGCCAAAACATTACCAATAGGGGTTGAATCGGCCTTAAAGAGAGCAGGAGAATGCACCCTGTTTATGAGCAGGCCTGAAGTTCTTCTCGAAAGGTAAGAGCACCCTCTCTTAAATTTCTATGAATAACTCTGACAACTTCCAATGCTACCTGATTAGAGACCAAATACAAATAAGAAAATCTAAGACAAAATCAAGTAGAAGAATGTCATATATTAAAAAATCAAAAAAAAAAAAGTATCTTTCATTATACACAGTAAATATTGAAGCATTGAGTAAGACCTCGAGAAATAATAAAGCTTAACAATGGCATAAGTGCATAATATGTCCTTAGCTTTCAACCCCATTTTCCCTAATTAATTTCATTTAGAAACACATTTTAAGGCATCAGTACTCAACACTGCACACAACACACAATATGATCCAAATTTGTATGGGACAAACTAATGACAATCTGCTGTAAGCAATTCTATGATAAACCATTGCATGAATAGATGGAGTATCCCATCCCATGCACACCAACCTGCAGACTAAGATGCCTTCTAGTGTGCAAGAGATAAAATATACCATCTACTCATATAAGTAGAACTTATTATCAGGAGAAGGTTCAGAAGAAAATGGGGGAGGGGGTTACCTGGCAGATAGTTCGAGGTTTTTTTTATTTGGTGATGAAGTGTGATATATTCTCCTTTCCTTGGTGATTTCCAGATACGTTTCAGTTGCATATGTTTCCTGCATAATTCAATAGTGCCATAAGATTAACAAAAAAAAAAAGAAATGAAAAACCAAAGCAGAAGATATCTTTCTAATGAAACAGAGAAGATGAGATAAGTATCAGGCTATCAATCAGAATACTGTCAAAATGAAAAGTAACAACAGTTAGGGTGTAGCGGGGTATAAATTATAATGTCTATAAAACTTGAACCTAGGCACTTCTGCACTTTTATTCAAACCACCAAAGTTTAGAGGCCTTTGGATTTACACTTCTCTTAGACGAACAAAGTTAGTTGGGACTCTATGTCTATTGTAAACATCTTTTTTCTCCTTAAAGGCATATACGCAGTTATGTTAAGTTTTAAATAGCTTCACTGCAGATTTAGTTGTCTGGACAAGCATTGCATTAGCAGTATGGGTTACAAACGGGATTGATATGAATGCAACTAATATGACTTGGCTATAAATACCGCTGCATTAGAGTGCGAGTACAAACGAAATTGATATGAATGCAACTAATATGACTTAGCTATAAATAACGCTGCATTAGAGTGCGAGTCTTCAAATTTTAACTCAAATTATTTAGCCTACAAACTTCCCATCACAGAGATGTTTCTTAAGCAGATCATGATCTTGTTGAGTCCAACTACACCTTACTTCAGCAAATTGAAAAATACTATCTGCAATAGTATAAGAGCCATTGGGTATAAATGGTGTGTGTGGGGGGTGGGGGAGCGAGGAGGGTGTGTGCAACCTGAAATCCTATAATTAATATAAATTGTGAAGTTTCACTACTACAAATATGAAATTGAATGAACATACTGGTGATCAGTCATTGAAATATGATTTTCGGAAAAATATTCAAAGAAGAGATAAAGCTAATATCCTTAATTTTAGCCAATATCAGTCCAGCAACATTTAAGAATATAATAAAGCTAACACACTGCTGACAGTATCAATGCAGCCAGTAGGGTAAACAAAGTTAGCCTTTTCCAATTCCAATAAGAGATATTCTATGCATGTCTAATCTTGTCATGTGGTACAACAGACTGGGATTGTTAAAGGACATTGTAAGGCCACTGTAAGGAGGCATTGTTGAATCTGGTAAACAATGATATTGATTATTGTTTGTAAAAGTGTGCACAACATAATGATATTCAATCTGGAAAATTCTCTTCACTATACTTCAACAAACAATAAAAGTATAAAACTTTAATTTGTTGGTTTTTTAATAAAAACCCACAATCAAACAACAGTGTGCAGATATTAAAACAACAGGTAGAAGCAATATAACCAGATTAGATATTTGCAAGGATAGTTGAATGAAGCAATAAAGTAAACAAAAAAAAAATGAACTTGAATTAAAAAGTGAACTTGAATCTTTATTACTCTTACAACCAATCCTTCTCTACTACACTCCTTAAATGAATATCTAGGTGATCTTCTCTCAGGTAAAAGCTTTCAATAATACCAATATGTTGGGAATCTAAAGAAGCTAGCTTTTTGATTTTTAAGGTGTATTATCAGTTGAGGAAATTAAAATGAAATAGCTTTCCTTGGAGAAAGAATCTATTCGATATGGTTTTAATTGAATTTCGTGGGAGTTTTAAATGCTTGCAACACAATTGGGAACCTATCAGGAGGTTCCCAACCAGACCCACAGAAAAAGTTCATTATACCTAATTACTCCAATGCTGGTAATCATTAAATTACAGTTAATGATTGAGAATAGAGTTCACCTTAATAATCAAGATGCTTGCTATTGCTGCCAAAGGTGTCAATACAATCAAATCACCCCCCAAAAATCGATTTTTCTTGGAGAAGAGAGAGAACTTAATCAAAGTAGAAAAAAAAAAGTGCCAAAGAGTGGAGAGATTGAATTAGAGAGAAGGAGAAACAGAAATATTGGTTTAATGATGAAGAAGAACATGTGAAAATGAGATGGAGATTGTTTTCAACAGAGCAACGATGGAGTTGGGTTTTCTCGATGTGATCCTAATAAACCAGTTTGTCTCTAATCCAATTACAGCCGTAGATCTAATTTACAACTCCAAACTCGAGAGAATCCGGACCGCTACTTATAACCCAACTTATCTATTTTATGTATCTTTTATAGATTATAATTTAGATTAGCTAAGTTATAAGTTTGGGGATGGAGCTTATAGTGACCGCCACTTTTTTAAACAAACAACGGCTGTGCTTGTTTCCTCGAAAGTTATGGGGAAACGGAAATGGAAAGATTTTAAATTTTAAGAAAGGTAACAAATTTTCAAAACTTTCCATTTATAACCAGGATTGTTGCTTGATTACCAGATCAATAAAAAAAGAAAAAAGAGACGTGGGGACCGGTGGGGACCATAAATTAGAGGCGTGATTTTCTGTTTTGCATAGATTTTCTGATTTATCAAAACTGCAAATTTTGCTGACGTGTTTTACATTTTAAAAACCTTTTTACCGTGGGACCCATATCAACTGAAATCACCAAGCACTTGGAAAAACAAAAAATCAGCAAATCGCTGACGTGGTTTTCCATTCCAGTTTTTTTCCTGGAGAACAAGCACGGCCAACACTTCAGTTGCTAAAAAAAAATATGTTATTATAGGAGGCACCACGAAAAAAAAAGTGTACACTAAATGTTATTTCGAGATACCCTTAGGCATTGCGAGAAGGGCTCATACCTATTTTTTTTTTCCTTCCCTTTTCTCTAGGCTGGCTTTTGTGTTGGCTAAATTGGCTGGGTCCCGCTGCAGTGGAATAGTGGATGGCTTATTCTAACTTTTAGTATAAAAAAAAAAAAAAAATTGTTGTCTGTCCACAAAATAAACAAGTATTTGAATTGAACTATATAGTGACGTGGTGAGTTGTAACCCTCATAAAAAAAAAAAAAAAAAAAAAGCAATCACTCTTCCCTGCTCTCCACAGTATTCAGTAAACCAGTCATATTTCTTATATAAAACCCCAAAAATATCTCATTCTCTCTCTGCAATTCAATTGAACTCCTAACAATCAGATTTATATAAACACAGAGAGAGATAGAAAGAGAAAATGATGATGGGCGAGGGCTCAGTTGGAGCACTCGTACCTTCGGTGAAGGCGGAATCAAGAACAACATCAGCAACAACAGCTACAGAGACAGCATTAGCAATTGTTTCTGCAGAAGCAACAACAACAAGAATGGTGGAATTAGGTGGAGAAATTGATAAAGATTTGTTATGTCCGATATGCATGCAGATTATCAAAGATGCATTTCTAACAGTTTGTGGACATAGTTTTTGTTATATGTGTATAATTACTCATCTCAATAACAAGAATGATTGTCCTTGCTGTGCTCATTTTCTTACTAGTTCTCAACTTTTCCCTAATTTCCTTCTCAATAAGGTTAGTTTCTTTCTAAACCCCCCACCCCCCTCCTTTTTTTTTTAGTCGATTTTGTATTCTTATATATTTCAATTCATAATTGTTTGAATTTTACTCAAGAAATTTTTAAGTAATTATTATTTGAGAATAAGAAGAAGAAAAGGGGAGAAGAAAGAAGAGAATTACAATGAGAAGATGAAAAAGGATTCATTCATTATCTGAATGCAAATAGATAAAATGAGAAATAGAAAGGTTAGCAAAAGAGATATACGGATATACCATTTTCTATGTAAAGGATGAGTTAAAAATAAATCACAATCTGTATCCCCATGCCCAATTCTTTTTAAGAAGTCGTGTTGGTGGACACCGACAGACACACGTGTCAGTGTAAATGTTACTTTGAATATAAAATCTCCCCATTTTAAAATTTCTATAACAAAACAAATAGTTCTAACTTCAGCTGCACCAACTATCTAAATTAAATGAAATGTTGCATTAATCCAACTAAAACATCGCGGTACTTTTCCAATCTATGATCTTTACCCCTCATTAGTTGTCAAATTTCAGCCTTTGTAGAGTATTAAGCTGGTTTATATTTATACACCTTAATGTTGTTACTTTATATGGTTGCTTTGTCTCACATTTTGTAGCTTCTGAAGAAGACCTCTGCTCGTCAAATTGCAAAAACAGCTTCCCCAATAGAGCATCTTCGTCAGGCACTACACCAGGTCTGTTTCTCTTCCAAGTTCGCAATGATTTGAGAAAAGAATAGGTTTTATTTTCTTTTGATTAGCACGTTTGTGAAGTGTGAACACAAAAATCCGATTAACATAATAGTAAGGACCAAAAATGGGGAAATTACAGCTAGAATGTAGCTGCTTTATTGGAGAACAACCATCTCCTACTTTAGGACTACATGAGGACGCCATAAATCCAATGTGTTGAATAATAAATATTTAAGGTTATATAAGTTATGTAAGAAGTAGATAGAGATGTTGAGGATGCCACATTAAGATTTATTATCCTCAGGATAGTAAAAACTGCACTATCTCATTCTATTGTCCAATTAGAGGAATGCTCTTCTTCTTAACATTGAAGTACCTATAAATAACACAGGCCATTCCTTTGAATCGGTTGATGTACCATGGTTTGCCATGTCTTGATGTTGTAGAGCCACCAGCCCACCATTATTAGTTGAAAGGATGGTGATTTCTCTCCAAACCGCTGAACTACATAGTGAGAATCTCTGGTTCAAAAGGAGTTCTTCTATGCTTTAATTTCATTGTTTAAAAAATCCTTCAGTTCTTACAATAAGATTGTTTTGGTCTTCTTGGACTCACTGAAGGATTTGAAGAGAGGCGACTCATGATATAAGGTAACTATGATGCTCCTAACCAGATGAAAGGAAACATAATATTTTGGGTTTTGATGGTTAAATGAAAGTATTAAACTGTTGAAAAAATCCTCAGAAAAAAACATCCGCTACGTTTGATAAAACTGGTACTAGATTTTGTGTTTCTGGAGTACGGCATATTGATGTGAAATTATTATGGATTAAGCATCCAAACGCAGTAGGAGATAATTTTAGTGTATGCCTATGAAGTTCATCACATCATAGAAAAAATCTCACCACTATAACTGTTCAGTGATCATCAAATAAGATAAAAACTCACCAGCTATGGTAAGTAAGAAATGCATTGAACATTGTTCTGGATGAAAGCCTCAAACTGGCTGCAGTCATGTATAGCATTATAAAACTGGATATGTTTCACATTTGTAGATTAACATTGATAATATAAATGCACTCTTTCTTATTGTGAATTTGTTTATACCGTTACTTCAACTAAGTCAATGGTTCAAAATGAAAATGCAAATATATTTCCTATCAAAGTTATGGCTTTCTTAGTCAACACATCTAAATGTAATGCATTTTATGATCCTAGGGTTATGATGCTTCAGTTAAGGAACTCGATAGCCTATTGTCTCTCCTTGCTGAGAAGAAGAGAAAGAAAGAACAAGAAGAAGCTGAGTCCAATATGCTGGTTCTGCTTGATTTCTTGCATTGCCTCAGGAAGCAAAAAGTTGATGAGCTAAATGAGGTTATTTGTTAATTGTTATACACTTGAACTTGCAGTTAGCTAACTAAGTGTAAATTCTTAGCAGTATATACTCCATATGTCAATTCCGTTTAAAAACTTAGCTCTGTTGTTTGTTTATATTCAGTAATGGTACAGACTTGTCTGTGTTATTCGGTGTCCAGACTCCTGACTCTCTAAATTTTTTTCCATGCACAGCTAAATTGTTTTTCTTAGAAGGGTTTGGTTTAGAGATTTTTGACTGAATACGAACTGAAGCATATGAGACTTTGACATGATGACTATTTGGTGGTTGGAATGTGCTTGAATCTTCACTTAATGTTGGTTTCTGGAAAAGCATCTAAACTAGATATATCCCAACTCCTGTGTGGTTATGGTTTTGAGTGAAATGTTAGATTCCTCATTTTCTGAACCTTATCGAAAAGGAAGTGAAGTAGACGTCCAAGTCAAACTGATTGAAATGTGATATACACAGATTGTCTCACAGTGTTATTCTCTGCATATTATTAAGTGGTGTCCTTATGTCAGAAGTCTTACCACATATTTGAAATAAGCTTTCATTTTCTTTGTAGATACAAAATGATCTTCAGTATATTAAGGAGGACATAAATTCTGTTGAGAGACATAGAATGGAGTTATACAGGACAAGAGAAAGATACTCTTTGAAATTGCGGATGCATCTAGATGAGCCTCCGGCGTCAAAAGGATGGCCTTCGTCAACCGATAAGCAAAGCAGTGGTCTTATGTCCAGTGCTCGTAGTTTACAAGGGGGAATAGGATCAGGCAATTTTCAGAAAAAAAAAGCTGATATAAAAGCGTCAATAAGTTCCCAAGGACTCCAAAGAAAAGAAGCATTCAGTGGATCAGAATCACAAAGCGTTATTCAGTCTGGACTGGCAGTAGCAAGAAAAAAGAGGATCCATACACAGGTTTATTGATAATTTTTATGATATTTTTATTGATGTCGTCAGGGCCGTCATACACACCCTTGATAAAATTGATATCTGTGCACGTTTGCTTGCATATATGTATTTTACTATTTTTTTAAATGAAAAGAGTTACAACCTATGTACCCATGAGGGTGTCTTATCAAGGGACTAAGAGACTAACCCCCTGTTACATCCCATTACAGTGTCAGTCAGAGACAGTAAACTATCCATTACAACAGCTACCCATTACAAAATCCCTCCCCATATCTTAACCCACAAACTCCTCCCATTTAATAATCAAATCTTGAAATGAGACCCCTCTAAAATGTATAATAGTCCTCGACCAATCAAAATGGAATTTCATAACACCAGTGATGAGCTTGTGTTAATGTTTTGCTCGGAAATGTATCTATTGCGCTCCTGCCATATGGTGATATGGTCGACAATCATTACTGACTTGGGGAGATTCTTCTTTAGCCACCTAACATTAGTGGATAAAGTAAGAACAATGAGTTTCCTCTCCAAACCCTCTTCAACATTCACTAGCGGAATTAAGAGAAAGAGCATTTTAAACCAGTCCTTAACTCAACTCCATTTGGAGTGTGTCAGTATGTGTTATCACACACACAGAGCAAGTCAACAACACACAAGCACGATTCCTAGATACATATTTATATTTTGCTATGCCCTTTTTGATAACTATATTGTGTGGGTGAAGGGTATTTCAGCTCTGATTGAACACTAAATCTGATATATATCTTTATACATGCAAATATACAAACTTCTATGTACTGTTTCTGTAATGTTCTGATATGTATCTTTACAATAGTTCAACGACCTACAAGAATATTACTTGCAAAAGCGGCGAAATTTGGCCAGCCAAGGACATAAACAGGAAGAAAGGGACATGAATACCATAAAAAGAGAAGGTTACCATGCAGGTCTTGAGGATTTTCAGTCTGTGCTGACTACCTTTACACGATACAGGTCATAATGCAGATCATTTGATTCATTTATTAAAGTAATGATTGTTATTTGCATTTTAAAGTCTGAAAGATATAGGCTTCTCCCACTATTTTCTATTATCTCATCGGCTTATTTGTTTGCCTTCCAAATCAGTCGTTTGAGGGTAATTGCGGAACTTAGACATGGAGATCTTTTCCATTCAGCCAACATAGTATCAAGGTGAGCCTAAAAGAAGTCTGTGCGTTTCAGTGTATTTACTTGGTCCTTTGCTAATTAAGTAAAATGGTCTGGATTGTCTTAGGCTTCAGTTCTCTTCCGATGGAAATGATATATCTTTGTTTAACCATTAGTGTAACTTGCTAATCATGCAGCAACTCTGCACCTGAAAACTGTATTTCAAATAATTTATTTTGATTGGAATATTGTTCATGTGTAAGATGATGGAACCTGGTAGGAACTCATTGTTATGGTATATTAAGTTCATTTGGCTAAGGAATTGAAAACTTGATATCGTACAATCATCTTCAACTCTTGAAAGAATTTGGGCATACAAAATATCTGAATATGCTCAGTGCTGAGATTTTTGTAATATGTATATTATTGACTTTGTTGTTTCCTGATATAACTATACTGTTCTGTTTCTTTGAATTTCCTCTAGATTTAGGGGCAACCTACTGAAATGATCACAAATTTAGCTCCTCATATCTTATATATTGTGATAGAAGAATACGTTATGAATAGACCTGGTTGTATCACTAATAGTTAATAGGATTCAATCTAGGGGTGTCAACCATACAGGCTTTTACAGCCACTCGATAGAATATCCCGACTTCACAAAACAGAAAAGAATACACCACTAGATTTTCCTAGGATAAAGGGTCCTCAATTTAAAATTACTTCGCTAAGTATCCTTCTTAATTAAGAAACATAAATTGCCAAATAAAAATAACTTCCAAAAAGAAAGTATCAGAATAAACAAATAAAACTAAATAACGTGAAAATATGGATCTGAAATCCTGATGTGATGCCGTCATCACCTATGTGTCTCATGTTGTGAATGCCATATTTGTTCTATGTATCTATTAATCTTTTGATGCCTGTTATTCTTTATCCTTGGGAGCATACGATTTTTCAACATTTGAACTTTCAAAGAGAATGCTCACACTAATTAATGGAAGCTAATGTACTTCCTTAAGTGGAATCTCTTAAACGTGGTGCATATACATAGGATTAGACCCCATCAGTGGCCTCTTGTGAACATGGTCTGATATGATTGGTAATCTCAATGGACTGCAGTATTTTTGGAAATGGATAGTACTTTTCCTGAAAAATGAGATTCCTAGGCTGGAAGGCGATGTTTATCTCGTACCCTAGCAAGGTTTATAATGTTCATTCAAGTATTTAGCATGTTCTTGGTATATTTCCCATGCAGCATCCAAGTAACCACCATAGATTCAATTTTTTCTTACTACAAATCGTTTTGAGCTTTTGGCTTTTTGAGTTTGATGGTTAGTTAAGGCTGGTGAAATATCTAATAGTGATATCTTGATGCAGCATAGAGTTTGATCGTGATGATGAATTTTTTGCAACTGCTGGAGTTTCTCGACGAATAAAGGTTTTTGAGTTTTCGTCGGTAAGCTATTGTCTATTTTGTCGTCATTTTTAATCCAACTATAATTGAATCATTCCATCAGATTTGAACAAGAAAATCAATTATGCTTCTGCAGAAGTTTTATTCAGCATGTTCTGAAAAATGATAATGAAAAAAATAAAATAAGAAGTCCTCAAATTAATGGCTTCAGATAATCGATTGAGGGGAAGAATTTGTTCATCCAATTGAAATGTATTAGCGAGTAGAAGTTCTTCTGTTTGGTTATTGTTGCAGTCTGTCTCAAGTTTTGTAGTCAGTAATATGGTTATCAATACAAGCTTTATCTGAAGATTTGAGGTTCGCAAATGTAAAATGAGTCATTTATCATGAGCGGAACATGCAGATTCAATGTTATGGAAAACAATCTATCTAGATGCTTTGGATCTATTATGTGACCTCAAATAGAAAAGATCAAATTCTTCAGATCATCAATATCACCTGATATTGTAATGTGAAATGGTGGTTCTTTAGGAACTTTTCTTGAACTTTTTCGGAAGGTTACTCATATTTTATCTATTCTATTAGGTCTCTGACATTGTGATAGAAATGATTGAAAGAACAAAGAAAATAAAATGTGTGATCATATTAATTATGGCCTAATCATGATACAAAATGCCATTTCTGAATATTAGGCGAAACTTCTAAAGATAAGCCAGTTTGGCACAATAATATTTTAATAAGTGTCTGACTACTACAACGGCCTTCTGTTTCTTTATACTGTCGATAAGTCTAGAAAACTCTGATCTTTCAAGAAACCAGCATTTTTTGTCAAAACATATAATTTGGTGCTATAAGCCCAATCATTGCCACTTGGTGCCCATCCAAGTATCCAACTAGCTTCTTTTCCAATGGATAACTAACTCCCAGGCTATGCGTTTTTGGATTGAGATGAATTGCAACCCTATTTTAGAGGATGGAATGGAACTCAAATAAACTATTCAAGTATATTTCATAAAGTATTTGATTCCATTCCTTCAAATACATAGGCTGGAGGGTTACCCAAACCCTGATCCCATCTCTTACATTTTGTTTCTCATTTATTCTCTAGTCATTGCTTTGAATGATTTTGGCTTGTATGTGTGATTTCAGGTGGTTAATGAACCTGCAGATGCTCACTGCCCAATAGTAGAAATGTCCACAAGGTCCAAACTTAGTTGCTTGAGCTGGAATAAGTATACTAAGAACCAAATAGCTAGTAGTGATTATGAAGGAATCGTAACTGTTTGGGATGTGACGACTAGACAGGTGAGTTTTTCTCATGGAGTTTACGTTACAGATTATTTACTTTATATCTGTCATATTCCCATCCTATTTCATGGTACCTTCCTGTGAGTTTAAAATGATAGTAATCTGGATTTTAGAGTGTCATGGAATATGAAGAGCATGAGAAACGAGCTTGGAGTGTTGACTTCTCACGTACAGAGCCATCAATGCTTGTATCTGGTAGTGATGATTGCAAGGTAGTCTTTCAAGAGCATAAATGAATATTTTCAATCATCCCTGATTTGCTTAGAAAACATCTTGCTTTCACGAATCTGCAAATGATGCTAGCTTTAATTAGGAATCAGCGTAGAAGAATAACTTCAGCTATCCTTCTATTGCTTTTTTTTTTCCCTTCAATATTCTTTGAATCCAGAAATGTGTGTAGCTGTAGTTATGCTGCAAAGAGAACTTGCCTGGATGCCTGCTTATATATATAAAGCGTCTCATCTTTGATATGCTTTATACTAACCTTTTTGTGCTTAATGTCACAACCAGGTCAAAGTTTGGTGCACAAAGCAAGAAGCTAGCGTGCTCAACATCGATATGAAAGCAAACATTTGTTGTGTTAAATACAATCCTGGTTCTAGCTTTCATGTGGCGGTATGCTCTTATCTCTGTTGTTAGACAGATTGTAGGAACAATAAGGACCGTAAACCATGATCTTTTCATCTCAATACATGTTGTTGTGTCCTTATGTTGCCACCTTTGTGTCTTGTGTGAGGTTTTAGCTTAATGATTTTATTTTGGGATGTACAGGTTGGCTCTGCAGATCATACCATCCATTATTATGACTTAAGAAATACCAGTGCTCCACTCCATGTCTTTAGTGGACACAGAAAAGCTGTTTCATACGTAAAATTCTTGTCTAATAACGAGCTCGCTTCAGCTTCGACAGACAGCACATTACGGTTATGGGATGTAAAAGAGAATCTGCCAGTAAGTTGTTTTTCTTTTATTATCATATCCATGCTGATTTATTCTATCAGATCCATAAGAGAAAGAATGTTTTTGTGATATAATTTTAATTGTCAATATTATTTTTATTTTGTTTCTCACGATAAACTGGTTGACAAAGCATTGGAGGCATGTCATATATCACTCAATACGTTCAATTTTCTTCTTCGATTAATAGATAGCACCAAAAAACACTGTTCATCAATTTATCACAATTTCTCGAAAACTTTGTATTCTTCGTGATATATCAAAAGTTCTCAATCGTTTAATTATTTATTTACACGGTTCAAATTTATTGTTAATTATCGTATCGGCATGGAAAATAATAACTATCTCAAGTTTTCTTACTATGGCTTATGCTAACGTACAATACATGACTGGTTCTCTCACAATACATGATTGGTTCTCTGGGTTTTATCAATTCATGTTCAAGGCATAACCTGACTTTTGTCATGTTGGGTTGTTCCATATCTTTTTAAGGGGCCTGATTAGCATTGAACTTCATTGCTTAAAACAGTAGAGGAGGTTGATTGGTCATCAAACAATAGGTTGAGGTACTAAAGTCCACTAGCTAGTTGCTAATACAATCACAGAATCACACAGGCCCTTTCTTATTTATAGACTTGTTTTATTATAATTATTCCTTGCTTCATAATGTTTAAAGAAAATTTTCACTTTTATAGAGATGGAATGCTAGTTGTTGACCTATGTGTATTTCTTTCTTAAAAAAACATTTTTGGGATTCGTGTGGACACTGACTTATTTTCTTCGTTTTGAAAGCATATAGATTACGCACTCCCTATTAATAGTGTTATCTTTAGAGGGACTACAAAGACACGTAAAAAACAAAGCCTACAGTAGTACTAAACAAAGATAAAGGCAATTTCTTTCCCTCAATCAACTAGTGGCACCTAAGCTATATCTCTTAATTCATCCATTACAAGTTTTTGTATCAAAATTATTACAAACAGTGAGTTGCATGTATGTCACTTGCTAAAAGGCATGTTTTATTTTGGATTATTTTTAGTCTTTTTAGGAATCTCATTCTGTTGGGAAACAAAGACCTTCGATGAGGCTTCATGAGATTGTGGCTGGTTAACAAACTTGATTTTAGGTGGATAGGATAGTAGTTGTCCACAGCAGAGATTTGGTTTCCCTGATGGGTATATATCCTCAATGAGTGTCATTTGTATGTACTATGATTATCTTAATAATATATGCATGAATGTTAATTGTTAATGAATTCTTAATGATAAAGAAAATTAACGTGATATTTTTGCCAAACTCTTCCTTCTGTGAAATATCTTAGGTGCGCACTTTTAGAGGCCACGCAAACGAAAAGAATTTTGTCGGCCTTTCAGTGAACAGCGAATACATTGCTTGTGGCAGTGAAACAAATGAAGTATTTGTGTACCATAAGGTTAGCTTTACTTGAAGATTGATGTTACCATATTGCAACTACCATGTACTTTTCAAATGGTTACAATTGACCAAGACCATTGTTTATGATATACAGGCGATCTCCAAACCTGCTACTTCGCATGAATTCGGTTCACCTGATATGGATGATACTGATGATGGTGCAGGGTCATACTTTATTAGTGCTGTCTGTTGGAAGAGTAATAGCCCAACCATGTTAACTGCTAACAGTCAAGGAACTATTAAAGTTCTTGTCCTTGCTGCTTGAGCAGAAAAAATATAGGAAACAAGACTGAGTCAGGTATCACTACCATGTATAAGTAATTGTTTTTGTGCACAAAATTGTATTGTATAGATTGATAGGCTTGGAACCAGGTTGTTCAAACTTCAGTATATTAAATAAGATGGCTTGGTTTTTTCTCGAAAAGGTCATCGGCAGCTACTGTTTTATTTTCCACATTAATGTAAATGTGGATTTCTTCAACTACTGCTTAACATCATGCCAAGGTATGTAATATGAGTAGCAAAAAATCTGGTAAAAGAAAAAGAAAATCTAACCACATTTTGACAATGGAGCGGAGGCCAGGGTGGATACTTGCCAGAATTATGGAAGAGGGTGTGGGTGCTGTTGGACCAAAGATGAAATTAAAGCCTAGAGTGGAATGTTCAAAAGAAAAAGAAAAAAAGTTCTGTAATCTGAATACAGGCAAAAACCTACTGCCAAAATGGCTAATATTCATGGAACTACTTTCTAAATTCTAAATGTAAAGAACAACGACAAAAAGATTAGACCAGTTCTAACTCTACAAAATATTGAATCTTATTTTATCATGAGTGCGAATTTGTTCCACACTCTTTAAGAGTGCGAACAATACTCTTCCCCGGATCTTGCCAGGTGGCTATATTAAAAAATAATAATTTTGATTTTTTTTTTTTTTAATATTAAGTAAGATTAATTAAAAAACTAAAACACTAAGACGGTGCTGTTAACCTAGTGGAACCGGTTAAATTAAAAAAAAAAAGTCAGAAGTACGTGGCAAAATCTGGTGGAGAGTGTTGTTTTAAGAGTGTGGAACAAATTCAAACTCTTTTATCACGGTGAGTTCCAAAATTTAGCTGTAATTCATCTAAAAACACTCTTAAAAGCAGGAGAGATGGAGAGAACATAATATAGATCTACAATATATAGAGAAATCTTAGTTGAAAATAAACCAAAAGTTACATGGTATTTGCCATCTCACAGCTGATTACACATGAATGCAGATAAAGAAGGTCTAAAAGCTCAGGAGGGATAGAAAGAAAAGTAAAACTTCCACATGCTGAACATCAAGACCTTGTACTTGAAGACTGATAAAGGGTGTAGAGAGCGGCCATGAGATAGTAAACTTATCTTTTGGCCTTGCAAGGTCAAGAAAAATCAGATGCCTTAATGGAAATATCTCCAAGGAGGAGATAAAGCTCAGGTAAGATATCGCCTTTTCGTGTGTTATTTCCATGTTTTTGCAACGCAGTACTCTTCATCACTGGTTTGTACCACCACTGCACTTTCCATCTTCTTCTCCATGGCTAAGAAGACCCAAAAGGTTTTTTGAAAGATTAAAGCAAAGTAGGCCATTATCATGGTGGTGAAACACTGAAACATGTAATGACCATGTTGCCTTGAGAACTGATGATAACTACTGACCTACACACATTACCATATTGCATCTGTATTTATATTTGAGTTTACATCAGCATGATGGAATAAAGCCTA
Source organism: Aquilegia eximia (assembly GCA_023053565.1). Taxonomy (NCBI): domain Eukaryota; kingdom Viridiplantae; phylum Streptophyta; class Magnoliopsida; order Ranunculales; family Ranunculaceae; genus Aquilegia; species Aquilegia eximia. The sequence continues at coordinate 25,678,263 of JALIGU010000001.1, forward strand.
AATTATTGTAATCTGAATTTTCCTGTTATTTAATTAGTTATTTAACTCATTACCTTTGACCTCCTCTCCTTGTAGTAAAAAAAAAAAAAAGAAAAAAAAAGAACTTTGACCACTTAAACCTGCATGTCTATAAGCAAAATAATTTAAGGCCTGTGTGTGTGTAAGATATGATAGAGAAACAACAGAAACAAAGTCCTAGGACTTGGCCAGCAAATGGTCTGTTGTACAAAAACTACTTCATTGCATGTTCTTTTTGCCTTGTCTTACTTACCATTTTCATGCAAAACAACAGCCAAACAAAGTATTTTCTTAGTATGTCCTATATGGGGGAAGTAGTGGCATTAATGTAGTGATGAGGGGGTCAGCGTTGTTAGGTCAATATCTCAAATGAGGTATATATATATATATATATATGGGAATTAATATGGTGCCAATGTTTTGGTGCAATATTTATAGCTAGCCAGTTTGCAGTACTTGAGTGTGATTTCTACGTTACATCACCCATTCACCCGTGAAGCCATCATGAAATTCTCATGCAATGCCACTTTTCATTATCACATTAAATTTAGGGTGATTTAGTATTGCCACTTTTCATTATCACATTAAATTTAAGGTGATTTAGTATTTGGAGCCACTTTTAATTGATAATTAGATAAAAAAACTTTTTTGTTTCTTTATTAGGGTTCGGAGACACTTTGTCAAACCGATCAATATTTTTTAAAATGGCTAGAATACCCTCGTGCGTGTTTGGTACGTGATTTTTTTATAAAAACAAACACTTAGACACATGTCACTCAAAGAATGGTATTGTTAGCAAAATGAAATCTAACCCTATATCTAAATCTGGTCACATATCTCGAGACATATTAGCGGGAAAATATTTACACGTGTCACTTTGTGTATGGTTAGATTTGACGATGAATTTAGGACCATTGGATTAATGATCTACACGAATCTTGATATTGTTTTAGCGGAAAACCCTAAGTTACCTATTAAGGTCGACCAGAGAGATTTCTTTTTCACACAAACCTTTTTTTTCACACAAACAAAAACCTCTCGTGTTCTCTCACTTAAACCCTAGAACAATTTAGCCAAAAACATCAATTGTTCATCATCAAAGCATAATCTTTCATCATCAAAGCATATTTTTTCAACAAAATCGTTTATTTATTGTGATGATCTTTTAATTTGGAAGGTGAAATATTGAAGTTGGTGTTGAAAGGTGGATTTTCGTTAGAGAAGTTGGATAATAGCTTCATAATTCAAATCTGAAAACAGGTATGTATTTGAAACTTTAAATTACAGATTTTTAATGGGCAAAAATGATTTTTTTTTAGGGTTTGTTGATATAAATTAAATTTTTGTTTTTTATTTCAAAAAATTCATTTTTGATTTCAAAAAATTGTTTTTTTTTTCTTGAAACTGTGTTCCGAAACTAAATCTCAACTTTTTCATTCATTATTTCTTTTAAACTGTAGCTACATGTTGTAAAGATGGTTTTTTTAAAATATTTTTTTTCTTTTCAAAATGACATTTTTTTTTCAATTTTCTGAGTGTAGAATTGAGGGGTTATAGTAGGAGTAAAAATTTGTGATAATGTTTACAAAATAGATTTCTATATTTGGTAGATGTGTAATTTAAGGATATTGCTATTTCAAGACTGTTTTAAGGCTTATGTTCATTTTTGTTTAATGATACTTTGTATTTGGTGTATTTGATAGAAATACACATGTATTGATGTATTGATAGAAATCAACATGTATTTCAATATATTTTCTGTATGTATTGTTGTGTTCAGAACAATATATGTACTCTGTTTTGAAATAAGTGTTGGTGATTTTCAGTGCAATATCGACACAACTCTTAGGTTGGAGAGACTTTGTAATTCATTATCATGGTATGTGGTGGGGAACACTTCAAAGAGGTAAAGTGAAGATGACAGATTACAATGGGGGATCCATAAGTAATATATCTGTTGAGGGAGATGATTGGTGCTTCATTGATTTGATGAAAGATGTGAAGAAGTTGTTAGGTAGATATGCTGAGCAAATGAAAGATGATGACATTGACATACCTTATGTATTTAAGAGTGGCAAATGGAGAATTACGGCTGATGATGAACTTATGGACATGTGGGGAAAAATTAAACCAACTAAAGACAAGAAATTTCATATCTTTGTTAGTGTTATGGTTGTTTCCCCAAGTGTTTCTGCAGGATCCTTAGATGTTACACAAACTGTTTCTAATGTTGTATCCCCTGTGAGAAAGTCACCTAGATTCAATCCTCACATTAGTAGTCCATCAACTCCCATCCCACTCCCCCCTGAATTAATCTCACCAAGACTTGTCAGACAATCACCAAGGTTTTCTCAAGCTACAATTCCCACTACTCCCAATGCTCCTATTCCTCTTTCTAATCCTAATGTCCTTATTGGTCCTAGTGCACCTGTTGCATCAAAAGCCAAAAGAGTGATTTTCAATCTTCCAGATACACGTAAGGATAAAAATGTAGTTGTCTCTCCTAGAATAAGAAGATCACCAAGACGAAAAAGAACTTTTGACATGCCACCTAATGCTTTAAACTTAAGTGATGATCAAGAGGATCAAGGCAGACAAGTGGAGAAGGAATATGCCCCCTCACAAGTTGACTTGGAGACATGGTATGCTGATCCAGAAGTTGACTCATGGTATGTAGATGCTGAAGGTGGTACAGGGGAATCCAGAAGTGGACATGTAATGAATGAGATTGCTGACAACAACAATGTTAACTTGAATGATCCTATGAATGTTATGGCTGAAAATGAATTACATGTTGTGAATGGTTGTGTTGGTGGTGATGTATATGGTAATGTGAATGAAGAATCAGAAGATGATGTCGATGACTATGTTCCAGATGAAAGGTTTGGCATTACAGTAAATGATGAAGTGGGGGACATAGACAAGAATTCAGAAGATGGATCAGACTACAGTCCAAATGAGTCTGATAATGATAGCTCAAGTGAGGAGGACAGTGATTTAGAAGATGAAAAAGAGGAAGAAAATGATGAAGACATGCAGTTTGTGAGGGCTTGCTCCAATGTGTTTGAAGATGAGGATAACGAGAAAGTTCATGAGTCAGATGTGATGAAGAATTTACCAAGCTTGTGTGAGGGAATGTCATGGCCTAATATGAAAAAAACTAGGATGTATTTCTGTAGCTTAGCTATAGGTAGACATTTTGCTTACAGAAAGATACACAATGATACAAAAAGGTTGAGATTCAAATGTCAAGACTTAGACTGCAAATGGATGGTTGCAGCTAGAAGGATTAAGGACAAACATACTGTGGTGTTGAAGAAATTCAGAGATGAACACACTTGTAAGTCACTTGAGGATAATAGAAACAAGCATGCAAAAGCTCCTTGCGCTGCAGAGAGTCTTGAACAATGTTTGAGAGATCACCCAAACTTCACTCCAATGGACATCATCAATTGGGTCTTTAGAGAGCATGGAGCACAGATTTCATATTGGACAGCATGGTCTGCTAGATGCAAAGTTTTTGAGAAGTTGAATGTTTCATTTGAAGAAGGCTACAGGTTGGTACCAGAGATTTGCAAGCAAGTATTAAAGGGCAATCCAGACTCAATTTGCAGGTATTATATTGATGGTGATAATAAATTTGTAGGTCTATTTATTGCATTTAGAGCATGTTTGGATGGATGGAACAATGGCTGCAGACTCATTGTGGGGCTTGATGATGCTCATTTGAAAGGAAAATATGGAGGTGATTGTCTTAGTGCTTGTGGTATTGATGGAAATAATGGATTATTTCCATTAGCAGTTTACATCACTCAAGGTGAGACTAAGGAAAATTGGTTTCAGTTTTTGACATTGCTGGAGAAAGATTTGAAGAAAACTAAGAGACAACTAACATTCATGTCGGATAGGCAGAAAGGTATTGTCCAAGATGTTCATTGGGTGTTTCCTAATACCTATCATAGATTTTGTTTTAGGCATATGTCAAGGAATTTTAAGAATGCGGGGCATAGGGGTGAACATTTGGAAACTCTGAGTTGGGCTGCAGCTAAAGCATTTAAAGAATCTGAGTTTGATAGGATCATGACATTGCTGGAGAAGGATGATAAGGAAGCAAAAGAATGGTTAGAAAAAGAGCCAGTCTTGAGTTGGGCAAGAGCTCATTTTGACAACACTAGTAAATGTGAATACAACAAAAATAATTTTAGCGAATCCTTCAACAAGTGGATATTAAAACTAAGGGATATACCACTTGTGCAATTTATAGACAAGTTTAACATGATGATGCTGAAGCAAATGTATGACAGAAGAAGAGTTGCTGCAGAATTACCAAATGGTACATTAGTTCCTAGAGTTGATCACCTGATCAAGAAGCTGGAAAAGAAGTACTTCAAATTCACAATTCAAGGGGTTTCAGCAGATATCTTTTGTACAGTAAATAGACATGACAAGAAATTTAATGTGGACTTAAAGAAGCATGAATGCACTTGCATAGAATGGCAAATGTCTGGAGTCCCGTGTGTGCATGCAGTGGCTGTCCTTAGAGAAAGGAGGGACGATTATGCAAAGTAAGTAAAAACTAAGTTTTTTTTTTAATTGATTCAGATGGTTACATTCATATATTAACTTTTAACTTGTTATATGATATTGTAGGTTCTGTAGTCCATAATTCTTAGTGTATGCCTATAAAGCTGCTTATGCTGGTTATATCTACCCAATTGACAATCTTGAGGATTGGGGAAGTGTAAGTTTATTAAAGTAGAATTATTGTGTGGCATTAGGTTCTCAAAGACTTGTTTTAATTTTAATTTAAACTGTTTATACTGTAGCCTGAGGCCTTAGTTCTTCCTCCAACTTATAAGCCTGCTCCAGGTAGACCTAGAAAACTAAGGATTAGGGATGAGGATGAACTTGCCAAAACAAAGAGAAAGTGTAAAGGATGTGGTGTAGAAGGTCACAATAGAAGGACTTGTCCGCAAAGGAATAATCCAAAAACATCAAAGAAGAGGGAAGGTGATGTTTTGTTTAAATGTGTATTAATTGAGTATTTTTCCTAATGTCGTTAATTGTTGCCTAATTTTGCTATCTTAAATGTATTTTACAGCTAAAAAAGCTAGGACTGAATCGTATGTGCAAGGCAGTCTGCAACAACATAGTTCACAACCTAGTGCATCAACTGTCAGAGGGGGAAAAGGAAAATGAAAGGGTAAAGGGACTGGTAGAGGCAATGGTTCAGGTAGAGGGAATGTTCCAGAAGTTGTTATAGGGTCAACTGGCAGAGGTAATGGTGCAAGAGAAACTGTTGAAGGAAGAGGAGGACTTTGTAAGTCAAGGTTTAGCCTTGGACAGTCCTCCACCCAGTAAGGATTGCTCAGACTTGTTTATTGGTAATTATAAACTAAGTTGAACTTATTATATCCATATTTTGATGCCTGCACTTATGCAGTGGATTTTGTTGTGTGAAAACACATTTTTTTTTTTATGGATTTTGGACCTGCACTTATGCAGTGGATTTTGTTGAGTGAAAAACACTTTTTTGGATTTTGGACATGTAATGTTATGCTCGATGTTTTTCTTCACACAATATGAGATATTTTGCAACTGTTACTTTTGGAATGTATTTTTTTTTTTTTTTTTTAAAAAAATGCATTTAGAAATAGGGTATTCATTAGTGGGAAAAAAATGAAAGTTAGTATTTGGTCCCTTCTGTTAATAGTATTATTAGAGTTTGGAGCCAGTTTCCGCCATTAAAGGACTACAAAACTAGGAACTGAACTTACCACGAAAGTGCAACCACCTATTGTTGTTGTAAAAGCTTTGTTTTTGCAGGTTGTTTATGAAGAAAAGGCAAACTATGATGGTGGCTTTATTATAGTGAAGTAGTTAAGAAGATTTGTAACGACTATATCTCAACGGCTCTTTTATCAATCGTTAGATATTTGACATGTGGCAAGCTAATTTTATTTGAAAAATCAAGGTTTAGTTATGCACGTGTTTCTCACGTGTGAGGGTATTTTAGTCTTTTTAGAAAAAAATTCGGTTCAGCTTGGTTTTATTACTCCCGGTTCGACAAAGTGTCTCCGAACCCTAATAAAAAAACAAAAAAGATCCTTTATCTAATTATCAATTAAAAGTGGCTCCATATACTAAATCACCCTTAAATTTACACTTCAGATGTTACTCAATCCACCCAACCAACCATGGTTCTTACATGGTATGGTTTGGTTTTCACTTATTGGATGAATATTTATGGACATATTCACCAGGACCAAATTAATTTCATAATGCAACAAAAAGTGTCTCTTAAACTTTGTACTAAAATAATACTGTATTTTTAATTTAATTAACATTATATTTTTTTCTTTAGCTAGCTAGCTCAGGGTAATCTTAGAAACTTCGAACATTTTAAGGGACATGGAAAAATTTGTACTCCATCTTGATTAGAGAATATCATTTTTTTTTTTTTTTGATAAGTTTTAACTTTATTGATGAGAGAGTGCGTAAAAATGCACCATGCCAGAAACAAAATCAGAAAACTACTTGATATCTTTTACATGATTTTCCCTACCCAAAATAAGTTCATGAAGGTTGTGCTTATTTCACAATAATAATCGGGAATCAGATTTTGGAAAAGATTTTTTTTAATTTCTTTTTACATAAATTTTACTTAAACTCAGACGAAGGTGCTTGGTAATCACGAGATAAAATAACTTACAGTGATGAGAGAGAAGAGAAAAACAAAGATAAAAGAAGAGAAAGAAAGGTAGAGAGAAAAGAGAGACAAGTTTCCAACTTAATCCGGGTTCTTTTAAACCGTTCATATGCTGACGTGTTTTGTTGTTTTGTAAAAAAAAAAATATGAGCCCTACTATTTTTGATATGCACCTAAGCAGTTGTTAAAGGGATAATATCAGGAAAATCTGACGTGGATTTGCTTTCTGTCAGATTTCCCGGTAATCAAGCACAACCGAAATCAAAACCTTTCTTTCAAGTTTCAACAATTTAACTCCTTCGATTTCATCCACTACCGGTGCCACAAACCTCCAACCTCACTTTATCAACTACTGGACTTCACAAAATTATTCCTAATTATTATAAAAAATAAAATGAGTTAGTAATTTAACAAATAATTTTCAGTTCGTAGGGCGTAACTCTGCATACTATTCCTAATTTTCACACACACACACAAAAAAAAAAAAAAAAAAAAACTGAAAAACATCAATAATTTGCTAATTTTATAAGTTGGCCTTTTAAATTACTTATTCTTAAATGACCTTTTGATTACAATATAAGTTTTCATTTAAAAGATAAAATGCATCTATGAATCAAACCTCTTGTTAACAAAACTATGTGATAGTGAATGTGCACGCGAATTGGGTAATGGTATAAAGAAGAACATGAATATATTTTAGCAAACACGCACAGAACTGAATACAAACTATATAGTACATAATAACAATTTAAGAGGTTTGGTTTCATTTTACGTGCGCCAATATATAGAGCAAATATGTGATAAAAAAAGTCTATAATACACATGACTCTGAACAGTAAAAAAAAAACATTGCTTGAGGAGCCTAAATTCTCATGAATTGTCAGATTGCCCAAAGGACATTACCTATGTCTACATATATTATTCTTAAAACACACATAAGCATTATTAATTCTTGAAGAAAATAGAATGAATTTTAGATGAGTGATGTTTTTCTTTAAAAAAAAAAATCAGTTTAGTTTTTAGGCATTAACACAGTGTTATTGGATTTTATTTCTTTCATATTTATTATCAATGGGACCGTATTATCATAAGTCTGGCTTTGTTAAAATCCAAACAAACAAAATTTTATTTTTTCTATCTATCTATCGAAGTCTAGTTACATAACATGTCAGGCTTTGCAGGCGCCTCGAGAATTTGGCACTTTTATAAAGTAGTAAAGATATTGTTGGTTTTTCAAGGTTATATCTAAAAACTCCAGAATATTGACATAGTTTGGAGTGAGGCCCAATTGTAGTGAGCTTGGACTCCCTACATGAGGTATGGGGTTCAAATCTATGCCAATGCATGGATAATATATGGCTGGGCCTTTGGCTCTCTTGAAAAAAAAACTTTTTACTTTTCTTTTTTCAAATTTTGAATTTGTGCCATAGCATTTTAATTGTTTAAAACGTGTTGATTTTAACCCTAGCCGTTTTTGACTGTTATGGCTTGATTTGAGGAGAGATTTCCTCCACCATTAACAGCTCTTTTTGAGTTATAAAATGAGTAGTGGAGAAGAGAGAAATATATAAGAAAAATGGTTTTCTCTTTGTTTTCTTAAATAAGAAAGAGTGCTAATGTGAGATCGAATTTTTTCTTTGTGCAAAAAGAATTCGAAAAAGATTTGGATTATTTTATCCTAGGGATGGCGTGACTACTACTGCTTGCACAACAGAGGCAGAGCCGTGAAACGTTTTAAAGAGAGCGACATAATTCGCAACTCAACTACCAATTTTAATTCTGTTTGTTCTTTTTTGATTTGCAGAGCTACCCGAGGTAATATTAGTTTAATTTTATTTCTAACAGATATTTGTCAACAAATACGTATTAACTTTTAGACCGACTCGCTTTTGGTGTTTTTCCTGATTTTAAAACGAATCGTAACCCAATACTCTCTGTAGTCTGTACTTTGTATGTTTAAAACTGTAAAAATACGCGTTAGTTAGATTAGATATGTACGTGGCACACGAAATCAACTATGTCAGAAAGGTACTATAATTTTATATTCGTAAACGACACTTCTTGAGAATATTCCCGCAAATGTACGTTATCCAAAACTCCGTCATATTCAAACACCCTACATCAAGTTCCAACAAACCTTCCCAACAAACAAAATCCTTCACCAATAAAGTTTAAAATTAATTAGTTCAATGATCACGATTGCTTCCCTTATGTTACACTATGTTAACTAAGGACCACCAGATCATCCCAAATCTTTTCTTTACAGTTTAAAGTTAGATTAGATATATAGTCTTTAATTATTAATTACCCACTGCTAAGAAGGAAGAACCAGCGCATGATTCTGCTAGGTAGGGGAATCTTAGTAGTCATTGATCTTGAAATTTTTGGCAGGAAAATTTGATCCATGAAGTTTTTTGAAAAAGAAAGTTCAATCATCAAAGAAGAAGAAGAAGAAGATGATGATGATGAAGGAAATATGATTGTTGTTGTTGGTGATGATGATGAAGATCAATATAAGTTTGTATTAAGTTGTATAGAAAAGGATGTATCAGAAGAAGAAGATAAGTGTGTACCTCCATTGAACCTCTCAATGATTGATTATGGAATTTATAGGTCTGGTTATCCAGATTCTTCTAACTTTCGTTTCTTGCAAACACTTGGTCTTCGCTCGATTGTGTAAGTTATTAAGTTTTATTAAATGAATAAGTTTCAATCCCATATTTAAATGATTATTAATAAGTACGTGTTTTTTCTTTGTTTTGAATAGATATCTTTGTCCTGAACCTTATTCGGAAGCCAATGTTGAGTTTCTCAACTCAAATGGAATTCATCTTTTTCAGTTTGGACTCGATGGATGCAAAGTAAGTTTTTTTTTTTTTTTTTTCTATATTTGTAAGCACCAAACTGTGCCAGGGGGAGCACTGAGAACATAGGAGTCAGGTAGGGAGAGCAAACCGTGAAGTACCCAATCGGAACACGGAACATTTTAGAGTATCACGGATAAAACACGTGATGCCTGGCTGTCAAGCATTTACCCCATAGCATGTGATGGAGAATGAAACACGTAGGAGATGGGAGAACCATAAGATGCATAGAGAGATCCTACGGTTGAAGGAAGGCGGTGAGTACCGCTATATAAGAAAGACGTTAGGGTTCGCATAAGGTAACTGTTCATTCTTGATAAAACCTATTTTCTAAACCTAGCCACTTTACTGACTTGATCGTTGAAGCTTTATCCACCGATCATTGTCCGGTGGTCATTGCAGGTACTAGGAGTGCAGCAGCTAAAGAACACAACAGACTCTACCCTTTGGATCACAGCAAAGCTCATGAGATAGATCGCAACCTTCCAAAACCGCTATAATGGTTGTACACCTATATTTAGGTATTCATCATGTACCATGTTTCATTACCCACCATTAAATGGACTTCTTCGATTCCTCCATGGCTCAAAATTGCTTAGCTGCATTCTAACCATCAGATTGTTAAACAGCCCCAAAGAACGAGCACATATGAATTCTCAAAACTTACCTCTCAACTTTTAACCTGTAAAGTTTATCTAAGTGACTCATCATGTCATTTCCTTAATCATCTAACAAATCTACAATTCACATGCTTGCATATTTGGTGTTGCCTTGTTGATGGTTAAACTCAAATCTTTGGTGTCAATACAATTAGATTTACCCCACCGTCGTTCGCAAAGGTCACCTTTGAACTACTATGGTGCATACCCTGTTAATTAACATGATGATTATCAAATAACAACTCGATCATCTTGAGGATACAAGGATTAAACTTGAGGATACAAGGATTAAAAAGGTCTTACTTTAGAAATATTCTACTTTAATCAGAAAAATTATCTACCTATAATTCATACATCGGAAAAGATGTAGCCGATAGCCTGTTACAGCCTGCAATCTATTTGTGAACACTAATAGCAACAGTAATATAGAGATGACGTATTTTTTTTTTTTTTTTTTTTTGACGATTTACTGTTATACCAGAGCTATATAACAACTTCTTTCTATGATCTGATTCCTTTATGTACACCCCAGCAGGAAATCGGTCGGGCTCGGGGCGGTAAGGGGTAATACTATATCCGAATCCATATTTAATTCCAGTTGAGAAACTACAAATAGTGCTAATGTAACAGTTGAATATTCAAACAAATCAAACAATATGCAGAAAGTAAATAACACGCAGAAATTTTTAACGTGGTAAAACCCAATAAGGGAAACGTCCACGGTTGTCCTCTCGACAACAAATAATCCACTAGATGAAAAGAGATGTACAAACCTATCAACTACCTGCAATCACTGCGAGTTGACACTCCTGGTTATCTCTAACACCTTGACTTCACCAGAGCACCTTGATGTACGCACAAGACACTCGACTTCTTGATGAACACACAAGAAGACTCGAAGCCGAACTATGAAACAAGCTTACACCAGAGTTCCTTGATGAACACACAAGGATACTCGACTTCTTGATGAACACACAAGAAGACTCGAAGCCGAACTATGAAACAAGCTTACACCAGAGTTCCTTGATGAACACACAAGGATACTCGACTTCTTGATGAACACACAAGAAGACTCGAAGCTAAATCACTATTCAACAATGAAGAAGAAGATGAATAGGGAAGAAGGAAGAAGAAGATTAATGGGGAAGAAGAAGATGAGTTCAATCACCAAAACAACCTAAACCAAAACCTAAACAAACTCCAAGACTAGAGATGAATTGGACGGCCAAAGAACTGACTTGTTCTTTGGAAGAGAAACCCTATTTATACTTAGGGTTGGAAACCAAGGAAAGTGGGCCGAATTAGTGCAAACCGACTTTGGACGTACGTACGTCGATATGACGTTCGTACGTCTCCACACGAAAATAAGCCTGCTGTCTACTTGGACGTACGAACGTCCTGTAAAGGTACGTACGTCCAGAATGCAAACTTCCCTGCTGACTATCCATACGTACGTACGTCCTTACATGGTACGTACGTTTACCAAGATAAACGTTCTGCTGACTACTTAGACGTACGAACGTCCTAACAAGGTACGTACGTCCTGAACCAAAAACCACACTAATGACACACGACGCGAAGACAAGGACACGGGACGACGAGCGTACAACCAGGTTTTCTTAACAATGAACTCAAAGCGAAATAACCAGGGACACTTTGTCACAAAATTGATGTCAAACCACTTTGTGCCGGTTTCAATCTCCCCCTTTGACATTGATTTTGTGACAAAAACCTATGACTCTAATAGCACTTATAAAACGTGCTTACAAACCCAAACCATGGCATTTATAAAACATGCCTACAAAATCACTCAAGGTAAAACACATACCGAGTCATCAATTCTTGACTTCCAGCTTGAGCAAGACACTTTAATCATCAGAGACCGAACGGAAGCAACAAGAAATTCTGAAACAACCAAATAGCGAACAGAAGTTCCTCGAACAACTCCCCCATACTTCATGAACTCCAAGGTTTAATACTCGAGGTTACCCAAAACTGTACATACACTTAGTGATCATCATCACTTTCACTCCATCATATATGTTCACTCCCCCATACATGTAGTATACCTGAAACATGACCCAAAACTGTACAACCTCTAAACATCAACACGTTCACTCCCCCATACGTGTAGCATACCTGAAACATAACCCAAAAATACACTAACAAGGAAGAAGAAGGTGTTAGTATTAGAGTCATAAATCTCCCCCTTTTTGTCACAAATGAAGCAAGGTAACAAAAGAAAGAGAAAAGATAAATACCAAACCATAACAAATAAGATTAAAGAAGAAAAGTAAGAGAACAATCATGTTAACAACAAAAAGGATATGCAACGGAAGTCATAAAATAAACACTTGTTAACACGATGTCAATACAAAGAATTCTCTCCCTAAACAAAAGCGTCACCTAAATGCAATGCATATGAGAAAGATGCACCTAGAACAAACAAACCAAATAAGGATATTTGAAGCACACAAAGAACCAATCATACAAGGGTAGAAGAGAGTAAAGAGAAAACCATACCATAAATTTGGAATCCATGACACACAAAACTAAAAAACATGAGAGAGATCTAGGCATATAAATGAAGAAGAAAAAGTACCAACACAGACACAAGACACTGAATACTTATATAGGTAACAGAGGGAAGAAAAGAAAACATAACATGAATCCCTGATAGAAACCAAGAGAATCCTATACATAGAAGAAAGAGTCAGGACACCAACAATCAGAACAAATGATTCACTAGAATATCACTTTAAACAACCGACCATAACCACCTGAGATAGATTCCAGAGAAACGACTTCATAGTAGCAAGATATCTAGAGAAAAAGAGCAAACAAACAAAAAGGAAGAAATACCATACCTGATGAAATTGGGAAGGTACAATAAAGACCAAGAACCAAATAGTCAAACCTGGGAGAAATGTGCAAGAAAAGAATATGCGAAAAGAGAAAGAAGAAGAGATAAACAATAGTTAGTAGGAGATATGAAAGAGAATAGGGAAACCATGCATATTAGACACATCCAACAATATCCCATGACAAAACTACAGGAATATGAGTATCTGCAGAAAAAGATACGTAAAGAATAAGAAAATCCATTGAGAATCCATGGGGAAATCCAATCTGTACATGTTCCTGAGACAACTCATCCAACCACAAAAAAGAATTAGAGAATCTTATAAACAAGGATAAGAAAATATTATCCCAAACACAATGGAATAGAGACATAAAAGGAATAAACCTGTAAACCCACCCCTAGTGAAACCCAAAAATTAGTTCAACATATGCCAAACAAGATAGACAATAATCAAGCTCAAAAAAAACTTTAACTGAAGAATGAGCAAGGATTATCGATGTCACCAAGTCACAAAGCAACAATCCAACTTCAGAGTAAATTTCCTGCCAGAACACTAAGACTCCGATGACATGCCACACATTGTCAGAAAGATTAGAGAGTCAATAGAAGAGAATTGCTAACAGTAGATGATCAAACTGAGCATATGCATCCCAAAGTAGAACAGTGGTAGCCCAAAACAATTGCAGGAGGATTATTGCAAAAGACTACCAAGAACACATCTAATCAAATCTATTGTAAGAAAACAATAGGATCAACCAGGCACAAAAAACAACAATAAGAGGATAGGTAAGTCTCATAAGCATTTAATCAAGCACCAGCTAGCCAACAAGGTAATTCAAGAATATTATCCCAACAGAGAAAAATATGAGAAAACATGAATCAGTATAAATCATGACAAACGAATACACCAATAATCACGATTTCACCACCAAAATATGCTTATGCATACCTTGTAGCTTTCTTAAAACAAATTGAGAACTATTACCTTGAGAAATCACATCAAACACATGTGAACCAAATAATACTAACAATCTGACCTTAGTATGTCAATGAAACACCGACTGAAAAGAATTACCAAGGATTGGAGCCAAAATAGAGTAAGCCATAAACACTTTCAGCAAGAACATCTACCTGTAAAGTTACTGAGAGAAAAATAAAGTTGACAACATGCACATTGTCCATGAACCTGCATACAGTAGAAAAAAGCAGTCTAAGTGGTAGTAGCAACAACCAATGCTAGAACAACAAGCCTACAAGAATCCGAAGGAATGACGCCTCTACTCCATTGAGCACGAGGAGGACGTGTGCCCGAGGACGAAGCACCCTTGGAACCGGGTGTTTCTTTGGTGGGAGTAGTCCGAGCTCGCTTAGGAGGCATGTCCTGCATACCCAGAACATGAACCAATCGAAGAATGTTAGAAAACATTCTAAGTAACAACCAAAAACAGGTGAGAATTTTCATTTAGGCATTTGAGCAAACACTTGGTGTGCAATAGAGAACTAACCTTAGCAATAGAAAAACAAACCGAATAACTAACAACACAAACCATAATAAGAAGAGAAAAGGAAAAAAAACCGATGTACCATAGAAGTGAAGAGGAATACATCATGAACTTCAAAAAACAGTAGCCAATCCCAATCCGTACAAAAATAAGAGGCAACATATGGGGATAAACAAAAGATTGAACAAATAAGAGAATTGAAGTGCATCATAAACTAAACCTCGGTGTGTGTAGATGCAATGCAATGCAATGCATAAAGAGAGAGAAAGTTCACCACTAGAACACACCCTTTGAAGACCTAGAATATAGAACCATCAACAAGAGACATACGATTAGATTAGTAAGTGAGCATAGACGAAACAAACTTCAACCCCCTTTGAAACAAACGTTATGAGTAGAATGCAAACGAATATAAATATGATCTTTCAAATGAAAACCAAGACATTAAAAAGGCAAAGGAATATAAACTTTGTATGCCTTACATAAAAAAAACAATGAATATGCGCTTAGATTTTTATTTTGCCGCATGTGGTGGAGTTTAGTCTACATCACTCTAATGTCATTCCCGTGTGGGAGGGATTTTTGCCTCCATCTTTTCAATTACACGAGGGTAGGGTGTAGCCTACATCTTTTTGACAAACACAAACTCAAGAAGTGCAATACCATTATAACGTGCAACACAAGAACTAACATCACTTGAGTGCATCCGTCAGAGCATGACCCTCACAACCCCAACGGGTTCTTAGCCAACTGATATTGCTTCAAGGACAATCAAATGGCTGGGGATAAAGTGAGTCATTGACCACTAACAAGAGTTGTAATAGGAAGATAAGAATGCTCAATAACACGAACAACAAGATGAACATTAACCAAAACAAAGGAGAGATAGCTCAAGATCACATAAATACTCGAGAGATAGAGAAGTTCTATGAGCTCAAAGAATATGTAAGTGGTTTCCAAAAACTCCCATCATGCAAACATGCCGTACACTGTGCAAACAAGCGAGGAAAAATGCATGATACATACCAAAACATACTCAAGAGTTCAGAAAGAGAAAAACACCCCAACATATTGCAACTTATTTAAGACAATTGAATTAAACCAATATCTCAGAAAAGATGCATCCAACAACACATACATGGAATAATGAAAGAACAATTAACGCATGCATAAACAGAAGAACAAGAAACACCAAACAAATAGCCTATGTAGTTAGAAAAATATGCAATTAAAATAGCACAAGACTAGAAACAAACTACATCATCCCAAATATGGGACACCACCAGACCTTTGCAAGTCCAGAAAAACCTTCAACTTATCCTTTCTTACCCATACTTGTTTAACACTAGGCGTGCACACCTTGGGAGTTGAAAAGATATGAGATCTCCCCTTAACAAGCTTTGCAATAGACTTGTCCTTAACTAATTCCACCTTAGTCTTTGACTTCTTTTTGTTGGAATACCTGTTTTTCTTAAACCTGTGATGAGAACCATTATAATTCCAAGGTCTAGAAAATGCACAAGAAGGAACATTAGAATCAACATGATTATAACGATGAGGAACACGAGAATATGATGAAACATGTTGATCAAAATCCCAACAAAAGCTATCCAAATGACCAACTCTACCACAATAAGAACAATGAAAAACATTAGACTTACTCAAGGAATTTTTATAAGAAGATGTGGTGGTAAAAGATGAAACATGTATGTCACCATTGTATTTGTGACATGGTGCCTTAACAAAACCTATACCTCCATTATGAGAACAATATGGCTTATCAGTAAAAACAGCCTTACCATTAACCTTAGACTTAAAATTCTTACGAGAAACATGCTGAAAATTAGTAGCATTAAGTCTAGTCTCAATAGGTGGAGTAGGCAAAAGGGCAGGCAAACTAGTAGATTTTACAGGAATAATCACACAAGATGAACTAGTAGAACTATCAATAGGAGAATCAAATCTAGTTTTGTCCAAAACCTGCAATTGGAGTTGAGTAGACGTTAAATCGTTCTTTGTTACCTCATACTCCACCAATAGAGATTTGTATTTCTCATCGACCTCCTGATTGGCCTTCTCTAAAGCTGCAATTCTACATAACAAGTCAAGTTTTTCTTTGTCAAATAATTGAGAAATAGAAATTGTATCATCTGCAGCACAAGAAATCTGTTTTTCAAGAATCTCAATTTTATCCTGCAAAGAAAGATTAGCCTTTTCCAAATTTTCAATTTTGGATTCATAAACTTCCCCTTGAAGCATATAGTCCTCTGCACAATGTCTGAGTCGTTGTTCTAGAGAATCAACCTTAGTCTGCAAAACACCATTATCTTCAAAACAAACATTATCAGAAATAGTAGACACATTACAATTAGCTTTATTAAATTTTTCCTGCAAATCAATATTAGCTTTTTGTAATCTTTCACATTCTTTTGCAGAAAGTCTGTAAAGAAGAGCCCAATCACTATTGCTAACAACATACAAATTATCATCCTTTTCAAAATCAGATTTTGGTTTTGTAGATTTAGACGATTTAGCAATAAAATATTTATGACCAGACTCATGAACCATCATAGCACTCATAGGATCGTTAGCGTGAGCCTTGACGCTCCTTAACCAGCCCCCAGTGACTGATACCAATTGAGAAACTACAAATAGTGCTAATGTAACAGTTGAATATTCAAACAAATCAAACAATATGCAGAAAGTAAATAACACACAGAAATTTTTAACGTGGTAAAACCCAATAAGGGAAACGTCCACGGTTGTCCTCTCGACAACAAATAATCCACTAGATGAAAAGAGATGTACAAACCTATCAACTACCTGCAATCACTGCGAGTTGACACTCCTGGTTATCTCTAACACCTTGACTTCACCAGAGCACCTTGATGTACGCACAAGACACTCGACTTCTTGATGAACACACAAGAAGACTCGAAGCCGAACTATGAAACAAGCTTACACCAGAGTTCCTTGATGAACACACAAGGATACTCGACTTCTTGATGAACACACAAGAAGACTCGAAGCCGAACTATGAAACAAGCTTACACCAGAGTTCCTTGATACACACACAAGGATACTCGACTTCTTGATGAACACACAAGAAGACTCGAAGCTAAATCACTATTCAACAATGAAGAAGAAGATGAATAGGGAAGAAGGAAGAAGAAGATTAATGGGGAAGAAGAAGATGAGTTCAATCACCAAAACAACCTAAACCAAAACCTAAACAAACTCCAAGACTAGAGATGAATTGGACGGCCAAAGAACTGACTTGTTCTTTGGAAGAGAAACCCTATTTATACTTAGGGTTGGAAACCAAGGAAAGTGGGCCGAATTAGTGCAAACCGACTTTGGACGTACGTACGTCGATATGACGTTCGTACGTCTCCACACGAAAATAAGCCTGCTGTCTACTTGGACGTACGAACGTCTTGTAAAGGTACGTACGTCCAGAATGCAAACTTCCCTGCTGACTATCCATACGTACGTACGTCCTTACATGGTACGTACGTTTACCAAGATAAACGTTCTGCTGACTACTTGGACGTACGAACGTCCTAACAAGGTACGTACGTCCTGAACCAAAAACCACACTAATGACACACGACGCGAAGACAAGGACACGGGACGACGCGCGTACAACCAGGTTTTCTTAACAATGAACTCAAAGCGAAATAACCAGGGACACTTTGTCACAAAATTGATGTCAAACCACTTTGTGCCGGTTTCACCAGTGTGATTTCAAAACCAAACCCTCCAAAATTCGTATTCGGAATTGGGTATTTGGATTTTATTCTAGTTTTAATCATTTTTATGATGTTTTTAAAGGAAAAATAACATAAATATACTATTTTAAGACATAAATTCGGGTTACTCGGATTATACGGTTTTATCCATTTTATAATTTGGGTACATATTAAAAACCAAACCCTCCAAATTTGGATTCGGTAGTCTCGATTTTCGGGTATGTTCGGATAATCCGAATACGATTTTCTGCCCTTGATCCCACTCGTCTATATTATGTTTTATTGTTGAGTTGTAAATGTGTTTTAACGTTTAAGCATAGAAACCTTATTTCTATACTTTCACAGTCCACACCCATCAAAGATTTTTCCTCATGTAAACTCACTAGGTTTTGTTCTTATTTACATTTCTTCTCTACTTCTAAAGACTTTTTGTTAAATTGAAGAACCCTTACGAGGAGCTGATTGTTTTTCATTATCTTTGTATTGCCTCTTATTCTGGTCTCACAGTGAGCTAGTCTCATACTGGATTTACGTGTATATAGTTTATCTTATGCCTCTGTTCTACTTATGGATGGGGAAAAATGCTAGGAAATACTTATTTTGTGGTAATCAATGTTAGGAGTAGTTGCAACTATGAATGTGCTTTGCTCTTTGTTATTCATTTTTCATCATAACTCGTGGCAGAATGTCTGTGAGAAGTGAAAAGGTACCTATGAAATGTGTACAATATCAAGTTCTTAGGCATCAATTTTATTTTTAATTGAAGGTGTGTGGACTTGATGGAAAAAAATAGGAACAGTGGATTTCCTTCTCGTTTTAAGGGTTTGGTGAGCGTCAATATATAGATTGTCACCCCTCTCACAAAGTGGAGAGGTCGTGGGTTCGAAACACGTCAACAGCGGATTGTTGATATAAGTTTCCACATGTAATTTAAAAGGGGTAGGGGGCCCCACAACCTCGCTTGCCAACCAAAAATATATATATATATATATATATATATATATATATATATATATATATATATATATATATATATATATATATATATATATATATATATATATATATATATATATAGATATAGATTGCCTTGAAAATTAAGTTCAAAGCTTGTTTGGGTGATTTAATAACTTTCTTGTATTTTTAATAAATGGTTTAGTTATGTTAAGATGCTCGGTCAAGGATTACAAAGGTTTACAGTCGATACAGAAGAGAAAGATATAGGACAAGACTAAAAAAAATGAACAGCAGCAGACCCTTTGAAGATTGGCCTGGCAGAGTTCTTCAGAGCTTCAACAAGGATTCCCACATGAATATAATGTTTTCAAAACAATATTCCTTGTTCCTCAACCTCCCAACCATTACCATATTATAGATTTCACAGACGTAACGAATTTTTGCGAATCCACCTGTACATTTCTAAACACAAGCTCGTATTTACCCAAATCAACCATAGAATAGTATCAGGTAGACTAGAAATATAAAAGATGAATGATAATATTAATATATTAGGTTAAACTTACAAATAAGCTAACTCTCTCTATATATAGAGAGAGAAACCACAGACTTTATATCTAAGCTATGTGGAACTAAACTACACATCTAAAGCCTACAATACCCTTACTTCCAACACTCCCCCTCAAGCTGAGCATTCAAACTCTGAATTTCAGCTTGAAATACAAAAAATTTCTCGCACATCCCCCACAAAGTACCATGAGAACGACACCGGGCAGGATGTTCAATTGCAGGGATGACCAGCTGCGATAAGAACCGTCTGCATGGATATCCAGCTGCTTCGACGTTAAAGGAGCAGGGATTACCAGCTGTTCAACCAAGAAAGACGTCGGAGGTAGTGGTGATGACTAGGGTCATGTTCTTTTTGGTGGCTAGGGTTTACTTTCCACAAAGCATCTGATATAACTTCAATTAATCCACAAAGATAGGCTACTCCAAAACAAAAGGAGACTAATTTGGAGTAACAAGGGCGTTGAAAGGGCTGGACAAGAACGGTAAAACCGTAGAGGGGATGCACGTAGAAGCTTTAGTGGTGGCAGCGCAGAAGAGGCTCTATAGAAGTAGAGAGAGGGCTAGACAAGAATGGCGGATGACATCAACAACGCTGACAAGGCCTCAAAAAGGCTGGACAAGAGTGGCGCACTACGACAACAACGCACACAAAACCCTAGAAAGGGATGGACAAGAATGACGCATACCAACAAGAGAAACAACAAACCCGAATCTTAACAATGAAGAGAAATCTCCCGATGAACAATACTCCAGATGAACAGTGATTCCGGCGAACAATATCATGAATAATAATCTATGAACAATAACTTGGTTAACAGTACTCGATGAACAGTATTAGGGAAAACAAACATATGGATCTAACCTTTGATGAAACTCCGGCCACCGACGCCTCGCCGACGGCCGAAAACCAAGACCTACCTTGGCTTTGTACCAACTAGAAATATAAAAGATGAATGATAATATTAATATATTAGGTTAAACTTACAAAGAAGTTAACTCTTTCTCTATATATAGAGAGAGAAATCACAGACTTTATATCTAAGCTATGTGGGACTAAACTACACACCTAAAGCCTACAATACCCTTACTTCCAACAGGTAGAATACGACACATCTTTCTGCAATTCTACCCATGACATTACCATAAAATGGTGACCATTTATTGAGAACGTCAAGGGGACTGTTGCAGGCATCTTGAATCCTTTGTGTATCCATCACCCTCACCTAGAATTGCAGACCACAGACCCATCACTTTGGTACAATTCAACAACAAATTTAAAGATTCGGCTTCAACATGACAGAGCTGGCATACAGGTGAATGGTTCATACCTTTAGAGCACAGAAATTCTGTGGTTTGCGACCTCCCTTGGATGAATTCAACATGTAGAATTTAACTTAAGACGGAATTGGTTTCTTCCTTATTAACTTGTGCTTAAAAGTATGCAGAGATGGATCATTCTTTTGCATTTCTGATTTTGCAAATCTATCAAAGATACTCTTAACAGTGATCCTCCCACTTTTTGAGCAGTTCCACACTTCCACTCCCAAGAATCGTCATTGCTTGTAACTGTTTGCTTATGAAGAATCCTCTCTAGTTCCTGTGCTGCAGTTGTCTCCCAAGACCTTAGTACTCATCTAGAATGCAGAGACCATGTCACCTTCCCCTGGTTAACAGAAAAATGATCAGATACGAAACCATGTTTCTTGGTTGCGCATCTATAGAGAGCTGGAGGCTAAAGAGTAAAACAGAAGAAGTCGAACGATTCCTCTGTCTGGAGACTAAAGAAAATTATGACTGTCAAGGGGGAAACAGATATAGTGTGGGGATGAAGTTCAGTTTACATATGAACATCAACACATGTATAACCAAAAGGAGAGTGGATGTCTATTCAATCTTCTTTTGATCTATCATTTTTTGGTTACTCACATCTATTAATGTTATGAAAATCACAGTTTCACATTCATAAAAGATATTACAAAAGGGAACAAGGGTGTTCAATCTCATTGGGTTAAAGCATCTCATCTCATTGACACCCCTCAGACCACTCATCAGATGTCTCTTGCATCTAAAGCAATTCTCAGGTGAGATATAGGTACTTTTGGGGAAGTACTAAGCTTTGGAAGGGTATTGTGTAGTATCAAAATAATGTTTTGACTCTTAAGATGAGCTGGAAAAGGATAAGCCAAGGTATACTTTCATAAGATTTGCTTGACAATTGGTTAAGGTACCATGTACATCATGGTGATAATGATGGGCTTGATCAGAATTAATGTAATTTCAGAGGTAAAGTTTTAGGTGAAATAGATGGTCAGAATCTTGCTCACCATTTGATGTTTGCATTTGTGTACTTAGCAAGGAAAAATATTGCTTGTTACAATTGATCTCATGTAAAAAAGCACTTCCTCCTGGCTATTTTATAGAAATACCTGCCTTGTCAAGTCAGTTACCCATAGAAATAGATGGTCAGAATCTTGCTCACCATTTGATGTTTGCATTTGTGAACTTAGCAAGGAAGAAATTGCTTGTTACCTTGTCATTAGATATTACGAGAGTTCGAACTTTGGAAGCCAAAATAGCGAATCGAGGATGCTTCTGCAAGTCCTCGTAATAAAAGCAGTGGCTATTGTCTGTCCCTATATGCCGTTAAAGTTGGTATAATAATGTCCATAAATAGTAAGGATATTGTAAGCCCTTTTCTTGATGAGCTTTGCTATGATCCAAAGGTTTGAGCCTGCTGTATTCTTTAGCTGCTTCACTCCTTGTACCTGAAAAGACCACCGGACAATGACCGGTGGATAAAGCTCCAAAGATCAAGTCAGTAAGATGGCTAGGTTTGGAAACAAGTTATAATCGGAATGAACAGTTACCTTATGCGAACCCTAACGTCTTTCTTATATAGCGGTACTCACCGCCTTCCTTCAACCGTAGGATCTCTCTATGCATCCTATGGTTCTCCCATCTCCTACGTGTTTCATTTTCCATCACATGCTATGGGGTAAATGCTTGACAGCCAGGCATCACGTGTTTTATCCGTGACACTCCAGAATGTTCCAAGCTATTATCAGGTAGTTCTTGGTTCTTCTTCCCTTGGCATGCCTCACATCCTGCATACGCCACCTGCCATGGTACTTACATCGCCCCTCCTTTGACCGCCACCCAGATTCTCTAAACGGCGGATCAAAGGAACAAAGGCTTTCTTAATTTCCCCGCCAATCCTCACGGAAGCGGGATGTTTCCTTCCTATCCTGTGCCATCTCACGTGCTCCTCATGTGCTCTGTTACGTCTTACCTCTGATCTTCCAGCTGTTCATTTATTACGCGTGTTCGTCGTGCTTTGAACCTTTATCTACGCGTGTTCATCGCGCTTTGAACCTCTATCACGTGTCTTTTTTATTCCCCCTAGGCGTAATCATGACAATGACTGCTGCTCTTTCGTTTCCCTACGCCCCTGTCTCGTCACAACTGTTTTTTCTCCCCTTTTTACCCCTCAATTCCTCTTTCCTTTAAATAGACTCCTTAGCCTTAACTTCTCCATTTTGCCTTTCTTCACTCTCTTCTTTCTCCAAACTCTCTGCATTCTTTTTGTTTTCTTGAAGGTTTCCGACTTACTCTTCTGTCACTGCTCAGCAAAGGATTGCTTTCCGGTTACTTCTCCACAATCTCAGGTTCTTTTTCTTTCCGCTTTCCTTTTCTCTCTTTTCTCCTTTGTTTTAGACAGGAATTTTGGTTGCTGTTAATTTTTCTTTCTCCCCTCAACTGATCTTAGTCGGCACCTTCTACTCTTATCTTCCCTTTCTTCTCTTATTTTAGGATACCACCTAAACGCCCCTAATTTTTCTTCGGTTAAGCACTTTGATAAGTTCATTTTTCTATAAAAATGGCTCCTCGGCAAAACCAGAAGAAAAATTCCCTGAAGAAGACGGTGGAAGAGAGCCATGGAGATGACGGTGGCCAACTCCGTACTACCACCCATCCCCCTTCTTCCGGCTACTACCTGGACTTACATGAGCCCGATACTTACCCATATAGACCTGACCTAGACCTCTTCTGTGAGTTATACGACATCCCTGATGACGTAGAAAATTTTAATTACAAGAAAGCCCTCCGCTTTGCACACCACGACTTCCGTAGACAAGACGCCATTATGGTGACGGCACACCAAATAGCCTATGGTTGTCGGTTTCCCTTTTCGAACCTAGTCCGTGATGTGCTAAACTTTTATAAAGTCGCCCCTGGCCAATGTATTGGAAATTTCTGGCGCATCTTACGAGCTGCTAATCAACTTAACAGCGAGGAAACCATTGTTTCCCTCGCGGACATACGACAATGCTACTATCTTCGAGTCTGCGAAGAGAAAAGTGGCGAGCCCTACTACTACTTCGTCAAGCGCCCCGGTAGGCGGTCTATTGTTGAGAAGTTGTCGGAAAGTGATAAGGAATGGCCTGACTTTCCTATGATTGTCTATGGCAACTTTGGGGGAAAAGGCCCTGGGATTTCCAATCCATTAAAATACTGGCGGTTTAATCTAGGAGGTCTTTTCTTTCCTTTTTTTTTTTTTTAATTTGTTCATATACCAACATTTCTAGGATGAAAATCCTTTTCGTTTGTCGATCTGTTTCTAACTTCTTTCTCATTTCTCATTTTCTGCTATCTCAGAAGTCTGCGGAGACGGCAAGGCCATAAAACCCCGTGAAGACGCCCCCTGGGAGCCCTTGATAGGTTCTGGAACTGACGGTTATTCCGTCATCCATGAGCTCACCAAGTCAAAAAAAGACGGCACCCCGCTCGTGAAAGATCTTGACCTAGGGGAATATGTCTTGCCTGTCTGTTGCCACAAAGATTATCTAAAGGATAAGAAAGGCAAGCCTCCTACCGTCACCCCTAATCCTCGACCGCCCAAAGGAAAGGGCAAGGCTCTTGCTGCTGCCCCTACTGAGCTGGGAAAAGATTCTGATGATGACGGAGACAACATCCCACTCCAAGAGATTTTAACTCAAAAAAGAGTTCGTGAGTCTCCTTCTGCTATTCCGACATCGCCCGAGAAGAAGAAGCAAAAAAGAGTAACAGCCCAGCTCCCCCCTTTCTTATCTGCCCTTCGAGTTCAAAAGATTGTCAGACACTCTCGTTGTGATCTTACTCCTCCAACTGAAAATTCTGACTTTCATGCAATCCAAGGTGAACCAGAGACGTTGCCAGAATCTCCAGAAGTTCCCCTGGCGCGCTCAAAGCATTCTGGTCCGACCTTTCCGAGAGTGAAGAGAGCCAAAAGGGCTGAAGCTTCTGCTCCCCTTCCGGAACATTCCTCTAATCCCTCCAACATTTCGATGGAACTTCCTGACCAACAAGATTTCAGTGGAGTCAAGGTTTCCGTGAACCTTGATGAACTTGGATTTGATGATGGTGGTCTCGAATTTGGAGATACCGGCATGGGAGACATCGACCAACCGGGTTCAACTTCTCACCCTCCATCTTCTTGCCTTCGGGAATTTTCCATGACACTCCTTGATCCAAATGAGCCCCCTGCTGTCGGTGTGGTGCCTCCACCATTACCTGTTGATCATGAAATTTTTGATGTTGTTACATTTATTGTACCCATCCGTGAAGCGCCTAGGTACGTGTGCCAACGTACTTCTAATTATTCTTAGTCTGGATCAGGTGATCGAGCTTGGGATGACCAGCAATTCCCTCCAACCTCTGATGTTGCTCCCAATTTCGACTCTGCTCCAGACTCCACCACAGAGATTATTCCGGCAACGGCTGCCGGAGTGGCTTCCAAACTTCCTTCCTCTGCACCCGTGGAGACTACTACGGTACTATATGCCGATGTCACTTCAAAACTTCCTCCTCTCGCGACCACAGAGACCATACCGGTTCCAGACCCCGATAAGGTTGGCTCCTCCTATCGTGGTAGCTCATCTGCTGGCCCTTTGCCTCCCCAATCTCCAAGCAAGCCTCCTGCCGTTCCTCCTCCTTGCGGCCCCTCTGATTCAGCTTTCGACAACGGAGCAACTGCTTTCTCTGTTCTTCATCGTTCTATTCTGCCTTCTGATCAAGCTAAAATTGATCAGATGAGCTTCGATGAATGCAGAGACGCACTTTTCCGGGGTCTAGCTCTTGTAAGCTTTTTCCCTTCTGAGTCTCTTTTCTATATAATGAGTCTTAGGCTCTAATTTCTCTATTGAATTGGAGGTCAACGGTCTCTCCGTCAGGTCTACTACGTACGTTTCAAACTTGGCGGATGAGCAAGAGAAAACTTTTAAAGAGAAGCATGACCTCACCCTTGAGAAGAATCGGCTGATCCACGAAAAGTGGGCTCTTCAGGCTGAGATTGAACAACTCAAGCTCCAGCGCAAGGAAGCTGCCGCCTCCCGTGATTCTGAAATCGAAAGGATCCGGGCAAGGTTGGAGGGTGAGCACCGCGAGCGCATTGCTGCTCTTGAGTCTGATCACTCCAAGGAGATAGCGGTATGGCAGGAGAAATTCCATTTCGAGATCATTACGAGAGAGGAGATGACTGTTCGCTATGAGGCTGACTATGAGCAGTGGCGTCTCGAGATGAAGGAACAGGAGGAGACTCTCAACCAGGAGAAGGATGAGGCCGTCAACGCCATCATTGCTGAATACAAAGCCAAATTTGATGAGCTAGTGGCCAAGTCTCATGAGCAGATTGCTACCCAGGTGAAGATCCAGGTGAAGGAGAATTTATCCTCCATCCTTGCCGCCAAGAGGATGAGGATGGCGCCTTTATCTCCTAGTGCCTCCTCTCCAAACCCCAAACCTTGAGAATTTGGTCCTGATAAACATTCTGACTTATGTATAACATATTTGTTGCCTTGTAACAGTATTTGTGCTAGTAATTTGATCTCCTTGTTGTTATTTGACATATTTCTTTAGCGTAATCTAACTGTATTACCTGCTATCTTCTAAATCATATTTCTCATGTGTTGACCTTAATTTTACTTCTCCTGATCCCGTCGTCACGGTTCAGTAAGTACAAATCCGTCAACACACTAGCACTTTTGCTCTTCTCACTTAGAGGCACCCCACTGTATGGTCTATCCCACTCTCAGTGGGGAAGAGATAACATGTAGAGACTGTCAATACGTAGTTGGCGGCATGCCAAGCCCAGTCTACACTCATGTTACCTCTCACAAATCTAAATTGGATTTCTACTTTGGCTGACTTTTGGCTTGGTCTCAGCCAACTTTTTACCGGACATTTGTCTTTTCAACAGAAAAAATAAAGGGAAATAAAATAAACATCTACCATTTCATTGAATTTCAACAAGTTGCTATTCACATCTATTGCTGATCCTCCTCTCCAAAACATCCACCATCTAGGCATAATATTTCTTTAAATTGCTAATACTCCATGCCTTTTCAAGTGGGATGCCGTCTTGGTGGGTCAAGTAGTATGCTCCAGTAGTTCCCACCTTGTCTACCACAAAAAACCCTTCCCAGTTCTTCTCTAGCTTGGCTGGTGGTGGATTCTGCTTTCTTAGCACGAGATCCCCTGGACCAAGCCTTCTTGGCTTGACCTTTTTGTTGTAAGCCTTCTCTACTTGCCGGTGATAGTTCTCCAGCCTGAGCTTGGCGCGCTCCCGGACCTCCTCCGCTAGGACCAACTCTCTCTCTACTACCTCGTTATTCTTTCCAAGGTCAACTACCATCCTCCTAGTCGTATGCACCAACATCTCTTGTGGGATCACGGCTTCCATGCCATAGGTGAGAGAGAATGGAGTCGCCCCTGTTGATCTTCTTGGTGTTGTCCGGTAGGCCCATAGCACTTCCCAAAGATTTTCATACCACTTTTCTTTCCTATCTTCCAGCTTCTTCTTCAATACCTCCAGTATGGCTTTGTTTGATGCTTCAGCTTGCCCATTTCCTTGTGGATGAAATGGTGTTGCGAAGAGTTGCTTTATGTTATAACTTGCCAGAAACTGCTTCAACTTATCTCCACGGAATTGCGCACCGTTATCCGCCACTATAGCCCTTGGTAACCCAAATCTGCAGATGATGTTGGACCAGATGAAATCTTTGACTTTAGTCTCCCTGATCCTTCGTAACGGTTCTGCCTCAATCCACTTTGTAAAGTAATCTGTGGCTACTATTAGATATTCTCTTCCCTGTGACTTCTCCAGTTTTCCTACGATATCAATCCCCCACATCGAAAAGGGCCACGGGTTACTAATGAAATGGAGGTTCTCAGCTAGGGTATGTATCAGTCTTCCATGAATTTGACAACCGTGACACTTCTTTGCATAGTCGCAGCAATCTTTGTACATTCTTGGCCAGTAATGCCCATGTATCATAATCCTGTGCGCCATGGCTCTTCCTGGTGAATGACTCCCGCAACTTCCGTTGTGGCATTCCATCATGATCCCTTCTCTTTGGGATGGGTGTACACACTTCAATAATGGCCCAGCCGGTGATCTTCTATATAGGTCTTCTCCTATCATTGCATACCTTTTGGACTGTTCCAAAATAGATTTGGCTGCTGTTTTTTCTTCGGGAAGAGAACCATTTTTTAAGTAGGTTGCTATTGGATCCATCCAGCTTGCTCCCATGCTCTGAATGAGGTTGACAGTCACTTCCTCCACCTCTATCATTGGTTGAGATCTCTGCATGAACGTGATAGTTTTAGTTGAATTTTCTTCTGTTGTCGTTGCCAGGTAAGCCAAGGCATCAACATGTCGATTCTCTCCCCTAAACAGATGCACGATTTCTACCTTTGAAAATTTGGTCACACTCTTCTTCAATGCCTCCAAGTACAGTGTCATCTTCCCAGTTAGAGCTCTATATGCCCCGTTGAACTGTTCCACCACCAGCTTTGAGTCCGTGAAAACCGTTACCTCTTTTGCCTCTAGCTTCAGTAACACTTCCAAGCCTTTTAGTACTGCCTCGTACTCTGTTTCATTATTGGTAGCCGAAAAAGCTAAGTTTTCTGCGATCTCAATCTTGGTGCCCTCTGGCGTTACCACTACTATCCCGATTGCCGATCTCCCTTTATTTACTGACCCATCTGTGAACACCTTCCATCCCTTCACGTTTTTCCACCCGGCATCCTGAGTTTTCTAGGGTCTCTAGCTGTTCCTCCCCTTGCGTTTCTGTATCCCAAGTTGCGTCTTCCACTGCGAAATCTGCCAAGAAGTCTGCTAGTACCTGGGATTTTTCCGCCTTCTTTGGTTCATACTGAATGTGATACTTACTCAGCGAAACTGCCCATTTCTCCATTCTTCCAGAACGCTCGAGCTTAGGCATCACTTGATTCAGTGCGAGGTTTGTAACCACTGTGAGACTATAGGCTTCAAAATAAGTTCTTAACCTTTGTGCCGCAAAGAGTAAGGTGAGTGCATACTTCTCAACTCTTGAGTACCTTGTTTCTGGGGAAGTCATCTTTTTGCTGAGGAAATAGACCGGGTTCTCCTTTGCGGCCTCTCTTCTAGTTAGGACTGCACTGACTGCAATGTCGGACACTGCTAGGTAGACATAGAGTGTTTCCCCTGGTGATGGCTTTGATAGAACTGGTGGCCTACTCAAGTATTCTTTCGACTTCTGGAAAGTTTTTTCGCATTCACCTTGATATGAATCGTCCCAACGCCGTGATTCGACTGGCTAGTACCTGCATTTCTTTCTGTGTCCTTGGTGATGCCATATCTGTGAGTGCCCTGATCTGCTCATGACTGACCTCTATCCCTCTCTTGGTAACAATGTAACCAAGGAACTTTCCCGACTGTACTCCGAACGTGCATTTTTCTGGATTGAGCTTCATGTTAAATTGACGCAATGTTTGGAAGGTTTCCCCCAGGTCTTTCAGATGGTCATCCGGCTCCTTGGACTTGACCAACATGTCGTCGATGTATACTTCTACCGTCTTCTTCAGCTGGTTTTCGAACATCATCTCTACTAGCCTCTGGTAAGTGGCACCTGGATTCTTCAAGCCATGGCATTTTGGTATAACATAATGTTTTCTTACCAGCATAGAAGGCGGTTTTCTCTTGATTTGGACCATAAAGTGGGATCTGGTTGTAACCGGAATAGCCATCCATGAACGACAGTAATCCAAAGCCTGCTGTTCTGTCCACGAGCTCATCTACCCTTGGCATGACGTATCTATCTTTGGGGCATGCTTTGTTTAAGTTTGTGAAGTCTATGCAAATCCAAACCTTTCCATTCTTCTTAGGTACTGCTACTATGTTACCTACCCAGTCTGGATACTGAACTTCTCTTGTTATCCAGCTACCTCTATTTTTTCAATTTCCTTTTGTACTGCCTCTGCCAGTATAGGTTTCATAGTTCTCACCTTCTGTGCAACTGGTTTGAAATTTGGATCGACGTTTAACTTGTGACATGCTACATCTGGATTGATCCTTGTCATATCGTTCATAGACCAAGCAAACACATCTACATTAACTTTCAAGAACTGCAAAAGATCATGTCTCACCTTCGGATCCAAACTGGTTCCCATGTAGGTGATCTGTTGACCCCCTACTTCATTGAGGTTGACGGGTTCAGTTTATTCTTCTGTCTTTAAAGCTTCACGTGAGAACCCGTCATCCTCCTAATGTCGTTGCTATGCAGTGACAGATGACGGCCCGATACCTGTTGTGCCTTGCCTCATGCTTTTGACTGTTGTTATCTTCAAATTCTTGGCCATAGCTTGATTACTCCTTATCTCATATTGCCCGTCTTCAGTCGGGAAATGGATTTTTCTGGTAGTAACTTGACGGAATTGCCTTCATTAGATGAATCCACTTTCTCCCCAAGATTGCATTGTACTCTGTTGGCGCATCTATGACCACAAACCTTGACATGACAGTTCTGGTGTGTGCTGTAACCAGTAAAACTATCTCTCCCACTGGCTGTACTGCTCCTCCATTGAATCCGTAAATGTCTCCAGGTGAATTCGCCAAGCTGCTTCTTTCTAGTTTCAATTGATCCAAGCCCCTAGTGAACAAAACATCTACTTCACTTCCACAACCTACTAGCACTTTGGTGACATTCCAATTTCCAATGAGTATGGAAATGACCAGTGGGTCACTGTGTGGCGTGACTACTCCTTTGAGGTCTTCCTCTGAAAACCCGATCGGATCATTCTGATGCACTGGCCTGTCGTTTCTCATGACTGGCACAACTCCTACTGTTTGCAGGTCTTCTCTTATCTCCATCACTTTTCGTATCTTCCTCCTGACCTCTTTTATGGACTCTCTAGCTCCTTCTAAGATCATGTTAACGGTCCCTCTGACCTGTATTTCTGCTTTGGCTTCCTCCCTGTTCTTTTCCACTATAAATTCTCTTAAATGGCCCTCCTCAATCCATTTCCAGATCAATGATTTGAACTCATAGCAATCCCCAGTAGGGTGGTTGTAAGTCTGATGATACTCACAGAAAGGCTTTCCCCTAACCGTCCTGCATCTTACCGACGGCTCCTGGAAGTACTTCCTTCCTCTTATTCTCTTCAAGATTTGATCAAGCGACAAGGTGAGTTGCGGGAGTGGTTTCGGTGGTGTCAGCTTTCTTGGCGAAGTATCTCTATCCTCCCTCCTTTCTCTTTTGTCCTGACCTCTCGATCCATCTCTGTTTCTCCTGCTGCCGGAATCTCTTGGTGGTGTATCACTTCGTGAGCTAGCTTCTCATTTCTTTCTTTTATCCACTGTGTTAACGGTAGCCGACAACACCTTGGGAGCTCTCCGTGATGCTATATCTTCTAGTCTGATGTACTTTTCTGTCTTCTGAAAAAAGTTCATCTAAAGTCGCCATCCGTGATGACACAATTGAGTCGTAAGCCGGAGATTTCTTACTTATGCCTTTCTGAAATGCTACCACCGCTGTTCTTTCATCTACTCCGCCATCTGTTCTTAAAATCTCATTTTTGAAGTTAGTAACAAATTTCCTAAGAGACTCACCTGGGGCTTGTTCCAAATCAAACAATGACGCTATATCTGCAGCCTGCCTCTTCTGATGAATATAGTGTTTCACAAACATCTCACTTAACTGAGCAAAGCTTGACACACTCCCTGGTGATAAACTGAGATACAAATCTGTAGCGTTGTCCTTCAGACTGCTGGGAAATAATCGACACCACATCCCGTCATACTGACTACCTTCCCAAGCCGCCATCTTTTGCTTGAAGTTGTTCAAGTGCTGCATATGGTCAGTTGTTCCGTCATACTCATTGAACTTAGGGGGTTGAAACTTACTTGGGAACCCATGACGATAGCACACTTCAGCTAATGGTCTCTTGCCCAACCTCTCCAAGTCTTGAGTCACCTCTACGCTTTTTCCTTTGGTCTGCGCCTTCATGTCCTCTTGGACCTTGCATATCATATCGAAAAGCCTGGTGTACGGATCAGCCGCCGGAATCTCTTCATCGTTCACCCCTTCTTTTCGATTCCCTTCACGAGCTCTTACTCCTGATTCACCTGATCCTTCTTCTTCATTCACCCTTGGGCCTGGAATCCGATGCCTTGTTCCTCGTTCCCCTTCTCCTGGTGTTACTCCTTCCCTAGGTCTCCATAGGTTTTCATTTCTGACCGCCTCATTCTCTCCCTCCTGGAGGTTTTGACGTTCCATCTCCTCCATTCTTCCTAGTTGCTCCCTCAGCCTTAAGTTTTCTTCCCTCAACCTGCTTGTCTCATCTTCTCCTTCCTGGAGGGGTTGAGGATGGCCAACCTGAGGAGCTCCTCCACGAGCTGCACCTCCAGGATATGTGGACGATCTAGTTTGTGTCACCATCGTTCTCTGTTCGTTTCCCTCAACCTTTTTCTCAATACCCTAGATCTAGAAGCCCTTCTTCTAGCGCCAAATGTAAGCCCTTTTTCTTGATGAGCTTTGCTATGATCCAAAGGTTTGAGCTTGCTGTATTCTTTAGCTGCTTCACTCCTTGTACCTGAAAAGACCACCGGATAATGACCGGTGGATAAAGCTCCAACGATCAAGTCAGTAAGATGGCTAGGTTTGGAAACAAGTTATAATCGGAATGAACAGTTACCTTATGCGAACCCTAACGTCTTTCTTATATAGCGGTACTCACCGCCTTCCTTCAACCGTAGGATCTCTCTATGCATCCTATGGTTCTCCCATCTCCTACGTGTTTCATTTTCCATCACATGCTATGGGGTAAATGCTTGACAGCCAGGCATCACGTGTTTTATCCGTGACACTCCAGAATGTTCCAAGTTATTATCAGGTAGTTCTTGGTTCTTCTTCCCTTGGCATTCCTCACATCCTGCATACGCCACCTGCCATGGTACTTACAGATATGATGTTGAAGTGTAGAAGCTTCTGATTGCTTCAAATGCCAGTGTATGCGGAAAAACACAACTTGTACACCAACTTTCTCCCTTTCCTCGCCGTGACTTGCACCTTCAATTCTCAGCTCTGCGGTTTTGGAGTTCTAACCAGTTTTAAAAATACGTGAGCTCAAAGTTTTGACCAGTACAAAAAATGCATGAGCACATTAGGCTATAGCGTATGATTTCCGTTCCTTTGTCAGATTAATTTTTTTGGGGCTTCAGTACATCTACCTTGTAGATGATAAGTTCTCTGAATTACTTATTTGTCCCTTATTAACCAAAGTAAACATTCCAGAGGAAGCAATTAACTATACCAATGAACAAAGCTATGTGACATTTGTTTTTTCTCTTTCATTGATCTATATCAGTAAAGCTAGTATATGCATGATGTACTTCAGTACCTTAAGATCAAACAAAATTAAGGGTCTGTTTGATTGGTCGTGGAAAAAAAATTTCACGTCAAACATAACCCCCAAAATTCCCAGATACCTGTTTGATTGGTAAAGTTGGGTCGCGTAAAAATTCCATGATAAAAATGTTTCTCACGAACTTTCCTTGACCCACCCCTAAAAAAAAATTCCCAAACTTGTAGGGGAATATTTTTATTGTCTAATCAAACAACCAAAATCTTTCCAACATAAAATTTTCCCCCATTTTTGATGTCCAATCAAACAACCTATTAGTGGGTATTATTTTACAAGTAACTATTGTGAAGGACACCAATCATGTTTTTCTTGGTGAGAAGGACAATCTCTTTTGAGTCAACCCTCCATAAGGACAATCTCTTTGAAAGTCATGGTTGAAAAGGATATGCAGTTTTTGTTGACGTGTTGAAAAGGACAAAGACTTGTGATTTTAGGTAGAATCATAGTGTCAAAATTTTGTGCAATTCCGACTTTGCCTTTTCCCACTGGGGTTAATCACTCCCTACCTAGGTTATAGTGTTTTGTGAAAAAAAAAATTCTTATATATGATTCGACCTAAAATCATACTATGATTATGGTGGGTATTTTTGTCCAGAATTTGTTGACTTCAAAGCCCTTTTCAATAAGAAACCATATGTTTTTGTCCTTTTGAATAAGTCTCCCATTATTTTATGTGAGAATATTTTTAACTATAAAAATTCCCACTAGTAATTATTCCCACCAAAGTAAACTATAAAAATTCCCACTAGTAATTATTCCCACCAATCAAACACACCCTAAGACTTGATTTATCAATCAATTAGATTGTTCATTTGCAAATTCTCATGAATTACATCATTTGTGTAGGAGCCATTTGTAAACATTCCAGAGGAAGCAATTCGCGAGGCTCTCAAAGTTGTTCTAGGTATTTAACATTTAAAGTCTTTCCTTCATTAGTTTAAATTGTTTTTTATATTCTGAAATTTACACTACTTCTCACTGTGCAGAT
This sequence comes from Aquilegia eximia, assembly GCA_023053565.1. Taxonomy (NCBI): domain Eukaryota; kingdom Viridiplantae; phylum Streptophyta; class Magnoliopsida; order Ranunculales; family Ranunculaceae; genus Aquilegia; species Aquilegia eximia. Next base: position 25,712,864 of record JALIGU010000001.1, read on the forward strand.
ATTAGGAACCACCCACTATTAATTCATTGTAAACGAGGAAAGGTACATACATCAAATATATCCAAATTCATATGACAGTTTTTGGATTTTATTTAGTTATTCAAGGTGTATATTCCATTTGTTTGTGTTCAGCATCGCACAGGTTTGAAAAGTCCCACGATGACGTCAAGAAAGACTAGAGGGGGGTGAATAGTCCAATAAAAATTATCTTGGTCAAGTGACAAATTATACAGGAAAGGAACATACTTAACACAAGATAAATAAACAAAACAAGAATAACCCTCACCCAGAAAAAACTAAACTAGGCCAACACTAGTCTCAGTCCAACAAGGTCCAGTTAACTGGAGTCCAGTCGACTCTGCCTCGTCAGACAGAAAGGGCAAATTCCAGATTAGAAAGAACAAACAAGAAGGAGAAGATGAGAGTAAGAAGAAATATTGGTATGATTAAGAATTAAAGATTAAAGATTAAATGCTTAAAGGTGAAGTCTTTGTGTGATTGACCCAACCCCACAACTACACAAACAACCGACAACAAGAAATGTGAGTGTGTGCTTAATCTTAAAGCATTAATATGATGGAATGGTAGAGAGAAAGTAAAGAGCAAGCAAACCACACAAGACACTTGGTTTATAGTGGTTCGGCAAAGATGCCTACGTCCACTCTTCAATGAGGCTTTCTTAGCCTTTAGAAACTTCAAGCAAAGCAAGATAGTCACACATAGTACACCACTTCTTCACCACAAGCACTTCTTGTTGAATCTCTAATGAATCCCTCAACCTTGAATATTGTAGAGATACCTAACCTCTAACCTAGCCTACTAGGATTTCTTCTCACAAATCATTTTAACAAAGTGGGTTTTGTTTCCCTTAATGATTCCTCTCAAAGGATGAATAGAGAAAGAAATTTAAAAGCACTCAGGGTTGGTTTATAGAACACCAACTACAATAACTCTCACTTTCATAGATAATGAAGCATTCAATGAAGTGAGTGAAGTTAATTCGATTGAATGGGATGGATTTCAATGAAGCTCTTCACTTAGGGTTTATCACTTGGCCTTTTCTTGCTTGATATACTCCATAAAGTGCAATAGATCCGTTGGTCAAACCTGTGTTGACTAGATCTGAAAACTTTAGTGGATCTGGGTTAGGGTCGGGTCATAAACCACTTGCTGGAGAACCAAGTCCAGTCGACTGGAACAAAGAAACCTGGAAGTTCTGAATAGTCTTCATTTGCATAGTCTTCAAGTCTTCAGCTCTTCATGTTCTCCAAGACACAAGATATACTTACAGAACTTGTTACAAACTCTTTTAGGGATTACATGTGTTTTTACAATATTACCCTTTGTCATAATACACAACACAAAAACATAGCTTTACAAGGTTGTTTGGTTGGATGCCTAAGGAAATTGCAAAAGTGGTGCTTTTCTTCGGTGTTTGATGAATATCAGCGCTTTGCTACTCACAAAGCTAGGATTTCAGATCTGAGGTTTATGGAGATGTTTGATGTTTCGAACTTGAGGCACTTGCCTGCTTCTTTTAAGCAGACATGATAATTGAGGGGAATCAGAATCAGAGTTCGTTTTACTGATACTATGTGGAAAATGGTAAGTTCCGAGAAGTGAGTGACGTTAAAAGGATTAAAGAGTGACCACTTTTGTCTGTTACGGCTGAGGATAAATGTCTGAGGATAAAAATGATCATTATTATTATTTCTTCTAATTTGATGCTTTTAGTGAAGAGTATCTTCTGCCTATACCGCAAAATAAAGATTTCTTTGCGGTTATTTCATAATTGATTTCTCGTTCTCAGTTTCATTTGAAATATCCTGTAATGTATGGATTATAAGGTTCTTATTTGTTATTGAATGTTTATGTCGAGATGGTGAAATTTATTACAGAACATTGCTGTATTTTGTTTATTTTTTATGTAAAAAAAAAGAAAGAAAATTTTATTGATATATGAAGGAATTATACAAAAGTAGAGGACAAGCGTGCTTCATTAGAGTATGCATCTACAATGCTCTTTCGCTAGCTTTGTGAGCCAAAGAGACCATCATTGGAGTATATATTGTAGAGGAATATAGCAGCCCAACTACTCACATGTAGCAGCAACTACCTGTAGTTACAGCCTTACAGGCAATGAGGCAACCTCAATTTTGCCATATATTCTTTGTTGGGTAGAAATAAATATGCATCTTACAATAAACTTTCTAACCTAAAGACTGGAACGACCTAGGGCATAGTAAGAGTTGAACAAAATTTGGTTGATGTTGGGCTGGTTAAGCGTTCTAATTAGCTGGTTTGTTGAATTTATTAAATTTTGAATCAGCAATGTGATCGAACTGGTTAGACTACTAACCTAGCGCTTCAATTAGAACACTAACCTGAAACCGACATTCGGTTGTTTGACATTATTTTGTGACTTAGTGCGTCCGAGGTTATCTCGCATTGATCTCATTATTAGGAACACCTTGATGTGTGAACGTCATCCAGAGTATTCTTTCTCTCATCTCAAGTCTGTCAGTTTGTTGTTTGGTACAGTACGTACGTACCTAGTTAGGATGTACGTACGTACCTAGTTAGGATGTACGTACGTACCTAGTTAGGATGTACGTACGTACCTAGTTAGGATGTACGTACGTAGGGTTGGGCAGATCTTTTATTTTTGGTTAGGACGTACGTACGTCCTGTTCAACAGATCGCTTTCTCGTTCAAGGACGTACGTACCTAGTTAGGGCGTACGTACGTCGTCGTGTATTTTTCATGTTCGGCCCATTTTCTCTCTCTTCCAAAACCCTAACTATATATTGTTTTTCAACCAAAGAACAAACTAGTTCTTTGGCCGTCCAATTGGAGTCGTCTTCTTGAGTTTGTTTAGGGTTGTGTTTTGGTGATTGAACTCATTATTCCCTCTTCATTCATCTTCTTCTTCCTTATTGAATATTGAGATCAGCTTCGAGTCTTCTTGTGTGTTCATCAAGAAGTCGAGTATCCTTGTGTGTTCATTAAGGAACTCTGGTGTAAGCTTGTTACATAGATCGGCTTCGAGTGTTCTTGTGTGTTCATCAAGAAGTCGAGTGTCTTGTGTGTACATCAAGGTATGTTGGTGAAGTCAAGGTGTTGGAGATAACCAGTAGTGTCAACTCGCAGTGATTGCAGGTAGTTGATAGGTTTGTACATCTATTTTCATCTAGTGGATTTATTTGTTGTCGCGAGGACAACCGTGGACGTTTCCCATATTGGGTTTTACCACGTTAAAAATATCGTGTGTTCTTTAATTGTTTAATGCTTTATTCTTGTTTGTGTTAGTATCATATTGCACATATTGTGTTTCAATTGGTATCAGAGCAAGGGCGCTTGTTATGGAGCGTAATGGCTCACGCGTAGATCCTATGAGTGCAATAATGGTTCATGAGTCTGTTTATAATATTTTTATTTCTAAATCGTCTAAATCCACAAAACCAAAATCTTATTTTGAAAAGGTTTATAATTTGTATGTTGTTAGCAATAGTGATTGGGCTATTCTTTACAGGCTTTCTGCAAAAGAATGTGAAAGGTTACAAAAAGCTAATATTGATTTGCGGAAAAAGTTCAGTAAAGTTAATTGTAATTTGTCTACTATTTCTGATAATTTTTGTTTTGAAGATATTGGTGTTTTGCAGACTAAGGTTGATTCTCTAGAACAACGACTCGGACATTGTGCAGAAGACTATATGCTTCAAGGGGAAGTTTATGAATCCAAAATTGAAAATTTGGAAAAGGCTAATTTTTCTTTCCAGGATAAAGTTGAGACTCTTGAAAAACAAATTTCTTATGCTGCAGATGATGCAATTTCTATTTCTCAATTATTTGAAAAAGAAAAACTTGACTTGTTATGTAAAATTGCAGCTTTAGAGAAGGCCAATCAGGAGGTTGACGAGAAATACAAATCTCTATTGGTGGAGTATGAGGTAAAAATGAACGATTTTATGCCAACTCAACTAAAATTGAAGGTTTTGGACAAAACTAGATTTAACTTTCTTATTGCTTGTTCTAGTAGTCCATCTGGTGTGACTACTTCTGTAAAATCTAGTTTGCCCGCTCTTTTGCCTACCCCGCCTATTGAAACTAGACTTAATACTAATAGTTTTCAGCATGTTTCTCGCACAAAGTTTAAGTCTAAAGCTAATGATAAGGTTGCTTTTGCTGGTAAGCCATCTTGTTCTAATAGGGGAGGTACGGGTTTCGTTAAGGCACAATGTTATAAACCAAATAGTGACATACATGGTTTACCCACCACTACTACATCTTCTTATAAGACTTGTTTGAGAAAATCTAATACTTTTCATTATTCTTATTGTGGTAGAGATGGTCATTTGGATATCTTTTGTTGGGATTTTAATCAACATGTTACATCCTACTCTCGTGTTCCTCATTGTTATAATCATGTTGATTCTTATGTTCCTTCTTGTGCATTTTCTAGACCTTGGGCTTCTAATGCTTCTTCTCATAGGTTTAAGAAAAACAGGTACTCCAACAAAAGGAAGTCAAAGACTAAGGTGGAATTAGTTAAGGACAAGTCTATTGCAAAGCTTGTTAAGGGGAAATCTCATATCTTTTCAACTCCCAAGGTGTGCACGCCTAGTGTTAAACAAGTATGGGTAAGAAAAGATAAGTTGAAGGTTTTTCTAGACTTGCAAAAGTCTGGTGGTGTCCCATATTTGGGAGGATGTAGTTTGTTTTTAGCCTTGTGTTATTTTAATTGCATATTTTTCTAACCACATAGGTTATTTGCTTGGTGTTTTTGTCTTTCTGTTTATGCATGCTTTGTTTGTTTGAGTTAAATATCATGCTATTTAAAAAAAAAAAAAAAAAAAAAAAAGGTTGCTGGTGTTCTTTTACCTTTTTTTCTCTTTCATTATTCCATGTATGTGTTGTTGGATGCATTTTTCTGAGATATTAGTTTAATTCAATTGTCTTAAATAAGTTGGAATATGTTTGGGCGTTTTCTCTTTCTGAACTGTAAGTATGTTTTGGTATGTATCATTCATTTTTCCTCGTTTGTTTGCACAATACACGACATGCTTGCATAATGGGAGTTTTTGGAAACCACTTACATATTCTTTGAGCTCATAGAACTTCTCTATCTCTCAAGTATTTATGTTAACTTGAGCTATCTTTCTTCTGTTTTGGTTAATAACATCTTGTTGTATTGAACTTTCTTATCTTCCTCTTACAACTCTTGTTAGTGGTCAATGACTCACTTTATCCCCAGCCATTTGATTGTCTTAAGAGCAATGTCAGTTGGCTAAGAACCCGTTGGGGTTGTGAGGGTCATGCTCTGACGGATGCACTCAAGAGATGTTAGTTCTTGTGTTGCACATTATCATGGTGTTGCATTTCTTGAGTTTGTGTTTGTCAAAAAGATGTAGGCTACACCCTACCCTCGTGTAATTGAAAAGATGGAGGCAAAAGTCCCTCCCACACGGGAATGACATTGAAAGATGTAGACTAAACTCCACCACATGCGGCAAAATGATAATCCAAGCATATGTTCGTTGTTTTTATGTAAGGCATACAAAGTTTATATTCCTTTGCCTTTTGGATATCTTGGTTTTTGTTTGAAAGATCATATTTATATTCGTTTGTCTTCTACTCATAGTGTTTGTTTCAAAGGGGATTGAAGTTTGTTTCTTCTAAGCTCACTTGCTAATTGCATGTCTCTTGTTGATGGTTATATGGTCTAGGTCTTCAAAGGGTGTGTTCTAGTGGTGAACTTTCTCTCTCTTTATGCATATTGCATTGCATCTACACACACCGAGGTTTAGTTTATGATCCACTTCAATTCTCTTTGTTGTTCAATCTTTTATTTATCCCAATATATTACCTCTTATTTTTATACAGATTGGGATTGGCTACTGTTTTTAGAATTTCATGATGTGTTCCTCTTCACTTCTATGGTACATATTTTCTTTGTTTTTTTTTATCTTCTTGTTAAGGCTTGTGAAGTTGTTTTAGTTGAGGATTTCTTTTTCATGTTTTGGAGTTGGTCATGATGTTTTTCAATCAATCCTTGTGGTTTTTCTGTCTAATTCTCTGTGGTCATAAATGCATTTAAAAAAAACAATTGCAGTTTTATCTAGTCTGGCGTACGAACGTCGTTAGAGGGTACGTACGTTCAATAGGTAGATCTTTTTTTTTTTTTTTTTTTACCAAAGCGTACATACGTTGTTAGGTGGTACGTACGCAATAGCAGCAGTTGGCCAAAATCGTTTGTTTCAAGCCCATTGATTCAAACCAAAAGCCAATTACTTCAATTAAAATGTGTCTTAGATTATTCTAGGCACGTACATGGTGAGTTATTAGGCTTCCGTAACTGTTTTGTGTTTAGGTTTCTCTTCAAATCCTCCTATTCTTCTTTTGATTCTTGTTTTTTCTTTCCCCGAGTCCTCTTGTCTGAATTTTTCATCTCTTAAGTTCAAACAATTTTCGTTGGTTGGGTTTATCTTCTTGTATGCTTGTTGTTTTAGCATTAGTTGTTGCTACCACCACTTAGACTGTTCTTTTCTACTGTATGGAGTTGTTTGATGATACTCTAGTATTTCAATCTCTACTTCTTCCTCTTAATTGCCATTCGTTGTGATGTTGGTTCTTCACTTTCATTTTCAAGCATTACTTGTCTTTCTCTATGGTTTGTGTCTGTTTCCAGCAGGTTCATGGACAATGTGCGTGTCGTCAATTTTATTTTCCTCTTCGTAACATTGCAAGCAGATGTTCTTGCTGAAAGTGCTTATGGTTTACTCTAGTTTGGTTCCATTCTTTGGTAATTCTTTTCAGTCGGTTTCATTGAAGTACTAAGGTCAGATTGTTAGTATTATTTGATTTTAAACTCCATGCTTTCTATTTTTGTCATTGGATCACATCTGTTTGATGTGGTTTCTCAAGGTAATGGTTCTCAATTTATTTTAAGATGGCTACAAAGTATGCATAAGCATGTTTTAATGTTGATATCATGTTATTGGTGTATTCATTTGTCATGGTTTATACTGATTCATGTTTTCTCATGGGTTCTCATCATATTTTTCTATGTTGGGATAATATTCTTGAATTACCTTGTTGGCTAGCTGGTGTTTGATTAAATGCTTATGAGACTTGCCTATACTCTTATTGTTGCTTCTTGTGTCTGGTTGATCCTATTTTCTCTTACAATGGATTTGATTAGATGTGTTCTTGCTAGTCTTCGGCAATAATCCTCCTGCAATGGTTTTGCATTACCACTGTTCTACTTTGGGATGCATATGTTCGGTTTGGTAAAAAAAAAAAAAAAAAAAGTCTACTAGCATCGATTATTGCAGATGGTCATCTATTGTTAGCAATCCTCTTCTGTTGGTAATTTTTTTTTATTCTTGTTGTTACCCTCATATTCTGGTTATTCTTGTTCGTTTTTGTTCTTGTTGCACCTTCTTTGGACAGTATCAACATAAGCAAGACTGGACAGTCTGTAGCAGAACAGTCATAACTTTGTGCTGGGTAATCAAAATAGTGTTCCATTTTTTATTTTTTATTTTTTTGGACAGAAGACTCTCTAAGCTTTCTGACAATGTATGGCATGTCATCAGAGTCTTAGTATTCTGGCGGGAAATTATCTCTGAAGTTGGATTGCTGCTTTGTGATTTGGTGACATCGATAATCCTTACTCATTCTTCATGTATGTCCAAATGGTTGGTGTTGCGGGCTTCTTCTTCTCTAAGAAATGGACCTCATTTCTTCTATTTCTTGATTATTGTGATGAGGCATGTTTGGGTGATGGTGTTTTCACAAATAAGGCATTTTTCTATGAGTTTGGTGATTGCTTATCTTGTTTGACATATGTTGAACTAATATTTTGTTTTCACTAGGGTAGGCTTATGTTTTTTTTTTCCTTTTATGTCTCTATTCCATCGTGTTTGGGATAATATTTTCTTCTATTTGTTTATGAGATTCTCTAATTCTTCTTTGTGGTTGAATGAGTTGTTTCAGGAACATGTACAGATTGAATTTCTCCATGGATTCTCAATAGATTTTCTTATACTTTACATATTTCATCCTGCAGATACTCATATTTCTGTAGTTTTGTCATGGGTTTGTGTTCACTCCTTTTGAGTGTTTGGTATCTTTGGTCTTAGCTTCTCTCTCTATTTGATTTCTTGTCTATCATGTTGTTTTATCTCCTTTGGGAGATATAGTACTGCCTGGTTAGTGTTATGGTTATTGTATGCTTATCTCTTGTGTGGTTGTCCAAGATTTATCTATCTCATCTTGTCTTTCTTCTCTATTGTCCTTATGCTATCTCATTCTTGTATGTGGAGGTTTTGTATTACAAAGACATCATACTCTTTTTTCTTTGTTTTTACTATACTTCTTATCCTCCCCACCTAGATGGTGTTTGGTTAATGTTTGTTTTGGCTTTGGTGATTACTTGGCTATTTGCGACTTCAAAAGGAGTGATATGATTCCTAGTTATTCTTCCCGGTTATTGCGGCTACTTCTCTAGTGTTAGCATGGTTTGTTTATACTTTGTGGAAAATGATGTTTGGGGATATGTGGTACTCACTGGGCTTTATTGACTCTTTTCAGGATATTGTTGGATGTGTCTAGTATGCATGGTTTCTCTATTCTCTTTCATATCTCATACTAACTATTGTTTATCTCTTCTTCTTTCTCTTTTCCCATATTTTTTTTTCTTGCACATTTCTCACAAGTTTGACTATTTTGTTCTTGGTCATTATTGTTAGTTGCCGATTTTATTGGGTATGTGGACATGGATTGATCAGGATATCTATTTCCTTGGTATTGGTATTTGTCTACTACAACCATTTTTAATGTTTTTGTGTGATTGGATCGACTATAGGTGTTTATGGTTGGTTATTTAAAGTGACATTCTAGTGAATCATTTGTTCCGATTGATGGTGTTCTGACCCTTTCTTCTATATATTGGTTTCTCTTGGTTTCTATCAGGGATTCATGTTATGTTTTCTTTTCTTCCCTCTGTTACCTATATAAGTATCCAGTGTCTTTTCACTATCTCCTTCTTATTTCGTTTTGGTTCTTATCTAATCTCCTTTCTTGTGTCTATCTTGGTACTCTTTGTTCTTTATTTATATGCCTAGATGTCTCTCATGTCTTTTCGTTTTGTGTGTCATGGATTCCAGATTTATGGTATGGTTTCCTCTCTTCTTTTATTCTTTGGTTCATTTTACTTTATGTCTTTACATAATTTGTGACAAAAGGGGGAGACTTATGACTCTAATACTAACATTTTTCTCTTCTCTGTTAGTGTATTTTTGGGTCATATTTCAGGTATGCTACAAGTATGTGGGAGTGAACGTGTTGATGATTAGAGGATGTACAGTTATGGGGGAGCTCGAGTATTAAAATTTAGAGTTCATGAAGTATGGGGGAGTTGTTCTACAAGCTTCCATTATTTCACTAATTGGTTCAGAATTTTTCTTGGTTCCGTCTCATCTCTGATGATCAAAGCTTCTTACTCGAGTTGAATATCAAGTGATGGTGACTTGGTACGTTTTGAGTGTGAGTGTTCTTGTAGGCATATATTATAAATGCCATTGGTTTGGGTTTGTAAGCACATATTATAAGTGCTTTTAGAGTCATAGGTTTTTGTCACAAAATAAATGTCAAAGGGGGAAATTGAAACCGACATTCGGTTATTTGACATTATTTTGTGACTTGGTGTGTCCGAGGTTATCTCGCATTGATCTCATTATTAGGAATACCTTGATGTGTGAGCGTCGTTCCGAGTATTCTTTCTCTCATCTCAAGTCTGTCAGTTTGTTGTTTGGTACAGTACGTACGTACCTAGTTAGGACGTACGTACGTAGGGTTGGGCAAATCTTTTATTTTTGGTTAGGACGTATGTACCTAGTTAGGACGTACGTACGTCCTGTTCAACAGATCACTTTCTCGTTCAGGGACGTACGTACCTAGTTAGGGCGTACGTACGTCGTCGTGTATTTTTCATGTTTCGGCCCATTTTCTCTCTTTTCCAAAACCCTAACTATATATTGTTTTTCAACCAAAGAACAAACTAGTTTTTTAGCCGTCCAATTGGAGTCTTCTTCTTGAGTTTGTTTAGGGTTGTGTTATGGTGATTGAACTCATTCTTCCCTCTCCATTCATCTTCTTCTTCCTTATTGAATATTGAGATCAGCTTCGAGTCTTCTTGTGTGTTCATCAAGAAGTCGAGTATCCTTGTGTGTTCATCAAGGAACTCTGGTGTAAGTTTGTTACATAGATCGGCTTCGAGTCTTCTTGTGTGTTCATCAAGAAGTCGAGTGTCTTGTGCGTACATCAAGGTACTCTGGTGAAGTCAAGGTGTTCGAGATAACCAGTAGTGTCAACTCGCAGTGATTGCAGGTAGTTGATATGTTTGTACATCTCTTTTCATCTAGTGGATTTATTTGTTGTCGCGAGGACAACCGTGGACGTTTCCCATATTGGGTTTTACCACGTTAAAAATATCGTGTGTTCTTTAATTGTTTACTGCTTTATTCTTGTTTGTTTTAGTATCATATTGCACATATTGGGTTTTCATAACCAAGCGCTTCAGTAATCAAATTGATTGAGACATGTTTCAAACATCTTCATTTGACTGACCGTAGGCGTAGGGAGGTCTTTGTGGGGGTTAAAAAAACCAAATGTCTTAAACGTGTGTGTTTATCTGTTTTTGTTGTTAAAGTATTAACCTGCAACCAATAGAAGAAGGATAATAACTAGATGGTTGAGGCACAGAACTAGGTTGCTCTCTTTAAGGTTGTTTCGCGCCTCTCGGTCTTCTCACTAAATGCAGAAGATGATGTGCAACCTCTAGGTTACAACAACCAAGGAGAAAAAAATTCTTTTACTTCTCTGCACAAAACTTAAAAGAACACATAGAGACTAGCTTACACAACCAATTGTTTTTCTGATATGTAATACTCAAAGAAGAAGATAATTAAAACAATTGTTTGGGCGACTTTAAATAGATTGAAAAACGAGTAGAACGTTGTGAAACTGTTTAGCAAAATCTAAAGGATATATATGCGCACAAAACTGAAGTGGATAAATCACAAATCAATTGAATTAAAACTTGCTGAATATATTTGAGACCAAGTCAAATTCTAAATCAAATTAATCCAGTACTCCAGAGTTTGTTAAAATACCATAACAATCTTCCCTTCATCTTTTCACTCTCTTCTTTCCTTCATTGTCTTCTTCTCTCCACCACCTTCTCGTGATTTTGCTTCCTGTAGCTTTTCACTATTAGTCTCATACACAATATTGAGTATTCCCTCTTCTCCTACTTCCGTCCCCTGTAGTTTTTTCAGCTTTAGTCCTTCTATTACCAGGTATTCTATTTATAACATTATGGGCATGTCTGATAGCAAGGTGGGCTAATTCTGGTCAAAGGTGTATTTTCTTATGAACAATGCCATGGGAAAACAAGGGAGAATACACCCATGGGAAAAATAAGAGGTTTGACCAAAATTAGCCCACTATGGGTATTTGATATACAGTGGGAAAATAGCTATTTTCTTGTCATTTTCTACCATTTTCCCACCAAGTGTATGATAGCATGAGAAATTGTCACGTCATGTCTTACATAAGATGTTTCACTTGATGACATGACAAAGAAATAATGATTGTATGATGTGACATTTTTTCACTAATTATCTGTTTGATAACAATTTTTTTGTTCATGATCTTGTAAGATATGGTGAAGTCCTAAAAATGATTTTGCCAAGTCCAATTGTGTTTGTATGTTCATACATGATTTAACCTACCACAAACAAATTGTGTAACACAGAAATTTATACAACTTATCAATATGTCCAAAATGCTATAATAACCAACAAGCTAAAATGAGCGCTTATAAATTGACAGAAAGCGCTTAAATTGACGCGTAACCAATTTTTTCGCCAAAAAACATGTAAGTTGACGCGTATGTTGCATCAATCTGTATATAGCATATAACTTCACTTGTGCATTGTATTAACCTATTTCTAGATCAATGCATTCATTAAGTCAGGTCGTTAGCAGACTTGACCAAAGGGGGGAGTTTTAGATCGGGGTGGCTGCACCTCGTTGAGATTTGAGATTGCCTACGTACTCTAGTTCGTGGGGATTGAACTTAGAGATCAAGCCATCGTAGTTCTGTTATGTAGAAGGTGAAGAGGCGAAGATCTTGGGATCTTGCAGATTCTCCGACATATTTATGGTGATGAAATATTCTCCAATGATTGAGTAATGGTTGTAATGATTGTATGACAGCTGGAGATATTATCTTCTGCGCCGAATTAGGGCATGTGCACATAGCCAGAACGTTGTTGATACTGTAGTCGTTCTGCTCTGGTCGAGTTATGAGTAGGTCGGTTGCATAGCGACCTGAAAGATTAATGACTGTGCCACGTGGCTGCTTTTTATTGGTTGGAGTATATAGTACCCCTACATAAGCCAGGGAAAAAAAAAACGGACCCAATTAAGGTGTGGAAATATAAGATTGGACCAGTTAGGGAACTAATGGTAAAATAGGCCCAACCGCTGATTTCCGTGTCTTATGGACTAGTTTACCCTTCGACTGATGCAAAGACTTGTTTGCATATCATAAACATATAAACATACTTATTTATACCAGTCACAATACAAATATAAAATGCAAAGACTTGTTTGCATACTTGCAAACAACAACATAAACCATAAAATGTAAATGCAAAGAATTGTTTGCATACTCGAAACAACGACAAGATAAACTAGAAAATGTAAAGACTTGTTTGCATCAGTGACAACACATAAAGATTAAATGCAAAAACTTGTTTGCATACTCGAAACAATGACATACCATAAAATGCAAACATTTGTTTGCATAAACCAGAAGGGTATTATCGGTAGTGAAAGGGCCGTTTTTACAATATCAACGTTAAATGGGTCTTTTCTTATTTTACAAATGCTTAATGAGGGCCAATTTTACAAACCGGGTCTTAGTTGGGCCAATTGTGTTTTATAGGTGCTTAATGAGGGCCTAGAACCATTTCCTTGTACATAAGCCCCCTCTTTTTAGGTCGATGGAAGAAGTCGGGCTGAAAAGACTTGGAACTCTGATCGATGTTGATTTGAAGTTTGCTTTTTTGAATTTGTGTACGTGGCAGTCATGCGTGATTGTTTCGTATCATCATTGCGCCTTTACGGGGAAGTGGAGAAGTTTCCTCGAGCAGTTACCCGTAAAGTTATGACCACTGACGCACTTCTTGCTTGATGGGTTGGATGTTGGGCACGTGGATGTATCCGACGGTGGATGTGGAACGTCGGGTGAGTGGAAAATAACTGCAAGGAACGTGGTTCCCATGTTTGATCTTAGCCGTTTAGCGGATTCGAACTGATGGCTGAGATTGTATGTGCTACAGTATTTAAACTGTGGCGTAGTAGTGAAGAGTTTACTTTTCTCAATTTCTCTCTCGAACTGCTGCGGGTTTTCTCTTGTGACCTGAAGAACTTTGAGAGCTCGTGAGGTTAGTTTCTTCTGTTTATCTTTTGCTTTTGAATTTCTTTTTCTTCTATCTTTTTTCTTTTTACTTGAGAGAGATGTCGGAGGGTAGTGACTCTCAAAATGATCACTTGAGTGGTGATGATGGTGATGAGTATGAGTCTGAACGAACTCATTCTGAAACTGGGTCTCCTAGTCGTGGTGAGGGAGATGTGAATCCTGAAAGCCCCCAGAGTAGTGGTTCTCATGGGGAGGATTCTTCTGATGATGAGATGGTTGAGGGAGAAGATGGGTCGTTCTGCCGAGTAGTAAACCCTAAATATGTCCATAGGCATATTGCCTTTAGAAAGAAGTATGGCTTAGCTCGATTGACCATCTAGAGATTAGGTTTTTAGGAGATCGTTTGCTCTCTGTTGAGTATCGACCTAATAACCCTTTCTCAACTGTGTTTACCCTGACCCAATTCGAGCTGGTCTTAGGTTGCCTTTATCTGCCCTGGTGGTCGATCTTCTCAATGCGATTAGACGAGCTCCTTGTCAGATGAATGGTAACTTTTGGAGAAATATGAGGGTGATTGATGACCTCAATAAGTTGCATAAGTGGAACATTTCCGTAGAGAATGTGTTAGACCACTTTTGTTTTAAACGTTCTGTGAAGCCTGGGCTAGCGGGCTATAACATGCAAGTCCGCCCAGAGCGTTTACCCTTGATCTACCCTGTGAGTACCGAGCCATGGTGGAAGGATCCCATGCTGATTACTGGGTCGATCACTGAGGGGGACATCCAGTTGCGACATGTGACTAGAAATGTTGCTGATAACCGTAAGCTTCTGGTCGTTAGTCATAGGTCGTGATATATTTGTTTCTTGTCGGACTTTCTAACTTTGAATTTTGTTTGCAGCAATCAGGGACGACCATCTGGTGAAGAAGAACGACCTGAAGTCCGCTCTAAACGCATTTGGACTGTGGACTGATAATCGCAAAGCGCAGTTTTTGCCTCACCGGAAGGAATTTTTTATTCTTAAGGGTGGTCCGAAGACAGTTGCAGAAGAACTTGGGAGAAGGAAGTTGTTGAAGAAGACCTTTATGTCGTCTGTACATAAAGCTGAGGGGGGACGATCTGGTGGTAGTTCGCGCCCTAGTGAGAAGGAGCGAGGTAGTGGTAGCTCGTGGCATGATGAGAAGGAGCGAGCTAGTGGTGGTTCGCGCCGTTCGGAGAAGGAACGATCTGGTGTTAGCTCGCGCCAGGGGGAGATAGAAGCGAGCCCCCGGGTCGTATCCCCTCCGACCTCACTTCCCAAGCTACCTGTTGGGTCGGGGAAGAAGAGGTCGTTCTCAGGTAATCTGAAGATGGTGGAGCCACCAGTCGTACCTGCTCCTACCCCTCTTAGGTCAGTTCGCTCTCCTGAGCCCACTCTTGTGTCGAAGAAGACTGCTGCTCGGTCTTTGCAGAAAGGTAAGGGGTAGGGGTGTTATGTGAGCTGAGCAGCTCGAGCTCGGCTCGTGTTCGGCTCGAAAAAAGCTCGGCTCGGGCTCGCTCATCTTGTAAAACGAGCCGAGCTTGAGCAGATTTTAGGCTCGTCACGAGCTCGAGCCGAGCCCGAGCTTTATTCGAGCCGAGCCGAGTAGCTCGAGTATTTATAATCAACAACAATATTACCTATCCTACCCCCATTATTTCTATGTTATTCCCACCCTACCCCCACTATGTATAAGCATAACTGCATAAGTTAGTAGAAACCTAGCCGTCTCCATCTTCTTCTTCTCCAATCTCCAACCATCTAGATCAGATCTTTCGCTTTGACGGAAGCTTTTGGACCCAGCGAAAAGGACTCAAAGCCTTCGCGCAAGCAAGACGAGGAAACGGAGCTGTCGTAGAAGCTACCGCTTCCCCCGACCGACTACAATACAAGAGTCGCGACCTACTTTGATTATAAAAAAGAAAGGCGAACGATTTGGCAACAACCATCTTTAATTTTTCATCTTCTTCTTCTCTAACCATCTTCTTCATCTTCATCTTCTTCGATTTGTGAATCTTTTTCTTCTTTCATTTTTCTTTTTGTTTCCAACTATTGAAATTGTAATTCGGTTGTGCAAAAAACAAAAAAATATCGCAAATTGATTTGAAATTAATAAGAATTTGGTTCTGATTTACATAATTTGGTCTCAATTTGTCAATTTAGGGTTCTTTATTTGGAATTTGTTTATATTTCTTTATACCTCTTTGTTTGTTTGTTAGTAATTTGAAACCCCCTTTTCCTGATTAAGTTAATTTTCTATTTTGATCGAAAGAAATTGATTCTGAATTGGTAATTTTTGTTAATTGGTCATGTACTTTGCTTTGTTTAATGATTTATTTATAAAAACCCTTATTGTTGTGCTAGAATGGGTTGATTTATGCAGATGCCCAATTTTTGGTAGTTGAGCAGTTGATGATTGAGCAGATGAGCAGTTGATGATTGGGCAGTTGAGCAGATGCAGATGCAGATGCCCAGTTTATGCAGATGCAGATGCCCATTCATTATTCATTATTATTTCCATCTCATCTCCCTCTCTTCATGGTTCGAGCTTGATTTGAGCTAAACAAGCTTGGAGGGCTCGAGCTCGGCTCGAGCTAAACGAGCCTAACGAGCTCGAGCTCGAGCTAAACGAGCCTAACGAGCTCGAGCTTGATAAATAGCTCGCGAGCCGAGCTTGAGCATAAAACCAGGCTCGATTCAGAAATTGGGCTCGGCTCGGGCTCGGCTCGTATTAAAACGAGCCGAGTATGAGCATTCAAAGCTCGGCTCGCTCAGCTCGAATAACACCCCTAGTAAGGGGGTGTTGTTTGAGTTCCGACCTGGGCCATTCGATTATTTGGATGGCCGAGGGGGAAAGCATGTCGTTTATGATAACGACAGTGCAATAGATGACCCTTGCGTTGCCCGAGCTGTGAATGAGGGCATCGTTCTGGATGCTGATGCTCGAGCAGTGAAGCCGCAAACCCTGTTGGTGACTTGCTCGAAGATAAACGCAACAATGTCCTTGGTGAGTTGGACTTGCATTTTCTGTTTGGTTGTCTTGATTTACTTACTGTTGTCTAATCGATGCTTTTGTGTATAGCTCAATGCCAGCTTCCAGGAAGTTCGTCTGGTCGCTGAAGTTCGAGCTCGAGCTGATATCGAGTTGAAGCATATGAATGAGAAACTCGAGCAGGCGAGGACGATTGGCGTAGTTGTTGAGTCTAAGGTGAGGGATAAGGAAGCGGAGAACGTGGTGTTGAAGGAGATGTTAGAGGTGGTAAGGGGTGAGCTTGTTGCTGCTAAGGAGTCTGCGGTCCGCTGGGAGAACACATGCCATAAGAATGGTGTAGAGTGGAAGGCTTACTGCGACTACCTGCAGAAAAAGATGATGGGTTCGCCCGAAGGAGAGGAGAGGTGGTGATGAAGGAGTTTTAGTGCCAGCTCAGGACACCTCGATGGGCCCTGCTAATGTGGTTGGAGGTGGCCAGAACGAGTTGGGTGATCACAACGATCAGACCTCCCAGCAGTGATCCTACCTCTCTCTTCAGATAATCTTGGTGTTTGGTGAGGCTAACCCGAGTCTCCACTACACCGATAACTCATCTTGGTTACACCTTGGTAGCTTCCCCTTGCATGGGAAAGTACATCTCCTTCTTCTTCTCACGTTCAGTTTTCAAGTCCGATGTAGTAATTCCGAGTGAGCATTTATCTGTCTTGACTAAGTTTGTAAAGAATGATAGTGGTCTTCTTCTAAGTCTGTCTGAGCGACTAGTTTCCAGGGAGCCCTGGTAGCTCGTTCAGAAGGCAGGTAGACGAGATGAATGGCTGCAAGCAGGACGGACTGAAATTGTTCTTCTTGTATGCCTTTAGTTGAATTTTGCTTTTATAGCTTCTAGGTTGCATTTGGTATATCGGTTTACCTGTAATAGTTAGATTTTCATAAGGTAAAAAGAAATTTCACTTATTTACCTTGCATTCTTATTCTTGTTGCGTTGTCTGCTTGTATGGGTTTTGCAAACAATAAGTAACAAGCATAGTGTTGGACCTGATGGTGGATGAGGTCATATGCATGTTAGCTGAGGTGTACGTGGGTCGTGGGAATGATATGACCAATGTACCAAGTTAAGTTGTAAACGTTTGAACTTAACAAAATTAAAATTATCAAAGGACTAGAGTTTTGATAATTTGTAGGTCGAGGGATTGGATTAGACCTTTAAGAGCCATTCATGTTTGAGCAGAGATGAAGGCAGAAATGAGTTTGTATATTGAAATGTAATAGATAGATGCTTACATTTCATTGATAAAACTTCTTCAAGTGGTAAGCATTCCATGGGTTCTTAACGTTCTCCCCTTCTGGTGTTTGAAGACGATAAAAGCCGTTGCTTTGAACCTTGGTGATAATGTAAGGGCCTTCCCAATGGCATTGAGCTTGCCGCTAGTATCCTTCCTTTTGTTGTGGAACATTTTTCTTAGAACTAGTTCTCCGGGTTGAAAAGATCTAGGACGTACGCCTTTGTTATAAGCTCGCTTTAGTCTTTGTTGATATTGTTCGAGTTTTATAACGGCGTGGTTTCGTCATTCTTCGACGAGATCTATTCCGAACGACCATACCCGATTGTTAAGTTCTGTGTCTACCAGAAGGGATTTGGTCGTGCCAAAAGTCAACTCGGTGGGAATAACGGCCTCAACTCCATAGCAAAGGCTAAGCGTTGGCATCCCTGTGGATGTACGAGGAGTTGTTCTGTAAGCCCACAGGATGTTTTCTAACTGTTGTGGCCATTGATCGTGTTGATCCTCAAGCTTTTTCTTTAAGTTGTTCAGGATCTGTCGATTTGCAGCTTCGACTTGGCCGTTGGCTTGTGGATATCTAGGTGTTGACCTAGAATGATCGATTTTCCATAGCGCGTAAAAAACCTTGATGTTTTTACTAACGAACTGAGTGCCATTATCGGTGACTATCCTTTTTGGTAAACCAAATCGTGTGATGATGTTTTCCCACATGAATCTTTGGACATAGGCTTGAGTGATGTTGGTGAGTGCAACGGCCTCTACCCATTTGGTGAAGTAGTTAATGGCGACTAGAACAAACCTCTTTTCAGATTTCTTCTCTTTGATTAAAGGGCCCATGATATCGAGCCCCCACATGTGAAATGGCCATGGTGCTGTGATGTTGATGAGATCGTTGGGATGCTGATGTTGGTTATCAGCAAAACGTTGGCATTCTTTACACTTCAACACAAATTTCTTGGCATCTTCTTTCATTCTTGGCCAGAAATATCCCTGGGAGATCGCTTTATGAGCTAATGTTCGACCTCCGAAGTGGTTTCCGCATTTTCCTTCATGGATTTCTTGGAAGATGATTTGCCCATGCTTGGGGATCAAGCACCGTAAGAACAAACCAGTTGCAGATTTTCTGAATAGCTTACCCTCATGAAGTTTATACATAGTGATTTTATGTAATAACTGATTGGCTTCCTTTTTGTTGGATGGTAACACACCAGTTTCAAGGTAAGTGATGAAAGGTTTCATCCAAGTCCCTTGGATGTCTGCTGGTGTTGTGGCTAGTAGATCGCAGATTTGGTGAACGTTTTCTTCTTTGAATAGATATGCAGGCTGTGTACTGATTGCTATAGTGAGAGCCCGCGGTCGATCTGACTCGATCTTAGATGCTAAGAACGCCAATGAATCAGCATGTCTGTTGTCATCTCTAGGGATGTGATCGATTGTGAAATAACTGAGCTTGTTGATGAGTTCATTTGCTTTGCTAGCATATCTGATTAAGTTGACACCATTGATCTGGTAATTATTGGTAATCTGGTTGACTACCAATTGAGAATCACTGAATACCTTGAGGCGAACTGCCTGTAGGTCGATAGCCATTTGTATGCCCTGGATTAGAGCTTCGTATTCGGCCTCATTGTTGGAGGTCGAGAAGTCGAGTCGAGTTGATCTCTCGAGCTGTGAACCCTCAGGTGAAATGAGTACAACACCTATGCCACTTCCGTTGGAGTTATGTGAACCATCAACATATAGTTGCCAAGTGTCGGGAGGATTGACCTGGACTTGCCTTGTTTCTGGTTCTGGTTCCCAATTGATATCCTCTGCGGGATAGTCTGCTAAGAAATCCGCGACGACCTGGCCTTTGACGGCCTGTCGAGAGACGAACTCAAATGTGTAATCACTCAGTTCGGCTGCCCATCGAGCCATACGACCTGTTTTGTTCTTCTTTTCTAATATATGGTGTAATGGTTGGTTGGTGATTACTTTGACAGTGTGGGCTTGGAAATAGGGTCTGAGTTTGCATGCAGCGTAAAGGAGAGCTAATGCTAATTTCTCTAGAGGTGTGTACCTTATTTCGGCCTGCTGCAATATTTTGCTTGTGAAGTAAATTGGGCGTTCGACCTGATTTTCCTCCTTGAAAAGCACTGCGCTGATCGCAAAATCTGACGTTGCGAGGTAGACGCCGAGTATGTCTCCATCATTAAGCTTAGTGAGAACTGGTGGAGTAGATAAATATGCCTTGAGGTCGTTGAAGGCCTTCTCACATTCTTTTCTCCATTGATATGAAGCCCCCTTTTTGAAAATATGAAGCATTGGTCGACATTTATCTGATGCTCTAGAAATGAATCTATTGAGAGCTGATACCATGCCGTTGAGTTTTTGGATCTGCTTCTTTGTTTTTGGGCTGGGCATGTCGATCAGGGCTCTGACCTGGTCGGGATTTGCTTCAATACCTCGTCTTGTAACTAGATAGCCGAGAAATTTTCCGGATGCAACCCCAAACAGGCATTTCTCTGGGTTGAGATGCATTCTATATTGTCTTAACCTTTGGAATGCCTGGTCGAGATTAGACAAATGATCTTGCTTTTGGTTGCTCTTGACTAGCATATTGTCGATGTAGACCTCCATTGTTCGACCTAGCAGATCGTCGAACATTCTAGTGACCAGTCGTTGGTAAGTCGCTCCTGCATTCCTTAAGCCAAATGGCATAACCTTGTAGCAAAAAATGCCTTACTCTGTTGTGAAAGTGGTCTTCTCTTGGTTGGGCTCGTACATTGGGATCTGGTTGTAGCCTGAGTATGCGTCCATGAATGACAATAGCTCGAAACCACATGTCTGATCGACTAACCTATCGATTCGTGGCAGTGGAAATGAATCTTTAGGACAAGCTTTTTTCAAGCTTGTGAAGTCAATGCAGACTCTTGTTTTCCCGTTTTTCTTTAAGACTGGCACAATGTTGGCTAGCCAATCTGGCGTGTCGACTTCCTTGATGAACCCGACCTGTTTGAGTCTGTTGATTTCTTCATTAACTGCTTGGTGAAACTTAGGAGCGAGCCTTCTTGGTTTTTGCTTAACAGGTCGATAATTTGGATTGACGCGCAATTTATGACATACAATTGATGGGTCTATTCCAGGCATATCGATATACGACCAAGCAAAAACATCTTTATTAGAAGAAATAAAGTTTACAAAGTTGTTGTACTTATCTCCCTCTAATTCCGCACCTACATAGACATATCTCGGCTCGTCTTCTGATCCTAAGTTCACACGTATTCCTGGATCAGTGCTTCCGAGATTAAGCTGGGGGGAGCTCATTTGCTCCTTCTGTAGTTGCTATTTAGTGGCTTCGGTTCTTTCTTTCGATGGGCTCTTTGATTTGTTGTCGCCCTCTCGAGCTTCTGATGAGATCGGGCTCTTTCCTTTAGTGTCAACATCCTTGGTTCCAGAGGTGGATGGCTTTGCAGGCGCCACAGCTTCAAGAATTCCATGACATTCTTGTGCAACGTTCTGGTTGCCTCGAAGTTCCATTATCCCATGAGGTCCAGGATAGCGGAAAACTTGATGATATGTGGATGGAACACCTCTCATGACATGGATCCATTTTCGACCAAGAATCGCATTATACTTACTTGCAATGTTGAGGATGCTGAACTTGGCGGTCACAATAACCTTGTCTTCTTTTCGGCCCACAGTGACGGGCAACAATATTTCACCCTTAGGATCTTCCCTTGAACTATTGAAGCCTAGGATGGGTGTGAAATCAGGGATGAGGACTGAATCAAGTAACCTCATGTCTTTGAAGGTTCTGTACATGAGTATGTTGCAGGATGCACCAGGGTCGATGAGTACCCTCTTGATGATGTAATCGGCTATTCGCAATTCAACGACAAGGGCGTCGTTGTGAGGGGTAACGACCTTATTGAGATCGTCCTCTGTGAAGGTAATATCAGTCCCCTGGCGAGCCGGGATGTTGAAGCGAGCTGCTCGGCCAGTAATCGAGTAGACATGATGAAGATGCTCTACTCGTCTCTTCTTCTCTCTTGACACGGGGGTGGAGTTGGATTCACAAATCATGTAGACTACATGACTATCTGACTCGCTATCCCTATCGATCTTGTTTGCGACCTTTTTGTTAAGTTGGTCGCGTAGGTCGCCTGTTGGACCTAAACGCTGGGAGAGGCTACGTCCTCTACTGCGGACTAGACTTGTGGAGGCCGTTCTAGTCTTGCTGTGAGGTCGCTTTGGTGAATGCGGAGGCGTGCTGGACCCTTTCTTGGCTCGTTTGCCAATGGTATCTTCTTGCCTTCCAAGGATCCAATTGTTGAGCCTTTTTTCATTGGCCCAAGTCTGAAGAGCACGTTTCAAAACGCGACAGTCATCAGTTTGATGACACCGCACCTTGTGAACTTTGCAGTACGGTCGACCAGATGTGTCCTCCAACTGTGTGAAGGTAGGAATCTTGCACCAATGGTTGTGCTTGATTCTCTCATAGATATAACCGACTGATCGTGTGAACCGGTGGTAATCTCGTTGCTCAATAGGTAACGACTTTGCCTTGACCCTCTTGTTATCGGATCGAGGTCGCTTAGTGGAGCCAGATTCCACATTGGAGATGACATGATTCTTTTCCCTACCAGTTAGGGCTTCTTCGAGCTTGATATAACGATCTATCTTAAGGTATAACTCGTCCAGAGATGAAGGTCGCTTCATAGCTAGAGATTTGTGCAGGTCGGATCCCTGGATCAGACCGTGAGAGAATGCGATTGTTGCGAAGGTTTCATGTTCCGTTGCAAAATCTTGAATGGAATGTAGTTCAGATTTGAATCGAGCAAAGAAATTGCTCAATGTTTCGCCATCCCGCTGCTTGACTTTGAAGATGGAGTCAATGGTGACAGGACGCTTCTTGTTGTGGATATAGAAGATAACGAACTGTTTTTCGAGATCTGTAAACGAGCTGATGGATCCTGGCTTCAAACGGTGAAACCAATCGAGAGCAGGTCCGGTGAGGCTGGACTGGAACAGTAAACATAGTAAGTGATCATCTTTGATGAGAGGAAGGGATTTACGAAATCCCTTGATATGGTCAGTTGGATCTCCAACTCCTGCATATTGGTCGAATTTGGGGGCGTTGAGCTTGTTAGGCAATTCATGGTCGATGATCTCCTTGGAGAAGGGAGACTCCTGAAATTGCTGAAGGGACTGGACAGCAAGTTGTTCGGCGGTATGGCCTTTGTGAAGTTGTATGATGGCCTGAGTGGCTTTGAACTCCGCTAGTTGTTGGCTGAGTTCTTCATACTTTTGATTGGAGTCATCAACAACAACGACTCCATGTCCACCATTTGCTCCTGGTGCTGGGTTGGTAGTTTGTGCAGCCTTTAACCGTGCGTTTTCTTCCTGAAGACGATTGATTTGGTCTTGCAGATCTTGGATGGTTAGTTCATGGGTAGCCATTTGAATAGATGACTTTGAGTTGGGTGGGAGGGTTTGGGTTTTTCGATATAATCGAATTCCTTACAGTCGGCGCCAAATGTATTAACCTATTTCTAGATCAATGCATTCACTAGGTCAGGTCGTTAGCAGACTTGACCAAAGGGGGGAGTTTTAGATCGGGGTGGCTGCACCTCGTTGAGATTTGAGATTGCCTACGTACTCTAGTTCGTGGGGATTGAACTTAGAGATCAAGCCATCGTAGTTCTGTTATGTAGAAGGTGAAGAGGCGAAGATCTTGGGATCCTGCAGATTCTCCGACATATTTATGGTGATGAAATATTCTCCAATGATTGAGTAACGGTTGTAATGATTGTATGACAGCTGAAGATAGTATCTTGTGCGCCGAATTAGGACATGTGCACATAGCCAGAACGTTGTTGATACTGTAGTCGTTCTGCTCTGGTCGAGTTATGAGTAGGTCGGTTGCATAGCGACCTGAAAGATTAATGACTGTGCCACGTGGCTGCTTTATATTGGTTGGAGTATATAGTACCCCTACATGCATCAATATATAGTCTTGGATATTTATCAACAAAGAAAATAAAATAAAATATATACATATGTATAAAAACCCCAAAAAACCGATCAAAGTCTACCTAGCGTCGATACATACATCCGATTCGCATATGCAGACAAAGAGTCGGCTTCCAAATTAGTCTTTAGTGTCGAAATTTCCACATTTTGAACTATGGGCCAATTTACGCATAACTTGTAAACCATGGGCCAATTCAAATAAGACGTCTTCCAGATGAAGTTTGTTCACCGTGTAAAGTGGGACTCAGTAGTCAGTTCTTATTCTTCCGAATATACCCTCTTCCATGTGTCGAAATCTAACACTACCATTATTTAGATCTAAACTCACAAATAAAAATACTCAATGGTCAGATTCGCATTCTCACAACAAATCAAAAGAAAAAAAACCAACTAATCGATCATCGGTAGAAAAGAGGAGAGAGAAAACCAAAACAAAACACCAATCTTTTTTTCTCTGTTAAGAAAAAAAAGAAAAAGCAAGAAAGAGAGAGAGAGAAATGACGAGCGAACAGATAGCTAGAGGAGAAGAATTTGAGAAGAAAGCAGAGAAAAAGATAAATGGATGGGGTTTATTTAGTTCTAAATATGAAGATGCTGCTGATTTTTATGAAAAATCTGCTAATTCTTTCAAACTTGCTAAAGCTTGTAAGCTATAAACTAATCTCTCTTTCCTTTCGATTTCGATTTTTATTAGGGTTTTTATTTTTTAATTAATTTTCAGTAATTATTTTGAATTTTTAGGGTTTTGTTTGATCGGATCGGAAACAATTTTATGATTTGTTGTAATTAGTTAATTAGGGTTTGATTGATGTAAGTTGTTTCGAATCTTGTTGCTTTTGATTATCATGAGAGAGAGAAAGACTTAAAGAGAGAGAATTAGTTTATGATTCAATCAAGTTTGCTTTTGAAGAGAGAGAGAGAGAGAGAGAGAGAGAGAGAGAGAGAGAGAGAGAGAGAGAGAGAGAGTTTGGTTGTTTGATGATCAATGTATTATGTAGTTTGATTTTAATTATGTATTAAAAGGCAGTGGTACATACCTATTAGTTAGTGATGAGTGATGATGAATCATCAATGTAAGAAAGAATGGATCAGATGTTGATACAGTGTTTATATGTGTGTTTGAAACTGCATCTTCAATATGAAATGGGTCTGTTTGTTTATATCATCAGCAAATTTGGTCTTAGAGAACAAAAAAGTTGTGAAACTGCTGATAAATTTCCACACTTATACTTTTGGTAGAATATAAATTTGGAAAAGAGAAAATGAAAGACGAATATCTTGTTCAATGGATTACAAGTGTTTTTATTATGTTTGCAGCTTTTTTTTTTTATTTGGAATTTCTTATTACTTAATAGAACTGACCTACTAATTCCCTGTAATATGTTGTCTTTCAGGGGATAAAGCTGCAGCAGTATACATAAAATTGGCCGGGTGTCATATTAAGGTGAACGAATAATTTCATTCATTGATGGATGTGTATTTATTTCCTCTGTAATACCTTAGTAATTGTTTACAGCTTTACATCTTTTCTTTTTGCAGCTAGAAAGCAAGCATGAAGCTGCTTCAGCTTATGTTGATGCTGCAAACTCCTACAAAAAGATATCTCCTAAAGGTTACTGTCTATTCCCTTAGCTTATACGCTCATACACTCTATTCAGACAGTGTTTTCACCTTATATCATAAGTTAGATATAGTCTATTTTGTTCATGCACATCGTTCCTCGATTTTACCTATATGGATAAGCTATCAAGATATCACTGCTTTGTACCACCTTAGACACCTTCAATAGCCTTAGACACTTTTCATTGTTCTGTAGCCTTGTTTTGTCACTCATGTAAAGTATAGAATAAAGGGCACTAATTCTGGTTATGCACCTTAGACACCTTCAATAGCTAATGTGCATACACACTTTTCTTTTCTCCTTTTTCACTAATTTCTCTATTTTGCATTGTATTTCCTGTACTTGACTCAGCTCATTTATTTTTCTGTTTTTGACATCGTGTTGTTTGCAGAGGCCATATCATGCTTTGAGCAGGCAGTAAATCTTTTCTCAGAAATTGGCAGACTGAATATGGCCGCTAGATACTCCAAGGTGATTATCTATGTTTTATTGTCGAACTGATTCATTTTGTTTTTAAATTGGGTCATTTAACTATTAAAGTTGTATATTCTTTGTTGTCTGCTGTCAGTATTCTGCAGAAAAAAGTTCTCCCTAAGACATGTTTAGAACAATCCTATTTCCTCTTGCATGCACTAGCAGTTTAATGTTTTATTATTGTTTTCTGAAACGAGTTCCACTCAACATGATGATAGGACAGATCTATTACTGTATTTATATTTTATTAGTGTAAAGATATCATTAATACAATAAGCCCATGTTGGTGCAGCCAATGTTTTTACACCCTTAGCCACACACTAAGGTAGGCATAATACCCAAAAATCTAAACGGAAATATGATAGAGCCCACGCCTGATGACTCGGATCTACATCTTAATGCAGGAAATTGGGGAGTTATACGAGGCTGAACAAGATTTCCCGCAGGCTATTGTTTACCTTGAACGGGCAGCTGATCTTTTTCAAAGTGAGGAAGTTACCACTTCTGCAAACCAGTGCAAGCTGAAAGTCGCACAGTTTGCTGCTCAAATGGAACAGTAAATACCTTCTTACTATATACTCTTATCAATGATACTATATTATTCCTATTCTTTTCTGTTTTGCTAGAATTCATATCAAGTATTTTGTTGCTGCTTTGTTGTCAATAAAATATATAAAACCTAATCTTGATGTTTTGTTGTTTTTCTATGAGCCATTTTCAAGTTTTAACACTAAAAATCAATCTTGGTTGAAAGTCGTGAAGACTTCTTCTGGCCCTCCTTTATATCATGTTGCTGATAGAACACAGGAACTAGCTCCCAAGATGATATTTCTCTGATTAAGATTGATATTTTAAAACCTTAGGCACTATTTATCTTTTTCTTAATGTTGACTAGTATATAAAAGCTCAAGTCAAAGCTCTATCTTTGATCTTCTGATCTTCACATGACCCAACAATACGCATAAGAAGGAAACACAGAGAAATTTCATGCTTTTTGGTACAACATGAAATGCATCAGTTATGATGTTTTGGTTGGAAAACTAAACAAAATGAGGGTAAGAAAATCCAAGCTTTTGCTTTAATGCCACTATTTTTTAACGATAAATGGCAAAGAGAAGGAAAAAATTTAGTGTGAGGAACCTTTCACGACCTAACCAAAGCTCGCCACATGGCAAATATTTTGAAAAATACAAGCTGTAGGTTGTTTCCTTGAGTGGACTGACTCACCCACAACCACACCCAAAAAAAAGATCAGTTATTTTCTAATTTAAGTCATATATAGTGCATAGGAAATCTTGAAACATCTTATAGAGATGAGGATTTATAGGTTTTAGGTTTCACAAGATAATTTAAATCACTACCATTAAGAGAGAGAGAGAGAGAGAGAGAGAGAGAGAGAGAGAGAGAGAGAGAGAGAGAGTGAGAACTGAGAATAGTATTGATCTCCTATCATAAGCTTGGTTTGGGAAAAGTCATAAGCTTGGTGCCGCAGGGTCTTTTTGATTTGTTGTGAAGAATCATTTTTTTTTTCTCGAAAAAGAGAGGATATCGGTAGAAGTTTCTGCGGGCTGCAAATTCTGGAAGAAGACTTGTTTTCTTCTAACTTTATGTAAAGTTCCGATTTCTCCTTTTATAATATTTTGTGGAAAATCAAACTCTCTCAATTGAACACACCCATAGATTCTCGGCCACAATGGTCAATCCATAACCTGTGTGACCCCCACTGCCAATTCTGTAAATAATCCTTTGCTGATAATAGGTATGGATGCAAGGTATTCAGCATGCACAAGCAATTACACCAAGAAGAATTCAAATGAATTATTAGCCAGTAGCCTATACGTGCCCACAGTGGCTGAGCCAAGAATTTACCTCATCTGGGCCACTATTACAAATTACACAGGCTCGTATCTAACCTATGCCTATCTCAATTGAAGCATTATTCTTGATTGACAGTATTTGGATCTTAATTTTTGACAACGTTATTAACCTTCATCTATTCGTTATACAAATTCAACCCCAAAGGTTCATTAGTATAAAAACAAGGAAGTTTTTTCAAATGGGTAACGAAAAAAGTGCAAGAAAGATATGTATTTCTTGTTATCTGAATGAGCTTTAGAAGATAACGTGAGATCACGAGAACGTTATTAACACCACCATCACTTAGTGTTTCAAATTTAGTTATGTGACTTGTCATGATGCCATTTAAGTTAACTGTGACATAAAGATATGCTGTCTCATAATGCAAATTGCAAATAAGCCAATTAAGCCATAAGATAAGTTTGAAAGCTATTTAAAATTAAAGCTGTTATTAGCCTTAGCTTTAGGACATCAATATTGTTGTTATGGTTCATAATTTCATATAGGTGGATGATACAAATTACTAGGTAAAGGTACTATTGGGTGCGGAATTAAACAATAGCAGTAAATAAAGATGAACAAAACACAAGATCTCGAAGAAAACTATCTTCTTTACTGAATATTATGAAGATTACAAGAATCTCTCCCTCACAATACTCTCTAGACAAGCTAAGCCCTAGCTGCCTCTCTTCTAAACACACTAAACCTTAGTGGTTTATCTAAACAACTAAATAAGTTGTTTTTCTAAACAAGCTAAAATAAGTTATGTTTGGTCTATGTTTTGGTTTATGCCAAAACATCACTAAACCACTAAACCTTAGTGGTTTCTCTTGAAACAAGTAAAGACTACATGTTTCTCTCTATATCTTTTGGTTTATGCCAAAACATATATTTATAGGCCTTGGACAACTTCTAGTTGGCCAAGGATTTTCCTTTTCCTGAAATTCTATCCATTATTGAGTTCCCAAGTATGATACACCTGTATCAGTGGATGTACTGGATAATAACATATAGGTGCACAGTATCATAATTAGCTACTAAAAGTTGTTAATGTTTAAGAAACAGATTTTGAGACCTACTAGGTAAGTTAAGTTAAAACTTAGCTTAGGTAATATAAAAAATATTCAGTTCTTCTCTGGGATTATCTGTGGCACGTGCCACAGTTCACTATAACATAGCTCTGCCACTGCCTACCCAATTGCTTCTGGAAAATGCTCTTGGCTAGAAAACAAGCTATGGTGCTGCTTATGTAAATCCAATGTTGATACATTGCATGCAATTTTATTTTTTGTGTTTACCTACAAGAATTTATCTTAAACAACTTGTAGGTGCTTAGGTGGTGTAGCGCTTTAATTATATATGCGGTGTCATCTTATTTAGGTGGTTCCTGTTGACTGCAAATAAATTTCATGCTTGTTACATTATTTTGCATGTTTTTGCAGGAATTGTAGATTTTATTATTTTTTTATTTTGGACTCGTGATATTGGAAGAAACTTTTGTCTTGGTGATAAAATGTTTTGTCTTGGTGTGTATATCCAGATATCCCAAGGCGGTTGAGATTTATGAAGAGATAGCTCGACAGTCACTTAACAATAACCTTCTAAAGTATAGTGTTAAAGGTTATCTTCTCAATGCTGGTCTTTGCCAACTCTGTAAAGCTGACGTCGTTGCAATTACCAACTCATTGGAAAAATATCAGGTCTGTGCTCTAACATCTTTATTTTTATTTTTTTTAAGGCAACAGTAGTTAAAGAGCATCACATGCTTTTTCAGGACTTGGATCCAACTTTTTCTGGGACGCGAGAGTACAAATTTTTAGCTGTAAGTAATTTTTTTGGCAAAATCTGCACCTGTTGGCTGATACCCTTTTACCATGAGTAAATTCTGTTGCATCATTCAATATTCCATAGAAATGTATTCTCCCCAAACAATATTTCCTTACAAGTCTTATGGTCTTACTTAATTTGTTCCCATTTGTATCTTTCTTCCCTTTTCTCGTTCTTGTAAATTTCATAATAATGCAACCTTATCTTTGTTTTACACCCCGTACTGGGACTAAATAAAAGGTACTTTTCCTCCGCTCACTTGTGATTGTGCTTACTAATATGCTCCTCCATTCTTCTAAATGCACAAAGAATTATTAGAAATTATTTTCTTCTTATTACTCATAATATGATTTCATGATCTTTTTTGTTTGTAAGAATTTGTGTATCATAGGTTTGATTAAACATTTTTTCTTTTAATTGATAAAGCTTTTATTTATTGGTTGGAAGTTTACAATAAAGGGAATGGTGAAAGAATATCTCACCGGACCAACAGAAATAAATTCCTACTTTAATAAAGACTGCCACACTACATGGTTTCTTGATGATGTCCCTCTCTGTAATGAGTTCTGGGAAGTAGTGCCTTCCTCTAATTTTTGTGCCGACTCATATTTTAAAATGTTGCAAGTGTTTCAAAAATTTTCATTATATTAATATCGTTATGCAATTAACCTCTTTTTAGTATCTATTGTTCCATTAAACTGACATTTACCACATCAATTTAATAGTTGTTTTTCTTTCCATTTGAGCTTGTTTCGTAGTGGTTATAAACTTCAAATCTGATTGTCTATGGCAGGATTTAGCTGCTGCTATTGATGAGGAAGATGTTACGAAGTTTACTGATGTTGTAAAGGAATTTGACAGCATGACTCGACTGGTATATTACTTTCTGCTTACTATTTCTAATTTAAATAGCAAGCTTTATCTAGACAAAATCCATTCCCTTTTAATCGAGCTTGCTATGGAACTTGCGTTGTACACAATTACATTCTTATGTGTTCGTATTCTCGGTTTTCTTTACGATCTATCCTTTACGCTTTTTTATTTTATTTTATTCCGTTTGATCTACCTGTTGAGTTTTATCTGTTATCTAGTTCTTTGGTACACAATCTATTTCTATTATTCTTCCGTTACGAACTCAAAAATTGTAGAGGAGCTTAGTATTGAACGAAAAAGAAACATTAGTAGGTTCACTTTGAAATGATAAGATGCCAAATATATAAGAACTTTGCAGCTAGAGTTGCTTTGATGGTATGTTCTATGGACATAATACAATGCCCCAATAATCAGTCATTTGCTTCACAAAGTTCACTAAACACCCATGTTGACAATACCAAACTCAAAGTAGTAGTATGAGAGAAATAGATAGGTGACCAAGAGTGCGATTTTGTGGACATACAGTTTTTTTCTGTCCACAATACAGAGTTATATTACTGGTCCACCTCATAAAAACTTCCACATCAGCGTTAAAGTAAAAAATAGAACAAAACAAAATTAAGAAACAAAAAACACTGATGTGGAAGTTTTTATGAGGTGGACCAATAATATAACGCTGTCTTGTGGACAGAAAAAACTGTATGTCCACAAAATCGCTCTGGGTGACCAATGCAATTGGGACCAAGGAATCTTCCCAGAAGTAATTGCAAAAAAGGTGAAAAAGTAACGATGGTTTAGTTTCATAGTGATTTTTTTCTTTTTGGACCAGTATCATTAAAAAGTGTGAGGTTCACACTTGCTCAGAATACAGTGTAGTAAATCACTGAATGTACACGAAGAATAATATCCTCCCATCTCAACATGTATCTAGCCTAATGCCGTAGAAGATCCAGTTCCAAGCAATGGTCCTGATGTCACATATAAGCTGCCCCTGAGTTCTGCTCACTTCTTAAAACGCCCTTTTATTCCTTTCTTTCCAGACCCCAACATACTACATGCCACTCTAGAAAGATTAGAGCACTTCCAGTTGCATAACATGTGAGACAACCCTTCATCACTGTCAACTCCACTCTTAAATTCATACTGATCCCATTGAAATGCCTGTTAAGGCTCAAAATGATATAAGACTGGGGAACAAGAGATTGCAGGTTACGGGTACAAGCAAAACATTCTGGTTACCTTTCTTGGGCGCCCAGGCTGTTTCCTGTATTTGTGGTGGAGGAAATCTAACTATTGCAAATTTGTTTCTTATTGAAGTCCTCACTTATATTTAGCTTCTGCGAGACCCATCTACATTCTAATTTTTACCAGTCAAATATGACAAAAATGTCAGGTTTTGGAGTGGTATGCTTAAAACGATTTCTGTATTATAATTAATCGCGGAGGAGCTTTCTCACTTATTTGTAGTGTGGTATTTACTTTCAGATAAGTGTTTTCTTGTGTTTTTTATTTGCTTTAAAAATCTTGTATGTCCCCTTTGGGAAGTTTCCAAAGTAAATTCTCCATAGTAGTTTATGACGACATAGAGATATCCAAATATTATTCTCCGTACATGCTTCTTGTGTCAGTAGATTTCCACTATGAAGTTAGATTCACTTTTGCAAATTGTCATTTACAATCAAACACTTAGAAACACCTCTGCCTAAAATTATCATTCGACATGCTTAAATAGTTAAATTGTTTCTATATATTCTGCTGCATAGGATGCTTGGAAAACCACTCTTCTGTTAAGAGTAAAGGAAGCGCTGAAGGCTAAAGAACTTGAGGAGGATGATCTGACTTGAATTTGAATCTCTGTGTTATCTGGATTTTTATTCTAGTAATTGCTTCCATTTTAAGTCAAAGTTTATGGTTTGGGTCTTTGCATTCTCTATTTCTGTAATGCTAAAGTATATTCTTTTGGATTGGTGTGCATATGTGTTTCAATTTGAGTGACCATGTAATAGTTTATCTGAACAAAGGTTAGAACAATTGTGTGAAAGTAGAGCTTATTTTTAAAGTAGAGATCTATACACATAATGTATGGCATACCACATGTCATTTTTGTTCTCGAACTAGCATAGTCTTTTTAAATGGGTCTGGTCTAGCAATTGCAATTGTAAAGGTTGGAACATAACTCACAGAAACTACAACAGGAAGAGCGTTGTTCGAACAAACACTTCCAGACACTGCAACAGGAAGAGCGTTGTTTGAACAAACACTTCGCCTAATTCTTTTGAGTCCCGGCCTGGTTTTTCTCCACTAATCAATTACCTTTTTTAGCCCGCTAAAGCAGCCATTGTGAAAGCTTTTTATTTGATTTGATTTGATACGTTGCAGTCAGTAATGTTCGTGAATTAGGTGAAGGTACTCCTGGGAACAGATCCAGTGGAGACGGGGTGGGGTTTTTTCAACAAACTAGAGTCTTTGTTAGCTCATATTTTGATCCCATAATATGATCTCATCCTGTCTTGTGAGGAAGGAGCAGTCTCACGAGCAAACACTCGATCAAGTACCCGTGCCACACCATTGACACGATTATAGTGAAACCTTGTGAATGGGTTCGGATTCAGGGGACGCAAAAGACTTTATTGAGACAAAGATGGGCTGCTGAATCTTAAGCTTTCTCAATAGCGTAGCCTGGGCCCTTTAAAAAGAACACTACTGCATCAGGCCATCAGCTATACATCGAGAGCTGGACCAAGCCTTCTTTTTCTTCAGCCTCAATCAAATCACTGTTCGCGACCCAGGATTGTGTTCTAATTCTTAGTGTTTCCAATATGCGTCTCTCGAAGGACAGAGCTATTCTCAATTCTTCTTCACCTACTATTGATTCTCTCTACCATGTTTAAATCAAAACTTTTTCTGCCATATTCCTCTAAGTTTCCCCAACGAGAAAATTGTTCTCATTGTTTTCACACCAGAATTAGAACCGACGCTGGTGAAAAGGAGTACCATTACTGACAGCTTCAAAAATTAGCGACCGCTTTAAACCCTCAGAAAGCTAATCACAAAAATTGCTTAAAAAAATTAAATTTTAGCGACGGGTCTATTTTAAGCAGTGAGATCCGTCAGCCGTCGCTAGCACTGCGAGATCCGTAGGCCGACGCCGATTTGTTATGGTAGCCGTCGCAATTTGCTATTTTTCTTGTAGTGAATATGAACAAACATGGTGCTTTTGCATCATCTAGAGTGCTTCCACCATTCCCCTAAGGAGAGTTAGCTACTCATCCTTAATGATGACACCATGGAATAAATAAATAAATCACAAGACATCATAATGGAAAAGATAATGGAATTGATATTGAATATTGAGTTTGATATAAAAGAAGAAGAAAAACTTTTCTCCTCAATCTTCAATTCATTAAAAACTACCTAAACCTTAGCTACTACTTCTCTTATATAGAAAATACAAAGTAGAATACTTGCATGCAAAGACTTCCAAATTAGGTCAAATTCGTGGCTGCTGCTATTGGTCTACTAGAGGCATTAGGTTGGATCGATCTCGGACTTCCTCCAGCAAGGCGTGAAGCGAGAGAGAGGTCAATTACGCTTCCATCATCAAGCTAAAGAGCAAGATAGGAAGCATCGACCTTCAGTTTGATAGCTCATGGGCTCAAATTAGACTTCTGGATCTCCTTGTAGAGCCTTTTTAAGATTGAACTTTAAATAAAGCCCTAAATAAAAATTTTGACTTGTGGGCTCCAATATGACCCGGTTTGGGCTGAGATTTGGACCGCCCCACTTTGACATAAAGTCAAGTCAACAGGACTGACCGTGGGGTGCCCTCAGCAGATCTGTAGGTGCAAATATCAAATCTCCTTCTCTTGTGCAAATAACACATTTTTGCTTGCTTTTCTTGACTTTTGGCGGGCTTTAACACAATATTCGCATTTCGACTCATAAAACCTACACAATAGACAAGAAAACACTAATCAATAGATATAACACAATAATATAAGCTAAGTGCTAGACAAACAAGGTGTTATTCGGGGCATAAATATACACTTTTGATTACTTATCAATAATCCTTAAACCCTAAAACCCTAACCATTAAACTTTAAACACCGATCGTAACGCTACACTTTAATCCCTAAAACCCTAAATTTAAACTCTCAAACGCTAAACTTTAAATCCTAAACCCTAAAATACTAAAAAAAGTTATCTAGAAACCCTAAACTTTAAACTCTATCCCTAAATTATAACCCTAAAACCCTAAACCCTAAAATCTAAAACCCTAAACCTTAAGCCTAAAACCCTAAATATTAAGCTTTAAACCCTACCATAGCCCTAAACTTTAAACCCTAAATTTTAAACCCAATTTCTAAACCCTAAAACCCTAAATTAAAACACTAAAACCATAAACTTTAAATCCTAAACCTCAAAATGCTAAAAAAAATTATATAGAAACCTTAAACACTAGAATAATAAAAAAAAGTTATATAGAAACCCTAAATTATATCTCTAAAACCCTAAACTCTAAAATTTAAAACCTTAAACCTTATTTAGGGTTTAGGGTTTAGAGTTATGGCAATCATCCTTGGATAGCTGAGTTGTCTCATTATTCTCCATATTTTACACATGCTAGAATCTTAAATATCAACCTTGAAGTGATTCTATGTTCCTTCTTCTATTTAGTAGTCTTAGTTCACTTATCTCCTTAATGGGCCTCTCTTGGAGTTAAGCTTTGTACATCATTTACAGGTTCATTCAAGGCTTTGACCAATTGGATCCGTGACTTTGGGCTTCAGACCTGACTTTTCTCCTTTTGCTCTTTTTGTATCATTTTGTAGGTTTTTTCTTCCATTTATTCTTTTCTAGGTTCTTTCCTAAAAAAATACAAAAACAATAGAAATTACTCTAATTCAAGTCCAAAAGTGAGTTCTAACATCATACTAATTAGGGGTAAAAGCTACATTTTTAGATACTTATCATCCACGACAGCTCCAGAGATGACTTTCAACGCATCAAACACCTCACGGTCCTTATCCACCTCCCCCTCCACGCAAATTGGTAGCCACTCTATTCCCACGCTTGTTCATTGGGGTACGTGCGGGAGTTTGAGAAGTGTTTCCCTGTGATGTCTGGGGACCTAGGTCTTATCTCCATCCCAAGGTTCACAGTCTGTCCAACACTTGGATCAACATAATGACGAAGACTAGGCATAACAGGTTTGAACGGTGATGAAACATCGTCAAGGTCACCTACCCCCTTCCACGCAAATTGGTAGCCACTGTATTCCCACACTTTTTCATTGGGGTACGTGCGGGAGTTTGAGAAGTGTTTCCCTGTGATGTCTGGAGACCTAGGTGTTATCTCCATCCTAAGGTTCACAGTCTGTCCAACACTTGGATCAACATAACAACGAAGACTTGGCATAACAGGTTTGAACGACGATGAAACATCGTCAAGGTTGATGGTTTCATCATCAGTCAGTTCATCTATGAAGATAGAAATGTAAACATATATCCTCAAAGTACGATAGAAATGTTTACCTAAAAAGCTAATTGTGTTACATATCGGCATCGCTATGTGGGGTGAATGCGTCGTGCCCTGCTACACTCCCATTTCCATTAGCTTGATCATCCTCACATATCAAAAACAGGTCCATGTAGTATGACAACATTTTGTAGCAAAGAGTGGTAACTTGGGGATGGGACTATATTGTTAAAACGTCAAGGTAGACCATTAGAAGACATTAAGATGATAAACAAACACAATGAAACTGAAAAACCCACACTTCTTACCTCTATGTAAGCATCCCACACCAAGGGGTCGACATCAATGGTGTTTGTCTCAGGATTGAAGTTGAACCCACTTTGGGAAACACTTCCTTGGCTAGTGTGTATTGGGCTTTAAGTGTTTTCAACCGACCTCGCACATTCCCAACTTTCACCTCATGAGTGCTCTTTCCATTCTGCTTCACCTCAAGTGTCATGTTTCAACGCTTCGAGTCTCGATGCATTGTCAACAGTCTTCTTCCCGGTCATCGCTTCCTCCAAGAGTGTACCATTGAAGATTTCATCCATTGTCTCAGTCCACATAATCTGGGCTTTCATGGCAGTCATCTGTGTGGGTGTCGGTGTTATATGTTTACTTACGGGTACAGAATTCCCACTTGTAAGGTTAGTGATGGCGGAAAAGAAAAGAGAGAGAAAGAGAGGGAGAGAGGGGGAGTGTAATAAAAACAGGAAAGAGAGTGTCAGGTGGAAAGTGGGATTTGCCAGTGGGAAAAAAAAGTGCACAAGGTTGGCTAATTTGGTTAGAAAATCTTTTCTTTGTGGGGGGGGGGGGGGGGGGGGGAGTAGAAAAATGATGTTGGACATATTAGGAGTTACTATTTTAATTCTAAGTATGAAGTACGTAGGTTCTAAAATATGTGTTTTTAGGCTAAGTTATATTATAGAATGAGTTATATATTTTTAGGGAAATCATAATGACACCCGGTATTTTACAAAGAGCTATCCAAAAAATTAAGCTTAACACATCCAAAAATTGTTACTAATTAAAAACACCCAATATGATAAGAGTTATCCAATTTTTTTCTTTTTCTTTTTCTTTCTTTTCTATCTCCTCCCCATTCGCTCAACAAAATTTATCCATATTCAAATTCGATCTTCAAACATTTAAGTAAATTAAATGTCCAAAACAAAATTCTAAAATATTCAACTTGTTAATTTCTCTTTTAATTTTTAGATCAAATAACATTAAGTTAGACTTTAAACAATTTTTTCTTGAACTTAACTTAAGAAGAAATAACATGAATTTCTTCATATAATATTGGTCTTCATTCATATTAAAGTATTTTATTGTCTCTTACAAATTTATCATGGTCTTAAAGAATACAATAATATTAAATTTAAGATTTTGGTAAACAAGAGGGTAATGATTTGGGTTTTTATTAATAGAGTAGTCCAAAAGAGAAAGTAGAGAAAATAGTCAAAGAAAAAAAAACCAAAATTTTTTAATAAGTTTTTAATTTAAATAGGTGTGTGGCTCTTAGTAAAAATAGTATATAATTTTTTGGGGGGTGTTTTTAATATGTTGGATAGCTCTTTGTAAAGAGCCAGGTGTCAATATGATTTCCTTATTTTTATATGTTGTATTAGTTTGGAAGTTATTTACTTGTTGGATACACTTCTTGCTATATAAAAGAAGTTCTAGATTATTGTAATAGATAGAGTTGATTATTATTGAATTGAATTGCTTGTTGAGTTATCCTTGTTGTTTTGCTAGATTATTCATCTTTTCCTTCTTTTTACTTGGTGGATTCCAAGATTCACGTTCGTTTAGGTTTTTTTTTTAGTTCATAGTCTCCTTTCTTTTGTATTATAAATTAAAGCTCGAGAACACATACAAGATCCCCAAGAGTATAATCACTGAAGGGATTACATAAACAAGGCTAATCTTTAAACAAGGATTAGCTAATACATCCACTCCACAACAACCTTTCAACCCATCCATGAAAAATCAAAACTAAAATTAAACTCAACCAAACCAATCCGATCAAGTATGCAAGAAACAACCCTTAACCAAAGATGAGAAAATGCTTTAAACTGCAGTGCACCTAAACCTTAATCCCCCAAAGGCATGTGCGAAAACACCAACATGATCCAAGATTGAAAAATACAACAGGAAAGGAAGGAGAGATTAAACAAAGAAGAAAACTATGAATAAACATGGAAGCAAGAAGAATTAAAGAGAGCAAAGTAGAAAATGAACGACACCACTCAAGCAAAAACCTGAGTTAATGGCTAAAACCAAAACCAAGATCTTCTAAAAAGGCAAATCAACAAAATAAAGCCACCTAGATAGGAACCAAAAAGCAACCCTATAGACTAGAGATGAGAGAGAGAAAAACACCTAAGCTCCAACCCACCATTAAAGCTTGTGAGAAACACCGTCATAGCCAAATGATTGAAATTGCAACCCAAAAAGAAAAACCATATAAGGAAATCAACCTTTAAAGATGACCCAAACAAGAAAACTTACAAAAGAATTTCCTCCAAACCAAGGAAATTCGAAGGACAAAGAATGACATTTTAGATCTAAAGAAAGTACCGCGCACAAAAACGCATAAGCACAACTTCAAAACAACCATTGAAGCAAGAAAGAGTACCACCAAGACCAAAAGCCAAAAATACCACAAAAAACCACCAGATCTGGAACAAAAACTCGAGGAAGAACTCAATGTTGAAGAATTGAGAAGAAAGATGAAAACTTCTCTTATTGTTGAAGGGATAAAAGATTTTAATTAAAAACATCTCTTCAATTGGAAAACATGGATCTATGAAAATAAATTTCAGATCTAAAATTACAAACCATGGATGAATTTTTTTGAATCTTTAACATCTCAACCCATTGAAAATGGTAAGGAAAAGAAGATAAATGATCAAAGACCAGGCCGACACTGGTGGCTGGGGTTTATTTCTTTTTGCTTTCTCCGTTGGCTTTAATGGCGGACTGGAGAGAGTTGTGAGTTGTGACTTACGTTCGTTTAGGTTCCTAACCCTTTCTTCTCGTCTTCTTTGAGAGATTGTTATATCTTTCTTTTAAATTATACATTAAAAAGATTTTATAATTGTGATGGGAATATGATATATGGGTGATACAGGTGTATCCTACTTGGGAACTCAACAGTTTTTTTCCTTGCAGGACAAGGAAAAGAAAACCTTAAAATAGGTTTCCTTGTTCCATAATGGATAGAATTTCAGGAAATGGAAAATCCTTGGCCAACTAGAAGTTGTCCAAGGCCTATAAATATATGTTTTGGCATAAACCAAAAGATATAGAGAGATACATGTAGTGCTTACTTGTTTCAAGCTAGTGCTTAGCTTGTTTAGATTGATGTTTTGGCATAAACTAAAACATAGTGAAACAACTTATTTAGTTGTTTAGAGAAACCACTAAGGTTTAGTGTGTTTAGAAATAAGAGAGGCAGCTAGGGCTTAGCTTGTCTAGAGAGTATTGCGAGGGAGAGATTCTTGTAATCTTCATAATATTCAGTAAAGAAGATAGTTTTCTTCGAGATCTTGTGTTTTGTTTATCTTTATTTATTACTATTGTTTAATTCCGCACTCAATAGTTCCTTTACCTAGTAATTTGTATCAAGTTGGTATCAGAGCGCAAAGTTCGATTCTCTGGTGGAGTTTTTTGTGGTTTATGATCTTAACCTGTTCGCAGTACAGAAAGCTAGGTAAAGTTCTTGTGTCTTTAGAAGATTCTAAGATGACAAGGAAAAAGAAGATGACGAAAACAGATCTGAAGCATTTAGAGGAGGTGGAGACATCTACTTCAAAGCAGAAAAACAACCCGAAGTAGAAGCAGAAAAGTTTGTTTTCTAATTAAGAAGATGATGATGGTGATCGAGAGGAGTCATTCAAGGAAGATTGCATATTGGAGCGCAAGATAACTAATACACGAAGTTGGAAACAGACAGTGTTTCTTATTGGGCGTGCAGGTCAAGTTCCAAGCAAAGTTGAATGGTTCATCAAAGTCAAGGGACTTCTTGAGTTCCCTAATCTCCGGTGTTTTTTTTATTTAAACAGGAGTTTAAGTTCTTACAGGGGGGAGCCATGATACAGGTGTATCCTACTTGGGAACTCAACAGTTTTTTTCCTTGTAGGACAAGGAAAAGAAAACCTTAAAATATGTTCCTTGTTCCATAATAGATAGAATTTCAGGAAAAGGAAAATCCTTGGCCAACTAGAAGTTGTCCAAGGCCTATAAATATATGTTTTGGCATAAACCAAAAGATATAGAGAGAAATATGTAGTGCTTACTTATTTCAAGCTAGTGCTTAGCTTGTTTAGATTGATGTTTTGGCATAAACCAAAACATAGTGAAACAACTTATTTAGTTGTTTAGAGAAACCACTAAGGTTTAGTGTGTTCAGAAATAAGAGAGGCAATTAGGGCTTAGCTTGTCTAGAGAGTATTGTGAGGGAGATATTCTTGTAATTTTCATAATATTCCGTAAAGAAGATAATTTTCTTCGAGATCTTGTATTTTGTTTATCTTTATTTATTACTATTGTTTAATTCCGCACTCAATAGTACCTTTACCTAGTAATTTGTATCAATGAGTGTGAAAATTTGCTATATGGTTTGTTCTATCTGTTTTTCCCATCCTCTTTTTCTACCAAACAAAAAACACCACTTTTCTTTCCAAAGTCAAAATAATAATTACAATTTTCTCACGTGCCCGCAGAAAAATCTCTCCTATCAAACACATGAGATCACAGAAACTCCAAAAGGATGAAATAGTTTTGGTCAAACACCCAAAAATGGTCAACTATCCTTTGAAGTCAAAGCTACAGGTGTATATGAAAATATTGATAGATTAGTGTAAGTATTGGAAAAATGGAAAACCACTGAAAACAGGAAATAACACAATATCATTGTTTAAAGTCTTAAACAAAAACAAAGGGGTTTTGGTCATTTGGATGTTGGATTCTAAAGGGTAGGGGTGGGCACGGTTCGGTTCGGTTCGGTTTTGGACAAAACTGTCAACCGAACACCTAGCAGGTGTTTTGCAAAAGTCTAAACCGAAACCGAACTTTTTTATTTTTAAAACCGAACCGAACCGAACCGAATACTTTTAACTAAAACCGAAACCGAACCGAACATATAATTAAGTTCGGTTAACCGAATAAAACCGAACCGAACCGAAAAACTGATATATTTGAAAAATCTGAAAATCTGAAATGGGCTGTAGTGGTCTGTTCACTGTTGGATACTTGGATATTGGGCTGGACTCCTGGACAGATGGGATGGGTTGGACTATGGAGAGATGGGCTGTAGTGGGTTGTATACAAAATACATGTTCGGTTCGGTTTTGGGTGTTCGGAAATTTTCGAAACTGCAACCGAACACCCAAAGCAGGTGTTTTGCCAAATTAGAAACTGCAACCGAACATGGAAACATGTAAACACCCTATTTTCGGTTCGGATCGGTTCGGTTCGGTTCGGTTTACATGTTTCGGATCGGTTTTGCCCACCCCTACTAAAGGGTTCTAAAACCTAGTCTTCCTCAAAACCCCCAATCCAGAATTCCGAATTGCAAAAACATCATCAGACTAAATTACCTAGCTTTCTTTCTCACCTCTGTATTTCTCATAGAGAGAGAGACTAGAAATAGAAATATCCATTCTTTAGGTTAGGGTTTATCATTTCAATACAATCTTTTCCTCTTTCTTCAATACCATTTCTCTTTATCCATTTCTTTTGCTTTTCACATCAGCTTCTCTCCTACCCTTTTAAGTTTTAACTAAACCACCCCCAATTTCATTTAAACCTATTCAAATTGTTTGAATAATGGGAAAATCAGGTGGTAAGAAGAAGAAGGGTGGTGTTGTTGTTGGTGGTGGTAGTGGTGGTGGTGGTGGTAGTGGTGGTGGTGGTGGTGGTGTGAATTCAACTCCAGTTCCAATTCCACATACAGAAGATCTCCCAAAAACACCAACATCAAATGGGGTTGTTGATTTGAATTCTTCTTCAATCTTTTTGAAGAAAGCTAATGAGCTTAAAGAAGAAGGAAACAAACGTTTTCAATCCAAAGACTATGCTGCTGCTCTTGAACAATATGATAATGCTCTTCGTCTTATCCCCAAAACTCATCCTGAACGTGCTGTTTTTCACAGTAATCGTGCTGCTTGTTTGATGCAAATGAAGCCTGTTGATTATGAAACTGTTATCTCTGAGTGCTCTTTGGCTCTTCAGGTTCAACCTCGTTTTGGTCGAGCTCTTCTTCGTCGTTCTAGGGCTTTTGAAGCTCTGGGTAAATTTGAAATGGCTATGCAGGATGTTCAGGCTCTTTTGGCTGCTGAGCCTAATCATCGTGATGCTTTGGAGATTGCTAGTCGCTTGCGGGTTGCGCTTGGCCCTCGTCAAGAAGCTCAGCAGGACTTGCAGAGTCGTCCATCTCCAGCTGCACTTGGTGCTTCTGCTGTTAGAGGGGCACCCATTGCAGGACTTGGTCCTGTCTTGCCTACAAGGCCAGCACCCAAGAAGACAGCTTCAACTACAAAAGAGACTGTGACATCTCCTAGCTATAAGTTGAGTGACAAGGCTCAACAACACCTTTGCATACCGGATGATGGCTCTGAGCTTA
Source organism: Aquilegia eximia (assembly GCA_023053565.1). NCBI lineage: Eukaryota > Viridiplantae > Streptophyta > Magnoliopsida > Ranunculales > Ranunculaceae > Aquilegia > Aquilegia eximia. The sequence continues at coordinate 25,755,464 of JALIGU010000001.1, forward strand.
AGGGGCAACATGCCAAATCAGTTTCCAAGCCTTCAAAGGATTCCTCTCTGGTAAGTACTGTTTCCAATCCATATAAACACAATTCGAAAGATCAAGCATCTTCGTCATCTAGTTTAAACATCAATAGGCGGTCTTTGAGTGCCATTCGCTGGAGGCCATTAAAGCTTGTTTATGATCATGACATTAGGCTTGCACAAATGCCAGTCAATTGTACTTTTAGGTTGTTGAGGGAGATAGTAACCAATCGGTATCCATCATCGAAATCAGTTTTAGTAAAGTATAAGGATAGTGATGGTGATCTGGTTACCATAACCTCTACGGCAGAACTCAGATTGGCAGAGTCATGTGTTGACAATATAACAACCAAGGACCCTGAGAACGATAAAGTTGAGTCCTTTGGAATGTTAAGGCTTCATATTGTTGAGGTAAGTCCTGAGCAAGAGCCACCTTTGATTGAAGAAGAGGAGGCAAAGCCAGTGGAGGATGAGGGTGTTAAAACTGACGAGAGTGGATCACGTTCTTCTCCTAAGAGCTCTATATCAGAAACTATAGATAACGAGATTCCTAAAACTGAGGAAGAAGCATCAAAAGAGAAGGCTGGAGCTGGGGATGAGAATGAGAGCAAGGAAGTGGAGATGGATGATTGGTTGTTTGAATTTGCTCAGCTGTTTCGGACTCACGTGGGGATTGATCCTGATGCTCATATCGATTTGCATGAGCTTGGGATGGAGCTTTGTTCTGAAGCTCTTGAAGAGACAGTAACAAGCGAAGAGGCACAAAGTCTCTTTGACATGGCAGCTTCCAAGTTCCAGGAGGTCGCAGCCTTGGCTTTCTTTAACTGGGGAAATGTTCACATGTGTGCTGCTAGGAAGCGTATACCGTTAGATGACACTGCATCAAAGGAGGTAATGGGTGCACAACTTCAAGTGGCTTATGATTGGGTTAAGGAGAAGTATACCCTTGCTGGGGAGAAGTACGAGGAAGCACTCAAAATTAAGCCAGACTTTTATGAAGGGTTGCTTGCATTGGGACAACAGCATTTTGAGACGGCAAAGCTGCAATGGTCATTTACTTTAGCAAATAAGATTGATTTGGCAACTTGGGATCCTACGGAAACTATTAAGCTATTCAATAATGCTGAAGAAAAGATGAAGGCTGCTACTGCAATGTGGGAGAAGCTGGAGGAGCAGAGGATCAATGAACTCAAAGACCCAAGTTCCAGCAAGAAGGATGATTTATTGAAAAGGAGGAAGAAACAGGGTGCCGACACGGATGGTGGCACTTCTGGTAATGGTCAGACTAGTGTCTCACCTGATGAAGCAGCAGAGCAAGCAGCTGTGATGAGATCACAGATACATCTATTCTGGGGTAATATGCTCTTTGAGAGGTCTCAAGTTGAATTCAAACTAGGTTTGGATGGATGGCAGAAAAACCTGGATGCTGCTGTTGAAAGGTTTAAACTTGCTGGTGCTTCCGAAGTGGACATTTCTGTGGTTCTGAAGAATCATTCATCCAATGCAGATGGGATCACTGAAGAGGGCAAGAAAGATATAAGCACTGATGATTCTGCAGAAACAAATTGTAGGGACGAGGATAAGCCTGTTACGGAAAGTTAACTCCGGGTAAGTTGGTTGTCGTTCAAATGAGATTCTTCAACATATCTGTCCTTCTATTCAGTAATCATTTCATGGACTCATGGCGTGTTGGATCGAAAACTTTTTCCCTGTTCTCGTGCTATTCCTGGTGGTTCGGATGTGGCTTCAGAGAGTAGATGCGTAATCAGCATGCAGATCTGTGCTCACTTTAAGATTTGGTGTTTCAGAGTTCTTCCTAACGGCTGAAGAGGTGGCTTGCAACTATAATTTTGCCTGTGATACTTGTGAGTTCATTTAATTGTCCTTTAATTATTTGATCTAATGTAGTTCAATTTTTCACTTTCATTCTAAAGGCACTGTTGTTTATTGATGCAAACATTAATTTACTGTTGTGATTTAAAACTTTTATTTTTTGATTTTATTTTAGTACTGTCTAGAAACTAGAAAGTACTTTGGGAATTCTCCCTCATAGTGTTGGGCCTACTATGTAATATGACCATCTATAAAATATAAATCCTTATGTGATGATGTATCATGTTTTACAGTTCTAGCATGCATAATTATTATTGATCCAAAAAAGCAAATCAGAATTTTTCAACCAAGATTTTATCAAGAGATAAAAACTATTTTCTTTGGCATGTCTTAGCGTAAACACTCAATTTTCTCATTTTTGACGATGTCTGGATGCTATGTTTTTCGTATCTATGTGGTAAAAATGACAGGGGTTGCATAAATATGAGATATGATATATTTTCATTTGTTCAATAGTGAATTTGAGACGTAGAGTTCTGAACTGAATTGAATTTGAGTCTAACCTAAGTGATGATAGTGAAACTTTATTCATTATAGGCGCAACAATAACCGAGTCCTAAGCTATCTGTTTGATGTTAGAAACAACTCTTTCAACATGATCAGTGCTATCACAAAAATTCCTTTTGTTTTGTTTAAGCCATAGTCCCTACATAACATATGGCGTGAAAGTAGAGAATTCCACAAGAGAAGAGACCTACCAACAAAAGATGAGGGCACTTCCAACCTGTGAGCCAACTTCAAGAGTCCCTCACATGATTAAGTGGCCACTCAAAGACAAATGTTTTTCAACCCTGAGGGAATAATGCAATTATGGAAGCATGTGGGAGGCGATTGTCCAGCCACAACCATATATCAAAATGCAGTAATAAATTGATAGATTAGGAATCAGTATATTCTAGGGTCTGTGTGATTGTGAAACCATTTTCCCAGTAAATTATATTTGAGAGGTAAGATGGTATTTTCAGAAGTTAAGAAGAAAACCTAAAATCTTATTCTTCCTTCGGCCAGATTTTCCACGGTTTTATTTGTTCTCTGGTTTTACTGCTAAATCGATTTACCGGACCTTGTCAAACAGACCCCTAGTTTTTTAGGATTCATAGTTTTTTTTTCCTTGGGAATTTCGACACGCACGATATCCTAGTCTAGCAAGTTATTTGTTTTTTTCTCAATCCTAATCTAGTGGGATGACTTGATTGGATATTATGACTTAACTATAGTGGTCAAATGGCAGGACTCAAGGATAAGTTTTAGGAATAGAGTGCATTTCACTAGGCTGAAAAAGTAGGATCAACCGATCGAGTGAATTTATTGTTTGGTTCTGGGTTCCTGTTGAAGGTTTAGAATGAAGAAGTAGAGGAGTCACAAATAAATCCCTTTTAAATATTCTTTTGTTGTTTGCTTGGGTTTCTTCTTTTTTTTTCTTCATTTATTTTTTCCTCACCTACAAAATCCCTCGCTCTTCGAGGATGTCCTCAGGGTCGAGGAACATGTACTAGGGGTGTATGTGCGACTCGTTCAGATCATGAGCTGGAACAAATAAAAGAAAGGGATCTTTTTATTCCAGTATCAATGACCAGTACCTATGAAGCACGGACACGACACGATACGGACACGCCGACACGTAATTTTTTGAAAATGTAGGATACCGACACGTTATAATATACACATTATTATTTTATTTTTTTTCTAGCATACAACATTTTTCAAAAAGGATAACAGTATAGTGTACAAATAATAATGTGGCATTGTCATTTGTCAAAGTTAATTTGACAATAAAAGTAACAAAGTATTGAGAAAGATGAAGAATACGAGAGAATCAAGTAGATGCTACTTGAGAGAGACGTTTCTGGAGAAGTAGTGATCTTTTAATTAATTTATTCTATTCTTGACCCAATTCTATTTTGATTAGTTTATGCCTCTTGCAATCTCAAGAAATATCTTCTAGCCCATTGTAAAAAGCTAAAAAAAATAAAAAATAAAATAATCCCTAAGCCAAAGTGTCCAAATGAAGTGTCCAGCAGTATCCAAAAGTGTCCAGCAGAGTCCAAATTTGAAAATTTGGTTTTTTGAAGTAGGACACTTGATTTGAAGTATCAGACACGTGTCCCAAGGTGTCTGAAGAGTGTCGGTATCGGACGTGAGATTAAGGGGGGTGTCCGTGTTTCTAGACCAGTACCAATGAATAGGTTGGAAGAATTCCATTCTATATATAAATCTAAAAAAAAAGCCCCCGTTGTGTATGAAATTTATGGTTTCTTTTGGTGCAAATCCAATCACCTTAATTGGAGATGGGAAGCAATTTCCCATGGGTAGCAAATGGTTACCTATTAAGCGGGGGAATAGTATTTAAGAAGCAAAAATATTATGCTCTAACGTACACGTGCCTCTCTTATGAATGCATTTATGAGTTTTGTAGTTACGATTTTGCTTGTAACAGTAATGAATGCATTTATGAGTTATATAGTTATGATTTTGGTATTTAATAAAACCCTCTAATTTAAAAAAAAAATAAAAAATCACAGTAATGATGGGCTTCTTTGAGTATGTTTATACCCCCTTCTTTTTGCAAGCATGAAAAATCAAGGACTTGTTATCATCTGTTTTCTGTAGTTGCAAGTTTTATTATTGATTTTTTTTTATACATTATTTCGTGCGTCAAAATATTCTGCTGGTTAGGTAACATAAGTATACATATATTATTCAAAGGTAAAGCGCTAGTAGTCTTACATTTGATGAGAGGAAACTGGCTTCTAAATCCTTGCACTTTTGCATTTGTGCACAAGTTTTATTTCTTATGGTTTAGTGGGTACCAAATTCTTGCATCCATCCATGAGCAATTTGTTAAACTTTATTGTGTTAATGTGCTGCCTGACATGTTACTTTGTACTGTAAAAGAAATCTAAGACCCTCCTATCCCTGTCCCAATTATCTAGCCCTTCTGTAAAAGTAGGTGTGAGGAAACTAGAGATACAGCATAATTCCTAATAGAAATGTGTTCTCTCTGACATTTTTGTTGAATTCTAAACGACTGCTGTAATCCACTTACATGGTTCAGTGGTGGTGGTACCTAACTAAAATAACAAAGCATGTTCTTTGTTGTTGTCTATGATGTGTATATTATGAAATGCAATCATGATCTGATGTCTCCATCAGGAAGGAGTATTCGGTTGTAGTGGTTTGTCTAGTATATGTTCCCGTTACAATGTTGTTGACGCTTGCCTTTTTCTAGTGGTAGTGAAGCTTCATTTATCATTAACTGTCGGTGTCCTCATTTGAGATTTGGTTGTATCTTATTGCCCTCGAGCAAGTTATGTTACCAACAGATTATGATTTATCTGGTTATGATTATGAGATGTATTATGTATAAATACAGTGCATGTTTTCAACTGTCAAGGGTTATAGACTTCCGAAATATAAAGATTGATCATGCAAGTGTTGTAATTTGCAGGTAACAGAGAATAATATAGTAATTTGGTGCTTCAGTGGAAGCAAAAATATTAATCTGTTGTGAAGGTTGAAAGTATCTGGGGAAGTTGCAAGCAAGTTTTAGTACATATGCCCTGTCCAGAGTAAAAGGCTGAGCTTTTGCAGTCTTCATTGTCAGGTAGGGGTGCCAATTGGGTCGGGTCTTAACAGGTTGGGATGTTTTTGACCTTAACCCGAACTTGACCTGTTAACCCGTTTAACTTTATTTCTCTGAACCGCTAATTAAACAGGTCGGGTTCACGTCGACCTGTTTAAACCTGCTTGTAAAATTGGTCGGGTCCAAACTTGTTAAAACCCGTCAAACCCGCAACCTGTTAACCTAAGTAAATATGATTTTCAATAGTAACTTGCCTTGCTTTTCATTTAAATGTCGTACAACATTTTAACATAAAGTTTCATACAATAGTAGCCTCACAAATCACAATACAAGTCTAATAAAAACATCCCATGAAAATAATACAAGTTTGTTAAAAATAATGCAAGCAATGAACACGTTGTGATGCTACAAAGCAGCACACCTCCACACTAGACCAGCAGCAGAACAGAACCCCTTTGCAGTACAGATCAGCCCCTTCACAACCGTCAGATCAGTTAGGTTCTCAAATTGCTCATTATACCATTATTGATTAGAACCTAATTATTCATTATAGGTCTTTGCCTTTTGTTTTCATTATAGCACGGTATTGTAAGACATTAATAAACTAAGACCACAAACATGAATGAACTAAAAGACAGGTAGCATCATTCAATAGAATACTATAGTACTAGTATCTTGCTTTTAATCACAAATTCCTCTTTTCTTCCTTTTAATTAGTATCTATCTTTTAAGGGAGGGGTTCCAAGGACTCAGGAATTGTTTGACTCAATTTTGACTCAATCCTATTTAGGGTACTTGTACATGTTGGATTGACATGATTTTTGGTAGATATGATCTCCTTAATATAAAGATCTACTACATAAAAAATAAGCTCATTTGAATATATTTAGACCCATCAAATGTAATATTAAATTCAACGGTAAAAATGAACGTTCCACAATACATTAACTTATAATATGATTTTTCTAGGGTTAAAAAATTTACTCAACTCTACTCTAGTAGTCACTAAACTCACTATAGTAGTCCGTCCGGCGGCTCTTGCTGAAATCATTACTCTTAATTCTCCCGTGTTCTAGCAATTTAGCCAGATTATGATAAATTTTGGTGAAAATGTCATACATAATGAGAACATTCATCCTACCAAAAATCATGCCAATCCAACATGTACAAGTACCCTAAATAGGATTGAGTCAAATATTTCCTGAGTCCCTGGAACCCCTCCCTTCTTTTAATCAGATATTATTCTTTGGATAACAGTAGTGAACAAGATAAAATACAGTTCGGTGATTTAGCAAATTATAAGCATTTAAGATTTTACAATAATTTGAGATAACATTCAACAATTCAAGGTATCTAACAACAATTGAATGGCCAATGTACATGCACCAAATAATAACACAACCTGTTATGAATTTATTATGATAACTCAAAATTTACAATTTTAATTGTCTAATTCACCAATACAATAAAACTAGTCCTTAGGCCCGTGCAATGTATGGGCAGATCTGATTGTTTCAGAGTTTTTTTTTAGGGGTTTGTGTTGCTTTTGGTTTGTAACTTGTAATATTTTGTTTAGTCTGTTTCAAAAGTCTATGATCTGGTATGATTTCATTTAGAATTATTATAAATCTTTGAGTATTGAAATTCAATGATTGTTATATATACATGGAAATTAAACCCAAAGCAGCTGAAGATATCCAAGAGAGTAGGATTCTGCAACACTCTCAAAGTCTCAATTAGAATTTGGTCTGGCTCGGTTGTTGAGGCTTCATCACTTTAGGAAACAATCTTTGCACAATAGTCCATTAGCACTTAGCAGTTAAGCGTCTCTTAAATAGTATTTTGGGTTGGTCCCAACTTGGGCATAAGTTGATAAATTAATATTTCGCTAAATTTATTAGATAATACATTTTAGAAAAATCCTTGAAGGCCCAACTAATATATAAATTAATATTTTTTTGATATACAAATATATTTTATATTTTTTTATATAAAAGTCAATCGTTGCTTGTTTTTTTTTTTTCTCAAAATTGATGCTGGTTTGAATCTCGTCTCTGAATTTTTATAGTGTGATGAGTTGATCTGGTGTTGTATTTTGTAATGCAAGAAGAAATTATTCAATTATCATTATCGATTTTAGTGTTTTTTTCGTGGAACAAGTTTTAGAATAAACGATTGTCCAGCTTTATCATGTTAGCCCCTTAAAAAGAAATATATACATAAAAATATACTATTAATTATGTAAATTAATAGTTTATTAATTGATCGATGAATTAATATCTCAGTTGGGATATTAATTATGTAAATATACTATTTTATATTTTCGTGGAAGTCTGGAAGGTCATTGATTAATATTCTTAGGGGTACGGGCTGGATTTGATTATACTTGGGATTGGGTATACTTATAATTTTTTTTATTGGGCTTATTTATGGTTGTGATTTGGTCCAACTGGGTACGAGCTGGACTTGATTATAGTTGGGATTGGGTGTACCTTTAATTTTTTTTATTAGGTTTAATTATGCCCATGGTGGTCCACTTTTGCGTAATTACAAATATACCCAAACTTAGTCAAAATTCTCTTCAATTAGACTATCAATTTCAATCTAATTGATAGCCTAATTGAAGAGATATTTTCTTAGGGGTATCTTCTGCTTTAATAAAGTACTAGTGTTTAAGCCTGTGCAATGCATGGGGTGGATTTGATTATACTTGGGATTGAGTCCACTTTCAATTATTTTGGATTGGGCTTAATTATGCACGTGATTTAGTACAACTGGGCTTGATTATATCCTTGATAAATGGTCCACTTTTGCGTAATTACAAATTTACCCAAATTTAATTAAAATGATTTAGTACATCTGGGCTTGATTATATCCGTGATAAGTGGTCCACTTTTGCGTAATTATAAATTTATCCAAATTTAATTAAAATTCTCTTCAATTAGGCTATCAATTTCAGTTTAATTAATAGTCTAATTGAAGAGATATTTTCTTAGGGGTATTTTCTGCTTGAATAGAGTATAATAGATTAAAAGAGTTTAAAACCATTACCTAATAATTTATAAATTAAAGGAATACTTGAAAAAACACAACATGAATCTAATAAAACAAAAACCTTTGTTATTGAATTTACATTAAACACAAAATTATACCAAAGTAAATACTCTTCATAGCCACTTACTTTGAATCATTTGTCGAATTGTTGAAGTCGACGGTGAATCAATTGTTTGTAGATCTGTTGAAGTTAAGATCTAAGAGACAAACATAATGTCATGTCCTTCATTGTAATTCCTTATTTATTTCTTAAGGGCATACTAGTTTAGTTATTTTTATTAGTTTTAAGAATGCCATGTAGAGTGGTTGGTGAGTATTAGAGAGAGAGAGAGATTGTAATTTGTTTTTCATCAAGAATATTGTAGAAGAAGTGTGGCTTTATTCTTCATTCTGAAGCAAAGATAATCAATGAAATCGACTCTTTCTTCCATTTATATCCATCTATAGATAGAAGGATATTACATTTGGTATCAAAGGCGTTCGCTTCTGGATTTAATCATGGTAGCGGATACTCGTATGAAAGATTTAGAAGGGATTACTAAAGATCATACAAATCAACTTTCAGATCTAAAAAATCAGCTAGATAAATTAGTAAAAGATGCATATGAACGCAAAGCAATAGAGAAGAAATTCTCAAAGCAGCTTGATAAGTTTTTCTCATTACTTAAGACAGGATCTGAAAAAGGAAAGGATAAGATGGATGATGTAGAGACAAGTTCAAGAAGAGGGGAAGTCACCATAGAAGATGCAGATTTGAGTTTTTTTTTCGTCGACCGCAACATCGTTCTCAATCATTGCATCGGGAGAGTTTACGTAATATTCTACGACCACCTAAGCTTCATTTTCCTCGATTTGATGGTAATAATCCAAGGGCTTGGTCTAGAAAATGTTCAAAGTTCTTCCAATTACATCCAGTAGAAGAAGAACAAAAAGTAGCTATAGCTCCTCTATACTTGGAAGGTAAGTGTGGGTGCAAAAATTCGATCCACAAATTCGAGATACGTATAGATTAATTGAACAATTACAATAAAAGCCTTGTATAGACAGAGGTAAGGTGGGGGGTATACAATGAGACTAGACCTGGTCGGGATCAGGCTGCCTACGTATCCAAGAAGATGAACTTGGAATCAAGTCTCTGCTTCCTCTAAGCTCTAATGGAGTTGCTCAGTGGAAGACTCGTAGTTCATGAGGTTTAGAACTCCTGTATTTATAGTAGGCCGGAGGAGGCTGGCTCAACCACCCTCCGGTTCTGACTCCATGAACTCAGGTAGTTCAACTGTGAAGATGCTTTCCGTGGAGATAGCTTGCATGCTGCCGAGCGGTTATCTCCTTGGTTTGAATTCCCTTTGACTAGGATGACTGCCATGTGGCATCCTCTGATAGGTCCTGGTTCAACCTCGGTCTTTCTTTATCTTCTCCAGCGGGCTAGAACCGTGGGTTTCGTTAGCCTGGAAACTCGCTGGACTTATCCAGTTGGTTGGGACTTGGATTGACCAAGCCTGAAACCAAAGACTTGGGCTCGACTCCTCTGACTGGAGGCCCAATCTTCATTGCATAAACCCTGGCCAGGTCCTCTGGGCTTCTATGCTAAGCCTTTGGATGAGCCTCTGTCGCTGCTGGACTTTACTGGACCGGACCTGGCCTACTTGATCGAGGTGGGCTTGGTCGATGTATGGGAGCCCACGGTTCAACTTCTTATACAGTAACCGGGGCTCCACCCATTGATCCTGGACTATCTGGTGGGTCAAGGTCCACAGAGCGTATGTGGACTCCTTGAGAGCGAGTTTGGCCCTACCCGATAGCCCAGGCTTGGCTGGCTAATGCTCAGGTGCTCCTGGTTTAACTTCTTATACAGCCATCGGTGACACCTGTCGGGTTTTTTACCTAGGGTACACACATCCCCTCTTCCTTATCAAGTAGAAAATCTGCTTAGGAAAGATCTTCGAAATATCTTCCGGCTGTTGAGATTTGGAGGATCCCTTCCTTGATACGCTTCTTGATGACGATTCCGCATCCCTTGGATCAAGGACTAGGGTTTCTTTCCTCCTCTATAAATAGCAAACCAGAGGTGTAGAAGGATATCCACTTCTCTTTCCCCAGTTTTTGTTGCTGAAGCTTCTACTGAAAAATGGCTGACGACCGGAGTACCATCAAGAAGTATACTGCGGATATGTGGGAGAAAATGACTTTAGAGATCGAGGACCGGGGTCACCGTATAGAGCTGTGACAAAAACCTGTTTGGAAGACATTTGTCAGGCGCGCTTGAGCCTGTTTGCCTTGAACGGCCAGCTTGCTGACAAAAGCCGCAGGCTTGGGGCTGCCACTCAATGGATCCGGGTTCTTCAGAAAGAACTTGCTACCGCACATGTACTGTTGGAGAAACTGGGGTATCATCCGGTCAAGGAAGAGAAGAACCCTTGACCGGTACCTTCCCGACTTCTTGCACTATATAGGGGAGTACTGCCCCTAGTTGAGACAAATTAATGAATTTATTCGCTTACTCTATCGTTTTCTCCTCCTTCCTATTGCTGAGTCACCAACTTTGTCAGTCTTCTGAGGCCAAGGGTGCCTTTGTGAATGACACCAGCTCCTTGCAAGATGTTTGTTTAGAATGACTTGTGACTCCTTTTCTTCTTGAACGAAGGAGTCCCTTTGATACCCCGACTTTCTTCTTGCTTTCTCAACTATGGCAGATTCTAGGCCTCTTTCTAGTGCTTTGAGTGACAACCGATCTGAAATAGTTCGGGAATTGTCGCGTCAGGTGGATGACCTCAAGAGGAGGATTGGCGAGCTTCGTGAGGAGCAACTCCTTCATGAAGATATGCATGATACCCGAATGGCGGGTATGAAGGAAACTGTAGAATACTACCGGGAAAAGCTGGAGGAGAAGGTGTCCGAGCTGTCGGTCGCCAAGGAGCGAACAAATTTCGCTGTGGCTACGTCTTGGAAGGCTGGGTATTGATTAGTCGTCAAAAGTATATATTTATCCCCCGAATAACACCTTGTTTGTATAGCACTTAGCTTATCTTATTGTATTATATCTATTGATTAGTGCTTTCTTGCCTTTTGTGTAGGTTTCATGAGCCGAAATGCGAATATTGTGTTAAAGCCCGCGAAAAGTCAAGAAAAACAAGCAAAAATGTGTTATTTGCACAAGAGGAGGAGAATTGATATTTGCACCCACAGATCTGTTGAGGGCACCCCACTGTCAGTTCAGTTGACTTGACTTTATGTCAAAGTGGGGCGGTCCAAATCTCACCCCAAACCGGGTCCTATTGGGGCCTAAAAGTCAGAATTTCTATTTAGGGCTTTATTTAAAGTCCAAACTGAAGGTCTTGGTCCAGGGTACAACTTAAGCCCAAAATAATTAGGTTTTACTGAAGACCTAATGCCTCTAGAAGACCAACAACAGCAGCCACGAATTTGACCTAGTTTGGAAGTCTTTGCATGCAAGTATTCTACTTTGTATTTTCTATATAAGAGAAGTAGTAGCTAAGGTTTATGTAGCTTTTTATGAATGGAAGATTGAGGAGACAAGTTCATCTTCTTCTTCTTCTTTTTAATCAAACTCAATTCATATCAATCAAATCAAACCACTTTTCTTTATGATGTTTTGTGATTTATTTATTTATTTATTCTATGGTGTCATCACCAAGGATGAGTAGCTAAATCTCCTTAGGGGGATGGTGGAAGCACTCTAGATGATGCAAAAGCACCATGTTTGTTCTTAATGTTCATTGTGAGTCATAGTTCTTTATGCTTATTTACTTCTATCTGCAGTATGAGGTAAGTTTGATTATTTGCATGTTATTGTTTCCATGTTGTTAAAATACTATTGTTAGGGTTTAGGGAGACTTAGCTTTAATGGTTGTATTTATATTTATAGTAGATGTGTAGTGAAATAGCTGAGAAGTGATTATTACATATCTGCAGTTTATATCTTTTATTGGAACCCTTTTGTAATTAAGTCAAATAGCTGAGAGGTGATGATTTATTTATGAATAAATATGTTGAGTTAATTAAATTGAATAACTGAGAGGTGACGATTTGATTAATAAGACATATTCAATAGCATGCATAAGAGAATCCCGTTTTAATTGAGTGGAATAACTGAGAGGTGACTACTCGATTATTATAGGTATTAATGATTAATTGGAATAACCGAGAGGTGACTAATTAATTATTATAGATTGAACATGAAGGAACAACATGTTATGTTTGCATGATTTAGTTAGTGGATACCAACTCTCCCCCTTTGTCATCATATATCTTCTTTTCATCTCTATCATATTATTAAGTTAGGGTTTACTATTTATTATTGCTTGTAGGAAGTAGAATTAATCTCCAATCTTATTATTGATTCCCTTGGTGTTCTTTAACCTTTGTTTTCTATTGTGTTTGAGCTAAGATCTCCCCCTCTGAGGTGGGTACGATCCTTGCTTGTTACTTGTCTACTTTGATAACTAATTTATACAGGCACAAGAAAGAAAAATCTATATCAATCTATTTTTTGATTAGGATACACAAATATCTTTCATCAAAATGGCGCCGTTGCCGCTCTAAGGAACGAAGTTCATTCAAACACAAGCGAGAATAGTTGTTTCGGGACACATCCCATTTCTATCCCTCCCACCCTTTTATTTTTAATTCTTTTTATTATTGTTTTTAAGTGTCTTGTTACTTAGTCCTCTTATCTATCTTGCAGCGAAGACGGATTGAAAAAAGCTCGAAAAACGGAGTAAAAATCAAATTTTTAAGAAAAGTACGCGTTCAAGAATTTTTCCTGAAAGTTACTGGTTCAGACTGGGCTCGAACTCGAGTCGAGTTCCAGGCAGGGAATTTGCCTCTTTTTGCGTGACCTTTCCAGAGCGTTCCAGAACTCCTTTTTAGCTAATTTTTTTTCCTGTTGAGAGATTGTGAGGTGAACTTAGCTCAAAGAAGGGGTCGCGGTTGTGATATTTTTAAAGTAGGTGTTGTTAGGATATATTTTTAAAGCAAGGTTGTGGAGCTAGCCTTGAGTCTACTAAGGAACGACTCCTAAGGACGATTGAAACCCAAGGAGCGGTTTCCCCTTAGTCGACTTCAACTCGTCTTCTCCCCACTTTTGTGCGCTTGTTTGGTACTTTTATTTTTTAGCACAAAGTGGGAGGTAAGCATTCTCCTAACCCTCATCGAATCCCCTGCAAGAGGAGTTTCTGTGTGATTAACATGACCTTGATTGTTGCTTGATTTTAATTCTGTTTTTACTTGTTAAACCGGGACTGCAAGGTGGACCTGGCCTATAAGTGAAACCTAATATCAATTGATTGCAATATCCTAAGCTTTAAAATTGAACCAACTAAAGCCATACTATCACGATGTTCATTTGAGACCTTGAGCAAATATTTCAACTAATACTGCGTGAACCATCCTTTGATTGGAGCACAAGTTAGGAATTGGGTATGGAACCCCTACAGATTACGTCTGGAGAATTACTATGGTTTCTTAATTAAGGACCATTACTTACCCACGAAAAACCTCCCACATTGGTTATTCGCTGCTTGACTCACGAAATATAGCGAGAATTCACAAGGGAAGCTTGGAAAGAACTCATTGACTTGGGTGAACACAAAATTGAGTCAGTTTTTGAGCCTCTTGTTAGATGCTTTTGAATGGTTAGGACTTTTGTGGCATTTGTAATGCGCATGTTGCATGCATCTTAGATCAGGTAACATCTTGTCCAAACCAACTTCAATCTACATAAAGAGCACAATCACGGACCTCACTCCTTCTCTTGAGGAAGAGTTTAACAACTCAACCTCCATACCTTCTGAAGAAGAGTTCAACGACTCAATTTCACTTTCTGAAGTAAGACCTGCCCTTATGGCTCAAGAAGCTACCCTTCGGGATTACTTTTCACCTTTGGCCACTGGGCCACCTACCTGCATAGTCTTACCCGAGACAACTGCAGATATCTATGGCATTCGCCCACAGATTGTGGGCATGTTGCCTAAATTTGATGGACTTCCACGGGAGGATCCATATCAGCACCTCAATAAGTTTCTGACTGTTCTCAACTTTTAAGGAGAAACATTTGTCTAAGGAGGAAGTTAGCTTGAGATTGTTCCCCTTTTCTCTTGAGGATCGAGCATATCACTGGTTACATGGCCTTCTTTCTAATTCTATTAAAACCTGGGCTCAACTAAGTAAAACGTTTTTGACCAAATTCTTTCCTATTTCCAGAACTAATGACATTGTTGATGCCATAAGAAGTTTTCGGCAGAAAGAGGGTGAGGTATTCTTTGATGCATGGGAGAGGGTTCAAGACCTATTTCTTCAGTGTCCACACCACAGAGTTGATGACCCAGAAAAAGTTAGGACCATATATAGAGGCCTTAATTATACATCTAGAAACTTGATTGAAAACATGAGCGGGGGAGTATTCCTTGATTATTCCACCGCCAAGGCTCTGTCATTCCTTGAAAAAATTGCTAATAATAGCCAACAATGGGACTTACCTGGACCAACCTTGAGAAACACTACCTCGGACTCATATGATAAACCTAGAGGCATGAATGACGTCAAATCTGACCCTGTGCTTAAAACTTTACTTCATGGTTTAGTAAAAAAGGTAGAAGCACGTGAGGTGTCCTTAAAGCCCACATCACCTGTTATGAGTGCCTCCACTCTCCAATGTACTGCTTGTCATGAACAGACCCATACTGCCGAGTTTTGCCCTCTCCTTTATAATTCACCAGAAACTGAGGAAGTCCGTGCGTTCACTTACGCCGGGCAAACCAACTTTACTAAGGGCAATGCCACGTACCCATACATGGACCACTCCAATCTTTCTTATTCAAATAATCATTATGCGGCTCCACCTGGTTTTAATAACTCTTATGGGCAACGTAGTACTGCCACATATGTTGGTAATAATGAAAATCAGAACAAGGTGTCGGTCCCCCCTTATTCTAACAATGCTCATCACATGAGTAGTTCCAGGGACCAGGTGCCGACCAATCAATCTGCCCTTCCTAAGACCTTCCTTGAGGATGTGCTTGCCCGTTTCATTCAACAGACGCAAACGTCCATTGAGTCAAATGCCCAAGCCATCCAGAGGATTGAACAAAAACTTGATGAAAAGGCAAATTTCCAGGATAAGTTATCCCGAATCCCAAAGGCAAGGAAGTTGCCTTGGTGACGGAAACTCCGTCTACATCTGCACCGCTTGCTGAAATTAACTCGGTCTCCACACTTAGGTCTGACAAACTGGTTGATAATCAAATTAATTATACACCGAGTCCCAACACTGTGACCCCGGTTACCTCTGCACCTGTTGCCCCACCTAAAGCTTCGACTAATGAGGGGACCACCTCTAAGCCGAAGAAGCCTGTCCGTGAGATTGTGGATCCTCCACGAACTTACAACCCGCATGTACCTTACCCCCAGAGACTCACAAAGTCTCTGCAGGAAGTCCAAGTAGAGGAGGTAATTGATGTGTTTAAACATATAAATATTAATATACCTTTCCTCATGGCTATTAAAAAGATATCTTCCTATGCTAAGGTTTTGAAAGACTTGTGCACCGCAAAGAGGAAAACAAATGTGCCCAAAAGCGCATTTTTAGCAGAAGAATTCTATACACTTGTCCAACTTATCGGTGTGGTAAAATATAAAGACCCTGAAAAACCGACCATACCCTGCAAGCTTGGTGATAAGTTCATGGGTAGAGCTTTATTAGACCTAGGAGCGAGTGTTAATCTCTTGCCTTACTCCTTGTACCGCCTGGGTCTAACATATATGAAACCCACGAGTATGTCTTTACAACTGGACGACAGATCATTGAAAGTAACTAGAGGAATAGTTGAGAATCTATTAGTTAAAGTGTCTGACTTTTACTCTCCTGTTGACTTTGTGGTGTTGGATACTGAGCCTACTACCGATAACTCGGTTCCCATCATCTTTGGCCGACCATTTTTGGCCACCTCTAATGCTCTCATAAACTGCCGGAATGGTTCTACAGTTCTCACTTTTGGATCTATGACCGTTGAAGTTAATATCTTTAATCTTGGCAAACAACCCACTGATCTTTCTTTATCTAAAGATGTGTTCCTTCTTGACTCTCTACCTTATGAGATGGTACCTAGTTGTTACCCTAAAGATCCGGTTGTTAATTGCCCTACTGTAACACCCCAAAATTCGACCCTTATCCCAATAAGACTTGAATCGAATCTCGAGGCATTAACATCAACACCATGGATAATTCGTCATTTCTACTCTATTAATCATAACAAAAATCCGTGAAAGTCTGGTGTTGAATCCGTCATTTTATTAACTCACACTTATAATAAATCCGTAAAAACACACTTATATTTATATAGAAAACTATACTTTATACATCCCAAGATTCTGATAATACATATATAAGACTGTTTCCGAGTGTGATATCTACGTATATACATATAACAGACCTGTCAAAAAGTTACAACCCTGGACTACACTCAATCTCACATCAGGCAAATGTAGTGATCATCCCTGTCATCGTCTGCTGCAACAGCAGGCTCCTCAACAACAGGCGCAGCCCCAGTCCCAGGCAAATCATCTTGGTTCAGTACTTTCCAGTGTGAACCTGCACCATTGTTTTCCTGATTATCCGGTCGGGTAGTGATTACCGTTTTTGTGAACGAAGACACTAACCATCTTTTAGGGCTCAGGTGGGCCCTCTGACCACGCCTCCTGATACGAGGAGTCCCTAACTTACGGTGGTCAACCGTTCAACGACTGCAGACTGCACAGGATCCTGACACACGTCCAGGAGTGGACTAACTCTCACTCCTCGCGTCTAAACCTCCTCGAGGTAACATGTATCCCCACGGCACACTAAGCACCAACAACGTACCACTAAAAGCATGGTAATCCAGGAAGGTAGAAGAGGAATTCCCAGAAACATCCAACAGTGTTCGTCTCTAGAAAGTGCCCATTCACCGTCTAAAGGTGAACAAAGCATATGTAATCCTAGAAAGAACTGTCGTCTCCGGAATATAACAACAATTCCTTCTTGTAGGAATTCACAGATCTCTTGCCAGACCGCCTCGTGATACAATATATATAATATATAGGGTGTCTTTTAATAATAATTAATTTAATTTAGCATGTGTGACGAGTCCCTGAATTTATCAACCATTAAACCAGTTCCCTATTCACGGCTACCAGACACGGGCACTAGCCGAAGGAACTATCCCCTATTCACGGCTATGAGACACGGGCACTAGCCGGAGGGATCATAATCCGATCTGTAATAATATGTTCGTGTAAGCACCCAGATCATTCCCAATTCAAGAACCTCACACCATACCAATATACAACTGGGATCTCACATCCCACATACAAAATCCATCTCCCTTTTCCCATCCTGGAAAAGAGATGCAATAAAAACTTTGATTGCTTTTCCGTTTATAAAACCATTTGAATATACAAATATTGTTTTAATACCTCCACTATAAAACATGATATCTGTAACTAATCACTTTATAAAAACTATAATCGATAAACCACGAGTAATCTATATATACCAAACAAAACCATGCATGCATTTTTATCATCACTATACGAATTGTACTGTAACAATATTTATTAAGAATATGAACCATGAGAGGATAATATAAAGGAAATGTAAGTCCCTACCTCGGCTCGCTCCCGCGTCACCTCTAATCTCAAGCTTACTACTATGTCCAAAAACCTATAAACGGAAGCGAAATATAATTACAATCTATAGAGAGCGAAACTGTTATTTGTTTTAGTAGTCGTGTTTTTCACGTGTCACTAATGGTTTTCTAATGGGGTATACATGCATTTAGACCATAACCTATTAACGACTTGTAGTCGATACTAGAACTCATAGAACCGACACTAAGTAATTGGATTTTTAGCTCAATGTGTCCAGTTATACACAATGAAAAGAACCAGAATTTTTATCAAGTTTTGCGTACTCATTCCCAACTTTATTAAACCATGTATATCACACTAAGTTCTGTCCATTTCTGTCTTAGGTATTACTGTGTAAACTAATCCGTCTAAGAGTTTCAAAATTCAGGAATCTACACTTAGTTCATGCATAAGTTGCAGTACCTATCAACTTGATATCAAGGCATAGAAGTTTATAGAAGCCAGTTTACACCTAACAATTTGAATGACTTAAGAAATAATCAGGTCTCTAGGGGTGTATTATTAATCACATACTGTTGTTTGTCTCCCTCAATGGTAACATAATAGATTTGGTTCCATATAACGCTTGGTTCATGTTGCTAATTAAGTTGATTTAAAGTGTTTATATTAGCTATACCACTATTAAACTTCTGGAATAACAGAAACTAACCTGTCAGAACTGAATCTCTTTTAGTTGTCTTCTTCCAACAGCTCAGAATACTTAGACAAACATGTAAACTTATAAGGTTGGGGATGTCTGGTTCCTCTCTCACTTCTTCTTAACCTTAATTTACAACAAGTGGTTTCACACTATACCACCTAATAATCTGGTTTTATATTGATAAGTGAAACCTACAGCCTACAACTCATGCTAATTTAAGTGATGAGGTGTTAAAATAAAACCATATTTTATGGTACTCACATCAACATAACTAAGTTGCCAACTATATGAATTGCAACCTATTCGCACGCTAGTTTATCGAGCGGATTCATTTAAACCCATCAATATTTTTTTTTTTATTATTTTTTTTTAATTAAATATCACTAATTAAAACCATTCGATTAAAATATACTACAATACGATCATAGTCATTGAATCATAGGCGAGATTACTAAAATACCCCTAAAGAGTGCACGGGTCTTTACATTCTATAAACGTTAAAAGAAATTTCGTCCTCGAAATTAAAGTCATACCTTACTATCGAGATGTTCTATTCTCAGGGAAAATCTCTGGATATTTCTCCCGCATTTCAGATTCGGTTTCCCAGGTGGCCTCTTCTTTATTGTGATTACGCCATAAGACTTTTATTAAGGAAATGACCTTTGATCGTAACTTCTTCTCTTTTCTACCTATAATATCAATTGGCCCCTCCGCATAAGAAATATCATCTTCTAGCTCCAAAGACTCCAAATCAACGCGATGGTTCGGATCGGATACACACATTCGCAACATCGAAATGTGAAAAACGTTATGGACTTTTGCCAGCTTAGCAGGTAATTCAAGCCTATAAGCAACCTTTGAAAGTTTCTATATAATTCGAAATGGTCCTACATATCTCGGCGCTAGCTTCCCTTTCATTCCGAACCTCTGAATACCCTTCCGTGGAGAAACTCTAAGATACACTTGGTCACCTTCCTCAAATTCCACATGTCGTCTGCGAGGATCTGCATATCTTTTCTAGCGACTTTGAGCTGTACGCAAACGGTTCCTTATCAATCTGATCGTTGTGTTGGTTTCCTCCACTAATTCTGGCCCTGACAGTATACTGTCTCCCGTTTCTTGCCAACATAACGGTGTTCTACAGGGTCTGCCATATAATGCTTCATACGGTGCCATACCTATGCTGGACTGGTAACTATTGTTGTAAGCAAATTCTACAAGTGGTAGATGTTTCTTCTAACTTCCACCAAAATCGAGGACACGAGCTCGAAGCATATCTTCTACTATCTGGATGACTCTCTCTGATTGGCCATCGGTCTGTGGATGGAAAGCTGTACTAAGATTTAACTTGGTTCCAAGTTCTCTCTGGAGACCTCTCCAAAATGCACCAGTAAATTGAGAACCTCTGTCAGAAACAATTGACTTAGGAGTTCCATGTAATCGCAGTATAGTATGAATATATAATTTACCCAACCTTTCAGCAGAATATGAAGTCTTAACAGGTATAAAATGAGCAGACTTTGTCAATCTATCAACAATAACCCATATGGAGTCCATACCCTCACTAGTTCTCGGTAACCCAGATACGAAATCCATAGTTATATGATCCCACTTCCATTCTGGAATATCTAAAGGTTGTAGTAAACCTGGAGGTCGATTATGTTCAGCTTTTACTTGTTGACATGTAGCACACCTCTTCACATACTGAGCAATGTGTTTCTTCATTCCAGGCCACCAAAACTGACGACGCAAGTCTCTGTACATTTTGGTACCACCAGATGAATTGAATATTTAGATCTGTGTGCTTCTTCTAGTATATGGTCCCTCAGATTCTTATCTGCTGGCACCTATAATCTTCCTCTGTATCTGATACTGCCATCTTCAACTCGTACCCAATCATGATTATCTGTATCTTCTACAAACTTCCTAATAGTCTTATCCATTCTTACAGTACCTTGACTAAGGATAATTTCTTGAGCGAGTTTATTATCAAGCCTCATCTGAGCTGAATAACAACATTGACAATCCTCATCTTCAGGAGTTTCAAACATATAAGAAGTAACCGAGTTTAACAATACCCATTCTTTAATCAGCATTTGGGCACACATCAATTCTCGTTTCCTACTAAGTGCATCTGCAACTGCATTTGCTTTACCAGGATGGTACTGCAACGAAAGGTTGTAGTCTTTCAGATACTCCACCCATCTAGTTTGCCTCATGTTCAAATCTTTCTGCGAGAACAAATACTTGAGACTCTTATGATCAGAGAAAACTTCAAATTTCTGCCCATACAAGTAATGTCTCCAAATCTTTAAAGCATACACAACTACAGCTAGCTCCATATCGTGGGTAGGATAGTTTTTCTCATGATTACTCAATTGCCTGGACGCATAAGCAACAACTTTACCATCTTGCATCAGTACACACCCCAATCCTATCTTCGAAGCATCAGTGTAAACAACATAGTCTTTGTCGGGATCAGGAACTGTCAAGATCGGTGCAGTAGTTAGCCGAGTCTTTAGCTCTTGAAACGCGGATTCACATTCATCAGACCATTCAAATTTCACATCTTTCTGTGTCAACCTGGTCAAGGACGAAGCTAAACTCGAAAATCCTTTGACAAATAGACGATAGTAACCGGCCAGACCCAAGAAACTTCTGATTTCAGTCACATTTTGCGGTCGTTGCCAATTCTTCACTGCCTCAATCTTTGAAGGATCAACTGATATTCCATCTTGGGATACAACATGTCCCAAAAATTTAACTTCACTCAACCAGAACTCACATTTACTGAACTTGGCATATAACTGACGATCAAACAATGTCTGGAGGGTAATTCTCAAATGATCTTTATGTTCCTCATGAGTCTTGGAATAGATCAATATATCATCAATGAATACAATAACAAACTGATCTAGATACTTCCAAAACACTCGATGCATCAGATCCATAAATGCAGCAGGAGCACTGGTCAACCCAAATGGCATCACCAAGAATTCAAAATGACCCAACCGCGTTCTAAAAGCTGTCTTCTTAATATCTATCTCCTTAATTCTCAACTGATGGTAACCAGATCTGAGATCAATCTTCGAAAAGTATTTGGCACCCCTCAATTGATCAAATAGGTCATTAATTTTAGGCAATGGATACTTATTCTTGATAGTCGCATTGTTTAACTTGCGATAATCAATACAAAGCCTAAAGGAACCATCCTTTTTCTTCACAAATAACACTGGAGCCCCCCAAGGTGAGTGGCTCTCACGTATAAATCCTAACTCTTTCAACTCATCTAATTGAGACTTTAGTTCTCTCATTTCAACTGGAGCCATCCGATAAGGGTTTATCGAAATAAGAGAAGTTCCTGGGATTAATTCTAGCACAAAAGCTATTTCTCGCTGGGGAGGTAACCCTGGCAATTTATCTGGAAACACAGCTTCAAACTCACGAACTATCGGGAGATGCTCAAGAGATGGCAACTCTTTATTGATCATATCAACATTGGCTAACAAGCCATATTCAGTGTCCCTAACAATGTTTCGGATATTAGAGAGTCGAGAACCAGATTTTCTCGTCCCTTTAAAAGTAAACTCTGATTGTCCTGGAATCCTAAAAATAACTGTTTTAGAAAAACGGTCAACCAAAGCATGATATTTGGCTAACCAATCCATCCCAAGTATGACATTAAAGTCTCTCAAACTATCCATGACAGTTAAAGTCACCATCATTTCATATTTATCTATCAAAACCACACAAAGAGGACACACTTCGTAACGTAAGGTCCTTCTGGCAACTGGTGTAGACAACACCAGTTGTTTCCCAGTGTCTGTCATTCTCAAATCTATTGTTCTAGCCATACTTCTAGAAATGAATGAATGAGTAGCACCACGATCAAACAAAACATGTACAAAGTGGGAAAATAATGGTATCGTACCTTCCACGACTTCATCAGACGCAGCTTTATCCTCATTTAACACAGCGTACACTATGCCTTCTTCTTGTTATGGATAATATTCAATAAGTTCTTCATCTGGCACCATACAATACACTTTACCCTGCGATTTCTGTTCGGCAATCATCGAACTATACTGTGGACAATTCTTTCTGAAGTGCCCTGGATCACCACATGTGAAGCATTTCCTTATCGGTTGAGTTGCTATCATTTGATCTTGTGGCCTAGAAGTCTGCCCTGCTGGTTTCATCTGTGGTTTGCTTGCTGGTCTCACAACTTGTTGCACTGGCCTAACCACATTAAAGCTTCTCTGTACAGTCACTGGCTTCACATACTGAACATACTGACCAGTCGGCCTATAAAATCTCTGATTCCTTGAACTGTTAGGCTGATAATACTGTCTCTTGGTTGTATCACTTCGACCCTGAAACGGTAGTGATCTTTTATCAGATGGATGTCGGTTCACCTGTAACTGCTCATCAACCCGTTCGATTCCTTGAGCCCTTCTCACCGCTTCAGCATAATTATCAATAGTCAGAACTGACATTTTATCTTGCATAAATGGCTTCAACCCGTATATGAACTTAGTTGCCTTAGCTTTCTCGGTTGAAATCATCTCCTTCCCATATCGAGACAGAACTGTAAACCTTTCTTCATATTGACTCACTGTCATGTTGCCCTGCTCTAACTTTAGAAACTCCAGATGTTTTCTCAGTCGATCAACTTCACTGACATATTTCTCTAGGAAAACCTCTTCAAACCTTGCCCAAGTTATAGGCTGCACTTCAATATCTTTTACACTAATCCACCAATGCTTGGCTTGGCCTCTAAGCATAAAGACAGCTAGGTTTACCCGCTCCATGTTAGTACACATGAAAGAGTCTAACATACAAGAAATGTCTAACAACCATTCCTCAGGTGTAGAGGAACTCGAAGGCCCTTCAAATATAGGTGAATTCACTCTAGCAAAATCTGTCAGTATGGACCCTCCTCGACCCTGTACAACTGGCTGGACAACAACTGGCGGTTGAACTACATTTTGCAGAACAGGTTGCCCATTCTCAGGTACTATAGCAGGTTGAATAACTGGCAGAGGTGGAAGTGTTTGACCTTGGTTCTGCCTAGCCCTCAATTATGAAATTTCATCTCTAAGATCATTCTGCTTCTGAGTCATATCCATCATCACATCTAACATCTTCTACATTGGATCAGTAGAACCCTGACCTACAGTCTCAGAACTATTAACATCTTTGGTAGATTCCATAGTAACCCTTTTGCATTATGTCAAAGATTACAATTTAACTGAGAATTGGCTCATTTCATAACAATACAAATTTCGGCAGAGTAACAGCAGAATTTCGGCAAAGTGACACCATACAAGTAGAGGATCCATAAATCGTCGACCTCACACAAGGCATCGGATACATATTTTAAGTTGTAAGTGTATTTTAAATTTCGTCAGCATGTCGGCGTTCCTAGGGACGGCTTGGAGTGCCTTGCTTGTCTAGTGTATTTTATTCCATTTCTATATTTACCCTATGTCGCCCCAAGGTTTACTAAATGATTTCTATATTTGTTAACTAAGAACTCTACCCATCCCAATTTAAGATTTGAAACTTAACCTCATTACTAAATTTTTTTAACTTTTCTATTAAAACAACATCCTTTATAAAATAAAGAAATATCACCTATCCTAAACCTGCCGTGTCTTAAATAAAGTAGCACCAAAACATCCTTCCAACAGATCCCAGACGGATCTACTAGTGGTGCTCTGATACCAATCTGTAACATCCCAAAATTCGACCCTTATCCCAATAAGACTTGAATCGAATCTCGAGGCATTAACATCAACACCATGGATAATTCGTCATTTCTACTCTATTAATCATAACAAAAAATCCGTGAAAGTCTGGTGTTGAATCCGTCATTTTATGAACTCGCACTTATCATAAATCCGTAAAAACACACTTTTATATTTATATAGAAAACTATACTTTATACATCCCAAGATTCTGAAAATACATATATAAGACTGTTGAGTGTGATATCTACGTATATACATATAACAGACCTGTCAAAAAGTTACAACCCTGGACTACACTCAATCTCACATCAGGCAAATGTAGTGATCATCCCTGTCATCGTCTGCTGCAACAACAGGCTCCTCAACAACAGGCTCAGCTGAAAAGGGTAATGGTTGGGTGAGCATAATCCAATTGCTCAGTAGAAACCCACATTCCCAAAGTATTATCCAACCATAACGATAAATCATGCTAACAGTTTAAATATGCAAGTTTAAATAAGAACCGTGAAGATAATAAATATAATGTAAAATATTTTCTACTATAAATAATAACTAGTATTCAAACATTCATACAATATGGCAGGTAGCTGCATCCTATTAGAGGGGTGAGAATACGACTGGAACTCAGCACTAGCCCCAGGCAAATCATCTTGGTTCAGTACTTTCCAGTGTGAACCTGCACCGTTGTTTTCCTGATTATCCGGTCGGGTAGTGATTACCGTTTTTGTGTCCGAAGACACTAACCCTCTTTTAGGGCTCAGGTGGGCCCTCTGACCACGCCCCCTGATACGAGGAGTCCCTAACTTACGGTGGTCAACCGTTCAACGACTGCAGACTGCACAGGATCCTGACACACGTCCAGGAGTGGACTAACTCTCACCCCTCGCGTCTAAACCTCCTCGAGGTAACATGTATCCCCACGGCACACTAAGCACCAACAACGTACCACTAAAAGCATGGTAATCCAGGAAGGTAGAAGAGGAATTCCCAGAAACATCCAACAGTGTTCGTCTCTAGAAAGTGCCCATTCATCGGCTAAAGGTGAACAAAGCATATGTAATCCTAGAAAGAACTGTCGTCTCCGGAATATAACAACAATTCCTTCTTGTAGGAATTCACAGATCTCTTGCCAGACCGCCTCGTGATACAATATATATAATATATAGGGTGTCTTTTAATAATAATTAATTTAATCTGGCATGTGTGACGAGTCCCGGAATTTATCAACCATTAAACCAGTTCCCTATTCACGGCTACCAGACACGGGCACTAGCCGAAGGAACTATCCCCTATTCACGGCTACGAGACACGGGCACTAGCCGGAGGGATCATAATCCGATCTGTAATAATATGTTCGTGTAAGCACCCAGATCATTCCAAATTCAGGAACCTCACACCATACCAACATACAACTGGGATCTCACATCATATCCCACATAACAAATACATCTCTCTTTTCCCATCCTGGAAAAAAGATGCAATAAAAACTTCGATTGCTTTTCCGTTTATAAAACTATTTCAATATACATATATTGTTTTAATACCTCCACTATAAAACATGATATCTGTAACTAATCACTTTATAAAAGCTATAATCGATAAACCACGAGTAATCTATATATACTAAACAAAACCATGCATGCATTTTTATCATCACTATACGAATTGTACTGTAACAATATTTATTAAGAATATGAACCATGAGATGATAATATAAAGGAAATGTAAGTCCCTACCTCGGCTCGCTCCCGCGTCACCTCTAATCTCAAGCTTACTACTATGTCCAAAAACCTATAAACGGAAGCGAAATATAATTACAATCTATAGAGAGCGAAACTGTTATTTGTTTTAGTAGTCGTGTTTTTCACGTGTCACTAATGGTTTTCTAATGGGGTATACATGCATTTAGACCATAACCTATTAACGGACTTGTAGTCGATACTAGAACTCATAGAACCGACACTAAGTAATTGGATTTTTAGCTCAATGTGTCCAGTTATACACAATGAAAAGAACCAGAATTTTTATCAAGTTTTGCGCACTCAATCCCAACTTTATTAAACCATGTATATCACACTAAGTTCTGTCCATTTCTGTCTTAGGTATTACTGTGTAAACTAATCCATCTAAGAGGTTCAAAATTCAGGAATCTACACTTAGTTCATGCATAAGTTGCAATACCTATCAACTTGATATCAAGGCATGGAAGTTTATAGAAGCCAGTTTACACCTAACAATTGAATGACTTAAGAAATAATCAGGTCTCTAGGGGTGTATTATTAATCACATACTGTTGTTTGTCTCCCTCAATGGTAACATAACAGATTTGGTTCCATATAACCCTTGGTTCATGTTGCTAATTAAGTTGATTTAAAGTGTTTATATTAGCTATACCACTATTAGACTTCTGGAATACAAGAAACTAACCTGTCAGAACTGAATCTCTTTTAGTTGTCTTCTTCCAACAGCTCAGAATACTTAGACAAACATGTAAACTTATAAGGTTGGGGATGTCTGGTTCCTCTCTCACTTTTTCTAAACCTTAATTTACAACAAGTGGTTTCACACTATACCACCTAATAATCTGGTTTTATATTGATAAGTGAAACCTACAACCTACAACTCATGCTAATTTAAGTGATGAGGTGTTAAAATAAAACCACATTTTATGGTACTCACAGCAACATAACTAAGTTGCCAACTATATGAATTCCAACCTATCCGCACGCTAGTTTATCGAGCGGATTCATTTAAACCCATCACTATTTTTTTTTTTATTATTTTTTTTTGATTAAATATCACTAATTAAAACCATTCGATTAAAATATACTACTATACGATCATAGTCATTAAATCATAGGCGAGATTACTAAAATACCCCTAAAGAGTGCACGGGTCTTTACACTTACCAT
The DNA here is from genome assembly GCA_023053565.1 of Aquilegia eximia. Classification (NCBI taxonomy): domain Eukaryota; kingdom Viridiplantae; phylum Streptophyta; class Magnoliopsida; order Ranunculales; family Ranunculaceae; genus Aquilegia; species Aquilegia eximia. Next base: position 25,783,018 of record JALIGU010000001.1, read on the forward strand.
GCATAATGTTGACTTCAACATCGACCAATCCATTGCTCAACCTAACGCTCATTTTAATTCTGTGCCTATCTTTGATCCCAATGACCCTGAGGCCCTTGATTCGGTTTGTTGCATTGATTCTGAGGTCCAAGTCGAGACCATCCCGACATCTCCTGATTCTCTTCCCCCCGAGCTAAAATGTGCCCAATTAGATTCAAACGGTAGTTATCCAATTATCATCTCTTCATTTCTTACTACCGAACAGAAAAATCAGCTTTATTTTCAAATTAGAGACAAAGTTTTGGTTTATAATCCTCGTTTGCATTTATTTTCTAGCAAACTTATGTCTCGTTGGTCAGGCCCCTTTGTTGTGTCTACAGTAACTCCTAATGATGCTATTACATGTGTTAATCCTGCAGACGGTTTTGAATTTAAAGTCAATGGTCATTGTCTTAAGCATTTTCATGAGTTAAGGCCTCCTGAAACTCTTATAGAGGACCCTACCTATTTAGACTGACCCTTGACCTGCTGGTATTCGGACCCTCTCTTGCTCTTTTTTTATTGTCTCTTTTGAGAGGTGTGGTTGAAAGTGTCGGGACCATTAGTCCACAAACTCTTACTAGCTGAGTATAATTGATCCAGTGCACACTTTTCTCTTGAGCGTCACCACCAAACAGACCTGTTTCCCGCTCTGTTTGGGGGTAGGGAAGTCATTTCCCATCTTCTTTTAAATCTCGAGTATCTGACTTTAAAAGACTCTTTGTTGTATCTTAGACATCAGGATCTCGCGCATTCCACTCTAGCGTTTTATCTCTCCTGTATCTTTATTTTGAGTAGCGTTTATCTAAGGAGTGAGTCTTGTTTGTCTTCCTGTCTGGCTGAAGACGTTAAACTTAGCGCTCCTGGGAGGCAGCCCTGTGTATCTTCTAAGCCCGATCGTGCCGTATTGCTTCTCTTTTTGTTGCCGGGTTTAGTTGCATTTTGGCTGTTAAACCGCCCGTTCTACCATCTGTGCTCAATTCTGTTTGGGGGTGGGCACGGCCGGCCCACCCACTCTCTCTTTGCCGTTTAGCTGGTTGATAATTATTGCGATTACAAAATGCATTGTTTTAAGATAGGATTTCCCTTTATGTCGAGTCAGTCCTTTATTTCAGCATATTTTATTTCAGTTGTGTCTTAATATGGAATTCCTTTTAATATGTATGTGGAGATAATTTTGTTTGGCTGGAATTTATAAAGCAGTTTGAATTTTTAGTACATTCAAGGTAATATCTTTCTTATGCATAGTATGAGCCTTGAGGACAAGGCAATCTTTTTGTTTTGGGGTGGGGAAGTATTACAATCTTTTTTGCAAATGATTTTCAAACTTCTTTATCCATACTTGTGTAAAAATTCAAATTTTTTGAGAAATCCAAAAAAATCTTTGTTACAAAGACTTTTCCAAAAATAGGATAAGTACACCTTCAATGATGAATATAAGGGTCGAAATCTCTCCTTTTCAAGTTTAAGGACATTTATTGCTTCACCAAGTAGTTGAGTCTTATACTACATTTGCATGAGAATAAGCATGACATTCATCTGCATTTATTACAGATTACATGTGCAAATACAAGTACACCTTGAGAAACTTGAAGAATAAGTGGGGAGACTTAACCTAGTGAGCTTTTGATCCCCGTCCTTTTCTTGGAGAGCTATTACATCAATCTGGAGTCAAAGACTCAACCTCTTAGTTTTGTCTGTTTTTAGTCTCATATTCATTTTTACAGTTAGCCTTGAGATGATATCAAGTGGGTGTAATATAAACTTGGGTCTTGTAGCTTATTCAAGATGTGATCACCATATCAGTACTTAGAGATGATACAAAGACATTTAAATAAACCTTGTTTACCTTAGCCTACCCTGTGATATTTTATCCCTTAGGTTGACCATTCCGAGCCTTTCTTGTTACTTAGCCTTTTTCTTGAGCTCATTGTCCTTACTGAACTCCATTGTGGGAGTAAATACCCTTAGAATGTTTAGGTCCTTCTACCTATTGTTTTTGGAACATTAGGATGATTGTTTATGTGGTTACAAGAAGAAAGGAGAAATACATAGAAATCTCCAAACTAGTGAGATGAACCAAATATTGAAAACCAAAAAGTTTGAAGAAATTCCAGAAAAAACCAGAATCTTCCAAACCATTTCAAATCCAAAAAGAAAAGAATATTCCAAAATATTGGCTAGAGCTTCATTGAAATTTTCCAAAAGAAGATGAGAAACACTTCTTCCCAAAAGAAAAATTCCAAAAATTTCTACAATTGTTATTATTACAAATCACAAGTGTTGAAGGCCCGAATGTTCCAAAAATATTTCACAAAAGCCTTTTCCATTTCTAGCCCTGTCCTAAGCCAAGTTACAACCCATTACTGTCTTTTGTAGATCTAAGCTGATATGGTAGGATGTGGCGAGTAAGTAAGAAGGTGTTGAGGTGAAAAACCCGACATCTCAAGCAAGGCTAATTTTTCATTATTTGAGACTAAGTTCATTCCATTACACTAGTCCGTTCTTATTAATATGTGTGAGATGATTGTCCATCTTCCTTCCTCACATAGAGGTAAAATGATAAACACCATCTCTGAGCGAATTTTATTACTGAGTGTATGACTGTGATGCAGAAGTCAAAGCAACCTTTCCAAAGGTGACTTAAGACCCGTGGTAGCATGGGTACATGTCTGTCTTCAATGCATTTGAAATCGTTATGCTTGGTTTATATTTCATATTTTATTCATGCATTTATAGTATGCTATCTCATATGAACGGTTTTGCAATACTTATCCTTATCCTTGATATAACCATTTCTGAGGTAAATGGTAGAAATTCCTATTCTTGGATTAGTCATTGTTGTAAGTTTGTGGGTATCTTCTCTGGAAAACCCTCAGGAGACTATAACTCCTCCACCTGGGAAGTCCTTGTGGTTAAAAGCCTTGATGCATATGGTTAATGCAATCACCTTAGTTTTACTTCTCTTTTGAGTCCTTAATTATTTTCTTCTCACCTTTGCTTGAGGACAAGCAAAGTGTTGTTTAGGGGTATTGGATCAGTCCTCAAAAGTGTATATTTATCTCCCGAATAACACCTTATTTGTATATCACTTAGCTTATATTATTGTATTATATCTATTGATTAGTGCTTTCTTGTCTTTTGTGTAGGTTTCATGAGCCGAAACGCGAATATTGTGTTAAAGCCCGCGAAAAGTCAAGAAAAGCAAGCAAAAAGGTATTGTATTAAACCCACTATTAGTTTAGTTGACTCGACTTTATGTCAAAGTGGGGCGGTCCAAATCTAAGCCCAAATCGGGTCCTATTGGGGCCCACAAGTCAGAATTTCTATTTAGGGCTTTATTTAAAGTCCAAACTTAAAAAGGCTTTACAAAGAGATCCAGAAGTCTGATTTGGGCCCATGATCTATCGAACTGAAGGTCTTGGTCCAGGGTACAACTTAAGCCAAAAATAATTAGGTTTTACTGAAGACCTAATGCCTCTAGAAGACCAACAATAGCAGCCATGAATTTGACCTAGTTTGGAAGTCTTTGCATGCAAGTATTCTACTTTGTATTTTCTATATAAGAGAAGTAGTAGCTAAGGTTTAGGTAGCTTTTTATGAATGGAAGATTGAGGAGACAAGTTCATCTTCTTCTTCTTCTTTTGTATCAAACTCAATTCATATCAATCAAATCAAATCACTTTTCTTTATGTTGTTTGTTATTTATTTATTTATTCGATGGTGTCATCATCAAGGATGGGTAGCTAAATCTCCTTAGATAGGGGGATGGTGGAAGCACTCCAGATGATGCAAAAACACCATGTTTGTTCTTAATGTTTATTGTGATTCAAAGTTCTTAATGCTTATTTACTTCTATCTGCAGTATGAGGTAAGTTTGATTATTTGCATGTTATTGTTATCTATGTTGTTAAAATACTATTGTTAGGGTTTAGGGAGACCTAGCTTTAATGGTTGTATTTATATTTATTGTAGATGTGTAGTGAAATAGCTGAGAGGTGATTATTACATATCTGCAGTTTATATCTTTTATTAGAACCCTTTTGTACTTAAGTCAAATAGCTGAGAGGTGATGATTTAGTTATGAATAAATATGTTGAGTTAATTAAATTGAATAACTGAGTGGTGACGTTTTGATTAATAAGACATATTCAATAGCATGCTTAAGAGAATCCCGTTTTAATTGAGTGGAATAAATGAGAGGTGACTACTTGATTATTATTGGTATTAATGATTAATTAGAATAGCTGAGAGGTGACTAATTAATTGTTATAGATTGAACATGAAGGAACAACATGTTATGTTTGCATGATTTAGTTTGTGGATACCAATTCTTCCCCCTTTGTCATCATAAATCTTCTTTTCATCTCTACCATATTCTTAAGTTAGGATTTACTTATTATTATTGCCTGTAGGAAGTTAGAATCAATCTCAATTCTTATTATTGATTCCCTTGGTGTTTCTTAACAATTATTTTCTATTGTGTTTGGGCTAAGATCTCCCCCTCTGAGGTGGGTACGACCCTTGCTTGTTACTTGTCTACTTTAATAACCAATTTATACAGGCACAAGAAGGAAAAATGTATATAATCTATCTTTTGATTAGGATACACAAATATCTTACATCAGGTATGTCGCTGCAAAAGTTATGTACGACCTTCCGGACTCACCTGAGGGGTCCGGTCTGAATCCTCTGACTCCCCCTTTGATGTAATTTAGCTCCGATCGCACTATGTAGTGGATTTGGTGCACCCCGTATAATGCACTTTGTAATAAAACAATTCTTTTTTTATCACTGTCTTGAGCTCCGGTAGATAGGTCCGGTTATATTCTCATCATGATGAGTGCAGGAACACATGCCGGTCAATCTCCCTTGACCGTGATGACATGGACCGGAGGTCCACAAGTCGCTGACCTAGACCATATGGACCCCACCTATACATGTTGAGCGGATCTTGGCTAAGTGCATGATATGGGCCCCAACTGATGTGGGTCCCAAATGACTGTGCGGTGTGGGTCCCAGCTGACTGTGTTAAGTAAGCCCTAGTCTGTCTTCTCTAAAATCTTCCTTCGTTGGCGGGAAGATGTACAAACATCAACTTCCAGTGAAAGCTTGTGACTCTTCGTTGATCGAGTCATTTAAACCAGTTTGTTTTATGATCTTAATTTAGAGTCCATTAAGATATTCGGAATACCATCAGCCGGTGGACCCTGGGTTCTCCCTTATAAAAAGGAAGGCTCGAAAGAGAGAAGGGTATTCCCTTCACTCTCTTTCTCTTCCTTTTTCTTCATTTCCATTTCGTTCTGCTGGAACCCTAGGTTCTGAATACTCTAAAATTCCGGTGTCTTCTGTGCAAATTTTATCTCGACGATGAGGAAAACCTTAGTTCTGAGCTCCAGTAGTGATGAAGAGCCCCAGAGTTTGGCTCCCTGTCCCTCTGCTGATGAGGGCAGACCAAGTGGCATTCTGGCGATTGGGCCTCCTTCGCTTGCTGGTGTGGCGGAGGTGGCACCTCTAAATACTGCTGAGCCTCCAGTTGAGAGGCCAAGGAGAAGGTGGCAAGCTTCCTCCAACCTTCTCCGAAATCCTGAACTTGAGGGGATGAGCGCGGAGGAAGTTCAGGAGCAGCTTGGCTGGATAGGGGTGCGGTTTGGTTCCCATCCATCGATTTCTGATGATTGCTCTGGCAACCTTATAGCGGTAAGTCTTTACCAACTCCTGTATGGCATGTAGCTCCCGCTGCATTCTTCTATTCTGAGACTGTTGTCGTGGTGGGGGATCCCGCCGGGTCAGATGCACCTGTCCTTCTGAATAATTGTGCATCGGTCGAGATGTTCATACTCATGAAGCCGGTCGCCCGGGAGGCCAAGGAACGCTGCTTCTATGCCATTTCTTGGCGTACTGCCCGGAGGCTGTTTGGGCTTCCCAATCACTATGGGAATTGGTTCGAACCCTGCTACCGGGTGTCAGGGTAGTTGTCTGATCGCAGCATACAGGTGCCGCGGGACTTCATAGGTAAGCATGCGCCTGACATTTCTTTCATTTTTGCCCTTATGTTTTGCGTGCTTGCTGAGCTCCAGCTCAGGAACAATTCCATGCTTGTGCTTGCAGGGAAACGTCAGCTTCAGGTGTCTCTGCCAGCGGGGGTGGATTCCTCTGCTGCTGAAGGAAACATTGAACACATTTTCAGTCTGCCCACAGACCTGCGAGACCTGACACTTCCTGACCAGATTGAGATGCACATCTACTTCCTGGCCAGGCTTGCAGCCATGCCGGCCCCTCCGCAAGTCGTGGAAGTGGAATCCAGCTCTGGTGAGGGTGCTGCCCCTATAGAGAGCACAGTCCCCAGTGTTGAGGAGGAGCCTCCGGTTGAGAGTGAGGCTGTTGATCTGCGGTGGGGGGGGGGGGGGGGGAGATGGATGACTGGCCCGATGAGGCTCTTCCAGTTGGGGGAAGATCTCCTCCTGATGAGCCAATGTCGGACGTCCTGCCGGAAGTCATCCCAATTGTCGGGGATGTCCAGGTCAGTGATGCTAGCTCCGTTTGTCATTCAAACCCTCCCTTGGGTCGCCGGAGGAGGCCACATGTTTTTTATGGCTCATCTGACTCCTCCGGTGATCCAAGCCTGATGTCGAGGGATAACGGACTACTGCTTTCCCGTGGGTCTGGCGAATCAGCTACTGAGGGATTCTTTCCTACCCCGGTCCAGGTACATGCTGAGGTGGACAACCTGGCCCATGTCCCGTATATTGACCTCCCCACTGGCCCAACTGTGCAACTGGGCCCCGAACCTGGTGAGTACCAGCCCGAGGCTAGCCCAGAGTTTCCTCTGCCGGCGTTCACCATTCATCTTGCATTTCTGATTGGGGAGCCGATGTTGATTGGGGACTACGGCATCATGAACATCCATACTGTCTTTGACTACATCTTCCAGAACTTGCTCCCGGAGGACCAGGCGTATTACAGCCGCCTTTCTCGCGACCAGGCGATGAGGGTGGCAGCCCAGAACCTGATTGCGGTTAGGTTCCCTGCCTTGAATTCTGGCTTTAGACTTGTCGTTGCCTGTACGCTCATTTCTGACTTTTGTTTTCCTTGTCTATCAGACGCAAGTTGCTATGGCCCGGGTCTTTCAGCTGAGTGTCAGACCCTGACCTTCTGCCTTAGAGGATCTGGAACGCCTGCGAGGTGAGAATCGTCAGCTCGGGAAAAACCTGTCAGCGGCCAACAGTGACCGGTGGGGTCTAGAGGAGGACAAGCGGTTCATGGCGGCGGATTACCACAACTTGGACTTCACCCTGACCGCTGCTCTTCAGAGAGAGGAGGATGCCAAGACTTCCTTGGCGGAGCTGGAGGCCACCTGTGGGAAGCTGACCCTAGAGAAGCTGGAGCTGGACTGGCGTCTCTCCCTCAAGGAGGCGGTGTATGACCGGGCCGCTGAAGAGCTCCGGCTGGCGAAGGCAGCCTACCAGCAGGTCCTCGATCAGCTGGAGAAGGAGAAGGCGAAGAAGGGCGGTGATGGCCCCGGTCCTTCTTCGCAGCCTTTGCTCCGTTATATTTTTGTAGATAGGTTCCTGTCCCGGTTGCAGGGGGATTTCCTCTTGTACATTTTTTTTCTGAAAAAGAAATAAAAAATTTGTTGTGCAAAAACTACTTTGTTAGATAATGTTCTAAGGAGTTTTCCTAGGACGATAACAGTTCTTTTTCTCGCTGACTTCATGGGTATCCATGGTTTGATGCTGAAAGGGGATTCGTCCCTGTATTGCATGCTTTGACCCAGGGGCAGGCTAGCATGCCTAAATGCCCCGGTTTTTAAGAGTGGATAGCCTCACTCTTAAAACTGTTTCCAATATCGGAAGCTAGGTCCAGGTGTCTTGGGCCTAAAAGGAGCGTAACTCTACATTTAGGACTTAGCCAGGATCAGAAGCTAGGTCTAGGCACCCTGGGTTGGATGGGGTTTTGATCCCTGACATCCCTGATTTCCAAGACCGGAAGCTAGGTCCGGGCATCTTTGGCCTAAGAGGAGCATAACTCTGCATTTAGGACTTAGCCAGGATCGGAAGCTAGGTCCGGGCACCCTGGGTTGGATGGGGTTTGATCCTTGACATCCTTGATTTCCAAGATCGGAAGCTAGGTTTGGGCGCCTTGGGCCTAAAAGGAGCATAACTCTGCATTTAGGGCTTAACCAGGATCGGAAGCTAGGTTCGTGCATCCTGGGCTGGATGGGGTTTGATCCCTGACATCCTTATTTCCAAGACCGGAAGCTAGGTCCGGGCGCCTTGGGCCTAAAAGGAGCATAACTCTACATTTAGGGCTTAACCAGGATTAGAAGCTAGGTTCGAGCATCCTGGACCTCAGTGGAGACTTGATCTTGCAGCCTTGAAAAGAGGTCGCCGGACAGAGTTCTAAGGAAGTATGAGCCCTTCGTAGCATGTCTGTCTATGATGTAACGTTCTCATGACCCAGTCTCCCGGATTGAACTTCCTCTTTACGACTCGTTTGTCATATCCTCTTTTTATAGTCTCCTGGTACCGGAGGAGGTGTTGTAGGGCTTGTTCTCTCTTGTCGTCAAGAACAACTTTTTCTCTTGCCAGAATCCCTTCGTTCTCCCCGGTAAGGACCGCATCAGTGCGGGTTGTCGGAGCTAGCAGTTCTGTTGGCATTACTGCTTCTACTCCAAATGTAAGTTGAAAGGGTGTCATATCGGTGAACCTCCTTGGGGTGGTCCGGTATGCCAATAAGACCCCCGGGAGTTGCATTACCCAGTTGCCTTTTGCCTTATCCAGTCGTTTCTTGAGTGTATCCAAAATGACCCGGTTGGACGCTCCTTCTTGCACATTCCCTTGAGGGTAGTATGGGGCTGAGAAGTTGTGCTTGATCCCCAAGGACTTGCAGAACAACCAGATATTATCGCAGTCAAACTGCTTTCCATTATCTGACACTAGCTCTTGGGAAATTCCAAATTTGCAGATTATATCTTTACACAAAAATCTTCTGACGTCGGAGGCAGATACCTGTACCAATGCTACTGCTTCGACCCATTTGGTGAAATAATCTGTAGCGACCAATAGGAATTTGACTGACTGTGGAGCTTTCGGGAGCGGTCCCACAATATCCAATCCCCACTTGGCGAAGGGCCATGCACTCATAATGGGATGTAATTCATTTGTCGGGGCATGGCCGATCGGGGCATGCTTCTGATAGGGGAGGCATGCCTGTATGAATTTCTTGGCGTCCGTCATTATGTGTGGCCACCAGTATCCTTGGATCATTGTCTTCTATGCTAGATTTCTGCTACCGGAGTGGTTGCCGCAGATTCCAGCATGGATTTCCTTTAGTATGACCAGGCCTTGTTCTGGAGTGAGGCACCTGAACAAGACCCCGGAGCCATGGCTCTTCATGTACAGCCTGTGTGACTCCCGGTGCAGTATGACAGTGAATTTCCATGTATCCCTCTTGATTTTGGCTGACAACTTTGGATCTTCGGGAAGCAAATGGTGGATAAGGAAGTTGATTTATGGCTTCCTCCAGTTTTGACTGTTGCTGGACTGCAACTCGGCGTCAATTCTGTCTACTTCAGAATTCAGGTTGTCTGGAATGTCCTCAACTGGTTCCTCCGGTGGGAGCTCCAAATCGATGTGGACATGCGAGAGCGGTGGTTCTGACGGGTCTGGTTCATCCGGCTCCGTTGAAAGTGGCATCGCTTCTATCCGGCCTCTGGTGAGGCAAGGATTCTAGTCTTCAAGTTGTGATTCTGGTGGGTCGTGCGTCTGACCCTGAGATAGATGACCCCGCTCGTCGTGTGTGCTGGACTCGTTGCCGGGCTGTGAAGCTTCTTCATCTCTTATTCTTTTCTGTCCTCTAGTGGTCACCATGAGAACTTCATTCCAATGTCTGTACTCCAAGAGATAGAGCTCCAGTAGTGGCATGTCTGGATCTTTGGACCCGATACTCGGCTATTTCTGGTATCTAATTGATAGCTGTCGGGGCTCCGTAGTGCTGATAAAAGAAGAAAGATACGCCAGGGCATCTGCGTGCCCGACGTCTATCCTTGATCGCTGCTCGACCGTGATGAATTCGAACTTCCCTGCCATGGAGTGGACGACATCGAGATACTTTGTCAACCGGTTGTCCTTGGCTTGGAAGGATCCGGCGAACTGGTTCGCTACTAGCTTTGAATCTGTCTTGACCATGACTCTTTGCGCCCCCAGTTGGAGTGTTGTCTGGAGACCATATATTAGAGCTTTGTACTCAGCTTCGTTGTTTGAAGTTGGGAATCCCAGTCTGACTGATTTTTCTCTCTTCTATCCATCTGGGTTGATTAGGAGACAACCAATGCCGGATCCTGTACAATTACTGGACCCGTCAATGTAGATTGTCCATGCTTTGATGTCTTCTTTGGCCGGAGACTCCTTTGACCGGGGGGCATCGTTCGCCCCCAGTGCATCTTCTTCTAAATCTGGGTTGACCGGGATATCCTCAATGGGAAAGTTTGTCATCAAGGAGGCTATTGCGTGCCCTTTCTCCGCGGTTCTGGGTTCATACCGGATGTGGTATGCACTTTGGTAGTTGGACCATTCGATCAGTCGATTAGATTATTCCCTCTTTCCAAGAGCTTTTCTGAGTGGAAACTCAGTGTAGACTTTAACTACCCTCCCTTGGAAATATGGTTTTAGCCTCCTGGCTGCATGTACCAGGGCTAAGGCGATCTTTTCGATTTTTGAATACCTTGTCTCAGCTCCCTGCAACATTTTGTTGATGAAGTAAACTGGCTTCTCCTTCGGTTCTTCCACAAATATAACCGCACTAACTGCTATGTGAGACGCGGCCAGATAGATGCCGACTGGCTGTCCGGTTTGTGGTGCTGTAAGGACCGGAAGTTGAGTGAGATATGCCTTGATTTCGTCGAAGGCTTGCTGACAAGTAGGATTCCATTCCGCATTAGTTTTGATTGCGTTGAAGAATGGCTTGCATCGGTCTGAGTACCGGGAGATGAATCTGTTGAGAGCATGAGAACATGACGCTGGAGGTGCTACCGGCGTCGATCATGACTCGTCGGACCCGGTAGACGCCAATCCATGTTGTGATGACTAGGGCGTCATTGTGTGGATAATGCACGCCCCTCTCGTCTTCCTCTGTGAATGTCAAACCTCCGGGGATAATGGACTCAGTGTTCGTCCCTTCGTTGAAGTTGAGCTGTGCAACCTCATGGACATGCCCTATCTACCGGAGCTTTTCTCTGGCGCAATTCTTCCTTTCTGTCTTGGAAGAATCGGGTGCCTGTACATGGTAGACATATACAATTCGATCTCCGGTTTTTATCTGTTCGACTGCTCCGGTCTGTATCATGTCAGGGATGAGGCCGGCATCGACCAGACGCTGCATTTTATACTTCAATGACCTGCAGTTCTTCAGCTCGTGACCGTAATCATTGTGGTGATCACATTTCTTGGACTTATCTCTCCTGCCCTCCGGGTCTGTCGGGATGGGGGCAGGTTTGTTGAGTAGCCCTCTGTTCTTGATTTTCTTGAAAACTTCCTCGATCGGGAACCTCAGAGGGGTGAATTCCTTCTCTTTACGTTCGCCCCTGGTAGACTTCTCTAACCGGCGGTCTAATTACCGGGTTGGGTTTTTCCCCTTCCTGTCCTTGTTTCTGTCAGGGCTTTTTTTCTCTTTGCGATCCCTGCCAGAGCTCTCTTCCTTTGCCTTCTGGGGCTTCTCGGAGGTTTGACCTCCAACAAGTCTTTTCCTCTTGGCTTTCAGGTCGTCTTCTTCCTGATCGTACCTTTCTACCTTTTCGAGCAAGGCCGAGACAAAGGACGGAGGCTTTCTCGCTAGTGACCGGTACAATTCTTCATGGTTGCTGTTCAAGGCATACTTAAAGGCTTGAATGACGACGCTATCGGATGCGTCCTGTACTTATGACAATAATGTTCGGAACCTTTGGGCGAAATTCCTCAGTGTTTCGCTCCGGTCCATCTGCAGAGAGAACAAGACTTCAGCTCCCTTATTCGTCTTCACATTGAACCGGTATTTTTCTTCGAACAACTCAACTAGTTGTACGGACGTGTGGATGGATGCGGGTGGCAGATTGTGATGCCACGTTTATGCTTCACCTTTGAGTGAAGCAGCGAAAATCTTTGCAAGTAACTTGTCATCATGGTCCCAGATGGCCATGGTGCTTTTGTAGTTCATAACATGTTGAACTGGATAACCACTCATCTCGTCATACTGTTCGAAGGGCGGTTGCTTGAAGCTGGCAGGGACTATATGACTCCTGACTTCTTCTGCCAATGGTGATACAACTAGCCTTGAGAGAGTAAGCTTCCTGATTCGTTCATCCCGGTTGGCTTTGTTGGAAACAGCCAGGTCGATCATCTCTTGTAGCTTGAGTTGATTCATCTGTTCCACATTCAGCTCCGGTTGTCTCTGATGGGCGCGGGTCCTCTGGGGACTCCTTCCCCTCTGACCGTGGCGTGCCAAGGGAGTGCTCTGGTGCCTCCTCTGGCGCTGTCCTTCTGGTGGAGTGACTTCTTCTACGGACCTGCTGCGGGTAACCCTGTGGCCATGACGTGGCCCGGGTATTCTTGCACATCCGCGACGATGTCTCTGAACTGGGGAGACAAGTATCCTATCTCTCCCTGGTGCTAGCCTGTCCCAAACTGACGGGTATCATGGCTATGAGGGGTAAGACTCCGGTCACTACCCGACCGTGGCCTTATTTTCTTCTGAGGAGATGGGCTCGAAGATAGGGCCGAAGATGACTGGCTATCTCTGTCCCTGGTCCTCTTCTTTCTTCTCGGTTCAGGGTTTTCCTTGGTTAGCCGCTGGATGATTGCAGTTGGGGACTCGGCTGCCGGACCTTTCTCCTTCTGCTACTCAGTATAACCTCCTCCCGTTGCCAGGGGAGAGGTTCTCTGGTCTCTTCTTGCCACGGCTACTCTGGACGGTTCTGGATCTTGTGATGCCGACATCTTGACAGTCTGGTTGACTGTATTAGGATTACCAGGATCATTAGTGATTTGCACCACTAAATTTTTTGCCTCCGGCTGTCCACTTTCAGAGTGTTGCGAGCCCTGATCGTGGCCCTCACTCTCGAGAACTGATTCTTGATTCACAGGCTTTGTTGCTTCAAGAACCGAAGACAGAGGAAAAGGGTTCTCTGTCTGACTTTCAGTAACTTGGCTCATTCCATTGTTGGAACGAGTCAGGCGTCTCTTACCTCCAGCCATCGCTGCAGCAATTCCGGTATGACTGCATCAAGATTTTTTTGCAAGGCTCTGGAACTGATGGGAGATTCAGCCCCACGGTGGGCGCCAAAGAGTGTGGGTGCAAAAATTTGATCTACAAACTCGAGATACGTATAGATTAATCGAACAGTTACAATAAAAACCTTGTATAGACAAAGGAAATATGGGGGTATACAATGAGACTGGACCTGATCGGGATCAGGCTGCCTACGTATCCAAGAAGACGAACTTGGAATTAAGTCTCTACTTCCGCTAAGCTCTAATGGAGTTGCTTAGTGGAAGACTCATAGTTCATGAGGTTTAGAACTCCTGTATTTGTAGTAGGCCGGAGGAGGCTAGCTCAACCACCCCTCCGGTTTTGACTCCATGAACTCAGGTAGTTCGACTGTGAAGATGTTTTCCGTGGAGATAGCTTGCATGTTGTCGAGCGGTTATCTCCTTGGTTTGAATTCCCTTTGACCAGGATGACTGCAACGTGGCATTCTCTGATAGGTCCTGGTTCAACCTGGGTCTTCCTTTATCTTCTCCAGAGGGCTAGAACCGTGGGTTCTGTTAGCCTCGAATCTCGCTGGACTTATCCAGTTGGTTGGGACTTGGATTGACCAAGCCAGAAAGCAAAGACTTGGGCTCGACTCCTCTGACCGGAGGCCCAATCTTCATTGCATACACCCCTGGCCAGGTCCTTTAGGCTTCTATGCTAAGCCTTTGGATGGGCCTCTGTCGGTGCTGTAATTTACTGCGCCAGACCTGGCCTACTTGACCGAGGGGGCTTGGTCGATGTATGGGAGCCCACGGTTCAACTTCGTAACCGGGGCTCCACCCATTGATCGTGGACTATCCGGTGGGTCAAGGTCCACAGAGCGTATGTGGACTCCTTGAGACAGGGTTGAGCCCTACCCGATAGCCCAGGCTTGGCTGGCTAATGCTCAGGTGCTCCCGGTTTAGCTTATTATACAGCCATCGGTGACACCTGTCGGGTTTTTTACCTAGGGTACACACAGTAAGGCTGACTACCAAGAGGGAAAAAAATTTATTGGATGGGATGAGTTAATTGAAGATATGTGTCTCCAATTTGAAGATCTTAATCAAGGAAATTATGTGGGCAACTTTTTTTTTTTTTTTTTTCCAGGATCTTAATCAAGGGTTTGGCGGACCCCTACCAGTTTATTAGAATAAATTGAGTTACATTCTAGGATACAAAAACCCCGATGCATCTTGGATTATAATTTTCTCCAGGAGTTCAGGGTAAGGGCCTATAAAAATACAGAGTTGATCTTCTCGGCTACCTAGGCTTGCTAGGAAATCTGTGCATCTATTAGTTTCCCTATAGATGTGTAGCAGTTTACATCCTTCCATGGTACTTACCAGTTGTCGTCCTTTGTTGACATGCATTCTTGTTCTCCAAGATGGGGCTTGTGTTCCGACTATGCTGTCAATGGCTTGCTTGGAGTCGGACCCAATTCTTAGCCTTCTAAAACCCATGGTGTGTGCTATCTCCAAACCTACAATAATTGCTTCAATCTCAATTGATGTTATTGTTTTTCCTCTGCTCCCACTGCAAAAAACTATGATAGCATGACCTTCATTATTCCTGAAAATACCACCAAAACCAGGTGTTGTGTCACTCAAAGAGCTGTTAGCATTGAGCTCTATCTCCCCCTAATCTGGTGGTTCCCATTTGAAGTATTGAATCAATTGTCTGCACCATCTTGTTTGTGCTCCAAGTGCTTGGACTAAGCTCCTGTTTCTCTGATTATCAATTGTCTTCTTCTTCCTTATAGCATGCCTTAGTTTTACTGCCTCAATAATCTGCGCATAGATCGCCTCTTCAGTTTTACAGTGTCCTTCATTTAGCCTTTGATTCCTCTCCCTCCAAAGATAGTATATAGTTGCACATAGGGCTGTCTGCATTATATCTTTAGAATAGTTGCATCCATTCAAGTTTGCACATATCCATTCCCATTCCAGTCTTGTTTGTAGGGCCACATGTTGTGTACCGCACCATGCTAGAACCTTGTTCCATACCTTTTCTGAGTAGGTACAGTTGAAGAAAAGATGTTGAGCATTCTCCAGGATAGGTTGTCTACTTGTACTTGGAGCATTGGAGTGTTGTACTTGAAGAGTTGATGCATGACTGAAGCAAATAGGTGGCAAGTCTGGTTGTAGAGCAGGCCTGATCATTGGTTGTCCTCTATGCCCAGTCTGAGATCTGGTTGGTACTCCATAATCATAGTTACACAGTAAACAATTTGGTTGGTACTCCATAATCATAGTTACACAGTAAACAATTGGTCATATTGATCAAAACCCATTGCCAGAGTTTGTCTTGAGTAGTGAGTGCTTCTTGGACTGCCATCCAACTAATGAAAGAGTGGTTTTAGGTATTGCATTTATTCTATATCAAGGATGTCCAGCTAAGTTTAGGTGCTCTAGGTCTCAACACAACATAAGAAGTCTTGATGGTATAAATACCTCTAGGGTGTGGTTTCCAGCAAATCTGGTCCTTTGTCTCCAATGGGTCAATGTGTACCCATTTGATTTCTTCAAATAGAGCTTGTAGGGTCTGGTCTGTTGTCTCGGGCATGTGCCATGTATTGTTCCTTATGAGTGAGCTGAGTTTAGAGTTGTCTCCGAACCCAGTTTGTTGTCGGACTGCAGTAGGAACTCTTTTTCTGAGTGTCCCTCCATCTAGCAATGGGTCATGCCATGTGCTTATCTCTTCTCCATTGCAAACTTGATGATTAACATGTGTTTCAATCAATGTCCTGCACTCCAGAATACCCCTCCATACATGTGAACAGTCATTTGGGATCTCCATGGTCCAAAAATGACCAGTTTTTATCAAGTGTTTGCGAACCCAGAAATTCTATAGAGAGTTTTTGCCAGCAGCAATGTTGAAAGTTGTTTTTCTTATTGCAGCCCGATTCCACACTCTCAAGTTCTTTATACCAAATCCCCCTTCTTGCTTTGGTAGACAACATTGGCTCCATCTTACCTTGTGTTTCCTCCTTTCCATGCTAGGCCCTGCCCATAAGAAGTTGCTACACACCTTGTTGAGTTCTTTAATTACTGCCTTGGGTATTATGAAGACTCTGAACCAGTAAACTGCAGTACTGGAGAGTACAGAGTTTATTAGTTGAAGCCTACCCGCATAAGAGAGGAGTTTGTTAGTCCATCCTCTAATTCTTTTCTTGAATTTCTCTATTAGAACTTGACAGTCCCTGATTTGCAGCCTTGTAGCAGTTAGGGGAAGTCCAAGATAGAGAATAGGTGGTTGTACAATAGGCATTCCAAGAATATGGGTGATTTCCAATTGTTCTATTTCTGATGTCCCCCCAAAGATGAGTAAGCTCTTAAGAGGGTTAGCTGTCAGGCCAGAGAACTCAGAGTTCAGGTTTGCTTCACAATAGACCATACGATCATCTGCGAAGGCTAGATGGGTAATGAGTGGATCCTCACATTTCGGGTGGAGTGACAAGCTCCCATCTAGGTACTTGTTATGCATAATCTTTCCCATGACCTCCATTACCAACACAAACAGAAAGGGGGAGAGAGGATCTCCTTTCCTAAGCCCTCTCTCTCCTTTAAAGAAGCATTCAACCTTTCCATTGACCAGCAGAGAGTAGTGCACTGTAGAAATACATGTGTAAATCCATTATATCAACCTTTCTGGGAATTGCATGGGCTTGAGTACTTCTATAACTAGTTCCCATCGGATGAAATCATAAGCTTTCTGTAAATCGATCTTAACAGTACATCTTCGTTTTATACCCCTTCTGGTGTATCTTCTGAGAAGCACGTGAGAAATCATGATGTTGTCGGTGATATTCCTCTCCTTTATGAATGCTGCCTGGTTCAGGGTTGTAATGATAGAGTGTGCCTCTGTGATCATGTTTACAATGATTTTGGAAATAGTTTTGTACACTACATTACAACATGATATAGGCCTGAAGTCTCGTACATTGTTAGGCATTTCAATTTTACGGATAAGACTAACAAAAGTGGCATTAGTGCATCTAAGAAGTTTATTTGCAGAGAAGAAATTTTTAATTGCTTTGACAACATCTATCCCTACAACATACCAGCAATGTTTGAAGAATTTGGAGTTGAATCCATCAGGTCCGTCTGCCTTGTCATCTGGTATTGAGAAAATAGCCTTCTTTATTTCATCCTCTGTGACATCTGCATTCATACTCTCTTGCATCCTGACTGGGACGGGGTTGTCAAAGTGTATAATCTCAGCAAGGTTGTCTGGATAATCAAAAGCAGTTACTTGGCCAAGAACTTGTTGGTAGTGTGCCACAAAAGCTTGGGCAACTTCTTTCTTGTCTGTAGCTAAGCCATGTTGACCTTCTATACTGTGCACTGAATTCCTTGCCATGTTGCCTTGGACCTTCTTATGAATGAAACTAGTGTTTTCGTCTCCCAAGCGAGCCCAACTAGCACCAGCCTTCTGTCGGAGTGATGACTCTTCTTCGGCTGCCACTTTAGTATATTCAGCCAAAGCTACATGTTCTAGTGTGGCCAGTTGGAAATCAAGTGGATACAACTGAATGGCTTCTTGAATCTTTTCCAGATTTCTTTAGCTTGTATAAATTTTCTCTGTAAATCAGGAAAATTTTGCTTACTCCATTCCTTCAGTCTACCCTTAAGAAGTTTTAATTTGGAATAAAGCTTTATCATGGGGTTGCCAAGGACATTACAGTTCCACACCTCTTCCACAATACCTTTGAATTCAGGGTGTTCCACCCAATGATTAAAAAATCTAAAGGGTATATAACCATCTCCGTAATTACTATGCCATTTCAAAACTACTGGCGAGTGGTCAGAAACCCCATGTGGGAGGAAATGAGCTTCAGAATTCAAGAAAGTAGTGTTCCATGCTCCATTAGTTAAACATCTGTCCAACTTGCATAAAATTCTGCCATCATCTTCACTTCTATTTGTCCATGTGTAAAAGGTGCCCATTGCCTTGAGGTCATCAATCTCACATCTTTCCATAGACTCAACAAGGTCATGAACATCCCTTAGGTGTAATCTGTTACCTCCTATTTTCTCAGTAGTGAGTTTACATGAGTTGAAGTCACCCATGATCACCCATGGATGAGTTCTACCCCGAGCTTGAGAAAACATCAACAAATCACTCTAGAGTTGAGCTCTATCTTTTCTGTTGTTCCTTGCATATATTACACTAAGGTAATATCTTTTCTGTTGTTCCTTGCATTGAATGAATTAGTCTATCATACCAAGTGTATCCACTTTCAGAGATTTTGAGTCCCACAAAACCCATATTCTCCCTCTATGGTCCTTAACATTATTGTTAAGCTAACCCAGACTGATTCCGTGGAAGAATATTTTGAACAGTTTGAGGAGCTTAAGTCATTGATGGTGAGCCAAGATAGACATTACACTAAAGAATATTTTATTCTCAGTTTTCTTAATGGCTTGAAGGATGAGATTATAGGACAGGTTCAGATGCTTAAACCCGATACACTTAATGAAGCTTATTCTCTAGCCAAGGCATATGAAAGAATTTTAGAAGGGCAACGAAAAAATTCAAGGTCTGTTTCTAAATACAATGGAAGTTCTACCTCTTACTTTCATAATGGTGGAATTTTTTCTAAACCTGTTAATTCCAGCCTAAAGCCAAACACTTCATCAAAACCTTCAACTCCTACTTATACGATTTCTAAGCCTACTGCTTCAGCAGAATCTACAAGTTCTAGCATTAATCTTCCACCCATCAAAAAATTACTCCTGCTCAAATGAGGGTTAGAAGAGAGAAAGATTATGCTATAACTGTGATGACAAGTTTAAACCAGGACATGTATGCAAGAGTGATAGAGGCCAAAAAGTGTTAATCTCTAACCACTATCAAAACATTATATGTTTCTAGATTTTCCTTCTTGTGCCTGTATAAATTGGTTATCAAAGTAGACAAGTAACAAGCAAGGGTCGTACCCACCTCAGAGGGGGAGATCTTAGCTCAAACACAATAGAAAATAATTGTTAAGAAACACCAAGAGAATCAAAAATAAGAATTGAGATTGATTCTAACTTCCTACAGACAATAATAATAAGTAAATCATAACTTAAAAATATGGTAGATATGAAAATAAGATTTATGACGACAAAGGGGGAAAAATTGGTATCTACAAACTAAATCATGCAAACATAACATGTTGTTCCTTCATATTCAATCTATAACAATTAATTAGTCACCTCTCGGCTATTCCACTCAATTAAAATGAGATTCTCTTATGCATGCTATTGAATATGTCTTATTAGTCAAACCGTCACCTCTAAGCTATTCAATTTAATTAACTCAACATATTTATTCATAACTAAATCATCACCTCTCAGTTATTTGACTTACGTACAAAAAAGTTCCAATAAAAGATATCAATAGCAGATATGTAATAATCACCTCTCAGCTATTTCACTACACATCTTTAATCAATATAAATAAAACCATTAAAGCTAGGTCTCCCTAAACCCTAACAATAGTATTTTAACAACATGGACAACAATAACATGCAAATAATCATACTTACCTTATACTGCAGATAGAAGTAAATAAATATTAAGTACTTTGAATCACAATGAACATTAAGAACAAACATGGTGCTTTCGCATTATCTAGAGTGCTTCATCCATCCTCCTACTCACCCTTGATGATGACACCATGGAATAAACAATTAAATAACAAAACATCATAAAAAAAAGTGATTTGATTTGATTGATATGAATTGAGTTTTATACAAGGAAGAAGAAGAAGATGAACTTGTCTCCTCAATCTTCCATTTATAGAAAACTACCTAAACCTTAGCTACTACTTCTTTTATATAGAAAATACAAAGTAGAATACTTGCATGCAAAGACTTACAAATTAGGTTAAATTCGTGGCTGCTATTGTTGGTCTTCTAGAGGCATTAGGTCTTCAACAAAACCTAATTCTATTGGGTTTAAGTTGTAGCTTGGACCAAGACCTTCAGTTTGATAGCTCATGGGCCCAAATCAGACTTCTGGATCTCCTTGTAGAGCCTTTTTAAGTTTGGACTTTAAATAAAGCCCTGAATAGAAATTCTGACTTATGGGGTCCAATAGGACCCGGTTTGGGCTGGGATTTGGACCTCCCCACTTTGACATAAAGTCAAGTCAACTGGTCTGACCGTTGGGTGCCCTCAGCAGATCTGTGGGTGCAAATATCAATTTTCTTTCTCTTGTGCAAATAACACCTTTTTGCTTATTTTTCTTGACTTTTTGCAGGCTTTAACACAATATTTGCATTTCGGCTCATAAAACCTACACAATAGACAAGAAAGCACTAATCAATAGATATAATACAATAATATAAGCTAAGTGCTAGACAAACAAGGTGTTATTCGGAGGATAAATATAAACTTTTGAGGACTTATCAAAGAGTTAAAAATTGTTTATGTTAGTGGCTGATGGAGAAGAAATTGAGGAGCCACCAGAAGATCATCAATGGGAAGGAGAAGATACAGTAGAGGATGCTGGACTTGAGATTTCAGTTAATGCTCTCACATGGCATGTGGGCTGAAATACTATTCGACTTTAGGGCTACATCAAAAAGAAAAAAAATCACTATTCTTATTGATGGGGAAGTAAAACAAGCTTTATTACACCTCAAGTAACCAAGGAGGCCGAATGTGTGATTGAACCCACACGATGGATTTTAGTGGAAGTAGTTAATGGAGCCAAAACTATAAGCAAGTCTATATGCAATGAGCTCAAGTGGGAAATACAAGGGTACTCCTTTTCAGGTAATTTCAGAACCTTGAATATAGTGGGAAATGATATGGTAATCGGAGGGGATTGGTTAAAAACGTTGGGAGATATTGTTTTCAATTATGACAAACTCACTATGGTTTTTAAATGGAAAGGAAAGACCATTGAACTACAAGGGATCACTGAAACGGCCAGCCTATCTATGATGACTGGATTAGTTATGAAGAGGTTTATGAAGAAGTCTACACCCAATTTGGTCGGAAGCTTATTTTCTGTGTAGACTGTTTCCCTTTCTACCACGATTTTTCCTCGCATTCAAAACGTACTAGAGCAATTCACTGATGTTTTTCAAGAACCTACTGGTCTGCCCCCAACCAGATCACAAGACCATCATATCCCTTTAAAATCCCTTGTGGAACCCACTAGCCAAAGGCCTTATAGGTATCCCTATGTACAGAAAACTGTGATAAAGATGCTAGTCCAGGAAATGCTGCAATCTGAGATTATACAACCCAGACATAGCCCTTTTGCTTCCCCTGTCTTATTAGTTGAAAAACAAAAAGATGGCTCTTGGAGATTTTGTGTCGACTACACTACAGACAACTGAACCATTTAACCATCTAAGACAAATTTCCTATGCCCATTATTGATGAGCTGTTAGATAAACTCCATGGAGCATCAATGTTTTCAAAAATTAATTTAAGGTCTGGCTATCATCAAATTCGAGTCAATCCTCCTGATGTGTACAAAACAGCTTTTAAAACACATGATGGACACTATGATTTTATGGTCATGTCCTTTAGCCTTACAAATGCCCCTGCCACTTTTCAAGCTCTGATGAATGAGGTTTTTCAACCTTATTTAAGGAAGTCTGTCCTAGTATTTTTTGATGACATCCTAGTTTATACTCCTAACTTGGAAGAACATGTTAAGCACTTACAACAAGTTCTGCAATTGTTAAGGACTCACTCCTTGTTTGCCAAGTTTTCTAAATGTGCTTTTGCCAAAGGCACTTTGAAATATTTGGGACATATTGTGTCAAAACATGGAGTAGCTGATGATCCCGCCAAAATCGAAGCTATAACTACTTGGCCTAAGCCCACAAGTTTGAAGGGTTTACGAGGATTTTTGGTTTTGACTGGATATTACAGGAAATTTATGAAGGGATATGGTACTATCTGTCAGCCTCTGACTGAACTTTTGAAGAAGAATAATTTTCAGTGGAATCCGAGGGCTGATGAGGCTTTTGAGCAACTCAAACTAGCCATGACAACCACACATGTCTTAGCCTTACCATGACAACCACACATGTCTCCATAAGTCAATACTTGGACCATGGCACACCACCCATTGTGATCTTGACGAGACCTTTTCCATAACCTGTTTGATGCCAGGCCAGATTGTCGAAGGCCTATGAAATTGGATTACATCTCCATACAGTTAAACCTTGATAAATGCATACCCTTGGGATCGAAAACAAATATTACTTAAGCGAGATTATTTATTTATTGATAAATAAATAATTTATTTATTTATCGATAAATTAATATATATTATTTTACAGAGAGTTTTTCTAATTAACGCTATAGAAATGTGATGGATGTCGAACATCTTTTGAAGTATTCTAGTGACAATGATGTAGAGATGGAATTGCCTACAAATAAAGAAATATTTCAAGCAATATTGAATACACCTAACGATGATGAGAATAAACCTAATCCAAATAATAGTTCCGTTTTACCATATGTTCCGTCAAAAGAGGCTTTTCAAGCAATAATCTTTAAATAACTACTTGCTACACCATGAACAAAATATTTTGAAAGTTGTGTATGCTCTAGAAAAGTTAAGGATGGGGTTGAATTTGGTTTAGGTTAAAGAAAAAGTCAAAAAACAAGTACAATAACTTTAGATGCATATTTTTGAAAAAGTAAATAAAAATAAATTGATAAATAAAAGTTCAAGACTATGTGAATTTTATATATAAATTTTTGTATGGAATTCAGTTTTTATTAATTTATATATTTGTTGGGCTTTAAGGATTTAAAAATAATTATTAAACATGCCCAAGTCAGGACCAGAAAAAAATTATTATCTAAAACGAGGTTATTACTTTATCGAACATTCATTTATCGAGGTTTAAATGTATTTGTGGAAATATTTACTTCGCATGAACAAAGCAAATTTATCTGACCCAGGGAGAACATGCCATGTTAACTTTATTAATATTGTAGAATTAATGTCTTTCAATCTTAGACCACCTTCCTTTGTAGGTTTACAAACCTTGTCCCATGCAACTGTAATTTTTCTGTGAGAAGTAGGATCCCCAGTCCAGAGAAAATTTCTCATAGCAAGTTCGACTTCATGAATTATACTCTAAGGCCACCTATAGACAACCATAGTGTAAATGGTGATACTAGTGATAACATGGATTATGAGCACGATCCTCCCTTGGAAAGAAAGAGTTCTATCCTTCCAACTTGTGACAGTTTCATCTTATTGAAAACCTTACTAGCTAATGCTCTTGTAACTCTACCCTGGGCCAAAGGTACCCCCATGTAAACTTCTGGCAGAGGTCCTTGTTGCAAACCTAGAATCAGACATGCTCTTTTTTTTCCTAGCCAGAGTGAAGTTACCAAAAAAAAGTTTACATTTGGGTTGTGACAAGTCCTCGAAAGTATATATTTATCCCATGAATAACACTTTGTTTGTCTAACACTTAGCTTATATTATTGTATTATATCTATTTATTAGTGCTTTCTTGTCTATTGTGTAGGTTTTATGAGCCGAAATGTGAATATTGTGTTCAAGCCCACAAAAAGTTAAGAAAAGCAAGCAAAAAGGTGTTATTTGCACAAGGGAAGAAGAATTGATATTTGCATCCACAGATCTGCTGAGGGCACACCACGGTCAGTTCAGTTGACTTGACTTTATGTCAAAGTGGGGCGGTCCAAATCTCAGCCCAAACCGGGTCCTATTGGAGCTCACAAGTCAGAATTTCTATTTATGGCTTTATTTAAAGTCCAAACTTAAAAAGGCTCTACAAGGAGATCCAGAAGTCTGATTTTGGCCATGTGCTATCAAACTGAAGGTCTTGATCCAAGCTACAACTTAAGTTTAAGAGAATTAGGTTTTGCTAAAGACCTAATGCCTCTAAAAGACCAACAGCAGCAGCCATGAATTTGACCTAATTTGGAAGTCTTTGCATACAAGTATTCTACTTTGTATTTTCTATATAAGAAAAGTAGTAGCTAAGGTTTATGTAGTTTTTTATGAATTGAAGATTGAAGAGAATAGTTCATCTTCTTCTTCAATTGTATCTAACTCAATACCAATATCAATTCCATAATCTTTTCCATTATGATGTCTAGTGATTTATTTATTTATTCCATGGTGTCATCATCAAGGATGAGTAGCTAAATCTCCTTAGGGGGATGGTTGAAGCACTCTAGATGATGCAAAAGCACCATGTTTGTTCTTATTGTTCATTGTGATTCAAAGTTCTTAATGCTTATTTACTTCTAATTCGCGATATAAGGTAAGTATTATTATTTCCATTTTATTGTTATCCATATTATTAAAATAATATTATTAGGGTTTAGAGAGACCTAACTTTAATGGTTTTATTTATATTGATTAAAGATGTGTAGTGAAATATCTGAGGGGTGATTATTACATATCTGCAGTTGATATTTTTTATTGGAACCCTTTTGCATGTAATTAAGTCAAATAGCTGAGAGGTGATGATTTAGTTATGAATAATATGTTGAGTTAATTAAATTGAATAACTGAGAGGTGACGGTTGATTATTATAGGTATTAATGATTAGTTAGAATAACCGAGAGGTGACTAATTAATTATTATAGATTGAACATGAAGAAACAACATGTTATGTTTGCATGATCTAGTTTGTGGATACCAATTCTTCCCCATTTGTCATCATAAATCTTCGTTACATCTCTACCATATTCTTAAGTTACGCTTTATTTAATTATTGCCTGTAGGTAGTTAGAATCAATCTCAAAACTTGTTTGTTGATTCCCTTGGTGTTTCTTAACCATTGTTTTCTATTGTGTTTGAGCTAAGATCTCCCCTTCTGAGGTTGGTACGACCCTTGCTTGTTTCTTGTCTACTTTGATATCCAATTTATACAGGCACAAGAAGTAACTTCAAGTTAAAAATATAATCTTTTGATTAGAGGTTAGAGATGAACACTCTTTGCCCTATATCAAAATGGCGCCGTTGCCGCTCTAAAGAACGGAGTTGATTCAAACACAAGCGAGAATAGTAGTTTTGAGACATCATCCCACTTCTATCCCTCCCACCCTTCTATTTTTATTTTTTTTATTTATTGTTTTTAGGTGTCTTGTTACTTAGTCCTCTTATTGATTTTGCAGCGAAGACGAATTGAGAAAAGCTCGAAAAACGGAGTCAAAATCAATTTTTAAGAAAGTCGCGCGTTCATAAAATTTTCCTGAAAAGTTACTTGTTCACCTTGGGCCCGATCTCGAGTCGAGTTCAGATTGGCCTATAACCATCTCGAGTCGAGTTCCAGGCGGGGAATTTGCCTCGTTTTGCGTGATTTTTTTAGAACGTTTCAGAGCTGTTTTTCAGTTAATTTTTTTTTCTTGTTGAGTGATTGTGAGGTGAATTAAGTAGTTTAGGGTTTAGGGACTTGTAAGATATTTAATTATTCAATCCATGAAGGGGTCACGGTTCTAATATTTTTAAAGTAGGTGTTGTTAGGATTTTTTTTTGTTTTTTTTTTTTTTGTGTTCGCGGTGGATAGTTGATCAGTCCTCCAAAATATATATTTATCCCTCGAATAACATCTTGTTTGTCTAGCACTTAGCTTATATTATTGTGTTATATCTATTGATTAGTGCTTTCTTGTCTATTGTGTAGGTTTTATGAGCCGAAATGTGAATATTTTGTAAAAGCCCGCGAAAAGTCAAGAAAAACAAGCAAAAAGGTGTTATTTGCACATGGGAAGGAGAATCGATATTTGCACCCACAAGATCTGTTGAGGGCACCCCACTGTCAGACCAGTTGACTTGACTTTATGTCAAAGTGGGGAGGTCCTAATCTCAGCCCAAATCGGATCCTATTGGAGCCCACAAGTCAGAATTTCTATTTTAGGCCTTATTTAAGTCCAAACTTAAAAATGCTCCACAAGAAGATCCAGAAGTCTGATTTGGGCCCATGAGCTATCAAACTGAAGGTCTTAGTCCAAGCTACAACTTAAGCACAAGATAATTAGGTTTTTCGAAAAATTTAATAGCTTTAGAAGACCAACACCAGCAGCCACAAATTTGACCTAGTTTGGAAATTTTTGCATGCAAGTATTCTACTTTGTATTTTCTATATAAGAGAAGTAGTAGCTAAGGTGTAAGTAGCTTTTTATGATTGACGATTGAAGAGAAAAGTTCATCATCTTCTCCTTCTTTTGTATCAAACTCAATATTCAATATCAATTCCATTATCTTTTCCATTATGATGTCTTGTGATTTATTTACTTATTCCATGGTGTCATCATCAAGGATGAGTAGCAAAATCTCCTTAGGGGGATGGTGGAAGCACTCAAGATAATGCAAAAGCACCATGTTTGTTCTTATTGTTCATTGTGATTTAAAGTTCTTAATGCTTATTTACTTCTAATTCGCGATATGAGGTAAGTATTATTATTTGCATGTTATTGTTATCCATGATGTTAAAATATTATTGTTAGGGTTTAGGGAGACCTAGCTTTAATGGTAGTGTGTATATTTATTGTAGATGTGTAGAAAAATAGCCGAGAGGTGATTATTACATGTTTACAACATATATCTTTTATTAGAACCCTTTTGCATTTAAATTGATATCCGAGAGGTGACTGTTTATTTATGAATTAATATGTTGAATTAATTAGATTGAATAGCTGAGAGGTGAAGATTTGATTAATAAGACATATTCAATAACATGCATAAGAGAATCCCGTTTTAATTAGGTGGAATAGCTGAGAAGTGACTACTTAATTATTATAGGTATTAATGATTAGTTGGAATAACCGAGAGGCGACTAATTAATTATTATAGATTGAACATGTAGGAACAACATGTTATGTTTGCATGATTTAGTTTGTGGATACCAATTCTTCCCCCTTTGTCATCATATATCTTCTTTTCATCTCTACCATATTCTTAAGTTAGGGTTTACTATTTATTATTGCCTGTAGGAAGTAGATCAATCTCCAATCTTATTATTGATTACCTTTGTGTTCTCTAACCATTGTTTTCTATTGTGTTTGAGCTAAGATCTCCCCCTCTGAGGTGGGTACGACCCTTGCTTGTTACTTGTCTACTTTGATAACTAATTTATACAGGCACAAGAAGGAAAATCAAATAAAAATACAATCTTTTGTTTAGTGTAGCCAAAACTATACTACCAAAATGGCGCCATTGCCGGGGAAAAAGGGACGGCGTTCATTCAAACACAAGCGAGAATAGTTGTTTCGGGACATCAGCCCACTTCTATCCCTCCCACCCTTCTATGTTTAATTCTTTTTATTATTATTTTTAAGTGTCTTGTTACTTAGTCCTCTTATTGATCTTGCAGCGGAGACGGATTGAAAAAACCTCAAACAAGGAGTAAAGATCAAATTTTTAAGAAAAGTGCGCGTTCTGGAATTTATTCTGAAAGTTACTGGTTCGGACTGGGCCCAATCTCGAGTCGAGTTCCAGGCACAGAATTTACCTCGTTTTGCGTGATTTTTCCAGAGCGTTCCAGAACTCCTTTTTAGCTAATATTTTTTCCTGTTGAGAGATTGTGAGGTAAACTAAGTAGTCTATTTTTCTCAGCATATTTAAAGACTTATAAGATATTTAATTATTCGATCCACGAAAGGGTCGCGGTAGTAATATTTTTAAAGTAGTTGTTGTTTGGATTTATATTATTGTGTTTTCGTGGCGGATAGTAGAGCAAGGTTGTGGAGCTAGCCTTGAGTCTACTAAGGAACGACTTTTAAGGACGATTGAAACCCAAGGAACGGTTTCCCCTTAGTCGACTTCAACTCGTCTCCTCCCCATTTTTGTGCGCTTGTTTGCCACTTTTTTATTTTAGCACAAAGTGGGAGGTAAGCTTTCTCCTAACCCTCTTTGAATCCCCTGCAAGAGGAGTTTCTGTATTGATTAGGATGACCTTGATTGTTGCTTGATTTTTAATTCTGTTTTTACTTGTTAAACCGGGGCTGCAAGCCGGACTTGGCCTATAAGTGAAACCTAATATCAATTGATTGCAATATCCTAAGCTTTAAAATTGAACCAACTAAATCCATGCTATCACGATGTTCATTTAAGCCTTTGAGTAGATATTTCAACTAATACTGAGTGAACCATCCTTTGATTGGAGCACAAGTTAGGAATTGGGTCTGGAACCCCTACAGATTACGTCTGTAGAATCATTGTGGTTTCTTAATTAAGGACCGTTGGTTACACACGAAAAACCTCCCACACTGGTTATTCGCTGCTTGACTCACGAAATATAGGGAGAATTCACAAGGGAAGCTTGGAAAGAACTCATTGACTTGGGTGGACACAAAATTGAGTCAGTTTTTGAGCCCCTTGTTATATGCTTTTGAATGGTTAGAACTTCTGTGGCATTTGTAATGCGCATGTTGCATGCATCTTAGATCAGGTAAAATCTTGTCCAAACCAACTCCAATCTATAAAAAGAGCAGAATCACGGACCTCACTCCTTCTATTGAGGAAGAGTTTAACGACTCAAATTCCATACCTTCTGAAGAAGAGTTCAACGACTCAACTTCACTTTCTGAAGTAAGACCTGCCCCTATGGCTCAAGAAGCTACCCTTCGAGATTACTTTTCACCTTTGGCCACTGGGCCACCTACCTGCATAGTCTTGCCCGAGACAACTGCAGATAGCTATGGCATTCGCGCACAGATTGTGGGTATGTTGCGTAAGTTCCAAGGACTTCCACGGGAAGATCCATATCAGCACCTCAATAAGTTTCTGACCGTTCTCAATACTTTTAAGGAGAACCATTTGTCTGAGGAGGAAGTTAGCTTGAGATTGTTCCCCTTTTCTCTTGAGGATAGAGTTTCTCACTGGGTACATAGACTTCCTTCCAACTCTATTAATACCTGGGCTCAACTAAGTAAAAAGTTTTTGACCAAATTCTTTCCTATTACCCGAACTAATGACATAGTTGATGCCATAAGAAGTTTCCGGCAAAAAGAGGGCGAGGTATTCTTTGATGCATGGGAAAGGTTTCAAGACCTATTTCTTTGGTGTCCACACCATAAAGTTGATGACACTGAAAACGTTAGGATTCTATATAGAGGCCATAATACTATGACTAGAAACACCGTTGAAAGTATGAGCGGTGGGGATTTCCTTGAATATTCCACCACCAAGGCTTTGGCTTTCCTTGAAAAGATTGCCACTAATAGTCAACAATGGGACTTACCTGGACATACCCCGATAAACACTACCCCAGACTTAATTGATAAACCTAGAGGTCTTTATGATGTCAAACCTTACACTGAGCTTTAAAATTTACTTCAAGGTTTATTAAAAAAGGTAGAAGCACTTGAGGTGTCCTTAAATCCCACATCACCCGTTATGAGTGCCTCCACTCTCTCATGTAATGCTTGTCATGACCAGATCCATACTGCCGAATTTTACCCCCTCCTTTATAATTCACCAGAAACTGAGGAAGCCTATGCTTTTAACTACGATGGGAGAACTAACTTCACTAAGGGCAATGCCACGTACCCATACATGGACCACTCCAAGCTTTCTTATTCCAATAATAATTATGCGGCTCCACCGGGTTTTAATAACTCTTATGGGTAACGTAGCAATGCCACGTATGTTGGTAACACTGATAATCGGAATAGGGAACTAGTCCTCCCTTATTCGAACAATGCTTATCACATGAGTAGTTCCAGGGACCAAGTGCCAACCAGTCAATCTGCCCTTCCTAAAACCTCCCTTGAGTATGTGATTGCACGTTTCATTCAACAGACGCAAGCGTCCATTGAGTCAAATGCCAAAGCCATCTAGAGGATTGAATAGAAACTTGACGAAAAGGGCAAATTTCCGGGACAAGCTATCCCGAATCCCAAAGACAATGAAGTTGCCTTGGTGACGGACACTACAAATCCGTTTATACCGCTTGCTGAAGTAAAATCGGTTTCCACCCTTAGGTCAGGAAAACAGGTTTATAATCAAATTAATTATACACCGAGTCCCAACATTGTGACCTCGGTTACCTCTGCATCTGTTGCCCCACCTTGAGTTTCGGCTAATGAGGCGACCACCTCTAAGCCGAAGAAGCCTGCCCGTGAGATTGTGGACCCTCCACGAACTTACAACCCGCCTGTACATTACCCCCAGAGACTCACAAGGTCTCTAAAGGAAGTCCAAGCAGAGGAAGTACTTGATGTGTTCAAACATATAAATATTAATATACCTTTCCTCACGGCTATTAAACAGATACCTTCCTATGCTAAGGTTTTGAAAAACTTGTGCACCGCCAAGAGAAAAACAAATGTGCCTAAAAACGCGTTTTGGGCAGAAGAATTCTCTGCCCTTGTCCAACATAACGGCGTGGTAAAATATAAGGACCCTGAAAAACCGACCATACCCTGCAAGCTTGGTGACAAATTCGTAGGCAAAGCTTTGCTAGACTTAAGAGCGAGTGTTAACCTTTTACCTTACTCCTTGTACCTCAGCCTGAGTCTAACAAACATGAAACCTAGGAAAATGTCATTACAACTGGTCTACAGATCATAGAAAGTACGTAGAGGAATACTGAACCTACTGTCGATGACTCGACACCCATTACCTTGGCCGTCCATTTTTGGCCACCTCTAATGCTCTCATAAACTACCGGAACGGTTCCATGGTTCTCACTTTTGGCTCTATGACTGTTGACGTTAATATATTTAACCTTGGCCAACAACCTCCTGATCTTTCCTTATCTGAAGATGTGTGCATTCTAGACTCATTACCTTATGAGATGGTGCATAATTATTACCCTGAAGATCCGGTTGTTCATTGCCTTGCCATGCATAATGTAGACTTTGACATTGACCAATCTATTGCCCAAACCAATGCTCTTCTTGATACTGTGCCTATCTTTGAACCTAAAGACCCTGAGGCCCTTGATTTGGTTTGTAGCATAGATTCTGAGACCCAAGTAGAGACCATTACTCCACTTCCTGTTACTTTGAGTCTTCTTCCTCCTGAGCTAAAATACGCTCATCTTGATTCAGACGGTAGTCATCCTGTTATTATTTCTTCATCTCTTACTACCGTGCAGGAGAGTAAGCTTTTAGAAGTTATCTTAGAGCATCGTTCTGCTATTGCTAGGTCTATCCATGACATTAAAGGCATTAACCCTTCTGTATGTTCTCATCGTATTCATCTTAAGGACGATGTTAAAACTTCTCGTGAACGTCAGAGACGTCTTAACCCTGCTATGAAAGAAGTTGTTTGAACAGAGATTCTTAAACTTCTAGATGCAGGTGTGATTTATCCAATTTCGGATATTCCCTATGTTAGTCCTATTCATGTGGTTATTTACTTTTCACCTTTGGCCACTGGGCCACCTACCTGCATAGTCATGCCCAAGACAACTGCAAAGAGCTATGTCATTCGCCCACAGATTGTGGGCATGTTGCCTAATTTCCATGGACTTCCACGGGAAGATCCATACCAACACCTCCGTAAGTTTCTGACTGTGCTTAATACTTTCAAGGAGAAACATTTGTTTGAAGAGGAAGTTAGCTTGAGATTGTTCCCCTTTTCTCTTGAGGATTGTGCATATGACTGGTTACATGGCCTTCCTTCTAATTCTATTAAAACATGGGCTCAACTAAGTAAAAAGTTTTTGACCAAATTCTTTCCTATTTCCAGAACTAATGACATAGTTGATGCCATAAGAAGTTTTCGGCAGAAAGAGGGCGAGGTATTCTTTGATGCATGGGAGAGGTTTCAAGACCTATTTCTTCAGTGTCTACACCATAGAGTTGATGACACAGAAAAAGTTAGGATCATATATAGAGGCCTTAATAAGGCAGACACTTCGCTTCACCAAGCAGACCCTTGAGCAATAATAAGGCAGGTACAGTGGCGAGCAAAAAAACCCTAAGCTCGCGTTGAGTAGTCTGTCTGTCTCCTTCTTGGTTTTCGAAGGTCAGGCTTGAGTTCAGAGACGGGACGGAGAGGGGCGAGAGCTTGTCCAGTCATCTCGGATTCCTCGCATTTTTGTATCT
Source organism: Aquilegia eximia (assembly GCA_023053565.1). Lineage (NCBI taxonomy): Eukaryota > Viridiplantae > Streptophyta > Magnoliopsida > Ranunculales > Ranunculaceae > Aquilegia > Aquilegia eximia. The sequence goes on from JALIGU010000001.1 coordinate 25,815,310, forward strand.
TTACTCCTCTCCTTTCAGTAAGAGCTCCAAGCCGAGAGGAGCTAAGCCTGTCCTGTCAAGCAAAAGTAAAAAAGATTGCATCCTCTGAATGGAAAGTCAAAGAGGAAGTTTATAAATTGATCAAGGCCAACTAGAAACATGGTTGAAAGCATGAGCAGTGGAGAATTTATTGATTATTCCACCGCCAAGGCTCTGGCATTCTTTGAAAAAATTGCTAATAATAGCCAGCAATGGGATTTACCTGGACATACCCCGAGAAACACTACCCCAGACTCATTTGATAAACCTAGAGGTATATATGAAGTCAACCCTGACTCTGAGCTTACAACTTTACTTCATGGTTTAGTAAAGAAGGTAGAAGCACTTGAGGTGTCTTTAAAGTCCACATCACCTGTTATGAGTGCCTCCACTCTCCAATGTACTGTTTGTCATGACCAGACCCATACTGTCGAGTTTTTCCCTCTCCTTTATAATTCACTAGAAACTGAGGAAGCCCGTGCGTTCACTTACGCCGGACAAACCAACTTTACTAAGGGCAATGCCACGTACCCATACATGGACCGCTCCAATCTTTCTTATTCAGATAATCATTATGCGGCTCCACCTGGTTTTAATAACTCTTATGGGCAACGTAGCACTGCCACGTATGTTGGTAGAAATGAAAATCAGAACAGGGTAACGGTCCCCTCTTATTCGAACAATGCTCATCACATGAGTAGTTCCAGGGACCAACTGCCGATCAATAAATCTGCCCTTCCTAAGACCTCCCTTGAGGATGTGATTCCCGTTTCATTCACCAGGCGCAAGCATCCATTGAGTCAAATGCCCAAGCCATCCAGAGGATTGAACAAAAACTTGATGAAAAAGGCAAATTCCTGGGACAAGCTATCCCGAATCCCAAGGGCAAAGAAGTTGCCTTGGTGACGGAAACTCCATCTCCGTCTGCACCGCTTGTTGAAGTTAACTTGGTCTCCACACTTAGGTCAGGTAAACAGGTTGATAATCAGATTAATTGTAAACCAAGTCCTAACATTGTGACCCCGGTTACCACTACACCTGTTGCCCCACCTAAAGGTCCGGCTAATGAGTTAACCACCTCTAAGCCAAGGATCCATAGCCGTAAGATTGTGGACTCTACACTGCCTTATGACCCACTCGTGCCTTACCCCCAGAGACTTACTAGGTCCCTACAGGAAGTCCAAGTAGAGGAGGTAATTGATGTGTTTAAACATATAAATATTAATATACCTTTCCTCACGGCTATTAAAAAGATACCTTCCTATGCTAAGGTTTTGAAAGACTTGTGCACCGCCAAGAGAAAAACAAATGTGCATAAAAACGCGTTTGTGGCGGAAGAATTCTCTGTACTTGTCCAACATAACGGTGTGGTAAAATATAAAGACCCTGGTAAACCGACCATACTTTGTAAGCTTGGTGATAAGTTCTTGGGTAGAGCTTTGTTAGACCTAGGAGCGAGTGTTAATCTCATGCCTTACTCCTTGCACCTCAGCCTGGGTCTAACACACATGAAACCCACGAACATGTCTTTACAATTGGCCGACAGATCATTGAAAGTACCTAGAGAAATAGTTGAGAATCTATTAGTTAAAGTGTCTGACTATTACTATCCTGTTGATTTTGTGGTGTTAGATACTGAGCCTACTGCCGATAACTCGGTTCCCATCATCCTTGGCCGACCATTTTTAGCCACCTCTAATGCTCTCATAAACTGTCGGAATGGTTCTATGGTTCTGATTTTTGATCTATGACTGTTGAAGTAAATATCTTTAATCTTGGCCAACAACCCCCTGATCTTTCTCAAGATGTGTGCTTTCTCGATTCTCTACCCTATGAGATGGTACCTAGTTGTTACGCTAAAGATCCGGTTGTTAATTGCCCTACCATGCATAATGTTGACTTCGACATCGACCAATCTATTGCCCAAACTAATGCTCATTTTAATTATGTGCCTATCTTTGATCCCAAAGACCCTGAGGCCCTTGATTCGGTTTGTTGCATTGATTCTGAGGTCCAAGTCGAGACCATCCCTCCATCTCCTGATCCTCTTCCCCCCGAGCTGAAATGTGCCCAATTAGATTCAAACTGTAGTCATCCAGTTATCATCTTTTCATCTCTTACTACTAAACAGAAAAATCAGCTTTATTTTCAAATTAGAGACAAAGTTTTGTTTTATAATCCTCGTTTGCATTTATTTTCTGGCAAACTTATGTCTCGTTGGTCAGGCCCCTTTGTTGTGTCTGCAGTAACTCCTTATGATGCTATTACATGTGTTAATCCTGCAGACGGTTCTGTATTTAAAGTCAATGGTCATTGTCTTAAGCATTTTCATGAGTTAAAGCCTCCTGAAACTCTCTTAGAGGACCCTACCTATTTAGAATGACCCTTGACCTGTTGGTATTCGGACCTTCTCTTGCTTTTTCTATTGTCTCTTTTGAGAGGTGTGGTTGAAAGTGCCGGGACCTTTAGTGCACAAACTCTTATTGGCTGAGTATAATTGATCCAGTGCATACTTTTCTCTTGAGCGTCACCACCAAACAGACCTGTTTCCCGCTCTATTTGGGGGTGGGGAAGTCATTTCCCATCTTCTTTTAAGTTTCGAGTATCTGACTTTAAAAGGCTCTTTGTTGTATCTTAGACATCAGGATCTCGCACATTCCACTCTAGCGTTTTATCTCTCCTATATCTTTGTTTAGAGTAGCGTTTATCTAGGGAGGGAGTCCTATTTGTCTGCCTGTCTAGCTGAAGACGTTAAACTTAGGGCCCCTGGGAGGCAGCCTTGTGTATCTTCTAAGCCCGATCATGCTTTATTGCTTCTCTTTTTGTTGCCGGGTTTAGTTGCATTTTCGTTTTTAGACCGCCTGTTCTATCATTCGTGCTCAGTTTTGCCTGGTAATATCTTTCTTACTCTCTCTCCGATGCATAGTATGAGCCTTGAGGACAAGGCAATCTTTTTGTTGGGGGTGGGGAAGTATTACAATCCTTTTTGCAAATGATTTTCAAATTTCTTTATCCATACTTGTGTAAAAATTCAAAATTTTTGAAAAAACCAAAAAAAATCTTTGTTACAAAGACCTTTTCAAAAATAGGATAAGTACACCATCAATGATGAATATAATGGTTGAATTCTCTCATTTTCAAGTTTAAGGACATTTATTGCTTCACCAAGTAGTTGAGTCATATACTACATTTGAATGAGCATAAGCATGACATTCATCTGCATTTATTATATATTACATGTGCAAATACAACTACACCTTAAGAAACTTGAGGAATAAGTGTGGAGACTTAACCTAGTGAGCTTTTGAGCCCCGTCATTTTCTAGGAGAGTTATTACATCAATCTGGAGTCAAAATACTCAACCTCTCAGTTTTGTCTGTTTTTAGTCTCATATTCATTTTTATAGTTAGCCTTGAATGACATCAAGTGGATGTAATATAAACTTGGGTCTTGTAGCTTATTCAAGATGTGATCACCATATCAGTACTTAGAGATTATACAAAGATATTTAGATAAACCTTGTTTACCTTAGCCTACCTTGATGATACTTTATCCCTTAGGTTGCCCATTCTAAGCCTTTCTTGTTACTTAGCCTTTTTTCTGGAGCCCATTGTCCTTACCCAACTCCATTGTGGGAGTAAATACCCTTAGAATGTTTAGGTCCTTTTACCCATTGTTTTTGGAACATTAGGATGATTGTTTATGTGATTACAAGAAGAAAGGAGAAGTACATAAAAATCTCCAAACTAGTGAGATGAACCAAATATTGAAAACCAAAAAGTTTGAAGAAATTCCAGAAAAAGCCAGAATCTTCCAAACCATTTCAAATCCAAAAAGAAAGGAAGATTCCAAAATATTGGCTAGAGCTTCATTGAAATTTTCCAAAAGAATATGAGAAACACTTCTTCCCAAAAGAAAAACTCCAAAAATTTCTCCATGTGCTGTTATTCCAAATCACAAGTATTGAAGGCCCGAATGTTCCAAAAATATTTCACAAAAGCCTTTTCCATTTCTAACATTTTCCTAAGCCAAGTTACAACCCATTACTGTCTTTTGTAGATCTAAGCTGATATGGTAGGATGTGGCGAGTAAGTGAGACGGTGTTGAGGTAAAAAAACCGCCATCTCAAGCAAGGCTAATTTTTCCATTCTTTGAGACTAAGTTCATTCCATTACACCAGTCCATTCTTATTGATATATGTGAGATGATTGTCCATCTTCCTTCCTTATATAGAGGTAAAATGATAAACACCATCTCTGAGTTACTTTATTTCTGAGTGTATGACTGTGAGGCAGAAGTCAAGGCGACCTTTCCAATGGTAACTTAAGACCCGTGGTAGCATGGGTACATGCCTGTATTCGATGCATTTGAGACCGTTATGGTTGGTTTATATTTCATATCTTATTCATGGATTTATAGTATGCTATCTCATATGAACGGTTTCGCAAATACTTATCCTTATCCTTGATATGACCATTTCTGAGGTAAATGGTAGAAATTCCTATTCTTGGATTAGTCATTGTAGTAAGTTTGTGGGTATCTTCTCTGGAAAACCCTAAGGAGACTATAACTCCTCCACCGGGGAAATCTTTGTGGTTAAAAGTCTTGATGCATATGGTTAATGCAATCATCTTAGTTTTACTTCTCTTTTGAGTCTTTAATTCTTTCTTCTCATCTTTGCTTGAGGACAAGCAAAGTGCTGTTTGGGGGTATTTGATCAGTCCTCAAAAGTATGTATTTATACCCCGAATAACACCTTGTTTGTATAGCACTTAGCTTATATTATGGTGTTATATCTATTGATTAGTGCTTTCTTGTCTATTGTGTAGGTTTTATGAGCCGAAATGCGAATATTGTGTAGGTGTTATTTGCACATGGGAAGGAGAATCGATATTTGCACGCACAAGATCTATTGAGAGCACCCCACGGTCAGCTCTGTTGAGATGACTTTAGGTCAACGTGGGGCGGTCCAATTCTCAGCCCAAACCGGGTCTTATTGGAGCCCACAAGTCAGAATTTCTATTTTAGACCTTATTTAAGTCCAAACTTAAAAAAACTCCACAAGAAGATCCAGAAGTCTGATTTGGGCCCATGAGCTATCAAACTGAAGGTCTTGGTCCAAGCTACAACTTAAGCCCATGAGAATTAGGTTTCTCTAAATACCTAATGCCTCTAGAAGACCAACAGCAGCAGCCACGAATTCGACCTAATTTGGAAGTCTTTGCATGCAAGTATTCTACTTTGTATTTTCTATATAACAGAAGTAGTTGTTAAGGTTTAGGTATCTTTTAGACTCCCATCTTTTAGATCTAGAGTTTTTTATAGAGAAAGAAAATAGAATATTTTTGTGAGAGAAAGTTCATCTTTTTCTTCTTTATATCAAGCTCTATTCATATCAATCAAATCACTTTTCCATTATGATGTTTTGTTATTTATTTATTTATTCCATGGTGTCATCATCAAGGATGAGTAGCTAAATTCTCTTAGGAGGATGGTTGAAACACTCTAGATAATGCAAAAACACCATGTTTGTTCTTAATGTTTATTGTGATTCAAAGTACTTAATGCTTATTTACTTCTAGCTGCAGTATGAGGTAAGTATGATTATTTGCTTGTTATTGCTATCCATGTTATTAAAATACTATTGTTAGGGTTTAGGGAGACCTAGCTTTAATGGTTTTATTTATATTGATTGAAGATGTGTAGTAAAGTAGCTGAGAGGTGATTATTACAAATCTGCAGTTGATATCTTTTATTGGAACCCTTTTGTAATTAAGTCAAATAGCTGAGAGGTGATGATTTAGTTATGAATAAATATGTTGAGTTAATTAAATTGAATAACTGAGAGGTGACGGTTTGATTAATAAGACATATTCAATAGCATGCATAAGAGAATCATGTTTAATTGAGTGGAATAGCTAAACGGTGACTACTTGATTATTATAGGTATTAATGATTAATTGGAATAACTGAGAGTTGACTAATTAATTGTTATAGATTGAACATGAAGGAACAACATGTTATGTTTGCATGATTTAGTTGGTGGATATCAATTCTTCCCCTTTTGTCATCATAAATCTTCTTTACATCTCTACCATATTATTAAGTTAGGGTTTCCTTATTATTATTACCTGTAGGAAGTTAGAATCAATCTCAAATCTTGTTTGTTGATTCCCTTGGTGTTTCTTAACCATTGTTTTCTATTGTGTTTGAGCTAAGATCTCCCCCTCTGAGGTGAGTACGACCCTTGCTTGTTACTTGTCTACTTTGATATCCAATTTATACAGGCACAAGAAGGAAAATCAAATATAAATCTATCTTTTGATTGTGAGGTACACAAATATCTTACATTAATAACGCAATTAATAGATATCGGAGAATCCGCATAATCCCACGATCTGCACCCTTCCATCTTCTATAAAACAACAAAATTACAATGGCTTGATCTCTATGTTCCACTCCCCCGAGCTAGAGTACGTAGGCAATCTCGACCACATCGAGGTGTAACCACCCCCGATCTCAAACTCCTATCTTGGTCAGGCACACAGTAACCTGGCCTAGTTAATTCATTAATCTGGAAGTATGTTAATATAACAGAAATTACAAACAGCTAATTTAAAGGCAATTAACTATATTACTAAAAATAAATATATTATATGTTATACAAATATGGGAGAATCTAACCGCGAATTGATATAAACCTGTATCCAATCCGGATCCGAGTTGGGTTTATTTTTCAACCAGATCCGATCCATTTTCTTATTTCGAATCTGTTTAACAGATCCAAACCCGATAAAATGGATACAAATATGGGTCAAATTCGGGTCTAACCCGCACCATTTATACCTACTCCCTAGTTTTACTTATATTTCTATCAATGTATAAACAGACTTGTTCCAAACTTTAAGGACAAACTTTAATCTCTTCAATTTGTTAATTAACCTGAACATTGGGGCTCCAAGCATAGGTTCGTTCCAGCTAGTCTGGATAGTTCATTCCAACATCTATTGAATCTGAATGTGATATTGAATGGTTTTGGGCACAAATGGGTTCACCAAACAATGGCGAGTGGTCAGATCCTTGTCTTTATCATAACCTTATACTTACATCCTTGATACTTAGTGATCCATGCCATGTTATAAAGAGCTCGATCCAGTCTAACATATGGACCACTTTTTTAATTCCCTGCCATTAATCTTCAACCTGTCAGACTGTCAGTGGTACAGTGAAACCTGTCTAAATGCACATCCTATCAACGGATATCCTATGTAAATGCACAAAAATTATTAGTCCTATATACACTAGGGATATGTTTATTTTGCAAGTGCTAGGTGGGCTCAATTGGTAAAACCTTTGGGTGATGATACCAGAGGTCTGGGGTTTGAACCCCGCCAGCATTACCGAGTTACTAATTTTTTTTTTTTTTTTAATATAAATCAAATTTTATTGATAAGCTCAACGAATTACACAAAAGTAGAGGACAAACGCGCTACAAACTGCGCAGCAAGTCCTTTCTGGATAGCAAACCCGATTCTCCTAAATACATATTCGTTCGAACCTGCAGTCATCACGTTGCTATCCATTATCTTCTGCACTCTCCTGAGGAGCTCAGCTGCTTCTGAGCCTAGCAATCCAAATGTGTCAAATGCAAAAGGGATGAAACTATGTTGGTTAGCCCTACAAGCTCCGTCATGTTTCTCCACTTTTGCCGCTGCTGCATTGCTAGCTGCTAGCCCCACCTCAAAAATCCCAGTACTCAGCCCAACCATCGGAGACGCCCCTGTAACATCAACACACGCATGTTTACCTTCAGACCAGTTATAGACCAGAATATCAGCAGGACGTAATGTCGATCTTCCTTCCTTAGGATCAGTAAGAAAGTTAACAGGAGCCTCCTTCTTAACCTGTACTCCAGCCCGCCAGAACACATCACACAAGATATCTCTAACGTGGTGATGCTTGTACTTGAAGCCGGGGTAATGCTTACAATGGGCCGCATGGTCCCCAAAAGCATCAAGTCTGCTCTTCTTGCACACTGGACAAAGTTCACCATCTGAATAAAGAGGGATCATCAATCGATAACGAAGAATGGCACGATATTCTACCGGCGTCATGCGTTGTCCAAGCCCTTCCATCGGGATGGCAAGGAGAAAATCTTTGGCATGTTCTGCTTGCACACATCCAATCACGGCTTTTTGTCTAGCTGACAACTCAAATTCCCTCTCAAGACCAGAACTAATCTTGCTGTAGTATGCTTCCGCCAAGACATGTTGGGGTCTGAAGGGGACGGTAGCAGTTGGAGCAAGATTACTGAGATCAAAATCAGGTATAGAAAGATGTAAACTAGCAATGGCAGTATCGAAAACATTACCCATAGGTGCAGCCACACAACCCCGAAGAATGTGGTCTTGGAGATCCTTGGTTTGCGTACGTGAAGCTACGAAAGCAAACTTCATAACATCAGTAGTACAATAAATACCAAGTCCGCCCATACGCAATGGGAGGGTTGCCATACGCCACTGTAGATCGCCAAAACCAGGTCCATCAGAAACCACAATATTATGAAGGGCTGCACGGAGCTTGTGGTCAAACCATTCGGCTGTTTCCTGAACATAATCAGGGGGGCAAGTACGGAGAGCAAAGGTGAGCTTAGATATTCCCATACAAGAACGTAAAAGTGCCAGCTCACATTGCGGATCCTGTAGTTGTGGTAATAAATCCATAAGCTGAAGTGTCTTATCCACTCGTTGACGAACATTACCCATAATAAAGGATGCATCAATACTTACAGCCCCTCCAAGCAACTTAACCCCTCGCTGAGGACATGATATACCAGCCGGAAAGATATCTGGATAGGAGCATACAGGATTAACAGAAGGCCAGAACAACTCTGTCTTAGAAACATTAAGCACGAGCCCAAGAGGTGGTCCTCTTTCCTGAATGATACGAATAGCTCTAGCCACCTGTTCTGTATTACCAATCAGAGTACCATCATCTAAGTACCATGCCTGCAACTCCAAGTGGCATTCTGACTGAATGCGGTGTATCAATGGATGCAAGACCAAAGCAAAGAGAAGAGGCCCCAAAGGGTCCCCCTGCTGTATCCCAGCTGCTGACCAGATATGAGTAGACCCTAGATACAATCGAGCAGGTTGACAATAGAGGTATTCGACCCATAGAGCAATAGATGGACAGTGATAGCGTACCTCTCGTAGCATAGCAGACCGATCAACAAGGTTGAAGGCATTCTGAAAGTCCACAAGCAGCATAGAAAGCGATGTGTCATCCTTGTTGGCATAAACCAACCGATTAACCGCATGCAAAATTGCCTCTTCTCCACCAGGCACACCAACCCCAAACTGAAAATCCTCTAGGTATGGGACAATATCCTTAGAAACTCCTCTCATGGCAATCTTAGACACCAGGCGACGCCAAACCATACCCACAGCTATTGGGCGAATGCCGTTACCTGGCTTAAGAAGTGGGGTGAGTGGTGCACTAGCTATGAACTCTGCCAAGACCCGTGGGCATCGACCTTGTAACCATAGGTTCACAACCGGTGTCAAGGCCTCCATAAGATCTGTGGCTACAGCGGATGCAGCCCCACTCATAGCATCCAATAGGTGTTGGGCCCGGAGACCATCTCGCCCACAAGACGTCCCTTTGGGGAAGGACCTGATGCATGATAATATCACATCCCTCTCAACTGACAAAGGTGACTCAAGTAAAGGAATGGCGGGGACAGATGGTGGTGGATGCTTCGGGTGTTTATCCTCTAAAGCCCGCTGCGTCTCTGGAGTGTTCGGAGCAACCCCTGATGATGCCAACACCTTCACGGCTGCTGCAAAGTGCCCGTCTGCAACCTTTTGCAAACACCGTCGTACATTCTTGCTTTGGGACTGTCGAGATGGTCGTTCCAACGGAGGCTCTGTGTGTGTGACCCTCTCAATCAAACGAAATATACCCCCAGGCTCGTTCCAAATAGAGAGAGCCTGCAGAATCTGATTCTGCTGGAGATATTTCCGAGCACCAGAACGACGCTCTTGGCGATTCTGCGGATGGAACACTTGCAATGTGCAATAGGGAAGCAGGAGCAATCTAACCCATGGCCCTGTCGACATGGGGTCTGCAGTAACCTCATACAAGACTGACTTCAATGCACAGGAGAATGCTAATCAACAAGGACGTGGAATACTTTTCACTGTGCGAAAAGGTCTACAGAAAATACGATCAAGTGATATCTCATCTAAAGAAGGTGCAACAATAGAAAGGTGAGTATCGATACCAGTGTCCCCTCCTGCTGTAGGTGCGGGTGGATTATCAACATGCACAAGCTGTGGTGGTTGTATACCTACAATTGCACACTCTAACTCACCGGTCTCCTTTCGTGCAGGTGGTTTGATGACTGCACCATCCGGATGTTTACATTTTATGGTCGATGCATGGATACCGAAACAATCAGCACACATCCATTTGTTTATCCTCTTCAAAGTATTGTCAAGCGACGAAAATAAACCTATATCAACTTTGATCGCATCTCTTAGCCTGTCGATGTCATTAACCCTCTTCAAGTGATCTTTCTTAACATGCGTTGGGATGTACGAAGATTTGTATCCATTTCCACACGGTCCATTGGTGCATCCATCAAAATTTCGAAATGGACAATGGATACTCTCCATCAAGCAGCCAATTTTTTTTTTTTTTTTTTCTTTCCGTTTTTCCTTTTTTTTTTTTTTTTTTTTTTTTTTTGCTTGGCTTGGCTGACTGGCTTGAGCTGCTGGTTCGACTGATCTGGCTGCTGATCGGCTAGACTGGCTACTGGGTTGAGCTGTTGATCTGGAATCGGCTCGGCTGGCTTCTGGACTCGGCTTATATGGCTCAGATCGGCTCTGCTCAGCCGAATTTACGGTTGATCAGAGAGAAAACGATTGGGATGGGATTGGAGGAAGGGGGAAGAGAAGGTTGCCGGTGGTGGTAGGGAATGGGGGAAGGAAGGGTGCTAGTGGTGGTGAGGGAGAAGAGGGAGAGAAAGAAGAGATGGTGTTGGCGGTGGTGAGGGAGATGGGGAAAAGAAGGGTGCTGGTTGCCGATGGTGGTAGGGAATGGGGAAAGGAAGGGTGCTGGTGGTGGTGAGGGAGAAGAAGGAGAGAAAGAAGAGATGGTGTTGGAAGAAGAAGAAGGTTGCTGGTGGTGGTGGCTGGTCATGAAGGAGATGACCATGTGGCCATCTCAGATTGGGGCGAGGTTTGGCTGGACCCCTACCTGTGCATTAGATTGGAAAAATTAATACTAGAAGGGGGACTGGGCCTTACCTTATTAAAAATACAAAAATAACAGGGAAAAAAAATCCAAACTCACAACCTTGGGAGCCCAAGCCCAGCAACTAGGTCAGCTCCTAGGAAAATGAAGCGCCAAAAGGTAATCATCAATAGCTTCTTCATTAGTCGGTTGGCTAATTGCTGTAGAGAGAGAATTGCAGAACAATGTCTTCTTCCTCCTTTATTTCATCTTCTTCCACCGATTCTGATTCCTCTGGTGAGAGCTTCGTGATTGCCACCATGATTTTCGATCTCCATGTGTGACCACAATTTTGGGGAATTTGATATATTCAAGAATAGACTGAGAGAGCTGTGTGAAGTGGCTGTTAGATCTAGGAATGCCACTGGGACCAATAACCCCACAACAGATGTTATCGACAACCCCCCCCCCCCCCCCCCCCCCCCCACTAGAGAAAGTATGGCAAGAAGATTGAGAGCAGTTTGAAGCTTGGTTGGGTACCAGTGAAGGGGCTAGAATTTGGGAGCTTTGCCTTCCATGGTGTTTTTATGGCAAGAAAACTGTTCAGAGTTGTGTGAGGTGTAGGAATCTTTCCACAACCCTTGTTGAAATGTCCGATGAAGAAGATGAGAGCGATGATGATGGAGGTGAGGGGAGTGACGATGGAAGTGCTGATGGAGGTGGTGATGAGAGTGAAATGGGTGAAGAGGGTGATGATGGTAAAGGAGATGGTGTGGAATTTCATGAAACAGGGGCTGAGGAGATACTTAATGCAGAACCCATTGAAAGCGATGGAGATGAATCTGAAAGGGGAAGGTCTGCCAAGAGGCCAAAGCTTTGAAAGCAGGTATTTTTCTAACTTCATCTTCTCTAATAGTATCCAAATAGAGTTGCTTGTAATGAAATTAATTGACATACCTCATATATGGGATCCCTTCCTTGTCCCCAACATATAATTGTTTGAAGTTTGGATCTGTATGATAATTTGTAGCCCCCATAGTTTGGTGATGTAACCCTTGCTTTGACATATAGTCTGCTAGGTGATTATCTTCTCTATAGACATGGATACACTGAACATTGAGAACCCCCCTATTCTGAAAATATGATTCCACCACACCCTTAGAGACCAGGGTATGGGGAGCTTTTTATTGAACCAGCTCCAGGCCACCAAGGAGTCTGTTTATATTTGAATGTTGTTGATCCCCAAGATTAGACAAAGGGCTAAGCCATCTAAGACTGCTCTGGATTCTGCCATATTATTAGTACCTTGCCCATAGAAGGAGTAAAAATTGGAGATATGTTTACCTTCCAAATCTCTGATGACCCCCACTCCGGCTGCAACTCCATTTTTAGCAGCTCCATCAATGTTGAGGGCTAAAAAACCCTCAGGAGGTTTTGTCCAATAAATGACAAGTGGTGGTTTCTGGGGTGGATTCTTAGTGAGAATTCCCAGCTGAGAGGCCACCTGATCAAACTGGGGGTGTGATCTGGAGTTGGGAAGAAAGGCCTGGCTTAGCTTGATGAGCCAATATCTAACCCTGAGAATAATCTGGTTGTAGTGAGGAACATTCCAGTGGTATGAGTCATCCAGTCTTCTAGAACACCTCACTTTCCAAGTTTCCCATAGAATGAGAGCAGGAGTGAGGGAAGTGCAGAGATTTTCCATAGTACCAGATTTTCCTTGCCTGAGCCATTGAGATAGGAGTATATTGATATTGGGGAATCTTGGTAACTGAATGTTAAAAACTCCATTGAAGTGGAACCAAACTGGCTTTGCAATATCACTCTCCAAAAAGAGGTGCTTGATGTTTTCTGAAGAGGCGGTTGCACAACAAACACACTTGGAAGGCATGGAGATGTGGCATTTGGCTATTGCAGAGTCAACTGGTAGAGCCCCATTGAGCAGCTTCCATAAGAAGAAGGAGATCTTTGTGGGAATGAATGGTTGCCAGATACCCTTTAGGATTTGAAACTTCTGAGAGTGCCTTTGAGTACCTTGCAGGTATCATTTGATGGTGAACTCCCCATTGGAGGTAAAAGGCCAAATTCTTTTATCATCCATCGATGGCCTTTTATGTAAATAGTATGCCCCTTTGAGGGACTTTTGAAGCTCATGACTGAGAAAAGGCAAGTTGAAGTTTGAAACCACAGCTTCATTGAGAGTATACTGAGGGCAGTCAAGAGGGACTAGTGATGGGGCAAAACAACCTGAGCCCCTCCAGTTCTCATGAGTCAGACTAAAGTTACCATCTCCAAACTCCCAAGTAGAAAACTCTACTAGTTCTTGAATACAGGCCCAACAATCTCTCCATGTCTTGGAGGTTGAAGATAGTAGGGTGATAGATCTAGGACTTCTGTTCTGAACATACTTGTATCTCATGAAAATTGCCCAAAGAGAATTAGAATTCAGGAGATTCCAGGTTACCTTCATTCTGAAAGCATTTAAAACCAATCTAAGTGGACTAATTCCTAGACCCCCAGCTTCCACTGGTTGAGTTATTTGGCTCCAAGATATCCATTTCTTCTTTTGTTTCCCATTCTTTGAACCCCAGATAAAATTGGAAAACAAAGTTTCTAAAATCTTTATGATCCTTTTAGGAACTGCATAAGCCGAAAAGAGGTAAATAGGCATACTTTGGAGGACATGCCATAAGAGAATCAGTTTTCCTCCATTAGATAACAGTTTAGTTCTCCAGCCTTCTAGTTTTTTCCTTACCTTGATGAGCAGATCTTCAAAGTAGGGTACTCTTGCCCTCCCATAAAAAATAGGAACTCCAAGATATTCCATAGGAGCTGATTTGAGAGAAAAGCCAGTGTTGTGTTGTGTCATCAAAACTATATCAATTGTAGCTTTGGGAGATGCCATAAAGGAGCTTTTGTTAGCATTAACTTTCTGACCTGAAACTGAGCAGTAGTTCTCTAAAAACTTCATGCAACCAGTTAATGATCTTTTCCTATCATTAAGGAATACAAGGGTATCATCAGCATATAAGAGATGAGTGATAGGAGGGCAAGCTTGGGGCTTAGAGAAATAACCAATTCTTCCATCTGTAAATTCCTTTGTCAAACCCCTGCTAAGAACCTCTGCAGCCAAGATGAAAAGGTAAGGCGACAAAGGATCCCTTTGCACATTGTTTACTTGCAAAACACCAAAAGTATATCTTTTTCTTAAAATGAAGAAAAATTTAACAAAATTACAATTATATTTATTGGTCCATTGCTAACGCCCCAAATGCCAAGGACTTTAAGAGATAAATTGCACCTAATTGCTCTGATGCTGTATGTTTCAGACCAATACGGCCAATCTTATAAATGCCGGTTGCTCTAAATCTTTTGTCTGTCGAGACCTACGTGGAGTTGCAAACAACAATTATAAATGACGATGCATCCCTGAGAGAGATGCTAAAATGCAGACATGATGAGGAATTTTGCTGCAAAGCTTTCGAAAGTGAGGCACATAAAGCAGGTAACAACAAAGATATTTATTTTACTTTCTGTAGTAACATGGAACTACAAGTGGCTTCTCCACCAAACCAAACACTGCTTTGGAACTAGTCAGTCCTTCAGTTATTTAAACTTTAAAACTATAATGGACCACACAGGCACACAATGCCATCACACAGTCGCACATTAACACACTAATTAAATGCAAATTATATGGCCTAATAATGAGCTCTTAAGCTGTCGCGATGGGAGTTGGGATTACTGTGTGTTCAACTGCCTTCATTGCTTCAAACCTAGGTTCCTTGGCCTGAAACTTCACCCCAGCATAGAGCTTCATGTAGTCCTCAAACACAAATTTGGGATACACTTGATTTTTCTCCTCTGCTTCCTTTTCTACCAATGCAGGTGCAGGGTAAATCACTGCATCGCTTCCTGGATTATAGAAGGAAGCAATTGACATCCTGTTACCATCTGTCTGAGCAAGTACCCTGTGCAGCACACTTTTGTATTTCCCATTTGTGATCACCTATAAGCAGACAGGATGGTATTATTATTTATTAACAACTGTACTTTGTAAACAATGTCTATATATTCCAAAAAAAAATAAAAAAAATGAAGAAAATAGGTACCTCTAGTTGATCCCCAAGGTTGATAACTATGGAGTGGCGCATTGGGGGAACGTCGATCCATTCTCCATCTTTCAGTAGCTGGAGGCCACTGACCTGGTCATCTTGGAAGAGTAGGATAAGCCCCCCAGCATCAGTATGAGCTCTTAATCCCTTAACAAGCTCCGGTCGTGGGCATGGCGGGTAGTTGCTGACCTTGGTGCCGAAGGTAGGTCCTCTAGATCCATAGAAGGCCTTTTTAAGGTAACCCTTCTCAAGTCCAAGGTTCTCACATAGCAAGTCCAATAACTGCTCAGCTAATATTTCCAGTTTCTCCACAAATTCTTTCATGGTCTTCCTGTATCATTGCAGATGGACAAAACACTTGAAGAGGTTCCACTAGGCCAAAATGAACTTAACCATAGGTACAGATCATATAAGAAAACAAAGGGTGTCCTTTAGTTCAAGGGGTTGTTAATTGGCATGGTTTTCTATGATATTATGTACTAACTACTAACTGCTGATCAGTGTACCTACTGAAAAGTAGTATAATGCATGTGAACATATATCTACAAACAAATCCAATTAAGTGGTCTTGTAAAATAATATACCTGTAATCGTCACTAAGATCAGGGATCGCAGTCATGTTTGACTCAGGAAGATGGCGTAAGAAGAAGGTGCTCTCCCAATCCATATCTTCAATTTCTTTCTCAACTTCCCCTAAACCTTTACTTGCTACTAGTTCCTTGAATCTTTGTTCCATACACTGCTTGTAGTGATCTTTTGTAAGTCTCTCGACTTTGTCCATCAGCTCAGGAGAAATCCCATGGTTCATCAACTATAATGAAAAACAAAAACAAAAACGTTATAAAACATATTGAAAAACAGGTTTATGATCTCGACCAAAACTTTGGAAATATGAATCATTTTTCTACCTCAAAGAAGCCCCAGTTCTCACAGGCATCCTTAATGATATCCATAGTGGTTGCTCTCTTTTCACCATTGAGGTTCTCCATGTTAACAACTGGGAAGGAGTACTCCATATATATCTTTCAAAGTAAAGATATATCACAAACAAACTAACACACTACTTGCCTTTGTTACTCACTGTGATGAAATGATGGGTGTTTGGTGTCCAATTTATAGACAAAAAATATAAGAAGAAACAAAGCAATAAAACAAAAAAGTAAAGAAAAAAAAAAGGAAGCAAAGATAGAAAGATCTATCACTATCTGATTATCTACAAAAACAGAACTTGTGGTGCTTGTATGGGATCTCATCCCTTTAGTTGGTCCCTCATACAAATAATTTTAGTCCATGACTAGCTAAGGACTAAGGGTGTCTACAGTTCTACACAACTTGATTGTAATTCCTATCTCTTTGGGGAAATTGGTGGTGGGGTTAACAAGCTAAGTGTTAAAACCCTACCTCGTGCTACTAACTCTTTGCATTCATCTTTGACATAACAACTCAACCACCTATATATGGTAGATTGCTTTTAATTTTTTTGGATTTGTTTGTTTGTTTGAATAGGTCATATACCAATGAAGCTAGCTACCTCCTTCCTTCACCTTCAATTGAGACTATATTCTATGACCTTTAAATTTGACCAAAATTTGAAGTCTAGCTTGAAGATTTTAATTCTTCTACATATCATCAAAAGATTTGATCAAGAAATTAAGATGGTCCCAATTCAAGTCAGCCATTTTTGAGTGGAGTCATTAGATAGTCTTCAAAAATTGTCATTGTGAAAGCTGTGTGGGGACACATGTGGACGTACCCATGGAAATATCTAGATATATATTTTCCATATGTTAGTACAAAAATTGTTTTAATTTTAGTTCATAAAATAAATTATTGTATATGGCCAATGACATTTTCAGGATTCTTTTGACTGTTTTTGAAAGTAGTATATTGTTTAGATCTTAAAGAAATTGTAAAAAGTGATATTACGTTCTATTTTTCAATAATTGAATCAATAAATAAATTTATTGCGGTTGAAGATATGATCGAATAAATCTTTTAACAGGCTAATTAGAAGAAAAGTGTTAAGGGAATTTTAATGATTAAGATGTCATTTGAAAAGAAACAGATCACTTTGCATTGCACAACTTAAAAGAGTGAATCAATTCCATTTATAAAGATGAATTTTACTCTTTTTAATTGCAAGTGTTATAGCATCTGCCTCTTTCTTTCTTTTGATTAAATCAACTATCGACTTTGTGTCCAATTGTTCCTAGTACTCTTTCACCATTGACACTAACTGATTAACCCATCATGTTACTAATGGAAAAGAAGCTTTCTCTAAGATTTTAGCTAGGTTTATATATGATATATTTGTAGTTTAATTCTATTTTTTTTTACATGCACGAGTGTTGCTTATTCATTGGAGGGGAAGCCCATAATATCACATAAAAGTTTGAAGATTTTGTTTCTATTGGTTAAGTTAAAGAACATATATAGATCCACTGCTAGATATACTTTGAAAGTTCTTTGTAACACACCCCATGAAAGATCTCCAACTTTTTGGCTGATGTGATTACAGACATGCAACCATTTGATCTGATGGCACATGTATCACTTGATATATAACTCTATATATATTGATACATTAAGAATTTGAAATTCTAATCCATCCAAGATCATCAGACTCCCCAAACATAGACAAACCATTAGATTCTAGCTTTAATCCAATAATCCTAATGGAACACTTGACTAATATATCTATGTATACAGTTGGCAAATTGGGTATGAATGTGTGATTGATGCTTTCTAAGGAAACAATCAATTCTTTTCTAGGTTAGATACTGAAACAATAGATATCCAATAAGAAGTTCCAACTTTTACTTTCTAAGGAAGAAAGTGGTGTGAGCCTGTGAGGGACTGAGGGTTGCTTTTTCTTTTAAAAAGAAGTTCTAACATTTCTAATCAAAGAAAATGAAAAGCAACAGGATCGAATAGAGAAGAAACAACTGCAATTCTGTAGAGGTACTACAATCAACATACATGTGGCACCATCTCTATCGTCCATCATGGTGCCACATGTCATCATCTAATGGGCTTTCTCATGATGGCACAAGTTACAAAGTTAAGCCTTATTATTACAAAGATATTTTTCCCATCATTACCCTATTAATTGCTAAGAATGGAGTTACATTGTAGCCTATAAATATGAAGGCAAACCTCTCATTCTATTGATGGTCTCATTGTGAATCACACACAAGACCTCAAAACTCTCTCATGATACCTCATCTCTCAGGTAGTCAGGTCGCATCTTTCTTGAACTCTCCTCATCATCGAGCTCCCATTTTGTATCACCACAACTATAATAAACTTCTTTCTCCCTCTCTGTGGATGTAGGCACAATTGTCGAACCATGTATAGAATGGTGTCATGTATTTTTTACTTTATTATTACGCATTTATCTACCCATCATCTTTTATTAATGTATTGACCAACCTCACAAATATGGTTAATACAAATTCCTAGAGATATGAGGCAATGTAGCCACTTTCCTATCACTGGGTGTTTATGTTATGCTCTTAACTCAAAGATGTGCCTTTAGTTCCTTACGATGTTTGGTGGTGACACCAACTAGTTTTTCCAAACAGAGGGTCACAACTCACAATTTTGTTTTCAATAATCAGCCTAATGTCTAATGCTTTCTTTTCAAGACCTTGTTTTCGTTCTATATAAATTATGAATTATGGTTCGATTGGAAAAAAAATGAGGATATGTTCATGTTTGTAGGGGTACTACATACTCCAACCAATCAAAAGCAGCCACGTGGCACAGTCATTCATTCATCAGGTCGCCACGATCTCTACCTGCTAGTAGCTCGACCACAATAACTCGATCTCATAACGAGCAGCGGCCTGCTTATACACACGTGCTCTCATTCAATGCACAGAATATCCTCGTCAGTTACATAATTAATTCACAGGGATGATCCTCGCGCGTTACACAATTAATCCTCATTATGATGACGGAGAATCTGCAAGATCCACGATCCACACCTTTCTACCTTCTATAAGAACAGAACTACGATGGCTTGATCTCTAGGTTCAATCCCCTCGAGCTAAGAGTACGTAGGCAATCTCAATCTCAACGAGGTGCAGCCACCCCGATCCAAAACTTCCCCTTTGGTCAAGTCTCCCAACGACCTGACCTTGTTAGTGCATTAATCTAGAAATAGGTTAATACATTTGGCGCCGACTGCAAGGAATTCGATATAATTGAAAAACCCAAACCCTCCCACCCAAATCAAAATCACTCAAATGACTACCCAAGAGTTAACCATCCAGGATCTGCATGAACAAATCACTCGTCTGTAGGAAGAGAATGCACGTTTGAAGGCTGCACAAACCGTCAGCCCCGCACAACTCGAAAATGGTGGTCATGGAGTCATTCCTGTTGATGACTCCAACCAGAAGTACGAGCAACTCAGCCAACAGTTAGCAGAGTTCAAAGCCTCTCAGGCTATCCTCCATCATTCCAAAAGCCACACCGCAGAGCAACTTGCTGTCCAGTCCCTCCAACAGTTCCAGGAGTCTCCTTTCTCCAAGGAAATCCTTGAACATGACTTGCCGAACAAACTCAATGCCCCCAAGTTCGATCAATATGCAGGAGTCGGAGATCCAACCGACCACATCAAGGGATTCCGAAAATCCCTTCCTCTCATCAAAGAAGATCATCTTCTATGTTTACTGTTCCAGTCCAGCCTCACTGGACCTGCTTTTGACTGATTTCACCGTTTGAAATCAGGATCCATCAGCTCGTTTGCCGAGCTCGAAAAGCAGTTTGTCATCTTCTACATCCACAACAAGAAGCGCCCCGTCACCATCGATTCCATCTTTAAAGTTAAGCAGCGAGATGGTGAGTCACTAAGCACTTTCTTTGCTCGTTTTAAATCTGAACTGCATTCAATTCAGGATTTTGCAAAGGAACATGAGACCTTCGCAACCATCGCATTCTCTCACGGTCTGATCCAGGGGTCCGACCTCCACAAATCTCTAGCCATGAAGCGACCTTCATCCCTAGACGAGCTCTACCTAAAGGTAGACCGTTACATCAAGCTCGAGGAAGCCCTCACTGGAAGGGAAAAGAATCATGTAGTCAGCAATGTAGAGTCTGGCTTCACCAAGCGACCTCGATCTGATAGCAAGAGGTTTAAAGCAAAGTCGTTGCCTACTGAGCAGCGAGAGTATCACCGGTTCACAAGACCAGTCGGTTACATTTACGAGCGAATCAAGCACAACCATTGGTGCAAGATTCCTACCTCCACACAGTTGGAGGATACATCTGGACGACCGTACTGCAAAGTCCACAAGGTACGGTGTCATCCAAACAGATGACTGTCGCGTTCTGAAACGCGCTCTTCAAACATGGGCCAATGAGAAAATGCTCAACAATTGGATCCTCGGAAGACAAGAGGATACCACAAGCAAGCGGGCGAGGAAACAATCAAGAACGCCTCCCCGTTCACCAAAAAGGAATCACAGCAAGGCCAGAACGGCCTCCGCAAGTCCAGTCCATAGCAGAGGGCGTAGCCTCTCCCAACGTCTAGGTCCAACAGGCGACCTACGCGACCAAATTAACAAGAAGGTCGCAAACAAGATTGACAGCGACAGTGAGTCGGAGAGTCATGTCGTATACATGCTTTATGAATCCGACTCCACCCCCGTGTCGAGGGACAAGAAGAGAAGGGTAGAGCATCTTCATCATGTCTACTCCATTACTGGCCGAGCAGCTCGCTTCAACATCCCGGCTCGCCAAGAATCAGACATCACCTTCACAGAGGACGATCTCAACAAGGTCGTCACTCCTCACAACGATGCCCTTGTTGTCGAGCTGAGAATAACCGACTACATCATCAAGAGGGTACTCATCGATCCTGGCGCATCATGCAACATTCTCATGTACAGAACATTTAAGGACATGAGGTTGCCTGATTCAGTTCTCATCCCTGACTTCACACCCATCCTAGGCTTCAATAGCTCAAGGGAAGATCCTAAGGGTGAAATTCTGTTGCCCGTCACTGTGGGCCGTAAGGAAGATAAGGTCGTCGTCACTGCCAAGTTAAGCATCCTTAACATCGCAAGCAAGTACAATGCGATTCTGGGTCGAAAGTGGATCCATGCCATGAGAGGTGTTCCGTCAACATATCATCAAGTTTTCCGCTATCCCGGACCTCATGGGATAATGGAACTTCGAGGCAACCAGAACGCTGCACAGGAATGCCATGGAATTATTGAAGCTGTGTCGCCTGCAAAGCCATCCACCTCTAGAACCAAGGATACTGACATCAAAGGGAAGAGCCCGATCTCATCGGAGGCTCGAGAGGGCGACAACAAGTCCAAGAGCCCTTCAAAAGAGAAGGCCGATGCTACCAAATAGCAACTACAGAAGGAGCCAACGAGCTCAACCAAACTTAATCTCGGAAGCACTGATCCAGGTGTACGTGTGAACCTTGGGTCAGAAGATGACCCGAGATATGTCTATGTAGGTGCAGAGTTAGAAGGAGATAAGTTCCATAACTTTGTAAATTTTCTTTCAACTAATAAAGATGTTTTTGCATGGTCGTATATCGATATGCTTGGAATAGATCCATCAATTGCATGTCATAAACTGCACGTCAATCCGAATTATCGACCTGTCAAGCAAAAACCAAGAAGGCTCGCTCCCAAGTTCCACGAAGCAGTCAATAAAGAAATCGATAGACTCAAACAGGTCGGATTCATCAGAGAAGTCGATACTCCAGACTGGCTAGCCAACATAGTGCCAGTCTTAAAGAAGAATGGGAAAACAAGAGTCTGCATCGACTTCACAAGCTTGAACAAAGCTTGTCCTAAAGATTTATTCCCACTGCCACGAATCGATAGGTTAGTCGATCAGACATGCGGTTTCGAGCTATTGTCATTCATGGACGCGTACTCAGGGTACAACCAGATCCCAATGTACGAGCCCGATCGACCAGGAGAAGACCTCTTTTACAACAGAGCAAGGCATTTTCTGCTACAAGGTTATGCCATTTGGCTTAAGGAATGCAGGAGCGACCTATCAGAGACTGGTCACCAGAATGTTCGACGACCTGCTAGGTCGAACAATGGAAGTCTACATTGACGATATGCTGGTCAAGAGCAGCCAAGAGAAGGATCATTTGTACAATCTCGACCAGGCGTTCCAAAGATTAAGACAATACAGGATGCGTCTTAATCCAGAGAAGTGTCTGTTCGGGGTCGCATCAGGAAAGTTTCTCGGTTACCTAGTCACAAAACGAGGCATCGAAGCAAATCCAGACCAGATCAGAGCACTGATTGACATGCCCAACCCAAAAACAAAGAAGCAAATCCAAAAACTCAATGGCATGGTATCAGCTCTCAATAGATTCATTTCTAGAGCATCAGATAAATGTTGACCAATGCTTCATATTCTTAAGAAGGGGGCTACATATGAATGGACAGAAGAATGCGAGAAAGCCTTCACCGACCTCAAGGCATATTTATCCACTCCGCCAGTTCTCACTAAGCCTAATGATGGAGATATACTCGGTATCTACCTCGCAACTTCAGATTTTGCGATCAGTGCGGTGTTTTTCAAAGAGGAAAATCAGGTCGAAAGACCAATTTACTTCACGAGCAAAGTCTTACAACAGGCCGAAATAAGGTACACACCTCTAGAGAAATTAGCATTAGCTCTCCTTTATGCTGCATGCAAGTTCAGACCTTATTTCCAGGCCCACACTGTCAGAGTAATCACCGACCAGCCGTTACGCCATATATTAGAAAAGAAGAACAAAATAGGTCGTATGGCTCGATGGGCAGCCAAACTAGGTGATTATACATTTGAGTTCGTCTCTCGACAGGCCGTCAAGGGCCAGGTCGTTGCAGATTTCTTAGCAGACTATCCAGCAGAGGATATCAATTGGGAACCAGAACCAGAAACAAAGAAAGTCCAGGACAGTCCTCCCGACACTTGGCAACTATATGTTGATGGTTCCCACAACTCCAACGGAAGTGGCATAGGTACTGTGCTCATTTCTCCTGAAGGTTCACAGCTCGAGAGAGCAACTCGTCTCGACTTCTCGACCTCCAACAACGAGGCCAAGTACGAAGCTCTAATCCAAGGCCTACAAATGGCTATCGACCTACAGGCAGTCCGCCTCAAGGTGTACAGTGATTCTCAATTGGTAGTCAATCAGGTTACCAATAACTACTAGATCAATGGTGTCAACTTAATCCGATATGCCAGCAAAGCAAGGGAACTCATCAGCAAGCTCAGTTATTTCACAATCGATCACATCCCTAGAGATGACAACAGACATGCTGATTCATTGGAATTCTTAGCATCTAAGATCGAGTCAGATCGACCGCGGGCCCTCTATATAGCAATCAGTACGCAGCCTGCATATCTATTCAAAGAAGAAAGCGTTCACCAAATCTCTGATCTACTAGCCACAACACCAGCAGACATCCAAGGAACTTGGATGGAACCTTTCATCACTTACCTTCAAACTGTTGTGCTTCCATCCAACAAAAAGGAGGCCAGTCAACTATTACATAAAGTCACTATGTATAAACTCCATGAGGGTAAGCTATTCAGAAAATCTGCAACCGGTCTGTTGTTACGGTGCTTGATTCCCAAGCATGGGCAAATCATCTTCCAAGAAATTCATGAAGGAGAATGCGGAAACCACTCCGGAGGTCGAACATTAGCTCATAAAGCGATCTCCCAAGGATATTTCTGGCCAAGAATGAAAGAAGATGCCAAGAAATTTGTGTTGAAGTGTAAAGAATGCCAGCGTTTTGCTGATAACCAACATCAGCATCCAAACGATCTAATCAACATCACTGCGCCATGGCCATTTCACATGTGGGGGCTAGATATCATGGGCCCTTTTATCAAAGAAAAGAAATCTGAAAAGAAGTTCGTTCTAGTCGCCATTGACTACTTCACAAAATGGGTAGAAGCTGTTGCACTCACCAACATCACTCAAGCCGATGTTCAAAGATTCATGTGGGAAAACATCATCACACGATTTGGTCTACCAAAACGAATAGTCGCGGATAATGGCACTCAGTTCGTTGGCAGAAACATCAAAGCTTTCTACGAGCTATGGAAAATCGAACATTCCAGGTCAACACCTAGATATCCACAAGCCAACGGCCAAGTCGAAGCTGCAAATCGACAGATTCTGAACAACTAAAAGAAAAAGCTCGAAGATCAACATGATCAATGGCCACAACAGTTGGAAAACATCCTATGGGCTTACAGAACAACCCCTCGTACATCCACTGGGATGTCACCATTCAGTCTTTGCTATGGAGTTGAGGTCGTTATTCCCACCGAGTTAACATTTGGAACAACCAAATCCCTTCTGGTCGATACAGAGCTTAACAATCAGGTCTGGTCGTTCGGAATTGATCTCCTCGAGGAACGACAAAACCACGCCGTTATAAAACTTGAGCAATATCAACAACGACTAAAGCGAGCTTATAACAAAGGCGTACGACCTAGATCTTTTCAACCAGGAGAACTAGTTCTAAGGAAGATGTTCCACAACAAAAGGAAGGATATTATTGGCAAACTCAATGCCAATTGGGAAGGCCCTTACATTATTACCAAGGTCCAAAGCAACGGGTCTTATCGTCTTTAAACACCAGAAGGGGAGATTGTTAAGAACCCATGGAATGCTTATCACTTGAAAAAGTTTTATCAATGAAATGTAAGCATCTATTCATTACATTTCAATATACAAACTCATCTTTGCCTTCATCTCAGCTCAAACATGAATGGCTCTTAAAGGTCCAATCCTTCGACCTATAAATTATCAAAACTCTAGTCCCTTTGATAATTTTAATTTTGTTAAGTTCAAACATCTGCAACTTAACTTGGTGCATTGGTCATATCATTCCCACGACCCATGTACAACCAAGCAACCATGCATGCGACCTCATCTACCAGCAGGTCAAGCACTATGATTACTACTTGTTTGTAAAACTCATACAAGCAGACAACGTAACAAGAATGACAATGTAAGGTAAATCATTGAAATTTCTTTTTACTTGATGAGATTCTAACCATTACAGGTAAAAGCAAAGTTAAACTAAGACATACAAGAAGAACTGTTTCAGTTCGTCCTGCTTGCAGCCATTCATCTCGTCTACCTGCCTTCTGAACGAGCTCCCAGGACTCCCTGGAAACTAGCTGATCAGAACGGCTTAATTAGAAGCTCATCAAATAAACTATCAAGTACTGCTGTTCATTACAACTCCAAACAGAACAAACGATTGTTTTCTCAAGCTCACAAACTCAGAGGACTGCTTTGAGGAAGACCAAAAAAGACTTACTGCAAGAACAAGGAATGCAAGAAGCAAACTTTGCACAAGGTTACCCAATACAAGAAGGTCGGTACCGAGACTAGTTCACTGTTGCATAGACTAGTCGCTGGAACCATCAATCTCCGTACGGCCACTGGCGACCTGGTCATTAGGGCCCGTCAAGGCGTCCTGAGCTGGCACTAAAGCTCCATCGGCACCACCTCGCGTCTCCTATCCTTCGGGCGACCCCACCACAGCTTTCATCAAGTTGTCGCAGTAGGCCTTCCACGATGCGCCATTCTCTTGGCATGCGTGCTCCCAGTATTCAGCAGAAGCCTTAGCAGCAGCAGAACCTTCCTTTAACTGCTCCACCATCTCCTTCAACGCCGCGACCTGCGCATCCCTGTCCTTCACCTTGCACTCAGCAACAACAACAACATTCTTCGCCTGCTCGAGCTTCTCGTTGAGGTCCTTCAACTCAATCTCAGCTCGAGCACCAACCCCAGCAACCAGACGCACCTCTTGGAAGCTTGCGTTGAGCTGCAAGTGCAAACAGAGTTTAGTCAGCAATGGCTAAGCACAACCAAAAAAGACTTATGATAACACTCACCAAAGACAGCGCCGCGTTTATCTTTGAGCAGGTCACCAACAAAGTCTGCAACTTCACTGCTCGAGCATCAACATCCAAGAAGATGCCCTCACTCACAGCCCGGGCAACACAAGGGTCGTCAATAGCACTGTCGTTATCATACACGACATGCTTCTCACCGCGGCCATCCAAATAATCGAACGGCCCAGGGCGAAACTCAGACGATACCCCCTTGCCTTCACGCAAAGGCCCAGCAGCAGTCTTCCTGGACTTAAGATGAGGCTCAGGAGATTTCACGAACTTTGGAGGAGCAGGGGATGGCATAGTTGGAGGCTCCATCAACTTCAGGTTCCCTGAAAGTGACCTCTTCTTCCCGGCCAAGGCAGGTAATTTAGGGAGTGAGGCCGGAGGGGATACGACTGGGGGGCTCGCCACTACCTCCCCCCGGCGCGAACTAACACCAGATCGTTCTTTCTCCGACCTTCGAGCAGCGCTTCCAGATCGCTCTCTCTCCTCGGGCCTCGAGCTACCACTAGCTCGTTCCTTCTCCCCAGCACGCGAACTACCACCAGAACGACCAGCCTCAGCTTTATGCACAGAAGTCATATAGGCCTTCTTCAGCGACTTCCTCCTCTCGAGCTCTTCTTCAACGGTTTTCGGACCACCTTTGGGAATAAAATGCTCCTTCAGGTGGGGTAAGAACTGTATCTTACGGTTGTCAGCCAAGAAACCAAAACCGTTCAAGGCGGACTGCAGATCGTTCTTCCTCACAAGATGATCGTCCCTGATCGCTGCAAAAAGATACAATATAATCAAGTCCAGAAAAAGGGAAATCATCTACTGTCCTAAAGGCTAACGACCAGAAACTTACGAGCATCATTCCTAGTCACATGACGCAACTGGATGCTCCCCTCAATGATCGACCCAGTAATCAGAATGGGGTCTTTCCACCATGGCTCACTACTTACAGGATAGATCAAAGGCAAACGTTCTGGCCTAACTTGCATGTTATAGCCGGAAAAATCAGCCTTTGAAGAACGTTTGAAGCTGAAGTGGTCGAATACATCACTTACAGTAATGTTCCACTTATGCAGCTTATTCAGGTCATCAATTACCCTCATATTTCTCCAGAAATTGCCATTCATCTGGCAGGGGGCTCGACCAATAGCATTCAACAGGTCGACCACCAAACAAGACAATGGCAGCCTCAGCCCAGCTCGGAATTGGGTCAAGGTAAATACAGTAGAGAAGGGATTTTTAGGTCGATAATCAGAAGAAAGTAAACGTTCCCCTAAAAATCTAATCTCCAAATGCTCAATCGAGCTAAGACCATACTGCTTCCTAATAGCAATGTGCCTATTTACATACTTAGGGTTCACTACTCTACACATCGAACCATCGTCTCCTTCCACCATTTCTTCGTCAGACGAGTCCGCCCCATGAGAACCGCTACTCTGGGGGCTATCAGGGTCCACACCATGAATGGGAGACAAGGCTTCAGAATAAGTCCCTTCAGACTCATACTCCTCACCGCCACCACCACTCAAGTTATCATTTTGAGAGTCACTCAAGTCAGACATTTCCCTCAAGCAAGAGAAAAGAAAACAGAAGATGAAAGAAAAGAAGGAGAAGAAAACTAACCTCACGAGCTCTCAAAGTTCTTCAGATCGCAATAGAAAAGCGGCAGCAATTCAAATAAAGGCGAGATAGGTAAACCCTTCTCAAGAGAGCTACAGTTTAAATACCGTAGCACAAGTACTCCCAGCTATCGGTTCGAAACAGGTGAACGGCTGAGATCGACCACATCAACCATAACAATTGCAGTTATTTTCCACTCACAAAATGATTCACATCCACCTTCGGATCAACCCACGTGCCACGCAAAGACTATATCAAGCAAGAAGTGCGTCAGTTGCCATAACTGCACAGCTAGCTGCTCGAGGAAAATCCTCCACTTCCCCGTAAAAGCGCCATGATTAGTACAGACAAGCCTGCATGACTGCCACGTCCGCAAATTTAAAAAGCAAACTACAAATCAGCATCGATCAGAGTTCTTAGTCTTTTCAGCCCGACTTATACAGCCGACCTAAAAAGAGGGGGCTTATGTAGGGGTACTACATACTCCAACCAATCAAAAGCAGCCACGTGGCACAGTCATTCATTCATCAGGTCGCCACGATCTCTACCTGCTAGTAGCTCGACCACAACAACTCGATCTCATAACGAGCAGCGGCCTGCTTATACACACGTGTTCTCATTCAATGCACAAAATATCCTCGTCAGTTACATAATTAATTCACAGGGATGATCCTCGCGCGTTACACAATTAATCCTCATTATGATGACGGAGAATCTGCAAGATCCACGATCCACGCCTTTCTACCTTCTATAAGAACAGAACTACGATGGCTTGATCTCTAGGTTCAATCCCCTCGAGCTAAGAGTACGTAGGCAATCTCAATCTCAACGAGGTGCAGCCACCCCGATCCAAAACTTCCCCTTTGGTCAAGTCTCCCAACGACCTGACCTTGTTAGTGCATTAATCTAAAAATAGGTTAATACAATGTTCCCACGTATTCCATGCCCCTTACAAAGAGATATAAACTTCACAAAGACATAAATTTCATGGTGACATGATAAGGCTATAGAAATAGATTGGTTTTTTTTTTTTTTTTTTGGTGGGGGAAGGAGTAAAGCTTCATTGATGCTCCAAAATGATACAGATCAGCTGTATATATGCGACAAAGCATTTGTCGATTATTGATGTAACCATTAATTATTGTCGATTGTTTTTATAAGGTGGCCAACTTATAATTATATTATTGGGGTTTTTGTTTTGTTTTTTTTTTCTTTTGAAAAGGTTGCAAGTGTAACCGTCCCAACTTGCATGTTGTTAATTTCTCATATTCACAAAATAAAGGAGAGAAAGGACTTAATTACATTCATCATCATATTCACAAAATAAAGGTAGCAAGTCTGGTTTCTAAACTGTACTTCGTGCTACAAAGAGGGCCTATCCTCTTGGTTTGTAAACTGACGGTGCAGTTGATTGCATACTGATCAGTAGATGTATTCTTATCAGTTTATTTTCTCGAATATATTTCTACATTTTATCAAAAAAAAAAAAAATTAAAAAGTAGCAAGTCTGCAGTGCACATCACCTATGCTTTTCTATAAACATGAGACAGTTCAATTCCATTATTATTATGCTTGTTTTAGCTATTTAGCTGTTTTTGTTTGCATGGAAAATTGTACGTAGTTAGTTGAACTAAAGAATGTTTTTTCACTGTTTCACCTAAAGCCAGGAGCCAAGAAGCAACTTAAGTTAATCCCAACTTGCCAAATGGTACACTAGATGATGATAATAACAAGTGATTAGTGAAGAAATCCTATATTCACTACTCGCGGCAAAAAAAAAAATTATATGTTGTTATTTTTTTTTTTTGTGGGTTTGTGAGACTAATGAAAAATTGCAATATGTCCATAAAATTACTAAAAAAATTTGTTTAAATCTCTTGGGATTAACAACATTCATATGTGGTTGGCAGTGTTTTATTAGTCCCACAAATCCCACGCCAAAAAATCACAACATATAAAATTCGATACTACTCATAGTACTTGCATCTGAATTTTATACTGTATTTTTTAGCCAGGTTTGGCCTTTACAACTCACTGGTCTACAAGGGATGGACTTAACCATATATATCAGTCCCACTATATATTTTTTCTCCCTATCTGCAAAAGGAGATGTAGCCGACAGAATGGATGACCCATGAATGCATGGAATTGTGTGGATGAAACGGTATTTTGGACCATCTAGTTAAGGACGTACAATATAATCCCTTAAATATATGGGGTATGGTACCCCATTTGGTATTTTAGTGTACATTGCATGTGTGCCATTTTAATATGTCTGGAGTATGGTTCCGCTCTCGACTCTCCCCTACAAGTTTTCAACTCTTATCTTTCTTCATTAATTCATTTAGCCAGTTGGCCGAAACAGTAGTATCATTGGCTTCTAATATACTCTCTCCGTCCCAAATTATAAGTACCTTTTGGAATATTCTACTTATTAAGGAAACATCATTTATTGTTTTTCTACTAACTCTATTTTCTAATTTACCTCTATTTAATACTAATTACAATGTCTATTTAACTTAATTAATATGTGTTGAAAAGTCAAAAACGACATATATTTTGGGACAATCTAAAATGGAATACATGGAATAAGGTACTTATAAATTGGGACAGAGGGAGTATAATCTATGCCTCAAAGTACAACCTCATGTTTATTTATCAGAAAATTTAGGCTGTGGCCACATTTTGCTCACGCCACATATTATTATTATTTTTTTAATTATTAAGATATCATCTATCTAGGGGTGAAGTGAACAAAAAGTTTTATATGTGTAGCTTACTTGTATGTGGGTGTGTACACCCAATCATATGACGCCACGTGTCTATAAAGTGGTTGGGTAACTATAAGCCCACTAGGGTTAACTAAACCTATACATGTTATTTAGATTAGTAACCTAAATAACATATGTCATTTTATGATTAACTCCTCATGCCCACATACAAAATTGAGCCACAACCTAAATTTTTCGTTTACTTATCAAAATAAAGAGAAAACCTCTCATAGAACACAAGAGACACACATTGGCGCTCAAAGTATGGATGAATCCAGTCCGGGTCCTTTGCTTGTGAGGCTGCAAGATTTGCCAGTTCATCTGCTACATAATTTGATTCTCTATAGTCCCAGTGAAAAGCTACTTACACCATGTGCTAAATAAATCTCTAATCTTTGCGTGATTTTAGAGGGGATATGTTGGTTCTATTGAGCAATCAAACGGTGAAGAGACTGAATCTGTTTCAATTTTATTATGACATTCTTGATTTCAAGCTTCTGAAGAAACATAAGACCAAAAAGAAGTGCACTAATCTCTACAAAGAAAGAAACTACCAAAATAGGATTTGTCGCATCAAGCACAAAACCTCCAATAGCATCTCGTAAAACAATACCCATACATGTGAGACCATAGGGTTAACATAAGATGCTCGATCAATGTTCATTTTAAACATTCCATGGGGTGGTGGTATCCAATGAATCCAAATAAAGCTTTTTTTTTTTTTTTTTTTTTTTTTTTCTAGAACTAGACAAAATCACCATGGAACTTCAAATTGGGACCTTTCAAGTTTCAGCATATCTTGTGTTGGAATCCATGATTTCTTAGCTGTGCAAGCTAGACTAGAAAGGAGAACCTTCAGTTCAAATTTGGATTAGTTACGTGCCACCCATATGAACCATAACCCTGCAGCAACGGGAATTAATAACTCTTTAAAATCACAAAACCTTGTGAGGGATGCTCTGAATTCAATCAACCAATTAACAAATTAAAAGAAGTAGAAAAGGGGGTAGCATCTATGAGATAACAACTAGTTAAGAGACAAACGTACTACACGGCTATACAAAACATTCCACAAAAACAGTTATGTTTATTTCCATGAATCCTTATTTATGCATGTTTTGTGTCACCAATTTTTTTTTTTTTTTTTTTTTTTTTTGTGCAAGTAGATACCTCCATCTATGAGTAGATAAATGTGTTTGAAGTTTAGTTATCAACTTATGATTCCATATAATTTAATGTTTTGAATTACTTTGTTTTGTCTGTCTGGGATCCTTGTGGGATCGACCCATTCACAATTTAGCTTTTGCTTTACAAAAAGAGGGTGATTAAAGTGACTCCCTAACAATCTTACTCCACATCTGGATCGTCGGATAGAACATGATCTGACGGCTGAGACATAATATACAACTCAGCTCTTCAAGAGAACTTAAAAGGACCAAAGGTATTTTGGGATTATAAATTTAATTTACTTAAGAACAAAACCCCTCGTCCCTTCTCCATTCCCAAACCAGAAGGACCTATGTTTCTTTCCACCTTGGTCTATATCGATCTCTTCTTTTTCTTCTTCTTCTTCTTTTTCTTTAGAGAAATAAATATTATCTACTACCAACACTTATGATTTGTCTCGACTTTTCCAGCAAAATCAAGTAATTTACAAGTTCTTCCAAAAGATATGAACTTGAAGGTTTTGTACGGAATTAAGATAGATTGAAATCAAAAATTAAATCCAGTTTATTTTGGAGAAGCTTAAGGTAGTGTTTGTTTCAACAAGTGTTCAACAATAAGTGATTTTTAAGTGGTGGATAAAGCTAATAATAAGTGAAAAGTGATTTTTATGTGGTTTGTTTGGAACCAGTGTTCAGAACATAATGGACTCTTTTCAGCCATTTTGAACCAGCACAAATCTCATGCTTAATTCATCTTCTTAATGTTTATTCTAATTTTATGACAATTATACTCATGTATAATACCTTTCATTATACGTATGTCCACAGTCCACGTAGGATTTCTTCTTCTCTAATCTCATGAGAAACCGACTCGCACTCTTGACCCTTTCATGCTAACTGATCAATACATATTATAATTTATTATATAATCATAAATACATAATCTACTTATTGATCTTCATAAAATAATACCCTATTTGTTTGTAGATTGTGGATGAATGTGCACTATATAAGTCAATAATAGTCATTAGTCATGAAAGATCCATTCACATGTGTTCTTTCAATATAGAGAGAGAGAGAGAGAGAGAGAGAGAGAGAGAGAGAGAGAGAGAGAGAGAAGAAGAAGAAGAAGAAGAACATAGATTAAAACATAAATTCATCGAAAAATAAAAAGAAGGGTATAAGTGAAATTATAAAAAATCGTAACAAACAGATTGGGTTAGTTGTCCTTGGGCTATAAAATCTTGTTGTCCTTCTCATAAGATTTACTCGGTTATCCTTTTAGGTAATTGATTTCGCCCGGTGTTCTTTTAGCCTAACAAAATTGGAATAAGGCCTAACAGAACAATTCTTTGTATCGTAAACTGGGTGCAATACAAGATAATTATCATCTTTTCTACTATGAAAAAAGTAGTGCCAGTAACTTGGGTGTTGAATGGGGCAGGGTAGGGGAATAATAGTCAAAGCAAGGCAGGGAAAGAGAAAGCCCAAGGATTGAGGGCAATGGAGTATTAATCGGGAAAGGACAAGAAAATAGAAAGCTCAAGGATTGGGGCGGGGCAAGTACTAAGGGATCTTGCCTAACCTAACCTTTATAGAGAGACATTGGGTGAGTTGAGAGGAGAAAGATGTTGCCATGAATTCGATAGCGAAGGGTTGGCACTTGGCTAACCTAATGCCGGATTATGAATAAAATCTTAGACATGCTAATTAATTTTTTCTTTATTTTTTTCTTTTATATGGATAAGTTGGATTTTGTGTAACTTTTGAAAGAAGTGGAACAATAGAAAAGAGTGTGGTTTAGTTTCTAAAGAGTGTAGGTTAGAGGAAAATTGTCAGGGAGATTAGAGATCGACCGAGGTCAAATATGTAGAAATTTATTAGTAGGTAATTTAGTCTAGAAAAGTTTGTTGATTTGTTTTGGGTAAAACTAGGGGTGTAAATTTCTGCCGATTTTTTGATTTTTTCGATTTTCGATCCGATTTTTTCCAAATTTGGAATGCATTATTGTAGTTCCGATTTCCGAATTTCGATTTTTCTAAAAAAAATGGAATGGAATTGCAACTACTTCTGTGAATCCGATCCGATCCGGTTTTTTCGATCGCTAATCCAATTTGATTTTCCGATAAATATTCCAACATTTCTGATAATTTAAAGAGATTTAATTATTCTCATTTTTTAAAATATACGTACATATAGACATAAAATGATATACCAATTTTAAAATCACATGAGAACTCAATAACAAATTATAGTTAGTCTCAAATCTTAATGTAATCAAATCTAAGTTATAAGCTACAACGGGTACATAAGTTTGTCTATAGACAAACGCTGAGATAACTAAGACCATAGGATGTAGATATTTGATCTAACGGTTGTAATATGATTAACAGTTTTAAACCCTTGTTCTCTTTCGTAAACCTTATTTCTCTTTTTTCTCTAAACCTCATTCTCTCCTCTCATCACTATTTACGAAGGTATGTATTCAAATCTTTCTTCTATCTGTTCTTATCACTTATCTCAATTACTTCAATACCTATTATCAATTGTAAATTGCAGATCGCATTTTATATAACGCTATTGTTCAAGCTCAATGTATTAACCTGTTTCCAGATTAATGCATTAACTAGGTCAGGTCGCTGTTTGAGTGACCAAGGTGGAGATGTGAGATCCGGGGTGGCTGCACCTCAATGAGATCGAGATTGCCTACGTACTCTAGCTCGGGGGAGTGGAACTTAGAGATCAAGCCATCGTAGTTCTGTTCTTATAGAAGGTGAAAGGGCACAGATCATGGGATCTTGCAGATTCTCCGACATCTTGATGATTGTGTGATATCTGTCATTGATTATGTAACAGACGAGGATATTCTCTGTGCACTAATTAAGAGCACGTGTGTATTAGGAGGTCGCCAACGGTCATATGGTCGAGCTGCTCTGACCGATCTTTAGTTAGGTCGAGCAATGGACGACCTGTAGGAATGTTGGGCAGGACACGTGTCGTGTTTTGATTGGTTGGAGTATGTAGTACCCCTACATAAGCCCCCTCTTTTTAGGTCGATGAAAGAATCGGGCTGAAAAGACCTTTTGAATGCTGGACGACTTGGTTGAGTTGATCTTTGCTTTTTGAACCTTTGAAATTCTACATGTGGCTGCCATGCGTTACTGTTTTACATCATCATTGCGCGTTATGGGGAAGTGGAGTGGTTTCCTCGAGCAGTTAACTTGTAATATTTTGGCAACTGAAGTACTCTTTGTCTGATGTTCTTTAGTTGGACACGTGGATTGATCCAACGGTGGATGTGAATAGTCGGAGTAGTGGGTAATAACTGCAAAAGGTCGTGCTTGTCCTCATGTAATCTTGCCCGTTGATTTGAAATTCATCGATGGCTGGGATCTCTGTTCGATTGGTATTTAAACTGAAGTGTGGAATTGGATTTTTTACTTTCTTTAATTGCTCTCTCGAACTGCTGCCATTTTCTCTTTGCGACCTAAAGATCTTGAGAGCTTTTGAGGTGAGTACCTTCTTCTTTACTATTTTTCCTTGCCGTATCCTTTCTTCTTGTTTTTCATTTTGATTGGGAGATGTCAGAAGGTAGTGATTCCCAAAATGAGCACTTGAGTGGTGATAATGCTGGTGGTTATGAGTCTGAAGATGAGAGGACTCGGTCTGGTGATGATGTTTGTTCTCCTAATCGAGTGGAGGAGCATTTGGATGAAGATAGCCCTGGAAGCAGTGGTCCTCATGGGGAGGATGACTCTGATGAGGAGATGGTGGAGGATGAAGATAGTTCTTTTCACCGCGTAGTTAATCATTCCTATGTTAGGAGACATCTTGCGTTTAGGAAAAACAATGGGTTGGATTCCATTAGGGATCTCGAGATAAGGTTTTTAGGAGATCGCTTACTCACAGAAGCGTATCGACCTAACAACCCTTTCTCTACTATTTTTACTTTGGCCCAATTTCGAGCTGGGCTTAGGTTACCCCTTTCTCGTTTGGTAGTTGAACTCCTGAACGCTATCAAGCGAGCTCCCTGCCAGATGAATGGGAATTTCTGGAGGAACATGAGGGTTATAGATGATCTGAACAAGTTGCACAAGTGGGCGGTTACTGTAGGTGATGTTTTAGGTCATTTTTGTTTCAAGCGATCTGCAAAGCTGGAGGTGGGAGGCTATAATATGCAGGTCAGGCCTGAACGTCTGCCCGTGATTTATCCTGTCAGTAGTGAGCCCTGGTGGAAGGAGCCTATGTTGCTCACTGGTCAAGTAACTGAAGATAACCTTCTTTTGTCATATGTCACTAGGAATTTGGATGATGAACGTAAGTTCCTACTCGTTGGTATTAGATCGTTTAGGAGTGATCTGTTTATGTTATTCTGGTCGTTGATTTGCTTTGTTTCTTTTGCAGCGATTAGGGACGACCATCTTGTGAAGAACAACAATCTGTATTCTGTATTGAACGTGTTTGGGTCTTGACTGACGAACAAAAGTTGAGGCTTTTTCCTCACTTGAAGGATTATTTCATACCTAAGGGTGGTCCCAAGACTGTTTCAGACGAGTTGGAGAGGATAAAAGCCTTGAAGAAGAATTTTTTGGCTTCGATGAAGAGGGTTAGCGCAAGTGACAAATCCCGAGCTGGGAGTAGCTCGAGGCCTAACGATCTCGTTGGGAGCCCTCAGATCGTTACTCCTCCGACCCCTCTTCCAAAGATGCCTTCTGGGTCAAGCAGGAAGAGGTCGTCCTCTGGGAATCTGAAGCTGATCGAGCAACCACCAGTCATTCCTTCCTCTGCTCCTCTGAAAGCTTTTATAGGTCCTGAACCTACTCCCTTGTCCAGGAAGTCTGTTGTTCGTTACTCTGGTAAGGGTAAGGGTGTTTCATCTGAATTCCGACCTGACCCCTTTGAATATCTAGACGGCCAGGGAGGCAAAGACGTTGTTTATGACAACGAGAGTGCTATAGATGATCCTTGTGTTGCCCGAGCTATTAAGGAGGGCACTGTTCTGAACGCTGATGCTCGAATGGTGAAGTTTCAGAGCCTTCTTGTGACTTGTTCGAAGATCAACTCTGCTCTTTCTCTGGTAAGCTAGTGATAGATTTATTTGGGTGCTTGACTTCGTGTATTTTACTCTCTAATCATTGTTTTTTGTGTAACTCAACGCCAGCTTCCAAGAAGTACGTCTGGTCGCTGAGGTTGGGGCGAGAGCTGAGATCGAGCAGAACCATTTGAACGACAAGCTTGAGTAGGCTAAGAATATTGCTCTCGTTGCTGATACTAGGTGAGGGATAGGGACAGTGAGATTGCAGCTTTGAAGAAGGCGATGGAGGGGCAACGAGGTGAGGTTACTGGTGCTAAGGAGTCTGCGGCGTACTTGGAGGGCTTCTGCAGGAAGAATGGTGCTGAATGGCAAGAGTATTGTGATAACCTCAAGAAACAGCTGTTGGGGTCGCCCGAGGGAGAGGAGATGCCAGTTGGTGATGAGGGTACTCTAGTTACAACGCAGGACGCCTTGATGGGCACTAACGAGGAAGCAGGAGAACTCCAGAACGAGCAGGTCTATCAAGATGACCAGATGCAGCAGTAGTTACCTTATTCCTCTTATTCTTCTTGTCTGAGTGATATACTGTGAGGCTTTGAGCAACTTGCATGTCTTGAAAATTTACCTCTTTTGATGGTTGCCCTGTGTGGGTTGAAAAACATTAGTCTTGAATGGACTTGGTTTCGACCCTGTTCATTCTTTGGCGATCTGGTTCTTGGTTCCTGGCGTGAGGCCATAAATAGTAGTGATCGATCTGCTTTAGCAGGTC
Source organism: Aquilegia eximia (assembly GCA_023053565.1). Taxonomy (NCBI): domain Eukaryota; kingdom Viridiplantae; phylum Streptophyta; class Magnoliopsida; order Ranunculales; family Ranunculaceae; genus Aquilegia; species Aquilegia eximia. The sequence continues at coordinate 25,852,941 of JALIGU010000001.1, forward strand.
GATTACGTTTTTAATTTCTGCATTTGTGTTTCCTGTTTTGGATAATGTCACCTGTCTCTTTGGGCGACTAATTTTCAGGGAGTCCTGGTAGCTTATTCAGAAGGCAGGTAGACGAGATGAATGGCTGCAAGCAGGGTGGACTGAAATATTTCCTCTTGTATGCCTTAGTTTAATGAATTTGCCTTTTGATGCGTTATCTTTCTTGTTCTTGTAGTTTGCCTTTGTTTTTGCAGGTAGTTCTGCTTTGCGAGACTGCAGATAGGGATTGCTGGAGTAGCCCGCAAGTAGTATATGCTTTTTATGTAATAAGAAGTAGATCATTTTTCCTGTAATAGTTAGCTTATTTGGAATAAATAAAGTGAATCTTTTATTGAATTACCTTATCGTTGCTTTCCTTTCTGTTATTTGCATTGTCTGCGTAGCGAAATGGCAAACATCAAATAATAAGGTTAAGTGTGAATTTCGACCTGGGATGAGATTTGGTCGTTTAGATTGTGAGCTCGAGTTTACTTAGGTCGTGGGATAGTTATGACCTAAGTAAAAAATTGCTAGTTAGAGTATAGATGTCAACTTAACACTTTAAGAATTATTAAAGGGGCTGGAGTATTGATAATTTAAAGGTCTAGTGATTGAGTTTGACCTATTCAATCCATTCATGTATGAACTGAGATGAAGGCAAAATCGAGCTCGTTTATTAAAGTATGAGAACGTATGCTTACATTTTATTGGTAGAATTTCTTCTAATGATGAGCATTCCAGGGATTCTTGACATCTTCGCCTTCTGGAGTTTGAAGGCGATAAGATCCATTGCTTTGGACCTTTGTGATGATGTAAGGTCCTTCCCAATTAGCGTTGAGCTTTCCAATATTCGCATTTCTCTTATTATGGAACATTCTTCTTAGTACGAGTTCTCCTGGTTGAAAAGCTCGAGGTCGTACTCCTTTGTTATAAGCTCGTTTCAACCTTTGTTGGTATTGCTCGAGCTTGATGGTAGCATGATTCCTTCTTTCTTCAGCCAGGTCTATCCCAAACAACCAAGCTTGATTGTTGAGCTCTGTGTCCACCAGTAGTGACTTGGTCGTACCGAATGTCACCTCAGTTGGGATGACAGCTTCTACTCCATAACAAAGACTAAATGGAGACATTCATGTTGATGTTCTCGGAGTTGTTCTGTAGGCCTAAAGGATGTTTTCTAGTTGCTGGGGCCATTGATCTTCTTGATCTTCAAGTTTTTTCTTCAAGTTAGAAAGTATTTGTCTGTTCGCAGCTTCGACCTGGCCATTACTCTATGGATATCGAGGAGCTGACCTAGAGTGCTCGATCTTCCATAGTTCGTAGAAAGCTGTAATGTTCTTTCCAACGAACTGAGTTCCATTATCAGTTACAACTCGTTTGGGGAAACCAAATATTATAATGATGTTTTCCCATAAAAATCTTCTCACGTCTGCTTGAGTGACATTGGTGAGAGCAATGGCTTCCACCCATTTCGTGAAGTAGTCGACAACGACTAGAACAAATCTTTTTTCAGACTTCTTCTCTTTAATCAGTGGGCCCATGATGTCGAGCCCCCACATGTGAAATGGCCAAGGAGCAGTGATGTTGCTGAGGTCGTTAGGGTGTTGATGAGTGTGATCGGCAAAAACGTTGACACTCCTTGCACCTTAAAACGAATTTCTTTGCATCCTCCTTCATTCTTGGCAGAAATACCCTTGTGAGATCGCTTTGTGAGCTAGTGTTCGACCTCCAGAATGATTTCCACATTCTCCTTCATGAATCTCCTAAAAGATGATTAGCCCATGCTTGGGAATTAAGCATCTTAAGAGTAGACCAGTTGCTGACTTTCGGAATAGCTTTCCCTCATGTAACTTGTACATAGTGACCTTATGTAATAACTGGCTGACCTCCTTTTTGTTTGTCAGGAGCTTGCTAGTTTGCAAAAAGTTGATGAAGGGTTCCATCCAAGTTCCTTTGATATCCTCTGAGGTCGTGGCAAGTAGGTCGCTGATTTGATTGACCTCTTCTTCTTTTTGTAAATACGCAGGTAGCGTGTTTACTGCTATTGTTAGAGCTCGAGGTCGATCTGATTCGACCTTGGAGGCTAGGAATGCGAGTGAATCAGCATGTCTGTTATCATCTCTTGGGATGTGATCGATAGTGAAGAAACTGAACTTGCTGATAAGTTCCTTTGTTTTGCTTGCATATCTTATCAGATTGACTCCGTGTATTTGGTAGTTACTTGTGGTCTGATTTACTACCAGTTGAGAATCACTAAACGCTTTGAGTCGAACTGCTTGTAGATCAATAGCCATTTGTAGACCTTGGATTAGGGCTTCATATTCGGCCTCATTGTTGGAGGTCGAGAAGTCTAGTCGAGTTGATATTTCATGTTGTGAGCCCTCAGGTGAGATGAGTACGGCACCAATGCCACTACCATTTGCGTTGTGGGAACCATCAACATATAGTTGCCAAATGTTTGGTGGATCGACTTGGACTGGTCTGGTTTCTGGTTCTGGTTCCCAGCTGAAATCTTCGGCAGGATAGTCTGCTAAGAAATTAGCTACGACCTGGCCTTTTACGGCCTGGCGAGGTACGAACTCAAAGGTATAATCACCGAGCTCGGCTGCCCATCGAGTCATTCGACATGTTTTGTTCTTTTTTTCTAGTATGTGTCGTAATGGTTGGTCGGTGATTGCTTTAACAGTGTGTGCTTGGAAATAGGGTCTAAATTTGCATGCAACGTAGAGGAGAGCTAATGCTAATTTTTCTAGAGGTGTGTACCTTATTTCTGCTTGTTGCAACACCTTGCTTGTGAAGTAGATTGGTCATTCGACCTGATTTTGTTCTTTGAAAAGTATCGCGCTGAACGCAAAGTCTGATGTGGCGAGGTAAATTCCGAGCACATCTCCATCATTAGGCTTAGTGAGAACTGGTGGAGTGGATAAGTATGTCTTTAGCTCGGCAAAGGCTTGCTCGCATTCTTCTGTCCATTGATATGCAACCCCCTTTCGAAGAATATGAAACATTGGTCGACATTTATCAGATGCTCTAGAAATAAATCTATTGAGAGCTGATACCATGCCGTTCAGTTTTTGGATTTGGTTCTTCGTCTTTGGGATGGGCATATCGACCAGGGCTCTGATCTGGTCGAGGTTTGCTTCAATACCCCTCTTTGTGACTAAATAACCAAGAAATTTTCCTGATGCCACTTCGAATAGGCATTTTTTTGGATTAAGTCTCATCTTGAATTGTCTTAACCTTTGAATTGTCTGATCGAGATTGGCCAAGTTATCTTGCTCGAGGTTGTTCTTGACCAGCATGTCATCGATGTAGACCTCCATTGTTTGACCTAGTAGGTCGTCGAACATTTTGGTGACAAGTCGTTGGTAGGTGGCTTCAGTGTTTCTGAGGCCAAAAGGCATGACTTTGTAACAGAAAATTCCTTGCTCAGTAGTGAATGAAGTTTTTTCTTGATCTGGCTCATGCATTGGTATCTGATTGTACCCTGAGTATGCATCCATGAATGATAGTAGCTCGAAACCACAAGTCTGATCGACTAACCTATCGATTCGTGGGAGTGGGAATGAATCTTTAGGACAAGCTTTATTCAAGCTTGTAAAGTCGATCCAAACTCTTGTCTTCCCATTCTTTTTCAAGACTGGAACTATGTTGGCCAACGAATCTGGTGTGTCAACTTCTTTGATGAATCCTACCTGCTTGAGTCTACTAATTTCATCATTGACGGCCTGATGAAATTTTGGGGCAAGTCATTTTGCTTTTTGCTTAACAGGTCGGTAATTAGGATTTACTGGTAATTTTTGGCATGCTATTGATGGATCTATCCCAGGCATATCAATGTACGACCAAGCAAAAACATCTTTATTGAGAGAAAGAAAGTTTACAAAATCATTGTACTTATCTGTTCCTAACTCTGAGCCCACATAAACATACTTGGGGTCGTCCTCTGACCCTAAGTTCACTTGCAATCCTGGATTTGTGCTTCCAAGTGATAGTTGAGGGGAGCTCGCTTGCTCCTTCTGTAATTGCTATCTTGCCGCGTCTGTGGATCTATCCCAGGTGTGTCAACTTCTTTGATGAATCCTACCTGCTTGAGTCTACTAATTTCATCATTGACGGCCTGATGAAATTTTGGGGCAAGTCGTCTTGGTTTTTGCTTAACAGGTCGGTAATTGGGATTTACTGGTAATTTTTGGCATGCTATTGATGGATCTATCCCAGGCATATCAATGTACGACCAAGCAAAAACATCTTTATTGAGAGAAATAAAGTTTACAAAATCATTGTACTTATCTGTTCCTAACTGTGAGCCCACATAAACATACTTGGGGTCGTCCTCTGACCCTAAGTTCACTTGCAATCCTGGATCTGTGCTTCCAAGTGATAGTTGAGGGGAGCTCGCTTGCTCCTTCTGTAATTGCTATCTTGCCGCGTCTGTGGCCTCATTTTTCCCATTCGATGGACTATTCGCCTGATTTTCGACCTCCTTGGTTCCTGAGGTCGTTGCCTTGTCAGTCGCCACAGCTTCAAGAATTTCATGGCATTCCTGTGCAGCGTTCTGGTTGCCTCTGAGCTCCATTATCCCATTGGGGACAGGATAATGGAATACTTGATGGTAAGTTGAAGGGACTCCTCGCATGGCATGGATCCATTTGCGACCAAGTATTGCATTGTACTTGCTTGCAATATTGAGGACGCTGAATTTTGTTGTAATAACAACCTTATCTTTTTTCTGCCCACGGTGACAGGCAGCAATATCTCTTCCTTTGGGTCCTCTCTCGAGCTATTGAAGCCCAAGATTGGAGTGAAGTCAGGGATGAGGACTGAATCAGGTAGCCACATATCCTTGAAAGTCAAGTACATCAGTATGTTACAGGATGCGCCTGGGTCAATGAGGACCCTCTTCACAATGTAGTCAGCAATTCTTAATTCGACGACCAGAGCGTCGTTGTGTGGAATAACGACCTTGTTGAGATCGTCTTCTGTAAAACTGAGATCTGTTTCCTGTCGAGCTGGAATGTTAGTTCGAGCTGCTCGACCTGTGATGGAGTAGACGTGGTGCAGGTGTTCTACTCGCCTTTTCTTCTCTCGAGATACTGGTGTGGAGCTAGACTCATAGATCATGTAGACTACATGACTTTCTGTTTCACTATCTTCGTCTATCTTATTTGCGACCTGCTTGTTGATTTGGTCGCGTAGGTCACCTGTGGGACCTAGTCTTCTTGAGAGGCTCTGCCCTCTGTTGCGTGCTGGACTTGTGGAGGCAGTTCTTGCCTTGCTTTGAGATCGTTTGGCAGAACGTAGAGGTGTTCTTGATCTCTTCTTCGTTCTCTTGTCACTAGACTCTTCTTGTCTGCCGTAGATCCAGTTGTTGAGCCTTTTTTCATCAGCCCATGTCTAAAGAGCTCGTTTCAATATACGACAATCATCAGTTTGATAACATCTTACCTTATAGACCTTGCAGTATGGACGACCAGATGTGTCCTCTAATGGTGTGAAATCTGGAATCTTACACCAATGGTGGTGCTTGATTCGCTCATAGATATATCCCGAAGGTCGTGTAAATTGGTGATACTCACGTTGTTCTGTGGGTAACGCCTTAGCCTTGAATCTCCTGTTGTTGTCTGATCGAGGTCCTTTGGTGGAGCACCCTTCCACGTTTGAAATAACATGGCTTTTTACCCTTCCGACCAGGGCTTCTCCTAATTTGATGTAACGATCTACCTTGAGGTAGAGCTCGTCTAGAGATGTTGGCCTTTTCATGGCTAAAGATTTGTGAAGGTCTGATCCCTGGTTCAGACCGTGAGAGAACGCAATTGTTGCGAAGGGTTCATGCTTCTTAGCAAAATCTTGGATGGAGTGCAGTTCTGTTTTGAATCGAGCAAAGAAAATGCTTAGGAGTTCACTGTCTCGTTGTTTTACCTTGAATATTGCATCTATGGTGACTGGACATTTTTTGTTATGGATGTAAAATATAACGAACTGTTTCTCCAGGTCGCCAAACGAGCTGATTGTACCTGGCTTTAGACGGTGGAACCAATCGAGAGCTGGTCCAGTGAGGCTGGACTGAAATAGTAGGCAGAGTAGATGATCCTCCTTGATATGTGGAAGTGATTTGCGGAAACCCTTGACATGATCTGTTGGATCTCCAACACCTGAGTATTGATCGAATTTTGGAGCATTGAGTTTGTTGGGCAACTCTTGCTCGAGGATCTCCTTGGTGAAAGGAGATTCTTGAAAATGCTGCAAAGACTGGACAACAAGCTGTTCGGCTATGTGACCCTTACTTAATTGTATGGCGACCTGAGAAGCCTTGAACTCGGTGAGCTGTTGACTGAGTTTCTCGTACTTGCGATTGCTATCATTTGTGATGATTGCTCCCTGTTCAGTACTTGTGTCTGCATCACTTGCAGCTTTTAACTGGGCGTTTTCCTCCTGGAGACGATTGAGTTGGTCTCTCAGTTCCTGGATTATTTCTTCTTGTGTAGTCATTTGATAGATGGACGGGTTTGTGTGACTTTAAGTTGGGTGGGAGGGTTGTTTTTTTCGATATAATCAAATCCTTACAGTCGGCGCCAAATGTATTAACCTGTTTCCAGATTAATGCATTAACTAGGTCAGGTCGTTGTTTGACTGACCAAGGTGGAGATGTGAGATCGTGGGTGGCTGCACCTCAATGAGATCGAGATTGCCTACGTACTCTAGCTCGGGGAGTGGAACTTAGAGATCAAGCCATCGTAGTTCTGTTCTTATAGAAGGTGAAAAGGCGCAGATCATGGGATCCTGCAGATTCTCCGACGTCTTGATGATTGCGTGATATCTAGCATTGATTATATAACAGACGAGGATATTCTCTGTGCACTAATTAAGGGCACGTGTGTATTAGGAGGTCGCCAACGGTCATATGGTCGAGTTGCTCTGACCGATATTTAGTTAGGTCGAGCAGTGGACGACCTGTAGGAATGTTGGGTAGGACACGTGTCGTGTTTTGTTGGCTGGAGTATGTAGTAACTCTACACTCAACACCTCAATCATGAGGAAGGGAGAAGATTGAATTACAGCTTCCATTTCAGACTAATGTAAGCCCCTGAATCATTTTCTTCGCTATCAAATGCTCTATTTTAATATGGCTTTTCTTAATAACATCAGACAAACGTAACTCTGAAATATGAAATCTAGGTTTTAAGCAAACAAACCTTTAAATTAAATTTTGGTTGATTGGTTTTGTTTTTACAAATTCATGAATTTTGTAATAAAAGTTAATTTAACATTTTAATCTCTTTACAACAATTTCTTTTCACCTTAATATTTATCGATTAGTTGTAGCCATCGTGTGAAACAATTAGATGTTATAAGTAATTAGATGGTATAAGTAATTAGTACAAGAATTCAAAAAGGGTTTTACTATTAAGAATTAATCTGCTTGATTTTCTTCTAAATACTGTTGGTTCAATTTGATTTAATCAGTGTGCTGTTTTTTTATCACAGATTGCAAATTTCAATCGCTCCTTGCTTTCTCTTCAATAAAAGATTTTGTCTTCAATCAGTTTAAGATTCCTTGTCTCTCTCAATATCGCCCCTTCCTCTCATAATTGTTCAAAAGGTATGTCAAATTTAGTCACTCAAAAGCTTTTTCCTGAAATTGTTATCAATTTAGTCATTTGGATTTAACCATTGGTTTGCGACTTCACTTTGATCTTAGGGGCTGTTTGTTTTTTTGGGGTCCCTCTTGTAAGAGGTTGCCTCTTTTAAGAGGTATGTCTTGTAAGAGGTTGCCTCTTATAAGAGGTACATGAAAATCGTTTGTTTTTGCCTCTTGCAAGAGTTTATAAGATGTAAGGTGTTTGTTTTTAAAACCTCTTATAAGAGATAAACTTTACAATTATATCCTTTTTTAAAAAATATTTTTTTAATTCCCTAAATATAAAAAAATTTAAAAAAAAATAATTTTTTAGCTTAAGAAAAAGAAAATTCCATAAATATAAGAGACATAGAAAAATATGTGAAAAAAGAGAAATTAAAAATAGATTTAAGGTATTTTATATTTAAGGACTAGGGGTAGGAAAAAGTTATAAAGATCATGGGTAAGATAGGTATCTTGAAAATGTCTACCTCTTATAAGAGGCTAATAGCAAGGTCATTGCCACTACCAAAAATCAGCCTCCTATAAGAGGCAAACCTCTAGTAACCTCTTATAGAAGGCAAAAAACAAACACCTCACTTTAGTGGTACACCTCTTAATAGAGGCTCTAGTAAATCCAACCTCTTATAAGAGGTAAAAACAAACAGCACCTTAGTCTTTCTACTTTTTGAAGTGTGTATTTGCTTACCTTTTTAATTTAACCTTTGGTAAAAACAAACAGAATACCAGGCTTATTGCTAAATTAATAGATGGCATATGGTTCCTCTTTGCCGGCGCTGGATTATACTCTATTATCATGCTTAGTTGTTCCACAGTTTCTAAATTACTGTGGAACAATATCCTCAGATGGTGTGACTTGGATTTTGAACCATACGCATAATGGATTTGTTTTTTTCACTCACTTGCAGAGAACTCTTTGAAAAAAACTAATGGCTCTCCACTGGCTGCAACTATTAATTGGATTTGGGATGAACATAATAGACTCATGTATGGCTGCAGGTTATGGTGCTCATTTACTTAAACTGATCACCTGTGAAGTAAAGCCCAAATTCTCTGGACCAAAATTCTACAACACCACTTCAAGTAAACAACTGCAAATAGAGAAGTTACAAACATCCTTGAAAGACAGGACTTGATTAGACATCCACAACTCAAAGCTTTTAAATGGAAATCTCCTATGGAAGGCTAGCATTATATATACAACCTTCAGATGACTCTCTATCTAACGTAATGTTACACCCCTAAGGAGCAAACATGCTTCAAGCCTTAGGAAAAGATTGAATGTAGTGATTGCGAAAAGATAGAATGTAGTGCTTAGGAAAAAGACTATGCTCTTGAGTACTATGGTTTAAAGTTTTTCTCGAAAGAAATTGCATGCGTAGAAATATAAAACTGTTGTTTCCCTATAGATATGACCTATCAATCTCTACCAAGTTAAAAATACCATCTATTGTCATTAGTTTGTTTAAATGTACTTTTGCCCTCCAAGTAAGGGTTAGTCCTTCATTTGATGCTTAGAATCAGAGCCAAAATCTACTTCTGCCTAAATCTATTCACCAAGTGCTAACCAAATACAAAACTATAGGGCGTGACAGAGATATGCTATTCAAGCTGAATGATTATTAACACAGAGGATGACTGGATCCATAGAGTTGGAAATGTGATGGTTTCGTCCAGTCTTGGAGTGCGCAGACAAATTTTATTCTACTTTCTACCTGATTTACCTGGTACTTTGGGAATTTATTTAATTTATTAGTGTAATACAAGTTAATGTAATGTTACACCCCCTAAGGAGCAAACATGCTCCAAGCCTTACGAAAAGATTGAATGTAGTGCTTGCGAAAAGATTGAATGTAGTGCTTAGGAAAATGACTACGCTCTTGAGTGCTATGCTTTAAAAAATTTCTCGAAAGAAACTACTTGCGTAGAAATATAAAACATTTTTTAATTCTTTATCTTTTTTTTTCTCATAGACTAAACCAAAGTCGCAGGATCCCCTCACAGTGGAACTTTTTGAAGACCACAATCTGAAGTATTTAAAGCTTACAAATTGGAATAGCTAGCACTTTTCTAATGTTCAACTGCCAGTGGAACTACTGGGGAACTCTCCTAATATTGAAACTCTTGGGTTGGAAAGGAATCAGGTATATAACCCAAAACTCCACCTCATCTTTGATCATTATGGCAATCATTATTCTTTTATATATAATCTTAAGTTCTTAACTATGGATATTTTTGTTTGATGATTCAACGGGCATATTCAGATGTTATAACAAATTTGGAACATTTTATTTTATCATACTATTATTACATCTGCTGCACGCACATTCTATTGCTAAAGTATAGACATTTTTATACGTTGGAAAAGATAACGTTAATATTATTATGATAGCTCTGCCAAATTCATATGGCTAATTCATATGGCTTTTGAATTACTGTGATAGTCAAATTCATATGAATTTCGTGTTGTTAGGGTATAAAAATGTGTTAAGATAAAAAGTATTGTGTTCTGTTTTAACATAATCTAATTCATATGGCTTTCTCTGTTTGAATTTTAGTATTCGTATTTTAGCAGTTAAGTGTACAATGTCCTTTTGGACACATTAATTCACTGGCTTGAAATTTCCTCTTGCCAAATGCAATCCCAACCTTGTTCGATTGGCTTCATATTGAGTTATTTTTTGTAGCAGTCCTTAAGTTTCATTTTGTTTAGCAATAATGCTAGAAGCAATTCCAAGTCCTCCTAAGTTGTCTCCTAGGATAGTACAGTACCATAACTGTCTTGATAAACAGCACCCCATCCTGCTCTGCCACAATTTTTCCTAAAAGCTTCATCGATATTAATCTTCACATATCCAAATGACAGCAAGGTCTAGGTAAAAATAAAGAGTTGAAGTCTTGAAGGTGGTAATTGTAGGAAATTATGTAGAAAGTTATGGTTTTTTCATTAATACAATGTGGTGTTGTTCAGTTTGGTAACCTTCATATTGAGTTATTTCTTGTAGCAGTCGTTAAGTTTTTTTTTTTTTTCTTAGCAATAATGTTTGAAGCAACTCCCAGTCCTCCTAAGTTGTCTCCTAGGATAGTACAGTACCATCACTGATGTCTCGATAGACATCACCCCATCCTGCTCTGCCAAGATCTCCCCTAGAAGCTTTATAGACATTAATCTTCACATATCCAAATGACAGCAAGGTCCAGCTAAAAAACAAGAAGAAAGAGTTGAAGCCTTAAAGGTTGTAATTGTAGGAAATTATGTAGAAAGTTCTGTTTTTTCATTAATACAATGTGATGTACGATGTTCTGTTGGAAGCATTTTATTACTGATTCCCTGTAGCACTCCTAAAGTTTCACCATATAGACATATAATTGAATTACTATAATTCTTCAGGAATTAGAATCAAAAGTTTCTACAATAGATAAATGTATATTTGGCAACCTATTACACAAACTGATCATGTGTTATTTTGTTTTGAAGGAAGGTATCAAGACACTAATATGTTAAAATGTATTTGATAATTAAAGGTCGAACTGCTTTAGCATATGAGAGGTTCAGACGAATAAAGACAAAAACCTAAAAGATAGAAAAGAAGAAGCTTTGTGAGACTGAAAGAGGAGAGAAAGTGGAAGACGGATAGATAAAGTGTTTTTCTTTTTAAATAGTGACAACTTCATTGGCAATCACATTCTGAATTAAAAATCCGAATCAATCTTAGTTATTGAATTTGTTGATCAACATTTCATAATATACAAACTGAAGTATTTAGTGGCTTGACAATCCCTTATGTTGCACAACACTAAATACCCGGGAATATAATAGATGTATAAAGAAAAAATTTCAATTAGAGTTTGATGAACATATTGTTCACATTCTATGTTCTGGGTTAGATTTGGCATGGTTGATTTGAATAAATTAGTTAAATTTCTTTCATATACAGTCATAGTCTTTCCTCAATTGTATGCAATGCAAGCAAAGATAGGTACATTTATTAAGATTATGTTAGCAATCATAAATATCTTAACATAGTCAGGATGGTTTAAAGTATAAACAATTTCCTAATTTCGTTTACTATTGTGCGCATTTGGTTGTTCTTAGATTTAATTCATTTTAAATTAGGGTTTATTTGACTGCCTTATGAATCCATTATTAATGATGTGATGATATAGTGCATCAAGTGGAGGAAAGTGATGATCTTGAATTTTCCATCAATCCTATAACAAATCCCACAGTCCTTTTAGATGCTTTGTAATAATAGACTCAGCCGTGGTGTTAGCAAACAACTCATGTTATGTTTTTTAAATTAAACCGTCTAAATTTAGCTTAATAACTCCTGTGATTCTTGTGTAATTGGTGTAAATGAGTGACTTTAAGATTTGTCGAATCATCAGGTCGTCTTGAACTTAAGGTAATTGAAATCTCTATTCCAAAAATGTTGTATGAATTATACACTACATCAGTCCAGAAGCTTTATTGATATAATTAAATAGATTCTTGGGTTGAGTTTGGTAGATTTTATTTTGTTTCGTAAATTCATGTGATTCTTGTATAATTTACTTTGCTTATTTAGAGTCAGATCCTACTATCATTTTCTTATGCTGGAGTCCCTTGCTATCTGTATTCCTATCAATATGGCTTCAATTTTATAAAATAATAACGTACTTATTTTAAACACATACCTATCCTGAATAATAATAAAATAATAACCTTAATGACTATCTATCCTCAATTATGATTGAAATATTGCGTGTTGGTATGTTTTTGGAAAACCTACTTATTCTAAACACATAGGTTATAAAATTATATGTTGATTCCTCATGCTTATAGATATACAAAAGAGCATCAAGAGTGGGATATAGACTATATTAATTTTGACTTTGTTTAACTATGTTTTTCCTCAATCATCATATTGTAGTGGGATATAGAAGATATTTAAACTGACTTGGTTTAACTATGTTTTTCCTCAATCATCATATTGCACGCATATAAATTCGAAAATGGTGAGAAATCTGAAAAAAATTGAAAATAATATTAATGATCTCATTAATGCTCTTTTTCCCCCCACTACCATTGTCTTCTTGTTTGCACTCGCACTATGACATGAGATAGTTACAACTGAACTATGACACGAGTTGTTTGAATGAGGCTACAACCCTTGATGACTGTGTTTAAAATGAGGTGAACAACAAAAAATTGAATACAGGATGTCGGTCCAAGTTTTGTGTAAACCTAGCACATTCTATGTTTGGTGGTGTTGACAATATGATCAAATGTGGTTTTAAATCTACCTTTGTTGCCTCAGGCACTGTAAGTCTTGGTTTCCTGAATTGTAAGCTTTGACCACTGTGATTTCTGAAATTCCGATTTAATCATCCTATTATTTTGTTTACATAATCTTCTTTTCTATACGCGTGGTACTATGTTGTTTCGCATTTTCCATTGCTGAACGCAAGACACTGTAGCAGATATTACTTTTTATTATGATCGGGATGATTTAAGTAGGAGCACAAGATCGTGTCATTTTTAGAAAATATTTGCATTTAGGATGTTGTGCATAATTAGTTGGTGTAGCTCAATTGGTTAGAGCGTGTGGTTTTGAACCACAAGGTCGAAGGTTCAAGCCCTTCCTCCAGCATCGTTATTTTCCTACAAATAACTTTGGCATATAGCATAATGTGTTAATGTACATTATTAGCTAAGTACATATTGTCAGTCTTTTTCTCTCTTTTGCTTTCTTTTCTCTCTTATTAGATCTTTCGTGTATATCTGTTGGCGATGACTTATGAGTAGCTCGATACATTCTGGAGGTATCTCTATAAAGAACCGTTTAGAACGTCAATTTTAACTTGACGATCTACCTAGATAGACGAATACAGAAATTACTATCTACCAGAGGAATACATAAATTACCGATCAAAGTCTTGTTTTGTTTATAACTAAGTTTTGCTAACTAAATTCCTGGTTTGGTTGTTTATTCTAACCCAAAGCCTATTCAGGTGAGTTATTTGGTTCACGACACATCTCTTTCACAAGTCTTCTTTTCATAATTTAATATATTTTATTTATGTATTTATTTATTTTTGATAAATTGCACTTTTTTTATTAAAGAGATTTTGGCACTTACCCCCCATTTGAAAGTCGAAATTTGTGTTACCCCACCCCCGCCCCATTTGAAAAAATATAGCAGTTACCCCCCAATTGGATGGAAAATTTTAACGGTGTTACAAAGATCAATTTTTAATTTTTTTTTAAATAAAATATTTTAATAATACCAAAAATACCCTTCTTTAAACATGTAAATAATAAACATAATTAGTAACCCCCCCCCCCCCCCCTGAAACATACATAATTAACAATACCCCCCCAAATCGATTTGCAAAAAAGTTTGAAGGAGAAGATGAATTTTTAGGAAAAAAGATGAATTTTGTTTGAGAAAGTTGTTAAATTTAAAGAACATGAAATTTATTTGAGAAAAGTTAGGTTTATTTATAAACTTTTGGGGATTTTGGATTTTTGGGGAAGACAACAAAGTTGACTGTTAGATTAAGTACTAAATAGATGGATAAGATTATGACACATGTCATTATTACTAGAATAAAAAGGTTTATTGGTATTATAAAAATATTTTATTTTAATAAAAATTTAAAAATTGATTTTTGTAACACCGTTAAATTTTTCCATCCAATTGGGGGGTAACTGCTATATTTTTTCAAAGGGGGGGGGGGGGTAACGCAAATTTCGACTTTCAAATGGGGGTAAGTGCCAAAATCTCTTTATTAAAATGGGTTAAAAATGTACAAGTAGAACTAACTAAACTGAGTGAAAGAATGACTCAGATCTCAGCACAGTTAGAGGAGCCCAATGATACAACAAAAAAGATTGCTAAGGTGTTGTCAGATAAACTACCAAATTATGGAAGTTGTGATCCATGTTGAATAGTCTTCCCCCAATCCATTCCAGATGAAGCCCTTCACCATTTTTAGTTTTTAAGGAAAATTTAATATATTATGGAAGTTGTGATCCCTCTTGAATAGTCTTCCCCCAATCCATGCAAAATGAAGCCTTTCACCATTTTTACTTTCTGAGCAAGATTTAATATATTATTCAAGAAGTGGATGTTTCCTATAACTTAGCATTTGTTTTTTGTTTTCTTTGTTCCAATTCGTTGATTGGAATGCAACTGGTAGTTTCTAATTGAATTATGGGGCTAGCTGTAAGTACATGTATAATATGTAAAGTGCATGGTAGTTTATGATTGAAAAATTGTTTCCCAATTCCCAATGCGGTAACTCTGGTTACATATATACATATGTGTCTATATCGTTGTACTTTGACATTTTTATTTTCTATCTACAACAATTTTAATCAATCTTCTGACGAAGTTCTTGTGTTGGCGCCAAGTCCATGGGAACTAATGGAGGATATGAAATCATCAGAAACCAATTGAGAAGTTTGGTCTGCAACACATGGAACACATTGCAGCCAATAGAGAAGGCAATGAACCTCTTCTCAACTGTTTCAAATGGGTTAAATGCCTCTTCTTATTTAGTTTGCACCTTTTCTTTTTCTATAAGACATTTTGCTTCAACTGGGAATATTCTTATTTTCCTTTATATTTTTCACATATAGTTGCAAATTGTGGGGCTTCCATAGTTCCATTCAAGTTGGAAGAGATACACAGAAAGATGACAAAGGTTATTTTGATGACTCGAGACCAACTTCGAATATGTACCCTCATGTAGTTACTTCCATGATTGTTGAGACCAACATCTTGTGGAAGCCAACATAAGAGCTGAATTGGAGCTGTTGTCTTGGTTGGGTACTTTATGCATCATTAAAGTTGTCTATTTTGCTGCTAGACCATCTGGTGATAGTACCCTTTCCATCTAATTACCTCACACATTTTTTCTTAGCTTATCTGAGTCTTGTAGAATTGGTTAATGTTGTTTGTTTGCTAAAGATTTCTTATTTTAACACCCACTTATGTAGTTTTCAGGATACTTTCCGAAGTTTAAAAACTTCCAACGGGGGATGACAATTATAAGCAAAAGTGAACCAGAATTGTCAGCCACATACCCAAGCAAATACATTTTGCAGAAGTGCTGAGTAATTTTTTTTTTTTACTCATGTAGACGATATATTAATGGTTTTGCTGCGTTTGATTTATATTACTATTTTTATTTATACAATTTTTATTTATTTAGTTAACATCTGATCACTATGACAGTCACCAATTAAGTGTAGCTGATTAAATGTGAACATTAATTAAGTGACAACATTCGAGACAATTTCACAGTTGTACTTCCTTAATAACAACAACAAAAGTGTAGCTCTTTATTAGACATTAGACAGCATCTAATAGATAATATCTCTAATATTTAGATATTCAATGCTTTCATTTTTGAAAGCATGTGATGGAAATGATAGTATGTATTCCCTTTAATGTTTGCATGATAACTGTGTCGACTAAATGACTAATCCGATATCATTTGGTATCTTTATATTATTAGTCACTAATTGTGGCACTAATGGATCTACTTTTTAACTCTTTGTTTTGTATTATAATTATAATTTTACAATACAAAATTGTAGTTATTGATGGATCAAAATGTAATACCCAAGAATCTGCAGATTCGGATGGAGAAGAAAGTTCAGTCAGTTGAACCAAATGGGCTGAATTGACCCGTTTCATGTTTTCGACCCGTTTTTTTGTTTTCGACCCGTTTTACGGGTTTGACCCGTTTTCATGTTATAAAAACCAGATCTGATTTTCAGCACGAATTTTCTTATTAAAAATCAATTAAGAAGCTTAAGAAGAAGAAGAAAAACCTTCTAAAACCTAGGGTTTTGATTGGGTATTGCTTGCTCACATTGTTTTGATTAATTGGTGGCTTGGAATTGGATTTTCTTTCTTCTTTGTGCATCTTGGTTGTGTTCATCTTCAAAGGTAAGTTATATTACTTGATGTTTTCTCCTACTTTCTAGATTAGGATGAAGTAACCCCTTGTTAGCATGTTTAATTCGTTTATTATAATTGAATTGCATGATAAAGTATGATTTAGTAAGGAGAACTCAATAAAGTTACAATCTTGTTGATATTTAACTATGTATTAATGCTGAAATTTAACTTTAAGAACATATTAATGTAGGAATTGGTGATTTAAAACATGCTTAATGTTAATTCAATGTTTCAAAGCATAATAGATGATTATATTGCTTAATTTGTACTTTGTATGATGAATAAAGCATGATTATATTAAATTTATTAATGCTGAAATTTATATTTTAAAATATGTTATTATTGGGCTTGAAGATTTGACTTGGTATTGTAGTGTTTGATTGAACCCATTGGTTATGGACTTTCTTACTTTAGAATTTTCTGAACTTGACATCATACTTGTTTATGTTGTTCGTCATATATATTTATATGGAGAATGAATGGAATAGAATGGCTGGACTGAACCATGTGTTGGATTAGATTTGGGCATGTTAAACAAATTAACACAAGACCCGTATGATGGGGAGACGTCCCGGATTGTTGTCACATGACATAGCTCGATGAGTGTATGGCTATGATGCGTACGACTCGGTGATACTGCACAATTTTGTATATGAATTTCTTGGATTGAAATTGATGGTTTTGGATGGACTTGATGATTTGGTTTGAGATTGAAATTGATGGACTTTGATTGATTAGATTTATTTGGGTGTGTTAGTTATACTAACACAGGACCCGTGGATTTTGGGCGTGTAAATTATTATAACACAGGACCCGTTGGGAGACGTCCCTAAGTTACGTCAAATGACATAGCTTGATGAGTGTATGGCTGCGATGCGTACGAATCGGTGCTACTACACAACTTGGCACTTGATGCATGGATTTGGATTGACGTAATATGATGGATTGGAATTACTGGATATGGACTTGATCTGATATTGCAGATTGATTGATTGATTGAAATAGATTTTGATTATTTGATTATTGGAACTGGAAACATGATTGACATTACGGATTCCCAGAGAATGATCTTGTTGATTTATTTATCACTGTGTTAAATGTTAGAATAAATTGATTAGTATTTATAATTGTTTATCTTTAGGATGTGCGGATTCCTTTTCTGGGAATTAAGATCGAACCTCAAGTTCTGTAACTTGCTGGTGTTTAACGTCTTCTCTTTTCCCTTTTTTAGATACAAGTGTTTTAGAGATGAAGTGTTCGATAAGAGCTTGGTGGAGGTTGTCTTGAGTTTCTCATATGTCAAGTTGGAGTTTGATGAGTTGTAACCTTAGGGCATGACTCTGATGTATATTTGTATTTATATAGTTTGTATTTTGTTTAGTCTTCCGCTGTTAGTTTAGTATTTGTTGTTTATTTTATTATGTTCTTCTGTGGTCTAGAGGTGTGATGTCACGTGACAGTAGTGTGACCCTACGGTCCATAGAGGACATATAGAGATCATTATGACTATGTTGCCCCGTTTTGGCCTGGCCAGCTAGGATCGGATTTCACGGGCATTACAGTTGGTATCAGAGCTTAGAGTTCGTTTGTCCTTTAGGGAGTACCTGTGGAGTCTTTAGGAGTATAAGCGACCATACTCTACTTGAGTGAGGATCATTTTGATTGAATGAGGTTGTGTTTTATTGATACCTTTGTGTTCGGTTGAGTTTTTATATATGTATAGATATATTATTTTGTTTGTGGTGAGGAAGTGCTTCTAGATATTATTGCATTATTATTATGTGTTTGTTTTGCCTTATTTAATATTTCTTGATGTAGCATATGATTTGAAAATATACAGTGTGGATAGTTACCTTTTGGAAAGAATGGTTGAAGTAGATCCTTGTGAGGATAGTTTGGTTGATGCCCACGTTATTTTGGGATTGTATTCCAGAGGGAATGAGGATTAGTTGCAATCATGTTGACGAACGTTGTTGAGAGATTTGATTTATTTTGTTGTTTATGATTGTTTAAGTATAATTGAAGCATGTAGCATTTGAGATTATAAGATGTTTGAATGAGCTTTATATCACTTTTGATATTACTGATTAAGTGTATATATTTTATTTTATTTTTGAATGGAAAATACTTGATGATTTTATGTTTTAAAAAAAAATTTAAAACTTGAAAGATAAGATTTTACTTTGTAAGCATAATGTTTTTAAAAACATTTGAGATTTGTTGCTTTGATCTTAAAGCATTAATTGTCATGTTATATGAAAATATGGGTATTTTTTTTTTTAAATAAACAAATTATATTTGAATTTATAAGATGGATGCAGCAGCGCATGATAAATGTTCTTCATGTGATCATGTTTATTGATAAGATATATGTAGCATACATAGGTTGATTTGATTGAAAAATTCTTTACATAAGGATTTTAGAATAAATATATTCTTAAGATGATTAAGCATAATGGTATAAATTGCTTATGTTATTGATAGGATGTTTGAGGGTGATTACATATCTTAATTCAAAGATATATGTTGTATTGCATGTGGAATTAATAATAAAGATAAATTGGATTTATATGATATGTTTATTGCATTCTTTAGAATGACTTGATTTAGTTGAAGAAAGATTAAAATTCTAAAAGAATAAAGTTTTGATTGCGTGTTGTAAGATTTGGCTGAGGTAGAGTTAAATCTATAAAGCATGCTAGTATATATATTTTTGGTAGAAAATATGAAAAAAGTATTCATTTTGCGTGTTATTGTTACTGTTCATGCCTTTTTCAGAGTTTTCCATTATGAATTTTCAAAAACTTTCTTTTGATGGTCTGTAGATAATTCGAATACGCTCGTTTTAATATATAGTATGCATCGTTTTGATATTTGGCTGGAAAGTTATGATTTTTCTCATAAAACTTATGTCGATTTTACTGATTACAATTTTCATTAAAATTGGTTATAAATTTAGAAAAAGTTTCTTCGGATGAACTGTAGACTTTATCTCTACAAAGATTTTGACATATTGTACATGTCGTTTGGATTAGCAGTTATTAAGATATGAATTTTTTATTGAGTTCGGTTGAATTTTAGTTATTGTTGGTTTCAGAAAAATCCTTCAGTCTTTTGGAAAAAACTTTCTTTTGATAGATTGTAGATTATTTAATTATGAGCATTTTGATATACTACATGTCTTTTTTGGATTAGTCAATAAAAAAATATGATTTTTCTCGTATACATTTAAAGTAATTTGATTATTTCAGCTTTTTCGCTAGAAACTGTCCGAAATTTTCAAAACTTTCTCTTAGATTGTGTGGAGTTCGCTAATGCGATCGTTTGGACATATAATTAGCTTTATTTGAAAATTTGGTTGGAGAGTTATGAATTTTTGAATATTATGCCACGTTTAAAATAAAATTGGTAATATGCATGTTAAAGCATCGTGGAGCTTGGAATATTATAACATCATTCCATTCACGACAATAATAATGTAGAACTCCGAATAGTGTCTAGTTTATTTATTTATAATAAATTTTATCACAACATAACATGATTTTGATTGTATAAAGTATTTAATAGTTATGTCATATAATTAAATAAATGTTGGGTTATATATTTGATAATATAGTTTGCAGAGGATAATAATTATCTCTCTTATAGTTTTATTTTTGTTTTGAATTATATTATATTTGCTTTATGGATGAGTAGATATTTTGATAATTGCGGATAATTGTTTAGATAACATGTTTCATGTTTTGTGTAGAAGCATGAGTAAAGTTTGATTAGTTAGCTTAACATATTGTTAATAGCAAATTGTATTGTTAATGATTCAGTTCAAACATGATTTGAGAACTTGATTTATTGAAAGAAATATGTTTATGCAATATTTTGAATATTGATGATTTTCATAGAAATTTAAGCATTGTATTTCGGTAGTTGGAATTTTTAGCGCCTACAAGCAAATTAGATATTTTGAAAGTATTTTAATCGCAAGAATGATATAATTAACTGAAAGCTCTTAATTTGTAATCCATTTTTGTATACATTAATCGAGCACCATACCCCTCGCTAATGTCAATATGGTCCCCCTTTAGTCACTGCGGATATCCAACAGTAGAGGGTTTTGGATCAGGGCCCACCCATGTGGTTTAGCCCAAAAGGCCTTGATCCAAAACCCTCTACTGCTGGATATCCGCAGTGACTAAAGGCGGACAATATTGACATTAGCGAGGGGTATGGTGCTCGACGCACCAGGATGAGCGAGGACGAAATCCCGGGGCGTTACAGTTGGTATCAGAGCCGACGACGGGTCGCCTATTGCAAGTGGGAAGTACGTTGGAAAGGCCCAGGGAGCGCCAGGTACGTGTCTCACTTGGCAGGGAACGTCGGAGATTTTGGGACTGTACTGAGTGTACTGCAGAGCCGAGGACGGCTCTATTTCTAAGGTGGTGAGATTGTAACACCCAGGAGTTGGTGTTAGTCTCACATTGCCAAGGAAGTGGTTGTATTGGTAGTATATAGAGCTTAACCATACTCTAACTAATGTCAAGCCCTTTTGGGGTAAACTACATGGGTGGGCCCTGATCCAAAATCCTCTATACTGTTGGATATCCGCAATGACTAAATAGGGACAATATTGACATTAGCGAGCGGTATGGTGCTCGACGCACCGGGATGAGCGAGGACGAAATCCCGAGGCGTTACATTAGTACTTTTAGAGTTACCAATGGTTGGTTTTAAAATAAGTGTTAAAACTTAAGGTTTCACTTTTCCCCAAAAACATAGTGTACATTGTGATGAAATATAATTTTTAATTAATAAAATGATCCTATGTGGCACTTTTAACTCCTTGGCAAATTTACCAAGGAGATAAAAAGTGTTTTGCTTGAAAAGTGTGTTAAAACCCACTATTAGCAAGAATTTTTTACTAAAAGTGATTTAAAACCTACCATTGAAAATGCTCTTATCCATTACTTTTGAACTCTCTCGATCTTAAACAACTTGAAACAACTTGTAGCCAGAGAGCTTAGCAATGGTAGCTCTCAATTTTCTGGTTTAAGCCGTTCTCTTCGCTTAAAATTTTAAGTCTCGATCTCTCGATCATGGAGACAAATGATGACAAGTCATTTTTTTTTTCTTTTCAATCATTTTTTATATTACTTTCAATGGATATCATGGCCATTGTTCAATTAAACAATTTTTTGGGGTAATAATCGTTGACCACCTACACAACCGAAGAATAATCTGCAAAACAACATTTATGTTGATATTGAACTGAATTGTTCATATTTAATTTCCTGGACAATACACAGACTGCCGACTGGCAGTCTGGTGATATGATCATCACAACCTAAAGTACTATGCAGGTTATTGGGTTCGACCAAAAAAAATATGTGAAGTTATTCAACAATTACCCAAATAGTATTGTTACCTTGTGACGTTCGAGGTAAACCTTCCACAAAATCCATGGTAATATGTTCCCACTTCCATTCAGCTTCTGGTAATGGATGCAATGGTCCCGCAGGTTTCTGATGTTCGGCCTTGACTTGTTGACAAGTGAAGCATTTAGAGACATAGTCTGCAATGTCATACTTCATCCCGTTCCACCAAAACGTGAGTTTCAGGTCCTTGTACATTTTCGTACTTCCAGGGTGTACTGTATACCTCGAGCGATAAGCTTCCTCTAAAATTTCATTCTTCAAGTTAGCAACATCAGGAACAACCAGTCGTTGTTGGAACCTTACACCACCATCTGTACCAATAGAGAAATCATAATTGCCTTTGTCTGGAACTTCGGCAATCCTGGGCTGCACCCAAGTATCTATTTTCGGCTCCTCAATAATCCTGGAAATTAGAGTGGGTTGTGCAATCATTGCCCCCAAGTATGCAGTATACTTCTCCGTAGTGGGATGTATATCAAAATCAAGCAGTGTATCAACCATAGTCCACCAACTAGTCATCATGAAAGCTATTGTGGTGTGGGATTTTCTGCTTAGTGCATCCGTTACTAGATTGGCCTTTCCCGGGTGATATTGAAGAGATAAATGATAATCTTTTATGAGCTCTAACCATCTTCTTTGTCTCATATTCAGATCTCTTTGTGAGAACAAATATTTCAAACTCTTGTGATCAGTAAATATCTCAAAACTCTCACCTATCAAGTAATGTCTCCACAATCGAAGAGCAAAAACAACCGCCGCCAATTCTAGATCATGTGTCGGGTAATTTTTCTCATGAGTTCTCAATTGTCGTGAGGCATAAGCTACCACTCGGTCACGCTACATTAAAACACATCCTAAACCCTAGTGTGATGCATCCGTATAAATCACATACCCAACTCTGCTTTCAGGAAGTATCAAAACTGGTGAAGTAGTTAACTTGGTCTTCAATTCACTGAAAGATCTCTGACATTGGTCAGTCCAAACAAATGAAATACCCTTGCGAGTCAGTTGTGTCATAGGAGCAGCAATACGAGAAAAATCTTTTATGAAACGCCGGTAATAACCTGCTAAACCCAAGAAGCTTCGTAACTGATTTAGGCGGTACCCAATTCAATACTGCATCCACTTTAGAGGGATCTACCGCTACACCTCCTTCAGATACTACATGCCCCAGAAATTTAAGCCAAAATTCACATTTCTCAAACTTAGCATACAACTGAAGTTCTTGAAGTGTTTGGAGTGTGATCCTTACATGGTCAACATGTTCCTCGCGAGTTCTTGAATAAACCAAAATATCATCTATGAAGACAATTATGAACTGATCTAAGAATCCTCTAAACACCGGGTTCATAAGATCCATGAAAAATGCAGGGGCATTTGTCAATCCAAACGGCATTACTAGATACTCATATGATGCATAACGTGTCACAAATGCAGCCTTAGGCACATCTGCTTCTCGAACCCTCAACTGATGATAACCTGATCTCAAGTCAATTTTAGAGAACCATTGTGCACCCTTGAGTTGGTCAAACAAATCATCAATACTAGGTAAAGGGTATCTGTTGCGAATTGTCACCTTGTTCAATTCTCTGTAGTCGACACATAGGCGAAGAGATCCGTCTTTCTTCTACCAAAGAGAACCGGTGCACCCCAAGGTGATGTACTTTGTCGAATAAAACCCTGCTCAAGAAGACCCTGAATCTGAACTTTCATTTCTCTAAGTTCTGTAGGTGCCATACGGTATGGAGCTCTAGCAATTGGAGCAACCCCTGGAATCAGCTCAATGCTAAACTCAACTTCTCGATTAGGAGGCAAACCTTTAATTTCACTAAACACATCAGCATACTCTGCCACAATGTCAATTGACACAATGTCAATTGGCGCAATATCATTCTTATCCATCTCAAGTTCTATATGAGCTAAATAAGTTTCGGCCAAAACATTCCCCTTTGCAGTCGCAATAACTATCGGTTGTTGTCCAGGAATATCCAGACGTAATGTCTTGGCAATACAATCTATGTTGCCATGGAAATCCTCCATAGATTCTAGCATATGCTTGGGTTGAATATCAAGCATGAGCATAAAAGCATGAGATATAAAAGAACGATCAGCTCCAGCATCAAATAATATTCTGGCGGGTTTGGAATTGACAGAAAAAATACCTTCTAGTAAAGTTCCACTAGCTTCTCCACCTCGAGACATTCCGGCATAGACATGACCTTGTGGAGGTTCAACCTGAGATGATGCATCTGCCATTACCATGTCTCCTTCCACTTGTTCAATAGAAAACATTTGACCATGTCGTTTATCTGGTGCACGATCAGCTGGTCCCTTCCATGATCCCTGAGATCCATATGATTTTTGCCCCGATATTTTCTGCTCATTCATTTTCTGTTCATACGGTTTGCCTTCTGATTTTCCCTGATCTATTTTCACCCAATTTCTTTTCGGAACTCTGCATTCAAAAGCTTTATGCCCGACCTTGCCACAAGTGAAATAATTCCCCAGAAATTTATTGCGCTTTATTCCATCTGTAGAGGCAGTAGAAGAGGAGCTACTGTTTTGCTTCTTATAGGGAGGTTGTGATGTTTCTGGTCGTGCATGTTGCACCTTTCGCCCTTTAGCATAATCATTTGGTCGACCGTGTTCCATAAAATCTTGTTCTAGCAAAGTAGCAAGATCTGATGCCTGCCTAACTGTAGGATAATTGTGGCCTTTAACCATCCTTCGCAACCCATCCCTCAAACCTTCTTCAAACTGTCTAGCTTTCTGGAATTCATCCATATTCATGAGAGTGGCAAAGTGTGCAAGTCTAGTAAACCGAGTTTCATACTCTAACACTGTCATTGTCCCTTGCTTCAAATTTATAAATTCTCTTGCCTTGGCTGCCCTCAAAGAATGAGGAAAGTACCGCAAATCAAAACGCCTACAAAAATCTTCCCAAGTAATATCATGCAGATTTTCAATCCTTATCACTGATTTCCACCAAATTGAAGCATCTCCCATCAAGCAAAGTGACGCAAGTCGCTGTTTCTGAACCTCGGTATAACCCATAGCATTAAACAAGTTCTGGATATCTTCCTTCCAATCCTCTACTACAGTAACATCAAATGAACCACTGAATCTAGGAGGTTTCATCTTCATAAAACCTTCTACCATTCTTATCCAAACTTCATTATCTTGCGCTGCCTGAAAGTCTATTGGAACTTCTGGGCCATTTTGTACTACATGATTAACTGGTGGCGCTGCATCCAAGTTAATAACTGGTGGTGCTTGAGGACCATCTCTACAGCCTCTAACGGATCAAGTCTCTGATTCGCATATTCTAACATTCTAGTAAGGTCTCCATCCCATGTAGGTACTTGCTCAGGAGCAGGAGGCCCCGAGGTACCCGCTTCTGACGTAGGATTCTCATTATTCACAACCCCAATGTCTGCTAAACGGACTGTCTTACGAGTTCGAGCTGCTCTATCTGAAGCAGACATTCTGAAATACGAAGATGATAATAAACAGATGTATACACAATTAAACATATACAAACACCACATCCATGAAGCAAAATAACATTAGAACGAATATATAACTAATCTTCCTCACTCATTTCTATCAGGTCACCCCTAACCTTAGACGAATTCTAAGACATAAACCTACAGCTCTGATACCAAATCTGTAACGCCCCAACTCCGTATATCCCAGTCAGCCGCTCTGGAACATAAGGAATTTTAGCGCCCATGCTACTTGACCAACCAGGCAAAAGCCCACCTGTCCAAGTAACACGTCAACAGGAAATAATACCATTGCAAAACTCTAGGAAGGGGGAACAAGTGGTTAAAACCCAAAACCTGGTATTTGTATTAAACATCAAACTGTATGTACAAAGAAAGGTTTTCTTACATAACCACATCACACATATATACATCTAGTTTTCAAAATATACAAACTCCATTATAACAACTAGAACAAAAGCTACGTACATCTATATATAACTCTGAAGTCTCAATACTCCTACGACTCTCTCGAAGCTACTGAGAATGATCTCCTGAAAAAGATGGTAAAGAACAAGGATGAGCTACAGCTCAGCAAATGAAATCCAACTCACTAAACTTATCACAAAGAATATAAATACATCAGTTTAAACCAAATTCACCTCAAACCAACAGATCATATCAGTCATTCCAATTTATTAATAGTGTCTTAATTTATCTTTATTTAGTTTGGGGAGTACGCCTGCATGTACTTATTACACTACAGGTACACACATGTAAGTTTCCCTCCATATGCAGATAGCTGGAGGTACAGTCTATACGGCCCCACACATGGTCACACTCCCATCACCCGCACGTGACTGGTACTGCCATTGTATAGACCCATGTGCTTAACACTTCCTCCCAAGCTTGTATAAATGTGTGTGAAAGCATCCACCACACGGCCGAAGCCCCCATTTCATAAATGTGTGTGACCTCAATCAACACACGACCGAAGTCCCAAATCGCATAAGAGCGCATAACCACACTTTACAATTCAAAACATATCCACTTTCGAGCTCACTCTAGCCTAGAAAGTAGCATAGGAAGAATTCCAACATTTATACTAAGAACAGTGTGTATATATACGCAATATCGACCAACTCAGATATTGAATAAAATACTCAAATAAGTTCAAAGTGAAGATTCTGATGACATATATTCCCAAAATTTACAAATATGCCAAATCGATAAAATGGAGCGAGACTCACAGAACAGGTCACAAAATTTGTGCAGGTCAGTACCTCATTCCAAGTATCAATATACTTATTTAAAACAGAACAAAAATGATCTCCTCATAGACCACACCAACGACATCAGACTTTTACCAACTATATGCGCAATTCAACATAATAATTTGTCAAGAAACATGCTTATCATATCTGTTCATTTCAGCAGTAACTAGTTTTTGAATTCTATTTAAAATGGCATACAATTTCAACATAAGCAAATCAACACAATTCAATAGAATATGCTTCTCATAACCTAGGTTCATGGCAGCAATGAAATAAACCAGAATTTGGATTTAAAAACACCTAATATGGTAGCCAAAATCAAATACAATCAATACTCAACAGAAACAAGCAATTTAACCAAAAGGAATTCGATTCAAACTAATATAAACCTACACCAAGAGGTAAGAAGAGGGAGTGAGACTTCACTTGCCTCAAGTGCTCGCAAAACCCCTATTCACAAACAATAATTCCAAGCTTTAACTTCTGATTTTCTGCCCACCCAAATCTCTATTTCCTTATCTCCCTTTCGCCAAGTTTCTCTAGTTCAGCTAGCAAAGCGAAGAGGGAACTGGTTCTTGTGATAATATGAACAGAACTATCTAAACTGGTACTCAAATAAAAGATCTAGTTGAAGTTGCTATTGTCTGATTGTAAAAGTTCTTAGTGGGCTTAAAACAATGGAAGCTTAAATCCCCAGCCCAACCATAAGCCATATGACAGAAATCTATACATCTGATATACACACACATATATATATATATAACAAGCCCAACAAATGCAAGGTTATATACCAAAAAAAAAATGAATGAATAAATAAATGCAGCAAAACCTATACTAAACATAGCAGAAAAATGAAAATGCGAGGCATTACACCCAATCAGATTGGGATCCAACTCTTCAATTAAGTAACTGATCGATTTCAGTTTTACTAATACCCAGTTCAATCCAACCCGTTAATTGCCAGCCGCCCCCTGTAGTGAGAGTTGATCATCAACACTATCATATTTAGTTGTGAAGGGTTTGCCTCTCCACATATATGGGAATGGGAGGTGTTGTGTCTAAAGGAAGGATGTTAATTGTTTTAGCTATGCCTATAATCTTTTGTACTTCAGTGCTTCCAGCAATTTCACTGCACTCCAAAATGGAATACGGGCAGTAAGAGCTCTCACCTTGACAAAATCAATATTTGAGTGGATTTACAAACGCTTTTTCACTTATTGCAAGACATAATTCCTCATGCGCGTTCTGAAATGAATCAAGGACATTCCATCCCACTCAATTGGCTGGCAATTTTGTGAAGCAAACTCTGCTACAGATCAGCTTGCTACACATGCAATTAAGAAGGCATCGACTTGGCCACCACTTAATGACTTATTGTCATCAACCATACTATCCAGCTAAAGTACTTAGCCGGTTACCATCGATATGTTCTTTTTTCTGGAAATCACACCCTAGCTACTACTTCTCTTTATATAGAGAATACAAAGCACATTACTTGCTCACAAAGTATACTTTCTCTCCAAGTTAGGTCAAATTCATGGTGGCTGCTGTAGCCCTTTTAGAAGCAGGAATACCTAATGAAAACCTAATTCTCTTTGGACCAAGACCTTCAGATAGATAGCTCATGGGCCCAAATCGGAGTACTGGATCATCATATAGAACCATTTTAAGATTGGGCTTCAAGTAAAGGCTTCGATGGATCTTAACAGGCCCAAGGCCAAGTCAATTACAAGTCAAAGCCCAAGATTATAATCAATAAGAGCCTAAGCCCAATTCAATTAGTAATAAGGCTTAGGCCCGTTACTACATTCAATATCAACATGGGCTTTATCAATATCAATCATGGGCTTTATCTATTTAAGTCCATTATATTCAATAAGGTTAATATGATAATTCTATATCCTTGTAGAGATTTCCATAACCTAATCCAACTATAACTCCAATATTTCTAAAACTCCTAATTCAATAACAATTTCAATATCTTTACAACTCATGTTCCTAATAGGACATGAGGTACATTATCTTGTCATTATATGGTCCAAATACATGGGACTACAAATACTACAATACATTAGGGATCGTTGGATCACATCCTAATCCCAATCAAACTCTACATTTGAACTACGTTATAAAAGGCTTGATTCCATCTCTCTTATGGATACGTAAGCAACTAGGAAGCAACTTAGTGCAATCATTATCAATCACCAAAACCCTATTCCTTCATCTTCTCCAATAACTTAGATTTTAACATTAGGGGTTTGTTCTTGATCTTACATCACTATCAATATCAAGAGTGATCTTTTATGGTCATATCAATATCAATCTCTCATGATCACATCAATTTCAATATCAAAAGTGATATCTCGTGATCACATCACTATCAATATCAAGAGTGATCTCTAATGATCACATCATTATCAAGAGTGATCTTTTACGATCACATCAATATCAATATCAAGAGTGATCTCTAATGATCGCATCAATATCAATATCAATCTCAATAGTGATCGAGAACCGATCACATCAATTTCAATATCAAGAGTGATCTCCAATGATCACATCAATATAATCTCAATAGTGATCGACAACCGGTCACATTAATTTTAATATTCAATATGTGATCTCTAATGATTATGTCTATATCAATACATGATTTACATATATCACACTCGTGTTTCAAGTCTACATGTGTCTGCAAACAAATCGCCTACAAATTTATCATCTTATAGTCATACTTGCGGGGGCAATGCTTTGCATCAACGTCTTGAATGCGGACTCCGAAGTTTTTGTTGTGGTTTCTTGGTCTCGGGGGTCGTGCCTTTTGTTTGGCATGGGACCCACCGGGTCATCATCTTTGTCCTGCTTGATGATGCTCGGACCGGCCCCTTGATCAACAACTACACTACCAACAATGCTACCACCATTTCCCGCGGCTTTGTTCCCATCCAGGACCCTGCCAGGAAGTTCTGTGCACAGGTTGCAACCTTGGCCGGCGGCTGTGGGGTCAGCAACACCCTTGTCAGACTTTTTTCCCTTCTGGCCATCCCCTTGCCCAGCGGCTATCTCCTTATCTGTGCCCCTACCTGGACCTTCTCCAGCGGCTGTCCCTTTGGCAACCTTCTCCCAGGCGGCTATGTGCTCTCGAGCGGCTGTTCCCTTGGCAGATTTATCTCGAGCGGCTGTTCCATCTCCAGCGGCTACAGTGCCAGCAATAACAGCGCCAGCTGGTACTTCACTCCGAGGGGTACCTGGGCCAGTGGCTATGCTGCTGCCAGGTCCCTCGTCAGACGACCTTGCGAGCAGCTGAGTACCTTGGCCAGCGGCTATGCTGCTGCCAGGTCCCTCGCCAGTTGAGTTTTTCTGCAGCTGGGTACCTTGGCCAGCAGCTGTTTGATCACCAGGCACCTCGCCAATTGAGTTTTTGTGCAGCTGGGCACCTTGGCCAGTGGCTGTCTGGTCACCAGGCACCTTGCCAGATGTGTTTTCGTGCAGCTGGGCACCTTGGCCAGCAGCTGTCTGGTCGATAGGCACCTTGCCAGGTATGTTTGTGTGCAGCTGGGTACCCTGGCCAGCGGCTGTGTTGCTGCCAGGATCCCTGCCAGGTGGTTTTGCTGGAAGGAAGGCGCCCTGGCCAGCGGCTGTGCTCCTGCCAGGGACCTTGTCCGACGGTCCTGCCCGCTGTTCGACACTCCGACCAGCAGCAGTGGCCTTGACAGGTTGTGCTGGCTGCGTCGTGTCGGTTGTCGGCATTCCTCCTCCACCGGCTGCGAGGTTTTGAGGTGCCTTGAGACTTGTATGTATCTCGTTTGCGCGTCGAGGCACCCATTGTCCATACATACTCTCTTCTTCGAACTCACATCCATTTCCATGATCATCGTCATTTTCAACATCCGTTTCGTCGTCACTTGACATCACGAATTTCCTTCGTAGTCGAATTTTTTTCCGCATTTTTTGTTCTTCACTTTCCCTCTTTCTTTGCTTTGTGTTTCCATTATATCTCGTTTTCAAGCCCATTTTCTTTTCAGCCGGATTTTCGTCACTCAAATTTTATTTCTTTCTACTCGGATTTTTGGTCGAACCCATTTCCGTTCTCATTTCTTGAGTTTAATCAATTTTTCTATAAATTTCTATCGCCTGTATCTTCGCTTAGTCGAATTCAATTTATTTTTCTATAAATTTTTGTCGCCTGTTTCTCGCTCAGCTCATGTTCAATTTATTTTCCTATAATTTCCAACCGCCTGTCTCTTCACTCAGATTGCGCTTATTTTTTCTTCTTTACCCAATGGGTTTCACCCATCGACTAAAGAGGGGGCGATGTATTGACCCCCTTTAACGGGCCCAAGCCCAAGTCAATTACAAGTCAAAGTCCAAGATTATAATCAATAAGAGCCCAAGCCCAATTCAATTAGTAATAAGGCTTAGGCCCGTTACTACATTCAATATCAATCATAGGCTTTATCAATATCAATCATGGGCTTTATCTATTTAAGTCCATTATATTCAATAACCTAATCCAACTACAACTCCAATATTTCCATAACCTAATCCAACTACAACTCCAATATTTCTACAACTCCTAATTCAATAATAATTTCAATATCTTTACAACTCATGTTCCTAATAGGATATGAGGTACATTATCTTGTCATTATATGGTCCAAATACATGGGACTACAAATACTACAATACATTAGGGATCGTTGGATCACATCCTAATCCCAATCAAACTCTATATTTGAACTACGTTATAAAAGGCTTGATTGCATCTCTCTTATGGATACGTAGGCAACTAAGAAGCAACTTAGTACAGCCATTATTAATCAC
Source organism: Aquilegia eximia (assembly GCA_023053565.1). NCBI lineage: Eukaryota > Viridiplantae > Streptophyta > Magnoliopsida > Ranunculales > Ranunculaceae > Aquilegia > Aquilegia eximia. The sequence continues at coordinate 25,884,567 of JALIGU010000001.1, forward strand.
CAAAACCCTATTCCTTCATCTTCTCCAATAACTTAGATCTTAACATTAGGGGTTTCTTCTTGATCTTACATCACGTTGGTGTGAAATCCGGTTGAAACAGACAAAAAGTCAACTCCACAGGACCAGTCCACGGGGTGCCCTCAACAACTCTATGGGTGCACATAACAATTCCTCTCCTTTGTGCAAATAACACACTTTTAATGGGTTTTCTTGGCTTTTGGCTGGCTTTAACACAATATTCGTATTTTGGCTCACGAAACATACACAAATGACAAGAATAATACACTAATCAATAGATATAATACAATAATATAAGCTAAGTGTTATGCAAACAAGGTGCTATTCGGGGGATAAATATACAATTTGAGGACTTATCAAATGCTCCCAAACAGCACTTTGCTTGTCCTCAAGCAAAGGTGAGAAGAACAGAAATAAGGACTCAAAAGAGAAATAGAAGTAGGGTGATTGCATTAACCATATGCATCAAGGCTTTAAAACCACAAGGGCTTCTCAGGTAGATGAGTTATAGTCTCTTGAGGGTTTTCCAGAGAAGATACCCACAAACTTACTACAATGACTAATCCAAGAATAGGAATTTCCACCATTTACCTCAGAAATGGTTATATCAAGGATAAGGATAAGTATTGCAAAACCGTTCATATGAGATAGCATACTACAAATGCATGAGTAAGATATGAAATATAAACCAAGCATAACGGTTTCAAATGCATTAAAGACAGGCATGTACCCATGCTACCACGGGTCTTAAGTTACCATTGGAAAGGTTGCCTTGACTTCTACCTCACAGTCATACACTCAGAAATAAAAGTCGCTCAAAGATGGTGTTTATCATTTTACCTCTATGTGAGGAAGGAAGGTGGACAATCATCTCACATATATCAATAAAAACGGACTGGTGTAATGGAATGAACTTAGTCTCAAAGAATGGAAAAATTAGCCTTGCTTGAGATGTCGGGTTTTCCACCTTAGCACCTTCTCAATTACAAAAGACAGTAATGGGTTATAACTTGGCTTAGGACAGGGCTAGAAATGGAAAAGGCTTTTGTGAAATATTTTTGGAACATTCGGGCCTCCAATACTTGTGATTTGTAATAACAGCACATGGAGAAATTTTTGGAATTTTTCTTTTGGGAATAAGTGTTTCTCATCTTCTTTTGGAAAAATTTCAATGAAGCTCTAGCCAATATTTGGGAATCCTCCTTTCTTTTTGGATTTGAAATGGTTTGGAAGATTCTGGCTTTTTTTTTTCTAAAATTCTTCAAACTTTTTGGTTTTCAATATTTGGTTCATCTCACTAGTCTGAAGATTTTCTATGTATTTATCATTTCTTCTTGAAACCACATAAACAATCATCCTCATGTTCCAAAAACAATGGGTAAAAGGACCTAAACATTCTAAGGGCATTTACTCCTAAAATGGAGTTGGGTAAGGATAATGTGTTCAAGAAAAAGGCTAAGTAACAAGAAAGGCTCAGAATGGTCAACCTAAAGGATAATGTATCATCAGGGTAGGCTAAGGTAAACAACGTTTATCTAAATGTCTTTGTATCATATCTAAGTACTGATATGGTGGTCACATCTTGAATAAGCTACAAGACCCAAGTTTATATTACACCCACTTGATGTCATCTCAAGGCTAACTATAAAAATGAATATGAGACTAAAAACAGACAAAACTGAGAGGTTTAGTCTTTTGACTCTAGATTGATGTAATATCTCTCCAAGAAAAGGACGGGGTTCAAAAGCTCACTAGGTTAAGTCTCCACACTTATTCCTCAATTTCTCAAGGTGTAGTTGTATTTGCACATGTAATCTGTAATAAATGCAGATGAATGCCATGCTTATGCTCATGCAAATGTAGTATAAAACTCAACTACTTGGTGAAGAAATAAATGTCCTTAAACTTGAAAAGTAGAGAATTCAACCATTATATTCATCATTGATGGTGTACTTATCCTATTTGAAAAAATCTTTGTAACAAAGATTGTTTTGGATCTTTCAAAAATTTTGAATTTTTACAAAAGAAGTTTGAAAATAATTTGCAAAAAGAATTGTAATACTTCCCGACCCCCAAACAAAAAGATTGCCTTGTCCTCAAGGCTCATACTATGCATAGGAGAGAGAGTAAGAAAGATATTACCATGAATGTACTAAAAATTCAAACCGCTTTATAAATTCCTACCAAACAAAATTATCTCCACATATATAGAGATTACAAGAAATTCCATACTAAGACACAACTGAAATAAAGGACTGACTCAACAGAAAGTGAAATCCTACTTTACACTCTTGGTTTCAAAACAACTTCTATTGGCAAACCATCCAATCTATCGCGCCAAAGAGTTAATGCCTCTTTAATTACATTACAAGGCCCCTCACCATGATCCATAAAATTATCATTCCTATGCATATCTGGATACTCTACATATACAGTGTTAGGCACCCAAGTGAATAGGCGACTTCTCCTGATAAAATGATGTGTAGGATCCATAGGGATAAGGTGAGTCCAATCATTGTACCTGTTCCTCCAGTCAGGATAGGTACGAAGGGTGATTTTACTTATACAGTAGGGAGAATTAGCTGACCAGTTTGGAAAACATTCCGAATACTATCCACAATCCATCAAGATATGTCAAGAGCACGAAAATCATTAACAATGCCATAGACAACATGCATAGTAACATCATTCCGCATAACCCATAAGGCGGCGGTAGCCACATTAGCAGAAAGGCAAGTAGTAGGTGCAACATTAGCATAATTCTCAGGATAGAAGGAAAAGGTGCAAGGTCCAAAGTGATCTGGGTAATTATCCAAAATATCAACTTGATTGGAAAGGAGGTAATCAGGATGTGGCAAGATAGGTCTCAATTGAAGAGGAATACCCAAGGCTCGGGTAATGGTAAAAGAATTAAACATGACAGGAAACTCATGCATAACAACCTTGAAACCATCAAAAGGCATAGCTACGTCAAAGGGCAACGTACGGTAAAAATCTCTTACCATAGAAGGGGAATACACAACAGTAGAATCATAAAGAAAACCTTCCCAACCTTTGTCGAAAATCTCATCCCGAAAATAAGCTCCATAAGGACTATCCATAATTCCTGAAAAATCCATCTCGGGGATGATATCCTTGCCATCGGGCATCCACAACCCATTCTGAACATTAGCCATTGCAAAAAGAAGGAAGAAAACAACAAAAACCAGCACGAAAACCGAGAAAAAAATCACACAAAACGAGCTCAGAAAACTGCTGTCAGGTTCAAACTCGACTCGAGATTGAAATGGCCTATAAGGAACTCGACTCGAGTTCAGGCCCAGATCAGAAAATAAAAAAGTTTAAAACATTTTCTGATTTTTGAGTGACGGTCCTCTAAACATGGTGTGGTATATATAGGCTAGAAATAAAGAGTTTAAGCCCTAGTAGGACTCCAGAAATTGCCTAAAACCTTAGGGTTTCCAAAAATCAAACCCTAACCTCCTTTCTATTTAAAATATTTGGACTAAGGTCCCTAGGACCAAAAATTTTCAAAATTACTCCAAAAGTCCAGAATTTTGCAATAAAGCCCAAGAATGGCTAAGAATTTTCAGAAAAAGGACAAGGTTTGCAAAAATTTAAAAATTCAACGATTTTCATTAATATTTGAAAATAAAGTACAATGATTGAAAATTTAATACCAGAGTGCAATAACTAAAACAAAACCAAAAACAAAATACATAAAATTTTACAATGGCTAATAAACAGAAATAAAATCAACCAGGTCGTCGACGTGGTTGCCCCTGGCCTTCGTCGAAGCGACGCTGCAAGTCCTCGACTGCAGTCATAATCTTGCCCATACCCCTCCAGAGAAGCTGGAACCGCTACTCATTGGTATGGAGCTGAAAGAACACCCGCTGGTCGCCGGGCCTGTATTGGATGGGCACCTCCTCCTGAGGGTCCCACAAGAACTGTCTGCAGGCAGATAATCCTGGGTTGGAGACTGAGCCGAACGACCGACTCCGGAGAAAGGGCAGGCAGAAGAGGCGCTTCCCAGTATCGCAGAATACCCATCACCAGGCTTGGAAGGGGCGCTGATGTGGCTCAAGCCCCCGTGATGGTGGCAAAAAGACGGCAGACCATGCAGTAGCCGTGGAGGTCCTCCTGAAGCAGGCGGAGGATATGAATTCCCTCCGAGAATAGCTCGCTCGTCCTCGTCGTCCCAAGGACATTAGTGGTTTGCCAGTGTGCCACCAAGCGCAGCCTCCTGCTAGAAAGGTGAGCTATACCGGTGAGCTATACCGGTGAAGTACCCGGTCATCGATGAGGACGACCTCGATGATGTCCGCTGTCACCAGAGCAGCCTCCTGCTGCAGGGGAGCCTCATTAAGCTCGAGCGCCATGACTATGGAGACCGTCTCAAGCGTGAGTAGGAAACGATGGGCTGGATCCCAGTTAATATACACGCCGTCATCGGCCAACTCCATTGACTCATAAAAATGACGAACCATTTGAGGATCAAATGGCTCGTAATCAGAGCCAAGGAGTACATCCCAGCCTCGGGCATGAATACGCTCTACAAAGGTGCTTCCTATGCGATTAACGTCGAAAAGACGAGATTAATCGCGCTCTCGGATAATCACTCTCTCTCTTCTTCTAGGAGGCATGATTTGAGGGGGTTTTGGTATAGAAATGAAGAGAATGATGAGAGGAACAAAACCCCAAAAAATTATCGAATTTGGTCAATAATTGAGAGAGATACAAAGAGAGAGAAACGAGATCTAAGTCGAAACTCGAGTCGAGTTCTAAATGTACTGTATGGAACTCGAGTCGAGTTCTGGAAGAGATGAAGACTCTGTTGATTGGGTTTGACCCACATTGACTTGGTTTTGACTTTGGATTTCGAAAATGACTTATGACTTTCTAGAAGTACCCGGGGGTATATATAGAGAAGTAACTTCCCCTAGACGCTTCCCCCACTACTGAAATTAGTGGAAATGACGGTTTTACCCCTGGAAAGCGTAAAGGCACGAAATAATTCAAATTTAATTTTGAAAATCCGCGATAATGTATAAATATATTCTCGTGAATATAAGTACCATTAAGATGTCAAACTAAAATCCAAAAGTCACGCAATAATTATTAACTATTTAACTAAACAACCTCAACAGAGAGTGGTGGGCTATGCCCACCCCCAAACAGAACTAGCACAAGGATCCGAAAGAAATAGTTATTAGCCAATAACCACTAAACCCGACAACTAATAAGAAGCACTAAAGCACGATCGGGCTTAGAAGATATACAGGGCTGCCTCCCAGGAGCGCTAAGTTTAACGTCTTCAACCAGACAGGTGGACAACTAGGATTCCCTCCCTAGATAAACGCTACTTTAAATAAATATACAGGAGAGACAAAACTCTAGAATGGAATGCGCGAAATCCTGACGTCTAATATACAACACAAGTCTTATAAAGTCATATATCCTAGACTTAAAAGAAGATGGAAAATGACTTCCACACCCCCAAATAGAGCGGGAAACAAGTCTGTTTGGTGATGACGCTTAAGAGAAAAGCGTGCACTAGATCAATTATACTCAGCCAGTAAGAGTTTGTGGACTATGGTCCCGACACTTTCAACCACACCTCTCAAAAAGAGACAACAGAATAGAGTAAGAGAGGGTCCAGATACCAGCAGGTCAAAGGTCAGTCTAAATAAGTAGGGTCCTCTAACAGGGTTTCCTCAACTTCAGGGGACCTTAATTCATGGAAATGCTTAAGACGTTGACCATTGACTTTGAAATTCAGAGTTGTCTGCAGGGTTTAAATATGTGATAGCACCAAAGGGCGTCACTGCAAACACAACAAAGGGACCCGACCAACGAGACTGTAGTTTACCAGCAAATAAATGCAACCTAGAGTTATATAGTAAAACTTTGTCCCCTATTTGAAAATCTCTACGTAAGATCTAACGATCATGTAGTTTTTTCATATTAGCTTTATAGGACTTAGAAAGATCATAAGCCTTATTCCGAAGTTCCTCAAGCTCAGAAAGCTGGAGTTTTCTCTTCTTACCTGCCTGGTCGAGATTAAAGTTGAGCTTTGTCATTGCCCAGAAGGCTCGGTGCTCAAGCTCTACAGGTAGGTGAGATGGTTTTCCAAAAACAAGATGAAATGGAGACATGCCTATGGGAGTTTTGAAAGCAGTACGATAGGCCCATAATGCATCACTGACTCTACAAGACCAATCAACCTTTCAAGGTCAATTGTTTTTTGTAAAATGTTTTTAATCTCTCTATTCGACACATCAGCTTGGCCATTAGTTTGTGGATGGTACGCAAGGGCCACTTTGTGAGTAACTCCATACTTTTGGACATGTTTTTGAAAAGCTTTATTGCAGAAATGGCTCCCCCCATCACTAATGATCGCACGGGGAGCGCCAAATCGGGCAAATATTTACACCTTTAGAAAATTTACTACAGTTTCTTGGTTGTTGTGCTTTATGGGAATGGCTTCGTTCCATTTAGAAACATAGTCGACTGCAACCAAAATGTACAAAAAACCATGACAACCAGGAAAAAGATCCATAAAATGGATGCCCCATACATCAAACACTTCCACTGGAAGAATTGGCTGTAAGGGCATCATGTGACACCTAGTGATTTTTCCTAGTTGTTGATAACGAGTGCACACAGTACAATGCATGTGAGCGTCCTTAAAAAGACTTGGCCAATAAAAACCCCACTGCAATACTTTAGGAACTGTCTTTTTGGAATTAAAATGTCCACCACAAGCATGCTCATGGCAGAACTTAAGGACCTCTTGTTGCTCTCAAGCAGGGATACAACCACGAATGATCTGGTCAGCACAGTACTTAAAAAGGTAAGGGTCATCCCAGAAATAATGCTTGGCATTAGCAAGGAATTTGGATCTATCAAGCTTGTTCCAATCACTTGGAAACTTGTTGCTAGCCAAGTAATTAACTATATCTGCGAACCATGGAGCATTCGATATTGCAAAAAGAACTCATCAGGAAACTTCTCAGAAATGACACTATAATCCTCAAGATGGTCGAGTCTAGACAAGTGGTCGGCTACTACATTTTCGGTCCCTTTTTTATCTCTAATTTCAAGGTCAAACTCTTGAAACAACAAAATCCAACGAATAAGACGCTGTTTAGTTTCCTTTTTGGAGAGAAGAAATCTAATAGCAGCATGATCCGTGAAAATAACAGTACGGGTACCTAAAAGGTAGGAACAAAACTTATCAAAAGCATATACTATGGCTAACAATTCTTCTTCGTCGTGGTATAATTACGTTGAGCATCATTGAGAGTCTTGCTAGCATAATATATGACATAGGGTTTACCATCTAGACATTGACCTAAAACAGCTCCAACAGCAAAGTCTGATGCATCACACATCAGCTCAAAGGGTTTACTCCAATCAGGTGGCCTAATGATGGGTGCAGTCGTGAGGGCGGTCTTAAGTTTTTCAAAGGCGCTCTTGCATTCTTTTGTGAAATCAAAAGGTGTATCCTTAAGTAATAAATTAGTTAAGGGGCGAGATATCTTTGAAAAATCTTGGATAAAGCGTCGATAGAATCCTGCATGGCCCAGAAAAAGCTCGAATATCCCTAATAGACTTAGGAATAGGCAAGGATGAAATAAGATCTACTTTAGCTTTATCAACCTGGATACCCTCAGGAGAGACGACGTGACCCAGAACTATCCCCTTCCTAACCATAAAATGGCACTTTTCCCAGTTAAGTACCAAATTCTTCTCAATGCAACGTTTAAAAACCAAGGAAAGATGATTAAGACACCCTTCAAAAGATGAACCATATATGGAGAAGTCATCCATAAACACCTCCATAAATCGTTCTACCATATCACTAAAGATGTGTAACATACACCTCTGGAAGGTAGCAGGTGCATTACACAGACCGAAAGGAATACGGGAATAAGCGAAAGTGCCGAAAGGACAAGTAAATGTTGTCTTCTCTTGATCTTCAGGGGCGATAGAAATTTGGTTATAACTAGAGTAACCATCTAAGAAACAATAGAAGGAATGACCAGCTAGGCGTTCCAACATTTGGTCTATGAAGGGAGAGGAAAGTGGTCTTTCCGGGCAACTGTATTAAGCTTTCTATAGTCGATACAAATACGCCACTTGTTTGGAACTCTAGTAGCGACTTGTTCGTTCTTGTCATTGGTAATTACAGTCATGCCGGCCTTCTTAGGAACCACATGAATATGACTAACCCATGGACTATTCAAAATGGGATAAATCACACCTGCATCCAGAAGTTTCAGAATCTCTGCTCGGACAACTTGTTTCATCGCAGGGTAAAGACGTCTCTGAGGTTCACGAGAAGTTTTAGCATCGTCCTGAAGATAAATACGATGAGAACAGGCAGAAGGGTTAATGCCTTTAATGTCGTGGATAGACCAGGCAATAGCAAAACAATGTTCTAAGATAACTTTTAAAATTTTACTCTCCTGCTCGGTAGTAAGAGATGAAGAAATAATAACAGGATGACTACCGTCTGAATCAAGATGAGCATATTTCAGCTCAGGAGGAAAATGACTCAGAGTAACAGGAGGTGGAGTGATGGTCTCTACTTGGGTCTCAGAATCTATGCTACAAAGCGAATCAAGGGCCTCAGGGTCTTTAGGTTCAAAGATAGGCACAATATCAAGAAGACCATTGGTTTGGGCAATAGATTGGTCAATGTCAAAGCCTACATTGCGCATGGCAAGACAGTGTACAACCGGATCTTCAGAGTAATAACTATGTACCATCTCATAAGATAATGAGTCTAGAAGGCACACATCTTCAGATAAGGAAAGATCAGGGGGTTGTTGGCCAAGGTTAAATATATTAACTTCAACAGTCATAGAGCCAAAAGTGAGAACCATGAAACCGTTCCGGTAGTTTATGAGAGCATTAGAGGTGGCCAAAAATGGACGGCCAAGGATGATGGGTACCGAGTCATCGGCAGTAGTTTCAATATCCAACACCACAAAGTCAACGGGATAGTAGAAGTCAGACACTTTTACTAACAGGTCCTCAACTATTCCTCTAGGTACTTTCAATGATCTGTTGACCAGTTGTAATGACATTTTCATAGGTTTCATGTTTGTTAGACTCAGGCTGAGGTACAAGGAGTAAGGTAAAAGGTTAACACTCGCTCCTAAGTCTAGCAAAGCTTTTCCTATGAATTTATCACCAACCTTGCAGGGTATGGTCGGTTTTCCAGGGTCCTTATATTTTACCACGCCCTTATGTTAGACAAGTGCAGAGAATTCTTCTGCCACAAACGCCTTTTTAGGCACCTTTGTTTTTCTCTTGGCGGTACACAAGTCTTTCAAAACCTTAGCATAGGAAGGTATTTGTTTAATAGCCGTGAAGAAGGGTATATTAATATATTTATGTTTGAATACATCAAGTACTTCCTCTGCTTGGAATTCCTTTAGAGACCTTGTGAGTCTCTGGGGGTAGGTACAGGAGGGTTGTAAGTTCGTGGAGGGTCCACAATCTGACGGGCAGGCTTCTTCGGCTTAGAGGTGGTCGCCTCATTAGCCGGAGCTTTAGGTGGGGCAACAGGTGCAGAGGTAACCGAGGTCACAATGTTGGGACTCGGTGTATAATTAATTTGATTATCTATCTATTTTCCTAACCTAAGGGTGGAAACCGATTTTACTTCAGCAAGCGGTATAAACGGATCTGCAGTATCCGTCACCAAGGCAACTTCCTTGCCTTTGGGATTCGGGATGGACTATCCCGAAAATCTACCATTTTCATCAAGTTTTTGTTCAATCATTTGGATGGCTTGGGCATTTGATTCAATAAGCGCCTGGGTCTGTTGAATGAAACGGGCAAGCACATCCTCAAGGGAGGTCTTAGGTTGGGCAGATTGATTAGTTGGCACATGGTCCCTGGAACCACTCATGTAATGAGTGTTGTTCGAGTAAGGGGGGATCGGTGCCCTGTTCCGATTATCAGTGTTACCAACATATGTGGCATTGCTACGTTGCCCATAAGAGTTATTAAAACCAGGTGGAGCCGCATAATTATTATTGGAATAAGAAAGCTTGGAGCGGTCCATGTATGGGTACGTGGCATTGCCCTTAATAAAGTATGTCATCCCGGCGTAGTTAAACGCACAGGCTTCCTCAGTTTCTGGTGAATTATTAAGGAGAGGGCAAAATTCAGCAGTATGGGTCTGGTCATGACAAACATCACATGCGAGAGTGGAGGCAATCATAACAGTTGATGGGGACTTTAAGGACACCTCAAGTGCTCCTACTTTTTTTACTAAACCATGAAGTAAACTTTTAAGCTCAGAGACAGGTTTGACATCATATAGACCTCTAGGTTTATCAATTAAGTCTGTGGTAGTGTTTCTCGTGGTATGTCTAGGTAAGTCCCATTGTTGGCTATTAGTGGCAATCTTTTCAAGGAAAGCCAAAGCCTTGCCTGTAGAATAATCAAGGAAATCTCACCGCTCATGCTTTCAACCGTGTTTCTAGTCATAGTATTAAGGCCTCTATATAGAATCCTAACCTTTTCAGTTTCATCGACTATATGGTGTGGCCACCGAAAAAATAGGTCTTGAAACCTTTCCCATGCATCAAAGAATACCTCGCCCTATTTTTGCCTGAAACTTCTTATGGCATCAACTATGTCATTACTTCTGGTAATAGGAAAGAATTTGGTAAAAAACGTTTTACTTAGTTGAGCCCAAGTGGCAATAGAATTGGAAGGAAGGCCATGTAACTAGTGAGATGCTCTATCCTTAAGAGAAAAGGGGAACAATCTCAAGCTAACTTCCTCCTCAGACAAATGTTTCTCTTAAAAGTACTAAGAACGGTCAGAAACTTATTGAGGTGCTGATATGGATCTTCCCGTAGAAGTCCATGGAATTTAGGCAACATGCCGACAATCTGTGGGCAAATGCCATAGCTATCTGCAGTTGTCTCGGGTAAGACTATTCAAGTAGGTGGCCCAGTGGCCAAAAGTGAAAAGTAATCCTGAAGGGTAGCTGATTGAGCCATAGGGGTAGGTCTTACTTCAGAAAGTGAAGTTGAGTCGTTGAACTCTTCTTCAGAAGGTATAGAGGTTGAGTCGTTAAACTCTTCCTCAAGAGAAGGAATGAGGTCCATGATTGTGCTCTTTGTGTAGATTGGAGTTGGTTTGGACAAGATTTTACCTGATCTAAGATGCGTGCAACATGCGCATTACAAATGCCACAAAAGTCCTAACCATTCAAAAGCATCTAACAAGGGGCTCGAAAACCGACTCAATTAAGTGTTCACCCAAGTCAATGAGTTCTTTCCAAGCTTCGTGTGTGAATTCTTCCTATATTTCGAGAGTCAAACAACGAATAACCAGTGTGGGAGGTTTTCCGTGCCTAAACACGTTCCTTAATTAAATAACCACAGTGATTCCACAGATGTAATCTGTAGGGGTTCCAGACCCAATTCCTAACTTGTGCTCCAAGCAAAGAATGGTTCACGCAGTACTAGTTGAAATATCTGCTCAAGGTCTCAAATGAACATCCTGATAGCATGGCTTTAGTTCGTTCAATTTTAAAGCTTAGTATATTGCAATCAATTGATATTAGGTTTCTCTTATAGGCCAGGTCCACCTTGCAGTCCCGGTTTAACAAGTAAAAACAGAATTCAATTCAAGCAACAATCAAGGTCATCCTAATCATTACAGAAACTCCTCTTGCAGGGGATTTGAGGAGGGTTAGGAGAGTGCTTACCTCCCACTTTGTGCTAAAAAAAAATGTCAAACAAGCGCACAAAAGTGGGGAGAAGACAAGTTGAGGTCGACTAAGGGGAAACCGCTCCTTGGGTTTCAATCGTCCTTAGGAGTCGTTCCTTAGTAGACTCAAGGCTAGCTCCACAACCTTGCTCTACTATCTGCCGCAAACACACAATAAAATAAATCCTAACAACACCTACTTTAAAAATATTAAAACCGCGACCCTTTCGTGGATCGAATAATTAAATATCTTACAAGTCTTTAAAAATGCTAAAATCAATAGACTACTTAGTTCACCTCACAATCAGTCAACAGGAAAAAAATTAGCTAAAAAGGAGTTCTGGAACACTCTGGAAAAATCACGCAAAACGAGGCAAATTCCCTGCCTGGAACTCGACTCGAGATTGTTACAGGCCAAACTGAACTCGACTCGAGTTCGGGTCCAGTACCAACCAGTAACTTTCAGGAAAATTTCCTGAACGCGCACTTTTCTTAAAAATTTGATCTTTACTCCATTTTTCGAGCTTTTTTCAATCCGTCTTCGCTGCAAGATCAATAAGAGGACTAAGTAACAAGACAATTAAAAAAAATAATAAAAAGAATTAGAAATAGAAGGGTGGGAGGGATATAAGTGGGATGATGTCCCGAAACAACTATCAAAAGATTATATTTTTATTGAATTTTCCTTCTTGTGCCTGTATAAATTGGTTATCAAAGCAGACAAGTAACAAGCAAGGGTCGTACCCACCTCAGAGAGGGGAGATCTTAGCTCAAACACAATAGAAAACAATGGTTAAAGAACATCAAGGGAATCAATAATAAGATTGGAGATTGATTCTACTTCCTACAGGCAATAATAAATAGTAAACCCTAACTTAAGAATATGGTAGAGATGAAAAGAAGATATATGATGACAAAGGGGGAGGAATTGGTATCCAAAAACTAAATCATGCAAACATAACATGTTGTTCTTTCATGTTTAATCTATAACAATTAATTAGTCACCTCTCGGTTATTCCAACTAATCATTAATACCTATAATAACTAAGTAGTCAACTCTCAGCTATTCAACCTAATTAAAACGGGATTCTCTTATGCATGCTATTGAATATGTCTCATTAATTAAACCGTCACCTCTCAGCTATTCAATCTAATTAACTTAACATATTATTCATAACTAAATCATCACCTCTCAGTTATTTGATTTAATCACAAAAGGGTTCTAATAAAAGATATATATTGCAAACATGTAATAATCACCTCTCAGCGATTTCACTACACATCTACAATAAATATAAATACTACCATTAAAGCTAGGTCTCCCTAAACCCTAACAACAATATTTTAACATCATGGATAACAATAACATGCAAATAATCATACTTACCTCATATCGCGAATTAGAAGTAAATAAGCATTAAGAACTTTCAATCACAATGAACAATAAGAACAAACATGGTGCTTTTGCATCATCTAGAATGCTTCCACCATCCCCCTAAGGAGATTTAGCTACTCATCCTTGATCATAAAACCAAATAATAAATAAATAAAACACAACACATCATAATGGAGAAAATTAATGGAATTGATATTGAATATTGAATTTGATACAATGAAGAAGAAGATGAACTTTTCTTCAATGAAAGTTGATCTCAAAGAATAACTAAAAGATACCTAAACCCTAGCTACTACTTCTCTTATATAAAAAATACAAAGTAGAATACTTGCATGCAAAGACTTCCAAACTAGGTCAAATTCGTGGTTGTTGTTGTTGGTCTTCTAGAGGCATTAGGTTTTTAGCAAAACCTAATTCTCTTGGGTTTAAGTTATAGTTGGGACCAAGACCTTCAGTTTATAGCTCATGGGCCCAAACCAGACTTCTGGATCTTCTTGTGGAGTCTTTTTAAGTTTGGACTTAAATAAGGCCTAAAATAGAAATTCTGACTTGTGGGCTCCAATAGGACCCGGTTTGGGCTGAGATTCGGACCGCCCCACTGACATAAAGTCAAGTCAACTAGTCTGACCGTGGGGTGCCCTCAACAGATCTTGTGGGTGCAAATATCGATTCTCCCTCCCATGTGCAAATAAAACCTTTTTGCTTGCTTTTCTTGACTTTTCGCGGGTTTTTACATAATATTCGCATTTCGGCTCATAAAACCTACACAATGGACAAGAAAACACTAATCAATAGATATAACACAATAATATAAGCTAAGTGCTAGACAAACAAGGTGTTATTCGGGGGATAAATATACACTTATGAGGACTGATCAGTCATTATTCCTACAACGGAGTTGGGTAAGGATGATGGGCTAAAGAAAAAGCCTAAGTAACAAGAGAGGATCAGAATGGTCAACCTAAGGGATAAAGCATCATTACGGTAGGCTAAGGTAAACCGGGCTTAACTAAGTGTCTTTGTATCATTTCTAAGTACTGATATGGTGATCACATCTTGAATAAGCTACAAGACCCAAGTTTATATTACACCCACTTGATGTCATCTCAAGGCTAACTGAAAAATGAATATGAGACTAAAACAAACAAAACTGAGAGGTTGAGTCTTTTGACTCCAGATGTACGTAATAACTCTCCAAGAAAAGGACGACTTTCAAAAGTTTACTGGGTTGAGTCTCCACACTTATTCCTCAAGATTCTCAAGGTGTAATTGCATGTGCACATGTATTTGTCACAAATGCAACTGAATGTCATGTTTATGCTAATGCAAATGCAGTATGAGACTCAACTACTTGGTGAAGCAATAAATGTCCTTTAACTTAAAAAGATGGAATTAATTCATTATACTCATCATTGATGGTGTACTTATCTTAACTTTGAAAAAGTTTTATAACAATGAATTTTTAGATTTTTTTTAAATTTTTGAATTTTTATACAAGTATGGAAAAAGAAGTTTGAAAATCTTTTGTAAAAAGGTTGTAATATTCCCCTCCCCCCCCCCCCCCCCCCCCCCCTCCAATTTGTTTGCCTTATCCTCAAGACTCATACTAAGCAAAGGAATGAGAGATAAGCAAGATATTATCATGAATGTACTAAAAATTCAAACCGCTTTATGCTAAACAAAATTATCCCCAAATAGAGATTAAATAGAATTCCATACTAAGACACAACTGAAATAAAATACCGACTCAACAACATAAAAGGAAATCCTATCTTAAGCTCTCTGTTGCCAAACAACACTTGATGGGAGGCCATCCAAGTCATCACGCCACTTGATGATCGCACACATCATCTCACCCCATTTACCTTCTCCAATCGCCACAAACCCATCATCTCTGTGTAAAGCAGGGTAAGTCTCATAATTAGAATCAGCCACGCAAGTGAATTGGCAGCTTCTCCTAATATACCGATGAGTTGGATCCATAGATGGTAGGCTGGTTCAATCAGTATACTTAGCCCACCACTCAGGAAAACTGAAAAGGATAATCTTACAAATAGCAGTAGAGAACAACAGCTTATCCTGCCTCATAATGAACACATTACGGATACCATCTAGAATCATAGTAAAGATGTTAAGTGCATTATAACCTTGAACTATACCATATACTGCATGCATAGTAGACTCATTAGCATACTCCAACTTCTCATAACCCAACAAATTCCTCATAACCCATAAAGCAGCAGTAGCAACATTATCAGGAAAATAGATAGTCGGTGTACCAGGTAACTGAGGTGGGTACAGGAAAAATATGCAAGACCCAAAATTGTCAAGGTAATTCTCAATGACATCAATCTCATTGTCATTGGGGTACTGCCAATACGGTGTTACAGGACTGGAGACATAAGGGTTACCGAAGACAAGGGAGATGGCAATAGCATTAAAAACGACCAAAGATTCATGCATGTAAACCTGGAAACCATCAAAGGGTAGAGTATCTCCAAAGGGTAACATGAGGTAGAAGTCTCTTACCATACAAGGTGAGTAATCAGTAGTAGGATCATACAGAAAACTTCCCCAACCCTTGCTAAAAATTTCATCCCGAAGAGAGGCTCCATAAGGACGATTCATAATACCAGAAAAATCCATCTCAGGAACAATATCCATACCACTTGGGACCCACAACTTCTGGACGTCAACCATTAAAAAATGAGGAAGAAAACACAAAAACCTGCAAACAAATCGAGAAAACATCACAGAAACCAAGGCAGAAAAACCTTGGCAGACTCGAACTTGACTCGAGATCAGATAGGTCTTCTAGGAACTCGACTCGAGATTGAGCATTTCCTAGAAAATAAAAAAATTTCTTAAAAGTTACGAGACTCCTTTGTTGGTTTTGGTATTTATAGGCAAAATAAAAGAGTTCAAATCAAATTAGGACTTAAAATATTGCCAATATCTTCTAGGGTTTTCAGAAATCAAAACCCTAATCCTTTTTTCTTAAAAATATATGGACTTAGGTCCCTAAGGCCAGAAAATTTTAAAAATAACTCCAGAAGTCCAGATGTGTCCAATAAAGCCCATATATGACTGAAAATTCCAGAAAATGACAACAAGTTTGGAAATTATAATTTCACCTATTTCATAAAATATTTATAATCAAGTATATGGAATGATATTTATTACATTTGAGAGCAAAGGACTAAAAACAAAAATAAAAACAAATACAAGGAAATATAAAAAAAACAACAGTGGCTGACGACTCTCTCAACCACGTCGACAACGAGGCTGCCCCTAACCTTCGTCCAATCGACGCTGGATATCCTCAACTGCGTCCAAAATCTCTCCCATACCCCTCCAGATGATATGAAAACGCTCCTCGTTGGTGTGAACCTGATCGAATGCCCGTTGATCGTCGGGCCTATAGTGAACTAGTGGCTCCTCCTGTGGGTCCCATAACTACTGGCGACAGGCAGACAACCCAGGGTTGGAGACCTCGAGACGGACAAATGACTCCAAAGACAGGGCAGCAGGAAGAGGCGTCTCCCAGTGGCGTAGAATATTCATCACCAGGCTAGCAAGGGTCGTACCAACCTCCCAGTGCACCACTCGATCATCGACTAGAATAGCCTCGATGATTTCGGGGGTGACCAGGGCAGCCTTCTGCTGAATGGGAGCTTCATCGGGGTCGAGGCCCGTGACCGCCGAAATGGACTTGAGCGAGAGTGGAAACTGATGACCCATGTCCCAATTTACAATAATGCCCTCATCGGTCGACTTCAATTGAGCATCAAATGGTTCGTAATCTACGTCCTGGAGTGCATCCCAACCTCTGCTATAAATCCTCTCCACAAAACCAAATCCAAAGCGATTATCATTGAAGAGACGAGAATAATCGCGTTCATGGATAACAACACGAGATCTCCTTCAAAGAGGCCTGATTTCAAAAATAAAGGATATAAAAAAATGAAGAGAATCAAGAGAGGAACACACATCAACAATCTTTTTGGAAATTAGTCAAGAATTGGAGGAGATTCGAGGAGAGAGAAATTGGATCTGTTGTGATCTAGAGTCGAGTTTGAAAAGAATTGCTAAGATCTCGACTCGAGTTCTGGTGGGGAAGAAGACTTTTGTTGACTCAGTTTGACTGAGGAAAAAGAAAATGACTTGTGACTTGTCCATTATATTACGGGGTATATATAGGTAGCCACTAACCCGTTACGTAACCCCCCACTACTGGAATTAGTAGAAATGTCGATTTCACCCCCGGGATGCGTAGCGACACAAAATAACTAAAAATAAATTTTGAAAATTCTGTGATAATGGTAAATTATATTCTCACGAATATAAGTGCCACTAAGATGTCAAATTAATTTCAAAAATTAAGCAATAATTATTTTAATTTCCAAAAATTGAAATAAATTCAAATCTGTAACCGCAATAATTATTTAACCAATCGAACCGCAACAGAGGGTGGGTGGGCATTGCCCACCCCCAAACAAAACTTGAGCACAGATTCAAAAATGGCAGTTTACCATCCAAAAAGCCATTAAACTCAGCAACAAAAAGAAGAAATAAAACACGATCGAACTTAGAAGATACACAGGGCTGCATCCCAGGAGCGCTAAGTTTAACGTCTTCATCCATACAGGAGGACAAACATGAAACTTACTCCCTAGATAAACGCTACTCAAAAATAAAACTATAGGAGAGACAAAACGCTAGAGTGGAATGCGCGAGATCCTGATGTCTAAGATACAAGAAAGAGTCTTTAAAGTCAGATACTCGAGACTTAAAATAGGATGAAAATTGACTTCCCCACCCCCAAACAGAGCGGGAAAGAGGTTTGATTGGTGGTGACGCTCAAGAGAAAAGCGTGCACTGGATCTTATACTCAGTCAGTAAGAGTTCGTGGACTAACGATTCCGGCACTTTCAACCATACCTCTAAAAAAAAAAAAACTGAAAATGAGCAAGAGAGAGTCCGGATACCAGCAGGTCAAAGGTCAGTCTAAATAGGTAGGGTCCTCCAAGGGAGTTTCTTCAACTTCAGGGGATCTTAATTCGTGGAAATGCTTAAGACGTTAACAATTGACTTGAAAATCAGAACCGTATGCAGGGTTAACACATGTAATAGCACCATACGGAGTTACTGCAGACACAACAAAGGGACCCGGCCAACGAGACTATAGTTTACCAGGAAACAAATGCAAACGAGAGTTATAGAGTAAAACTTTGTCTCCAATTTGAAAGTCTCTACGTAAGATTTGACGATCATGTAGTTATTTTTATGTTAGCTTTATATGACTTGGAAAGATCATAAGCGTCATTCCGAAGTTCCTCAAGCTCAGAAAGCTGGAGTTTTCTCTTCTTACCTGCCTGATCGAGATTATAGTTGAGCTTTGTCATCGCCCAAAAGACTCGGTGTTCAAGCTCGACAGGTAGGTGACAGAGTTTTCCAAATACAAGACGAAAGGGAGACATGCCTATAGGAGTTTTAAAAGTAGTACGATAAGCCCATAGTGCACCACTCACTCGAAGAGACCAATCAACCTTATCAGGGTCAACTGTTTTCTGCCAAATGTTTTTAATCTCTTTATTGGAAATCTGAGCTTGGCCATTGGTTTGTGGATGATAAGCAAGGGCCACTTTGTGAGTTACTCCATACTTTTGGAGAAGTTTTTGAAAAGCGTTATTGCAGAAATGGTTCCCCCATCCTTGATGATCACACGAGGAGTGCCAAATAGGACAAAAATGTACTCTTTGGTAAAATTTATCACAGTTTCTTGGTTGTTGTGCCTTGTGGGAATGGCCTCGATCCATTTTGAAACATAGTCTACTGCGACTAGAATGTACAAAAAGCCATGGCAACCAGGAAAGGACGTATGAAAGCAATACCCCATACATCAAAAACTTCTATAGGAAGAATTGGTTGTAAGGGCATCATGTAGTGATTTTTCCTAATTGTTGACAACGAGTGCAGACTGTACAATGGATTTGAGCATCCTTAAAGAGAGTTGGCCAATAAAAACCACACTGCAATACTTTAGCTGCTGTCTTTTTGGCACTAAAGTGTCCACCACAAGCATGCTCATGACAGAACTTAAGAACCTCTTGTTGCTCTCAGTAGGGAATGCAACGACGAATAACCTAGTTAGGACAGTAGTTAAAAAGATAAGGATCATCCTAGAAATAATACTTGGCATTAGCAAGGAATTTGGATCTGTCTTGCTTGTTCCAATCACTTGGAATCTTGTTGCTAGCCAAGTAGTTAACTATATCTACAAACAATGGAGCATTCGATATGGCAAAAAGAAGCTCATCAGGAAAGTTCTTAGAAATGAAACTAGAATCCTCAGGACGGTCGAGTCTAGACAAGTGGTCGGCTAGTACATTTTTGGTCTATTTTTTATCTTTAATTTCAATGCCAAATTCTTGAAGCAACATAATCCAACGAATAAGGCGCTGCTTAGTTTCCCTCGTGGAGAGGAGGAATCTAAGGGTAGCATGATCCGTGAAGATGACAGTACGGGAACCTACAAGGTAGGAACGAAACTTATCAAGAGCATATACATGGGGCTTACCATCTAGACGTTGACCTAAAATAGCCCCGACAGCAAACTCTGAAGCATCGCACATCAACTCAAAGGGTTTATTCCAATCAGGTGGCCTAATGATGGGTGCAGTCGTGAGGGCGGTCTTAAGATTTTCAAAGGCACTCTTGCATTTTTTTTTATGAAATCAAAAGGTGCATCGTTAAGCAATAAATTGTTTAAGGGGCGAGCTTTCTTTGAAAAGTCTTGGAGAAAACGTAAATAGAATCCTGCATGGCCTAGAAAGGCTCGAATATCCCTAATAGACTTAGGAATAGGCAAGAATGAAAACATGGTTTTTTTAGCTTTATCAACCTGGATACCCTCAGGAGAGACTACATGACCCAAAACTATTCCTTTTCTAACCATGAAATGACATTTTTCCCAATGAGGCACCAAATTCTTCTCAATGCATCGCTGAAAAACAGAGGAACGATGACTAAGACACTCCTCGAAAGACGAACTATATATGAAGATGTCATCCATAAACACCTCCATAAATCGTTCAACCATATCACTAAAGATGTGTAACTGATCAGTCCTTAAAAGTGTATATTTATCCTTCGAATAACACCTTATTTGTATAGCACTTAGCTTATATTATTGTATTATATCTATTGATTAGTGTTTTCTTGTCTTTTGTGTAGGTTTCATGAGCCGGAATGCGAAAATAATGTAAAAGCCCGCGAAAAGTTAAGAAATGCAAGCGAAAAGGTGTTATTTGCACATGGGAAGGAAAATCAATATTTGTACCCACAAGATCTGTTGAGGGCACCCCACCATCAGCTCTGTTGACTTGACTTTACGTCAAAGTGGGGCGGTCCAATTCTCAGCCGAAACCGGGTCCTATTGGAGCTCACAAGTCGGAATTTCTATTTTAGGCCTTATTTAAAGTCCAAATTTAAAAAGGCTCTAAAAGGAGATCCATAAGTCTGATTTGGGCCCATGAGCTATCAAACTGAAGGTCTTGGTCCAAGCTACAATTTAAGCCCAAGATAATTAGGTTTTGCTAAATACCTAATGCCTCTAGAACACCAACAGCAGCAGCCACGAGTTTGACCTAAGTTGGAAGTCTTTGCATGCAAGTATTCTACTTTGTATTTTCTATATAAGAGAAGTAGTAGTTAAGGTTTTGGTATCTTTTAGACTCCCATCTTTTAGATCTAGATTTTTTCATAGAGAGAGGAAAGAGAATATTTGTGAGAGAAAGTTCATCTTCTTTTTATCAAACTCAATTCATATCAATCAAATCAAATCGCTTACTTTATGATGTTTTATTGTTTATTTATTTATCCTATGGTGTCATCATCAAGGATGAGTAGCTAAATCTCCTTAGGGGAATGGTTGAAGCACTCTAGATGATGCAAAAGCACCATGTTTGTTCTTATTGTTCATTGTGATTCAAAGTTCTTAATGCTTCTTTACTTCTAATTCGCAATATGAGGTAGGTATGATTATTTGTATGTTATTGTTATCCATGTTGTTAAAATACTATTGTTAGGGTTTAGGGAAACCTATCTTTAATGGTTTTATTTATATTGATTAAGGATGTGTAGTGAAATAGCTGAGAGGTGATTATTACATATCCAAAGTTGATATCTTTTATTGGAACACTTTTGTGATTAAGTCAAATAACTGAGAGGTGATGATTTAGTTATGAATAATATGTTGAGTTAATTAAATTGAATAGCTGAGAGGTGGTGGTTTGATTAACAAGACATATTCAATAGCATGCATAATAGAATCCCGTTTTCGTTGAGTGGAATAGCTGAGAGGTGACTACTTAATTATTATAGGTATTAATGATTAGTTGGAATAACCGAGAGGTGACTAATTAATTATTATAGATTGAACATGAAGGAACAACATGTTATGTTTGCATGATTTAGTTTGTGGATACCAATTCTCCCCCTTTGTCATCATATATCTTCTTTACATCTCTACCATATTCTTAAGTTAGGGTTTATTTATTATCATTGCTTGTAGGAAGTTAGACTCAATCTTAAATCTTGTTTATTGATTCCTTGGTGTTACTTAATTATTGTTTTCAATTGTGTTTGAGCTAAGATCTCCCCCTTTGAGGTGGGTACCTTGATATCCAATTTGTTACTTGTCTACCTTGATATCCAATTTATACAGGCA
This sequence comes from Aquilegia eximia, assembly GCA_023053565.1. Taxonomy (NCBI): domain Eukaryota; kingdom Viridiplantae; phylum Streptophyta; class Magnoliopsida; order Ranunculales; family Ranunculaceae; genus Aquilegia; species Aquilegia eximia. Next base: position 25,906,460 of record JALIGU010000001.1, read on the forward strand.
CAAGAAGGAAAAACACTTAAAAATATAATCTTTTGATGTGGGTTAGAGATTAAACACTTTTGGCCTACATCAGTAATATGCATCTCTGGAACGTAGCAGGCGCATTACACTGACCGAAAGGCATACGAGCATAGAGGAAAGTGCCGAAAGGACAGGTGAAAGTCGTCTTCTCTTGATCTTCGGGGGCGATAGGAATTTGATTGTAACCGAAATAACCATATAAGAAACAATAAAAGGAATGACTAGCCAAGCATTCCAACATCTGGTTCATGAAGGGAAGAAGAAAGTGGTCCTTCCGGGTGACTGTATTAAGCTTTTTATAGTCGATACAAACACGCCACTTGGTTGGAACTCTAGTGAAACTCCAGAATTTAGACGTCTCTGAGGTTCACGAGGAGTTTTAGCATCGTCCTCAAGATGAATACGGTGAGAACAAACATAAGGGTTAATGCCTTTAATGTCGTGGATAGACCAGGCAATAGCAGAACAATTCTCTTGAATAACTTTTAAAACCCGACTCTCTTGTTTGGTAGTAAGAGATGAAGAAATGATAACAGGATGACTACTGTCCGAATCAAGATGGGCATATTTCAGCTCAGGAGGAAGATGATTCAGAGTAATAGGAGTTAGAGTGATGGTATCGACTTGGGCCTCAGAATCAATGGAACAAACTGAATCCAGGGCCTCAGGGTCTTTAGGGTCAAAGATAGGCACAAAATAAAGAAAAAAGTTGGTTTGGGCAATAGATTGGTCGATGTCAAAGTCAACATTATGCATGGCAAGACAATGAACAACCGGATCTTGAGGATAACAACTATGCACCATTTCATATTGTAAAAGAATCAAGAAGGCACACATCTTCAAATAAGGAAAGATCAGGGGGTTGTTGGCCAAGATTAAATATATTTACTTCAACGGTCATAAAGCCATTAGAGGTGGCAAAAAATGGACGGATAGTAAAAATCGGATACTTTAACTAAGAGATCCTCAAATATTTCTCTAGGTACTTTCAACGATCTGTCGGCCAGTTGTAAAGATATGTTCGTGGGTTTCATGTCGTTTAGACCTAGACTGATGTATAGGGAGTAAGGCAAGAGATTGACACTCGCTCCCAGGTCTAACAAAGCTTTACCCATGAACTTTTCACCAAGCTTGCAGTATATGGTTGGTTTTCCAGGGTCCTTGTATTTGACTACACCATTGTGTTGGACAAGTGCAGAGAATACTTCCGCAACAAATGCGCTTTTGGGCACATTTGTTTTTCTCTTTGCGGTGCACAAGTCCTTCAGGACCTTAGCGTAGGAAGGTATATGTTTGATAACTATGAGGAAAGGTATGTTTATGTTTATATGTTTGAACACTTCAAGTACCTAGTCTGCTTGTACTTCCTTTAGAGACCTTGTGAGTCTCTAAGGGCAAGGCACAGGTGGATTGTAAGTCTGTGGAGGTTCACAATCTCACGGGTATGTTTCCTTAGCTTAGAGATGTTATCCTCATTAGTCGGACCTTTAGGTGGTGCAACAGGTGTCGTGGTAACCAGAGTCACAATGCTACGACTCGGGTTGTAGTTAATCTGATTGTCAACTTGTTTTCCTGACCTAAGTGTTTGGACCGTTTTGACTTCAGCAAGTGGTGTAGATGTAGACGGAGTTTCCGTCACCATGGCAACTTCCTTGCCTGTTGGATTCGGGATTGGTTGTCCCGAAAATCTGCCCTTCTCGTCAAGTTTTTGTTCTATCCGTTATATGGCCTTAGTGTTCATCTCAATGGACACTTGAGTTTGTTGCATGAAACGAGCAAGAACATCCTCAAGAGAGGACTTTTGAGTGCCACGTTGATGTGTTTGGAACTGGGTCCCTAGAATTACTCATCCGATGAGCATTGTTTGTATAAGTGGGGACCGTCACCCTGTTTCTATTGTCAGCGTTTCCAACATAGGGCGCATTGCTGCGTTGCCCATAAGACTTGTGAAATCCTTGTGGAACTGTGTAAGCATTGTTGTTAGTGTAAGACAAATTTGAACGGTCCATGTATGAGTACGTAGCATTGCCCTTGGTGAAGTTTGTTTTCCCTGTATAGTTGAACCCACAGGCTTCCTTAGTTTCTAGTGAAGTGTAAATGAGAGGGCAAACTTCGGCAATATGGGATGAGTCTTGACAAACATCACATTAGAGAGTGGAGGCACTCATGACCGGTGATGTGGTGTTTAAGGACACTTCAAATGCTTCTACCTTTTTGACTAAACCTTGGAGCAACGTTTTAAGCTCGGGGTCAGGTTTGGCCTCATACATGCCTCTAGGTTTATCGTGTGTGTTCGTGGTAGTGTTTCTCCGGGATCAAGAAAATCGCCACCGCTTATGCTTTCAATAGTTTCATAGTTAAGGCCTCTATACATGATCCTGACTTTTTCTGTATCATCAACTTTGTGGTGTGGACACCGAATAAATAGGTCTTGAAACCTTTCCTATGCATCAAAGAAAACCTCACCCTCTTTTTGCCGGAAATTTCTGATGGCATCAACAAGCTCATTGGTTTTTGTGTGTACCCTAGGTAAAAAAACTGACAGGTGTCACCGATGGCTATATAAGAGGCCAAATCGGGAGCACCTGAGCAGTAACCAACCAAGCCTGGGCTATCAGGTAGGGCCCAACCCGGTTTCAAGAGATCCGCATACGCTCTGTGGACCTTGACTCACCGGATAGTCCACTATCAATGGGTGGAGCCCCAGTTACTGTATAAGAACTTGAACCGTGGGCTCCCATACATCAACCAGGCCCACCTCAGTCAAGTAGGCTAGGTCCGGCCCAATAAGGTCCAACAGCGACAGGGGCTCATCCAAAGGCTTAGCACAGAAGTCCAGAGGACCTGGCCACGGAGTATGCAGTGTAGATTGGGCCTCCGGTCAAAGGAGTCAAGCCCAAGTCTTTGCTTTCAGGCTTGGCCAATCCAAGTCCCAACCAACTGGATAAGTCCAACGAGATTCCAGGCTAACAGAACCCATGGTTCTAGCCCGCTGGAAAAGATAAAGGAAACCCAGGTTGGACCAAAGGGGATTCAAACCAAGGAGATAACCGCTCGGCAGCATGCAAGCTATCTCCACGGAAAACATCTTCACAGTTAAACAACCCGAGTTCGTGGAGTTAAAACCGGAGGGGTGGTTGAGCCAGCCTCCTCCGGCCTACTACAAATACAGGAGTTCTAAACCTCCTGAACTACGAGTCTTTCACTGAGCAACTCCATTAGAGCTTAGTGGAAGCAGAGACTTGATTCCAAGTTCATCACCTTGGATACGTATGCAGCCTGATCCCGATCAGGTCCAGTCTCACTGTTTACCCCGCATCTTATCTCTGTCTATATAAGGCTTTCATTGTAACTGTACGATTAATATATACATATCTCGAGTTTGTGGATCAAATTTTTGAACCCACACTTTTTGGCGCCAACCGTGGGGCTTAATCTCCCATCAGTTCCAGAGCCTTGCAAGGAATCTCATTCCAGTCATACCGGAGTTGTTGCAGCAATGGCTGGAAGTAAGAGACGCCCAACTCGTTCCAACAATGGAATGAGTCAAGTTACTGAAAGTCAGACAGAGAACCTTTCTCATTTGTCTCCGGTTCTTGAAGCAACAGAACCGGTAAATCAAGAATCAGTTCTCGGGAGTGAGGTCCACGATCAGGGCTCGTAACACTCTGAAAGTGGACAGCCGGAGGCAGAGAACTTAGTGGTGAAAATTACTAACAATCCTGGTGATCCAAATGCGGTCAACCGGACCGTCAGGATACCAGCTTCACAAGGTCCTGAACCTTCCAGGGCAGCCGCTACAATAAGAATCCAGAGAATCTCTCCCCTGACAACGGGAGGAGGTTATACCGAGCAGCAAAAGGGAAAAAGACCAGTGGTCGAAGATAGCCAGTCTTCCTCAGCCCCGTCTTCGAGTCCATCTCCTCAGAAGAAGATAAGGCCACGGTCAAGCAGTGATCGGAGTCTTACCCCTCATAGCCATGGTCCCCGTCCTGTCTGGGATAGGCTAGCACCAGGGAGAGATAGGATGTCTATCTCTCCAGTTCAGAGACATCGCCGCGGATGCGCAAGAACACCAGGGCTGCGTGATGGCCGCAGGATTGCCCGCAACAGATCTGTCGAAGAAGCCACTCCTCCAGGGAGATTGCGCCAGAGGAGGCACCAGAGTACTCCCTCGGCACGCCACAAACAGAGAACAAAGAGCCCTCAAAGGGTCAACATTCATTAGAGACTACCAGAGCTGAATGTGGAACAGATGAATCAACTCAAGCTGCAAGAGATGATCGATCTTGCTATATCCAACAAAGCCAACCGGGATGAGCGAGTCAGAAAGCTTAATCTTTCAAGGTTAGCCGTATCACCTTTAGCAGAAGAGGTCAGGAGTCATATGGTCCCGGCCAGCTTCAAGCAACCGCCCTTCGAACAGTATGATAAGACAAACGGTTGTCCAGTTCACCATGTTATGAACTAGAAAAACACCATGGCCATCTGGGACCATGATGACAAGCTACTAGCGAAAATGTTTGTTGCTTCACTCAAAGGAGAAGCACAAACGTGGTATCACAATCTGCCACCCGCATCCGTCTCCACATTCGTACAACTGGCTGAGTTGTTCGAAGAGATGTACCGTTTCAATGTGAAGACCAAGAAAGGAGCTGAAGTCCTGTTCTCCCTACAGATGGACCGGAGCGAAACACTCAGGAATTTCTCCCGGAAGTTCTGAACCCTACTATTTGAGGTACAGGACGCATCTGATAGCGTCGTTATTCAAGCTTTCAAGTATGCCTTGAATAGCAACCATGAGGAATTGTATCGGTCGCTGGCGAGGAAGCCACCCTCCTCTGTTTCAGCCTTGCTCGAGAAAGTGGAAAGGTATACTCAGGAGGAGGATGACCTGAAAGCCAGAAGAAAGAGACTTGCCGGAGGCCAAACCCCCGAGAAGCCGCAGAAGGCAAAGGAAGAAAGCTTCGGCAGGGATCGCAAAGAAGAAAAAGCCCTGACAGGAACACGAACAAGAAGGGGAAAGCGTCGACCCGGCAACCCGACCTCTGGATAAAGAAACCTACCGGGGGCGAACGCAAGGAATGGGAGTTCACTCCCTCGAGATTCCCTCTCGAGGAAGTATTCAAAAAGATCAAGAACAGAAGGCGGCTCAACAAACCTTCCCCCTTCCGGCAGACCCGGAGGGCAGAAGAGATAAGTCTAAGAAGTGTGATCATCACAACAACTACGGTCACGAGCTGAATAACTGCAGATCATTGAAGTATGAGATGCATCGCCTGGTCGACGTCGGCCTCATCCCTGACATGGTACAGACCGGAGCAGTCGAACAGGTAAAAACTGGAGATCGAATTGTATATGTCTGCCATGTACAGACACCCGGTTCTTCCAAGACAGAAAGGAAGAATTGTGCTCAGGAAAAGCTCCGGTGGATAGGGCATGTCCATGAGGTTGGACAGCTCAACTTCAACGAAGGGACGAAGACGAAGTCCATTGTCCCCAGATGTTTGACATTCAACGAGGAAGACGAAAGGGGTGTGCATTATCCACACAATGACGCCCTGGTCATCACAGCATGAATAGGAGTCTGCCGGGTCCGGCGAGTCATGGTCGACGCCGGCAACACCTCTAGTGTTATGTTCTCATGCGCCTACAAAGCTATGGAGCTATCTAAGGGTCTCATCAAATCTGATGAGACTCCTATCTATGGGTTCAACGGGGAGTCAGCACGGTCCTCCGGGCGAGTCCACCTACCAATCACGATGGGGTTCAACACCGTCGGGATAGACTTCCTGCTAGTCGACTCCCCCTCCTGCTACAACGTTATTCTGGGAAGGGACTGGATTCATCAGATGAAAGCCATAGTGTCCACCTTCCACCAAATCCTCAAATTCCCGACTCCCAACGGAGTCTGCAGAGTCAAGGGAGACCAAGGGACGTCATTCAAGTGCCATCTCGATACTGTCAAAGGAAAGCCCATCTCCGAAAGCAAGGGGAACACTATCTTTCTGACAGACTCTCATCAATAGCAACCAGCTCCCGGCAAGTCTGCTAAGGGGAAGCCAGACACAAAAGCCGGGATATTACCAGCAGTCGACGAGTTGGAGGAAGTTATTGTGGGATCGGAGTCCCACAAGACAACTTACATCTCTTCCGGTCTACCGGAGGCAGAGAAGGATTCCATGATCACTCTGCTCCTGCGGAATCACCACGTCTTCGCATGGAGTGTCAACGAGATGCCTGGAATAGACCCTACGGTCGCCTGCCATAAGCTAGATATTGATCCTCAGTACAAACCGGTCAAGCAGAAACCAAGGCGAATGGCACCGGATCGGAAACTGGCGGTCAACGAAGAAATCGATCGGCTACTCTCAGTCAACTTCATCAAGCCGGTCATCTACCCTACCTGGGTTTCCAACATTGTGGACGTCCCGAAGAAGAATGGTAAGATTCGAGTTTGCATCGATTTTACTAATCTTAACAAAGCATGTCATGTGCAACCATATCCACTCCCCAGGATCACAGACATGGTAGACGCCACCGCCGGATATCAAAGATTGTCCTTCATGGACGCATACTCCGATTACAACCAGATTCCACTTCACGAAGAAGATCGGGAACATACCGCATTCATCACCGACCGGGGCTTTACTGCTACCGGGTGATGCCATTTGGGCTGAAGAATATCGGAGGGACATATCAGAAGCAAGTCAACACCATCTTCAACGAGCTCATAGGCCAGACCATGGAAGTCTACATAGACGACATGGTGGTCAAAACTACAGAAAAAGACAATCATTTGTGAGATCTGCAGCAGACATTCGACATCCTGATGCGGTACAACATGAAGCTGAATCCAACCAAATGTTCTTTTGGTCTTTCTTCCAGCAAGTTCCTTTGCTTTCTCATGACCAACCGGGGCATAGAAGCCAATCCAGATCAGATCCGGGCATTCCTGGAGATCCCTACCCCAAAGACAGTAAAAGAATTCCAGAGGCTAACCGGGAGATTAGCCGCTCTCAACAGGTTCATCTCCAGGTACTCAGACCGGTGCAAGCCATTCTTCAACGCAATCAAAGCTAATGCGGAATGGAATCCTACTTGTCAGCAAGCCTTTGATGAAATCAAAGCATATCTCAGTTAGCCTTCGGTCCTCACAACACCACAAACCGGGCAACCAGTCGGCATCTATCTGGCTGCATCCGATACAGCAGTCAGTGCGGTCATATTTTTGGAAGAACCGGAGGAGAAACCAGTCTACTTCATCAGCAAAGTACTACAAGGAGCTAAGACAAGATATTTGAAAATCGAAAAAATAGATCTGGCATTGGTACATGCAGCTAGGAGGCTAAAGCCTTATTTCCAAGGAAGGGCGGTCAAAGTCTATACAGAGTTCCCGCTCAGGAAAGCTCTTGGAAAGCAGGAAGAGTCTAATCGACTAATCGAATGGTCCAGCTACCTCAACGCATACCACATCCGGTACGAACCTAGAACCGCGGAGAAAGGACATGCAGTAGCCTCCTTGATGGCAGACTTTCCCATCGAGGATATCCCGGTCAATCCAGAACTAGAGGAGGATACACTGGGGGCTAACGATGTCCCCCAGTCACAGGAGTCTCCGGCCGAAGGAGACAGCGAAGCATGGACAATCTATACTGACAGATCCAGTAACTGTACAGGGTCCGGCGTAGGTTGTCTCTTGATCAGCCCAGATGGACAGAAGACAGAAAAATCTATCAGCTTGGGATTCCCAGCTTCGAACAACAAGCTGAGTACGAAGCTCTTATACATGGTCTCCAGACAACACTCCAACTGGGGGCGCGGAGAGTCATGATCAAAACAGATTCAAAGCTAGTGGCGTACCAGTTCGTCGGATCCTTCCAGGCCAAGGACGAACTCATCACGGTCGAGCAGCGACCAGGATAGACGTCAGGCACGCAGATGCCCTGGCATATCTTTCTTCTTCTATCAGCACTGTAGAGCCCTGGCAACGATCAATCGGATACCAGAAAGAGTCGAGTATCGGGCCCAAAGATCCAGACATGCCCTACCGGAGGTCTATCTCCTGGAGTGCGAACAATGGAAAGAAGTTCTCATGGTAACCACCAGAGGACAGAAGAAAAAATGAAGAAGCTTCACAGTCCGACAACGAGCCCAACACGCAGGGCGAGCCGAGTCAACCATCACCGGGTCAGACACAGGACCCACCAGAATCGCAACTCGAAGACTGGAATCCTTGCCTCACCAAAGGCCGGATAGGAGCACAACGACCTTCAATGGAGTCGGACGAACTGGACCCGTTAGAGCCACCGCACTCTCATGTCCACATTGATTTGGAGCTCCCGCCGGAGAAACCAATTGAAGACATTCTAGACAATCTGAATTATGAAGTAGACAGAATTGACGCCGAGTTGTAGTCTAGCAACAACCAAGACTGGAGGAAGCCATACATCAGCTTCCTTGTCCACCGTTTGCTCCCTGAAGATCCAAAGCTGTTTGCCAAAGTCAAGAGGGGTGCATGGAAATTCACTGTCATACCGCACCGGGAGTCACACAGGCTATACATGAAGAGCCATGGCTCCGGGCTCTTGTTCAGGTGCCTTACTCCAGAGCAAGGCCTGGTCATACTGAAAGAGATCCATGCTGGGATCTGCAGCAACCATCCCGGGAGCAGAAATCTAGCACAGAAGACAATGATCCAAGGATACTGGTGGCTGCACATGATGACAGAAGCGAAGAAGTTCACACAGGCATGCCTCCCACGTCAGAAACATGCCCCAGTTAGTCATGCCCCAACAAACGAACTACACCCCATCCTGAGTGCATGGCCCTTCGCCAAGTGGGGATTCGATATTGTGGGACCGCTTCCAAAAGCTCCACAATCAGTCAGGTTCCTATTGGTCGCTACAAATTATTTCACCAAATTGGTTGAAGCAGTAGCATTGGTACAGGTATGTGCCTCAGATGTCAGAAGATTTTTATGGAAAGACATAATCTGCAAATTCGGAATTCCTCAAGAGCTAGTGTCCGATAATGGAAAGCAGTTCGACTGCGACAACATCTGGTTGTTCTGCATATCCTTGGGGATCAAGCACAACTTCTCAGTCTCGTACTATCGTCAGGGGAACGGGCAGGCAAAGGCATCCAACCGGGTCATCTTGGATACACTCAAGAAGCGGCTGGATAAAGCAAAAGGCAACTGAGAGATACAACTCCCGGGGGTCCTATTGGCATACCGGACCACCCCAAGAAGGTCCACCGGTATGACACCCTTTCAACTTACCTTTGGAACAGAAGCAATAATGCCAACAGAACTGCTAGCTCCCACAACCCGCACTGATGATGTCCTTACCAGGGAGAACGAAGGGATTCTGGCAATGGAAAAAGTTGTTCTTGACGACAAGAGAGAGCAAGCCCTACAACACCTCCTCCGGTACCAGGAGACCATCAAAAGGGGATATGACAAGCGAGTCGTAAAGAGGAAACTCAATCCGGGCGACTGGGTCATGAGAAAAGTCAAAGTTGTGACTGAGGATACAACCGCTGGAAAGGTTGGAGAAAACTGGGATGGACCTTACATCATAGATAGACATGCTACGAAAGACTCATACTTCCTCAAAACGCTGTCCGGCGACCTCCTTTCCAAACCATGGAACGCTTTCCACCTCAAGAAATTCTACAAGCCCAAGACGCCCAGACCTAGCTTCTGGTCTTGGAACCAGGGATGTCAGGGATCAAACCCCATCCAACCCAGGATGCCCGAACCTAGTTTTCGATCCTGTCTAAGCCCTAAATGCAGAGTTATGCTCCTTTTAGGCCCAAGACGCCCGGACCTAGCTTCCGGTCTTGGAACCAGGGATGTGATGGATCAAACCCCATCCAACCCAGGATGCCTGGACCTAGTTTCCGATCCTGTCTAAGTCCTAAATGTAGAGTTATGCTCCTTTTAGGCCCAAGACGCCTGGACCTAACTTCCGGTCTTGGAACTATGGATGTCAGGGATCAAACCCCATCCAACCCAGGATGACCGGACCTAGCTTCCGATCCTGGCTAAGTCCTAAATGCAGAGTTATGCTCCTTTTAGGCCCAAGATGCCTGGACCTAGCTTCCGGTCTTGGAACCAGGGATGTCAGGGATCAAACCCCATCCAACCCAGGATGCCCGGACCTAGCTTCCGATCCTGGCTAAGTCCTGAATGCGGAGCTACACTCCATTTACGCCCGAGATGCCTGGACCTAGTTTCCGGTATTGGAAATCTATTTTAAGAGCGAGGCTATCCACTCTTAAAAACCGAGGCCGTTAGGCGAGCTAGGCTTCCCCCGGTCGAAGCATGCAGCACAGGGACAAACCCCCTTTTCAGCAGCAGACTATGAATCACCATGGAGTTAGCAAGAAAAAGAACTATTATCGTTCCAAGGAATACTCCTTAAAACGATAAGGGGGCGAGGGAGATAGTCAGTTGTAATAAACGCTGTAAACAAGGTAAAGATATCCAACAAGATGTTTTTGCACTACCAAAATATTATTTTTATTTTCTTTTTCAGAAAAGATTATGTACAAGAGAAAGTCCCCCGGCAACCGAGACTGGAACCTTTCTACAAAATCTAAAGAAGCTAAGGTTGAGAAGAAGGACCGGGGCCATTACCGCCCTTCTTCGCCCTCTCCTTCTCCAGCTGGTCGAGGACCTACTGATAGGCAGCCTACGCCAACCGGAGCTCTTAAGCAGCCCAGTCGTACGCCGACTCCTTGAGGATGAGACGCCGGTCCAGCTCCAGCTTTTCTCGGGTCAGCTTCCCGCAAGTAGCCTCCAATTCTGCCAAGGAAGTCTTGGCATCTTCCTCCCTCTGGAGAGCAGCAGTCAGAGTGAAGTCCAGGTTATGGCAGTCTGTCACCATGGACCGCTTGTCCTCCTCCAGAGCCCATCGGTCACTGTTGGCCGCTGCCAAATCTTTCTCGAGCTGACGATTCTCAGCTCGCAGGCACTCTAGATCCTCCAAGGCAGAAGGTCGGGGTCTGACACTCAGCTCAAATACCCGGGCCATGGCAGCTTGTGTCTGACAGAAAGAGAAACAAAAATCAGAAACAAACATATAGACATCAACAAGTCTAAAGCCAGAATTCAAGTCAAGGAATCTTACTGCGATGAGATTCTGGGCAGCCACCCTCATCGCCCGGTTGCGAGAAAGGCGGCTGTAGTATGACTGGTCCTCCGGAAGAAGGTTCTGAAAGATATAGTCAAAAGCAGTGTGGAGGTTCATGATGTCGGAGTCCCCAATCAACATCGGCTCACCACTCAGAAATGCAGGATGAATGGTGAACGTCGGCATCGAGAACTCTGGAGTGGCCTCAAGCTGGTACTCGTCCGGTTCAGGGCCCAGTTGCACAGTGGGGCCAGTGGGCAGGTCAGTATATGGGACCTGGTCACCCCACCCATAAGTCGGGGCTTCATCATTAGCAATGCCCAGCACGGTGAACTCCACCTAAGTCTGGACGTCCTCAACGGCCAGAGCATCTTCAACAGGGACCTGGGAGCCACTACCAATCCGGGTAGTCCCCCATCACCGGTCCTCTCAGCACCCGAGGGATGGCATCCTCCCTTCTCGGGCGCATAGGCTCCCCCTGGTCAGCAGGGGAGGCAGAAGCAGCTCTCTTCGAGCCCCGGGCAGACTCATCTATCACAGCCTTGCCCCTCGGATCAACCGGGGCAGGGGACTACATAGAAACAACTTCAACAGAAGGAGGCTGGGTAGGTCTTACCTCCACCGGAGATTCCACTCCAGCATCTCCAACACTGGGGGCGACCACTTCATCCAACGAACCCCTGAGCACTACAATTGGCTCACCTCCCTCAGCAACAGAGGTGACCACTGTTTCCTCGGACACACCTCCCACCATCTCCGGTTGGGCCAGGTTGTCCACCCCAGCATGTACCTGCACCGGAGTAGGAAAGAATCCCTCAGTAGATGATTCGCCAGACCCACGGGAAAGAAGAAGTCCACTATCCCTCGACATCAGGCTTGGATCATGGGAGGAGTCAGATGAGCCATAAAGACATGTGGCCTCCTCCGGCGACCCAAGGGAGGGTTTGAATGACAAACAGAGCTAGCATCACTGACCTGAAGAAGTCCACTATCCCTCGACATCAGGCTTGGATCATGGGAGGAGTCAGATGAGCCATAAACACATGTGGCCTCCTCCAGCAACCCAAGGGAGGGTTTGAATGACAAACAGAGCTAGCATCACTGACCTGAACATCCCCGACAAGGATGACCTCTGACAGAACATCCGACATCGGCTAATCAAGAAGAAGTTTTCCCCCAACTGGAAGAACCTCATCGGGCCAGTCATCCATCTCTCCCCGCAGATCAACAGCTTCACTATCAATCAGAGGCTCTTCCTCAACACTGGGAACCGTGCTCTCTACAGTGGCAACACCTTTACCCGAGCTGGACTCTGCCTCCACAACCTACGGAGGAGCCGGCAGGGCAAACCTTGCCTGGTAGCGGATATCTGTTACGATCTGGTCAGGGAGCGTCAAGTCCTGCAGGTCTACGAGCAGACGGAAGAAGCGCTCAATGTTCCCCTTAGCAGCAGAGGAATCCACCCCCGCTGGCAGAGACACCTGAAGCTGACGTTTCCCTGCAAAAACGCACATAGAATTGTTCCTAAGCCGGAGCTCAGCAAACACACGAAGCATAAGGGCAAAAATGAAAGAAAGGTCAGGCGCATGCTTACGTATGAAGTCCCGCGGCATCGATATGCTGCGGTCAGACGACCACCCTGACACCCGGTAGCAGGGCTCGAACCAATTCCCGTAATGGTTGGGAAGTCCAGACAACCTCCGGATAGTACGCCAAGAGATGGCGTAGAACCAACGTTGCTTGGCCTCCCGGGAGACCGGCTACATGAGCATGAGCAACTCGACCGGACCAAATGGAATCTCGAAGTGGAGAGCGATCAGCCCGATCCGACGCCCGATTATCCAGAAAGACACGTGCATCTGACCGAGCGGGATCCCCCACCACGATAGCAACCTCAGAATAGAAGAATGCAACAGAAGCAGCATGCCATAAAGAAGTTGGTAAGACTTACCGCTATAAGGCTGGAGAAGCAACCGTCTGAAATGGAGGGGTGGGAACCAAACCAGACCCCTCTCCAGCCAAGCCGCTCTTGAACTTCCTCCGCGCTCATCCGCTCAAGCTCAGGATTTCGGTTGAGGTTGGAGGAAGCTCGCCGCCTCCTCCTCGGCCTCTCAACAGGAGGCTCAGCAAAATTCAAGTGAGCCACCTCCGCCACACCAGCAGGCGAAGGCGGACCCGTCACCGGAATACTACTTAGTCCGCCCTCATCAGTAGAGGGACGGGGAGCCAGACTCTGAGGCTCTTCGTCACTACTTGAGCTCAGGACTAAGGTTCTCCTCATCTTTGGAGTAGAATTCGCGCGAGATCACCAGAATTTGGAGTTTCAGAACCTAGGGTTCCGGCGAAGTAGAAATGAAAGAGAAGGAAGAGAAAAAGAGTGAAGGGAATACCCTTATCTCTTTTGAGCCTCCCCTTTTTATAAGGAGAGCCCAGGGTCCACCGGCTGATGGTATTCCAGATTCTCTTAATGAAATCATCATTAACCCACCTGGTTTTAATGACTCGATCAGCGAAGAGTCACAAGCTTTCACTGGAAGTTGAAGCTGTACATCTTCCCGCCAAGAAAGGAAGATTTAGAGAAGACGAAGTGGGGCTCACTTAACACAGTTAGTTGGGGCCCACACCGCACAGTCATCTAGGACCCATATCAGTTGGGACCCACCTTGTACACTCAATGAGATCGATCCAACATCTACGAGTGGGGTCCATATGGTCCAGGTCAGCGATATGTGGATCTCCGATCTACATCACCACGGTCAAGTAAAAATTGATCGACATGTGTTCCTGCCGGAGCTCAAGACAGTAATAGAAGGAAATATGATTTTATTACAAAGTGCATTATCAGGGGCACTACTCCCCTACATAATGCAAGAAACCGGGGGAATACAGGTCAAGGGTTCTTTTCTTCTTTGACCGGATGATACCCCAGCTTCTCCAACAGTACATATGCGGTGGCCCGTTCGCTCTGAAGAACCCGGATCCGTTAGGTAGCAGCCTCAAGCCCCCGGCTTTTGTCAGCAAGCTGGCCGTTCAAGGCAAACAGGCTCAAGCGCGCCTGACAAATGTCTTCCAAACAGGCGTTTGTCATCAGCTCTATACGGCGATCCCGGTCTTCGATCTCTATAGTCATTTTCTCCGGCATATCCACAATATACTTCTGGATGGTACTCCGGTCGTCAGCCATTCTTCAGCAGAATCTTCAACAATAGCAACAAAAACTGGGGAAAGAGAAGTGGATATCCTTCTACACCTCTGGTTTGCTATTTATAGAGGAGGAAAGAAACCCTAGTCCTTGATCCAAAGGATACGGAATCGTCATCAAGAAGCGTGTCAAGGAAGGAATCCTCCGAATCTCAACAGCCGGGGAAGATATTACTAAGATCTTTCCCAAGCAGATTTTCTACTTGACAAAGAGGGGGCGATGTGTGTACCCTAGGTAAAAAACTCGACAGGTGTCACCGATGGCTGTATAAGAAGCCAAGTCGGGAGCACCTGAGCAGTAGCCAGCCAAGCCTGGGCTATCAGGTAAGGCCCAACCCGGTTTCAAGAGATCCACATACGCTCTGTGGACCTTGACTCACCGGATAGTCCACTATCAATGGGTGGAGCCCCGGTTACTGTATAAGAAGTTGAACCGTGGGCTCCCATACATCAACCAGGCCCACCTTAGTCAAGTAGGCCAGGTGCGGCTCAGTAAGGTCCAGTAGCGACAGGGGCTCATCGAAAGGCTTAGCACAGAAGTCCAGTGGACCTAGCCAGGGAGTATGCAATGTAGATTGGGCCTCCGGTCACAGGAGTCAAGCCCAAGTCTTTGCTTTCAGGCTTGGTCAATCCAAGTCCTAACTAACTGGATAAGTCCAGCGAGATTCGAGGCCAACAGAACCGATGGTCCTAGCCCGCTGGAGAAGATAAAGGAAACCCAGGTTGGACCAGGACTTATCAGAGGATGCCACATGGCAGTCATATTGGTCAAAGGGGATTCAAACCAAGGAGATAACCGTTCGGCAGCATGCAAGCTATCTCCACGGAAAACATCTTCACAGTTGAATAACCCGAGTTCGTGGAGTCAAAACCAGAGGGGTGGTTGAGCCAGCCTCCTCCGGCCTACTACAAATACAGGAGTTCTAAGCCTCTTGAACTACGAGTCTTTAACTGAGCAACTCCATTACAGCTTAGTGGAAGTAGAGACTTGATTCCAAGTTCATCATCTTGGATACGTAGGCAGCCTGATCCCGATCAGGTCCAGTCTCACTATATACCCCCCCCATCCTATCTCTGTCTATACAAGGCTTTCATTGTAACTGTACGATTAATATATACATATCTCGAGTTTGTGCATCAAATTTTTGCATCCACAGTTTTGCTGATAGGAAAATATTTGCTTAAAAACTTTTTGCTTAGTTGAGCCCAGGTTTGAATGGAATTTGAAGAAAGGTTGTGTAACCACTGAGATACATGATCTTCAAGAGAAAAAAGGAACAACCTCAGCCCAACTTCTTCATCAGACAAATGTTTCTCCTTGAAAGCATTAAACACGGTCATAAACTTATTCAGGTGTTGATATAGATATTCGCATGGAAGTCCATGGAACTTAGGCAACATGCCCACAATCTGAGGGCGAATGCAATAGCTATCTGCAGTTGTCTCGGGTAAGACTATGCAGGTAGGTGGCCCAGTGACCAAAGGTGAAAAGTAATCCCGAAGGGTAGGCTCGTGAGCCATACTTGCAGGATTTACTTCAGTAAGTGAGGTTGAGTCGTTGAACTCGTCCTCAAAAGAAGGTATGGAGGTTGAGTCGTTGAACTCTTCCTCAGAAGGAGTGTGGTCCGTGATTGTGCGCCTTGTGTAGACTTGAAGGGGATCGGACATGCATATTTTACCAGATCTAAGACGCATGCATGATGCACATTACATATGTCGTAGAAGTCCTAACCATTCAAAAACATCTAACATGGGGGCTCAAAACTGACTCAATTTTGTGTTCACCTAAGTCAATAAGTTCTTCCTAAGTTTCTGTTGTGAATACTCCTTATATTTTGAATAAAAAAGCGAATAACCAGTGTGGTAGGTTTTTGTTCATAAGCGACGTTCCTTAATTAAATAACCACAGTGATTCTACAGACGTAATCTGTAGGGGTACCAGACCCAATTCCTAGCTTGTGCTTCAATCAAAGAATGGTTCACGCGGTACTAGTTGAAATATCTGCTTAAGGCCTCAAATGAACATCGTGATAGCATGACTTTAGTTGATTCAATTTTAAGCTTAGGATATTGCAATCAATTGATATTAAGTTTCACTTTCCATAAGCCAGGTCCGCTGTCAGTCCTGGTTTAACAAAAAGTAAAAACTGAATTAAAAGCAAGCAACATCCAAGGTCATGCTAATCATTACAGAAACTCCTCTTGCAGGGGATTCGAGGAGGGTTACCAGTATGCTTACCTCCCACTTTGTGCTAGAAAAATAAAAATGTCAAACAAACGCACAAAAGTGGGGAGAAGACGAGTTGAAGTCGACTAAAGGGAAACCGCTTTTTGGGTTTCAATCGTCCTTAAAAGTCGTTCCTTAGTAGACTCAAGACTAGCTCCAAACTTTGTTCTATTATCCGCCGCGAACAAACAATTAAATAAATCCTAACAACACCTACTTTAAAAATATTACAACCGCGACCCCTTTGTGGATCGAAAATTTAATTATCCTATAAGTCTCTAAAAATGCTGAAAAGTTTAAACTACTGAGTTTAGCCTCACAATCACTCAAACAGTGATAGAGGACAATAGTGTCACCTCTAATCACAAGATTGGATTTGTAAGTTATTTCCTTCTTGTGCCTGTAAATATTGGTTATCAATGTAGACAAGTAACATGCAAGGGTCGTACCCACCTCAAAGGTGAAGATCTCAGCTCAAACACAATAGAAAATGATCGTTAAAGAACACCAAGTGAATCACAAATAAGAGAGAGATTGATTCTATTTCCTACAGGCAATAAATAAATAAATTAATACTTAAAGTAATTTAAGAAGATGGATAGAGATGTAAATAAGATCT
Organism: Aquilegia eximia; assembly: GCA_023053565.1. NCBI lineage: Eukaryota > Viridiplantae > Streptophyta > Magnoliopsida > Ranunculales > Ranunculaceae > Aquilegia > Aquilegia eximia. The sequence goes on from JALIGU010000001.1 coordinate 25,923,669, forward strand.
TATGATGAATAGGGGAAAGAGTTGGTATCCACAAACTAAATCATGTAAACATACATGTCATCCTTTCATGTTCAATCTATACCAATTAATTAGTCACCTCTCAACTATTCCAATTAATCATCAATACCTATAATAACCAAGTAGTCGCCTCTCAGCTATTCCATTCAATTAAAACAGGATTTTCTTATGCATGCTATTGAATATGCGTCATTAATCAAATCGTCACCTCTCAGCTATTCAACTTAATTAAATCAACATATTAATTCATAATCAAACCTTCACCTCTGGGTTATTCAATTTAATTACAAAAGGATTCCAATAAAAGAGATTGATTCTAGATATATGATAGTCACCTCTCAGCTATTCCATCACATATTTCTAATCAATCTAAATACAACTATTATAGCTAGGTCTCCATGTACTCTAACAATAATATTTTAATAACATGGATACCAATAACATGCAAATAACATGGTGCTTTTGCATTATCTAGAGTGCTTCAACCATCCCCCTAAGGGAATTTAGCTACTCATCATTGATTAATGACACCATCGAATAAGTAAATAAATAACACAACATCATAAAGGAAAAATGATTGGATTAATATTAAGAATAAGAAGATTGAGTTCAATACAAAAGAAGAAGATGAACTTTGATCTCTCAAGCATTGACTTCTAAAACATGAACTATCTTAAACCCTAGCTACTACTTCTCTTATATAGTAAATACAAAGCATATTACTTGCATACAAAGTCTTCCAAGTTAGGTTAAATTTGTGGCTGCTGCTGTTGGTCTTATAGAAGCATTAGAACTTCAGCAAAACCTAATTCTCTTGGGCTTAAGTTGTAGTTTTGACCAAGACCTTCAGATAGACAACTCATGGGCCCAAATCAAAATTTTGGATCTTCATGTAGAGCCTTTTTAAGATTGGGCTTTAATAAAGGCTTCAATAGATTTTCTGACTTGTGGGCTTCATCATAACTCTGTGACCTTCAGATAGACCACCTAACTTAGACATAAGGTCAAGTCCATAGGACCAGTCCGTGGGGTGCTTTCAATAACTCTGTGGGTGCAAGTATCAATTCTCCTCTCTTGAGCAAATAGCATCTTTTTGGTGGGTTTTTTTTGGCTTTTGGTAAGCTTTAACACAATATTCGCATTTCGGCTCATGAAACCTACACAAATGACAAAAAAACACTAATCAATAGATATAACACAATAATATAAGCTAAGTGTTATGCAAACAAGGTGCTAATCGAGGGATAAAGATACACTTTTGGGGACTTATCAAACAACAAAAAAAATAATAATTGAAAAAATGCTCTGGAACAGCTTCTGTGAGCTCCACAAACAGGTGCCAGCAATCAGGTACAAACTCGAGTCGAGATGGGTTGGACCTGTTTTGAACTCAACTTGAGATCAGCTGAACTCGACTCGTGATCTTAGTGGCTCGTACTGAACTCGACTCGAGATCTAGTACAGTAAGCACTAGTAAGTTTTCAGCAATTTTCCTGTTCGCGCGACTTTTTTCAAATTGATATATTGACTTTGTTCCTTGAGTTTTTTTCGATCCGTCTTCGCTGTGAGATCAGTAAGAGGACTAATTAACAAAAGTTGTGAAACTACTATTCTCGCCTGCGTTTGAATGAACTCTGTTCCGTAAAGCGGCAACGACGCCATTTTGGTAGTAGACATTTGTATATCCACTAATCAAAAATTAGATTTCTATGTTATTTTCGTTCTTTTGTCTGTAAATATTGATTATCAATGTAAAATAAGTAACAAGCAAGGGTCGTACCAACCTCGAAGGGGGAATTCTTAGCTTAAACACAATAGAAATCAATAATTTAAGAACACCACATGAACTAATGAATAGGATTGATATTGATTCTACTCCCTACAGGCAATTAAATAAATAAACTAATACTAATCTAATAATAGAAGATAGATAGATATGGAAAGAAGATCTTATGATGAATAGGGGGAAGAGCTGGTATCCACAAACTAATTAATGTAAACATACATGTCATTCATTTATGTTCAATATATAACAATTAATTAGTCACCTCTGAATTATTCTAATTAATCATTAATACCTTTAATAATCAAGTAGTCACCTCTCAGCTATTCCACTCAATTAGAACGGGATTCTTTTATATGTGCTATGGAATATGCTTCATTAATTAAACCGTCACCTCTTATATATTCAATTCAATTAATTCAACATATTAATTCATAACCAAAACGTCACCTCTCGGTTATTCAATTTGATTATAAAAAAGGGTCCAATAAAAGAGATTAATTCTAGATATATGATTGTCACCTCTTAGTTATTCCATCACATATCTCTAATTAATCTAATATAACTATTATAGCGAGGTCTCCCTATACTCTAACAATAGTATTTAAGCAACATGGATAACAATAACACATAAATAATCATGCTTCCTTCATGTCGCGAATAAAAATAAATAAGCATTAATAACTTTGAAACACAATGAACATAAAGAATAAACATGGTGCTTTTGCATTATCTAGAGTGCTTCAACCATTCCCCGTAAAGGAAACTTAGCTATTCATCTTTGATAATGACACCATGGAATAAGTAAATAAAGAACACAACGTCATAATTTAAATGGGAATGGATTATTATTGAGAATAAGAAGAATTGAGTTCAATACAAGAAAATGAACTAACTAAACCCTAACTACTACATCCCTTATTATAGAGAATACAAAACACATTACTTGCTCACAAAGTATACTTTCTTTCCAAGTTAGATCAAATTCGTGGTGGCTGCTGTAGACCTTATACAAACAGAAAGACCTAATGAAAACCTAATTCTCTTGGGCCGAAGTTGTATCTTGGACCAAGACCTTCAGATACACACCTTATGGGCCTAAATCGGAGTTCTGGATCATCATATAGAGCCTTTTTAAGATTGGGCTTCAAGTAAAGGCTTCAATGGATCTTTTAACTCGTGGGCTTCATTATAACTTAGATTGAGTTGGGATTTGGACTAACCATCTTGGACATAAAGTCAAGTCCACAGGACCAGTCCACGGGGTGTTCTTAGTAACTCTGTGGGTGCAAATAGCAATTCTTTTCTTTTGTGCAAATAACACTCTTTTAATGGCTTTTGGCGGGCTTTAACACAATATTCGCATTCAGGGGTAAGTCCCGGTTAATGAGAATTGAGCTTTAGAACTTTGTCACCTAATTCTGACTGAAATACCCTTTTAGTCATGGTTTTTTGGTAAATTTACAAAATACTTTTTAAATAATAGTTTTATTGTAATTTAACATATTTTTATTTATAAACTGGATTTTTATATATGAACAAAAAGCCCAATAATTAAAAAATAATTAGAGAAAAATAAAAAATAATTATAATCGGATCATATAAAGATAAAAACAAAACTACTATGAGCTAAAGGTCCAATAATTAAAAATAATAATTAAATCAAAATACAATGTGAATAATAAATTTACTTAAGAAATAATTATTTCATATGATTTAATAAATTAGTGTAATTTATAATATTTAATAAAATTAATAACTTTAAACTCGAATACTAATCAAACACGAATAAATTAAAATGAACTGGTGCTACGCACCGGCTAAGGCACTAGTCAATACATTTAACACAATAATATAAGCTAAGTGCTATACAAACAAGGTGCTATTCAGGGGATAAATATACACTTTTGAGGACGTATCAAATACCCCCAAACAACACTTTGTTTGTCCTCAAGCAAAGGTGAGAAGAAAAAATATAAGGATTTCAAAGAGAAATAAAAGTAGGTTGATTGCATTAACCATATGCATCGAGGCTTTAAAACCACAACGACTTCCCAGGTGAAGGAGTTATAGTCTCCTGAGGGTTTTCCAGAATAGATACCCACAAACTTACAACAATGACTAAACCAAAGAACAGAATGTTCTACCATTTACCCCAGAAATGGATGTCATCCATACAATATATCAAAGATAAGGATAAGTATTGTAAACCTGTTCATACGAGATAGCGTACTACAAATGCATGAAAATAAGCATAACAGTTTCAAATGCTTCCAAGACATGTATACATACAACCACAGGTCGTAAGTCACCATTGGAAAGGTCGCTTTGACTTTTGCCTCATAGACATACACTCAGAAATAAAAATCACTCAAAGATGGTGTTTATCATTTTACCGCTATGTGAGAAAATAAGATGGACAATCATCTCACATATATCATAAGAACAGACTGGTGTAATGGAATGAACTTAGTCTCAAAGAATGAAAAAGTTAGCCTTGCTTGAGATGTTAGGTTTTTCACCTATTGGGATACATATTTAATTGTTGGGCCACATATTTTCTATTTAGGCCGTTATTTCTTCATTTTTAGGGGGTTTTTTTTAAAAAAAAAATAAAATAAACTCTAAATATTGAAGAGTTCTCTAAAAAAAAAAAAAAAAACTTTTAAAGATTTTTTTTTTTAGATACTGTAATAGGAAATCAAAAAATTTTGGGGCTACGTTATTTTTGTTCAAATTTTAATACTTTCCGAAGTTAAATTTAATTATAATTACTATAACTCTTCTACAATAAAATTAAAATCAAATTAAATTGCATTTAATACAAAGATGGTGTTTATCATTTTACCGCTATGTGAGGAAAGAAGATGGACAATCATCTCACATATATCATAAGAACAGACTGGTGTAATGGAATGAACTTAGTCTCAAAGAATGAAAAAGTTAGTCTTGCTTGAGATGTTAGGTTTTTCACCTATTGGGATACATATTTAATTAATGGGCCACATATTTTCTATTTAGGCCTTTATTTCTTCATTTTTAGGGGGTTTTTTTCTTAAAAAAATTAAATAAACTCTAAATATTGAAGAGTTCTCTAAAAAAAAAAAGCTTTTAAAGTTTTTTTTTTTATTAGATACTGTAATAGGAAATCAAAAAATTTTGGGGCTACGTTATTTTTGTTCAAATTTTAATACTTTCCGAAGTTAAATTTAATTATAATTACTATAACTTTTCTACAATAAAATCAAATCAAATTAAATTGCAGGCATGGTACTTAGATGATGGTACTCTGATTGGTAGTACAGAACATGTGGCCAGAGCTATTCGTATCATTCAGGAAAGAGGACCGTCTCTTGGGCTCGTGCTTAATGTGTCTAAGACAGAGTTGTTTTGGCCTTCTGTTGTTCCTGACTGCTCCTATCCAAATATCTTTCCGGTTGGTATATCATGTCCTCAGCGAGGGGTTAAGTTGCTAGGAGGGGCTGTAAGTATCGATGCATCCTTTATTATGGGTAATGTTCGTCAACGAGTGGATAAGACAGTTCAGCTTATGGGTTTATTACCACAGCTAAAGGATCTGCAATGTGAGTTGGCACTTTTACGTTCTTGTATGGGATTATCTAAACTCACCTTTGCTCTCCGTACTTGCCCCCCTGATTATGTTCAGGAAACAGCCGAATGGTTTGACTACAAGCTTCGTGCAGCCCTTCAGAATATTGTGGTTTTTGATGCACCTGGTTTTAGCGATTTACAGTGGCGCATGGCAACCCTCCCATTGCGTATGGGTGGACTTGGTATCTATTGTGCTAGTGATGTTATGAAGTTTGCTTTCGTAGCTTCACGTACACAAACCAAGAATCTCCAAGACCACATCCTTCGAGGTTGTGAGACTACACCTATGCGTAATGTTTTCGATATTGCCATTGCTAGTTTACATCTTTCTATACCTGATTTTGATCTCAGTAATCTTGCTCCAACTGCTACCGTCCCCTTCAGACCCCAACATGTCTTGGCGGAAGCATACTACAACAAGATTAGCTCTGGCATTGAGAGGGAATTTGAGTTGTCAGCTAGACAAAAAGCCGTGATTGGATGTGTGCAGTCAGAGCATGCCAAAGATTTTCTCCTTGCTATCCTAATGGAAGGGCTTGGACAACGCATGACGCCTGTAGAATATCGTGCCATTCTTCGTTATCGATTGATGATCCCTTTATATTCAGATGGTGAGTTTTGTCCAGTGTGCAAGAACAGCAGACTTGATGCATTCGGGGACCATGCGGCCCATTGTAAGCATTACCCCGGCTTCAAATACAGGCATGACCACGTTAGAGATATCTTGTGTGATGTGTTCTGGCGGGCTAGAGAACAGGTTAAGAAGGAGGCTCCTGTTAACTTTCTTACTGATCCTAAAGAAGGAAGATCGACATTACGCCCTGCTGATATTCTAGTCTACAACTGGTCTGAAGGTAAACATGCGTGTGTTGATGTTACAGGGGGAATCTCCGATGGTTGGGCTGGGTGCTGGGATTTTTGAGGTGGGGCTAGCAACTAGCAATGCAGCAGCAGCAAAAGTGGAGAAACATGACGGAGCTTGTAGGGCTAACCAACATAGTTTCATCCCCTTTGCATTTGATACATTTGGATTGCTAGGCTCAGAAGCAGTTGAGCTCCTCAGGAGAGTGCAGAAGGTAATGGATAGTAACGTGATGACTACGGGTTCGAACGAATATGTATTTAGGAGAATCGGGTTTGCTATCCAGAAAGGACTTGCCCCGCAGTTTGTAGCGCGTTTGTCCTCTACTTTTGTGTAATTCGTTTAGCTTATCAATAAAATTTGTTTTTCTCAAAAAAAAAAAAAAAAAAATTATCCTACTGTTTTGTTCAAGAAATTTTCTGATTTTTACTTCAAGGATAGGCCTCAATTTTGGTTTGCCTAATGCCCCATATCTCTTGAGTCGGCCCTGTTCATACACATTCTTCGTATCCTCATACAAGGAACTTAATACGATGAAAAATACTAGGGAAATTTTGCGAAGATATTCCTAGTATAAGTGTCTAACACATTCCTAGTATCCTCATGCTTGGAAGTTAATTCAAAGAAAAAAAAAATTAGTTCAAGGGAAATTTCGTTAAGATAAAAACTAGTCCAATTGTATCTACTATCTAGATGTACATGCGTATGTCAAGTTACCATTAGGTGTTGGTCCCTGCATTTTCATTGTAATTTTTGGCTTCAAAGGTTGTGTTGTTGGCCTTGAATCCACCTGTTAGAAATAAAATTAATCTAAATATTACCCGGGTATAGCTGCAATCGAAATGAACAAACCAAATGAAATTAGGGGCTAAGTCGCGGACTAAGTCGCTATCTTTAAAACGTTTCGCGGCTCTGCCTCTGTTGTGCAAGTCGTCGTCCCCAGGATAAAACAACCCAAATCTATGTCGAATTCCTTTTGCACAAGGAAGAAATTCGATTTCCTTTTAGCATTATTTCTTGCTCAAGAAAACTTAGAGAAAAACAATTTTTTTCTTGTATTATTCTTTCTTCTCCACTAGTCCTTTTATAGCTCAAAAAGAGTTGTTAATGGTGTAAATCTCTCCTATGATTAAGCCATAATAGCCAAAAACGGCTAGCGGAGGAAAACTAGTCAATTCAGCATGTTTTAAATGTTAGGGAACAATAATTTTGAAATTTGAAAAAAGTAAAATAAAAAGTTTTTTTTTCAAGAGACCTTTTTGAACACATAATTTAGATGCCTCAAGTGCAGACACTTTTGACTTGAATAATTAACTTGAACAAGATGAAGACACTTTTGACTAGTATTAACTTGTGTATGCAAATAACAATTAACTTGAACAAGATGAAGACACTTTTGAACACATAATTTAGATGCCTCAAACGGTTCATTACAGTTCATTACAGTCAACAAACGGATCATCTATTTTATCAAAAAGTTTGTTTAGAATAGAATCACCATTTTCAAAATAAACTTATCTGCAAAAACAAAAAAATTAGCTTCATTAATCTGTATTCCACTAATATGATTTACGCGTGCCATTACGCTCCATAACAATCGCCCTGCGACTGATACCAATTGAAAACCCCAAACAGGTGCAACTACTTATACTTAATATGCAATGAAACAATAAATCAAACACATAACACACGATGTTTTTAATGTGGTGAAACCCAAACTGGGGAACATCCACGGTTGTCATCTCGACAACAAATCAATCCACTATAATGTTAGAAGATGTACAAACCTATCAATTACCGGCATTCACTTGCGAGTTGATACTGCGGGTTTTCTCTAACACCTTGACTCCACCGGAGAACCTTGATGTACGCACAAGACACTCAGAAGTCAATCTCTCAAGAACACGTTGCGGGGCCTCAAATAGTTGTTCCCCCGGTGTAAAACCAGTTGGTTCCCCCCATAAGAAACATGGATTCCTCGTGTAAAAAAGTTGGTTGGAAGATGACTAGGGGAGGGGGGGGGGGAGGCGAGAAAGAGGGAATACCAAACACTAGAGAAGAATGGAAGAGATAACGACTCCAACAACTAGGCTTTTCTATGAGAGAAAAACCTATTTATACATGGATGTAGAGAAATGAGTTTAATCGACCTGAAATACCAGAATTGGGTTCGGCACGTACGTACGTCCTGAAGGGGTGCGTACGTCTACACAAGGAAAAGTTATCTGGAATAGGTACGTACATACATCCTGAAGGGGTACGTACGTACGTCCTGAAAGGGTACGTATACGTACGTTCCTGAAGAAACTGCAACCCAACAGACTTAGTTTTGAATACGAAGTTCAAACCGAACTTCACTGACCACATCAAGGCGAGATACCTAAGGACACACCTAGACCTAGTCATAAAGTGATTGTCAAACTAAACCAACTGACGGTTTCAACTAGTAACCTAAGAGAAACCCTTTGTCAAATTACTGGTTGGTTAGTAGAATCACTAATCAATTTTTTTTCTTCTTTTGGGTAAAAATTAACTAATCAGTCGATGACTTAAAAATAATGCGAACCAGCATGTGGCCCAATGGTAGCACCCCTCTCACAAATGGGAGAAGTTGTGGGTTCGAAACACATCACCAGTTGATTATTGATATAAGTTTCCATACGGTAATTTAAAAGGGTAGGGCTCCCCGCATCCCGGTTTGCCAATCAAAAATGTATATACCCATTAACACGACGTGAGCCTATTCTTATTTGAGCTCACTCGACGTAACCCTGTTTTTACTCGACATGAGTGATATACGGCTTATTGTGTATCAAAAGATTAGATTAAGAGATTTTCCTTCTTGTGCCTGTATAAATTGAAGATCAAAGTAGACAAGTAACAAGCAAGGGTCGTACCCACCTCAGAAGGGGAGATCTTAGCTCAAACACAATTAAGAATAATAATTTAGAAACATCAATGAATCAATAATAATAGTTGGAGAATCGATTCTACTTCCTACAGGCAATAAATAATAATTAAACCTAACTTAAGAATATGAAAGATATGGAAAAGAAGATAATATGGTAACATAGGGGGAGTAATAGGTTTCCACAATCTAGGTTATGCAATTATATCATGTTGTTCTTCATATTCAATCTATAACAACTAACAAGTCACCTCTCATCTATTCTTATTAGTTATTAATACCAATAATAATCAAATCCTCACCTCCCAGCTATTGAATCTAATTAAAACGAGATTCTATTATGCATGCTATTGAATATGCTTCATTAATCAAATCCTCACCTCTCAGCTATTGAATCTATTGAATAACTATTTAAGCTATTGAACCATATATGGAGAAGTCATCCATGAACACCTCCATAAATCGTTCTACCATATCACTAAGGATGTGTAACATACACCTCTGGAAAGTAGCAGGTGCATTACACAAACCAAAGGGCATACGGGCATAAGCGAAAGTCCCAAAGGGACATGTAAATGTCGTCTTTTCCTGATCTTCAGGGGCGATAGGAATTTGGTTGTAACTGGAGTAACCATCCAGGAAACAATAGAAAGAATGACCAGCTAGACGTTCCAACATCTGGTCTATGAAGGGAAAAGGAAAGTGGTCTTTCCGGGTGACTGTATTAAGCTTTCTATAGTCGATACAAACACGCCATTTAGTTGGAACTCTAGTGGCGACTTGTTCGTTCTTATCATTGGTAACTACAGTCATGCCAGCCTTCTTAGGGACCACATGAATAGGACTAACCCAGGGACTATCCGAGATAGGATAAATCACCCCTGCATCCAGAAGTTTAAGAATCTCTGCTCGAACAACTTCTTTCATCGCAAGGTTGAGGGGTCTCCGAGGTTCACGAGAAGTTTTGGCATCGTCCTCAAGATGAATACGATGAAAACAGACAGAAGGGCTAATGCCTTTGATGTCGTGGATAGACCAGGCAATAGTAGAACGATGCTCTAAAATAACTTCTAAAAGCTTACTCTCCTGTTCGGTAGTAAGAGATGAGGAAATGATAACAGGATGACTACCGTCTCAATCAAGATGAGCGTATTTCAGCTCAGGAGGAAGAGGATTCAGAGTAACAGGAGGTGGAGTGATGGTCTCTACTTGGGTCTCAGAATCTAAGCTACAAACCACATCAAGGGCCTCAGGGTCTTTAGGTTCAAAGATAGGCACTATCAAGGAGAGCATTGGTTTGGGCAATAGATTGGTCAATGTCGAAGTCTACATTATGCATGGCAAGGCAATGAACAACCGGATCCTCAGGGTAATGACAGTGCACCATCTCATAAGGTAATGAGTCTAAAAGGCACACATCCTCAGATAAGGACAAATCAGGGGGTTGTTGGCCAAGGTTAAATATATTAACTTCAACGGTCATAGAGCCAAAAGTGAGAACCATGGAACCGTTCCGGCAGGTTATGAGAGCATTAGAGGTGGCCAAGAATGGACGGCTAAGGATGATGGGCACCGAATCATCGGCAGTAGGTTCAGTATCCAACACCACAAAGTCTACAGGATAGTAAAAGTCTGACACTTTAACTAATAGGTCCTCTACTATACCTCTAGGTACTTTCAAAGATCTGTCGGCCAGTTCGTTGTAAAGACATTTTCGTGGGTTTCATGTATGTTAGACCTAGGCTAAGGTATAAGGAGTAAGGCAAGAGATTACAACTCGCTCCTAAGTCTAACAAAGCCCTACCCATGAATTTATCACCAAGCTTGCAGGGTATGGTCAGTTTTCCAGGATCCTTATATTTTACCACACCATTTTGTTGGACAAGTGCAGAGAATTCTTCAGCTATGAATGCGTTTTTAGGCACATTAGTTTTTCTCTTAGCAGTGCACAAGTCTTTCAAGACCTTAGCATAGGAAGGTATCTGTTTAATAGCCGTGAGGAAGGGTATATTAATATTTATCTGTTTGAACACATCAAGTGCTTCCTCTGCTTGGACTTCCTTTAGAGACGTTGTGAGTCTCTGGGGGTAAGGTACTGGTGGGTTGTAAATCCGTGGAGGATCCATGATCTCACGGGCAGTCTTTTTCGATTTAGAGGTGGTCTCCTCATTGGTCAAAGGTTTAGGTGGGGCAACAGGTGCAGATGTAACCGGGGTCACAATGTTGGGACTCGGTGTATAATTAATTTGATTATCAACCTGTTTTCCTGACCTAAGGGTGGAAACCGATTTTACTTCAGCAATTGGTACAGATGTAGACGGATTTGCAGTTTCCGTCACCAAGGCAACTTCTTTGCCTTTGGGGTTCGGGATGGACTGTCCCGGAAATCTACCTCTTTCATCAAGTTTTTGTTCAATTCTCTGGATGGCTTGGGCATTTGACTCAATAGACGCCTGAGTCTGTTGAATGAAACGTGGAAGCACATCCTCAAGTGAGGATTTAGGTTGGGTAGATTGATTAGCTGGCATGCGGTCCCTGGAACCACTCATTGGATGAGTATTGTTCGAGTAAGGGGGGACCGGTGCCCTGTTCCTATTGTCAAAGTGACCACCATACGTGGCATTGCTACGTTGCCCATAAGAGTTGTTAAAACCAGGTGGACCCGCATGATGATTATTAGAATAAGAAAGGTTGGAGCGGTCCATGTATGGGTACGTGGCATTGTCCTTAGTAAAGTTGGTTCTCCCTGCGTAATTAAAAGCACATGCATCCTCAGTTTCTGGTGAATTCATTAGGAGAGGGCAAAATGCAACAGTGTGGGTCTGGTTATGACAAGCATCGCATGAAAAACTGGAGGCACTCATAACAGTTGATTGGGGATTTAAAAATATGCCAAGTGCTGCTACCTTTTTAGTTAAACCTTGAATTAGATTTTTAAGCTCAATATTAGGTTTGACATCATACAATCCTTTAGGTTTATCATTAGAGTCTAGGGTAGTGTTTCTCGGGGTATGTCCTGGTATATCCCAATGTTGGCTATTATTAGCAATCTTTTCAAGGAAAGCTAAGGCCTTGGTGGTGGAGTAGTCAAGGAAATCTCCACCACTCATGTTATCAACTGTGCTCCTAGTTTGAGTATTAAGGCTCCTATATAAAATTCTAACTTTTTCATTGTCATCGACTTTGTGCTGTGGACATTGAAGAAGTAGATCATGAAATCTCTCCCATCCATCAAAGAATACCTCACTCTCTTTTTGCCTAAAACTTTTTATGGCATCAACTATGTCATTAGTTCTAGTGATAGGAAAGAATTTGGTCAAGAACTTCTTACTTAGTTGAGCCCAAGTGACAATAGAATTAGGAGGAAGGCTATGTAACCAATGATATATTTTATCCTCAAGAGAGAATGGAAACAATCTTAGGCTAACTTCCTCTTCAGATAATGTTTCTCCCTAAAAGTGTGAAGAACGGTCAGAAACTTATTGAGGTGCTGATATGGATCTTCCCTTGGAAGTCCATGGAACTTAGGCAACATGCCCACAATCTGTGGGCGTATGCCATAGCAATCTGCATGTGTCTCGGGTAAGATAATGCAAGTAGGTGGCCCTGTGGCCAAAGGTGAAAAGTAATCCCGAAGGGTAGCTTCTTGAGCCATAGGTGTAAGATGTACTTCAGAAAGTGAAGTTAAATTGTTGAACTCTTCTTTAGAAGGTAGGGAGGTTGAATTGTTAAACTCTTCCTCAAGAGAAGTAGAGAGGCCCGTGATTGTGCTCTTTGTGTAGATTGTTGGTTTGGACAAGATTTTACCTGGTCTAAGATGCATGCAACATGCGCATTACATATGCCACAGAAGTCCTAACCATTCAAAAGCATCTAACAAGGGGCTCAAAAACTGACTCTATTTTGTGTTCACCCAAGTCAATGAGTTCTCTCCAAGTTTCGTGAGTGATTCTCCTTCTCTTGAGAGTCATGCAGCTAATAACTAATGTGGGAGGTTTTCCGTGCCTAAACACGTTCCTTAATTTAATAACCACAATTGATTCTACAGATAAATCTGTAGGGGTTCCTGACCCAATTCCTGACTTGTGCTCCAATTAAAGAAAAACCAAACAGTAATAGTTGAAGTATCCGTCAAAGTCTCAATGAGAACATCGTGATAAGATGGCTTTAGTTGATTCAATTTTAAGGCTTAGGATATTGCAATCAATTAATATTTAGGTTTCACTTATAGGGCAGGTCCGCCTTGCAGTCCCGGTTTAACAAGTAAAAACAGAAATTGAAATCAAGCAACAATCAAGGTCATGCTAATCATTACAGAAACTCCTCTTGTAGGGGATTCGAGGAGGGTTGAGAAAATGCTTACCTCCCACTTTGTGCTAAAAAGTAAAATTGCCAAACAAGCGCAAAAATGTGGGGAGAAGACGAGTTCAAGTCGACTAAGGGGAAACCGCTCCTTAGGTTTCAATCGTCCTTAGGAGTCGTTCCTTAGTAGACCCAAGGCTAGCTCCACAACCTTGCTCTACTACCCGCTTAGAACACACAAAAATAAAAATCCTAGCAACACCTACTTTAAAAATATTACAACCGCGACCCCTTCGTGGATCGAAAAATTAAATAACTTACAAGTCCTTACGAATACAGAAAAAAATAGACTACCTAGTTAACCTCACGATCTCTCCAACAGTAAAAACTTTAGCTAATTTTGAGTTCTGGAGCGTCCTGGAAACATCACGCAAAACGAGCAAATTCCCAGCCTGGAACTACCTGTTCAGTAATTTCAGCAAAACTTCCCGTCTTTGGATGAAAATATAAATAACTTCCTCTGCTCCAAAAAGTCCGAAAAATTTAGGGCAAGTAAATCACCCCAAAATCTTTCAACAGTAAAACTTTCAGCTGAAAAGGAGTCCTGGATCGTCCTTGATAATTCACGCAAAACCGGGCCAAATTTCTGCTGAAAACTCGACTCGAGATTGTTAATGACCAAAGTGATCTCGACTCGAGGTCAAGCCCACTTCAGAACAGTAACTTCAGAAAAAAAAATTCTGAATGCGCGCCTTTCTTCAAACTTTGATATCTACTCCATTTTTTGAGCTTTTTCAGATCTGTTTTCACTGCAAGATCAACAAGAGGACTAAGTAACTAGACACTTAAAAACAATAATTAAAAAAAATTAAAAATTGAAGGGTGGGAGGGATAGAAGTGGGATGATGTCCCAAAACAACTATTCTCTTTTGTGCTTGAATGACTCAGTTCCTTAGAGCGGCAACGGCGCCATTTTGATATACGCTTATTGTGTATCAAAAGATTAGATTAAGAGATTTTCCTTCTTGTGCCTGTATAAATTGAAGATCAAAGTAGACAAGTAACAAGCAAGGGTCGTACCCACCTCAGAGGGGGAGATCTTAGCTCAAACACAATTAAGAACAATAATTAAGAAACATCAATGAATCAATAATAATAGTTGGAGAATTGATTCTACTTCCTACAGGCAATAAATAATAATTAAACCTAACTTAAGAATATGGAAGATATGGAAAAGAAGATAATATGATGACATAGGGGGAGTAGTAGGTTTTCACAATCTAGGTTATGCAATTATATCATGTTGTTCTTCATATTCAATCTATAACAACTAACAAGTCACCTCTCAGCTATTCCTATTAGTTATTAATATCAATAATAATCAAATCCTCACCTCTCAGCTATTGAATCTAATTAAAACGGGATTCTATTATCCATGCTATTGAATATGCTTCATTAATCAAATCCTCACCTCTCAGCTATTGAATCTAATTAACTCCACATATTATTCACAGTTAAATCCTCACCTTTCAGCTATTGAATTTAATCATGAAAGGGTTCCAATAAAAGATAAATATTACAAACATGCAGTAATCACCTCTCAGCTATTTCACTACACATCTACAATAAATATAATACTATTATCAAAACTAGGCCTCCCTAAATTCAAACAATAATATTTAACACCATAGATAACAATAACATACAAATAACCATACTCACCTCATATCGCGAATTAGAGATAAGTAAGCATTAAGAACCTTGAATCACAATGAATAAGAAGAAACAACATAATACTTTTACATCACCTAGAAAGCTTCCACCTTCCCCCCATGATGATTTAGCTACTCATACCAAAGGAACAAATAATTAAATCAAATAACATCATAAAAGAATTCATGGATTGATAATGATTGAATTGAATACAAAAGTTGATCTTCAAGTGGAGGCTAGAAGATCAAGATCTAAAAGAGATTCTAGATAGATAAACCCTAGTTACAACTCCTCTTATATATCATTACATAATGGAATACTTGCATGCAAAGACTTCCAAACTTGATCTAATTCGTGGCTGCTGCTGTTGGCCTTCTGGAGGGATTAGACAATCAGCAAAACCTAATTCTCTTGAGCTAGAATTGTAGTTTGGGCCAAGACCTTCAGTTTGATATGTCATGGGCTCCAATCGGACTTCTGGTTCTCCTTGTAGAGCCTTTTTAAGATCAAGACCCAAAATAGGAAGTCCGGTCCACATAAGTCAACATGATTGACCCAAAGTCATAAGAATTCAACAGTTGACCGAAAGTCAACCTAGGTCAGCAACAGTTGACCCAAAGTCAACAGTTGACCGAAAAGTCAACTCAACCTAATCGACCAGAGTTGACCGTGGGGTGCTCTTAGCAGATTTTGCGGGTGCAAATATCCATTCTTCTTCCCTTGTGCAAATAACACCTCTTTGCTTGCTTTTCTCGACTTTTTGCGGGCTTTTACACAATATTCGTATTTCGGCTCATAAAACCTACATAAAGACAAGAATGCACTAATCAATAGATATAATACAATAATATAAGCTAAGTGCTAAACAAACAAGGTGTTATTTGGGAGATAAATATACACTTTTGAGGTCCGATCAGTGGCCCTTGCGTACCATCCGCAAACTAATGGCCAAACTGAGGTGTCGAACAGAGAGATTAAAAATATTTTGCAAAAAATAATTGACCCTAATAAGGTTGATTGGTCTCGTAGAGTTAGTCATGCATTATGGGCCTATCGTACTGCTTTCAAAACTCCCAAAGGCATGTCTCCCTTTCGTCTTGTTTTTGGAAAACCCTGTGACTTACCTGTAGAGCTTGAGCATAGAGCCTTTTGGGCAATGAAAAAGCTCAATTTTAATCTCGACCAGACAGATGAGAGGAGAAAACTCCAGCTTTCTGAGCTTGAGGAACTTCAGAATGAAGCTTATGATCTTTCCAAGTCCTACAAAGCTAATATGAAAAAACTACATGATCGTCAAATCTTACGTAGAGATTTTCAAATTGGGGACAGTTTTACTATATAACTCTAGGTTGCTTTTATTTTCTAGTAAACTACAGTCTCGTTGGTCGGTTTCCTTTGTAGTGTCTGCAGTAACACCCTTTGGTGCTATCACCTGTCTAAATCCTGCAGACAATACTGAATTTCAAGTCAATGGTCAACGTCTTAAGCATTTCCATGAATTAAGGTCCCCTGAAGTAGAGAAAACTCTCTTGGAAGACCCTACCTATCTAGATTGACCCTTGACCTGCTGGTATCCGGACCCTCCCTTACTCTACTCTTGTCTTTTTTGGGAGGTGTGGTTGAAAGTGCCGGGACCATTAGTCCACAAACTCTTACTGGCTGAGTCTAATTGATCCAGTACACGCTTTTCTCTGAAGCGTCATCACCAAACAGACCTGTTTCCCGCTCTATTTAGGGGTGGGGAAGTCATTTCCCATCGTTCCTAAATCTAGAGTATCTGACTTTAAAAGACTCATGTTGTATATTAGACATCAGGATTTCACGCATTCCATTCTAGCGCTTTTGACACTCCTGTATCTTTGTTTAGAGTAGCGTTTATCTAGGGAGTGAGCCCTGTTTGTCCTCCTGTCTGGTTGAAGACGTTAAACTTAGCGCTCCTGGGAGGCAGCCCTGTGTATCTTCTAAACTCGATCGTGCTTTATTGCTTCTTTTTTTTGCCGGGTTTAGCTGCATTTTGGCTCTTAAACCGCATGTTCTACCATCTGTGCTCAATTCTGTTTGGGGGTGGGCGCGGCCGACCCACCCACTCTCTCATTGCTGTTTGACTGGTTGATAATTATTGTGGTTACAAAATGCATTGTTTAAGATATGATTTCTTTTTTTTTTTTGTTGAGTCAGTCCTTTATTTCAGTTGTGTCATAGTATGGAATTCCTTGTAGTCTCTATATGGAGATAATTTTGTTTGACAGGAATTTATAAAGCGGTTTGAATTTTTAGCACACTCATGGTAATATCTTTCTCTCTCTCTTTCCTATGCTTAGTATGAGCCTTGAGGACAAGGCAATCTCTTTGTTTGGGGGTGGGGAAGTATTTCAATCCTTTTTGCAAAAGATTTTCAAACTTCTTTATCCATACTTATGTAAAAATTCAAAAAAATTGAGAAAAATCAACAAAAATTCTTTCTTTACAAAGACTTTTTCAAAAATAGGATAAGTACACCATCAATGATGAAACATAATGGTTGAATTCCTTTTCAAGTTTAAGGACACTTATTGCTTCACCAAGTAGTTGAGTCTTATACTACATTTGCATGAGCATAAGCATGACATTCATATGCATTTATTATAGATTACATATACAAATCCGACTACACCTTGAGAAACTTGAGGAATAAGTGTAGAGACTTAACCCAGTGAGCTTTTGAGCCCCGTCCTTTTCTTGGAGAGTTATCACGTACATCTGGAGTCAAAAGACTCGACCTCTCAGTTTTGTCTGTTTTTAGTCTCATATTCATTTTTATAGTTAGCCTTGAGATGACATCAAGTGGGTGTAATATAAACTTGGGTCTTGTAGCTTATTCAAGATGTGATCACCATATCAGTACTTAGAGATGATACAAAGACCTTTAGATAAACTTTGTTTACCTTAGCCTACCGTGATGACATTTCATTCCCCTAGGTTAACCATTTTGAGCTTTTCCTTGTTACTTAGCCCTTTTCTTGAGCCCATTATCCATGAACACCTCCATAAATCGTTCTACCATATCACTAAAGATGTGTAACATACACCTCTGGAAAGTAGCAGGTGCATTACACAAACCAAAGGGCATACGGGCATAAGCGAAAGTGCCAAAGGGACATGTAAATGTCGTCTTTTCCTGATCTTCAGGGGCGATAGGAATTTGGTTGTAACCGGAGTAACCATCCAGGAAACAATAGAAAGAATGACCAGCTAGACGTTCCAACATCTGGTCTATGAAGGGAAAAGGAAAGTGGTCTTTCCGGGTGACTGTATTAAGCTTTCTATAGTCGATACAAACACGCCACTTAGTTGGAACTCTAGTGGCGACTTGTTCGTTCTTAGCATTCGTAACTACAGTCATGCTGGCCTTCTTAGGGACCACATGAATAGGACTAACCCAGGGACTATCCGAGATAGGATAAATCACCCCTGCATCCAGAAGTTTAAGAATCTCTGCTCGAACAACTTCTTTCATCGCAGGGTTGAGGCGTCTCCGAGGTTCACGAGAAGTTTTGGCATCGTCCTCAAGATGAATACGATGAAAACAGACAGAAGGGCTAATGCCTTTGAGGTCGTGGATAGACCAGGCAATAGCAGAACGATGCTCTAAGATAACTTCTAAAAGCTTACTCTCCTGTTCGGTAGTAAGAGATGAGGAAATGATAACAGGATGACTACCGTCTCAATCAAGATGAGCGTATTTCAGCTCAGGAGGAAGAGGATTCAGGGTAACAGGAGGTGGAGTGATGGTTTCTACATGAGTCTCAGAATCTAAGCTACAAACCACATCAAGGGCCTCAGGGTCTTTAGGTTCAAAGATAGGCACACTATCAAGTAGAGGATTGGTTTGGACAATAGATTGGTCAATGTCGAAGTCTACATTATGCATGGCAAGGCAATGAACAACCGGATCCTCATGGTAATGACAGTGCACCATCTCATAAGGTAATGAGTCTAAAAGGCACACATCTCAGATAAGGACAAATCAGGGGGTTGTTGGCCAAGGTTAAATATATTAATTTCAACGGTCATAGAGCCAAAAGTGAGAACCATGGAACCGTTCCGGCAGTTTATGAGAGCATTAGAGGTGGCCAAGAATGGACGGCCAACGATGATGGGCACCGAATCATCGGCAGTAGGTTCAGTATCCAACACCACAAAGTCTACAGGATAGTAAAAGTCTGACACTTTAACTAATAGGTCCTCTACTATACCTCTAGGTACTTTCAAAGATCTGTCGGCCAGTTCGTTGTAAAGACATTTTCGTGGGTTTCACGTATGTTAGACCTAGGCTAAGGTATAAAGAGTAAGACAAGAGATTACAACTCGCTCCTAAGTCTAACAAAGCTCTATCCATGAACTTATTACCAAGCTTGCAGGGTATGGTCGGTTTTCCAGGGTCCTTATATTTTACCATACTATTTTGTTGGACAAGTGCAGAGAATTCTTCAGCTATGAATGTGTTTTTAGGAACATTAGTTTTTCTCTTGGCAGTGCACAAGTCTTTCAAGACCTTAGCATAGGAAGGTATCAGTTTAATAGCCGTGAGGAAGGGTATATTAATATTTATCTGTTTGAACACATCAAGTGTTTCCTCTGCTTGGACTTCCTTTAGAGACCTTGTGAGTCCCTGGGGGTAAGGTACTGGTGGGTTGTAAATCCGTGGAGGATCCATGATCTCACGGGCAGTCTTCTTCGATTTAAAGGTGGTCGCCTCATTGGTCGAAGGTTTAGGTGGGGCAACAGGTGCAGATGTAACCGGGGTCACAATGTTGGGACTCGGTGTATAATTAATTTGATTATCAACCTGTTTTCCTGACCTAAGGGTGGAAACCGATTTTTCTTCAGCAATTGGTACAGATGTAGACGGATTTGCAGTTTCCGTCACCAAGGCAACTTCCTTGCCTTTGTGGTTCGGGATGGACTATCCCGAAAATCTACCTGTTTCATCAAGTTTTTGTTCAATTCTCTGGATGGCTTGGGCATTTGAATCAATAGACGCCTGGGTCTGTTCAATTAAACGTGCAAGCACATTCTCAAGAGAGGATTTAGGTTGGGTAGATTGATTA
This sequence comes from Aquilegia eximia, assembly GCA_023053565.1. Taxonomy (NCBI): domain Eukaryota; kingdom Viridiplantae; phylum Streptophyta; class Magnoliopsida; order Ranunculales; family Ranunculaceae; genus Aquilegia; species Aquilegia eximia. The sequence continues at coordinate 25,943,957 of JALIGU010000001.1, forward strand.
GCTGGCATGCGGTCCCTGGAACCACTCATAGGATGAGTGTTGTTCGAGTAAGGGGGGACTGGTGCCCTGTTCCTATTATCAGAGTGACCAACATACGTGGCATTGCTACGTTGCCCATAAGAGTTGTTAAAACCAGGTGGACCCGCATGATGATTATTAGAATGAGAAAGATTGGAGCGGTCCATGTATGGGTACGTGGCATTGCCCTTAGTAAAGTTGGTTCTCCCTGCGTAATTAAATGCACAGGCATCCTCAGTTTCAGGTGAATTCATTAGAAGAGGGCAACATTCAGTAGTGTGGGTCTGGTCATGACAAGCATCACATGAAAAAGTGGAGGCACTCATAACAGTTGATTGGGGATTTAAGGATACGCCAAGTGCTCCTACGTGTTTAGTTAAACCTTGAATTAGATTTTTAAGCTCAATGTAAGGTTTAACATCATACATTCCTCTAGGTTTATCATTAAAGTCTAGGGTAATGTTTCTCGGGGTATGTCCTAGTATATCCCAATGTTGGCTATTATTAGCAATCTTTTCAAGGAAAGCTAAGGCTGCTCCTAGTTTGAGTATTAAGGCTCCTATATAAAATTCTAACTTTTCATTGTCATCGACTTTGTGGTGCGGACATTGAAGAAGTAGATCATGAAATCTCTCCCATTCATCAAAGAATACCTCACTCTCTTTTTGCCTAAAACTTTTTATGGCATCAACTATGTCATTAGTTCTAGTGATAGGAAAGAATTTGGTCAAGAACTTCTTACTTAGTTGAGCCCAAGTGACAATAGAATTAGGAGGTAGGGCTATGTAACCAATGATATGCTTTATCCTCAAGAAAGAATGAAAATAATCTTAGGCTAACTTCCTCCTCAGATAGATGTTTCTCCCTAAAAGTCTGAAGAACGGTCAGAAACTTATTGAGGTGCTGATATGGATCCTCCCTTGGAAGTCCATGGAACTTAGGCAACATGCCCACAATCTGTCGGCGTATGCCATAGCAATCTGCATGTGTCTCGGGTAAGACAATGCAAATAGGTGGCCTTGTGGCCAAAGGTGAAAAGTAATCCCGAAGGGTAGGTTCTTGAGCCATAGGTGTAGGATGTACTTCAGAAAGTGAAGTTAAGTTGTTGAACTCTTCTTCAGAAGGTAGGGAGGTTGAATTGTTAAACTCTTCCTCAAGAGAAGTAGAGAGGCCTGTGATTGTGCTCTTTGTGTAGATTGTTGGTTTGGACAAGATTTTACCTGATCTAAGATGAATGCAACATGCGCATTACATATGCCACAGAAGTCCTAACCATTCAAAAGCATCTAACAAGGGGCTCAAAAACTGACTCTATTTTGTGTTCACCCAAGTCAATGAGTTCTCTCCAAGTTTCGTGAGTGATTCTCCTTCTCTTGAGAGTCAAGCAGCTAATAACCAATGTGGGAGGTTTTTCGTGCCTAAACACGTTCCTTAATTAAATAACCACAATTGATTCTACAGATAAATCTGTAGGGGTTCCTGACCCAATTCCTGACTTGTGCTCTAATTAAAGAAAAACCAAACAGTAATAGTTGAAGTATCCGTCAAAGTCTCAATGAGAACATCGTGATAACATGGCTTTAGTTGATTCAATTTTAAGGCTTACGATATTGCAATCAATTGATATTTAGGTTTCACTTATAGGCCAGGTCCGCCTTGCAGTCCTGGTTTAACTAGGGGTGGGCAAAAAACCGGAAAACCGAATTAAAACCGGAACCGAACCGGGTCAAAAACCGGTCAAAACTGTGTTGACCAGGAACCGGTCAAACCGAACTGGAACTGGAACCGAACCGAGTATATACAGTCCAGTTCCAGTTCCTATTCTAATATTTCGGTTCGAACCGAACCGAACCGAAAAAATATATATTAATATATATATATATATATATATATTTTTAATTTTTTTTATTTATATATATACGATATATATGTTTTTTTTATTTTTTTATTATTTTTTTTATAAATGTTAGATTATATTCAAATATTCATTAGATTAAAAAAAAAAAAAACACAAAAGCCCACAATAAAGCCCAAACCGAAAACCGAACCGAACCAGTTTGCACAGTTCGGTTTCAGTTTAGTGGTAAAATGGAACCGAACCGAACCATGCCCACCCCTAGGTTTAACAAGTAAAAACAGAAATTGAAATCAAGCAACATTCAAGGTCATGCTAATCATTACAGAAACTCCTCTTGCATGGGATTCGAGGAGGGTTAGGAGAATGCTTACCTCCCACTTTGGGCTAAAAAGTAAGGGGAAACCGCTCTTTGGGTTTCAATCTTCCTTAGGAGTCGTTCCTTAGTAGACCCAAGGCTAGTTCCACAACCTTGCTCTACTACCGGCTTAGAACACACAATAATAAAAATCCTAGCAACACCTACTTTAAAAATATTACAGCCGTGACCCCTTCGTGGATCGAATAATTAAATAACTTAAATGTCCTTAAAAATACTGAAAAAAATAGACTACCTAGTTAACCTCACGATCTCTCAACAGTAAAAACTTTAGCTAATTTGGAGTTCTGGAGTGTCCTGAAAACATCACGCAAAACGAGCAAATTCGCTGCCTGGAACTGCCTGTTCAGTAATTTCAGCAAAACTTCCCGTCTTTGGACGAAAATTTAAATAACTTCTGCTGCTCTAAAAAGTTCGAAAAATTTAGGGCAAGTCAATCACCCCGAAATCTTTCAACAGTAAACATTTCAGCCGAAAAGGAGTCCTGGATCGTTCTGGATAATTCACGCAAAACCGGGCCAAATTTTTGCCAAAAACTCGACTCGAGATTGTTAATGACCAAAGTGATCTCGACTCGAGGTCAAGCCCACTTCGGAACAGTAACTTCAAAAAAAAAAATTCTGAATGCGCACCTTTCTTCAAACTTTGATATCTACTCCGTTTTTCGAGCTTTTCAGATTCGTTTTCACTGCAAGATCAACAAGAGGACTAAGTAACTAGACACTTAAAAACAATAATTAAAAAAAAAAAAAAAAAAATTAAAAATTGAAGGGTGGGAGGGATAGAAATGGGATGATGTCCCAAAACACTATTCTCTTTTGTTTTTGAATGAACACCGTTCCTTAAAGCGGCAGCGGCGCCATTTTGATATACGGCTTATTGTGTATCAAAAGATTAGATTAAGAGATTTTCCTTCTTGTGCCTGTATAAATTGAAGATCAAAGTAGACAAGTAACAAGCAAGGGTCGTACCCACCTCAGAGGGGGAGATCTTAGCTCAAACACAATTAAAAACAATAATTAAGAAACATCAATGAATCAATAATAATAGTTGGAGAATTGATTCTACTTCCTACAGGCAATAAATAATAATTAAACCTAACTTAAGAATATGGAAGATATGGAAAAGAAGATAATATGATGACATAGGGGGAGTAGTAGGTTTCCACAATCTAGGTTATGCAATTATATCATGTTGTTCTTCATATTCAATCTATAACAACTAACAAGTCACCTCTCAGCTATTCCTATTAGTTATTAATAACAATAATAATCAAATCCTCACCTCTCTGCTATTGAATCTAATTAAAACGGGATTCTATTATCCATGCTATTGAATATGCTTCATTAATCAAATCCTCACCTCTTAGCTATTGAATCTAATTAACTCCACATATTATTAACAATTAAGTCCTCACCTCTCAGCTATTGAATTTAATCATGAAAGGGTTCCAATAAAAGATAAATATTACAAACATGCAGTCATCACCTCTCAGCTATTTCGCTACACATCTACAATAAATATAATACTATTACCAAAACTAGGTCTCCCTAAATTCTAACAATAATATTTTAACACCATGGATACAATACCATACAAATATTCATAATTACCTCATATCGCGAATTAGAGATAAGTAAACATTAAGAACCTTGAATCATAATGAATAAGAAGAAACAACATAATACTTTTACATCACCTAGAAAGCTTCCACCTTCCCCACATGATGATTTAGCTACTCATACCAAATAAACAAATAATTAAATCAAAGAACATCATAAAAGAATTCATGGATTGATATTGATTGAATTGAATACAAAAGTTGATCTTCAAGTGGAGGCTAGAAGATCAAGATCTAAAAGAGATTCTAGATTGATAAACCCTAGTTACAACTTCTCTTATATACCTATTGCATAATGGAATACTTGCATGCAAAGACTTCCAAACTTGATCAAATTCTTGGCTGCTGCTGTTGGCCTCTTAGAGGGATTAGGCAATCAGCAAAACCTAATCCTCTTCGGCTAGAATTGTAGCTTGGGCCAAGACCTTCAATTGGATATATCATGGGCCCCAATCGGACTTCTGGTTCTCCTTGTAGAGCCTTTTTAAGATCAAGACCCAAAATAGGAATTCCGGTCCACATAAGTCAACATGATTGACCCAAAGTCATAAGAAGTCAACAGTTGACCGAAAGTCAACATAGCTCAGCAACAGTTGACCCAAAGTCAACAGTTGACCGAAAAGTCAACTCAACATATTTGACCAGAGTTGATTGCGGGGTGCCCTTAGCAGATTTTGCGGGTGCAAATATCCATTGTGCAAATAACACCTCTTTGCTTGTTTTTCTTGACTTTTTGCGGGCTTTTACACAATATTCGCATTTCGGCTCATAAAACCTAAATAAAGACAAGAATGCACTAATCAATAGATATAATACAATAATATAAGCTAAGTGCTAGACAAACAAGGTGTTATTCGGGGGATAAATATACACTTTTGAGGTCCGATCAATGAGCCTATTCCTATTCGAGCTAACTCCGTGACCACAACTCTCAAATCTTACCCAACTTTAAAATGCTCTCACTCGACGTGAACCCATTTTCACTCGACCTCCATCGACGTGGAGCCACTTTTACTCGACCTTCATCGATGCAAGCTATTTTTATTCGACCTTCATCGTCCCTCTTCAAACTCCATACGTTTTGATTCTCTTCAGTTACAATATATATTTCAGATCCAAAATATCCGCTCATTAATTGACCACATCGTTAGGCAATTAATGAGCTATCCGTTGTCCCAATCACCTATATATATGAACTACGTAGGCTTGATTCTGGGACCTGGTGACTCTCAAATATCTAGGCAACTATCTTCTAAGATAGCTCAGCCGCTTCCACACTATCACCTCCTTCTCCTCCACTTTCCGGCCATCTTCTCCGACTTAAGTTTTTTATACATTTACATTGGCACCGACTGATTCGTGATCGAATAATAACCAGACAAACGACCATGACAACAATCACTAATGAGCAATTTGAGCAACTCCAGAAGCAAATGGCAGATCAGCAAGAGCAGATCAACAGACCGGTGGCTGAAAACATTCAACTCAAGAGCACCACCAATACCACTAATGGAACACCGCTCAACGGAGTTGCTGCAAATGGGCTCACCACTGAGGAAGTCAACACTACCACCATCAACAACCCTGTTTTACCCACTTCCAACAACACCACCGCCCCCACTATGGATGACCTTCAAGCTGCTCACGATAGAATACTACAGCTGTAGGAAAAGCTTGATAAAAACCATCAAGACTCACTTAAGGCCAACACAGCCCAAAAGGTAGCCTCAACAACACTAGAGCGTTACAAGATAGAACCCCTTCACGAGGACCTCCTCCAACAGGAACCTCCCCCAAACTTCATACCCCCAAAGTTCACTACTTATGACGGAAGTGGAGATCCAATGGACCACGTCCTCCAGTTCAAGACTAGCATGGCCTTATGGCCATAGTACAAGGATATCTTCTGCAGACTGTTTTCAGCATCACTCCGTGGGAGTGCCATAGACTGGTATCATCGACTTCCAGAGAGGTCCATCACCTCATATGACCAACTGGAGTCACTCTCCGTTACCCAGTACATCCACAACAAAAGAAGACGAATAGAGGTCGTTGCTCTATTTTGGATCAAGCAAGACGAGTTCGAGACGACTAAGAAATTTATGGCAAGATTTAAAAAGGAATGCCTGCGAGCTGAAAACCCTGATGAGCATTCATGTCTCCTGGCTTTCATCTCAGCTGTCCACCCCAACACGGCGCTAGGAAAGAATATCATCCTAGATGCCCCTGCAACCCTGGAAGACTTGTATGTACGAGCTAACAAGTACATAAAGCTCGAGGAAGCCCTCACCAAATCCAAAGAACGAGTAGCTGTCGTCCAAACAACACAGCCTACCTATTCCAAACCAAAGGCGGCTAGATCAGAATACAAAGGAAAGCCGAAATCCAGCTCGAAGTCCAAATTCCCAAATCCCTTCAAATGCTCATATAACCAACTCTTTGACCTGATTAAAGATGAACCCTATTTTCAACCCTAGGTCCACGACTTGAGCCTATTAAAGGGAATCCATATTGTAAGCTACATAAATGTCGACACCACCTCACTGAAGATTGTCATATTTTGCGAGCCTACTGTCACAAGCTTAAGGAGGAAGGTCACCTCGATGACTTCCTCTCAGAAAACGAGCCAGACCTCCGCGACAAACTAGAGGCAAAACGTCAGAAGACTTCAAACGAGAAGGGTAAAAAACCCAAAGGAACCATCAACATGATCATGGACGCACGACCTCCAGAATGGTTAGCTCGTTCCAAGAAGCAGAAGATTCATCACATCCACCATACCTTTCACTTGACCCACAAAGCAATTGTGGCTAAGCAGGTCACGGGCAACAACGCACTAATATTCTCAGACTTCGACCTCAAAAAAGTGTGCCTCCCCCACAATGATGCACTGGTCGTCCTCATCAACATTGGGGGATGGATAATAAAGAAAGTGCTTATCGACCCAGGCAGTTCGTGCGACGTGCTGTTCAGTAAGGCATACAGTCAGATGCAAATGCCTGACTCAGTGCTGCAAAAACCTCAGGTCACCCTTTTCGCGTTCAATTCAACAGAAACTGAAGCAAAAGGTGAAATTTGCCTCCCTGTGGCAACCGACGAAAATGAAGATGAGGTAACTGTGTACTGCACTTTTTTCGTCCTAGACGTCCCCACCCAGTTCAATGCAATTCTGGGACGAAAATGGATTCACAGGATGAAAGTTGTGCCATCGACTTATCATCAAGTCATCAAGTTTCCTGGCCCCGAGGCATCATGGAATTACGAGCTGACCAGATTGAAGCACATGGATGCCATGCCATCCCCGAGGTCATCCCACTCCCCAATAAGGGAGATACCTCCAAGACAGTTGCGAGCTCATCTCAGCCCAGTATCAATATGATCTCCGCAACTAGCGATGCAGTCGGGAAAACACCTAGGCCCACTGTTGTTGAGATCCCACAAGCCGACAAAGGCAAGACTATTGTTCAACCATCCGACCCACCAGTAATTGAATAAGGTGAAAAGGTCAACATAGGGTCGGACGACGATCCTAAATATGTCTATGTATGGGCTAACTTGGACCCCATTGTAAAGGAGCAACTTATTTCTACTCTCAAAATGAATAAGAATGTTTTTGCTTTTGCTTATACCGATATGCCAGGGATAAATCCCAATATTGCATGCCATAGGTTAAATGTTGATACCAACAAGAAACCTGTAAAACAAAAAGCTCGCAAACTTGCAGCTCATCTCGCTAATGCAGTCAATGCAGAGATACAAAAATTAAAAGACGCAAAATTCATTCGTGAGGTCGTATACCCTGACTGGCTCGCTAACATTGTCGCAATCATAAAACCTAACGGTAAAGTCAAAGTATGCATCGACTTCACCGACCTCAACAAAAGCTTGTCCAAAAGATAGCTTTCCTCTGCCTCGAATAGACAAGCTCGTTGACTCAACCGCAGGTCACGAGCTCATTTCCTTAATGGATGGCTATTCAGGTTACAATCAAATCAAACTAGCAAACGAAGATCAAGAGAAAACCGCGTTCATCACTGAACAAGGTACCTTTTGTTATACAGTCATGCCTTTCGGACTGAGAAATGCAGGGGCTACATATCAGCAAATTGCAACAAAAATGTTCCAAGACATGATTGGTCACACAATGGAGGTATATGTAGATGATATGGTTGTAAAAAGCAAGCACAAATCGTCTCATGTATCCGACCTCGAAAAAACATTTCTCCGACTTCATGAGTACAATATGAAACTCAACCCGGAAAAGTGTTTATTCGGCGTCGCCTCTGGAAAATTCTTGGGGTACCTCATCACATAAAGAGGAATAGAAGCAAACCCAGAAAAAATCTAGGCTATAATAGAAATGCCAAGCCCAAAAACCAAGAAACAGGTTCAAAAGCTCAATGGCATGCTAGCAGCCTTAAACAGATTCATAGTTCGGGCATCAGACAAACAATGCCCTCTACTTCAAATACTAAAGAAAGGTTCAACTTACAATTGGACTCCCGAATGCCAACAAGCATTCGAGGAGCTCAAGCTATACCTTGCAACTCCACCGATCATCACAGTACCACAAGATGGCGACGTACTGGGGCTTTACCTCGGAACATCGAAACACGCAATCAGCGGAGTATTATTCCTAGATGAAGGCGGTATAGAAAGACCCATATACTTCATCAGTAAGACATTATTACACTCAAAAGCTCGATATTCAAGCCTTGAGAAAGTAGGCCTAGCTCTACTCTTCGCATCAAGAAAATTAAAGCCTTACTTTCAATCACACAAAATCAGAGTCATCACAGATGCACCACTCAAGCAGGTACTTGAAAACAAAAACAAGTCTACCAGAATGGCAAAATGGGCTCAAGAACTTGGAGATCACGAGCTCATTTTCACACCACGAAGTAGCAGAAAAGGTCAAATAGTAGCCGACCTCCTGGTCGACTACGCCATTGATGACAACACATGAATACCTGATAATGAGGTCAATGAGCAACCACTAACAAAAGCCCCAATATGGAAACTCTACGTGGATGGCTCAAAAAACTTTAATGGCTCAGGCGTGGGCGCAACGCTAATCTCACCAGAAGAAACCATCCTAGAAAAGTCAGTTCGGTTAAACTTCACCTCATCCAACAATGATGCAGAATATGAAACACTAATCACTGGCATGCAGATGGCCATATCCTTACAGGTAAAAGAGTTGCAAATTCTAAGTGACTCACAATTAGTAGTTAGCCAAATTCTAGGCGACTATGAAACAAGAGAAAAGACTCTAAAGCTATACTTGGAACACACAAAAAAGTTGCTAACTCATTTCAACAAATGGGAAGTCCAGCACGTTCCAAGAGATGATAATCGACACGCCGACAGCTTGGCATATCTAGCCTCACAAATCGACACCGAGTCACCTCGAACAATTCAAATCGACATACAATCAACTCCAGCATATGAGACTCATATACATCAGGTAAATGAAGTTTCAGATTTCATAGATACCCCACCCACTGAAGTAGAAAATTCTTGGATGGGACCAATTATCAACTACTTAAAAGGAACGTATCCAGACGATGATTTCGAGCTACGCAAGCTCGAAAGAAAAGTTAAAAGCTACATTTTGCTCGAAAATAGACTATACAGGAAGTCGACTAGAGGACCATACCTACGGTGCCTCACACTAAAACAAGCAAATACAATTCTAGCTGAAATCCATCATGGTGAATGCGGAAGCCATGTAGGGGCTAGATCCTTAGCTCAAAAAGCAAGAAACCAAGGCTAATTTTGGCCTTATATGCAATCAGATTCAGAAAAGTTTGTCCAACACTGTGACAAATGTCAAAGGTTCGCACCACTAATTCACCAGCCAGCTCGAGAACTCAAGACAATCTCAAGCCCATGGCCTTTTGCAATTTGGGGGCTCGACATCGTGGGACCCATCTTAAAAGACAAGTCCAAGAAAAGATTCCTACTAGTGGCAACTGACTACTTCACCAAATGGGTGGAGGCAATACCCTTACGACGCATAAGGCAGTAGGATGTCAAAAATTTCATATGGAAGTTCATTATCACTCGATTCGGACTACCACACACTCTAGTTACTGACAATGGCCAACAATTTTGTGGAAACACAATAGAGGAATTCTAGCTCGATTGGAGAATCAACCACGCACTATCCACACCTCGCTATGCTCAAAGTAATGGTCAGGCTGAAGCCACCAATAAGACCATAATGATTAATTTGAAGAAAAAACTCGAGGTGCACAAGGAAAAATGGATACAGGAACTCGATCGAGTCTTATGGGCTTATAGAACAACACCACGCACATCTACAGGAATGTCTCCATTTGCTTTGTGCTATAGCACAAAAGCCATCATACCCACCGAGCTCAATTTCCTAACAACTAGATCGGAGCTCGTTCAATCAAAAGAAAACGAGGAATTATGGGCACACGAGGTAGATATGCTCGAAGAAAAACGAGATCAAACAACAAATACAACAGCTCGTTATCAGCAGATCTTAAAAAGAAGCTACAATCAAAAGGTGAGGTCAAGAAAATTTCAAATAGGTGACCTCGTACTCAGGCAAGTTTTCTCCAACACTAAGAAGTCTAGAGATGGAAAGCTAAACCCTAATTGGGAAGGCCCATACATCGTCAAAAACGACCTGGGAAACGGTGCATATACACTCATCGACGCTGAGGGTGAACAGGTGCCTCGACCTTGGAACTCAAAATTCCTAAAGATCTACATACCTTGACTATTCTCAAAAGTTAACATTTTGCCTTTGCTTTCATCAAAGTTCAGCCAAAAAGCCATATGTCAAATACATTGCAAGTTAAGTCATCCATGCCTTCAAGTCTCTACAATCAATGACTACCTTAGTGCATATTGTAAGACAAAAATTACAAACCCTACTCATTTCCGAGCCAAAACATCCATCCAAATATCAACCAAAATATCTTACATACAGAAATAGATCAAATAACTGAAAATAACAATAACGTTTGCAACAATTTTCACTTTTAACAATGTATTGCAGATCATGACAACCAAGTGAATTTTCATTACACCCGATAACAACCATGTTTTGCTCCGGTAGCTGAAACCGATAACCTGTCCACATGGCAATTGTAGAATTAACCTATCAATAATAACAAAAAAAACACATAATCAATAGTATGATTTACGTCATAAAATTGTATAATGATTTATTATTATACTTGAGACAATCAATTTCGTTAATTTAATACTATAATTAAAAATCCCTAAATTTACATACTTTAGTCACAAAAACCCTAATTTGATAATAAAAATGGTATGATTTGGGGCATAACAATATATAATGCTTAATTATTGTCCTTGATATAATATTTTTTTATTTGATTACATGTATTTTTTTTAATTTTTATTGACATATCAGCTTATATAATTACCATGTGGACCAGTCACCGGCTTCCGTTACCGGAAGAAAACATAGCTGTTATCAAGTGTAATGAAAATTCACTTGGTTGTCATGATTTGCAATACATTGTTAAAAGTGAAAATTGTTGCAAACGTTGTTGTCATTTTTAGTTATTTGACCTACAGAAATATAAGGAAGCGTAGGGCCAACCAAAGTTGGAATTCCCCACTATTGTTTTACATCTCCAAAACAAAAATATAAAAATTCTATCACGACACTCATACAAGAAATGATTTTACAAAGATATCAGGCTTGCTCTTCAGGTGGGTCAGGCATGGCAGTGTCGGCATTCTCTTCAGCAGGGGGAGAGGGAGTGCTACCATTGTTTACCTCAACATGAGTTGAGGTACCTTCAGCAGCTTTCTCGGCTTCATTGCCCACATCGCGTTCATAGCGCTCAAGTGCAGAAGCCCTGATTGCCTCCCTATCAGCGGCAGTATCATAATTCTCGACAAGAGTAGCGAAGTGGGCTTCACGACGAAGACACCTCTCCTCCCAAGCGTAAGAAATTTTCCGCCACTGAGATATGCATTGAATAGGCTTTTCAGCATCAGCCTCCCAGCTTGCATTCACCCCGGCAAGTTGACCTTGCAAAGTTGACACAAACCTCTGGGCCTCATCCAGATTTGCACCATACTCGTGGCACTCCTTCTTGGACTGAGCAAGATTAGCCTTCAAGTCCTGAACCTCAGCTCGCAATGCCTTATTTTCAGCATTGGCTTTCTACAGTGCTTTAGCCTTCTTCAGAGCATTCTCGAGCTTCGTGATCCACTTATTATGAATCACGTTCATCTGAAACAAAACAAAATACATCAGGAACTCTCAAAAAAGCTAAGTAAATATTCAAACAAGCATAGCAAACGAAATGAAACTCACCCTGTAGGCACAAGAGGCAAATTCCCTTGAATCGTCCTCAAGGGAGTGAGGCTGAATTTTCTTTGTGTCCTCAAAAAGAAAGCAATTCTCCATCAAAGAAAGGCTCATCTCCTTGTCGCCCCACGCCGTATCATTAGCCCGCACATAACCCTCGGGGCAAATCTGTTAGCCTCACCAGCAGCAAAATCTTCGCTGACATCGATAGCCTTCGACTTACCAGATTTCGGGGCACGAGCATCAGACTTCTCTTTCCCCTTCTCTTGGCTGGGCTTATCAGCCTTAGAAGCCGCAACTGCATTAGTTGGCTTCGCAGGAGCCTTTCTCTTTCTCACAAAAGGCTGGGGCTCGAGAGAATGCGACACAAATACATCGCTGAGATTGGGTGCGTCAGGAATCTTGCTCGGTAGAGGAACAAAACCACCAGTGAGAGGAAATTCAAGCGACTTCTTCGGCGCCATTGGTAGAGCAGCTAAAACCTCAACTGACAAATCATTAGGTCGAGCTGAAACTAATTCAGCAACGGGAATGGCTACTGTGAGCTCCTTCCTCTTTCTCCTACTTCTTTTCGGAGCAGCAACACTCGAGGTACCAACCTCCCCTTGGGTATCTTTAGAAAACTTAACTCGGGGCTCACCGAAAAAACGTGCGAGATGGGGCAGCAGTTCTCTCTTCTCAACCCACGACTTCTCAGCAAACCTTATGATGTTACTAGGATAAAGACGACCGTCGATGTACTCGTTGTAATCCTTGGTTTGACTTGCAGAATTCAAAGATTAGGTCAGTCATCTAATCAACTTGGGAGATAAAGGAGAAAGTTCTAGACATACGTTCACCTATGGTCGGAATGGCATATCGAGCTAGATATGCACTTGGCTGCACAAACTGACCATAGATCCTATACACTGGCGAGTTTTTCCAACCATCATTCGAGGTCGGAGGGTAAAAAGTTTGGTTGGTCCACAACCTCGCCTCCTATTCAGGGAACAGACATAATCCCCGCTACGACCAGTCACACAGGTAAAATAAGCTACGACGTCTGACTTACAAATGTCATACTTGTGTAGCCTGTTCAACTCCTCAAATATGAGCATCGAGGTCCAGAAACTAGAAGGCAACATAATAGGGGCTACGGCGTAGTGATTCAATATATCACATACGAATTTACTAAAGGGAAGACGCAAACCACCCCTAAGTTGACCAAGACAAATCAAGGTTGAAGTCGTGTCCCCACACAAGTCAAAAAATCTATCTTTAACCCTATGCATCACGAGGTCGGGAATCCTAATATTGAACTCAGCTCGGATATCGGGAAACGACCTCCGAGCTTCATCCAAAGTAAGCACCCTAGTGCTACTAATTTCTTCACCACCCTCACGACAATTGTCACTTACACTAGCCTCAGCCCCCTCCTCGAGCTGAACCTCCTCTTCATTCTCACTTATACTTTCAAACTCCCTATCACTCATTTTTTCAATAGATCTCTACACACGCCTAAACAAAACTCTGGTAATTCAACGACAAAGGTTATACAAACCAAATTCCGGCAAGAGTAAAGAGAAACTACAGAAGCAAAAGCTTCAAAATACTCAACAATGGTGGAATTCAACTAAGCAGCAATAAAAAAACAAGAAGAACTCCACGGAAATCACAGAAATACCGGAGTTTTCAAAAGAAAAACAAGATTTCAAGAAGTAATAAGAAGAAATAAGAAGATTCAACTACAAATACAAAGCAAAATCACTAGAAGAAGCAAGAACAACAATGAAAGAAGAAGAGAATACAAAGTTGCAGAGAAATACCTTCGCGAAATAACAGCAATCTCTTTAAATCCAAGATGCAGCAAACCCTTGGTTTTCCAACCTTACGGTTAGGTTTTATAAAACCCAACCAATTCATCTGAACCATTAAAATTAATCATCATCAGCAGCCAGATTTGGAGATGAAAATCCAACCGCTAGAACCCTTGGTTTCCCTCCCATTTCAGTTACTTTTCCAAAAATCAAAATTCAAACCAAAATGCCACTTAGCCAAATACGGCACACTTACCATAAGTGCAATCATAACATTTGCCTCGATAATATATCCTTACTTACTACAGCACGCAAAGGAATCTTTGCTTGCCTCATCAATCGAGAAAAAACACCACGTCAGACCAAAGTGGCACTCTCCTCAAAGTAAAGCCTTCTCTATTTTTCATTCGAATTGAAGTCGTAATAAATCCCAACGAACTCAATTCATAAACTCCAATTCAAATAAAAAATGGGCTATGTATATACCCATTAACACGACGTGAGCCTATTCTTATTCGAGCTCACTCGACATAACCCTGTTTTTACTCGACGTGAGCCTATTCTTATTCGAGCTCACTCCGTGACCACAACTCTCAATTCTTACCCAACCTTAAAATGCTCTCCCTCGACCTGAACCCATTTTTACTCGACCTCCATCGACGTGGAGCCACTTTTACTCGACCTTCATCGACGCAAAGCTATTTTTATTCGACCTCCATCGTCCCTATTCAAACTCCATACGTTTTGATTCTCTTCAGTTACAATATATATTTCAGATCCAAAATATCCGCTCATTAATTGACCACACCGTTAGGCAATTAATGAGCTATCCGTTGTCCCAATCACCTATATATATGAACTACGTAGGATTGATTCTGGGACCTGGTGACTCTCAGATACGTAGGCAACTATCTTCTAAGATAGCTCAGCCGCTTCCACACTATCACCTCATTCTCCTCCACTTTTCGGCCATCTTCTCCGACTTAAGTTTTTTATACATTTACAGAAAAAATAAAATAAAATAAAAATAAATTATTCTGATTAGTCTAGTAAAGACCATCTTAAGAACTTCCATCATGCAAAAGTTTCGAGAAAACATCAAAAACTACTGAAATTGGTTCTGGTAAAACAAGAAAAATAATACTGAGTAAATGGTCTTATTGGTTTCTTAGTAGTTCCTGACGAGCTATTGTGTTATTAAACCTCATCAAATATTAAACAAACACTCTAAGCAGTTAGAGCATCTCCAATGGTCACCTAAATTTGATAAAAAACATCAACTTTGTGTTTTTTGGTTCAAAATCCACCTTCAATGCAAATATAAAGTTAGTTATGCACTAACTTTTCACTAAGGTTTGATCTATATTTGAGAAATAAGTTAGTTGTTTTTTTTAGCTTTCAAAACTCATTGAAACGAAGCT
This sequence comes from Aquilegia eximia, assembly GCA_023053565.1. Lineage (NCBI taxonomy): Eukaryota > Viridiplantae > Streptophyta > Magnoliopsida > Ranunculales > Ranunculaceae > Aquilegia > Aquilegia eximia. Next base: position 25,959,376 of record JALIGU010000001.1, read on the forward strand.
ACTAGTTCTGCGCTGGATTAGCAATCCAGCTTGTAATTTTAATTAACTTTTAAATCTTATTTTTCAAGATATACTACATAAAAGGGAGAGAGAAAATAGTCCATACAAGATTGGTAATCTAGTGCTGGATGCCTGGATTACCAACCCTACTTGGATTTTGATTTTGATTTTGATTTTTTTTAGTTGGTGAACCGATATTTATAGTGTTTTGTTAAATTTAATATTAGAAATGACCAAGTCCAACAAACATAAACTTAGTGGTTTGGGCTTACCTTGTCCCAGATGACCTATCTAACTTTGTGTTTGCATTGGAGATGCTTTTACATAAGTACGATTACACATAACCATTCCAAATTTCCAATCCATTAATTATATAAAAAAAAATAAAAATACTTTAAAAGTAATCCTCACCATTGGATAATTGGATTACAACAAGAAAGATTCTATCAAAGTATTAAACACTTAAAAAATATCGAGAATCTCAAGAATCAAACGGTTGCAAATGGGACAAGAACCTCGATTCAACCAAAGCTCTCTTGAACAAACCCTACAAAAAGTGTGTCCACATGGTATGAAAGCTGCACCTTTTCTTCTTCCCATACACACGCAACACATCCCATCATTTCCTACTCCTTCATCAACACCGTCACTTTGTTCTAGCAATTTCATTAATGATATTCTAAACGGTATACCATGAGGTCCACAGTATTCATTTCTTTCAGTAAGCTCCACCTGATCATTTCCCCCATCTTGTGTAGCCCGAAATTGACGCTCAGCTGCCAACGCGGTCGCTAAGTTCATTCCCGACACCGTTAATTCCGCCGGACAAGCTTGATCGCCACCAACATTTTCTTCCGGAATCTGAAGAACCACATTTCTTGATTCTTCTTGTTCAATTACTACTACTTGAAATTCATCTTCTTCTTCTTCTTGTTCTTCTTCTCTTACACTTGTATTTGATGGATTACTAAAACTCCAAGTAGCTCCACCACAACAACTCATAAATCCAAGTCTTTCTTTCAAAGACTTTCTTCTTATTTTTCTCTCTAAACTGTTCATCTTTACCAACAACACAGATTTCGAGAAATGTTAACTTATAGAAACTGAAAAATGTAAGAAGAACCCACTGTATACGTATTACTAATGAAAAAACAAATGGAGAAATGGGTCGAAGTTGGTTTTCAATATGACAATATGAGTGATTAGAAGTTGAATTTTGAGTATAACTTCATCTCAAAGAAAACAAGTTTTTTTCTCTTATAGAATTGAAGAAAGCAAACAAACAAGATGGCAGTCTTGATTGACTCTTACCTTCCTTGTCTCCAAACTACAATGTTCCAAACTCAAGAATCCTTCATCATTTAATATATAATATCATTTTTTAAATAGTTTAAGTTGCTAGTTTCAATCAATTTATAATCGGGTAGACCCATCTTCTATTGTTAATTTGCTATTATGGATTGCAGGCATTTAATATAAGAGAACTTTCTGAGTTGTGTTGTTGTTAAGCTGCTGCCCTATATATGGAGTTACTTCTCTTTTCCTTGTTATGTACAAAGTCATGTAGTGTAGATGCCACTGATGCCGGCTTTACAAAAGTTTTTTTTGCCAGGTGGCTTTGGCGCCATTTTAGATGTATGCTGTATTCACACTATTGAAAAAGTTAGAAGAGTAAAAACTAAGAAGAAAAATGAAAACAGCCAGCTGATGCTTAAGAAAACATAATGCCGTTTTGCATATAAATCATGTGTCTTGAGGGAACAGGGTGCTTTTTTTGGCAAGGGAGTAAGTCGGCCTGGAGCGCAGGAATGACTCCCCTGCACAACCCTTCACACATATTATTGGAAACTGTTTGCAGAATCTGTCAGAACTCTGACAGATTTCTGACAAGATCTTTGGTAACATATTTATATATGTTCTAGAGCTCTGTTGGGCGAGATCTTGACATGTATGGATTCCCCGTTCCGAGTAAATGATTGTAGAGTATTCATACGTCCAAAATGGTTTCATACTGAATGAGAAATTGGTGTCCCAATTTATCTATGTAAGTGGTATAACTTAAGACAAAATAAAGAAAATGTGATAGTCCCACATTTGACCCATGTAGATAAGGTTTTCTCTTAATAAACCGCTCTTGTACAATAAAGACGTGGCCCTTTGGGGTTACAATGTTTTAGCGCGTTGGGTGGAACCTTACTTGAGCTTGGGCTTGAGAAACACACACGCCGTCCGACCGAACCAACCCAACTCGGTTTGGGTTTGGGTCTTCGTGATCCAACATAATTTTTTTGTTGAAAGGTTCATTCAACTTATATCCCAATAGGTGCATACCCATTCCCAACCGGTTTGCTACTGGTTCGGCCCAATAGGTGTGTCCTTTCATGAAACTGTTTCGGGCCCAATAGTTGTCTCTTTATGAAACTGTTTCGAGCCCAAAGTGTCTTTTCGACCCAAATAGGTGTGTCTGTTCATTGAACTGTGTCGACCCAATGGGTGTGTCTATTCAATAAACTGGTTCGGCCCAAGTGTCTTTTCACTGAATTTTTTGTTGCTATAAATAGATGGTCAGTGTCTACATAATTCATTCATTCCAAAAAACCTCATACTCATTTCATCTCATTGTGTCTGTGTGTTTGAGAGAGTTACATCATTGAACTGGTTCGACGTCTTCGTTTTCTTTGAAGTGCTGCTACACGACGAAGGTATTAATCGTTGTATCCTGGCAGACAGTTTCCACTAAACCCCTTCAACACGTGTTGGGGCAAATTATGTCTTTAAGGACAGAGCTATTTCTTGACTCGATCAATTTATACTGTCCTTTACATCCTTTCTAGTTTGCATATATTATTTATTTTGTTTTTCTTAGTTTTAGTCATGAATAGTAGCCTATCACTAGCATATTGCCTAACACATATAAGTAAATGGTTGTGATTTATATTAAATTTTTTATTTGTTCCCTAATTATATACAAAATTTTGGGCCCAAGCCTAGAATAACTAGTTTCATTAGACCTAATTACAAAACTAAACTTTTGTTATGTTCCAGGACAGTCACGTAAAATGATGAATATACCCTTCACACAATTAATAACAGTTGTACTTACACTAACTACCGCGTCTTATTTCAAAACTCTCTCCCTATCATTTTCGTTCTTCAAACAAACAGGAAAAAAAAACCTAAAATCTCTTTCATCTGAATCACAACATTTTCTATCAATTTCTCTCTAATATCTCACAAATTTCTACGAATTCTACAAAATCACTAACAATTTCAATAAATATAATTCTACTACAATTTCTCCTCAATATCTCACTAGTTGTGCTTAAAACCCTGGATACTACATCAAAAATGTCTAGAAGGAAGACAGTTGGTAAATAAAAATCGAAAAACAACAAAAAAAACACTTCAAACCAGAGGTAATGAAGAAGTACTAGAGGAAGTTTTTGATTTGAGCAACACATTCCTGATAACGAGGTAAGACTTCTCTTTCTTTCTTAATATAATGATTTTGATTTGTTTAACATCTTAAAGTTCCTTAACATTATAATTTCTTAACATGTTAAGCATTTGCTGAATTTTTCCGTATTGTATGCTTGTATTCTTTAAGAAAATCTTTAAAACAATTGTTTAATATGTTAGGCAAATTATTTTTCTGTTTGTGTTAGTAAATAAGAATATCTATGATTGTGTTTGTCAAAATGTTATCTGTTGAGTTGCTTAAGATGTTAAACAACTATGTAAAATAAGTAAGCACTTAATATCTATGCTAGTGTTCGTAAAAAAAGGCTTTCTGTTGGGTTGCTTAACATATTAAGCAACTATGTTAACACTACCTCAATTTTGTGCTTATGTTGTAAAAATGCTTTCTGTTGAGTTGTTTAACATGTTAAACAACTATGAAAAACTAGTGTTAACATGTTAAATAACTCTATAAAATAGATGTTTAACATGTTAAGCAGTTAGAACGGTTTGATTGTTGAAAAATCAAGATTTCTGTTGATATGCTAATCATTTTATTCTTTCTTTTCAGACCACACAAGAATCACCTCTTTTAAAGAGAAGCAAAACAACAACAACATCATCAAATGTTCCTTCTCCTTCGCCAAGAAGATATGAAACTAAATCATCGAACAGGAACACAACGCCGTTGAAAACACCATCACCACAAAAAATGACCAAAAGAAGTGGGACAAAGCTAAGAAAATATTCTTCTACAATAGGAAAAACAACAAAGAAACCTCGTAAGGGGAATGCCATTGCAGGAAAACCTAAAAGCTCTTTTTTTTTTTTTTTTTTGATAAACACAGTTGATGTAGATGAAATAATTAGATTTTATCAATAGTATTTGTAAAAAAATCGTATCATAGTTGTTCATAATGGTAGTATCATTTTGTTAAATGGCTATTTTTTTTGTTTTGAGTTAAATGTTGAGTTGCTTAACTGAGATTGTATGCTTCCAAATTTATAAAGTTGTCTGTTGAGTTGCTTAATATTTTAAGCACCTGATCCAATTGCTTACAGGATAATGTAACTTATCTGTTGAGTTGTTTAACATGTTAAGCACCACCAAAGAAAGTTGTTTAACTTGTTATGTACCCTCAAAAAACAATTGCTTAACATGTTAAGCACCTAAGATAGAAAATGTAATTTCCCTGTTGAGTTGCTTAACATCTTAAACATCACCAAAGAAAGTTGCTTAACATGTTATGCACCTCGTCTAAAACTATAACCTGATTATATCAAAACAACTATCTAATAAAGAAACCAAAAAATATTGTATAATGGATATCATTCATTTCTCAAAGGTTTTACAAAGCAACATCCATGAAATGTAAAGAAAAAAAAAAGAGGTAAAACATGAAACTATACTCTAATTGTTGAGATATGGGCAAGTTCCCCGATTGTGATGACCACTTGTAAGACAACTTGAACACTTTTGAGGTCTTCTTTGATTTTTTTACCCAATGTTTGGCATCCTTACAGTCTTCGGCCTTCCAGGACCTCTCTTAATATCTGGAGGAAGTACCTCAAGTTCATCAACATCATCATTTGGTTTGTCTTCATCTGAAATTTGTTGAATGGCATGCGAATACGTTTGTACAAACAATAGCTTTCAAATTTTCCAAGAACCAAAAACCAATTTAAATCATTCTCAACTTTAACGATAACAATACCTAATGTGAATACACCTACAAAATAGTAAAAGATTGTATTAATATACTATTGTTTAACATACTAAGCAACTAAATTTGTTCAAACAACTTAAAACCCTAAAATGCCATGTTTCTATACCCCTAAACCAATGGGAATGGTGAACCCTAGTGGGATGTTGTCGTACGTACACCCTAATGTTATTTCTATACCCTTAAACCAATGGGAATGGTGAACCCTAGTGGAATGTTGTCTTAAGTACACCATCATGTTATTTCTGTCCCCCTAAACGAATGAAAATGGTGAACCCAAGTAGAATATTGTCTTACATACACCCTAATGTTGTTTATATACCCCTAAACTATTAGGAATAGTGAACCCTAGTGAAATATTATCTTAAGTACACCCTAATGTCGTTTCTATACCCTTAAACAAATGTGAATGGTGAACCCTAGTGGATTGTTGTCTTACGTATAATGTGTTTCTATACCCCTAAACCAATGGAAATGTTGAACTCTAGTGGAATGCTCTCTTAAATACACCCTAATGAATACAATGCACTCAAATGATGAGTTGCTTAACACACTAAGCAACTAAATTTGTTCAAACAACTATTGTTTAGCACATTATGAATTAAAATGATAAGTTGTTTAACACACTAAGCTACTAAATTTGTTCAAACAACTATTGCTTAACACATTATGCACTAAAACGATGAGTTACTTAACACACAAAACAACTAAATTAAAATAACAAAATACTAAATAAACATGTACCTTGATCACTGTTCTTTGTTGTTGCTGACAAAATACAACCTTTGTACGATACAAATCTGGTTCAAAATCCATAACTAATGAAACTGAAAACAATAACAAATCGACAAGAGAATAACAACATATAAACACCAACATTCAATCGAATCAAAACACTACGAAATCTGATTTCAAATTAAAATAATACGAAATTTGAATTTGAATCAAAACACAACAAAACCTTGTAAAAATCTGATTCCATCATACGAAAGCTTTGATGAAACAGTTGAAAGCTTAGAAGAACAAATGATAACTTGAATGAAATAAACAAACCTGAAGAATCAATAGAGTAAACAAGTTCTTAACGAAATCAATCAATCTCTTGCTTTAAGAAATCAAAACTTGAATGAAAGAAACAATTTCTTCTTCAAACTACTCGAAATTGATAGAGATCTCTTTCTTCTTTACAAAAACAAAATCCTGCAAAACCGTAAAATTCAAAAAAATAAAAATAGATCTCTCTCTCTCTCTCTAGTGATAACCTTTGCCTACAGCATGATTATTTTAATTTTGATTTAACATTTTGTTTTAAAAAATTATTGAGACGAATACAGATGGTATTTTATTTTTCATAATAAAAATAGGTGATGCAATAGTTATTTTTTTTTTTAGCCATAATTGTCATACTAATTTTTTATGCAGTAATAGGTGATGCAATTGTTTACATAAACATTTTATGTTTAAGATATTATTTTAATTTTATTTTTAAAAATTATTGAAATAAATTATTGTAAAATAATAATAATTTTATTGGGGGCTATTCCTTGATATAATTTTAAAATTTTGATAGAACTGTGCAAAATAATTGTTCAGAAAACTATTATATAAGTGTTTGTAGTGATAAATTTTTTGAGATCACACGCCATTTTTAGATTTAGATCATTTAACATCATAGTTGTTTAATTTGATCATTTGCAATGGATCTGATAAAAAAAATATAGATAGTGTATAATTTTGTACAACATTTTCATTTATGCATCAAGTACAACTTTTTATATGAAAAGATACATCTTATACAAATCAAATGTAAGAAGTTCAAAAGGCATTATGCGTATCAATTAACAAAAGTCGTATACGATGGTCATGCTTCATCACTACCAATAGAACACTTTATTATGTGTTCATTTGTACTTTAGCCACCCAACCATCGTTTGCTTCTCCTGTTATGCATAAAAGAGGTGAAAATGTATGCTGAAAAGAGATTGAGGAGAAAGATAATATACCAGTATCTTCACTCCCCAAAAGAAGAAAAATAATATAGGTATTGATAATAGATTGAGGGAAGAGAGTGACATGTGACCATTAATCCTGCAAAGAGCTGAGATTACTAAGGTGCATAACTATATATGCATAGCCCATGTCTGTTGAATCTAAAGATAATATATATAACTAATGATAATAGATTAAGGGAAGAGAGTGACCAGTGACCATTCCCGCAAAATGATTAGTAAGGTGCATGCTGAATATATAACAAAGAGATCAACAACCAATAAAGCAACAAAGTTGATATAAAAATTAATGGAACAACCAATATACTCAAGGTTATTGTCCTAATAAAAAGTATACAGCTAGTCTCCAAATTAATTTGATAGAACTATTTCAGAATAAGCAACGAATCTATTCCTGAAAATCTACAAAGAAAAAAAAAATAAAAAATGACTCACCTTAATGAAATGGTGGCAAAAAACTACTATGTCACATACATATATAGTTTTGAGCAAAATAAACTTTTGAAGAAAACTGCACAAAGAAATCTCAATTGCAATCGTTGATTTGTTCATCACCACCATCAAGCATAACAGTGAACTGTGTCCTTGTAATTTGGAACAGAGCATTGGAAAACGATGAGGTTAATGTTATTTGTGGTAGAACCACTATTTCACTTGGTTTATTTTCAGTAAGAATATTTGGTTGAATGTATTGGTTTGCACATTGTGTCACCATCAATCGAGTTCCAGTGCACATCCCATCTATGTGGGCAAGATCTCTTAAGAGTATAAGCCTTGAGCCTGATTTGACCAAGAGAGAGAATGGTGGGAATCCATGTAGATTAAGTGAGTTCAAGAACTCAGTAGATATAAGTTCACATACTTGGATTGGTTTGCATCGATATATAGCTTGCCTGCCGACGTATACACAAAAGTTTCTCCTGTTTTCATCTTATTTTTCAGAAATCAAGGACATGTGTCAATAAATTCAGTTGTGAATGGAAGAAAATTCACCTAGAAAGCGAAATGTAAGAATCAATAAATCACAACCTTAGTTCCTATACACTGACAGTTCCTGGAATATATTATATTTTTGTGTTAAACTTTTAGATCGTACATTATACGAAACTGGAAAAAAATAAAAATGAAACTTATTTGTAATTTCAAGCAAAAAAAAAAAATAATTTTATAGCAGCCATTGCAAGTAGAAGTTTGTACCTATCCCAAAAATAAGAAGGGAGAAAACAATACACCTAATGAGGAAGGAATTGACAACAATTGGAAGACTTTTTGGCATTTTGTATTACTAACATATTACCTGAAAACCTATGCGTGAAAGTGGACTGGTTTTGGTGGGTGGGAGAAATGGAACAAAGGAAATACATAATACGAATAGAAGCATTTGTTTTTAATGTCTATATTATATTTTTGACTAGTGATAACCCGTGCCTATGGCATGATTATTTTATTTTTGATTTTAAATTTTTTTTTTTTCAAGAATTATGGAAGTGAATATAATTATATGGTATTTTATTTTTCATAAAAAAAGTTGGTGATGCAATAGTATTTTATTTATTTTTTTGGAGCCATAGTGTTCATACTATTTTTTTTCTACAATATAGGCGATGCAATTGTTTTCATAGATATTTTATGTTTAAAATTTTATTTTTATTTTATTTTTAAAAATTATTGAAATAAATTATTGTAAAATAATAATGATTTTATTGGGGGGCTATTCCTTGATATAATTTTAAATTTTTTATAGAACTGTGAAAAACATTGTTCGAAAAACTATTATATAAGTGTTTGTAGTGAGGTATAAGAATATTTGAAGTCTAAAGAAGTTGCAAAGTCAAACTACTTTTCAAGGTTAAGTTGAATCTAACCGATAATGTTTTTGAGATTATACACCATTTTTAAGTTTGGATCATTTGACATCATAGGTGTTTAATATAATCATTTGCAATGGATCTGATTAAAAAAAATAGATAGTGTATAATTGTTATAACATTTTCATTTATGCATCAAGTATAAATTTTTATGTAAAAGGATACATCTTATACAAATCAAATGTAAGAAGTTGAAAATGTATAAAAGACATTTGACGTAACAATTATCAAAAGTCGAATACAATATCACAACCAACAAAACACTTTATTGTGTGTTCGTTTGTACTTTAGCTACCCAACCGTCGTTTCCTTCTCCTGTTATGCATAAACGATGTGACAATGTATATTGAAAAGAGATTGAGGAGAAAGATAATATACCAGTATCTTCACCCTCCCCCCCCCCCCCCCCAAAAAAAAAAAAAAAAAAAAAAGATAACATATTTATTGATAATAGATTGAGGGAAGAGAGTGACATGACCATTCCTGCAAAAAGATTACTAAGGTACATAACTCTATATGTATAACCCATGTCTGTTGAATCCAAAGATAATATAGCTAATGATAATTTATTAAGGGAAGAGAGTGACCAATGACCGTTCCGGCAAAAAGATTACTAAGGTGCGTGTTGAATATACAACAAAGAGATCAACAACCAATGAAGCAATAAAATTGATATATAAATTAGTTGAACAACCAATATACTCAAGGGTATTGTCCAACAAAAAATTATACAGTCTCCAAATTAATTTGATAGAATAACCATATACTTCTTCAGAATAAGCAACGAATCTATTCCATAAAATTTACAAAAAAAAAAGGTAAATTGATAAAAAATACAACGTACTTTATACTATTTTTCACTTAATACAACGTACAAAAAACTGACCAAATGATACTTGAACATTCAAAAAGTTTCCACGTTATACAATCTGTTAATTTCATGCTAACAGACTGCTTAGTTGTCAAAAATTTATCTACATGGCTTTATTTAATTAAAAAAAACTTAAAAATAATTTCCAACACAACAAAAACTGCACGTGTGTCTCATGTGACAATTACTATCTTCTTACAAAATATCCTTAAACAAATTCAAAAATGACCAACTACTCCCTTTCTTCTCTCTTTAGTTCTCTACTATTATTTATTATTCATAGAAGATTGTTGGTTTTAACAACTTCATTACTACGTACTTCAATCGTTGAACACTTTCTCGATTTCTACATATAAGATTTCAAATAACCCCACACTTCAATTTTCTTAAAATTAGGAAAAATAATTCGATTTTTTCAACCCATTTTTTTTTTCAATCCAATAAAGATTGTTGTTATTATTGTAACCATTTCAAAATTTTGAATTATGAACAATACCCATAGTTGATTGTTTAAAGAAGTTATTTTATTTCAATTGGTCTTTGATTTTCTCAATTAACTTCATATTGACAAATAAAAAGTGCATCTAATACATTTCAAGAAGATTCAAGTTTATGTGAATAACAACAATTAACATTAGAAGATAAAGACATTAAGTTAAATTTGAGAAATTTTCAATTTAGGGTTGTTAAGTTTGAAATTGGGGGTTTTGGTTTCAATTTGAGGGATTAGTCTTATAATGAAAAGAAGATGAAGGTCATGTGAGAAACACATGCGTTCAATTGTTGTGTTGGATTTTTAAATTTTATTTTTTATTTTTCTCACATGCCACATAGATAAAAATTGTCCACGTCAATCAACTGTTAGCAAGAATTTAACAGATTGTATAACGTGGAACTTTTTTAAAAGTTCAAGCATCATTTGGTCAGTTTTTTTGTACGTTGTATTAAGTGGAAAATAGTGTAAAATACGTTGTATTTGTTTATCAAAAAAAATAAAAAAATAACTCACCTTAATGAAATGGTGCAAATTAATTCTAATAAAGGAATTACTGGAAAACAATTTACTAAAACAAAACCATACATTTGACAAAGAGGCAAGAAACAAACGTAATACAACCAAAAGAATCCAAATGGGATAAATAGAGGTCAAAATTCTTGTGGTATCACCAGGTTCATTTTTTTAGGTACCTTAATTAAATTTCTCCATCTCACCAATATTTTTCTTGGTGGCAAACAGTAGCGGCTCTACAGTTTAGCAAAAAAGGCAAGTGCCTAAGGCCCCCACTTTATCTTGAGGCCACATTTTGTACTTTCTTTATGTATTTTTTCCTAATTTGTTGCTATTTTTTCAAAAACAATTTAAATCTTTTCCTATTTTTAAGGTTTTTTTCCTAATTTTCAGATAGTTTTCCTAAATTTTAGGTGTTTATTTATATCTCATTTATTTATCTAATTTTTTGTAATTAAATAATTTTTTTATATAATTATTACAAACTACCTAAATTTTCTTATGCCTAAGGCCCCCATTTTGCTTGAGCCATCCCTTGGTGGCAAGTGTAACAGTCCATTTTTTTCTATTTAAGTGGAAGTTTGTAAAGAGAAATAAAGACAAATATTATGACAGATTCTTTCCTTTTCATAATTTCTCTCCTAAATATGAAAAATGTATTAAGTGTTTATAATTAAAAAATGATTTAAAATTTATTAATTTTATGAGGAAAAGATTAAAGATATTATATCTAAAGGAGGTTATTATGTAGAACCTAAGCAAATTATTTAAATAATTTTCTAAAAGAAGGTTATTATGTAGAATCTAAGCAAATTATAATGAGGTTATTATATTATAATTAATTTATAGAGTTATTACATTATAGTTTATAATTGGCACATTAAATAAAAATCATTTAAATAATGTTAATCCTACGGCTACGATTGTCTCAATAGACAACTAAAGCTTAGGATCAATTTTCAACATCTAAGGGCTATTATTACATCGATTATATAAATTAATTTACATCAATGGTTATGGTTGTCTCAATAGACATCTAACGGTTGTGTTTATGAGACCGTTTTGTAATATTATATAGATGTTATGAATAATATTCCTTAATTTAATTTCATATTCTATGCAAAGTTTAATGAAGTTATTATGTAATAATTAATTGGTGGAGTTATTACTTATTACATTATAGGTTATATTTGCTTCATTAAATGAAAATTACATAAATAATGTTAATCCTACGACTACGATTGTCTAAATAGACAACTAAAGGTTAGGATAAATTTTTCATATCTAAGGGCTATTATTACATCGATTATATAATTTAATAATTTAATATATATCCAATGATTATGGTTGTCTCAATAGACATCTAACGGCTGTGTTTATAAGACCGCTTTATAATATTATATAGACTAGTGATAACCCATGCCTACGACACGATTACTTTAGTGGAAGGGGTTGTAAAATTTCTTTTGTTATATAAGAGATGGGATTACAAATGATACTTTTAATTTATTCTAAATATCCAACAAATTTTGGTTTATTCTAATTCCTACGGTCGAATTTATTAACCACAAAAAATTGTCATGCGTACCAATATATATGTATAGTAATACACAAAATATTTTTTAGAGTATTTTTTGTTCCTCTCATCCCTCTACAATCTACATAGAATTGAGTAGAAATTGTACTTTTGAAACTAATTTGACAAACATATATAAAATAATTTGAAAACTTTTAGTGGAAGAAAACATTTATTATTACGTATCCACAACAAAAAGATAACATGAAGGTTTCCTGGGGAACAAAAGATTTTACAAACCAAACATGATATTATAGCAATTATAAAGAGAAATACATATTATATCTCAATACATGTACACGTAAGAAAGAAAAAAAAATATAAGGCATTTCTTCTCAATAGTTTAACTAAATGAGTTACTATAGTTTTCTACTTAACGATCATGTAGGAGGCGATGGGGCATTGCTTCCAAAAGGTCAACTATATAACATCGATCTCTTCAAAAAATTTGCCTCGAGACACCTATAGACATACAGTAAATAGAATTTGTCAAATCATTTGTTGTAGTTTTGCATATAGTTGGTTCCTTTCCTATAGCCATACAACTTATATAACGTGAGTAAAAAGGTTAAATAAAGATGAGAAAAAATATACAGAAAAATAAATTGCTAGCATCGAAATCATTGAGAATGGATCAACTGATGTGACACATATATCTCCAATAATCTAGGAAGAAAAAAAAAATCAAACAATGATAAACCATCAAATATGAAAACAACAAAAAAACGAAGAAATTTTTATTCTTCCATTAATCCTATTAGATAAAAAAAAAAAAAAAAAAAAAAAAAAACCCTCATTAAATTGAGAAAGAAAAATATATTTTTGGAGAGGTATATTTGGTGAGGAGGATGATGGGGGAGGGCTCATAAAAAAAAAAAGGCTATTTATAATTAAAACCAACTCTTGTGATGCGGTTACAAATCTATTAATAAATGTGCCTATTTATTATTGGTATTCATTTATAGAATTAATATTATATAAGATTCTCTTCATCCTGTGGCTACGATTGTCTCAACAGACAACTAAAGGTTAGAATCAATTTTCTATATCTAAAGGCTATTATTACATCGATTATATAAATTAATCTACATCCGATGGTTATAGTTGTCTCAATAGACATCTAACAGCTGTGTTTATGAGACCGTCTTATAATATTATATAGATATATGGATGTATTCCAGGGTTAGTTTTGGTATTATGAAAATACGTAGTTAATTGTATTATTAACGACTTGTCCTCGAAATATAATTCTAGACGAACAAATGAAGTTCTGAATAGAAAACTGAAAACCCGTGTCCTTGGGCCAAAAACAACTTGGCCCGAGAGTAAAACCTAAAAAAACATTGTAGACGGTCCTTGGGCGTAGTATCTTAATTGTATACTATACAAGAACCTACCCATAAGAAAATATTCTCTCACTTAATTCACCAAATGTAATAGCTTAATTGACGAGAATTTGATTTTAAATTAGGTATTTTACTCTTATCACTTCTTAATTATTATATGGGTCGCAATTGTAATTATGCATATTATGTTTCAATTTTTATACATGGGTAAGGGATTTAAATTTCTAAGACCATTAAACACACATTCGAGTCCAATATCTAAGTCCAATTGTGTATTCAAATTCCTAAAAGCGATCCAACTCCAAAATTAAAACTAACTCATTTTGGCATGATATTATGAAGTTGTTAGCGTTTTAATCCAATGCTATCAACCATGCACTGCACTTCATCCAACTCAAGTCAAAACACTTACATATAATAAAATCGGTAAAATATAACTACGTAATCTTCTTATGTTCCCTTCCAAATGAGAATGACACAAATTCCACTTCAATTGATATATCCAGGTGCAATTCTGCCACAAGGATAGGCATTTTTCAACAACATTTTACTATTGAATTTTTGAGAAAATTGGCAATATTTTTTTTTTTTTAGATAAGAGTGAAAATTAGCAATATACACGACATAATATCAATTTTTGTAAATGTGCATTATATTAGCATATGAATTTTTGTAATAAGCTTTAAAGACTATAACGGGCATGGAGTAAATCAAATAACGGGCATATGAATTTTTGTACAAAACTATTTCACAAGGCATGTTTCACAGCGATTTTAGATGTTGAGTTTTTAGAAAATCAAATAAATTTTGTACAGAGTAATATGTTTTAAATCTTATTTATTTATTATACAGGAAAACACCAATAGAATATCTCTCTCCAAAATAAAACAAATTAATAAAAATAAATAAATAATAACTACAATTGAATATTGTTCTCTCCAAAATATTATTTTCATATCCTAATTATAAACATTCCGATTCAATTTGGATATTTTAATGAGCTCCAAAGTCTGTAATGAACTAATTCACAATCCATGTTTCACAACAACTAATAACATTATTTTTTCATGAAAATCAAATAAAAGTTTATAATAGGCCTTAAATTTATTTTTTATTATTAGACAAGAAAACACCAATAAAATATCTCTCCCTCTAAAATAGTACAACTTAATAAAAAAAAAAAGTGACTTAAAATTTAATTTTGTTTTCTTCAATATTTATACATAAAAAATACCTGTAAAAAACCTCTCCCATCAATAGAGCATCATCCACTTTTTTCAGCAATTTTGTTTTGTCACAAACATCAAAAAAAACAAAAAAAACAAAAAAAACAAAAAAAACTCCTTTATAAGAACATATATTGATATTTTAATTCACGAGATTAGTAATTCAATTTTATTCTTACAAATACTATCTATATAATATTACAAGGCGGTCTCATAAACACAGCCGTTAGATGTCTATGAAGACAACTATAACCATCAAATGTATATTAAATTATATAATCGATGTAATAATAACCTTTAGATGTGGAAAATCGATCATAACCTTTAGTTGTCTGTTGAGAGAATCGTAGCCATAGGATGAAGAGAATCTTATGTAATATTAATTATAAAAATAAATACCAATAATAAAGGGCATATCTATTAATAGATTTGTAACCCATATTTACAAGAGTTGGTTAGGTGGTGACCCTTATTAATTAATAGATTTATTTGTAACCCCTATTTAATTATAAATAGCCCTCTCATTTTTTAATGAGCCCTCCCCCATCATTCCCCTCACTAAATATATCTCTCCAAATATATGTTTTCTAATATATCTTCCTTTCTCAATGTAATGAGTTTTTTTTCCTGTTATCTAATAGGATTAATGGAAAAATAAATTTTTCTTCGTATTTTTTTTTTCCATATTTGATGGTTTATCATTGTTTGATTTTTTTTTTTCTTTTTAAATTATTGGAGGTATATGTATCACATCAGTTGATACTTTCTCAATGATTTCGATGCTGACAATTCTTTTTTCTCATCTTTATTTAACCTTTTTACTTATATTAAATTTGTTGTATGACCTATAGCAAAGGAATCAACTATGCAAACATACAACAAATGATTTGACAAATTTTATTTACTATATGTGTATAGGTATCTTGAGAGTCGAGGTAACTTTTTTGGAAGTAGCGCGTTATCGCCCCCTACATATCGTCAAGTAGAAAACTATAGTGACTCATTTGGTTAAACTATTGAGAAGAAATGTCTTACATGCATTTTTTTTCCTTGCTCTATGTGTACGTGTATTGAGATATAATATGTAGTTCTCTTTATGATAGATACAATATCATGTTTGGTTTGTAAAATCTTTTGTTCCCAGGAAATCTTCATGTTATCTCTTTAGCATATGTAATAATAGTTGTTTTCCTCACTAACAGTTTTCAAATCATTTTATATATGTTTGTTAAATTAATTTCAATATTACAAATTCTACTCAACTGTAGACTGTAGAGGGATGAGAGGAACAAAAAATACTCTTAAAAATATTCTGTATATTACTATACATATATAATGTTATGACAATTTTTTGTGCTTAAAAAATTTGACTATAGGAATTAAAATAAACCAAAATTTGTTTGATTTTAATATCATTTGTAATCCCATTTCTTATATAACCAAAAACAAATTTACAACCCCTTCCACTAAAATAATCGTGCTATAGGCACGATTATCACTAGTTATTGTATAAAATCACTTAGATTTTTAGTGACATATCTCAAAATTATACAAAAAAATATCCATAAAAAAATTATATTTCTAAAATTAGATAAAATTACCAATATAATTAATAGCATTTTTTATTTTTTATTTTTTTGGATAAAAAAAACAACAAAAATTGTTGTAACGTGTCTCAAAGATTATACTTACATAAAAACACCCACAAAAATCTCTTTCATCATCCACCTTTTATTGATCAAACATTTTCAACAAAAGTTTTAGCATCAGGTCTCAAAATACATATAAACACCCATTAAATGGAGTGATTCTACGCTCACAAACACTTCCCACCGATAACCCCCACAAACTGACGTGTTGGTAAAGTTGGCAAGTCCACCTCAACAGAATAAAATCTAACAAAATCTACTTCTCTCGTCTCTTCGGCTTACCGTAATAACGAAAAAAAAAAATATCATGAACTGTTCCCCTTCTTCTTCGGCTCATTTGATCCTCTCTCTTGTTGCTTTTCGACTGTGTTGGTTCAGTTGACATGTATTCATCTTCTTAATTTCTAGGGTTTTCAAATTCAAGCTTGAAGAATAATTTTCAGGTAAATTTTTTTATTATGTATCAATCTTTTTTTCATTATACCAATCTCAATTCTTCAATTGGAGTTATATTGTTTGAAATAAATCTACTTGGTTAGTAATTTTTTGCTGGAGGAATTTTGATAGAACAATGAAATTAGAAAAGAATGAAACTTCAAGAAGTATAATATGATAACTAGTAGCTAATTATAATTTTGTATGGTCTGCTTCTTTGTATTGATAATGATATCGCTCATAGACAATAATAATTATTTATTACTGTGGATTATATTATGTAACTTAGTTGAAAGCTTTTTGGTCAGGCATGTATTGCACTTGGTTTGATATCAAATACTTTTGATGTAAATAAATTTTTTAATGCATGAACTTGGTTTCTTTTGCTTTGAAAAGCCTTTAGATTATATATTGGTACAAACCTTTAAATTTTTTCTAACTACAGTTCTTCTGTTCAGAAATGGAAAACGGTACCTTCGAATCCGATGATATTTATGAAAAAGACATTGAAGAGAAAGACACAGAGGTTGTTGACGAAGTTACAGAAAAGGCAAAGGAGTTGGAGATTGGAATGGATTTTGCTACATCTGAAGAGTTGTATGACTACTATGTGAACTATGGTAATGAAAAAGGGTTCTCAGTGATGAAAATAACTTTAAGAAAAGGAGATGATGGAATAGTTCAATGGGGTTACGTTTGCATGTGGCCAGTCAGGAAAATCTGAGAGCACCTCTAGAAACTCATTTAAGATGCAACCAATTACCACTACAACATAATTGCTTATTTGCAACACTAGTTTTTGCAACGCTCCGCTAATGTTGCCAATGGTCAGTTCTTGCAACGCTTAAAAACGTTGCAATTAATGAAATCGTCATATTGAAAAATCCAATTGATCAACTACTTTAGCAACGTTTGCAAACATTGTAAATATATTTATCAATATATATTTTTGAAAAAAAATATTATATTAAAACTAAAAAATAACATTTGCAACATTTATAACGTTGCAAATAAGAAATACATATGTGCAACAATAGTATTCAGGAGAATCGGGTTTGCTATCCAGAAAGGACTTGCCGCGCAGTTTGTAGCGCGTTTGTCCTCTACTTTTGTGTAATTCGTTGAGCTTATCAATAAAATTTATATTTGGGAAAATAAAAATAAAAATAAAAATAAATAATAAATTATCAATAAAATTTATTATTACTATTTATTTGCTACGTGGTTTCTCATTGCTATTACTTGCTCTTTAGCAACGTTGGTATCGTTGCAATTGTGAAAAGTCACGGTTTTACAAAAGTAACAGTTGTTCAACGTGATCACAATCATGATTTAAGTCCTGCAAAGTCACGGTTTTACAAAAGTAATCGCATATTGCAGCTATAAAAGAAGGCTTGAGATGAATGATCGAGCTGGTATTAGGCCTAATAAAAACTTTAGTTCCTTTGTAGTGGAAGCGGGTGGGCATGATAATGTGCCTTTTCTAGAGAAAGATTGTTACAATTATCTTCATAAAGTCAGAAGATTAAGGCTCGGAGATGGGGATGTTGCAGCTATTCAGAACTATTTCACCAAAATGCATGCTAATAATTAGGGGTGTTATGTGAGCTGAGCAGCTCGAGCTGGGCTCGTGTTCGGCTCGATTAAAGCTCGGCTCGGGCTCGCTCATCTTGTAAAACGAGCCGAGTTTGAGCATATTTTAGGCTCGTCTCGAGCTCGAGCCGAGCCCGAGTTTTATTCGAGCCGAGCCGAGTAGCTCGAATCTTATCTACTACTTATACAAATTACCCACATTACCCCAATGTATATAACACAATAGAATCTGAAAACCCTAGCCGTCTTCACTTCTACTCTTTTTAGTCTCCTACAAGCCTTCTCTTTTATTTCTCTGAGAATGAATCTTCTCTTCGTTTTGAATCCAGTTATTCATTTAATCCCAATTACTAATTCAACCTTATTAACCAGAGAAGAAGAGATAACCAAGAAAACCAGTATCTACTAAATTCGAAGATCTAATTGCTTCAGCAGGTGGAAAAGATTGAAATGAAGGAGAAAGAACAATCATAAGCAGCAATGAGAAAAGACCAGATAATCTCATTATCCAAAGCATTTTTATTTGTGGAAATTTTCTCTTCTTTCTCTTCTTCTTCTTCGTCGTCTTAATCAACAAATCTTCGAATCTTGTAGAAAGAGAAAACGGAAGAAAAGCTAGGGTTACTTTAATATCAGCCAGTCTGAAATCAAATTATACTTCTTCAATTTCAATTTCAAATCGAATTCCGTGCAGATTAAGTGACCTTCGAGGTATTAAAAAAAAAAAAAAAAGTTTTACTTGATTAGTGCTACTGTGCGCCGTCGTTTCACTTCACTCTCTCTTTCTCTCTCAGCACAACACAGCACAGCAGCACAAGTAGAAAGAGAGAGAGAGAGAGAGAGAGAGAGAGAGAGATGGAAGAACTAAGAAGAGAGAGAGCTTTGTAATTGGTTTTGGTTTGGATGATTTTTTTTTTCTCTCTCTTCACCATAGAAATCAACAAAGAGAACGAAAGAAAGAGAGAAGACAGAAGAAGAAGAGAATTTGTATTGTTTAAATGAGCTAAACGAGCTTGCTCGGCTCGAGCTCGTTTTCAGAAACGAGCTTGACGAGCTCGAGCTCGAGTTTGTTAAATGGCTCGCGAGCCGAGCTTGAACAGAAAAAAAAGCTCGAACCATAATTTGAGCTCGGCTCGGGCTCGGCTCGATTAAAAACGAGCCGAGTTTGAACACACCAAGCTCGGCTCGTTCGGCTCGATTAACACCCCTACTAATAATTCCAATTTTTACTATTTGCTTGACTTGGACGAGGAAGCCAGAATAAAAAATGTGTTTTGGGCAGATGCAAGAAGTAGGGCGGCATATGAGGAGTTTGGTGAGGTAATCACATTTGACACTATGTATTTGACTAATAAATATGATATGCCATTTGCTCCTTTTGTTGGGGTTAACCACCATGGTCAATCAATATTATTGGGATGTGCACTGATATCAAGTGAGAACACTGAGACATTTATTTGGCTTTTCAGAACTTGGCTTGAATGTATGGGTCATCGTTCTCCTAATGCAATAATCACTGATCAAGCTAGAGCTA
Source organism: Aquilegia eximia (assembly GCA_023053565.1). Classification (NCBI taxonomy): domain Eukaryota; kingdom Viridiplantae; phylum Streptophyta; class Magnoliopsida; order Ranunculales; family Ranunculaceae; genus Aquilegia; species Aquilegia eximia. The sequence goes on from JALIGU010000001.1 coordinate 25,979,675, forward strand.
TGCAAAATGCTATTGAGGTTGTCTTCCCTAGCGCAAGACACAGGTGGTGTTGGTGGCATATAATGAAAAAGTTGCCTGAAAAATTGAGGGGTTATAAGGAATATGAGTCTATCAAGGAAGTGATGCAAGATGCAGTGTATGCATGATTCCCCGTCAATCTACGAATTTGAAGAAAATTGGAATATGTTTATGAATGAATAAGTATAATCTTCAAAAGAATGATTGGTTGGTTGATTTATATACTGAGAGACAACGTTGGGTCCCTGTTTTTGTTAAGAATATATTTTGGGCTGGAATGTCAACAACACAAAGAAGCGAGAGCATGAACGCATTTTTTGATAGGTATGTTAATTCAAAAACAACTTTAAAGCAATTTGTCGAACAGTATGAGAATGCATTACGGAGCAAGGCAGAGAAAGAGAACCAGGCTGATTTCAATTCGTTTATTTCTCGGCTCCCATGCATTACTCGTTATGAGATTGAGAAACAATTTCAAGGTATTTATACAACTGCAAAATTTAAAGAATTTCAGAAGGAGTTTACAGGAAAAATTTACTGTGATATCTCATCAATTAAGGAGGAACCTGAGTTCATGGTGTATGAAATAATAGAAGATAAGATTGGAAGGAAAGATCGCCAGAACACTTTTACTGTTAGCTTCCGACCAAATGATTGTGATATAAGGTGCAACTGTCGTTTATTTGAGTTCAGAGGGATCTTGTGCAGGCATTCCATTGTGGTTTTGATTCAACAAAGGGTGAAGATTGTCCCTCAAAATTACATTCTTCGTCGATGGCGAAAAGACATTAAGAGGTGTCACACAAAGGTTAAAATTATTTATTTTGATTGGATGCAAAACCCGGAGAATGAACAATATGACAGGTTGTGCAATGCCTTCTACCTAGTTGCAGATTTGGCTACTGGCCGGAAATAAAGATAAAGTAGAAAAAGTCATGCAATGGATTGAGAAGTTAAAAAATGACTTGGACAAAAGTGAAGGATCAAGTGAAAATAGCCAGCCTGTCATCCCAGTGAGTGAGCTGCTCAATTCCTCTAGTTATATTACCCCTACAAGTGGTGTAGTTCATAGTCCATTAGCAGCTCGTAAAAGAGGTCGACCACCAGCTAACAGAATGCAGAGTATAGGTGAACAAAAGGTTCAAAAGAAAAAGACAAAAAATATGAGAACACTAAACCAAAAGCGAAGGAAAAGAAGACAAAGAGGACCAACAAAAATATCAATAACAACTCGACTTTAGAGAAGTTCAGTAACTCGACTTTATTTCTTACATTTTTATTTTACTTTTTTATTTTTATGATATTTTTGTCTATTGAATTCATTTGGTATGAAATAATTGTATCTAGATGACTCCAAATGGTGAATCAACTGGTATGACCACTGGTGCCACTCAAGGTTGCAAGACATATGAGATTATTATCTACACAGTTCACCTTTTATAGAGTTTGCATACTAATAAATAAAGATTTTACTAATACTATAATCTTTGTATCTAGGAACAGAATGATGGATATGTTGGTCTGGAATTCGGTTTGACACAAGAAAGTATTACAACAAAGGTCTTTGTTAAATTACAATCGAGTTTTGATTGATTTACTAAACATATATATATCAACTAATTGTATTATCATTGAATATAGGATCCAACTAGTAGAATGAAAGCTTTGGAGGTTGATAGGTACAATGTATCACAGATTAGAAATGTCTCTGGGAATCAGCCTGTGACACATATATCGTGTCCAAATGTGTTTCATGGAGTAGGTTTCTCTCCCTACATCCAAGTACGTGTTATATCAATGTTGCTTAAACTAATTTTGTGAGTGCTCTCGCATTGACACTTTTATAATTGCAGAATCTTAATAATGGAAGACGTGTTTTGTATAGTGGTCCTTCAGAAAATCAGCATAATACAGATGGTGCTAATTTTTTTCTTTAAGCACAGGTAGATTTTTGTACCAGATAATTTGTTATTTTTGTGCTTGGGTAATTTTTACAAGGATTATCATGTTCGCAATGTAGGGTTATCATCTCCCATTTTGGAATGGACATTTTGGTGGGCAGTGAAAGCTTGAAATATAGGCAGTGAGAGCTTAATTAGTTGATTTCTGGGGGTATTTCACCTACACCCATTTCAGAGGTTTAGTCAATTTCTGTGAGTTTTAAGGTGTGTATCTCTAAGAATTAATTTTCAATTTATTTTTGCATTTGCAGGGTTACAAGACACATGTGGACGGACTAAATACAACAACGCGCAACGTTTGAAGACATTACCAGTTGGATACTGGGATATGGATAATTTTAAGTAGAACTTTTTCTTAGAAGATTTTTGCTTTATATTTTGTCTTTTTTACGACCAACTTTTGATTTCGTGTAATTTCTTTTTGAGAATTTTTCATGCACTTTACTGGGCAAATCTTATTATACAATTAATCAAGTTTAACTCAAGTTTTATTCTCAGTGAGATACATTTGCTTTTGTACATTTTCTTCTGATGAAATTTTGTGTTGTTAAGACTTTGTTCTACTTGTAGCAGTTTCAAGGTTTAAGAATGCAATGTAGTTCAAAGAAAAGATAAATTGAAGATCAGGAATATCATTTTCGATATTATTTTTTAGAACAAATTTAAGGGTTCGACATAGCCTAAGCTGCATTGTTCATAAATCTCTTACATATATAGGGAAAATAACAAAAATTCTAGTATAGAACCACAAAATGATAAGATATTCCCAATCCATTTTGATTAACGCGCACCGAACCGCAATCCACACATAACACAAGAGAACTTGTGCAGCTACTCCTCCTTCACTCTCTTGTAAATTTGCAGAAAATGCATACTAAATACCAGCATCACAAACAACCAAGAAACAAGAACCCAACCAAGAGCTGCTACTGCTTCCTTGCTCTCCTGTTTAGCCTTACACCTGCTGAAAGTTCATTAACACCAGTAGCACAAACACCCATTCCGCACTTGCAATCTTAGATAGAGATAAAAGACTACACAAAAGGAAGGAACCAAATAAACTACCAAAGCATAGCTTATTGAATCAGGCCATCTCCTAGTTTTCACACACATGTTACCATCTTTCTTCCATTAGAGAATTCCACCCCTGCACTAGATCCACACAGCAGTAGTCCATTCTTAGATCCATAGCTCTCAAATCCATTGAGAAACCTTGTTATTTTAGCAATCGCAGGTAAAGAAACAAAATTCACACATAATTCAAATCTTGATGTTAATTTTGAGAACATCACTCTTCCAAATATCATAAATTCTTCCAATACTTTAGAATCCCATTTAAATGAATGAAAAGGGTGACTTCGAGATATCAAAACAAATTTGATAAAGAGAAAATAGTATTAGAAGAGCCTGAGAGAGATAAAGAGAAAGAACTCTAGATATTTGGGGAAGAGATGGGCGAGAATGAGAGAATCTGGTAGAGGGAGAGACAGAGAATTGGAAGAAGAAAGTGGGTTTTTTTTTTTTTTTTTTTTGTCGATTTTGGGGGTGGGGTGGATAAATCCACCTTGAAACCTAAAACAATGTCCCAAGGGGAGGTGGATTTTGAAAAGTGGCTGCCCACAGGTGGATTTGAAGGTGGGAGAATCCACCTGTGGGTGGTAGAACCGGACGGCATGTGACATGCCGTCTGTTTTTTTTTTAGGTATTACGTAGTGTTTTAAAAGTTTTGGACTCTCGGACGGCATGTCACATGCCGTCTCCCTATTTTTTTGCAAAAAAAAATGGGACGGCATGTCACATGCCGTCCGGTTTTTCTAAAAATCCACTTTCTCTTATACAAGAGTCCACCTTCCCTTGGGAACTCTCCACTTTGTAGAGTTTCACCTTGAATCAACAAGGTGGATTTTGCCTAGGTGGACCTACGTGGCGCCTACGTGGAGGTGGATTTATCCACCCTGCATTGGGAATGCTCTGAGAGGAATTAATGTGCCCTGCTGACATGGACAAAGCCACCTAGGCGAACACGTCAGTCGGTAGGGATATTTTGTGGGACTATTCGGTAAACGTAGAATTATTGCATTAAATGGCTCTCCCTTCAAAAGATCTTAAATTGATAAATAATTAATAAGAATAGTAATTTAATTCTATTCTCCAAAATATCATTAATTTTTGTACAAAATCACTTACATTTTTTGTGTCAGGTTTCAAAACAATACAAGAAAATGCCCATAAAAAATACTCTTCCTGCAAAATAAGATAAAGTGATCTCAATAATTAATAATAATTTTTTTAACCAAAACAAAGTTTATTCATAAAAATTTGAGGAATTATACAAAGTTAGAGGACAAGCGCACTACAAATTGCGCTGCAAGCCCTTTTTTAATAACAAAACCAATCCTACGAAATACATATTCATTGGAACTCGCCGTCATGACATTGTTATTCATCACCTTTTGTACCCTCTTAAGAACTTCAACTGCTTCTGGTGCTAGAAATACAAAAGTGTCAAAAGCAAAAGAAATGAAACAATGCTGGTTTACTACACATGCTCCCTCGTGTTTCTGTACCTTAGCTGCAGCTGCATAAATGGCTACCTAGCCCACTTCGAAATTTCCATTACCAAACCCCACCTCGGAGATGCTCCTGTGATGTCAACATATGCATGTTTCGCTTCTAGCTAACTGTATATCAAAACATCAGCTGGGTGTAGTGTTAATCTGCTTTCTGACGGGTCTGTAAGAAAATTGACCGAAGCCTCATTCTTAACCTGTATTCCCGCTCGCCATACCACATCATACAATATATCACGCACATGATCGTGTCTGTATTTAAAACCGGGATAATACTTACAGTATACAGCATGGTCCCCAAAGGCGTCCAGTCGGCTCTTCTTACATACAGGATATAAATCCCCATCTGTAAATAACGGGATCATGAGACGGTACCAGAGAATGACACGGTACTCCACTTCCGTCATGCGTTGTCCTAACCCTTCCATAGGAATAGCAATAAGGAAGTCATTGCCATGTTTGGTCTGTAAGCATTCTATCACAGCCCTCTGGCGAGCAAGCAAATCAAAATCCCTGTCAATACCAGTAGCAATCTTCCTGTAGTAAGTTTCCGCCAGTGTGTGTTGGGGTTTAGTGGGGCGGTAGCCCTTGAGGGTAGAATACTAAAGTCGAAATGAGGGAGAGAAAGTTGTAGTTCAGCAACTGCACTATCAAAAGCATAATCCATGTGTGTAGTACCACACCCTCGGAGTATATGGTCTTGGAGCTCCTGAGTTTGGCATCGAGAGGCTGCGAAGGCAAACTTACTGACATCTGTGGTACAATAAATGTCAAGACCACCAAGGCGTAACGGCATGATTGCTATGCTCCACTGAAGGTCACCAAAACCCGGACAATCAGAAACTACGATACCTTGAAGGGTTGCCTGAAGGATGCGATCAAAATACTCTGCTGCTTCCCAAACAAAAGTTGGTTGGCAAGTGCGAAGAGCAAAGATAAATTTAGGAAATTCGATACATGCTCGTAGTAGTGCCAACTCACATTGCGGGTCTTTTAGTTCTACTAGTAGGCTCATTAACTTGGTTGTTTTCTCCAAGCAACTTGACTCCACGTTGAGGACATCTATATCTGGTGCAAACAGACCAGTACTAGAACAACGAGGATCAACTGATGGCAAAAACACCTCTGTCTTATTCACATTAAGAATGAGCCTCAATCACGGTCCAACTGCATGAATGATATGTATGGCTAGGGGTGGCAATCAGGTCGGGTCAGGTCAGGTTCGGGTCAGGTCTGTCGGGTTGTCGGGTCTGAAACCCCAAACCTGAACCTAACCGATGAAAATTTTTTTCCAAAAAATGAAACCTGAACCTGACCCGTCAGGTTATCAGGTCAGGTTCAGGTCGACCTGAATACCTGAAAACCTTCCTTTTTTAATATATATAAAGAATACATGAAGACTTAAATATTTAATCAAGTTATGTAAACAACGAGAACTTATCCAAAAAATTGAATGGATCACCAAAATAAACACCATCAATTCATCATAGGTTCACAACCCTTAATTTGATGGAACACATATAATAGAAAAAAAAACATCAAATACAAAAAGCTTAAAGGTATGAGCATTGCTTCTATCAAGATCATACACAAATTCAGTCAATAAAAACTTCTTTTCAGCCTAGTTTGATTGATCAACATCAAGCCCTAACCATCTCTTTTGGAGCATTCAATCTGTCATCGGCTACACTCTATCAAAAGAAAAAGAAGAGAGAGATCAACACATGAGGATGTATAGAACCATATATCACCTATTATGTGTGAACTTGATTAGTCCGTTACTATTTCAATGTTCATGCATGCCAGCAACAAAGTGTAAAAATGAATGTTTGAAATTCACTAACAAATAGGTGGGCTGCCAATGAATTTCAGTGTTTAGCCTAACATGAAAATGCCATCACTGAAAAAAGTATAGGTGGAGAGATGTCTATATCTTCAATCTATTGTCAAGACATTTTCTCCAAATGAAGTTGCTATTATATTGACAAGTAGATTATCTTCAAAGTTCTTTATCCCAACCCCACATCCACAGCTAGTGACCAGAATATCCTCTCTGTTTAACATTGTTATTATTAAATGAGTTCAAATTTCGTAGAACAAACAATTTCAATGTCTAAACGAAGCAATGATGCAAAAGTTTCAAACTTATGAATTAAAACAAAGAATTTTTCAACAACATCTTCATCCAAAACACAAAAGTTTGTATTCAATTCTAACATTTCAATTAAACAAAAGCATATATTATATCAATTAAATTCTAACCATACAATTTCATTTGGAAGTAGACACCAAAGGGATTTGGTAGGTTCATCCATCAGTTAGTTTAATAATGACGACGAAGAAATCAAAGAAGCTGATGATGCAAAAGTTCAAATCTATGAATTAAATCAAGAGAATCAAATCACACTGGTAGATAAACTGATAGCTAGAAAAGAGTTTCTCTTACATCAACTTACCTCTATGATATATTGATATGAATCTCTTCTAACATAGCTCTTCAATCTACTTCCATTCATTAGAAAATATCGCCGACAATGAAATAGGGTTTTCGGTTAGAGAGAGAGAATAGAAATTAGATAATAGATAGAAGACAATTAAAATTAGGTTTAATCTGGTCAGGTTTCGAGTCGACCCGACAGGTTTGAAAGGGAAACCTGAACCTGACCTGATTGCATGTCAGGTCAATCGGGTCGACCTGATCAGGCCCAAAACCTCTAATATACAAACCCAAACCTGACCCAGTTCAGGTCGGGTTCAGGTCGGGTTTCAGGTCACCAGGTTTGATTGCCACCCCTATGTATGGCTACGGCTAATTGATCAGTGTCACCAATCAGGGTCCCATCATCCAAATACCACGCTTGCAACTTCAAGGGATACTCAAATTGGATGCGCAGTACTAGTGGATGCAAGTAGGGGTGTTATGTGAGCTGAGCAGCTCGAGCTTGGCTCGTGTTCAGCTCGATTAAAGCTCGGCTCGAGCTCGCTCATCTTGTAAAATGATCCGAGTTTGAACAGTTTTTAGGCTCATCTCGAGCTCGAGCCGATCCTGAACTCTATACGAGTCGAGCCGAGTAGCTCGGGTCTATATACAACCAACAATAATATTACCCATCCTACCCCCACTATATAAATGTTATTCCCATCCTACCCCCCACTATATATAAGCATAAGTTAGAAACATAGCAGTCTTTATCTTCTTCTTCCCTAGAGTATGTTGAATTACTTTAGGGAAATCAGAAATCTGATTCCCACCACCTGATAAAACCACACTTTCAACATCATCAATAGTGTTGGGAGTTACTTCCATTGGATGTAAATCATCATCTTCTTCAATTTCTGCTTCATCTTCATCATCTTTATCTTCATTTTCAGGTTTGGGTCTTCATCATCTTTATCTTCATCTTCAACAAGAATTATGCAAAGAATGAAAACTATTTGTTAATTTGAAAAAAAAAAAGGGTTTGAGATGAAGAGAGTGGAGAGAAAATAGGAATTTTAAAGATACGCTTTTGATGAGATCTTTAATGGGTTGAAGGAGTTACAGTAGTGTAAGTGAAAATTTTGGGAGAGAGACTTGGCAGCGTAGGTAAAAGGTGAGTTTTTTCTCTCTCTCTCTCTCTCTCTCTCTCTCTCTCTCTCTCTCTCTCTCTCTCTCTCTCTCTCTCTCTCTCTCTCTCTCTTTCTCTGCTGGCTGCAGAGTGAAGAGAAAAAACGCCAACGAAATACCGAAATTATAGAAAAATGTATTTCGAGCTTGGAGGGCTCGAGCTCGGCTCGAGCTAAACGAGCCTAACGAGCTCAAGCTTGATAAATAGCTCGCGAGCCGAGTTTAAACATGAAACAAAGCTCGATTTATAATTTGGGCTCGGCTCTGGCTCGACTCGTATTAAAACGAGCCGAGTATGAACATACAAAGCTCGGCTCGCTCGGCTTGAATAACACCCCTAGATGCAAGACTAAGGTAAAAAGAAGAGGCCCTAACGAGTCCCCCTATTGAATCTCGGTTGTTGACCAAATATATGTGGACTCCAGATATAATCTTGCAGACTGACTGTATAGAAATTCAACCCATGGTGCAATACTGGGATAATGAATGCGTACTTCTTTTAGCATAGTCATGCGATCAATAAGATTGAAAGCATTTTGGAAATCCACCAGCAACATAAAAATGGATGTGTTATCCTGATTTACATGAACAAACCGGCTAACCGCATGCACCACTGCCTCTACCCCACTAGGCACACCAACGCCGAACTGAAAGTCATTGAGGTATGAGGCCATGTCTTGGGCAACTCCTTTCATGGCGATCTTGGACACTAGACATCGTCATACCATGCCCACCGTATTGGGCGGACTCCTTTACCAGGCTTGAAGAGTGAGAGGCGCACTCGCAATAAATTCTGCTAATACAGGTTGGCATCGACCTTGCAGCCAGTAGTTCACAACAAGAGTCAAAACATCCAAAAGATATGTACTTGTAGCAGAGGCTGCACCGCTCATAACGTCTAGGAAGTGTTGGGCATAGAGTCCATCACGCCCACATGATGTACCATTCGAAAAAGACCTAATGCATGCCAATATTGTATCTCTCTCAACAGTCAAAGGTGGCTCAAACAATGGAGTATCTTGTATGGACGGTGGTGGCCTCATCGAGTGTTTTTCCTCTAATGTCTTTCGTGTCTCTGAAGTGTCTGGTGTTACCCCTGAAGATGCCAACACTTTAACCGCAACTGCAAAATGTCCAACCACAACCTTTTGCAAACAACGTTTTACATTTTAGCTACGAGATGGTTGGGCTGGTGATGTAGAATGAGGACCATGTACCAACTCTAAGAGACAAAAGATACCACCAGGCTCATTCCAAACTGCTAGGGCATGCACGATATGTTTCTGTTGCAGGCTCTTCCGGGTGCCACACCGTCGCTCGACGCGATTATGTGGTTCAAACACTTGCAAGGTGCAACAAGGAACCAGAAGCTGTCGAACCCATGCTGCTACAGACACCATATCTGTTGTGATTCCATACAATACCCCTTTCAATGTACACGAGAATGCTAAATGACATGGTCGTGGGAGGGATGCTCTTCACTGTGCGAAAGGGTGTGCAAAAAATAGAATCCAATAGTACCTCATCCAGGGTCCAAGGGGCACTAGGATGGCTAGAATTGACAATAGAAGCCCCAAGTTGGGTGGGTGTTGAATCAGGTAACACTAATGGACAGGGCATACCAAGGATCACATTTTCAAACTCTCCATTTTCCAACTTGGGCAATGAAATAACCATGCCATCCGGGTGATGACAATCCATGCTTCGTGTATGGACACTAAAGCAGTAACCACATATCCACTGCCCCATTTATCTCAATAAGTTGTCCGGTGATACAAATAAGTTTGGATTCTCCTTGGTTGCCTCACGTAGCTTGCCTTTGTTCTTTTCATCATACAAATGTTTATCCTTCATGTGGGCAAGTATGAAGGATGATGCATATCCATTCCCACCGTGTGCACCATTGGTGCACCCATCAAAGTGATGAAACAGACAATGTACATTGACCTTTGGATTTCGAGCCTTACCCATTTTTTTTAATTTCTTTTTTCTTTTTTTTTTTTGGGTCTGGCTCAACTGGTTCAACTGGTTCGGCTCGTCTGGTTCAACTGATCGGTCTGGTTTGACTGAGCTGGCTTTCTGGCTTGGCTTGGCTGTCAGATAGAATTGGACTGCTCTGGCTCGGCTTGACTTAGATCTGAAGCCGGATTTACGATCTGATTACAGAGAACGACGGAGAACGAGAATTTTAGACCTTGATCTGTGTGGGTTGATCAGAGGGGTTTTTTCTGGCGGCGGTTTGATATAAAAAGGTGGGGGCAGTGGTCTTGGTGGCGAAGAGAGGTGGTGATAATGGAGTTGTGGTGTTTTTTGAAAACAACAACAAAATAATTTGTGATGTGCCTCAAAAGTTATACATAACTAACACCCATAAGAAACTTCTCCCCTCAATAGAGCATCATCCACTTCTTATTAATCAAACATTTGTGACAGACTTTAAAATACCCCCCCCCCCCCCCCCCCCAAAAAAAAAAAAAAAAAAAAAGAAAAAAAAAAAATCCATCAAAAGACTTTTCTTTTAAAAGAGCATAAATTTGATAACATAGTCCAAAGATTAGTAATTCAATTTTATTCTCTAAAATTTCATTAATTTTGTACAAAACCACTTACATTTTTGGAGACAGGTCTCAAAATACAATAAAATATGCTCATAACAAATCTCTCTCTCCAAAAAGATAAAGTGATAATAATAATGCAAATGAATGAATTGTGTTGCGTGGTTAAGAAGATGTCAACACTTTGCAAAATGAAAATGTCAATGACAACAGAAGAGGCGTATGTTTTTGTATATACAAACAAAATTTAAGAAGAGGATGCAAAAAATCATATTAACTTGAATATATATCCAACCGAGTATTTGAACGCCCTTCATCCACATGTCCTACCACCTGTTACATTGAAGTTAAAACTAGGTTCGCAAATTGTGTTATGAAATCTTGCATATATTTATAGCTTTCGCAAGGGAACTCTGTTGATGGTGACATGTGCACATAATTCTATTCGATACAGGAAACAAGGCTAGTGAAGTAGTGTTTATACCAACCATATCTTTGACTACATCATATCCTTATTTTTCTTACCAAATGACAAGAAATCAACTTCCACTTCGATTTGTCTATAAAAATTAGGTTTTACAAAAATAAAAAACAAACTATTACACAATCAAATGGACTTTGTTTATGGTAAATTTGTTTGCATTGGTACAAATCTAGGTGCATGTGCCTCTCTTTTATGAACTCAAGGAAATACTCGCTGCGTCCAAAATTATAAGTACAGTACATTATCCCCTTTTTCGCTGTCCCAAAATATATGTCACTTTCCATATTTGAACACATATTAATTAAGTTAATTTGGCTATTTTACCTATATTACCCTTGTTTTAAAATTAGAGTATTTATTTTAATGAAGACAATTAAAGTAATTAATCGTAGAGAGTAATTAAAAAAAAAATTAATTGTAATGGGGATTAAGATAAATTTGAAAATATAGTTACTAGACAAATCATTAAATGATGTTCCCTTAGTAAGTTGAATTTTCTATAATGTACTTATAATTTTGGACAGAGAGAGTACTATCTTTCAGCTCTTCTAAACCATGTAGTCCACTTCCACTTAGGCCATTCAAGCAAATGATACATTAAGTTATGTAATATTATGTAAATAAACTAAACCAATTATAATTATGGAACACAATAAATAAATATATAATGACTTGTTTAGAATTATATATGGGTGTGTGGAACCAATTATTAGATGCCATGTGTCTATAAATCGGTTGGGTAATAGATCCAAGCCCACTAGAGTTAAGATCACCCATACCTAGGTTATATTTTTATTGACACGTGGTGTTTTATCATTGGGCCCACAAACCCACATACAGTTAGACTACACAGGTACAATTCTCTACGTGTTCCATTTTCAATTAGCCTAATCATCAAATTCAAACTTCCTTGGTAACTTTTTTTTATCTTTATTTTTTAAGGCTGAAATGTCACACAATGACATCAATATAGTCAAGAGGGGAGTCAATAGTCTTTTTTTCAGATTATTGATAAAGTTAAAGATAAATGTGAAATAGACACACTTTATCGTAACACATTATAAAACAATATGCACAAGGATACACCATAATACAAGTATACAAAATCAACACAAGAGACTAAAGAAAAACAAATTAGGTCTCAATCCGACAGGTTGTTCAAGTGCCTAAACCTTCTCAAATCTTATACATTTTAGGCGCCTGAGCAGGTGGTAGACTGAGAACTAAAAAGCCGTTTTACCTTGATTTATGGGAAAGAGATAAAGCAAGCAATACAAGTTGTTGATGGACTTGATATGAGCAATTATAAATACTAGTAATAATGCAACCATGGTGATAGATGAACAACACAATCACAATAATGATATGCAATGTGTGTGATGATTGTGTGCAAGATAATAAAGGTAATAATCTAGAGAAAAAAAATGCAAACCATAACACTTGGTTTATAGTGTTTCCATAATAGCCTACGTCCACTCTAAAATTAACATTCTCTAACCTTTAGAAATCAAATTAAAACAAGTCGGTTACACCTAGTACTCTACTTTTTAAACAACAAGTCACCCTTGTGAGATCTCTAACTTCTCAAAGTTTTGAGTAAGGATACCCTAATCCTTAACCTAGACTAATTTAGGGTTTCACCTTCTAGTCACAACTAGAAACAATCAATGATGATTCTCTACTTCAATGCCTTCTCAAATGAGTAAAGAGAAGTAAATGAAGCTCAATTGTTGAGGAATGTTTCTCAACGCACAACTACACACCATACAAGATAATAGAGTTCAATGATGTTGGCGCTGTTGTATTAATTTGGTATGGATGGATTTGGAATAATTGCTCCTCTAGGATTTTAATATGTCTTTGGAAATTTAGAGCAAACACCATCAAAGCTTGTTCAAGCTTTCTATTGTCTTAAATAAGACAACAAAACCAAATAGATCAGTTGGTCAAACAAGGTTGACCAAATTTGGATATTAAATCAATCTGGGATGAGTCAACCTTTACCCTGTTCAGAAATAGTTCATCAGTCGCCTGAGAATCTGATATTGTTCAGGAACTTGAGCTTTGAAATCCAGCCTTTATACTCTTCAATGAATGACACTTTAATTCTTCTGGGGTCTTCAAGTGTTCAATATCTTGAGTCTTCATGGTCTTCAGAGGTCTTCGATCAATGTCTTCATACAAGTACATTCTCTATAGAGACTCACAACAATGATTTTAATAACCTTGTCAAAGTTCAAAATATAAACATATATGAGTTTACAATCTCCCCCTTTGTGAACTTATGACAAAACAATAAAATATGTAAACTCCCATCTAAAGTTCAATTACAAGATATAAGACCAACCAAAGTGTGCAAACACATTTCTCCCCCTTTCTTCAAGCTCCCCTAAGTGTGTACATCAAATATTTATCTGGAACCTACAAAACGAGTACACATGAAGTATATCTATGGCATAATAAATACTAGATAAAACATTACTCAAACGCCAATACAATATTTCTATTTTCTCCCCCTATTTGTTATAAGTTAACAAAGGATATATCCCCTCAAAATATAGATAATTATAGTCAAGGGATCGAAAAATGAACATATGCATTCAGCCTGTCAGGTTCAGGTGCCTGAACATGCTAGATAAGTTTGTCAGAAAACCCTATGTTCAGGTGTTTGAGAACCCTATTAGATTAACGCTGAATTCCCAGGTTTTTCACTGCATCCAAACATCAAATCAACATATAACCTGCAAGAAAAAGTATTCCAACTCATATAGAACATGATCGCAACCAAGTTCCATAAAATCTTATCACATCACAAAGGATGGAACCGCAAGATATAACAATATAAACACAATATTGAATCGTTCACCCAAGATATTCAACTAAGCATAGAAATGATTCAAACATTCACAGATTATTGCATAAGCAATATAACCAAAACATTCATAAGATAAACTATATCCAAATACATAAGAGTACCATAATGTGTTTTAAGAGCATAATAACACAATCATAGTTCTAAACATAAACATAAATACGATTGAAAACCAAATGCATGAACCTAAAACTCCTAGGGACATAGTTAATACTATATCTTTCATCTACCAAATAAGATAAGTCTTTAGCCCGATTTATGGGAAAGAGAAAGAGCAAACAATACAAGATTTTGATGAACTCTATATGAGCAATTCTGAATACTTATAAAAATGCAAGTTTGGTAATAGAAGAGCAATACAAACACAATCACAATAACAATTATCCAACGTGTGTGATGATTACGTGCAAGGTAATAAAGGAAATAATCTAGAAAAAGAGGATGCATACCACAACATTTGGTTTATAGTTTTTTGGTCATAGCCTACGTCCACTCTAAAAGAGGTATTCTTTAGTTTTTAAAAATCCAATCAAAGCAAGTCGGTTACACCTAGTACACTACTTCTTCAACCTCAAGTTACCCTTGTGAGATCTCTAACTTCTCAAAGTTTTAAGTAGGGATACCCTAATCCCTAACCTAAACCAATGTAGAGTTTCACCTTCTAGTCACAACTAGAAATAATCAATGAAGATTCCCTTCTAAAATGCCTTCTCAAAGAAGTAAAGAAAAGTAAATGGAGCTCAATTGTTGAGGAATAATTCTCTAACACTACAACCAGACACCTCACAAAAGAATAGAGTTTAATGATGTTGGTGGTGGCCGGTTTACTAATGGGGTATGGACGGATTTTGAGTATAATATGTCTTTAGAGATTTAGAGCAAACATCATCAAAACTTCTTCAAGGTTTCTATTGTCTTAAATACGACAACAAAGTAAAATAGATCAATTGGTCAAACAAGGTTGGCCAGAACTGGAGTTTAAAATTCAAATCAATCTGGGCTGAGTCAACCTTTACCCTATTCAGAAAATAGTTGTTTAGAGGCTTAGGAACCTGACACTATTTTGGTGCCTGAGCCTTGAAGTCTAGCCTTTATACTCTTCAATTAATGAGGTTTCAATTATTCTGGGGTGTTCAAGTCTTCAATATCTTGAGTCTTCATGGTCTTTAGAGTTCTTAAATGTCTTCATACAACACAAGTACATTCCCTCTAGAGACTCACAACATGTGAGTTTACATAAAATGACTTCAATAACCTTGTCAAAGTTCACAATACAAACAAACATGACTTTATAATCTCCCCCTTTGTGAACTTATGACAAAACAATAAAATATGTAAACTCTCGTTTATTACAACATATAAGACCAACCAAAGTGTACAGACAAATTTCTCCCCCTCTCTTCAAGCATCAATCTCCCCTAAGTGGGTCCATCAAATATTCGTTTGAAATCTACAAAATGAGCAAACATCAAGTATATCAATGGCGTAACAATTACAAGATAAAACATTACTCAAGGGCCAATACCATATTTCCATTTTCTCCCCGTTTTTATCACAAGTTGACAAAGGGTAGATCCCCTCAAAAGATACACAATGATAGTCAAGGGGTCGAGAAACGAAATCACAAAATCACAAAATCATATGCACTCATTCTGTCAGGTTTAGATGCATGAACATGTTAGATAAGTTTGTTAGAAAACCCTATGTTCAGGCGCCTGGGATCCCTGTTAGACTGAGACTACCCAGGTTTTTCACTGCATCCTAACATTGAATCAACATATAAATTACAGGAAAAACTATTCGAACTCATGTAGAACATGATCACAACCAAGTTCCATGAATTCTTACATCACAAAGAATGGAACCACATGATATAGCAATATAAGCACAATAATGAATCATTCATCCAAGATATTCAACCAAGCACACATCATTGCAAGCAATATAACTAAAACATTCGTAAGATAAACTATATCCAAATGCATAAGAGTAACATAATGTGTTTCAGAGCACAATAACACAATTAGTTCGAAATATAAACATAAACACACGACACCTAGGGACATAGTTAATACTATGTCTATGATCATCTACCAAAAAAGCTAATCTTTAGCTTGATTTATGGGAAAAAGATAGATGTTGTAATGGTATTAAGTATAGTGGAGATGAGATGTGTCATTGACTCAACCTACAAAACAACAATAATTCTTCCAAAAGATCTAAGTATAGTAGCAAGAAAGGGTATCAATCCACTCTAAACAATAAGAAGAAGAATACTACCAAAGAAGATGTCACAATAATTTATAGAGAATTTATAGTAAACTAAGTAAACTAATTCTAACCTAACTATGATTACTAAAACGGAATAAGTTCAATAAGAAAATAGGGGACATGTTCACATCATGAATCCACCACAATAATAACCTAATTAATATGCATGTTCTTTAACTACTCACCTCTCAGCTATTGTAGCTCCCCGGTTCACCTCTCAGCTATTGCTGGGATAGATAAACCATCACCTCTCAGCTATTGCATCTAACTATTTTACTTGAGATGTATGAATGGAGTGGATGAAGCCCAAAGTGACAATACACCAAGCCTCAATCATATAGTTCCATATATGGAAGCGTATGTATGCCATCTTCTAAGCAATCCAAATTTATATTGAAACCCTATTATGTACTCATCTCTCGGGTATTGTAAGTAATTAAGCATGTACGAAAAGTAATCATACAAGAAGAAAAAGGATAAAACTTTTATATAATACTTCTCTCTCGATACAGCAACATACAAATTATTGTTATTATCTCTTACATGAAAATGATTGAATGAAGAACAAGCACAAAAACTATAACTAAATATGATTCCACCCATGCAAGCGTATGTATGTCATCTTCTAAGTAATCCAAGTTTATATTGAAACCCTATTATGTACTCACCTCCCGGGTATTGTAAGTAATTAAGTATGTACGAAAAGTAATCATACAATAACAAAAGGATAAACATTTATATACTACTTCTCTCTCGATACGGCAACATACAAAGTATTGTTATTATCTCTTGCATGAAAATGATTCAATAAGAACATGTATAAAAACTAAGGTAAAATTAATGTTTCATCAATTAGTATGTACGAAAAGTAATTGAAGCTCAATTGTTGAGGAAAGATTCTCAACACACAACCACACACCTCACAAAAGAATAAAGTTTAATGATGTTGGTGGTGTTGTATTAATGGGTTTGATATGTCTTTAGTGAACATGAACAAACACCATCAAAGATTTTTCAAGTTTTCTTTTGTCTTAGATAAGACAACAAATCCAAATAGATTTATTGGTCAAACAAGGTTGACCAGATATAGATTTCAAATTAATTTGGGCCAGGTCAACCTTACCCTTAACTGAAAGGAGCTGTTCAGGCACCTGAGCCTTGAAGTCTGATAGCCTATTGTATCTTCAATGGTTGAGGCTTCGATTCTACTAGGATCTTCATGTCTTCAATATCTTGAGTCTCATAGTCTTCAATGTTTTCATATAAGCACATTCTTCATAGAGACTCACAAAATGTGAGTTTACATACAATGACTTTAATAACCTTATCATAGTTTACAATACAACAAAATATGACATTACAAAGGTTCGATAACATATGTGACTCAAGCTAAATGTCAAACATCTAGTGTAGGGTACTTCTTTATTATTGGATATGTTTTGTTCGGAAGAATTTAAATTCTTGGAAATCCAGGTGTATATATCTACTTTTTAAAACAAAACTTGGGAAAAAAAAAAGATTGACGATTAACAGTCTAAAGGAATATGACTTCCTCTCATCAGAAAAAAAAAACTGATTTTAATTTCTGGTTTGGCAATACTATCAAGAATTAATCTTCTCTGATTTTTTTTTTTTTTTTTTAATTTAGATTTCGCTCTCTTTTATTTTTAATTTCTCAATCCATTTCTTTTATATTCCTATTATCTCCTTTACTTTTTCAGAATTTGGATTCTATGAAGACAACTATAATGTTTTTCTCCTCTATCACAAAAGACTCAAGCTAGATATCAAATGCCAACATTCCATACCAAACATCAATTATGAAGTCTATGTTCCAACAAATGGGACTCAACTATTTACTAAATTTTCCCGATCAACCTGAGGCACTAAATTATTATTCCTACTAAATGAAAATTCATTTTTCTTGTCATGCAACTAACTACAACACTACTCTACTACCTACCTCCCAACGAAGCTACTTGTGATATTAAGACAAATTTCACTTTTGTTTACTATGAAACCTACTTAAATGCACACCAATTGGACCAAGAAAAATGTGCATTTGCAGATAGTAGGTGTGCGTTTAATTATAAAGTAAAGGTGAACATGTATTTTCTCACCTGTGGAGTCAACATTTTTGTGCGTTTACAGAAGGTCTGTATTTAGATAGGTTTCACATGATTTTTATTTAAAATCTATATAACCTTGGATTTGATGTTTAAAAATTCTCATTTAGTGAAGAAAAAGTTATTGGTTCATTAAGAAAGACAAAGATTGATCATACTCATATTTGAGAGTTTAAAAGGTGAGAGATTTCTTCATTATTTTGCATTCATGTGTTGAGTCTTTAAGGTTTAAGTATTGGTTCATGTGTTAAGCTAATGAGGTCTATGTAAATGAGTATGTTTGATTTTTGGTAGAAAATTGATTTCTCGATAAAAAAAAACTAAGGATAGAAGAGGAATTCATATTTATTTCTAAATGGACATAAATTTATTTCTATGTGGCACAGTTGTGCTTCCTTCTCCATCACATGTCAGCAAATATGGATGAATATACATTTTCTTATAATATAATAATATTGTTTCTTATTTTAAGACTTATAACAAGTATTGATCCTGTAGTAAAAATCATATTTTATTATCATACTACCATTCTACTCAACAATTGTGATATTACGCAGGTGCTAGTTGAGCTCAACTGGTAAATCATTGGGTGATGATACATTGATACCAAAGGTCTGGGCTTCAAATCCCGCAAGAATTACTAACTTACTGATCTCAATAAAAACAGGCTTACCACAACATTTTGCAAATGAGCATGTGGCTCAATTGTAGCACCCCTTTCACAAAGTAGAGAGGTTATAGGTTCAATACATGTCAACATGCAACTGATTGTTGATATATGTTTCCACACGTAATTTAAAGTGACAGAGC
The DNA here is from genome assembly GCA_023053565.1 of Aquilegia eximia. Classification (NCBI taxonomy): domain Eukaryota; kingdom Viridiplantae; phylum Streptophyta; class Magnoliopsida; order Ranunculales; family Ranunculaceae; genus Aquilegia; species Aquilegia eximia. The sequence goes on from JALIGU010000001.1 coordinate 25,998,949, forward strand.
TCCCATTAACCCCGTTTTCCAAAAAAAAATAAAAAAATGGTGTTACTACAAGCTATTAGTATCCTACTAACTCTTGTTGGCAAATTCTTACAAGATATAATTTTATTAATGTTACCAACTCATGTTGGTAGAATGTAATAAATTTGCGCAACTATTATTTACGGACTTCTACAAATTTTGCTAACATGACTAAACCATGGTTGGGTTTTGCGAGGCTTTAAATGCAACATAACTAAACCCTATACAATGAACCTAGAGCCTAACGCAGTCCTACACGACCCTAAATGTATTCTTACATGACCCAAATGCAGTCTTACATTGAATCCAATGCAGGCTTAAATGGCCTTAAATGTGCTATTACATGATATTAAATGCAATGTTACTATACATTACCTTGATAAATCCTAGAACCAACTAGGTTTTATATGACCCTATGTTAATGTGTTTTACACACTCAAAACCTTTGCCTACATGAGTGGCATATTTTAAATATCTGCCAACACATAGTGAAATATAATTTAAACACTTTCGACAAAACCTTACGTAGTTTGTAAAATAGATCTAAATTATTGCTATAGTTTGTGAACTCTTGACAAAATTTATGTGTTATGTTAAAATCTAAGTTTAAATCATATAGTGTAAAAAGAACAACAGATATAATCATTGTAAAGTCCCGATTGTTTGTATTGTGAACTATGATAAGGTTATTAACGTCAATGTATATATTTGTAAACTCATATGTTGTGAGTCTTTGTGAGGGTTAGTCTTGTGTTGAAGACATTGAAGACTTTAATGACCTTTGAAGACCATAAAAAAATCAAAATATTGAAGAATTGAAGACCCCAAAAAGAACGAAGCCTCAAACATTGAAGATCTTAGATGTTGTCATACTTAATAGCTTAGGCGCCTGAACAACTTTTTCCTGAAATGGACTAAGGTTGACCCGACCCAGATCAACTCAAAATCCAGATCTAGTCAACCTTACTTTGACCAACGGATCTAATTGGCTTTGTTGTCTTATTTAAGAAAAGAAAGCTTAAAGAAGCTTTGATAGTGTTTGTTCATATTCTCTAAAGGCATATCAAACCCTAGATAAGTAATTACTCAAAATCCATCCATATCCCATTAATACAACACCACCAACATCATTAAACTCAATTCTTTTGTGAGGTAGTTGGTCGTAGGTTGAGAATCTTTCCTCAACAAGTTGAGTTTCGATTACTTCTCTTTACTCTTTATTGAAGGCATTTAAGAAGAAAATCTTTATTGATTGTTTCTACTTTTTATTAGAAGGTGAAACCCTAGAACTGTCTAGGTTAGGAATTAGGGTATCCCTACTCAAAGCTTTGAGAAGTTAGGGATCTCACAAGGGAGACGTGTGTTTAAAGAAGTGGTGTACTAGGTGTAACCGAATTGCTTTAATTGGATTTCTAAAGGATAGAGAATGCCTATTTGAGAGTGGACGTAGGCTACGACCGACCACTATAAACCAAGTGTTGTGGTTTGCATTCATTTCATGCACACAATCATCACATACTTTGCATATATATTGTGATTGTGAATGTGTTGCTCTTCTATCACCAATATTGGATCTGTACAAGTATACATATCAAATCCATAATATATTTGTATAGCTTGCCTGTTCTCTTTCCATAACCACAAACAAAGAAGGCTTTTTAGCTCTTAGTCTGCAACCTACTCAGGCACTTGAAGAGTGTTACATCTGACAAGGTTCAGGCACTTGAACAACCTGTCAGACTAAGACCTAACTTGCTTTGTTTTTACACCCTTGTGTTGATTTGTTTAGTTGCTTTGTGGTGCGTCGTTTTTCATTTTGTTCATATAGTGTTGTGGTAAAGTTTGTACATTCCGCATTAATCTTTAACTTTACCATAAACTGAAAAAATGACTATTCACCCCCCCCCCCCACCCACCCACCCTTTATTCTATATTGACGTCATCATTGTCACATTTCAATCATGTCCTAAGAAAGAGGAGGGAGTTCATATACTTTTTTCCATGGTTGATAGCTACCTACCCATAAAAGAGCAAATAGGAAATAAAATTAGTTTTATAGATTGATTTTTACGGAGGGATATGTGTCTAACAATTTTCCTAATTATCCTAATAAGGACAAAAAGTGATTTTTATTTCTGTAGAAAAGAGAGGGTATCCTAGGCTCGAGCAAGATTAAACTTAATTTATTGCTCACTAGGCAGGCCCAAAAACTTATACTCCGTGTTTTCATAAATATAACTAGACCCTTAGATATAGTTTCGATATAAATTATACACTTTAAAAGTGTTAGAGGCAAAAAAGTGTTAATCTTTAACCTCTATCAAAAGATTATATTTTTATTGAAGTTCCTTCTTGTGCCTGTATAAATTGGATATCAAAGTAGACAAGTAACAAGCAAGGGTCGTACCCACCTCAGAGGGGGAGATCTTAGCTCAAACACAATAGAAACAATGGTTAAGAAACACCAAGGGAATCAACAAACAAGTTTTGAGATTGATTATAACTTCATACTGGTAATAATTAAATAAACTCTAACTTAAGAATATGGTGGAGATCTAAAGAAGATTTATGATGACAAAGGGGGGAGAATTGGTATCCACAAACTAAATCATGTAAACATAACATATTGTTCTTTCATGTTCAATCTATAATAATTAATTAGTCACCTCTCGGTTATTCCAACTAATCATTAATACCTATAATAATCAAGTAGTCACCTCTCAACTATTCCATTCAATTAAAACAGGATTCTCTTATGCATGTTATTGAATATGTCTTATTAATCAAACCGTCACCTCTCAGCTATTCAATTTAATAAACTCAACATATTATTCATAACTAAATCATCACCTCTCAGCTATTTGACTTAATCACAAAAGGGTTCCAATAAAAGATATCAACTGCAGACATGTAATAATCACCTCTCAGCTATTTCACTACACATCTTCAATCAATATAAATTAAACCATTAAAGATAGGTCTCCCTAAACCCTAACAATAGTATTTTAACATCATGGATAACAATAACATGCAAATAATCATACTTACCTCATATCGCGAGAATAGTTGTTTCGGGACATCATCCCACTTCTATCCCTCCCACCCTTCTATTTTTATTTTTTTTATTTATTTTTTTAAGTGTCTTGTTACTTAGTCCTCTTATTTATCTTGCAGCGAAGACGGATTGAAAAAACCTCGAAAAACGGAGTAAAGATCAAATTTTTAAGAGACGCGCGTTCAGGATTTTTCCTGAAAAATTACTGGTTGAATCTGATCCCGATCTCGAGTCGAGTTCAGATTGGCCTGTAGCCATCTCGAGTCGAGTTCCAGGCAGTAAACTGCCACGTTTTGCGCGAATTTTCCAGATAGTTCCAGAGCAATTTTTCAAGAAATGTTTGTTCCTGTTAAGTGATTGTGAGGTGAACTAAGTAGTCTATTTTTTTTTTCAGCATTTTTAGAGACTTGTAAGATATTTAATTTTTCGATCCACGAAAGGGTTCGCGGTTGTAATATTTTTAAAAGTAGGTGTTGTTAGGATTTATTTTATTGTGTGTTCGCGGCGGATAGCAGAGCAAGGTTGTGGAGCTACCCTTCGGTCTACTAAGGAACGGCTGCTAAGGACGATTGAAACCCAAGGAGCGGTTTCCCCTTAGTCGACTTCAACTCGTCTTCTCCCTACTTTTGTGCGCTTGTTTGGCAATTTATATTTTTTAGCACAAAGTGGGAGGTAAGCATTCTCTTAACCCTCCTCAAATCCCCTGCAAGAGGAGTTTTTGTATTGATTAACATGACCTTGATTGTTACTTGATTTTAATTTTGTTTCTACTTGTTAAACCGGGACTGCAAGACGGACCTGGTCTAAAAGTGAAACCTAATATCAATTGATTGCAATATCCTAAGCTTTAAAATTGAACCAACTAAAGCCATGCTATCATGATGTTCATTTGAGACCTTGAGCAGATATTTCAACTAGTATTGCGTGAACCATTCTTTGATTGGTGCACAAATTAGGAATTGGGTTTAGAACCCTTACAGATTACGTCTATAGAATCACTTTGGTTTTTTAATTAAGGACCGTTGCTTACGCACGAAAAACTTTCCACACTGGTTATTCCCTGCTTAACTCACGAAATATAGGGAGAATTCACAAGGGAAGTTTTGAAAGAACTGATTGACTTAGGTGAACACAAAATTGAGTTAGTTTTTTAGCCCCTTTTTAGATGTTTTAGAATGGTTAGGACTTCTGTGGCATATGTAATGCGCATGTTGCATGCATCTTAGATCAGGTAAAAGTTGGCCCAAACCAACTCCAATCTACACAAAGAGCACAATCACGGACCTCACTCCTTCTCTTGAGGGAGAGTTTAAAGAATCAACCTCCATACCTTTTGAAGAAGAGTTCAACAACTCAACTTCACCTTATGAAGTAACACCTGCCCCTATGGCTCAAGAAGCTACCCTTCCGCATTACTTTTCACCTTTGGCCACTAGGCCACCTACCTGCATAGTCTTGCCCGAGACAACAGCAGATAGCTATGGCACTCGCCCTCAGATTGTGGGCATGTTGCCTAAGTTCCATGGACTTCCATGGGAAAATCCATATCAGCATTTGCTGAGGAGGAAGTTATCTTGAGATTGTTCCCCCTTTCCCTTGAGGATAGAGCATCTCACTGGTTACATGGCCTTCCTTCAAATTCTATTGCCACTTGGGCTCAACTAAGTAAAAGGTTTTTGACCAAATTCTTTCCTATTACCAGAACTAATGACATAGTTGATGTCATAAGAAGTTTCCGGCAGAAAGAGGGCGAGGTACTCTTTGATTCATGGGAGAGGTTTCAAGACCTATTTCTTCGGTGTCCACACCACAAAGTCGATGACACAGAAAAAGTTAGGATTCTATATAGAGGCCTTTATACTATGACTAGAAACACGGTTGAAAGCATGAGTGGTGGAGATTTCCTTGATTATCCCACCGCCAAGGCTCTGGCTTTCCTTGAAAAGATTGCCACTAATAGCCAACAATGGGACTTACCTGGACATACCCCGAGAAACACTGCCCCAGACTCAATTGATAAAACTAGAGGTATATATGATGTCAAACCTGACTCTGAGCTTAAAAATTTACTTCATGGTTTAGTAAAAACGGTAGAAGCACTTGAGGTATCCTTAAAGCCCACATCACCCATTATGAGTGCCTCCACTCTACAATGTGATGCTTGTCATGACCAGACCCATACTACCGAATTTTGCCCTCTCCTTTATAATCCATAAGAAACTAAGGAAGCATGTGCGTTTAACTACGTCGGGAGGACCAACTTTACTAAGGGCAATGCCACGTACCCATACATGGACCGCTCTAAACTTTCTTATTCCAATAATAATTATGTGGCTCCACCAGGTATTAACAACTCTTATGGGCAACGTAGCAATGCCACGTATGTTGGTAATACAGATAATCGGAACAGGGCACCGGTCCCCCTTACTCGAACAATGCTCATCACATGAGTGGTTCCAAGGACAATATAAGAACTAATCAATCTACCCCACCTAAGACCTCCCTTGAGGATGTGCTTGCACGTTTCATTCAACAGAACCAGGCCTCCATTGAATCAAATGCCCAAGGCATCAAAAGGATTGATCAAAAACTTGATGAAAAGGGTAGATTTTCGGGACAGTCCATCCCGAACCCCAAAGGGAAGGAAGTTGCGTTGGTGACGGATACTGCAAATTCGTCTGTAGTGCTTGCTGAAGTAAAATCGGTTTCCACCTTTTCGGTCAGGAAAACAGGTTGATAATCAAATTAATTATACACCGAGTCCCAACATTGTGACCTCGGTTACCTCTGCACTTTTTGCCCCACCTAAAGCTCCGACTAATGAGGCGACCACCTCTAAGCCGAAAAAGCTTGCCCGTGAGGTTGTGGATCATCCATGAACTTACAACCCGCCTGTACCTTACCCCCAGAGACTCACAAGGTCTCTAAAAGAAGTCCAAGTAGAGGAAGTACTTGATGTGTTCAAACATATAAATATTAATATACCCTTCCTCACGGCTATTAGACAGATACCTTCCTATGCTAAGGTTTTAAAATACTTGTGCACCGCCAAGAGAAAAACAAATGTGCCTAAAAATGCGTTTGTGGCGGGGAAATTCTCTGAGCTTGTCCAACATAATGGTGTGGTAAAATATAAGGACCCTGGAAAACCGACCATACCCTGTTAGCTTAGTGATAATTCATGGGCAAAGCTTTGCTAGACTTTGGAGTGAGTGTTAACCTTTTGCCTTACTCATTGTACCTAAGCTTGAGTCTAACAAACATGAAACCCACGAAAATGTCGTTACAATTGGCCGACAGATAGTTGAGGACCTGTTAGTTAAAGTGTCTAACATCTACTACCCCGTTAAATTTGTGGTGTTGGATACTGAACCTACTGCCAATGACTCGGTACCCACCATCCTTGGTCGTCCATTTTTAGCCAACTTTAATGCTCTCATAAACTGTCGGAAAGATTCTATGGTTCTCACTTTTGGTTATATGACTGTTAAAGTAAATATATTTAACCTTGGCCAACAACCCCATGATCTTTCCTTATCAGAAGATGTGTGCCTTCTAGACTCATTACCTTATGAGATGGTGCATGATTATTACCCTGAAGATCCGGTTGTTCACTGCCTTGCCATGCATAATGTAGACTTTGACATTGACCAATCTATTGCCCAAACCAATGCTCTTCTTGATATTGTGCCTATCTTTGAACCTAAAGACCCTTAGGCCCTTGATTCGGTTTGTAGCATAGATTATGAGACCCAAGTAGAGATCATTACTCCACCTCCTGTTACTTTGACTCATCTTCCTCTTGAGCAGAAATATGCTCATCTTGATTCAGACGGTAGTCATCTTGTTATTATTTCTTCATCTCTTACTACCGAGCCGGAGAGTCAGCTTTTAGAAGTTATCTTAGATCATCGTTCTGCTATTGCCTGGTCTATCCATAACATTAAAGGCATTAGCCCTTCTGTCTGTTCTCATCGTAATCATCTTGAGGACAATGCTAAAACTTCTCATGAACCTCAGAGACGTCTTAACCCTACGATGAAGGAAGTTGTCCGAGCAGAGATTCTGAAACTTCTGGATGCGGGTGTGATTTATCCCCTTTTGGATAGTCCCTGGGTTAGTCCTATTCATGTGGTTCCTAAGAAGGCTGGCATGACTGTAGTTACCAATGATAAGAACGAACAAGTCGCCACTAGAGTTCCAACCAAGTGGCGTGTTTGTATCGACTATAGAAAGCTTACTACAATCACCCGAAAGGACCACTTTCCTCTTCCCTTCACAGACCAGATGTTAGAACGCCTAGTTGGTCATTCGTTCAATTGTTTCTTAGATGGTTACTCTGGTTATAACCAAATTCCTATCGCCCCTGAAGATCAAGAGAAGACAACATTTACTTGTCTTTTCGACACTTTCACTTATGTCCGTATGCTTTTCGGTCTGTATAATGCACCCACTACTTTCCAGAGGTGTATGTTACACATCTTTAGTGATATGGCAGAAAGATTTATGGAGGTGTATACGGATGACTTCTTCATATATGGTTCATCTTTGGAAGAGTGTCTTAGTCATTTTTCATTGGTTTTTAAGCGTTGCATTGAAAAGAATTTGGTACTTAACTGGGAAAAGTGTCATTTCAAGGTTAGTAAGGCGATAGTTTTGGGTCATGTCATCTCTCCTGAGGGTATCCAGGTTGACAAAGCAAAAGTAGATCTTGTTTCATCCTTGCCTATTCCTAAGTCTATTAGGGATATTCGAGCCTTGCTGGGCCATGCAGGATTCTATCGACGCTTTATCCAAGATTTTTCAAAGATAGCTCACCCCTTAACCAATTTATTGCTAAAGGATGCACCTTTTGATTTCACAAAAGAATGCAAGAGCGCCTTTGAAAAACTTAAGACCGCCTTCACAACTACACCCATCATTAGGCCGCCTGATTGGAATAAACCCTTTGATCTGATGTGCGATGCATCAGACTTTTTTGTTAGGGCTGTTTTAGGTCAACGTCTAGATAGTAAACCCCATGTCATATATTATGCTAGCAAGACTCTCAATGATGTTCAACGTAATTATACCACGACGGAGAAAGAATTGTCAGTCATAGTATATGCTCTTGATAAGTTTTGTTCCTACCTTTTAGGTACCCGTACTGTCATCTTCACGGATCATGCTGCTATTAGATTTCTTCTCTCCAAGAAGGAGACTAAACAATGCCTTATTCGTTGGATTTTGTTGCTTCAAGAGTTTGACCTTGAGATTAGAGATAAAAAAGGGACCGAAAATGTAGTAGACTCGGCCGTCCTGATGATTTTAGTGTCATTTCTGAAAACTTTCCTGATGAGCTTCTTTTTGCAATATCGAATACTCAATGGTTCGCAGATATAGTTAATTACTTGGCTAACAATAAGTTTCCAAGTAATTGGAACAAGCAAGATAGATCCAAATTCATTGCTAATGCCAAGCATTATTTCTGGGATGACCCTTACCTTTTTAAGTATTGTCCTGACCAGATCATTCGTCATTGTATTCCCGACTGGGAGCAACAAGAGGTCCATAAGTTTTGCCATGAGCATGCTTGTGGTGGATATTTTACTGCCAAAAAGATAGCTGCTAAGGTATTGCAGTGTGGTTTTTATTGGCTAACTCTTTTTAAGGATCGGATGCTCACATGCATTGTACTATGTGCACTCGTTGTCAACAACTAAGGAAAATCACTAGGCGTCACATGATGCCCTTACAGCCAATTCTTCTTGTGGAAGTGTTTGATGTATGGGGCATAAATTTCATGGGTCATTTTCTTGGTCGTCATGGTTTTTTGTACATTCTGGTCGCAGTAGACTATGTTTCTAAATGGATCGAGGCCATTCCCACAAGGCACAACGACCAAGAAACTGTAGTAAATTTTCTAAAAGAGTATATATTTGCCCGATTTGGCGCTCCCTGTGCGATCATTAGTGATGGGGGAGCCATTTCTGCAATAAAGCTTTTCAAAAATTGTCCAAAAGTACGGAGTTACTCACAAAGTGGCCCTTGCGTACCATCCGCAAACCAATGGCCAAGCTGAGGTTTCCAATAGAGAGATTAAAAACATTTTGGAAAAAACAATTGACCTCAAAAGGTTGATTGGTCTCGTAGAGTCAGTGATGCATTAAGGGCCTATCGTACTGCTTACAAAACTCTCATAGGCATGTCTCCCTTTCGTCTTGTTTTTGGAAAACCCTGTCACCTACTTGTAGAGCTTGAGCACCGAGCCTTCTGGCCAATGACAAAGTTCAATTTTAATCTCGACCAGGCAGGTAAGAGGAGAAAACTCCAGCTTTCAGAACGTGAGGAACTTCAGAATGAAGCTTATGATCTTTCCAAGTCCTATAAAGCTAATATGAAAAAATTACATGATCCTCAGATCTTACGTAGAGATTTTCAAATTGGGGACAAAGTTTTACTGTATAACTCTAGGTTGCATTTATTTCCTGGTAAACTACAGTCTCGTTGGTCGGGTCCCTTTCTTGTGTCTACAGTAACCTTTTATGGTGCTATTACATGTTTAAACTTTGCAGACAATTCTGAATTTCAAGTCAACGGTCAACGTCTTAAGCATTTCCATGAATTAAGGTCCCATGAAGGAGAAGAAACTCTCATAGAGGACCCTACCTATTTAGACTGACCTTTGACCAGTTGGTCTCTTTCTGAGAGGTGTGGTTGAAAGTGTCGGGACCATAGTCCACGAACTCTTACTGGCTGAGTATAACTGATACAGTGCACGCTTTTCTCTTGAGCGTCATCACCAAACAGACCTATTTCCCGCTCTGTTTGGGGGTGGGGAAGTCATTTCCAATCTTCTTTTAAGTCTCGAGTATCAGACTTTAAAAGACTCTTTGTTGTATATTAGACATCAGGATTTTGCGCATTCCATTCTAATGTTTTGTCTCTCCTGTATCTTTGTTTAGAGTAGCGTTTATCTAGGGAGTGGATCCTGGATGTCCTCCTGTCTGGCTGAAGACATTAAACTTAGCGCTCCTGGGAGGCAGCCCTGTGTATCTTCTAAGCCCGATCGTGTTTTAGTGCTTCTTATTAGTTGTCGGGTGTAGTGGCTTTTAGGCTAATAAACTATCTCTTTCGGATCTCTGTGTTAGTTCTGTTTGGGGGTGGGCATAGCCCAGCCCTCTCTGTTGCGGTTGTTTGGTTAAATAATTATTACAGTAACAAATTTTAATTTATTTCAATTTTTTGGATTTTTAATAATTATTGCGTGATTTTTGAATTTTTATTTGACATCTTAATGATACGTATATTCGCAAGAATATATTTATACATTATCATGGAATTTTCAAATTGAATTGAATTATTTCGTTCCTTTACGCTTTCTGGGGGTAAAACCGTCATTTCTACTAATTTCAGTAGTGGGGGAAGCGTCTAGGGGAAGTTACTTCTCTCTATATTCCCCCGGGTATCTTTAGAAAAGTCACAAGTCACTTTCAAATTCAGAGTCAAACCAAGTCATCGCGGGTCAAACAGAGTCAGTCATCCCTTCCAGAACTCGACTCGAGTTCAGTATAGTGCATTCAGAACTCGACTCGAGTTTTGAGTTAGATCTTGTTTCTCTCTCTTTGTATCTCTCTCATTTCTTATCCAAATTCAATAATTCTTTCAAGGTTTTATTCCTCTCGTTGTCCTCTTCAATTCCATACCTATATATTCGAGAATCATGCCTACAAGACGAAGAGAAAGAGTGATTATTCGTGAGCGCGATTATTCTCGTCTCTACGACGATAATCGCTATGGCAGTGGGTTTGTAGAGAGAATTCACGCCCAAGGTTGGGATGCACTCCTCGGCTCTTATTACGAGCCATTTGACCCTCAAATGGTTCGTCGATTTTATGAGTCGATGGAGTTGGCTGATGACGGCGTATATATCAATTGGGACCCCGCTCACTGTTTTCTGCTCACGCCGGAGACTGTATCGTTAGTCACGGCGCTTGAGCTTGACGAGGCTCCCCTGCAGCAGGAGGTTGCGTTGGTGACCCCGGACATCATTGAGGTCGTCCTCGTTGATGACCGGGCACTTCACCGGTATAGCAGTCACATTTCTATTGGTTGGCTCCGAGTCAACCATGGCTTGGTGGCACACTGGCTGACCACCAATTTCCTTGGGATGACAAGGACTAGTGAGCTATTTTTAGAGGGGATTCACATCCTCTGGCTACTTCAGGAAGACCTCCACGGCTACTGCATGGTCCGCCGTCTCTTCGCTACCATCACTGGGGCTCGAGCCACTTCTGCTCCTCTTCCAAGCCTGGTGATGAGTATCTGGAGTCGGTGGTCCAACTCGAGGTCTCCAACCCTGGACTGTCAGCTTGTAGACAGTTGTTGTGGGACCCTCAGGAGGAGGTGCCCATTCAGTACAGGCCTGGCGACCAGCGGGCGTTTCACCAGCTCCATACCAATGAGGAGCGGTTTCAGCTTCTCTGGAAGGGTATGGGCGAGATTTTGGATTCCGTCGAGGACGTCCAGCGTCGCTTGGACTATAGCCAGAGGCAATCTCGTCGACGACGGGGTTGAGAGTTTTTAGTCATTAGCCATTGTAATTTTTTTATGTATTTTGTTTTTGTTTTAGTTTTTGCACTCTTGTATTAAAATTTCAATCATTGTACTTTATTTCCAAATATTAATGAAAATGGTTGAATTTTTAAAATTTTTACAAACTTTGTCCTTTTCTGAAATTATTTAGCCATTCTTGGGCTTCATTGTAAAAATCTGGACTTATAGATTTATTTTAAAAAAAATTTGGTCTTAGGGACCTAAGTCCAAATATTTTAAAAGAAAGGAGGTTAGGGTTTGATTTTTGGAAACCCTAAAGTTTTAGGAAATTTTTGGAGTCCTACTAGGGCTCAAACTCTTTATTTTTGGCCTATATATACCAAACCTAGGTTGGAGGACCGTAACTCAAAAATAAAAAATCTTTCAAAAAATTTATTTTCTAAAGTTGGCCCGAACTCGAGTCGAGTTCCTTATAGGTCAAATCAAACTCGAGTCGAGTTTGAATCTGGCAGCAGTTTTCTGAGCTCGTTTTGTGTGATTTCTTCTCGTTTTACGCGCTGGTTTTTGGTATTTTCTCTTTTCTTTTGTCGACCCTCTTCCCTTTGATGGTTTCCAAGTTCACATGCATGGTTTCCCGGTGGTTTTTAATGCTAGTGTCGTCTGGTAATCCTTTTCTCTTTCAACCGGTCGTGCCATATGACAATTATGTTCGTGATAACCGTATAGACATCATAGACACCTACCTTGATCACTTTGGCCCTTGTACCTTCTCCTTCCAACCCGAAAGATATCCTAGCATTGCACCTACCACTTGCCTTCCTGCTAATGTAGCTACTGTTGCTTTATGGGTTTTGTGTAATTTGTTGGGTGTTGAGAAAATGGATTATGTCAATAACAGTACTATGCATGTCGTCGTTGGTATTGTTACAAATTTTTATGCTCTTGACTTATCCACTTGGATTTTAGATGGTATTAGGAATGTATTCATATTCGGTGAGGATAAGCTTGTTTTCCCTACTGCTATCTGTAAGATTATTCTTGAAAGCTATCCTGAGTGGAAAACCAGGTACAATGATTGGACTCACCTTATCCCTATGGATCCAACTCATCGTTTTATCAGGAAAAGTCGTTTATTCACTTGGGTGCCTAACACTGAATATGTAGAGTTTTCTGCTTTACATAGACACGATGAATTTATGAATGAGGGAGAGGCTCCTTGGAATGAGATTAGGGAAGTATTAACTCATTGGCGTGATAGTTTGGATGGTTTTCCTATGGAACAAGTTTGAAACCAAGAGTGTAAAGTAGGATTTCCTTTTATGTTGAGTCAGTCATTTATTTCAATACATTTTATTTCAGTTGTGTCTTAGTATGGAATTCTTTGTAATCTCTATGTATGTGGACATAATTTTGTTTGGCAGGAATTTATAAAGGGTTTGAATTTTTAGTACATTCATGGTAATATCTTTCTTACTCTCTCTCCTATGCTTAGTATGAGCCTTGGGGACAAGGCAATCTTTTTGTTTGGGGGTGGGGAAGTATTACAATCTTTTTTGCAAATGATTTTCAAACTTCTTTATCCATACTTGTGTAAAAATACAAAATTTTGAAAAATCAACAAAAATCTTTGTTACAAAGACTTTTCCAAAAATAGGATAAGTACACCTTCAATGATTAGTATAATGGTTGAATTCTATCTTTTTCAAGTTTAACGACATTTATTGTTTCACCAAGTAGTTGAGTCTTATACTATATTTGCATGAGCATAAGCATGGCAATCACTTGCACTTATTACAGATTACATGTGCAAATACAACTACACCTTGAGAAACTTGAGGAATAAGTGTGGAGACTTAACCTAGTGAGCTTTTGAGCCCCGTCCTTTTCTTGGAGAGTTATTACGTACATCTGGAGTCAAAAGACTCAACCTCTAAGTTTTGTCTATTTTTAGTCTCATATTCATTTTTATAGTTAGCCTTGAGATGACATCAAGTGGGTTTAATATAAACTTGCGTCTTGTAGCTTATTCAAGATGTGATCACCATATCAGTACTTAGAAATGATACAAAGACATTTAGATAAACTTTGTTTACCTTAGCCTACCTTGATGATTTTTATCTCTTTGGTTGACCATTCTGAGCCTTTCTTGTTACTTAGCATTTTTCTTGAGCCCATTATCCTTACCCAACTCCATTGTGGGAGTACTTACCCTTAAAATGTTTAGTTCCTTTTACCCATTGTTTTTTGAACATGGGGATGATTGTTTATGTGGTTACAAGAAGAAAGGAGAAATACAAAGAAATCTCCAAACTAGTGAGATGAACCAAATATTGAAAACCAAAAAGTTTGAAGAAATTCCAGAAAAAAAAAACCAGAATCTTCCCAAACCATTTCAAATCCAAAAAGAAAGGAAGATTCCAAAATATTGGCTAGAGCTTCATTGAAATTTTCCCCAAAGAAGATGAGAAACACTTCTTCCCAAAAGAAAATTTCCAAAAATTTCTCCATGTGCTGTTATAACAAATCACAAGTGTTGAAGGCCCGAATGTTCCAAAATATTTCACAAAAGCCCTTTCCTTTTCTAGCCCTGTCCTAAGCCAAGTTACAACCCATTACTATCTTTTATATATCTAAGATGATATGGTTGGATGTGGCGAGTAAGTGAGAGGGTGCTGAGGTGAAAAACCCGACATCTCAAGTAAGGTTAATATTTCCATTCTTTGAGACTAACTTCATTCCATTACACTAGTCCGTTCTTATTGATATATAGTGAGATGATTGTCCATCTTCCTTCCTCACATAGATATAAAATGATAAACACCATCTCTGAGTGACTTTATTTCTGAGTGTATGACTGTGAGGCAGAAGTCAAGGCGACCTTTCCAATTGTGAATTAAGACCCGTGGTAGCATGGGTACATGCCTGTATTCGATGCATTTGAGACCGTTATGCTTGGTTTATATTTCATATCTTATTCATGCATTTGTAATATGCTATCTTATATGAACGGTTTTACAATACTTATCCTTATCCTTGATATGACCATTCTGAGGTAAATGGTATAAATTCCTATTCTTTGGATTAGTCATTGTAGTAAGTTTGTGGGTATCTTCTCTGGAAAACCCTCAGAAGACTATAACTCCTCCACTTGAAAAATCCTTGTGGTTGAAAGCCTAGATGCATATGGTTAATGCAATCACCTTAGTTTTACTTCTCTTTTGAGACCTTAATTCTTTTATTCTCACCTTTGCTTGAGGACAAGGAAAGTGCTGTTTGGGGGTATTTGATAAGTCCTCAAAAGTGTATATTTATCCCCGAATAACACCTTGTTTGTCTAGCACTTAGGTTATATTATTGTATTATATCTATTGATTAGTGCTTTCTTGTCTATTGTGTAGGTTTTATGAGCCGAAATGCGAATATTGTGTTAAAGCCCGCAAAAAGTCAAGAAAAGCAAGCAAAAAGGTGTTATTTGCACAAGAGAAAGAGAATTGATATTTGCACTCACAGATCTACTGAGGGCACCCCCACGTTCAGACCAGTTGACTTGACTTTATATCAAAGTGGGGCGGTCCAAATCTCAGCCCAAACCGGGTGTTATTGGAGCCCACAAGTCAGAATTTCTATTTAGGGTTTCATTTAAAGTCCAAACTTAAAAATGCTCTACGAGGAGATACAGAAATCTGATTTGGGCCCATGAGCTATCAAACTGAAGGTCAAGTCCAAGCTACAACTTAAGCCCAAGAGAATTAGGTTTTGCTAAGAACCTAATGCCTCTAGAAGACCAACAGCAACAGCCACGAATTTGACCTAATTTGGAAGTCTTTGCATGCAAGTATTCTACTTTGTATTTTCTATATAAGAGAAGTAGTATCTAAGGTTTAGTAGCTTTTTATGAATTGAAGATTGAAGAAACAAATTCATCATCTTCTTCTTCTTTTGTATCAAACTCAATTCATATCAATCATATCAAATCACTTTACTTTATGATGTTTTGTTATTTTTTTATTTATTCCATGGTGTCATCATCAAGGATGAGTAGCTAAATCTCTTTAGGGGGATGGTTGAAGCACTCTAGATGATACAAAAGCACCATGTTTGTTCTTATTGTTCATTATGATTCAAAGTTCGTAATACTTATTTACTTCTAATTCGCGACATGAGGTAAGTATGATTATTTTCATGTTATTGTTATCCATGGTGTTAAAATATTATTGTTAGGGTTTAGGGAGACCTAGCTTTAATGGTTTTATTTATATTGATTAAAGATGTGTAGTGAAATAGCTGAGAGGTGATTATTACATATATGCAGTTGATATCTTTTATTGGAACCCTTTTGTAATTAAGTCAAATAGCTGAGAGGTGATGATTTAATTATGAATAATATGTTGAGTTAATTAAATTGAATAGCTGAGAGGTGACAGTTTGATTAATAAGACATATTCAATAGCATGCATAAGAGAATCATGTTTTAGTTGAGTGGAATAGCTGAGAGGTGACTACTTGATTATTATAGGTATTAATGATTAGTTGGAATAACCGAGAAGTGACTAATTAATTATTATAGATTGAACATGAAGGAACAACATGTTATGTTTGCATGATTTAGTTTGTTGATACCAATTCTTCCCCCTTTGTCATCATATATCTTCTTTACATCTCTACCATATTCTTAAGTTAGGGTTTACTTATTATTATTGTCTGTAGGAAGTTAGAATCAATCTCAAATTTTGTTTGTTGATTCCCTTGGTGTTTCTTAACCATTGTTTTCTATTGTGTTTGAGCTAACATCTCCCCCTCTGAGGTGGGTACGACCCTTGCTTGTTACTTGTCTACTTTGATATCCAATTTATACAGGCACAAGAAGGAACTTCAAGATAAAAATATAATCTTTTGATAGAGGTTAGAGATTAACACCTTTGGTCATCTATCAGGTGTCACTAGGCCAGCTTCCTGCTGCAGAGGAGCCTCGTCAAGCTCGAGCGCCGTGACTAAGGAGACAGTCTCCGGCATGAGCAGCGATGGGCCGGATCGCAGTTGACATACACGCCGTCATCGGCCAACTCCATCAACCCGTAAAATCGACAAACCATTTGAAGATCAAATGACTCATAATCAGAGCCAAGGAGTACATGCCAACCTCGGGCGTGAATTCTCTCTACAAACCCACTCCTAAAGCGATTATTGTCGAAGAGACAAGAATAATCGCGTTCACGAATAATCACTCTAGATCTAACTCTAGGAGGCATGATTCTCGAAGATTTTGGTATGGAAATGAAGAGCACAAAGAGAGGAACAAAACCACGCAAGAATTATTGAATTTGGTTAACATAGGAGGGAGAATAGAAGAGAGAGAAAACGGATCTGTTTGGGATCTCGAGTCAAGATTAGAATGTCTTGGAATGAACTCGACTCGAGTTCTGGTAGGGATGACTAGCTCTGTTGACTGTTTGACCCATGTTGACTTGGTTTGACTTTTGATTTTTAAAATGACTTCGTGACTTTCTAGAGACACCCGGGGGTATATATAGAGAAATAACTTCCCCTAGACGTTTCCCCCACTACCGGAATCAGTGGAAATGACGGTTTTAATTTAATGTATAAATAAGTTAATTTAAAAATTCTGTGATAATGTATAAATATATTATCGCGAATATAAGTACCATTAAGATGTCCAATAAAATCCCAAAAACTAAGCAATAATTATTAAACAGTCCAAAAATTGAAATAAATTCAAATTTGTAACTGTAATAATTATCAACCAAGCAACCGCAACAGAGAGTGGTGGGCCGTGCCCACCCCGAAACAGAACTAACGCACAGATTCAAGAGATAGTCTATTAGCTTAAAAGCCACTAAACCCGACAATTAATAAGAAGCAATAAAGCACGATCGGGCTTAAAAGATACACAGGGTTGCCTCCCAGGAGCGCTACGTTTAACGTCTTCAGCTAGACAGGCGGACAACCAGGATTCGCTCCCTAGATGAACGCTACTCTAAACAAAGATATAGGAGAGATAAAACACTAGAGTGGAATGCGCAAAATCCTGATGTCTAATACACAACAAAGAGTCTTTTAAAGTCAGATACTCGAGACTTAAAAGCAGATGGGAAATGACTTCCCCACCCCCAAATAGAGCAGGAAACAGGTATGTTTGGTGATAACGCTCAAGAAAAGCGTGCACTGGATCAGTTATACTCAGCCAGTAAGAGTTTTGTGTACTATGGCCCCGGCACTTTCAACCACACCTCCCAAAAGAGACAACAGAATAGAGTAAGAGAGGGTCCGGATACCAGCAGGTCAAGGGTTAGTCTAAATAGGTAGGGTCCTCTAATAGGGTTTCCTCAACTTCAGGGGACCTTAATTCATGGAAATGCTTAAGACGTTAACCGTTGACTTGAAATTAAGAATTGTCTGCAGGGTTTAAACAAGTAATAGCACCACAAAGATTTACTGCAGACACAACAAAGGGACCCGACCAACGAGACTGTAGTTTACCAGGAAATAAATGCAACCTAGAGTTATATAGTAAAACTTTGTCCCCAATTTGAAAATCTCTACGTAAGATCTGACGATCATGTAGTTTTTTCATATAAGCTTTATAGGACTTGGAAAGATCATAAGCTTCATTTCGAAGTTCCCCAAGCTCAGAAAGCTAAAGTTTTCTCCTCTTACCTGCTTGGTGGATATTAAAATTGAGCTTTATTATTGACCAGAAGACTCGGTGCTCAAGCTCAAGACGAAAAGGAGACATGCCTATGGGAGTTTTGAAAGCAGTACGATAGGCCCATAATGCATCACTGACTTTACGAAACCAATCAACTTTTTCAGGGTCGATTATTTTTTGCAAAATGTTTTTAATCTCTCTATTGGAAACCTCAGCTTGGCCATTGGTTTGTGGATGGTACGCAAGGGCCACTTTGTGAGTAACTCCATACTTTAGGGCAAGTTTTTGAAAAGCTTTATTGTAGAAATGGCTCCCCCCCCCCCCCCCCCCCCCCCTCATTAATGATCGTACGGGGAGCGCCAAATCGGGCAAATATGTACTCTTTTAGAAAATTTACTACAGTTTCTTGGTCGTTGTGCCTTATGGGAATGGCCTCGATCCATTTAGAAATATAGTCTACTGCGACCAGAATGTACAAAAAACCAAGATAACCAGGAAAAGGACGCATGAAATCTATGCCCTATACATCAAACACATCCACAAGAAGAATTGGCTGTAAGGGCATCATGTGACGCCTAGTGATTTTCCCTAGTTGTTGACAACGAGTGCACACAGTACAATGCATGTGAGCGTCCTTAAAAAGAGTTTGCCAATAAAAACCACACTGCAATACCTTAGCAGCTGTCTTCTTGGCACTAAAATGTCCACCACAAGCATGCAAATGGCAGAACTTAAGGACCTCTTGTTGCTCCCAGTCAGGGATACAACGACGAATGATCTGGTCAGGATAGTACTTAAAAAGGTAAAGGTCACCAAGAAATAATGCTTGG
Source organism: Aquilegia eximia (assembly GCA_023053565.1). NCBI lineage: Eukaryota > Viridiplantae > Streptophyta > Magnoliopsida > Ranunculales > Ranunculaceae > Aquilegia > Aquilegia eximia. The sequence continues at coordinate 26,018,054 of JALIGU010000001.1, forward strand.
CATTAGCAAGGAATTTGGATCTATCTTGCTTGTTCCAATTACTTGGAAACTTGTTGCTAGCTAAGTAATTACCTATATCTGCGAAAAATGGAGCATTCGATATTGCAAAAAGAAGCTCATCAGAAAAGTTCGCAAAAATGACACTAGAATCCTCAGGACGGTCGAGTCTAGACAAGTGGTCGGCTACTACATTTTTGGCCTATTTTTTATCTCTAATCTCAAGGTAAAACTCTTGAAGTAACAAAATCCAACGAATAAGACGTTGTTTAGTCTCCTTCTTGGAGAGAAGAAATCTAATAGCAGCATGATCCGTGAAGATTACAGTACACGTACCTAAAAGGTAGGAACGAAACTTATCAAGAGCATATACTAGGACTAACAATTCTTTCTCCGTCGTGGTATAATTACAATGAGCATCATTGAGAGTCTTGCTAGCATAATATATGAAATGGGGCTTACCATCTAGACGTTGACCTAAAACAGCCCCAACGGCAAAGTCTGATGCATCGCACATCAGCTCAAATGGTTTACTCCAATCAGGTGGCCTAATGATGGGTGCAGTCGTGAGGGCGGTCTTAAGTTTTTCAAAGGCGCTCTTGCGTTCTTTTGTGAAATCAAAAGGTGCATCCTTAACCAATAAATTTGTTAAGGGGCGAGCTATCTTTGAAAAATCTTGGATAAAGCGTCCATAGAATCCTGCGTGGCCCAGAAAGGCTCGAATATCCCTAATAGACTTAGGTATAGGCAAGGATGAAACAAGATCTACTTTAGCTTTATCAACCTGGATACCCTCTGGAGAGACTACATGACCAAGAACTATCCCCTTCCTAACCATAAAATGGCACTTTTCCCAGTTAAGTACCAAATTCTTCTCAATGCAACGCTTAAAAACAAGGAAAGATAACTAAGACACTCTTCGAAAGATGAACCATATATAAAGAAGTCATCCATAAACACCTCCATAAATCGTTCAACCATATCACTAAAGATGTGTAACATACACCTCTGGAAAGTAGCAGGTGCTTTACACAGGCCAAAAGGCATATGGGCATAAGCGAAAGTGCCGAAAGGACAAAGTAAATTTTGTCTTCTCTTGATCTTCAAGGGTGATAGGAATTTGGTTATAACCAACGTAACCATCCAAGAAACAATAGAAGGAATGACCAGCTAGGCGTTCCAACATCTGGTCTATGATGGGAAGAGGAAAGTGGTCCTTCCAGGTGACTGTATTAAGCTTTCTATAGTCGATACAAACACGCCACTTAGTTGGAACTCTCGTGGTGACTTGTTCATTCTTATCATTGGTAACTACAGTCATGTTGGCCTTCTTAGGAACCACATGAATAAGACTAACCCAGGGACTATCCGAAATAGGATAAATCACATCTGCATCCAGAAGCTTCAGAATCTCTGCTTGGACAACTTCTTTCATCGCAGGGTTAAGACGTCTTTGAGGTTCCCGAGAAGTTTTAACATCGTCTTCAAGATGAATACGATGAGAACAGACAGAAGGGCTAATGCTTTCAATGTCATGGATGGACCATGCAATAGCAGAACGATGCTCTAAGATAACTTCTAACAGCTGTCTCTCCTGTTCGGTAGTAAGAGATGAAGAAATAATAACAGGATGACTATCGTCTCAATCAAGATGAGCATATTTCAGCTCAGGAGGAAGGGAGTGATGGTCTCTACTTGGGTCTGAGAATCTATACTATAAACCGGAGCAAGGGCCTCAGGGTCTTTAGGTTCAAAGATAAGCACAGTTTCAAGAAGAGCATTGGTTTGGGCAATAGATTAGTCAATGTCAAAGTCTACATTATGCATGGCAAGGCAGTGAACAACCGGATCTTCAGGGTAATAATTATGCACCATCTCATAAGGTAATGAGTCTAGAAGGCACACATCTTCAGATAAGGAAAGATCATGGGGTTGTTGGCCAAGGTTAAATATATTTACTTCAACAGTCATAGAGCCAAAAGTGAGAACCATAGATCCATTCCGGCAGTTTATGAAAACATTAGAGGTGGCAAAAAATAGACGGCCAAGGATGATGGGTACCGAGTCATTGGCAGTAGGTTCAGTATCCAACACCACAAAGTCAACGGGGTAGTAAAAGTCAGACACTTTAACTAACATGTCCTCAACTATTCCTCTTGATACTTTCAATGATCTGTCGGCCAGTTGTAACAACATTTTCGTGGGTTTCATGTTTGTTAGACTCAGGCTGGGGTACAAGGAGTAAGGCAAAAGGTTAACACTCGCTCCTAGGTCTAGCAAAGCTTTGCCCACGAATTTATCACCAAGCTTGCAGGGTATGGTCGGTTTTCCAGGGTCCTTATATTTTACCACGCCATTATATTGGACAAGTGCAGAGAATTCCTCCACCACAAACGCGTTTTTAGTCACATTTATTTTTCTCTTAGCGGTGCACAAGTCTTTCAAAACCTTATCATAGGAAGGTATTTGTCTAATAACCGTGAAGAAGGGTATATTAACATTTATATGTTTGAACACATCAAGTACTTCCTCTGCTTGGACATCCTTTAGAGACCTTGTGAGTCTCTGGGGATAAGGTACGGGCGGGTTGTAGGTTCGTGGAGGATCCACAATCTCACGGGCAATCTTCTTCGGGATCGGCTTAGAGGTCGTCGCCTCATTAGCCGGAGCTTTAGGTGTGGCAACAGGTGCAGAGGCAACCGAGGTCACAATGTTAGGACTCGGTGTATAATTAATTTGACTATCAACCTGTTTTCCTGACCTAAGGGTGGAAACCGATTTTACTTCAGCAAGCAGTACAGACGGATTTGCAGTATCTGTCACCAACGCAACTTCCTTGCCTTTGGGGTTCGGGATGGACTGTCCCAGAAATCTACCATTTTCTTCAAGTTTTTATTCAATCCTCTGGATGGCTTGGACATTTGACTCAATTGATGTTTGGGTCTGTTAAATGAAACGGGCAAGCACATCCTCAAGGGAGGTCTTAGGTGGGGCAGATTGATTAGTTGACATATGGTCCCTGGAACCGCTCATGTCATGAGCATTGTTCGAGTAAGGGGGACTGGTGCCCTGTTCCGATTATCAGTATTACCAACATACGTGGCATTGCTACGTTACCCATAAGAGTTGTTAAAACCAGGTGGAGCCCCATAATTATTATTGGAATAAGAAAGCTTGGAGCGGTCCATGTATGGGTACGTGGCATTGCCCTTAGTAAAGTTGGTTCTTCTGGCGTAGTTAAACGCTTAGGCTTCCTCCGTTTCTAGTGAATTATAAAGGAGAGGGCAAAATTTGGCAGTATGTGTCTAGTCATGACAAGCATCACATTGGAGAGTGGAGGCACTCATAACAGGTGATGGGGACTTCAAGGACACCTCAAGTGTTTCTACCTTTTTTACAAAACCATGAAGTAAATTTTAAAGCTCAGAGTCAGGTTTGACATCATATATACCTCTAGGTGTATCAATTGAGTCGGGGGTAATGTTTCTAGGGGTATGTCCAGGTAAGTCCATTGCAGGCTATTAGTGGCAATCTTTTCAAGGAAAACCAGAGCCTTGGGGGTGGGATAATCAAGGAAATCTCCACCACTTATGTTTTCAACCATGTTTCTAGTCATAGTATTGAGGCCTCTATATAGAATCCTAACTTTTTCAGTGTCATCGACTTTGTGGTGTGGACACCGAAGAAATAGGTCATAAAACCTCTCCCATGCATCATAGAATACCTCGCCCTCTTTTTGCTGGAAACTTCTTATGGCATCAACTATGTCATTAGTTCTGGTAATAGGAAAGAATTTGGTCAAAAATGTTTTACTTAGTTGAGCTCAAATGGCAATAGAATTGGAAGGAAGGCCATGTAACTAGTGAGATGCTCTATCCTCAAGGGAAAAGGGGAACAATCTCAAGCTAACCTCCTCCTCAGACAAATGTTTCTCCTTAAAAGTATTGAGAACGGTCAGAAACTTATTGAGGTGCTGATATGGATCTTCCTGTGGAAGTCCATGGAACTTAGGCAACATGACCACAATCTGTGGGCGAATACCATAGCTATCCGCAGTTGTCTCGGGTAAGACTATGCAGGTAGGTGGCCCAGTGGCCAAAGGTGAAAAGTAATCCCGAAGGGTAGCTTCTTGAGCCATAGGGGCAGGTGTTACTTCGGAAAGTGAAGTTTAGTCGTTGAACTCTTCTTCAGAAGGTATGGAGGTTAAGTCGTTAAACCCTCCCTCAGGAGAAGGAGTGAGGTCTGTGATTGTGCTCTTTGTGTAGATTGAAGTTGGTTTGGACAAGATTTTACCTGATCTAAGATGCATGCAATATGTGCATTACAAATGTCACAGAAGTCCTAACCATTCAAAAACATCTAACAAGGGGCTCAAAAACTGACCCAATTTTGTGTTCACCCAAGTCAATGAGTTCTTTCCAAGCATCCCTTGTGAATTCTCCTTATATTTTGATAGTCAAGTAGCGAATAACCAGTGTAGGAGGTTTTTCGTGCGTAAGCGACGTTCCTTAATTAAATAACCAAAGTGATTCTACAGACGTGATCTGTAGGGGTTCCAAACCCAATTCCTAGCTTGTTCTCCAATCAAAGAATGGTTCACGCAGTACTAGTTGAAATATCTGCTCAATGTCTCAAATGAACATCGTGATAGCATGGCTTTAGTTAGTTCCATTTTAAAGCTTAGGATATTGCAATCAATTGATATTAAGTTTCACTTATAGGCCAGGTCCACCTTGCAGTCCCGGTTTAACAAGTAAAAACAGAATTAAAATCAAGCAACAAACAAGGTCATGCTAATCATTACAGAAACTCCTCTTGCAGGGGATTCGAGGAGGGTTAGAAGAATGCTTACCTCCCACTTTTTGCTAAAAAAATAAAAATTGCCAAACAAGCATACAAAAGTGAGGAGAAGACGAGTTGAAGTTGACTAAGGGGAAACCGCTCTTTGGGTTTCAATCATCCTTAGGAGTCGTTCCTTAGTAGACCCAAGGCTAGCTCCACAACCTTGCTCTACTATCAGCCGCGAACACACAAAAAATTAAATCCTAACAACATCTACTTTAAAAATATTACAACCGCGACCCTTCGTGGATCGAACAATTAAATATCTTACAAGTCTCCAAAAATGCTGAAAAAAATAGACTGCTTAGTTCACCTCACAATCACTCAATAGTAAAACTAATTAACTGAAAACAGCTTTGGAACGTCCTGGAACATGCACGCAAAACGAGGTAATTTCCTGCCTGGAACTCGACTCCAGATCGGGATCAGATCCAACCAATAACTTTTCCTGAAAAATCCTGAACGCGCGTCTTTCTTAAAAATTTGATTTTTACTCCGTTCTTCGAGCTTTTTTCAATCTGTCTTCGCTGCAACACCAATAAGAGGACTAAGTAACAAGACACTTAAAAACAATAATAAGAAGAATTAAAAATAGAAGGGTGGGAGGGATAGAAGTGGGATGATGTCCCGAAACTACTATTCTCGCTTGTGTTTGAATGAACTTCGTTCCTTAGAGTAGCAACGACGAAGCTCTGATAGAGGGTAAAGTTGTTAATCTCTAACCTCTGATCAAGGATTGTATTTTTATTTGATTTTCCTTCTTGGGTCTGTATAAATTGGTTATCAAAGTAGACAAGTAACAAGCAAGGGTCGTACCCACCTCAGAGGGGAAGATCTTAGCTCAAACACAATAGAAAACAATTGTTAAGAACACCAAGGGAATCAATAATAAGAATTGAGATTGATTCTACTTCCTACAAGAAATAATAATAAGTAAACCCTAACTTAAGAATATGGTAGAGATGTAAAGAAGATTTATGATGACAAAAGGGGAAGAATTGGTATCCACAAACTAAATCATGCAAACATAACATGTTGTTCCTTCATGTTCAATCTATAATAATCAAGTAGTCACCTCTCGGTTATTCCAACTAATCATTAATACCTATAATAATCAAGTAGTCGCCTCTTAGCTATTCCACTCAATTAAAACGGAATTCTCTTATGCATGCCATTGAATATGTCTTATTAATCAAACTGTCACCTCTCAGCTATTCAATTTAATTAACTCAACATATTATTCATAACTAAATCATCACCTCTCAGCTATTTGACCTAATTACAAAAGGGTTCCAATAAAAGATATCAACTGCAGACATGTAATAATCACCTCTCAGCTATTTCACTACACATCTTCAATCAATATAAATAAAACCATTAAAGCTAGCTCTCCCTAAACCCTAACAATAGTATTTTAACATCATGGATAACAATAACATGCAAATAATCATACTTACCTCATATCGCGAATTAGAATTAAATAAGCATTAAGAACTTTAAATCATAAAGAACAATAAGAACAAACATGGTGTTTTTGCATCATAAAAAGTGTTTCAACTATCCCCCTAAGGAGATTTAGCTACTCATCATTGATGATGACACCATGGAATAAATAATAAAACATCATAATGGAAAAGTGATTTGATTTGATTGATATGAATAGAGCTTGATACAAAGAAAAAGAAGACGAACTTTCTCTCACAAAAATATTCTTTTTTCTCTCTCTATGAAAAACTCTAGATCTAAAAGATGGGAGACTAAAAGATACCTAAACCTTAACAACTACTTCTCTTATGTAGAAATACAAAATAGAATACTTGCATGAAAAGACTTCGAAACTAGGTGAAATTCGTGGTTGCTGCTGTTGGTCTTTTAGAGGCATTAGGTTTTTAGCAAAACCTAATTCTCTTGGGCTTAAGTTGTAGCTTGGACCAAGACCTTCAGTTTGATAGCTCATGGGCCCAAATCAGACTTCTGGATCTCCTTGTAGAGCCTTTTTAAGTTTGGACTTTAAATAAAGCCCTAAATAGAAATTCTGACTTGTGGACTCCAATAGGACCCAGTTTGGGCTGAGATTTGGACCGCCCCACTTTGACATAAAGTCAAGTCAACTGGTCTGACTGTGGGGTGCCCTCAGTAGATCTTGTGTGGTACAAATATCGATTCTCCTTTCTACATGCAAATAACACCTTTTTGTTTGTTTTTCTCGACTTTTCGCGGGCTTTAACACAATATTCGTATTTCGGCTCATAAAACCTACACAATAGACAAGAAAGCACTAATCAATATATATAATACAATAATATAAGCTAAGTGCTAGACAAGCAAGGTGTTATTTTCAGGACTCGAATCAAACAGACCTTAAGAAAAAATTAGAGAAGAAGACGGGTAATATTTTAGTTTCGAACATGAGTGTGAAACACACAACTTATTGTTTCTACACGTGTTCCGTACATATTTCGTGACATGTCAAAGAAGATCTAGAAAAAACTATTCTATTAACTTAACTATACACGTATACTAGTTAACTACCATTGCGGTTTTCTAGAAACTAGCAAACAGAGATATAATTCATGACTATACTGCAAACAGAGAAATAACGCATGAAAATTTAAACTTTTATGACCAAATTACAAATTCCTGCAAAGGTTTAATGACCAAAATGACTAATTTTCCTTTAGTTCAACAAAATGACCCTAAGAAATGCTAGCATCACTGAATCTGTGATGCTTGAAGCTTACAGATTAACCAAATTGTGCCACGTTTTAAGTGAAGAACCGGCTAAGGAATGAGCAGGTTTTACCCTTTGTTGGAAGAGAGAGAAAATAAAGCAAAAATATAAAAAACCAAAACAACAAATTAATGGACTCTTTTCCGTCTTTCTCTTCTCTCAAATTCTCTTGTAACTGAAATGCATGGAATTCGTTTATCTTCTAAACTAAGCAAGTAACAAAACATCCAAAATTTCTATTCTCCCAAGTTTCTGAAATATCAATCCAAAATTTCCATCTCCCAAACTAAGCACATACTCTCATCTACTCCTTTGTTATAGTTTAACATTTTAACTTGAATTTTGCTATTAAGAAGTAGATTTCGATATATGTGAAATTGCATAATAAAATTGAAAATTTGGGTACTCAATTCTGATTAATGGATATGGTTACTCAAAAATTATATATAGTGATGATGGTTTGAGGTAGGGGTGGCAGATGGGTCGGGTTGGGTCGTATGCGTGTCGGGTTGGTGTCGGGTTGCGGGTTAAAACAAGTTAACCCATATATGACACGGTTAGGAAACGTGTCAACCCAAATACGACCTTGTTTTTTTACCGGGTTAAACGATTGACACAGTTGACACGCTAAAACTTCAAACTCAATTCAATCAATTAATAACAAAGATGATGAACTTCCTTTCAAAAACTTCAAACTCAATTCAATCAATCAAAAAACGAAGATGAAAATCAAAATTATGTTGGAGAACTTAGGCAGCTGGAGTTATTTGTTGAATCGCCACCAAGCAGTGATAATCGAAAATTGAGCAGTAGTTGTAGTGGTTTTGAAGAGATGGCGATGCAGTCAAGTGATGGTATAGCTTTGGATCTTGAGCTTCGATTGGGGCCTGAGCCACTTGATAGGACGACAACGGGTACAATAGAATTTTTCTGAATTTGTATTCCATGTAGTAGCTATTTGAGGTCGATTTCAGTAGAATCTCAATGTCGTTGTTGTTGTTCATATGCTTTACTTCATTGATAAGTGTTGATGATGGTTTACTGTTGGATTTCTATACAAATTAAAAGGAAAAAACTTATATAGTTATATTTGTTGTTACATGGATTTCATAGTGTTGATCAATTTATTGTACTCTAGCTCTCTTTGTTGCAAGTATATTCATTAGTTATAAGTTGTTGGTCATCATGCTTATCCTTCAAACCAAAATTCATAGTTCCGATGGTATAGTTTTGAAGAGATGGCGATGCAGTCTTAATAAACGAAGATGGTGGTGGCGGGTGGTAAATGGGTTTATTTGTGTTTTGCGGGTCAAACACGAACACGACCCATTTGGTTAGAGGGTTTAGCGGGTCAAACACATTTATAACACGGAGCAGATAACGTGTCACCCAACACGGTAAAAACCGGGTCGTGTTTGTGTCGGGTAGATGGGTACGTGTCAAAACTGCCACCCCTAGTTTGAGGTGCTGCAGTGAACCTAAATTGCATTACAATCACAAATAGAACCATAAAGAGAAGAAAAAGGCAATGGAAAATTTTACAATATCACATCTCAACATACAAAAAACGAAGCTATAAAGATATTTTATTTTCAATTTTTATTGAAAGGTAAGTAGAACAGAGGGGAAATGCTTCATTCAGTATTTTTGGATTTTTATATTTTTTCTCTCCTGTCCTGGTCAAATTAGAAAACCGGCTCAAACCTTCTCCCTTTGTAGTTTGTACCCTTTGTACCCAATGTCTACAATAGGCATCTTTGAAATCCTTTGTGTGTCAACTCTTTAAGAATATTCACTGGAGGTCGTAGATATAATTTTCCATATGTATCTATCTTGCTTGACAAAATCGCTTCGTAGCAACATTAGCTGTTAAATTGCCCAACTTACAGCAATCATTTTGGGCATATGAAGTTGTATAGTATGAAAGCATACAAAATGCCGCCATCATTTTCAACTTTGGATGAATTTCAGGCTTCTCAACAACATCCACCATTTGGTTCAAGCATGGAGTGGTTTGCACAATAACATTTAAAATACAAAGGAATAACAAACAAAGAATATTTTTATTTCATTTGGAATAAAATAATCATATTCTAAGGTTTCCAAATCAACCTTATGATGATGCCATTTGTATCTTCTACCCATCTTGGAACTACCGTGCTTCCCTTTATTATCTAAACATCCCAAGCTATAACACATATTTTATATGGCCTTTAACAATAGGTAAAATTAAGCTAGTTACTTTTGTAAGTAAGTCATCATTGGAAGAAGAAAAAAAAACTTGATGAAGCTATAAGAATATTAGTGGTCTCTGTTATTTTTCTCATCATTGGATATTATTCATTATTTGTGTAAGCCCTTTTCTTGATGAGCTTTGCTAAGATCCAAAGGTTTGAGTCTACTGTATTCTTTAGCTGCTTCACTCCTTGTACCTGAAAAGACCACCGGACAATGACTGGTGGATAAAGCTCCAACGATCAAGTCAGTAAGATGGCTAGGTTTGGAAACAAGTTATAATCGGAATGAATAGTTACCTTATGCGAACCCTAACGTCTTTCTTATATAGCGGTACTCACCGCCTTCCTTCAACCGTAGGATCTCTCTATGCATCCTATGATTCTCCCATCTGCTACGTGTTTCATTCTCCATCACATGCTATGGGGTAAATGCTTGACAGCCAGGCATCACGTGTTTTATCCGTGACACTCTAGAATGTTCCAAGCTATTATCAGGTAGTTCTTGGTTCTTCTTCCCTTGGCATGCCTCACATCCTGTATATGCCACCTGCCATGGTACTTACATCGCCCCTCCTTTGACAGCCACCCAGATTTTCTAAACGGCGGATCAAAGGAACAAAGGCTTTCTTAATTTCCCCGCGAATCCTCACGGAAGTGGGATGTTTCCTTCCTATCCTGTGCCATCTCACATGCTCCTCATGTGCTCTATTACGTCTTACTTCTGATTTTCCAGCTGTTCATTTATTGCGCGTGTTCATCGTGCTTTGAACCTTTATCTACGCGTGTTCATCGCGCTTTGAACCTCTATCACGTATCTTTCTGATTCCCCCTAGGCGTAATCATGACAATGACTGCTGCTCTTTTGTTTCCACACGCCCCTGTCTCGTCACAACTGCTTTTTCTCCCCTTTTTACCCCTCAATTCCTCTCTCCTTTAAATAGACTCCTTAGCCTTAACTTTTCCATTTTGCCTTTCTTCACTCTCTTTTTTCTCCAAACTCTCTGCATTCTTTTTGTTTTCTTGAAGGTTTCCAACTTACTCTTCTGTCACCGCTCAGCAAAGGATTGCTTTCCGGTTACTTCTCCACAATCTCAACTGATCTTAGTCGGCACCTTATACTCTTATCTTCCCTTTCTTCTCTTACTTTAGGATACCACCTAAATTCTTCTCTTACTTTAGGATACCACCTAAACGCCCCTAATATTTCTTCGGTTAAGCACTTTGATAAGTTCATTTTTCTATAAAAATGGCTCCTCGGCAAAACCAGAAGAAAAATTCCCTGAAGAAGACGGTGGAAGAGAGCCATGGAGATGGCGGTGTCCAACTCCGTACTACCACCCTTCCCCTTCTTCCGGCTACTACCTGGACTTACATGAGCCCGACACTTACCCATATAGACCTGACCTAGACCTCTTCTGTGAGCTATACGACATCCCTGATGACGTAGAAATTTTTAATTACAAGAAAGCCCTCCGCTTTGCACACCACCACTTCCGTAGACAAGACGCCATTATGGTGACGGCACACCAAATAGCCTATGGTTGCCGGTTTCCCTTTTCGAACCTAGTCCGTGATGTGCTAAACTTTTATAAAGTCGCCCCTAGCCAATGTATTGGAAATTTCTGGCGCATCTTACGGGCTGCTGATCAACTTAACAGCGAGGAAACCATTGTTTCGCTCGCGGACATACGACAGTGCTACTATCTTCGAGTCTGCGAAGAGAAAAGTGGCGAGCCCTACTACTACTTCGTCAAGCGCCCAGGTAGGCGGTCTATTGTAGAGACTGTCAACACGTAGTTGGCGGCATGCCAAGCCCAGTCTACACTCATGTTACCTCTCACCAATCTAAATTGGATTTCTACTTTGGCTGACTTTTGGCTTGGTCTCAGCCAACTTTTTACCGGACATTTGTCTTCTCAACAGAAAAAATAAAAGGAAATAAAATAAACATCTACCATTTCATTGAATTTCAACAAGTTGCTATTCACATCTATTGTTGATTCTCCTCTCAAAAACATCCACCATCTAGGCATAGTATTTCTTTAAATTGCTAATACTCCATGGGTTGTCAAGTGGGGTGCCGTCTTGGTGGGTCAAGTAGTATGCTCCAGTAGTTCCCACCTTGTCTACCACGAAAGGCCATTCCCAGTTCGGCTCTAGCTTGGATGGTAGTGGATTCTACTTTCTTAGCACGAGATCCCCTGGAACAAGCCTTCTTGGCTTGACCTTTTTGTTGTAAGCCTTCTCTACTTGCTGGTGATAGTTCTCCAACCTGAGCTTGGCGCGCTCCCGGACCTCCTCCGCTAGGACCAACTCCCTTTCTACTACCTCGTTGTTCTTTCCAAGGTCAACTACCATCCTCCTAGTCGTATGCACCAACATCTATTGTGGGATCACGGCTTCCATGCCATAGGTGAGAGAGAATGGAGTCGCCCCTGTTGACCTTCTTGGTGTTGTCCGGTAGGCCCATAGCACTTCCCAAAGATTTTCATACCACTTTTCTTTCCTATCTTCCAGCTTCTTCTTCAATACCTCCAGTATGGCTTTGTTTGATGCTTCAGCTTGCCCATTTCCTTGTGGATGAAATGGTGTTGCGAAGAGTTGCTTTATGTTATAACTTGCCAGAAACTGCTTCAACTTATCTCCACGGAATTGCGCACCGTTATCCGCCACTATAGCCCTTGGTAACCCAAATCTGTAGATGATGTTGGACCAGATGAAATCTTTGACTTCAGTCTCCCTGATCCTTCGTAACGGTTCTGCCTCAATCCATTTTGTAAAGTAATCTGTGGCTACTATTAGATAATATCTTCCCTGTGACTTCTCCAGTTTTCTTACGATATCAATCCCCCACATCGAAAAGGGCCACGGGTTACTAATGAAATGGAGGTTCTCAGCTTGGGTATGTATCAGTCTTCCATGAATTTGACAACCGCGACACTTCTTTGCATAGTCGCAGCAATCTTTGTACATGCTTGGCCAGTAATGCCCAGTATCATAATCCTGTGCGCCATGGCTCTTCCTGGTGAATGACTCCCGCAACTTCCGTTGTGGCATTCCATCATGATCCCTTCTCTTTGGGATGGGTGTACACACTTCAATAACGGCCCAGCCGGTGATCTTCTATATAGGTCTTCTCCTATCATTGCATACCTTTTGGACTGTTCCAAAATATATCTGGCTGCTGTTTTTTCTTCGGGAAGAGAACCATTTTTTAAGTAGGTTGCTATTGGATCCATCCAGCTTGCTCCCATGCTCTGAATGAGGTTGACAGTCACTTCCTCCACCTCTATCATTGGTTGAGATTTCTGCATGAACGTGATAGTTTTAGTTGAATTTTCTTCTGTTGCCGTTGTCAGGTAAGCCAAGGCATCAGCATGTCGATTCTTTCCCCTAAACAGATTCACGATCTCTACCTTTGAAAATTTGGTCACACTCTTCTTCAATGCCTCCCAAGTACAGTGTCATCTTCCCAGTTAGAGCTCTATATGTCCCGTTGAACTGTTCCACCACCAGCTTTGAGTCCGTGAAAACCGTTACCTCTTTTGCCTCTAGCTTCAGTAACACTTCCAAGCCTTTTAGTACTGCCTCGTACTCTGTTTCATTATTGGTAGCCGGAAAAGCTAAGTTTTCTGCGATCTCAATCTTGGTGCCCTCTGGTGTTACCACTACTATCCCGATTGCCGATCTCCCTTTATTTACTGACCCATCTGTGAACACCTTCCATCCCTTCACATTTTTCCACCCGGCATCCTGAGTTTCCAGGGTCTCTAGCTGCTCCTCCCCTTGCGTTTCTGTATCTCAAGTTGCGTCTTCCACTGGGAAATCTGCCAAGAAGTCTGCTAGTACCTGGGATTTTTCCGCCTTCTAATGTGATACTTACTCAACGAAACTGCCCATTTCTCCATTCTTCCAGAACGCTCGAGCTTAGGCATCACTTGATTCAGTGGGAGGTTTGTAACCACTGTGAGACTATAGGCTTCAAAATAAGGTCTTAACCTTTGTGCCGCAAAGAGTAAGGCGAGTGCATACTTCTCAACTCTTGAGTACCTTGTTTCTGGGGAAGTCATTTTTTTGCTGAGGAAATAGACCGGGTTATCCTTTGCAGCCTCTCTTCTAGTTAGGACTACACTGACTGCAATGTCGGACACTGCTAGGTAGACATAGAGTGTTTCCCCTGGTGATGGCTTTGATAGAACTGGTGGCGTACTCAAGTATTCTTTCAACTTCTGGAAAGCTTTTTCGCATTCATCGTTCCAAGTAAAGGATAAATTCTTTTTTAATAGCTTCAGAATTGGCTTGCATTTATCTGTGGACCTTGATATGAATCGTCCCAATGCCGTGATTCGACCGGCTAGTACCTGCACTTCTTTCTGTGTCCTTGGTGACGCCATATCTGTGAGTGCCCTGATCTGCTCCTGACTGACTTCTATCCCTCTCTTGGTAACAATGTAACCAAGGAACTTTACCGACTGTACTCCGAACGTGCATTTTTCTGGATTGAGCTTCATGTTAAATTGACGCAATGTTTGGAAGGTTTCCCCCAGGTCTTTCAGATGGTCATCCGGCTCCTTGGACTTGACCAACATGTCGTCGATGTATACTTCTACCGTCTTCTTCAGCTGGTTTTCGAACATCATCTCTACTAGCCTCTGGTAAGTGGCACCTGCATTCTTCAAGCCAAATGGCATTTTGGTATAACATAATGTTTTCTTACCAGCATAGAAGGCGGTTTTCTCTTGATCTGGACCATAAAGTGGGATCTGGTTGTAACCGGAATAGCCATCCATGAACGACAGTAATCCAAAGCTTGCTGTTCTGTCCACGAGCTCATCTACCCTTGGCATGACGTATCTATCTTTGGGGCATGCTTTGTTTAAGTCTATGAAATCCGAACCTTTCCATTCTTCTTAGGTACTGCTACTATGTTAGCTACCCACTCTGGATACTGAACTTCTCTTGTTATCCCAGCTACCTCCATTTTTTCAATCTTCTTTTGTACCGCCTCTGCCAGTGTAGGTTTCATAGTTCTCACCTTCTGTGCAACTAGTTTGAAATTTGGATCGACGTTTAACTTGTGACATGCTACATCTGGATCGATCCCTGTCATATCGTTCATAGACCAAGCAAACACATCTACATTAACTTTCAAGAACTGCAAAAGATCATGTCTCACCTTCGGATCCAAGCTGGTTCCCATGTAGGTGATCTGTTGACCCCCTACTTCATTGAGGTTGACGGGTTCAGTTTGTCCTTCTGTCTTTAAAGCTTCGCGTGAGAACCCGTCATCCTGCTTCTGTCGTTGCTATGCAGTGACAGATAACGGCCCGACACCTGTTGTGCCTTGCCTCATGCTTTTGACTGTTGCTATCTTCAAATTCTTGGCCATAGCTTGATTACTCCTTATCTCATATTGCCCGTCTTCAGTCGGGAAACGGATTTTCTGGTAGTAACTTGACGGAATTGCCTTCATTAGATGAATCCACTCTCTCCCCAAGATTGCATTGTACTCTGTTGGCGCATCTATGACCACAAACCTTGACATGACAGTTCTGGTGTGTGCTGTAACCGGTAAAACTATCTCTCCCACTGGCTGTACTGCTCCTCCATTGAATCCATAAATGTCTCCAGGTGAATTCGCCAAGCTGTTTCTTTCTAGTTTCATTTGATCCAAGCCCCTAGTGAACAAAACATCTACTTCACTTCCACAATCTACTAGCACTTTGGTGACATTCCAATTTCTAATGAGTATGGAAATGACCAGTGGGTCACTGTGTGGCGTGACTACTCCTTTGAGGTCTTCCTCTGAAAACCCGATCGGATCATTCTGATGCACTGGCCTGCCGTTTCTCATGACTGGCACAGCTCCTACTGTTTGCAGGTCTTCTCTTATCTGCATCACTTTTCGTATCTTCCTCCTGACCTCATTCATGGACTCTCTAACTCCTTCTAAGATCATGTTAACGGTCCCTCTGACCTGTATTTCTGCTTTGGCTTCCTCCCTGTTCTTTTCCACTATAAATTCTCTTAAATGGCCCTCCTCAATCCATTTCCAGATCAAGGATTTGAACTCATAGCAATCCCCAGTAGGGTGGTTGTAAGTCTGATGATACTCACAGAAAGGTTTTCCCCTAACCGTCCTGCATCTTACCGACGGCTCCTGGAAGTACTTCCTTCCTCTTATTCTCTTCAAGATTTGATCAAGCGACAAGGTGAGTTGCGGGAGTGGTTTCGGTGGTGTCAGCTTTCTTGGCGAAGTATCTCTATCCTCCCTCTTTTCTCTTTTGTCCTAACCTCTCGATCCATCTCTGTTTCTCTTGCTGCCGGAATCTCTTGGTGGTGTATCACTTCGTGAGCTAGCTTCTCCTTTCTTTCTTTTATCCACTGTGTTAACAGTAGCCGACAACACCTTGGGAGCTCTCCGTGATGCTATATCTTCTAGTCTGATGTACTTTTCTGTCTTCTGAAAAAGTTCATCTAAAGTCGCCATCAGTGATGACACAATTGAGTCGTATGCCGGAGATTTCTTACTTATGCCTTTCTGAAATGCTACCACCGTTGTTCTTTCATCTACTCCGCCATCTGTTCTCAAAATCTCATTTTTAAAGTTAGTAACAAATTTCCTAAGAGACTCACCTGGGGCTTGTTCCAAATCAAACAATGACGCTATATTTGCAGCCTGCCTCTTCTGATGAATATAGTGTTTCACAAACATCTCACTTAACTGAGCAAAGCTTGACACACTACCTGGTGATAAACTGAGATACCAGTCTGTAGCATTGTCCTTCAGACTGGTAGGAAATAATTGACACCACATCCCGTCATACTGACTACCTTCCCAAGCCGCCATCTTTTGCTTGAAGTTGTTCAAGTGTTGCACAAGGTCAGTTGTTCCGTCATACTCATTGAACTTAGAGGGTTGAAACTTACTTGGGAACCGATGACGGTAGCACACTTCAGCTAATGGTCTCTTGCCCAACCTCTCCAAGTCTTGAGTCACCTCTACGTTTTTTCCTTTGGTCTGCGCCTTCATGTCCTCTTGGACCTTGCATATCATATCGAAAAGCCTGGTGTACGGATCAGCCGCCGGAATCTCTTCATCGTTCACCCCTTCTTTTCGATTCCCTTCACGAGCTTTTACTCCTGATTCACCTGATCCTTCTTCTTCATTCACCCTTGGGCCTGGAATCCGATGCCTTGTTCCTCCTTCCCCTTCTCCTGGTGTTACTCCTTCCCTAGCTCTCCGTAGGTTTTCATTTCTGACCGCCTCATTCTCTCCCTCCTGGAGGTTTTGACGTTCCATCTCCTCCATTCTTCCTAGTTGCTCCCTCAGCCTTAAGTTTTCTTCCCTCAACCTGTTTGTCTCATCTTCTCCTTCCTGGAGGGGTTGAGGATGGCCAACCTGAGGAGCTCCTCCACCAGCTGCACCTCCAGGATATGTGGACGATCTAGTTTGTGTCACCATCGTTCTTTGTTCGCTTCCCTCAACCTTTTTCTCAAAACCCTAGATCTAGAAGCCCTCATTCTAGCGCCAAACTTAAGCCCTTTTCTTGATGAGCTTTGCTAAGATCTAAAGGTTTGAGTCTGCTGTATTCTTTAGCTGCTTCACTCCTTGTACCTGAAAAGACCACCGGACAATGACCGGTGGATAAAGCTCCAACGATCAAGTCAGTAAGATGGCTAGGTTTGGAAACAAGTTATAATCAGAATGAACAATTACCTTATGCGAACCCTAACGTCTTTCTTATATAGCGGTACTCACCGCCTTCCTTCAACGGTAGGATCTCTCTATGCATCCTATGGTTCTCCCATCTCCTACGTGTTTCATTCTCCATCACATGCTATGGGGTAAATGCTTGACAGCCAGGCATCACGTGTTTTATCTGTGACACTCCAGAATGTTTCAAGCTATTATCAGGTAGTTCTTGGTTCTTCTTCCCTTGGCATGCCTCACATCCTGTATACGCCACCTGCCATGGTACTTACAATTTGATTGGAGGGTTATTCAGTGTAGAAATGTTAGATGATAGAGAATGGAATTGCAATCCATATATCAGAAGATGATAAGAAATATAGTCGTTTTTTTTTTGTTTTTTTTTTTTTTTTTTGGCATGGGTGTATTAACATGCCAGTTTAATGCATTAACCAGGGTCAGGTCACAAATGATCTAACCAAAATAGTGGTATGAGGATGGAAGTGGATGCACTTTGTTGAGATCGATATTGCCTATGTACTCTAACTCGAGGGAGTGGAACTTTGATATCAAACCATCGTAGTTCTGTTAGGTTTCATTGAATATGCAGAGACGTGTATATAACAAGAATGGTAAGATTCTCCGTTACACATGTAGATATTCACAACCGATAGATATTGTCCCCACTTGGCCACTGCGGTCATCCGACAGTGTGGGGTTTTATGGGCAGTAGCCTGCTTCTCAGGAGCTCACCCATCCTGAGACTACTTCCACCCGAGAACGTTTAACTTCGGAGTTCATTCGAACTCTGGAGCCAAGTGGGCCCAAAAGACCTCGGTGATAATATATGATGGATTTATGCCTATATTCTAATGTTAGGACATCCCTCTCTTACGTGTCGTAGGACCCACCCCCTCAGCAAACCACCTACCGACCCAGGGTGTTACAATCTCACCACCTTAGAGGAGAGTCGTTCTCGACTCTGGAATATACAGCCCCAGATCTCCGACGTTCCCTGCCCATCGTGAGATGAGTAACCGGCACAACCGTCACCCCTTCCTAGGGTAACCGCTTTTCCAACATACTCTCCCACCCTCGACAGGAGAACCCGACCTATATCATCACCGTTATTGTCTCCACTTAACCACTGTGGTTATCCGACAGTATGGAGTTTTATGGGCAGGAGCCTGCTTCCCAAGAGCTCACCCATCCTGAGACTACTCCCACCCGAGCACGCTTAACTTCGAAGTTCTTTCGAACTCTGGAGCCAAGTGAGTCCAAAAGGCCTTGGTGATAATATGACAAATCTATACCTATATTTCAATGTTAGGACATCCGCCCTATTAGTTGATGACCCACCTCAAAGATCTCATTACCGTACCCCACCATCGGCGATGCCCCTATAATGTCAACACAAGTATGTCTTCTATCCGATCAATTGTAAACCAAAATATCTATTGGACGCAATGTTGATCTACCTCCCCTAAGATCAGGAAAGAAGTTGGCCAGAGCTTCCTTTTTCACATGCACCCCATGCTCACCAAAACACATCATACAAACTATCCTGCAGATGATTTTTCTGTATTTGAAACCGAGGTGTAGTCTTTTTTAGCATTTCACATGGTAAGTTGTATTACAAGTTTGCAACCAATCCGCTTTCAAAACGATCACTGATGTTTGATTCGTCACTAGGCACCTCTCAATTCTAATGACCAAAGAAAGTTCTAGTATGTTAAGCTTTGCACCTCTATTTTGTTTTATTCTTCAAAGCTTTAAGTGCACGTGTCCACATCCCATGGTGTCAGAAGATTTTCAACCCAACTCTCATAAAAACAAAACAAATGTATATTGATAAATTCATAATACATAAATCTATAAGTCAATTCAAACATATTTCATCTCGAAATCTTGAAATTTCAAGTGATCAGAAATGGCTGGTGTTTCAACTTTTAATTCTTTCACTTGCAAAACTTTTTCTCAATTGATTTCTAAAAATTCTCTCTCCCCAATCAATTCATTTGGAATTCCAACCAAGAAAACCAACAATTTTTCAAGAAAATCAGTTTCCATCAATGGATCAAATAATAACACTAACAAAGCAATCTTCAGAACTCAAGCTGGTGTTGGTGATGATGATGAATGGGGTACTGAAAGACCCCAAGTAGATGGAGAAGTTGAAGGTGTTAAAGTTAAAGCTGCAGTAGCTGAAGCTGAGCCTGAACCACCAAAGGAACCAACAGAGGTAGATGTATTAAAGAAAGCTTTGATTGATTCTCTTTACGGTACAGATAGAGGATTGAAAGCTAGTTCTGAAACTAGAGCAGAGATAATTGAGCTTATTACTCAACTTGAGGCGAAAAACCCAACTCCAGCTCCTACAGAAGCTTTAACACTTCTTAATGGAAAATGGATTTTAGCGTAAGTTAAAATTGATAGAGTTACTTCATCTAACAAATGTAGATTAAAATTTCTAGTTGTAATTGTGTTGTTTGGGGATTTGTAGGTATACGTCCTTTGTCGGTTTGTTTCCATTGTTGGCCAGAGGAACTTTGCCATTAGTGAAAGTTGAGGAAATTTCTCAGACGATTAATTCAGTCGATTTCTCTGTTCAAAACTCTGTTACGTTTTCTGGACCGCTGGCTACTACTTCTCTGAGTACTAATGCTAAATTTGAAGTTCGAAGTCCTACTCGTGTTCAGGTAACTGCTTTTGATCGAATTTTAGCACCGTGATGATTTAGGAACCAAGGATTAATATGATCATGCTTTTACTGTAATATTCATGCCTGAACGTCCACTTCTTTATGATAGACCAACAGTTTTGATGGTACTAAAACACATGTTATTGACCACACTAGGAGGTGATTATATAATAACTTTTCCAAGGTACATACAATTTCAACTAGACCTTGGTGAAAAAGGGCTTGTTAGAATGGTACTAGTATATTCTTCCATGTTGAAGAGTCATTTATTGTCAAGATTGTCCTGTTTTCAGACACTGCGATAGTACATTATTTCTGCCATACATGGAGGATAGAAATTTCAGTTACCATTGGAGAAGCTCTTAGTTCTTCAAAGTAATTATCTTCATGACATGGAGGTTGATTTTTTTTATTGGTCGTATCATGGAGGTTAACTTTACTGAAGCCATGTTAACCATGTTTGGGCAGTTCCACACACAGCCCACACCTTGTTGGACACAAAGAACATCACTGGAAAAATTACTCTTTTCTCACCTTTGGCTTCTTTGTTTCTGTCCACAAATATATTTGACATCAAATATTTTAGTTGTAGTCTATTTTGTTTTTCTCTACATTGTTGTTCTCTGATTTTCTAGTAGACTAGTACTAGATGGTTGGAAAGAAGGCATATAAGATGAGTATCTTCCAATCTTTTTGTGGCCTTTGGACAACCATGTAAAATTTCCCGATTTTCTGAAATAAGTTTGTATGCCACAAAATATGTGATTAAACTGGTTGGTCATCTTATCTAATTTGATGTGTTGTTGTTACTAAATAAGTAGCAATTGGTGGATCTGAAAATTTGAATTTATTTGCATGCAGATCAAATTTGAACAAGGCATAATCGGAACTCCACAGCTAACTGACTCGATTGTATTACCAGAGAATGTGGAGTTTCTAGGACAGAAGATTGATTTATCACCCTTAAAAGGCTTATTCACATCGCTCCAAGATACTGCATCGTCAGTTGCCAAGACCATTTCTAATCAGCCACCATTGAAGTTTCCAATCACCAGTGATAATGCACAGTCATGGTTACTGACAACATATCTTGATGAAGAACTTAGGATTTCAAGGGGAGATGGGGGAAGTGTTTTCGTACTGGTAAAGGAAGGAAGTTACCTGTTGAATCCCTAAGCAAAATTAATATATATGTTTTTTTTTTTTTTCATTATATTGAGGTTATAAATTTGTGTTTCCGAGTATATATACTGTATACATGAAATAAACTGTTGAGCCAGTTGAAGTGAAATCCTTGCTCAAAAAAGACTCCCGCCTATTTATCATGGTCTCAAAGGTCTTAATTTTTACTATGAATATTTGAATTGCTTGATTCCCAATCAATAATATATTAATATTTCAAACAGAAGATATATAAGGAATTTCGAATGGTTTGAACTTTAATGCAGTGGTATATTAATTTTTATGCCTCATTTTAGATTGTGATGGTATACTAGTGAAGTCGCAACAAATTTTTTTTTTTTTTTTTGAACTGTCCAATACCACCCAAATCATCATCATGCCCACATCCAAACCAGATTCCAGAAGAAGAAACTCAAGTTCTTTTAGACCAAGCCATTTGTTCTGGAATTTAGGATAGATTCATCTCATTTTGTTCTAAAAGTACTAATAAATCCAAATTCAAAACCAGAGATGCATTTGCCCAAACTTGTTAGGCTGCTAGCAATACCTCGAAAGCACACAGGTTTGAAATACCTGCAAAATGGTAGGGCACAACTGCACAAGTAGGGCCCATTCTTCTCTGATGTACAGTTGACATGTACTTCTTCTAGAAGCTCAGAAAACCAGCAGAGCCAGCCAGCAGATATGCCCCCCCTCAACCCCTTTTCAACCTATATAAATTCATTCATTTCTTTTCTCTCTTCCTCATTCACAGACCATAGACCAAAAACCTTCAAGTGCAATCTGCAATGTTTGCTAGTCAATCTCTTGTTTCATTCAAATCTATCCCCACAAACCGTGTTCGTATCAGAATGCAAACAACAACTACTTCAAATCCAACTGTTAATATGAAGGAGAAATCTGCATCGAATCTTTATAACGTGCTGCAGATTAAAAGGTCGGCCTCTCCAGCACAGATCAAGGCAGCTTACAGGAGTCTGGTTAAAGAGTTTCACCCAGACGCCAACAGAAGAAGATCAGACAGCTGTGATTTCATTGAGATTCATGATGCGTATGCAACACTCTCTGATCCAATGGCGAAAGCTCGTTATGATCTTTCCCTCTCCCTCACCTTGCCCGTTGGATATAGATGCAGCACAGATAACAGCAAAACTGATTTTATTAACAATCATCAGACCAGAAGATGGGAAACTGACCAGTGTTGGTAGAATAATGAATGTTTATGTTTTATATTTCTGTACAGTACAAAGTTTTTCTATGTTTAAACTAAAAACAATGTGTACATAATTAATTAAACAGGTCACTGCTCTTTGTGACTTTACAAAACTTGAGGAACTTTACATTCAAAATAAACTGACTTCATTGATTTTCTTAGTTGATGCACAAATACTTGAAGTTAATTCGTCTAATTTTGCATATATGGCATCACATTGAGGGTGATTTTGATCCCTTGACGTGAAGCAATTAACAACACCGCCAATCTCAATCCAGCTGCAGCCAATATCCTTCCTCAGACCCTTTTCTCTCATGTCTTTCCTCACTCTGTCAGCGCTGTCCCACATCTCCTTGTCAGAATATATATTTGACAACAAAACATGATAACCAGTCACATCATTTTCTGTTTCCATTTTGAACAGCTTATCCGCAATTATTTTTCCCAAGTCATATTTTCCATGTATCCTACACGCGTTAAGAAGTGACCCCCAAATTCCAGCAACATTGCCCTTCTCACCCAATTGTTTAACAAACTCGTAGGCTTCCACCACCCTACCAGCCCTACCCAACATATCCACTACACAGCAATAATGCTCAGCAGTAGGCAATATTCCATATAAATTCTGCATTGATTCAAATATTTGGATACCTTCGTCAACCAAGCCAGAATAACTGCATGCAGACAAGACTGCAACAAAGGTGATAGCATCAGGACTCATGTCAGATTTAGACATGGCCTGGAACATGGACAAAGCCTTTTCACCTAGGCCATGTTGACCATAGCCTAGTATCATCGTGGTGTAAGTGACCGAGTTCTTCTCAGGTAAGCTATTACACATCTTCTCGGCATAACTGATAGAAGCACATTTCGAGTACACGTCTACAAGTGCAGTACCAACAAAAATATTGTGGTCAATTGAATGGCGAATAGCAAATCCATGAATTTGTTTCCCTAAGTTGATTCTTCCCAAAGGAATGCAAGCTGGGAGAATCGAGGCCAGTGTCACAGGGCTGGGTGTTTTGTTTTGCTTGAGCATCTCACGGAAGACGGTAAATGCCTGTTCAATCTCCCTATTTTGTGTGTATCCAGCTATCATGGCATTCCACGTGACATGATCTCTAGTGTGGACACAGTTTAACCGAAATAGCCGTTCTGCACTGTCAATCAAGCCAGACTTGGAATACATATCAATTAGATAACTGTCCATTCCATCAAATCTAATCCCATGTCTGAATAGATAAGCATGAGTTTGTTTCCCAAGTTCACAATTTCTAAGATTTGATACGGCTGAAAGCAAAGCAGTTGCTGTTATCGAATCAATTGACAACCCTTGTTTCTTCATCTCGTATACTAGCATTAACCCTTCATCATCAAAACCATTCTGCACAAAGGCAGAGACCATGGTATTCCAAGAAACAAGGTCTCTTTCCCCCATCTTGTCAAAAACTTTGAATCCTATCTCAACAAAATTGCACCTCGAATACATAGAAATGAGTGCATTTGAAATGATTACCTGACATTCCATTGAGCTCTTGACAACATAAGCATGAATCTGCTCCCCAAAATCAATCCGCTGTAATTGTGAAACTGCTGTGAGGGAAGCAACCAATGTTACAGTATCAGGTGCAATCTGGTCCAACTGAAGAACCTCAAGAAAAAGATGGAGACCTCCCTCGAAACAATCATTCTGGACATATCCACCAATCATGCTGTTCCAAACTTCAATGTTTTTCTCTGAACTGTGATCAAAAACTTTCCTTGCAGCATCCATGTCATGAAGCTCTGAATACATGAAGATGGCAGAACTCACAGCAAACATATCATTACCATACTCAGTACCAAATTTTAGAAGCAAAGCATAAAGAATGTAAGCGTTTTTTATATCTCCAATCGCTGCAACAGCTGGAAGGACATGAACAAAACTAACCACCGTTGGCTTAATTCCCATTTCCAGCATTAGAATGAACTGCCTCAATGCTTTTACAAACCTTCCTGTCTTCGCATACCATGCAATTATAGTATTCCATGCAACAACATTTCTCTTGTGCATTCTATCAAACACTACTTGAACTAAATCAATATTATCAGCTGATGAAGAACAACTAGAATACATATTCAAGAGGGAATTACCGACAATACCAGTGATCTTGGTATGAGACCGAAGTATGCGACAGTGTATGGCTTTTCCTAGTTTAAGTTGTTGGGTTGTGGCGCACGCTTTGAGCACGGAAGAATAAGTGTATGAATCAGGTTTATTTGGCTTTGAAGGCGATGAAGAAGAAGAATTTATCATTCGAGCATAGAAGAGGAGTGCTTCGTGGGGCAAACCATTACAAATGAAACCAATGATGATGGTATTCCATAAGACAGTATTGGGACGAGGAATAGCATCGAAGAGGCGACGGGCTACATCCGGTCGACCTTCTTTGCATAATTGACTGAGACGGGATCTAATTGTGGGGGGCTTATTGAGCTTTTGGAGCATAGTAGAGTTGTCAGTCAAGTTAGGAGGTGGTTGGAATTTGGAGGGAAGGTTTGCTAAGGGGGAAGAATGATGTTTGGGACTGCTGTAAATTGGGATAGTGGGACTTGATGAGGCCATGGCCATAACCATCGTTATATTTGTTTGGCTATTTGAGATGTGCGCGTATTCTTTACAAATATACTACATGGCGGCGAAGACCAACATTAAGCCGAAAAATAGCAGAACACAGACAACACATTAATGTCACAACCCTGCAAAAGAAGTGTACACAACAATGAGAATACAGTAATCAAAGGCATCAACGAAATTCAAATTATCATAGTAACTTCTACAGATCTCAATAGTCTATAGTTATAAAGGGCTCTTTACCAATAAAGCAACTGCAACTAAAAAAACAACAACTTAGTGTATGAATAATTAAACCGAATCTGTGTACTAATTCAGCTCTAAAACGCAAAATAACAATTAAGGTGTCTATTGAAGCTGCTAAATATAAATTCCATTCTCTGTTCATCCAAAAAAAAAATCCTTTTCTTAGATTTTTGTGCTCGACATTATAAAATTTGCCTACATTCAAGGAATGATTGGTAACAAACTCAACACAAATAATGTATATATGAATCAAAACAAGAAAGTCAAACACGTATAGAGAATTTAGTCCAAATATTGGCATCAATCGACTTGAGATTAAATATAAGAGTAATTCAACACTAGAAAACAATCGCAAAAACAAATTGACTAATGTAATCTGCTTTGATGCCTATATTACATAAAATAAAAGGTGGGGAAAGAAAAACCCATACATTTAAGTATATTATGTACGAACATACAAACTTAGTTTAAGAGACAGTTTCTAACACCCCAAATAATTTTGTTAAAACAATCTTCTTCTTGATCGTCAAGTCTCATTTCTCTAAATAAGTAAATAGTCTCATTTCTCCAAAGGCAAAATACCATTTTTTTTTTCTTTATAAAAAAAGATTTGAAGTTTCTTGAAGGGACACATGATGGTTTAGACTTTAGACAAGAAGAAGAGAGATGGAGATAACTGAAATGATGACAATGTTGATGAAACATGAGCTATTGCTGTCGTCATTGAAGCATTTTAACCAGAAAAAAACGCAGAAAAGTGGTGTGAAATGGCAAGCCGAAGCGAGAACACTGAAAAAAAAATCCCAGGGTCCAAGGTACAATAAAATTCTATTCATTGCAATTAATCACGATATATATATACACTAATTAGAAACGGCATATTTTACATGTGTGCAATAAAGTTTTGAGAAATGTATCAATTTTTCCAATGTGTATTCCTTTTACATCTCCATCAATCCAACAAAATGAACTGCAAAACAAGATTCTATTCAAATAAAAGATATCACATGGACTGAATCTGGTGAGTATTTAATTGGTGAAATGTTAATTTAAACTCTTTTCCAAACCGAAGAATGAAGAAACTTACCAATAATAGAAGAGGAGTGGGGAGGAAACACACTATTAGTATTGGAGGACGAACAAGCTGAAGCTGAAGATTCTACACTCTCACTCACTTTTAGTCTTTTCTCTCTCCCTCCCTCCTTCTCTCAGAGGGAGAGAACAACTGAAAAGATTGGGGATTTCATTATCCTACATTCATTTCCTACTACACTAGTACACTACGTTCTGGTGGGCTTTTATTTGATTTTTCTTGCCATTTTCTACATTGGGCTTTTACTTGTTCAACCATAAACAGTCCATCCAACTTCTTATGAACAAAACCAGCAGGGTCTCTGTTTTTACTCAACTGTGTCTCTCGATCTGTTCAATGAGATGATGAGACATGTCATCAAGCTAAAAATCTGCTAGCTTGCAGGGTTTACAAAATCATGCTGTCTCTTGATGGCAACCGTGTTGTCTGTAGAGTCATAGTGATTTACACATGCAGTGAAGCCTGAGTAAGCAAGCGTTAATTATAATTGAAATTCGTCAATATGCTAGAAACTCTATAATGGTACTGAAGAATAAGGCTGTAAGGGTACTAGTGAAGAACTTGGATAGAGTTATAGAGGTGATGTTTTGAGGGGCAGAATGTATTAAGCTGTATGTGGTCATGGAGATATGCAACATCTTTGTGCGCCAAACATTAAAAAGATGTTAACAACAGCTAAGCTACTGTCTCAATAAAAGGATTGCTGATAGAATGTCTCCAGCACTTGTTATGTACTGAAAGAGAAAAATTATAGCTTGTTTTTGTTTAACATAAACAATTCAGATCTTGCATCCTGCAACCTTTTGTTGGAGTATATATACAAGGCTGTGGCCTAATGTATCGATGATCAAATCTTTGCTGTCAGCACTGCAACTACTACTTACTTGAATACAATGGATCAAGACACTACGAAGCTGTATATTCAACAATTACAGTCATGGAACATTCACTGTAGATGGAGACAAGATCGATCAACAGATGAGTTCAATCTGATGTTTCTCTTATATACTAAATGTAGAATACATTTCAATCTCATCATTGCCTTCATTTGATTAGGGCAATTAAACTAAGTAATGAATCCTATCAGATTGGTTGAAGACGGCAAGTGTCAACATCTAAAGGACGTGTGGATCATTCTTCCTAACTCATCAAAGCTGTGTTGTTTCCCTTCACATTAGAATATATAACAGAATATTCTTACACTGCGTATCATTAGGAAGGGGGCAGGAAGGGGAAGTGAAAATAAAAAAGAGCCCAGATTTAAAAATATTCATGCTATCTTTATAAGGTATTGATATTCACATCATGGTAATAACTGCACATTACCAGTAATTACAGCCACCACTAATATCAGAACTGGTGGAAGAATCACAAAGGCTGCAATTGTAGAAAAGAAAACTGTATCGTTCCTCTTAGATACATCGTTCAAGTAAGATTGTCTTTTGATGTTTCTCTTCTGAGAAACTGTAAGGAAACGTTTGCTAACCTTCTTTAGATCTTTTCCAAGCGGTATGCTAAAGTCCTCACCTTCTCTGTCCCCAACCAATTGCAAGAGTTGATCTCGTATTGATGGCCTACCAGACTCTCCTTCACTGGAATAACCTGGTCATGAAGTAATCAGAGTTTTGTCTACATGGCATGTTGGAATTCAACATATGGTTTGATTCACATAAAAGAACCAGAAGAATACCATCAGTATAAGAGCTGGTTGAAGTCAATTGTTCCAAAAGATCTAGCTGTGTGCGTGCAGATGAAATATACCCTACTCCACAACAGGTAGTAAAATGTTAAGCATAGGCACAAAAATGGTTTACACAGCTTACCTAATGGATTAATTACATATGAACAAAAATGAGCTTGTCTTCATTACATCAAGTCACCAAGAACTCAAAATTAGGAGAGTATTTTCGATTGTCATTCACGAAAATGAAGCAAATTAACATGGTTTTTCCTTATTTCTCACTATTCTTCAGAAGGTACATTTTGTTCCCTTCAGTAGACGCTCATTAGCCGATCTGATCATCTATAGTTCTTTGTTTCTTAGATTGGTAACGCAAATGTCCACTAACATCCTAAAGCAAAAACAAGCACATTGTGCCCCTCATCCCTTGCAACTCAATCACACAACTCGATGGGCAATGCACATCCATCAATTGAACGTGAGGATTATCACTTGGGTCATACACCTAGACATACCAATACAAGATTATATATATCATGATTAGACTAATGAAACTGTGTTAAGGGTTGGTGATTGAACCGTTGATGTTGAGGAATTGAGGGTGTGTAGTGTTGGAGAGCTGAGCTCTATTATCATATCTAATAAATATAATTTTGGTCTCCGGCTATGCAGTTAAAGGTACAACCACAGGCTAGGAACTGGGGATGAACCTTGAGCTGCCTGTGTTTTACTCAAGGCAGAATAGATGAGCCTAGCCGCATTGATTTTTTGGATAATGATTGTTTGCCTTTATATATATGGCAGCCTATAATTATACAGTTATACCTAAGATACTCTGATACTCTGAATCAAATATTTCGCACATTTGCCATCTTAGATGAATCCGTCCATTTTACTAAAAACAAAAATTGTTGAAGAAGAACTAGTTATCTGAAGTTAATATTTTGTTATTCTTTTCAATCATTCTTGACATCGACAGCATAGAACTTCATCTACAATGACTAGAATTCTGTAATTACAGGGCAAACTCGTGTTCAAACTGCTGTTACCGTATTGGTTAGATACAAACACACTGTGACACTGTGCTTAAGGTTTTAAACCAAACAACAAACAAGTAATATGCATCATATAATAAACTGCAGAACAAGATCGAATTTTTTTCATGAATATAGAGATAGAAACATACAGTAGTTTAATCTAATGACACAGGAATAGGATCACTTGAAGAAAGTGTACAAAAGGGAAAATATAAATATACCAAGAGACCAATAGTTAACTATCAGTTATGTTCCAGTTCCAGAGAACTATTAACATATCAGTAAACATTAAACAATAGCAGCTTGAATATGAAATATGAAAACGTGTACCTTCCTCTGTTACTTCTCCTAATCCTTCAGATTGAGCAGCTACCCTGATTGAAGAAGAAAGATGGTTTGGAACTACAGAGCTTGTAAAGGGGTTCTTATAGAACAGAGTGGTATGGATGTTCTTCGTAATTAAAAGGCAAAGAGAAGAAGAAGGTTTCAGCTGGATGGAAAAATTGCCAATATTATTCAAGGCCATGGAAATTCTACTTTTAGTCTTTTAGATCCTTACAAGTCCCAGAGCTATGTCTTTAACTATTATTAATCAGTTATTTGGGTTGTAAATATTCTAAACCTCAGAATATAAAACAAATTGTGTACCACATAAAGCTTTTGCGCTTTGCTCATGTTGGTCCCCTTATGTTGAGTACACTTCATGCACCTAGAATGTCCTAGAAATGCATATCAAATAAAAATAGTGTAACACTAGAACTTCCCAAGAGTTCACTCATCCTTTTTTTTCTTTTTTTTTTTTTTGTTGGCAAGCGAGGTTGTGGGGACCCCTACCCCTTTTAAATTACGTGTGAAAATTTATATCAACAATTCGCTGTTGACATGTTTCGAACCCACGACCTCTCCACTTTGTGAGAGGGGTGCTACCATTGAGCCACAGGCTCATTCGCAGAAAATGGTTTAGTAACCCTGTTTTTAATGAGATTAGTAACTCAGTGATGCTAGCGGGATTCGAACCCCAGACCTCTGGTATCATCACCCAAAGGTTTTACCAGTTCAGCCCAACTCACACCTAAAAAAATGGTTTGGTAAGCCTGTTTTTAATGAGATCAGTAACTCGGAACTCATCCTAGTTCCTAGTACTAGGAAGGGAAAAATAGAAGCAGATCCTTGAAAACCTGAGCTTCAATATTTGCAATGCCATTAACAAAATCCTAGCAACTATGCAACTATATGTATAAAGGAACACTTAAAGAAGGTTGTGTTTGATAGGCAGCATTTGCCATGGCAAATACTCATAGTGGATATATTTGCCCACTAAAATAGTATTTATCAGTGTTTGATACCTTTTTTATGATGTGGCAAATATTTTCAACTTTTGCCCAGTATGGAAGATTTGCCCACTATATACTAGATAAAAAGTTTCACCTATTAGGTGGATTTTGTTTGCCACCAAGTTTTGTCCAGTATTGTGGCAAAAAAAAATATAAGGGCTTTGGACTTTGTGTAGTTCAATTAAGAAGGATTTGGGCTTAGGCCTATATTATTTTTTGTTATAAAAATAAGAATGCTTTGGGCTTAGACATTTGTTAGGGTTTAATAAGCAAGACTAGGGTTAATGAAGTATATATATCTAACTTAATGTGTAGTGATAGAAACCTTACTTTTCTTCATTTTGTTCTGCTATTAGATGATTACTACTCATTACTAATGATGGAGTATACTATCTTGTGCATGATTACGACAATGATTTCATTGAATGAGTTAATTTCTTAGCTATGTGGATTATAAGTTGGATGGATTTTTTTGTTTGGTTTTATTTCTGTTAACTTTTGATTTTTTTGATTATTTAGTTTGGCTTAAGGTACTCATTATATAATAAAAAATTATTTTGGTTGAATTGTTTAGTATATTGTTTTAGGCCATATATGTGTATTTTGTATTGGGCCATTGATATGCCCATGGTTTTGGGCTATATATATGGGCAATAGTTTTGATCCACGACAAATATTGATGTTTATTATGGCAAATATTGTGAATCAAACAACACCAAATAGTAATAAAATGAGGCAAATAGCCTACTATGTTATCAAACAACGGCAAATTTAAAACACCCACTATCAATTTGTCATTATCCACTATAATTTGCCATGATAAATTTGTCATGGCAAATCAAAATTTATTTTGTCATTGCCCACTATCCTATAAAACACAGCCTACAAGATACTCCCTCCGTCCCAAATTATTATTAGTATCTAACATCATTTATTGTTGTCTACTAACTATACTATCAAATTTACCTCTATTTAATACTAATTACTCTAATTCCAAAGTAAGAGCATTCTCAATAGTAAAAGGGTTTTAAGGGGTGCCACATAGCAGAGAGGAGAAAGGTTTTAGCAAAAAAATAATGTTAAAAGTGATTTGTACTTTTAGAGTTACCAATAGTTGGTTTTAAAATAAGTGTTAAAACTTAAGGTTTCACCTTTCCTAAAAAACATAGTGTACATTGTGATGAAATCTAATTTTTAATTAATAAAATGATCTTATGTGACACTTTTAACTCCTTGACAAATTTGACAAGGAGATAAAAGTGTTTTGCTTGAAAAATTTGTTAAACCCCACTATTGGCAGAGCATTACTTTGAAGGAACATATTTCCATCAAAGGATTGATGGAACCTTCTCAAGTATTTTACATGTGTCCATGCATTAAATGCATTAAATAATTTTTTTGGGGAGAAAGAAAAACACACATTAAATGAGTTGATTTTCAACTATTTGTATTTACTCCCTCCGTCCCTCTTTTATAGACATCTTTCCATATTTATAGACATTAAATGGTTGTGATTGATTTAACAACATTTTTCCATATTTATAGACATTTTTATGGCAAAATTCTTGGCTCTATGAATTGGACATTCAAAATTTAAAATTTTCCAAAATATGTCTAGCCAAAATGGAATTGTTTGACATTCCCAATTAAATTCTGTGATTGATTTAAAAAAATTTCATTTGGAGCCCAAATATGATTGCTTAATTATATGCTGCCCATAATGTATTAAATGATTTAAATTTTTTCATTTGGAGCCAAAACATATTTGCCTAATTATATGCTGCCTATAATGGATTAAGTTTTGAACATTTGATTTGGAGCCAAAAGAAAATTCCGTTAAAAAAATTCTCTTAAAAATTTAACAACTTGGAAACATTCCATTTGGAGCCATTTCCTAATCCCGCCAGATCTTGTGTAGTTGTGTTGATAGTTGTGAAATTTTCTTTAAATATAGCCAATGATATTAAATGTACACAACAAATAAAAAAGGTATTTTTGGAAATAATATTATAATTAAATACAAATAAATCATTTTCCACCACTTTCTTAATATGTGTGGAAAACACCAATAAGCCTATAAAAGCGGGATGGAGGGAGTAGTAATTAAATCCCTAAACAAATTTTGTAAACCCAACATTATTTTTAATAAAAAAAAAATTAGAGTATAAGATTTATGTCTCATATTTAATTTTTATAAAACCTACATGTATGGGGTGTTATTAACCCTAGTGGGACATGAACAAGTTTTTGCTAATAATTTTAGAGACACCACCCACATAAACAAGTTCTTTATTTTTTTTTTTTAAAAATGAATAAAAACTTATCTTAGTTCTCATTTAATGTTCAACAAAAAAAAAAAAAATTATTTAATGTATGTTTAAGAATTTATTTATTAAATGAAAACCGACTCATTAAATGTGTTGTTTCTCCCAAAGAATTCATTTAATATATGGACATATGTAAAGCACAAGAGAAGGTTCCATCAATTCTTTGATGGAGGTAGGTTCCTTTAAAATATTTTTCCTATTGGCAAGAGTTTTTTACTAAAAGTTGTTAAAAGTGATTTAAAACCTACTATTGGAAATGCTCTAAGGGTAGTATAGGTAAAAGAACAATTTAACTTAATTAGTATGTGTTCAAATATGAAAAAAAAACATATATTTTCGAACAACCAAAAAAGGAATAAAGTACTTATAATTTGGGACGGAGGGAGTAGAAAACTATTGAGAGTATAATGCTTGTTTCAGATTACAGACACCCATATACTGTTGTTTTGCCTTCTCCACTTTGAGAAAAAAAAATCCAATGGGTTATTGCCCCACTATGGCTTGGCCCAAGCCAAATTTACGAAAAACTGAATCTGAATTGAAGAATACCAATTACTCCACTAGAGATCAGAGATTGAACATAAGTTACCAGAGATCTATTCATAAGTTACCAGAGATCGAACATTAATTAGGAAGATGGAGAAGAGTAGGTGATGATATGATGGTAGCAGCAGCGGTGGTTAAGTTATGGGGTGGGATGAGTGGCGGCGGAAGGGATGAATGGTGGCGGAGGAAGGGATGATTCCCACTTTTTCTTAGTAGGTTCTTGATACCAAGTAAAGAAGCGAAATAATATTATCATAATGCATGGTTATAGATAAAGAGGCAAGATTGCCTATATATAAAGACCTACTAATAAACCCTAATCATAAAACCCTAATACGAGAATTACCAA
The DNA here is from genome assembly GCA_023053565.1 of Aquilegia eximia. Lineage (NCBI taxonomy): Eukaryota > Viridiplantae > Streptophyta > Magnoliopsida > Ranunculales > Ranunculaceae > Aquilegia > Aquilegia eximia. Next base: position 26,051,877 of record JALIGU010000001.1, read on the forward strand.
ACCACCCTTATACTCTTAATAGAATAATATTATCATAATGCATCGTTACAAATAAAGAGACAAGATTGCCTATATATAAATACCTACTAAATCCTAATCATAAAACCCTAATATAGGAATTACCAAACCACCCTTATACTCTCAATACTCCCCCTCAAGCCGAAATATACAGACTCTGTATATTTCAGGCTTGCAAATACATATATCTTAAGAATAACAAATTCAACACTCCCACAAATCTCAATCTCCAAACTTCAGCATCATCTTCAAATGAGCACCCAATAATGACAAAAGAGGCTCCGAAACAACATCAACAAAAAAATCGGTTATGGCAAGACCGAAACCCGAAAAAAAACCCACTATGGGCAAAACAAATAAGTAGTTGTGTAGGGAACAAAAAAAAAACCAATAGTATCTTAACTATGGCATAAGAAAATTGTTTTTTGAGAAACAAAAGCAAACTATTGGGGAAACGATGATGAACAACTTAACCAACAAGAATATTGTTGAAACAAACAAATTTTAATAAATGAAAAAGAAATTGTGATTTGAACAAAGAGAACGAGATTTAAATATCCAAATTATATCATCAATAATCAACATTGAATAACAACGGAAGGAGTATGAAGACAAGAGTGAAATTTGAAATATTAAAGAGCAAGGAATTTATAACCAATCAAAATAATCAACGAAATCTGATGGAAGCAGAAAAAACCCGATATGAACAGTGACACGGTTCTATAAATATATCAACATCCAACCGTTGGATTATCATGAAAATTTTGCATCGTGTTCACCATAATGATCTTGACAATCTGTAAATATTTCAAGACGATCGGAAAACATAAAGGGTTTCATCCGATCAATAAAACAAAACTGCGCAGAAATTTTACAACTTTTGAGAGATCATTTTTTTTCTTAAACCCAAGATCTAACCTAGTAGCTGTGATACCACGTAGAGAAGCGGAATAATATTATCATAATGCATTGTTACAGATAAAGAGGCAAGATTGCCTATATATAAAAACCTACTAAACCCTAATCATAAAACCCTAATATAAGAATTACCAAACCACCCTTATACTCTCAATAAAAACAGTACCAATATATGAGTTCAATCTTCTGCTAATTTCATTACTAAAAATTTAAGGGAAAATCAACATCTAGCTATTTCAAATGTGACCTTTAGAATGTACAAGTTTTGATCTTTTGACCCACCTAGACACATGAAACATTAAGTCTCAATGAGAATTACATGATGAACACAGTAAAACTAGCATAATATATGGCCACACAGGTGATAATAATCTATAACAACGCACTATATTAATCTAAATGTCAAGATATAAGCTTTGCCATAATTTCATTTTGATTTTGTAACCACAACTGTTGTTCCCATATGAAATGGGGCTGACTCAAGGTTCCTTGAGAGGATGATTGGACCCCGTGAATCGGCAAATTGAAAAGGTCGCTTTCTCTTGTTGCATTAGGATTCTCTGCACTGAAAGTCGGAGTTGCCTGAAATGTTGGCATGGTTGAAATGGAGTTAGCAGCAGGAGAAGGAACTATAGCTAACTCATTTCCAAGAGTTAGGAATGGGTTGTTGTAGTTGGATTCATTGTTAGATGCCGTCAAAGCCTGATCGTATAAACTATTTAGAAAGGCAGAATCGAATGTAGTGGAAGTCTGCGTGGAAGATATGTTGCTGGCAGTCTCAGCGAGCACACGTTCCCATTCATCTCTGCTTCCATCATCATGTCCTGATACCGAAGGTTGATTTGCTTCATTTTGTGATTGGGCCGTCTGAACTGGATTATCGAGAAGTCTTAAATCAATAGCCGAACTTGCACTTCTATCTATTGACCTGGCTGGACTTGTTCCTGCTGTATGTAAACTTAACAAGTCATCCATTGTGGATTGTTTCCCTGATAATGCTGGACTTGTTCCTGCTGTATCCATACTTTGAAAATCTTCTATTGAAGATGAACTAGTTTGTAATTGCCCTGATTTTCGCCCTCTGTCCACTGGAAAAGATGAGCTAGTTCCTGGTTCTGTCACACTTATCAAATCTTCCAGCGATGTACCTCTTTGCCTACCAACGCCTTCTGAGGGAACACAACCATTCGGAAGTGGCAGTGTGGGGAGTTGCTTTTGAGAGGACGTCTGTGGTTTTTCTGGGAATGAAGATTTGTCTTTGAGATATTCTTGTAATGTGTCTATAAGATCTTCAGAAATTGTCTGCACGCTTGGATACTCCGAATGTCTGCCAACACCAACATCCTTGCACACTGTATAAAATTGATTAAGCTCTTCGAATTGTTTCGATGACTTGATGCACGCCTGATAGGCATCTATGCAGGATTGATACTGTAAATGAAAGAAGCTGTCAAGAAGCAGCGTTAAACCATCTGATATATCACGGTACAGATCAAAGGTCTCCCTTACAATGGCATACAGGGATACTTGTACCAATCGATTGGTTTTAGCAGCACCGGTAGGACGAGTACCAATTGCCCTGTCGAGTAATTTTTGCCAATGAGTTATCTTATCGATCAGCACTGCTGGCTTCATGTCACGAACATGCTCATTGAACCTTTTCTTGGGTGGCTGGTAATGATTCTGGTCTCTGTCTTTCATAATCATTCGACGCTGGAGCTTACCAGTGAGAAAGCATTCAAGACGTTCGTTTAAATACAATGCAACAGTTCGAACAAATGCGGTGTAATCCCAAGGACTTGAATTGTAATCATCCCGAAAATTAGAAAGATTTAAAATCTTTTTACCGCGCTTCATAGTCATAAGAATCTCTCTAGGGAAATATGGATCACCATCTTGAAGTACGCGTAAAACAATCATTAAAGATTTGAGAGCAACAATCCAATTATGTGTACGACCAATGCGCTTAGCTAATACTTGCGCGCACGATGCAGCATAACCCTTGTTCAACGACGTGAGCAGAAGAATCTCATTAATATGTCGATCTTCAGCTGGAACTTCTTCATGGGTTGTAGCTTTTAGAATCACTGCTTCAAGTTTTGATGGCGCAAGGGTAATGCTGGTTGAATCTTTCAGCAGTTCAATTGCCTTTCTGAGTTTGCTTGGCATGATTGATTGATTGATTGAAGAACAATCAACCAACACCCTTCTTAGCTGTGTTTGTTCTAATCCAATCAAGAAATCATACCATAAAACATGAAAATTCAATTGTCACTTTCTTCAGATAGAACAACAAAGATACAAAGAAGGAGAACTCTTGAAAGACATTTGTTTTAACTGCATGAAAATATATGCTTGAGAGAGAATGTCGCAGAAAAAAATGTTGTGCTGGTTTGTGCATATATGTTTTGTTTTGACCAAGTCAGATGTTGTTCTTGTTAGTTGGGTTGTTTGTTTGTTGTGATTTCAGTTTTTATTGGCAGAACTAAATAAGTGATTACCGCGTAAAATGCAAGATGATATCGTGTACTAATTACAACCATTTGATCTGTAAGTCCACTTGTGTCTTCTGGATTCAGCATTTGATTCAGAGGATCTTCTACTACTTCTACGTGCTACCCATTACTTGATTCTACCACCTGGCCTAATTTTTAACACGGTTTTGTTGATTATGTATATTGTTTTATTCAAACCGTTCCACACGTTCAGCAGGAAAAAAAAAAAGCTGTGTCAACACTCCCTATTAGGCTATTAGGCAAACACTTAACCTACTTTGGCTCAGATGTGATGAAATATCATATTGGTTGCTCAAGATCAGCTCATCCATGAAACATCCAGAATTCCAGATGCTATGAAACATAACAAAGGCCCAGAGGAGGTTAATTCTTCGAAAGCCTATTATAAGAAATTTTATGGTAAAAAATATCTGAAAGAACACTATATATTTTTTGCAATTTTATAAAACTTTCCCAACCATACTTTTATAATAAGATTTCTGTGAAACCTTGGTCTTTTACTCGCTACAAAGTACAAACAGATTGTTATGGACTTTTGGTGCAAGTGTAGTGGTTGGAAAGTGCAAGAAAGAAGAATCCTTGCAGACTGGACAAAATATTAGTTAAAACAAGATTGCCTCGTCTCTAACATTATCAGTGTTGGGTTTTTTGTGGAAAAGAGGACGGAGGGAAGTTTTTCTTTCAAGAACGTACGTACGTAGTTAGGGCGTACGTACGTCTTGTATCACAGATAACTTTCAGGAGATAGAACGTACGTATGTAGTTAAGGCGTACGTACGTCCTCTTTGTGTTTACTGCATATGGGCCTGTTTAAGCCCAATTCGGTTTCTATTGTAAGACTATGTTATAAAGCCAATTAGAAGAATAGAAAAACCTAATCTTGATGTGAGAGAGATTGTGAGAAGCCATTAGAGAGTTTGAAATAACTTTTGCGAGGAAGAACAGTTTGGTTTCTTCGTGAGGGCTTCTATAATCGTCTCCATCCAAGTGTGAGAGAGAGTTTGTATCCTCAATTTGTGATTGTCTCTTTGAGAGATTTGATGAGGATTTAAGAAGGGAGGAACCTAGGGTTTCTCCATTTGTTTGAGAGCTTTGTACTATCTTCTCCAATAGTAAAAGTTCTATTTGTTTGTCCGTAGACATAGACAATATTAGCCGAACCACGTAAATCTTGTGTTTTGTGTGGGTTTGTTTGATAGTAGTAGGAGTTTCATCTTCTCTATTTTGTTTTGTTTAATTCAACCACTATTTCAATCTTGGTTATTGGTGCAAGAGTTTCCACTGCGCACAACAATCAGTATACTCCATAAGACTAAAAACATTTAAGCACTCTATTTTACTCTAGCTAGGTAGTTGTGGACAGCGGCAAAGATAATCTAGATAAAAAGTATAAACACAACTATTGAAAGTCAAGTAAAAGTTTGGACTAAGAAATATATCATATGCATACATTTGGTTACACAAAATACTCCAATCTAGATACTAATACTAATACTAATTCAGACGCAAAGATACAAATACCTAAGCTATAAGAAAGATAAGTTAGCAGCCTTTATCTTTTCGATTACTCCTTGAGTCCTTCTAGATGATGTGCTTCTTTAGTACTCAGTGGTGAACTTGCAATCCCCATACTCTGCAAAATGAAGTTGTTTAGGAAATCATTAAAGATAGTTCTTAGGCATGCCAATTTAAAAAAAAAAAGGATGAATTTAAATTATTCATCTAGAATATTTGGTTGGAAATACATACTCATTAAACGAAGTTATAATTTATATTTCGGTAGATGTGAATTTTAGACAATACGAGAATACAATATATTACCTTCCATTTAAACTATACATGTGTAAATCTAATGAGCGATATGTTCATGCACGGAGCCTTTACATGATATCCTCATGTAAGGAATGCTAATAATCCTCTTCCTATATTCCTACAATCCAACCCTCCAAAAATTAGTCATCCTAAATCCCTATATCCCAAAATCTAATGAACGATATGTTCATGCAAGGAGCCTTTACATGATATCCTCATGTAAGGAATGCTAATAATCCTCTTCCTATATTCCTACAATCCAACCCTCCAAAAATTAGTCATCCTAAATCCCTATATCCCAAGGTATATGGAAGGACTGCAAAAACAGGATATCTTCACCTATAACTCAAAGGCAAATATTTAGAACAGACAGTACAGTGATAGTGCTAAACCTATTTCCTGAATTAGTGAGTTGCTAGGTAGCACGGACTCGGACACTGACACGAACTCGGACTCGAACACAGACACAGCAACACTTGTTTATCCCAAAAATTAGGACACAGACACGGCTTAGGACGCAACAATTAAATATATATAAATAAATATGGTATATCAATAATATATTAGAAATCATGTCATGTATCATACATTCATAGTTCATAAGACATGAAAGAGGAACGGTTGGAAAGATATTACAATTCGTCTTAAATTAGGACTTGGGAACAGATTTGTGTCCAAAACAATGTCCAAGAAGTGTCCAGAACAGTGTCCAAGCCGTGTCCATGAAGTGTCCAGATTGAACGGCACATGGGACACGCATGTGCCGTGTCGGACACGTGTCCAAGCCGTGTCCGAAGGAGTGTCGGTGTCCGAGCAGTGTCTGACACTGACACAGTGAATTTGTAGAAGTGTCCGTGCTTCCTAGGTGAGTTGTTTCTCTCACTCGGCTAACAAAAATCCCCAACGTAAGTTAGAGAAGTTATGTCCTAACAATCCCATTATATGACCAAATTCTCATCTTGGGAATCAACCAATGAAATTCACATGATGGAGTTCCAAGCCAAAACACCCCACTATTGAGAAACATAATTTGTGTTGGAACCTCTCAAGGACATAACTTTTGTCCTAGGACTCCCAAAATGTATATTTGGAAGTTAGTTATAAAGACAACAAAGGTGAGATTATTAAAATTAATGCTTTATCAAATTCTTCTCATTTTCTTTGTGAAAAGGCACATCAGATCAACTTAATTTAGACGAAAAAATACATATATGTTGTACACATATATAGAATCTTCTGTTTATTCTCATTACTTTGTTTATTCTCATTACTTTGGGCGTATAGCTTTTAACCAAGAACTCCAATCCTTCATTAAGCCAAACACAAAGAAATTCACATCTTAACAGCTTCATATTGATGTTATTACTACGCTGAAATGAATACAACAATCAGAATGAATGCATAATGATTTACAAATGTGAAAGACTAAAGTTTGTATGATTTCCAAGATTTTAACTAGCTAAAATGTATGTTGCGCCTTAACAATCAAGAAAGCAAAAAGAAAAGAATGAATGTGGAGAGCAACAAAATTAAAACTTAAGGAATATTTTTCCCTAAGTTGGGTTTCCTATAAACTTATGTCATTAGGCAAAATGAACTTTATGACTCATTCCTCGAAGCATGCTTCCAATGTCATAGAGTGAGGTTTGTGACAAGAACTATGTCTCTCTGCAAACCTTTACATTGTACTAAGCACATGCACACCACACCATTGTAATAATAACATTCAGTTCATAATGCAAAACAACTACACCTAACCACATTGCCAACTTGTATACAAATCATTCATGTGACTATGTGAATATGCACGTGTATCAAGCAGGTAGTTAGGGTGTTATATATGAATAGTAAGTAGGTGCAGGTGATAGAATATGAAGTAATGGGTTAGGTTCGGCCCATGATACATGTGCCAATATATGATTGGATGTTGATTGAGCTTTCATCCGAACAAATAAACAAAAAAACATTAACATGTATCATAGGCCCACCAACCCATCACTTCAGATTCTATCATCTATCACCTGCACACACCCATTTTTCTTATATAACCCTAACTACTAGTTGCACATTCACACGCGTTCATCTGATGAGTTTCTGGTTTCTAAGGTTAGTACTCCATGCCTTAAAGGCAAAAAAATAATGAACGAAAGAAGACAGATGGTACAGTAGTAGTACTTACTGGGAGCTTGAGTGACGACATAAGCGGCCCCACCAAAATAACAACTCCCCATCGCACGGCTATTCTTCTGATAAAAACTATTGAATGCAAACGAAGCATGTGCCTCAACTGTATTAGGATCATAACACGTGGCACCTGGTTGAATCATACGGCAATCAGCACCTCCTTCTCCACAAGCATAATCCAATGCATCTTGCAACTTCTCTTTCCCAGTCTTCTCATTTGCCACACAATAAGTACCCCCTGAAGAACTTGTGGACACCGATCCATCACTACCACTACCTTTGACTGGACTTTTCTCAGTTTTACCCTTGTTGACCGGTATTGACTTCCACTTTTTCAGCTGTTCAACTGTAAAGGGTATCTCATAAACTTTCTCTTCATCAGGGTAAAACAGTCCATAATTTCTCTCAGAAGTAGGACCAGGTTTTTTGTTCTCATTAAACAAAGCAAATAAATAAACCTCGAGATCTGCATTAGGTCTAAGAGGTGTTCCACCACCATTCAACACTCTACGAACTAAGTTGCCGTTATAAGCAGCAGCATTCTCTTCACCTGAACCCGTTTCACCACCATCACCTTTAGAAGGCCAACCAGTTTCCGTTACAACCATTTTCAAATCATCAAACTTCAAACTTGACATAGCAGCATAAACAGCATCTAATTGGGCCTCCAATAAACTAAAATATCTAAGCCCATTACCCGAATCTACTACACCAGGATTTGTTCTAAATAAAGCATAATCTAAAGAGATGACATCAGAATTAGCTTCATAAGCAAAAAATGGGTAAGCATTCACCATAAGATAAGAACCAGTTTGTCTAAGAAAACTTAACATGGGTTTTATAACGGGTTCAATTAAATCCGGTTTAAATGACCCAGATGAAGATGGGTAAGAAGATTGAAGAGCAGAAAGAGCAATTGGTGAAGAAACTTTAATAGTAGAATGAAGATTTAAGTTGATAAGAGCAGAATGAATGTTCTGCATTGCAGGAACAAGAAACAGAGTTGTATTGTTTGGATCAACAAAAACTTCATTTCCAACTGCAATAGCTTGAATTTGAGTTGATGGGTAGTAAGAAAGAATGTTTTTTTGAACCCATTTGAAAGCAAATGACTTTCTTTTTGAAACAGAGTTAAGTAACTCATTTGGTAAAGCTACTGTAACTTTAATATTTGAACCAGAAAGAGCTTTTAGAACAGCTTGGTCTGTGTCATAAAGCTTGACTTGATCAATTCCTTGTGACTTTAAGAGTTGAACTACTTTCACTGCTGATGGTAAGTTGTTTGCAATTCTTCCATAGTTTACTCCGATTTGTCCAGCATCTGCTGTAAATGTAGCAAACAAAAATTAATAAAGATTAAAACTTTCATTTAACCACAAACACAACAAAAATGTAACAATTACCTGTAAAGAGAAAGAAGAATGAGAGTAAGTAAGAAATGGTGGTTAAACGATACTCCATACTCTGAATCTGAGAGAAACAGAGGATAAGAGAGATGAGAGTGTAGTGTGAAGAAAGAAGAATGTTTTTATGATACAGAGTATGATGTTTTTTCACTAAAATAGAGAAGAAGAAGAAAGAAGAGTAAAGAGTGGGGAGTGGGGTTACCTGTGGAGACAGGAGGAGGGAAGAGAGAGAAGGAATCTAATGAAGAGGGCGAGAGGATCAAGGTAGAAAGGTGGGACCCATATATCAGTCCACGACAGGAACAACTTCTGACTACTCCACTTCTTTTCTCCCCCGCTATAAGCCAATTTTAAGGAGCCCACCAACTCTCTTCTGACAGTTTTAATTACTGATGATGAAATCAGATATCTGCCGTTGGATTTAGATTTTTATTTTCTTTGAGTAGTGTACACGTGGTTATTTAACTCATGGTCAATAGTAAGAAACCGCGTAGTGTTGTTGTGTTCATGATATTTTAGCAGTGTTCAGCTTTTTGCTTACTAAAAATTTGAGCTTGGCAAAATACAGCTGTTTTTGTTTGTATAGTTTGGACTTTGAGAGGGAGAGGTGGTGACTGGTGAGTAGAGGAGAGAGAGAGAGAAAGAGAGTACTTGACATAGGCTTTTATTTTTTATTTTTGGCATAAGTGCTATTTATTTCATAAAAATAAAAGTACAACAAAACCAACTCATGGTCAGGATTTACAAATTAAGTATTTACAGTTTGCACCATCATGGTTTAAAGTATGGGTGGGCACGGTTCGGTTTGCTTTGGTTTTGACCAAAGTCAAAGCCGAACAGCAGAGTAGGTGTTTTGAACATAGGTGAAAAAATCGTTTAGGGGCGGATATCCGATCTGCCAAAAATCGGATTATTCCGCGGATATCCGACCTCCCGTGTCAGATTTTTGAGGTTTTGCAAATTCAAAAAAATCGGAATTTTTCGCGGATATTCGCGAAAAATTCGGCAAATTGGGAGGTTTTCTGCACTTTCCGTGTTTTTTTTTTCTGATTTCGATATATAAACTTATAATTAAAAGAAAAACATACATTACAAATTAAACACACGACAAATCATACAAGGAAGCTAAGACGGAACTATTACACAAGATAGTTTTACTCATAGGTGAAAAAATCGTAAATATCGGGCGGATATTCATAGAACTTTTATATGTTTACAATACAAGAACTAAACACAAACAACCTCATTACAACTCAACCCATAGTTTTATTTTAATAATCAAAATAAAAGACATGCTAACCCCAGAATGATAGACGCCCCTTGTCAAACCGATGAGCTTCGAGTCGCATACGTGTGGGGACGAACTCAGTACAGTAATATTCCCATGACATTGTTTGCTCGTACGACCTGAATTGGTCAATATGCATATCATATGCATCTTGATCCATACAATACGGAGCAAATGATTCAAAGATAGGAAATCTCGAGTATTGTTGAACCGGCATTAATGTATCGGCTGACTGCACGTCGGACCCACTTGTCATTGGGGCCAACCAACTCCCTATATTAGGAAACCAAGAACCACTGTCATCTGGTTGGGTTTGGTAGGATGGTACACTGGTTTGCCAAAAGTGAGAGAGAACTTCACTTTGGCATGGGCGTGCTTTTTTTTCGTTTCTTTCTGATATATTGCTCTTGGAGGGCCATCAAGTTCGTCGCGAAAGTTTCCAAACGTCTAGTGCCTTTTGGAACTTTTTTTGATAATCTCATCGAAAATTCTAGTTCGGGGGGATTAAAAATAAATGTGTTAATTTTATAATCGAAAATTTCATAAATTTCGATAAATATCGGTTTTTGCCGAATTATGCCGCGAATATCCGATAAATACCGACCGGCATGGGGTGTTTTAAAATCCGTTTATATGCCGTATGCCGTACCGTGCCGATCTCCAAAAAAAAGGAAAATATCGCGAATATCCGGTCGGCAAGAACGATTTTTTCACCTATGGTTTTGAAAATTCTAAAACAGAAATCGAACATGTTAATTTTTAAAACCAAACCCAACCATTAGAAAATAACAAAAAATCAAAGTCCAAACAAAATATTTAATAGTTTGGTTAACCCAAAAAAACCGAACCGAACAGATAAAATAGTTATGAAATGGAAATACACATATCTGAAATGAAAATTTTTGTACATAGTTTAACTGAAAATCGAAATACACAGTACAATACATAACTTTCAGAGTTCAGACTACACAATTATCAACTATTCGACTTAATAACTTGGAGTGCAGACCACGTCACTACAATACATAACAACCTGGAAAAGGAAATTGTTGATGTTGTTTGAAGAAGAAGAACCGAAGAAGAAGATGATGTTGATTAGATGTTTAATAATTTAAATTGTTGAATGTTGATGTTGTAGATATTGTTGTCAATTTGTCATGTTGATTGGAGAAGAACCAGCAACGCAATTGAAGAAGAAGTAGAACAAATGTGCGATTTAGAACCTTAACTCAGTAACTCCCTATGAGATATTCATTGATTGAGTATTGTGGGCTGGACCCTAAGAAGAACATGTTATATCACTATATGATATATAATTGTGGGCTGGACCCTAACTCAGTATATGACATTATCACTATATGAGTATATGATGTTTAAATGTATTCGGTTCGGTTATATGTGTCATGGATTTTTGCAAACAGAAACCGAACATGTTAAAAAGTGTTTTGCTATAATTCAAACATCAACCGAACACATAAACACGTAAACATCTACATATGTGTTCGGTTCGGTTATATTCGGTTCGGTTTTTTGGTTTATGTGTTGATCTGCCCAACCCTAGTTTAAAGAAAAGAAGTGGTAGCCTGAAAGGCCTTTCACATAGATAGGTGAAAAGTCAATAATATCATGCCACGTGTTCTAGTTTTGGTTCGTTATCTATCTCGCGCCTCAGCCAGTATGTTCTTCAACCAGCATTTGGATCATGCCAAGGCAATAGGAAACTGTATCTTTCGGGTTTTTTTTAGATAAATAAAAATTAAATTAATAATAATAATAAAATAAAAATAGAAAATCAATCGAGGGTTTTGGGGTTTTTCGTCTTCCTTTTCCTCTATCCTCTCTCTTTGTTAAACAAAAAAAATCCTTGTATGGAACACGAATCTTTTAATGAAAATCAACAGAAAATGGTATATTAATCTCTTTTTCCTTCTTAATCTTCTATTTTACAATTTTTTTTTCTTTTTGTGTGTTTTCATTGATTTTATTATCTTTGATGTGCAATTTCTATTATTGACTTTGTTTAGTATTATGAGATTAGTGTCCAATTTCATATATATGTTGTTTAGTAATTATTTAACACCTCTATAGGATATGGAAGATGAAAAACAATTTTCAGAAACTTCAAATGAAGAAATGGAGACAAACATTGTGAATTGTCAATTGGCACTAACGTCAAAAATGGTTCAGTTAGAGTGGGTAAAGAACTAAAGCCAGTTATGGGGATGTCTTTTCCAACTTATGAAGAAGCTAAGAACTTCTATAACTGTCATGCTATGCAAAAAGGATTCAGTACTAGAATCAAGTCATCTTATATCAATCCGAAGACAAAAGATAATCAATATGTTTGGTTTTCGTGTTCTAAAGAAGGATTTAAGGATGAAAAATCAGAAGTTATCTACAAAAGGCCAAATTCAAGAGTTGGTTGCAATGCACACATGAAGGTAAAATTGGCGAAGTCCAATACATGGGAAGTTGTTAGTTTGGAGTTAGACCACAATCATGGATGTAGCCCATCAAAAGCGTATCGGTTTAGATCGCACAAGCACATGGAGAGTGGTAGCAAGAAACGACTAGAGTTAAATTGTGATGCTAGAATACGATTAAATAAATCGTTTCATAGTATTGTTGTTAATGTCGGGGGAATAATAATGTTCCTTTTGGATCTAAGGAAGCTAGGAATTATGTTGATAAATTCAAAAGGTTTTGAAGCTCAAAGAAGGAGATGCAGAAGTAATGCACAAGTATTTTACATGGATGCAACAAAAAAATTCAAATTTTTTTTATGTTGTGGACTTTGATAATGAAGGACGTCAAAGGAATGTATTTTGGCCTGATGGGAGGTCTAGAGCTACTTATGGTTATTTTGGGGACGTAATAACCTTTGATACAACATACTTAACAAATCGGTATGACCTGAAATTTGCTCCATTCGTTAGAGTAAATCATCATGGGCAATCTGTTTTGTTTGGTTGTGGGTTACTAGCGGATGAAACATCCAAATCATTTGAGTGGCTCTTTAAGGCTTGGTTAAATGCATTGTCTGAATATTCACCTAATGTTATAATCACTTATCAAAACAAGGCAATGGAAAAGGCTATAAAGAGGGTGTTTCCGAATTCTCACCATCGATGGTGCTTGTGGCATATCATGAATAAGATTGCAGATAAGTTGGGAAGTTATAAAGAATATAAATCAATTAAAAAGGCCATGAAGAATGTTGTTTATGAATCATTGAGAATCGACGAATTTGAGGAATCATGGAAAACAATGATTGAAGGTTACACGCTTCAAGAAAATAAATGGCTTACTAAATTATACGACTCAAGGTATAAATGTATTTTTTTTTTTTTTTTTTGTAGGAATGTCTACTATTCAACGTAGTGAAAGCATGAACGCTTTTTTTGATGGCTATGTTCATTCAAGGACTTGTTTGAAGGAGTTTGATGATCAATATGAATTAGCCTTGAAGGATAAGTTTGAAAAAGAAACCCAGGCAGATTTTGTTACATTTAATATTGCTCCTCACTTGAAGACAAGTTGCATTTTTGAAAGACAAATTGCTAAAGTCTACACAAAAAACATGTTTGAGAAGTTTCAAGCAGAAGTTTATGCAATGGTTGCATGTTCAAGATCAGAAGTGGGAGTTGTTGGAGAAATTAAAACTTATGCGATCAAAGAGCGAGTTATTGATAAAAGGGGAATTTTGCATTCTTAGGTTTATGATTTTATTTTCAATGAGGCTAAAACTGAAGTTTCTTGCATTTGTCGTTTGTTTGAATACAAAGAAATTTTGTGTAGGCATACATTATATGTGCTTAATGAGTTTGTAGATGAGATCCCATGTCAATACATACTTCCAAGATGGAGAAAGGATTTCAAGCGTATATATGTTGGAAGTCGTGGCTATCATAATGTTATAGTTGATAACCCAGTTCAACGTTATGATATCTTATTTCCTCATGCACTTCAAATTCTCGAAGAAAGGGTATTATCAGAATCCAAGTTCAAGCTTGCTTTAGATGGATTTTGTGATTTGTCGAAAAAAATGTTTACTACAGTTACTGAATCTTGTGAAAATAATGACCAAACTTCTCACATTGAATCAAATGAGCTGCCTGAAACTGTGCCTTCAAATAGTGTGAAGTTATTGAATCCACTTCAAGCAAAACGAGTTGGACGCCAAAAATGTAGTAGAATAAAGCCACCATCAGAAGTCAGTTTAAACAAGAAGATTAAAAAAATAACTGCGTTTGTTTCTTCTTCTCATTATTACAATTTTAAGTTGAAGTTTGTTGTCTATATTAATATTTTCTCAAAATTTATCGTACGATAGACGCGTTTTGTGATCCCATTGATGATATCAACAATAATAGAGAAGTAAACACATTGAGTACCTCTGTTAGGTGTCAAGAAAGCATAAACACTAAGGTTTGATTTATTCTTTTTACCAAAGCTTTTTCTTGATATTTCTAACTGTTCGAACTGTATCACACTAATTCGAGACAATTTTAGGATGATACTTTTGCTAGTTCTACAAATAGATTTTTTACTAATTTACTTGGATCACAAAGCGCGTTTACTGTACGATAAATTTTTCTTTCTGGTGGTACAGTTTTTTTTTCTTTCTTATATGTGATTAAACTAGTCTTACTTATTTGAGTTCAATATAGGATAATATGTTTGGTAGATCTCCAAATGGGTACTTTACTAAAGATCACCAGGCCCACATGAGGTATAATATTGTTTTCTTCGCATAGTAGAATATTTTTAATTTTTATTATTTACATCATGATCTAAATTAATTTAAACAATATAGGATGTTGCTTTCATTAGTCAGTTAATTGGATCACAATGTTCATTTAATGCAATCAAGGGCGGTGAACAAATAATTTCAACTTTGGTTCCACAAGTGTCCCACAAAACATTTAGTGCGGAAAGGATGAAATAACATTTTTTTTTTGGTCGATAAAACAAAATTCATTATTGGAAAAAGAATACAGCTCCTATTGATTTACATCATGGATTGTCCGTACTAATTTAAAAGAATATAAACTACAATAAAATCACCCCTCTACAATAAGATGACCAGTCCATATATTAGGTGTTAGCCTACACCAGTGACTGCAAAAGGCCAATTGATGAAGATTTCTTGGAACATATGACCCTTTGACTCTAAATTCCCCTGTGACCAGTAAAATATAGTGCCCATGACTGCGATGCATGCTCTATCCGCCTTTGGTACTTTATCCCTGAAGATGGCTTCTTTTCTGGTCTTCCAAGTTACCCACATCACTGCGTAAGGATGAAATAACATTAGTGAGGATTAAAATTTATAACCAGTATGTATCATATGCTCTCAAGTATTGTTGCTCTAGTTTTAATGATAAGTGTATTTAGTGACTTAATTGACTTTTTTTATATATATTTTGCAGATTTGAACGAGAACGAAGTACAAGGAACAAGAAAGTTTTTTTTTTTTTTTTTTTAGAACTATTAACAAGCGGCGAAACATTTTAAACGACTCGGGAGTTATTGTTTTGTTGCTATTGTTGCTATGATGGTTGTTTTTAATGTCCACGTATTGCTCTGCTGTAATTTCTGTTGGTTGAAGACGTGTGTTTGATGTTGAAGATCGTCGACTCTGTTGTTCAAGGTTGCTACTAAGCATGTCTTGGTTTTTGTTTTTATTTTTATTAATATTAGAAGAAGATATGTTGAGAGATTTGTCTTTAGATACATTTATCACATATAAGAATCACTTGGTCCAAATGTAATATTACAGCCAGTATTGTTTAAGTTATAAAGATATCCAGATCATATATAACAACAAACAATTCATTTGGAGTTCAGTTGATAAACAATATCAAGTACCCAGACCTTTTTTTTTTTTTTATATTTTTTGATACTAAGGTACCCAAACTTAATCTATGGGTGGAGGGTTATAGTGACAAAACAATGGTAGGCTGCAATCCATGGGGTCTTAAGGGCTGCAGTCAAGGGAGTGTGGCCTGCAGCTTTCTCTTCTAAATCTATATTGTTTGCTGCTGTGTTTTATGCATGATATAATTTTACAGTGAATTAAAACAAAGAGAAAAAAAAATATAGAAAGAGAAAAGATATGGAATAAATTAAAATAACAAAACTGGAAAAAACAGTTTCCAAGTTGAGCAAGGACACGTGGCATGATATTATTGATCTTTCACCTATCTACGTGAAAGGCCTTTCAGGCTAACACTTCTCTTTTTAAAGAAAGATAGCTAATAAGTCAGCTGGCTTATTTGTTTCACGATAAACATGAGTAAGAACGGTTTTTCATATTCAAATATAAGTTTTTTGGTTTTTCACATTACAATGTGAGTTATAGTGATTTATGTCTCCATTTATTGGTAAATTTATTTAATATAAGGAACCTAAACGTTTTGATGGAAGACTATAAATAGAAGCCTCCATAGCTCCCCTCAATGCTCAATCTCTACATTATAAAATTACATCAAACAACTTATATGGAATATAAAAAGCAAAATAGTTATTGGGCCACAATTCTAACATTCTCCCACTTGGACCGATAACCATTTGGGCCATAACTTTAACACAACAGACATAGTTTCCATAAGTTTTTTTAAATTTTCAACCAAAGTGCTAAAATACCAAGCATACTTAGTAGAGCCGGACAAACCCCCCATAGCATACTTAGTAGAGCCGAACAGAGCCCCCATAGCAAAAGTTGAGTCTAATTCCACATGTACGTGTTTTACATCTATAGGCATCACAGCGTCTGTTGATGGCCCAAAGTTCAGCCATGTCATTGGTGACTGCTCTTAGTTACTTGGACAAACCTACAATAAATCCTGCAAACTCATTTCTCACGATAATTCCAATCCCTCTTATCCTCCCGTTCAATGAACCATCAATATTCATCTTTATCCAGGAAGGAGGGGGAGACATCCCTTTCAACAAAAAAAATATCATGATTAGAAGAAAGTGGTGTAGTAGATATATTCTGCCAGTAACTTAAAGCCTAAAATTGTACACTTCGAAAAGTTCTATAAAGATGACAGGGTATAAACTGAAAAGTTTTCTCGTTTCGAGCTTTCCAAATATACCATAGGGTGTAAAGCATAAGCGTAATGCTCCCATCCTCTACCTTGTTCTCTTTCAAAACTTGTTTCAACCATAAGAAAGAAAATGATATTACATGCCATTTAATTTCTGAAACCTTAGAAATCAAGCATAAAACTTGTTTCGTAAAGCTATACTTTTGAAACAGGCGATCTATATCTTCTTCCCCTTCATGACATAACGAACAAACAAATGATACACTTTCCATTTTTTTTTCGGAAATGACAACCTTTGTTGGAATTGATGAAGACAAAACCAAAAGAAAAACTGGATTTTAGGAGGGCAAAGTAAATTCCAAATAATCTTCTAGTTAAAACCATCTGATCTAAGTGGGTTTTGGTTAGCTTATAAGTGATCGTAAAACGACTTAATAGTGATAGACCCTGAATGGTGAAGACTCCAAACCAATTTATTTGGTTTCGTAGAGACAGAAGGTAGGGGGATACCTTTAACCATATCTAGGACAGAAGAGGGTAGGATATTAACTAGCGAATTGAGATCCCACCTTCCATTTGAAATGAAATGAGAAACTAACACAAACGGGGATTTATGCACAGAGTTTGGTGTCAACTCATCCAAAGTTTTGGTTGAGACCTATGGATCAGTCCAATAATGAGTAGTTTGACCATCCCCAATGGACCATTGTAGTCCACCCTTAAGTGTCTCCACCCCTAAGGTTTGTTTTTTCCAGCCTCGTGATTGTCCCTTTTTATACCGAGCTTCAAGCAAACTACAATTTATATGATACTTAGCTTTCAAAATAGTGGCTAAGATACTATTTGTGTTTGCAAACAACCGCCATGCTAATTTCTTGAGGAAAGACAGGTTTATGCAATGAAGATCATTTAAACCTAGACCCCATAAATGTTTGGAAGCTTTCAATGAACTCCAAGGTGCATGGTGCATTTTTTGAACATTCGAAGAGTGATTCCACATGAAAGCCCTCCTAATTGTTTCTAATTCAGAAGTAGTTAAAGCAGAGAGTTTGAAGGTTTGACTGTAATACGATGGAATAGCATTAAGAATGGAAGTTTTTAATACTTGTCTTCCTGCCATACGTAGTCAACCATGAATGAGTCGCACATGACATTTTATCTCTAAACAAGTAGTGCATAGGTCGATTCACAATAGAATTTGTAGTAGCCTATTCTTTCTTATAAATAGCCTATTCTTTCTTATTTATTTTCCATGATTTATAAATAGCCTATTCTTTCTTATAAATAGCCTATTCTTTATTATAAATAGCCTATATTTTATTACAACATATCTTGGAAAGGAGAACGCTTTAAATAAAGGGCGAGGTCCGAAGGAGCTCGACCAACGGCAGAGGGGACGAAGCAACCGGAGGTGTGTGGTATAGGTGCTCTGATCTGGATGACCGATACTTTAAAAGAGCCTATTATGACCGATACTTTTAAAGAGCCTAGTATTACCTATACTTTTTAAACTAGAGTTTAAAAAGGGTCTGGTAATCTAAGAAGGGGCAACGACTCAAAATACAAATCAGTTTTTTTCACTTTTGATTTTTTCAAAAGAAAAAGGTTCTCTAATTTTGTATTGATTGTAGCCGTCCTCGAAGGAGGTGCATTTTGAACTTGCTAAGCGCTACCTGGAGGGCTGTTCATGGATTCGACCTCTGGCAGCAGCCCGGGACCTGCCTTACTCGCTTTACGCAGCTTAATTGGCTTTTTTGTATTTTGTGTCACACTTGTATAGTGTATTTTTTGGAAGTCTATGCATGCAAGTTAATTTGGACTTAAGTTATAGCTTGGACCAAGACTTTCATTTTGATAGCTCATGGGCCCAAATCAGACTTGTGGATCTCCTTGTAGAGCCTTTTTAAGTTTGGACTTTAAATAAAGCCCTAAATAGAAATTCTGACTTGTGGGCTTCAATAGGACCCGGTTTGGGATGAGATTCGGACCGCCCCACTTTGACATAAAGTCAAGTCAACAGGACTGACCGTGGGGTGCCCTCAACAGATCTATGGGTGTAAATAACACTTTTTTGTTGTTTTTCTTGACTTTTGCCGGGTTTTAACACAATATTCACATTTCGGCTCATGAAACCTACACAAATGACAAGAAAGCAATAATCAATAGATATAACACAATAATATAAGCTAAGTGCTAATCAAACAAGGTGTTATTCGGGGGATAAATATACACTTTTGAGGACTTATCAAATACCCCCAAATAACACTTTCAAGCAAAAGTGAGAAGAAAGAATTAAGGACTCCAAAGAGAAGTAAAACTAAGGTGATTGCATTAACCATATGCATCAAGGCTTTCAACCACAAGGATTTCCCAAGTGGAGGAGTTATAGTCTCCTGAGGGTTTTCCAGAGAAGATACCCACAAACTTACTACAATAACTAATCCAAAGAATAGGAATTTCCACCATTTACCTCATAAATGATTATATCAAAGATAACGATAAGTATTGCAAAACCGTTCATATGAGATAGCATATTACAAATGCATGAATAAGATATGAAATATAAACCAAGCATAACGGTCTCAAATGCATTGAAGACAGGCATGTACCCATACTACCACGGGTCTTAAGTCACTATTGGAAATGTCGCTTTGACTTCTACCTCACAGACATACACTCAGAAATAAAAATCACTCAGAGATGGTGTTTATCATTTTACCTCTATGTGAGGAAAGAAGATGGACAAGCATCTCACATATATCAATAAAAATGGACTAGTGTAATGGAATGAATTTAGTCTCAAGGAGTGGAAAAATTAGCCTTGCTTGAGATGTCGGGTTTTTCACCTTAGCACTTTCTCACTTACTCGCCACATCCTACCACTTCAATTTGATAAGATATGCAAGCAAGGCAAAGGAACTAATCAGCAAATTCACTTTCTTCACCATCGATCACATCCCAAGAGATGACAACAGATATGCTGATTCACTTGCATTCCTTACATCCAAGGTCGAATCAGATCAACCTCGAGCTTTGACAATAGCAGTAAACACGCTACCTGCATATTTACAAAAATAAGAAGAGGGCAACCAAATCAACGACCTCCTCAACACGACCTCAGAAGACATCAAAGGAATATGGATGGAATCCTTCATTAACTACTTGCAAACTGGCGAGCTCCCAACTAACAAGAAAAAATCCAACCAGTTGTTACATAAAGTCACTATGTACAAGTTACATGAAGGAAAGCTATTTCAGAAATCGGCCACTGATTTACTCTTGAGATGCTTAATTCCCAAACATGGGAAATCATCTTTAAAGAAATTCATGAAGGAGAATATGGAAATCACTTAGGAGGTCTCACCCTTGCTCATAAAGTTATCTCACTAGGATATTTATGGCAGAGAATGAAGGAAGATGCAAAGAAGTTTGTGTTAAGGTGCATAGAGTGTTAACGTTTCGCCGATCACACTCATCAACACCCCAACGATCTCATCAACGTCACAGCTCCTTGGCCATTTCATATGTGGGGGCTCGACATCATGGGTCCATTAGTCAAAGAGAAGAAATCTGAGAAGAGATTTATCCTGGTCGTAGTAGACTACTTCACCAAACGGGTCGAAGCTATTGCTCTCACCAATGTCACTCAAGCAGATGTGAGAAGATTTCTGTGGGAAAACATCATTACCAGATTTGGCCTGCCCAAAAGGTTTGTTACTGATAAGGAGACTCAGTTCGTTGGAAAGAACAATAAAACCTTCTACGAGCTATGGAAAATCGAGCACTCTAGGTCATCTCCTCAATATCCATAGAGTAATGGTCAGGTCGAAGCTGCAAACAGGCAAATCCTAGCTAATGTAAAGAAAAAACTTGAAGACTAATGGCCCCAGCAGCTCGAGAACATACTCTGGGCATACAGAACCACTCCTAGAACATCAACTGGAATGTCCCCATTCAGTCTATGTTATGGAGTAGAAGCTGTTATTCCAACCAAGCTCACATTTGGTACGACCAAGTCATTACTGGTCGATACCAAACTCAATAATCAGGCTTGGTCGTTCGGAATAGATCTGGTTGAAGAAAGAAGGAACCATGTAACCATTAAGCTTTAGCAATATCCAACAAAGATTGAAACGAGGTTACAACAAGGGAGTACGACCTCGTACCTTCCAACCAGGAGAGCTCGTACTAAGAAGAATGTTTCATAACAAGAGAAAGGCAAATGTACATTGGGAAGTTAAATGCTAATTCAGAAGGAATTTACATCGTTACAAAGGTTCAAAGCAATGGGTCCTATCGTCTACAAACTCCAGAATGAGAAGATGTCAAAAATCCATTGAATGGTTACCATTTGAAGAAATTTTACCCATAAATGTAAGCATGCATTCACAAATTTTGTCAATAAACGAGCTCGAATTTGCCTTCATCTCAATACTTTAGTCCTTTTGATAATTGCATACGTGTTAAGTTGACATCTATAATCCAACTAACACTCTTTTACTTAGGTCATACAAATCCCACGACCTATGTAAACTCGAGCTCACTACTAGTCGACCACATCTCATCCCAGGTCGAATCTACATACTTAACAGAAATTATGTATTGTTTGCCATCTAACTACACAAACAATATGATAATAAGAAGAGACGCGAGCAAGGTAAACAAATGAATGTTTGTTTTATTTCTTCAAATTTAACTAACTATTACAGGAAAGCTTTCAAGTCGCTACATTACATACATCAAAGACCTATACTACTTGGGGGCTACTTCAGCGTCCTCAGTACCACCAGCTCGAAAAACCAGGTACCTGCAAACATGAAAACAAGCAACGAGCAGAAAAAACATACAGAAATTCGAAAGCAAATTCATTCAAAAAGCAAGCAAGAGGAAATTTTTTGGTTCATCCTACTTGCAGCCATTCATCTCGTCTACCTGCCTTCTGAACGAGCTACCAGGACTCCCTTGAAACTAGTCGTCAAAGGAGTAGGAGACATTATCCACAACAAAAATTAAAATTGCAGAAAGTAAAAGCGCAATCGACCTGCAGAAGCAGATCGACCACTAAAGTTTAAGGCCTCAAGCTAACAACCACCAAACAAATCGCCAAATATCAATCCGACCGAAGTCAGACTAACCTAAGACTATTGTTTAAGGCCAACGGCCAGATATAAAGAACCAGAGCCCGAAAAGCTAATCTGATCAAAATCAAATCAACCCAAGACTATTGTTTTAAAGCCACACAGGGCCACCAACTACCAAAGAGAAGAACAAGTTAAATATCCTCACAAAATCACTCAAAGAGAAGAACAAGAAGGGAGAAATCACTGGTCCCCAACAACAACATCATGACCGGACTCCTCAACCTGCATATCATAAAAATAAACTGCTGCGCGTCAGGGCCCAACGAGGTGTCCTTAGGTGCAGTCAACTCCAGATCTTCATTCATCTGCGTCTCCTATGCCTGGGGCGACCCCATTTCTCCAACTGTCTCTTCAGCAACTCACAATGTTCCTACCAGGCCAGCCCGTTCTCTTCACATTCTTTCCGAGACCTCTGCAATACAACTTTCAGCTTGTGAATAACCAGCTCGTACTCAGATGCCTCCTTCTCCTTTTCCTTAATCCTTAGGTCGCGCAAAAGCAGTTCATTTCGAGCATTGTGCAAGTCATCCTTAGCTCGTTTCAAGTCCAAGTCAGCCTGCACTCCAGCCTCGACTATGCCCTTCACCTCCTGGAATGATGTGTTTAACGGCAAAACAAAAAGAATAGAGCGTAAATGTCATACCAAAAACTAAGCCCGAAAGAC
The DNA here is from genome assembly GCA_023053565.1 of Aquilegia eximia. Taxonomy (NCBI): domain Eukaryota; kingdom Viridiplantae; phylum Streptophyta; class Magnoliopsida; order Ranunculales; family Ranunculaceae; genus Aquilegia; species Aquilegia eximia. The sequence continues at coordinate 26,074,879 of JALIGU010000001.1, forward strand.
AGATACAAGTGCGATGGCATAATTGATCTTTGAGCACGTATGAGACAAGGATTGACCCCTAACGACCTGATGATCGGCGTCCAGAACCATAGCTTCATTGATCGCCTGACAAACAAGAGGATTGGATAAAGCACTATCATTGTTCAAAACCTGCAGATCCCCCCCTTGCCTATTCTTATAGGATATGGGACCAGGGAGAAAAGGAGATGCCACTTCCTTCCCTTGTCGAGAGATAGGCCCAACAAACTTGCAAACAGGCTCAAAAATGACCACGGGAGAAAGAGAAGTTTTACTAGCTCGTATTATGATCAGTCCTCAAAAGTGTATATTTATCCCCCGAATAACACCTTGCTTGTATAGCACTTAGCTTATATTATTGTGTTATATCTATTGATTAGTGCTTTCTTGTTCATTATGTAGGTTTTAGGAGCCGAAATGCGAATATTGTGTTAAAGCCCGCGAAAAGTCAAGAAAAACAAGCAAAAAGATGTTATTTACACATGGGAAGGAGAATCGATATTTGCACCCACAAGATCTGCTGAGGGTATCCCACGGTCAGACCAGTTGACTTGACTTTATGTCAAAGTGGGGCGGTCCAAATCTCAGCCCAAACCGGATCCTATTGGGGCCCACAAGTCAGAATTTCTATTTAGGGCTTTATTTAAAGTCTAAACTTAAAAAATGCTCTATAAGGAGATCCAGACAGTGGCGGATCCAGGAATTATGTATGGCGGGGGCTTGAAATTATTAAGAAAATTTCTTAATCAACATAAATTAACAAATCTTCTATGAGAAATTGAATAAAAACTGTGTTTAAAACATTCATACACTTCAAGAAAATGCACCAACAAACGATTTGATTTTTATCACAAGATTGCGTCCATGCTTCAAACTCCAGATCAAATTTACTGAATTTTTTCCTATCTAATATAATCTATTCAGTTATGTATATTCTCCAAACTCGAGGGAATGAAACTTCAACCACTAAAGAATAACAAGTAATAGTTAAAGTTTTCAAAACTCCATGAACAGACAACATAGAGAAAAAAAATAACTAAATAGGACAAGATTATGAAGGCATAGGTTATACCAAGAGAATCATATATGTAAGGTTTACTTAGGTCAACATTTTAATGGAGTTTGTTAAAACCCACAATTGTTTCTGAGTAACTTGTGTAAAAAGTCTTACCATATTTAAAATTGTGAAGGCATTTAAGTTGGACTCTTTGCTATGGGGCTTCCAAATCTACGTACATATACAAAATATTATTAAAAATTCTCAAACTTAGCGGGGGCTAGTGCCAACCTTCTGGATCCGCCACTGGATCCAGAAGTCTGATTTAGGCCCATGAGCTATCAAACTGAAGATCTTGGTCCCAACTACAACTTAAGCCCAAGAGAATTAGGTTTTGCTAAAAACCTAATGCCTCTAGAAGACCAACAGCAGCAGCCACAAATTTGACCTAGTTTGGAAGTCTTTGCATGCAAGTATTCTACTTTGTATTTTCTATATAAGAGAAGTAGTAGCTAAGGTTTAGGTAGTTTTTTATGAATTGAAGATTGAAGAGAAAAGTTCTTCTTCTTCTTCTTTTGTATCAAACTCAATATTCAATATCAATTCCATTATCTTTTCGATTATGATGTCTTGTGATTTATTTATTTATTCCATGGTGTCATCATCAAGGATGAGTAGCTAAATCTCCTTGGGGGGATGGTTGAAGCACTCTAGATAATGCAAAAGCACCATGTTTGTTCTTATTGTTCATTGTGATTTGAAATACTTAATGCTTATTTACTTCTAATTCGCGATATGAGATAAGTATGATTATTTGCATGTTATTGTTATCCATGATGTTAAAATATTATTGTTAGGGTTTAGAGAGACCTAGCTTTAATGGTAGTATTTATATTTATTGTAGATGTGTAGTGAAACAGCTGAGAGGTGATTATTACATGTTTACAATATATATCTTTTATTAGAATATTTTTGTAATTAAGTCAAATAACCGAGAGATGATGATTTAGTTATGAATAATATGTTGAGTTAATTAAATTGAATAGCTGAGAGGTGACAGTTTGATTAATAAGACATATTCAATTGCATGCATAAGAGAATCCCGTTTTAGTTAAGTGGAATAGTTGAGAGGTGACTACTTGATTATTATAGGTATTAATGATTAGTTGGAATAACCGAGAGGTAACTAATTAATTATTATAGATTGAACATGAAGGAACAACATGTTATGTTTGCATGATTTAGTTTGTGGATACCAATTCTTCCCCCTTTGTCATCATATATCTTATTTACATCTCTTCCATATTCTTAAGTTAGGGTTTACTATTTATTATTGCATGTAGGAAGTAGAATCAATCTCCAATATTATTATTGATTCCCTTGGTGTTCTTTAACCATTGTTTTCTATTGTGTTTGAGCAAAGATCTCCCCCTCTGAGGTGGGTACGACCCTTGCTTGTTACTTGTCTACATTGATAACCAATTTATACAGGCACAAGAAGGAAAATTCAATACAAACCTATCTTTTGATTAGTGTAGCCAAAACTACTCTATCAAAATGGCGTCGTTGCCGCTCTAAGGAACAGAGTTCATTCAAACACAAGCGAGAATAGTAGTTTCAGGACATCATCCCACTTCTAACCCTCCCACCCTTCTATTTTTAGTTCTTTTTTTATTATTGTTTTTAAGTGTCTTGTTACTTAGTCCTCTTATTGATCTTGCAGCAAAGACGGATTGAAAAAAGCTTGAAAAACGAAGTAAAGATCAATTTTTTAAGAAAAATGCGCGTTCAGGAATTTTTCCTAAAAGTTAATGGTTCATACTAGGCCCGATCTCGTGTCGAGTTCAGTTTGGCCTGTAACAATCTCGAGTTGAGTTCCAGGCAAGGAATTTGCCTCGTTTTACGTGATTTTTCCAGAGTGTTCCAGAACTCCTTTTCAGATAATTTTTTTCCTATTGAGAGATTGTGAGGTGAACTAAGTACTCTATTTTTTCAGCATTTGTAAAGACTTGTAAGATATTTAATTATTCGATCCACGAAAGGGTCGCGGTTGTAATATTTTTAAAGTAGGTGTTGTTAGGATTTATTTTTATTGTGTGTTCGCGGCAGATAGTAGAACAAGGTTGTGGAGCTAGCTTTGGGTCTACTAAGGAACGACTCCTAAGGACGATTGAAACCCAAGGAGCGGTTTTCCCTTAGTCGACTTCAACTCGTCTTCTCAGCATTTTTTGTGCGCTTGTTTGGCACTTTTAATTTTTAGCACGGAGGTAAGCATTCTCCTAACCCTCCTCGAATCCCCTGTAAAAGGAGTCTCTATAATGATTAGCATGACCTTGATTGTTGCTTGATTTAAATTCTGTTTTTACTTGTTAAACCGGGACTGGAAGGCAGACCTGGCCTATAAGTGAAACCTAATATCAATTGATTGCAATATCCTAAGCTTTAAAATTGAACCAACTAAAGCCATGCTATCACGATGTTCATTTGAGACCTTGAGCAGATATTTCAACTAATACTGCGTGAACAATCCTTTGATTGGAGCACAAGTTACGAATTGGGTCTGGAACCCCTACAGATTACGTCTGTAGAATCACTGTGGTTTCTTAATTAAGGACCGTTGCTTACACAAGGAAAACCTCCCACACTGGTTATTCGCTGCTTGACTCACGAAATATAGAGAGAATTCACAAGGGAAGCTTGGAAAGAACTCATTGACTTGGGTGAACACAAAATTGAGTCAGTTTTTGAGCTCCTTGTTAGATGCTTTTGAAGGGTTAGGACTTCTGTGGCATATGTAATGCGCATGTTGCATCTTAGATCAGGTAAAATCTTGTCCAAACCCACTCCAATCTACACAAAGAGCACAGTCACAGACCTCACTCATTCTCTTGAGGAAGAGTTTAACGACTCAACCTCCATACCTTCTGAAGAAGAGTTCAACAACTCAACTTCACTTTCTGAAGTAAGACCTGCCCCTATGGCTCAAGAAGCTACCCTTCGTGATTACTTTTCACCTTTGGCCACTGGGCCACCTACCTGCATAGTCTTGCCTGAAACAACTGCAGATAGCTATGGCATTCACCCACAGATTGTGGGCATGCTGCCAAAGCTCCATGGACTTCCAGGGGAAGATCTATATCACCACCTCAATAAGTTTCTGACCGTTCTCAATACTTTTAAGGAGAAACATTTGTCTGAGGAGGAAGTTAGCTTGAGATTGTTCCCCTTTTCTCTTGAGGATAGAGCATCTCACTGGTTACATGGCCATCCTTCCAATTCTATTGACACTTGGGCTCAACTAAGTAAAAGGTTTTTGACCAAATTCTTTCCTATTAACAGAACTAATGACATAGTTGATGCCATAAAAAGTTTCCGACAAAAAGAGGGAGAGGTATTCTTTGATGCATGGGAAATGTTTCAAGACCTATTTCTTCGGTGTCCACACCATAAAGTCGATGACACTGAAAAAGTTAGGATTCTATATAAAGGCTTTAATACTATGACTAGAAATACGGTTGAAAGCATGAGCGGTGGGGATTTCCTTGATTATTCCACCGCCAAGGCTTTGGCTTTCCTTGAAAAGATTGCCACTAATAGCCAACAATGGGACTTACTTGGACATACCCCGAGAAACACTACCCCAAATTTAATTTATAAACCTAGAGGTCTATATGATGTCAAACCTGACTTTGAGCTTAAAAATTTACTTCATGGTTTAGTAAAGGTAAAATTGATAAAAAATACAACGTATTTTTCCACCTTTTCCTATTAATACAATGTACAAAAAAACTGACCAAACAATGCTTGTACTTTTATTTTGTTTCTACGTTATACAATTTGTTAAAATGAAGCTAACAGACTGCTTATCTGTACAAGATTTTCTGACGTGGCTTTATCTAATTAAGTTAATTTGCTGAGGTGTAAAAAACATAACAAAAGTTTTAGTAATCCACGTGTTAGCAGATGTTGTTACCACATGTTTCAATCTCAGCCGTTTATAAAACCGCTCGTGATTCTCACGTGATTATCTGTTAGAAACAAGTTACACCACTTCTTCTTCTCAAATCGATTTATCCCCAAATCAAAGTTTCAGAAAACCTAGCTTTCTAATATCAAAATTCAGGCTTCATGTCTTCTTCTTCTAGTGTTAATTCTCTTCATAGTTGCAAATGTGGAGTTGCTTCTCCAACTAATATCGCTCACAACACCAGAACAGTTGATTTCTAACGGCATAATGATGTTAGTATAATGTTTACTAACGGTTTTTATGCGTTAGCAAATCGGCGTTAGTATTTAGTAACGGGTACTGTTATAACGGTTTGTAGCCGTTAGTACATTTTTTTTTCTAACAGCAAAGAAGCGTTAGAAAATACTAACGGCATAATCGCGTTAGAATATTTTGTTAGTACTTTGTAACATTGAAGAGGTTCGAACGTTAATTTAGTGTTAGGACTTACTAACGGTATTTTGCTGTTACAAATTTTAAAATTAATTAAAAAAAATTTTGCCCACCTAGCTTGGTGCAATATATAATTATTTCTATAGCCTGCAAAGATACAAAGTGTAAATTTATCATTCGATAATGCCACTGTAATCCAACAATTCCATTGACATTTTCAAAGCATTCACGATCTTTATACAAACAATGCTAATTGCAATCCAACAATTATATAACATAACACTTGCTATAATGTACCAAATTTATCTATGACAACTATTTAACCAAAAATGCAATTTATAAAATAATTTATAAATTATACAAACGTTTGTAAAACTTTAGTACCTAGAAAAAAGATTGTTTTACACAACTTCTTGACCATACTTTCTCCATCTATAACCAATTTCAACTTGATCGAGCTCGCTTTTCGTGACAAAAGCAAACCTATGCTTTTTTAGCCGCTTATGATACTTCTTTTGGGGCTTCAACCTTCATCAACCAACAAAAAAATTAATCGTTTCCATCAATATATCAAACAACTACCATTTACTACTATCACATCAATTTGAGTAAAGAAATGCATTATTGAAAGGTGTAAATGGAGATATGTAGTCTTACAGTTTCTTAGACTTATGAAGCTCTTCTTTATTTTCTTCTTCCTCTTTTACTACTAACTTATTAGCATAACCATCACTTGTAGGTTCCGCCCAGGACGAAGAAATCAAAGAAGAGTCAGATACGTTGCAGGCAAATTCAACACTTTAGATGTTTCAACCAACTTGAAGGTACAAAACCGCCTTCATTTCATGTTTATCACAACTGAGTGGTCTCACAAGAAACTTGTCCTACAGACATAACCACTATGATTAATATTTAAAACGCACAAGCCATCTTATTATTTTGAATTTCAATATCAGCATAAAAATCTAAACCGAGAAAATTGAAGTGTCCGTCGTAAGCCAGGAAAATATTACAATCATTAATGCCACTATAGAACCAATACGTACTGTTATTGAAACTGCATATATCCGTAAAAGAAAAGTAAAAATTACATCACAATAACCAAGAAACAATGATAAGGAAAAACAAATAAAAGAGAACTTACTGTGTAGTTCAACATCTTTTAGAAAATAGCTCTGTTGTTAGCACAACACTTAGACCAGGTTCTGCAAGGACAATGCCTGAAGTGCCTCGAGCAGCATAAGCAACAACTTGACATGTAATTGACAAAGGTAAAAATATGTTTGCAAAGGACGATTAAGAGAACAGAAAAAATAGAGGATTAAATGATTATTAATTTGTTTGTAAATTAAGGTGTGTGTTTAGGAGAGGAAGAAGAGAGTAGAGAGGAATAACAATTCGTAATTGTTTTTTTTCATTGTTCGGTCCACGTCACCAAGCCATGTAATGACTTAGCGTAATGATCCATTAGAAGTAACATGTGATAGTCTGGCTCTAGAACTAATATTCCAAAAACTATGAAAATAATAGTATTATTTAATTCATTTCAGATTTAGTTTAGCTAGATTTTCATGTAACTATAACAAATATTACAAAGTATAATGAAATCTGAAAAAAAAAACAAGTTTTTCAGAAAATATAAAGACGTACATAACAAGAGTGAATGGTAGCTGCCAGATTACACAGAGTATCCTAATTGTCTACTTATTCCACTTTTAAGTCCTTCCTAAGCATACAGTGTCATATGATGGATATCACAAGTGAAAAAAATAGTGTGTCATATGACTCACCGAAAAACAAAATACACTAAAATATGAATTGTCTCTTGGAAATTAGTTTAATGCCTCCTTGATCCTAGCTTTCCTGCAACATTAAAAAATAAAACAATCCAAGAATTAACAACTTGCGAGATCATTTTGCCAAAAGAATAAAAGGGAACACCTAAATATATGACAAGTGAAGAAGATCACAAAGGTGACATCGATAAAAATCAACACAAACAAGTCCTGCATACTAATGTCACCCAAGTGAAGTAGTGAGCCAAGACCTACTTTCTTCATTAGGTCCAACATAGAAGTCAAGGTTTTACTACTTTTACATGTGTACGTAACAGCAACAGTAGCCATTCACGTTCAACCATTCTAATGACTAATGGATAGTCCTACTTGTATTAAAAAAAAATGCAAATGAAGAGAAACAGAGTTGAAGTGTAATCAATCTAAGTCATGTGCTACATTACATCTACATGGATTATAGATCTAATTATTAATATAAGTTGCTATAAAGTCCCTATCCCATAGAACATTGCAATCTCATTGCACATTAAAAAAAATCTATATGAGCATGAAGTATAATGACCCATTATTGTATCTGTTGCTGACTTTGTGTTCAGGTCCAAATATAGGTGAAAGCCCCATAAGAACTAACACACACAACTAGATAATATGTACAATGCCCACTTGTTATGACTGAAGAAAGAGTTAAGTGTCAAAGACTTAACAATATATTAAAAGTGAGAGTGACCTTCAACACCCAAGTAATCTACCATATTACTGAAAAACGATTTTATTGAGATATGTTTAATTAAAAGAAAGGAGAAACGAGGTACTGTCAGGTGAGGGTATTCTTCAATTCCTAGTTACAAACCAGTAGAAATTGTTTACCTGACCATGTTTTGTTTATCTAATCAAGTCAAACAAAAAAAAAAAATGCCCACTAAAACATACAAAAACCCCTCAAAACCAGACCATTGAACACAATTTGCCAGAAAAATTTTGACATCAAATTGATGAAATAGATTACCAATTTACAGTTTATAAACCAATGAATTAGAGTTTCATAAAGATCCAAAATTACTGTCGTCAAACAATAAACATCTACTATTATCATCATCAGAATATGAACTTAACTTACACAATTTTTTCTTTAATCTCAAATATCAACAACAAATTAACGATACAGATAACATTCTTTTTAAATTCAAACGAAATTACCTTAAAAGTGATGATAAAAACTTGAATTTGTTCTGAATCAAAACCAACCTTTTGACAACGAAACCCAAATCTCCCAAATCTGATCTAGGTTTATACCGAGCGTCGTAAGAGAGAGAAAAAAAAATAAAGAAGAACAAATAGAAATTGATAGAGATAAGATGTGGTGATAGATGCAGATTTACAGATTTGCAGAGACGGTGAGAGAGACGATGAAAGAGTTCTTCATTGAATAGAGTTCTTATGTAATTCCAAGAAGAAAGTAGAGTTGAGATCGAGGGAAGGAAGTTAGTTTTTGATACTAACACCCAGACTACTCGTGTGTTAATCACATGGGTTGAATTTGTGTTATTTGAATGTAACCAGTAACACAAAGAAACTGTTAGTATAATTTTCTTAGCTGTTACTAAATAAATAAAAAAATTATTTAATTGATACTAACGGTTTTGAAGCAATACTAAGTTACTAACATTATATTGCTGTTACTAGCCTCCTAACACCAATTTACTGTTAGAAATAAAGAAAGGCATGCGTTACTAAAATCCAGTTTTGGTGTAGTGGCTTGGACTCCTGAAAATGCTGGGAGGTCGTTTTGTGGGTGCGGTAATTACACGAATGGACAATCAAAGTGGATTGATTCTTACAGACGACCTGAACAACGTCATCAAGAATTGTACTATCATCATGAAGAATTGAAGGTTGTTAATGGACATTTGAATTTGAGAATTGAAGATCTTGAGAATACATTGATTGAGATGAAGAAGTTAAATAAAATTATGCAAAATACCATTAATGTTGATGAAGTTTCGAAGCTGTAGACGGAGGAGAAGATAGAAAAGCTGCAAAAAATGATCACGACGACCAACATTCAAAAAAACCTTCTTTTTTTTCTTAGTTTGTTTGGTAATTTATTGTTGGATTTGTAATTCGTTGATTTGATTATGAACAAGTTTATGTATTTATGAAAATTTTGAATACCAAAGTTGAATTTCTGGAATTTTGAATACCAAATTTGAATTGCTGGGGAAGACAATGGTGAAGGGGCTAGAATTTTCTTTTTGTATGTCGTTTGTTGTCTTGATCATGTAATAGCTCAGAAAATTAAGATCAGTCTGGTAATATTTGGAATCCCATCTTTGCACTGTAAATAAACATTTCAAGTTCATTTTAAGTTCATATACACTGCACTTTGAAATAAACTCAACCAAATGTCAAATGCCTATCAAATAACTCAAATAAACCTGTATATTCAACCAAATGCCTATAGCAAATAAACATGTATACTCAACTAAATGCCTGTAGAAAATAAACCTACCAAATAAATCAGTTAAACCTGTAAATTCAACCAAATGCATGTAAATGATAGAATTGCATCCCAAAATATATAAATCCAACATTGTCATTAACAACTGAACACAAAAATAACTCAGACAAGTCTCCAAGGATTTGTACCAACATTGTTTAACATTGACTGCATACTAACAATGTTTAGACATCACTAACACAAAAAAAAACCAAATTTAATCATTTGCAACCATCTTCAGACAACACTGCTGCAGTCTGCTCTGTTACACTTGAATTGTTTGTGGTTGAAGGCACATTTTTCTTCTGAAGTGATTTCCTTGGTGATTTTCTGACAGGCACACCATTACTTGGACCTCCTTCTAAATTACTGGAAGACAACACTTCAAGAACAACTACATCATCACTAGTGTCTCCAGCTTGTTCTTGAGTGGATTTACTTGGTTTCCTCCTTGTTGACCATCGTGTAGGCTTTGTTTTATCTGGTTTGCTCCCTTGTGATGCAGAAGGTGTTCCACTTGTTTGTGATGCAGAAGGTGCTCCATTAGTTTCTGAAAGTTGGGACAGAATACCACCATCATGTACATTATCATTTGCACCAGCATTCTCCATAGCAGTATTTGTTGCATTTCCAGTCTTGGGGATAGATTGTTCCTTGTTTTTCCTAAAATATTTTCCTCTTTTTGTTCCAAGCTACACCAAATAAGCACCTTCAGTTAGTTAACAATTATATTAAATATAATACCAACAACAAACACCACAAAGATAACTAACTACCTTCACATATTGATCACCATTCTCAAATGACAACACACCAAAGCCACCTGGAGCAATAGGACCTTTTTCCATGGATTTCTACAGTAAAAATTTAAAAAAAAAAATCCAATCCATTATGAATATGGGGAAAAAACTCAAATGACAACATACATTAGCCTTTGCTTTTTTCTTGGCTTTTTCTTTTGCTTTTTCAGCTTTCTCCTTAGCTTTCTGTATTTCTTTTTCCTTTGCCTTTTCAGCTTTCTCCTTAAGTTTCTTTCTAGCTAGCTCCTCCTTTGTTGCAGTTGTATCACCTTGGCCAGCAGTTGGTTTCTTTGTCCTCACCTGCAACAATACAAACTAATTAACATTAAAACCATCCTTCATATACAAAAAACAAAAAATAATCATTTTACTCACAGGTGCAACTGTCACTATTGGTTCTTTGCATGTCTTCCTATTGTGACCAACACCCTTGCAATTTGTACAATGCATCTCCCTTCCCACTCTTGATATTTCACTGGTACCATCACTTCTACCTTTACTTTCATGGGATTCTAGTCTCCTATTCTTTTTAGGTCTTCCAGGCATCCTTCTATTAAGGGGTGGGAGAATTGCTTCCATATTTGTCCTCTCCCAAAGTTTCTCACCATTGCAACAAGGAACTGAATATCTATAAGCCTTCTTAGCATATTCAGTTGTCAAATAATGTGATACATAATTGTTTGGATCCTCTCTCATGTAATAAATTGGTGCAATGGCATGACAACAAGGAATGCCACTCATCTTCCACATTCTGCAAGTACAAAACCTGCCAGTCAAGTTAACAACATACTTGTCTTCACCATATGAGACTTCAAACTGCCCATCTCCATTCCAATCAGCTACCCATTTCCCTACGAGTTCTTTCTGCTCCTCAAGCCTCTTCCTAATTCTAGGACACAATACATCTTCTTCTGAATTAAGTTGATCCCTTCTTTTCTTCATTCTCAACATTAAGTATTTTCTTATGTCCTCCATCATATGCCAAATTGGTTTAGCTCTTGCTTCCAACAATGTACCATTGAAGCATTCACACATATTGTTCTCAATTGCATCACATATACTGTCAGTTTGGAAGTAAGCCCTAGACCACCATTTAGGACTTTGTGTTTCTGTGAGGTGCTTATGTGCCCCAGGAGAGATAACTTTAACTTCATCCATCACTGTCAAAAACTCAGCTGGTGTACCAATCTTTGCTGCCTTCCAGAAAAGTCCTCTAAGCTGAGCCCCACTAATTTTTTTCCTGAAATTAGCATACACGTGTCTTGCACAATTTCTATGCTCTGCAAATGGTAGCTTATCTTTGATAACAACATCCAAACCTTTTTGTTGATCACTAAGGATGGTGTAGCCAACACCTTGTATCAAATTCAAGTCCTCCTTCAACTGATCCAGAAACCAGCCCCAATTATGTTTATTTTCAACCTCCACAGTTGCCCAAGCTATTGGGAACATCTGGTTGTTCCCATCTCTTCCAACTGCTGTAAGTAGTTCACCCTTTACAAATCCCTTGAAGAAAGCACCATCTAGACCTATAACTGGTCTGCAACCTTCTTGCCAACCATTCTTGATGGAAGCCAAACACATGTACATAGCCTGAAATCTAGGTGGTGAGTCTGGTATTGTTCTTTGGACACATAGCTTCACACTGCTGCCTGAATTCTTCATCAAAATCTCATTAGCATAGTCCCACAGTCTAGCATAATGTTGCTCCAAATCATAATCAACTTCCCCCAGAGCCATTTTCTTAGCTTTATAAACTTTGGGATTAGCTAAGATTCTGTCATGATATAACTTGGACCACCATGCTATAGTGCATATCTTGATATGAAACTTTCTAGAACATTTGTGTTTCTTTCTCAATGTCTTGATTTGGAAACGTTTCTCTTTTTGCATCCATGTTGCCCACAGCTTCCAAGGACAACCAGGTGAACATACAACCTCTAGTAACTTCTGACCACTCCTTTGAAATACAAGTGGTTTACCTTTTTTGACTGCATAACCTCTCAAACAATCCTTTAGTTGTTCACAGTTAGCAAATCTAGTCCCTTCTTCAGGCTCAAAGGTAAAGGGATCAGTATTGGGATCCCACATGGAATACTTAGGCTTTTTCTTTTTAGGTTTCTTTACCTCAGCCTCATCATTCTCACTCTCACTTGGGGTGAGATATTCCTTACCTTCAAAGTCATAGTCAGACTCATAACCTCCTTCTTTTTTAACTGTTTCACAACCATTATCATCCTCACCAGCATTATCATCTTGACCACCATTATCATCCTCAACAACATTATCATCCTCACCACCAAACTCTTCCATCATTACTTGTGCATCAAAAGCTTCATCATCTTCTTTCTTCTTTTTTTTGTTCAATTTTCTTTCCCTGTCTTTTTCCCTAACTAGTTGCAACTCATCATCAGATGTATCTACAGATGCCACATCACTGTCACTGTTTTCATCCATCTCCCTCTCATACTGCAGCTCCCTCTCACATTCAACACTAATATCTTCATCATCTTCACTACTATCTTCTTCTTCATCAACCTCATTACCACCTAATTCTTCTGACACTTGTTCTGCACCATGTTCAATGTACACCTTAATACAACAATTACCACAATTTGGAGAACATAACTGTTGCATGTGTTTGATATTATCATCATCCACCAAAAGCCTTAGATTGTTTGTTAAGGTATTCCCTCCTAAACAATAATGCACACATGTGATATTTTTATATCCCAAACCATCAATCCACTTTATCAAATCATAGTATGTCAGAGTCCTAGGATTAATATTATAAATATAATCTGGTACTCTTCCCCCATTTCTATAGTGTAGCAAAGGTTTGGCTTCAAAGTAACCCCCATGTCGAACCTCAAAAAACAATCTCTTCCACTGCAGTGACACACAATAATAGAAAGGTATAAGCAAACATGACTGAACACTTGACAAATTGGACACTAACTTATATTATTTCATATACTGTACAGATATGGCTTACACATGAATTAAGGCATAGAACTTAATCAAACAACATATATTTCATATACTATATAATATGGAATGTAAATAAACACTACACCAAAACATCAAATTTGCAACTAGGTTTTTTTCAATTTGCAATGACTATTTAGCATTGCAAATTTGCAACACCGTTTCGCGGTTGCAAATATATTTTGCGGTTGTAAAATAATAAAATATAAATATATTTTTTTTTTAAGCGTTACTATTATACTTAAACCCCAGTTGTCGTTGCAAAATATTTAAGTAAATGAAAGAGAAAAGGTAAAGTGGCACGGTTTTAGCACGTGTACCGTTGCAATTGGAATCAGTTAAGGAGTTTGTAAACTCTTTCTCTTCTCTTTAATAAAAACTCCCCCGCTGCCTCTCTTCTTCTCTTTAGTAAAAACTCATCCGATGCTTCTCTTTCTCTTTCCCATCGCTGCTACTCGTATAATTTGTTGGAAATTCCAGGCTTCGGTTAGTTCTCTCTCTATCTCTTGTTTTGCTCTTGTTGTCTGCTCTTTAAAGTATCAAAGTAAATTTTATTTTTCTTCTAGAAATCGATGTTTTTGAGATTGAAAATGGAAAATTAGTGATAAATTTTGTTTATAGGTCGGATTGGTGTAAAGTTTGTGTGTAAAATTTATGTTTTTTTTTTCCTGAAAATTGATTCTTTGTGAGATTGATTGTGAAATTGAGGAGTATTTTATTGGGTTTGATTGTTTTGTTTGATTGATGATAAAGGAGGTTAAGTTCTTTTTAATCAAAGCAAAAATAATTCACTGTGTGTTCACATCTCAGACACCTTTCGGGCTTTCCCGCGAAAAACTACCTAATTAGACATGCCCAATTGCCCACAGTAGTGTACTAATTATGCCTACCCCAAAGCACGATGATAAAACTCCCAGGTGTGTTGCTAATTAAAAATACCAGCATGAGTGAAACTCTTTAAGTCTTTGCTTTTTGAAAATTCATTTTATTGTTGAATTGCATCAAACAGACATTAAGACCTATGCGTCAACCATTTTAGACGATTGGAGCCTTCCAATTTTTGACAGTTTCAGAACTTTAATTTGTCTTTTATTGTAGTCCATCTTGAATGCATTCTTTTTAGTTTTTTTTTTCTATATTTGATTTGTCTTTCAGATCCGTTCCAAAATTTTAATTGCATATTTTTGTTGGAATCTACAATTAATTAGTAACTTAGTATACCTAGATTCAGAGAGCAAACTACAGTTAGCTAATACCGTTTGATTAAATAAAATAAAATTTGGGAGCTCCTTATTTAGGTAAATTATGTGAACAATACTGAGCACTAATTTTATAGTCCTATTAACTCTAATTAAGAATCTATAGATAATAATTATACCAAAAAACAATATGACCCTTTTCGCCTAAAGTGATCTGGGAAAGGATCAAATCCCAGCACCATCTGGGATGCTGTCATATGGGAGTTCTTCTAGTAGTTGTGCTTTGTAGTATGTACTGTAGGGAGCCTGAAACAATGTACATCTGGTTTTCATCTGCCATGTTATAATGGAGATGTGAACTCAGTTGGTTAGAGTGAGAGCTACAAGAAGTTCAGCAGCTGATCAATGGTGGATAGAAATGCTAAGTTTTAGTGACTTTAGATAAAATGATCAAGTTTGTTTCTAGAAGTTTCTCGAACATGGCGTTGATATATGAAGCTATTAATAATTCCGATAGCTTTGTTTGAGATGTACATGTCAGGATGGACTTGCTTCAAAACTTTTAAGATATAGATCTTGTAGCTCTCCACTTTCATCTTCGATCTCTTCTTCTTCTGATCGCCAGATACAGAATTGGAGCCTGGTGCCTTCCTAATAGGATTGGGTTTCGGCTTCTCATTTTGAGCAGACTCACACATACTTGTGCCTAAAACATTATTAGGAGCCAGAAGTCTTTTTAGAAACACGTTTTGGTTTCTCAATCTCAACCGTGTTTATATCCTAATTTCTATGGAGTATCTACCTAGTTAGTTGCTTTGCTTGTCTTTATTACGTCAAAAGTCAGTTCAGATTATCAAGGAATCCTTCATGGCTTCATTCACTACTTAAAAAGTGACAGTTAATATAGTTATGATAGTTGGGGTTGCAGTCAATAACTCATTTGATAGTAGTACTGTAATTTCACTTTATACAGATAAATTGTACATTTTTCAGTTTATTCTTTATGTAATTTCTGAATGATCTTTTGGATATTCTGGTTCATCTTTCCAGGAGACTCATGTCCTGCACATTCTAGCTGAAGTACCTCGTCTGAATTAAGTCGCCAACCAAAAGCGCGTAAATTATCTTTTGCTTGTTTCACTGTCTTTACGTCACGTAATGAAATAGTACCCTTGATTCTGGTTATCTCTTCAATTTATATTTTTTTTCCCTTGCTACAAATTCACAGATTCCATTAAGTGGGCAGCATTTGATATTAGGAAAGGTGTTCTGATGTGCAAGTCAGCATGTTCTTCTTTAACTGAAGCCATGGAGAAACAAGGATCCTTCTGAGTATCAGATCTGAGCATGTCTAGAGAGCAATTTTCAAGCACACATGGCATGGATTGAAAGGTTTGTAAAACCCTTTCAACATTGCCTTTTTCATTTTACCTATGGATTTTTCTGCATTTTTTACAACAAAGTATCGATGATTGTATATTGAAACTCTTCAAACTTGGTAGCAATGGCCTAGATGATGCCTAGTAGGGACTGTATTTCATGTGGGTTGGCAGGTCCTAGCTAGGAATGTATTGATTCTAACTATGATTGTAAAGGGCTAGTGTGGCCAATTTTTACTCAATAAAAGAAAGTAGGTTGTCTGGTTTTGTTGATGTATCTAGCAGCTTGATTAAAGTCAGTATGAACTTGAATATTTCTAATCCCCATCAGTTGAGCAAACTGCATTCCCTATGATAAGTCAATAGATAGCTTCTGCTGAAATTAAATAGTTTATATGGATCTCCAAAGAATTCTGAAGTAGTCATGACCTGTGGTTTACTATGCCTGACTAATTAAAGATTTGGAGAGTATTTTGTTGCACCCCGTTACTGATATATCTTCATTTACTTTGTATGTAAAACTGCAAATTGGAGTTTAGCAATGTTATACTCCATGTCTCACAGTAGGTACAGTTATAAGGAGTCAGTGTCTCTAACACTTAGGCAGCTAGGTTCTGACGCACATGTCCATTTTTGTTACACAAACAATTTCTGTGTTTGATTTAAATTTTATGTGGTTTTCATTTCAGCATTTTTTATCTATAAAATTGTTCCAAGTTTATTGCTTCCCTCATTTCTTTTTCCCAATTGGTTGGCACTCTATAATGGATTCAGTGTCTATCAGACTCGATTGCAAGCATCGATTCTATCCTTCCCAGAATTGGTATCAAAACTTCCACAAATTGGTGTTCAGTGATTATATAGGGGTTCCATTCCTGCTATTCTTGGGCAAGTTTCCAGGTACGATTTTCCATCTCTGTTCTCTTAGTAGTATTCCATACAGTGAAAATAAATTTTAGTTTGGATCTTACATTTTCTTTTTATTGACGACAGCCATGGGTTGCGGACTGGGATTTTTGAAGCAAGCAAGCTTGTGTTGATTAATTTTGCTCCTACACTCAGCTATTCAGGTGGCATCTCATTTTCGTTATATGTCTTTTTGATCAATTGTTTTCTATGCAGTGTCTTTGCTTGAAGTTGTTTGCGTCTTGTTTGGCTCTGTTTAAATGTCCTTAATACGTTTTTGCATCTCTTTCTGCTCTTTGCTATATTGTGAGTTTGTAATTTCTTTGGATGTAAGTCCCCCCCCCCCCACCCTCTTTAGGTATAGGCTGTTTTAGAGCCGTGCTACTCATCTTCAATTTTATTCCTGCTCCGTTTGTTGATTAAAAATACTTAAATTAGCTTGAACAAGCTAGAGCTTAGCCAAGTAGCTTGATTCTTTTAGCTGTTCTGGTCCGACTTGTTATTTGTCCATAAACCCTGATATCAGTTCAGTCTTAGCTCATCTTGCAGTAGAACTAGCTTGAGTGAGCTAGAAATCAGTTAAATTCTGAGCCGAGCTTGAGTGTGGTAGTACATGTTATATAGTGTGTTTAAAACTCTCTAAACAGGTGATTGTTTTATTCTAGTGAGACCAAGTTCATATCTTTCTGTTCCGATAAGAGGTCTTTTATGCAAATTTACTGAGAACTAGTCTGGTTGTTTCTCCTTGTTTAATTTGGTGAGTAGAAACTCAATGAAAAAAGCGCATTCAAAAGCTTTAATGTTAGTGCATGCTGAAAACAACGTGAGATTATTATGTATGTTGCTCATCTTTGGTTATTTCGACTTGGACTACTATAATTGGGATATTTTTTTCCTGTTTAAAAAGACAGTGCAGGCAATTCTGATACATATTCACTAATGCAATTATGAATTTAGCATTGATATGCAGTTTGTGATATGTCATTCTTCTTCATTTAGATTTTGACATGCAACATGTTCATTTGGACTTTGAGATTTGAAAACAGAAATATGTCCGAGTTGCTTGTTTAACTTTGTGAGCATTCAAAATATCAACTTTAATTTAGTGTTGACAGTATGGTTTCATTCTTTTATATTCATTGTTGATATATTCTTCAGCTAACAAATTTCAGCATGCATCTTTCTCAGGAGTTTCTATGTAATATGTTTTGGACCGGAGTTTGCTACTTTTTGGGAACTCTTATTTTTTTTATAGTAAAATAAATTTAAAAGTAGATTTATTATGCAGGTTACAAGATTGGTGAAACTGAGAACAAGTAAAGCAACACTAGCAATTGGCCGGTGATGGAAAAAAAATGTTAGCATGCTCAAAAAGGCGGACATGGGATCAGTGGCGTTAAAGTAAAGCATGTATTATCTTTTATCTTAAATAGCTGAAGGCAGCAAAAATGTTCATCCATTCTTATAATTATTGCTATTAGTGCTTTTAGTCAGTAACTGCGCATATACAGGGTGCAATTATTTCTCTGCAACATCGGGAGGTCAAGAAGGTGCTGGAGAATTGGCAGAGGCTTAATATAAGGGGGCTAGGAGTAGTAGCATGGAAAATTTCACAAGTTGCGGTCATGTGTTGTATTTGCGACTAACAAAAGCAAAGATGAAGATGAGGACATTGAGTTGAATAAATCCGTTGCTACTCCTGTATTACTCATGGAAAAATCTTGTAAGTTATATGTTAAATTCTTGTAAATTGTATGTTTTGATTGTCTTTTTTATGATGAGTGGGGAATAAATATGTAAGAAGTCAAAATGTCATACAGACTTACTGGACAGTGCAAATTATTTGCACCTTGATAAGGCTTTCAATATTTGGTTTTGGCGTTTTAATAAAATTACAAGCTTTGATGAAAAAAAAAGAGTTGCGGTACAGATATTGTGTATTGATTTTGCATGGTGGTAGTTACATGTGGAGGAATGGCAATAGAGGCCATCTTATTGCAGGTGCATGTGGAGGAATGTCGTTGCAATTTTTTTTGTAAAATTTTTAAACATTTGCAACGCCTTAAAAGCATTGCAAATAACGGTTGCAAACCACCAACCTTCAGTTCTTAAAAACATTGCAACGGCAAACATCGTTGCATTTTTTGAATGTAAATAAAAATTCATAAAATTAAAACAGTTTTGCAACGATAACAAAACGTTGCAAATTAAGAAACATTGCAAGCCTCAATAACCGTTGCTAATAATTAGAAAGCAATGCCAAACAACCGTTGCAAATATAGAGACATCATCGCCATCTAACCGTTGCAAATATTTGCAACGACATTTGTAACGCCGTACTAGTAACGGTATAAACCGTTGCAAATTGAGTTTGCAACGCCATATAGCCGTTGCAAATCGCCTGTTATGGTGTTGTGAAACAACTATGTATATAGAATGCAAGTTGCTATCGATATGAGGATCTAGATCAATTTTATAACATTAATGAACAATGGATATGGAATGTTATAAAGAACTGTTATATTGAAACTCCAAACCCATGAATCCCCAAATTTCGAGTATTAAATCCTAATTAACAATACTATATAACAAACCCCTAAATCACTACCATTAAACAATTATTATACAAATATGGAATGCAATAAACTATACAACAATTATTAAATCCCTAATTTCATCAAACCCCCAAATCAATTCCATTAAACAAATATGGAATGCAATAAACTATACAAAAACTACACCTTTAATCCAAATCTAACAATAAATTAAGTTAAAGTTACTTACTTGAACAGAGATTTTTACTTTATGCAGCAAGATTCTTCAATCTTTTGTACTATACGCGAGATTGTTTGATGATATGACGAAATTAGGCTTTGAAGAGAGATAAGATAACAATTATGGAAGTTTGTTAAGAAATTAGGGTTTGAAAGATAAAAATTGAAGATGGGGTTCCATTGTTGTTAAGTGTGGGAGATGAAGGCAGGTTTAGTATTAGGAAAAATCGATTTAGGGTTTTTTTATTAATTTATTAAGAGATTCACCAATGGCGCGAAACTTGGGCGGGAGATTTATAGACGGCTGAGATTGAAACATGTGGTAACAACATCTGCTAACACGTGGATTACTAAAACTTTTGTTATGTTTTTTACACCTCAGCAAATTAACTTAATTAGATAAAGCCACGTCAGAAAATCTTGTACAGATAAGCAGTCTGTTAGCTTCATTTTAACAGATTGTATAACGTAGAAACAAAATAAAAGTACAAGCATTGTTTGGTCAGTTTTTTTGGACATTGTATTAATGGGAAAATGTGGTAAAGTACGTTGTATTTTTCATCAATTTTACCTTTAGTAAAAAAGGTAGAAGCACTTGAGGTGTCCTTAAATCCCACATCACTCGTTATGAGTGCCTCCACTCTCTCATGTGATGCTTATCATGACCAGGCTCATACTGCTGAATTTTGTCCTCTCCTTTATAATTCACCAGAAATTGAGGAAGCCTAAGCTTTTTGCAAAAGATTTTCAAACTTCTTTATCTATACTTATGTAAAAATTCAAAAAAATTGAGAAAAATTAACAAAAATTCTTTCTTTACAAAGAATTTTTCAAAAATAGGATAAGTATACCATCAATGATGAAACATAATGGTTGAATTCCTTTACAAGTTTAAGGACACTTATTGCTTCACCAAGTAGTTGAGTCTTATACTACATTTGCATGAGCATAAGCATGACATTCGTATGCATTTATTATAGATTACATGTGCAAATACGACTACACCTTGAGAAACTTGAGGAATAAGTGTAGAGACTTAATCCGGTGAGCTTTTGAGCCCCGTCCTTTTCTTGGAGAGTTATCACGTACATCTGGAGTCAAAAAACTCAACCTCTCAGTTTTGTCTATTTTTAGTCTCATATTCATTTTTATAGTTAGCCTTGAGATGACATCAAATGGGTGTAATATAAACTTGGGTCTTGTAGCTTATTGAAGATGTGATCACCATATCAGTACTTAGAGATGATACAAGACCTTTAGATAAACCCTGTTTAGCTTAGCCTACCCTGATGACATTTTATTCCCCTAGGTTAACCATTCTGAGCCTTTCCTTGTTACTTAGCCTTTTTCTTGAGCCCATTATCCTTACCCAACTCCATTGTAGGAGTAAATACCCTTAGAAGGTTTTAGGTCCTTTTACTTATGTTTTTGGAACATAAGGATGATTGTTTGTGTGGTTACAAGAAGAAATGAGAAATACAAAGAAATCTCCAAACTAGTGAGATGAACCAAATGTTGAAAATCAAAAGTTTGAAGAAATTCCAGAAAAAACCAGAATCTTCTAAACCATTTCAAATCTAAAAAGAAATGAAGATTCCCAAATAGGCTAGAGCTTCATTGAAATTTTCGAAAAGAAGAAAAGAAATACTTCTTCCAAAAGAAAATTTTCTAAAAATTTCTCCATGTGCTATTATTACAAATCACAAGTATTGAAGGCCCGAATGTTCCAAAAATGTTTCACAAAAGCCTGTGCCATTTCTAGCCCTGTCCTAAGCCAAGTTACAACCCATACTATTTTTGTAGATCTAAGCTGATATGGTAGGATGTGGCGAGTAAGTGAGAAGGTGCTGAGGTGAAAAACCCGACATTTCAAGCAAGACTAACTTTTCCATTCTTTGAGACTATGTTCATTCCATTACACCAGTCCGTTCTTATTTATATATATGTGAGATGATTGCTAATCTTCTTTCCTCACATAGAGGTAAAATGACACCATCTCTGAGTGATTTTATTTCTGAGTGTATGACTGTGAGGCAGAAGTCAAAGCGACATTTCCAAAGGTGACTTAAGACCCGTGGTAGTATGGGTACATGCCTGTACTCGATGCATTTGAGACCATCATGCTTGGTTTATATTTCATATCTTATTAATGCTTGGGTAGTATGTTATCTCATATGAGCGGTTTAACAATACTTATCCTTATCCTTGATATGACCATTTCTGAGGTACATGGTAGAAAATTCTATTCTTGAATTAGTCATTGTAGTAAGTTTGTGGGTATCATCTCTGGAAAACCCTCAGGAAACTATAACTCCTCCACCTGGGAAACCCTTGTGGTTGAAAGCCTTGATGCATATGGTTAATGCAATCACCTTAGTTATACTCCTTTTTTGAGTTCCTTGATCTTAAAAAGGCTCTACAAGGAGAACCAGAAGTCCGATTGGGGCCCATGACATATCAAACTGAAGGTCTTGGCCCAAGCTACAATTATAGTCCAAGCGGATTAGGTTTTGCTGATTGCCTAATCCCTCTAGAAGGCCAACAGCAGCAGCCACGAATTTGATCAAGTTTGGAAGTCTTTGCATGCAAGTGTTCTATTATGTAATGATATATAAGAGAAGTTGTAACTAGGGTTTATCTATCTAGAATCTCTTTTAGATCTTGATCTTCTAGTCTCCACTTGAAGTTCAACTTTTGTATTCAATTCAATCAATATCAATCCATGAATTCTTTTATGATGTTCTTTGATTTAATTATTTGTTCCTTTGGTATGAGTAGCTAAATCATCATGGGGGGAAGGTGGAAGCTTTCTAGGTGATGCAAAAGTATTATGTTGTTTCTTCTTATTCATTGTGATTCAAGGTTCTTAATGCTTACTTATCTCTAATTCGCGATATGAGGTAAGTATGAATATTTGTATGCTATTGTTATCCATGGTGTTAAATATTATTGTTAGAATTTAGGGAGACCTAGTTTTGATAATAGTATTATATTTATTGTAGATGTGTAGTGAAATAGCTGAGAGGTGATTACTGCATGTTTGTAATATTTATCTTTTATTGAAACCCTTTCTTGATCAAATTCAATAGCTGAGAGGTGAGGATTTAATTATGAATAATATGTGGAGTTAATTAAATTCAATAGCTGAGAGGTGAGGATTTGATTAATGAAGCATATTAAATAGCATGCATAATAGAATCCCGTTTTAATTAGATTCAATAGCTGAGAGGTGAGGATTTGATTATTATTGGTATTAATAACTAATAGGAATAGCTGAGAGGTGACTTGTTAGTTGTTATAGATTGAATATGAAGAACAACATGATATAATTGCATAATGTAGGGGTACTATATACAACATACATGTGGCATCATCTCTACCGTCTATCATGGTGCCACATGTCATCATCTAATGGACTCTCTCTTGATGGCACAAGTTACAAAGTTAAAGCCAATTACTACAAATATATTCTCTCATCATTACCTCATTAAATGCTAGGAATGGAGTTACATTGTAAGCCTATAAATATGAAGGCAAATCACTCATTCCGGAGAGGGTCTCATAGTCTAATGCTCTCAACACGATCGATCTCATGGTGAGGTCTCATGATCAACGACCTCCCTAATCTCTCATGATGAGAACTCACCTCTCAGGTCTCATCTCTCTCGAGCTCTCCTCATAATCGAGCTCCCATTTTGTATCACCACCACTACTATAATAAACTTCTTTCTCCCTCTCCGTGGATGTAGGCACAATTGCCGAACCACGTATACAATGGTGTTCACGTCTCTACTTTATTATTGTTCATATCATACACATCATCATCATTCATTAATGTATTGACCAACCTCACAAATATGGTTAATACATTTGGCGCCGACTACAGGGACTTGGGATTTTCTCAAGCGAATTCCACCCACCAACCCCACCATTACACCATTGTTGTAAGGCTCTCAAAGTGGTGATTTCAAGTTCAAGAAATTCTATTTGGAAGAATTGCAATCACAATTTCCAAATTGGGGGTTTACTTTTGGTTACCATTACTGTATGTGAAACTCGACGAAAGAAAGATAAGTATCAATTCACTATGATCTTACTGTTCATTCTATTTTGTCTCACACAAATTGATTATTATATGCATCTATGTAACATATATTCTCATAACTCGATCATGATTATATATATCAGTTACATTCTTAATGGCCACATGTTCAGGTCTTGCAGAGACCTCCTCACATATTCAGGTCTCTAAGCAGACGAGCTCAGGTCTCATCGCGACCTGACCTCTTATTCAGATCTCTAAGCCAACGACCTCTCAGGTCTTGACGCGACCTCACTTCATTCAGGTCTCTAAGCCAACGACCTCTCAGGTCTCGTCGCGACCTCACCAGGTCCTTAATCGCGACCTCCCCAGGTCCCTAATCACGACCTCATCAGGTCTTTCATTGCAACCTCCCCAACACTCAAGTCTCGTCGCGACCTCACATCTTGTTCAGGTCTCCAATTGGGACCTCACCAAGTCTACCAACGACCTCCTCAAATTACAGGTCTTTCAACGACCTCAAGAATATTTATGCCATATAGGGGGCTATTCTCACTTTATCTAATTCCTTTAACTTATTATTGGCACAATTACATATTAATGATATTTTTTGTAGCTCTCTCTATGTGCAAGTCACATGAACACGACCTCACTCCCCATGAGCTATTTTTGCACAAATGTGCCACATTGCTTTCACTGAACTATTTACAAGTGAAATGCTTGATATAAAATATGGCCACCCTCATTGACTAGTGAGTCACTCGTATGCGGGACGACCTCAACCACAATTCTCTAGCCACACGCCTGGTCGAACGCATTCACTCTCAACGCAATGCGGACCCACAAAGGCCACATGCCCGAGAATTGTCAAACAGGTCTCCACGCTGCGACCATTCACTAAATCGGGCACCAAAAGGTTCCAAGTAACTCTCAAAACACTTGGTCAACCAACGCTCTTTCTCAAACGAGCTACATTTACACTTCAAAGTGCCACATCTATCGAAGTGTCCAGTCACAAGGCGACAAAGATAGTACACACAAAAGTCATATGGAAGACGTACAATTCCATGTAAGTCTTTTATTGAATTTTATAAAGTTTCACATGCTAACATTATCAGATCTATGGAACTCGATCACAAAAAGGCGACCACCTTAAAGCATGACCGAGACCAACAACCCATGCATACAAGAAGACCCACTTCAGTACGACCTGCTTGCAGCTGTCCATCTCGTCTACATGCCTTCTGAACGAGCTACCAAGTCTCCCTGGAACTAACTAGCTCGCTATACACAAAGTCATGATCAAGTTGCCATCACCACAAGGGACCTTCATCGCGTCCTGCAAATCTCAATGATCAAGCTCATCAAAATTTGGGGCGGATCGACTTCGTTAAAGAACCCCATATTTCATTCATCTTGGGGGAAAGATCGGTTCAATTACTTCTTTTCAGCCCGAACTCCGTTCAACCTAAAAAGAGGGGGCTTATGTAGGGGTACTATATACAACATACATGTGGCATCATCTCTACCGTCTATCATGGTGCCACATGTCATCATCTAATGGACTCTCTCTTGATGGAACAAGTTACAAAGTTAAAGCCAATTACTACAAATATATTCTCTCATCATTACCTCATTAAATGCTAGGAATGGAGTTACATTGTAAGCCTATAAATATGAAGGCAAATCACTCATTCCGGAGATGGTCTCATAGTCTAATGCTCTCAACACGATCTCTTGGTGAGGTCTCATGATCAACGACCTCCCCAATCTCTCATGATGAGACCTCACCTCTCAGGTCTCATCTCTCTCGAGCTCTCCTCATAATCGAGCTCCCATTTTGTATCACCACCAGTACTATAATAAACTTCTTCCTCCCTCTCCGTGGATGTAGGCACAATTGCCGAACCACGTATACAATGGTGTTCACGTCTCTACTTTATTATTGTTCATATCATACACATCATCATCATTCATTAATGTATTGACCAACCTCACAAATATGGTTAATACACATAACCTAGATTGTGGAAACCTACTACTCCCCCTATGTCATCATATTATCTTTTTTTCCATATCTTCCATATTCTTAAGTTAGGTTTAATTATTATTTATTGCCTGTAGGAAGTAGAATCAATTCTCCAACTATTATTATTGATTCATTGACGTTTCTTAATTATTGTTCTTAATTGTGTTTGAGCTAAGATCTCCCCCTCTGAGGTGGGTACGACCCTTGCTTGTTACTTGTCTACTTTGATCTTCAATTTATACAGGCACAAGAAGGAAAATCTCTTAATCTAATCTTTTGATACACAATAAGCGTATATTAAAATTGCGTCGTTGCCGCTCTAAGGAACGGAGTTCATTCAAGCACAAAAGAGAATAGTTGTTTTGGGACATCATCCCACTTCTATCCCTCCCACCATTCAATTTTTAATTTTTTTTAATTATTTTTTTTAAGTGTCTAGTTACTTAGTCCTCTTGTTGATCTTGCAGTGAAAACGGATCTGAAAAAGCTCGAAAAAAGGAGTAGATATCAAAGTTTGAAGAAAGGTGTGCATTCATAATTTATTTTTCTGAAGTTACTGTTCCGAAGTGGGCTTGACCTCGAGTCGAGATCACTTTGGTCATTAAAAATCTCGAGTCGAGTTTTCGGCAGAAATTTGGCCCAGTTTTGCGTGAATTATCCAGAACGATCCAGGACTCCTTTTCGGCTGAAATTTTTGAAAGATTTCGGGGTGATTTACTTGCCCTAAATCTTTCGGAATTATTGGAGCAGCGGAAGTTATTTAAATTTTCGTCCAAAGACGGGAAGTTTTGCTAAAATTACTGAACAGGCAGTTCCAGGCAGGGAATTTGCTCGTTTTGCGTGATTTGTCCAGGACGCTCCAGAACTCCAAATTAGCTAAATTTTTTACTGTTGAGAGATCGTGAGGTTAACTAGGTAGTCTATTTTTTTCAGTATTTTTAAGGACTTGTAAGTTATTTAATTATTCGATCCACGAAGGGGTCGCGGTTGTAATATTTTTAAAGTAGGTGTTGCTAGGATTTTTATTATTGTGTGTTCTAAGTGGGTAGTAGAGCAAGGTTGTGGAGCTAGCCTTGGGTCTACTAAGGAACGACTTCTAAGGACGATTGAAACCCAAGGAGCGGTTTCCCCTTAGTCGACTTCAACTCGTCTTCTCCACACATTTGTGCGCTTGTTTGGCAATTTTACTTTTTAGCACAAAGTGGGAGGTAAGCATTTTCTCAACCCTCCTCGAATCCCCTGCAAGAGGAGTTTCTGTAATGATTAGCATGACCTTGAATGTTGCTTGATTTCAATTTCTGTTTTTACTTGTTAAACCGGGACTACAAGGCGGACCTGGCCTATAAGTGAAACCTAAATATCAATTGATTGCAATATCCTAAGCCTTAAAATTGAATCAACTAAAGCCATGTTATCACGATGTTCTCATTGAGACTTTGACGGATATTTCAACTATTACTGTTTGGTTTTTCTTTAATTGGAGCACAAGTCAGAAATTGGGTCAGGAACCCCTACAGATTTATCTGTAGAATCAATTGTGGTTATTTATTTAAGGAACATGGTTAGGCACGGAAAAGCTCCCACATTGGTTATTAGCTGCTTGACTCTCAAGAGAAGGAGAATCACTCACGAAACTTGGAGAGAACTCATTGACTTGGGTGAACACAAAATAGAGTCAGTTTTTTAGCCCCTTGTTAGATGCTTTTGAATGGTTAGGACTTCTGTGGCATATGTAATGCGCATGTTGCATGCATCTTAGATCAGGTAAAATCTTGTCCAAACCAACAATCTACACAAAGAGCACAATCACGGACCTCTCTACTTCTCTTGAGGAAGAGTTTAACAATTCAACCTCCCTACCTTCTGAAGAAGAGTTCAACAACTCAACTTCACTTTCTGAAGTACATCCTACACCTATTGCTCAAGAAGCTACCCTTCGGGATTACTTTTCACCTTTGGCCACAGAGCCACCTACTTGCATTGTCTTACCCGAGACACATGCAGATTGCTATGGCATACGCCCACAGATTGTGGGCATGTTGCCTAAGTTCCATGGACTTCCAAGGGAAGATCCATATCAGCACCTCAATAAGTTTCTGACCGTTCTTCACACTTTTAGGGAGAAACATCTATCTGAGGAGGAAGTTAGCCTAAAATGATTTCCATTCTCTCTTGAGGATAAAACATATCATTGGTTACATAGCCTTCCTCCTAATTCTATTGTCACTTGGGCTCAACTAAGTAAGAAGTTCTTGACCAAATTCTTTCCTATCACTAGAACTAATGACATAGTTGATGCCATAAGAAGTTCTAGGCAAAAAGAGAGTGAGGTATTCTTTGATGCATGGGAGAGATTTCATGATCTACTTCTTCAATGTCCACACCACAAAGTCGATGACAATGAAAAAGTTAG
Source organism: Aquilegia eximia (assembly GCA_023053565.1). Lineage (NCBI taxonomy): Eukaryota > Viridiplantae > Streptophyta > Magnoliopsida > Ranunculales > Ranunculaceae > Aquilegia > Aquilegia eximia. The sequence goes on from JALIGU010000001.1 coordinate 26,103,116, forward strand.
AATTTTATATAGGAGCCTTAATACTCAAACTAGGAGCACAGTTGATAACATGAGTGGTGGAGATTTCCTTGACTGCTCCACCACCAAGGCCTTAGCTTTCCTTGAAAAGATTGCTAATAATAGCCAACATTGGGATATAACAGGACATACCCCGAGAAACACTACCCTAGACTCTGATAGGGGTGCAATTCGAGCCGCTCGAGCCGAGCTAAGGTATGCTCAAACTCGGCTCGTTACTAACCGAGCCGAGCTCGAGCCGAGCTCGAGCCGAGCTCGAGCCGAGCTCAAAATTAGGATCGAGCTGAACTATGAGCTCGAGCTCGGCTCGCGAGCCAAAAGTAAAACTCGAGCTCGGCTCGTTTCGGCTCGCTGGCTCGTTTGGCTCGTTTGGCTCGTTTGGCTCGTTTGGCTCGTTTGGCTCGTTCGGCTCGTTCGGCTCGTTATAATACTAATTCACTGTACAAACAATATTTCACTGTATACAAACAATAATTCATACAAACAATATTTCACTGTAATACAAAAACAATATTTCACTATACAAACAATAATTCACTCTAATACACACAATATGCAATAATATATCGTAAACAACAATATTTCACTGTAAAAATACACTATGTCGCAAATTAACAAAACAAACAACATCTTCTAGTTTCTTAGAACACAATTTCTTCTAGTAGACTGAAACACAAGCATTAAAACATAAAGTTAAAACAAACAATCCATCATAGTTCCGCACACCAAAAAGTTCTAACAACCCATCATTGCTAACCATCTTCATGCCTTGTATAAGTGAGATATCTTCAAGAGTTCCAAACCCTACAAAAACAATGATGCCTTGCTAAATGATACTATAAGAATATGATCTTACCAATACGAATAAACGAAGTTTAGGATCTTACCAATACACCAACAAAATAATGCTACATTCCAACTAGCCTGAATAACCGAATATCATAACCTGAAATTAAAAAACAAAAAGTAAGACTATATATAAAATTCATAAAATTTTACAACCTAATAAATAATTCATAAACATGTAAGATGTTATACTTACATTGGCCTTATTTATACATTGAACTCAGTCCGCAACCAATTTGAAGCACAAAGAAGACCTTCTACTGTGTCATCACCTAATGAAGCTCTGTCATCACTAATAACTCGACGTCCGGCACTGGAAGCTGACTCAGATGGTACAGTAGTCACAAGAACGGAGAGAATATCACGAGCCATTTTTGACAAAGTGGGAAACTTCAGGATATTTGATTTCCACCATGCCAAAACATCAAACTCTTTACCTCCACCTACTAAAGCACTTTCTTCAAGATAAATGTCTATCTCCTTTCTACTTGGTTGAGCAGTACTTCTTGTCTTGAGCCAATTTTCGAACTCAACTCTTTCTCTATCATCCTCGTTCCTAGGAAGACCCCCACCACCATCTTGACCAATGTTACTATTCCCACCATTTGTTCCCATAGCAACGTAGTCATCATAAAGGTTATGCAATTCGGCTCTAATGTATTGCAGTTTTGTCTCCACTTCCTCTAATCCATATAGCTTTTCAAATACATACTCAATATGCATCATTTTGTTTCGAGGATCCAAAACAGCAGCTATTACCATCAAAAGACTACTCTCCTTCCAATACTTGTCAAACTTTTCTTTCATCCTTTGAACCATAACCTTCATGAATTCTCTTTGGTCATTAGCCATATCATCCAAGATTTTTCTTATTTTCCAAACTTGAGGAAAAAACAAATTTGAAGTTGTGTAGTCACGACCTGAGAAAATGTCAGTTACTTTATCAAAAATAGCTAGAAACTTGCACACATCGCTCGCTATTTTCCAATCATCATCAGATGGCAACCAACAATATGAAGTGTCTCTCATTGCATATCTAGGAAAAGCATCTTTGAAGATAAGCGCTCTATCCAACATATGAAATGTCGAATTCCATCGGGTGACACAATCAAGAATCAAAGACTTATCAGTGGGCAAAGACATATTCTTGACAACTTCATTGAACTTGTGAAGACGCGAAGGGGACAAAATGATGAACTTTACACTTTCACGAACATTCTCAATAACACTTTTAAGTGGACTCAACCCATTCTGCACCATAAGATTCAAGATATGTGCACAACACCTAACATGAAATATCTTCCCACCAAAGTAAAGTGCATTTCTACCTTGAAATTGTTCTTTCAAAGATCTAACAGCCACATCATTTGAAGAAGCATTATCAAACGTAATAGTGGAAATCTTGTTTTCAATTCCCCAATCAGAAAGACATTCAAAGATTTTATCAGCAATGGCAAGTCCAGTGTGTGGTGGTGGCAACAAACAAAAGTTTAATATGCGATTTTGCAAATTCCACTCATTATCTAAAAAGTGTCCAGTCACACACATGTATCCTTTAGTTTGGTTAGAAGTCCATAAGTCGGATGTTAAGCTAATCCTACCAACACCATTAAACATCACCTTCATTTTACTTTTCTCTTCCGCGTATAATTTCATGGCATGGTCTCTAATAGGTTGGCGACCAAAAGGCTCATATTTGGGGTTAAGCATCTTACTATAGATTCTAAACATCTTATGTTCAACCATTCTAAAAGGATACTCATGAACCATGATCATCTTAGCTGTGATATCTTTTATGGCTTCTTTGTCATACTTGTAAGTTGTCAAAGAACCAGTTTCTCCACAAGACTCAAAACTTAAAAGTGACTGACCTGGACCATTAGCTTTACCAGAGATTTTGGCTTTGCGACTTAAGCATGTATCTACATGCCTTTTAAAGCTTGAAGTTGCCCCCCCCCCCCCCCCCCCCTTACTATACATAAAATGTCGGAAACAATGTTTGCATTTCACACCCGTCGTCTTGCCGTCTTGATCTACAATCTCTTCAACATCAATCCATACACCGGATGTCTTTGCTCATTTGTGTGCTCTAGATAGTTCTACTGCTTCTTCTTGAGTTGAAGCTTGCAAGTTGACTTGTTCATTTTCCATATTCGCAGGAGTTGCAGAAGAAGCTTCTAAATCTATTGGATGCTCTTGATTTGATGTCGACATAACCTGACAAAAAAAATATATATATTATACAACATTTTAATCAAACCAAACTGTTGCACAAGACATGAAATAATCTAATAATGCATATAAGGTTCAACAGGTAGTTAAATAGTGTAATTACACGATTAAGTATATTGCAATCCTCCAAGATGATGGCAAACAACATATTTCCTAATGTTAACAAAAACTGCATAAAGGTACGCATATAAATAATGAGTCAATAGCAGAAAATTCTGCTAATCAGATGCAGGGAGGAGATCACAAAAGAACACGGAGACAGAATAAACTTTACAAATACTGGGATTACAAAGTTTTCTTTTCAATTCTCATCATAAAAAAGAGCTATCCAAATGATATCAAACCCAAGGCATTAACAAACCATCATCAGTAAATGTCAAATCATTTCAGTAGTTTTCATGAAAACATAAGGACTAGACCCACACACAGTAGTTTCCTATGAACTTGGCCAAATTTGAGAAAAGAACACTTGATTTAATGGTCCCAGGATTCTAGGCCTTAGAAAGAGGGATTTAGTGGGCATCATCAATTTCAACACCAGGAACTGAAGCCACAATAGGTAAACTGGGTTTCCAAAATATATTCAACACAGACGCTGTATCACTATATGTTAGTGTAGTGTAGATGGGTTCACACTAATCACCAAGCACCACCACCTAATAAATAATCCTCACTAAGTGGTTCAGCAGTTTAACTAAATAGCATTGGGGGTGGGGGTGGGGAGGGGGTTAATCCTCACTAATTTTAGGAGTATTTAATTACAGAGTGTCAGAGAACATCTATAGATTTAGTTACTCTTATCATTTGCATAGATTATTATTATAATGGAGGTTCAAAACTAAAACACAGGCACACTGATGACTAATAGTCTGATAGAATTGCAGGCAATTGCTGCGAGTGAGGTTAGTAGTTACTGTAAACTTAATTAATATAGACAATCTATCTATAAAACATGGTGAACATGTTTGCAAAGATGCTGAGTATTGAGTAATACATGGTCAACAAGGTATGGAAAAAATACAGGGGAGGGAATTCTAATTCTATGTCACAACTCACAAGCTAATCAATTAAGAAGAAAATTTTATGTAATTGAGAAGAAAAGAACCCTTAAGAATTAAGAAGATGGTGAGTGGTGAAGTGAGTTAATTACCTGAGATTGGGTGGGGCGAGAATTGGGAGCAAAACCAAGTAGCTCCTTCTGTAGACAACAACCCAATCAGTGTAATTGATGAATTCAATTGTTGGAGAAAACAACCTAATTTCGCTGAACCTGTTGCTGCTATTTTCTGTTGTTGCTGCTATCCCTAATTAAGTAGGGAAGGGGGAATTAGGGAGAAGACGATTGTTTGTTGATTAAAGCAGAGAAGAAGAAGAATAAGGGGAATTAGGGATTTTGGAGGTGCGCAGTCAAAATTTTGTGAAGAAGAAGAAGAAGGGGAAAACTTGGTCTGTTTTATTTTTCCTTCTCCAAACAGCCACGACCCTAAAAAAGACTGGGGGTAACATAGTAATTGCATTTGCAAATAGTTAACGAGCTGCTCGGCTCGGCTCGTTTAGAGCTCGAGCTCGGCTCGGGCTCGTGACGAGCTCAAAAACTGGCTCGAACTCGGCTCGTTTAGATAAATGAGCGAGCCGAGCCGAGCTTTTATCGAGCCGAGCCCGAGCCGCTCGGCTCAGATTGCAGCCCTAGACTCTGATGATAAACCTAGAGGAATGTATGATGTCAAACCTGACATTGAGCTTAAAAATCTAATTCAAGGTTTAACTAAACAGGTAGTAGCACTTGGTGTACCCTTAAATCCCCAATCAACTGTTTTGAGTGTCTCCACTCTTTCATGCGATGCTTGTCATGACCAGACCCACACTGCTGAATTTTTTCCTCTCCTAATGAATTCACCAGAAACTGAGAATGCTTGTGCGTTTAATTACGCAGGGAGAACCAACTTTACTAAGGGCAATGCCACGTACCCATACATGGACCGCTCCAATCTTTCTCATTCTAATAATCATCATGTGGGTCCACCTGGTTTTAACAACTCTTATGGGCAACGTAGCAATGCCACGTATGTTGGTCACTCTGACAATAGGAACAGGGCACCGGTCCCCCCTTACTCGAACAATACTCATCCTATGAGTGGTTCCAGGGACCGCATGCCAGCTAATCAATCTACCCAACCTAAATCCTCTCTTGAGGATGTGCTTGCACGTTTCATTCAACAGACCCAGGCGTCTATTGAGTCAAATGCCCAAGCCATCAAGAGAATTAAACAAAAACTTGATGAAAGAGGTAGATTTCATGGACAGTCCATCCCGAACCTCAAAGGCAAGGAAGTTGCCTTGGTGACGAAAACCGCAAATCCGTCTACATCTGTACCAATTGCTGAAAATCGGTTTCCACCCTTAGGTCAGGAAAACAGGTTGATAATCAAATTAATTATACACCGAGTTCCAACATTGTGACCCCGATTACATCTGCACCTGTTGCCCCACCTAAACCTTCGACCAATGAGGCGACCACCTCTAAATCGAAGAAGACTGCCCGTGAGATCATGGATCCTCCACGGATTTACAACCCACCAGTACCTTACCCCCAGAGACTCACAAGGTCTCTAAACGAAGTCCAAGCAGAGGAAGCACTTGATGTGTTCAAACAGATAAATATTAATATACCCTTCCTCACGGCTATTAAACAGATACCTTCCTATGCTAAGGTCTTGAAAGACTTGTGGACTGCCAAGAGAAAAACTAATGTGCCTAAAAACGCATTCATAGTTGAAGAATTCTCTGCACCTGTCCAACAAAATGGTGTGGAAATATAAGGACCCTGGAAAACCGACCATACCCTGCGAGCTTGGTGATAAGTTCATGGGTAAGCTTTGTTAGACTTAGGAGCAAGTTGTAATCTCTTGCCTTATTCCACGAAAATGTCTTTACAACTGGCCGAAAGATCTTTGAAAGTACCTAGAGGTATAGTAGAGGACCTATTAGTTAAAGTGTCAAACTTTTACTATCCTGTAGACTTTGTGGTGTTAGATATTGAACCTACTGCCGATGATTCGGTGCCCATCATCCTTGGCCATCCATTCTTGGCCACCTTTAATAATCTCATTAACTGCCGAAACGGTTCCATGGTTCTCACTTTTGGCTCTATGACTATTGAAGTTAATATATTTAACCTTGGCCAACAACCCCCTGATATTTCCTTATCTGAGGATGTGTGCCTTTTAGACTCATTACCTTATGAGATGGTGCATTGTCATTACCCTGAGGATCCAGTTGTTGCCTTGCCATGCATAATGTAGACTTCGACATTGACCAATCTATTGCCCAAACCAATGCTCTACTTGATAGTGTGCCTATCTTTGAACCTAATGACCCTGAGGCCCTTGATGTGGTTTGTAGCTTAGATTCTGAGACTCAAGTAGAGACCTTCACTCCACCTCCTGTTACCCTGAATCCCCTTCCTCCTGAGCTAAAAATACGCTCATCTTGATTCAGACGGTAGTCATCCTGTTATCATTCCCTTATCTCTTACTACCGAACAGGAGAGTAAGCTTCTAGAAGTTATTTTAGAGCATCGTTCTGCTATTGCCTGGTCTATCCACGACATCAAAGGCATTAGCCCTTCTGTCTGTTCTCATCGTATTCATCTTGAGGACGATGCCAAAACTTGTCGTGAACCTCAGAGACGCCTCGACCCTGCGATGAAAGAAGTTGTTCGAGCAGAAATTCTTAAACTTCTGGATGCAGGGGTGATTTATCCTATCTCGGATAGTCCCTGGGTTAGTTCTATTCATGTGGTCCCTAAGAAGGTCGGCATGACTGTAGTTACCAATGATATCATTCCCTTATCTCTTACTACCGAACAGAAGAGTAAGCTTCTAGAAGTTATTTTAGAGCATCGTTCTGCTATTGCCTGGTCTATCCACGACATCAAAGGCATTAGCCCTTCTGTCTGTTCTCATCGTATTCATCTTAAGGACGATGCCAAAACTTGTCGTGAACCTCAGAGACGCCTCGACCCTGCAATGAAAGAAGTTGTTCGAGCAGAGATTCTTAAACTTCTGGATGCAGGGGTGATTTATCTTATCTCGGATAGTCCCTGGGTTAGTCTTATTCATGTGGTCCCTAAGAAGGCCGGCATGACTGTAGTTACCAATGATATCATTCCCTTATCTCTTACTACCGAACAGGAGAGTAAGCTTCTAGAAGTTATTTTAGAGCATCGTTCTGCTATTGGCTGGTCTATCCACGACATCAAAGGCATTAGCCCTTCTGTCTGTTCTCATCGTATTCATCTTGAGGACGATGCCAAAACTTGTCGTGAACCTCAGAGACGCCTCGACCCTGCGATGAAAGAAGTTGTTCGAGCAGAGATTCTTAAACTTCTGGATGCAGGGGTGATTTATCTTATCTCGGATAGTCCCTGGGTTAGTCTTATTCATGTGGTCCCTAAGAAGGTCGGCATGACTGTAGTTACCAATGATAAGAACGAACAAGTCGCCACTAGAGTTTCAACTAAGTGGCGTGTTTGTATCGACTATAGAAAGCTTAATACAGTCACCCGGAAAGACCACTTTCCTCTTCCCTTCATAAACCAGATGTTGGAATGTCTAGCTGGTCATTTTTTCTATTGTTTCCTGGATGGTTACTCCGGTTACAACCAAATTCCTATCGCCCCTGAAGATCAGGAAAAGACGATATTTACATGTCCCTTTGGCACTTTCGCTTAGGCCCGTATGCCCTTTGGTTTGTGCTACTTTCCAGAGGTGTATGTTACACATCTTTAGTGATATGGTAGAACGATTTATGGAGGTGTTCATGGATGACTTCTCCATATATGGTTTAATAGCTTCAATAGCTATTCAATAGATTCAATAGCTGGGAGGTGAGTATTTGATTAATGAAGCATATTCAATAGCATGCATAATAGAATCCCGTTTTAATTAGATTCAATAACTGGGAGGTGAGGATTTGATTATTATTGGTATTAATAACTAATAGGAATAGCTGAGAGGTGACTTGTTAGTTGTTATAGATTGAATATGAAGAACAACATGATATAATTGCATAACCTAGATTGTGGAAACCTACTACTCCCCCTATGTCATCATATTATCTTTTTTTCCATGTCTTCCATATTCTTAAGTTAAGTTTAATTATTATTTATTGCTTGTAGGTAGTAGAATCAATTCTCCAACTATTATTATTGATTCATTGATGTTTCTTAATTATTGTTCTTAATTGTGTTTGAGCTAAGATCTCCCCCTCTGAGGTGGGTACGACCCTTGCTCGTTACTTGTTTACTTTGATCTTCAATTTATACAGGCACAAGAAGGAAAATCTCTTAATCTAATCTTTTGATACACAATAAGCGTATATCACATGTACATTACCCCCAGAGACTCACAAAGTCTCTAAAGGAAGTCCAAGCAGAGGAAGTACTTGATGTGTTCAAACATATAAATATTAATATACCCTTCCTATGCTAAGGTTTTGAAAGACTTGTGTACTGCCAAGAGAAAAAAAAATGTGCCTAAAACCGCGTTTGTGGCGGAGGAATTCTCTGCACTTGTCCAACATAACATCGTGGTAAAATATAAGGACCCTGGCAAACCAACCATACCCTGCAAGCTTGGTGACAAATTCATGGAAAAAACTTTGCTAGACTTAGGAGTGAGTGTTAACCTTTTGCCTTACTCCTTGTACCTCAGCCTGAGTCTAACAAACATGAAACCCACGAAAATGTCTTTACAACTGGCCGACAGATCATTGAAAGTACCTAAAGGAATAGTTGAGGACCTGTTAGTTAAAGTGTCTGACTTTTACTACCTCGTTGACTTTGTGGTGTTGGATACTGAACCTACTGCCGATGACTCGGTACCCATCATCCTTGGCCGTCCATTTTTGGCCACCTCTAATGCTCTCATAAACTGCCGGAACGGTTCTATGGTTCTCACTATTGGCTCTATGACTGTTGAAGTTAATATAATTAACCTTGGCCAACAACCCCTTGATCTTTCTTTATCTGAAGATGTGTGCCTTCTAGACTCATTACCTTATGAGATGGTACATAATTATTACCCTAAAGATCCGGTTGTTCACTGTCTTGCCATGCATAATGTAGGCTTTGACATTGACCAATCTATTGCCCAAACCAATGCTCTTCTTAATATTGTGTCTGTCTTTGAACCTAAAGACCCTGAGGCCCTTGATTCGGTTTGTAGCATAGATTCTGAGACCCAAGTAGAGACCATCACTCAACCTCTTGTTACTCTGAATCCTCTTCCTTCTGAGCTGAAATATGCTCATCTTGATTCAGACGGTAGTCATCCTGTCATTATTTCTTCATTTCTTACTACCGAGCAGGAGAGTAAGCTTTTAGAAGTTATCTTAGAGCATCGTTCTGCTATTGCCTGGTCTATCCATGACATTAAAGGCATTAGCCCTTCTATTTGTTCTCATCGTATTCATCTTGAGGACGATACTAAAACTTCTCGTGAACCTCAGAGACGTCTTAACCCTGCTATGAAAGAAGCTGTCCGAGCAGAGATTCTGAAACTTCTGGATGCAGGTGTGATTTAACCCATTTCGGATAGTCCTTGGGTTAGTCCTTCCTAAGAAGGTCGGGATGACTATAATTACCAATTATAAGAACGAACAAGTCGCCATTAGAGTTCCAACCAAGTGGCGTGTTTGTATCGACTATAGAAAGCTTAATACAGTCACCCGGAAGGACCACTTTTCCTCTTCCCTTTATAGACCAAATGTTGGAACGCCTAGCTGGTCATTCCTTCTATTGTTTCTTGGATGGTTACTCGGGTTATAACCAAATTCCTATCGCCCCTGAAGATCAAGAGAAGACAACATTTACTTGCCCTTTCGGCACTTTCGCTTATGCCCGTATGCCTTTCGGTCTGTGTAATGCACCTGCTACTTTCTAGAGGTGTATGTTACATATCTTTCGTGATATGGTAAAACGATTTATGGAGGTGTTTATAGATGACTTCTCCATATATGGTTCATCTTTTGAAGAGTGTCTTAGTCATCTTTCCTTGGTTTTTAAGCGTTGTATTAAGAAGAATTTGGTACTTAACTGGAAAAAGTGCCATTTTATGGTTAGGAAGGGGATAGTTCTTGGTCATGTAGTTTCTCCTGAGGGTATCCAGGTTGATAAAGTTAAAGTAGATCTTGTTTCATCCTTGCCTATTCCTAAGTCTATTAGGGATATTCGAGCCTTTCTGGGCCATGAAGGATTCAATCGACGCTTTATCCAAGATTTTTCAAAGAAGCTCGCCCCTTAACCAATTTATTGCTTAAGGATGCACCTTTTGATTACACAAAAGAATCCAAGAGCGCCTTTGAAAAACTTAAGATCGCCCTCACGACTGCATCCATCATTAGGCCACCTGATTGGAGTAAACCTTTTGAGCTGATGTGCGATGCATCAGACTTTGCTATTGGGGTTGTTCTAGGTCAACGTCTAGATGGTAAGCCCCATGTCATATATTATGCTAGCAATACTCTAAATGATGCTCAACGTAATTATACCACGACGGAGAAAGAATTGTTAGCCATAGTATATGCTCTTGATAAGTTTCGTTCCTACCTTTTAGGTACCTGTACTGTCATCTTCACGGATCATGTTGCTATTAGATTTCTTCTCTCCAAGAAGGAAACTAAGCAGCGCCTTATTCGTTGGATTTTGTTGCTTCGAGAGTTTGACCTTGAAATTAGAGATAAAAAGGGACCGAAAATGTAGTAGTCCGTCACTTGTCTAGACTCAACCGTCCTGAGGATTCTAGTGTCATTTCTGAGAACTTTCCTGATGAGCTTCCTTTTGCAATATCGAATGCTCCATGGTTCGCAGATATAGTTAATTACTTGGCTAGCAACACGTTTCCAAGTGATTGGAACAAGCAAGATAGATCCAAATTCCTTGCTAATGCCAAGCATTATTTCTGGGATGACCCTTACCTTTTTAAGTACTGTCCTTACCAGATCATTCGTCATTGTATCCCAGACTGGGAGCAAAGTCCTTAAGTTCTGCCATGAGCATGCTTGTGGTGGACATTTTAGTGCCAAAAAGACAGCTGCTAAAGTATTGCAGTGTGGTTTTTATTGGCCAACTCTTTTTAAGGACTCTCACATGCATTGTACTGTGTGCACTCGTTGTCAACAACTAGGGAAAATCACGAGGCGTCACATGATGCCCTTACAGCCAATTCTTCCCATAGAAGTGTTTGATGTATGGGGCATAGATTTCATGGGTCCTTTTCCTGGTTGTCATGGTTTTTTGTACATTCTGGTCGCAGTTGACTATGTTTCTAAATGGATCGAGGTCATTCCCACAAGGCACAACGACCAAGAAACTGTAGTAAATTTTTTAAAGGAGTATATATTTGCCCGATTTAGCGCTCCCCGTGTGATCATCAGTGATGGGGGGAGTCATTTCTGCAATAAAGCTTATCAAAAACTTGTCCATAAGTATGGAGTTACTCACAAAGTGGCCCTTGCGTACCATCCGCAAACTAATGGCCAAGCTGAGGTGTCGAATAGAGAGATTAAAAACATTTTGCAAAAAACAATTGACCCTGAAAAGGTTGATTGGTCTCGTAGAGTCAGTGATGCATTATAGGCCTACCGTACTGCTTTCAAAACTCCCATAGGCATGTCTCCCTTTCGTCTTGTTTTTGGAAAACCCTGTCACCTACCTGTACAGCTTGAGCACCGAGCCTTCTGGGCAATGACAAAGCTCAACTTTAATCTCGACCAGGCAGGTAAGAGGAGAAAACTCCAGCTTTCTGAGTTTGAGGAACTTCGAAACGAAACGTATGACTTTCCAAGTCCTATAAAGCTAATATGAAAAAACTGTATGATCGTCAGATCTTACGAAGAGATTTTCAAATTGGGGACAAAGTTTTACTGTATAACTCTAGGTTGCATTTATTTCCTAGTATACTACAGTCTCGTTGGTCGGGTCCCTTTGTTGTGTCTGCAGTGACGCCCTTTGGTGCTATCACATTTTTAAACCCTGCAGACAACTCTGAATTTTAAGTCAATGGTCAACGTCTAAAGTATTTCCATGAATTAAGGTCCCCTGAAGTTGAGGAAACCCTATTAGAGGACCCTACCTATTTAGACTGGCCTTTGACCTACTGGTATCCGGACCCTCTCTTACTCTATTCTGTCGTCTCTTTTTGAGAGGTGTGGTTGAAAGTGTCGGGGCCATAGTCCACAAACTCTTACTGCCTGAGTATAATTGATCCAGTGCACGCTTTTCTCTTGAGCGTCATCACCAAACAGACTTGTTTCTCGCTCTGTTTGGGGGTGGGGAAGTCATTTCCCATCTATTTTTAAGTCTCGAGTATCTGACTTTAAAAGACTCTTTGTTGTATATTAGACATCAGGATTTCACGCATTCCATTCTAGCGTTTTGTCTCTCCTGTATCTTTGTTTAGAGTAGCGTTTATCTAGGGAGTGAATCCTGGTTGTCCACCTGTCTGACTGAAGACGTTAAACTTAGCACTCCTAGGAGGTAGCCCTATATATCTTCTAAACCCGATCGTGCTTTAGTGTGTCTTATTAGTTGTCGGGTTTAATGGCTTTTTGGCTAATAAACTATCTTTTGAATCTGTGTGCTAGTTTTGTTTGGGGGTGGGCGCGGCCCATCACTCTCTGTTGCGGTTGCTTGGTTAAATAATTATTACAGAACAAATTTTTGTAATATAATAATTATATCTAGATTTTTAGGATTTTATTTTGACGCCTTAGTGGTACATTTATTCGCAAGAATATATTTATACATTATCACGAAATTTTTAAAAATTAAATTTGAATTATTTCGTGCCCTACACGCTTTTTGGAGGTAAAACCGTCATTTTCACCAATTCGAGTAGTGGGGGAAGCGTCTAGGGGAAGTTACCTCTCTATATATACCCCCAGGTATCTTTAGAAAAGTCACAAGTCACTTTCAAATCCAAAGTCAAACTAAGTCAAAACTGGGTCAACAAAAGTCTTCTTCCCTTCCAAAACTCGAGTCGAGTTCCTTAGTGTGCATTTCAAACTCGACTCGAGAATCGAGGCAGATCTCGATTCTCTCTCCTCTTCTCTCTCTCAATTCTTGACAAAATTCAAAAATTCTTGTGGGGTTTTGTTCCTTTATTCGTGCTCTTCATTTCCATACCAAAAACCCCTAGTATCATGCCTCCAAGAAGAAGAGAAAGAGTGATTATCCGTGAGCGTGATTATTCTCGTCTTTTCGATGATAATCGCTTAGGAAGCACTTTTGTAGAGAGAATTCATGCCCGAGGCTGGGATGTACTCCTTGGCTCTGATTACGAGCCATTTGATCCTTAAATGGTTCATCGATTTTACGAGTCGATGGAGTTGGCCGATGACGGTATGTACATCAACTGGGATCCGGCCCATCACTTACTACTCACGCCTGAGACTGTATCCGTAGTCATGGCGCTAGAGCAGGGGGCTGCACTGGTGACACCGGACATCATCGAGGCCATCCTCGTTGATGACCGGGTACTTCACCGGTATAGCAGTCACCTTTCTATCGGTTGGCTCCGAGTCAACCAGGGCTTGATGGCACACTGGCTGACCACTAATGTCTTTGGGATGACAAGGACGAGCGAACTGTTCTCGGAGGGGATTCATATCCTCCGACTGCTTCAAGAGGACTTCCACGGCTACTGCATGGTCCGTCGTCTTTTTGCCACCATCATCGGGGCTTGAGCCACTTCTGCTCCTCTTCCTAGCCTAATGATGGGTATTCTGCGCTACTACGAGGCGCCTCTTTTGCCTACCCTTTCTCTGGAGTCGGTCGTCCTGCTCGAGGTCTCCAACCCTGGACTGTCTGCCTGCAGACAGTTATTATGGGACCATCAGGAGGAGGTGCCCATCCAGTACAGGCCCGGCGACCAGCGGGCGTTCTTTCAGCTCCATACCAATGAGGAGAGGTTCCAGCTTCTCTGGAGGGGTATGGACGAAGGCCAGGGGCAACCTCGTCGACGACGGGGTTGATTTTATTTCTGTTTATTAGCCATTGTAATTTGCTTTATGTATTTTGATTTTGTTTTAGTTATTGCACTCTTGTATTAAATTTTCAATCATTGTACTCTATTTCCGAATATTAATGAAAATGGTTAAAATTTTAAATTTTTTGCAAACTTGTCCTTTTCTGAAATTATTTAGCCATTCTTGGGCTTCATTGTAAAAATCTGGACTTGTGGAGTTATTTTAAAAAAATTTTGGTCCTAAGGACCTAAGTCCAAATATTTTTTTAAAAAAGGAGGTTAGGGTTTATTTTTGGAAACCCTAAGGTTTTAGGCAATTTTTGGAGTCCTTCTAGGGCTCAAACTCTTTATTTTTTGCCTATATATACCAAAAAAAGGTTGGAGGACCGTCACTCAAAAATCAGAAAGACTTTTCAAAACTTTTTTTATTTTCTGAATTTGGCCCGAACTCGCGTCGAGTTCCTTAAAGGCCATTTCAATCTCGAGTCGAGTTTGAACCTGGCAACAGTTTTCTGAGCTTGTTTTGTGTGATTTCTTTTCGGTTTTCGCACTGGTTTTTGGTGTTTTCTTCCTTCTTTTGCAATAGCTAATGTTCAGAATGGGTTGTGGATGCCCGATGGCATGGATATCATCCCCGAGATGGATTTTTGGGGAATTATGGATAGTTTTTATGGAGCTTCTTTTAAGGATGGGATTTTAGACAAAGGTTGGGAAGGTTTTCTTTATGATTCTACTGCTGTGTATTCCCCTTCTATGGTAAGAGACTTTTACCTTATGTTACCCTTTGCCGACCCTCTTCCCTTTGATGGTTTCCAAGTTCACATGCATGGTTCCCCGGTGGTTTTTAATGCTATTGTCGTCTCTATTGCCATGGGTAATCCTTTTGTCTTTCAACCAGTCGTGCCTTATGACAATTATGTTCGTGATAATCGTGTAGATATCATAGACAATTACCTCAATCACTTTGGCTCGTGTACCTTCTCATTCCATCCCGAAGGATACCCTAGTATTGTACCTACCACTTGCCTTCCTGCTAATGTAGCTACTGCTGCTTTATGGGTTTTGCGTAATTTGATGGGTGTTGAGAAGATGGATTACGTCAATGATAGTACTATGCACGCCGTAGTTGGTATTGTTACTAATTTCTATGTTCTTGACTTATCCACTTGGATTTTAGATGGTATTAAGAATGTGTTCTTATTCGGTGAGGATAAGTTTGTGTTCCCTACTGCTATCTGTAAGATTATTCTTGATAGCTATCCTGATTGGATGAACATGTACAGTTATCGGACTCACCTTATCCTTATGGATCCTACACATCATTTTATCAGGAGAAGTCGCCTATTCACTTGGGTGCCTAACACTGCATATGTAGAGTATCCAGATATGCATAGAAATGATAATTTTATGGATAATGGTGAGGCTCCGAATGTAATTAAAGAGGCATTAACTCTTTGGCGCGATAGGTTGGATGGTTTGCCAATAGAAGTTGTTTGAAAACAAGAGTATAAAGTAGGATTTCGCTTTCTGTTGAGTCAGTCCTTTATTTCAGTGCATTTTATTTCAGTTGTGTCTTAGTATGGAATTCCTTGTAATCTCTATGTATGTGGAGATAATTTTGTTTGGCAGGAATTTATAAAGCGGTTTTGAATTTTTAGTATGAGCCTTGAGGACAAGGCAATCTTTTTGTTTGGGGGTGAGGAAGTATTACAATCCTTTTTGCAAATGATTTTCAAACTTCTTTATCCATACTTTTGTAAGAATTCAAAAATTTTGAAAAATCCAAAAAAAATCTTTGTTATAAAGACTTTTTCAAAGATAGGATAAGTGCACCATCAATGATGAATATAATGGTTGAATTCTATCCTTTTCAAGTTTAAGGACATTTATTGCTTCATCAAGTAGTTGAGTCTTATACTACATTTGCATGAGCATAACCATGACATTCATCTGCATTTATTACAGATTACATGTGCAAATACAACTACACCTTGAGAAACTTCAGGAATAAGTGTGGAGACTTAACCTAGTGAGCTTTTGATCCCCCGTCCTTTTCTTGGAGAGATATTACATCAATCTGGAGTCAAAAGACTCAACCTCTCAGTTTTTTTCTGTTTTTAGTCTCATATTCATTTTTATAGGTAGCCTTGAGATGACATCAAGTGGGTGTAATATAAAGGGTTATTTTGTATTTGGTCCCTCTAGAAGATGTATATTTAGCAAGTGGTATAGAGTTTTTCGTTTATTAGCAAATAGTCTTATTTCCGTCACTTGACTGTCAGTCAACTCAATTGACTGAGGTCAAACCATCTATTTTTTTAAAATACCTAAATTACCATTCACACTAAATTTCTTTCCACGTGTCTACATATCACTCACCCATTTAATAAAACAATTTAGGTTGACTAAATGGTAAGGATTTGTGATGAACTTCCATCTCTTTTCACCTTCTTCCACTGTACAAATTGAAAACAAACCTAAAAACACCTAAACTACACAAACCTCCACCATCAGTTGTGTTATCATAGAACAACAATCTGAAATCTCTTCACTAGTGTTTGATATGAACTACCTGAATCAAATCCAACCTGTTAATCAAGGAATGTAGCGGTGTTCTTGTAAATTTTAGTTCTTTGAGATCGAATCAACCACTTCAATCGCAAAGGTTTGATGATAGTGGTGTTGGTGGCAGAATAGAAGAAAGGGTTAATGAAGAAAGCTATTTGGCTCTCATGATCTCCACATCCAAATGCATACTTTCCCCTTTAAAACTACTTTGTTGCTTCTGATTAAAGTTAATCAAGCAATTATAAATTGCAACTTACAAAATTTTGCTTTGAAATTCCTTTCCTGCTTCTAATTTCTGTGCTATGCTACCCTCATGCTCCCTTCCATTTCAAGCAACATGTCAGATCTGAATACCCAAAGAAAACAAAACCCATTTTTCATCTTACTTAACCGAAACCGCAAATCCATTCAACTGAACACCATTACCCATTTTTACATTTTTTTCTTAGTAAAGCCCAATTCTATATTATTATTCAATAACCGGGTCTAATTTGATAAAATCAAAAATTCCTCTCTTCTGCAATTTTGTGAAATTTCAGTTATTATTTTTTTTTTCCTCCACTAGCACATACAAGGGCAATTTAGGTATTAATAAACAATGGATGGTTTGACTGTAGTCACCTGAATTAACTACCGGCCAAATGACGGAAATAGGACTATTTGCTAATAAACGAAATACTCGATATCACTTGCTAAATATGTATCTTCTAGAGGGGCCAAATATAAAATTACCCTAATATAAACTTGGATCTTGTAGCTTATTCAAGATGTGATCACCATATCAGTAATTAGAAATGATACAAAGACATTTAGATAAACCCTGTTTACCTTAGCCTACCCTGATAATATTTATCCCTTGGGATGACCATTCTGAGCCTTTCTTGTTACTTAATCTTTTTCTTGAGCCCATTTTCCTTACCCAACTCCATTGTAGAAGTAAATACCCTTAGAATGTTTTAGGTTCTTTTACCCATTATTTTTGGAACATGAGGATGATTGTTTATCTGGTTACAAGAAGAAAGGAGAAATACATAGAAAATCTCCAAACTAGTGGATGAACCAAATATTAAAAACCAAAAAGTTTGAAGAAATTCCAGAAAAAAGCCAGAATCTTCCAAACCATTTCAAATCCAAAAAGAAAGAAAGATTCCAAAATATTGGCTAGAGTTTCATTGAAATTTTCTAAAAGAATATGAGAAACACTTCTTCCCAAAAGAAAAATTCCAAAAATTTCTCCATGTGCTGTTATTTACAAATCACAAGTATTGAAAGCTCGAATGTTCCAAAAATATTTCACAAAAGCCTTTTCCATTTCTAGCTCTGTCCTAAGCCAAGTTACAATCCATTACGATCTTTTGTAGATCTAAGCTGATATGGTAGGATGTGGCGAGTAAGTGAGAAGGTGCTGAGGTGAAAAACCCGATATCTCAAGGAAGACTAATTTTTCCCTTCTTTGAGACTAAGTTTATTCCATTACACTAGTCTGTTCTTATTGATAAATGTGAGAGGATTGTCCATCTTCCTTCCTCACATAGAGGTAAAATGATAAACACCATCTCTGAGTGACTTTATTTTTGAGTGTATGACTGTGAGGCAGAAGTCAAGGCGACCTTTCCAATGGTGACTTAAAACCCGTGGTAGCATGGGTACATGCCTGTATTCGATGCATTTGAGACCGTTATGCTTGGTTTATATTTCATATCTTATTCATACATTGGTAGTATGTTATCTCATATGAATGGTTTTGCAATACTTATCCTTATCCTTGATATGACCATTTCTGAGATAAATGGTAGAAATTCCTATTCTTTGGATTAGTCATTGTAGTAAGTTTGTGGGTATCTTCTCTGGAAAACCGTCAGGAGACTATAACTCCTCCACTTGGGAAATCCTTGTGCTTAAAAGCCTTGATGCATATGGTTAATGCAATCACCTTAGTTTTACTTCTCTTTTGAGTCATTAATTCTTTCTTCTCATCTTTGTTTAACGACAAACAAAGTGTTGTTTGGGGGTATTTGATCAGTCCTCAAAAGTGTATATTTATCCCCCGAATAACACCTTGTTTGTAATGTACTTAGCTTATATTATTGTGTTATATCTATTGATTAGTGCTTTCTTGTCTATTGTGTAGGTTTTGGGAGCCGAAATGCGAATATTGTGTTAAAGCCCGCCAAAAGTCAAAAAAAGCAAGCAAAAATGTGTTATTTGCACAAGGGAAAGAGAATCAATATTTGCACCCACAAGATCTACTGAGGGCACCCCACGGTCAGACCTGTTGACTTGACTTTATGTCAAAGTGGGGCCGTCCAAATCTCTGCCCAAACCGGATCCTATTGGGGCCCACAAGTCGGAATTTCTATTTAGGGTTTTATTTAAAGTCTAAACTTAAAAAGGCTCTACAAGGAGATCCAAAAGTCTGATTTTGGCCCATGAGCTATCAAACTGAAGGTCTTAGTCCCAACTACAACTTAAGCCCAAGAGAATTAGGTTTTGCTAAAAACCTAATGCCTCTTGAAGACCAACAGCAGCAGCCACGAATTTGACCTAGTTTGGAAGTCTTTGCATGCAAGTATTCTACTTTGTATTTTCTATATAAGAGAAGTAGTAGCTAAGGTTTAGGTAGATTTTTATGAATTGAAGATTGAAGAGAAAAGTTCATCTTCATTTTCTTCTTTTATATCAAACTCAATATTCAATATCAATTCCATTATCTTTTCCATTATGATGTCTTGTGATTTATTTATTTATTCCATGGTGTCATCATCAAGGATGAGTAGCTAAATCTCCTTAGGGGATGGTTGAAGCACTCTAGATAATGCAAAATTACCATGTTTGTTCTTATTGTTCATTGTGATTCGAAATACTTAATGTTTATTTATTTCTAATTCGCGATATGAAGTAAGTATGATTATTTGCGTGTTATTGTTATCCATGATGTTAAAATATTATTTTAGGGTTTAGGTAGACCTAGCTTTAATGATAGTATTTATATTTATTGTAGATGTGTAGTGAAATAGCTCAGAGGTGATTATTATATGTTTACAATATATATATATTTTATTGGAACCCTTTTGTAATTAAGTCAAATAACTGAGAGGTGATGATTTAGTTATGAATAATATTTTGAGTTAATTAAATTGAATAGCTGAGAGGTGACGGTTTGATTAATAAGACATATTCAATAGCATGCATAAGAGAATCCCATTTTAGTTAAGTGGAATAGCTGAGAGGTGACTACTTGATTATTATAGGTATTAATGATTAGTTGGAATAACGAGAGGTGACTAATTAATTATTATAGATTGAACATGAAGGAACAACATGTTATGTTTGCATGATTTAGTTTGTGGATACCAATTTTTCCCCCTTTGTCATCATATACAGTAGAACCTCTTTAAATTAATAGCTTCGGGACCTATGTAATTTTATTAAAATTTATTAACTTAGAGAGATTATTAACTCACCGAATATTGATTTAGCTACTTACTATGTACATCGGGACCATAGAATTTCATTAACTTAGAGAGATATTAACGAATCGAGTATTAATATAAAGAGGTTCTACTGTATCTTCTTTGCATCTCTTTCATATTCTTAAGTTAGGGTTTACTATTTATTATTGGCTGTAGGAAGTAGAATCAATCTCCAATCTTATTATTGATTCCCTTGGTGTTCTTTAACCATTGTTTTCTATTGTGTTTGAGCTAAGATCTCCCCCTCTGAGGTGGGTACGACCCTTACTTGTTACTTGTCTACTTTGATAACCAATTTATACAGCCACAAGAAGGAAAATTCAATGCAAATCTATCTTTTGATTAGTGTAGCCAAAACTACTCTATCATATTACAGCAGGGGGAGGAACGATCTTGACACCACCAGAGAACGACCTCTTCTTACCCTTAGAGCTCGCAGAAAACTTAGGAACAAAAACATGAGGGGAAACAATACGCGGACTATCACTGTCAACAACACGACTACTGGAAACAACCTTCTGCCTATCACTACCACTCTTCCTGATATTGGCCATGAAATACGACCTGAGAATCTTCCTCCGTTCGAGCTTGTCAACAACGGTCTTGGCACCACCCTTTGGAACAAAGTACTTTTGTAGATGAAGAAGTAGTTTGGTTTTTTTCTCGTCAGTCCAGGAACGAAAAATGTTCAAACAAGACTCAAGAGAAGTATGCTTCACAATCGAATCGTCCTTGATAGCTGAAAGATAAACAACATTCAAAATTAAGGTCCAGATCGCAACAATTGAAAAAAAGTTTAAAACAATCTAGTCACTTACGATCAACAGACAAATTCCTAGTAACATACAACAACAAAACATTATCTTCAGTCACACGACCAGTGAGTATGGGTTCTTTCCACCAGGGCTCACTACTGACTGGATAGATCAGAGGCAAATGTTCAGGCCAAATCTGCATGTTATAACCTCCATCTTGGCAGATAGCTTAAAGCAAAAATGACCAAGAACGTCAGCAACAGTGATACCCCACTTGTCCAATTTATTCAGGTTATCGATAACCCTCATGTTTCTCAAATAATTGCCATTCATCTGTCATGGAGCTCGCTTTATAGTGCTAAGGAGGTCGACAGCCAAGCGAGATAGAGGTAACCGAAGACCAGCACAAAATTGGGCTAGAGTGAACACAACAGAAAAATGATTATTGGGTCGATACGCTTCAGTAAGCAAACGATCTCCCAAAAACCTTATTTCTAAGTTATTAATGGAATCCAAACCATAACTCGATCTGAAGGCAAGATGCCTCTTTACGTAGGAAGGATTCACTCACGATGAAAACAATGGCGGTTATCACCCTCAACCATTTCATCATCAGAGTTGTCTTCCCCATGTGGGCCACTACTACCAGGCCTATCATCCTCTAATGGCCCCTCCACTCGACCAGGGGTGCATGCATCATCCCCAGATCGAGTCCTCTCATCATTAGACTCATAAAATCCACCACCATCCTCACTGAGGTGTTCATTTTGTGAATCACTCACCTCAGACATGCTATAGAAAGGAAGAAAACTGACAAGGAAAGAAAGAATTGAAAGACAAATGAAGGAAAAAAAAAAGGAAGAACTGGCTTCTCAACACCAGGTCGCAACGAAACCAACAACACCTCGTTGTCTTCTCAGAAATACCTTAAGAATCAAGGTAAAACAAGTTCTTTATATAGAAACTACAAGTCATTACAAGCCGTCGATGAAAAGAAATCAAACGGTCCAAATAAGAAGAAGAAGAAGAAGAAGAAGAGAGACAATTTAGCAGTTACATCACACTAATCCGACTTTCCACATCCACCGTCGGATCAACCTTTTGTCAATGCGAAATCAATCGGACAGTAACGTCCTTCAGTCGCCAAATCCTTACAATTCAACTGCTCGAGGAAACCACTCTATTTCCCCATGAAACGCAATGATGGTATCCAACAACAGTGCATGTCAGCAATGTGTACAATTACAAAATTCAAAAACAAGGTCGAAGAAATCAGTTTCGCATAAACGACCAAGTTCTTTTCAGCCCGATATTTAATCGACCTAAAAAGAGGGGGCTTATGTAGGGGTACTACGTACAACGACCAATCAAAACACGACACATGGCATGTCCCAACAGTTCACCAGGCTGTCCACGACATGAACTAACTTACTCCGACCAGAACAGTTCGAGTATATGACCGTTGACGACCTTATACATACACGTGCCTTTAATCAATGCTCAGAGAATATCTTGGTCTGTTACACATTTAATGTCAAATATCACACAATCAATAGATGTCGGAGAATCCACATGATCCCATGATCTGTTCCTTTCCACTTTCTATAAGAACAGAACTACGATGGTTTGATCTCTAAGTTCCACTCTTCCGAGCTAGAGTACGTAGGCAATCTCGACCTCACCGAGGTGTAGCCACCCCCGATCTCAATCTCCCATCTTGGTCAGACAAACAACGACCTAACCTAGTTAATGCATTAATCTAGAAACATGTTAATACAAACATCCTCTCTTACGTGTCGTAGGATCCACCCCCTCGGCAGACCACCTGCCGACCCGGGTGTTACAATCTGGTGGGTAATATATATAGTCCAACAACCTGTTTGCAAAGGTAAGCAAATCTCAACCGTTTATTGATTGTAGATATGTAGATTCCAAAAATAAAGTCAGCGAAGTGGAGTGGCAGTATGTTTTTGAGAGAGGGTGTGGGGTACTGGGGTTGGGTTTAGGCTTATATATATTTTGAGCAGGCTGCACTGCTGCAGGAGTGGTCTTTTTCATTTAGCGTGCGTTTGAAGCAGAAAAGAAGAGAGAAGAGAGAAGAGAGAAGAGAGAGAGAGAGAGAGAGAGAGTTTTGGTGTCGTAACGTATATCGGGTAAGAAGAGAAATGTCGGGCGTGACGAACCAAGAAGAAGACAAGAAACCCAACGAGCAATCTGCTGCTCATATCAATCTTAAGGTCAAGGGGCAGGTTCGATCTTCTTCTCTTCCTCTCTTTTACTCGTAATTGTTATATTTATTTTTATGATCTAATAAGCAAATTATTTGCAGTTTTGTGATAGATTTCGTTAATTTTGATACTGTTTTTGTTTGATTGAACTATGGTTTCATTTTGATTTCTAGGGTTTTGTTGATTGTTGGGTAATTTATGTTTATTCCCAATTTTTAATTTTTTTTTAGTATACTTTATTTTTTTGTATTATGGTTTTTATTATAAAGTTTTGATTTGCAAGCTTGAGATTATTTTGGCATTTGAGCTTCATTTTAGTGAGGATTTAGTACTGGATGTTAATTAGCGGCCTGTTACCAAATGGGGCTCATTTTGTTTTGCGTAATTAGAAATAGATTTGTAATTCTGGTTAAACTGCTTTGGTGGATAATTTCCATGGTGATAAAATCCTCCCTTAATTTGTAAATTAAAATTAGAAGAGAGTAATGAAAGCCTGGCGAGTGGCCAGTGAGAGTTCTTTTGATGATTACAAAGAAAACATTGACTACAAATCATAAAAAAATTCTCAGTTTTGGTGTAGGTCATTGTAAGTTTTGACTCCTCCGACGCACATGTTAAGCTAGTCTTTTATCAAAGTTGTAGTTCCTTATGCCACTTCTTGTTTTCTCCACCTAGTGATACATATAACGAGTAGTCTCTAAGCATGTAACATTTCCTAGTGCATGGATACAACTAAAAAGAAAAGTATTATACTCGTGTTATTAGATTTCTCTTGATAAAGAAAACGTGACCATATTCTTGTTGGATACGTTACTAATATTTTCTTGATTACCCGATTTTTATTTTCATAATTCTGTTCCAAAATTTTTTTTTTTTGATTCACAATTATCTGACCTGACCTTGTAATAAATTATTGCCTAATATGAATGCCAAAAGGTATTTGCAGCATAAATGTATTGCTTTTACGTATCTAGTTGTTCTGTGACTCTTTCGAACATTAATTTCCACTGTATGTGGATAATGGTACTCATTGGAGATTTGTGATTAGCCAAACATTTAATAATGTATAATATTGCTTATTTTATAAGCATCTGCACTTATTAATACAATGGTGAGTTTTATCAGTAAAGTTCCTATTATTCTACGTTTCAAATTGTTGTTCACCGGATTTATATTGCTTTATACTGGCATGAGTAGCGGCTGTAATTTTTGGTTTATTTATCTTTGATGCTATGTTGATTCTGTTTTTACGTGCCAACCTAAGGGGGTTGAGGGATCTGAACCATTGTTTTCAGTTTCCTGCAAGATGAATTCAAGATTAGGGGTTCTGTCTTTGTTGTGGTTCAACGTTATAGCTAGAATACATTTAAAAAAAAAAAAATCTATATATCTTTCGGCATCCACCCCGTGTTATGGACACCCTTAAATTAAAGTTTGAAAGAAGCTAAAATAAATTTCCTTGTTTTCATTCTCTTTTTGAAATGTCTTAATTAAGCATCCGCATTATTGTGCAAGTTATCAGGCAAAAAAGCTTTTGTGTCAATTTTTCCACTAATTATTTTTTGGAGTTAATGTGTGATTGGTACGTTATAGGAAGAAACGTCTTCGTACTAATATGTTAACAGTTTCCTCTTTTAAACAAGTGTTTTGACATTAAATTGAAAAAAAACTTTTTATAATATTTTTATTTCCACAATATAGTATTTTTTGAATTGTTTAGATTGTGATGACGGATATTTGTTCTTCTCAAGGGAAAGCTTATGTTTATCATTGTTACTTGAATCTGCATAGTGCAGTATGTCTTCCTGTTTGCGTTGATTTTTAGTGGATCTTAAGAACTTATGGTAGGGTGGTCAAACTGCATAAACATAAAGTGAGTTTGATGTACCTCAGTAGTTTATGACTGTTAGAGTTGTTTAAAAGCCAAAGGTTATTGTTATAAGCCAGGCCTGAAACTAGCATCTGGTTATTGTTATATTGCACACATTAGAACTGAGTTGTGTGTCTGGCATGGTTCTGGTTGAACCTTTGGGTTGCTTACTATGATTCTAGGGCTGAACGCAGGTTTGGAATTTTCTTTTTTTTTTTTTTTTTTAGGATGGAAACGAAGTTTTCTTTAGGATCAAGAGAAGCACCCAACTAAAGAAGCTGATGAGTGCATACTGTGATCGTCAATCTGTTGAGTTCAACTCAATTGCCTTCCTGTTTGATGGTCGCCGCCTCCGAGGAGAGCAGACTCCAGATGAAGTATATCTCGCACATATTATTATAATCCCTACTTTTCTATTCCATTCAGTAGCTCAATCTATGTGCCTCAAGTTTTGATTTTAGATGTAAATTTTTGCAGCTTGAGATGGAGGATGGTGATGAGATTGATGCTATGCTGCATCAAACAGGTGGATTCAAGGCGATGTATGTGAATTGACTGGATCTGTAAAAAGAAGGGAGGGCAGGATTGGTAGTTAGAAGGGCTGAGTGGAAAAGGAAAGGAGGTAATCTAGTCATGGCTTTAATTGTTAAGGAGTGTAATGACTGTAACTTTGTATGTTCTCTAAGATATATACATGGATTTCAGTATTATGAATTAGACAATTTGTGTCTTTATATTTAGGGATGGTTATCTCAATATCTCGTTGCAGTCATTTTTCAAATTGTATGATGGAGTGGACCCTATGATTGTTGTTGGGTTTGTTTTGGCCTCACCCAACCATGTGAATTAATGTGATTTCACCTAGGGTTACACATTAAGTGGTTTGCGTCTTCGTGTTACTAGAGTATTGATTGTTCATCTAAGGTGATGAGTAAATTGTTGGAACAGATGTATCATACACCTATGGACGAGTTACTTGAGTTACCCCTTCATCCAACTATTAGACCACAAAAGTTCTATTCTCGTTTTTCTTGCCTCCTGATCCCCGGTTGTTACAAAGGTACCTTAGTTCAAATCTAGAAGGTTATGTCAGATGTACCAAAGGATCTGACATGAAAAGATCATTGATTATTTATCTTGATTGAAATTTATTTGTTTGAGACCTTTTAGAAACAAACAGTAAACTTCAGAGTTGGCCTTTTGAATTTAGTATCTCTGAACATAAACTAGTTGAACAACCGAAATGGTACACAGGATGGAAACATGGTAGGAAGGGCTTATAGCTATTGGTTTATAGTGTCTGTTTATGTGCACACAGGAATATTTCTAATGGAGAATTTGGTGATTTGAACGCAGGAATATTCCACTGTACACCCTGAATTTCATTGCCATGTATATATCTACTAGACTTCCTTTTCTTCTTTTCTCTTTTAAGTGTTATTTGCCTTTTAGTCAACAATAGTTGACATTTTCCATGGAAAGGAACTCTTTGAGGTAGTACTTAGTAGCCAGAACAGTTTAATGCAACTACTCTTGCGCCCAGCGAAAAGTTGATAATGGGCAATGTAATGCATTTCTCACGCAAAGCAGGCTTATCCAATATCACACGAGCCTGTGGTTCAACGGTTGCATACTTGCATCCCCTCAACCCTGCTTGCCAATCGAAAAAAAATAAAAAAACCCATTGGAAACAACATTTCACTTTAGACCTTAGTTCAAATATCGAGGCAGTATATGGCGGTATCCCACAAATTATATTGAGGTTTGAGATAATTGGATACACAAGTATCCATGTAACGGACAACACAGTAAGGTTTAGTTCTAAGTTCTAACACCCCTGGTGCTCTATTTGCTCTAATTTTAAAGTGTCCTGCTATAGTATCAAAAGCTTAAAAAAGAGGGAACACCATAGTTTTTTCTAAAGAGTAAAGAGTACCCATTTAGGACCCTCTAAATTCCCATTCTGTTTTTTTCTTTTTTCTTTTTTTTTGAAACCCTCTAAATTTCTTACCAGTTACCACTTCTTTCAGTATGTCTTATTTGCCCAAAGAAAATAATAATAATAATTCCAGTTCCAATGGAAAAGTCATGATGCACATTTTCCGCTTCCGAATAACTGTAGACCATCTACTAAAGATGGACATCATCAAACAGAACACATTCATTACTGGATTTTCATTATACTTGTTAGTTATTTACAACAACAAACATATTGGAGGTACAGACTGTACAAATAATTTACAAAGCACAACGAGCGAAGAAATGATGAAAATAAAAAGAACAAATGGGAAAATTTCTTGGTGTAACTAAGATACACTGAGTATCGGTTGATGATATTCTCTGTATTTACATGTTTTTCACTTTTTCCTTGATTGCGTTTTCTAAACATTCTTCATGGGAAATAGTGTTGTTACTTGTTAGGTTCCCTGTATTGTACTTTGAATGGATACATACCAAAACTCAGCAAGAAGAGACCTATGTAACAAGTGCCTTTCTCCTGAACTCCATCTGCAAAAGCACGCAAAGCTGGTTAAAAATGAAATAATAATAATTCATAAATACACACACGTCTCTGTATCTAACATTAAAGTTTCCGGCTTTCGATAGCTCTTTCTCAGGAGATGATAGAATAGGAGGATAGAAAAAAGAAACACAAGATAGTAACCGGCTTTTGAAGATTAAGTTTTGTGAAACAGGTAGGGGACCTCAATAACAACCCAGCTTGCCAATCCAAAAAAAAAAAAAAAAATAACATACAAAAGTTGTCGGCCTCACATTCGTCATCTTTTATGTCACTGAACTACAGACTATAATGCTGATTTTGTTGAGATATTTCTTATCTCCCTTTCTCTCCTAGTTTAAATCCCTCAATTCAGGTTTTAATAAGTATTTCTGCACAGAAGTGTTGGAACAAGAATCCTTTTATTGGGAATGTTTGAAGGACTGAAGGTAAGCTTCCAAAACTCAATATTCAGGTTTTAGAGCTAGTGCAAAACTCTTGCAAAGTGGTTGCAGGTGGGTTGTGTGATTCTAGTTGAAAAGTATTTATTTGAAACAACGTAATGTCCTAACTCCTGAACAAAGTGTTATCTTTTTGGCTAACACTTACACTCCTATAGACCTTATTTGCTGTTTTTCCCAAAAGACATTTACTTTACAAAAATATACTTCTGCAAAAAAAAAAAAAAAAAAAAAATCACAGAAAAGCCAAGCAAAAGAAAATAAAAAATGCTATAAAACACACAGTAGAGCCATAGAGGAATGGCTCTATAGTTGATATATTTTAAGTAAAAGTACAGCAATATAAGCCTAATGATTACTTCAGAAAGTACTTACTTGTTTTTCAGTTCTGCGTGTCTCTCTGTAAGGGATCGAATTTGGCGCTTGTGATCTATGTTTTAGGCAAGCCAGTTTTTGAAAAAACTCCACCATATGATTATAGATGCTGATAATAAAAAGGGATACAAAAAAATGTCAGGGTGGTTATCAGGCTTGACATAAGAGAAAACAGTACTATCCAGTATCCATCACATAGATGAATTGAAGCTCCACATGCTTAATCTCCAATAAATATTGCAAAAAATGTTGGCACAAGCCAGAGGGCATCTAGAACTTATTATAATGAGTTAAGTACAGAAATCATCATATTATAGACTTTATAACTGCCTTGCAGCATGTTACGAAAAGTATGTCAAATGTGAGGAGAGACCCAATGAGTTGAATTCCGCTTGATTCTTAAAGCGAAGTACAAATCATACAAGCACTTCTGGTTAATTCCAGTTTTACCCAAAAACTGATAGTTTGGTTCACCTTTCTGTTTGTCATCCTATCTCAAAGTATGAACACATATTACATTTTTTTTTATTATTGGCAAGCCTGTTTTAATGAGATCAGTAACTCAAATATGCACTGCCTGGGATCAAAGTATCGAACCTCAGACCTCTGATATCATCCCCCAGAGGTATTACCAACTGGGCTCAGCTGGCATCTGCACTATTATTACAAAAATCCAAATGAATTATAGCTGTTCTTCATTTTTACCGTAGTTGTTTAACCCCAAAAAGTTGGATGTGAGAGTCTCGGATACATATATCCTTTTTCACACCGAGTACAGAAAGGTGGTGAAACCCCTTTTCTTTTTATGGACAAATGACAACAATATATTAGTAGAATAAATTGATAATTTGATAGCCATAAATACCAAACTGACAGATGCCAAATGATATCTTCTTTTCGGAATGATTTGTTATAACTTATAAGATATAAACCTATGTCGTCATGTCTACCATTTCTCTCATTAGTTAACTGGTTTGTTACTATATATTCATCAACGTGTCAACCTAAAGAGTACTATAGCTTATAGAATAAGCTTTGTTTTTGTTACTAATGTCTTTGTTGACTTTCTATAACCCACACAGTAGTATAAACTATGATAAAATACAGACATACGCATGGAGATCTGAAAAACTATAAGTATAAGCTCAATTCGTAGTACCTTAAACGGTGTCTGTTGCAGGCTGCAAAAAAGGCAATAAACCCATTTACAATGCTACGTACGGCGCGGAAAATCTGCAAATCGGAATTAAATTAATATAGGGAAAGGGACGTCCGAAGTAATTTCATTGAAGGAAAATGATAAGAGTTATTGAATAACTACATAATAAAATCTTGTAACTACCTGCGAAAAAAGATCATTCCACAGCGAACGCCATATAGAAATTTCAGTACTGACAGTTGCCTCTGAAGCTGATGCAAGATGGGATATGGTACTCAACGACAACCAGATCTCCCCCATCAAATCAGAAGCACATGAGAAAATAAAAGCTAGGAATTTTGAAAACTGAAGAACTAGGCGGATAGGAGTATATAGAATTTCCCAAAGGGCCCAAGCTACTGGGTATATAATGGTTGATGCTGAGGAACATCAGAGGCCAAAAAAGAAAAAAAAACTTTCTTAACAAGATGAGGAAAATAAAGAAAAATATATGAATATTGTAATCAACTGTATACATACCGATGTTCCATATAAACGAGAGCACGAACAACATTGGCGAGAAGAAAATCTGTACTAAGTCCATTATTAAGCTATATGAAGACTCAGTTGCAACCCAAATAACTGAACAGAAGCTCTCTACTGCCTGAAGAGTTATATTCCAGATGGGGAAAAGGAAACTCACGAGCTCCACAAATGGCCCTGCCATTGGCTGCGTGAAAACTGAAACAAATGACCTGATGGCACGCGTAACCATTACAAACCACGTAACAGATTTCTCAAAATTGTGAAGGAACAGCATGGTACCCAAGTATCTAATCCTTGATATCATCTCCCAAGTTTCTATCCAATCAAAAAGAGGCCCGCACAAACGTGATGCAGTTGCTTTCAAAACTGGGACATTTTTGTATAAGTCATAAAATCCAATGATAACAGTGACTACTGACATCAACACATATAATGTTCTCACTAAAGGACACATCCAAGGACGATAAAGATGGCAAAAAACTGGATATGATTGCAGGAAAATAACCCACGAAGGAAGCCCAGATTCTAGCAAAGTAAGTAACCGCAGATCAGACATAATGACCTCCCTCAACTTGAATGGGAGGTCTCGGTCATTGAATCTAAACAAAATCAAAACATCTCTGTATTCTGTAGCATCAATTGTGTTTACACTATCTATCGTATTGGTTTTTGGGGACTCTGAATCTCTTGGTGAGCTACTGGTTTCACTGTGTGTTTCCTCAACAAATGTATCATATTCACCTCTGGTTATGGATTTTATAATCCTTCTCCTCTTGTAAGGTCCATCGGGAGGGGGAGGAGTGTGTGGCACATCCTTATCATGTTCTGCAATTGTTGAAGGGTATACAGAAAAGTTACTACAGAGGCCAAAGTTGTATGTATCTTCTGCAAACCCATCATCGGTACATGAATTTTCACTATTGCCAGTAGCATCGGTTTTTGTAAAATCTTCTTTAGCATCATAGAACACCTCTCCTGCAAAATATTACAGTATTTAAATGTCATTAAAGGAAGAACATTAACTATTTCTATTGTCATCAGGCGGCACACATCAAACAAGGGAGTTCTCAATTGATATCTAGTTTGTATAACTTATACTAATATTTCGTCAGTAAGCTAATGGAGATAGCTAATAATCACGAATATTCAGTACATAAGCATATTTACCAAGTTGGCAGTACACTAGTTTTAGCGAAAAACCTAGGGTCTGTACTTTGCTAGGACACACTTAGGGTCCGTTCAAAACCCTCTGATTTGTACAGGTCTATAAAAATTTCCTTTTTCCTATATAAGTGAAATCCTTTTTCTTAGTAATCAGAGAAAAATGCATGTCCAGACATTTACCTATGAGGAAATCCAGGTATTCTCGCAAGAGAAGCCTCTCATAATCCGTCCCAGGAAACCATATGGAAATGGAACTCAAAGCATGTTCAATGCTATCAAATTCCCATCTTTTCATGAGTTTAGTCTCTATAGCCATTGATGTATCCGTCTGCAAGTAGGAAATAGAAAACCATTAGGACATGATAAACCTTTGTCTTAAATATTAACAAATGATACCGTGTGGAAAAGAAACAGTACCTGAAGCTCATTCAGATAGTTGACACCTCGGACATTATCCCATGCAACTTCAAATACAATAAACCCATATAAGGTTCGATGCAACTCAGTAATAAACTGCATAGAGTTGCCCAGTTTCTTCACTGGAAGCAATGCTTTCTTTTGAGATAATGCCGCTGCATTGATCAAAGAAAACCATCTTTTAAACTTTTTTGGTTTACTTCCATTTGATATAGAACTATCCTTCGAATCAACCCTCTTTCCGCAATCCCTTCCCTTCCGCCGAGCTTTAGTGTTTGCAAATGGGGACAACCTGGACTGCAGAAGGATACAAGTTAACTTTGTTATTATCAAAAAGGGCAGTGGAAAAAGAGTCATGAAAGTGCAGTGTGTATTATCACCCAAAAACTGTAATGTGAGACATAAAAGGTAGTAATCGTAACCTTGGTAACCATCAATTGCCACAGATGTGCAGCCCGTGAATCCAGATCCATTAGCCATGGTCGGTTGTCGACTAAGATAAAGAATTTGTGAGTATCACAAGCCAAGAAAAGGCTGAGAGATGAACGATAAGACTGTAAATCCCTGAACAATACAACAAAAAAGCGGTATACGTAAGTAGACATTTCTGATAAGCATCATAAGGAGAACAAAATTTACTGAAATGAACCTTGTGCATACTGACATATTTTTCATTAATTTTAACAATGTTCCCTAACTAACTAAATAAAAACTACTGTTACAGAAGTCGTTACAGGGGAAGATGTATAGTTTGTCAAAGCTCATATTTCATCAAAACAAAATGTGAATAATCAATTATACTGAGGTTTTATATTGGTATAAGAATAACCGCAAGAAATACATGAGACGATGACTTGTAAAATACAAGAGGATACAGATACAGCAGCAAAACTTATAAACATACTTCACCATCTTTCTTTCTTTCTTATTTTTTACTTTTTTGTTTTTTTTAGCAACCCCCCTTCAGTAATATTAATTACGGTTTGAGGAGATCTCGGGTCTCTTATCCATTGGGTGGTAATCAAAATGTGTTTTGTCAGTTTTCCACTTATCCTTTTCTTCCTATCTTCCGTAGCTCTTCATCTCTTGAAAATCGATGTTGCTGACTGAGGTTCATCCTAAAAAATTGGTATTCACTGATTCCATTATATATTAACATAGTATAATTTGTGTAATAAATGACATTGAATGGCTTCTAAAACATCCTTTAGTTCAATCTAGACTTAATGTTGAACAGCATAGCATGACTCTGAAACATGTGTGTCATTGTTTTTGTATAGCTTCCTTAATTAAAACATATGCAAATCAAGTGAATCATAGCTTTAACATTGACAGAGATGATATGTAAAACAAAATCTCAACATGAAGACGAAAGATATAAAAGTAGAATAAAAGTCATATTTATAAACATCTCATCTCCAATCTTGTTGAGTCTGAAATGGTTGAGCTAGTAAAATTGTCTGAATTTGTTTACAGAGTAAAGTAAGAATGCATATAACAAGAAGAAGAAGAAGATTTTTTTTACCCGATTTGTAAGCTGGTGAGAGAGAAGACACATTTGTTTCCAATTTTTCCAATCTTCATTGAAATCACAAAGATTTAAAAGCTCTACAACAATTCAAATTCAATTTAATAAAGAAATTTTTATAACCATTAAAAGTAATAATAATAAGAAGAAGAAATACAAGAAGAAGAAGAAGAAGAGTAAGAAGAAGATATATTACCACCGAACTTCATAACAAATTCAAAACCTCCACGAAGATAGAAAAAGAGATGATGACACGTTGATCGGAAAACGTTAGAAATAAACCAACAGAAAAGCAAACTAATGGTGACACGCGCTCCAAAACAATGGTGCGTCGTAATAAAAACATATTTCAGAAACAAAATTTATTGCAATTTGCAATTTGCAAGGAGAAGAGAATCAAACAACAAACAGAAAAAAATTTATTTTGTTTCATTTGTTGATTTCATGATTTGCTTGCTTCGTGTCCAAGAGTCCTCAAAGACACGTACAAGTAAACGTCATTCAATTTCAATTTCAATAAGAGAAAATGAGAGAGAGAGAGAGAGAGAGAGAGGGAAGAAGACCCAAGAAGAAAATGAATAACAGGGAGGGTAAGGGTAATTATGTAATTTGATACATTTTTATGGTTCCTTTCTTGTCTTGTAGTTGATTAGTAATGGTGGCGTGGCATGCGTGTTCATAAATACTCGGGACCTATACATTATACAATACAATGTGGTTTGATTCGACTCGTCACGGTGATGACTGATCTTTGTCTTTGCTTCTACTGGATTATTACCATTCTTTTGATTCGATTCGATCAAATGAAAATATGAAATATTTTGCATTTGTTTCTACTGGATTATTACCATTGTTTACACGTTGTATCCGGCCGTTCAAATTTCATGATCCAACGAGTATGAATGAATAGAAGAAGAAATAAAAAGACCCACTTAAAACTTTGGATTTTACTGTATTTTGGCTGTGCTTGTTTCCTTGCAAAATTTGTAAAACAAAGTTCGTGCTTGTTCTCCAGGAAAAAAAACCCAAAAAGTAAACACACGTCAACGATTTTCTGTAGTTTTGTTTTTCCGGTTGCTTGGTGACCTGAGTTATGTACATAGAAATGGTTCTGGGACCTCATTAAGAGTCCACAAAACACAAATAGCCCAGCTAAGACCCGGTTTATAATATTGGCCCTGATTAAGTATTTGTCGAATAAGAAAATACCCATTTAACGTTGAAATTGTAAAAACGACCCTTTTACTACCAATAATACCCTTCTGTTTATGCAAACAAGTCTTTGCATTTTATGATTTATGTGGTTGTTCTTGCGAGTATGCAAACAAATCTTTGCATTATATTCTATGTTCATGTGTGTTGTGACTGATGCAAACAAGTCTTTACATTTTTATGGTTTATGTGGTTGTTGTTGCGAGTATGCAAACAAATCTTTGCATTTTTTTGTAAATAGCTCTGTAAATACATTACATAAAAAAGAACAAGTCGTGATGGAGATTGCAAAATAAAAGTAAATAGACACATGAATTTTACGTGGTTCGGCAATGGTGCCTACATCCACGGGAGAGATAAGTGTATTTTATTGATATAAGATGAGATGAGTAGAGAGCTTGTGAGGAGCTAGAGAGAGCTTCCCAAGAGCTAGAGAGAGCTTCCCAAGAGCTAGAGGGAGCTTGTCCTTTTTCACATGGAATAGATCCCTTTATATAGATAGGGAATTACATGTGTGATATAAATACATTGATGTTGTAACGGAAAATAACGGAAAATAACGGACAAATAACGGACAAGTAATAATGGAGAATATATTTGATATTGATCTTGTAATTAATATGCATCGCCACGTAAGCGCCACACGAGCTCATGAGTCACCGAGTTGGAGTATGACTTGTCTGCATGTCGGGTGGGCCAAGTTGGAAATGGCTTGAGCTCGGGTGATGTAACTCGATTGAAGTCGGATGAAATGAGTGCAGAGTCGGTGTTTAGTATACCGAGTTAGTGAGATTAGGATTTGAACAGAAGTGAATGAAATGTGATTAGATACGAAGTCGGATGAAATGAGTGTAAAGTCGGTGTTTGGCATTCCGAGTAAGAGAACTCGGTAATGGGTATATACATAGCCCCCTCTTATTAAGTTGACCAAAATTGGTCAGCTTGATAAGAAGTAGAAAACGGGTTTTGAGAATGATTGACTTTTTGAAAAAGGATGTGGAATTCGAGTTAAAAGTTTCATATGCATTCGAAATCTCAACCAAACCGTAATTTCGTAAGCGTTCGCTTCCGTGAGCTGAGCGTTTGCTTTTGAATCGTTTCCGAATGTCGTGTCACGATGACAATGTTGACATTGGATAGACGTATAATGCCATTGAGGTCTTAGTTGATTTGATTTGACATTTCTATGCACATGAAAAATCTAACCCTTGTACCAATTTCCTTTGAAAAGCTTTTGATATCAAGTTTGAGTGATAGACACAAAATTGGTATGAATTTTAAGAAAAATGGGCTCATATGATAGGGATGAAAATTAGTGTTCAAATCATCATACTTGAGTTCACCATTTCCTGAAACTTAAAAAAAACAATTAGTACATGAGGGATAAAAGTTAGCCCCCAGTCTCATACCGAATAATCATATGAAGTAACAAATAATATGTTTAAAGTATGTGTATAAGTGATAAGATCAGTAAAATGACATGAAATAAAAGTCCATATAATTGAGCTCGCTTTAGTGAAGCCTCAATTTCTGGTCCTTGAATAGTTGTGTCATGTTAAGCCAAAATGGTAGCCAGTACATTTGTATCAAAAAAGAAATGATAGTAGATGTGTGATGTCGCATGACTATGTAGCAGGGAACATCAGTAGCATGTAGGCCAGAAATATGTAGCATGTAAATGGGCATATGGGCTTGATGATAGCCCCCAATATACTGTAAGTGCATAAGAAATCAAATTGAGCTAGTTGAAATAAGATGTAATATTAATTGCATATATCTCATCATAACAAATAGAACCAGAAGTTAAGATTAGTATATGATGCGTATGATTGGTGGATGTCGCTGTTTATCCATTCCCATGAATGGAAAAGAATAATGATATTATATGTGAGAAAGAAAAACAAGTAATTGGCTCATAGCATATATGTCAAATATGTGGACAATAAAAGATGCATGTGGTCATATTGTACATATATAGGAGAATATATTTAATAATAGATATGCCTATACTAATAACCATATAGTAAAGATGGTAGCAATAAACATAGAGAATGAAAGTCATATTGATCAGAGATCAGAGAAATAGAAACATATATCATAGAGATCAGAGAAATATCATAGACATCTAATACTTATCTTGCTTTCCCCAAGTAACAATTCTTGTATTTTGAGAAAAAAAAAAACCCATAGTGATTTGTTGATGACGAATATGTAACTTTTTGTTCGATCACAAACAGTCGGCGCCAATGTAAATACATTACATAAAAAAGAACAAGTCGTGATGGAGATTGCAAAATAAAAGTAAATAGACACATGAATTTTACGTGGTTCGGCAATGGTGCCTACATCCACGGGAGAGATAAGTGTATTTTATTGATATAAGATGAGATGAGTAGAGAGCTTGTGAGGAGCTAGAGAGAGCTTCCCAAGAGCTAGAGAGAGCTTCCCAAGAGCTAGAGGGAGCTTGTCCTCTTTCACATGGAATAGATCCCTTTATATAGATAGGGAATTACATGTGTGATATAAATACATTGATGTTGTAACGGAAAATAACGGAAAATAACGGACAAATAACGGACAAGTAATAATGGAGAATATATTTGATATTGATCTTGTAATTAATATGCATCGCCACGTAAGCGCCACACGAGCTCATGAGTCACCGAGTTGGAGTATGACTTGTCTGCATGTCGGGTGGGCCAAGTTGGAAATGGCTTGAGCTCGGGTGATGTAACTCGATTGAAGTCGGATGAAATGAGTGCAGAGTCGGTGTTTAGTATACCGAGTTAGTGAGATTAGGATTTGAACAGAAGTGAATGAAATGTGATTAGATACGAAGTCGGATGAAATGAGTGTAAAGTCGGTGTTTGGCATTCCGAGTAAGAGAACTCGGTAATGGGTATATACAAGCTCTATACTAATGCATTGAAAACAATGTATGCAATGAGTTCTTTGCATTCTAGTTATTGTGCAAAGATGTATCGGCAAGGTATGCAAAGAGCTCATGGCATTAAAACACTAGAAATTATGTGAGGCCATGTTGGAATGTTATGCCTAGATGTTGTAGCATGATATGCAATGAACTCTTTGCAATGTATTTATTGTGCCAAGATATGCAAAGACCTCGTTGCAGATTTTTTTTCTCCAAGAAACTTGAAATTATGTCAATTCCTGGAACAAAATTTTAACGTTTTCCTTCATCTCCAATTTCATAATTAAACCTTTAAAAAAAACATCAAATTAGCAAAAAAAAAAAAAATACCCATCACCACTAAACATCAAATTGAACTTAAAAAATAAACTCATCAAAAGAAAATAAAAATAAAACATAAAAGATGATGATATTAATGAAGATGAACAACAACATCACCACCAACAACAAATATTTCTTCAAGTTGTTTTGAAATTATAGTAACAAACTCTTGATATTTTAAGGTTTAAGGTTAAGGGAGATGGAATGAAGGAAATCGAACTTTCGAACGATTAAATCAATTACGTTAAACTGTATGAAAACAATCGAAGTTGTTAAATCCCCACATCTTTTTCTATCAATCACAATAGTTATCAGCAATCTCCTTCTTCATCTTCATTCCAACAAGCAATTCTCATATCTTTTTTACTGTTTCATCATCTAATTAAACAATAACAATTCCCCTCTTCATCACTTGAAGATTTTTTAATTGAATCATTTTGATGGATGCTCATTTTTTTCATTCTCAAGGCTAAAATCACAACATAGTTTTGAAGAGAATTAAAAAGGAGAGAGATTTAGAGAGAGAGAGAGAGAGAGAGAATTTTTGTTCATAAAAATAGAAAAGAAGAGAGATACAGAAGAGAGTGGAGGAAGTTGGGGAAGAAATAGTTTTGAAGAGAGAAGGAGATTAGGAAAAGCTGCAGGGGTAGTTTTGCCCACTAGAACCGTAATTGAACGGAGGGGCCTTTTTTACAATTGATTCCCTAACCGAGCCAGATGTGATTTTTGAAACTTTATGGAGGTCCCTTTTTTTTCCCTGAGTTATGTATGGGTCCTACTGCAAAAAAAATTTAAAAATATAAAACACATCAATAATTATTACTGTTTCCATAAACCCGGATTTCTACGTAAAATAGAAAATTTGGCCTCTTATTTGTGGTCTCTAGAGTTTTATATCTTGCCACGTCTCTCTTTTCCGATTTTATAGTTATGCTAAACCAAGTTTTCCGATTTTATAGTTATGCTAAACCAAGCAGCATTACTGGCAATAAATGGAAACTATTGAAAAATTGTTACCACTTTTTTTTTAAGAAAAAAAAGTTTTCATTTCAGTTTCCCCAAAACTTCCAAAGAAACAAGTACAGACAAAAATTTCTGCGGCTTTACTTAATTTTCTTTTTACACAATTTTTACCCCGATTCAAAATTTTAGGCGTTTGTTCACCCATAAAATAAAAAGAGATTTTTTGACATACCCCCATTTGAAAGTCGAAATTTGAGATACCCCATTTGCAAAAAAAAAAAAATTGAGATTCCCCTATTCAAGACAAAAGACATTTACAACCGTTGGTTAGTTTTAAGATGGATGGCTATGATAACGCCACATCTTAAAATGGGGGTATCTCAATTTTTTTTTCAAATGGGGTATCTCGAATTTCGACTTTCAAATGGAGGTATGTCCAAAAATCTTAAATAAAAAAGAAAACAGGAAAATAGAAGAGAGAGAAACCGGAAGAAAGAAGAGAGAGAAAAGATGAAAGAAGAGAGAGAAAAGGACGAGATAATGAAGCAAAGGAGAGAAGTTAGAAAAATTTCACAGCTTTTTCGAAACCATATTAATTGCTGACGTGTTTTAAAACTTTTAAAAAACTTTCCATAGTCCCCACTATTTTTGGTAAAATTTTAAATCTCAAAAAATCTGACGTGAATTTATTTTCCGCCAGTTTTCCCGACTACCAAGCACGGCCTGTGTTAAAAAGTAAGATATGATTTTGGTGATGGAAGTATCATAGACCAAAATTTGCAGAGTTTGGAGGTGATTTGTACTGGGGCTTACATGTAAATAAATAAGATAAGGTAGAATACCACGTGTATCTATATTATACATGTCTATATAGACAAAAATAAAAAGCATATTATATATCCTAAAGCACATGAGAGTGAATAATAGAGTAGGTGTCATACAAATACACACATCTAATATCACATGAATCAGACATCAAACAACATACATTTCCATGCATTATTAGCCTTGACGTGTCATGTGTGCTAGGTCCCCACAAAAATATTATGAAGCTTATAATTAAGTTTAGGTCGGGGTGGTTTCAGCATAGGTGAAACAATCAAAAATTTCGGGCGGATATTCACGAATTTTTCTGTTTTTTAGAACTCGAAGCGATACGGTATACGGATATAATACGAAATAAAAACCTTCCCGTTTCGACCCGATAAATTTGGATATTAACGAAAAATTCGAAAAATATGAAATTTATGAAAAATTCAGAATCTATTGGTTGTTTTCCCTAAGTTTCAAGATCTGCAAAAACCACTATACCTTTTGTCTCCAAGTTTCAACGATTCTTACAGTGTTTTATAACTTATCTAGTTTTCTCTATACTTGGAATTTCGAAATTCAATACCCAAATTCATCTATAAATGCATAACCCATATAATAAAATGGGGGTGTGTTTAAATTAAAATGTATGTCTTTCTTTGGATGATAATGGTCATATAATAAAAAAAGGGTGTGTTTTATATATTCTATTGTTGAATTATAAGTTTATACACGGAAAGAAGAAGAAAAACATGATATTAGCAGAAAACCTCCTCATTCTGCCGAATCTTTCGGAATATTCGGACAATATTTCGCGAGAAGCATATTTGCCAAATCTCCCCATTTCGACACTAGCTTTGGAATATTCGTGGAATAATCCAATTTTTCACGAATCGGATATTCGGGATTATTCGATATTTTCACCTATGGTTTCAGGCTAAAACCCAAACTTAGACAAAGGTATTTAATTCAATTTCATAGTTTCACGTTTGTTTGTTTTTTTTTTTTTTTTTTTTACATAACATAATATATATTATTAACATAATTTATAAAATTCATACAAACCAAAAGCTTTCTGTATAAAGACAAATTCAACAAAAAACGAAATGACCGATAACTCTAATGACAATGATTGATTCAGAGGCGGATCTATGAAGGGGCGGCTCAAACCCAGGGTATTTTTGAAAAAAAACCTAGTACTTATATTTGCTAACTAGCCTACCAACCCCAACCCAAACCATTTCCCTTCTATTCTTCTTCCTACTCTTCTTCTCTACCAAGCATATTCAGTTACTTTTTAAATTTAAATTATCAAATATTATGTTTTGATATTAAGTTAATTTTTAAATT
This sequence comes from Aquilegia eximia, assembly GCA_023053565.1. Classification (NCBI taxonomy): domain Eukaryota; kingdom Viridiplantae; phylum Streptophyta; class Magnoliopsida; order Ranunculales; family Ranunculaceae; genus Aquilegia; species Aquilegia eximia. Next base: position 26,143,850 of record JALIGU010000001.1, read on the forward strand.
TTGATTATCAAACATTGTAATTTGGGTTTTTATTGTTCAAAATTAACACAAGTTCATATTATTGATATCCAAAAATAATCAATTTTTTCCTATTGCCTATATAAGATTCTACTAGGATTGGCTATTAATGATTAATTTAATTTATCCAAACTGATCTGTGACATTTTCTATTCAACATCACACAACCAAAAATTACGTATAAGTTTTATTTTGCCCCCCAAAAAATTTATTGATATCCAGTCCTAATAATTTAACACAAACTCTTGTTATTTTTAAATGAGTGGTTCTACGCTCACAAACTTCTCCCACAAATAACCTATACAAACTGATGTGGCTAGGTCACGTCATAAAAAAAATTCTACTTTTCAACACATTTTAATTCAAAACTACATCCATTATAAATTCTATTTTTGATTTACATCATAGTGAATATTTCATCTATATACAAACAAGATGAAAAGGTACAATAATGCTTTTGAATAGATTTTATCATAAAAGCTTGTGATGAAACCAGAAAAATTAGTGCTTCAGATCAGATAGTTAAATCAAATTGCTTTAATTATTGTTTAATAAATCTGTTTTTACTTGAATCTATTATTTAACAATTCAACTTCTACTAAGCTAATTGGGCATTAGAAATTCTACATAAAATTTGAGAGAGAGAAACCTCATTAAAGAAAAATCCTAAAAATTTAGAGAAAATAGTGCATAATAGATAAAGAATAGAATTTTATTTAATTATTAAAAAAGAAAAGAAAAAGTAGAATTCATTTCTCAATTAAGTAGAAATGACTGTAATATTGTAGAAAGGGAGAGAAGATGAATTGAAATAATAGAGAGAGGACGGAAGAGAGAAAGAATCATTTTTTTTTTTTTTTGCCTATGTGGCCATGCCACATCTGTAGACACATCAGTTTGTAGGTTTTGTTTGTCGGACTTGTTTGTAAACGTAAAATTATTCTTTTTAAATTCTCTGGATGGTGTTGGGTTAGTATGAATTACCGACGTGTTTACATATGTTAAATGTCGTTGATAATTTTTTTTCTAGGGATTGACGTCATTTTTTTTTTTTTTTTTTTTGAATTTTCATCCAAGCCCACTCTACCTTAAATTCATAGATCCGCCACTGATTGATTACATGACTTACCATAAAAACCTTCGACGTAACTGTGGTAAGCCAGGTGGTGGGAAGATCTTTTTCTAAATCCTTTCAATTCCAGGTGGAAGTCGTCAATAAGCTTTAAAGGTGGTAAAGTCAATCTTTGTTTCTGGATAGCGGAAAGGGCCTATCTACTATTATCTAAAAATAATCAAGTTATTAATGACTTGGACCATGTCTCCCGAACAATCTCAGTACATATGGCGTAAGACAATTGGGCTATGTTCCACTACAGTTTCCACCATATTATATTATCGACCAAGATGGAATCCCGACGGCATTCGGGATTGGGCTCAGGTCGCTTCTAGGACGAAGCCGAGCCTGACGGAACGAAATTCTAAAATGGGCGAAGGAGGCCTACTATACGTATACTTTATTAGTAACCGGTGAAAGACTGTTTACTGAATTAATGCACCACAGTGTTCAAGAAGGTACCTTTAAGCTACATTCCAGATGTAATCATCATGTTATTACTCACCTGTCTTTTGCAGACCAACCTTTTACAGGAAGCGACTATTCGACCTGCGCCTCGAACGCCTTTGGACTATTCCCCCGTTCAAATTCCGTACCGTCACGTTCCGTCAGGGGCTTTTAGTATTTTGATTAGAGTAGGGGTCGCGAGAGAGCAGAGCTTAGAGCCCTGCCATAGTAGCAAGTCTGTTTATAGTCACGACGGTGGGGCCGCCCTCCCTCCTGCTAATCCGGCCATTTCCGAACCTGTATTCCCCACTCCAGCCTTTTCTGAAAGGTAACTATCTTGGTTTCATAGAGAAATAAATTCATATAGAATATTTGAAAAAGCTTCAACCATCAATAGAATCTGTGACGCCCGAGAAATCGGATTCAAGGGGATGGGACTTTATAGGGCAGGGGTTTACACAGAATATAAGGGATAAAAGAAATGATGCTAAAAAGGAGTATATTCGAAGGTCAGTAACAAAGGCCACGCCCAGTAGTTAAGGCTTAAGCAAATTTAAGAGAGACGAGGGATGAACGACCCTAGGCGTCGTGCTGAAGTTAGGTGGCCAGTCTAACTTGGAATGAGTTTCCCAGTCCGTTCCGCTTCTTCCCGTTTGATCCACAAACTTGAGATATGTATTGATTGATCGAAAGGTTACAATGAAAGCCTTGTACAGACTGAAATGGGATGGGGATATACAATGAGACTGGACCTGATGGGGATCAGGTTGCCTACGTATCCAAGATGATGAACTTAGAATCAAGTCTCTGCCTCCACTAAGCTCTAATGGAGTTGTTTAGTGAAAGACTCGTATTTCAGGAGGTTAAGAACTCCTGCATTTATAGTGGACCGGAGGAGTTTGGCTCAACCACCCCTCCGGTTTTGACTCCTTGAACTCAGGTAGTTCAAACTATGAAGATGCTCCCGCAAAGATAGCATGCATGATGCTTGGCGGTTATCCCTCGGTTTGAATCCCCTCTGACCAGGACGACTACCACATGGCATCCTCTGATAGGCCCTGGTTCAACCTGAGTCTTCCTTTATCTTCTCCAGCGGGCTAGAACAGTGGGTTCTGTTGGTCTAGAATCTTGTTGGACTTATCCAGTTAGTTGGGACTTGGATTTGACCAAGTTTGAAAGCAAAGACTTGGGCTAGACTCCTCGGACCGGAGGCCCAATCTGCATTGCATACACCATGGCCAGGTCCTCTGGACTTCTATGATAAGCATTTGGATGAGCCTTCGTCGCTGATGGACTTCAATGGGCCGGACCTGGCTCACTTGATTGAGGCGGGCCTGGTCGATGTATGGGAGCCCACGGTTCAACTTCTTATATAGTAACCGGGGCTCCACCCACTAGTCGTGGACCATCCGGTTGATCAAGATCCACAGAGCGTATGCGAACTTCTTGAGACCGGGTTTGGCCCTACCCGATAGTCCAGGCCTGGCTGGCTAATGCTCAGGTGCTCCCGGTTTGGCTTCTTATAAAGCCACCGATGACACCTGTCGGGTATTTTACCTAGGGTACACACATCGCCCCCTCTTTGTCAAGTAGCAGAAAATCTGCTTAGGAAAGATCTTCGAAATATCTTTCCCGACTGTTGAGATTCGGATGATTCCTTCCTTGATACGACTCCTTGATGACGATTCCAAATCCCTTGGATCAAGGAATAGGGTTTGCTTCTTTCTCTTATAAATAACGAGCCGGAGGCATACAAGGATATCCACTTCTTTTCCTCCGGTCTTTATTACTGCTGTGTTGCTGCTGCTTTCGCTGAAGAATGGATGATGACCAGATTACCATCAAGAAGTATACTGTAGATATGCGGGAGAAGATGACTCTGGAAATCGAGGACCGGGAGCGCCGTATGGAGTTGATGACGAATGCCTGTCTGGAGGACATCCGTCAAGTACGCTTGAGCCTGTTTGCCCTGAACGGACAGCTTGCTGATAAGAGCAGGAGGCTTGAAGCTGCCACTCAACGGATCCGGGTTCTTCAGAGTGAACTGGCCACCGCATATGTTCTGTTGGAGAAGCTGGGGTATCATCCTGTCAAGGAAGAGAAGAATCCTTGAACTGTATTCCCCCGACTTTCTGCACTATGTAGAGGAGTGGTGCCATTGATTAAGATGAAATAATGAAATTTTTCTGTATTCCGCCTTTGTCTTTTTGCAAATGCTGAATCACCAACTCGTCAGTCCTCTAGGGACAAGGGTGTTCTTGTGAGTGGCACCAGTCCCTGGTAAAGCGTCACCTGCTTAGAGTGGCTTGTGACTCCATTTCTTCTGAATGAAGGAGTTTCTAAAAAAATCCAGCTTCCCTTCTTCCTGCGGCTTTAACAATGGCGGATTCTAGACCTCCCTCTAGTGCAGTGAGTGATAATCGGTCCGAGATTATCCATAAATTGTCTCGTCAGGCGGCTGACCTTAGGAGAAGGATTGGCGAGCTTCAGGAGGGGCAACTCCTTCATGAAGATATGTATGATACTTGAATGGCGGGTATGAAGGAGACTGCGAAGTACTACCAGGATAAGCTGGAGGAGAAGGTGGCCAGGCTGGCAGAGGCCAAGGAGCGAGCAAATTTCGTTGTTGCTTCATCCTGGAAGGCCGGGTATGCTGCTGCCAAGATCAAGTATGGCCTCCCTGACTCACCGGAGGGGTCCTGTCCAGATCCTCCGTCTCCCCCCTTGATGTAATCTTATTTCGGTCGCACTATGTAGGGGATTTCGTGCACCCCGTATCATGCTTTCTTGTAATAAAATAATATTTCCCTTTATCACTGTCTTGACCTCCGGTAGATAAGTCCGGTTATCTTCCGGTCGTGATGAGTGAAGGAAACATGTGTTGGTCAACCAACCTTTGACCGTGATGACGTGGACCAGAGGTCCACATGTTGCTGACCTGGATTATGTGGACCCTACCTGTACATGCTGACAAGATCCCGGCTGACGGTATAATGTGGGTCCCAACTGACTTATGGGTCTTAGCTAACTGTATGATGTGGGTCCCAGCTGACTGTATTAAGTGGACCCTATATCGTCTTCTCTAAATTCTCTTTCGTTGGCGGGAAGATGTACAGCTTACAACTTCCAGTGAAAGCTTGTGACCTTTCATTGATCGAGTCGTTAAACTTGATGATTTAATGGTTTTGAATTAATGGAGAATCCATTAAAGAGACTTGGAAGACTATTAGCTGAAGGACCCTGGACTCTGCTTATAAAATAAGGAACTTTAAAGAAGAGAAGGCACTCCATTTCACTCTCTCACTCTCTCGCTCTCTTTCTTCTCCAGCTTCATTTTTATTTCGCTGTCGGAACCCTAGGTTCTGAACTACTTGAATTCCGGTGATAACTGAGCTCTAGTAGTGACGAGGAGCCTCAGACTTCGGTTCCTCGTCCTGCCGCTGATTTTGGCGGACCAAGTGAGATTCCGGCTACTGAACCAAATTCGCCTGCCGGCATGGAGGAGGTGGCCCCTGTGAATGTGGTCGACCCCTCTATGGAAAGACCAAGGAGGAGGTGGCAAGGTTCCTCCAATCTCCCTCGGAATCCCGAGCTCGAGCGAATGAGCGCGGCGGAGGTCCGGGAACAACTTGGTTGGAGGTGGGGGTGGGTCAGATTTGGCTCCCATCCATCCATTTTCGACGATTGTTCCGATAATCTAATCACGGTGAGCCTTTATCAACTTTTATATAGCATGCAACTCCCGTTGCCCTCTTCAATCTTGCGGTTGCTGTCGTGGTGGGGAATCCCACCGGGTCAGATGCACGTGTCCTTCTGGATAATCGTGCGTCGGATTGGGCTGATTGCCCATCACTTCGGGGTCCCCTTTGGCCCGGTCGAGATGTTCCTGCTGATGAAGTCGGTTGCTCGAGAGGCTAAGGAGCGCTGTTTCTACGCCATTTCCTGGCGTACTGCTCGGAGGCCGTCTGGGCTCCCCAATCACTACGGGAACTGGTTCGAGCCCTTCTACCGGGTGTCAGGGTGGTCGTCTGATCGCAGCATCCAGGTGCCGCGGGACTTTATAGGTAAGCACATATCTGACCTTGCTTTCATTTTTTTTGTCCTTATGCCTTGCTTGCTTGCTGAGCTCTGGCTCAGGAATAGTTCTGTGCTTTTGTTTGCAGGGAAACGCTAGCTCCAGGTATCGCTGCCGGCGGGCGTGGACTCTTCTGCGGCCGAAGGCAACATTGAGCGTTTCTTAGGCCTACCTGCAGACTTGTGGGATTTGACGCTCCCGGATCTGATTGTTGTACATCTCCATTTCCCGGCCTGACTTGCGGCCCTGGCAGAAATGGTAGGAGGTGTGTCCGAGGAGACCATGGTTACCTCTGCTGCCGACGGAGGTGAAGCAGCTCTGGTCTCGAGGGGTCTCCCGGATGAAGTGGATGCCCCCAGTGCTGAAGACGCAGGCGTTGTGGCTCCGGTGGAGGTAAGACCTTCCTAGCCTCCTACTGTTGAAGTTGTTTCCGTCTAGTCTCTTGCCCCGGTTGATCCAAAAGGCAAAGCCATTGTAGACGAGTATGCCAGGGGCTCAAAGAGGGTTGCCTCTGCCTCCCCTGCTGACCAAGGGCTGGTTATTCGCTTGAGAAGGGAGGATCCCATTCCCCGGGAACTGAGGGGACCGGTGACGGGGACTACCCGGATTGGTAGTGGTTCTCGTGTCCCTGTTGAAGATGCCCTGGCTGTCGAGGATGTCCGAAACTGAGGTGGAGTTCACTGTACCAGACACTGCTGATGATGGAGCCCCGGTCTATGGGTGGGGTGATCAGGTTCCATACATCAATCTGCTCACTGGCCCAACTGTGCAACTGGGCCCCAAACCGGGTGAGTATCAGCCCGAGGCTACTCCAGAGTTTCAACTTCCGGCGTTCTCCATTCACCCATCATTTCTGAATGAGGAACCGATGTCGATTGGGGACTCCGACATCATGAACATCCATACGACATTCAATTACATCTTCCAGAATCTGCTTTTGGAAGACCAAACATACTACAACCGTCTCTCTCGCGACCGGGCGATGAGGGTAGAGGCTCAGAACCTCATTGCAGTATGATTTTCTGCCTTGAGTTATGACTTTAGCTTTGTAGATGTCTATATATCTATTTCTGACTCATGCTCTTCTTGTCTGTCAGATGCAAGCTGCCATGGCCCAGGTCTTTGAGCTGAGTGTCAGACCCCGGCCTTCTGTCTTGGAGGATGTGGAGCACCTTCGAGCTGAGAATCGTCAGGTCGAGAAGGACCTGACGGAGGCGAACACCGACCGGTGGGCTCTAGAGGAGGACAAGCGATTCATGGCAGCTGACTACCATAACTTGGACTTCACTCTGACCGCTGCTCTCTAGAGAGAGGAGGATGCCAAGGCTTTCCTGGCGGAGCTGGAGACCACTTGTGGGAAGTTGACCCGGGAGAAACTGGAGTTAGACCGACGCCTCTCCCTCAAGGAAGTGGCGTATGACCGTGCCACCGAAGAGCTTCGGCTAGCGAAGTCCGCCTATCAGCAGGTCCTTGACCAGCTGGAGAAGGAGAAGGCGAAGAAGGGCGGTGACGACTACGGTCTTTCTTCTCAACCTTAGCTTGGTTAGATTTTTGTAAAATGGCTCCTGTCCCGGTTGTCGGGGGACTCCCACTTGTGTATCTTTTTCCTGAAAATAAAAATAAATTTTTTTTTTGTGCAAAAACATCTTGTTAGATATCTTTACCTTAATTCCATCATTTATTACAACTGTCTATCTCCTTCACCCCCTTATCGTTTTAAGGAATTTTCCTTGGGAAGATAACAGTTCTTTTTCTCGCTGACTTCATGGAGAACCATGGTTTGTTTGATGCTCAAAGGGAATTTGACCCTGCCTTGCAAGCTTTGATCCGGGGGCTGACTAGCTTGTCTAACAGCCCCGGGTTTTTTTTTTTTTTTTTTTTCTAAGAGTGGATAGCCTCGCTCTTAAAGTCTTTCCAAGCATTCTAGGCCTAGTCGCCCTGTAGAGGTTGGCAGGGGACTTGCTGAGTGGAGATTAGTACTCTGTCACCCATTGTTCTAAGACCGAAAACTAGGTCCAGGCATCTTAGGCCTAAAGGGAGCATAACTCTGCATTTAGGACTTTATCAGGATCGAAAACTAGGTCAGGGCATCCTGGGTTGGATGGGTTTTTTTTTATCCCTGTCATCCTTGGTTACCAAGACCGGAAGCTAGGTTCAGGCGTCTTGGGCCTAAAAGGAGCATAACTCTGCATTTAGGACTTTATCAGGATCGGAAACTAGGTCCGGGCATCCTGGGTTGGATGGGGTTTTCGTTCCCTGTCATACTTGGTTACCAAGACCAGAAGCTAGGTCCGGGCGTCTTTGGCCTAAAAGGAGCATAACTCTGCATTTAGGACTTTATCAGGATCGGAAACTAGGTCCGCGCATCCTGAACCTTAGTGGAGACTGATGTAAGATATTTGTGTACCTCACAATCAAAAGATAAATTTATATTGAATTTCCCTTCTTGTGCTTGTATAAATTGGATATCAAAATAGACAAGTAACAAGCAAGGGTCGTACCCACCTTAGAGGGGGAGATCTTAGCTCAAACACAATTGAAAGCAATAATTAAGTAACACCAAGAAATCAATAAACAAGATTTGAGATTAATTCTAACTTCCTACAGGCAATAATAACAAGTAAACCCTAACTTAAGAATATGGAAGAGATGTAAAGAAGATATATGATGACAAAGGGGAAAGAATTGGTATCCACAAACTAAATCATGCAAACATAACATGTTGTTCCTTCATGTTCAATCTATAATAATTAATTAGTCACCTCTCGGTTATTCCAACTAATCATTAATAAATATAATAATTAAGTAGTCTCCTCTCAGCTATTCCACTCAACTAAAATGGGATTCTCTTATGCATGCTATTGAATATGTCTTATTAATCAAACCGTCACCTCTCAGGTATTCAATTTAATTAACTCAACATATTATTCATAACTAAATTATCACCTCTCAGTTATTTGACTTAATCACAAAAGGGTTCCAATAAAAGATATCAACTTTGGATATGCATGTAATAATCACCTCTCAGCTATTTCACTACAAACCCTTAATCAATATAAATAAAACCATTAAAGCTAGGTCTCCCTAAATCCTAACAATAGTATTTTAATAACATGGATAACAATAGCATGTAAATAATCATAGTTACCTCATATTGCGAATTAGAAGTAAATAAGCATTAAGAACTTTGAATCACAATGAACAATAAGAACAAACATGGTGCTTTTGCATCATTTAGAGTGCTTCAACCATCCCCCTAAGGAGATTTAGCTACTCATCCTTGATAATGACACCATGGAATAAATAAATAAATAACAAAACATCATAAAGTAAAGTGATTTGATTTGATTGATATGAATAGAGCTTGATACAAAGAAGAAGAAGAAGAAGAAAATGAACTTTCTCTCACAAAAATATTCTCTTTCCTCTCTCTATGAAAAACTCTAGATCTAAAAGATGGGAGTCTAAAAGATACCTAAACCCTAGCACCTACTTCTCTTATATAGAAAATACAAAGTAGAATACTTGCATGCAAAGACTTCTAAATTAGGTCAAATTTATGGCTGCTGCTGTTGGTCTTCTAGAGGCATTTGGTTTTTAGTAAAACCAAATTATCTTGGGCTTAAGTAGTAACTTGGACCAAGACCTTCAGTTTGATAGCTCATGGGCCCAAATCAGACTTATGGATCTCCTTGTGGAGCCTTTTTAAGTTTGGACTTTAAATAAAGCCCTAAATAGAAATTCTGACTTATGGACCCCAATAGGACCCGGTTTGGGCTGAGATTTTGACTGCCCCACTTGACATAAAATCAAGTCAACAGAGCTGACCGTGGGGTGTTCTCAACAGATCTATGGGTGCAAATATCAATTCTCTTTCTTTTGGGTAAATAACACATTTTTGCTTGCTTTTCTTGACTTTTTGCGGGCTTTAACACAATGTTCGCATTTCGGCTCATAAAACCTACACAATAGACAAGAAAACACTAATCAATAGATATAACTCAATAATATAAGCTAATAAGTGCTAGACAAACAAGGTGTTATTTGGGGGATAAATATACACTCTTGAGGACTTATCAGAGACATGATCTTGCACTAGGATTTTCAACAGTAAACAATACAAAATACTCAAATTCTTGCGGGAAAGAATCTTTATTGAAATCATCAAATGGAGTACATTACTTGTAGAATTTCTTGAGGTGGAAAACGTTCCATGGTCTGGAAAAGAGGTCACCGGTCAGAGTTCTGAGGAAGTATGAGTCATTTGCAGCATGTCTGTCTATGGTGTAGGGTCCTTCCCAGTTTTCTCCGAGCTTTCCGGCTGTTGTATCTTCATTCATGACTTTGACTTTCCAAATGACCCAGTCGCCTGGATTGAACTTTCTCTCTACGACTCACTTGTTGTATCCTCTTTTAATAGTTTCCTGGTACTGGAGGAGGTGTTGCAGGGCTTGTTCTTTCTTGTCGTCAAGAATGACCTTTTCTTTTGCTAGGATCCCTTCATTCTTCCCGGTAAGAACTGCATCAGTGCGAGTTGTTGGAGCCAGCAGCTCTGTTGGCATTACCGCTTCTGCTCCGAAAGTAAGCTGAAAGGGTGTCATATTGGTGGACCTTCTTGGAGTGGTCCGGTATGTCTATAAGACCCCCGGGAGTTGCATTACCCAGGTGCATTTTGCTTTATCCAATTGGTTTTTGAGTGTATCCAAGATGACCCGGTTGGATGCTTCTGCTTGCCCGTTCCCCTGAAGGTAGTGTGGGTGCAAAAATTTGATCCACAAACTCGAGATACGTATAGATTAATCGAACAGTTACAATGAAAACCTTGTATAGATAGAGATAAGATGGGGGGTATACAATGAGACTGGACCTGACAAAGATCAAGCTGCCTACGTATCCAAGAAGATGAACTTGGAATCAAGTCTCTGCTTCTGCTAAGCTCTAATGGAGTTGCTCAGTGGAAGACTCGTAGTTCAGGAGGTTTAGAACTCCTGTATTTGTGTAGGCCGGAGGAGGCTCACTCAACCACCCCTCCGGTTTTGACTCCATGAACTCAGGTAGTTCAGCTGTGAAGATGCTTTCCGTGGAGATAGCTTGCATGTTGTCGAACGGTTATTTCCTTGGTTTGAATTCCCTTTGACCAGGATGACTGCCACGTGGCATCCTCTGATAGGTCCTGGTTCAACCTGGGTTTTCCTTTATCTTCTCCAACGGGCTAAAACAATGGGTTCTGTTAGCCTGGAATCTCGCTGGACTTATCCAGTTGGTTGGGACTTGGATTGACCAAGTCTAAAAGCAAAGACTTGGGTTTGACTCCTCTGACCGGAGGCCCAATCTTCATTGCATACACCCTGGCCGGGTCCTCTAGACTTTTGTGTTAAGCCTTCGGATGAGCCTCTGTCGCTGCTGGACTTTACTGGGCCTGACCTGGCCTACTTGACTGGGGTGGGCCTGGTCGATGTATGGGAGCCCACGGTTCAACTTCTTATACAGTAAACTGGGCTCCACCCATTGATCGTGGACTATCCGATGGGTCAAGGTCCACAGAGTGTATGCGGATCCCTTGAGACTTGGTTCGGCCCTACCCCATAGCCCAGGCTTGGCTGGCTAATGCTCAGGTGTTCCCGGTTTAGCTTCTTATACAGCCATCGGTGACACCTGTCGGGTTTTTTTACCTAGGGTACACACATCGCCCCCTCTTTGTCAAGTAGAAAATCTGCTTGGGAAAGATCTTCAAAATATCTTCCCCGGATGTTGAGATTCGGAGGATTCCTTCCTTGACACGCTTCTTGATGACGATTCCGCATCCCTTTCTTCTTGAACGAAATATCTTCCCCGGCTGTTCAAAACGACTCGTGACTCCCTTTCTTCTTGAACGAAGGAGTCCCTTTGATATCCCGACTTTCTTCTTGCTTTCTTAATAATGGCAGATTCTAGGCCTCCCTCTTTGATGTAATTTAGCTCCGGTTGCAATATGTAGGAGATTTGGTGCACCCCGTATAATGCACTTTGTAATAAAATAATTCTTTTTTTATCACGGTCTTGAGCTCCGGTAGATAGGTCCGGTTACTTTCTTGTCATGATGAGTGCAGGAACACATACTGTTCAATCTTCCCTTGACCGTGACGACATAGACTGGAGGTCCACATGTCGCTGTCCTGGACCATGTGGACCTCACCTATACATGTTGAGTGGATCTTTCCTAAGTGCATGATGTGGGTTCCTACTGACGTGGGTCTCAGATGACTGTGCAATGTGGGCCCCAGCTGACTATGTTAAGTAGGCCCCACTCCGTCTTCTCTAAATCTTCCTTTGTTGGCGGGAAGACGAATAACTTCAACTTCCAGTGAAAGCTTGTGACTCTTCGCTGATCGAGTCATTGAACCAGTTGGTTTAATGATCTTAATGGAGAGTCCATTAAAGGAACCTGGAATTCCACTAGCCGTTGGACCATGGGCTCTTCCTTATAAAAAGGAAGGCTCGAAAGAGAGAAGGGTATTCCCTTCACTCTCTTTCTCTTCCTTCTTCTTCATTTCCATTTCACTCTGTCGGAACCCTAGGTTCTGAATACTCTAAAATTCCGGTGTCTTATGTGCAAATTTCATTTCGACGATGAGGAGAACTTTAGTTCTGAGCTCGAGTAGTGATGACGAGCCCCAGAATTCGGCTCCCCGTCCCTCTGTTGATGAGGGCAGACCAAGCAGTATTCCGGCGATGGGTCCCTCTTCGCCTGCTGGTGTGGCGGAGGTGGCTCCTCTAGACTCTGTTGAGCCTTCAGTTGAGAGGCCAAGGAGGAGGTGGCAAGGTTCCTCCAACCTCCCCCGAAATCCTGAACTTGAGCTGATGAGCGCGGCGGAAGTTCAGGAGCAGCTTGGCAGGAGAGGGGTTCGGCTTGGCTCTAACCCCTCCATTTCTGATGGCTGCTTCGACAACCTGATCGCGGTAAGTCTTTCCCAGCTCCTGTATGGCATGCAGCTCCCGCTGCATTCTTCTATCTTGAGGTTGTTGTCGTGGTGGGGGATTCCGCCGGGTCAGATGCTGGTGTCCTTTTGGATAATTGTGCGTCGGATTGGGCTGATTGCCCTCCACTACGAGATTCTCTTTGGCCCGGTCGAGATGTTCATGCTCATGAAGCCAGTCGCCCGGGAGGCCAAAGAACGTTGTTTCTACGTCATCTCTTGGTGTACTACCCGGAGGTTGTCTGGGCTTCCCAATCATTATGGGAATTGGTTCGAGCCCTGCTACCGGGTGTCAGGGTGGTCGTCTGACCGCAGCATACAGGTGCCGTGGGATTTCATAGGTAAGCATGCGTCTGACCTTACTTTCATTTTTGCTCTTATGTTTTGTGTGCTTGCTGAGCTCTGGCTTAGGAATAGTTCCATGCTTGTTCTTGCAGGAAAACGTCAGCTGCAAGTGTCTCTGCCAGCGGGGACGGACTCTACTGCGGCTGAAGGCAACATTGAGCAATTTTTCAGTCTGCCCGCAGACCTGACACTTCCTGACCAGTTTGTAATGCAGATCCGCTTCCCAGCCAGGCTTGCAGCCCTACCAGCCCCTCCACAAGTCGTGGTGGTGGAATCCAGCTCTGGTGAGGGTGCTGCCACTGTAGAGAACACAGTCCCCAGTGCCGAGGAGGAGCCTCCGGTTGAGAGTGATGCTGTTGATCTGTGGGTGGAGATGGACGACTGGCCCGACGAGGCTCTTCCTGTCGGGGGAAGATCTCCTCCTGATGAGCCAATACCGGACATTCTTCCGGAATTCATCCTAGTTGTCGGGGATGTCCAGGTCAGCCATGCTAGCTCCCTTTGTCATTCAAACCCTCCCTTGGGTCGCCGGAGGAGGCTTGCAGCCCTACCAGCCCCTCCGCAAGTCGTGGTGGTGGAATCCAGCTCTGGTGAGGGTGCTGCCACTGTAGAGAACACAATCCCCAGTACCGAGGAGGAGCCTCCGATTGAGAGTGAGGTTGTTGATCTGTGGGGTGAGATGGACAACTGGCTCGACGAGGCTCTTCCAGTCGGGGGAAGATCTCCTCCTGATGAGCCAATACCGGACATTCTTCTGGAATTCATCCCAGTTGTCGGGGATGTCCAGGTCAGCGATGCTAGCTCCGTTTGTCATTCAAACCCTCCCTTGGGTCGCCGGAGGAGGCCACATGTTTTTATGGCTCATCTGACTCCTCCGGTGATCCAAGCCTGATTTCGAGGGATAGCGGACTTTTGCTTTCCCGTGGGTCTGGTGAATGGGCTACTGAGGGATTCTTTCCCACTCTGGTGGAGGTACATACTGAGGTGGACAACCTGGCCCAGCCGGAGATGGTGGGAGGTGTGTCCGAGAAGACGGTGGTCGCCTCTACTGTTGAGGGAGGCGACCCGACTGTGATCTTGGGGGGTCCATCGGACGTAGTGGACGCCCCCAATGCTGGAAACGTTGGATTTGAGGTTTCGATGGAGGTAAGACCTTCCCAGCCTCCTACTGATGAAGTTGTTTCTGTACAGTCTCCTGTCCTGGTTGATCTGAGGGGCAACGTTGTTGTAGATGAGTCTGTTAGGGGCTCGAAGATAGCTGCTTCTACCTCCCCTGCTGATCAAGGGGAGGCTGCGTGCCTGAGAAGGGAGGATGCCATCCCTCGGGTGCTGATGGGACCGGTGATGGGGACTACCCGGATCAATAGTGGCTCCCGGGTCCCGGTTGAGGATCCTCTGGCTGTCGAGGACGTCCAGACTGGGGTGGAGTTTATCGTGCCGAGCACTGCTGATAATGAAGCCTCGGTTTGTGGGTGGGGTGACCAGGTCCCATACACTGATCTGCCCACTGGCCCAACTGTGCAACTGGACCCCGAATCAGGTGACTACCAGCCTGAGGCTACCCCGGAGTTTCCACTGCCGTCGTTCACCAATCATCCTGCATTTCTAAATGGGGAGCCGATGTCAATTGGGGACTCCGGCATCATGAACATCCATACTGCCTTTGACTACATCTTCCAAAACTTGCTCCCGGAGGACCAGGCATACTGAAGCCGCCTTTCTCGCGACCGGGCGATGAGAGTAGCGGCTCAGAACCTGATTGCGGTAAGGTTTCCTGCCTTGAATGCTTATTTCTGACTTCTGTTTCCCTTGTCTATCAGATGCAAGTTGCCATGGCCCAGATCTTTGAGCTGAGTGTCAGACCCTGGCCTTCTGCCTTGGAGGATCTGGAGCGCCTGCGAGCTGAGAATCGTCAGCTTGAGAAAGACCTAGCGACGGCCAACAGTGACCGTTGGGCTCTGGAGGAGGACAAACGGTTCATGGCGGCGGATTACCACAACTTGGACTTCACCCTGACCGCTGCTCTTCAGAGAGAGGAGGATGCCAAGACTTCCTTGGCGGAGCTGGAGGCCACCTGCGCGAAGCTGACCCAAGAGAAGCTGGAGCTGGACCGGCGTCTCTCCCTCAAGGAGGCGGCGTATGACCGGGCTGCTGAAGAGCTCCGGCTGGCTAAGGCTGCCTACCAGCAGGTCCTCAACCAGCTGGAGAAGGAGAAGGCGAAGAAGGGCGGTAATGGCCCCGGTCCTTCTTTGCAGCCTTAGCTCCGTTATACATTTGTAGAAAGGTTCTTGTCCCAGTTGTCGGGGGATTTCCTCTTGTACATATTTTTTCTGAAAAAGAAATAAATTTTTTGATGTGCAAAAAATACCTTGTTAGATATCTTTACCTTGTTTACAGCATTTACTACAACTGTCTATCTCCCTCGCCCCCTTATCGTTTTAAGGAGTTTTCTTTGGGACGATAACAGTTCATTTTCTCGCTGACTTCATGGGGATCCATGGTTTGATGCTGAAATGGGATTCGTCCCTATATTGTATGTTTTGACCCGGGGGCAAGCTAGCTTGCTTAACTGCCCCGATTTTTAAGAGTGGATAACCTCGCTCTTAAAACTGGTTTCCAGGACCGGAAGCTAGGTCCAGGCATCTTGGGCCTAAAAGGAGCGTAACTCTGCATTTAGGACTTAGCCAGGATCGGAAGCTAGGTCCGGGTATCCTTGGTTGGATGGGGGTTGATCCCTGACATCCTTGATTTCTAAGACCGGAAGCTAGGTCCGGGAGCCTTGGGCCTAAAAGGATCGGAAGCTAGGTCTGGGCATCCTGGGTTGGATGGGGTTTGATCCCTGACATCCTTGATTTCAAAGACCGGAAGCTAGGTCCGGGCGCCTTGGGCCTAAAAGGAGCATAACTCTGCATTTAGGGCTTAGACAGGATCGGAAGCTAGGTCCGAGCATCCTGGGTGTGATGGGGTTTGATCCCTGACATCCTTGATTTCCAAGACCGGAAGCTAGGTCCGGGCACCTTGGGCCTAAAAGAAGCATAACTCTGCATTTAGGGCTTAGCCAGGATCGGAAGCTAGGTCCGGGCATCCTGGACCTCAGTGGAGACTTTATCTTGCACTAGGATTTTCAGCAGTAAATAATACAAAGTACTCGAATTCTTGCGGGAAAGAATCTTTATTGAAATCATCAAATGGAATACATTACTTGTAGAATTTCTTGAGGTGGAAAGCGTTCCATGGCCTGGAAAATAGGTCGCTGGACAGAATTCTGAGGAAGTATGAGCCTTTCGCAGTATGTCTGTCTATGATGTAAGGTCCTTTCCAGTTTTTTCCAAGCTTTCCGGTTGTTGTATCTTTAGTCATGACTTTGACTTTCCTCATGACCCAGTCGCTCGGATTGAATTTCCTCTTTACGACTCGCTTATCATATCCCCTTTTGATGGTTTCTTGGTACCGGAGGAGGTGCTGTAGGGCTTGTTCTCTCTTGTCGTCAAGAACAACTTTTTCTCTTGCCAGAATCCCTTCATTCTCCCCGGTAAGGACTGTATCAGTGCGGGTTGTTGGAGCTAGTAGTTCTGTTGGCATTACCGCTTCTGCTCCAAATGTAAGTTGAAAAGGTGTCATACTGGTAGATCTCCTTGGGGTGGTCCGGTATGCCCATAAGACCCCGGGAGTTGCATTACCCAGTTGCCTTTTTCTTTATCCAATCGCTGCTTGAGTGTATCCAAGATGACCCGGTTGGACACTTCTACCTGCCCGTTCCCCTGAGGGTAATATGGGGTTGAGAAATTGTGCTTGATCCCCAAGGACTTGCAGAACAACCAGATGTTGTCGCAGTCAAACTGCTTTCTATTATCTGACACTAGCTCTTGGAGAATTCTAAATTTGCAGATTATATCTTTCCACAAAAATCTTCTGACGTCGGAGGCACATACATGTACCAATGCTACTGCTTCGACCCATTTGGTGAAATAATTTGTAACGACCAATAGGAATCTGACTGAGTGTGGAGCTTTCGGGAGCGGTCCCATAATATCCAATCCCCACTTGGCGAAGGGCCATGCACTCAGAATGGGATGTAGTTCATTTGCCGGGGCATGGCCGACCGAGGCATGCTTCTGACAGGGCATGCCTGCGTGAATTTCTTGGCGTCCGTCATCATGTGCGGCCACCAGTATCCTTGGATCATTGTCTTCTGTGCTAGATTTCTGCTACCTGAGTGGTTGCCACAGATCCCAACATGTATTTTCTTTACTATGATCAGGCCTTGTTCTGGAGTGAGGCACCTGAATAAGACCCCGGAGCCATGGCTCTTAATGTATAGCCTGTGTGACTCCCGGTGTGGGATGACAGTAAACTTCCACGCGTCCCTCTTGATTTTAGCTGATAGCTTTGGATCTTCGGGAAGCAGATGGTGGATGAGGAAGTTGATGTATGGCCTCCTCCAGTCTTGACCGTTGTTGGACCACAACTCGACGTCAATTTTGTCTACTTCAGAGTTCAGGTTGTCTGGAATGTCTGCAATTTGTTCCTCCGGTGGGAGTTCCAAATCGATGTGAATATGGGAGAGCGGGTCCGGTTCGTCCGTCTCCGTTGAAGGTGGCATCGCTTCTATCCGGCCTCTGGTGAGGCAAGGATTTCAGTCTTCAAGTTGTGACTCATCTCGCTTTCTTTTCTGTCCTCTGGTAGTTACCATAAGAACTTCCTTCCAATGTCTGCATTCGAGGAGGTAGACCTCCGGTAACGACATGTCTTGATCTTTGGGCCTAATACTCGGTTCTTTCTGGTATCCGATTGATAGCTGTCGGGGCTCTGTAGTGCTTGTAGGGGTACTATACGCTCAAGCCAATAAAAACATGCCATGTGGCATACTCATCAATCTCACAGGTCGCTCAGTACTCGACCTACTTGGAGGCCGACTAGAGCAGCTCGACTACATGATCGACAACGACCTCTTCATATGCACATGCCCTAAAACAACGTATAGAGAATATCTCCAGCTGTCACACATTCATTGGAGAATATTAGACAATCATAAAGATGTCGAAGAATCTGCAAGATCCCATGATCTTCGCCCCTTCACCTTCTATATAAACAGAACTACGATAGCTTGATCTCTAAGTTCCACCCCCATGAGCTAGAGTACGTAGGCAATCTCGATCTCATCGAGGTGCAGCCACCCCCGATCTAAAACTCCCCCTTTGGTCAAGTCCAACAGCGACCTGATCTTGTGAATGCATTAATCTAGAAATAGGTTAATACATTTGGCGCCGACTGAAAGGATTCAATTATATCGAAAAAACCAGCCCTCCCACCCAATTCAAAGTCATTTCACCACTTCCATGGCTACCCAAGAAGTAACGATCCAGGATTTAAGAGACCAACTCAATCGTCTCCAAGAGGAGAACGAACAATTAAAAGCTGCACAAGTTCCAGTAGCAAATCCTGAACAGGGGGCTGTCGCTACAGACGACAGCGACTGAAAATATGAGGAACTCAGTTAACAGCTCGCTGAGTTCAAAGCTTATCAGGTCGCCATTCAACTAAGCAAAGGGCACACAGCCGAACAGCTCACTGTCCAATCTCTACAGCACTTCCAAGAATCTCCTTTCTCCAAGGAGATCCTCGACCATGAATTGCCAAACAAACTCAACATTCCAAAGTTCGATGAGTATGCAGGAATCGGAGATCCAACAGACCATATCAAGGGTTTCCGTAAATCACTTCCGCTCATCAAGGAAGACCATCAGCTTTGCTTGTTATTCCAGTCCAGCCTCACTGGACCTGCTCTTGATTGGTTTCACCGATTGAAACCCGGTTCGATCACTACGTTTGCCGATCTGGAGAAGCATTTCGTCATTTTCTACATACACAACAAAAAACGACCAAGCACCATCGACGCTATATTCAAGGTGAAGCAACGAGAAGGAGAACTTCTGAGCAGTTTTTTTGCTCGCTTCAAAAATGAACTGCACTACATCCAGGATTTTGCAAAGGAGCACGAGCCCTTCGCAACAATCGCATTCTCTCACGGTCTGATCCAAGGGTCAGATCTGCACAAGTCTTTGGCCATGAAACGGCCATCATCTCTTGACAAGCTCTACCTCAAGGTAGATCGTTACATCAAGCTCGAAGAAGCCCTAGTTGGTAGGGAGAAAACTCATATCATCTCAAATGTGGAAGGAGGTTCCACTAAAAAAGCTCGATCAGAAAACAAAAGATTCAAAGCAAAGGCGTTGCCCACAGAGCAACGAGAGTACCACCGGTTTACAAGACCAGCAGGTTACATCTATGAGCGCATCAAGCACAATCATTGGTGCAAGATTCCGGAATTCACACAATTGGAAGACACATATGGTCGTCCATATGGCAAGGTCCACAAAGTCAGGTGTCATCAAACTGACGATTGGCGCATTCTGAAGCGAGCCCTTCAGACTTGGGCCGATGTCAAAAGACTCAATAACTGGATCCACAACAGAAACGAAGAGTCCAGTGACAAAAGAACAAAGAAGAGATCAAGATCGCCTCCGCGATCAGCAAGGTGATCTCAAAGCAAGGCCAGAACGGCCTCCACAAGTCCAGCACGCAGCAGAGGGCGTAACCTCTCACAGAGATTAGGTCCAACAGGCGACCTACGCGACCAAATCAACAAGCAGGTCAGAAATAAGGTAGATAACGAAAGCAAATCAGAAGGTCATGTCGTCTACATGATCTATGAATTCAACTCCACCCCAGTGTCAAGGGAGAAGAAGAGACGAGTAGAACATCTTCACCACGTCTACTCAATCACAAGCCGAGCAGCTCGATTCAACATCCCAGCTCGGCAGGAAACATACATCACTTTAACTGAAGACGACCTCAACAAGGTCGTTACACCACACAACGATTCTCTGGTCGTTGAGTTAAGAGTAGCTAACTACATCATCAAGAGGGTCCTCATTGACCCAGGTGCATCCTGTAACATATTGATGTACATGACCTTCAAGGATATGAGGTTGCCTGATTCAGTCCTCATTCCTGATTTCACTCCTATCTTGGGCTTCAACACCTCGAGAGAGGATCCCAAAGGAGAAATACTGTTGCCCGTCACAGTGGGCAGGAAAGAAGATAAGGTCGTCGTGACCGCAAAGTTCAGCATCCTCAACATCGCAAGTAAGTACAATGCGATACTTGGTCGCAAGTGGATCCATGCCATGCGAGGTGTACCATCAACGTACCATCAAGTGTTCCGTTATCCTGGCCCCAATGGGATAATGAAACTCAGGGGCAATCAGAACGCCGCACAAGAATGCCATGGAATTCTTGAAGTTGTGGCGCCCGATCAACCATCAACCTCAGGACCTAAGGACGCTGAGAAACAGGTGAAAAGTCAACCGACCTCAGAAGCAAAAGAGGTCGAGAAGCAAGCAAAATAGCAATTAGAGCAGGAGCAAGCGAGCTCCCCCCAGCTGTCACTCGGAAGCACAGATCCAAGAGTGCGAGTGAATTTAGGGTCAGAGGACGACCCAAAATATGTTTATGTAGGCTGGAAATTAGGGGAAGATAAGTATAACAATTTTGTAAACTTTCTTTCTTTGAATAAAGATGTTTTTGCTTGGTCGTACATCGATATGCCTGGAATAGACCCATCAGTAGCATGCCACAAACTACGAGTCAATCCAAATTATCAACCTGTGAAGCAAAAACCAAGAAGATTTGCCCCAAAATTTCATCAAGTAGTCAATGATGAAATCAACAGACTCAAACAGGTCGGGTTCATCAAGGAAGTTGACACACCAGAATGGTTAGCCAACATAGTTCCAGTCTTAAAGAAGAACGGGAAAACAAGAGTCTGCATCGACTTCACAAGCTTGAACAAAGCCTGCCCTAAAGATTCATTCCCACTGCCACGAATCGATAGGTTAGTCGATCAGACCTGTGGTTTCGAGCTATTGTCATTCATGGATGCATACTCAGGCTACAACCAAATCCTAATGTATGAACCAGATCAAGATAAGACTTCATTCACTACAGAACAAGGCATCTTTTGTTACAAGGTCATGCCTTTTGGTTTAAACAACGCAGAAGCGACCTATCAGCGACTTGTCACCAAAATGTTCGACGACCTACTAGGTCGAACAATGGAGGTCTACATCGATGACATGTTGGTAAAAAGCAGCCAAGAGCAAGATCATCTAACCAATCTCGAGCAGACATTCCAACGGTTAAGGCAATACAAGATGAGACTTAACCCAGAAAAGTGTCTATTCGGAGTAGCATCAGGAAAGTTTCTTGGCTACCTAGTTACCAAGAGGGGTATTGAAGCAAACCCAGACCAGATCAGGGCCCTGGTCGATATGCCCAGCCCGAAGATAAAGAAGCAAATCCAAAAACTCAACGGCATGGTATCAGCTCTTAATAGATTCATTTCTAGAGCATCCGATAAGTGTCGACCAATGCTTCATATTCTCAGAAAGGGGGCCGCATATCAATGGACAGAAGAATGCGAGAAAGCCTTTGCCAAGCTGAAGGCATACTTATCCACTCCACCAGTTCTCACAAAACCTAATGATGGAGATGTGCTCGGAATCTACCTTGCCACTTCAGATTTCGCGATCAGCGCAGTACTGTTCAAAGAAGAAAATCAGGTCGAGCGACCAATCTACTTCACAAGGAAGGTGTTGCAACAAGCAGAAATAAGGTACACACCTCTGGAAAAGTTAGCATTAGCTCTTCTTTACGCAGCATGCAAATTTAGACCTTATTTCCAAGCACACACCGTTAAAGTAATCACCGACCAACCATTACGCCACATCCTAGAAAAGAAAAATAAAACATGTCGGATGGCTCGATGGGCAGCAGAGCTCGGTGATTACACATTCGAGTTCGTGCCCCGCCAGGCCGTCAAGGGCCAGGTCGTAGCTGATTTCTTAGCAGAATACCCTGCTGAATATTTCAGTTGGGAACCAGAACCAGAAACCAGGCAAGTCCAAGTCGATCCACCAGACACTTGGCAACTCTACGTTGATGGTTCACACAACTCGAGTGGAAGTGGCATCGGTGCAGTACTCGTCTCACCTGAGGGCTCACAACTCGAAAGGTCAACTTGGTTAGACTTCTCATCCTCCAACAATGAGGCCGAATACGAAGCTCTAATCCAAGGTCTACAAATGGCCATCGATCTACAAGCAGTTGGACTCAAAGCGTTCAGCGATTCACAATTGGTAGTAAATCAGATCACAAACAACTACCAGATACATGGAGTCAATTTGATAAGATATGCTAGTAAAGCAAAGGAGTTAATCAGCAAGTTCAGTTTCTTCATCATCAAACACATTCCAAGAGATGATAATCAACATGCTGATTCATTAGCATTCCTTGCGTCCAAGGTCGAGTCAGAGCGACCTCGAGCTTTAACCATCGTAGTCAATATGCTACCTGCATATCTGCAAAAGGAGGAAGTGGTGAACCAAATTAGCGATCTGCTAGCTACGACCTCAGAAGATATCAAGGGACCTGGATGGAACCCTTCATCAACTATCTACAAACTGGCGAGCTCCCATCAAACAAAAAGGAGGCCAGCCAGTTATTGCACAAGGTCACAATGTATAGGCTACATGAAGGAAAATTATTCAGGAAATCAGCAACTGGTTTGCTCTTAATATGCTTAATTCCAAAGCATGGACAAATCATCTTTCAAGAAATTCATGAAGGAGAATGTGGAAATCACTCAGGAAGACGTACACTTGCCCATAAGGCGATCTCACAAGGATACTTCTGGCCGAGAATGAAGGAGGACGCTAAAAAGTTCGTATTGAAATGTAAAGAGTGTCAACGTTTTGCCGATAACACACATCAGCATCCCAACGACCTCATCAATATCACTGCCCCCTGGCCATTTCACATGTGGGGGCTCGACATCATAGGCCCATTGATCAAAGAAAAAAAATCTGAGAAGAGATATGTTCTAGTCGCAGTAGACTACTTCACTAAGTGGGTAGAGGCCGTCGCACTCACCAACATCACTCAAGCTGATGTGCAGAGATTTATGTGGGAAAACATAATCACAAGATTCGGTTTACCCAAGAGAATTGTCACTGACAATGGCACTCAGTTCGTTGGTAAAAACATCAAGGCTTTCTATGCACTTTGGAAAATCGAGCATTCTAGACCAATACCTCGATATCCACAAGCCAATGGCCAGGTCGAAGCTGCAACCAGGCAAATTTTGAATAACTTAAAGAAAAAACTTGAAGATCAGGAGGACCAATGGCCACAGCAGCTAGAGAACATATTATGGGCCTACAGAACGACTCCACCAACATCAACAGGAATGTCCCCATTCAGCCTTTGCTATGGAGTCGAAGCTGTCATTCCTACCGAGCTGACATTTGGCACGACCAAGTCACTACTGGTCGATATTGAGCTCAATAACCAGGCCTGGTCGTTCGGAGTGGATCTAGTCGAAGAAAGAAGGAATCAAGCCACCATCAAGCTCGAACAATACCAACAGAGGCTCAAACGAGCTTATAACAAGGGCGTTCGCATTCGATCTTTCCAGCCTAGTGAGCTCGTGTTGAGGAAAATGTTCCACAATAAAAGAAAAGCAAATGTTGGGAAGCTCAATGCCAACTGGGAAGGTCCTTACATCATCAAAAAGGTTCAAAGCAATGGATCTTACCGTCTTCAAACTCCAGAAGGGGACGATGTGAAGAATCCTTGGAATGCTTACCACTTAAAGAAGTTTTACCAGTGAAATGTAAGTATGCATTCTCATATTTCAATAAACGAGCTAAATTTTGCCTTCATCTCAGTTCAAACATGAATGGCTTGAATAGGTCTAACTCAATCCTTCAACCTCTAAATTATCAATAATCTTGTCCCTTTGATAATTTTTAAAGTGTTAAAGTTAATACCTATAACTCAACTAACACTCCCTACTTAGGTCGTAACTTTCCCACGACCTAAGTACAATCGAGCTCATAATCAATCGACCTCATCTCGGAACAGATCGACTTTGTACTTGCTATTTGTTGTTTGCACATCAATACAAGCAAACAACACAAAAATAGAAAAGACGAGCGAGGTAAACAAGTAAAATTTCATTTTATTTATGTCTTCAAAAAAGTCTAACTATTACAGGAAAATGATCGACCTAAACCACTTGGGGGCTACGCAAATCCAGCTCGCAAGAAAAAGGTCACCTGCAAAAAAAAGCAAAACTACAAACGACGAGAAGGAAAAGTAAATTCATTAAACTAAGGCATACAAAAGGAAGCATTTCAGACCGCCCTGCTTGCAGCCATTCATCTCGTCTACCTGCCTTCTGAACGAGCTACCAGGACTCCTTGGAAACTAGCCGCTCAGATAGACAAAAATACATCATTCACAAACAAGAAACATAAGTGCAGAAAGTAAAAGGCATAATCGACCTGCCGAAACAGATTGACCACTACTGTTTATAATTACAACCCATCAAATCAACCAATGAAGACAATTTCACTCGACCTCACAACCACTCAAGCTGAAGACTGAACGAGAAAACAAGAAGGAGATATACTGCCCAACAATGAGGAATGCTTATAAGAAGAAGAAGGAGTAAGCACGATGAGCTATTGGTGTAGTGAAGACTCGTGCTATCAAGACGCGTCTCACCAAACACCAGGAATCACTGAAGACAAAGAGGACGTTACTGCTGCGAGACTGCAAGGCGGACCTGGCCTAAAAGTGAAACCTAATATCAATTGATTGCAATATCCTAAGCCTTAAAATTGAATCAACTAAAGCCATGCTATCACAATGTTGATTTGAGACCTTGAGCAGATATTTCAACTAGTACTGCGTGAACCATTCTTCGATTGGAGCACAAGTTAGAAATTGGGTCCGGAACCCCTACAGATTACGTTTGTAGAATCATTGTGGTTATTTAATTAAGGAACGTCGGTTATGCACGGAAAACCTCTCACACTGGTTATTCGCTCCTTGACTCCCAAAATATAAGGAGAATTCACAACGAAAGCTTGGAAAGAACTGATTGACTTTGGTGAACACAAAATTGAGTCAGTTTTTAAGCTCCTTGTTAGATGCTTTTGAATGGTTAGGACTTCTGTGACATATGTAATGTGCATGTTGCATGTGATCGGACCTCAAAAGTGTATATTTATCCCCCGAATAACACCTTGTTTGTCTAGCACTTAGCTTATATTATTGTATTATATCTATTGATTAGTGCTTTCTTGTCTTTTGTGTAGGTTTCATGAGCCAAAATGCGAATATTATGTAAAAGCTCGCGAAAAGTCGAGAAAATCAAGCAAAAATGTGTTATTGGCACAAGGGAAGAAGAATGGATATTTGCACGCCGCAAAATCTGCTAAGGCACTGTGTGGTCAACTCTGGTCAACTTGACTTTTTGGACAACTTTGACAACCGTTGACTTCTGTTGACTTCGGTTAACTGTTGGACTTTGCTGACTTTGGTCACCTTTGTTGACTTTCGTTGACGGGACTTTCTATTTTGGGTGTTAATCTTAAAAAGGCTCCACAAGAAGATCCAGAAGTCCGATTTGGGCCCATGAGCTATCACACTGAAGGTCTTGGCCCAAGCTACAATTCAAACCCAAGAGAATTAGGTTTTCCTGATTGCCTAATCCCTCTAGGAGACCAACAGCAGCAGCCACAAATTTCACCAAGTTTGAAAGTCTTTGCATGCAAGTATTCTACTTTGTATTATCTATATAAGAGAAGTTGTAACTAGGGTTTATTATCTTTTAGCCTCCACTTTAAGATCAACTTTCATTGAAGAAGAGTTGATATTCTTCTTCATTGTATTCAATATCAATCTATTAAATTCCATTATGATATTTTATGATTTATTTATTTATTCCTTTGGTATGAGTAGCTAAATCTTCATGGGGGGATGGTGGAATCTTTCTAGGTGATGTAAAAATATCATGTTTCTTCTTCTTGTTCATTGTGATTCAAAGTTCTTAATGTTTATTTACTTTTAATTCGCGATATGAGGTAAGTATGATTATTTGCATGCTATTGTTATCCATGGTGTTAAAATATTATTGTTAGGGTTTAGGGAGACCTAGCTTTAATGGTAGTATTTATATTTATTGTAGATATGTAGTGAAATAGCTGAGAGGTGATTATTACATGTTTATGACATTTATCTTTTATTGGAACCCTTTTATGATTAAATCAAATAGCTGAGAGGTGATGATTTAGTTATGAATAATATGTTGAGTTAATTAGATTCAATAGCTGAGAGGTGAGGGTTTAATTAATGAAACATATTCAATAGCATGCATATTAGAATCCCGTTTTAATTAGGTGGAATAGCTGAGAGGTGACTACTTGATTATTATAGGTATTAATAATTAGTTGGAAAAACCGAGAGGTGACTTATTGGTTATTATAGATTGAACACGAAGAACAACATGATATGATTGCATGATTTAGATTGTGGATACCAACTACTCCCCCTATGTCATCATATATCTTTTTTTCCATATCTTTCATATTCTTAAGTTAGGATTTATTATTTATTATTGCCTGTAGGAAGTAGAATCAATCATTCATCTTATTTATTGATTCCCTTGGTGTTTCTGAATTATTATTCTTAATTGTGTTTGAGCGAAGATCTCCCCCTCTGAGGTGGGTACGACCCTTGCTTGTTACTTATCTACTTTGATCTTCAATTTATACAGGCACAAGAAGGAACTTCAAGTAAAAATCTAATCTTTTGATAGTAGGATCGTTTTCTTACACATCAAAATGGCGCCGCTGCCGGGGAAAAGATCGGAGTTCATTCAAATACAAGCGAGAATAGTTGTTTCGGGACATCATCCCACTTCTATCCCTCCCACCCTTCAATTTTTATTTATTTTAATTAGTGTTTTTAAGTGTCTAGTTACTTAGTCCTCTTATTGATCTTGCAGCGAAAACGGATTGGAAAAAGCTCGAAAAACGGAGGAGACATCAAAGTTTGAAGAAAAGTGCGCATTCAGGAATTTTTCCTGAAGGTTACTGTTCCGAAGTGGGCCTGACCTCGAGTCGAGTTCAATTTGGTCTGTAACAATCTCGAGTCGAGTTTCAGGCAGGAAATTTGCTCGGTTTTGCGTGATTTTTCCAGGGCGATCCAGGACTCCTTTCGAGCTGAAGTTTCTACTGTTGAGAGATTTTGGGGTGATCTACTTGCCCTAAAGTTTTCAGCATTTTTGGAGTAGCGGAAGATATTTAATTTTTCGTTCAAAGACGGGAACTTTTGCTGAAATTACTGAATCAACAGTTCTAGGCAGGGAATTTGCTCGTTTTGCGTGATTTTTCCAGGACGTTCCAGAACTCCAAATTAGCTAATTTCTTTTACTGTTGAGAGATCGTGAGGTGAACTAAGTAGGGTATTTTTTTCAGTAATTTTAAAGACTTGTAAGTTATTTAATTATTCGATCCACGAAGGGGTCGCGGTTGTAATATTTTTAAAGTAGGTGTTGTTAGGATTTATATTATTGTGTGTTTGAGGCGAATAGTAGAGCAAAGTTGCGGAGCTAGCCTTGAGTCTACTAAGGAACGACTCCTAAGGACGATTGAAACCCAAGGAGCGGTTTCCCCTTAGTCGACTTCAACTCGTCTTCTCCCCACATTTGTGCACTTGTTTGGCAATTTTTACTTTTTAACACAAAGTGGGAGGTAAGCATTCTCTCAACCCTCCTCGAATCCCTTGCAAGAGGAGTTTCTGTATTGATTAGCATGACCTTGATTGTTGCTTGATTTCAATTTCTGTTTTTACTTGTTAAACCGGGACTGCAAGTCGGACCTGGAAGTGAAACCTAATATCAATTAATTGCAATATCCTAAGCCTTAAAATTGAATCAATTAAAGCCATGCTATCACGATGTTCACATTGAGACCTTGACGGATATTTCAACCAGTACTGCTTGATTTTTCTTTGATTGGAACACAAGTCAGGAATTGGGTCTGGAACCCCTACGGATTTATCTGTAGAATCAATTGTGGTTATTTAATTAAGGAACGTGTTTAGGCATGGATAACCTCCCACATTGGTTATTAGCTGCTTGACTCTCGAGATATAGGAAGAATCATTCACGAAGCTTGGAAAGAACTCATTGACTTGGGTGAACACACAATAGAGTCAGTTTTTGAGCCCCTTGTTAGAAGCTTTTGAATGGTTAGGACTTCTGTGGCATATGTAATGCGCATGTTGCAGGTAAAATCTTGTCCAAACCTATAATCTAC
This sequence comes from Aquilegia eximia, assembly GCA_023053565.1. Lineage (NCBI taxonomy): Eukaryota > Viridiplantae > Streptophyta > Magnoliopsida > Ranunculales > Ranunculaceae > Aquilegia > Aquilegia eximia. Next base: position 26,172,038 of record JALIGU010000001.1, read on the forward strand.
ACAAAGAGCACAATCACGGACCTCTCTACTCCTCCTGAGGAAGAGTTTCATAACTCAACCTCCTTACCTTCTGAAGAAGAGTTCAACGACTCAACTTCACTTTCTGAAGTACATCCTGCACCTATGGCTCAAGAAGCTACCCTTCGGGATTACTTTTCACCTTTGGCCACTGGGCCACCTACTTGCATTGTCTTTCCAGAGACACATGCAGATAGCTATGGCATTCGCCCACAGATTGTGGGCATGTTGACTAAGTTCCATGGACTTCCAAGGGAAGATCCATATCAGCACCTCAATAAGTTTCTGACTGTTCTCCACACTTTTAGGGAGAAGCATTTATCTGAGGAGGAAGTTATCTTGAGATTGTTCCCCTTTTCTCTTGAGGATAGAGCATATCATTGGTTACATAGCCTTCCTCCCAATTCTATTGCCACTTGGGCTCAACTAAGTAAAATGTTTTTGACCAAATTCTTTCCTATTACTAGAACTAATTAATGACATAGTTGATGTCATAAGAAGTTTCCGACAAAAAGAGGGTGAGGTATTCTTTGATGCATGGGAGAGGTTTTACGACCTATTTCTTCAATGTCCACACCACAAAGTCGATGACACTAAAAAAGTTAGGATTATGTATAGGAGCCTTAATACTCAAACTAGAGGCACAGTTGATAGCATGAGTGGTGGAGATTTCCTTGATTACTCCACCACCAAGGCTTTAGCTTTCCTTGAAAAGATTGCTAATAATAACCAACAATGGGATGTACCTGGACATACCCCGAGAAACACTACCCTAGATCCACTTGATAAACCTAGAGGTCTATATGATGTCAAACCCAACTCTGAGTTTAAAAATTTACTTCATGGTTTAACTAAACAGGTAGCAGCACTTGGCGTATCCTTACATACCCCATCAACTATTATGAGTTCCTCCACTCTTTCATGCGATACTTGTCATGACCAAACCCACACTGCTGAATTTTGCCCTCTCCTTGTTAATTCACCAGAAACTGAGGATGCCTGTGTGTTTAATTACGCAGGGAGAACCAACTTTACTAAGGGCAATGCCACGTACCCATACATGGACCGCTCCAATCTCTCTTATTCTAATAATCATCATGCGGGTCCACCTGGTTTTAATAACTCTTATGGGCAACGTAGCAATGCCATGTATGTTGGTCACTCTGACAATAGGAATAGGGCACCGGTCCCCCTTACTCGAACAATACTCATCCAATGAGTGGTTCCAGGGACCGCATGCCAACTAATCAATCTACCTCTCCTAAAACCTCTCTTGAGGATGTGCTCGCACGTTTCATTCAACAGACCTAGGCGTCTATTGAGTCAAATGCCCAAGCCATCCAGAGAATTAAACAAAAACTTGATGAAAGAGGTAGATTTCCGGGACAGTCCATCCCGAACCCCAAAGGCATAGAAGTTGCCTTGGTGACGGAAGCTGCAACTCCGTCTACATCTGTACCGCTTGCTGAAGTAAAACCGGTTTCCACCCTTAGGTCAGGAAAACAGGTCGATAATCAAATTAATTATACACCGAGTCCCAACATTGTGACCCCAGTTACCTCTGCACCTGTTGCCCACCTAAACCTTCGACTAATGAGGCGACCACCTCTAAGTCGAAGAAGACTGCCCGTGAGATCGTGGATCCTCCACGAACTTACAACCCGCCTGTACCTTACCCCCAGAGACTTACAAGGTCTCTAAAGGAAGTCCAAGCAGAGGAAGTACTTGATGTGTTTAAACAGATAAATATTAATATACCCTTCCTCACGGCTATTAAACAGATACCTTCCTATACTAAGGTCTTGAAAGACTTTTGCACTGCCAAGAGAAAAACAAATGTGCCTAAAAACACTTTTGTCGCAGAAGAATTCTCTGCACTTGTCCAACATAATGGTGTGGTGAAATATAAAGACCCTGGAAAATCGACCATACCCTGCAAGCTTGATGATAAGTTCATGGGTAGAGCTTTGTTAGACTTAGGAGCGAGTGTTAACCTCTTGCCTTATTCCTTATACTTAAGCCTAGGACTAACATACATGAAACCCACGAAAATATCTTTACAACTGGCTGACAGATCTTTGAAAGTACCTAGAGGTATAGTAGAGGACCTATTAGTTAAAGTGTCAGACTTTTACTATCCTGTTGACTTTGTGGTGTTGGATACTGAACCTACTGCCGATGATTCGGTACCCATCATCCTTGGCCGCCCATTCTTGGCCACCTCTAATGCTCTCATAAACTGCCAGAACGGTTCCATGGTTCTCACTTTTGGCTCTATGACTGTTGAAGTTAATATATTTAACCTTGACCAACAACCCCCTGATCTTTCCTTATCTGAGGATGTGTGCCTTCTAGACTCATTACCTTATGAGATGGTGCACAATTATTACCCTGAAGATCCGGTTGTTCACTGCCTTGCTATGCATAATGTAGACTTTGACATTGACTAATCTATTGCCCAAACCAATGCTCTTCTTGATACTGTGCCTATCTTTGAACCTAAAGACCCTGAGGCCCTTGATGTGGTTTGTAGCTTAGATTCTGAGACCCAAGTAGAGACCATTACTCTACCTTCTGTTACCCTGAATCCTCTTCCTCCTGAGCTGAAATATGCTCATCTTGATTCAGACGGTAGTCATCCTGTTATCATTTCTTCATCTCTTACTACCAAACAGGAGAGTCAGCTTATAGAAGTTATTTTAGAGCATCGTTCTGCTATTGTCTGGTCCATCCATGACATTAAAGGCATTAGCCCTTCTGTCTGTTCTCATCGTATTCATCTTGAGGACGATGCCAAAACTTCTCGTGAACCTCAGAGACGTTTCAACCCTGCAATGAAAGAAGTTGTTCGAGCTGAGATTCTTAAACTTCTGGATGCAGGTGTGATTTATCCTATCTCAGATAGTCCCTGGGTTAGTCTTATTCATATGGTCCCTAAGAAGGCCGACATGACTGTGGTTACCAATGATAAGAACGAACAAGTCGCCACTAGAGTTCCAACTAAGTGGCGTGTTTGTATCGACTATAGAAAACTTAATACAGTCATTCGGAAATACCACTTTCCTCTTCCCTTCATAGACCAGATGTTGGAACGTCTAGCTGGTCATTCTTTCTATTGTTTCCTGGATGGTTACTCCGGTTACAACCAAATTCCTATCGCCCCTGAAGATCAGGAAAAAATGACATTTACTTGTACCTTTGGCACTTTCGCTTATGCCCGTATGCCTTTTGGTCTGTGTAATGCACCTGCTACTTTCCAGAGGTGTATGTTACACATCTTTAGTGATATGGTAGAACGATTTATGGAGGTGTTTATGGATGATTTCTCCATATATGGTTCATCTTTTGAAGAGTGTCTTAGTCATCTTTCCTTAGTTTTTAAACGTTGCATAGAGAAGAATTTGGTACTTATCTGGGAAAAGTGCCATTTTATGGTTAGGAAAGGGATAATTCTTGGTCATGTAGTCTCTCCTGAGGGTATCCAGGTTGATAAAGCTAAAATAGATCTTGTTTCATCCTTGCCTATTCCTAAGTCTATTAGGGATATTCGAGCCTTTTTGGGCCATGTAGGATTCTATCGACGTTTTATTCAAGATTTTTCTAAGATAGCTCGACCCTTAACCAATTTATTGCTTAAGGATGCACTTTTTGATTTCACAAAAGAATGCAAGAGCGCTTTTGAAAAACTTAAGACCGCCCTCACGACTGCGCCCATTATTAGGCCTTCTGATTGGAGTAAACCCTTTGAGCTGATGTGCGATGCATCAAACTATGCTGTTGGGGCTGTTTTAGGTCAACGTCTAGATGGTAAACCCCATGTCATATATTATGCTAGTAAGACTCTCAATGACGCTCAACGTAATTATAAGACAACTGAGAAAGAACTGCTAGCTATAGTATATGCTCTCACTACAAGAAAACTAGGTAATTGCGACGTCTATGAAAGTAGATTTGCGACGGCTGGCGGATCTCGCAATAACTGTGACGGCCACGAACTGTCGCAAAGTTATACTATGTCGTCGCTGTAATATAATTTTATTTTAATTTATTTTTTTTTAATTTGGGACGGCTGTGGGAGGGTTTTAAGCCGTCGCAACACCGTCGATTAGTAGCCCACGGAGCGTGGAATCATCGCTGTTTTAGGTTTTTTTAATTTACCAATATATTTTGGCCGTCAAAATCGCCAAATTTCTAGGCGGCAAGTGTTATTTCCTTCCCTCTCTAGTTTTTCCCCAATCTAAAATACTCTTTAGGTTTTTCAATTTTGTTAATTAGATTTCACAAACTAAACTAAACTTCATCAATTGATTTTGCAAACTGATCGAAGTGAAGAATCGATCAATCGAAGTGAAGAATCGATTCCTCTTCTCACATGTATGAATTAACAACTGTTCCCTCTTCTTATTTTTTTTTCTTTTCAGGTTTTTTATTTCTCATCTTCTCTTTCTTTTTTCTTCTTTCTTACTGATTTCCTTTTTATTTCTTATCTTCTTCTTCCTTTTGTCAAATAAAACAAAAATCCTGGTCAATAAAGTTTGATTTTTTCATTGAATTCGAGAAAAATTTCTTCATTGATTTGAATTGATGATCTGTAGTTAATAAAGTTGGGTTTTTTTTTCTCATACACCATTAGTTGCACGAACTTGAAGAGAAGGAAAGTACTTCCTACATTAGAACTTTGGAAGGAACTGCTCTCTCTCACTCGCTCTTTTCTTTGCACAGGTTTGTGGTATAATCCCTATCTTAAATTGTTCTTTTTGTTTTCAATTTGTCTCAAATTAGTTGAATTATTGTGTTTATATATTTTTTCTATTTCAGTACATCAGAAGGTTTATTCAATTTACAACTTCTCTGATCAATTATACCACTCTGGGCCTGTTACTTCTTTTACAAAGCAAGGTATATCATCTCTCTTCCATGAGGGTTATTAATCTATAAATTGTGTTTTCAAAATTGGATGCATTTTTTAACATTTCTTTAAGTTCATTTTCTCTAATTGGGATAAATGGCTGATTGTCACCACTTTTAGTTGGCTGCTTTGGTGACCTTCTCTGTCACCGCTTTACTCTGCTGCTTGTCATATCTATGTAGTTGTCTTTGTTGTATCTTTGTTACTGTATTGCTACATGACGATGCTATTCTAGCATGTTGATTTGGATGTATTAATGCTTTGAATTTTGAATTAAATTATTATAAAAAGTGTAAGTAAATTTTTTTTTCTGCAACTATTGGTATATGTATCAAGTTCATATCTGAGTTGAGGATATTTTGTTTTTAAAACATTTTTCTTAAGTTAAAAGCTTAGGGTTTTACAGGTATACACTGCACCAGTTTTGTCCCCCCCCCCCCCCCCCCCCCCCCCCTGGTGTTTCATTATTTTTGAAACGTCAAATACTTTTGCTCAATGTAGACTGCAGACTGTGAGGGTAATTTAGTCATTTTACAATGTAGCCCAATGGGCTCTTGTCTGGAGGCCTGGCCCAATGGGAAGGTGAAATTCGTAGGTATATGCCATGGTTCCAGAGATAGAAACTAAGCCAATCAATTGATGCCATTTGGCATTATATAGGATTGGTGAACTGTACAACCTTGCATCTTCTCGAAGAAACAAAAACTCTTCTTAAATCCTAATACAGTAATTAATAATATGAAGTTAATGACTTTTATAAAAAAAAGAATTGGAATAATTTTTAATTTTTTTTTACTTGAAATGTAAATAGAAGTTTTATTGAAATAAAACACTTTAAATCCATAAACAAAACTCAAACAATTGAATGAATTGATCAAGTTGAAGAAGGAGGAGGAGGAGAGAGAAAGAAGAATCATAGCAGAGCAAGGTATGTAGTTTTACTTGAGAAAGTTTCTTTCTAGGGTTTAATCGTTTTTCTATGATTTCAATTTTAATTTGATTGAGATTAGGGTTTGTTTCAAGTAATTTGATTTGTTAAGCTGTTTCTGATTGCTTTGTTTGTTATGATTTTAGTTGGTTTTTTTGTTAAATTGATTTTATCAAGCTTATTCATGCATAAAATTGTTCTAAATTTAGGGTTTTGTGGTTTGAGGTTTGGGAATTTTAGCTCTGTTTGATCTCTACTCTATAAAGTTTGAACTTAGACTGGGGAAAAAATTGGATTTTTTTTTTTTTTTTGATTATTTTAAGGTTGAAAAGTTTTATAATTGTGTTTGGGGCATTACAGTAGGTCAGTTGATTAACGGAATCGCAACGGCCAAATTTATAGTAAGAGAATACTATAAACGTACGGAATCTTAATTGGTTTAGTTGGATTTTCATTCGTAATGGTGTTGGATTCGGATTATTTAGGGTTTTAGTTGAATCTAACCTAATTAGAAGTCCCAATTAATGGTACTAATAAAAAAAAATAGATTTCAGAGTCCTATGTTGTGTTTGTAATTTTATTTCAGAATGTAAAAAGTGTATTAAACAAGCATTGTCTCATTTTGTTGCCACCTTCCGAAACTACCACGTTTGTTTTTACAATAAAACATATACATTATTGAATCTAAAGCTACCATTGGCAAGTGTTTTCACTAAAAGCTTACTAAAAGTGTACTAAAACCTACCATTGGGAATGCTCTAAAGCTACAAACATATAGAACAGGCAATCATAACATTAATATTGTCTAATTTTCATGTTGCCAAATACCCAAATTTAAATAACATAAACAAAACTCAGTGGATATCGAACTTCGCATTTTGACCTCCATTCCTATAGAATTTAAAGTGTTTCTACTCACAAAATACCAAAACCTAAAAACAAATACAAATCAAAACTCTCTCTCTCATACACACAACTTGTCAAACAATTGGTGGATATATGAACTACTACTAGTACTACTACTTACACATTGAAAAATAAATAAAATCAGAGAAACCTAGATTTGTTTTATCGATCTGGATTTTGGAACTTGGGTCATTTTAGAGTCACACTATACAAATGACGAATTTTCAAAATATAATTTTCAGAAAATCAAACCAACTTACACCAAAGATTTATGGGCTTTCTGAAATGGGTCTGAATGAGTGATTGGGCTTAAGTGTAGTAAGTTCACCGTCACGTCATCATTCTCCGCTTCACTTTCTTCTTCTTGTTTCGCAAGTTGTTCATAAGCATCGCAGGATTCCTTCTTCTTCTTCCGCAAGTGATCTCTCATTGTTCGAAACCTACCTCTAGGGTTTTGGGTTTGTTTGAAAGGTAAATATTATTATTCTTCCGCCTCTCTCTCTTTTTTCCATCATAATATATTTAGTTTATTGGTTTATTTACATGTAAATCTCTGATGTAAGTTGGTTTGATTTTCTGAAAATTATATTTTGAAAATTCGTCATTTTTATAGTGTGACTCTAAAATGACCCAAGTTCCAAAATCCAGATCGATCAAACAAATCTAGGTTTCTCTGATTTTATTTATTTTTCAATGTGTAAGTAGTAGTACTAGTAGTAGTTCATATATCCACCAATTGTTTGACAAGTTGTGTGTATGAGAGAGAGAGTTTTGATTTGTATTTGTTTTTAGGTTTTGGTATTTTGTGAGCAGAAACACTTTAAATTCTATCGGAATGGGGTCAAAGTGCGAAGTTCGATATCCACTGAGTTTTGTTTATGTTATTTAAATTTGGGCATTTGGCAACATGAAAATTAGACAATATTAATGTTATGATTGCCTTTTCTATATGTTTGTAGCTTTAGAGCATTCCCAATGGTAGGTTTTAGTACACTTTTAGTAAGCTTTTAGTGAAAACACTTGCCAATGGTAGCTTTTAACACACTTTTCAAGCAAAACACTTTTAACTCCTTGGCAAATTTGCCAAGGAGTTAAAAGAGTTTTAGAGGTGTCACATAAGATTGTTTAATAATTAAAAATTATATTGCATTAAATGATTGTCACATTTGTGTTACTTTTATCTTTCATTCAAAAACAACCATTGGCAACTCTAAAAGTAAACAACACTTTTAGCATAGTTTAATCCTAAAACCTTTACCCTCTCTCCTACGTGGCACCTCTAAAACCATTTTACCATTGGGAATGCTCTTAGATTCAATAATGGATACTATGATATTCTTCATGAACTATCTTCTTGATTTCATTGATCGGTTAGAGGTTTACGATGGGTCGTTACTTACTCATTAGTGGTTCAAATGTTCAATTTCTTCATGCCATCTGTAGCCAACAGATAGACACACACACACACAAAAAGAAAAGGAGGGGTTTGGGGTAATAAGTCTTTTATATTGGAAGTGTATGAGATGATGATATTAGGAGTGATTATATGTAAATTGTAACGTTGTGTGAACTTTGTATTGCAGTGTGGAAAGATACATTCTTCGGTGAGATTAAAGGATATAGAAATTAACAGTTTGGAACAAGCACTTGTTAAATCTTACAAACACTGTAGAGGCCATGGCATTTTTAACAAGTGTAAGGAGTTTGAGGAGTAAGCTCCCATCCATGTTAGCAAGAACTTGTCTTGTTCATTCTCATTCCACAAGCTTTGGATTTAAAGAAGTACCAGAAGAAGAGAAAAGCAAATTGGTTGCTAATGTCTTTAGCAGTGTTGCTTCAAATTATGATCTTATGAATGATTTGATGAGCGGTGGACTGCATAGATTGTGGAAGGATAGGTTTGTTTCTGAACTCACTCCTTTTCCTGGAATGAAACATCTTGATGTGGCTGGTGGGACTGGGGATGTTGCTTTCAGAATTCTGGAAAAAGTCAATAGCATCAGCCGTAGAGCATTAAGACATGATCCTGCTGAGGTCTTAAATGATGAAACTCAAATATACGTATGTGACATCAACCCAAATATGTTAAATGTTGGTAAAAAGCGAGCTGTAGAAAGAGGACTAGGAGAAAGCCAATCCCTTAAATGGGTGGAGGGAGATGCAGAAGCCTTGAGCTTCGAAGATAATTCAATGGATGGTTATACCATTGCCTTTGGTATTAGAAATGTTACACACATTGAAAAAGCACTTGCAGAAGCCCACAGAGTTTTGAAACGAGGGGGAAGATTCCTTTGTCTTGAGTTTAGTCGTGTGGACATACCTATTCTTAAAGAATTATACGATTTGTATTCATTTTCGGTTATTCCAGCAGTAGGAGAGTTGGTTGCAGGGGATCGGGAATCTTACCAGTATTTAGTGGAGAGCATACGTCGATTTCCTCCTCAGGACAAGTTTGCTGCTATGATTGCAGATGCTGGTTTTCAGAAAGTTCAGTATGAAAATCTTGTTGGTGGAGCTGTCGCTATTCATTCTGGTTTGAAGATTTAGGAAATGTATGCTGCAAGAGAACTTGATTATGTTTCTGCCATAAACTTAGCTATATGTGAAGGAAAATATTAAGAGTTTGTCTGAAATTTAGAGATATTTTCCATTTTGTTTCTATCAACTAGTGGTTCTGCGGTTATGATTTGTGCATTGTCTATGGCAACACCATTCCTTTATGAACAATGTGATAAGAAAGATCTAACATCCTTATTAGGATGTACAATTTTGTTGGGTTGTATATTTTACATGCAATGCGAACAGGAGCCTAATTTTTCGTCATAATGATTACATGTCTTAATATGCTCAGTGTCCCTTATAATGCTGGTGTGTTCAAATGCTTGTAACCTCGGCTTTGTTTGTAATCTAGCCTATTTTTCAACAAGTTTATACATATCTATCAGGATATTCAGGAATCAGAATACATGCTCAAGCAGTTCAGGATTGGTAAGGTAAACTTTTTTACAGATTGTCATCAACACTTAGTATTTATGTGATGGTGGACAGTTCTGATGGAAGTTCTCATCATTTTCTCTTCAAACGTTCAATATGTATCACAAATTTACATATGCACAACCATGACTATGGGGCGTGGTTGTTAGATCGGTCACAACCAGGTTCAAATTTGGTGTTACTGGTCTTCAGGATTTCCATTAGACATACACTTGTAGATGTTGGAAATGTTTTCAAGTGGTCAAAACATTTGTATATGAATGAGAAATTTAAGTCTTAAGTTAACCACTGGCCATGGCTAACTTGTGTTATAATAGATGAATGGGTATGTATTCACATACATTGTATTTAGCCCAACCCATCCCAATGGGTGTGTCTTTCCCAATAAACACATACTTTGTAGACACTCATTCCCAATGTGTGTGTCTGTCCCAACAGATGTGTACATTGTATTGGGTCAGGTGTCTATTCAAATATACATTGAATAGACATGTGCCTTTTCAAAAAGGTGTTTTCCTACTATATAAGTGTATCTTGTGTTTGTCTTCAAATCACTTTTAAAAATCAAATTGATTTTCCTTCTTCTAGTGTTTATGTCTTGCCATGAGAGAGTATAATAAAGAATTGGTTCGCCGTCTTCTATGCGTTTGAAGTGCTGCTACGCTAAGAAGGATAGATCGTTGTATCCTGGGAGACAGTCCGCCATTGATAAACCGTTCGGCACATGTACGGGGTGAATAATGTCTTAAGGAGAGAGATTTTTATCTCGACTCGATCTAAATCTTGTCCTTTATCCATTTATTTTGGTTTGCATCATCTATTCCCTTTTATTTATTAGAACAGTAATATATCGGTGTATATTTTCTTACAATCTTAAAACATTATTTTTTTGTATGGTTTTTACTGTTCTAACGCTTTTGTGATACAGAATATCGGTTTTTCGATTAAATTCGAAAATTTTATATTTTTTTTCTCATAATTCACGGTTCCATTGTATGTGAGTATGAATGCATGACTGCATTTATATTGCTCTCGACAGTATGTGATGTTAATCAGATTGTATGGGTACATGTCCACGATAACAGAGAAGTTTTCAATTTTGTTACATTCCTGCTATCAAAATCTATGATGATTCCATGTTGCATTATAAATTATCTAATTGATAAGAATATCATCTGATGTGGTTCAGTATACATGAAGGGTTCTGTATATATGTATATATATGTTTAAGCATAAGGGTGTTCTGTACTTTTCAAGAAACAATGCCCGTTAATTGCCTGGACTTTGTTTAAATTGTTCTTAGTTTGAATTTTCTTTGGGTAGAAAACGATAACATGATGTTCTTGAAAGAAGAAACCTGTCCTAACTCCTAACAACGCAACTGTTAGGCTGTTTATTGGGCTATATTTATTTTTGGCCCGTGGTTGAGATTAGTTTGGACAGTGAAGATGGAAAAGACACGTCTCTATTGATTCTTAAAGTCAATGTTTGCATTTGTTTGCAAGAGCACCGTTTGGCTGTCTGCTTGTCCTAGGTCCAGTGCTGCTATACTGGACATGTAAGAGGCCCGTTTCTTTTGATGAGGCTTATATATATAGTTGTTTGGCAGCGAAGAGACACTCTGCTGGGCAAATCTTTTGGGATTTGAGTGATGCATCTTTGAAGTATGAACATTTAATTTTTGTCTACAAAGTTCCGTAGTTTTAGTACTATTCTTTACAGGGAATTTTGATGCAATCTATGCATGAGATTAATGTGTTTCTTATGCTATCTAACTCTGCTTATTTTTATGAAAGTTCATGTTCTTAACCTTTGCTGTGATGTAAAGGAGAAATCAGACAAAGAAGAAGTAGCAGAAATTCAGTATTGCACAGTCTGAAACTCGTAGTCGGATGAAAGTCTTTCTGTTCTCCGATCGAATTGAAATTTTCACAGTAGTTGCATAACGTCTTATGCAATAACTAGTTCAAATTTCACGATCATCCAACGGTTGGATTGTCAGAAACAATTAAAACGGCGTTACTGTTCATTAGTGACAGATTTTCGAATTTTGAGTTGATCAAAATTTTGGTTACTCAAGTTTTCGAAAATGGGATTATTCTACTGATGTGTCCAGTAGATCAATCAGTTTGTTCGACATCTCAATGACTTAATTGCTACAATTATTTGTAGATTTTGATTTGATTTGAATGATGTCAATGGGTCATCTTTGGATGCATCTACACATAGAAATCGCGTTGATGGTTGATATAATCAAACCAAACCACCAACTAAGTTGGAAGATGAATCAGTTGTCTAATTTGACGTGATTCTCATATGTAGACATGTTTCATTGGCTATAAATAATATTGCACATAGTTGTACAAATGGTATCAACGCGCATGAAAGACAAAACCTCATGGTGGTGGTCTTATGTACAACGTTACATGTAATTGTTACTTGTAAAATCTTTGAGAAAATTAATTTTTCTTAAAATGAAATACACATTAAATTGCTTGTGTAAACATCTTTGGTGTCCAAAGATGCAATTGATTCAAAGTGTACAAACTTTTATTTGGCATATGGTGAATTGCCTATATGGTTTCATATAGTTTTATAATTTACTCCATATTATTATTTGATGATGACATTTTCAAGTATATTTGAAAAATGTAGGGGATCTCATGAGTCATGTCATACTTAATGTATGTACATTTTCTTTGATAAATGTTCATTCATAGAGACGCTTTGGTGGAAATGGATGGATATTTATTATTCGTGCATTTACAAAGAGTAATGGACATTATATTACATCTGGGTGTAATTTTATGGCCCTAATCTTATCTGTGTGTGAGATCCACATTCATATGCATTTGGTTGTATAGATTCCAAATGAACGGAATTTGCAAATATATGATTTGCAAAGTTCTTTGTATTCATGCAATATGTCTCAAATGTGGGGGTATTTCGCCCAGTTGCATTTATAGACTTGAAATTTGTCTAAATAGACAAAATTATTTTTTGAATATTGACATGAAACTTGTAGATGTGTAACCAGACTGTGGGGGTCACATCTAGTATTTATGTATGCATAAATTAACTATTTGAGTAACAATGAATTAATGAATATTTGTACTCAAAGTTCTGGTTTTATGCGATTACAATTTTGTGTACTTGTCTAACAAGCTTTAGCGTAAGTGTACAAATTATGTTCTTGTAGAGGCACTATCTAAGTAATATAAAGAAAAAATTCTTGTTTACTTAGAAATGTGGGGGTGACTGAAAGTCTCGAAATGGTTAACAATTGTAACCATTCAATGTGGCTATGCTAATCACAAACGTACATTTGAATAAATGGGATTCAAAATGTTGTAGGGCTAAGGATTAAAGAAGATGATCATATTTCTGAATAGACTAACGATTTCTTTATAGAATCGTGTTTCTGTAAAGACTAATGATTTCCACTTCTACAAATCTTAAAGCCGTTATAAGGGAGTATGGACGAAGAACTATTTTCTAAATTCTTTGGCCTAAGTCCTAATAAGCAGTCTAAATTAATTTCTCAAGTGAAATTATTTAAATAATTGTGATAACATATGTTATAGAAACACTTAAAGAGTGAAAATGACTTTATCACAAACACTACAAATGAGGGTTAGTTGATTTCTCACCTGAAGCTAAAGCTTTAGTTAGCAAGAGGTTCTTCAAACGAAGATGGAATCTAATGGTTCACAACAAGGCTAGATTTGTAGTCGAATGTCACAAGCAAAACAGAGGCTTGGATTTTTTTGACATATATTCTCCAATCAGGAGAATAACCTCTTTCAGAATGCTAATTGTAGTCATTATTCTACACAACCTTGAAAATACATCAAATAGATGTACAAATGCCTTCTGAAATGGTGACATAGAGGAAGAAACCTATATGGCTCAACCATATAGGCTTTATTGTTCCTGGATAGAAAAGGAAGGTTTGTAGATATGTACAAACATCACATGGTTTTAAAACAAACTCTGAAGCAATAGCATGAAAAGTTTGATAATGATATGTCTTCATATGGAATTACGGTGTCTCAATTACATTGAGAAGGTTCTTGACAAGTTCAAGACATGTTCTACTGGAATTGATAAAATATCAGATGATCCCAATCTTCATTTAACTAAGATGGATGAAGATAGCATATCACAGTTAAAAATGCTTGTGTAATTCGCAATTAGATGTACATCACAAATTGCAAGAGACAAGACACATGATACATGTTGTGAGTGTCCTAAGTCGTTACATGAGCATTCCAGAAATACGTTACTAGAAAGTAATAACTAAGGTATTAAATTATCTGAATTATACCTTCAGTTATGGCTTGCACTACAAATATATTCATCTGTACATGAATGATACAGTGATGCATTTTGGATATTGATTACCAAAACCTCAAAAGCCATGAGTGGTTATGGTTTTATCTTTGGTAGTGCAACGTTATCTTAAAAATCCTCTAAGCAAAAGTGTATTGTTATATAGGTTTTTTAGTTTTTGGTCCACCTAAATAATACGTATTTAAGATGTAGGACATTTTTAATCCATATTTATAGTATGGGACGCCCTCCGTCAGTTGACTGCGTTGACCATAAACGAATGCGTTAGATTTTTCAGAAACCCATTTCTACCCCTGCACATGCTGAGCACGAGATATAAAACAAGATTTAAAATATAAATGGTTTTTAGTTTTTGGTCTACCCAAATAATACGTATTTAGGATGTAAGACGTTTTTAATCCATATTTAGAGTATGGGACACCTTACGCCAGTTGACTGCGTTGACCATAACGTATTATTTAGGTGGACCAAAAACTAAAAACTCCTTTTGAGTTTGTATAACAAGCATAATTTGTTATTAGCATAAGATTTTTCTTACTGTAAGATGATTTCTTGGAGGCTTAGTAATATTATTCTTTATTATTTTGTGTTGGCTGAATAATAATTTTGTTTAATCGGTGGCTTTAACAGGGATTAGTCGACGCGCAGAAACCCCCAGAACTCATATCTGCTAATATGACTGGAGGTAATCATTTCCATGACTTTGAAACCTGTGAATACTTAATTAGTTGTGTTATTTTAATTTTCACTTTTGACCTTATGTTGCAGTATTGTGTGTTTATTCGGCGTTGTTCATGAGATTTGCATGGATGGTACAGCCACGTAATTATCTGCTTCTAGCATCCCATACCACGAATGAGACGGTGCAGCTCTATCAGTTCTCACATTGGGCAAAAGCTCAAGGGTAAGGGATTCAAGATGTTCTGAGGATTTGAAGATTTCAATTCAAATAATATCCTTTATGTTATGTATAGTTTAATGGTGATAAATATGAGTTTCTGAAAAAATCCAACAGGCCAACGCAGTCAACTGACAGAGGGCGTCCCCTACTCTAAATATGGATTAAAAACGTCTTACATCCTAAATACATATTATTTAGGTGGACCAAAAACTAAAAACCTCAAATATTTTTAATGTTGTTTTATATCTCGTGCTTAGCACGTGCAGGGGTAGAAATGGGTTTCTGAAAAATCTAACGCATTCGTTTATGGTTAACGCAGTCAACTGACGGAGGGCGTCCCATACTCTAAATATGGATTAAAAGCGTCCTACATCTTAAATACGTATTATTTAGATGGGCCAAAAACTAAAAATCCCTTGTTATATCCATTATGTATGGAATCTGAATTTATGGTTTTAGATAAAACATATAAATAAGCACAATGGCTTCAAAAACATCTTAGAGGATACTTTCATGTGAAAACAACTAGTGCCAATTACTTGCATGCATTACAATACATAATTTCATATGTGTTGGCCACCGAGTTGTATGAATAACGGTAAGTCTCAATAAATTATAAGAGACACAGAACTGTTAAACAACTGCTCTTTAATGGAAAATCTCTATAGAGGAAATTATTTCGATTGACAACCTAGCGGATCCAACTACTAAAGGTTAGTCACGAGAGTAAGTTGAATCATCGAGAGGAATGGGTTTACAACCTATGACGAAATAGTAGGCTTGATGGCAACCCAACCTAGCTGACTGGAGATCCCAAGATCTAGGTTCAAAGGGACAACCGAATCTTGCTTTACTTGACGAAAGCACTGAGAGATTACATATCTCTTACCCTTTCCTAGGATGATGAGAACAGTGTTGCCTGCATTAATGGAACATGACAAGTTATACTTTTAATGATTCCCATAGCTTGGTAACACAAGTGGGGTATGACAGGATACTTTTCATGGGCAATCACCTTATGAGTGAGAAAAAAGGGCCGTTTTCTGTAAGAATGTTGAACGTTGCATTTCTCTAAGAGCACTCATGAATACCAGGAAGTTCAAGGCCAAAATGAACACAACCATAGAATCAAGTTCTTTGAGGAAGGGAAACTGTGTGTTAGCTATTGTCTTGGTTTACACAAACGGCTGAGCGGTTCAAGACATCATGTTCACCTATTAGCTAGTAAATCCGATGGTTATTCACTAGGGTAGGTTCAAGGCTGAAAAATTGCTACCTATACCGAAGCAGCTACTTTCCGTTTGTACTCTCTCAAGTCTCGTCTGTTTTTTCTCGATTGTTTTATGAGTCGGTAATTTCCATTCATGTGGGGGATTGTTGGAAATGTTTTCAAGTGGTCAAAACATTTGTATATGAATGAGAAATTTAAGTCCTAAGTTAACCACTGGCCATGGCTAACTTGTGTTATAGTAGATGAATGGGTATGTATTCACATACATTGTATTTAGCCCAACCCATCCCAATGGGTGTGTCTTTCCCAATAGACACATACTTTGTAGACACTCATTCCCAATGGGTGTGTCTGTCCCAACAGATGTGTACATTGTATTGGGTCAGGTGTCTATTCAAATATACATTGAATAGACATGTGCCTTTTCAAAAAGGTGTTTTCCTACTATATAAGTGTATCTTGTGTTTGTCTTCAAATCACTTTTAAAAATCAAATTGATTTTCCTTCTTCTAGTGTTTATGTCTTGCCATGAGAGAGTATAACAAAGAATTGGTTCGCCGTCTTCTATGCGTTTGAAGTGCTGCTACGCTAAAAAGGATAGATCGTTGTATCCTGGGAGACAGTCCGCCATTGATAAACCGTTCGGCACATGTACGGGGCGAATAATGTCTTAAGGAGAGAGATTTTTATCTCGACTCGATCTAAATCTTGTCCTTTATCTATTTATTCTGGTTTGCATCATCTATTCCCTTTTATTTATTAGAACAGTAATATATCGGTGTATATTTTCTTACAGTAGATTAGACCTTACTTTCCCCATCTGAGAGCACAGTTAATTTTCAAATTCGAACATTTGACAAGCTACACATTCAGCGATGAAATTGTGGACATTGCATATCATGGTTTAGCACCTTCACTGCAAGTATGCAAAATTTTAACTTTATAGAGGGATTCAAGTTTCAATTCATCCACTGCTTCATAAAACCCTTTATATGTATTCCAATATTGTATTTGGAAAAATCAAGGGGCCTTGTTGATTGATTCAACCAGAAAAACTGTTGTAGGGAACAGTTTTAATCCCGAATACAGTGAAAATAGATAAACAAGGAAAAACAGCCACACTGAGGATCAAGAACTAGTTTCATGAAACCGTGATCATGACATGCATTTCTGAGATCTCTGGCCTTTTAATCAGTGCTTTATTCTAAGGTAGTATGGTCTTTGATAAACTGAGAAGGTACAAATGAGACCATCTTTCATAGGGAAATCATTTGCCACTCATAAGCTAACTTAGAATCCAGTTCCAGTCTTCCAACATACATTATAATTTTCTACACAAAATTCTATGGACCCGAAGCGTTGGAATGTTGAGGAATGGATCCAGAGCATTGGTGAAGGAAACGAATCCCTTGACTAATACAGTACCTTCAACTCAAGGAAAATATGCTTCAGCAATTTACTTGTCACATCTGAAGTAGCTTGTATTCCAGGTTACATATGAAAAAGCAGTTTGGGATTTGAAGTAGCTCGTATTCCAGCTTATATCGAAAATTATCCCTTCTTCTTTGGTCTCCAAAAAAAAAAAAGGTTGTAAATGATAATGAATGCATTAGACTATTGATGATTCTGTAATCTGTCCTCTCTGTAGGGGTACTACATACTTCAACCAATCAAAAGCAGCCACGTGGCACAGTCATTCGTCCATCAGGTTGCCATGATCTCTACCCGCAAGTAGCTCGTCCACAACAGCTCGATCTCACAACGAGCAGCGACCTGCTTATACACACGTGCTCTCATTCAATGCACATAATATTCTCGTCAGTTACATAATTAATTCACAGGGATGATCCTCGCGCGTTACACAATTAATCCTCATTATGATGACGGAGAATCTGCAAGATCCACGATCCACGCCTTTCTACCTTCTATAAGAACATAACTACGATGGCTTGATCTCTAGATTCAATCCCCTCGAGCTAAGAGTACGTAGGCAATCTCGATCTCAACGAGGTGCAGCCACCCCGACCTAAAACTTCCCTTTTGGTCAAGTCTCCCAGCGACCTGACCTAGTAGTGCATTAATCTAGAAATAGGTTAATACATTTGGCGCCGACTGCAAGGAATTCGATATAATCGAAAAACCCAAACCCTCCCACCCTTCTCAAAGTCATCTATTCAAATGACTACCCCAGAGTTAACTATCCACGATCTGCATGCACAAATCACTCTTTTGCAGGAAGAAAACGCACGTTTGAAGGCCGCACAAACCAACCCCCAACAAGGTGAAAATAGCGGACATGGAGTCATTCCTGCTGATGATTCCAACCAGAAATACGAACAACTCAGCCAACAACTGGCGGAGTTCAAAACCTCCCAGGCTCTCCTTCACCATTCAAAGAGCCATACCGCCGAGCAACTTGCTGTACAGTCCCTCCAACAGTTCCAGGAGTCTCCTTTCTCCAAGGAGATCCTCGAACATGATTTGCCGAACAAGCTCAATGCCCCCAAGTTCGACCAGTATGCCGGAGTCGGAGATCCAACCGACCACATCAAGGGATTCCGGAAATCCCTTCCTCTGATTAAGGAGGATCACCTTTTGTGTTTGCTGTTCCAGTCCAGCCTCACTGGACCAGCTCTTGACTGGTTTCACCGATTGAAGCCAGGATCCATCAGCTCGTTTGTCGAGCTCGAAAAGCAATTTGTCATCTTCTACATCCACAACAAGAAGCGCCCCGTCACCATCGATTCAATCTTTAAAGTCAAACAACGAGATGGTGAGTCACTAAGCGTTTTCTTTGCTCGTTTTAAATCTGAATTACACTCAATTCAGGATTTTGCAAAGAAGCACGAGACCTTTGCAACCATCGCATTCACTCACGGTCTGACCCAGGGGTCCGACTTCCACAAGTCGCTAGCCATGAAGCGACCTTCATCACTGGACGAGCTCTACCTAAAGGTAGATCGTTATATTAAGCTCGAGGAAGCCCTCACTGGGAGGGAGAAGAATCACGTAGTCAGCAATGTGGAGTCTGACTCAACCAAGCGACCTCGGTCAGATGGCAAGAGGTTCAAGGCTAAGTCGTTGCCTACTGAGCAGTGAGAATATCACCGGTTTACAAGACCAGCCGGTTACATCTTTGAGCGAATCAAGCACAACCACTGGTGCAGGATTCCTACCTTCACACAGTTGGAGGATACATCTGGACGACCGTACTGCAAAGTCCACAAGGTACGGTGTCATCAAACAGATGACTGTCGCGTTCTGAAACGCGCACTGCAAACATGGGCCGACGAGAAAAGGCTCAACAATTGGATCCTCGGAAGGAATGAGGAACCCACAGGCAAACGGGTGAGGAAGGAATCCAGAACGCCTCCCCGTTCCCCAAAAAGAAATCACAGCAAGGCCAGAACGGCCTCAGCAAGCCCAGTCCGCAGCAGAGGGCGTAGCCTCTCCCAACGTTTAGGTCCAACAGGAGACCTACGCGACCAGATCAACAAGAAGGTCGCGCATAAGATCGACAGTGACAGCGAATCGGACAGTCATGTAGTCTACATGATTGACGAATCCAACCACACCCCTGTCTCTCGAGAGAAGAAGAGACGAGTAGAGCATCTTCATCATGTCTACTCCATTACTGGTCGAGCAGCTCGTTTCAACATCCCTGCCCGCCAGGAGTCCGACATCACTTTCACCGAGGACGATCTCAACAAGGTCGTTACTCCTCACAACGACGCCCTTGTCGTTGAGCTGCGGATTGCAGACTATACCATCAAGAGGGTATTTATAGACCCTGGCGCATCATGCAACATCCTCATGTACAGAACCTTCAAAGACATGAGGTTGCCCGATTCAGTTCTCATCCCCGATTTCACTCCCATCTTGGGCTTCAACAGTTCAAGAGAGGATCCTACGGGTGAAATTCTGTTGCCCGTCACCGTGGGCAGAAAGGAAGACAAGGTCGTTATGACCACCAAGTTCAGCATCCTTAATATCGCAAGCAAGTACAATGCGATTCTGGGTCGAAAGTGGATCCATGCTATGAGAGGTGTGCCGTCAACGTATCATCAAGTATTCCGCTATCCTGGCCCTCATGGGATAATGGAACTTCGCGGTAATCAGAACACCGCACAGGAATGCCATGGCATTGTTGAAGCTATGCCACAGTCAAAGCCATCCACCCCTGGAGCCAAGGATGCTGAAGTCAAAGGAAAAAACCCAATCTTACCAGAGGCTCAACAGGGCAACAACAAGTCAAAAAGCCCATCCAAAGAAAAGAGTGAAGCCACCAAATAGCAACTACAGAAGGAGCTAGCGAGCTCCCCCAAGCTAAATCTCGGAAGTACTGATCCAGGTGTACGTGTGAACATTGGGTCAGAGGATGACTCGAGATATATCTATGTAGGTGCAGAGTTGAAGGAAGATAAGTTCAGTAACTTTGTAAATTTTCTTTCAACTAATAAAGATGTTTTTGCTTGGTCGTATATCGATATGCCTGGTATAGATCCATCAATTGCATGTCATAAACTGCGGGTCAATCCCAATTATCGACCTGTAAAGGAAAAACCAAGAAGGCTTGCTCCCAAATTTCACGAATCTGTCAATGAAGAGATCAGCAGACTTAAACAGGTCGACTTCATCAGAGAGGTCGACACTCCAGACTGGCTAGCCAACATCGTACCAGTCTTAAAGAAGAATGGGAAAACAAGAGTCTGCATCGACTTCACAAGTTTGAACAAAGCTTGTCCTAAAGATTCATTCCCACTGCCACGAATCGATAGGCTAGTCGACCAGACATGCGGTTTTGAGCTACTGTCATTCATGGACGCATACTCAGGGTATAACCAGATCCCAATGTACGAGCCTGACCAAGAGAAAACCTCTTTCACTACAGAGCAAGGTATTTTCTGCTACAAGGTTATGCCATTCGGGTTAAGGAATGCAGGTGCGACCTATCAAAGACTGGTCACCAGAATGTTCGACGACCTCCTAGGTCGAACAATGGAAGTTTACATTGACGAGATGCTAGTAAAGAGTAACCAAGAGCAAGATCATTTGTACAATCTCAACCAGACATTCCAAAGATTAAGACAATACAGAATGCGTCTCAATCCAGAGAAGTGTTTGTTCGGGGTTGCATCAGGAAAATTCCTCGGCTACCTAGTCACTAGACGAGGTATTGAAGCAAATCCAGACCAGATTAGAGCCCTGATCGACATGCCAAGCCCAAAAACAAAGAAACAAATCCAGAAACTCAACGGCATGGTGTCAGCTCTGAACAGATTCATCTCCAGAGCATCAGACAAATGTCGACCAATGCTTCATATCCTAAAGAAGGGGGCTACATATGAATGGACAGAAGAATGCGAGAAGGCATTCAATGATCTCAAGGCATATTTGTCTACTCCACCTGTGCTCACGAGACCTAACGATGGAGATATACTCGGTGTTTACCTCGCAACATCAGATTTCGCGATCAGTGCAGTACTCTTTAAGGAAGAAAACCAGGTCGAACGACCTATCTACTTCACTAGCAAAGTCTTACAGCAGGCCGAAATAAGGTACACACCTCTAGAGAAGTTAGCATTAGCCTTACTTTACGCTGCATGCAAATTCAAACCTTATTTCCAAGCGCACACTGTAAAAGTAATCACCGACCAGCCACTACGCCATATACTAGAAAAGAAGAACAAAACAGGTCGTATGGCTCGATGGGCAGCTGAGTTGGGTGATTATACTTTTGAGTTCGTTTCACGGCAGGCCGTCAAAGGCCAGGTCGTTGCAGATTTCTTGGTAGACTATCCAGCAGAGGATACCAATTGGGAACCAGAGCCTGAAACAAGGCAAGTCCAATACAGCCCTCCTGACACATGGCAACTATATGTAGATGGTTCCCACAACTCCAACGGAAGTGGCATAGGTGCTGTATTAATTTCTCCTGAAGGTTCACAGCTCGAGAGATCAACTCGTCTCGACTTCGCGACCTTCAACAACGAGGCCGAATACGAAGCTCTAATCCAGGGCCTACAAATGGTCATCGACCTACAAGCAATTCGCCTAAAGGTGTACAGTGATTCACAACTGGTAGTCAATCAGATTACCAGTAACTACCAGATCAATGGGGTCAACCTAATCAGGTATGCTAGCAAAGCAAAGGAGCTCATCAACAAGCTCAGTTATTTCACAATCGAGCACATACCGAGAGATGACAATAGGCATGCTGATTCATTGGCATTCTTAGCATCTAAGATCGAGTCAGACAGACCGCGGGCTCTCACTATAGCAATCAGTACACAGCCCGCATATCTATTCAAGGAAGAAGATGTTCATCAAATCTCTGATCTACTAGAGACAACTCCAACAGATATCCAAGGGACTTGGATGGAGCCTTTCATTATTTACCTTCAAACTGGTGTCCTACCATCCAACAAAAAGGAAGCCAGTCAGCTGTTACATAAAGTCACAATGTACAAAATCCATGAGGGTAAACTTTTCAGAAAGTCAGCAACTGGTTTGTTATTACGGTGCCTAATCCCCAAACAGGGCCAGATGATATTTCAAGAAATCCATGAAGGGGAATGTGGAAACCACTCCGGAGGGCGAACCTTAGCCCATAAAGCAATCTCCCAAGGATACTTCTGGCCAAGAATGAAGGAGGATGCCAAGAAATTCGTTTTGAAGTGTGTAGAATGCCAACGATTTGCTGATAAGCAACATTAGCATCCCAATGATCTCATCAACGTCACTACACCATGGCCATTCCACATGTGGGGGCTTGATATCATGGGCCCCCTAATCAAAGAGAAGAAATTAGAGAAGAGATTCGTTCTAGTGGCCGTCGACTATTTCACTAAATGGGTGGAAGCTGTTGCACTAACCAACGTTACTCAAGCAGATGTGCAAAGATTCATGTGGGAAAACATCATCACAAGGTTTGGCCTACCAAAACGAATAGTCACAGACAATGGCACTCAGTTCGTTGGCAAAAACATCAAGGCTTTCTACGACCTATGGAAAATCGAACATTCAAGGTCAACGCCTAGATATCCACAAGCCAACGGCCAGGTCGAAGCTGCAAATCGACAGATTCTAAACAACCTAAAGAAAAAACTCGAAGATCAACACGATCAATGGCCACAACAGTTGGAAAACATCCTATGGGCTTACAGAACAACCCCTCGTACATCCACTGGGATGTCACCATTCAGTCTATGCTATGGAGTTGAGGCCGTTATTCCCACCGAGTTAACATTTGGAACGACCAAATCCCTTCTGGTTGATACAGAGCTTAACAATCAGGTCTGGTCGTTCGGAATCGATCTCCTCGAAGAGCGACGAAACCACGCCGTTATAAAGTTTGAGTAGTATCAACAACGACTAAAACGAGCTTATAACAAAGGTGTACGTCCTAGATCTTTTCAACCAGGAGAACTAGTCCTAAGGAAAATATTCCACAACAAAAGGACGAACATTATTAGCAAGCTCAATGCCAACTGGGAAGGACCTTACATCATCACCAAGGTTCAAAACAACGGTTCTTAGCGTCTTCAAACACCAGAAGGGGAAATCGTTAAGAACCCATGGAATGCTTTTCACTTGAAAAAGTTTTACCAATGAAATGTAAGCATCTATTCATTACATTTCAATATATAAACTCATCTTTGCCTTCATCTCAGCTCAAACATGAATGGCTCTTAAAGGTCTAAACCCTCGACCTACAAATTATCAAAACCCTATTCCCTTTGATGATTTTAATTTTGTTAAGTTCAAACATTTGCAACTTAACTTGGTGCATTGGTCATATCAATCCCACGACCTATGTACATTCAAGCAACCATGCATACGACCTCATCCACCAGCAGGTCCAGCACTATGGTTATTACTTGTTTGCAAAACTCATACAAGCAGACAACGTAAAAAGAATGACAATAAAAGGTAAATCATTGAATTTTCTTTTTTACTTGATGAGATTCTAACCATCATAGGTAAAAGCAGAGTCAAACTAAAGCATACAAGAAGAACTGTTTCAGTTCGTCCTGCTTGCAGCCATTCATCTCGTCTACCTGCCTTCTGAACGAGCTACCAGGACTCCCTGGAAACTAGCTGATCAGAACGGCTTAAGTACAAACTCATCAAAATTAATGCTGTTCAATACAACTACAAACAAAACAAACAATTGTTTTCTCAAACTCACAAACTCAGAGGACTGCGTTGAGGAGAACCAAAGAAGACATACTGCAAGAACAAGGAGTGCAAGAAGCAAACTTTGCACAAGGTTACCCAATACAAGAAAGTTGGTACCCGGACTAGTTCATTGCTGCGCTGGCTGGTCGCTGGAACCATCAATTTCCATACAGCCACTGGCGACCTGGTCATTAGGGCCCATCGAGGCGTCCTGAGCTGGCACCAAAGCTCCATCAGCACCACCACGCGTCTCCTCTCCTTCGGGCGACCCCTCCAAAGCTTTCATCAAGCTATCGCAGTAGGCCTTCCACGCTGCGCCATTCTCCTGGCATGCGTGCTCCCAGTATTCAGCAGAAGCCTTAGCACCAGCGGAGTCTACCTTCAACTGCTCTACCTTCCCCTTCAGCTGCTCCACCGTCTCCTTCAACGCCGCGACCTGCGCATCCCTGTCCTTCACCTTGCTCTCAGCAACGACAGCAACACTCTTCACCTGCTCGAGCTTCTCGTTAAGATCCTTCAGCTCAATCTCAGCTCGAGCACCAATCTCAGCAACCAGACGCACCTCCTGGAAGCTTGCGTTGAGCTGTAAGGGCAAACAGAGTTTAGTTAGCAAAGACTAAGCAAACTCAAAGGAAAAACTTATTACCACACTCACCAAAGACAGCGCCACGTTTATCTTCGAGCAGGTCACCAGCAAAGTCTGCGACTTCACTGCTCGAGCATCAGCATCCAAAACGATGCCCTCATTTACAGCCCGGGCAACGCAGGGGTCGTCAATCGCACTGTCGTTATCATACACGACATGCTTCTCACCACGGCCATCCAGATAATCGAACGGCCCAGGGCGGAACTCGGACGATACCCCCTTGCCTTTCTGCAAAGACCAAGCAGCAGTCTTCCTGGACATAAGAGGAGTCTCAGGAGACTTCACAAACTTTGCAGGAGCAGGGGATGGCACAGTTGGAGGCTCCATCAACTTCAGGTTCCCTGTAAGTGATCTTTTCTTCCCAGCCAAGGCAGTTAGTTTGGGAAGCAAGGGCGGAGGAGACATAACTGGGGGGCTCGCCACTACATCCGCCTGGCGCGAGCTACCACCAACTATCTCCTTCTCCACAGGTCGTTCTTTCTTCGACCTCCGAGCAGCGACACCAGACCGCTCTCTCTCTCCAGTCCTCGAGCTACCACCAGCTCGCTCCTTCTCCCCAGCACGCGAGCTGCCACCAGAACGCCCAGCCTCAGCTTTATGAACAGAAGACATATGGGCCTTCCTCAGCGACTTCCTCCTTTCGAGCTTGTCTTCAACAGTTTTCGCACCACCTTTGGGAATGAAATGCTCCTTCAGGTGGGGTAAGAACTTTATCTTACGCTTGTCAGACAAGAAACCAAAACCGTTCAAAGCGGAATTCAGATCGTTCTTCCTCACAAGATGATCGTCCCTGATCGCTGCAAAAAGATACAACATAATCAAGTACAGAAAAAGGAAAATCTCCTAAGGCTAACGACCAAAAACTTACGAGCATCATTCCTAGTCATATGACGCAACTGGATGCTCCCCTCAATGATCGACCCAGTAATCAGCATGGGATCTTTCCACCATGGTTCACTACTTACAGGATAGATCAAAGGCAAACGTTCTGGCCTAACTTGCATGTTATAGCCGGAAAGGTCAGCCTTTGAAGAATGTTTGAAGCTGAAGTGGTCCAACACATCCTTCATAGTGATGTCCCACTTATGCAGCTTATTCAGGTCATCAATGACCCTCATATTTCTCCAGAAATTGCCATTCATCTGGCAGGGGGCTCGACTTATAGCATTCAACAGGTCGACCACCAAACTAGACAATGGCAGCCTCAGCCCAACTCGAAATTGGGTCAAGGTAAATACAGTAGAGAAAGGATTTTTAGGCCGATACTCAGCAGAAAGTAAACGATCTCCTAAAAATCTAATCTCCAAATGCTCAATCGAGCTAAGCCCGTACTGCTTCCTAAACGAAATGTGCCTATTTACATACTTAAAGTTCACTACTCTACACATCGAACCATCGTCTCCTTCCACCATTTCTTCGTCAGACGAGTCCGCCCCATGAGAGCCGCTACTCTGGGGGCTATCAGGGTCCGCACAACGAATGAGAGACAAGGGTTCAGAATGAGTCCCTTCAGACTCATACTCCTCACCGCCACCACCACTCAAGTGATCATTTTGAGAATCACTCAAGTCAGACATTTTTCTCAAACCAACAGAAAGGAAAACAGAAGATGAAAGAAAAGCAAAAGAAGGAAACTAACCTCACGAGCTCTCAAAATTCTTCAGATCGCAAAAGAAAAGCGGCAGCAATTCAAGTTAAAGCGAGATAGGTAAACCCTTCTCAAGAGAACTACAGTTTAAATACTGTAGCACATACAATCCCAGCCATCAGTTCGAAACAGGTGAACGGCTGAGATCGACCACAGAAACCATAACACTTGCAGTTATTTTCCACTTCACAAACGATTCACATCCACCGTCGGATCAACCCACGTGCCACGCAAAGACTATATCAGGCAAGAAGTGCGTCAGTTGCCATAACTGCACAGGTAGCTGCTCGAGGAAAAAATCCACTTTCCCGTAAGAGCGCCATGATTAGTGCAGACAAGCCTGCATGACTGCCACGTCAGCAAATTCAAAAATCAAACTACAAATCAGCATCGATAAGAGTCCTTAGTCTTTTCAGCTCGACTTTTACAGCCGACCTAAAAAGAGGGGGCTTATGTAGGGGTACTACATACTTCAACCAATCAAAAGCAACCACGTGGCACAGTCATTCGTCCATCAGGTCGCCACGATCTCTACCCGCAAGTAGCTCGTCCACAACAGCTCGATCTCACAACGAGCAACGACCTGCTTATACACACGTGCTCTCATTCAATGCACAAAATATTCTCGTCAGTTACATAATTAATTCACAGGGATGATCCTCGCGCGTTACACAATTAATCCTCATTATGATGACGGAGAATCTGCAAGATCCACGATCCACGCCTTTCTACCTTCTATAAGAACAGAACTACGATGGCTTGATCTCTAGGTTCAATCCCCTCAAGCTAAGAGTACGTAGGCAATCTCGATCTCAACGAGGTGCAGCCACCCCGACCTAAAACTTCCCTTTTGGTCAAGTCTCCTAGCGACCTGACCTAGTAGTGCATTAATCTAGAAGTAGGTTAATACACTCTCCCTGATTATATGATTTTAAAGCAGGTCAGCACAAATATGCCGATAGCGTTTCTAATGCAAGCTTTACAGAAGCAACAAGTGAAACGAAGAATGTGAAAGTTTATTTTCTTATCTAATTCGCTTATTTAGAATACAAAACAAACGTTTCCAAGTTCAAAAAGACTAACCCATCGAGAGCTACAGTATGAAAAAAGGACTACACAATTGGATTTCTCAAAATTATCGAACTTCCTCGCCACTTTCTCCATCTCCACACATAACTACATTATGCAAAAAGGACCACACACTTGGATTTCTCAAATATCAAACTTCACCGCTTTCTCCATCTTCACCTGATTCCATAGCCCTCAGCATTCGCTCTCTATTTTGTGCTTGTCTTTCCACACCAAGTGTGTAAATAAAAGGTCAAAAATCACAAGTAAGCAATTATGTAAACAAGTACTTGTAGGCAATTTGTTTTTAGCATTGAAATGAATTGAGGACAAATATATGATATGAAAATCTCCACAGCTAAAATTAAAACCAGACGAAAAAAAAAAAAAACGCATATTACCTACAGCACTACCAAGTGCGCAGAGCCACAAAATCCTATTGGACCATTTATCTCCAATAACGCCTCTTCCCATCTCCAATTGCAAGATCTACACTGTTGAAGGACCTTTAAAATTCTCTGAATTCTGTGCAACAAAATTCAAAAGAATGCAAAGATAACAACAGCAGATCAGTTTACGTATTATAAAAAGAGAAAAACAATAAGGATTTATACAATTAAGAAGTGATATGCTGAGAGTGATTGCTAGTTTGCTGCGTAAAGCGTACTCACTTCTCAGTACAGTTACAGACTTACAGTCGTAGAGAGACTGAAGAAGCTTTTCATGGGCTTTTTAGTTGGGCTAATTTTTATTAAGTCCAGTATTTTGTTGAAAGTAGCATGTAGTCGTGCTATCGGCAAAAATTGACCAATAGTGGCGTTAAAAATAAAGGTACCAATACCATCATGAAGCTGGAAGCTTAAAGCCAAAAAGCTCCCTTTCTTTCTTTCTTTCTTTCTTCAAGCCAGTAATAAATCCAGGTTTTTATCTATTTTTAATTTTTTTTTACTTATTAATAAATGTCCAATATTCATGAATAAATGGAAAATGTTAATTGTTTTCTTGGGTGTTTTGAATAAATGGGGGTTTACCATCATTAATTTCATCTGTATTGTTAAAACAAACCACTTTTTTGTTGGGATGCCTTAATCATGCTATGAATGTGTTCTGATCTGTTGATTTGCTCATCTGCTGATCATGTAGGCTTTTTCTTTCAAATTGTACCTATTATAAGGATTGTTTTTAAACTTGTTGTTGATTTTGGGGTGGGTGTTTTTCATTTCAGGAGAAGCTCTTCTAGTTCATTGCAATTATTGGGTTTAAAACTACGCTTCTTCGGGCAGCCAACATGAGCTTTACTACTCCTTCAATAGGTGGTTCTGGTTAGTTTATAAGTAATTTTTTTTTTTTTCAGTGTTTTAGATAATGCTTTTATACATAAGGTTATTGTCTTTTAGGGGTGGGGGTTGATTGTAATTTTTATGATGACAATGTTTTGTTTACTTCTTTGCTTCTCTGAATTTTTTGTGATGAACAATATTTGTGTGAAATTTTAGGCAGTAGAGTTGGTAGGACATTTGAATTTGGAAGAACTCATGTGGTTAAGCCGAAAGGAAAGCACCAAGCCACTATAGTCTGGCTACATGGCCTAGGGGACAATGGTGCTAGGTACGTGTACTACTTTCACTTTACTAGCTTCCAAAATATGTGTTACTCGTGATCTTCCACATCTAAAATATTATACCATGAGGCAAAACTTGTTCCTTTCCTCTCAATGAATTCATACCTTAAAATTGTCTTGAGATGTTCCCTATAGCTTTATGCTTAATTGCTTATGCAGCCTTTATTAATCTGAAAGAAATTAGCATTAGCTGTATTTTACAATCTGAATTTTGTTGTGCAGCTGGTCTCAGATCTTGGAACACTTCCCCTTCCAAATGTAAGAACATGTATTGTTTTATAATGATGACATACACCCATGCAATGACGCAAACCATCTATACATGATTTAATGAAATTCCATGTATCTTCAATTTGTCCACATACAGTGTTATTTTGCTGATATATTGTAAGTTTTGATGAATTTTGTGTACAGATTAAATGGATTTGCCCTACAGCCCCCACCCAACCTGTAGCAATTTTTGGTGGATTTCCTTGCACCGCATGTAAGAGCAATTGCTTTAGATATTTTTCTTGTTAATGTATTATACTTTAGAAATCTTTTAATTCATTTATAACTGACACAAATATTTGACGGAGAACTTTTTTTTCTGGAACATGTCATTTAGAAATTCGAAGACATGAATCCTCTAATAATACTTCTTTGATTTATACCTGTCAGGGTTTGATGTTGGAGACCTTTCAGAGGATGGTCCTGATGACGTTGAGGGTTTAGATGCTTCAGCAGCGCATGCTGCACAATTGTTGTCTACAGAGCCTGCAGATAGTTAGTTTCTTACTTAAATCCTTTAGTTATAAAAATCTCACATTCTCACTTAAAGAAAATTATTATCATCAAGTATTCAGTTATCCATTTTCTTTTGGGCATGAGTTAGAATGTAATGTATTCCAAAAATTGTCTACAGGGCCAACTTGAGAGTTCACTGAGTTCTTTGTCAATGAGTACTTGTAGCTCAGTAAATCTTCTATTTTTTTGTCTTGTTACTTATTAGTTATGTCATCAATGGTGTTGTCAGAGATACAATTTAGACACGTCCTGACATGTTGTATCATGATAATTCTGTAGAATGGTGAATTTATTAAACAATGAGAGGATGGTAACTGCATTGTTTATCTTCTATTAATACACTAATGTGGTGGTTAAATATTTAAATTTACTTATAAATTATAATGTTTTTTTTTTTTTTTAATTTCAATAAAGGAGGTTAAACCACCTCACACCTGCCCTCTGAATAATACATATGTTACATAGTTTTCTGTTTTCATGACTCCTTGGAGATGGTGTGTCAGCATTTTTACACGCATTGATCTATGCAATCTTATTTTGCGTTTGAATTGCATGAAAATTAATGTAGAAGGAAACTTCTTGTCATTCACATCCAGTCAGCAATGAAACTTTGATTGTATAACCCTGAAGTACAGGAAATGGGTGGCTTTTGTGCTCAACATGTCTATTTATTTTCATGTCTGATTTTTGTACATGATAGTTTATATGCAGTGAATGTGTATTCTTCCACAATGATGCATTCTCAGTTCTTCAATCGTATTCTTAAAGAAAGTCATACATGGTTGTGTTTTTATAGTATTATTTTTCTCCAGTAGGTGAAAATTTAGGGAAGTATGCTTCTATTCATGGGCTTCACTGTCCTGATCAAAGCCAATGATACTGTCATCATCTTCGCTGTTTTTGTTTTCCCAATATAGTCAAACTTGGCATTGGAGGCTTCAGTATGGGCGCTGCTACTGCTCTTTATTCTGCTACTTGTTGTGCTCAAGGGAAGTATGGGAATGGCAACCCCTACCCGCTCAACTTCGCTGCAGTTATTGGTCTAAGTGGCTGGCTCCCATGCTCACGGTATGACTTCTTCAATTGATGCCTTTCATAACTTGACTCCCTAATTCAGTTTTATGTACAACCTATTCCACTATTTGTCTGACCCAAATTAAACTATTATTTTCCAGGAGCTTGAAAAGCATGATAGAAGCTTCACAAGAAGCAGCACCACGAGCTGCATCCTTACCCCTTTTGCTTTGCCATGGAAAAGGTACTTGTATTCTCTGCATACATGTAGCTTGTAGGCCTGCTTTCATGTCTTTAGTAGAAAAAAAGGCCTGATTTCATGCATAGATAGTATGTTTGACTTTTGAGCTCCTCGGTTTCTCTTGGTGTCCTTTGTCTTGGAGTTTAAGAATTTTCATATTGTATGCAGTATTTTCTTTTTTGTCAAGAAACACACTTTATTTGACATGGTGACATTTGCATTATATTTTTGCGAAATAATACCCCATACGCTACAATTGACACTATACAATCTCCATAACTATTACAAAGCAATCCGCAGCATCAAATTCAAAATGAAAGCGTCTACAATGAACATATTAACTTTGAATATTTTCACATTCTAACTTAGATGGAAATTGCATGTCCACGTAAAATATGCTATGTAGGCTCAAGGAAATCACCTTACCATGCATCCTTAATGAGCAATGGATTTCATCCCCTTTTATTTCAGGTGATGATGTAGTCCATAAACATGGAGAAAGATCGGCAGAGGCCCTAAAAGCTACGGGATTCGAGAACGTTGTTTTCAAAAGCTACAGCGGGTATCTAGTTTTCTTTTTAGCTCCATGCAAAATTAATTTATATGCAGCCATTTTTGTAATTTTCGTTTTAAGATTTTTTTTTTGATAAAGCATGGACCAACTATTTATTTATGTTTGATTTGGTCATACAGGCTTGGCCACTACACTGTTCCTGAAGAGATGGACGAGGTTTGCAATTGGATTTCAACAAAAATGGGGCTGGATGGTTCCCAATGATAACTTAATTGTTTGTCCATCCTGGTTAGGATCCTGATTCTGATAAGAGAATGTGATAGTTTGCAGATGTGTATGGTATAGGTGAACTGGTCTTCACAAAACTTTGCTACTGTGGGCTTAAGAAAATCATTGGCAAACCTAAATATTCATGATTCTGATTGTATGAAAATCATTGGCAAACCTAAATATTCATGATTCTGATTGTATGGGGTTGCTTTAATGCGGTGATGGAACTTTTTTACATCTTATTATTTTCTTGTGAGATATTGTAAGGTTTTTTTTTTATTGGTTAATGGAATTTGTTGCAGCAACACTTCTATATATTATAAATTTTGCAAAACTAAAATGAAAATACTACATAAACATGGGTTTCATTAGGTATCCAGCCTGCTCATAGTTGATCGATCTTAAGATAGTTCTAGTTTGGTGAACTTTTTGGTCAGTGAGATATCACTATTGGTGCAGGCACCAAGTGAACCTGCATCAACCAGATGACCATTCTCCAGTTCTTGGACCAACTTCATAAATAGGTCCTGAGTCACATTGGTCAGATTCGATAAGTTTTCTCGGAACACATTGAAACCCGAGCCATATCCATCATCAATATAAAGCTGCAGCTGCAACAGCATATCCTTCTCTGCAAAATGATGAAGACGTTCTAAGCAAGACTCTGCCTCTCCTTGAAGGTACTCAAATAATCGATGATTCTTCGACTCAGCCTCGGGTAGGTAATATCTGTAGGTATATGTCCACTTAAGCACACGCCTGCACTCAATTATCAGTTGCCACGCCTCTATTATGAAGCTAAGCTCTGCGCTTGTCATACCTTGTACATTTTTCAATTTCTCCACATACACAGCTTGCAGTTTCTGTAAATCTTTCTTGGCCTTTTTCCTTAATGACTCATTGGCTTCCCATTTTTCATAGTAACGAGTATATCCATCATTCAAACTTTTAGCCATGTTTCTTCTTTTCTCATCTTCATAGAGCCAACATATATGCTTATCTTGCCATGGTGAAAGACACACCCAGCAAAATATGAATCCACATACGCAGGTCATATGGAATGCATCTTTGTTGTCCTTTGTCTCGATTGGCTGTTTGCACTCCGGACAAAGCGTGCAATTATCCAAGATCCAGTTCAAGCTCTTAGTCATGTTCCTCCTTGACATCCAATTGGCCGCAGTGTCGCAGTCCACTGGACTATGAGCTTCCTCCATACACTTCCAACAGAAACTATGTGTACACATGCAGGTAACATCAAAATTTCCTCTACAACTAACCTTGTATTTGTATTCTACAGCATAATCACAATGTGCCGCAGGACACAATTTGATAGTATTATGATTACCTTCAACGTAGGATCTAACAAGGTAACGCAAATACATAACATTATCTTTAGCAGAAACGATTTTCTTAATCAAATCTTGACCAGCAGGAACACTACAAGAAGGATCAAGACACCTCAAATTCAAACAACCTGCAGGGCCATCTTCAATAGATTTGGTAATGTAATTTTTCCAATATAAACTATGAAAATAATGACCACAACCAGCATCATGCACGTCCTTTTTGCAACCACCAAACCCTTTCTCTTCAATATTACTACTGTTTACTACTACATCAGTATTCTCTAACAAGCAAACTGTTTTGCGTACTTTTTGTTCATCAGCAAACCAAGCTTCATGAACTTTGCTAACACTCCAATTATATTCACGAAGTAGAATTGAAGCTGCTGCTCTTGACACACATAGAACATTAGAAATCTCTGTAATACAATCTTCTTGACGTTGTAGTATATCATATTCACTTAAAACAGTATACTTCTTTTCTTTGTTACCAAAAGATTTCATGATGGTGGTGGTAGTGGTGGTGGTTTCATCACTTAAATCATCATCACAATCATAAACGTTATCATCATCAGCATCATCACTGTAATAGTCATCAGACCCTACATGATCATCTTCAATATCCATCGAAAAACAAACAAAAACACAGATTTATATATTTTGTAGAGAAATAGATCAAGAACTAGATTGAGAAAGACCAAAGGATTTTGATTGTTGACTTATGAAAGGATCAAGAAATAGATCACAACTTCTTTCTAAACCGACTTATAAATTTAGTTTAAAACCCTAATTTCATCAGTCATGGACTCATGGCTTTAGTTAATTAGTTTAGGCTGATAAGAGTCCTAATTTCAATCCAACTCCCTTGTTCAGAAGGTGCAACAAATTTGTATTCACCTGATGACAAAGTTGATCACATTTACATTTCTTTACCATTACTACAAGGTTACCCAGATCTGGAATATTAATGTTAAGCATCACTAATGTTTTAAAACCTCACAAAGTTCTTATTTGAAAGCTTGTATGTTCAGGTCCTTGAAGATAGAAAACATGGTAAAACTTTCCTACATACCTTGAGGCAAGCTTGTCACGGATATGTATCCAATTACCACTTGTAAGCAGTAGTTGGAGCTTTCGACATTTTTCAACTCTGGCTTGGATAACACAATATCTTAAGAGATACCCTCTTAAAATAAGGTTATCTCTAAAATCCAGTTTTAAATGGGGCATATGTCAAAAATCTTAAAAATAAAATTTGGTATCTACTTGTCTATTTGTCTAAAAATAAAATCCCTGTTCTTTAAAGATTTCAAAATTTGGTATCTACTTGTCTATTCTATATTTGTTGCAA
Organism: Aquilegia eximia; assembly: GCA_023053565.1. Taxonomy (NCBI): domain Eukaryota; kingdom Viridiplantae; phylum Streptophyta; class Magnoliopsida; order Ranunculales; family Ranunculaceae; genus Aquilegia; species Aquilegia eximia. The sequence goes on from JALIGU010000001.1 coordinate 26,206,961, forward strand.
TAAAATTAAGGGAGGGGTTCCAGGGACTCAGGAAATGTTTGACTCAATCCTATTTAGGGTACTTGTACATATTGGATTGGCATGATTTTTGGTAGATATGATCTCCTACATAAAAAAATCAGCTCATTTGAATATATTTAGACCCATCAAATGTAGGGGGGGCAGTTTTGACACGGGATCCATAAACACGACCCGTTTTTTGCGTGTTTGGGTTGACACTTATCTGTTTCGTGTCGTTAACGTGTCTGACCCATTAAGTTTATTTGCTAAGTGGGTTGTGTATGTGTCCAACCCTCAAACCCAAAAATAACCCGTTTTGACACGATTGTCTTTGTATTCCATTCCACCACTGTTCTTCTTCAAACAACTAAGACGTTCTTCTTCTTCAGATCTAATAACAACAACAACAAATCTGTTCTTCTTCTTCTTTATTAGATCTAATAACAACAAAGCAAAGGAAGTAGTAGTAGTAGTGATTTCAGGATTAAAATTGGGTTGTGGGGTTCGTCGGAAATCGATCGGGTTTTTGAAACTTGGATGAAGAAGAAGCATCTGTAGCCATTAAAGAGAATGAGAATTTGTGCAAAATTGATGAAATTGAGATTGGAATTTAAGGAATTTTAAAAGGGAAAAAAATTAGGGTTTTTTGTAAATCGTTTTCGAATTGAGTTGATGTAGTTTGTCTCCATACACAATTATCAACACATCTGATAGAGATGGTGATAAAGAGAGATAAACAACAAATAATGAAAAAAATGGCAGAAATTTGCTAAAATTGTTTGACCTTTTGTTCAAATTACGGTTTTTAACATGAAACCCCTCTTTTCGTAGATTTTAATAAATTGAGTAATATGTTGTTTTTCTGTTAAACATGGTTTACTTTAGTATTATTATTAATTTGTTTTTTTTCAAAAGCGTGTTAACCGTGTCGAGTTAATAACCCTCTAAGCAAACAGTGTCAAACAGAGTCGTGTTTGAGTTGATCTGTTTACCAACCGGGTCATATATGGGTTGACCTGTTTTGACTCGAAACTCGACATCGACCCGACACGACCCATCTGCCACCCCTAATCAAATGTAATATTAAATTCAACTGTAAAAATGAACGTTCCACAATACATTAACTTGTAATATGATTTTTCTAAAGTTAGAAAATTCAGATTATGATAAATTTTGGTGAAGATGTCGTACCCTAATGAGAACATTCATCCTACAAAAAATTATGCCAATCCAACATGTATAAATACCCTAAATAGGATTGAGTCAAAATTGAGTCAAACATTTCCTAAACCCCTCTCTAAAATTAAATACTAATGTTGTTTATGGGTTTCCATTTAGAGGTCATAATCTGGATATATCTGATTGAGTGTCAAAATAAGGTAAATCAACGTCTTTCGGCTGGAAAACTTCATGATGTATATCGTAGTACTTATGGATTGATTGTTGTTCTAACTCGTAACTTCTAAACAATTAAACAAACAAATATTGTAAGAAGAAGAAGAAGAAGAAACATTTTTTTTAAGAAAATCAATTCTATCAATGGATTTAATTAATTGATGGTGGTTTTTTTTTTTTTTTTGCAAAATCTTAATCTTAATTAGGGGTGGGCAAAAAAACCGAAAAACCGAAAACCGAACCGAAAAAACCGAGTCAAAACCGGTCAAAATCGAGTTGACTGAAAACCGGTCAAGACCGGACCGAAACCGAACCGAACTATATAGCAATTGGTCCGGTCTCGGTTCTTGTTTTTATAGAACCGAGAGAACCGAACCGAACCGAAATAAATAAAAAAATATTTTTTTTATTAGTAAATTACTAAACTAGACATAGGAATTAGTAATTGGTTGTGGACTTATGGTGGATCCATGGTTGGTTCATTGGTTTTGGACATTTTTCCTATTTAGTACATGATTTGGTGTATGTTTTATTTTGTTTAAAGCCCAAAACTTAAGAATAATCATCTAAATTGTAGTGGACTAAAGGCCCAATAAAAAAGCCCAGGACCGAGTTTCGGACCGAAACCGGACCGATTGTATTTGGTCCGGTTCGGTCCGGTTACATTCAAATTATTTCGGTCCATGGACCGAAACCGAACCGATACTTTCAAGTCGGTTTGGTCTCGGTCCTATTACAATTCCGGACCGGACCGGACCGTGCCCACCCCTAATCTTAATAGATGATGATGTAAAGATGATCGACATTAATTAATATATTGTTAATAAAAGAGAAGTACCTTTTCAGTTGGTTCGATCTTCTTCTACTATCATCTCATCTCCGATCCAATCATCCAATCTCCCCTTTGAGTTTCGGACGATGATCTTAAGTGAGTTATCTACAGTAGTACTGTATATCTTTCTTCCTAATCTTTCAGTGTCGGTCAGTCGGTCGGTCTGAATTCCTTCTGAAACTCTGGTGAATGTCTAATCTTTATCTAATGGCCCGTCTCCAACTTCTCTCTCTCTCCATTCGGTCAGTCCTTCTCCTCTATTAGAATAAATAACCATACAGTCAAAAACATTATCCCTATCTACAAAAGAGGGGCGGAAATCAAAGCATGGTTCGTTCAACCCATGTTCTTTTATGTGTTTGCCCTCCGTATTTCTCTCTTTAAAAACTAGTTAAGAGTCCAAATAGAAACGTTTGTTTGCGCTCTGGTCCATAGTTTTGGTTTGGTTGGCCCAAGAACACGGGTTTTATTTAGGTTTACTAAAAGTCCAATTGTACGGAATATAATTTTGTTTCCAAGACAAAATCGCGTATAGTTGCGTTCTTCTCTCTTTTATAATACCTGAACTATCCTTATATCAACCATATATATAAATCGTGTTTTGAGATTTTGAATTGTGGTTTCGTTTCATTCGCAGAGAGTTTGAAGAAGAGAAAATTCTAGATGAAGATTCCGATGAAGATTCCATGTTTCTGGAGGAAGATTTCATATTTTGATTGAGATTTCTAAATTCAATTTCACAAGAATTACTAAATTTATCGCGAGAGTTCAGATTTGGTTTGTTTTTCATTCGCGAGAGTTCAGATTTCGTTTTAGGGTTTTGATTTCACAATTCAATTTGGCAAGATTCAATTTGGCAAGATTTGGATGTATTAATGCTTTGAATTTTGAATTAAATTATTATAAAAAGTTGGGTGATTTAGGTTTTGGTCATCACTTTTTAGTATAAATTAGGTTTTGGAGCCGGTTTTTTTTCTTTATTAGGGTTTAGAGCTGAACCGACAATTGACCCAAGTAATTGTTTATAATGGCCAAAATACCCCTGATCAAAACTATATTAGGGTTAGTGATCACGTGTAGATCACGTGAGTTTCAGGGGTAAACTTAGGTATTTTGAAAATATTTTCGGTTCAACCGGGTTTTTTTAGTTGTTGGTTCGAAAATGAGCTCTAAACCCTAATAAAGAAAAAAACCGGCTCCAAAACCTAATTTATACTAAAAAGTGGTGACCAAAACCTAAATCACCCTAAAAAGTTTAAGTAAATTTTTTTTTCTGCAACCATTGGTATATGTATCAAGTTCATATCTGAGTTGAGGATATTTTGTTTTTAAAACATTTTTTTTAAGTTAAGCTTAGGGTTTTACAGGGACTCCCCCCGTCCCCCCCCGGGGTGTTTCATTATTTTTGAAATGTCTCAACTCGTACCATATAGCCAATAGCTCTTGAGTTATAACTGATTTCACTGCTGACCCTCCAATGTAGTGTAGCTAAGCAACTCCATTAGCATCTCTCAGGAGCCCTCCATAACCAGCCCTTTCTTTTTCAACTGAGCCATCGCAACTCAACTGAGTTACATCATCTGCTGGTGACTTCCATCTACAATAAACAAGCTGACTTTGAATTAGATCAACTTGTAGCCCAATTCTGTCCAATAGAACCCTTGCACTGATAGTGTCAGACACTTCTTTCAACTGAGTTTGTAAGTAGAACTTAGTACTATCTCTAAGTATCCTCTCTAACACAAATCTTGTTTTATTTATTTTTTGCTTCAGTTCTTTTTCCACCATGTTTCCTAGCATTTCTCAGCCCATAACTGGTACACAGTGGTGCTAACATAGACTAATGATCTCAGCAACAATCTCCTAACTTCTGCATATATTATGAATGTTTTTCCACTCCCAATTAGAACTCCAAGAGTCAATAGACAAATTCAACAGCCTCTTCACCCCAGCCAATACTTGCTTACTGTAGGAATTTTGTGGTTAAAACATATTTGGCCTATATTTTGAGATTTTTTTTGTGGTTATAAAAGATAATGCCTCCTCTAATATCTGAGACTGTACAATATCACTTTGATTTTGAGAATTTTTTGTGTATCAACTCTTCAATTAAGTGTGTATGTATGCAAGGTGATGGATAGTTAGGTACTGTGATTAGTTTAATCAATATTGGTTATTGACTTAGTTTTGATTTCTCTTCCACTTGTTTTGGTTATTGGGTTAATTCTGATTTTAAACCAATGAAGTTCTTCTCTACCTGTTTCTTCTTCCAGATTTCTTCATGGGTATAATGGATTTACAGTTAGAAAAAATAGGAGATGTTTTATTTCTATGTTTTAGTAGAGAATGTAATCTACCTCCTTTGAATAATAAAAGCCATACAGTAATATGTTTTTGCTTGCTTCTTGTCTGATTTTACTTTACTTTGGTAGTGTGAACTACTGCATTTAGATTGGTTGGAAATATTACATGATTGTGATTTGTGAATAATGTGAAAAACTTAGTTAGTGTCTTTGTGTTTTTACTTTTTTCATCTAAGCTCTTGCATGTGGGGATGAGGACGGCATAGCGTATTTTTCATAAGATTAACTTTGAACTATAATGAAGTGTGATGACATAGAATCTTCAACGAACAGTAGTCCCCTCTCTATATATGTAAACAAATTAAAATTTAATGATGTCAAAAACTAGACTATAGACAAACAATAATTATCTATCTTAAAACTCCAACTCTGAAATATCAATATATGTTCTTGATGGTTACTATCTGTGATGTTCTTCAAGTGTTGTGTCTGTGTATATCATTAATTTCAATTCACACTTGCATGGTAGTCTCTGATATGATGCAATCCTTTAGTCCATACTTTTTTGAATTTATTACTTAAAAAATCTATTAATCTCAGTGCGTATTTCATATAAAAACAGAACAAGTGATTTCTTTATTTTTCACCGTCAAAGAGAGCAACAGCTTGGAGATTAAGCAATTCAGGTTAGATTATATCTGAATTTTCTTTTACGTAGTTTTGATTATTGACCTTGTGGGTGCCATCACTATTATGTACATGTGCTCCAGTTCTTTTTAGGTGATTGTTTTGCCTCTTTCAAAAGTTTTAGCTACTTGTTGCATGTAATTATAGCATTTTATACATGAGTATGTTTTGGTGACTATCTATAAATACCTAGTTTAAAAATTGCACATCATGTATAGATATGCAAACTGTTTTAGCAGGTCAATTGCATATAGTGATATGGAAATTATGTAAATTGAAATCATGTAAAGAAACTAAGGACAACTATTTTACTTCAAAGAAAGTATTGATTGTGTTCAAATCTTAACACAAATCCTACACTATCACAAATCTAGTTAAAATAGTCACTTAACATAAGCACCAGCATACACGGTCCGTGAGTTCATCAGCACGATCCGTGAGTTCATCAGCACCAGCATACACGGTATCATGATTTTTATTATAGATTTTATTTGCAATCAACTTTCACCTATCCTAACTTTTATTAGATCTATATGTTTTATTCACCATGTACGTTTTTCTATGTGTAGCCTAAACATAATGTTATCAACGATATAGGAAGAAAATGTGAAGTGTATGGTGCCTGGAATACATTAGTTGCGCATGGTGTAGTTGTGGAAGTTGATCCGAAGATACAAGTCCATAATGTAGAAATGGGAAATGGAAATTATAAAATTCTTGTTGAGAGTGCTGTGGAAAATGGGGCATCATTGTTTAGGCCGAATAGTCAGGTGACTATTATTGATGATGTTGTGAACAGTTACACAATTTGGCCAAAACTTAATCTAAAGTTTATTGATTAATATGTAATTTTGGTGGGAATTTTGGATTATAATTAAAACTTCTACATTACTTGTGAATTATAATTGGTTTATTTTTGGTTTATAAGTTTTTTTTTGTGGATTTTTGGTGTTTTTGATTTTACCATGAATCAAAGATCATAGGATCTCAATCGTTTTTAACTCCGCCAATCCAAGTGTTGCATTGCCGGTCCCAAGCCCGGATTAAGGAGGAGGGAAGATGATAATAGAAACTACTCACCAATTACAAGGAAGCATTTAAGAAATGAGTTTCCAAGATCTGAAACCTTATTCAGGTACAATTTCATTTAAGTTCTCTTGTTTTTATTTTGTGAATCCTATGTCCATATATATGTATTGTGATTTGTGAAATCCAAATTTGTATCATTATGTGTCTTTACTTTTGCAGGCTGCACAACAGGAATATGAAAAGGAAATGTTTAACAAAAGAACCGCTAAAGCTTTAAGGTGGTGTTGCTATTATTCGATCAGGTAACTCTAGCTTAAGTAATATATCTGAATTAAAAACATGCATGGTCTTTTGTTGTTTATTGGAAATAATTTATCTATATGTTCTTATTTAAAATCACCAGGTTGGAACTCAAGCTTAGATAGAGATAAAAGAAATTGAGAGTAGAAGATGCTTTTGTAAACATTCTTTAACCGTACCAAAAGGTTTGTGTGCCCTACATTTCTCATTAAGCTATTAATAAGATTCATATCTTTTTATTATCTATCAGACTATTATCAAACAAATTTATTTTCTGAAAGATTGCAACTTTTTAGTTTTATTTCAACTGGTTTTAAGAGGTAGTGTTTTTAATTTGCAGGCAAAGTGGAGAAGAGGTCGGACTCCAACCCCAGGCAGGTACCTTAGGTTAAAAAGTATACATGGTATGACCCTATCCTTTAAGTTGCCTTGTAATAAAAACGTTATTTCAAATTGAGCTTCAGGGACTTCTCCAAATAGTTAACGTCATTGTTATACACATCTAACACACATCTATTCATCGTACCAGAGAACTTTACATCTTTTTGTTTAATCTTTATACATTTGACAGTTCACTGCATTGTGTTGTCTAATGTACGTGCTTAAATATGTTCCAATGTCGAAGATCTCCAAGGTACTACAATGGTTGTCGTGTTGGCATGATTAGAAAAGTTTTAAGTATCATCAATGACCCTAATGTTGCTGCGTCATATGGTTTGCTCAACTCCTCTATCTATTTATCTATGATATCAAATTATTAGTGAAATTGACTACAATATTTATCTGATTAATGATTAATAATAGATGTTTATCATATGAATAATTAATTATTATTTTCTTCTATTTTGTGTGTAGATGGGTAACTTAGATATGAGGGAAAGAGCTACAAGATAATGCAACAAGTAATGCATAGATTGGGCCAGATTGATATAATTAATGCATCTTATCGATGCTTAATTGCATATGTTTTGATGCAAATTAGTTTCTATGAATGGCAAACATATTGTAATTAATATTGAAGAAATAAATACAAGAATTTATTTTTTTTTAAATTAAAAATTCATTAGCGACGGCCCATGACCGTCGCTGGTAGGACATAGCTTGACACCAGCTTAACAGGTAGCGACGAATCATAAAAAATTTGGCGACGGCCACGAGCTCTCGCTATTCGGGAAGATAATTACGGCGGCCCCTAGCCATCGCCATGTAGCGTTGTCCTTTGGCCGTCGCTGTAGCCGTCACAATTGAGAGTAATAACGATGGCTCAAAGTGACGGCTTTTCGCATCGGTACCAATTTTGCGTCGACACCTATTGCGACAGGTTATCGACGGTCAGTGGCCATCGTAATTGCCTATTGGCGACGGCTCTAAGCCGTCGCAATTGTTATGTTTTTTTGTAGTGTCTTGATAAGTTTCGCTCCTACCTTTTAGGCACCTGTACTGTCATCTTTACGGATCATGCCGCTATTAGATTCCTTCTATCCAATAAGGAGACCAAGCAGCGCCTTATTCGTTGGATATTATTGCTTCAAGAGTTTGACCTTGAGATTAGAGATAAAAAGGGGACCGAAAATGTAGTGGCCGACCATTTGTCTAGATTAGACCGTCCTGAGGATTCTAGTGTGATTTCTGAGAACTTTCCTGATGAGCTTCTTTTTGCAATATCGAATGCTCCATGGTTCGCAGATATAGTTAATTACTTGGCTAGCAACAAGTTCCCAACTGATTGGAACAAGCAGGATAGATCCATATTCCTTGCTAATGCCAAGTATTATTTCTGGGATGACCCTTACCTTTTTAAGTACTGTCCTGACCAGATCATTCGTCGTTGTATTCCCGATTGGGAGCAACAAGAGGTCCTTAAGTTCTGCCATGAGCATGCTTGTGGTGGACATTTCAGTGCCAAAAAGATAGCTGCTAAAGTATTGCAGTGTGGTTTTTATTGGCCAACTATCTTTAAGGACTCTCACATGCATTGTACTGTCTGTACTCGTTGTCAACAATTAGGGAAAATCACTAGGCGGCACATGATGCCCTTACAACCAATACTTCATGTCGAAGTGTTTGATGTATGGGGCATTGATTTCATGGGTCCTTTCCCTGGTTGTCATGGTTTTTTGTACATTCTGGTCGCGGTAGACTTATGTTTCTAAATGGATCGAGGCCATTACCACAAGGCACAACGACCAAGAAACTGTAGTAAATTTTATAAAAGAGTATTTATTTGCCCGATTTGGCGCTCCCCGTGCGATCATTAGTGATGGGGTGAGCCATTTCTGCAATAGAGCTTTTCGAAAACTTGTCCAAAAGTATGGAGTTACTCACAAAGTGCCCTTGCGTACCATCCACAAACTAATGGCCAAGCTGAGGTGTCGAATAGAGAGATTAAAAACATTTTGCAAAAAACAATTGATCCTGATATGGTTGATTGGTCTCGTAGAGTTAGTGATGCATTATGGGCCTATCGTACTGCTTTCAAAACTCCCATATGCATGTCTCCTTTTCGTCTTGTTTTTGGAAAACCCTGTCACCTACCTGTAGAGCTTGAGCATAGAGCCTTCTGGGCAATGAAAAAGCTCAATTTTAATCTCGATCAGGCAGGTAAGAGGAGAAAACTCCAACTTTCTAAGCTTGAGGAACTTCGGAATGGAGCTTATGATCTTTCCAAGTCATACAAAGCTAATATGAAAAAAACTACATGATCGTCAGATCTTGCGTAGAGATTTTCAAATTGCGGACAAAGTTTTACTATATAACTCTTGGTTGCATTTATTTTCTGGTAAACTACAGTCTCGTTGGTCGGGTCCCTTTATTGTGTCTGCAGTGACACCCTTTGGTGCTATCACTTTTCTAAATCCTGCAGACAACACTGAATTTCAAGTCAATGGTCAACGTCTTAAGCATTTCCTTGAATTAAGGCCCCCTGAAGTAGAGGAAACTCTCTTAGAAGACCCTACCTATTTAGACTGACCTTTGACCTGCTGGTATCCTGACCCTCCCTTACTCTACTCTTTTGTCTCTTTTTGGGAGGCGTGGTTGAAAGTGCCGGGCCCATAGTCCACAAACTCTTACTGGCTGAGTCTAATTGATCCAGTACACGCTTTTCTCTTAAAGCGTCATCACCAAACAGACCTGTTTCTCGCTCTGTTTAGGGGTGGGGAAGTCATTTTCTATCTTTTCTAAGTCTAGAGTATCTGACTTTAAAAGACTCGTGTTGTATATTAGACATCAGGATTTCACGCATTCCATTCTAGCGTTTTGTCTCTCCTGTATCTTTGTTTAGAGTAGCGTTTATCTAGGGAGTGAATCCTGGTTGTCCACCTGTTTGGCTGAAGACATTAAACTTAGCGTTCCTGGGAGGCAGCCCTGTGTATCTCCTAAACCCAATCGTGCGTTAGTGCTTTTTATTAGTTTCCAGGTTTAGTGGTTATTGGCTAATAATTATTTCATTAGGATCCTAGAATAGATCTGTTTGGGGGTTGGCATGGCCCACCACTCTTTGATTGCGGTTGCTTGGTTAAATAATTATTACAATTACAAATTTGAAATTGTTTTAATTTTTGGAATTTTTAATAATTATTGCATGATTTTTGGGATTTTATTTGACACTCTTAATGGTACTTATATTCGTAAGAATATAATTATACATTATCGTGGAATTTTCAAAGTTAAATTTGAATTATTTCATGCCCTTTCACTTTCCAGGGGTAAAACCGTCATTTCTACTAATTTTAGTAGTGAGGGAAGCGTCTAGGGGAAGTCACTTCTCTATATATACCCCCGGGTGTCATTAGAAAAGTCACAAGTCATTTTCAAACCAAAGTCAAACCAAGTCAACATGGGTCAAAACAAAAGTCTTCTTCTTCTCCAGAACTCGACTCGAGTTCCTTATAGAGCAATCTGAACTCGACTCGAGTTTCGTTACAGATCTGATTTCTCTCTCCTCATATCTCTCTCGTTTCAAGGCCAAATTCAATAATTTTTGCGGGGTTTTGTTCCTTTCTTCATCCCTTCATTTCTATACCAAAATCCCCTCCTATCATGCCTCCTAGAAGAAGAGAGAGTGATTATCCGGGAGCGTGATTATTCGCGTCTTTTCGATGATTACGACGTGTACATCAACTGGGATCCAATGGTTCGTCGTTTTTACGAGTCAATGGAGTTGGCCGATGACGGCGTGTACATCAACTGGGATCCAAACCATCATTTCTTGCTGACGCCTGAGACTGTCTCCATAGTCACGGCGCTCGAGCTTGATGAGGCTCCCCTGCAGCAGGAGGCTCCACTGGTGACACCAGACGTCATCGAGGCCGTCTTTGTTGATGACTTGGTGCTGCACCGGTATAGCAGCCATATCTCCATCGGTTGGCTCCGAGTCAACCAGGGTTTAGTGGCACACTGGCTGACCACCAATGTCCTTGAGATGACAAGGACGAGCGAGCTGTTCTCGGAGGGTATCCATATCCTCTGCCTGCTTCAGGAGGACGTCTACGACTACTACATGGTCCGCCGTCTCTTTGTTACCATCACCGGTGCCCGAGCCACTTCTGCTCCACTTCCTAGCCTGGTGATGGCTATTATGCGCTACTGGGAGGCGCCTCTTCTTCCTGCCCTTTCTCTAGAATCGGTCGTCCGGCTCAAGGTCTCCAACCCTGGGTTGTCTGCTTGTAGACAGTTGTTGTGGGACTCTCGGGCAGAGGTGCCCGTCCAGTACAGGCCCGGCGAACAGCGGGCGTTCTTTTCACTCCATACCAATGAGGAGCGGTTCAAGCTTCTCTGGAGGGGTATGGGTGAGATTCTGACTGCAGTCGAGGACTTGCAGCGTCGCTTCGACGAAGGCCAGGGGCAATCTCGTCGACGACGGGGTTGAGTTTTATTTTCTGTTATTAGCCATTGTATTTTGTTTGTAATATGTTTTGTTTATTGCCCTCTTGTATTAAATTTTCAATCATTGTACTTTATTTCCAAATATTAATGAAAATGGTTGAAATTTTAATTATTTTGCAAACTTGTCCTTTTCTGAAATTTTTAGCCATTTTTGGGCTTCATTACAAAATTTTTGGACTTTTGGAGTAAATTTTGAAATTTTTTAGTCCTAGGGACCTTAGTCCAAATATTTTTAAATAGAAAGGAGGTTAGGGTTTGATTTTTTGGAAACCCTATGGTATTAGGCAACTTTTGGAGTCCTACTAAGGCTCAAACTCTTAAAATCCAGCCTATATATACCACACCAAGTTTAGAGGACCGTCACTTACAAAATCAGAATTTTTAAAACTTTTTTCTTTTCTGATCTGGGCCCGAACTCGAGTCGAGTTCGTTATAGGCCATTTCAATCTCGAGTCGAGATTGAACCTGGCAGCAGTTTTCTGAGCTCGTTTTAAGTGATTTTTTCTCAGTTTTCTTGCTGGTCTTTGGTGTTTTCTTCCTTCTTTTGCAATGGCTAATATTTAGAATGAGTTATAGATGCCCGATGGCATGGATAGCATCCCCGAGATGGATTTTTCAGGAATTATGGATAGTCCTTATGGAACTTCCTTTAGGGATGAGATTTTTGACAAAGGTTGGGAAGGTTTTCTTTATGATTCTACTGCTGTGTATTCCCCTTCTATGGTAAGAGACTTTTACCGTACGTTGCCCTTTGGTGATGCTATTCCCTTTGATGGTTTCAAATTTACTATGCATGGGTTCCCCATATTTATCAATTCTTTTTCTATCACTCCGGCATTGGGTATTCCACTCCAATTGCGACCTGTTTATTCACATCCTGATTACTTTCTCTCCAATCATGTTGACATGTTGGATAATTACCTAGATGACTTTAGCCCTTGCACGTTTTCCTTCCATCCTGAGAATTATGCTAATGTGGCACCTACCACTTGCCTACCTGCTAATGTAGCTACTGTTGCTTTATGGGTCATGAGGAATTTATTAGGTTCACATAGGTTGGATTATGTCAATGATACCACAATGCATGCTGTTTACAGCATTGTTAATAATTTTAGAGCTCTTGACATAACATCTTGGTTAATGGATGGCATAAGGAATGTTTTCCAAATTGGTCAGCTAATTTACCCTACTGCTATCTGTAAGATAATTCTTCGTACCTATCATAATTGTTGAAACAGGTACAATGATTGGACTCACCTTATCCTATGGATCCTACATATCGTTTTATCAGGAGAAGTCACCTATTCACCTGGGTACCTAACACAGTATATGTACATTATCCAAAGTTGCATAGAAATGATGATTTTATGGATAATGGTGAGGGATCTTGGAATGTGGTCAAAGAGGCATTAACTCTATGGCGTGATGACTTGGATGGTTTGCCAAGAGAAATTGCTTGAAAACAAGAGTGTAATATAAGATTTCCTTTTCTGTTGAGTCAGTTCTTTATTTCAGTATATTTTATTTCAGTTGTGTCATAGTATGGAATTCCTTGTAATCTCTATATGGAGATAATTTTGTTTGACAAGAATCTATAAAGCGGTTTGAATTTTTAGCACACTCATGGTAATATCTTTCTCTCTATCTTTCCTATACTTAGTATGAGCCCTGGGGATAAGGCAATCTCTTTGTTTGGGGGTGGGGAAGTATTTCAATCCTTTTTGCAAAAGATTTTCAAACTTCTTTATCCATACTTGTGTAAAAATTCAAAAAGAATTTGAGAAAAATTAAAAAAAAATCTTTCTTACAAAGACTTTTTCAAAAATAGGATAAATACACCATCAATGATGAACATAATGGTTGAATCTTTCCTTTTCAAGTTTAAGGACATTTATTGCTTCACCAAGTAGTTAAGTCTTATACTACAATTGTATGAGCATAAGCATGACATTCATCTGCATTTATTATAGATTACATGTGCAAATACAACTACAGCTTGAAAAACTTGAGGAATAAGTGTAAAGACTTAACCCAACGAGCTTTTGAGCCCCGTCATTTTCTTGGAGAGTTTATACGTACATCTGGAGTCAAAAGACTCAACCTCTCAGTTTTATCTGTTTTTAGTCTCATATTCATTTTTATAGTCAGCTTTGAGATGACATCAAGTGGGTGTAATATAAACTTGGGTCTTGTAGCTTATTCAAGATGTGATCACCATATCAGTACTTAGAGATGATACAAAGACCTTTAGATCAACCTTGTTTACCTTAGTATATCATGATGATATTTTATCCCTTAGGTTAACCATTCTGAGCCTTTTCTTGTTACTTACCCTTTTTCTTGAGCCCATTATCATTACCCAACTCCATTGTAGGAGTAAAATATCCTTAGAATGTTTTAGGTCATTTTACCCATTGTTTTTGGAACATGAGGATGATTGTTTATGTGGTTACAAGAAGAAAGGAGAAATACAAAGAAATCTCCAAACTAGTGAGATGAACCAAATATTGAAAATCAAAAAGATTGAAGAAATTCCAGAAAAAACCAGAATCTTCCAAACCATTCCAAATCCAAAAAGAAAGGAAGATTCCCAAAAAGGATAGAGCTTCATTGAAATTTTCCCAAAAGAAGATGAGAAATACTTCTTCCAAAAGAAAAATTCCAAAAATTTCCCCATGTGCTATTATCACAAATCACAAGTATTGAAGGCCCGAATGTTCCAAAAATGTTCACAAAAGCCTGTGCCATTTCTAGCCCCGTCCTAAGCCAAGTTACAACCCATTACTGTCTTTTGTAGATCTAAGCTGATATGGTAGGATGTGGCGAGTAAGTGAGAAGGTGCTGAGGTGAAAAGCCCAACATCTCAAGCAAGGCTAATTTTTCCATTCTTTGAGACTAAGTTCATTCCATTACACCAGTCCGTTCTTATTGATATATGTGAGATGATTGTCCATCTTCTTTCCTCACATAGAGGTAAAATGATAAACACCATCTCTGAGTGATTTTATTTCTGAGTGTATGACTGTGAGGCAGAAGTCAAAGCGACCTTTCCAAAGGTGACTTAAGACCCGTGGTAGTATGGGTACATGCTTGTATTCGATGCATTTGAGACCGTTATACTTGGTTTATATTTCATATCTTATTCATGCATTGGTAGTATGTTATCTCATATGAACAGTTTTGCAATACTTATCCTTATCATTGATATGATCATTTCTGAGGTACATGGTAGAAAGTTCTATTATTGGATTAGTCGTTGTAGTAAGTTTGTGGGTATCTTCTCTGGAAAACCCTCAGGAGACTATAACTCCTCCACCTGGAAATCCTTGTGGTTAAAAGCCTTGATGCATATGGTTAATGCAATCACCTTAGTTATACTTCTCTTTTGAGTTCTTTATTCTTTCTTCTCATCTTTGCTTGAGGACAAACAAAGTGTTGTTTGGTGGTATTTGATCGGACTTCAAAAGTGTATATTTATCCCCCGAATAACACCTTGTATGTCTAGCACTTAGCTTATATTATTGTATTATATCTATTGATTAGTGCTTTCTTGTCTTTTGTGTAGGTTTCATGAGCCGAAATGCGAATATTATGTAAAAGCCCGCGAAAAGTCGAGAAAAACAAACAAAAATGTGTTATTGGCACAAGGGAAGAAGAATGGATATTTGCACGCGTGAAATCTGTTAAGGGCACCCACAGTCAACTCTGGTCAACTATGTTGACTTGACTTTTTGGTCAACTTTGACTTTTGTTGACTTTCGGTCAACTGTTGGACTTTGCTGACTTTAGTCAACTCTGTTGACTTTCGTTGACCTGAATTTCTATTTTGGGTCTTAATCTTAAAAAGGCTCCACAAGAAGATCCAGAAGTCCGATTTGGGCCCATGAGCTATCAAACCGAAGGTCTTGGCCCAAGCTACAATTCAAGCCCAAGAGAATTAGGTTTTGCTGATTTTCTAATCCCTCTAGGAGACCAACAGCAGCAGCCACGAATTTCACCAAGTTTGGAAGTCTTTGCATGCAAGTATTCTACTTTGTATTATCTATATAAGAGAAGTTGTAACTAGGGTTTATTATCTTTTAGCCTCCAGTTTAAGATCAACTTTCATTGAAGAAGAGTTGATCTTCTTCTTCATTGTATTCAACTAGTTGTGGAATCCGTGCTACGCACCGGGGAAATTTGAGAACTTTTAATTATTTTCGTTATGTAGAAAATAGAGTTGGTTCTTGGAAATAAAAGTATTTTGACGATTTGCTACTTTTAGTGCAATAGTTTTGATGTTGATCAGAAGAGGCATTGAATTTTCTTCCTTCAATCAGCTACAATTCGAAGGGAAGGGCAGGAATGGCAACTTCAAACTGCTCTTTTTATTCTCACTGATGATCTTGCAGAGTTGCAGATGTTGGCATGTACTACCATGTAGAGCTTTTGCCAATTTTATAATTCTTTCTATTTTATTGTTGAATTGGTTGGAAAGTTAGAAGTGTCTAACATCGTATTTCCTATATTTATCAACTACCTTTGCTCTGCGCGTAGACCGAGTTTCATCAACAACCTGGTTCTGTGTAACAAAAGCAACAAAATACAATCAACATAAATTACTATAACTTAGACACCTTTGAATTCAACTGTGAAATTATGGCATTTCTAAACTTTATTTGATAAATGACTGACATCCTCTACTATCATACATATGCTGAGCGCTTTTTAGTTGCTTGGTATCATTTCAGCCAAGCTTTGGCATCAACATTTATTGTATCAAACACCTGAAACAACCATAACGCCTTATCTCAATAAGGTTTGTGGTAGGTAACCTCTTTTTGCCTTCTTCTGAATTAACATGTTATAACAGAATTTCATACATGATAAACATTAAGACTAAAAGAAGTATACTTTTTTTTGGGGGAAGAAGTATACGTATTAGATACATGTTGGTTTCTATTCCTTTTTTTTTTCCAGTGAAACGCAGACGAAAGATGGTATACATACATCTAAATTCCTCCAAGAAATCAGAAGTTCAAACTCCTCTCATGAATAAAAGCAACAACTATAATCTATTAAGCAAGGAACCCAAGTCTTTCTCCATTCTTCTTTGATAACCGAATTAGTCCTTGCCTTTTCTTTGCGTCTGCTCCAATTGATTTATAAAATTCAGTAATTACCTAAAAGAAAATCAAATTCGATTATCAGATCTTTCATATTTTTTTCGTGCTCTTATAAGCTGAAGATTAATTATTTATTAATAATCACCACAATATAAGATATATGTAATGTTATGGAATATAGCAAAGGAAGTGAACTGTACCTGTGAGTGAAGAGCAATGGCCTTGCCTCTAAGCTGATTAGACCGGTTTTTTCCAACAATATCGCAAGTAATAACAACAATGGGTGCAAAGAGACATTTTCCTTCATTAACATTTTTCCTCATAGGTGTCAACCTAGTAGATTTTTCTATTGTAATTTATGTTGGAATTGAATTAACCAACATTGGTTTGATCATCACCATTACACCCATAACTATAGCGAAGTTCCAAACCTTCGTAGATAGCCCAGAACATTAATTATCTTTATAATGCACAGTGGTGGAGGCATATATAACAATAGAAGGGTAGTATAGTTGCACATTCAGCCCCAGTTTCTTCACAAATCTCATATATTAACGGTAGTGTTGATAAGTTTTCATTTGTAAGATCTAACTGATCTCTTTAGTAAGAAGTGTTGATAGTGTTCCTCAACAATTAATCAAAAAATGATGATGCATAGAAACTAAGCAGAGTATATTTTTTTCTTAATTGTTGATTAAGGTAAAATATGGATAACTAAAATAAATGCATACCGCACCTATTGGTTCTTGAGGGGCATTTCTTATTTGTAGTTATTGCTACCTTCATTTCTTTCTCATGTGTGTACGAAACCATAAGTCATGTATTCATACAGAAGATGACGGGTGGACGGTGGTTAGATGCAGAGTATTCTTGAATGTTGCATATCTGCAGAATCGAATATAGACTTTATAGAAGGTTTTGAAGAAATATAGATCATGAAGAAGTAAAAGATTTAATCTCCAAGTAACGTTTACAGTGAAAATTCAGCAAGCAACAATGCGTAATTTTTTCTTGTCCATGTGATTGACAATCTAGTGAAGCCTTTACCATTTGCAAACCCCATTCATATAAATCTGTAAATTTTTCTCGAGTACATTTGAAGAAATTTTTCTTGAGTACATTTGAAGACTTGCGGAGATACATTTGCAGAGACGGTCATGGTAGATAATCGGTGTGAGGCCTTTCATAGGGTTTAAGTTGAAGAAGGGTCTGGAATTGTCCAAACCCTTTATGACAAAAATGTTATTTGGAAAGTGGTCAAGTGGAGGTCTTAATAAATCTAAGAATCAATTTGAAGATCCATTGATTATTTAAGTCGGGTGCAAAGTAATAAACTACAAAAGGAATTAGTAATGCCAAACTAAAAGAAAAGAGTTTACACGGTTTGCCTCATTTTTTATTTCAGTTGTCTTCGTAGAACTATAAACCAACACAAAAAAGAAAAGAGCATGAAAAAGTGATGTGAATCACAAAATGTATCAGGAGGATTCATGCCAACCCTTTGTAGAGTAGGTTGGTGGGCTGTTATACATTAGGTATCTATATGATATGATTTAAGTGTAATTTAGTTCTTACTTTTCATCCGGGTCATGTACTTACATATAAATCAAAAAATTGTAAAACATAAAATTATTCATCAATAGGGTGAGGTATACAACAAATTAAAGCAAACTACTTATATGTTTTTTTTTTTAAGTGCACTATGGATATATGAGGCAGAGTATAACATAATAAACACCCAACATAAACAAAGCAATACCTGTTTCGAGGAGTTCCGTTTGGGATTCATAAGTACTATGAGTATCTATTGAGTCCATTAATCTTGATTTTGTTTTTGAAAGTTCTTGATTAGGTCTTTCTCTTTTGTAAAAGTGGAATCAGAGAAGAGAGAATCCAATTTCTTGGTTAAGCCGTAGAATAAAATTCAACTGTTGAAGACTTCTTTTTTAGCTCAAGGTTCAATTACGGGCGAAGGAGGCTTGAAGCAAAACTCGGTTTCATGCGTCAGATTGTCCATCCCTATCAGACTTCTATGTATTCATATACTTGGAACTAAGCTCCCTTTTGTAATTTTTATTGTTTACTCAATCAAATTACCTTTTAGGAAAAATGTATCTATTTTAAGATATCTGTAGGTGTTGTCTTCCTCTACTTTCAATTCTTAATGTATCTTCATTGGAACTGGAACTAAGTCAAGGCATTGAGAGAGAGCTATGGATATATAGTTAAAATCGGAACCTATTTATTGGAGTTTATCCAAAACCATGGAAAAGTGTTACAAATCACAGCTATTTATATTGGTATGTACACTGTACAATGGTCTTGAACTGAAATAATTTCAAGTGCCGCAATTCATATTTCTAAATCCATTTGGGCTTTTGTAGTCCAATATCAGAAACTTCCCTTTGATTTGCTTTGTTGTATAGATGGTCTAATTTAGACCGTGTGTATCTCGATCACATGTATCTTCTCAAAGTTGAGATTAATTCTTTTGCTCAGGACATATGTTGTATCTTCGGATTAAGATATAGAAAGCTTATAATTGTTTTGAGGTTTTTATTTGCAGGCTGTACGTATAGAGTTTGTTGTAACCATGAGGCATGAGATGGCAATGCAAGTAACATTTTTTTATTTTTATTTTTATTTTTTTTGCGGTGTTAATGATAAGCAACCAATGAAAGCAACAAAGAGTGTAAATAATAAAACTTAGATTATTGATAACTTATAGGAAACACTCGTTACAAATCAAAGCTTACCAAAACTTGAAGGAGATATATTGTGGCAGAATCATCCTAGTCTTCTTAATTAGCATAAGCCAAACTCTCACAAACATCAACATAGACTGTAACTTCACCAAATCTGTACAGGAAGTACTGGTAGGCGATCTAATTGACAGTGATGCACTTCTCACCAACATAATGACTGTGGAACAACTCCTCAACAACTGGGCAGTTCACAATAGAGTCAACTTGGGCACTAATCTATGGGAACTCCTTCCTTATGCCCTGCTATGGATCACATGGAAGACTCACAATGAAAGAGTTTTCAGAGAATGCAGTAAACAAAGATAAGGTAGTCAAGAGAGGTAAAGATACCATATGGAATTGGGTTGGTGAGCACCTTGTTGAACCGAGAATTCCACTTCAGGGACCTCCTTAATGGTTAGAGCATTATTCTCACGCCTTGATAACATAAACAGTTCATTAACCATAAATTGATAACAAATGTTCAGGAAAAACTTTTGATCATATGTGGCTTATATATTACTCATTTAATATCGACTACAATCATGAAAATATAGCAAAAGCAAACAACAAAAGTGGTGGCAATGTACCTTCATCGTAGAAACCCAGCCCTGAGTTTGAGATGTCATGAAGTGTTTTCCGATTACCTAAGTTCCCTCCAACTTCTTTTGAGAAAGTGCAGGGAGATTACTGTTGTTTTTTTTTTTTTTTCAAAGAAGGCCCTAAAAGAATATTAACAAATTTAAAAAGGACTACATCAGCAAAACAAAAATTCTCTGCATGAATTTTACACAGTTAAGGTAGTAAAATCTAAACAAAACAATGATGAGTTTAATAACAAAGTACCCTCATCATGAAGAAACAATTTAAATATTAAACACCCCAAAAATAAAATCATGGGTTCCATACCCTAGCAAACATACTAAAATATGATCATTAGTGTGTCTTAATTGAATGGAAAATAAGTCCATTGAAATAGCCAATTGCTTGATTTAATAGTGTATTTTGCAGTGTTGCTAAAAACAAAAATTAATCGAAATAATACACTACAATCTGAACCATCAAATTGCTTGAATTAGAGCACATCTAAACTATATTACACGGATTAACAACTTTTGCTTACAATGGGAACAAATATTGGTACCTTGAACTTGTTGTTAAATTGATCATCTGTTATGTGTTGGGATTTGAAATCAGGTTGAATAGGTAGTTGCTTTCGTTTCTATGGCTGCTTCTCATGGGCAATTATGTTGGTAGCAAAGGTTATGTTATACTGAACTTAGCTGCCGAGTGAATAATCTTACCAATGTGATTGCTGTTATACATCAGCTCCCTAGATTGAATGATAGCATACCATGCTTTCCCACCAGTATATTTCATAAATTTCTCCTTCTGTCTTTTCTTTGCTCTTTGAATCATGTATATGAGTTAGTTGAACTCTCATTCAGCTTTTGGTTTGAGCTTGGCATCATAGGTCGCAGGCTTGCACTATTAGTTTGATTTTCAGGAAAGAGAGGCTAAAAAGAGACTCTTTTCCTGTTTTCCAGTATTCCTTCAAAGTCCAACCTTCGGTAACTTCTTTGGTCCAAAGATAATTACTAAGATCCCTGGATGTATGGGCATTCTCAAATTTTAGTGAAGTGAAAGTTAAACCTACCTATGTCTTCATGAAAAAATAGGCGTGCGCATAAAAGGAGCATAGTGAAAATCTTTAGAAGACTAAATTTCCTAATAAACTCAGGTATTTCTGTGGGATCTTTGGAAGACTAAATTTCCAAATAAACTCAGGTATTTCTTTGGGATCTTTGGAAGACTAAATTTCCAAATAAACTCAGGTATTTCTTTGGGATCTTTGGAAGACTAAATTTCCAAATAAACTCGGGTATTTCTGTGGGATGTCAGTTAAAAAAAACTATTCAAATTTCAGGTCCTAAAAGTTTTTTGTACTTTATTAGTTCTTTAAATGTAACTTTGCAACTTACCTATTAGGAAAGACTTCAGTATGAGGTAGGCTGGACTTTACTTTCCCATACTCTATAGCTTGTATCCGCATAAATCAAAATATCTATAATAGCAATAAACTCAGCTTAAAGTCAACATTGAATGTATGAATTTTCTAATTAAGGCAAAATCAGACACTCAGTGCACATACACCTCGCTGGGTATATACCACCACCATGATATAGTCAATCAACTTTGGCGGAAGCAGCTAGGTATTGGTCGTATTTTTGACTACATGTCAGACTGAAACAAAAGGCTAGATGTTTCATATTTAGCATGTTCTAATTACCATGTTCAAAGAGCACAAAATAAGTAAAGCTTATCAAGTTGATCAACTTTTTTCAATTATTCCTTGAAAAAATAAATAAAGCTCTTACCTCAAGTGTCAGCACATTTGATTAAAGGTAAATATAGAGAGGTTTCTTAAATATTGTGACCCTGTTTGATGTAAATGAATTACCTGGTTAACTTCAGATACTGATATACCAATAGCAACTTTAACATCAACATCCTCCACGCGCTTGCGATTTTCTGATCACTCTACAATCAGTTTATCTATCACATCTTCCAATTCTTTATCAAAATTCAAAAGTATGACTTCCTTTTGCTTTAGCATCCTTGAACTGAGAAGGGCTTCAGATAACTTTTAAATAAAAATATTGCAAGATATTATAACATATTATTCAAATGTAAAAGCATGAAAATATTCAGAAAACTCTATGAGGCTTTGGAAGAACACATATTTAATTAAAAACTACTGGCGATATCAGAGTGTTAGGAAAAAGAATAGCGTAGGGGAGAACGTATATAAGCACTCACAATTAATAGATACAGCATGTAGATTTGCATCTACAATTTTATATTTTTAAAGTCTAATTACTATTTTCATAATCGACCTTGACTCCTTATATGACAGTGAAAACAGGAAGAGGAAATATTCAATAGATGTATAAGTGGATCTTCATAGACAGAAAACACTACTTGCCCAAGTGTATATAAATCACAAAATACTCAAAGAATAGAAACATAGATTTAGATAAAAATATAAGCAGATAAATTTAAAAAGACTCGTATATTAGAACAAACCTTGGTGAGTGATGTATTGCATGTTTGAGGCTCTTCAAAGAGGATGTCTCCATAAGAGGGTTGATCCAATACGTTCATATAACATTGATATGAATGAACTATATCCTATAAGAGAAACATACATAAATATAAACGAAGCACAATATATATTGAATCAATAGAAGGGACTGAAAACATTACGATACATGTGATGGATCGGTGAAAAAAAAAAATTAGAGAATCATATCATAGTTGGAATTTTGTGCATCAATAATCATGATCAAACCTGTGTTAGCAAAATCTTGAAATTAATTTGAAAAGCATCAATCCAAACGATCAAACCTGTGTTGGCAAAATCTTTGAATTAGTCTGAAAAGCATCCATCCAAGCACGTTCTTGGAAGGGGAGAACCGGAGAAGAGTAGAGTCTTCAAAGTTAAGGTTTAGCCGATGATTAAACAGGGAATCCTTTACTTAATTATTGCTGATGTGAAATAGTGTTTAGAGAAGTATTGGGCCTACATTGGGCTTTCACGAAAGTTGAGCTTTGCTCTTAAATCGCCATGTGGCACTTGTTAGGTGTATTAACCTATTTCTAGATTAATGCACTGCTGGGTCAGGTCGCTAGGGAGACTTGACCAAATGGGGATGTTTGAGATCGGGGTGGCTGCACCTCGTTGAGATCGAGATTGCCTACGTACTCTAGCTCGGGGGAATTGAACTTAGAGATCAAGCCATCGTAGTTCTGTTTATATAGAAGATAGAAGGGCGTGGATCGTGGATCTTGCAGATTCTCCGCCATCATAATGAGGATTAAATGTGTAACGCGCGAGGATCATCCCTGTGAATTAATTATGTAACTGATGAGAATATTCTGTGCATTGAATAGGAGCACGTGTGAATAGCAGGTCGCTAGTCGTTGTGTAGTCTGGTCGCTTTAGTCGAGCTGCGAGCGGGTAGAGACCGTGGCGACCTGACGGATGGATGACTGTGCCACGTGGCTGCTTTTGATTGGTCAGAGTATGTAGTACCCCTACATAAGCCCCCTCTTTTTAGGTCGACTGTGGAAGTCGGGCTGAAAAGACTAATTACTCTTATCGATGCTGATTTGTAGTTTGCTTTTTTGAAGTTGCTGACGTGGCAGTCATGCAGCGCTGTCTATGGTAATCATGGCGCTCTTACGGGGAAGTGGAGGAGTTTCCTCGAGCAGTTAGCTGTGTGGTTATGGCAACTGACGCACGTATTGCCTGATTTGCTATCTGTCTTGCACGTGGATTGATCCAACGGTGGATGCGAACCGTTTTGTGAGTGGAGAATAACTGTATTGCATATGGATCCTTTGGTCGATCTCAGCCGTTCGTTTGTTTTGAATCGATGGCTGGAAATGCTTGAGCTACAGTATATAAACTGTAGTTACGTTGATAAGGGTTTACCTATCTTGCCTTTATTTGAATTGCTGCCGCTTTTGCCTTGCGATCTGAAGAACTTTGAGAGCTCGTGAGGTTTGTTTTCTTCTCTTTTCTTTGATTGTTTATTTTCTTTCGTTTTCATCTTCTGTTGTCTTCTGTATTGTTTGAGAGTAATGTCTGAGGGTAGTGACTCGCAAAATGATCACTTGAGTGATAGTGGAGTTGAGGAGTATGAGTCTGAGAGTACTCATTCTGACCCTCCGTCTCCCGTTTCCGATGAGAAGGTAGATAGCCCCCAGAGTAGTGGTTCTCATGGTCCAGACTCTTCTGATGATGAGATGGTTGAGGATGACAATGGTACAATGTGTAGAGTTGTAAATATGAATTACGTACATAGGCATTTTGCTGTTAGGAGGCATTATGAGCTTAGGTCGATTAGGCATTTAGAGATAAGGTTTCTTGGAGACCGCTTACTTTCTCCTGACTATCGACCTAATAATCCTTCATCTACTGTATTGACTTTGAACCAATTCCGTGCTGGGCTGAGGTTGCCGTTGTCTGAATTGGTGGTCGACCTGTTGAATGCCATTGGTCGAGCCCCCTGCCAGATGAATGGGAATTTTTGGCGGAATATGAGGGTAATTGAGGACCTCAACAAATTGCATAGGTGGAACATTACGCCGAAAGATGTACTGAACCACTTTTGCTTCAAACGCTCCTCGAAGGTTGAACTCTCTGGCTATAACATGCAGGTTAGGCCAGATCGTTTGCCTTTGATTTATCCAGTGAGTAGCGAGCCATGGTGGAAAGATCCCATGCTGTTCACTGGGCCGATTGTTGAAGGGGATATCCAGTTGCGTCATACGATTAGGAATGACGCTCGTAAGTTAGTTGTCTGTAGTACTAGGATTGTTGGTTCGTCTTCCAGTTTTTGAACTTGATGTCTTTGTATTTTTTTGTTGCAGCGATTCGGGACGATCATTTGATTAGAAAAAACGATCTGCAATCTGCTCTGAACTGCTTTGGTAAGTTGAGCGACGAGCGGAAGATCTCGTTTCTGCCTCACCTAAAGGAGCATTTTATTCCTAAAGGTGGTCCAAAAACTGTTTGGGAAGAGCTCAAGAGGAGGAAAGCTTTGAAGAAAGCATTCATGTCTTCTGTGCACAAAGCAGGTGGTGGGCGAACTGGTAGCAGTTCGCGAGCTGGTGACAGTGAACGAGCTAGTGGTAGCTCGAAGCAAGTTGAAAGAGAGCGTTCTGTTGGTGCTCCTCGGAGGTCGGAAAAGGAACGACCTGCTGACAAGGATCGACCTATGGGGCAGGAACGACCTGGGGAGCGGGAGCTGTCTGCGGAGAGGGAGTGGGCTGTAGGTAGCTCTCGCCAGGCTGGAGCAGTGGTGAGCCCTCCAGTCTCAGGTCCTCCCCCCTCACTTCCTAAAGTAGGTGCATTGGCTGGGAAGAAGAGGTCCTTCACAGGGAACCTTAAGCTGATGGAGTTCCCAGCTATGCCAGCTCCTGTTTCTTCATTGCCTGTGACGTCTCCTGGGATGTCTGTCTTGTCCAGGAAGACTCCTCCTCGGCCTTCGCAGAAAGGCAAAGGTATTTTGTCTGAATTTCGCCCCGGGC
Organism: Aquilegia eximia; assembly: GCA_023053565.1. NCBI lineage: Eukaryota > Viridiplantae > Streptophyta > Magnoliopsida > Ranunculales > Ranunculaceae > Aquilegia > Aquilegia eximia. Next base: position 26,232,342 of record JALIGU010000001.1, read on the forward strand.
CGTTCGATTATTTGGATGGTCAAGGAGAGAAGCATGTCGTGTATGATAACGACAGTGCTATCGATGACCCTTGCGTTGCTCGGGCTGTGAATGAGGGTATCGTCCTGGACGCTGATGCCCGGGCAGTGAAGTCGCAGACCTTGTTGGTGACCTGCTCGAAGATTAACGCGACGCTGTCTTTGGTGAGTGTGATTGTAAGTCGCATTTGTTTTGGTTATGCTTTGATATTTGATCTAAATTTCGTTTGTTGGTTGCAGCTCAATGCCAGCTTCCAGGAGGTGCGTCTGGTTGCTGAGATTGGTGCTCAAGCTGAAATTGAGTTGAAGGCTCTCAATGAAAAGCTTGAGCAGGCGAGGAACATTGCTGTCGTTGCTGAGTGTAAGGTTAAGGACAGGGATGCCCAGGTCGCAGCTCTGAAAGAGCAGTTAAGGGAACGTGATGCTGCTTCTCGATCTTCTGTTGAGTACTGGCAGAGGGTATGTCAGGAGAATGAAGCAGCGTGGAAGGCGTACTGCGAGCAACTGGTGAAAGCTATGACGGGATCGCCCGAAGGAGAGGAGACGCGAGGTGGTGTTGAGGAAACCTTGGCGCCAGCTCAGGACGCCTCGATGGGCCCTAGTGACCAGGTCGCTGGAGCCCTTATTGAAGTTGATGCTTCAGGCGACCAGTCTGTGCAGCAGTGAGCTAGCCTTGGTTTCCCTTTTTTGTATTGGGTAACCTTGGTTTCCCTTTCTTGTATTGGGTAACCTTGGTTTCCTTTTTCTTGTATTGGGTAACCTTGTGCAAAGTTTGCTTCTTGCACTCCTTGTTCTTGCAGTATGTCTTCTAGAGCTTATTGTTGAGAGCCCCCTTGTAATTTTGAGAGCTTGAGTAGAGAACTCCTTGTCTTTTGTATTTGCCATCAGTAATCAGTTTTTTACCTTGATGACCTTGTATAGATTCCTTTGGAGCAGCTAGTTTCCAGGGAGTCCTGGTAGCTCGTTCAGAAGGCAGGTAGACGAGATGAATGGCTGCAAGCAGGACGTACTGAAACAGTTCCTCTTGTATGCCTTGATTCTATTTTGGTTGTACCTGTAATTGTTAAAATCTCATAAAGTAAAAAGTTAATTCAACGATTTACCTTGCATTGTTGCTCATGTCGTTTTGTCTGCTTGAATGGACTTGAAAACAATATGTGACATTTGCTCGACCTGATTGTGGGTTGAGGTCGCATTCAATATAATTGTGCTTGGGTCGTGGGAAGAGGATGACCAATGCACGAAGTTAAGTTGCTAGTGATTTAACTTAACAAACTTTTAAATTATCAAAGGGACTAGAGTTTTGATAATTTGTAGGTCGAGGGGTTGGACCTTTAGTAGCCATTCATGTTTGAGCAGAGATGAAGGCAAAATTGAATTTATAGATTGAAATGCAATGAATGGATGCTTACATTTCATTGATAAAATTTCTTTAAGTGAAAAGCATTCCACGGGTTCTTAACGATCTCCCCTTCTGGTGTTTGAAGACGATAAGAACCGTTGCTCTGGACCTTTGTGATAATGTAAGGACCTTCCCAATTGGCGTTCAGTTTGCCAATCATGTCCTTTCTTTTGTTGTGGAACATTTTTCTTAGGACTAGCTCCCCTGGCTGGAAAGTTCTTGGTCGCACGCCTTTGTTATAAGCTCGCTTGAGTCTCTGTTGGTATTGCTCGAGCTTTATGACGGCGTGGTTACGTCGTTCTTCGAGGAGGTCGACTCCAAACGACCAGGCTTGATTGTTGAGCTCAGTGTCGACCAGAAGTGATTTGGTCGTTCCAAATGTTAGCTCGGTGGGAATAACTGCTTCAACTCCGTAGCATAGGCTGAAAGGTGACATCCCAGTGGACGTACGAGGAGTTGTTCTGTAGGCCCACAGGATGTTTTCCAATTGCTGTGGCCATTGATCATGCTGGTCTTCGAGCTTCTTCTTCAAATTGTTTAGAATCTGTCGATTTGCAGCTTCGACCTGGCCGTTGGCTTGCGGGTATCTAGGAGTGGACCTTGAATGCTCGATTTTCCACGGGTCGTAGAATTTTTTTATATTCTTGCCAACGAACTGAGTGCCATTGTCTGTGACTACCCGTTTTGGTAGTCCGAACCTTGTGACGATATTTTCCCACATAAACCTTTGGACATCTGCCTGTGTTACGTTGGTTAATGCAACAGCTTCCACCCATTTAGTGAAATAGTCGACGGCCACTAGAACGAACCTCTTCTCAGACTTCTTTTCCTTGATGAGGGGGCCCATGATATCAAGCCCCCACATGTGGAATGGCCATGGTGCAGTGATGTTGATGAGATCATTTGGATGCTGGTGTTGCTTATCAGCAAATCGCTGGCATTCTTTGCACTTCAAAACAAATTTCTTTGCATCTTCCTTCATTCTTGGCCAGAAGTATCCCTGAGAGATTGCTTTATGGGCTAAGGTACGCCCACCGGAATGGTTTCCACATTCACCTTCATGGATTTCTTGAAATATCATCTGGCCTTGCTTTGGAATCAGGCATCGTAATAACAATCCCGTTGCAGATTTTCTGAAAAGTTTGCCCTCATGGATTTTGTACATCGTGACTTTATGCAGCAATCGACTGGCTTCCTTTTTATCGGATGGTAGGACATCAGTTTGAAGATAAACCATGAAAGGCTCCATCCAAGTCCCCTGGATGTCTGCTGGAGTTGTTTCTAGTAGATCGGAGATTTGATGAATATCCTCTTCCTTGAAGAGATATGCGGGCTGTGAGTTGATTGCCATGGTTAGGGCCCGCGGTCTGTCTGACTCGATCTTAGATGCTAGAAATGCCAATGAATCGGCATGTCTGTTGTCGTCTCTAGGTATGTGCTCAATTGTGAAATAACTGAGCCTGCTGATGAGCTCCTTTGCTGTGCTAGCATACCTGATGAGGTTGACCCCATTGATTTGGTAATTGTTAGTAATCTGATTGACTACCAGCTGTGAATCGCTGTACACCTTGAGACGAACTGCTTGTGAAACCAGTCGAGAGCTGGTCCGGTGAGGCTGGACTGGAACAACAAACACAAAAGATGATCCTCCTTGATCAGAGGAAGGGACTTCCGGAATCTCTTGATGTGTAATCTGTGCCTGCAGATCTTGGATAGTGACTTCCTGATTAGTCATTTGGAACGAGTGATTTTGATTTTTGTGGGTGGGAGGGTTTGGGTTTTCGATTATATCGAATTCCTTGCAGTCGGCGCCAAATGTATTAACCTATTTCTAGATTAATGCACTGCTGGGTCAGGTCGCTAGGGAGACTTGACCAAATGGGGATGTTTGAGATCGGGGTGGCTGCACCTCGTTGAGATCGAGATTGCCTACGTACTCTAGCTCGGGGGAATTGAACTTAGAGATCAAGCCATCGTAGTTCTGTTTATATAGAAGATAGAAGGGCGTGGATCGTGGATCTTGCAGATTCTCCGCCATCATAATGAAGATTAAATGTGTAACGCGCGAGGATCATCCCTGTGAATTAATTATGTAACTGATGAGAATATTCTGTGCTTTGAATAGGAGCACGTGTGAATAGCAGGTCGCTGGTCGTTGTGTAGTCTGGTCGCTTTAGTCGAGCTGCGAGCGGGTAGAGACCGTGGCGACCTGACGGATGGATGACTGTGCCACGTGGCTGCTTTTGATTGGTCAGAGTATGTAGTACCCCTACATTAGGCTCCACTATTATATAGTATATAGATTCAATATTCAATATCAATCCATTAAATTCCATTACGATGTTTTAATGATTTATTTATTTATTCTTTTGGTATGAGTAGCTAAATCTTCATGGGGGAATGGTGAAAGCTTTCTAGGTGATGTAAAAGTATCATGTTTCTTCTTCTTGTTCATTGTGATTCAAAGTTCTTAATACTTATTTACTTCTAATTCGCGATATGAGGTAAGTATGATTATTTGCATGCTATTGTTATCCATGGTGTTAAAATATTATTGTTAGGGTTTAGGGAGACCTAGCTTTAATGGTAGTATTTATATTTATTGTAGATATGTAGTGAAATAGCTGAAAGGTGATTATTACATGTTTATGATATTTATCTTTTATTGGAACCCTTTTATGATTAAATCAAATAGCTGAGAGGTGATGATTTAGTTATGAATAATATGTTGAGTTAATTAGATTCAATAGCTGAGAGGTGCGGGTTTAATTAATGAAACATATTCAATAGCATGCATAATAGAATCCCGTTTTAATTAGGTAGAATAGCTGAGAGGTGACTACTTGATTATTATAGGTATTAATAATTAGTTGGAAAAACCGAGACGTGACTTATTGGTTATTATAGATTGAACATGAAGAACAACATGATATGATTGCATGATTTAGATTGTGGATACCAACTACTCCCCCTATGTCATCATATATCTTCTTTTCCATATCTTCCATATTCTTAAGTTAGAATTTATTATTTATTATTGCTTGTAGGAAGTAGAATCAATTATTCATCTTATTTATTGATTCCCTTGGTGTTTCTTAATTATTATTCTTAATTGTGTTTGAGCTAAGATCTTCCCCTCCGAGGTGGGTACGACCCTTGCTTGTTACTTTTCTACTTTAATCTTCAATTTATACAGGCACAAGAAGGAACTTCAAGTAAAAATCTAATCTTTTGATAGTAGGATCGTTTTCTTACACATCAGCATGCACCTTAGATCAGGTAAAATCTTGTCCAAACCTATTCCAATATACACAAAGAGCACAATCACGGACCTCACTCCTTCTTTCGAGGAGAGTTTAACGACTCAACCTCCATACCTTCTGAGGAAGAGTTCAACGATTCAACCTCACTTACTGAAGTAATTCCTGCACCTATGGCTCCAGAAGCTACCCTTCGGGATTACTTTTCACCTTTGGCCACTGGGCCACCTACCTGCATGCACCTTAGATCAGGTAAAATCTTGTCCAAACCTATTCCAATCTACACAAAGAGCACAATCACGGACCTCACTCCTTCTTTCGAGGAGAGTTTAACGACTCAACCTCCATACCTTCTGAGGAAGAGTTCAACGATTCAACCTCACTTACTGAAGTAATTCCTGCACCTATGGCTCCAGAAACTACCCTTCGGGATTACTTTTCACCTTTGGCCACTGGGCCACCTACCTACATAGTCTTGCCCGAGACAACTGCAGATAGCTATGACATTCGCCCCCAGATTGTGGGCATGTTGCCTAAGTTCCATGGACTTCCAAGGAAGATCCATATCAACACCTCCATAAGTTTCTGACTGTGCTTAACACTTTCAAGGAGAAACATTTGTCTGAAGAGGAAGTTAGCTTGAGATTGTTCTCCTTTTCTCTTAGGGACCGTGCATATCATTGGTTACATAGCCTTCCTTCCAATTCTATTGACACCTGGGCTCAACTAAGCAAAACGTTCTTGACCAAATTCTTTCCTATTAGCAGAACTAATGATATTGTTGATGCCATTAGAAATTTTCGGCAGAAAGAGGGTGAAGTTTTATTTGATGCATGAGAGAGGTATCAAGACCTATTTCTTCAGTGTCCACACCACAGAGTTGATGACACAGAAAAAGTTAGGATCATATATAGAGGCCTTAATTATACAACTAGAAACATGGTTGAAAGCATGAGCGGTGGAGAATTTCTTGATTATTCCACCACCAAGGCTCTGGCATTCCTTGAAAAAATTGCTAATAATAGCCAGCAATGGGACTTACCTGGACATACCCCGAGAAACACTACCCCAGACTCATTTTATAAACCTAGAGGTATATATGAAGTTAAACCTGACTCTGAGCTTAAAACTTTACATCATGGTTTAGTAAAAAGGTAGAAGCACTTAAGGTGTCCTTAAAGCCCACATTACCTGTTATGAGTGCCTCCACTCTCCAATGCATTGCTTGTCATGACTTAACCCATACTGTCGGGTTTTGCCCTCTCCTTTATAATTCACCAGAAACTGAGGAAGCCCGTGCGTTCAACTACGCCGGGCAAACCAACTTTACTAAGGGCAATGCCAGGTACCCATACATGGACCGCTCCAATCTTTCTTATTCAAATAATCATTATGCGGCTCCACCTGGTTTTAATAACTCTTATGGGCAATGTAGCAATTTCACGTATGTTGGTAATAATGAAAATCAAAACAGGGTAACGGTCCCCCCTTATTCGAACAATGCTCATCACATGAGTAGTTCTAGGGACCAAGTGCCAACTAATCAATCTGCCCCTCCTAAGACCTCCCTTGAGGATGTGCTTGCCCGTTTCATTCAACAGACGCAAGCGTCCATTGAATCAAATGCCCAAGCCATCCAGAGGATTGAACAGAAACTTGGTGAAAAGGGCAAATTTCCGGGATAAGCTATCTAGAATCCCAAGGGCAAAGAAGTTGCCTTGGTGAGGGAAACCCCATCTCCGTCTGCACCGCTTGCTGAAGTTAATTCGGTCTCCACACTTAGGTCAGGTAAATAGGTTGATAATCAGATTAATTATAAATCAAGTCCTAGCATTGTGACCCCGGTTACCAATACATTTGTTGCACCACCTAAAGGTCCGGCTAATGAGGCGACCACCTCTAAGCCAAAGATACATACCCTTATGATTGTGGATACTCCACTGCCTTACGACCCACCCATGCCTTACCCCCAAAGACTCACAAGGTCTCTCTAGGAAGTACAAACTGAGGAGGTACTTGATGTGTTTAAACATATAAATATTAATATACCTTTCCTCACGGCTATTAAAAGATACCTTCATATGCTAAGGTTTTGAAGGACTTGTGCACCGCTAAGAGAAAACAAATGTGCCTAAAAACGCGTTTGTCGAGGAAGAATTCTCTGCACTTATCCAACATAACGGCGTAGTAAAATATAAAGACCCTGGAAAACCGACCATACCTTGCAAGCTTGGTGATAAGTTCATAGGTAGAGCTTTGTTAGACCTGGGAGCGAGTGTTAATCTCTTGCCTTACTCCTTGTTCCTCAGCCTGGGTCTAACATACATGAAACTCACGATGACGATTACAAATTGTCCCATAATTTGTCGCACTTACCAATGGTTCTTTACGACAGATAACAATTGTCATAAAAATTATAACTAGTGACGGTTCACAACTGATGCATGGACAGTTGAAGTTACCAACAATTCTCAATCATCAGCAATTTCGACGATAATTAAAAGTCGAAATACTGTCGCAGAAGGTTATTATTGCCGACGGGTTTTAGTAACAGTTCAATGTTGTCATCAAAAATTTGTGACCCCGCTTTCAGTAACACTTGTTTTCAACAGTTATAACCGTTGCCAAATCCATTTGGCGACAATTCTTAATGGTCGAGGTTTCCAAAATTTTTTGTTGTGTAAGAACCTATTAGTTAAAGTGTCTGACTTTTACTATCCTGTTGACTTTGTGGTGTTGGATACTGAACCTACTGCCGATAACTCGGTGCCCATCATCTTTGGCCGACCGTTTTTGGCAACCTCTAATGCTCTCATAAACTGTCGGAACGGTTCTATAGTTCTCACTTTTGGATCTATGTCTGTTGAAGTAAATATTTTTAACCTTGGCCAACAACCCCCTGCTCTTTCTTTATCTAAAGATGTGTATGTTCTCGATTCTCTACCCTATGAGATGGTACTTAGTTGTTACCCTAAAGATCTGGTTGTTAGTTGCCCTACCATGCATAATTACTGAAGTAATTCCTGCACCTATGCATAAGATCCGGTTGTGTCTATCTTTGACCCCAAAGACCCTGAGGCCCTAGATTCGGTTTGTTACATTGATTCTGAGTTCCAAGTCGAGACCATCCTTCCATCTCCTGATCCTCTTCCTCTCGAGCTGAAATGTGCCCAATTAGATTCGACCGGTAGTCATCCAGTTATCATCTTTTCATCTCTTACTACCGAACAAGACAATCAGCTTTATTTTAAAATTGGTGACAAAGTTTTGCTTTATAATCCTTGTTTGGATTTATTTTCTGGCAAACTTATGTCTCATTGGTCAGGCCCCTTTGTTGTGTTTGCAGTAACTCGTTATTGTGTTATTACATGCATGTATTAATCCTGCAGACGGTTCTGAATTTACAGTGAATGATCAATGTCTTAAGAATTTTCTTGAGTTAAGGCCTCCTAAAACTATCTTAAAGGATCCTACCTATTTAGATTGACCTTTGACATGCTGGTATCCGGACCCTCTCTTTTTCTGATGAGAGGTGTGGTTGAAAGTGCCAGGACCGTTATTCCACGAACTCTTACTGGCTGAGTATAATTGATCCAGTACACGTTTTTCTCTTGAGCGACACCACCAAACAGACTTGTTTTCCGCTCTGTTTGGGGGTGGGGAAGTTATTTCACATCTTCTTTTAAGTCTCGAGTATCTGACTTTAAAAGACTCGTTGTTGTATCTTAGACATTAGGATCTCGCGCATTCCATTCTAGCATTTTATCTCTCCTGTATCTTTGTTTAGAGTAGTGTTTTATCTAAGGAGTGAGTCTTGGTTGTCCGTCTGTCTGGCTGAAGACGTTAAAGTTAGCGCTCCTGGGAGGCAGCCATGTGTATCTTCTAAGCCCGATCATGCTTTATTGCTTCTTTTTTTGTTGTTGGGTTTAGTTGCATTTTGGTTGTTAAACCACCTGTTCTACCATATGTGCTCAGTTCTGTTTGGGGGTGGGACCGGCCGATCCATCCACTCTTTATTTGCCGTTTAGCTGGTTGATAATTGCGGTTACAAAATGCAGTGTTTCAAGATATGATTTTCCTTTATGTTGAGTCAGTCCTTTATTTCAGCATATTTTATTTCAGTTGTGTCTTAGTATGGAATTCCTTGTAATCTCTATGTACGTGGAGATAATTTTGTTTGGCAGGAATTTATAAAGCGGTTTGAATTTTTAGTACATTCATGGTAATATCTTTCTTACTCACTCTCCTATCCATAGTATGAGCCTTGAGGACAAGACAATCTTTTTGTTTAGGGGTGGGGAAGTATTACAATCCTTTTTGCAAATGATTTTCAAATTTCTTTATCTATACTTGTGTAAAAATTCAAAATTTTTGAAAAACCAAAAAAATCTTTGTTACAAAGACTTTTCCAAAAACATTAGGATAAGTACACCATCAATGACGAATATAATGGTTGAATTCTCTCATTTTTTCAGTTTAAGGACATTTATTGCCTTACCAAGTAGTTGAGTCTTATACTACAATTGCATGAGCATAAGTATGACATCCACTTGCATTTATTACAGATTAAATGTGCAAATACAACTACACCTTGAGAAACTTGAGGAATAAGTGTGGAGACTTAACCCAGTGAGCTTTCGAGACCCGTCATTTTCTTGGAGAGTTATTACGTACATCTGGAGTCAAAAGACTCAACCTCTCAGTTTTGTCTGTTTTTAATTTCATATTCATTTTTATAGTTAGCCTTGAGATGATCGACATCAAGTGGGTGTAATATAAACTTGGGTCTTATAGCTTATTCAAGATGTGATCACCATATCAGTACGTAGAGATGATACCAAGACATTTAGTTAAACCCTGTTTACCTTAGCCTACCCTGATGATACATTATCCCTTAGGTTGATATTTCTGAGCCTTTATTGTTACTTAGCCTTTTTCTTGAGCCCATTATCCTTACCCAACTCCATTGTAGGAGTAAATACCCTTAGAATGTTTAGGTCCTTTTACCCATTATTTTTGGAACATGAGGATGATTGTTTATGTGGTTACAAGAAGAAAGGAGAAATGCATAGAAATCTCCAAACTAGTGAGATGAACATAATATTGAAAACCAAAAAGTTTGAAGAAATTCTAGAAAAAGCCAGAATCTTCCAAACAATTTCAAATCCAAAAAGAAAGAAAGATTCCAAAGTCTTGGCTACAGCTTCATTGAAATTTTCCCAAAAGAAGATAAGAAACACTTCTTCCCAAAAGTAAAATTCCAAAAATTTCTCCAAGTGCTTTTATTACAAATCACAAGTGATGAATGCCCGAATGTTTCTGGTGAGAGTGATGGTGCTGACTCAGAGAGTGAGGACGAGGGTGATGGTGAACCGAGTGATGGTGCCTCGGAATCCGAGTAGTTGGTTTTATGGTTTCCTACTTTTGTATTTAACTGCTATATTGGTCTGTTTCTATTTTTTTAGTATTGTACATGTTCTTGGATATTGCTATTTTCATGTTAGTTCAAGTTGGTTTCCTTGTTTTGCAGTAAATTTTTCTGAGGTAATGGACCTTCCTTTTTGGGCCCATGATATGTTTCCTCCTATTTTTCTTATAAATAGGGAGTCCTTTTTCTCTTTCACTCTTATTGTGTCTTCTTATCTCTTGCTAGTTCTCTCTTTGTTCTTCAGATTCCTCTATGGCAGAATATGAACTTCATGGGATTTTTGTTCCGACTGTTGGTTATGTGTCGTTCATGGTGATGGAGTACAAAAACAATGCTAAGGTTTGTCGTTTATGTCGCGTTCCTCATGGATATGACTATATTCATCAACCTTTTCTTAATCCTTGTTTGGTTCGTGTCAATCATTGGGAGAGATTACCGGCACATCTTCAAAATCATATCTTGGAGTTGGTTGGTTATCCGAAGGTTCCGGGACTTGCTGCTCCACTTACCGACTGTGGCTTGGACAGCAGAATTGAGGAGTTGTTTTGTACGAGTGAATGGCTGGAGGATTATGATGATCATGTGATTGCTCGGTGGAATAGACCTTCGGCTCGTGCGGAAGCTTACTTCTCCAAGCTTCCTCTAGGTCATTGGGAAAGGGTCTTTCGAATTCGTTAATTCGAGCTTTCTATTTTTGTCGTTTTGGCTTTTCTGTTTATGGATTTCTCTGTTTGGTTATTAGTTGACTTTCTGAACTTTTAACAAGTTGGATTAGTTTTATATTTTTATATGTTTTGTATTCTTTGTTTGGTTTTGTTTTTTTTTTTTTTTTATTTTTTTCTTCTTGGTTGTTTGTTTATTTTGTTCACTTGTTGTGACAAAAAGGGGGAGATTTATGACTCTAATTACTAACAATTGTCTTCTTGTTGTTAGGTTATTTTTGGGTCATGTTTCAGGTATGCTACATGTATGGGGGAGTTGCTCATGAAGTTTGAAGCTCATGAAGTATGGGGGAGTTGCTCGAAGGAACTTCTGTTGAATCCTTGATTGCTTCCGTTCGATCTCTGATGGTTAAAGCATCTACCTAAAGCTGGATAACAAGAAGTGGTGACTTGTTATGTGCTTCTATTTCGAGTGTTTTTGTAGGCATGTTTTATAAATGCCATGGTTTGGGATTGTAAGCACGTTTTATAAGTGCTATTAGAGTCATAGGTTTTTGTCACAAAATCAATGTCAAAGGGGGAGATTGAAACCGGCACGAAGTGGTTTGACATCAATTTTGTGACAAAGTGTCTTTGGTTATCTCGCCTTGAATTCATTGTTAGGAAAATCAAGATGTACGCATGGTCGTCTCGTGTCCTTGTGTCTCTTAGGTCTGTTCAGGAAATGTTATTGGGTTCTGGACGTACGTACCGAGTTAGGACGTACGTACGTTCACTGAAGCAGCAAACATCTTTTGGTCAGGACGTACGTACTCAGTTAGGACGTTCGTACGTCCAAGTAGGCAGCAGACGTGTTTTCGTATGGAGACGTACGTACCGAGTTAGAGCGTTCGTACGTCAAGTCAGGCAGCAGGCTTATTTTTGTGTGGCGACGTTCGAACGTCATATCGACGTACGAACGTCCAAAGTCGGTTTGCACTGTTTCGGCCCATTTTCCTAGGTTTTCAACCCTAAGTATAAATAGGGTTTCTCTTCTATAGAACAAGACAGTTCTTTGGCCGTCCATCCTTCTCCTTGTTCATGTGTTTTGGTTAGGTTTGTGATATTAAAATTGTTTGTGGCTATTGAACTCAATTCCCTTTCTTCCCCCTTTTCTCAATTCATATCTTTGTGATCTTCAAGAGTTATTGTGAATTCGGCTTCGAGTCTTCTTGTGTGTTCATCAAGAAGTCGAGTGTCTTGTGCGTACATCAAGGTGCTCTGGTGAAGTCAAGGTGTTAGAGATAACCAGGAGTATCAACTCGCAGTGAGTGCAGGTAGTTGATAGGTTTGTACATCTCTTTTCATCTAGTGGATTATTTTGTTGTCGCGAGGACAACCGTGGACGTTTCCCAGTTTGGGTTTTACCACGTTAAAAATTTCTGTGTGTTATTTACTTTCCGCGTATTGTTTGTTTGCTTGTTTGAATTCACATTTGTTATACTAGCACTATTTGTAGTTTCTCAATAACTCCTCCACTTGGGAAATCCTTGTGGTTGAAAGCCTTGATGCATATGGTTAATGCAATCACCTTAGTTTTACTTTTCTTTTGAGTCCTTAATTCTTTTCTTCTCACCTATTCTTAAGGACAAGCAAAATACTGTTTGGGGGTATTTGATAAGTCCTCAAAAGTGTATATTTATCCCCCGAATAACACCTTGTTTGTCTAGCACTTAGCTTATATTATTTTGTTATATCTATTGATTAGTGCTTTCTTGTCTATTGTGTAGGTTTTATGAGTTGAAATGCGAATATTGTGTTAAAGCCCGCAAAAAGTCAAGAAAAGCACGCAAAAAGATGTTATTTGCACAAGAGGAGGAGAATTGATATTTGTACCCACACATCTGTAGAGGGCACCCCACGGTCAGACCAGTTGACTTAACTTTATGTCAAAGTGGGGCGGTCTAAATCTCAGCCCAAACCGGGTCCTATTGGAGCCCACAAGTTAGATTTTCTATTTAGGGCTTTATTTAAAGTCCAAACTTAAAAAGGCTCTACAAGGAGATCCAGAAGTCTGATTTGGGCCCATGAGCTATCAAACTGCTGGTCTTGGTCCAAGATACAACTTAAGCCCAAAAGAATTAGGTTTTGCTAAAAACTAATGCCTCTTGAAGACCAACAACAACAGCCACGAATTTGACCTAATTTGGAAGTTTATGCATGTAAGTATTCTACTTTGTATTTTCTATATAAGAGAAGTAGTAGCTAAGATTTAGGGAGTTTTTCATAGAGAGAGGAAAGTGAATATTTGTGAGAGAAAGTTCATCTTCTTCTTTATATCAAACTCAACTCATATCAATCAAATCAAATCACTTTACTTTATGATGTTTTGTTATTTATTTATTTATTTATTCCATGGTGTCATCATCAAGGATGAGTACCTAAATCTCCTTAGGGGGATGGTTGAAGCACTCTAGATAATGCGAAAGCACCATGTTTGTTCTTAATGTTCATTGTGATTCAAAGTACTTAATGCTTATTTACTTTTATCTGCAGTAGGAGGTAAGTATGATTATTTGCATGTTATTGTTATCCATGTTATTAAAATACTATTGTTAGGGTTTAAGGAGACCTAGCTTTAATGGTTTTATTTATATTGATTAAAGATGTGTAGTGAAATAGCTAAGAGGTGATTATTACATATCTGCAGTTGATATTTTTTATTGGAACCCTTTTGTAATTAAGTCAAATAATTGAGAGGTGATAATTTAGTTATGAATTAATATGTTGAGTTAATTAAATTGAATAGTTGAGATGTGACGGTTTGATTAATAAGACATATTCAATAGCATGCATAAGAGAATCCTATTTTAATTGAGTGGAATAATTGAGAGGTGACTACTTGATTATTATAGGTATTAATGATTAATTGGAATAGCTGAGAGGTGACTAATTAATTGTTATAGATTGAACATGAAGGAAGAACATGTTATGTTTGCATGATTTAGTTTGTGGATACCAATTCTTCCCCTTTTGTCATCATAAATCTTCTTTTCATCTCTACCATATAGATCTTAAGTTAGGGTTTACTTATTATTATTGCCTGTAGGAAGTTAGAATCAATCTCAAATCTTGTTTGTTGATTCCCTTGGTGGTTTTTAACCATTGTGTTCTATTGTGTTTGAGCTAAGATCTCCCCCTCTGAGGTGGGTATGACCTTTTCTTGTTACTTGTCTACTTTGATAACCAATTTATACAGGCACAAGAAGGAAATCTATAAAAATATAATCTTTTGATAGAGGTTAGAGATTAAACACCTTTTGGCCTCTATCAGTCATCTGGTAGTTACCATGAAGACTTCCCTCCAATGTACGCGTTCCAGAAGGTAGATCTCCCGTAACGGCATGTCTGGATCTTTGGGCCCGAAACTTGGTTCTTTCTGATATCCAATTGATAGCTGTCGGGGCTTTGTAGTGCTGATAGAGGAAGAAAGCTATTGTGGGTGCAAAAATTTGATCCACAAACTCGAGATGTATATTGATTAATCGAACAGTTACAATGAAAGCCTTGTACAAACTGAGATGGGATGGGGTATACAATGAGACTGGACCTGATGAGGATCAGGCTGCCTACGTATCCAGGGTGATGATCTTAGAATCAAGTCTCTGCTTCCACTAAGCTCTAATGGAGTTGCTCAGTGAAAGACTTGTAGTTCAGGAGGTTAAGAACTCATGCTTTTATAGTGGATCGGAGGAGGCTGGCTCAACCATCCCTCCAGTTTTGACTCCATGAACTCAGGCAGTACAAACTGTAAAGATGCTCCCGCAGAGATAGTGCACATGCTGCTTGGTGGTTATCCCTCGGTTTGAATCCCCTTTGACTAGGATGACTGCCACGTGGCATCCTCTGATAGGTTCTGGTTTAACTTGGGTCTTCCTTTATCTTCTCTAGCGAGCTAGAACAGTTGGTTTTGTTGGCCTGGAATCTTGTTGAACTTATCCAGTTTGTTGGGACTTGGATTTGACCAAGTTTGAAAGCAAGGAGTTGGGCTAGACTCCTCGGACCAGAGGCCCAATCTGCATTGCATACACCATAGCCAGGTCCTCTGGGCTTCTATGATAAGCCTTTGGATGAGCCTTCGTCGCTGATGGACTTCAATGGGCCTGACCTAACTCGCTCGATTGAGGCGGGCCTGGTTGATGTATGGGAGCCCACGATTCAACTTCTTATACAGTAACCGGGGTTCCTCCCACTAGTCGTGGACCATCCGGTGGATCAAGATCCATAAAGCGTATGTGGGCTTCTTGAGACCGGGTTGGGCCTTACCCGATAGTCCAGGTCTGGCTGGCTACTGCTCAGGTGCTTCTGGTTTGGCTTCTTATACAGCCACCGATGACTCTTGTCGAGTATTTTACCTAGGGCACACACATCGCCCCCTCTTTGTCAAGCAGCAGAAAATCTGCTTGGGAAAGATCTTCTAAATATCTTCCCCGGCTGATGAGATTCGGAGGATTCCTTTCTTGATTCGACTCCTTGATGACAATTCCAAATCCCTTTGATCGTGGAATAGGGTTTGTTTTTTTCTCTTATAAATAATGAGCCGGGGGTGTAGAATGATATCCACTTCATTTCCTCCAGTTTTTATTATTGTTGTTGCTGCTGCTGCTGAAGAATGGCTGACAATCGGGCTGCTGACTTAGCTCACCGTGCATTCAACCTCAAAGTGGAGCATGTGTTCAACCACATGCAAGCTCAGGAAAAGAACCTGGAAAAGGTCGTTCGGTTGGAGCATGACATGAAGCTGTCTCTCAAAAAGCGAGATGACATTATTGCATCCCTGCGCCGGGACCTCCCGCTTTCGGAGGATTCGTTTGAACAGGCCGGATATCAGATTCGGGAACTGAAAGAGAAGGTCCGGATCCTCGGCAATGCTGCAGCCGGGGGTGTTAGCTGGGATCAAGCCACTAAGCACCCCTACCGCCTTGCGGGACGATTTGGTAGACTAGTTTATGTCGCACCATTGTTGGGGAGCGGTGCCCTCTTCTTTGATTTTTATTCATCAATAAAATTCTATTTCCTCGCGATCAATACCTCTTCTTGTCTGGTCTTGTCTCGAATTTGGCAGGTTGACTGTTGGTCCATGGGAGATCGTTCCTTTTCGGGAAGCAACTGGGCTGGGGCCCGACCTTCTTAACCTCTGTGGAGTTATTAAAGCTATATATAAGGAGGAGCTTACTCTTGCCGACTCATCTCTCCCTCTTTCTTCTCTTTCTCTTCTTGCCCAACTCAGTCGGTGACAATCGGGAGTTATACCAGGCGCATCTCCTCAGCCGTGCGAGCAGTTTGAAGACGCAAATGATCGAACTTGTGGAAGATCAGCGCAAGTGGGAGGAACGCCAAGAGGGCCGAATCCAAGAGAAAGATGAAGCGATTCGGTGCCTTACGGAAAGACTCAGATCGATCTGCTTCCGCTGAGCTTGCCCGGATGGGGGGCAAAATTGATGCCAAGGCTAAGTACCATCTCCCTGACTCACCAGAGGGGTCCAGTCCGGATCCCCCGTCTTTCCCACTGATGTAATCTTGTTCCGGTCGCACTATGTAGGGGATTTGTTGCACCCCATGTCATGCTGTCTTGTAATAAAATAATATTTCCTTTTACCACTGTCTTGACCTCCGGTAGATAAGACCGGTTATCTTCCCGTCTTGATGAGTGATGGAAACATGTGTTGGTCAAACACCCTTTGACCTTGATGACATGGACCGGAGGTCCACATGTCGCTGACCTGGACCATGTGGACCCTATCTATACATGCTGAGTAGATCTTGGCTGACTGTATGATGTGGGTCCCAGTCGACTATACGATGTGGGTCCCAACTGACTGTGTTAAGTGGGTTTGTGTTCTTTGAATCGTCTTTTGTTGGCGGTAAGATGTACAACTTACAACTTCCAGTGAAAGCTTGTGACTCCTTGCTGATCGAGTCATTAAACTTGATGATTTAATGATTTTGAATTAATAGAGAATCCATTAAAGAGACTTGGAAGATCATTAGCCAGTGGACCCTGGACTATGCTTATAAAAGAAAGAATCTTTAAAGAATTGAAGGGCTCTCTCTATATCTTTTCTTCAGTTTCATCTTCATTTCGCTGCCGAAACCCTAGGTTTTGAATCACTTGAATTCCGGTGATAACCTGCGCAATCTTCCTCTGAAAAATGAGAAGGACTGTTGTGTTGAGCTCTAGCAGTGACTAGGAGCCTCAGACTTCGGTTCCTTGTCCTGTCGCTGATGTGGGCGGTCCGAGTGAGATTCCGGCTACTGAACCGAACTCGCCTGCTGACGTGGAGGAGGTGGCTCCTATGAATATGGTCGCCCCCTCGACGGAAAGACCTGGGAGGTGGCAAGCTTCCTCCAATCTCCCCCGGAATCCCGAGCTTAAGCGAATGAGCGCGGCGGAGGTCCAAGAATAGCATGGTTGGAGGGGGGTTAGATTCGGCTTCCATCCCTCCATTTCTGATGGTTGTTCCACTAATCTGATCGCAGTGAGCCTTTATCAGCTTTTATATGGCATGCAGCTCCCGCTGCCCTCTTCGATTTTGTGGTTGCTGTTGTGATGAGGAATCCCACCGGGTCAGATGCACGTGTCCTTCTAGATAATCGTGCGCCGGATTGGGCTGATTGCCCATCACTTTGGGGTCCCCTTTGGCCCTATCGAGATGTTCCTGCGGATGAAGCATGTTGCTTGAGAGGCTAAGGAACACTTTTTCTACGCCATTTCTTGGCGCACTGCCCGAAGGCTGTCTGGGCTCCCCAATCACTACGGAAACTGGTTCGAGCTCTACTACCGGGTGCC
Source organism: Aquilegia eximia (assembly GCA_023053565.1). Taxonomy (NCBI): domain Eukaryota; kingdom Viridiplantae; phylum Streptophyta; class Magnoliopsida; order Ranunculales; family Ranunculaceae; genus Aquilegia; species Aquilegia eximia. Next base: position 26,249,940 of record JALIGU010000001.1, read on the forward strand.
AGGGTGGTCGTCTTACCGCAGCATCCAGGTGCCGCGGGACTTTATAGGTAAGCACATATCTGACCTTGCTTTCATTATTTTTGTCCTTATGCCTTGCATGCTTGCTGAGCTCCGGCTCAGGAACAGTTCTGTGCTTTTGTTTGCAGGGAAACACTAGCTCCAGGTATCGTTGCCGGCAGGCATAGACTCTTCTGCGGGCGAAGGTAACATTGAGCGTTTCTTCGGCCTACCTGCAGACTTGCGGGACTTTACACTCCCGAATATGATTGTGGTACATCTCCGCTTCCCGGCCCGACTTGCGACCCTATCGGTTCCTCCGCAGGTTGTGGAGGTTGCCTCTAGCTTCGGTGAGGGTACTGCCCCTGCGGAGAGCACAGTTCCCAGCGCTGGAGAGGAGCCTCCGATCGAGAGTGAAGCTGTCGATCTGAGGGGAAGAGATGGACGACTGGCCTAACGAGGTTGTTCCAGTGGGGGGAAGATCTCCTTCTGACGAGCTCATGTTGGACACTCCACCGGAAGTCATCCCAGTTGTCGGGGATGTTCTGGTATCTGACGCTAGCTCTATTTGTAATTCAAACTCTCCCTTGGGTCATCGGAGGAGACCACATGTATCAACTACTGAAGGATTCTTTCCTACCCCGGTGCACGTACATGCTGAAGTGGACACCCCAGTGCTGAAGACGTTGGCGTTGAGGCCCCGGTGGAGGTAAGACCTTCCCAGCCTCCTACTGTTGAAGTTGTTTCTGTCCAGTCCCCTGCCCCGGTTGATCCAAGGGGCAAGGCTGTTATGGATGAGTCTGCTAGGGCTCAAAGATAAATGCTTCTGCCTCCCCTGTTGACCAAGGGGTGGTTCTGCGCTTGAGAAGGGAGGATCCCATTCCTCGGGCGCTGAGGGGACCGGTGACGGGGACTACCCGGATTGGTAGTGGCACCCGCGTCCCTAACGAAGATGCCCTGGCTGTCAAGGATGCCCAGACTGAGGTGGAGTTTACTGTGCCGTACACTGCTACTGATGAAGCTCCGGTTTATGGGTGGGGTGATCAGGTTCCATACACCGATCGACCCATTGGCCCAACTGTGCAACTGGGCCCCGAACCCGGTGAGTACCAACCCGAGGCTAACCCGGAGTTTCCCCTGCCGGCGTTCTCCATTGACCATGCATTTCTGAGTGGGGAACCAATGTCGATTAGGGACTCCGACATCATGAACATCCACACCGCCTTCGACTACATCTTCCAGAATCTACTTCCGGAAGACCTGGCGTACTACAGCCGTCTCTCTCGTGACCGGGCGATGAGGGTAGCGGGTCAGAACCTCATTGCAGTATGGTTTTCTGTTTTGAGTTTTGACTTTAGCATTGTAGATGTCTGTATATCTGCTTCTAACTCCTACTCTTCTTGTCTATTAGATGCAAGCTGCCATGGCTCGGGTTTTTGAGCTGAGTGTCAGACCCCAACCTTCTGCCTTGGAGGATCTGGAGCGCCTTCGAACTGAGAATTGTCAACTCGAAAAAAACCTGACGGCGGCGAACAACGACCGGTGGGCTTTAGAGGACAAGCGATTCATGGCAGCTGATTACCATAACCTGGACTTTATCCTGACCGCTGCTCTTCAGAGAGAGGAGGATGCCAAGGCTTCCCTGGCGGAGCTGGAGGCCACTTGTGGGAAGTTAACTCGGGAGAAGCTGGAGTTGGACCAGCGCCTCTCCCTCAAGGAAACGACGTATGACCGTGCCACTGAAGAGGTTCGGTTAGCGAAGACTACCTATCAGCAGGTCCTCGACCAGCTGGAGAAAGAGAAGGCGAAGAAGGGCGGTGACGGCTCCAATCGTTTTAAGGAATTTTCCTTGGGACGATAACAGTTCATTTTCTCGCTGACTTCATGGCGATCCATGGTTTGTTTGATGCTCAAAGGGAATTTGACCCTGCTTTGCAAGATTTTATCCAGGGGCAGACTAGCTTGTCTAACAGCCCTGGTTTTTAAGAGTGGATAATCTCGGTCTTAAAATATACCAGAATCGGTGCTTAGCGACCCAATCGAACTGGTCCAAGAACTGGAAATTTGTCCAAGTATTCTAGGCCTAGCCGCCCTGTAGAAGTTGGCAGAGGACTTGCTGAGTGGAGATTAGTACTCTGTCACCCATTGTACTAAGACCGAAAACTAGGTCCACGCATCTTAGGCCTAAAGGGAGAATAACTTTGCCCTTAGGACTTACACAGGATCGGAAACTAGGTCCGGGCATCCCGGGTTGGATGGGGTTTTCGATCCCTGTCATCCTTGGTTTCCAAGACCGGAAGCTAGGTCCGGGCTTGGGCCTAAAAGGAGCATAACTCTGCATTTTGGACTTAGACGGGATCGGAAACTAGGTCTGGGCATCCTGCGTTGGATGGGGTTTTTGATCCCTGTCATCCTTGGTTTTGAAGACCAGAAGCTAGGTCCAGGCGTCTTGGGGCTAAAAGGAGCATAACGCTGCATTTAGGTTTAGACAGGATCAAAAACTAGGTTCGGGCATCCTGGACCATAGTGGAGACATGATCTTGCACTAGGATTTTCAGCAGTAAACAATACAAAGTACTCAAATTCTTGAGGGAAATAATCTTTATTGAAATCATCAAATGGAGTACATTATTTGTAGAATTTCTTGAGGTCGAAAGCGTTCCATGGTCTGGAATAGAGGTCATCGGTCAGAGTTCTGAGGAAGTATAAGCCCTTTGCAGCATGTCTATCTATGATGTAGGGTCCTTCCCAGTTTTCTTCGAGCTTGCCGGCTGTTGTATCTTCGGTCATGACTTTGACTTTCCTCATGACCCAGTCGCCTGGATTGAACTTTCTCTCTACGACTCGCCTGTCGTATCCTCTTTTTATAGTTTCCTGATATCGGAGGAGGTGTTGCAGGGCTTGTTCTCTCTTGTCGTCAAGAACGACCTTTTCTCTTGCTAGGATCCCTTCATTCTCCACGGTAAGGACTGCATCAATTCGAGTTGTTGGGGCCAATAGCTCTGTTGGTATTACCGCTTCCACTCCGAAGGTAAGCTGAAAGGATGTCATACCGGTGGACCTTCTTGGAGTGGTCCGATATGCCGATAAGACCCCGGGAGTTGTATTACCCAGTTGCCTTTTGTTTTATCCAACCGCTTCTTGAGTGTATCCAAGATGACCCGGTTGGATGTTTCTGCTTGCCCGTTCCCCTGAGGGTAGTATGGGGTTGAGAAGTTGTGTTTGATCCCAAAGGACTTGCAGAACAACCAGTTATTATCACAGTCGAACTGTTTTCCATTGTTTAACACTAGCTTTTAAGGAATTCCAAACTTGTAGATTATATCTTTCCACAGATATCTTCTGACATTTGAGGCGCATACCTGTACAAATGCTACGGCTTCAATCCATTTGGTGAAATAATCTGTAGCGACAAGTAGGAACCTGACTGAGTGTAGAGCTTTCAGGAGTGGTCCCACAATATCTAGTCCCCACTTGGAGAAAGGCCATGCGCTAAGGATGGGGTGCAGTTCATTTGTCGGGGCATGACCGACCGGGGCATGCTTCTGACAAGTGAGGCATGCCTGGGTGAACTTCTTGGCGTCTGTTATCATTTGCGGCTACTAGTAACCTTGGATCATTGTCTTCTGTGCCAGATTTCTTCTCCCAGAATGGTTTCCGCAGATCCCAACGTGGATCTCCTTTAGTATGATTACGCCTTGTTCTGGGGTGAGACACCTGAACAAGACCCCGGAGCCATGGCTTTTCATGTGTGACTCCCGGTGTACGTAGGATGATAGTGAACTTCCACGCATCCCTTCTAATTTTGGTTGATAGCTTTGGATCTTCGGGGAGTAGATGGTGGATTAGGAAGTTGATGTATGGTCTCTTCCAGTCTTGGCTGTTGCTGGACTACAGTTCGACGTCGATTCTATCTACTTCGGAATTCAGGTTGTCTGGAATATCTTCGATTGGTTCCTTCGGTGGGAGCTCCCAATCGATGTGAACATGCGAGAGCGATGGTTCTGACGGGCCTGGTTCGTCCGGTTTCGTCGAAGGTGGCATTGCTTCTATCCGACCTCTGGTGAGGCAAGGATTCTAGTCTTCAATTTGTGATTCTGGTGGGTCCTGTGTCTGACCCTAAGAGAGAGGATTTGGCTTGCTTTGTGTGCTAGGCCCGGTGCCGGGCTGAGAAACTTCTTCATCTTTCTTCCTTTTCGGTCCTCTGGTAGTTACCATGAAGACTTCCCTCCAATGTACGTGTTCCAGAAGGTAGGCCTCCGGTAACGGCATGTCTGGATCTTTGGGCCCGATACTCGGTTCTTTCTGCCGATTGATAGTTGTCGGGGCTCTGTAGTGCTGATGGAAGAGGAAATATATGCCAAGGCATCTGCATGCTTGACATCTATCCTTGGTCGTTGCTCGACCGTGATGAATTCGAACTTCCCTGCCATGGAGTTTACGACATCGAGATACTTTGCCATCCGATCGTCCTTGGCTTGGAAGGACCCAGCGAACTGGTTCGCCACTAGCTTTGAGTCTGTCTTGATCATGATTCTCTGTGCCCCCAGTTTGAGCGCTGTTTGGAGACCATATATTAGATCAAGCTTCGTATTGGGCTTCGTTGTTTGATGCCAAGAATCCCAGTCTGACAGACTTTTCTGTCTTCTGTCCATCCGGGCTGATCAGGAGATAACCAATGTCGGATCCTGTACAGTTACTGGACCCGTCAGTGTAGATTTTTCATGCCTCGTTATTTTCTTTGGCCGGGGACTCCTGTGACCGGGGGGTATCGTTTGCCCCCAGTGTATCTTCTTCTAAGTTTGGGTTGACCGGGATGTCCTCAATAGGAAAATCTGCCATCAAGGAGGCTACTGCATGCCCTTTTTCTGCGGTTCTGGGTTCATTCCGGATGTGGTATGCACTCAAATAGCTGGACCACTCGATCAACCGATTAGATTCTTCCTGTTTTCCAAGAGCTTTCCTGAGCGGGTACTCGGTGTAGACTATGACTGCTCTCCCTTGGAAATATGGCTTTAGTCTCCTGGCTGAATGTACCAGGGCTAAGGCGATTTTCCCGATTTTTGAATAATTGTCTCAGCTCCCTGTAATACTTTGTTGATAAAGTATACTGGTTTCTCCTCCGGCTCTTCCACAAATATGACCGCATTGACTGGAATATCGGATGCGGCCAGGTAGATACCGACTGGTTGCCCTGTTTGAGGTGCTGTAAGGACCGGAGGTTGAGTAAGATACGCCTTGATCTCGTCAAAGGCTTGCTGACAAGTAGGATTCCATACCACATTAGCTTTGATTGCATTGAAGAACGACTTGCATTGGACTAAGTACCGGGAGATGAACCTGTTGAGAGCGGCCAACCTTTCGGTTAGCCTCTGACATTCTTTCACTATCTTCAGGGCAGGCATCTCCAGGACTGCCTGGATCTGATCTGGGTTGGCTTCTATGCCATGGTTGGTAATTAGGAACCCAAGGAACTTGCCATAAGAAAGACCGAATGAACATTTGGCTGGATTCAGCTTCATGTTGTACCGTGCCAGGATATCGAATGTCTGCTGCAGATCTTGCAAATGATTGTCTTTCTCCTTGGTTTTGACCACCATGTTGTCTATGTAGACTTCCATCGTCCGGCCTATGAGCTCGCTGAAGATGGTGTTGACCAGCTTCTGGTACATTGCCCCTGCTTTCTTCAGACCAAATCGGTAGCAGTAAAGCTCCCGGTCGTTGATGAATTCGGTATGTTCGTAATCTTCTTCATGAAGTGGAATCTGATTGTATCCTGAGTAGGCGTCCATGAGGAACAACCTTTGGTAACTAGCGGATGTATGTGATCCTGGGGAGTGGATATGGGTGCACAGGACATGCTTTATAAAGATTAGTAAAATCGATGCAAACTCGAATCTTACCGTTCTTCTTTGGGACAGCCACGATGTTGGAGACCCAGGTAGGATAGGTGACTGGTTTGATGAAGTTGACTGACAGTAGCCGATCGACTTCTTCGTTGACCGTCAGCTTTCGATCTGGCGCCATTTGCCTTGGTTTCTGCTTGACCGATTTGTGCTGAGGTTCGGTGTCCAGTCTATGACAGGCGACCAAAGGGTCAATTCCTGGCATCTCGCTGACACTCCATGCGAAAACATGGTGATTCTGTCGGAGCAGTGTGATCATGAGATCCTTCTCAGCCGTTGGTAGGCCGGAAGCAATGTAAGTTGTTTTATGAGACTCCAATCCCACTATGACCTCTTCTAGCTCATCAACCGCTGGTGATATCCCGGGTTTCAAGTCTGGCTTCACCTGACAAGCTTGCCGCGAGCTGGTTGCTATTGATGAGAGCCCGTCAGGAAAATGGTATTTCCCTTGGTCACCGAAATAGACTTTCCTTTGACAGCATCGAGGTGGCATTTGAATGCCATTCTCTGATCTCCTTTAACCCTACAAATTTCGTTGGGAGTAGGAAATTTGAGGCTTTGGTGGAAGGTGGACACGATTGCTTTCATCTGATGAATCCAGTCCCTTCCCAGAATGACATTGTAGCATGAGGGGGAGTCGACCAGCAGGAAGTCTATTCCGACAGAATTGAATGCCACCGTGATTGGCAGATGGACTCGCTCGGAGGACTATGTTGGCTCCCGGTTAAACCCATAGATAGGAGTCTCATCAGGTTCGATGAGACCCTTAGATTGCTCCATAGCTTTGTAAGTGCATGACAACATGACACTGAACGTACTATCGGCGTCCACCATGACTCGCCGGACCCAGTAGACGCCAATCCATGCTGTGATAACCCGGACATCATTGTGTGGATAATGCAAGCCCCTTTCGTCTTCTTCGGTGAATGTCAAACCTCCGGGGAAAATGGACTCAGTGTTTGTCCCTTCGTTGAAGTTGAGCTGTCCAATTTCATGGACATGTCCTATCCACCAGAGCTTTTCTCGTGTGCAATTCTTCCTCTCCGTTTTGGAAGAACCGGGCTCCTGAACATGGCAGACGTACACTATATGATCTCCAGTTTCACTTGTTCGACTGCTCCGGTGTGCACCATGTCAGGGATGAGGCCGGCGTCGACCAAACGTTGTATTTCATACTTTAATGACCCGCAGTTCTTCAACTCGTGACCGTAATCATTGTGATGATCACATTTCTTGGGGCAGGTTTATTGAGCAGCCCCATGTTCTTGACCTTTTGGAATACTTCCTCAATCGGGAACCTCAGGGGTGTGAATTCGTTGTCTTTGCATTCACCCCCGGTAGATTTCTCTGACCGGTGGTCGGGTTGTCGAGCTGGTGTTTTCCCTTTCCTGTCTTTGTTTCTTTTAGGGGCCTTTTCTTCCTTGCAATCCCAGCCGAAGCTTTCTTCTTTTGCCTTCTGTGGCTTTTCGGAGGTTTGGCCTCCGGCAAGTCTCTATCTCCTAGCTTTCACATCGTCCTCTTCCTGAGCATACCTTTCTGTTTCTCGACCAAAGCTGAAACAGAGGATGGAGGCTTCCTCGCAAGTGACCGGTACAACTCTTCATGGTCGCTATTCAAGGCATACTTGAAAGCTTGGATAACGATGCTATCAGATGCGTCCTGTACTTCTGATAGTAAGGTTCAGAACCTTTGGGCGAAGTTCCTGAGTGTTTAGCTCCGGTCCATCTGTAGGGAGAACAAGACTTCAGCTCCCTTCTTTGTCTTCACATTGAATCGGTAAGAAGGAGGTGGAGATTGGAAATGTTTGGTTGTTGTATTGTGTAGGATATGGGTTGAGGATGGGGTTTAGTTAAAAGGGATTGTTGAGCTTGAAGAAGAATAATGCTTATGCAAGGTGGGGATTGTGATTTTTTGAAAACAACTTTATTTCTATGAAACCAAATGAAATATGCCATGCATGCAATCTGAGAGACAACTTTTCTGAAATCATGCTTGTTAAGAATTGTAAAGAAAGATCAGACAAGGTTATTAAAATTTAAAACAACATGTCCTCTAAAAGTCAAAGGGGAAGCAAATCAAATGCATTCAATATGAGGGCAAGAGAACAAAGCATGCTCCAGACACTCTTCATGAGACATACATCGAGGACATTCCGTAGAATTCTTAATATGCTTATTAATGAGATGTTGATTTGTATGCAAAGCATGATGAAATAGTTTCCATAAAAATATTTGTATTATATGAGGTGCATGAATCTTCCATACATGGTTCCAAATGGATTTTGGTAAGAGATATTAAGACAAAGTTATGGGAAATTTTGTGTTTGATGATTGTCGAAATGTGTATCCAGATTAATGTTAGTAGATAAGTTATTCATATGAAAAATTAAGGTGTTGTAGACTGATTTAACAGTGAACCTTCCAATTTTTATTTTTATTTTTGTTATAATCTTTGTTTTGTTTTTTTTTTAATCCCTAAAAAGAATATAATAATTAAGAAATTTTTTTTCTAATAGACTCGAAAATTACATAAACCCTTAAAGCTAGGAGCCTAGGACAAACATGTTACAAACTGTGCTGCAAGTCTTTTTATCTTTTTTTTTTTAGACTTTTTAATAAATAAATAAATAAAATTGATTGATAAACTCAAATTTTTTGATTGGTAGAGGATTATTTTATGCCCTCTTAAGCAAAATCATAGGTCCTGGATACATAGATCATCGTCATCCAAAGATAAACGGATAAACCAACACCAACACCCAGTGTGAGATCCATGGACCTTTTTATGTAAAATTATTTTTTGCAGTGAGTGTTTCCGTCAAAAATGTAAGTCTACGAAGTGTTGTGTTGTGTTACTGGCTTACTACTGTGTGTTATAATCGTATTGAATATGCTGGAAGATGGTACAAATGTTGATGTAGAAACGATTGATGGATGATGTGAAGTTGTCATTGACTCAATACTACTATAACAATAATCCTTCTAAATATTCGAGTATAACAACAAGGAAGGGTATCAATCCACTTTAAATACAAAGAAATAAAGAAAACTGCCAAGAAGATGTCACAATATTTTGTAGAGATTATATTTAAATTAAATTAACTACTTCTAATCTAATACTATCGTTAAAACATAGTAAGATCAATAAAGGGGATAAATGACATGTTCGCCCTATGAATCCACCACAATTATAATCTAGTAAGATATGTATGTTCTTAGCTACTCACCTCTCAGCTATTGTAGCTCCCTAGCTCACCTCTTAGCTATTCCTAGGATATATAAACACCCACCTCTCAGCTATTGCGTCCAACTATTTTACTTGAGATAGACGAATGGAGTTGATGAAACCCAAAGTAACATTCTACTAAGTAATCAATCATATGGTTCCACCCATGCAAGCGTATGTATGTCATCTTCTAAGCAATCCAAGTTTATATTGAAACCCTATTATATGCTCACCTCTCGGGTATTGTAAATATTAAGCATGTAGGCATGGTAGACATATAAGAATAAAAATGATGAACTACATATTAATTCTCTCTCAATACGACAACATGCAAGTATTATTACAGTAAAACCTCTATATAGGAATAACCTCTATATAATCATAAAAAATTTAGTCCCAACTTGGGCCAGTTATAAATTGGAATAATATTCATATTGCAATAAGTTATAATTTTTTTTATGTCCTGTCTAGAAGAAAATTGCCTCTACATAGTTATAATTAAGTGTATATTAGCAAAAAATATATTACATATTAAAAAAAATATTATTGTTTTACATTTAATATATTTTTTTCTAACACTTTCCATCACTATGTTAGTATATGTGCGACATATTTTGAAGCTATATTATTTTTTTGAAACAATACCATTATTGAAATTATACTATAATTTTCTTAAGTAAAACTCCATTAAGTTATAACCTCTCTATAGTAATAATTTATTTTGGTCCCAAGAGTATGACTATAGAGAGTTTTACTGTATTACCTATTGAACCTATTGAAGGAAATCCATACTGCAAGCTACACAAATGTCAACATCACTTCACCGAAGACGATCGCATTTTACGAGCTTACTGTCACAAGCTCAAAGAGGAAGGTCACCTCGATGACTTCCTCTCAGAAAACGAGCCAGACCTCCGCAACAAACTTGAGGCAAAGCGGCAAAAGACCTCAGAAGAGAAGGGTAAAAAGCCCAAACGAACCATCAACATGATCATGGATGCTCGACCTCCATAGTGGTCGGCTCGATCTCGATAGTGGTCGGCTCGATCTAAGAAGCAGAAAATCCATCACATCCACCACACCTTTCACTTGACTCACAAAACAATTGTGGCTAAGCAGGTCACAGGCAATAATGCCCTAATATTTTCAGATTTCGACCTCAAAAAAGTACGCCTCCCCCACAATGATGCATTGGTTGTCCACATTAACATTGGTGGATGGATAATAAAGAAAGTGCTTATCGACCCAGGCAGCTCGTGCGACGTACTATTCAATAAGGCATACAGTCAAATGCAAATGCCTGACTCAATTCTACAAAAAACTCAAGTCACCCTCTTCACGTTCAATTCAACTGAAACTGAAGCAAAAGGTGAAATTTGCCTCCCTGTGGCAACTGGCGAAAATGAGGATGAGGTAACTGTTTACTGCACATTTTTCGTCCTGGATGTTCCCACCCAGTTCAATGCAATTTTGGGACGAAAATGGATTCATAGGATGAAAGTTGTGCCATCAACTTATCATCAAGTTTCCTGGCCCCCGAGGCATCATGGAACTACGAGGTGACCAGATTGAGGCACATGGATGCCATGCAATCCCCGAGGTCATCCCACTCCCCAATAAGGGGGAGACCTCCAAGGCAGTTGCGAGCTCACCTCAGGCCACTGTCAATATGATCTCCGCAACTAGCGATGTAGTCGGGAGAACACCTAAGCCCATTGTTGATGAGATCCCACAAGTCGACAAAGGCAAGGCTATTGTTCAGCCATCTGACCCACCAATCATTGAAAAATGTGAAAAGGTCAACATAGGGTCAGACGACGATCCTAAATATGTCTATGTAGGGGCTAACTTGGACCCCATTGTAAAAGAGCAACTTATTGTTACTCTCAAGATGAATAAGAATGTTTTTGCTTTTGCGTATACCGATATGCCAGGGATAAATCCCAATATTGCATGCCATAGGTTAAATGTTGATTCCAACAAAAAACCTGTAAAACAAAAAGCTCGCAAACTTGCAGCTCATCTCGCTAATGCAGTTAATGCAGAGATACAAAAATTAAAAGATGCAAAATTCATTCGTGAAGTTGCATACCCAGAATGGCTTGCTAACATTGTAGCAGTCATAAAACCAAACGGTAAAGTCAGGGTATGCATCGACTTCACCGACCTCAACAAAGCTTGTCCAAAAGATACCTTCCCTCTGCCTCGAATAGACAAGCTCGTTGACTCAACTGCGGGTTACGAGCTCATTTCCTTGATGGATAGCTATTTAGGTTACAATCAAATCAAACTAGCAGATGAAGATCAAGAGAAAACCACGTTCATTACTGAACAAGGTACCTTGCTTGTCACTAGCTTCTAGGTGACTTTTTGTCTATGCCCATCTTGTCTAGGATTGATCTTCTTTTCATATTGCCTCTTTAGTTCTTGGTGATAGGAAGCTAGTCGTATAGCTGCAGCTTCCCTCTTTTCTTCCACTAAGTAGAGTTGCACCCTTGGCCTCATATTCGCCCCCAATCTGATTTACAACAATCAATGCCAAGCCGAAAAGCAGGAGGCTAGGCCAGAACATCAGTGACACAGGGTGAGTGGGTGCCAAGCAGTTCCTTCTTCATCAATCAATAGATCGGATCACGCGTAGAGAGAGCGCTTTAAAGGAAGGTATTATTCGTTCGAAAGAGATATCAGGTATCGACTCTTTTGGCATAGCATGCAGGGGCTACATATCAGCGACTTGCAACAAAAATGTTCCAAGACATGATTGGTAACACAATGGAAGTATATGTTGATGATATGATTGTAAAAAGCAAGCACAAATCATCTAATGTGTCCGACATCGAAAAAATATTTCTCCGACTTCATGAGTACAATATGAAACTCAACCCGGAAAAATGTTTATTCGGCGTCGCCTCTGAAAAATTCTTGGGGTACCTCATTACACAAAAAGGAATAGAAGCAAACCCAGAGAAAATCAAGGCTATAATAGAAATTCCAAGCCCAAAAACAAAGAAACAAGTTCAAAAGCTCAATGGCATGTTAGTAGCATTGAACAGATTCATAGCTCAGGCATCAGACAAACATCGCCCTCTACTTCAAATATTAAAGAATGGTTCAACATACAATTGGACTCCTGAATGCCAACAAGCATTCGAGGAGCTCAAACTATACCTCGCAACTCCACCTGTCATCACGGTGCCTCAAGAAGGCGACGTACTGGGGCTTTACCTCGGAGCGTCAGAACATGCAATCAGTGGAGTATTATTCTGAGATGAAAGTGGCATAGAAAGACCAATATACTTCATCAGTAAGACCTTGTTACACTCTGAAGCTCGATATTCAAGCCTCGAAAAAGTAGGTTCAGCCCTACTCTTCGCATCAAGGAAATTAAAACCTTATTTTTAGTCGCACAAAATCAGAGTCATCACGGATGCACCACTCCGACAAGTGCTTGAAAACAAAAACAAGTCGACCAGAATGGCAAAATGGGCCCAAGAACTTGGAGATCACGAGCTCATTTTCACACCACGAAGTAGCAGAAAAGGTCAAATAGTAGCCGACCTCCTGGTCGACTACGCCATTGATGACAATACGTGGCTACCTGATAATGAAATCAATGAACAACCACTCATAAAAGCCCCGATATGGAAACTTTACGTTGATTGCTCGAAAAACTTTAATGGCTCAGACGTAGGTGCAACATTAATCTCACCAGAGGAAGCCATCTTGGAAAAATCAGTTTGGTTAAATTTCACCTCATCCAACAATGATGCAGAAAATGAAGCGCTAATCACCGGCATACAAATGGCCAAATTCTAAGTGACTCACAATTAGTGGTTAGCCAAATTCTAGGTGACTATGAAACAAGATAAAAAACTCTAAAACTGTACTTGGAGCACACAAAAAAACTTCTAACTCATTTTAGCAAATGGGAAGTCCAGCACATTCCAAGAGATGACAATCGACATGCCGACAGTTTGGCGTATTTAGCCTCGCAAATCGACACAGAATCACCTAGAACAATTCAAATCGACATACAATCAGCTTCGGCATATGAGACTCAGATACTTCACGTAAACGAGATCTCTCACTTCATAGATATCCCACCAACTGAAATAGAAAACTCATGGATGGGACCGATTATCAACTACTTGAGAGGAACATACCCAGACGACGATTTCGAGCTACGCAAGCTTGAAAGAAAAGCTAAAAGCTACATATTGCTTGAGAATAGGCTATACAGAAAGTCAACTAGAGGACCATACTTACGGTGCCTCACCCCAAAATAAGCACATACGATTCTAGCTGAAATCCATCACGGTGAATGCGGAAATCACGCAGGGGCTAGATCCTTAGCTCAAAAAGCAAGGAACCAAGACTACTTTTGGCCTTACATGCAATCAGATTCAGAAAAATTTGAACACAATGACAAGTGCCAAAGGTTTGCACCACTAATACACCAGCCAGCTCGAGAACTCAAAACAATCTCAAGCCCCTGGCCGTTCGTAATTTGGGGACTCGACATCGTTGGACCCATCTTAAAAGATAAGGCCAAGAAAAGATTCCTACTCGTGGCAACAGACTACTTCACCAAATGGGTCGAGGCAATACCCCTACGACGCATAAAGCAGCAAGATGTAAAAAATTTCATATGGAAGTTCATTATCACTCGATTTGGCCTACCACACACTTTAGTCACTGACAACGGCCAACAATTTTGTGGAAACACAATAGAGGAATTCTATCTCGATTGGAGAATCAACCACGCACTCTCCACACCTCGCTATGCTCAAGTAATGGTTAGGCTGAAGCCACCAATAAGACTATAATGAATAATTTGAAGAAAAAGCTTGAAGCGCACAAGGAAAAATGGATAGAGGAACTCGATCGAGTCTTATGGGCTTACAGAACAACACCTCACACATTACAGGAATGTCCCCATTTGCGTTATGCTATGGCACAGAACCCATCATACCCGCCAAGCTCAATTTCCTAACAACTAGATCGGACCTCGTCCAGTCAAAGGTAAATGAAGAATTATGGGCACACGAGATAGATATGCTTGAGGAAAAACGGGATCAAACAACAATAACAACAGCTCGTTATCAGCAGATCTTAAAAAGAAGCTACAATCAAAATGTAAGGTCAAGGAAATTTCAAACAGGTGACCTCGTACTCAGACAAGTTTTCTCCAACACAAAGAAATCTAGAGATGGGAAGCTAAACCCTAATTGGGAAGGCCCATACATTGCCAAAAATGACCTCGGAAATGACGCATATACACTCATCGACGCTGAAGGTGAACAAGTGCCTAGACCTTGGAACTCAAAATTCCTAAAACTCTACATGCCTTAACTGCTTTTCAAAACAACCCTTCTTCATTTCTTCTTTGAAAAGGTTAAACCAAAAAACCATATGTCAAATACATTACAAGCTAAGTTATTCATGCCTCGAAATCTCTACAATCAATGACTACCTTGGTGTATACTGTAAAACTAAGCCACAAAAGCAAATACTCATTTTCGAACCATAAGCCATTCATTCAAATATACCAACAAGTATTCCAAATACAACAAAATAAAAAGCGTAGGGCCAACCGAAGTCAGAATTCCCCACTAATGTTTTACAACTTCAAACCAAAACATAAATGCCTCACGCCGCTCACAAAAGAGAAATATTACAAAAACTCAAGACTGGTCTTCAGGGCGGTCAGTCATCGCTGCATCGACATCACCTTCGGCTGGGGGAGAGGGAGTGTTATTGTTGTTTACCTCAGCATGAGAAGTGGTACCCTCAGTAGCTTTCTCACCCTCACTCCTCACGACGCGTTCATAGCGTTCAAGGGCAGAAACTTTTATTGCCTCCCTATCGGCTTGCCCATCATAATTCTCGACGAGAGTAGCGAGGTGAGCTTCACAACGAAGGCACCTCTCCTCCCAGGCGTAGAAAATCTTTTGCCATTGAGATATACATTGAATCGACTTCTCAGCATCAGCCTCCCAGCTCGCGTCACCCCAGCAAGTCGACCTTCCAGCATCAAAGCACACTTTTGGGCCTCATCGAGATTCCTACCAAGCTCGAGATTCTCTTTCTTTGACTCAGCGAGCTTGCCCTTCAGACCCTACACCTCGGCTCGCAATGCTTTACTTTCAGCATTAGCCTTCTCCAAAGCTTCAGCCTTCTTGCGAGCATTCTCGAGCTTCGTGATCCACTTATTGTGAATCACGTTCATCTAAACCACAACAAAATACATCAAAAACTCTCACAAAAGCTAAGTAAATATTCAAGCACAATCATAGCCAAATAAACCAAACTTACCCTGTAAGCGCAGGAGGCGAACTCCCTAGAATCGTCCTCAAAAGATTGGGTCTGAATCTTCTTAGCATCTTCAAAGATAAAACAATTCTCCATAAGAGAGAGACTCATCTCCTTGTCATCCCATGCTGAGTCATCGGCCTTCACATATGCCTCACGGCAGGGAAAAACAGGGGCAAATCTATTAGCCTCACCAGCAGCCAAGTCTTCACCCACGTCGATGGGTTTCGATTTACTAGATTTTGAGACAGGGGCTTGAGATTTCTCTTTCCCCTTCTCTTGGCTGGGCTTATCAACCTTAGAAGCCACAACTGCATCAGTTGGCTTCACATGAGCCTTTCTCTTTCTCACAAAAGGCTGAGGCTCGAGGGAGTGCGAGCCACATACATCGCTCAAATTGGGAGCATTGGTAATCTTGCTCGGCGGAGGAACATAACCACCAGTGAGAGGAAATTCAAGGGACTTCTTTGGTGCCATTGGTAAAGCAGGCAAAACTTCAAGGGGCAAGTCACCAGGTCGAGCTGAGACTAACTCAGCAACAAGAATGGCTATTGCGAGCTCATTTTTCTTTCTCCTACTTCTCTTCGGCGCTGCAGCACTCGAGGTACCAACCTCTCCTGGGGTATCCTTAGAAAATTTAACTCGAGGTTCGCCGAAAAATTGAGCCAGATGTGGTAGCAACTCACTCTTCTCCGCCCACGACTTTTCAGCAAACTCGATTATGACCATCGATTGGCTCGTTGTTATCCTTAGTCTGACCTGCAAAATCATAAACCAAGTCAGCAATCTAGTCGACTTTGCAAATAAACGAGAAAGTTACAGACATACGTTCACCTATGCTCGGAATGGCATATCGAGCTAGATATGCACTAGGTGCTACAAACTGACCCCGAATTCTATATACAGGGGAGTGCTTCCAACCATCATTCGAGTTGGGAGGGTTAAAAAGTTTAGTAGGACCGCAACTCCTTTTTCTATTCAGAGAACAAACATAGTCCCTAACGCGACCAGTTACACAAGTATAATACGAAACGACGTCAGCCTTGCAAATATAATTGTTGTGTAGCCTGTTTAACTCTTCGAAAATAAGCATCGACGTCCAAAAACTGGTAGGCATCATTATCAGAGCTACATCGTAGTGATTCAAGATATCACATACGAATTTACTGAACGGAAGACGCATACCACCCCTAAGCTGGACAAGACAAATCAAAGTTGACGTCGTGTCCCCACACAAGTCAAAAAGTCTATCTCTAACGTTGTGCATTTCAAGGTCGAGAATCCTAATGTTAAATTCCTCTCGAATCTCGGGAAATGCTCTACGAGCCTCATCCACTGAAAGGACTCTACTACTAGTGATTTCTTCATCATCCCTATGCCTTATGGAATTGCTCGCACTAACCTCGACCTCTTCCTCGAGCTCTACCTCCTCCACATTCTCACTGATACTTTCAGACTCCCTATCACTCATCGTTATAAAATTATTTCCAAGCAAAGATGGAAATCAATTACAAGATATTACCCAGCAAATGAAGGTAAAACGAAAGGGAAAGAGAAAAGACGAAGAATCAAAAGCTTCAAGTAGTCAACAATGGCGGAATTATATCAAACAGTAATAAAAAAAACAAGAGAAATTCACGGAATTAGCAGAATCAGTTCAGTTATCACAAGAACACAATGGATTTCAAGAATTAACAAGAAGATTCAAGCAAAAGTACCAACAGAATCTCAAAAGGAAAGCAAAAACAACTACAAAAAGAAAAAGAGAGAATAGCACAGAAGAATACCTTCACGAAATGGCAGAAACTTCCATAAAAAGCAATGATGCAGCAACCCTTGGTTTTTCAACCTTTGCAATTAGGTTTTATAAAACCCACTAACCCATCTGCACCGTTAAAACAATTCCTTTTCAATGGCCAGATGTGAAGGATCAAATCCAGCCACTAAAACACTTGGTTTCCCCCATTTCAGTTACTTTTCTCAAAAATCAAAATTCAAATAACCATCCACGTGTCAATAGCAGCACACTTACCATTGCTGCAATCATTTCACTCCCTCAAAAACCAAACCCTATTTAATGCAGCACACAAAGGAATCTTTGCTGGCTTAAAAAAACCAAGGAAACGCACACCAACAAGGCAACCAAATGCCTTCCCCAAGAACGACTTCATTAGTTTTTATTTCGATCGACGCAAAATCATATCACCAACTTTCAATCCTTTTACTATGATCAAAATAAAAAGGGGCTATGTATATACCCATTAACTCGACGTGAACCTATTTTTAGTCGAGCTCACTCGACGTGAACCTATTTTTACTCGAGCTCACTCAATGTCCATAACTCTCAAATGTCATCCGACCTAAAACACTCTCACTCGACGTGAACCTATTTTTACTCAAGGTCACTCGACGTGAACCTATTTTTACTCGACCTTCATCGAACCTATTCAAACTCCATACGTTTTGATTCTCTTCAGTTACAATATATTTTCAGATCCAAAATATCCGCTCATTAATTGACCACACCGTTAGTCAATTAATGAGGTATCTGTTGTCCCAATCACCTATATATATGAACTATGTAGGCTTGATTCTGAGACTTGGACAATCTCAGATACATAGGCAACTATCTCTCCAGATAGCTCAGCCACTTTCATACTTCCATCTCTTCCTCTTCCACTTTCCGATCATCTTCTCCGACCTAAAATTCACTTACATTTACAGATGCCTCGAACATAAGCTCCCATAGATCAAATCATGTTTTGTACTCCCCTAAAACGAGTACGGGTCGTTACACTTCCTTTGTAGTAACTTTATCGATGATGCTATTAAATTATAAACCTTTGCATTGCCAGTGCCATACCAATCAAAACTTAGTTTAATAACCTTTTGATTTAATCTATCTACACTGGAAATTGATACACACATCAATTTGGTTCTAAATACAAAAAAGAAAAAAACCCAATGTCAGTTTGGTAAATATGTAATGCTACTTCCAGTTTTAATATTTTGATATAAATATTGGGCAGCCCAATGTCACTCAAAAAAATATACATACATTCAACACAGATCATATTTACCCGACTAACCTGTGCATAGCATGGGCCCTGCTATTTGTTTTTTTATACAAGTGAATTCTTGACGGAGGTAATATTTGTTGTTTAAACAAGAACTAGTCCTTAGACCCGTGTAATGCATGGGCAAATCTGATTGTTTTAGTTTTTTTTTGGGGGGGGGACGGGGGGGTTATGTTGTTTTTGGTTTGTAACATGTAATATTTTGTTTAACCCGTTTCAAAAGTCTATGATCTGGTATGATTTCATTTAGAATTATTATAAATCTTTGAGTATTGAAATTGAATGATTATTATATATACATGGAAATTAAACCCAAAACAATTGAAGGTATCCAGGAGAGTGAGATTTTGCAGCACTCTCAATTCTCAAAGTCTCAATTAGAATTTGGTCTGGCTCGGTTGTTGAGGCTTCATCACTTTGGGAAACAATCTTTTCACAGTAGTGCATTAGCACTCGAGTGTTTCTTAATTGGTTTGTAACAGTTAACATCCTGAAAATTCGAAATATTTAGCAAACTATTATGATGATAAAAATAACTTACTTGTAATGTGACGAAGAGATCCCCTTAGGCTCATGTAGTTAAGACTTTCCGGAAGGCAACCATACGATCCATGTCTGTGTGAATCTTGCGACCTTTTTTGATATAGTCCCATCTGCAAAACATTTACATACATTAGATCACAAATTAAAGGAAACTCAAATTTCATGAAATTTGCAGTAAATAGGTCTTACTGCTACTTGAGTCCCATTTCATATCCAACCATTGAAATGTATTGAAGATTATATCATCATCATCATCTTTATTAGAGTCTATTTTCTATTTTCATTTACTTTTTGTCAATGTCTACTAAGTGCAAGGAAAAGAAACAGATTACTGGTTATCCATATTCTTGCAAAATATACATTTTGTCAAGTTGAGAATGTACTTGAAAATGGCCATCACAAACATGTTTGATGTGTGTCCATAATAATATCATATTAATATTATTAATGATCTTATTAATAAACTTGCATACCTGCCATTTGACTTAGAATACTGGTGAGTTTTGATTTTTGTGTCGTCGAGAGATCTTCAACAAACATCAAATATACATGGATCAAATATAAGCATATAAGCAGACATAGACTTTGAGTGAAGAGGAAGATGTAGAAATTGTACAAACGTACCTGATAAATTAATTATCTCCTTTAAATAATATTTTTAGGTGGTCCCAACTTGGGCATATGTTGATAAATTAATATTTCACTAAATGTATTTGATAATACATTTTAGAAAAATTCTTGAAGGCCCAACTAATATATAAATTAATATTCTTTTGATATACAAATATATTTTATATTTTTTTATAATGAAAGTCAATTGTTGTTTTTTTTTTCTCAAAATTGATTTTGGTTTGAACCTCGTCTCTGAATTTTTGTAGTGTCGTGAGTTGATCTGGTGTTGTATTTGTATTGCAAGAAGAAATTATTCCAATATCATTATCGATTTTAATGCTTCTTTTCGTGGAACGGGTTCCAGAATAAAATGATTGTCCAGCTTCATCATGTTAGCCCTCCAAAAAGAAAAATATACATGAAAATATACTGTTTATGTAAAGTAATAGTTTATTAATTAATCGATGAATTAATATCTCGTTTAATTAATAATTTTCTCTAGTCCCAAGGCTGGTTTTACTGTATTTTATTCTACTTGGGATTGGGTATAGTTTTAATTTTTTTTACTGGGCTTAATTATGCGTATGATTTAGTCCAACTGGTTACGGGTTGGACTTGATTGTATTTGGGATTACGTATATTTTTAATTTTTTTATTGGGCTTAATTATGCCCATGATTTGGTCTAATTGGGCTTGATTATATCTGTACGTGATGGACTGATGGTGGTCCACTTTTGCGTAATTTCAAATATACCCAAACTTAATCAAATTTTTCTTCAATTAAGCTATCAATTTTAATGTAATTGGTAGTCTAATTGAAGAGATATTTTCTTAGGGGTATTTTCTGCTTTAATAGAGTACTAGTTATAAAGCCCGTGCAAAGCACGGATGTTATTAAATAAAGTAAATTAGGGTAGTCTCTTGAAAAAAAATTTGTTAATGTATGTCATTCGTTTAATTGTTATTTTTACAGTTTTATTACACCACTAATTTTTGTCTCATAAATATGGTTGATTTCAATTTTTGAAATAGTTTATCGTCAAATGCTTGTTTTTTGAATGTTTGACTAAGATTTTGAGCTATAATGTTTAGCAATTATTGAATTTTCTATTAAGTTTTTACTTCATTGCGATTATAAATCATGGTATGATTTTTTTTTTTTTTTTTTATTCTTACGAATGTTCAAACCATGAATTAGACTGATCATATTGATTTGGTTCATTTTTTGTTTGGAGTCTAGGCTTAAGTTTTGAATATAAAAAGGGTTTAGCAAGAACATAGTATATAATAACTTACGGTAGTAAAGTAACCATTCACAATTAATCCACCCAACAAAACTACTGAAATATCAAGTTGAAGCATATGATAAAATGTTAGATTGCAAAATATATGATGCTTATTGATGCTTATTGAAGCTTATTATAATAGGTAACATATATATATTTTTTTATTATTATTATTGGTAAGCGACGTTGAGGGAAACTTTCAATCAAACAATCAGCTGCTGACGTGTTTCGAACCGACAACATCCCCACTTTGTGAGAGGGATACTACATTTGAGCCACATGTTTATTGGCATATCTATACTAAGTATAGATTTGCTATAATAAGTATTTCATCTACACAATTCTATACTTGGTATAAAACAAAAAATTTGGACTTCATTTTTTAGTTTTAGTAAAAAAAAATGGTTGGACCTATATATAAATTATATCTTCCGATTCTCCCTGTCCCTACTTTCACGACCAAAATCAGGAAAAAAAACTCAAAATTTATATTTAGGTGTATCCCTATTATTTTGTAATCCCCAAATAATGCCTAAAAAAAATCACTTTATTGTCAAGTTATTGGGTTGAACTTTGGCTATGTCTAGACTGTACATCATTTCAGAAAATACTATTAAATTTATATCCTGGGTTAACCTTTCGCCGAAGGCTAGCTTTTCAAATACCCATTTTTTTAGTATAATTGATAAATAAGATTAAACTAATCCCGAAATTCACAGTATAATTACGCAACATAATCATGTTGTATGGTTATAAAGCGCACATAATTTTATTTCTAACATGTACTCAAAGAAAAATGGAAGACGCACAGTATTGTACTCATAGGTGAAAAAATCGGTTGTGCCGGGCGAATATTCACGAAACTTTCCGTTTTTTCAAAATTTGGATCGGTACGGATGTCGAAGCATTCTCGAATAAAAACCTCCCCATTTCGTTTGAAGTTTTTCGAATATTCGTCATTCTTCGGATATATAGCGAAAATTTCGCAAAAACATTGACATTTTGCGTTAAAAGTGGCAAACATTGATCTTTAGATAAGTTTAGATCTCGAATATCTTGTTCTTCATAAAAGATTTGACTAAAAAAAGGTTAGATTTGTGGTATATTGTGCATATTTTTTACTAAATTCTCTTGCAGATTTGTGGAAATGTGTTTCTTTTTCTATTGAGGATTCTGGAGAGTGGAGAAGACGATCTGTTTTGACTTCAAAAAAATCAATCTATAAGATAGGGTTTATAACACGCCGTTGGATTAAATCTAAGGTAGATCTATCTAAGGGTCAGTATGTACTAACAGAAATTGTCTACTGTTTTGTTATTAAAAACTAATCAATTGTGGACCCCAGTGTAAAGAAAAAGAGAAAGGACCGTCAAAATAGGTAAAAGTCTAGATCTTTTCTATTTTTTGGGGGATAAAAATAAATTATACAATTAAAATTTTTAATTACGCTTAAAACAAAACCCCAATTTTTCGACAAAGAGCTTTGAATATCCCCGGAGAAATCCGTTTCTTCAGAATTTGGATATTCGTGGAAAAACGGTATTTTCAACTATGATTGTACTACTACGTGATATTCACATAGTCTATTGTAATGAAGGTTGTGTGTGTGTGTGTTTCCAACCACTATTTGGAGAAGGAAGAGAGAATAGATTGAATTTGATGTACCAGGAACATGGGTAGATGTCGAAGAAGGAAGAAGGTAAAGTATGAATTTTATTTTATTTTATTTTTTTTGTGTGTGTGTGTGGGGTGGGGGGGGGGGGGGGGGGGGGTGTGTTAATAAGATAAATATAACTATATTTTCATTAAATTTGGTTAGTCATTAACATATTTGTGCAAAAAGACATATATCGCCATAGTGCTATTAAATGTGGCCATCTAGCTATTTAAGCCATATTAGATATAAATTTACAATTGAAGCATCAAATTTACTCTATTTTAGAAAGAGAAATTTTTCTTAAGGGCAAGTCCAACTTTAATAGAGAGTATAGATAATAGATTATGCCTAAAGCTTAGTTAGGACTTTGGTCATGAACATAGTTTTTATCTGATACATGATTAGGAATTTTGGTTGCTTATGGCAATGCCATGAAACTTCAATGTTTGATAGAGGATTTGTTACATAATAATATTTTATAAGCCGCTTAGGATATTTTAACTACTATTCTCTTACTTGTTTCCTGAAATTTTCAAGTAGTGAATACACGAGCCAACAAAGTTCAAATTTAAAGTCAATTCAAAATTTCAAATCACTATAACCATTGGCAGAATGCGTATTAAATCATATTTATATCACGTTACAACAATTCTATTTGTAGAACTGGTAATGGTGTATGGAAATCAGCACTCAATCATCACCACACACTGAATTCTCATTTAAGGAATGAATGCCTCATTGTCCTCGCCAAGTCTTTTATAGTATACCAACCAACACGAACGTACAGTGGAAATTGGAGAGCGAGAAAAATGGTGGCTGGATAACATGCAACTAAGTATATAGGAATAGCTGCCCAGTGCAACTTCTGCCTAATCATAAGAACAAGAGTAGCAGCAAAAGCCACCATCATAGATGAAACAGCAAGAAAGAGAGTAGTGAGACCAAGAACCAATCTTGAAGGAATTGAATGGTGGAAATCTTGTTCATCAAATCGTGCGGTCATAATGGACAGAAAAATCACTAACGAAGTTAAGGACAAAGAGAGTGATATGGCATCTGCAACAGCAAAGACCATAAATGGACGTCTATTGAGAAATACAGGGTGTCCAGAATTTTTTTGATTCCCACCAGGGACTGTGTAGGCGGAGGTGAAAGCAATGGTCGCGATAAGAGCTGCAACTACAGAACATGATTCAGAGGTTCGCATTATCCACTCCTGGCCTTTCATAACCAAATCTTTGTGTGTATTCGTAAACAATTCTTGTGATGTCAATCTTTTGTTGTTAAGATGACTTAAGAAATGATGAGGAACAATTTTCTTCACTTTCTGCATTACAAGCTAACTATAAGTAAATTGGGCAAAATACTTTATGCATAACATAATTTACCTACGTATTGTAGCAACTGTATTCAGGTTTATATTGTAGCAAATGTAAAGATAAAACAAATGCAAACAATGAGAACTGAGAATTTGTAAAGGTACCTTGAACCATTGGATTTCCCATTGCATATGCAGAGCTTCCCCTGGTCGCTCTTTAGGTTGAAAGTCTCCAATAATTGCGACTTGATGTAAGAGACTATTCCCATCGCAGTCCATCCTCATTATCAATCTTGGCAAACGTTGAATCAAGGACACTAGAACCTCATAAACTTTAGTCCGACGATTTCTCACTGCTATATGCAATGCATTTGCATCTTGATCATTCACATATTCAATTGCTTGTGGACACTCTTTTAATATCACCTCTACAATCTCTATAATTCCGTGTCTTGTAGCTGCAAGTAATGGAATCTCCTTGTTTTGTGTTAGAAATCGATCTAGATCATCTTTAGTCCGGCGATTTCTCACTGCTATATGCAATCCATTTGCAATCACATATTCAATTGCTTGTGGACACTCTTCTAATATCACCTCTACAATGTCTTTAATTCCGTGTCTTGTAGCTGCAAGTAATGGAATCTCCTTCTTTTGTGTTAAAAATTGATCTAGATCCTGCATGGGATGGTCATCTTGGCTGTCTTCGGATTGAGAATCATCATCCAGTTCACCCTTCGAGTTTAGTTTTGGAAATCTATTTCGAAAGATTGATACGTCTCCTTCGGGGTGCATTCCATGGTGTTTTGAGGGTCCCATCCATGATTTATCAGTTTGGACTAGGATATTAACTAATTCCAAAGCTGATTTATGTTTTTGCCGTAAGTCCCACACCACTTGAATGGCTGGCCACCCTACCAAACAATAAGATAACAATATTGAATATTCAATCTGCTTGTTCTATAAAATTGGCAAGATAACATAATATTCATACATTGAAAACACGTCAATGTTCATAAAACCAACTTAACATGAGAAAGACAAGTATATATAATTGACCAAGAGTCTTACCTTGTGAAAGACGATACCAAAATTTATGGTTTAACATTGAAGAGACTGCCATGTCAAGTAATGTATAGCAGTTAGAAAAAGGTTTATAAGATAATAAGAAAGATCATGAAAATAAGCACTAATTAATTGCGACTAATAATTGTATTTATAAGTACCTCTTCATACTTTATGAAAATAAATAAATGCTTGAAACAGAGCTTATAATGAAATATTATTAGGCATCAGGCTAGTCTAAGTATAAAGTTAGTACTATCTATTACTTACAAATTCTCAAATGAGAGATGACACGCGCAGGAAATGTTAAAGTTGCTAAGGTGAATTCGCTTGTCCCAGCCTCCTCATCTCTGGTCACATTGTAGCTTTTGGGAGGTTCATCTCGTTTACAATCGGGAAGACCTAGAAAATACAATATAATTATCAATATTGTACTGATTATAAGTCTGATAGCAGAACTTTTGAAATTTACTAAAAGCGAGCATCCACCTTGACCCATTTACACCTCAAAGTCCAGCCTTTGGTAACTTACATCCAAACATCTTTTTATTGAATTCATATTTATATAATTGGAAAACCATGGCCTCTTACTGAAAACCACCTTTCGTGTTCAAACAATGTTGAGGAAAGGTATATGAATTTGAGTTCAATGAAATATAAAAACAAAAGATG
Source organism: Aquilegia eximia (assembly GCA_023053565.1). Taxonomy (NCBI): domain Eukaryota; kingdom Viridiplantae; phylum Streptophyta; class Magnoliopsida; order Ranunculales; family Ranunculaceae; genus Aquilegia; species Aquilegia eximia. The sequence continues at coordinate 26,275,607 of JALIGU010000001.1, forward strand.
TAAGCGAATTAGCAACACACAAGTTTCTTCTAAATAAAACTTCCTTCATCTGGAAAGAGATAAGTCAAATGTGCAGCGGATCAAGGTGCCAAAAATGGTCTAGTTTGATGGAAGGTTCTATGCTTCTTGAAGATAGGACACATATCTGATTCCTAGCAGACAAAGTATGGAACAGTGTTCAATCCAAAGTAAGTATTGCCAGGAACCCTGAGATTGCTCACAAAACATAAATATGGATTCTGAAACAGTTTGACAGAAATCACTTCAAACACAAGATCTTACAAGCTGCTGGCCTGATGCTACCTCAACTGTCAGGCTTCGGATGGAAAGGAACAATCGAATTTTTTTATACTGAAACTAGATTCTTGGAAACTCTTATATCTATGATCATGAGAGATGTCAGAGTTAGAATGAATGGAAGAAACTAACATATAGAAGACACAAAGGAGAATGCAGGACTGATGGAACAAATGGGCTGTAACAACCCTACAAAGATTTCCAGAATGGTGTCATGGAATCCTCCCCCTGAGGATAGACTTATGCCCAATAGAGATGGCTCTTATGCTGATCAGGTTGCAGGTTATGGTGGAGCTGTTGGAGATCCAGATGTAATGTCATCATGGCTTCCTGTGGAAATGAATCTACCACTTCTGTCTTATTTATTTCATTTGGAAATGAATCTTGGTTTTGAGGACTGAAGCTGACTATTGATCTTGGAGGCAAGAAACTGAAGATCAGGACAGATTCTAAGCAGGCTGCAGATAATGGAAATGGATTCAACAACCAACATAGAAGGTACTTGGCCTCAAGCAGGAACTAAGAGATACAATTGGTGAAACTGAAGGAATTTGACAAAGAAGTTAGAACACGCTACCATGAGGTAAATCAGGTTGCAGACTGGTTTGCAAACCTAGGTAGGAAGGCTTATCAACTGATGTACTTTTGTAACCCACTTCAAGAGGAAATTTTGCTATTAGTTGAAAAGGATGCTAAAGGCCATGCACACATTCGAGTTTAATTAATAAAATTCGGTTAGAGTTCTGCCATAACCCCAACTTGCCATTTGCAAAAAAAAAAAGGTGAATAGATGAGGTACATTGGATAAAATGGTAAGGATAAAATGGTAATAAAATAATATAGTCATACACTAAGACCATCTCCAACCGCAACAGTAGATTTTTTTTTTATTTTGCTATTTGTGTTGTTATAATTATAAAAAAGCCACGCAAACAACTCCAACCCATTTTCTTATTTTTACCCCACCAGCCTTCCTCACATAATGGCTGATGATATATAATGTTAATTTATACTATCAATCCAAGTCTTTGTCCACATATCAACGTATCATCTATATTTTTACCTATATACCCTTTCACTTTTTTTTTCTATATATTATTATTATTTGAAAACCAACATATTAAAAGGGTATTATTGGAATACCAAAACTATATAATGTCACCAGCCATTAGCTTTTGCAACCCAAAAGGCTGGTGACTAAATTCACGGTTGTTGGATGTCATCCGCCTTATCAATCATTGTTCAACCGCGGATAACGTAATAAAAAATAAATAGCAAAAAAATTTGAGAAAATAGCAACCCGTTGGAGACCAAATTTACGAATATCTGAGAAAATAGAAACCCGTTGGAGATGGTTTAACTAATTTTTTTTAACAAAGTGAAATTGATACAAATCTGATGAATGCCAAGCTGTTTGACAGATAATGTAAAAAGACTAAATATGATCACAGCTGACAGCACTAAGCAATACGACATTCTTCAACTAATCCTATATAGGCCTGTCCAAATCGGGTACCCGAGCCCAAGCCCGAGCCCGAAATGTCGGGTACGGTTGGGTATCGGGTTACCCTACTCGGGTTGGTATAAAATCGGGTTGGTTTCGGTCTCGGATAATATAAAAAATAGGTGTTCAAACCCGGTATGGTACCCGATTTTATTGGGTAATTATCGGGCTCGGTCTCGGGTCGGGTTTGTTTACCCGACATAATTTATATAAAGTTTTGCTATGAATGTAAATAACTAACCAAACATTTTAGCCTTTTGATCTTGAATATTCACTTGGATAATTGAACTTTTGATTCCAAGCTTCGAAAAAATATTTGATCTTGACTCCAAATTGAGTTTTTCTTAACTTGAAAGCTATAATAAAAAATGAAGTTTGAGTTTGAGAGAGATTGAGAAAGCTCAAGAGATTTTGTGAATTTGTAAATTGAAGTGTATTAATGCATTGAGTTTATACTTTTCTTAACATTGCAAAAGACTATGTTAGCCTCAAAATAGAGTTGTTAAGAGTTCTAACAACTATATTTTATGGTCTAAATGGTAAAATAAAAAATTTGGTCACAAAGACATATTTAACCTTAAAATAGAGTTGTTGAGAGTCCTAACAACTCTATTTTAAGGGTTCTATGGTACAAAAATTATGCTAGTCTTAAAATAGAGTTGTTGAGACTTGAGAGTTCTAAATTATATGGTTTATATGATATAATTCAAATATTACTTACAAAGACAATTTTAACCTTAAAAAAAAGTTGTTGAAACTCCTAACAACTCCTTTTTAAGGGTTGTGTAGTTAAAAGAACAATCTATTTTTAGAATAAGTTAAATGTACTAGCTTTGGAAGTAATTATTGCATGGTTGTCTTGTTGAAACTTGGAACTTTGGAAGTACAAAGTCTCACCTAATGACGTAATAAATTTTTTAGTGGTTTGATAGAAAAGTCAAAAAATTTAATTGTTGCCATGTACATGAAAAATAGTTTGTAGTTAAATTTAATTTATGTCGGGCTCGGACTTGGGCTAAACGGGGTTATATGTCGGGTTTCGGGTTAAAATCGGGTCGGTCTCGGTTTTGGGTCGGTCTTAGATGGAATGTCCAAACCTATATGAAAATTTCGGTCTCGGATCAGGTTCGGGTACCGAGCGGGTTTTTTTGTCGGATTTTCAGTCGGGCTTGGGTATTCGGTTCATATGGCCAGGCCTAATCCTATACTAGTTTAAGAATTGCATATTTGAAGTACACGGTTATGATTTGGTATCCCAATCCGGCAATCCCTATAAAAGGAGTTTTTTTTTTTTTTATAAAAAGAGCAGATTTGGAGTATTTCATATACAGGTATAGTTTCTTTAAATGAAAACAAGGACTATTATACAGTGAAAGGATTTAAAAGGTGAAAGAAGAATATGAGATACTTACAGTAATAGACGAGTTTCTTGAAAAATCCAAAGCTAGTTCCACTCTTAAAAGCTAAAGGCATGTTGGCTAAGAGCTGAAGACATGTCAAGCCACATCCATCAACGGCTTGATGTTTGACGAGGTCTACATTCAACAACTCTAACGCTGTTTCTGTAATTTTTAAATAAAATGGACATTGTGTTAACATGAGTTCCTCAGTCAGGTCCCATGACTCAACAACATTATTGGAGAGTTGGGTGCTACCGCGATTCATTCTAAAGTGGTTTAAATCTGAATGTATATCAATAAAATAGGTGCTTATGAAAACTTATGTTCAGAGAAACTCACCAAAGGATTCATTGAAGATGGCGACATGAAGGATAGTTGCATTATCTGCCCTTCTGCAATGAATCTTTTTGTTTAAACTATCTGTAAAGTGCTTATTCATTACATGCTTGAACATCTTTGTCTGCCCGAACTGAACTGCTCGAAACAGAGGTGTCTCTCCATTCAAATTTTGTTCAGTTAGTAACTCTGGCACCGCATTCAGCATCTTATCCACCACTTGGGTCATATCAGTACTCATGGCTTCATGGAGAACTGTATCTCCAAAACTATTCTTCTTTTTTAGAGTTTCATGGAGAAAACAATTCTTTTTTGTTCGAGTTTCCAAATGGGACTCATTCATGAGGTCAAGCAACTCCATGAGGTCAAGCAACTCCATCACCAAATCTTCTTGTTTAGAAAATGTCGCGATGTGAAGAACAGTATCAAGATGTGTAGTTAGATGATCTTCGCATTTTTGAGTTAAGCTTTCTTTGTACTTCTTAAGAACCTCATTTTTGTCACGCTTCATCAAGGCATAGTATAGCTCTGCCATAAGTGGATGAGCACCCTTATTCTCCATAATGCTTAAATTTTCTATTGTAAAGATATAATGAGCAAACATGATTCTATGCATTATATAGACATTTGCTTTAAGCAAAGAGGTAACTTCACTATAGTTTATTAGTATAAACTTTTCCATCTAAAGTTTTTTAGAGGAGCAGAAGAATCTATTCCTCATTTTTCTTGCAGGTAAATGGGGAGCCACAACTGAGTCACCATCATATCACTTAATCAAATCTGCCCATTCAAAAAAAAAAAAAAAATTACATATACATCATATAAACAATATTTCAGAAATTCCAAATGTGAAAAGTGTTTTGTTCTCCCAAGTATATCTCAAAACAGTCGTGAAATCATTTCTTTCTTCTTCTTTATTGCTTCCAAACCTTTTCCTTTTAAAATAAGCAAGCAAGGTAGCCAATTGTCTTTTCTTTCAATGATATATTCCAAAAGAGGCAAATATCAAATTAGATGCGCAAAATCTTACAAAAAAAAAAAAAAAAAAAAAAAAAAAACAACTAAAGTAAGTCTCTAAGATTGCCCATGAATTCTTCTTTAGTTTTCATTAAAAAAGCAATAATGTAACTTTTACTTGTTAATTGATTGTATATATAAAATCTAGTATTCTGTACTTCTGTTGTTGATAAGTTCATAACTTTTCCATGTGAAATTATTTATATATTTCTAAGACTACTGTATACAATACTAATAATAATACATTTGAATCCTAGTTTACTTCTTTGGAAAAAATAAATAGAACAAACAATAACACAGAAAAAAAAAAAAAAAAGTCATCCCCTCCATGACGACCACCACCAGTGCACTCACCACTAGCCCTCCTCTCCACCCTTCTTCTCTCTGTTGTTGTTAGTCTGCTACCATCTCCCTACCCAACCACGACCTCCATCCCTTCTCACCTCCTTCCACCATTAACCTTCTACCTCCACGCTGCCACCACTACGTTCTCCCTTCACCACCTGACCACCACCAGTCCACTACCTCTCCCCCAACAGTTGCTGCCCCTCCATTAACAACACCGCCACTCCTAACCTTCTCAGCGCGAGATCTGTTTTCTCTCTCTCTCTCTCCGGTTCATAAATCTGGTTGCAGATTAGCCGAACCGAGCCAACACAGTCAGCACAGCCAGCCGAGACAGACCAAGCCAGCAGACCAGCAGCTGAGGCCAGACAGCCAAGCTGAGCCGGATCAGAAAGCCAGCATAAAAAATAAAAAAAAACACGTAAAACAGAAAAAAAATAGGAAATAAAACAGAAAAAATAGAAATAGGAAAAAAAAGAAGATGGGTAAGGCTTGAAATGCAAAGTTCAATGTACATTGTCCGTTTCGTCACTTTGATGGGTGCACCAATGGGGCACACGGTGGGAATGGATATGCATCATCCTTCATACTTGCCCACATGATGGACAAATATTTGTATGATGAAAAGAACAAATGCACGCTACGTGAGGCCACCAAGGAGGATCCGAATTTATTTGCATTACTGGACAGCTTATTGAGATTGGTGGGGCAGTAGATATGTGGTTACTGCTTTAGTGTCCATGCACAAAGCAAAAATTGTCATCACCCGGATGGCACGGTTATTCATTGCCCAAGTTGGAAAATAGAGAGCCTGAAAGTGTGATCCTAGGAATGCCCCGTCCATAAGCGTTACTTGAGTCAACACCCACACAACTTGGAGCTTTTGTTGTCATTTCTAGCCATCCTAGTGCCTTTTGGTCCCTGGATGAGGTACTATTGGATTCAATTTTTGTTACATCCTTTTGCACAATGAAGAGCATCCCACGACCATGTCGTCTAGCATTCTCTTAGAGTAGGTACAGGGTCGTTATTCTACATCATCAACTCAACCATCTCGAAACCAAAATATAAGGCGTTGTTTGCAAAAGGTTGCGGATGGACATTTTGCAGCTGCAGTTAAAGTGCTGGCGTCTTCAGGGGTAGCACCAGACACTTCAAAGACACGACAGACATTAGAGGAAAAACACCCGATAATCCCACCACCATCCATATCAGATATTCCATTGTCCGAGCCACCTTTAATTGTTGAGAGGGATACAGTCTTGGCGTGCATTAGGTCATTCCCGAATGGTAGATCATGTGGGCGTGATGGACTCTATGCCTAACACCTGCTAGATGCTATGAGCGGTGCAGCCTCTGTTGTAAGTACAGATCTCTTGGATGTTTTGACTCTTGTTGTGAACTACTGGCTGCAAGGTCGATGCCCACCTGTATTATCAGAATTTATTGTAAGTGCACCCTTACTCCTCTCCTCAAGCCTGGTAATGGAGTTCGTCCAATATCAGTAGGCATGGTATGGCGACGTCTAGTGTCCAAGATTGTCATGAAAGGAGTTGCCCAAGATATGGACTCATACCTTAATAACTTTCAGTTTAACGTCAGTGTGCCTGGTGGAGCAGAGGCAGTGTTGCATGCGGTTAGCCGGTTTGTTCATGCAAATCAAGATAACACATCAATTTCTATGTTGTTGGTGGATTTCCAAAATGCTTTCAATCTTGTTGACCGCACGACTATACTAAAAGATGTACGCATTCATTGTCCCAGTATTGCACCATGGGTTGAATACTATATAGCCAATCTGCGAGATTATATCTAGGGTCCACCTACATTTGGTCAGCAACCGGGATTCAGCAGGGGGATCCGTTAGGGCTTCTTCTTTTTGCTTTAGTTTTGCATCCACTAGTACTGCGCATCCAATCTGAGTGTCACTTGAAGTTGCAGGCGTGGTACTTGGATGATGGGACCCAGATTGGTGACACTGATCAAGTGGCTGCAGCCATACATATCATTCAGGCAGTTGGACCATCATTGGGGCTCATTCTTAATATGAATAAAACAAAGGTTTTTTGGTCATCGGTTGATCCTCGTCGCTCTAGTACTGGTCTATTTCCACCAGGTATATCATGTCCTCAACGTGGAGTCAAGTTGTTTGGAGGGGCAGTTAGTACTGATGCATCATTTATTGTGGGTCTTGTTCGACAACTAGTTGAGAAAACAGCCAAACTGATGAGCCTGCTGGCAAAATTAAAAGACCCATAATGTGAGCTGGCACTACTACGAGCATATATGGGATACCTAAACTTATCTTCGTTCTTCGCACTTGCCAACCAACTTTTGTTCAGGAAGCAGCAGGGTATTTTGATCGCATACTTCCGGGCAACCTTTCAGGGTATCGTAGTTTCAGTGGCGCATAGCAATCATGTCCTTACACCTTGGTGGTTTTGGCATCTATTGTGCAACAGATGTCAGTAAATTTGCCTTTACACCCTCTCGATCCCAAACTCAGGAGCTCCATGACCAGATACTCTGAGGGTGTTGCACACATTGATGATGCTTTTAATAGTGCAGTTGCTGAGCTACAACTTTCTCTCCCTGATTTCGACCTTAGTATTCTAGCCTCAAGTGCTACCACCCCCCCTAAACCCCAACCTACACTGGCGGAAGCTTACTACAAGAAGATTGCTACTAGTATTGAAAGGGATTTTAATTTGTCTGCTCGTCAAAGGGCTGTGATAGAATGCTTACAGACCAAACATGCCAAAGACTTCCTTATTGCTATTCCTATGGAAGGGTTAGGGCAACGCATGATGGGAATGGAGTACCGTGCCATTCTCGGGTACCGTCTTATGATTCCATTATTTACAGATGAAGATTTATGTCTTGTATGTAAGAAGAGTCGACTGGACGCCTTTGGGGACCGTGTTGTACACTGTAAGTATTGCCCCGGTTTTAAATACAGATATGATCATGTGCGTGATATATTGTATGATGTGGTATGGCGAGTAGGAATACAGATTAAGAAAGAGGCTCCGGTCAATTTTCTTACAGATCCATCAGAAGGTAGATCAACACTACGCCCAGCTAGCTGATGTTTTGATATACAATTAGTTAGAAAGGAAACATGCATGTGTTGACATCACAGGGGCATCTCCGATGGTGGGGTTTGGTAATAGAAATTTAGAACTGGGTCAGACAGCCATTCATGCAGCTGCAGCTAAAAAAATGAGGGAGCATGTGCAGGGAACCAGCAATGCTTCATTCCTTTTGCTTTTGACACTTTTGGGTTTCTAGCACCAGAAACAGTTGAACTTCTCAGGAGGGTACAAAAGGTGATGAATAGCAATATGATGACGGCAGGTTCCAATGAATATGTATTTCGTAGGATTGGTTTTGCTATTCAGAAAGGGCTTGCAGCGCAGTTTGTAAGGAGCTTGTCATCTAACTTTGTATAATTCCTCAAATTTTTATCAATAAAATTTATTTTGAATGATAAAAAAAATAAAAAAAAATATATAAATAATAAATATACCGTATAAAGAGAAAATTGAAGGTTAAAAGAGAAGTTCACAACCTAGCTTCTTTTCATCTCTCATTCTCTCTATCTCTCTCTGGAGTTTGGACATGAAGAAGACAACACAGTGATAATAGCACAAAAGATTTATTCCTTAATACCTTTCGAATAGCATTTTGCCTAGTCCTATGTGATTTAATGTCTGTTTCAGTCTTATTTTTAGGTTTATTATATTTCATGGGCCTTAACTCTTACTAACTTGAAAGAAGACCTAAAATACCAAGTATTGGGCTTAAGTTGATGAATTATAAATCAAATTATAAATCAAATTAGTAAATCAAAACTCTAAGTCCACCTCCTCAAAGACTCACATACCAAGCCCAAGTCCAAGAGAAGGAAAATTTTAAAGCCAACAGGAAGCCAAAATTGTACCAAGCTCATAGAGTATTACTACTAGGGGTGGGCACGGTCGGGTCCGGTCCTAAAAAGTAATAGGACCAGAACCAAACCGACTTTAAATTTTCGGTTCGGTTTCAGTTCATCGACCGAAAATATTTGAATATAACCGGCCCGAGCCGGACCAAATACACTTGGTTTGGTTTCGGTTCGGAACTCGGTCCTGGGCTTTTGTTATTGGGCCTTTAGTCCACTAAAATATTAAAGATTATTCTTAAGTTTTGGGCTTTAAACAAAATAAGACATGCACCCAATCAAACCAAATCAAGTACTAAATAGAAGAAAAGGTCCAATATTTATGTAGTTTGGTTTGGTTCGGTTCCCCCGGTTCTATAAAAACAGAAACCGAGACCGGACCAATATCTATGCAGTTCGGTTCGGTTTCGGTTCGGTCTTGACCGGTTTCTAGTCAACACGGTTTCGACTCGGTTTTTTCGGTTCGGTTTTCGATTTTTTAGTTTTTTTGCCCACCCCTAATTTCTACCAACCAAAGTCCCATAGGACAGAAGTATCATGATCTAGGAAGGATAGGGAGCAAGCAACTGAAGACGGAAAACCAGAAGTCAATGGTCAACTCGCCACCTCGCAAGTCCTACTCGCAACTCCGCGAGTTAACCAGCTCTCAGGCAGTTCAGTCATGTGTCGACTCGAAGATAATGGGCCCCCACCTCCTCAAAGACTCACATACCAAGCCCAAGTCCAAGAGAAGGAAGACTTTAAGCCAACAGGAAGCCACAACTGTACCAAGCTCAAAGGAGTATTTCTACCGAACCAAAATCTCATAGGACAGAAGTATCATGATCTAGGAAGGATGGGGAGCACGCGACTGAAGACAGAAGACCAAAAGTCAACGGTCAACTCGCCACCTCGCAAGTCCTACTCACAACTCCGCGAGTTGACCAACTCTTAGGCAGTTCGGTCATGTGCCGACTTGAAGATAATGGGCCCCCCACTGACCTATCTCTATCTTATGGCCAACTTAATGTATTTAGGCATGTTTGCATGGCCAAACAGTATATATACTCTAAGAAACTAGGGTTTTGAATATCTTGTATCTTGGAATCCCACTCTTGATCAAATATCATTTTTGAAGATTTATTCTTAGGCAAGTTGTAATTAGGTTTTTAAGGTTTAAGAACAATAAAAGTATGTTCTTCTTATTGATGATGACTTGTTCTTCAATAATGGAAGTCTAAACCCTTAGGGGATAAGTAGCATCCATTAATGCACTCATGATTTTAATATAGTTTTTATGCTTTTGTTTTTTATTGAATCGTTTTTATACAAGGTCGTGGACCTGGGGTTGAAAGTAGGGTTCGTCTTTGATTAGGTCAAAGAGTTGATTATATGAGCATTTGAAGGGATTTGGGAATTTAGACTTGGAGTTGGGTTTCGACTTCCCTTTGTATTCTGATATGGTCGTCTTTGGTTTGGAATAAGTAGGCTGTGTAGTTTGGACGACGCCTACTCGTTCCTTGGATTTTGTGAGGGCTTCCTCAAGCTTTATGTGAAACCGGCACGAAGTGGTTTGACATCAATTTTGTGACATTGGTCGTCCTTGGTTATTTCGCCTTGAGTTCATTGTTAAGAAAACGTTGTTGTACGCGCGTCGTCCCGTGTCCTTGTCTTCGCGTCGTGTCACAAGTATGGTGTTTGGTTCAGGACGTACGTACCTCTTAAGGACGTACGTACGTATGGTATGTCAGCAAGATAGTTTGTGGTCTGGACGTACGTACCTTGTTAGGACGTTCGTACGTCCAAGTAGTCAGCAAGCTCGTTTCGTGTGGAAGACGTACGAACGTCATATCGACGTACGTACGTCCAAAGTGGGTTTTCACTATTTCGGCCCATTTTCCTTGGTTTTCAACCCTAAGTATAAATAGGGTTTCTCTTTCAACAGAACAAGTTAGTTCTTTGGCCGTCCAATTGAAGTCTTATTCTTGGAGTTTGTTTAGGTTTGGTTTAAGGTTGTTTATGGTGATTGAACTCATCTTCTTCTTCCTCATTCATCTTCTTCTTAATTATTGAATAGTGATTTAGCTTCGAGTCTTCTTGTGTGTTCATCAAGAAGTCGAGTATCCTTGTGTGTTCATCAAGGAACTCTGGTGTAAGCTTGTTTCATAGTTCGGCTTCGAGTCTTCTTGTGTGTTCATCAAGAAGTCGAGTGTCTTGTGCGTACATCAAGGTGCTCCGGTGAAGTCAAGGTGTTAGAGATAACCAGTAGTGTCAACTCGCAGTGATTGCAGGTAGTTGATAGGTTTGTACATCTCTTTTCATCTAGTGGATTTATTTGTTGTCGCGAGGACAACCGTGGACGTTTCCCATATTGGGTTTTACCACGTTAAAAATATCGTGTGTTCTTTATTTGTTTATTGCTTTATTGTTTGCTTTACTATTGTTATATTGCACATATATTGGGTTCTCATTATGTACTTGTCAGCTCGTACATATAGGTCTTCCAATGTTGCAGGGGCATCTAGGATGATATTCTTTCCTAATGTCGTGTTGGGGTTAACAGCCGAGATGAAAGCCAAGAGGCAGGAATGCTAATCTGGGTTTTCAGCTCGCAAACATTCTTTCTTGAACTTTGACATAAATTTCTTGGTGGTTTCAGATTCATCTTGTTTGAGACGAAATAAAGCATTTACCTCGATTCTTCTTCTCTTGTTGTGACTGTATTGGGTAACAAAGAGAGACTCAAGTTAATCGTACGAGGTGTGGACCTCTCTGGAAGTCGATGATACCAGTCAATGGCACTCCCACGGAGTGATGCTGAAAACAGTCTGCAGAATATGTCTTTATATTTTGGCCATAAGGCCATGTTGGTCTTGAATTGGAGGACGTGATCCATTGGATCTCCACTTCCGTCGTAGGTGGTGAACTTTGGTGGCATGAAGTTTTGGAGTGGCTCCTGTTGGAGGAGGTCTTCATGAAGGGGTTCTATCTTGTAACGCTCTAAGGTTGTGGAGGCGATTTTCTGAGCTGTGTTTGCTTTGAGGGAGTCCTGGTAGTTTTTATCGAGTTTTTCTGACAGCTGGAGTATTCTGTCATGAGCTGCTTGAAGGTCAGCCATGGTGGGGGCGGTGGTGTTACTGGAAGTGGGTAAGATAGGGTTATTGATGGTGGTGGTGTTGACTTCTTCAGTGGTGAGTCCATTTGTAGCAACTCCATTAAGCGGTGTTCCATTGGTGGTGTTAGTGGTGTTCTTGAGTTGAACATTTTCAGCGACCAATCGGTTAATTTGCTTTTGTTGATCTGCCATTTGCTTCTGTAGTTGCTCAAATTATTCAGCAGTGATTGTTGCCATGGTCGTTGTCTGGTTGTTATTCGATCACGAATCAGTCGGCGCCAATGTAAATGGAAGTGAATTTTAGGTCGGAGAAGATGATTGGAAAGTGGAGGAGGAAGAGATGGAAGTATGAAAGTGGCTGAGCTATCTGGAGAGATAGTTACCTACGTATCTGAGATTGACCAAGTCCCAGAATCAAGCCTGCGTAGTTCATATATATAGGTGATTGGGACAACGGATAGCTCATTAATTGCCTAACGGTGTGGTCAATTAATGAACGGATATTTTGGATCTGAAAATATATTGTAACTGAAGAGAATCAAAACGTATGGAGTTTGAATAGGGTCGATGAAGGTCGAGTAAAAATAGGTTCACGTCGAGTGAGCTCGAGTAAAAATAGGTTCACGTCGAGTGAGAGTGTTTTAGGTCGGATGACATTTGAGAGTTATGGACATTGAGTGAGCTCGAGTAGAAATAGGTTCACGTCGAGTGAGCTCGAGTAAAAATAGGTTCACGTCGAGTTAATGGGTATATACAGCATCCATGGTACTGTGCAACCCCACTTGAGAGATATTTGTTTAGGTAGTCTTGTGAGAAAGAAATCCATGGACTTGCATAGAGTTATCTTTCAAGCTTTATAAGTCAATAAGTCCAATTGAGTTTTGAAGAGAAAAACTAAGAAGGGGAGAATCAGGTGGCGGGTATCGATCATGGTGGCATGATTTAATAGTACATATGGACTTCCAGATGTTGTTATGGCGGTAATAATCTGGTATACAAGTTTAAGATCTGCAGGAGGGTGGTCGTTTAAGTCAGTAATGGAACTAAGTGAAGGAAGATAGCAGCAACTCTTACGTACTATGTGCAACTTTCTGTGCCGCTGTTTATTCAACGAGTTTAACTTATGGTGCTTCATTTTAAAAGACCTTAATCTGAGTTTAGCGTGTGATTGAGAAGGTTTTAATCAAATTAGCTTTCAAAGAAAGAGAATTGAGAGAGTAGCTAAATAATTGGTCAGTTCATGGACCAGAAGTTTATGTGATCAAAATGGTTGCCTTGGGGACGCATCGATCATTTTCAGATCACTATTTCCACCTGTTTATATAAGGTAACTTACATAATTTGATTATGGACAATCAAATATGGGTATTTTATGGACCATTGAGATACCTAGCTAAATAAACTTAGAAATTTAGTTATGTTTATACTAGCTAGATATTTTGTAATTTCGTGTACACTTATAGTTGTACAAATGTGATTAGGAGATGGACACATTGACTGCAATGTATTTTTGGATTCAAAGAAAATAACGGAAGCGAGCATGAGGTAAGGACTTACATTTCTTTTATACTGTGTTTTCATGTGTCATATTTTAAATGTTGCAAATTTATTGATATATTATTGATGATAAAAAAATGCATGCATGGTTTTGTTTGGTATATATAGATTACTCGTGGTTTATCGATTATAGCTTCTATTAAGGTGATTAGTTACAAATATCATGTTTTATACTGGAGTTATTAAAGCAGTATATGTATATTGAAATGGTTTTATAAACGGAAAAAGAATCGAAGTTTTTATTGCATCTCTTTTCCAGGATGGGAAAAAGGAGATGGATTTTGTATGTGGATGTGAGATCTCAGTTGTATCTTGGTATGGTGTGAGATTTCTGAATTGGGAATATGATCTGGGTGCTTACACGAACATATTATTACAGATCGGATTATAATCCCTTTGGCTTTGGCCCAGGTAGGGTAGCCATGAATAGGGGATAGTCTCTTCGGCTTTGGCCCGGGTAGGTTAGCCGTGAATAGGGGACTGGTTTGATGGCTGATAAATTCAGGGACTCGTTACACATGCAAGATTAATTAATTATTATTAAAAGACACTTATAGATTATATATATTGTATCACGAGGCGGTCTGGCAAGGGATCTGTGAATTCCTACAAGAACGAATTATTGTCATATTCCAGAAACATCAGTTCTTTCTAGGATTACATATACGTTGTTCACGTTTAGACGGTGAATGGGCACTTTCTAGAGGCGAACATTGTTGGATGTTTCCGGGAATTCCTCTTCTACCTTCCTGGATTACCATGTTTTTAGTGGTACATTATTGGTGCTTAGTGTGCTGTGAGGATACATGTTACCTCGAGGAGGTTTAGACGCGAGGGGTGAGAGTTAGTCCACTCCTGGACGTGTGTCAGGATCCTGTGCAGTCTGCAGTCATTGATGTAAGAGGAAATTTGTTTAACCTCTACCTATCAAAAGATAATATTTTTATTGAAGTTCCTTCTTGTGTCTGTATAAATTGGTTATCAAAGTAGACAAGTAACAAGCAAGGGTCGTACCCACCTCAAAGGTGAAGATCTTAGCTCAAACACAATAGAAAACAATAATTAAGGAACACCAAGGGAATCAACAATTAAGATTGAGATTGATTCTATTTCCTACAGACAATAATTAAATAAACTAACTTAAGAAGATGGATAGAGATGTAAAGAAGATCTTATGATGACATAGGGGGAAGAATTGGTATCCCTAAACTAAATCATGCAAACATAACATGTTATTCTTTCATGTTCAATCTATAACAATTAATTAGTCACCTCTCAGTTATTCTAATTAATCATCAATACCTATAATAATCAAGTAGTCACCTCTCAGCTATTCCACTCACTTAAAATGGGATTATCTTATGCATGCTATTGAATAATCTTATTAATCAAACCGTCACCTCTCAACTATTCAATTTAATTAACTCAACATATTAATTCATAACTAAATTATCACCTCTCAGCTATTTGACTTAATTACAAAAGGGTTCCAATAGAAGATACTAACTGCAGATATGTAATAATCACCTCTCAGCTATTTCACTACACATCTCTAATCAATATAAACACAAGGGCCATTTTGCTGGTACACCCTATTTTTGTCACGGGTTTTGCCAATACACCCTACCTTTGCAAAAATTTGTCTTTCCACCTTTTAACAGTTTGACTCCGTTGGAAGATCATGGTCAACCATATTTGACCAATGAACTTACAATAATACCCTTCTTTTTTTAAATTCTTAAATTGTCCCTTTTCAATCTACACCATTCATCCATCAGATCTAATCTACACCGTCTATTTTATAGTTGTTGGGGATTATCAATTATCATCTTCTTCTCTTTAAAAACCTAACTTTTTCCCCAAATCAGAAAAAGAGAAATTCAAGCTTGTAATGGGGTCTTCAAGTTTCTTCGAAATTGTTGATTTGTAATTTGGAGTTTTCAATTTGGCGATTGATTTTCTAATGGAGTTTTTAATTTGTGAAACTGTTTATCGTATTTGATTATATTTTTTCTCCAGATTACAAGATGTTTTTTTTGTGGTGAGGACGATCATTGGAAGCAAGACTGCTATTGGAAAAATTACTAATGTGTGAAGTGCAAACAACATCCTATGAAGCTTTTCGTAAGTGGTCGAAAAAACAGTAAAGGGGACAAAATTTTCAAGTGTGCAAACCAACCAATTTGTGGTGGGTTTGAATGGTTTGAGGAAGTAAAGAAGAAGAAGAAAGAAGGAAAATGAAGAAGAGAAGATGAAGACTGAGAAGGAAAAAATTGTCAGAAAAATTGAAGAGAAACATACTACTTCAACTATAAAGCTTCGAATTGATGGCACTGTATGTATGACAGTTGAAGGAAATCCAGATGATATGGCACCTTTGATCCTCAAATTGCAAAATATGTAGTATGTTTGTGTGTGCAAAATGTAGCTTTTCAATCTGGTTCTCTATTGAAGTAATGAAATAAACTTACTTGTTCTCTATACAAAACTGTAACAGCAGAGCTTGTGTTACAAAACTTGTCTTACAGGAACAAAAAAAAAAAAAAAAAAAACCAACAACAAGAAAAAACTTGTCTTACAGGAAAAAAAACTTGTTGTTCATTACATACCGATGTAACTAGCAAACAACAGGAAAAAACTTGCTGCAATGACAATAACTAGCAACTTGTTGTTCATTACATACCCATGTTCACCATGTCTTACAGGGAAGAAAAAAAAATTGCTTGTAATCAGTTCATTACAGAATAACATAACTAGCAAAATAAACTCTTTCAATTCAATTTGTCATCACAAAAAACTGCTGACAAAGCACTTCATTACAGAAACCATAAAGAACAAAGTAGCCACCAACATAAACTTGTCTATCAAATGCAAAAAACATGAACATAAAACCAAAACATCATGGTTTCCATGGTGGGATTGAAGGTGAAGATTTGTTGCCCTTCTGAGTAGATGATTGACCTTCTTTTGATGGAATTCCAAATAATTTAGCTAGTCTTGAAGGTTCCATGTTTGTACCTCTGAAAGGGAACACTGATGGAGCCTTAAAATACTTGTTTTGTTGAACTGCAGCTTTTGAGAGAGGTGGCTTACTTGTTTGTGCTTCAGTTTGTCTTGGTTTCTTGAATGGCACATTGACAACTAGTGGAACTTGATCTTCTGCTTGGCTTTATCTCTTTCTTCCAATATTGCCACTAGCCTTTCTTACAGTTGTTTGGCTCCTAGGTTGGCTCTCAGTTGTTTAGCTTATAGTTGTTTGGCTCTCAGCAGCTTGCCTTGTAGCTGTTTGGCTCCCAATAGCTTGAGTTGTAGCTGTTTGGCTCCCAGCAGCTTTACTTGTGGTTGTTTGGCTCCCAGCTGCTTGGCTTGTAGATGCATCCCCGGATCTTGAACTTGACCTTCTTGTACATTTACCGGTCCTTGGTGGTGTGCTTCCTTCTGGGGCAAGCCCATTTTGATGTGCTGATTGAACATTGTTTTCTACAGTCACATTTTTTTCCCCTCCATCTTGAATTTCTTGATCTTCTTGCTGGTCTTAGAGTGGCAACTGGTGGAGGAGCACCATTGGCTTGATTAATTGTAGCTTGAGGTCTTCTTGCTATTGGATGAAGTCTAGGTCTGCCTCCCGTATTTCTTTGGCCACCCCTGCTTCTTGGTTCCCCTCTTCTTCTTCTTGGAAGATTATTTGGATTTCCACCTAAACAATAAACAATTGATTATTGATTATTAATAAAAAAAGAAAGTTTCAACATGTTAATAATGCATAACAGCTATGGTTCAGATATGTTTCACCTCGGCAAGTCCTGCTGTTATGGTTGTAACCCCCACGAGTACCACATCTGTTGTTTACTTGTTCACTTGGAGCTCTTCTCTCATTTGCACCTCTTATCTTTAAAACTCTAGGCCTGCCTGGTGCTCTTGATCTATCAGGTGGGTAAATCTCTTCATCATTCTAACATGAAAAGACATCAAATAATACAATTACAACTGGATATATACAATCACTGTAAACAATATCACTACAATACCAACCTCAGGCCAATCACTATCCCCTAAAACTGGATATATACAACCACTGTAAGCTTGTTTGTAAGTAGAAATAGTGAAATAGGGACTAAAGTACCTGAAATCATTGAAGTATAAAAGTTAGAAGAAAATAAAACATGGCATTGAACTCATTAATAATAATAATAATAAAAAAAAAGGAAATGGAAACTTACAGTAAAGGATTTAACTTCCTAGGCTCAATAATAGCCACTGCATGAACACATGGCATGCCAGTAATTTGCCATTCATTACAGCTACACCAATGTTATAACAGTTTCACTTTGAAAGAATTACCAACGAAGTGTGTCACCTGCCATTCATGACCATCGCAACCTGAAACAGTATAGTCTCCTATTTTTGCACAATACTCATCATATCTGTCCTTGGCACACATTTATACATCAATGTTAATTAGTAACTGATAGCACATGCTGCCCACACCATAGCTTTGTTTACCCATAAACAAATAGAATTACAGAATGATCAAAAGAAATTTATTTTTCATGAAAGTTTTCTGTAACAATCACCACCCATATAACAATGTTTCTAAAAAAAAGTGTCCTTAATAATTATTTGGATGTTAATAGCACACTTTGGTGGCTCTCAACCTTGGTATTTCTACTGCCAACAACCGTTGTGTCTTTTTCCACACCATTTCTCTCTTAAAGCATACACATAATTCTGTATACTCTATACAATGCGGTATGCGATGATTGAATTTTCAATTCCCATCCACCAGAGTTTTACTTAGCATCGCCGCACTTTTTAATTGATGATTTATCATCATTTTAGTCACATGTTGACTCAAGTTACCAACATGTTAATATTGTCTTAAGTTTGTTGGTAACGATATATGTGAACTCATGATAATAACACAAGATATAAAGTAATACGCATTACAGAAATAATTCTAATAAAAGAATAAATTCAAATGAATTTACACTCAATAAATTCAAAATAAAAGTACACTTACTGCACTTTGCTCATACGAATTTTGGAGAAGGAAATGAACTGAGGCTTGTCGAAGCAATTTTCTTAAGACAATATTACGTCCCTGCTATGGTGCAAACAGTGTCTGAACGATTGGTCTCCCAAGATACAACAGTTTTTTCACTCTACTAAATTGCACTGTAATAGTAGAATACTAGCGAACAAATATGAAGAACCCTTCGAATTATTGTAGAGAAATGAAGAAGACTTTGTCTAAATAATTGTATACTAATTGGCCAGATTAGCACACTATTTATAGTCACATAAGTGTCTTTTCATAGGTGTTTTCTCACATACATACACCTTTTACAAAAAGGTGATAAGTTGTTTTAAAGTGTTTTTTTCACAAGTAAGCACCTATTGTAGACTAAAGGAAAAGACATGTCTTTTCATAAGAATTATGAAAATACACTGAATCTGGTCATACCAATTTCTAAAAGGTATTATCCAATGGATACATCTTTTCTCCTTAATTTTCACTCATAACAAAATATTTTATTAGAAAATATATTTCCAACAATCCCCCTCATGAGTGACAATTATCTACAACGTTTTATAAGACCCAAACAAGCCCACAACCCATTGTGGGACTATAGAAATTAAGTTCTATGTTTCATTCATATATAATGGAATTTTCCTTCAACATCCCCCACATGAATGTAAACTCTATAACATCTCAAAAATTTCGAAGAGTATGTTGGAACAATATTGCCTCGGGATAGGTAGATATTTCACTTTGAACCTTCCGTAGCATAAGCCTATCGAATTTACTTAGCTAATCAGTGAAATATTTCATCTTGAACTGTCAGCTGTTGGTGTAAACCAAGTCAATAAACCATGCACAACATTGCTCCAATTCAAATTCAGTTCTCGGTTGTGTTCGTTTTGGTCCTGAACAGTCTTAGGTTCTGCGAGTGCAACTAGAGAAATTCTGCCTTTAAGAATCCTCATAGAGCCGACCCAGCTCTCACTAACATAGGTGACCGCTTCTATAAAAGGTATCCTACAATACCTCACTTGTATTTCACAAGATATAGACGTCATTAAAAGCATAGCTTAACCTCTTTATCGCATGTAGGTTGCACTTGTTGCATCATAGGAATCGGGATGGAGTAGGACTCCCAAGTGCTCTTGTGTGAGTTACTCATAATTGGTTGTCCTATTGAACCTAGTCCGTGGGATCTCCAGTCGCTAGATTAGGTTTCCGTATAAGGTAACTCGTATTGGTTTAGGCTTTAGGCCCATTCCCCTCGATGCACAGTTATTTTTTTGTCTAGATAAGCCTTAATAAATGGATCCGTTAGGTTATCTTTGGATTTCACATAATCAATGTAAATAATTCCATTTGGAGTAATTGTCTCACGGTATTTTGATAACAATGTATTATGTGTACATCGTGACTTACCGTTGTACATTAAATTTTCTACTTTCCACATTGTTGCATCATATGACCCCCACATTGTTAGGCCATAGTGGAATATCTTCTAAAATTCTTGAAGCCACTCAACTTCTACACTTGTTTTAGGGACGATTAGCCATTTTGGTCCACTAACTTTCATAAAATTTTCATTTTGGTCTACAAAGTTTCATTTGGTCAATTTGGTCCGCAAACTTTCATTTTGTTTGCAATTTGGTCTGCAAACTTTCATAAACCAAATAAAAGTTGACTTGATTTGAGACCAAATTGCAAACAAAATGAAAGTTTGCGGACCAAATTGACCAAATGAAACTTTGTGGACCAAAATGAAAATTTTGTGAAAGTTTGTGGACCAAAATGGCTATTTTCTCCTTGTTTTAGTTATAGCTATAAACTCATATTCCATATGGATTGTGCCATGCACATTTGTTCAGAAGATTTTCATGAAACTGCAACATATGCTAAGATTAACACATAACCACGAGTTGGTTTTTATTTTCTTGAATCAGAAAATCAATTTGCATTAGCTTACCCCTCAAGGACATTTGGATATTCTCCATAATGTAATATCTAGTATGTATTTCTCAAATACTTTCACTCATAGTAATACATCCCAATGATTGTTAAACCAACTCAGTTTACTGATAGAATAAACAATATATGGTCTTGTACAATTCACAATGTACATTAATCTACCAATACTACAAGAATGTTTGAGTTGG
The DNA here is from genome assembly GCA_023053565.1 of Aquilegia eximia. Classification (NCBI taxonomy): domain Eukaryota; kingdom Viridiplantae; phylum Streptophyta; class Magnoliopsida; order Ranunculales; family Ranunculaceae; genus Aquilegia; species Aquilegia eximia. Next base: position 26,296,276 of record JALIGU010000001.1, read on the forward strand.
AACATGGTGTGTGTACCCTAGGTAAAAAACCCGACAGGTGTCACCGATGGCTGTATAAGAAGCCAAATCGGGAGCATCTGAGCAGTAGTCAGCCAAGCCTGGGCTATCGGGTAGGGCCCAACCCGGTTTCAAGAGATCCGCATACGCTCTGTGGACCTTGACTCACCAGATAGTCCATTATCAATGGGTGGAACCTCGGTTACTGTATAAGAAGTTGAACCGTGGGCTCCCATACATCAACCAGTCCCACCTCAGTCAAGTAGGCCAGGTCCGGCCCAGTAAGGTCCAACAGTGACAGGGGCTCATCCAAAGGCTTAGCACAGAAGTCCAGAGAACCTGGCCAGGGAGTATACAGTGTAGATTGGGCCTCCGGTCAGAGGAGTCAAGCCCAAGTCTTTGCTTTCAGGCTTGGTCAATCTAAGTCCCAACCAAGTGAATAAGTCCAGCGAGATTCCAGGCCAACAGAACCCATGGTTCTAGCCCGTTGGAGAAGATAAAGGAAACCCAGGTTGAACCAGGAACTATCAGAGGATGCCACGTGGCAGACATCCTGGTCAAAGGGGATTCAAACCAAGGGGATAACCACTCGGCAGCATGCAAGCTATTCCCACAGAAAGCATCTTCAAAGTTGAACAACCTGAGTTCGTGGAGTCAAAACCGAAGGGGTGGTTGAGACAGCCTCCTCCGGCCTACTGCAAATACAGCAGTTCTAAACCTCCTGAACTATGAGTCTTTCACTGAGCAACTCCATTAGAGCTTAGTGGAAGCAGAAACTTGATTCCAAGTTCTTCATCTTGGATACGTTGGCAGTCTGATCCTGATCAGGTCTAGTCTCACTGTATACCCCCCATCCTATCTCTGTCTATACAAGGCTTTCATTGTAATTGTACGATTAATATATACATATCTCGAGTTTGTGGATCAAATTTTTGCACCCACACTCTTTGGCGCCCACCATGGGGCTAAATCTCCCATCAGTTGCAGTGCCTTGCAAGGAATCTCATTCCAGTCATACCGGAGTTACTGCAGCAATGGCTGGAAGTTAGAGACGCCCAACTCGTTCCAACAATGGAATGAGTCAAGTTACTGAAAGTCAGACAGAGAACCTTTCTCCTCTGTCTCCGGTTCTTGAAGTAATAGAACCGGTGAATCAATAATCAGTTCTTGGGAGTGAGGGCCACGATCAGGGCTCGCAACACTCTAAAAGTGGACAGCCGGAGGCAGAGAACTTAGTGGTGCAAATCACTAACAATCCTAGTGATCCTAATGCGGTCAACCGGACCGTCAGGATACCAGCTTCACAAGATCCTGAACCTTCCAGGGCAGCCACTACAAGAAGAATCCAGAGAATCTATCCCTTGACAACGGGAGGAGGTTATACCGAGCAGCAGAAAGGAAAAGGACCAGCGGTCGAATCCTCAACTGCAATCATCAAGCGGTTGACCAGGGAAAACGTAGAACTAAGTAGAAAGAAGAGAACCAGGGCTGGAGATAGTCAGTCATCCTCAGCCCCGTCTTCGAGTCCATCTCCTCAGAAGAAGATAAGGCCACAGTCAAGAAGTGACCAAAGTCTTACCCCTCATAGCCATGGTCCCCGTCCTGTCTGGGACAGGCTAACACCAGGGAGAGATATGATGTCTATCTCTCCAGTTCGGAGACATCGCCGCGTGATGGCCGCAGGATTGCTCGTAGCAGATCTGTCGAAGAAGTCACTCCTCCAGGGAGACTGCGCCGGAGGAGGCACCAGAGTACTCCCCCGGCACGCCACAATCAGATAACAAATAGCCCTCAAAGGGTCCACATTCATCAGAGACATTCGGAGCTGAATGTGGAACAGATGAATCAACTCAAGCTGCAAGAGAAGATCGATCTTGTTGTATCCAACAAAGCCAACCGGGATGAGCGAGTCAGAAAGCTTAATCTTTCAAGATTAGCCTTTTCACCTTTAGCAGAAGAGGTCAGGAGTCATATGGTCCCGGCCAGCTTCAAGCAACCGCCCTTCGAACAGTATGACGAGACAAACGGTTGTCCAGTTCAGCATGTTATGAACTACAAAAGCACCATGGCCATCTGGGACAATGATAATAAGTACTAGCGACAATGTTTGCTGTTTCACTCAAAAGCGAAACACAGAGGTGGTATCACAATCTGCCACCCGCATCCGTCCGTACATTCGTACAACTGGTTGAGTTGTTCAAAGAGAAGTATCGGTTCAATGTGAAGACCAAGAAAGGAGCTGAAGTCCTGTTCTCCCTACAGATGGACCGGAGCGACACACTCAAGAATTTCGCCCGGAGGTTCCGAACCCTACTATCTGAGGTACAGGACGCATCTGATAGCGTCGTTATTCAAGCTTTCAGTCACTGGCGAGGAATCCACCCTCCTCTGTTTCAGCCTTGCTCGAGAAAGTGGAAAGGTATACTCAGAAAGAGGACAACCTGAAGGCCAGAAGAAAGAGACTTGTCGGAGGCCAAACCTCCGAGAAGTCGCAGAAGGCAAAGGAAGAAAGCTCCGGCAGGGATCGCAAAGAAGAAAAAGCCCCTGACAGGAACAGGGACAGGAAGGGGAAAACGCCGGCCCGGCAACCCGACCGTCGGTCAGAGAAACCTACCGAGGGAGAATGCAAGGAAAGGGAGTTCACTCCCTTGATTCCCTCTCAAGGAAGTATTCAAAAAGATCAAGAACAGAGGGCTACTCAACAAACCTGCCCCTCTTCCGGCAGACCCGGAGGGCAGAAGAGATAAGTCCAAGAAGTGTGATCATCACAACGACTACAGTCACGAGTGAAAGAACTGTAGGTCATTGAAGTATGAAATGCAGCACCTGGTCGACGCCGGCCTCATCCCTGACATGGTATAGATCGGAGCAGTCGAACAGGTAAAAACTGGAGATCAAATTATATATGTTTGCCATGTACATACACCCGGTTCTTCTAAGACAGAAAGGAATTATTGTGCTCGGGAAAAGCTCCAGTGGATAGGGCATGTCAATAAAGTTGGACAGCTCAACTTCAACGAAGGGACGAACACTGAGTCCATTATCCCCGGAGGTTTGACATTCACAGAAGAAGACGAGAGGGGCGTGCATTATCCGCACAATGATGGCCTGGTCATCACAGGATGGATTGTAGTCTACCGGGTCCGGCGAGTCATGGTCAATGCCGGCAGCACCTCCAATGTTATGTTCTCATGCGCCTACAAAGCTATGGAGCTATCTAAGGGTCTCATCAAATCTGATGAGACTCCTATCTATGGATTCAACGGGGAGCCAGCATAGTCCTCCGGGCGAGTCCACCTACCAATCACGGTGGGGGGTCAACACTGTCGGGATAGACTTCTTGCTAGTCGACTCCCCCTCCTGTTACAACGTTATTCTGGGAAGGGACTGGATTCATCAGATGAAAGCCATAGTATCCACCTTCCACCAGAGCCTCATATTCCAGACTCCCAACGGAGTCTGCAGAGTCAAGGGAGACCAAGGGACGACATTCAAGTGCCATCTCGATGCTGTCAAAGGAAAGTCCATCTCCGAAACCAAGGGAAACACTATTTTCTTGACAGACTCTCATCAATAGCAACCAACACCTGGCAAGTCTGCCAAGGGGAGCCCAGACACAAAATCCGGGAGATTACCAACAGTCGACGAGCTGGAGGAAGTTATTGTGGGATCGGAGTCCCACAAGACAACTTACATCTCTTCCGGTCTACCGGAGGCGGAGAAGGATTCCATGATCACTCTGCTCCGGCGGAATCACCACGTCTTCGTATGGAGTGTCAACGAGATGTCAGGAATAGACCCTGCGGTCGCCTGTCATAAGCTAGACATTGATCCTCTGTACAAACCGGTCAAGCAGAAACCAAGATGAATGGCACCGGATCGAAAACTGACGGTCAACGAAGAAGTCGATCAGCTACTTTCAGTCAACTTCATCAAACCAGTCATCTACCCTACCTGGGTTTCCAACATCGTGGTCGTCCCGAAGAAGAATGGTAAGATTCGAGTTTGCATCGATTTTACTAATCTTAACAAAGCATGTCCAGTGCACCCATATCCACTCCCCAGGATCACAGACATGGTAGACGCCACTGCCGGATATCAAATATTGTCCTTCATGGACGCATACTCCGGTTACAACAAGATTCTACTTCACGAAGAAGATCAGGAACATACCGCATTCATCACCGACCGGGGGCTTTAATGCTACCAGGTGATTCCATTTGGTCTGAAGAATGCCGAAGCGACATATCAGAAGCTGGTCAACACCATCATCTTCAACGAGCTCATAAGCCAGAGCATGGAAGTCTACATAGACGACATGGTGGTCAAAACCATGGAGAAAGACAATCATTTGCGAGATCTGCAGCAGACATTCGACATCTTGACGCGGTACAACATGAAGCTGAATCCAGCCAAATGTTCTTTTGGTCTTTCTTCCGGCAAGTTCCTTGGCTTTCTCATGACCAACCGGGGCATAGAAGCCAATCCAGATCAGATCCGGGCAGTCCTGGTGATGCCCGCCCCAAAGACAGTAAAAACGTTCATCTCCCGGTACTCAGCAAGCCTTGATGAAATCAAAGCATATCTCACTCAGCCTCCGGTCCTCAGAGCACGATAGACCGGGCAACCAGTCAGCATCTATCTGGCTGCATCCGATATAGCAGTTAGTGCGGTCATATTTGTGGAAGAACCGGAGGAGAAAACAGTCTACTTCATCAGCAAAATACTACAGGGAGCTGAGACAAGATATTCGAAAATCGAAAAGATAGCTCTGACATTGGTACAAGCAGCCAGGAGACTAAAGCCTTATTTCCAAGGAAGAGCGGTCAAAGTCTATACTGAGTTCCCGCTCAGGAAAGCTCTTGGGAAGAAGGAAGAGTCTAATCGACTAATCGAATGGTCCAGCTACCTCAGCGCATACCACATCCGGTATGAACCTAGAACCGCGGAGAAAGGACATGCAATAGCCTCCTTGATGGAAGACTTTCCCATTGAGGATATCCCGGTCAATCCAGAACTAGAGATGGATGCACTAGGGGCGAACGATGCCTCCCGATTACAGGAGTCTCCTGCCGAAGGAGACAGCGAAGCATGAACAATCTATACTGACGGATCCAGTAACTGTACAGGGTCCGGTATAGGTTGTCTCGATCAGCCCAGGTTGTCAGATTGGGATTCCCAACTTCGAACAACAAAGCTGAGTACGAAGCTCTTATATATGGTCTCCAGACAACACTCCAACTGGGGGCGCGGAGAGTCATGATCAAGATAAATTCAAAGCTAGTCGCGAACCAGTTCGCCGGAACCTTCCAGGCCAAGGACGACCGGATGGCAAAATATCTTGATGTCGTCCACTCCATGGAAGGGAAGTTCGAATTCATCACGGTCGAGCAGCGACCAAGGATAGACGTCAGGCACGCAGATGCCCTGGCGTATCTTTCTTCTTCAATCAGCACTACAAAGCCCCAACATTTATCAATCGGATACCAGAAACAGCCGAGTATCGGGCCAAAATATCCAGACATGTCGCTACCGGAGGTCTATCTCCTGGAGTGCAGACATTGGAAGGAAGTTCTCACGGTGACTACCAGAGGACAAATAAGAAAAAGAAATGAAGAAGCTTCACAGTCCGGCAATGAGCTTAGCACGCAGGGCGAGCTGAGTCAACCATCACAGGGTCAGACACAGGACCCACCAGAATCGCAACTCGAAGACTAGAATCCTTGGCTCACCAGAGGCCGGATAGAAGCAATGCCACCCTCAACGGAGCCGGACGAACCAGACCCGTCAGAACCATCGCTCTCTCATGTCCACATCGATTTGGACCTCCCGCCGGAGGAACCAATTGAAGACATTCCAGACAATCTGAATTCTGAAGTAGACAGAATTGACACCGAGTTACAGTCTAGCAACAGCCAAGACTGGAGCAAGCCATACATCAGCTTCCTTGTCCACCGTTTGCTCCCTGAAGGTCCAAAGCTGTCAGCCAAAGTCAAGAGGGATGCATGGAAATTCACTGTCATACCGCACCGGGAGTCACACAGGCTATACATGAAGAGCCATAGCTCCGGGGTCTTGTTCAGGTGCCTTACTCCAGAGCAAGGCCTGGTCATATTGAAAGAGATCCATGCTGGGATCTGCGACAACCATTCTGGGAGCAGAAATCTGGCGCAAAAGACAATGATCGAAAGATACTGGTGGCCGCACATGATGACAGACGCAAAGAAGTTCACACAGGCATGCCTCTCATGTCAGAAGCGTGCTCCGGTCGGTCATGCCCCGGCAAATGAACTACATCCAATCCTGAGTGCATGGCCCTTCGCCAAGTGGGGACTGGATATTGTGGGACCGCTTCCAAAAGCTCCACAATCAGTTAGATTCCTATTGCTCGCTATAGATTATTTCACCAAATGGGTTGAAACAGTAGCATTGGTACAAGTATGTGCCTCAGATGTCAGAAGATTTTTGTGGAAAGACATAATCTGTAAATTCGGAATTCCTCAAGAGCTAGTATCCGATAATGGAAATCAGTTCGACTGCGACAACATCTGGTTGTTCTGCAAATCCTTGGGGATCAAGCACAACTTCTCAGCCCCGTACTATCCTCAGGGGAACGGGCACGCAGAGGCATCCAACCGGGTCATCTTGGATACACTCAAGAAGCGGCTGGATAAAGCAAAAGGCAACTGGGTAATGCAACTCCCGGGGGTCTTATGGGCATACTAGACCACCCCAAGGAGGTCCACTGGTATGACACCCTTTCAACTTAAATTTGGAGCAGAAGCGGTTATGCCAACAGAACTGCAAGCTCCCGCAACCCGCACTGATGTTGTCCTTACCGGGGAGAACGAAGAGATTCTGGCAAAGGAAAAAGTTGTTCTTGACGACAAGAGAGAGCAGGCCCTACAGCACCTCCTCCGGTACCAGGAAACCATCAAAAGAGGATATGACAAGCGAGCCATAAAGAGAAAATTCAATCCGGGCTACTGGGTCATGAGAAAAGTCAAAGTTATGACTGAGGATACAACCGCTGGAAAGCTTAGAGAAAACTGGGAAGGACCTTACATTATAGACAGACATGCTGCGAAAGACTCATACTTCCTCAAAACTCTGTCCGACGACCTCTTCTCCGGACCATGGAACGCTTTCCACCTCAAGAAATTCTACAAGTAATGTACTCCATTTGATGATTTCAATAAAGATCCTTTCCCGTAAGAATTTGAGTACTTTGTATTATTTGCTGCTGAAAATCCTAAGTGCAAGATCTAGTCTCCACTGAGGTCCAGGATGTCCGGACCTAGCTTTCGATCCTGGCTAAGTCCTAAATGCAAACTTATGCTCCTTTTAGGCCTAAGATGCCCGGACCTAGCTTTCGGTCTTGGAACCAGGGATGTCAGGGATCAAACCCCATCCAACCAAGAATGTCAGCATCTAGTTTCCGACCTTGTCTAAGTCCTAAATGCAGAGTCATGCTCCTTTTAGGCCCAAGACACCCGGACCTAGCTTTCGGTCTTGGAACCAGGGATGTCAGGGATCAAACCCCATCCAACCCAGGATCCCGGACCTAGTTTCCGATCCTGTCTAAGTCCTAAATGCAGAGTTATGCTCCATTTTAGGCCCAAGACGCCCGGACCTAGCTTCCGGTCTTTGAACCAGGGATGTCAGGGATCAAACCCCATCCAACCTAGGATGCCCAAACCTAGCTTCCGATCCTGGCTAAGTCCTGAATGCGGAGCTACACTTCTTTTAGGCCTGAGATGCCTGGACCTAGCTTCCGGTCTCGGAAATCTATCTTAAGAGCGAAGCTATCAACTTTAAAAACCGGGGCCGTTAGGCGAGCTAGCCTTCCCCCGGTCGAAGCATGCAGCACAGGGATAAACCCCCTTTTCCGCACCAGACCATGAATCGCCATGGAGTCAGCAAGAAAAAGAACTATTATCGTCCCAAGGAAAACTCCTTAAAACGATAAGGGGGCGAGGGAGATAGTCAGTTGTAATAAACGATGTAGACAAGGTAAAGATATCTAATAAGATGTTTTTGCACTACCAAAATATTATTTTTATTTTCTTTTTTTAAAGAATATGTACAAGAGGAAGTCCCCCGGCAACCGGGACCGGAAGCTTTCTACAAAATCTAAAGGAGCTAAGGTTGAGAAGAAGGACCGGGGCCATTACCGCCCTTCTTCGCCTTCTCCTTCTCCAGCTGGTCGAGGACCTGCTGATAGGCAGCCTTCGCCAACCGGAGCTCTTCAGCAGCCTGGCCGTACGCCGCCTCCTTGAGGATGAGACGTCGGTCCAGCTCCAGCTTCTCTCGGGTCAGCTTCCCGCAAGTAGCCTCCAATTCTGCCAAAGAAGTCTTGGCATCCTCCTCCCTCTGGAGAGCAGCGGTCAGAGTGAAGTCCAGGTTATGGTAGTCTGTCGCCATGGACCGCTTGTCCTCCTCCAAAGCCCACCGGTCACTGTTGGCCGCCGCCAGATCTTTTTCGAGCTGACGATTCTTAGCTCGTAGGCGCTCCAGATCCTCCAAGGCAGATGGCTGAGGTCTGACACTCAGCTCAAAGACCCGGGCCATGGCAGCTTGTGTCTGACAGAAAGAGAAACAAAGATCAGAAACAAACATATAGACATCAACAAGTCTAAAGCCAGAATTCAAGTCAAGGAATCTTATTGCGATGAGATTCTGGGCAGCCACCCTCATCGCCCAGTCGCGAGAAAGGCAACTGTAGTATGACTGGTCCTCCGGAAGCAGGTTCTGGAAGATATAGTCAAATCAATGTGGAGGTTCATGATGCCGGAGTCCCCAATCGACATTGGCTCACCACTCAAAAATGCAGGATGAATGGTGAACGCCGGCAGCGAGAACTCCGGAGTGGCCTCAGGCTGCTACTCGTCTGGTTCAGGGCCCAGTTGCACAGTGGGGCCAGTGGGCAGGTCAGTATATGGGACCTGGTCACCCCACCCATAAGCCGGGACTTCATCATCAGCAGTGCCAAAAACGGTGAACTCCACCTCAGTTTGGACGTCCGCAACGGCCAGAGCATCTTCAACAGGGACCTGGGAGCCACGAGCAATGCGAGTAGTCCCCATCACCGGTCCCCTCAGCACCCGAGGGTTGGCATCCTCCCTTCTCGGGCTCACAGGCTCCCCCAGGTCACCAGGGGAGGCAGAAATAACTCTCTTCGAGCCCCGGGCAGACTCATCTACATCAGCCTTGCCCCTCGGATCAACCGTGGCAGGGGACTGCACAGAAACAACTTCAACAAAAGGATGTTGGGAAGGTCTTACCTCCACCGAAGCCTCCACTCCAGCATCTCCAACACTAGGGGCGTCCACTTCATCCAACAGACCCCCTGGCACCACAGCTGGCTCGCCTTCCTCAACAGCAGAGGCGACCACTGTTTCCTCGGACACACCTCCCACCATCTCCGACTGGCCCAGGTTCTCCACCTCAGCATGTACCTACACCGGGGTAGGAAAGAATCCCTCAGTAGCTGATTCGCCAGACCCACGGGAAAGAAGAAGTCCATTATCCCTCGACATCAGGCTTGGATCACCGGAGGAGTCAGATGAGTAATAAAAGGCATGTGGCCTCCTTCGGTAACCCAAGGGAGGGTTTGAATGACAAGCAGAGCTAGCATTACTGGCCTGAACATCCCCGACAACTGGAATGACCTCTGGCAGAACATCCAACATCGGCTCGTCAAGAGGACACCTTCCCTCGACTGGAAGAACCTCATCAGGCAAGTCATCCATCTCCCCCCTGCAAATCAACAGCCTCACTCTCAACCGAAGGCTCCCCCTCAGCACTAGGGATCGTCCTCTCTGCAGTGGCAACACCTTCACCGGAGCTGGACTCCACCTCGACAACCTGCGGAGGAGCCAGTAGGGCAAGTCTCGCCGGGTAGCGGATATCCGTTACTATCTGGTCAAGGAGCGTCAAGTCCCACAGGTCTGCGGGAGACGGAAGAAGCGCTCAATGTTCTCCTCAGCGGTAGAGGAATCCACCTCCGCTGGCAGAGACACGTGAAGCTGATGTTTCCCTGGAAACACAAGCACAACACTGTTCTTGAGCCGGAGCTCAGCAAGCACACGAAGCATAAGGGCAAAAGTGAAAGAAAGGTCAGGCGCATGCTTACCTATGAAGTCCCGCGGCACCGGTATGCTGCGGTCAGACGACCACCCTGACACCCTGTAGCAGGGCTCGAACCAATTCCCATAATGGTTGGGAAGTCTAGACAACCTCCGGGCAGTACGCCAAGAGATGGCGTAGAAACAGCGTTCCTTGGCCTCCCGGGCGACCGACTTCATGAGCATGAACAGCTCGACCGGCCCAAATGGAATATCGAAGTGGAGAGGGATCAGCCCGATCCGAGGCACGATTATCCAGAAGGACACGTGCATCTGACCGGATGGGATCCCACACCACGACAGCAACCTCAGAATAGAAGAATGTAGCGGAAGCTGCATGCCATAAAGAAGTTGGTAAAAACTTACTGTTATAAGGCTGCCGGAGCAACCGTCCGAAATGGAGGGGAGGGAACCAAACCGAACCCCTCTCCTGCCAAGTCGCTCCTAAACTTCCGCCGCGCTCATCCGCTCAAGCTCAGGATTTTGGGGGAGGTTGGAGGAAGCTTGCCACCTCCTCCTCGGCCTCTCAACAGGAGGCTCAACAAAATTCAGGTGAGCCACCTCCGCCACATCAGCAGGCGAAGGCAAACCCGTCGTCGGAATACTACTTGGTCCGCCCTCATCAACAGATTGACGGGGAGCCAGACTCTGAGGCTCTTCGTCACTACTTGAGCTCAGGACTAAGGTTCTCCTCATCTTTAGAGAAGAATTTGCGCGAAATCACCAGAATTTGGAGTTTCAGAACCTAGGGTTCCGGCGAAGTAGAAATGAAAGAGAAGGAAGAGAAATAGAGTGAAGGGAATATCCTTCTCTCTTTCGAGCCTCCCCTTTTTTATAAGGAGAGCCCAGGGTCCACCGCCTGATGGTATTCCAGGTTCTCTTAATGAAATCATCATTAAGGTCATTAAACCAACTTGTTGTAACGACTCGATCAGCGAAGAGTCACAAGCTTTCACTGGAAGTTGAAGCTGTACATCTTCCTGCCAACAAAGGAAGATTTAGAGAAAACGAAGTGGGGCCCACTTAACACAGTCAGCTGGGGCCCACACTACACAGTCATCTGGGACCCACGTTAGCTGCGACCCACCTCGTACACTCAACAAGATCTATTCAGCATCTACAGGTGGGGTCAACATGGTCCAGGTCAGCGATATGTGGACCTCCGGTCTACATCACGACGGTCAAGTAAAAATTGATCGACATGTGTTCATGCACTCTACATAGCAAGAAAATAACCAGATCTACCTACCGGAGCTCAAGACAGTAATGGAAGGAAACAAAAATAGAATAAACAAAAAAATTCATTGATTTGTTTCAATCAGGGGCACTACTCCGTTACATAGTGCAGGAAGCCAGGGGAATACAAGTTAAGGGTTCTTTTCTTCCTTGATCGGATGATACCCCAGCTTCTCCAACAGTACATATGCGGTGGCCAGTTCGCTCTGAAGAACCCGGATCCGTTGGGTAGCAGCCTCAAGCCTTCGGCTTGAGTCAGCAAGCTGGTCGTTCAAGGCAAACAGGCTCAAACGCGCCTGATGAATGTCTTCCAAACAGGCGTTTGTCATCAGCTCTATACGGCGATCCCGGTCTTCGATCTCTATAGTCATTTTCTCCCGCATATCCACAGTATACTTCAGGATGGTACTCCGGTCGTCGGCCACTTTTCAGCAGAATCTTCAACAACAGCAACAGAAATTGGCGAAAGAGAAGTGGATATCCTTCTACACCTCCGGTTTGCTATTTATAGAGGAGGAAAGAAACCCTAGTCCTTGATCCAAGGGATGCGGAATCGTCATCAAGAAGCGTGTCAAAGAAGGAATCCTCCGAATCTCAACTGCCGGGGAAGATATTGCTAAGATATTTCCCAAGCAAATTTTCTACTTGACAAAGAGGGGGCGATGTGTGTACCCTAGGTAAAAAAACCCGACAGGTGTCACCGATAGCTGTATAAGAAGCTAAATCGGGAGCACCTGAGCAGTAGCCAGCCAAGCCTGGGCTATTGGGTAGGGCCCAACCCAGTTTCAAGAGATCCGCATACGCTTTGTGGACCTTGACTCACCGGATAGTCCACTATCAATGGGTGGAGCCCCGGTTACTGTATAAGAAGTTGAACCGTGGGCTCCCATACATCAACCAGGCCCACCTCAGTCAAGTAGGCCAGGTCCGGCCCAGTAAGGTCCAACAGCGACAGGGGCTCATCCTAAGGCTTAGCACAGAAATCCAGAGGACCTGGCCAGGGAGTATGCAATGTAGATTGGGCCTCCGGTCAGAGGAGTCAATCCCAAGTCTTTGCTTTCAGGCTTGGCCAATCCAAGTCCCAACCAACTAGATAAGTCCAACGAGATTCCAGACCAACAAAACCGATGGTTCTAGCCCGCTGGAGAAGATAAAGGAAACCCAGGTTGAACCAGGACATATCAGAGGATGCCACATGACAGTCATCCTGGTCAAAGGGGATTCAAACCAAGGGAATAACCGTTCGGCAGCATGCAAGCTATTCCCACGAAAAACATCTTCACAGTTGAACAACCCGAGTTCGTGGAGTCAAAACCGGAGGGGTGGTTGAGCCATCCTCCTCCGGTCTACTACAAATACAGGAGTTGTAAACCTCCTGAACTACGAGTCTTTCACTGAGCAACTCCATTAGAGCTTAGTGGAAGCAGAGACTTGATTCCAAATTCATCATCTTGGATACGTAGGCTGCCTGATCCCGATCAGGTCCAGTCTCACTGTATACCTCCCCATCCTATCTCTGTTTATACTAAGCTTTCATTGTAACTGTACGATTAATATATACATATCTCGAGTTTGTGGATCAAATTTTTGCACCCACACATGTTAAGACCAATATGTTTATGCAACACCACTAATGGAATACAAGATGTACTCACCTTTGTAATCCCATATTGCATAACCTATATCTATCATTTTCTCAATGTAATATGACTGAGATAAAGTTGTCAATTAGGTACTCTTATTATCTTAATTCTCAAGATAAACGTCTAGAATCTCTAGATTTTTCACATCAAAATTATTTGTTAAGCATATTTTCGTAGACTTAATGACTTCATTATTAGTCTTGAAAATAAGCATGTCCTCAACATATATATAAACAAACAATTAAATAAGTCTCGCATATTTGCTTGAAATAGACATACTTGTCATATTAGCTGATGTGAAACCCTTTGTTTAATATAACTCCAACTAGTGTCACATGCCATTGTGTTGGAAGTTATTTTAAACCATAGAAGAATCTAACCAGTTTACACATTTTCTTTCCTTATCCTTGGATTTGGATACTTCTGGTTGATCCATATAGATATCCTTAGCTAACTCGCCACTTACAAATGCACTTATGAACATCCTCTTGATGAATTTCCATATCATATATGGCTGCAATGACTATTAACATCTTAATAGGTATCATCCTCGTGATTAGTGAGTAGTTCTCAAGATAGTTTAAACCTTCTTTTGACAATACTCTTTTACTAGTAAACTAGCTTTATATTTGCCAATGGAACCATTAGGTTTCATTTTGCTTTTGAAAACTATTTATACTTGATTGATTTACTTCTTAAAGGAAGATACACCAATTCCCAAGTAATATAATAGTTTCAAACTCACTACCTGTCACTTTCTCGAAAGTATAACTTTAAGAGAAGGCATTGCTTTCATGCTCAAATTTCTTATCATAGAAGATAGAAAATCTAGACCAAAAGAGTTTGAGGTTCTACCTCTCTTAGTCCATCTTAGTTTATATAATTCAGTTTTATCTGAATCACATTTTCATTCATTTGTCTCACAAGATACCAAACGAAGCCTCTGTAAGGCAAATCTCATTGCTTCCCATCTCACATAATCATAGGCCTTCTTAAAATCAATCCCACTATAGTAATGATATTAGACCGATCTGCTTTCCCAGACGTTACGAATGAATTTGAAGCGCGAAGTTCGCTTTCCAAGTGAAAACGGGATTGTATCTTGCCAACTTGCAGTCAATTGGGCTATATAATCTTTGTTTGCGACATCTCTAACTATTCGGTTGGTGTAGTAGACTTAACCCCAAATAGGCAAGATTTGTTACTTATGTAATTGTAATTATGGGAGTCATTGATGAACACATTATATCCATAATTTCTACACCCAAATTTATACTAGTTGGTCTATTTATATTTACTATTTTAAATAATTAATATGTATTTGTTCATTTTGTAGGATTTGTTTAATTGGCCGAAAGAGCATAGTTTTGCATCATTTGGATTGCAAAAGTTGTTGTCAAAGTGAATGCATCGGAGCCCAAAACATTTTGGGTGTTATTCCATTGGAGCTCTAAAAGGCCCAAAGCTCGTCAATTAGTTCTCAATACAATGGCTTACTTCTAGTAGGCTTATACATTTGACAATATGAAGGAAAGAGCCGAAATGTTGGATTGGCATATGAAAGAAAGTGGAATGCATTAAATGGGAGAAGAGGAAAGAAATAAGCTACACATCCATCATACCACCATATAGCCTTTTAGCCTCACTATTCATCTTTTCACATTTCCATATTCATACCAAAATAATTCACTATTCTCTATACTATTTCACCAATTCCTTACTATTCATTGCACTATTCTTCACCACACCCATACTCATTTTCCTATTCTCCTACACGTCTAGCCCACACAAACCACTCTTCCATTTCATGTACACAATTTGCAAAGTCAATTGATGCCATTAACCACACATGGAAACACTTTCGTGCATAGTTATATGAAAGTCTCAAATTGTGGCTTTAGATATGGCTATAGGTGGTGCTATAGGAGTGGCTAATTAATGAAGAGGAAGACTATGCCTTGTTTTCTACGTGCTTCCATGAATATGATTTCCTAAGGCATGCATACCATTGTTGAGGGAGGAATATTGGAGATACAAAGTAGCTAGTTTTGTAAGATAGGTTTATCAATGAGGTTATGTTATTTTGTATTTCTTTCTTCCATTATGAGTAGCTAAATTATTTAACTAGGATTGAGGAGGAAACCATCATTATGAATATTTGATTAAAGTATATTCTCCATTAGTTATATCCTTTCATTTTAGTATTTAACGATTACTAATCTTGTTTCATTTGATATAATCATAAGCTTTGGTTTTATAATTCTCTAAGTCTACTTCTTTGATTATGTATACTTTCGTTTGATAAATCATACTTAGATTAAATTCTTTGATGGTTTATACTTATGTTGATACAGAATTCTTAGAGTTGTTGTTTTTGAAAGCGAAGAAGATTAAACTTGTTTGGTTTATTTAAAAAATGATTTAAATGTTGTATTTTTCGTATCATTATTATTCATCTATGATAATGATATGAGTTATAAAAAAGGATTAAATTTATAATGATATAATGAGTTATAAGTTATAAGTTATAATGTTTGGTTTATAATGATATAATGAGTTATAAAAAAGGATTAAATTTATATGAGTTATAATGATAATGATATGAGTTATAGTGGAGAATAGATTTAGTTGGATACGTATAGTGATGGTGGAATCCAAAATATCCTAGTGTTTCTTTTAATTGCTTGAATCTTTATTTTACCGTTTTTGTTTAGTTAATTGTAATTCAAAATCTCATCTTAAAAGGTTTGCTAGGATTAAAATTTAGTTAGTCTTAGATTTGATTTTTATATCTCTTGTCCTCGTGGATCGACTCGTACTTGCTCTATTTATTTCGATAAACCGTGCGATTGCGATATTATTAAACTGTTTTCACGACAATCAAATTGGCGCCGTTGCCGGGGACAAGTAACGGTACTAAAAGTCAAATATGTATTTAGGAGAATCGGGTTTGCTATCCAGAAAGGACTTGTCGCGCAGTTTGTAGCGCGTTTGTCCTCTACTTTTGTGTAATTCGTTGAGTTTATCAATAAAATTTTATTTTTTAAATAAAAAAAAAAAAAAAAATTAAAAATTATTTTATTTTCCAATCATTTTTTTATCTTTTTACGCGCTTTGGTGTTAGTAACTGTTTTTGCAGGACAACAGTAGAAATCAGACCATTAGACAGACTTTTACAGATCCGATTGAGCTGATATTTTTACACAGGGTTCACCAGACAGTCAGGAACATCCTGGATTGTTTTCAGAATTTTTGAGGACATTCTTCCTGCCGAACTACAGTGACCAGCAAAGTGCCAGAACTTTTAATTTATTTTTTCAGTTATTTGCAAAACTTTGCAATATTTATTATAAATTTGTAATTTTAAGAAGGACAACAAGGGGTCAATAGGAGATTGACTCGCTTGTTTCTACACTAGGTTCGAACACTAGAATCATTCTGGTGGCCTAGCAAGGTGAGTTTATTTTTTCCTTAGCCGCGAATCCCTTGTTAGCGGTTAAATTTTTGTGTGGTGTTTTGCGCAATTTACTTTATAATCTTTTATTTATTTTTAGGTTTGAATTATTAGGTTGTGAGAACCTCTTGAAAGGAAGCAACTGCTAGCCACTCTATTGAGAATCAATCTCCCCTTTGGTTTGGACAAGTGTGTTTCGAGGAGCTCCGCCCTCAGGATCAGAGTGTGTGCGAAGGAACTAGGCCTTGAGCCGATGTAAGACCCCACACACGTCCGCACACTTGTATTAGCTTTAAGCCCGGAAAGATCTTAAATAGTAAGCTTTCAGTTAATTCTGGAAAAGAGTTAATCCTTTGACCACCCTTAGAATTAATCAATCCATAGATGCTGAATGGTTAGGAAATTTTGTGGTTGAGTCTATTGCTTGCGCATCATTCTAGATAGAATTGCATTTCTTTTATTTAAAAAAAAAATCAAAAAAATCAAAAACTTAAAAAAAAGTGGAGAAACATGACGGAGCTTGTAGGGCTAACCAACATAGTTTCATCCCCTTTGCATTTGACACATTTGGATTGCTAGGCTCAGAAGCAGTTGAGCTCCTCAGGAGAGTGCAGAAGATAATGGATAGCAACGTGATGACTGCAGGTTCGAACGAATATGTATTTAGGAGAATCGGGTTTGCTATCCAGAAAGGACTTGCCGCGCAGTTTGTAGCGCGTTTGTCCTCTACTTTTGTGTAATTTGTTGAGCTTATCAATAAAATTTATTTATTATTTTAAAAAAAAAAAAAATAGAATTTTTCCAACCTTGTTATTCTTAGTTTTTTTTTTTCTAGTTTATACGTGTTTACCAACGTAACTCTAGTGGTCGTTTAGTGAGCTTTGAGGAGAGACATCTATATTCACTGAAATGGGTGACACTCACATAGTTGCCGAGGCCAAAGCCTTAAAAGACTATTATGCACCCATACCAATCTCAAATCCATCGTGTATCATGTTGCCTGCTACACAGCAAGGTAACTTTGAGTTGAGAGCTCCCATTATCAATTTACTTCCTACTTACCATTGTATTGACTCTGAAGACCCATACCTTCATGTTAAGGAATTCTTGGACATATGTGCCACCCTTCACTTCCAAAATGTTATGCAAGAGTCAATTCGACTTCGTCTTTTTCCTTTCTCTTCGAAAGATAAGGAAAAGTCATGGTTATATTCAATAGAGCCCAATTTTATTACTTCTTGGGAAGGATTAAGTAAAAAATTCCTGATTAAGTTTTATCCCATGCAAAAAACCACTAATCTTCGACGTCAAATTATGCAATTCACTCAAAAAGAAGGTGAAGAGTTTTATAGATGTTCGGAAAGATTTTAGGATTTACTCTTGAGATGTCCTCACCATGGTCTTGCTGTATGGCAATTAGTGCAATTCTTCTTTGAAGGATTGTCACATCAAAATCGTCAACTTATTGAATCAATAAGTGGTGGAGACTTCATGTCTATGCAAGAGGAGGAAGCTGATATACGCTTATTGTGTATCAAAAGATTAGATTAAGAGATTTTCCTTCTTGTGCCTGTATAAATTGAAGATCAAAGTAGACAAGTAACAAGCAAGGGTCATACCCACCTCAGAGGGGGAGATCTTAGCTCAAACACAATTAAGAACAATAATTAAGAAACATCAATGAATCAATAATAATAGTTAGAGAATTGATTCTACTTCGTACAGACAATAAATAATAATTAAACCTAACTTAAGAATATGGAAGATATGGAAAAGAAGATAATATGATGACATAGGGGGAGTAGTAGGTTTCCACAATCTAGGTTATGCAATTATATCATGTTGTTCTTCATATTCAATCTATAACAACTAACAAGTCACCTCTCAGCTATTCCTATTAGTTATTAATACCAATAATAATCAAATCCCCACCTCTCAACTATTGAATCTAATTAAAACGGGATTCTATTATGCATGCTATTGAATATGCTTCATTAATCAAATCCTCACCTCTCAACTATTGAATCTAATTAACTCCACATATTATTCACAATTAAATCCTCACCTCTCAGCTATTAAATTTAATCATGAAAAGGTTCCAATAAAAGATATTACAAACATGCAGTAATCACCTCTCAGCTATTTCACTACACATCTACAATAAATATAATACTATTATCAAAACTAGGTCTCCCTAAATTCTAACTATAATATTTAACACCATGGATAACAATAGCATACAAATAACCATACTCACCTCATATCACGAATTAGAGATAAGTAAGGATTAAGAACCTTGAATCACAATGAATAAGAAGAAAGAACATAGTACATTTACATCACCTAGAAAGCTTCCACCTTCCCCCCATGATGATTTAGCTACTCATACCAAAAGAACAAATAATTAAATCAAAGAACATCATAAAAGAATTCATGGATTGATATTGATTGAATTGAATACAAAAGTTGATCTTCAAGTGGAGGCTAGAAGATCAAGATCTAAAAAAGATTCTAGATAGATAGTAAACCCTAGTTACAACTTCTCTTATATACCTATTACATAATGGAATACTTGCATGCAAAGACTTCCTAACTTAGGGAATTCGTGGCTGCTGCTGTTGGCCTCCTAGAGGGATTAGGCAATCAGCAAAACCTAATCCTCTTGGGCCAGAATTGTAGCTTGGGCCAAGACCTTCAGTTTGATATCTCATGGGCCCCAATCGAACTTCTGGTTCTTCTTGTAGAGCCTTTTTAAGATCAAGACCCAAAATAGGAAGTCCGGTCCACGTGTGTCAACAGATTTGACCCAAAGTCTTCAGAAGTCAACAGTCGACCAAAGTCAACATAGGTCAGCCACAGTTAACCCGAAGTAAACAGTTGACCGAAAATTCAACTCTTGACCAAAAGTCAACTAAAGTCAAAGTTGACCAAAAAGTCAACTCAATATATTTGACCAGAGTTGACCGTGGGGTGCCCTTAGCAGATTTTGCGGGGTGCAAATATCCATTCTTCTTCCCTTGTGCAAATAACACCTCTTTGCTTGCTTTTCTCGACTTTTTACGGGCTTTTACACAATATTCGTATTTCGGCTCATAAAACCTACATAAATACAAGAATGGACTAATCAATAGATATAATACAATAATATAAGCTAAGTGCTAGACAAACAAGGTGTTATTCGGGGGATAAATATACACTTTTGAGGTCCGATCAAATACCCCCAAACAACACTTTGCTTGTCCTCAAGCAAAGATGAGAAGAAAGAATAAGAAACTCAAAAGAGGAGTATAACTAAGGTGATTGCATTAACCATATGCATCAAGGCTTTCAACCACAAGGGTATTCCAGGTGGAGGAGTTATAGTCTCATGAGGGTTTTCCAGAGAAGATACCCACAAACTTACTACAATGACTAATTCAAGAATAAAATTTTCTACCATGTACCTTAGAAATGGTCATATCAAGGATAAGGATAAGTATTGCTAAACCGCTCATATGAGATAACATACTACCAATGCATGAATAAGATATGAAATATAAACCAAGCATGATGGTCTCAAGTGCATCGAGTACAGGCATGTACCCATACTAGCACAGGTCTTAAGTCACCTTTGGAAAGGTCGCTTTGACTTCTGCCTCACAGTCATACACTCAGAAATAAAATCACTCAGAGATGGTGTTTATCATTTTACCTCTATGTGAGGAAAGAAGATGGACAATCATCTCACACATATATATAAGAACGGACTGGTGTAATGGAATGAACTTAGTCTCAAAAAATGGAAAAATTAGCCTTACTTGAGATGTTGGGTTTTTCACCTCAGCATCTTCTCACTTACTCGCCACATCCTACCATATTAGCTTAGATCTACAAAGACAGTAATGGGTTGCTTGGCTTAGGACAAGGCTAGAAATGGCACAGGCTTTTGTGAAATATTTTTGGAACATTCGGGCCTTCAATACTTGTGATTTGTAATGCTAGCACATGGAGAAATTTTTCTTTTGGAAGAAGTATTTCTTTTCTTCTTTTGGAAAATTTCAAAGAAGCTCTAGCCTATTTGGAATCTTCCTTTCTTTTTGGATTTGCAATGGTTTGGAAGATTCTGGTTTTTTCTGGAATTTCTTCAAACTTTTGATTTTCAACATTTGGTTCATCTCACTAGTTTGGAGATTTCTTTGTATTTCTCCTTTCTTCTTGTAACCACATAAACAATCATCCTTATGTTCCAAAAACATAGGTAAAAGGACCTAAAACCTTCTAAGGGTATTTACTTTTACAATGGAGTTGGGTAAGGATAATGGGCTCAAGAAAAAGGCTAAGTAACAAGGAAAGGCTCAGAATGCTTAACCTAGGGGAATAAAATGTCATCGGGGTAGGCTAAGGTAAACAGGGTTTATCTAAAGGTCTTTGTATCATCTCTAAGTACTGATATGGTGATCACATCTTGAATAGGGCTGCAATTTGAGCCGAGTGGCTCGGGCTCGGCTCGACTCGCTCGTTTACATAAATGAGCCGAGTTCGAGCAAGTTTTTCAGCTCGTCACGAGCCCGAGCCGAGTTCGAGCTCTAAACGAGCCGAGCCGAGCAGCTCATCAAATTATTATTACATTACCCCTTGTGACATTTAGCTGCTATCTTTTTCTTTTCTTTTTCTTTTCTTTTCTTCATCTGCTATCTCTTTCTCTTTGATTTCTCTCTCCTCATTCCTCTCTCTCTCTCTCCTCTATCCTTTTCTACCTTTCTTTTCTCTTACAAGTCGCAACAAAACTGTTGTTGCCTGAAAGTTATATGCTGCTCTCAGGCGTTATTTTCGTTACAAATCTTTGTTCAATTCCAACAGTATAAAAAAATGGAGTTTTTGCCCCAGATAGTTTTGGTCATTTGGTTGGTGTTCTTATAATCTTATTGATAATGTTTTTCCATTATGACATGACTATACATCTGGTTCTGTTAAATTTAAACATAACATTAATTCTTAATTTCAATTAATATTCAAACTCTCTATCCTATCATTGTGTTGTTAAAGCTAAGAAATTGAACTTTTTTTGTGAATATAAAACAGCCTAATCTGGATATAAAAACCTCAAGGTGCTGCTCTAGATACCCAACTGACGGTTGATTTACAATTATAATAGAAGTATGCATTTACTGTTCTATGTTACTTGTTGATTTATGAACTGAAATTCATAGATCTCAACTATATTAGGACGCCAATGAATTCAGTTAGATAAGAATACTACACAGTGTTAGATTTGATCTATGCCTTTTTGGAGTCACCCTATTCGATCTGAAACAATGGAGGTGATAGTCGATCTGAAACAATGGAAGTGATAGTCGATCTGAAACAATGGAAGTGATAGTCGATCTGAACCAATGGAGGTGATAGTCCGGCTGAAACGAGCCAAGCGAGCTAACGAGCTAAACGAGCCAACGAGCTAAATGAGCCGAGCTCGAGCTCATAATTCAGCTCGGTCTTCATTTTGAGCTCGGCTCGAGCTCGGCTTGGTTAGTAGCGAGCCGAGTTCGAGCATACCTTAGCTCGGCTCATTTGGCTCGAATTGCACCCCTAATCTTGAATAAGCTACAAGACCCAAGTTTATATTACACCCACTTGATGTCATCTTAAGGCTAACTATAAAAATGAATATGAGACTAAAAACAAACAAAACTGAGAGGTTGAGTCTTTTGACTCCAGATGTACGTGATAACTCAACAAGAAAAGGACGGGGCTCAAAAGCTCACTGGGTTAAGTCTCTACACTTATTCCTTAAGTTTCTCAAGGTGTAGTCGTATTTGCACATGTAATCTATAATAAATGCATATGAATGTCATGCTTATGCTCATGCAAATGTAGTATAAGACTCAACTACTTGGTGAAGCAATAAGTGTCCTTAAACTTGAAAAGAAATTCAGCCATTATGTTCATCATTGATGGTGTACTTATCCTATTTTTGAAAAAGTCTTTGTAAAGAAAGAATTTTTGTTGATTTTTCTCAATTTTTTTGAATTTTTACATAAGTATGGATAAAGAAGTTTGAAAATCTTTTCTAAAAAGGATTGAAATACTTCCCCACCCCCAAACAAAGAGATTGCCTTGTCCTCAAGGCTCATACTAAGTATAGGAAAGAGAGAGAGAAAGATATTACCATGAGTGTGCTAAAAATTCAAACCGCTTTATAAATTCCTGTCAAACAAAATTATCTCTATATAGAGATTACAAGGAATTCCATACTATGACACAACTGAAATAAAATGTATTGAAATAAATGACTGACTCAACAGAAAAGGAAATCCTACATTACACTCTTGTTTTCAAGCAACCTCCCTTTGCAAACCATCCATGTCATCACGCCATAGGGTTAATGCCTCTTTGACCACATTCCAAGATCCCTCACCATTATCCATAAAATTATCATTTCGATGCAACTCTGGAAACTCTACATATATAGTGTTAGGATCCATAGGGATAAGGTGAGTCCAATCATTGTACCTAGTCCTCCAATCAGGATAGCTCTCAAGGATAACCTTACAAATAAGAGTAGGAAATACAAGCTTGTTTTCATCCAATAAAAATACATCCCTAATACCATCCAGAATCCAAGTGGATATGTCAAGAGCATAAAAATTGGTGGCAACACCAACTACCGCATCCATGGCACTATCATTGACATAATCCAACCTATCATTACCCAACAAATTACGCAAAACCCATAAAGCAACAGTAGCTACATTAGCAGGAAGGCAAGTGGTAGGTGCAATACTAGGAAGTCCTTCGGGTTGGAGTGAGAATGTACATGGGCGAAAGTAATTGAGGTAATTCTTTATGATATCTATACGGTTATCACTAACATAGTTATCATATGGCACAACCGGATGAAACACCAAAGGATTTCCTATAACCATAGAGATGGCAACGGCATTAAAAACCACTGGGGAACGATGCATACGAACTTGGAACCCATCAAAAGGAAGAGTGTCGGCAAAGGGTAACAAGAGGTAAAAGTCTCTTACCATAGAAGGGGAATACACAGCAGTAGAATCATAAAGAAAACCTTCCCAACCTTTGTCGAAAATCCCATCCCTAAAGGAAGCTCCATAAGGACTATTCATAATTCCCGAAAAATCCATCTCGGGGACAATATCCATGGTATCGGTCATCCACAACTCATTCTGATCATTAGCCATTGCAAAAGAAGGAAGAAGACACCAAAAACCAGCGCGAAAACCGAGAAAAAATCACTCAAAACAAGCCCAGAACTGCTGCCAGGTTCAATCTCGAGTCGAGATTGAAATGGCCTGTAATGAACTCGAGTCGAGTTCGGGCCCAAAACCAAAAAATAAAATTTTGAAAATCTGATTTTTTTGATTATTTTTTTTTTGTTTAAGTGACGGTCCTCTAAACTTGGTGTGGTATATATAGGCTAGATTTTAAGAGTTTGAGCCCTAGTAGGACTCCAAAAGTTGCCTAATACCATAGGGTTTCCAAAAAATCAAACCCTAACTTCCTTTCTATTTAAAATATTTGGACTAAGGTCCCTAGGACCAAATTTTTTTAAAATATACTCAAAAAGTCCAAAATTTTGTAATAAAGCCCAAGAATGGCTAAAAATCTCAGAAAATGACAAGTTGACAAGATAATTAAAATTTCAACCATTTTCATTAAATTTTTGAAATAAAGTACAATGATCGAAAGTTTTAATACAAGAGTGCTAAATCAAAACAAAATACATAAGCAAATTACAATGGCTAATAACAGAAACTAAAAATCAACCCCGTCGTCGACGAGATTGCCCCTGGCCTTCATCGAAGCGACGCTGCAAGTCCTCAACAACAGTCAAAATTTCATCCATACCCCTCCAGAGAAGCTGGAACCGCTCCTCGTTGGTATGGAGTGAAAAGAACGCCCGTTGGTCCCCCGGACTTGTACTCGACGGGCACCTCTGCATGTGGGTCCCACAACAGCTGTCGACAGGCTGACAGCCCAGGGTTGGAGACCTCGAGCCGGACGACCGACTCCAGAGAGAGTGCAGGAAGAAGAGGCGCCTCCCAGTAGCATAGAATTGCCATCACCAGGCTAGGAAGTGGAGCAAAAGTGGCTCGGGCACTGGTGATAGTCGCAAAAAGACGGCGGACCATACAGTAGCCGTAGACATCCTCCTGAAGCAGACGGAGGATATGGATACCCTCCGAGAACAGCTCGCTCGTCCTTGTCGTCCCAAGGACATTGGTGGTCAGCCAGTGTGCCACCAAGCCTTGGTTGACTCGGAGCCAACCGATCGAGATATGGCTGCTATACCGATGAAGCACCAAATCATCAACGAGGACGGCCTCGATGACGTCTGGTGTCACCGGTGGAGCCTCGTGCTTCTCGAGCGCCGTGACTATTGAGACAGTCTCAGGCGTCAGCAGGTAACGATGGGCAGGATCCCAGTTGATGAACACGCCGTCATCGGCCAACTCCATTGACTCATAGAAACGACGAACCATTTGACGATCAAATGGCTCATAGTCTGGGCCAAGGAGTACATCCCAGCCTCGGGCATGAATCCTCTTAAGAAAAGTGCTCCCAAATCAAGTATCATCGAAGAGACGCGAGTAATCGCGCTCTCGGATAATCACTCTCTCTCTACGTCTAGGAGGCATGATAATGGGGGATTTTGGTATAGATTTGAAGAGGATGAAGAAAGGAACAAAACCCCGCAAGAATTTTCAAATTTGGCCTAGAAACGAGTGAGAATCGAAGAGAGAGAAACGAAATCTGTTGAGGAACACGAGTCGAGATTGAAATGCACTGTAAAGAACTCGAGTCGAGTTCTGGGGAAGAAGACGACCCTGGTTTGACCCGTGTTGACTTGGTTTGACTATGGTTTGAAAATGACTTTGTGACTTTTCTAAAGACACCCGGGGGTATATATAGAGAAGTTACTTCCCCTAGACGCTTCCCCCACTACTGGAATTAGTGGAAATGACGGTTTTACCCCTGGAAAGCGAAAAGGCACAAAATAATTCAAATTTAATTTTGAAAAATTCCACGATAATGTATAATTATATTCTTGCGAATATAAGTACCATTAAGATGGTCAAATAAAATCCAAAAATCATGCAATAATTATTAAAAATTCTAAAAATTGAAATAAATTCAAATTTGTAACTATAATAATTATTTAACCAAGTAACCACAATCAAAGAGTGGTGAGCCACGCCCCACCCCCAAACAGATCTATTCCAGGATCCTAAAGAGATAGTTATTAGCCAATAACCACTAAACCCGATAACTAATAAGAACACTAAAGCACGATTGGGTTTAGAAGATACACAGGGCTGCCTCCCAAGAGCGCTAAGTTTAACGTCTTCAGCCATACAGGTGGACAACTAGGATTCACTCCCTAGATAAGCGCTACTCTAAACAAAGATACAGGAGAGTCAAAAGCGC
The DNA here is from genome assembly GCA_023053565.1 of Aquilegia eximia. Taxonomy (NCBI): domain Eukaryota; kingdom Viridiplantae; phylum Streptophyta; class Magnoliopsida; order Ranunculales; family Ranunculaceae; genus Aquilegia; species Aquilegia eximia. The sequence continues at coordinate 26,322,165 of JALIGU010000001.1, forward strand.
TAGAATGGAATGCGTGAAATCTTGATGTTTAAATACAACACGAGTCTTTTAAAGTCAGATACTCTAGACTTAGGAACGATGGGAAATGACTTCCCCACCCCCAAACAGAGCGGGAAACAGGTTTGTTTGGTGATGACGCTTTGGAGAAAAGGGTGTACTGGATCAATTAGACTCAGCCAGTATGAGTTTGTCGACTAATGGTCCCGGCACTTTCAACCACACCTCCCAAAAGAGACAAGAGTAGAGTAAGGGAGGGTCCGGATACCAGCAGGTCAAGGGTCAGTCTAGATAGGTAGGGTCTTCTAAGAGAGTTTCTTCTACTTCAGGGGGCCTTAATTCATGGAAATGCTTAAGACGTTGACCATTGACTTGAAATTCAGTGTTGTCTACAGGATTTAGACAAGTGATAGCACCAAAGGGTGTTACTGCAGACACTACAAAGGGACCCGACCAACGAGACTGTAGTTTACCAGGAAATAAATGCAACCTAGAGTTATATAGTAAAACTTTTTCCCCAATTTGAAAATCTCTACGTAAGATCTGACGATCATGTAGTTTTTTCATATAAGCTTTGTAGGACTTGCAAAGATCATAAGCTTCATTCCGAAGTTCCTCAAGCTCAGAAAGCTGGAGTTTTCTCCTCTCACCTGCCGGGTCGAGATTAAAATTGAGCTTTTTCATTGCCCAGAAGGCTCTATGCTCAAGCTCTACAGGTAAGTGACAGTGTTTTCCAAAAACAAGACGAAAGGGAGACATGCCTGTGGGAGTTTTGAAAGCAGTACGATAGGCCCATAATGCATCACTAACTCTACGAGACCAATCAACCTTATTAGGGTCAATTGTTTTTTGCAAAATGTTTTTAATTTCTCTATTCGACACCTCAGCATGGCCATTAGTTTGCAGATGGTACGCAAGGGCCACTTTGTGAGTAACTCCATACTTTTGGACAAGTTTTCGAAAAACTCTATTGCGGAAATGGCTCCCCCCATCACTAATGATCGCACGGGGAGCGCCAAATCGGGCAAATATATACTCTTTCAGAAAATTTACTACAGTTTCTTGGTCGTTGTGCCTTGTGGGAATGGCCTCGATCCATTTAGAAACATAGTCTACTGCGACCAGAATATACAAAAAACCATGACAACCAGGGAAAGGGCCCATGAAATCAATGCCCCATACATCAAACACCTCTACAGGAAGTATTGGCTGTAAGGGCATCATGTGCCGCCTAGTGATTTTCCCTAATTGTTGACAACGAGTGCAGACAGTACAATGCATGTGAGAGTCCTTAAAGAGAGTTGGCCAATAAAAACCACACTGCAATACTTTAGCAGCTGTCTTTTTGGCACTAAAATGTCCACCACAAGCATGCTCATGGCAGAACTTAAGGACCTCTTGTTGCTCACAATCAGGGATACAATGACGAATGATCTGGTCAGGACAGTACTTAAAAAGGTAAGGGTCATCCCAGAAATAATACTTGGCATTAGCAAGGAATTTGGATCTATCTTGCTTGTTCCAATCATTTGGAAGCTTGTTGCTAGCCAAGTAATTAACTATATCTGCGAACCATGGAGCATTCGATATTGCGAAAAAAAGCTCATCAGGAAAGTTCTCAGAAATAACACTAGAATCCTCAGGACGGTCTAATCTAGACAGGTGGTCGGCTACTACATTTTCGGTCCCCTTTTTATCTCTAATCTCAAGGTCAAACTCTTGAAGAGATAATATCCAACGAATAAGGCGTTGTTTAGTCTCCTTCTTGGATAGAAGGAATCTAATAGCGGCATGATCCATGAAGACGATAGTACGGGTGCCTAAAAGGTTGGAGCCAAACTTATCAAGAGCATATACTATGGCTAGCAATTCTTTCTCGGTTGTCGTATAATTACGTTGAGCGTCATTGAGAGTCTTACTAGCATAATATATGACATGGGGCTTACCATCTAGACGTTGACCTAAAACAGCCCCAACAGCATAGTCTGATGCATCGCACATCAGCTCAAAGGGTTTACTCCAATCATAAGGCCTAATAATAGGTGCAGACGTGAGGGCGGTTTTAAGTTTTTCAAAGGCGCTCTTGCATTCTTTTGTGAAGTTAAAAGGTGCATCCTTAAGCAATAAATTGGTTAAGGGACGAGCTATCTTAGAAAAATCTTGGATGAAGAGTCTGTAGAATCCAGCATGGCCCAGAAAGGCTCGAATATCCCTAATAGAATTAGGAATAGGCAAGGATAAAACAAGATCTACTTTAGCTTTATCAACCTGGATACCCTCAGGAGAGACTACATGACCATGGACTATCCCCTTCCTAACCATGAAATGGCACTTTTCCCAGTTAAGTACCAAATTCTTCTCTATGCAACGTTTAAATACCAAGGAAAGATGACTACGACACTCTTCAAAAGATGAACCATATATGGAGAAGTCATCCATGAAGACCTCCATAAATCGTTCTACCATATCACTAAAGATGTGTAACATACACTTCTGGAAAGTAGCAGGTGCATTACACAAACTAAAGGGCATACGGGCATAAGCGAAAGTGCCAAAGGGACATGTAAATGTCGCCTTTTCTTGATCTTCAGGGGCGATAGGAATTTGGTTGTAACCGGAGTAACCATCCAGGAAAGAATAGAAAGAATGACTAGCTAGACGTTCCAACATCTGGTCTATGAAGGGAAGAGGAAAGTGGTCTTTCTGAGTGACTGTATTAAGCTTTCTATAGTCGATACAAACATGCCACTTAGTTGGAACTCTAGTGGCGACTTGTTCGTTCTTATCATTGGTAACTATAGTCATGCCGGCCTTCTTAGGGACCACATGAATAGGACTAACCCAGGGACTATCCGAGATAGAATAAATCACCCCTGCATCCAGAAGTTTAAGAATCTCTGCTCGAACAACTTATTTCATCGCAGGGTTGAGGCGTCTCTGAGGTTCACGAGAAGTTTTGGCATCGTCCTCAAGATGAATACGATGAGAACAGACAGAAGGGCTAATGCCTTTGATGTCGTGGATAGACCAGGCAATAGCAGAACGATGCTCTAAAATAACTTCTAAAAGCTTACTCTCATGTTCGGTAGTAAGAGATGAGGAAATGATAACAGGATGACTATCGTCTGAATCAAGAGCGTATTTCAGCTCAGGAGGAAGAGGATTCAGGGTAACAGGAGGTGGAGTGATGGTCTCTACTTCAGTCTCAGAATCTAAGCTACAAACCACATCAAGGGCCTCAGGGTCTTTAGGTTCAAAGATATGCACACTATCAAGTAGGGCATTGGTTTGGGCAATAGATTGGTCAATGTCGAAGTCTACATTATGCATGGCAAGGCAATAAACAACCGGATCCTCAGGGTAATGACAGTGCACCATCTCATAAGGTAATGAGTCTAAAAGGCACACATCCTCAGATAAGGACAGATCAGGGGGTTGTTGGCCAAGGTTAAATGTATTAACTTCAACGGTCATAGAGCCAAAAGTGAGAACCATGGAACCGTTCCGGCAGTTTATGAGAGCATTAAAAGTGGCCAAGAATGGACGGCCAAGGATGATGGGCACCGAATCATCGGCAGTAGGTTCAATATCCAACACCACAAAGTCTACAGGATAGTAAAAGTCTGACACTTTAACTAAAAGGTCTTCTACTATACCTCTAGGTACTTTCAAAGATTTGTCGGCCAGTTGTAAAGACATTTTCGTGGGTTTCATGTATGTTAGACCTAGGCTAAGGTATAAGGAGTAAGGGAAGAGATTACAACTCGCTCCTAAGTCTAACAAAGCTCTACCCATGAATTTATCACCAAGCTTGCAGGGTATGGTCGATTTTCAAGGGTCCTTATATTTTACCACACCATTTTGTTGGACAAGTGCAGAGAATTCTTCAGCTATGAATGCGTTTTTAGGCACATTAGTTTTTCTCTTGGCAGTGCACAAGTCTTTCAAGACCTTAGCATAGGAAGGTATCTGTTTAATAGCCGTGAGGAAGGGTATATTAATATTTATCTGTTTGAACACATCAAGTGCTTCCTCTGCTTGGACTTCCTTTAGAGACCTTGTGAGTCTCTGGGGGTAAGGTACTAGTGGGTTGTAAATCCGTGGAGGATCCATGATCCCAAGTGACAATAGAATTAGGAGGAAGGCTATGTAACCAATAATATGCTTTATCCTCAAGAGAGAATGGAAACAATCTTATGCTAACTTCCTCCTCAGATAGATGTTTCTTCCTAAAAGTGTGAAGAACGGTCAGAAACTTATTGAGGTGCTGATATGGATCTTCCCTTGAAAGTCCATGGAACTTAGGCAACATGCCCACAATCTGTGGGCGTATGCCATAGCAATCTGCATGTGTCTCGGGTAAGACAATGCAAGTAGGTGGCCCTATAGCCAAAGGTGAAAAGTAATCCCGAAGGGTAGCTTCTTGAGCCATTGGTGTAGGATGTACTTCAAAAAGTGAAAGTGAGTTGTTGAACTCTTCTTCAGAAGGTAGGGAGGTTGAATTGTTAAACTCTTTGTGTAGATTGTTGGTTGGGACAAGATTTTACCTGATCTAAGATGCATGCAACATGCGCATTACATATGCCACAGAAGTCCTAACCATTCAAAAGCATCTAACAAGGGGCTCAAAAACTGACTCTATTTTGTGTTCGCCCAAGTCAATGAGTTCTCTCCAAGTTTCGTGAGTGATTCTCCTTCTCTTGAGAGTCAAGCAACTAATAACCAATGTAGGAGGTTTTCTGTGCCTAAACACGTTCCTTAATTAAATAACCACAATTGATTCTACAAATAAATCTGTAGGGGTTCCTGACCCAATTCCTGACTTGTGCTCCAATTAAAGAAAAACAAAACAGTAATAGTTGAAGTATCCGTCAAAGTCTCAATGAGAACATCGTGATAACATGGCTTTAGTTGATTCAATTTTAAGGTTTAGGATATTGCAATCAACTGATATTTAGGTTTCACTTATAGGCCAGGTCCGCCTTGCAGTCCCGGTTTAACAAGTAAAAACAGAAATTGAAATCAAACAACAATCAAGGTCATGCTAATCATTACAGAAACTCCTCTTGCAGGGGATTCGAGGAGGGTTGAGAAAATGCTTACCTCCCACTTTGTGCTAAAAAGTAAAATTGCCAAACAAGCGCACAAATGTGGGGAGAAGACGAGTTGAAGTCGACTAAGGGGAAACCGCTCCTTGGGTTTCAATCGTCCTTAGGAGTCGTTCCTTAGTAGCCTCAAGGCTATCTCCACAACCTTGCTCTACTACCCGCTTAGAACACACAATAATAAAAATCCTAGCAACACCTACTTTAAAAATATTACAACCGCGACCCCTTCGTGGATCGAATAATTAAATAACTTACAAGTCCTTAAAAATACTGAAAAAAATAGACTACCTAGTTCACCTCACGATCTCTCAACAGTAAAACAATTTAGCTAATTTGGAGTTCTGGAGCGTCCTGGAAAAATCACGCAAAACGAGCAAATTCCCTGGCTGAAACTGCCTGTTCAGTAATTTCAGCAAAACTTCCCGTCTTTGGACGAAAATTTAAATAACTGCCTCTGCTCTAAAATTCCGAAAAAATTTAAGGCAAGTAAATCACCCCGAAATCTTTCAACAGAAAAAATTTCAGCCGAAAAGGAGTCCTGGATCGTTCTGGATAATTCACGCAAAACCGGGCAAAATTTCTGCCGAAAACTCGACTCGAGATTGTTAATGACCAAAGTGATCTCGACTCGAGGTCAAGCCCACTTCGGAACAGTAACTTTAGAAGAAATTTTTTTCTAAATGCGCGCCTTTCTTCAAACTTTGATATTTACTCCGTTTTTCGAGCTTTTTCAGATCCGTTTTCACTGCAAGATCAACAAGAGGACTAAGTAACTACACACTTAAAAACAATAATTAAAAAAAATTAAAAATTGAAGGATGGGAGGGATAGAAGTGGGATGATGTCCCAAAACAACTATTCTCTTTTGTGCTTGAATGAACTCCGTTCCTTAGAGCGGCAACGACGCCATTTTGATATACGCTTATTGTGTATCAAAAGATTAGATTAAGAAATTTTCCTTCTTATGCCTGTATAAATTGAAGATCAAAGTAGACAAGTAACAAGCAAGGGTCGTACCCACCTCAGAGGGGGAGATCTTAGCTCAAACACAATTAAGAACAATAATTAAGAAACATCAAGGAATCAATAATAATAGTTGGAGAATTGATTCTACTTCCTACAGGCAATAAATAATAATTAAACCTAACTTAAGAATATGGAAGATATGGAAAAGAAGATAATATGATGACATAGGGGGAGTAGTAGGTTTCCACAATCTAGGTTATGCAATTATATCATGTTGTTCTTCATATTCAATCTATAACAACTAACAAGTCACCTCTCAGCTATTCCTATTAGTTATTAATACCAATAATAATCAAATCCTCACCTCTCAGCTATTGAATCTAATTAAAACGGGATTCTATTATGCATGTTATTGAATATGCTTCATTAATCAAATCCTCACCTCTCAGCTATTGAATCTAATTAACTCCACATATTATTCACAATTAAATCCCCACTTCTCAGCTATTGAATTTAATCATGAAAGGGTTCCAATAAAAGATAAATATTACAAACATGCAGTAATCACCTCTCAACTATTTCACTACACATCTACAATAAATATAATACTATTATCAAAACTAGGTCTCTCTAAATTCTAACAATAATATTTAACACCATGGATAACAATAGCATACAAATAACCATACTCACCTCATATCGCGAATTAGAGATAAGTAAGCATTAAGAACCTTGAATCAGAATGAATAAGAAGAAACAACATAGTACTTTTACATCACCTAGAAAGCTTCCACCTTCCCCCATGATGATTTAGCTACTCATACCAAAGGAACAAATAATTAAATCAAAGAACATCATAAAAGAATTCATGGATTGATATTGATTGAATTGAATACAAAAGTTGATCTTCAAGTGGAGGCTAGAAGATCAAGATCTAAAAGAGATTCTAGATAGATAGTAAACCATAGTTACAACTTCTCTTATATACCTATTACATAATGGAATACTTGCATGCAAAGACTTCCTAACTTAGTGAATTCGTGGCTGCTGCTGTTGGCCTCCTAGGGGGATTAGGCAATCAGCAAAACCTAATCCTCTTGGGCCCGAATTGTAGCTTGGGCCAAGACCTTCAGTTTGATATCTCATGGGCCCCAATCGGACTTCTGGTTCTTCTTGTAAGCCTTTTTAAGATCAAGACCCAAAATAGGAAGTCCGGTCCACGTGAGTCAACAGATTTGACCCAAAGTCTTAATAAGTCAGCAGTTGACCGAAAAGTCAACTCTTGACCAAAAGTCAACCGAAGTCAAAGTTGACCAAAAAAGTCAACTGAATATATTTGACCAGAGTTGACCGTGGGGTGCCCTTAGCAGATTTCGCGGGGTGCAAATATCCATTCTTCTTCCCTTGTGCAAATAACACCTCTTTGCTTGTTTTTCTCGACTTTTTGCGGGCTTTTACACAATATTCGTATTTCGGCTCATAAAACCTACATAAAGACAAGAATGCACTAATCAATAGATATAATACAATAATATAAGCTAAGTGCTAGACAAACAAGGTGTGTTATTCCGGGGTTAAATATACACTTTTGAGGTCCGATCAGAAGCATGGAAATTTCTTGAAACTTTATCTGAAAGTTCTCAGCAATGGGAATCTATAGGTAGAGTCTTTGATAGAAATACCACAAATATTTTTTCTCAACCCAAGAAAGGGGGTGTCTACGAGGTTATGACAGATTTTGAGTTAAGTGCCAAACTAGCCAACCTTGCTAGAGAAGTTGAAACATTGACAGACAAGGGGGATAGCTCTACTGTCCAGTCAGTTAGCCAGGTATGTCAGTTATGTGAGAGTTCTGCTCATACAGCTCAGACATGCCCTTCGATATCTGCATTTCATAATGCATTACTGAGCAAGCTAATGCACTTGATTCTTTCAAGAAACCATATGGAAATCCTTATTCGGACACTAATAACCCTGGATGGAAAAATCATCCCAATTTCTTGTGGAGACAAAACCAGCCTCCAGTGAATCCAGGTGGGCAACCATTGCAGCAATATCGCCCTCCTAATCCTTCATACCATCCACCTTCACAATTGTTGCACCCCAGCAACAATCATCTTCTTTGGATGAATCCTTACAAAAATTCATGCAGGTAACTGGCCAAGCTATTCAAGAGGTTAAAAACTCCACTGTTGAGAATACCCAGGCCATTGCAAAATTGGAACATCAAATGGGCCAATTAGCAAGTACCATTGGGGAGAGAGAAAAAGAAAAGTTTCCTAGTCAACCCATCCCAAATCCGAAAGCGGCATTTGAGGTTAGTGACCCGTCTAGTTCTTCTATAAGTCACCACCATGTACAAGCCATTGCCACCCTAAGGTCTGGTCGACAGGTTGATAATAAGGTTAGACTTTCTGATGAGGATGATAGTGAGGACAAAAGTGAGTTAGAAAGAAGACAACTTCCATCACATAGTGATACGGAGAAGGTAAACAATACTACACCTGTAGTTAACTCTGGGATTCAACTCCCCAAACCTGTTTTACCATCTCGAACTGTACCTATTGTGAAATCTCATGTCCCACCAGTTCCATTTCCACAAAGGCTCCAAAAGCCTAAGAAATTGAGTAGCTACGAGGAAATTCTAGAAGTATTCAAACAAGTCAAAATCAATATCCCTATTCTAGATGCTATCAAGCAACTCCCTCCGTATTCTAAATTCTTGAAAGATTTATGTACTATTAAACGTGGTTTGAATGTACATAAGAAGGCTTTTCTTTGTGAGCAAGTTAGCTCCATCATACAACATCGTTTTCCACGGAAATATAAAGACCCTGGTTGTCCTACTATTTCATGCATCATAGGTGACCACCCTATTGAACAAGCATTGCTTGATTTAGGTGCAAGTGTCAATTTTCTTCCTTATCATGTCTATTTACAACTTGGGCTTGGAGATTTAAAACCCACAAAGATCACATTGCAATGAGCAGATATATCTGTTAAGATTCCGCATGGAGTTGTTGAGGATGTTTTAGTACAGGTTGATAAGTTTTTCTTTCCAGTGGACTTTATTGTTCTTGATACACAACCTGTTGCTAATCCTCATAATCACATCCCTGTTATCTTAGGCCGTCCATTTTTGGCCACATCTAATGCTCTCATAAATTGTAGAAATGGTGTCATGAAACTCTCTTACGGAAACATGGCTGTTGAACTTAATGTATTTAACATAAGCCAACAACCCCGTGATTTTGAAGATGTACAAGAAATTAACATGATAGAGAGTTGTGTTTTAGATACCTTTCTTCAATCTTATGAGGACCCATTAGAAGCATGCATTTCTCATTTTGGGGAAAATTTTGATCTTAATAATGCATTTAAAGAGATAAATGCCTTATTGGATGCCCAAATCATGGACACTGATAAATGTAAAGTAAAAGTGGAACCCCTTCCACCTCTTGGGACAAAACAAGTCTCATCCCTAGAATATGCACCCAAACCAGATCTTAAACCACTACCTTCTGAGCTGAAATATGCTTACCTGGGCCCAGATCATTCATTTCCTGTCATTATAGCTGTTGAGTTGAATGAAGAGCAAAAAGACAAGTTGTTAGATATCCTTAGGGATCATAAATCAACACTTGGATGGACTATTGCTGACATTAAGGGTATAAATCCTTCTGTTTGTATGCATCACATTCATTTAGAAGAAAATGCAAAAACATCACGTGAGATGCAACAAAGGTTAAACCCGAAAATGAAGGAGGTAGTGAGAGATGAGGTGATTAAGTTATTAGATGTGGCAATCATATACCCTATCTCAGATAGTCATTGGGTCAGCCATGTTCAGGTTGTACCAAAGAAATCTGGAATAACTGTAGTCCAAAATGAGGCAAATGAGTTAATACCTACCCGAACAACTACTGGGTGGAGGGTTTGTATTGACTATCGCAAGTTAAATGAGGCCACTAGGAAAGACCATTTCCCACTCCCATTTATTGATCAAATGCTCGAGAGGTTAGTCGGTCATGCTTATTACTGTTTTCTAGACGGTTATGCTGGCTATAACCAAATCCCTATAGCACCTGAGGATCAAGAGAAGACTACCTTCACTTGCCCATTTGGGACGTTTGTATATCGTCGTATGCCCTTCGGGTTATGCAATGCACCTGGAACATTTCAACGCTGCATGATTTCAATTTTCTCTGATATGGTCGAACGTTTTCTTGAGGTATTTATGGATGATTTCTCAGTATTTGGGTTGTCATTTGATGAATGTCTTCACCATTTAAAACTTGTCTTGATTAGATGTGAGGAAAATAATCTTGTGTTAAATTGGGAGAAATGTCATTTTATAGTTCGAAAGGGAATAATCTTGGGGCATATGATTTCTGACAAGGGTATAGAAGTTGACAAGGCTAAGGTTGATTTAATTTCCACTCTTCCACCGCCTCGCATGGTAAAAGAAATTAGGTCTTTCTTAGGTCACGCTGGATTTTATCGCAGATTCATCAAAGATTTTAGTAAAATTGCTAGACCATTATGCAATTTACTTAGTAAAGATGTTTCTTTCATCTTTGATGATGAGTGTTTAAAAGCCTTTGAGAAGCTTAAGACATTGTTAACTTCTGCCCCTATTATCAGACCCCCTATTTGGGATGAACCATTTGAAATCATCTGTGATATCTGATTATGCACTTGGTGATGTTTTGGGACAAAGGTTAATAAGTTGCCACATGTGATTTACTATGCAAGTAAGACATTGAATGATGCACAACTAAATTACTCACTGAGAAAGAAGTTTTAGCAGTTGTGTTCGCATTAGACAAGTTTAGGTCTTATCTTTTAGGATCTAAGGTGATTGTATATTCTGATCATGCGGCATTGAAATATCTTCTCTCTAAAAAAGATGCTAAAGCCCGTCTCATCCAATGGATCTTACTGCTACAAGAATTTGATTTAGAAATTAGAGATAAGAAAGGTTCAGAAAATGTCGTAGCTGATCACTTGTCTAGGCTCATTCTAGATTCTTCATCCGAGTCAGTACCCATCCTTGAATCTTTCCCAGATGAACAAACTTTTTCAGTATCTCAAACTCCATGGTTTGCAGATATTGTAAATTATCTTGTGAGTGGAGAAATGCCTTCTCAATAGACTCCACGGGATAAGTCAAAGTTTTTATCTGAGGTAAAATATTTTTTTTGGGATGATCCATATTTGTTTAAATATTTCCCAAATCAAATGATTCGAAGATGTGTTCCTGATAATGAGCATAACAGTGTTACCTCATTTTGCCATTCTCAAGCATGTGGAGGCCACTTTAGTGCTAAGAAAACATCTGCAAAGATTTTGCAATGTGGTTTTTATTGGCCTACTATTTTTAAGGATTGTCATGCATACTGCTTGAGTTGTGAGCGTTGTCAAAAATTAGAAAAAATTACCCGTCGAAATATGATGCCTCTAAATCCCATTCTTATAATAGAAATCTTTGATGTATGGGGTATAGATTTTATGGGTCCATATTCTAATTCTTTTCGTAACTTGTACATACTTATGGCAGTTGATTATGTTTCTAAATGGGTGGAAGCTATATCATGTAAAACTAATGATAGCTTTGTGGTTATCAAGTTCATAAGAGAAAACATATTTTCTCGATTTGGTACACCAAGGGCCATCATTAGTGATGGGGGAAGTCATTTTTGTAATCGTGTATTTTCCAATCTCATGCATAAGTACTCCATTACCCACAAGGTAGCTACACCCTATCATCCACAAACTAGTGGACAAGTTGAAGTTTCAAATAGGCAGATTAAGCAAATTCTTGAGAAAACAGTGAATCCTAATCGTAAAGATTGGTCTTTGAGGTTATTGGATGCATTGTGGGCCTATCACACTGCCTATAAGACACCTATTGGGATGTCACCATATAGGCTTGTCTTTGGCAAATCTTGTCATTTGCCTGTCGAACTAGAACATCGTGCATACTGGGCTGTGAAAAAGTTTAATTTTGATCTACCCAAAGCTGGAAAACTTCGACACCTCCAACTCAATGAGTTGGATGAGATTCGAAATGATGCTTACCAAAGTGCTCGAATTTATAAGGATTGAATGAAAGTGTTTCATGATAAACAAATTCTTCGAAAATCATTTGAACTCAATCAGTAAGTCCTTTTGTATGACTTTAGGTTGCATTTATTTCCTAGCAAGTTACGCTCTCGTTGGATTGGTCCATTTACTGTTAAAATGGTTTATCCTCATGGAGCTGTTGAAATTGAGAACCCAAATAATGGTAATATCTTTAAGGTCAATGGTCAACGTCTTAAGCCATTTTTGGAGTTATTGTCCCCAGAAGTAGAGAAAATACTCCTGGAAGGTCCTGTTTATTAGGACTGAGCATCTCTTTGATTTTTTGTGCATAATTTTTCTTTTTCTTTGGTCTGGCTGAAGACGTTAAACTTAACGCTACTGGGAGGCAACCCAGGTATTTATCGTGTGCGTTTGCAAACCTCAGGTTTTGGGGGTACCCGTTTTAGAGTCTAGTTGGCATTTTTATAGTATTTTGCATGCTTATATATTTGTCACAGGAAAATGTCGGCTTAATGAACATCGATCAAGGTATAATAATTTGAATTTTTTTTACCCAAATAAATTTCAATTTTGTCCTTGTTTTCACATATGTTACTTTATAGTCACAATTTGAAACATTGAGGACAATGTTTGCTTTAGGTTTGGGGGTACGTGAATTTCAAAATCCTTTTGATGTCTATTAAAAAAAAAAAAAAAAAAATCTAAGATTTCTCTCGTAATTTTTAGTGAGAATTAAACCTTTTGTAAAGGGGTGTTTTAGCTTTCAAGTGATATGTATGTTAAAGTTTACTATATTATCCTTATTCTAAAGATTTTTCATAAATTTCAAGTCTTGGAAAATTAAAAACTCACAAACCACATCTGTGTAGTCTAAGTGAATGGTAAACACAATTGAGATATCCAGAAGAATCATTAGTGGGGACTAAACCCATGTAAGGACTGAGCCATTCTATTTTTCAGTGTGTATGCATAAATTTTGAGTTACATGTTAAATCATTTTGCTTTGTAGTCCGCATAATCTCGTTGATTTGATCTCATTATTATCATTTTTTTTGTCAATGATTGGAAACGACATCAAAATTGGGTTATTACACTAGAAATTCTTCCAAAATCTATTCGAGGCATAAATGACCGTATAAAACTTAAGAAATGATATAGGCTATCATTTGGATCGATTTTTAGCCTTCAGCCCACCCATATATACTTTTACCGCCAGTTAACCCATTAAGCCTTTTTGTGTAAGCCTTTTATTTGTTCACCAATAAACCATTACGTTTACTCCAGCTAGGAGTGTAACACATAATATCATATCCATTACCCATTGCTTTGAAAACTTGTATAATTATTTGTTTTGAGAAGGGCGTCAAAGTAGTATTCAATATCCCATGAATCTTCCGAAGGAGAAAAAAATAATATTATTTGAGGAAGAAAGGCATGTAAAACAAAAGCAGAAATTTCAAACATCAAAGAGTGATATTAGAAATATAAAAGAATGAGAGATGTTGAATTCATGATAGAAGAAAAGATTGATGGTGGCCAACATTAATTTGAGCTTCAAGAAAAAGCCCTGTATTTTTGTTAAAGGTTTACAATTCTCAAAGCAACTTTGAACACTTGTATTCCTTCTTATTTAACCATTACCTAAGCCCCATTACAACCTATCAAAAGTCCTATTTGATCTTAAGTCTTAAATGGTTAAATGTGGAGAATATACGAGGAAGATCTATGGTGTTTGACTCAACGTTTTCAAGTCATTGACGTTTTCTTCATGAGATTAATTTTTGTTTGATTTGGTCCGTTTAATGTTATATGTGATCTGCATTTTAAATTCTATTCCTAATCACATATAAATTGAGAGATTTTGCTCACTTCTGAGTGATTAATTTCCTGAGTGAATATCCTGTGAGATTTGAGTCAAAACTAAATTCATTCGGAAGGTAATCAAGGTTGTGTTTTACCAAGAAAATAAAGCTACATAATTATGGGTTTTATCACACACGGACACTCCAAGACTAGATTATTTATGAGAAGTTTTTAGTATTTGAATAATAGTTTGAATTTTTTTCTAGCAAAATAGTTCCTTTAAGATAGGATTTATATTCTTACAAAAATAATTACTAATTAGATCTTATATTTTGAAAATAAGAATTTTGTGGGTATATTCACTGCAAACCCTCACGAGACACCACTCGTCCACTAGAGGTAATCTAGCGGTTTAACGGCTTGTTGTACATACTGAGTACATCCGCGATTCCTGCGAAAGTGAGTTAGTAAATTTTGTTTTTTTTATTATTATTGTTTTGCTCGAGGACTAGCAAAATCTAGGTTTGGGGGTATTTGATGAACACATTATATCCATAATTTCTACACCCAAATTTATACTAGTTAGTCTATTTATATTTACTATTTTAAATAATTAATATGTATTTGTTCATTTTGTAGGATTTGTTTAATTGGTCGAAAGAGCATAGTTTTGCGTCATTTGGATTGAAAAGTTGTTGTCAAAGTGAATGCATCGGAGCCCAAAACATTTTGGGTGTGATTCCATTGGAGCTCTAAAAGGCCCAATACCCGTCAATTAGTTCTCAATTCAATGGCTTACTTCTAGTAGGCTTATACATTTGACAATGTGAAGGAAAGAGTCGAAATGTTGGATTGGCATATGAAAGAAAGTGGAATGCATTAAATGGGAAAAGAGGAAAGAAATAAGCTACACATCCATCATACCACCATATAGCCTTTTAGCCTCATTATTCATCTTTTCACATTTCCATATTCATACCAAAATAATTCACTATTCTTTATATTATTTCACCAATTCCTTACTATTCATTGCACTATTCTTCACCACACCCATACTCATTTTCCTATTCTCCTACACGTCTAGCCCACACAAACCACTCTTCCATTTCATGTACACCATTTGCAAAGTCAATTGATGCCATTAACCACACATGGAAACACTTTGGTGCATAGTTATATGAAAGTCTCAAATTATGGCTTTAGATATAGCTATAGGTGGTGCTATAGGAGTGGCTAATTAATGAAGAGGAAGATTATGCCTTGTTTTCTACGTGCTTCAATGAATTTGATTTCCTATATAAAGGCATGCATACCATTGTTGAGGGAGGAATATTGGAGATACAAAGTAGCTAGTTTTGTAAGATAGGTTTATCAATGAGGTTATGTTATTTTGTATTTCTTTCTTCCATTATGAGTAGCTAAATTATTTAACTAGGATTGAGGAGGAAACCATCATTATGAATATTTGATTAAAGTATATTCTCCATTAGTTATATCCTTTCATTTTAGTATTTAACGATTACTAATCTTGCTTCATTTGATATAATCATAAGCTTTGGTTTTATAATTCTCTAAGTCAACTTCTTTGATTATGTATACTTCCGTTTGATAAATCATACTTAGATTAAATTCTTATGGTTTATACTTATGTTGATACATAATTCTTAGAGTTGTTGTTTTTGAAAGCGAAGAAGATTAAACTTGTTTGGTTTATTTAAAAAATGATTTAAATATTGTATTTTCCGTATCATTATTATTCATCTATGATAATGATATGAGTTATAAAAAATGATTAATTAGTGGAGAATAGGTTTAGTTGGATACATTGATGATTTATCATCATTTCAGTCACACATTGAATCAAGTTACCAACATGTTACCAATTCCTAAAAGGTATTATCCAATGGATACATCTTTTCTCCTTAATTTTCACTCATAACAAAATATTTTATTAGAAAATATATTTCCAACAATCCCCCACATGAGTGACAATTATCTACAACGTTTTATAAGTCTTAAACAAGCCCACAACCCATTGTGGGACTATAAAATATTAAGTTCTATGTTTCATTCATATATAATGGAATTTTCCTTCAACACCTATAACACTTAAAACTCAAAACTATTGTTACCTATAACACTTAGAAAATTATAACATACAAGAACTTTGATGATCAACGACAACATTACATCATATTGAGAATATCTTTGATGAATTTCTAACACTCATATGTTCAAACTAACACACATATCCTATAAAAAAATTAACATTTTCAGCAAAGACTCATATGAATTTCTAACACTCATATGCAAAGACTTCTAAATTAGGTAAAATTTATGGCTGCTACTGTTGGTCTTCTAGATGCATTAGATCTTCAGCAAAACCTAATTACTTTGAGCTTAAGTTGTACCTTGGACCAAGACCTTCAGTTTGATAGCTCATGGGCCCAAATCAGACTTCTGGATCTCCTTGTAGAGCCTTTTTTAAGTTTGGGCTTTAAATAAGACCTAAAATAGAAATTCTGACTTGTGGACTTCAATAGGACCCGGTTTGGGCTGAGATTAGGACCACCCCACTTTGACATAAAGTCAAGTCAACAGGACTGACCGTGGGGTGTCCTCAGCAGATTTGTGGGTGCAAATATCAATTCTCCTCTCTTAGTGCAAATAACACATTTTTGTTGTTTTTCTTGACTTTTGGCGGGCTTTAACACAATATTCGCATTTCGGCTCATGAAACGTACACAATAGACAAGAAAACACAAATCAATAGATATAACACAATAATATAAGCTAAGTGTTAAACAAACAAGGTGTTATTCAGGGGATAAATATACACTTTTGAGGACTTATCAAATACCCCCAAACAACACTTTGTTTGTCCTCAAGTAAAGGTGAGAAGAAAAGAATTAAGGACTCAAAAGAGAAATAAAACTAAGGTGATTGCATTAACCATATGCATCAAGGCTTTCAACCACAATGATTTCCCAAGTGGAGGAATTATAGTCTCCTGAGGGTTTTCCAGAGAAGATACCCATAAACTTACTACAATGACTAATCCAAATAACAGGATTTTCCACCATTTACCTCAGAAATGGTTATATCAAAGATAAGGATAAGTATTGCAAAACCGTTCATATGAGGTAGCATATTACAAATGCATGAATAAGATATGAAATATAAACCAAGCATAACGGTCTCAAATGCATCGAAGACATGCATGTACCCGTACTACCACAGGTTTTAAGTCATCATTGGAAAGGTCGCTTTGACTTTTACCTCACAGATATACACTCAGAAATAAAAGTCACTCAGAGATAGTGTTTATCATTTTACCTCTATGTTTGGAAAGAAGGTGTCTTCCAGCTTTAATTTGCAGTGGCTAGTGTCATATTGTATGGTCATTAGCTATATCGTTTATTGTAATATGCACCTTGTTGTCATGCAAGACGCAAATTAGTGTTACTGGCATCAGATGCTGCCAACCATTGGTGTTGATAGAGAAGTCCAAAAGGCAATTGTTTTATAGATTTGGAGGATTGAAAAATAAATCATAAATTTTGCTCATTATCAAAAGAAAAGATTGATATTGAAAGATAATTATAAAATCAGAAAACTAATACTATATGGAAATTGAAGGCTTAGCCAAAAGGTTGTCCTAACATTATTTTTCTCGAGAACCGTACGAAAGTGTTCTCTCAAGCAATTGAGTCTAGCCTACTCTAGCAAGCCAATGACTAACTTTTAATGCATATAAATTTTTTTTTTGCACACTATGGTATATTAAAGAACACATTGTTTAAGTAGTTTATTCTTTAGTTAGCACTATCATATCAGTTTCTTTCTCAATGCATGCAATCATCTTTCATTTGGCATTTTCATCGGTCAAGACACTTACGGTATCTCTTACCCATATATGTCAGTCGGCTTACAATGTCAAATCTAAGCTAAAAATCCAAATTTTAAAATATAGGCAATTTAAAATAGAGATTTTGGCACTTAACCTCATTAGAAAGTCGAAATTTGCGTTACCTAGCCCCCCCCCCCCCCCCCCCCCCCATTGGACGGAAAAAGAAGACAACGTTACCAAATCAATTTTCGAATTTTCGTAAAATAAAATATTTTAATAATACCAAAACTACCGTCTTTAAATATGTAAATAATAAACATAATTAGTAAAAACTCCCCACTGAAACATACATAATTAACAATACCACCCCAAATCGATACAAAAAAATTTGAAGGACAAGATGAAATTTGTTTGAGAAATTTGTTAAAAATAATAGTAGATACATGTTTCCCACAATCACCCATACTTTCTTCTACTAGTTAGCTTTAAATTTAAAGAACATGAAATTTGTTTGAGAAAAGTTAGGTTTTTTTATAAACTTTTGGGGATTTTGGATTTTCGGGGAAGACCACAAAGTTGACCGTTAGATTAAATACTAAATAGATGGATAAGATTCTGACATGTGTACGTATTATTATCAGAATAAAGAAGGGTAGTTTTGGTATTATTAAAATATTTTATTTTTAAAAACATCGTCCCTTTTTTCCGTTCAATTTGGGGGGGGGGGGGGGGATAAGTGCCAAAATCTCTTTAAAATAAGGAGCATTATTTAGAAAAAAAGGGAGGGGTTGTACATATTGGATTGGCATGATTTTTAGTAGATAAGATACTATAAAGATCTACTAAATAAAAAAATCAGCTCATTTGAATATATTTAGACCCATCAAATGTAATATTAAATTCAACGGTAAAAATGAACATTTCACAATACATTAACTTGTAATATGATTTTTCTAGGGTTAGAAAATTCAGATTATGATAAATTTTGGTGAAGATGTCGTACATAATGAGAACATTCATCCTACACAAAATCATGCCAATCCAACATGTACAAGTACCCTAAATAGGATTGAGTCAAAATTGAGTCAAACATTTTCTCAGTCCCTGGAACCCCTCCCTTAGAAAAATACCTATAGAGATGAAAAGTTTCTTGATGTCAATAGGTTTTTCAGATAATAATAAAATATTTGACATTCTATTAGATATTAATGGAGATTTTTAAATTAACACATTCATCATTCTCAACAATTCCATCAAGAATGATAATTTCTATATTTAGAATAAAATACCTTCAAAAATGACAACTTTGCAGATATTTCATAGCCACTATGACTTGGACATTCCATATCTCAAACCTTACTGTCTTATGTCTCTCTTACGGGTAAATAACCTGAAAAATAAAAGCTTTATCAAACTTATGCAAGCTACATACACAGAAAACTATCAAATGGCTTGCAGGTTGATTTTGGCTAAAAATGGAGCTGAGGTTCACATCCCCAATTTCAACGTTGTTACATATTCAACATATGAAGTCCTTAATTAGTGTAATTAGGAATTAGTGTAATTGGCATTTTTATCAATGGGTTGCTATTGTAAGTAGATATCTATTATACCATATAATAGTTGAGCCTAACAAGTGCCACGTGGCGTATTTACAGCAACTTGAGAATAAAGATCGAGCCCAAGCTATAGCCCATAAGCCCAATGTTTTTAGAAAAAATTTAATCACTACTTCGTCACAGAAACTTTAATCACTACCGAGTTGTAAAAGAGTCCACCTTACTCACTTTTAAGAACTCTAAAACCATAAATCCTTATTCTTCTAAATCATGATCTCTTCTCTGTTAGATTTCTTCTCCAACTTCTAACTCCTTCTTCTACTTGAACTTCTTAATTCCTCTATATAAACCCTATCAAGTAATAGGAAATTTATCCGTATGAAGAAATAAAGCTGAAATTGAAGTTTGTTGATCATAGGTAATTAAATTTACTTCAATTGTTTTGTAATTGATGAGTTTGTGTCTCTTTCAATTATTTTATGTGTTTGTTAGTTTTTATTATAATAGTTCAAACTATATATAAACCATTGAGTTGGGAGTTGTTCTTGAAGTTTATTGTCTTTTTATTTTGCAATAAATAAAAACACAAAACTACATCCATCTGAGCACGCACAACACCCGAATTTACTATAATTGTCAGCGAATCTAATTACATATGTACTCGTGAGGCTTCACGCAATATATAAAGCCTATAGTATTCTGTTGATATTTTACAGTTGTTGTGTGTTATAGTGAGCTGTTCCATTGCTTTCGGAACACCTTTAATTCTTATGAACTAAAACAATTAATTAATGTGTAGAACTGCCTGAATTAGGTTTAATTCAACTGTCTGAAAATTTAATTCTTTTCAAATTCCAACTGCCTGAATTAGGACATAATTCAGATTGCCCAATTATATAATCGTAGTGATACTCTGTTGATCTTTGTTCTCAAGCTTATAATTTACACTCTTTGCGGCTTTCTTCAACTGCTTAGACAATACTTTTACATTAACACCGCAAAAAAAAAAAAAAAAAAAAGGTAATGGATTGTAGGGCTAACCAACATAGTTTCCCCTTTGCATTTGACACATTTGGATTGCTAGGCTCAGAAGTAGTTGACCTCCTCAGGAGAGTGCAGAAGGTAATAGATAGCAACGTGATGACTGCGGGTTCGAACAAATATGTATTTAGGAGAATCGGGTTTGCTATCCAGAAAGGAGTTGCCACGCAGTTTGTAGCACGTTTGTCCTCTACTTTTGTGTAATTCTTTGAGCTTATCAATAAAATTTGTTTTAGATTAAAAAAAAAAAAAAGATGCTATCTGCATTGCCATCTCATTGTTACCACAAACTCTATACGTACAGCTTGCAAGTGAAAACCCTAAGAAGATTATAAACATTCAATATCTTAATCCAAAAATACAACATATCTCTCAAGCAAAATAATTAATCTCAACTTTGGGGAGATAAATGTGAGATACACACAGTCCAAATTAGACCATCTAAACCTCCATGTATTACAAAGCAAATCAAAGGGAAGTTTTTGATATTGGACAACAAAAGTCCAAATGGATTTAGAAATTTGAGTTGCGACACTTGAAATTACTTCAGTTCAAGACTACTGTACAATGTACATAGCAATATGAAATAACTGTGATTTGTAAATCTTTTCCATGGTTTTGGATAAACTCCAATGGATAGGTTCTAATTTTAGGTATATATCCATATGTCTCTCTATCTCAATGCCCTGACTTAGATCCGATGAAAATAAATTAAGAATTGCAAGTAGAGGAATGACAACATCTACAATTATCTTAAAATAGATGTTTTTTTCCTAGAAGGTAATTTTATTGAGTAAACAATAAAGATATAAGTAGTACTCTGCCTCATATATCCATAGTGCCCTTAAAAAAACATATAAGTAGTTTGTCTTAATTTTGTTGTATACTCTTGATGAATAATTTTTATGTAGTGGTAATGTAGGAAAACAAGTTGTATCAAACTCATTTGTTAAACACAGTTGGTATCTATAGTATTAATTGTTGGAAAACAGGTTCTCATGGAATCCGTTTTGAATTTTGATTTCTAAGTCCATCAAGGATTTAGAAAGTGTGGTATTGGAATACAACTTCCAATTTGATTAGAATTTATGTTTCCATAATAATTCTTTTTTTTTTTTTTTTTGAAAAAAAAAATTTTTAGGTTTGCGATCTCAATCGCCCTATGCCAAACAAAAATATAGTTTGCATTAGACTATCCGCACAAAAAACTTTTGACAATACACCATTACCACAACAATGTTCGAACATCTAATCTTGTTGTAGATATATAATCTCCTCATAGACAAAATAGAGTGTTACGAAAGGCATATTCTATATAAAAACTGTACCAAGCCATCTTATAATTCATATGCTTATGAGTTTGTTCAGATGTCTTTATACAAGGATCAACTATGTAGATGAAATCTTAAGGACTAGGTTGAACTTAAGTATTGCTACTTGCTTCATTCTTCTGGTGTATTATAGATAGTTTTTTTTTATCTGTATTATATAAGTATGTTCCCGTTCCCCTTCCTGGAAGTTTATCATATGTATTGTAGGTAGTTGTAGGGGTACTATATGCTCCAGCCAATCAAAACACGCCACGTGGCCTACTCATCAATCTCACAGGTCGCTCACTACTCGACCTACTTGGAGGCCGACCAGAGCAGCTCGACTACATGATTGACAACGACCTCTTCATATGCACATGCCCTAAATCAACGCATAGAGAATATCCCCAACTGTCATACAATCATTGCAGCTGTTACACAATCATGGAAGATATTACACAATCATTGGAGAATATTACACAATCATAAAGATGTCGAAGAATCTGCAAGATCCCATGATCTTCGCCCCTTCACTCTCTATATAAACAGAACTATGATGGCTTGATCTCTAAGTTCCATCCCCACGAGCTAGAGTACGTAGGCAATCTCGATCTCACCGAGGTGCAGCCACCCCCGATCTCAAACTCGCCCTTTGGTCAAGTCTAACAGCGACCTGATCTTGTGAATGCATTAATCTAGAAATAGGTTAATACATTAGGCGCCGACTACAGGGACTTGGGATTTTCTCAAGCGAATTCCACCCACCAACCCCACCATTACACCATTGTTGTAAGGTTCTCAAAGTGGTGATTTCAAGTTCAAGAAATTCTATTTGGTAGAATTGCAATCACAATTTCCAATTGGGGGTTTACTTTCGATTACCATTACTGTATGTTAAACTCGACGAAAGCAAGATAAGTATCAATTCACTATGATATTTGTTCATGTTTACCCACTCGAAGAGACCTCCATTTCTTACTGTTCATTCTATTTTCTCTCAGACAAATTGATTATTATATGCATTTATGTAACATATACTCTCATAACTCGATCATGATTATATATATCAGTTACATTCTTAATGGCCACATGTTCAGGTCCTGCAGAGACCTCCTCACATATTCAGGTCTCTAAACAGACGAGTTCATGTCTCGTCACGACCTGACCTCGTATTCAGGTCTCTAAGCCAACGACCTCGTCAGGCCCCTTAATCGCGACCTCACCAGGTCCCTCATCGCGACCTCACCAAGTCCCTCATCACGACCTCACCAGGTCCCTAATTGTGATCTCTCCAACACTCAGGTCTCGTCGCGACCTCACTTCATGTTCAGGTCTCTAACTGGGACCTAACCAGATCTACCAACGACCTCTTCAAATTACTGGTCTTTCAACGACCTCAGGAATATTTATGCCATACAGGGGGTTATTCTCACTTTATCTAATGAAATTAACTTATTATTAGCACAATTAGCTATTATTGATATTCTTTGCGTAGCTCTCTCTCTGTGTACAGGTCACATGAACACGACCTCACTCCCCATGATCGAGCTATTTTTGCACAAATGTGCCACATTGCTTTCACTGAACTCTTCACAAGTGAAATGCTTGATATAAAATATGGCCACCCTCATTGACTAGTGAGTCACTCGTATGCGGGACGACCTCAACCACAATTCTCTAGCCACATATTTGGTCGAACGCATTCTTGCAGACCCACAAAGGCCACATGCCCGAGAATTGTCAAACAGGTCTCCACGCTGCGACCATTCACTAGATCGGGCACCGAAAGGTTCCAAGTGGTCAACCAAATAAGCGATCTGCTAGCCACGATCTCAGATGATATCAAGGGGACCTGGATGGAACCCTTCATCAATTATCTACAGATTGGAGAACTCCCATCAAACAAAAAGGAGGTCAGCTAGTTATTGCACAAGGCCACGATGTACAGGCTGCACGAAGGAAAATTATTCAGGAAATCAGCAACCGGTTTGCTTCTAAAATGCTTAATTCCAAAGCACGGGCAAATCATCTTTCAAGAGATTCATGAAGGAGAGTGTGGAAATCACTCAGGAGGTCGCACACTTGCTCATAAAGCGATCTCACAAGGTTATTTCTGGCCGAGAATGAAGGAAGATGCCCAAAAGTTTGTGTTGAAATGTAAAGAGTGTCAACGTTTTGCAGATAACACACATCAGCATCCCAACGACCTCATCAACATCACTGCTCCCTGGCCATTTCACATGTGGGGGCTCGACATCATGGGCCCATTGATAAAAGAAAAGAAATCTGAAAAAAGATACGTTCTAGTTGCAGTCGACTACTTCACTAAATGGGTAGAGGTCGTCGCCCTCACCAACATCACTCAAGCTGATGTGCAAAGATTTATGTGGGAAAACATAATCACGAGATTCAGCCTACCCAAGAGAATTGTCACAGACAATAGCACTCAGTTTGTTGGTAAGAACATCAAGGCATTCTATGCACTATGGAAAATCGAGCACTCTAGATCAACTCCTCGGTATCCACAAGCAAATGGCCAGGTCGAAGCTGCAAACAGGCAAATCTTGAATAACTTAAAGAAAAAACTTGAAGATCAGGAGGACCAATGGCCACAGCAGCTAAAGAACATACTCTGGGCCTACAGAACGACTCCACGAACATCAACAGGAATGTCCCCATTTAGCCTTTGCTATGGAGTTGAAGCTGTCATTCCCACCGAGCTGACATTTGGCACGACCAAGTCACTACTGGTCGATACCGAGCTCAATAACCAAGCCTGGTTGTTCGGAATAGATTTGGTTGAAGAAAGAAGGAATCACGCCACCATTAAGCTCGAGCAATACCAACAGAGGCTCAAACGAGCTTATAACAAGGGCGTTCGACTTCGATCTTTTCAACTTGGTGAGCTCGTGTTGAGGAAAATGTTCCACAATAAAAGAAAAGCAAATGTTGGGAAGCTTAATGCCAACTGGGAAGGTCCTTACATCATCAAAAAGGTTCAAAGGAATCGATTTTATCGCCTACAAACTCCAGAAGGGGAAGATGTGAAGAATCCTTGGAATGCTTACCATTTGAAGAAGTTTTACCATTAAAATGTAAGCATGCATTCTCATATTTCAATAAACGAGCTCAATTTTGCCTTCATCTCAGTTCAAACATGAATGGCTTGAATAGGTCTAACTCAATCCCTCGACCTCTAAATTATCAATAATCTTGTCCCTTTGATAATTTTTAAAATGTTAAAGTTAATATCTACAACTCAACTAACACTCCGTACTTAGGTCATAACTTCCCCACGACCTAAGTACAATCGAGCTCATACTCAATCGACCTTATCTCGGAACAGATCGATTTTATACTTGCTATTTGTTGTTTGCACATCAATTCAAGCAGACAATACAAAAATAGAAAATGCGAACAAGGTAAACAAATCTCATTTTATTTATTTTATTCAAAATCCTAACTATTACTGGAAAATGATTGACCTAAACTACTTGGGGGTTACGCAAATCCAGCTCGCAAGAAAAAGGTCACCTGCAAAAACAAAGCAAAACTACAGACGAGGAGAAGGAAAGGTAACTTCATTAAACTAAGGCATACAAGAGGAAGCATTTCAGTCCGCCCTGCTTGCAGCCATTCATCTCGTCTACCTGCCTTCTGAACGAGCTACCAAGACTCCCTGGAAACTAGCCGCTCAGATGGACAAAAGTACATCATCCACAACAAGAAACATAAGTGCAGAAAGTAAGGCGCAATCGACCTACCGAAATAGATCGACCACTACTGTTAATAATTACAACCCATCAAAACAACCAATGAAGACAATTTCACTCGACCTCATAACCACTCAAGCTGAAGACTGAACGAGAAAACAAAAAGCAGATATACTGCCCAGCAATGAGGAATGTTTATAAGAAGATGAAGGAGTAAGCAAGATGAGCTATTGGTGTAGTAAAGACTCGTGCTATCAGGACGTGTCTCACCAAACACCAGGAATCACTGAAGACAGAGAGGAGGTCACTGCTGCGAGACCTGGCCGACGGAGTGGACCACCTCGTTCTGGACATCTCCTACCCCATCAGCAGGGCCCATCGAGGTGTCCTGAGTTGGTACTATAGCACCCTCATTACCAACTAGCGTCTCCTCTCCTTCGGGCGATCCCATCAATTGCTTCTTGAGGCCATCACAGTATGCCTACCACGCAGCACCATTCTTTTGGCACGCGTCTTCCCAGTACGCCGCAGAGTCCTTGGCAGCATCAACCTCACCTCTAAGTCCAGTGATCACCTCCTCCGTGAGCAAATGATCTCCTAAAAACCTAATTTCAAGGTGTTTAATGGAGTCTAACCCATACCTCTTCCTAAAGGCGATGTGTCTATTCACATATGAAGGGTTAACTACATGACAGAAAGACCCATCCTCATCCTCCACCATCTCATCATCAGATGAGTCCTCCCCATGAGGACCACTACTCCCAGGGCTCCCCTCATCTTCACACTCCTTCTCTGGATCAGGAGAGCCAGCTTCATCACCAGAACGAGTCTGTTCATTATCAGACTCATCTCAGCAGCGACATCACCACTAAGGTGGTTGTTTTGGGAATCACTACGCTCAGACATCTCTCAAGATTATAAACAAAAGTAAAGGAAAACAAAGGAGGAAAGGAAAAAACAAGAGAATAGGAACTCACCTCAAAAGCTCTCAAGATCTTCAGGTCGCAATGGCAAAGCAGCAACAGTTCGAGAGAGCAAGTGAAGAAAGTAAGAAACTTTGCTCATTAGCTACAGTTTAAATACTAAAACAAAGGAGATCCCAGCCATCGATTCAGATAGAATCAACGGGCAAGATCAAACAAGGGCACCCACGATCTCTGCAGTTATTACCCACTCGTCCGACGATTCACATCCACCGTTGGATCAATCCACGTGTCCAGCATAGAAAAGATTTGTCAAGGAGTGCTTCAGTTGCCAAAATCC
Organism: Aquilegia eximia; assembly: GCA_023053565.1. Taxonomy (NCBI): domain Eukaryota; kingdom Viridiplantae; phylum Streptophyta; class Magnoliopsida; order Ranunculales; family Ranunculaceae; genus Aquilegia; species Aquilegia eximia. The sequence continues at coordinate 26,348,862 of JALIGU010000001.1, forward strand.
CATGGGTAACTGCTCGAGGGAACTTCTCTACTTCCCCGTAAAGGCGCAATGATGATACGAGACAACCATGCATGACCGCCATGTGTACAAGTCTGAAATTCAAAAAGCAAACTTCAAATCAACAAGCATTGATCAACGTTCAAAATGTCTTTTCAGCCCGATTTCCTCATCGACCTAAAAAGAGGGGGCTTATGTAGGGGTACTATATGCTCCAGCCAATCAAAACACGCCACGTGGCCTACTCATCAATCTCACAGGTCGCTCACTACTCGACCTACTTGGAGGCCGACCAGAGCAGCTCGACTACATGATTGACAACGACCTCTTCATATGCACATGCCCTAAATCAACGCATAGAGAATATCCCCAGCTGTCATACAATCATTGCAGCTGTTACACAATCATGGAAGATATTACGCAATCATTGGAGAATATTAGACAATCATAAAGATGTCGGAGAATCTGCAAGATCCCATGATCTTCGCCCTTTCACTCTCTATATAAACAGAACTACGATGGCTTGATCTCCAAGTTCCATATCCACGAGCTAGTGTACGTAGGCAATCTCGATCTCACCGAGGTGCAGCCACCCCCGATCTCAAACTCCCCCTTTGGTCAAGTCTAACAGCGACCTGATCTTGTGAATGCATTAATCTAGAAATAGGTTAATACAATAGTCTTTATTTGTAGGATTAAAACTTAGCATTATAAACCCCATTCTAATCAAGCAAAATACTATGACATGTAAAAGTAGATTGATCATGGATATATTAGGGGTGAACTTGACCCTTCTGTTGGTTCTAATTGTTAGATATTTTATACATCATATGAATCCTAAGATATTGAATTACATGACTATCACGTATGTAATGAACTTGGTCAATTAAACATACCTCCAGACATCATGATGAAGAGAGCAGTCTGATTCTATGTCTGGAACTGTTGTAGTTGTTTCTTAAAACCGCTTCAATGGAGGAAGAAATGGTTTCTCTCTCTTTGCCTATAAGCTTAAGTTATGTGTTTTACTTTATCATGATTTGAACAACCTTTTGTGATGGACAAAGGTTAGTACTTATAGGTAGAGAAAGGACTAAATTTCCAGATCTTAAGACTTAATCTTGACCATCCATCAAGGTCAATAATAAGGGAAATTAATACTCTAGATTGTAACCATTTTGTTTATTGATTAGCATATTAATAGGAAAACGGATTTTCTAATGATGACCATATAATGGGGAAGGAAACTTTTGATTTTCCTTACAGTCTCCCACTTGGTCGATAGGAAGATCTATTAGTGTTTTTGTATTAAGATCATAAGGCGAGCATGATATGCTAAACGCTTATTTAGTCGGTTATCATAAGTGCCTTGGCTAATCTAGTGGTCAATGGGAGTCATGGCGTGTACACATTATTTTGCAACATGCTTACTTCCATGTACTACGACATTGACAACTTTCATAACTAGACCGTAAATGAGATTAACTTAATGGTCACATAATGTCTTGAAGTAAAGACTGTTTCTGTTGTCATTCTTCTAAATATAAATGTGTACAGATTAGAAAACAGAAATAGCAAATGTGAAAAGTATTAAGAGCTCAATAATTGTCAGGCGTAAGTACAAAATTAAATGGCATAAAAAAAAGGATAATTATGAACAATCTGCAAGACCCATTCTTTCAGTATGTCTCTGAAAAGTCTTTGGAGGTAGTCCTTTCGTGAATATGTCTGCCACTTGTAAGTCTGTACTTATCGACTCAACAACAATTTTCTTTAGTTTAACATCTTGCTTCAGTAATAAGTATTTTAGGTCCATGTGTTTTGAACCCTTGGTTATCCTATCATGCTTGGAGAAAAAGGTTGCATCTTCATTGTCGCAGTAGACAGTTAATGGCTTAGAGATAAAACTTAAAGCGCCAGACTGTGAGACAAAATTACGCAGCCATGTTCCCTGAATTGAAGCCTCATAACATGCTACGTATTCAGCCATCATGGTGGATCCGAAAAGCAACTCAGATTTCTGGCTTCTCCATGATATTGCACCTCCACATAAGAGATACACATAGCCAAGAGTGCAAATCCTGGTGTCAGGACATCCAGCAAGGTCTGAGTCTGAATAACCAGTCACCTATGAGTGACTTGATTTTCTGTATGTGAGCATGTAATTCCTTGTTCCCTTTAGGTATCTCAGTACTTTCTTTGCAGCTTTCCAATGAGTGATTCCTGGGTTACTTTCAAATCTACCTAGCATACCAACAACATGACTGATATCAGGCCTGGTACAGACCTGTGAATACATCAAACTCCCACAAGAGATGCATAAGGATATTTGGACATTTCTTCTTGTTCCATAGGAGTCTTTGGGCACTGCTCAAGGACTAGTTTGTCTCCTTTTGCAGTGGGACAGGAATAGAGGAACAATTTGTCATGCCAAATATCTCAAGGACTTTGTCACTATATGCTTTCTGAGACAATCCTAGAAGTCCTTGTGATCTATCACGGAATATTTCTATTCCTATCACATAGGAAGCCTCACCCATATCTTTCATTTCAAAGTTAGTTGAGAGTTAATCTTTAGTTTCACATAATAAACCAAGATCACTGCTAGCTAATAATATGTCATCAACATACAGAACCAATATTATAAACTTGCTCCCACTGAACTTGAGATATATACAAGGGTCAACTATGTTTTCTGTGAAATCAAAAGCAGTAATGATTTCATGAAACTTTAGATACCATTGTCTGGAAGCTTGTTTCAGTCCATAGATTGATTTCTTAAGTTTGCAGACCATGTCTTCCTGTCCTTCAATTATGAAGCCTTCAGGTTGACGCATATAGGCTGCGTTTGATTGCGTAGTGAGAAAAAATGAGAGTGAGAATGACTTAAAGATAGTTTTTCCACTTAAGTGGGAATGACTTATTTTCACACTTAAGTAAGAAAATGTTTTAAGTCATTCTTGCTCTGCACAAATATGGTGTTTGATTGATAGTGGGAATTCTAATTATTTTCTCACTATTTTCTCACTTGTTTTGTTTCATTGCAATGAGAAAACTAGTTATAAGGCCCGTGCTATACACGGATGTTATTAAATAGTGTAAATTAGGTGGTAGTCTCTTGGAAAGGTTTTTGTTAATGTATGTCATTGGTTTAATTCTCATTTTTACAGTTTTATTACACCACTAATGTTTATTTTTATTTTCGTAAGTACGGTTGATTAAAATTTTTGAAATGGTTTCTCGTCAAATACTTGTTATTTGAATGTTTGACTGAGATTTTGAGCTAAATATAATGTCTAGCAATTATTGAATTTTTCATTATGTTTTTACTTAATTGTGACAATAAACCATCGTATGATTAACCTTATGAATGTTCAAACCATGAATTAGACTGATCATATGATTTTATTTATTTTTTGTTTGGAGTCTGGGCTTATGTTTTGAATATAAAAATGGGTTTAGCAAGAACATAGTATATAGTAACTTACAGTAGTAAAGTAACCTTTCACAACTAATGCACCCAATAAAACTACCGAAAGATCAAGTTGAAGCATAGGATAAAATTTTAGATTGCAAAATATATGTGCTTATTGAAGCTTATTATAGTAGGTAACATATATATTTGTTTTCTTATTATTATTATTGGTAAGCGAGGTTGAGAGGAACCCTACCCCTTTTAAATTTACGTGGGGAAACTTTTAATCAAACAATCAGGTACTGACGTGTTTCGTACCCACAACATCTCTACTTTGTGAGAGGGATGCTACATTTGAGCCACATGCTTATCTACAAATCTATGTATAGATTTGTTATAATAAGTATTTCATCTACACAAATCTATACTTGGTACAAAGAGGTATGTAATAAGTTACAATGAAAGCCCACCTGGGCTGCTGCCTAATCAAAAAATATTGTTGGACTTCGGCATTTAGTTTTGGTAAAAAAAAAATGGTGGGACCTATATATAAATTATATCTTCTGATTCTCTCAGTCCCTACTTTCACGACAAAAATCAGGAAAAAAACCTCAAAATTTATATTTAGGTGTATCCCTAATGTTTCGTAATCCCCAAAGAAAGAACTTGCAGCGCAATTTGTAGTTCGTTTGTCCTATACTTTTGTGTAATTCTTTGAGCTTATCAATAAAATAATTTTTCTTTAACAAAAAATAAAAATATCAATAAAATTTGTTTTGGAAAAAAAAATCACTTCATTGTCAAGTTATTGGGTTGAGCTTTGGTTATTTCTAGATTATACATCATTTCAGAAAACACTATTGAATTTATATCCTGGGGTAACCTTTGGCCTAATGTAGGGCTGGAAGTGGATGCGAATTTATCCGAATTAACCGAATCCGAATATGTCGGATTCACATATAAGAATACACCCGAATTAAAATTCGGATTCAGATTGATAATAATAATAGACCTATTCATATCCGGATTCAGATTTTAATCTGTTTTTTAAAGATTTTATATAGAAAATTGTCGGATTTAGTCGGGTTTTCGGGTAAATCTCGGATTCGGATTAATTATTTAAACTCGAATCGAATTCGGATCCAGCTTCGGATTTATTTACATCTGATCTGAATTCGACCCGTTTCCAGCCCTAGCCGAAGGCCAGCTTTTCAAATAATTTTTGAGTATAATTGATAAATAAGATTAAACTAATCTAAAAAAATAGATTAAACTAATATAAAAACATAAGCTATAATTAGGCAACACAATCATGTTATATGGTTATAAAGCCTATATAATTTTGTTTCTAACTTGTACTAAAAGGAAAATGGAAGACGCACAGTATTGTAATTTGTACTATTGCGTGCATATATTCACATAGTCTGCTGTAATGAAGGTTGTGTGTGTATTTTTTTTTTACGACTATTATTTAGAGAAGGAATAAAGGATAGATTGAATTTGATGTATGAGGAACATCGGTAAATATTGAGAAAAGAAAAAGGTAAAGTACGAAATTATATTTTATTTATTTAATTAATTTTTATTTTTTGGCTAATAAGATAAATATAGTCATATTGCCATTAAATTCATTGGTTAGCCATTAATATATTTGTGGAAAAAATAGATATGCCCATAGTGCTATTAAATATAGCCATCTAGCTATTTAAGCCATATTAGATATAAATTTACAATAATAACCCTTTAAATCTCAATCTTTGTTAAATTCTCTTCAATTGAAGCATCAAATTTGATCTAATTTGGAAAGAAAAATTTTCCTTAAGGGCAAGTCCAACTTTAGTAGAGAGTATAGATTATTGAATTCCAGCTGTTTTAAGTTAAATTCCCACTTGTTTTGTTTGATTGCAATGAGAAATCTAATCCCTACTATTGGGAAAATATGTTGAAGCCCATGAACCTTATTATGTAGCATTGAGTAGTTAGAAGCCCATGAACCTTATTATGTAGCATTGAGTCTATAGAAGCCCATGAACCTTATTATTTTTCATTTTCCTATACAAGAGTAAAATAGGTCCGACAAAAGCCCATTATGTAGCATTGGGTCCATGGACCAACAGACATGAAGGAAACGACAGAATCCTCAGCAAGTTAGATAGATGTCTCGTCAACAACAATTGGAGTACATGTTTTCCTGATGTAGATGGTCTTTTTCTGGAGCATGGAGTGTCCGACCACTCACCAGTCATTTTGAAATGGCAACAAAATGGAGGTGATGGGCAAGCACCATTCAGGTTCTTCAATCATTGGTTGGAACATCGGGAATTTAAAACACTAGTGGAAGAAACATGGGACTGTCAGGTTGCAGGTAATCCTATGATGAAGTTGTACACCAAATTGAAGTTACTCAAGGGTAAACTCAAAGAATGGAGCCAACAAAATTTCTCAGACTTACATGATAGAGTTGTGAAAGCGAGAGAGAACATAGAAAGAATTCAGAGAGAAATCCAAACCCACCCTCTCGATGTACAATTAGCTGCAATGGAGAGTAGTGCACTAAAAGAGTATAATGAAGTGGCATCTGCAGAGGAATCTTCACTGAGACAGAAAGCAAGTGCAAGTTGGGCTTTACTGGGTGATGAAAATACTGGTTTTTTCCACAAGAAGGTGCAAGGGAACAGAGCAAGAAATTCGGTACATAGCATAACAGACTCCATGCAGACCACAGTCACCAATAAAAAGGAGATAGCTAAACTTTTCTTGGAACATTATCAACAGATTTTGGGCCAAAAAAGCAATGCTGCCATTCCGGAAGATTTTGAAGAACAACTGCCCTTTGAGAAGACAGTGTTACCTGAAATGCAAGAAAGTATGAGTGCAGATGTGACCGCAGCGGAGATTAAGGATGCCATTTTCTCAATCCCGGATGATAAAGCACCAGGTCCTGATGGGTACAACTCTAAATTCTTTAAAGCATGTTGGTATTTAGTAGGAAATGATGTTATTAAAGCTGTTAAGAATTTCTTTTCTACTAACAAAATGCTTAGGGGTACAAATTCAACTTTAGTTAGTCTTGTCCCTAAAGTTGATATGCCTAACTGTGTAAAAGATTTCAGGCCTATATCATGTTGTAATGTAGTGTACAAGGCAATCTCGAAAATTATTGTAAACAGGATCAAAGTAGCTTTGCCACTCATCACGGAGCCCAACCAAGCTGCTTTTATTGAAGGAAGAGACATAACTGACAACATTCTGATCTCGCACGAACTTCTAAGGAGATACAATAGAAAGGGGGGCAAGAAGAGATGCACTGTGAAGATAGATCTACAGAAGGCCTATGACTTTCTGAATTGGGATTTGATTTATGTTGTTCTCAAGGCCCTACTGTTTCCAGAAAATGTCATACAATGGATCAAAACCTGTGTATCAACTGTGCACTATTCTTTATTGGTGAATGGAAAAGTAGAAGGGTTCTTCAAAGGAGAGAGGGGGCTCAGACAAGGAGACCCACTCTCCCCATTACTCTTTGTGCTTGCAATGGAAGTTCTTGGGAAGCTAGTACTCAAGCAACACAGTCAAGGCAACTATACTCTCCACCCTAAGTGTCAGAATCCTCTTATTACTCACTTAACCTTTGCGGATGACCTTATGCTCTTTTGTGGCGCTGATTTGAAGTCTGCAAAGGCAATTAAAGATACACTAGAATCTTTCCATGAGCTTTCAGGCCTGACAACTAATCCTCTCAAGAGCTCAATTCTGTTTGGAGGAACTTCTGAAATTGAACAACTAGAGTTTGCACAAACTCTGGGCATGCCAATTGTTCAAGGGCCTATTACTTATTTAGGGCTGCCGCTCACCTCCACTAGATTGCAGGTCAGGGACTGCCAGGCTTTGACTGAAAAATTCAAGAAAAAGATTCAAGGATGGACAAACAAACTGCTCTCGTACGCTGGTAGATTACAGCTCATAAATACTGTTCTTTCAAGCACTGCTGTATACTGGTTTAGAGTGTACCTTGTGCCCAAGACAATCATCAAGCAGTTGAACTCCTTATGCAGTAAATTTTTATGGTCGGGACCTGAGCTAGGGAAGAAGAAACACAACATAAGGTGGGCTCAATGCTGCATGCCGAAAAGAGAAGGCGGATTGAGCATTAAAAACTTGGGGGTGTGGAATCAAGCTGCCATTGGTAAACTTGCTTTTCACATTGCAGCTGGAAAGAACTCTCTATGGGTTTCTTGGGTTCAAAGACATCTTATCAAGAATTCTTATTTTTGGACAATGCAGACTCCTCTTGATTGTTCATTCATGTGGAGAGGAATTTTGGAGTGCAGAAAACTCATTGAAAAACATGTCACATACCATGTTGCTAATGGTAGAAGTCTACGGATATGGCATGATCCATGGACTAATGGTGGAAACCTTAGAGAGACAACCCTTACTTCAGTCAGACAGAGCACAGGAATGAAAGATAGCTCCACAGTCGACTCTTTGATCAGGAATCAGGCATGGCACTTACCTACAGCTCACTCTATGACAGCAGAGGTATGGAACAAGATTAAAGAAGTACAAATTGACCCTTTACAGCAGAGAGACACTATTGTTTGGAAGCCACACCCTAGGGGTGTGTACTCTATTAAAACAGCTTATCATGTTTTGAGACCAAGAGCCCTAAAACAAAAATGGACAAAGATCATATGGAATAATGCGACCACTAAGAAGCATGCTTTCATTACTTGGCTGGCAGTCCAAGATGCTCTCATCACCCAAGAAAAGCTATTGCAATGGGGGATGCTGAAAGAAACAAATTGTCTATTGTGCAACTATGAGTATGGGATTCCTGAAATTCAAGTGCAGAGAGGGCAACCTATAGCTAGAAGAGTGAACACTCCTTCAGCTGAGTACCCCCCAATATGTTCAGTTACACCTCTACAATTGGTGCAGGGAGGGACGACCATGCCTAGTACTAGTAGAGTTGCAGTACAGGAGAATGTCCAACATCTCTTCTTTGACTGTCAATTCTCTAACACTGTATGGGCAAAGGTACTTCAATGGTGCGGGTTGTATCATGGGGTGCAAAGTTCACAAAATGAATGGCGATGGATCAGTACAAACCTACAAGGAAAAGACTTCCATAAGGAGGTAAGACAAACTGCTCTGTGTGCTACTGTCTATTGGATTTGGGTGGAGAGGAATAGAAGGCTCTTTGAGCAGCTAACCAGAACTGAGGACTTCATAAGTTCTAAGATCATTGAAGTTGTCAAGCTCAGACATGCTATGAGGAGGAAAACAGTACAAGGCAATACCCTGAACAGACTTGTTGCCCATCATACAGGAGCACAAATCAGTTGGAGAACACAAACTGTGCTTTACTATAAATGGCAGCCACCTGATGAAGAGACTATATGCCTTAACACAGATGGCTCACTTACTGAAGAAAAGGCTGGGATAGGTGGTATATTTAGAGACCATGCTGGCAATACTTTGCTGGCTTTTTGTGGTGGTACAAAGGAAAAAACAGTCACAACCATTGAAACGGAAGCCATATCTATTGGCATGCAATTGGCAATTGACATGGGCATTAGAAGACTCGAAGTTGGAGCTGACTCTAAGCAAGCTGTAGATGGTATCAAGGGTACTATGATCCCATCATGGAGGGCAAGAAGGCAAACTAACAAAGCAAGGCAACTGGGGCAAGGACTAGAAAACTTCACAGTGCAACACATCCACCGGGAAACAAATAGGTGTGCTGATTACCTGGCAGGGTTACCAAGTAGGGATGATTCACTATGTATTTTCCTATGTCCTTTACCTAGGCAACTGATGACATTTGTGTCTCAGGATGCAGAAGGTATTTTGTATCCTAGGATGTAAATATATTCTTTATTAATATATCTGGTAGGGGTGTGCCTAACCCCAGCTTGCTTTTGCAAAAAAAAAAAAAAGATAGTAAAATAGGTCCGATAACAAGTAAACAGTTTTGGCATTTTTATAAAATAAATCAAACAATATTTCAAGAAAAACCCATTGTATGGTTCAACAAAAAAATACCATGGCTTCAACAAAATAAGTCCAACAATATTTCAACTTAACATAAAAATACAATATTTAAACAACATAGGTTTTACAATACTAAATAACTCCAACAATAGCATTAAGCCAAAACAAAAATACAAAATATTTTCGAAATACTAATGTGACCACTAACAAAGGTACAACTACTCATCAGCTTCGCTCTCATCTAGATATTCATCAATGTTCGCAGGAGTACTATGACTAGAGCTACCACAACCAGCAGGGTAAGTCCTTCTTGCAGACGGTTTTGTAGCACAAACCAGATCTGTTACATTTGGGTCAGTGTGCCTAATCTGCACAATAAACGTGAGGACATTGTTCACCCTGTTATGAAACTCAAACCTTATACTATCTCCTTTAGCTAAATGTGTAGCCTTCACAAATGCCTTCCACCTAGAGTGACGAAAATATAAATAGTCGGTCTTATCATCCACTAATTCCACCTCATATCTTTCCTGTCGAGCGACCCATAGGACAACAGAAACAGTGCCCTCAACTAGTATCTTGATATTAGCAGGAACTTTCTGCAATTATAAATAAACATGTGTTAGAAATAATTCAAAATATACTACAATATATTTATTTAAGAAAATTCATACATGAAGTAAATGCTATTTGTACTGACCATGATACACCCTTTGGTGACGTGACCCTTGGACACATCCTTTGTCTAGGTAAGCCTCATGTGATTGTATGGACACACCCTTGTATAGTTTTCGCATTTTTATAAAATAAATCAAACAATATTTCAACAAAAACCCATTGTATGGTTCAACAAAAAAATACCATGGCTTCAACAAAATAAGTCCAACAATATTTCAACTTAACATAAAAATACAATATTTAAACAACATAGGTTTTACAATACTAAATAACTCCAACAATAGCATTAAGCCAAAACAAAAGTACAAAATATTTTCGAAATACTAATCTGACCACTAACAAAGGTACAACTACTCATCAGCTTTGCTCTCATCTAGATATTCATCAATGTTAGCAGAAGTACTATGACTAGAGCTACCACAACCAGCAGGGTAAGTCCTTCTTGCAGACGATTTTGTAGCACAAACCAGATCTGTTACATTTGGGTCAGTGTGCCTAATCTGCACAGTAAACGTGAGGACATTGTTTACCCTGTTATGAAACTCAAACCTTATACTATATCCTTTAGCTAAATGTGTAGCCTTCACAAATGCCTTCCACTCAGAGTGACGAAAATATAAAGAGTCGCTCTTATCATCCACTAATTCCACCTCATATCTTTCCTGTCGAGCGACCCATTGGACAACAGAAACAGTGCCCTCAACTAGTATCTTGATATTAGCAGGAACTTTCTGCAATTATAAATAAACATGTGTTAGAAATAATTCAAAATATACTACAATTTATTTATTTAAGAAAATTCATACATTAAGTAAATGCTATTTGTACTGACCATGATACACCCTTTGGTGACGTGACCCCTGGACACATCCTTTGTCCAGGTAAGCCTCATGTGATTGTATAGACACACCCTTGGACACACCCTTTGGTCATGAGGCTATGATGTCTGAACAGAGTATTACTTTCAGTGTCCATAACGTAGTCTGTGGCATGACATGCTCATGACTGATATATATAGTATAATGTGTCTTCATCATCATCATCTTGCTTAAGGCAAATGTTGTTCTTTTTTTCAAATATAAAAAAAGGCCACCAACCAAAATCAAATATAACTTGTCCATAGTCATGAGCACGACTACTTGAAGGTTCATTTTGTCTTACACAAAATATTATTTTTGACATGAACCAGTCGTATTCAATGGCAGATCTATAAGACTATATAACCATTACCATATGATCAATATTTTGAAAATGTCATTCTATACAAAATATCTAAACAAGATCAGCTACATCACAATCATTGTTTGCTTGTCACCCAGATTTCCTTAACAGATATATGTAAGGGATGTTGCTATCAGCATTATCCCATTTCCCTGCTTTGGATGTATGGCTTACTTCCAAACCCGTACTACTAAGCATATCAATGACTGAGGACACATATATACACAGTTGAAGCCATGCCATCCAAGTGTTAATATGCTAATAGATGTAAACTTTACTATCTTGCTAATAGATGTAAACTTTACAAATATATGGTGCCAATAGATAAACAGTTCAACAATTGTATAACTAAAATTAATCATATATAGATTATAAACTATTCCATGTAAACTAGTATCAAACGAGTAAATATATGTAAACAAATATAAACTAGTGTAAACCAGTATGTAATCAAAGCATATAACCATCTAAACAAATATCTTGTCACTAATTAATCAATTTAATCCAAACATATAATCAGTTTGTAATTCAAGCATGAGACCGTGTAAACAAATATCTTGTCAAGAATCTAAACATGAAAAATAGAGGTCTAGAAAAATCACTCCTAAATCACTTTAGGATCATGCTTAAACACAATTCCCATACTTATCTTACTAATCACTACCACAATACATCATAGTCACATTAAGCATTACAAAATAAATTTGGCTTAAATATCCATACCGAGCAGCTGCAGAATCAAAGATGAGAGACCTCCTAAATCCAATGTAACCGATGTAACCCAAAGTCCAATCAACTAGTTACAGTAATTCCAACCAATTTGTAGACATGATCGAAAAACAAAAACCAAAAGTTAGATTTGTGCACCAAAACTAAACAACATAGATTTGTAAAGTTTACATCTATTAGCAAGCTATAAATTTTGTTACATCTATTAGCAAGCTATAAAACACCAAAAATGTTTATTTTAACTGAACTGGAGCATTTTAACAAAGAGAAACCAACAATAATAAGAAAAAAAAGCTAGAACAATTTTTCGTCTACAAGAACAATTTTTGCAGATCTTGATCAGACCACAAACTAGAAATAAAACGCAAAAGCTAAAATTTATCATATATGTTGCAAGCACAGAGATGGACCATAGAACCAAACATAATGAGCATTTCGAAGAATCCTTGCCATATTTTCAACTACTTAGTAGTTCTGATGTTATGAACTTCAAATTTGATTAAAGTTTGAAACTTTAATACTAGAAAACAACAAATTCCAAACTCTTTTCACATCCCCTGCTTCTCTACAGAGAGAGAAACAGAGAGAGAAATTTCCTTTTGTTGAAAAAAGAGTTAACACTTAAAAAAAAAACCATTTTGTTGTTAACACTTGAGTTTGTAGAGAAATTTTGAAGAAATTGAACAGATCTACAATTACAATTTACAGTTTTCGAGTTCGAAATGAACAGATCTATACAGATCTACAATTAACAGTCTACGATTAACAGAGAGAAAGATGATGGATGAAAGAAAGACGAAAAATAGTTGATGGATGAAAGAACAAATGAAAAATAGATGGAAAAATTGTTACAGATTTACAATTACCTCACAAAATTTACTCACAAAATCAGATTTACAGCACAAAACTGTTGATAGAATGAAAGAAAGATAAAAAATGAGCATTTACCAAGAATTGTCTGTTGCCTCTACTTCTTCAACACAAACTGTTTTTTTTTCTCTCCTCAAAGGAAGTATAAATATGTATTAAGGTTGATGGTCAGATGTTGTCTGAATTATATCCAACGGTGGACAAAGAGAGGGAAATTAACCTTCCTTTTTTTCTCTCCCTAGTGGGAAAATAACCCTATTTTCTCACTAGTTTGGAATTCTTAGGGGGGGGGGGGGGGGGGGGTAAGAAAATATTTTCCCACTGTATAGAGAAAATAGCTATACGGTGAGAAAATGCGATTTTCTTTTCTCATTGTTTAAGTTAACAATCAAACAACTAAATAATGCCCCTTTTCGACTGGTCCACTGAGAAAACACATAAGTTTTCTCATTACATTGGGAAAATGCTTGGAATCAAACACACCCATAGACTTCTTCTTCTAACTCTCTATTTAGAAAGGCGGTTTTCACATCCATTTGATGTAACTCAAGATCATAATGAGCTACTAATGCCATGATAATTCTAAGAGAATCTTTCCTGGAAATAGGAGCAAAAGTTTCATTATAGTCAATGCCTTCTTTCTGATTAAAACCTTTGAAAACAAGTCTAACTTTATATCGTTCAATTTTACCATTGCAGTCATGTTTGGTCTTGAAGACCTACTTACAACCGACTGCTTTGTGCCCTGGAGGCAATTGAACGACTTCCCATACTTTATTATTATCCATAAATTTCAATTCATCTTTCATGGCATCAATCCATTTAGTAGAATTAACGTCCTTAATGGCTTGTGAATAAGAAATCGGGCCCTTAGTCCCTTCAGATTCTATTAGGTAAAGTAGATAATCATCAGGAATAGTTGATCTCCTTTGTCTGTGATATCTTCTTAAGGCTGGTTCCTGTTGTGCTTCATTAACATTCTGATTGGTGATAATCTCATTATGGAGTTGTTGATCATTTATTGGGTTTTCCTCATTGTGAAAGGGTTCAACAATAGGATGATTCCCAATATCTTTCGGAATAGAGGGTAAGAGGATGGGTACCCTTATTTCATGAATGCCCACTTCTTGTTGTTTTGTACTCCCACTGATTTCACCATTCTCATAGAATCTGGCATTACCGGTTTCAACAATTCTTATACTATGGTTAGGACAATAAAACCTATATCCTTTGGATTTTTTTGGGTAACCAATAAAGTAACCACTGATCGTTTTAAAATCCAATTTCTTTTCATGTGGATTGTATAGTCTAGCTTCAGCTGGGCAACCCCAAATTTGGAGATGTCTTAAACTAGGTTTCCATCCTTTCCAAAGTTCAAAAGGGGTCTTTGGAACGGCCTTACTTGGAACTCTATTTAAGATGTAAACAGTTGTCCGTAATGCATCCATCCACAAGGATATAGGTAAATTGGCATGACTCATCATGGATCTAACCATTTCAATATATGTACGATTTCGCCTTTCAGCTACATCGTTCTGCCATGGAGATCCAGGCGTTGTGTATTGGGCAACAATTCCAAGTTTTTGGAGAAGTCTAGCAAAACGTCCAGGATGTTGTCCTGTTTCATCATACCTTCCATAGAATTCACCACCTCTATCTGACCTAATGATTTTCACTTTTCTTTCTAGTTGCCTTTCGACTTCAGTAATGAATACTTGTATAGCTTCCATAGACTGAGATTTGTCATGCAATAGATAAAGATAGCAATAACGTGAATAATCATCGATAAAAGTGATGAAATATTTCTCTCCTCCAAAAGTTGGAACATCAAAAGGTCCACAAATGTCTGTATGTATTATTTCAAGAAGCTGGGTACTTCTTGTGGCTCCTTTCTTTGTGTTTTTCGTTGTTTTCCCTTTAATACAATCAACACATGCTGTAATGTTAATAAAGTCTAGTTCTGGGAGGACACCATCTTTTACTAATCATTTGATCCTTTCACTAGATATATGACCCAGTTTTTTATGCCACAAGAAGTAAGAGTCATTTTTGGATGACTTACTTTTTGTTTCCTTATCACGCAAGGTGAGATGGATTTCAACATCTTGATGTTTGAGATGAAGTTTATAAAGTCCATTAATTAAAATTCCAGAACCAATAAGGTTAGAATTTTTAAACAAATTGAAATTGTCATTTCCTACTTCAAATGAATATCCAAATTTATCAAGTACGCTTACAGAAATCAAATTACGGGAAATAGACGGAACATAAAAAGTTTGACATAAGTCTAACTGGTAACCGCTATCTAAAATAAGACGAAAAGCTCCAATAGCTTCAACTGGAGCTTTGTCTTTATTCCCCATGAAAATGAAATTCTCACTTGGGTTTGTGGTTTGGATCGTAATGAATCCCTGCATAGAATTCGAAACATGAACGTTAGCAGCAGTATCAATCCACCAACTAGAAGAAGGTACATTAGTAAGATTTGATTCGAAATGACTTACGAAACCCATAGGGTTACCTTTCTTTTCGAACCATGCTTTACGCTTAGCACAATCTGCCTGGTAATGTCCAGGTTTCTTGTAGAACTTGCAAGCGTCATCCTTCTTTTTCTTCTTGGATGATCGATTAGCCTCATCAGATTTGGGTGGTACTCTTTTATGGGTTGAGTTATTCTTTTTCCCAGTTTGATTTCCAGCTCCTTAAGTGAAATGAGCAACCTTGATGCCTTGCGAGCCTTGTCTAGACTCCTCTTGAACCAGTTTGTTAGTCAATTCATTCAAACTCCACTTTTCCATAATAGTGTTGTAATGAATTTTGAATGGTTCATACTGGGGAGGTAAGCTAGTCAGGATAAATTGGACGAGAAAAGCATCATCCATAACCAATCCCAAATTCTTAAGTTTGGCAGCAAGGTTAATCATTTCAATGACATGAGCACTCATTGAGCGAGAACCATCAAACTTCATGGTTACAAGATCTGCCATAAGTTTCCCAGCAAGGGATTTATCTGCAGTCTTGAACCGATCTTCAATGGCTTGCAAATATTCTTTTGCACTCTCAGTTTTGGGTAGGGAGGTTTTGATGTTGGTATCAATCACCATTCACATAAACATCATGCTTAGTCTATTAGATCGATCCCAATCAATATGAGTTTGTTCTCCTCAGGGGTACTTTTGTCAGTAAGTATTGGCTTCTCTTTAAGGAGAGCCATGTCCAATTCAAGTACTCCCAAGGAAAACTCAACTTGCTCTTTCCATTCTGAGTAGTTGGTTCCATTGAGTTTCATGATAGACGTTGCATACGAATTAAGGGTTGAGGGTATGTTAACTGCAAATAGAGATACAAGGATTTAGGCGTAAAATAACACATGCAATCATTTGGAATATAAACAACATAATTTTAGGCTCTCCTGTGGGTAGTCACCTAAAATTATATACATGATACCATCTTAGGTCACTATATTCAAATATCATAATTAACATATATGTTAAACAATTTCCTTGATTATTGCTCAAATGTTATCCGTCTGTGGACGAAAATTGATTCATGCATTTGACCAATATGTATTATTCACATAAGATGGTATTTATAAAATGGCCCAAGTCAATATGTAATATGGTAAACCCACTGTTTTGAGGTCTAACCATAAGCATGCAATGGGCTATATTATGTGATTTCTAAATAATGAAAACAACTATATTGCATACTATCATAATATATGACAAAGGTCTAATCTTTCCCAAAGGTTAAAGCATTCCCAACTAGTGATAATCATAACAATATGAACAGTAAGAATCATAATAATATGAACAATAATAATCATAATAATGTGAGCAATAATAATTATAATAATCATCATAAGAAGGATAATAATGAAAATATGATCCAACTGTATGGCCTATTTTCATCCTTTTCGATCATCTTTCTTCATATTCGATTGCTTTGAATCTTCAGATTTCTTTCTCCATAACGTTACATAATGATAAAATACTACTTTACATAATCACGATCAAACAGTCGTGCCCAAAATAAAATTGCGGAATTTAAATAAACATACATTCAGGCCATAACAGTTGGATCGAGATTTGCTGCAAAACAGAGTCTATAATGGATCTATACATGCTTATTTGTTTCAATTTATATAAATCCTATTAATGGATAATCATGCATTCTAAACTAAGCTCTTGATACCACATGTTAGATATTTTATACATAACATGAACCCTAAGATCTTGAATTACATGACTATCACGTATGTAATGAACTTGATCAATTAAACATACCTCCAAACATCATGATGAAGAGAGCAGTCTGATTCTATGTCTGGAACTGTTGTAGTTGTTTCTTAAAACTGCTTCAATGGAGGAAGAAATGGTTTCTCTCTCTTTGCCTATAAGCTAAGTTATGTGTTTTACTTTATCATGATTTGAACAACCTTTTGTGATGGACAAAGGTTAGTACTTATTGAAACCGGCATGAAGTGGTTTGACATCAATTTTGTGACAAAGTGTCCTTGGTTATTTCGCCTTGAGTTCATTGTTAAGAAAACCTAGTTGTACGCACGTTGTCCCGCGTCCTTGTCTTCGCGTCGTGTGTCATTAGTGTGCTTTTTGGTTCAGGACGTACGTACTGCTTAAGGACGTACGTACGTATCATATGTCAGCAAGTTAGTTTGAATTCTGGACGTACGTACCTTTACAGGACGTTCGTACGTCGCAGCAGGCAGCAGGTGTATTTTCGTATGGAGACGTACGAACGTCATATCGACGTACGTACGTCCAAAGTGGGTTTTCACTATTTCGGCCCATTTTCCTTGGTTTCCAACCCTAAGTATAAATAGGGTTTCTCTTCCAAAGAACAAGTTAGTTCTTTGGCCGTCCAATTCACCTCTTGTTTTCTTGGAGTTTGTTTAGGTTTTGGTTTAGGTTGTTTTGGTGATTGAACTCATCTTCTTCTTCCCCATTCATCTTCTTCTTTCTTCTTCCCTGTTCATCTTTTTCTACATTATTGAATAGTGATTTAGCTTCGAGTCTTCTTGTGTGTTCATCAAGAAGTCGAGTATCCTTGTGTGTTCATCAAGGAACTCTGGTGTAAGCTTGTTATATAGATCGGCTTCGAGTCTTCTTGTGTGTTCATCAGGAAGTCGAGTGTCTTGTGCGTACATCAAGGTGCTCTGGTGAAGTCAAGGTGTTAGAGATAACCAGGAGTGTCAACTCGCAGTGATTGCAGGTAGTTGATAGGTTTGTACATCTCTTTTCATCTAGTGGATTTATTTGTTGTCGCGAGGACAACCGTGGACGTTTCCCATATTGGGTTTTACCACGTTAAAAATTCCTGTGTGTTATTTACTTTCTGCGTATCGTTTGATTTGTTTGAATATTCAATTGTTAGATTTGCACTATTTGTAGTTTCTCAATTGGTATCAGTCGCTGGGGGCTGGTTAAGGAGCGTCAAGGCTCACGCTAACGATCCTATGAGTGCAATGATGGTTCATGAGTCTGGTCATAATAATTTTATTGCTAAATCGTCTAAATCTACAAAACCAAAATCTGATTTTGAAAAGGATGATAATTTGTATGTTGTTAGCAATAGTGATTGGGCTCTTCTTTACAAACTTTCTGCAAAAGAATGTGAAAGATTACAAAAAGCTAATATTGATTTGCAGGAAAAATTTAATAAAGCTAATTGTAATTTGTCTACTATTTCTAATAATTTTTGTTTTGAAGATAATGGTGTTTTGCAGACTAAGGTTGATTCTCTAGAACAACGACTCAGACATTGTGCAGAAGACTATATGCTTCAAGGGGAAGTTTATGAATCCAAAATTGAAAATTTGGAAAAAGCTAATCTTTCTTTGCAGGATAAAATTGAGATTCTTGAAAAACAAATTTCTTGTGCTGCAGATGATGCAATTTCTATTTCTCAATTATTTGACAAAGAAAAACTTGACTTGTCATGTAGAATTGCAGCTTTAGAGAAGGCCAATCAGGAGGTCGATGAGAAATACAAATCTCTATTGGTGGAGTATGAGGTAACAAAGAACGATTTAACGTCTACTCAACTCAAATTGCAGGTTTTGGACAAAACTAGATTTGACTCTCCTATTGCTAGTTCTACTAGTTCATCTAGTGTGATTACTCCTGTAAAATCTAGTTTGCCTGCCCTTTTGCCTACCCCACCTATTGAGACTAGACTTAATGCTACTAATTTTCAGCATGTTTCTCGTAAGAATTTTAAGTCTAAGGTTAATGGTAAGGCTGTTTTTACTGATAAGCCATATTGTTCTCATAATGGAGGTATAGGTTTTGTTAAGGGACAATGTCATAAACCAAATAGTGACATACATGGTTTACCCACCACTACTGCATCTTCTTATAAGACTTGTTCGAGAAAATCTAATAATTTTCATTGTTCTTATTGTGGTAGAGATGGTTATTTGGATATCTTTTGTTGGGATTTTAATCAACATGTTAAATGTTATTCTCATGTTCCTTATAATTATAATCTTGTTGATTCTTATGTTCCTTCTTGTGCGTTTTCTAGACCTTGGAATTCTAATGTTTATTGTCATAGGTTTAAGAAAAACAGGTACTCCAACAAAAGGAAGTCAAAGACTAAGGTGGAATTAGTTAAGGACAAGTCTATTGCAAAGCTTGTTAAGGGGAGATCTCATATCTTTTTAACTCCCAAAGTGTGCACGCCTAGTGTTAAACAAGTATGGGTAAGAAAAGATAAGTTGCAGGTTTTTCTGGACTTGCAAAGGTCTGGTGGTGTCTCATATTTGGGATGATGTGGTTTGTTTCTAGCCTTGTGTTATTTGAATTGCATATTTCTCTAACCACATAGGCTATTTGTTTGGTACTTCTATTTTTTTTATGTTTTGTTTGTTTAGCTTGCAGATCACGTTGCATGTCTGAATATTTTGTTAATAAAAAAAAAAAAAAAAAAAAGGGTTGTTGGTTATTCCTTTGTATTTTTTTGTTTTATTTATTTACTCCATGTATGTGTTGTTGGATGCATCTTTTCTGAGATATTGGTTTAAATTCAATTGTCTTAAATAAGTTGCAATATGTTTGGGTGTTTTCTCCTTCTGAATCCTTAAGTATGTTTTGGTATGTATCATGCATTTTTCCTCGCTTGTTTGCACAGTGCACGGCATGCTTGCATAATGGGAGTTTTTGGAAACCACCTACATATTCTTTGAGCTCATAGAACTTCTCTATCTCTCGAGTATTTATGTGATCTTGAGCTATCTCTCCTTTGTTTTGGTTAATGTTCATCTTGTTGTTAGTGTTATTGAGCATTCTTATCTTCCTATTACAACTCTTGTTAGTGGTCAATGACTCACTTTATCCCCAGCCATTTGATTGTCTAAGAACCCGTTGGGGTTGTGAGGGTCATGCTCTGACGGATGCACTCAAGAGATGTTAGTTCTTGTGTTGCACGTTATCATGGTATTGCACTTCTTGAGTTTGTGTTTGTCAAAAAGATGTAGGCTACACCCTACCCTCGTGTATTTGAAAAGATGGAGGCGAAAATCCCTCCCACGCGGGAATGACATTAGAGTGATGAAGACTAAACTCCACCACATGCGGCAAAATAAAAATCCAAGCGCATATTCATTTTTTTATGTAAGGCATACAAAGTTTATATTCCTTTGCCTTTTTAATGTCTTGGTTTTCACTTGAAAGATCATATTTATATTTGTTTGCCTTCCACTCTTATTGTTTGTTTCAAAGGGGATTGAAGTTTGTTTCTTCTAAGCTCACTTGCTAATCGTATGTCTCTTGTTGATGGTTCTATATTCTAGGTCTTCAAAGGGTGTGTTCTAGTGGTGAACTTTCTCTCTCTTTATGCATTGCATTGCATCTACACACACCGAGGTTTAGTTTATGATGCACTTCAATTCTCTTATTTGTTCAATCTTTTGTTTATCCCCATATATTGCCTCTTATTTTTGTACGAATTGGGATTGGCTACTGTTTTTGGAAGTTCATGATGTATTCCTCTTCACTTCTATGGTACATCGGTTCTTTTCCTTTTCTCTTCTTATTATGGTTTGTGTTGTTTGTCATTTGGTTTGGTTTTCTGTTAAAAAAAAAAAAAAAAAAAAAAAAGGAAGTTCGTACGAACGCTTTCATGACGTTCGTACGTTTAGGTGGGCAGATCTTTTAGCAACGTACGAACGTTCTTAGAACGTACGAACGTTTCTGGTACAGTTCGGCCCATTTGCTGTTTAAAACCAATTTTTTTTAAACACAAAGCCATTTGCTGTTATATCTATCGTGTTTCCCTCCTTTTGGGCACACTACAAGCAGTTCGAATATTAGTTTCCTTGCTCGTCTTAGGAGATTTTCTTCTATTGTTTTCTTGTTTTGCTTCTGTTCTCCTTCTCTTGTCGCTGTTTTGGTCAAGTGTGTTGGTCCGAAAACTTGTTGGTCATCCTCATTCACTATTTCTTGGACAGTATATGGGGGTGAGCCCTCCAAGGTTCGTTGGCCATGATTGGGTCAACGCCATCAAGAAGGGCTGTCAGTCTAGAAAGTCGGCTTTTGAGTCCGTGGGTGCGCGTCTGACGCATCACCTAATTTGGGGAGGCAGGGCTCTTGTTCGCCATGATGATTTTGATCGGGCTTTGACCTCTGGACGCCCCATCTCAGCCTCGGCTAGGGGCAATCGGGCTGTTGCAGCAATTGATGCTCGGGTTTCCTCTCTCCGACGTCGTCAGGATCATATGGATGCTCGGTTAGATCGTTTTGGGGTCATTCTCTCTCGTCATGATGTCATGATCAGTGATATTCATGCGATGAACGTTGCTCAGATGCGTCATCTACAGCTGGACTTCACTCCCACCGACTTGCCTCCATTTCCGGAAGAGGTGCCTCCAGTTCCAGGTGAGAGTGATGGTGATGACTCAGAGAGTGAGGACGAGGGTGATGGTGAACACAGTGATGGTGCCTCGGAGTCCGAGTAGTTGGTTTTCTGGTTTACTCTCCACATTTTTGTACTTAACTTTGCTCTTTTGCTATATCGGTTTGTTTCTATTTTTTTGGATATTGAGCATGTTATTGGATATTGCTATTTTAATATTAGTTCAAGTTTTTTTTTGTTTTGCAGTAAATTTCTGCTATTTAGGTAATGGACCTCTCTTATTGGGCCCATGTTAGGTTTACTCTTGTTTTTCCTATATATAGTGGAGTCTTCTCTTCTTTTACTCCTATTGTATCTTCTTACCTCCTGCTAGTTCTCTCTTTGTTCTTCAGAATTTCCAATGGCAGAATATGAACTTCATGGTGTATTTGTTCCGGGTGTTGGGTATGTGTCGTTTATGGTGATGGAATACAAAAACAATGCTAAGGTTTGTCGTTTATGTCGCGTTCCCCATGGGTATGACTATATTCATCGACCTTTTCTTAATCCTTGTTTGGTTCATGTCAATCATTGTGAGAGATTCCCGGGACATCTTCAAAATCACATCTTGGAGTTGGTTGGTTATCCGAAGGTTCCAGGACTTGCTGCTCCACTTACCGACTGTGGCTTGGACAGCAGAATTGAGGAGTTGTTTTGTAAGAGTGAATGGTTGGAGGATTATGATGATCATGTGATAGCTCGGTGGATTAGATCTTCGGCTCGTGCGGAAGCTTATTTCTCCAAGCTTCCTCTAGGTCATTGGGAGCGAGTTTTTCGAATTCGCTAACTTCAGCTTTCTCCTATGTCTTTGTTGGTTCTTGTGACTATGGTTTTATGTGTTTGGTTATTTGTTGTTCTCTTAAACTTTACGAGTTGGGATAGGTTTATCTTTTTATCTGTTTTGTCATCATTGTTTGGTATTGATTTCTTTTCTTCGTTATTTGTTTATTATTGTTATTTATCGTTTCTCTTGTTAATTGGTTATTTTGTTCACTTGTTGTGACAAAAAGGGGGAGATTTATGACTCTAATTACTAACAATCGTCTCTTTGTTGTTAGGGTATTCTTGGGTCATGTTTCAGGTATGCTACATGTATGCGGGGAGTGAACGTGTTGATGTTTTAGGAGTTATACAGTTATGGGGGAGCTCGTGTGTCAAAATTTTGGAGCTCATGTGTCAAAATTTTGGAGCTCATGAAGTATGGGGGAGTTACTCGAAGGAACTTCTGTTGATTCTTTGTTGCTTCCGTTCGGTCTCTGATGGTTAAAGCGTTTTGCTCAAGCTGAATATCAAGAATTGGTGACTCGGTATGTGTTTTACCTTGAGTGATTTTGTAGGCATGTTTTATAAATGCCATTGTTTGGGTTTGTAAGCACGTTTTATAAGTGTTATTAGAGTCATAGGTTTTTGTCACAAAATCAATGTCAAAGGGGGAGATTGAAACCGGCATGAAGTGGTTTGACATCAATTTTGTGACAAAGTGTCCTTGGTTATTTCGCCTTGAGTTCATTGTTAAGAAAACCTAGTTGTACGCACGTCGTCCCGCGTCCTTGTCTTCGCGTCGTGTGTCATTAGTGTGCTTTTTGGTTCAGGACGTACGTACTGCTTAAGGACGTACGTACGTATCATATGTCAGCAAGTTAGTTTGAATTCTGGACGTACGTACCTTTACAGGACGTTCGTACGTCGCAGCAGGCAGCAGGTGTATTTTCGTATGGAGACGTACGAACGTCATATCGACGTACGTACGTCCAAAGTGGGTTTTCACTATTTCGGCCCATTTTCCTTGGTTTCCAACCCTAAGTATAAATAGGGTTTCTCTTCCAAAGAACAAGTTAGTTCTTTGGCCGTCCAATTCACCTCTTGTTTTCTTGGAGTTTGTTTAGGTTTTGGTTTAGGTTGTTTTGGTGATTGAACTCATCTTCTTCTTCCCCATTCATCTTCTTCTTTCTTCTTCCCTGTTCATCTTTTTCTACATTATTGAATAGTGATTTAGCTTCGAGTCTTCTTGTGTGTTCATCAAGAAGTCGAGTATCCTTGTGTGTTCATCAAGGAACTCTGGTGTAAGCTTGTTATATAGATCGGCTTCGAGTCTTCTTGTGTGTTCATCAGGAAGTCGAGTGTCTTGTGCGTACATCAAGGTGCTCTGGTGAAGTCAAGGTGTTAGAGATAACCAGGAGTGTCAACTCGCAGTGATTGCAGGTAGTTGATAGGTTTGTACATCTCTTTTCATCTAGTGGATTTATTTGTTGTCGCGAGGACAACCGTGGACGTTTCCCATATTGGGTTTTACCACGTTAAAAATTCCTGTGTGTTATTTACTTTCTGCGTATCGTTTGATTTGTTTGAATATTCAATTGTTAGATTTGCACTATTTGTAGTTTCTCACTACAAATAATAAGTCAATAATAAGGGAAATTAATACTCTAGATTGTAACCATTTTGTTTATTGATTAACATATTAATAGGAAAACTGATTTCCTAATGATGACCATATAATGAGGAAGGAACCTTTTGATTTTCCTTACACTAATTCATTTAGTAATTAGTTTCCAATTATGAGAAACAAATAAATTGTTGAAGTGTCCCTATTTAGCCAATTGTCCCTATTTAACATAGATAAAAGTAGGACACAATTTGCGAAAGGGGTTAAGATAATGCAAGACATTAATGTTGTTTAGATTTCAACAACACCGAGAATGGTTTCGTTGAGTCCACATAATGGTGCATGTGATCGTCAGAGAACTGAAACTTGGTCTATTCATTCTCTGCTAGATGATATCAGCACACGTGTCCATGAAAACATTAATGCATTCATCTATCTGCTAGGTTGAATCTTTTATTATAATGGTACATATATAACTGAACATGTAAGTATATTGTACCTACCTAGCTGTATTTCTAGGGTGAATTTAGTGAGAACACTATAGCTGAAGATTGTCATTGTCCTTTATTTACTTATTTTTCTTGAATAAAGATACATTAAGATCTCACAAGAGGGATTATGCTTAAAAGAAGAACCCTCTTGAAAAACTCCCTCTGCAAGTTCTAATAATTCGGTACTTAGTATCTTAGACAGTTAGATATACTACATATTAAGAATAAAATTTCAGGGTCTATTGTGATCCATTAGCACAACCATTACATGTACTTTGTCTTCTACTCTATATAGATTCATCAAATGATGAAGGCAGTGCCATTAAAATATAATCAATAACTTGGACAGTTGAAGAGTGCATTAACATTTATGAATTATAGTGTCATTGGATAGTTTTAAATGTTGCTTTTTAGTTTCGTAATGGCTTTCAAAGTGCAGTAGTACAACAGAGAGGCTACCCATGTATTGTTGGAGAAACAAGTCTGACAAGGTCTGTCAGACTGTTTGCTCTTGTATTGAATGAACAAGTGTTTTACAATTAGTCCCACATGAGTTGTGGGAAGTGACTAAAGAATGTAGCCCTTTGGGTTACCAAGTTTTCGCGCGATAGCGCAAGGCTATACACTTAGTGGTCCACCACACACACACGCGCGCGCGCCACCGTCCGTCCATCCGACCAGCCGGCTCGGCTCGGTTCGGTTTGTGTCGTGTTCGGGCTTGGGCTATGTGGTGGTTGATAAGTTAACTTATCTTTTTCGTCCACCTCTTACTTAGTTAAGTTGTGATGTTCACTGGATCATGTTACATCTCTACTCTAACAGATATGTATGTTCAAAATGAAACAGTACGTCCAATGGGACTTAAACGTTTCATTAAGTCTGCCAAGAGTTGTGCCTGTTGAGAAAAGACGTTTTCCAACAGGTGTGTGTCTGTTGTGAACAGGCACGACTTAGCCTATAAATTGAGTGCTCTTCTGGCCAGTAAGCACACAATGAATACAGACTAAGTCTGCTTCTCTCTCTCTCTCTCTCTCTCTAAAAGAAATTTGAAGTGTTCTTCTTGTTGGTTCGCCAGGACTCTGCTATTACAGTGCAGTCTAGCAGAGTGCAGAACAGTTGTATCTTGGGAGACTATCGTCCAGTACCTGTGTGCACCAATAGGAGGGACGTAATATTGTCTTAAGGATATTGCCTAGACAAGTCTTTGTTCATCTCCTTAAATCCTCAAGTTTGTAGTAAGTGTTACTGTTTACTGAATTCATTTAATACATATATTATTTGTTTTCTGTTTGAGTTAGTGTATTCTCTATTTCTGTAATGTGTATGTTATATTCCTGAGTTCATACAATATAATACCAACAGACTTAAGACAATATTAAAAGTTGGTTTTTGTGTGAAAATAATAAGAATCAATGACGAGCAGTTCTTCTTTGAAGACTACTGAAGTGTCTAATCTGACTAAGATCATGATCATTACTCCTCAAGACAAGCCAGAGAAATTCAAGGGTGTGGATTTCAAGACATGGTAGAGCAAAATGTTGTTCTATCTGACCACCCTCAGTTTGGCAAAGTTCTTATCTGAAGAAACTCCTAAGCCGAAACCTGGTCAGACTGCTGAAACAGACAAGGAAGTATTCCAGGCTATTGAAGCATGGAAGCACTCTGATTTCCTTTTTCGCAATTATGTTCTGAACTCGCTTGATGAAGTGTTGTACAAGGTTTATAAACCTATTGTTACTGCCAAATTACTGTGGGAGGCTATGGAAAAGAAATATAAGACTGAAGATGCTGGTCTCAAGAAATTTGTGGTCGATAAATTTATGGACTACAAAATGATTGATTCCAAGTCTGTTTCTGACCAAATCCAAGAACTCCAGATCATCTTACATGAAGTCCATGCTGAGGGCATGTAATTGGTGAGACTTTTCAAGTGGCAATACTCATTGGGAAACTGCCTCCTTCTTGGAAAGATTTCAAGCATTATCTGAAACATAAGCGAAAGGAAATGAGTCTGGATGATCTGATAGTGCGACTGAAGATTGAAGAGGACGACAGGGGTACTGAAACCCGAAGTACTTTTGAGGCTAAGGCACATGTGGTGGAGACCTCAAAGCAAAGTAAGACTTCCTCAAAGAAGAGGAAGAAGAATCAGTCCAACAATGGACCCAAGGAAAAAGGTCAGAAAAAGTTCAAGGGAAGCTATTTTGTTTGTGGTAAGAAAGGTCATTTGGCCAAAGATTGCAGGCATCGCAAAGACGAAAAAGCTCCTGAGGCGAACATGACTGACATATCCAGGGAGATTGACAACATGCACCTGTCTGCGGTGGTTTCTGAAGTGAACTTGGTATCTAATACCAAGGAATGGTGGATAGACACTAGGGCTACCCGCCACATCTGTGTTGACAAGAGCCTTTTCTCTACATATCAGAAGTTAGAGCATGAAGATAAGCTTTTTATGGGCAATTATGCAGTTTCAATGGTTGAAGGCTATGGGAAAGTGGTTCTGGAATTCACTTCTGGACACAAAGTCACTCTCAATGACACTCTCCATGTACCTGACATCGGGAAGAACCTAGTGTCTGGTTCTGTCCTTAGCAAGAAAGGTTTCAAAATGGTCTTTGGGTCAGATAAGTTTGTGCTGACCAAAGGTGGGGTGTATGTGGGCAAGAGGTATCTAAATAATGGCCTCTTTAAGGCAAATGTAGCCGTTGTTGAAACCAACAAGGCAATTATGTACTCTGATTCTATGAATAAAAATAATTCTTCTTACTTGCTTGAGTCACCACATTTATGGCATGATAGATTGGGTCATGTTAATTACAAAAAATGAAGAAACTAGCAAGTTTAGGATTAATTCCAAAATTTGACATAGAGAAAACACATAAGTGTGAGACTTGTGTGGAAGCAAAGTTTGCTAAACAACCTTTTCATTCGGTTGAGAGAAGTACTGAGTCATTAGGCTTAATACATACTGATTTATGTGATTTTAAATCTATTCCAACTCGAGGTGGGAAAAAGTATTTTATCACATTTATTGATGATTGTACTCGCTATTGTTATGTATATTTACTTAACAGTAAAGATGAGGCTTTAAGTGCTTTCATACAGTACAAAACTGAAGTTGAGAATCAGTTAGAAAAGAAAATCAAGATCATAAGATCTGATAGAGGGGATGAATACGAATCTCCATTCGTACAGGTCTGTGCTGAAAATGGAATAATCCATCAAACCACAACACCCTACTCACCTCAGCAAAATGGTGTTGCTGAAAGGAAGAAAAAAACTTTAAAAAGCTATGATTAATATCATGCTTATAACTTCTGGTCTACCTGAGAACTTGTGGGGGTGAGGCTTTAGATATGTCTAATCACATATTAAACAGAGTACCACACAAGAAAAATGAAACCATTCCATATGAGCTATGGAAAGGACGACAACCTAACTATAAATACCTTAAAGTGTGGGGGTGTCTTGCCAAAGTTATGGTTCCACCACCGAAGAGAACCAAACTTGGTCCTAAAACAGTTGATAGTTATTTTTTTGCCCAAAATAGTAGTGCATACAGATTTTTGATATTTAAGTCTGAAAATAGTGACATAAGTGTCAACACTATTATTGAATCTCGTGATGCTATATTCTTTGAGAATATCTTTCCTCATAGGAAAGATCACGCAGATAAAACTCCAAAACGGACACATGAGGTGTCTAATGAAACAAACGAACCAGATGACAATTCAGATGAGCCTGAATTAGAAGAGCTCACACGTAGTATAAGGGCAAGAACTTCAAAGTCATATGGTCCAGATTTTTTAACTTATATGTTAGAAACTGAACCTAGGACGTATAAAGAAGCAATGTCTTCTCCTGATGCTCCACTTTGGAAGGAAGCAATTGCAAATGAGATTGAATCCATTCAAAGCAATAATACTTGGGAATTGGTTGATCTTCCACCAGGAAGTAAAACCATGGGGTATAAGTGGATATTCAAACGAAAATTGAAACCAGATGGTTCAGTTGATAAGTATAAAGCTAGACTAATAGCAAAAGGGTATCGTCAAAAGGAGGTCTTAGATTATTTTGACATATATTCACCAGTAACGAGGATAACATCAATTAGAATGTTAATCGCGATTGCATCCATATTTAATATGGAAGTACATCAAATAGATGTCAAAATTGCATTCTTATATGGTGACTTAAAAGAGGAGATTTATTTGGATCAACCAGAAGGTTTTCAAATCAAGGGAAAAGAAAACAAAGTGTGTAAACTGGTTAAATCCCTCTATGGTCTTAAACAGGCTCCAAAACAATGGCATATAACCATTAATGGAGTCATGATCAAGAATGGGTTCCAAAGCAATGAATGTGACAAGTGTGTCTATTTCAAGAAAGTATGCGAGGCTTACGTCATTGTTTGTTTATATGTCGATGACATGCTCATTTTCGGGACTAATAGTGAAGTTATCAACTCTACGAAAAAAATGCTCAAAAACAACTTTGAAGTGAAAGATCTAGGTGTGGCAGATGTTATCTTGGGAATTAAGATAATTCGAACACCTAATGGAATTGGGCTATCTCAAACTCATTACATTGAGAAAATGATAGAAAGGTTCAAACATCATGGAATTAGAAAGACAAATACACCTTTTGTTCCAAATATGGTGTTACATAAAAATCATGGTCCTATCATTGATCAACTCGAGTACTCTCGAATCATTGGTAGTTTAATGTACGTTAAGAATTGTACAAGACCTGATATTGCCTATGCAGTTGGTAAACTAAGTCGGTTTACAAGTAATCCAGGCCAAAAACACTGGGCTGCGCTTCGGCGAGTATTAGGGTATTTAAAAGATACACCTAACTATACCTTATACTATGGAAGATATCCATGTGTTGTTGAAGATTATACTGATCCAAACTGGATTTCTGATACAGGAGAATCCAAGGCAACAAGTGGGTATGTGTTTACTCTGGGTGGTGGTGCAGTATCATGGAGATCTGCGAAACAAACTTGCATAGCAAGATCCACAATGGAATCGGAATTCATAGATTTAAATAAAGTCGGTGAAGAAGCTGAGTGGCTTAGGGGTTTCTTAGAAGATATCCCATTATGGCTGAAACCTGTGTCGACCATATGTATCCATTGTGACAACTAAGCAGCTCTAAGTAGAGCTCAAAGCTTTATGTATAACGGTAAATCACAACATATACGTCGTAGACATAATACCGTGAGGCAGTTACTCTTACATGGAGTCATTTCCATTGATTTTGTGAAATCAAAAGATAACCTAGCTGATCCATTTACTAAAGGCTTATCTAGAGAGAAAATTGGCTGCCCATCGAGGGGAATGGGGCTAACACTTCAATAACCACGAGTTACCTTATACGGAAACCTAACCTAGCGACTGGAGATCCCACGGACTAGGTTCAATAGGACAACCAGTTCTGAGTAACTCACCGGGAGCACTTGGGAGATTTTTCTCTATCCCATTCCCATGATGCAACAAGTGCAACCTACAGTGTCGTACAGGTTAAGCTATGCTTTTAATGACGCCTATATCTTGTGAAATACAAGTGGGGTATAGTAGGATACTTTTAATAGGAGCGGTCACCTATGTTAGTGAGAGCTGGGTCAGCTCTATGAGATTTCTTAAAAGCAGAATATCTCTAGTAGCACTAGCAAAACCTAAGATTGTTCAGGGCAAAAATCGAGATAACATTGTGCATGGCTTATTGTCTTGGTTTACACCAACAGCTGACAGTTCAAGATGAAATATTTCACTGATTAGCTAAGTAAATCCGATAGGTCTATGCTACAGAAGGTTCAAAGTAAAATATCTACCTATCTCGAGGCAATGTTCTTCCAACATACATATCTACCTATCCCGAGGCAATGTTGTTCCAACATACTCTTCGAAGGAACTTTCAGAATTTGTAGACGGATTTCATCCAATGTGGGGGATTGTTGGAAAAACAAGTCTGACAAGGTCTATCAGACTGTTTGCTCTTGTATTGAATGAACAAGTGTTTTACACTTAGTCCCACATGAGTTGTGGGAAGTGGGTAAAGATGTTTAAATACAAAATTATTACACTAAGGATGTAGCCCTTTGGGTTACCAAGTTTTCGTGCGATAGCGCAAGGCTATACACTTAGTGGTCCACCACACACACACGCGCGCGCACACGCCCCCGCCGCCGCCGCCGCCGTCCGTCTGACCGATCGGCCGGCTCGGCTCGGTTCGGTTCGTGTTCGGGCTTGGGCTTGGGCTCTGTGGTGGTTGATAAGTTAACTTATCGTTTTGGTCCACCTCTTACTTAGTTAAGTTGTGATTGGGTTCACTGGATCATGTTACATCTCTACTCTAACAGATGTGTCTGTCCAAAATGAAGTAGTACGTCCAATGGGACTTAAACGTTTCATTAAGTCTGCCAAATATTATGCCTGTTGAGAAAAGACGTTTTCCAACATGTGTGTGTCTGTTGTGAACAGGCACGACTTAGCCTATAAATTGAGTGCTCTTCTGGCCAGTAAGCACACAATGAATACAGACTAAGTCTGCTTCTCTCTTTAAAAGAAATTTGAAGTGTTCTTTTTGTTGGTTCGCCAGGACTCTGCTATTAAAGTGCAGTCTAGCAGAGTGCAGAACAGTTGTATCTTGGGAGACTATCGTCCAGTACATATGTGCACCAGGTAGCAGGAACGTAATATTGTCTTAAGGATATTGCCTCGGCAAGCCTCTGTTCATCTCCTTAAATCCTCAAGTTTGTAGTAAGTGTTACTGTTTACTGAATTCATTTAATACATATATTATTTGTTTTCTGTTTGAGTTAGTGTATTCTCTATTTCTGTAATGTGTATGTTATATTCCTGAGTTCATACAATATAATACCAACATGATTAAATCATGTTCAACGTATATTTTCTTGAAAAATTTATATGTTATTTTGATTATTGCATTTTTCAATTGTTATGTCTCTCCAGGTTGTTGGTTTGTGTACATTGCATTATATATAGCACTATGTTGTCAAAGTTTCTTGATGTAACAAATTTACACAACCGTTCAAGGATAATCTCCGCCGTAAGCTAGGAGTTACAGTATAACCCATATAAATTAATAGCCTTGGACCATCAATTAATCGATAAATTAATAATCCATTAATTTAACACAAGTATATATATTTTTTAGTTTTATTCAATGTAAACTATTTGCTTTTCTTATTAAAAATAAAATATAACTTATTAATAAGTCCTCAAAAGTGTATATTTATCCTTCGAATAACACCTTGTTTGCATAGCACTTAGCTTATATTATTATGTTATATCTATTGATTAGTGTTTTCTTGTCATTTGTGTAGGTTTCATGAGCCGAAATGTGAATATTGTGTTAAAGCTCGCCAAAAGCCAAGAAAAGCCACCGAAAGGATGTTATTTGCACAAAGAAGAAGAATTGATACTTGCACCTACAGAGTTGCTGAGGGCACCCCATGGACTAGTCCTATGGACTTGACTTTATGTCCAAGTTGGGTAGCTCAAATCTCAGCCCAATCCGAGTTATAATGAAGCCCACAAGTCAGAAATTCTATTAAAGCTTTTATTAAAGCCCAATCTTAAAAAAACTCTACATGAAGATCCAGAAGTCTGATTTGGGCCCATGAGCTGTCTAACTGAAGGTCTTGGTCCAAGCTACAACTTAAGCCCAAGATAATTAGGTTTTTCTGAAGTCCTAATGCCTCTATAATACCAACAACAGCAGCCACGAATTTGACCTAACTTGGAAGACTTTGTATACAAGTATTATGCTTTGTATTTACTATATAAGAGAAGTAGTAGCTAGGGTTTAGGATAGTTCATGTTTTAGGAGTTCATGTTGAAGGTTTAGGTTTTCATAAGAAAAGTCCTTCTTTTGTATTGAACTCAATCTTCTTATTCTCAATATCAATCAATCATTTTTCCTTTATCATGTTTTGTTATTTATTTACTTATTCCATGGTGTCATTATCAATGATGAGTAGCTAAATTCCCTTACGGGGATGGTTGAAGCACTCTAGATAATGCAAAAGCACCATGTTTGTTCTTAATGTTCATTGTGATTCAAAGTACTTAATATTTGTTTACTTCTATTTCGCGACATGAAGTAAGTATGATTATTTACATGTTATTGATATCCATGTTATTAAAATACTATTGTTAGAGTATAGGGAGACCTAGCTATAATAGTTGTATTTAGATTGATTAGAGCTATGTGATGGAATAGCTGAGAGGTGGCTATCATATATCTAGAATCAATCTCTTTTATTGGAACCCTTTTGTAATTAAAGTGAATAACCGAGAGGTGACGGTTTGATTATGAATTAATATGTTGATTTAATTAAATTGAATAGCTGATATGTGACGGTTTGATTAATGAAGCATATTCAATAGCATGCATAAGAGAATTCTGTTTTAATTGAGTGGTGATGTTAAGATATTTGTGTACCTCACAATCAAAAGATAGATTTGTATTGAATTTTCCTTCTTGTGTCTGTATAAATTGGATATCAAAGTAGACAAGTAACAAGCAAGGGTCGTACCCACCTCAGAGGGAGAGATCTTAGCTCAAACACAATAGAAAACAATGGTTAAAGAACCCCAAGGGAATCAATAATAAGATTGGAGATTGATTCTACTTCCTACAGGCAATAATAAATAGTAAACCCTAACTTTAAGAATATGCTACAGATGAAAATAAGATATATGATGACAAAGGGGGAGAATTGGAATCCACAAACTAAATCATGCAAACATAACATGTTGTTCCTTCAAGTTCAATCTATAATAATTAATTAGTCACCTCTCGGTTATTCCAACTAATCATTAATACCTATAATAATCGAGTAGTCACCTCTCAGCTATTCCACTCAACTAAAACGGGATTCTCTTATGCATGTTATTGAATATGTCTCATTAATCAAACCGTCACTTCTCAGCTATTCAATTTAATTAACTCAACATATTATTCATAACTAAATTATCACCACTCAGTTATTTGACTTAATTACAAAAAGGTTCCAATAAAAGATATCAACTTTGGATATGTAGTAATCACCTCTCAGCTATTTCATTACACATCCTTAATCAATATAAATAAAACCATTAAAGCTAGGTCTCCCTAAACCCTAACAATAGTATTTTAATGACATGGATAACAATAACATGCAAATAATCATACTTACCTCATATCGCGAATTAGAGGTAAATAAGCATTAAGAACTCTGAATCACAATGAACAATAAGAACAAACATGATACTTTTGCATCATCTAGAGTGCTTCAACCATCCCCCTAAGGAGATTTAGCTACTCATCCTTGATGATGACACCATGCAATAAATAAATAAATAACAAAACCTCATAAAGTAAAGTGATTTGATTTGAATGATATAAATAGAGCTGATACAAAGAAGAAGAAGATGAACTTTCTCTCACAAAAATATTCTCTTTCCTCTCTCTATGAAAAACTCTAGATCTAAAAGATGAGAGTCTAAAAGATACCTAAACCTTAACTACTACTTCTTTTATATAGAAAATACAAAGTAGAATACTTACATTCAAAACTTCCAAATTAGTTTAAATTCGTGGCTGCTGCTGTTGGTCTTATAGAGGCATTAGGTTTTTAGCAAAACCTAATTCTCTTTGGCATAAGTTGTCCCTTGGACCAAGACCTTCAGTTTGATAGCTCATGGGCCCAAATCAGACTTCTGGATCTCTTTGTAGAGCTTTTTTAAGTTTGGACTTTAAATAAGACCCTAAATAGAAATTCTGACTTGTGGGCAGAGAATTGGACCGCCCCATTTTGACCTAAAGTCAAGTCAACAGAGCTGACTGTGGGGTGCCCTCAACAGATCTGTGGGTGCAAAAATCAATTTTCCTCCCCTTATGCAAATAACACATTTTTGCTTGTTTTTCTTGACTTTTCGCGGGCTTTTACATAATATTCGCATTTCAGCTCATAAAACCTACACAATAGACAAGAAAGCACTAATCAATAGATATAACACAATAATATAAGCTAAGTGCTAGACAAACAAGATGTTATTCGGGGGATAAATATACACTTTTGAGGACTGATCAAATACCCCCAAACAACACTTTGCTTGTCCTCAAGCAAAGATGAGAAGAAAGAATTAAGGACTCAAAAGAGAAGTAAAACTAAGGTGATTGCTTTAACCATATGCGTCAAGGCTTTTAACCACAAGGGTTTCTCAAGTGGAGGAGTTATAGTCTCCTGAGGGTTTTCCAGAGAAGATACCCACAAACTTACTACAATGACTAATCCAAATAATAGGAATTTTTACCATTTACCTCGGAAATGGTTATATCGAGGATAAGGATAAGTATTTCAAAACCGTTCATATGAGATAACATACTACAAATGCATGAATAAGATATGAAATATAAACCAAGCATAATGGTTTCAGATGCATTGAAGACAGGCATGTACCCATGCTACCACGGGTCTTAACTTACTATTGGAAAGGTCGCCTTGACTTCTGCCTCACAGACATACACTCAGAAATAAATTTCACTCAGAGATGGTGTTTATCATTTTACGTCTATGTGAAGAAGGGAGATGGACAATCATCTCACATATATCAATAAGAACGGATTGGTGTAATGGAATGAAATTAGTCTCAAAGAATGAAAAAATTAGCCTTGCTTGAGATGTCGGGTTTTTCACCTCAGCACCTTCTCACTTACTCGCCACATCCTACCATATCAGCTTAGATCTACAAAAGACAGTAATGGGTTGTAACTTGGCTTAGGATAGGGCTAGAAATGGAAAAAGCTTTTGTGAAATATTTTTGGAACATTCGGGCCTTCAATACTTGTGATTTGTAATAACAACACATGGAGAAATTTTTGGAATTTTTCTTTTGGGAAGAAGTGTTTCTCATCTTCTTTTGGGAAAATTTCAATGAAGTTTTAGCCAATATTTTGGAATCTTCCTTTCTTTTTGGATTTGAAATGGTTTGGAAGACTCTGGCTTTTTCTAGAATTTCTTCAAACTTTTTGGTTTTCAATATTTGGTTCATCTCACTAGTTTGGAGATTTCTATGTATTTCTCCTTTCTTCTTGTAACCACATAAACAATCATCCTCATGTTCCAAAAACAATGGGTAAAAGACCTAAAACATTCTAAGGGTGTTTACTCCCACAATGGAGTTGGGTAAGGATAATGGGCTCAAGAAAAAGGCTAAGTAACAAGAAAGGCTCAGAATGGTCAACCTAAGGGATAATGTATCATCAAGGTAGGCTAAGGTAAACAGGGTTTATCTAAATGGATGGAGATGATAACAGGATGACTACCGTCTGAATATAATTGGGCACATTTCAGCTTGGGAGGAAGAGGATCAGGAGATGGAGGGATGGTCTCTACTTGGAACTCAAAATCAATGCAACAAACCGAATCAAGGGCCTCAGGGTCTTTGGGGTCAAAGATATGCATAGAATTAAAATGAGCATTGGTTTAGGCAATAGATTGGTCGATGTCGAAGTCAATATTATACATGGTAGGGCAATTAACAACCGGATCTTTAGGGTAACAACTAGGTGTTATCTCATAGGGTAGAGAATCGAGAAGGCACACATCTTGAGATAAAGAAAGATCAGGGGGTTGTTGGCCAACATTAAAGATATTTACTTCAACAGTCATAGATCCAAAAGTGAGAACCATAAAACCATTCTGGCAGTTTATGAGAGCATTAGAGGTGGAAAAAAACGGTCGGCCAAGGATGATGGGAACCGAGTTACCAGCAGTAGGCTCAGTATCCAACACCACAAAGTCAACAGGATAGTAAAAGTCAGACACTTTAACTAATAGGTTATCAACTATTCCTCTAGGTGCTTTCAATGATCTGTCGGCCAGTTGTAAAGACATGTTCGTGGGTTTCATGTATGTTAGACCCAGCCTGAGGTACAAGGAGTAAGGCAAGAGATTAACACTCGCTCACAGGTCTAACAAAGCTCTACTCATGAACTTATCACCAAGCTTGCAGGGTATGGTCGGTTTTCCAAGGTCTTTATATTTTTACCACAACGTTATGTTGCACAAGTGCATAGAATTCTTCCACCACAAACGCGTTTTTAGGCACATTTGTTTTTTTTTTTTTTTTGGCGGTGCACAAGTCTTTCAAAACCTTAGCATAGGAAGGTATTTTTTTAATAGCCATGAGGAAAGGTATATTAATATTTATATGTTTAAACACATCAATTACCTCCTCTACTTGGACTTCCTGCAAAGACCTTGTGAGTCTCTGGGGGTAAGGCACGGTTGGGTCATAAGGCAGTGGAGTATCCACAATCTTACGGGTATGTATCCTTGGCTTAGAGGTGATCGCCTCATTAGCCGGACCATTAAGTGGGGCAACAAGTGTAATGGTAACCGGGGTCATAATGTTAAGACTTGGTTTATAATTAATATGATTATCAACCTGTTTACCTGACCTAAGTGTGGAGACCGAGTTAACTTCAACAAGCGGTGTAGACGGAGATGGAGTTTCCGTCACCAAGGCAACTTCTATGCCCTTGGGATTCGGGATAGCTTGTCCCGAAAATTTGCCCTTTTTATGAAGTTTCTGTTCAATCCTCTGGATGGCTTGGGCATTTGACTCAATGGACGCTTGCGTCTGTTGAATGAAACGTGCAAGCACATCCTCAAGGGAGGTTTTAGGAACGGCAGATTGATTGGTTGGCACTTGGTCCTTGGAACTACTCATGTGATGAGCATTGTTCGAATAAGGGAGGGTCGTTACCCTGTTCTGATTTTCATTTCTACCAACATACGTGGCATTGCTACGTTGCCGATAAGAGTTATTAAAACCAGGCTGAAGTTGTAGCTTGGACCAAGACCTTCAGTTTGATATCTCATGGGCTCAAATCAGACTTTTGGATCTCCTTGTAGAGCCTTTTTAAGTTTGGACTTTAAATAAAGCCCTAAATAGAAATTCTGACTTATGGGCCCCAAAAGGACCCGGTTTTGGCTGAGAATTAGACCGCCCCACTTTGACCTAAAGTCAAGTCAATAGAGCTGACTGTGGAGTGCCCTCAACAGATCTGTGGGTGCAAATATCAATTCTCCTCCCCTTGTGCAAATAACACCGTTTTGCTTGCTTTTCTTGACCTTTCGCGGGCTTTTACATAATATTCGCATTTCGGCTCATAAAACCTACACAATAGACAAGAAAACACTAATCAATAGATATAACACAATAATATAAGCTAAGTGCTAGACAAACAAGGTGTTATTCAGGGGATAAATATACACTTTTGAGGACTGATCAAGTGGAATAGCTGAGAGGTGACTACTTGATTATTATAGGTATTGATGATTAATTAGAATAGCTGAGAGGTGACTAATTAATTGTTATAGATTAGACATGAAAGGATGACATGTATGTTTGCATGATTTAATTTGTGGATACCAACTCTTCCCCCTATGTCATCATATAATCTTCTGTACATCTCTATCCATCTTCTTAAGTTAGTTTAAGTATTAGTTTATTTACTAATTGTTGAACCCATGCTATGCCCCGGGATTTGTGTGGAACTAAGGCTTGTCTCCATGCAGGTTAGGAATTCAACCTGAAAATACTAAAGCATGTTGTTCATGTAGGTAAACTGATGCCATACCTTTAGTTCAAACACTACCTTGGTCATCAAAAGCCCCCTTAGATTAAAACAATAAGCTACTAAATAAGTTCAGCATACAAATCTTGGGGAAAAAAAGGTCTTAAACAGAATATCTACTCGTATATCACATAAAATGCAAGTGCAGTCATAAACAATGCTGAAGAAAATTTCTAACCCAAGTGATATAATCAGAAGATTTTGACTTGCCAAGAAGATCAAGTGAGGTTGCCATCCTTGCAATTGAAATGGAACCAATTCTGTTGTCATTGTCCAATAGAAGACCAAAAATAAAACAAAATACACGAAAAATCCCACCAATTTTGTTGTCATTGTCCAGTAGGAGCACCATATTTAAGTGTTTTTATTGTTTCCATGTTTGAGTTCTGTATGCACTAAAGACGATGCTCTCCTATTCTGTTAATGCTTTCATTCAATTTCGCCCTCTATCTCATCGAATGTTTAAAATTATAGAAAAAATAGATGATAAAACAACATACATTCAAGAGAATTCTTTTTTTTTTTTTTTTGGATAAATTATAAATTTATTAAGCTGGATGCCAAAGATTCAACCTTACAAACTAATAAAAACACAAGCATATACCCCATAAAGTCACCACAGTAGAGCTACCAAGAATCTGCACCTCTCTTCATAAAAGATCACTGACTTGTTGTGTTGTCATTCCTGCAATAGTCCAGTGGTCCAACTAACCATGTTACCTGAATAACACTGCAACATTGGAGCTTCCTGTTGCATGTTTGTTGTTGCAGCAGCTCCCCAAGCCACCTTGTCAGAACTTGCTTGTTTGTTGTTGTTGTGACCTACTGTTGTGTTGCATATGTTGTCTTTGTCCACTTCTAGCTTTTCCTAAGCTGTGGCATTCATACGAATTCAATATAGCTCAAAGAGGAGAGATGAGTGATTGATAGCCGTCATTTTTACAAACCCCATAGCCACTATCTTAGAGAATACTTCAACTGGTCACATTTTCCCATTTGTAATAAGAATATCCCAAATGATATCACAGATTAATTGTGAACTTTGATAAGTGGCTGCCCGCAAGACTAATACTGAAGTGAATGGTTCAATTCACAGTGCATGGGTACAAAGATTTTCTTGTATTTACAGATTGGTTCTGCATTGCCGAAACCATAAAAAGAAAAAATTAAGCATAATTTCAACTACTAATGATCTAAAACAAAAATTAATTTTTTTTATAGTCCCATAAATGTAATGGTTGTATTCTGGTATTTGTTGCATTATGGTTATACATGACTACGCATTCAAATACACGGTGCATATTCATGTCGAGCATAGATAGCACACTGTGTCATTAGTCTTTTTTTTGTTCAAGTTATATTCAGTAAGACAAATAACACTTACATGAATGTGCAGGGCTTGTGATCTGGTTTGTAGGAGCCATATCTGTTTTAATAACTCAGGAGGAGAGTTTTTTTCCTGATGCGAAACTTTTACCAAAAAAGTCCATTTCTCTATCACTAAAATTAAATATATCTTCTCTAATATAAAGGGTTACTAAGTAATTTTAGTATAAATAATTACTTTATCAAGTAGTTACCTACAAACTAGGAAACTAACATTGCTTTTAACAAAAAACAAGGAAACCATATATGATATCTCTTTTTAATAACTCAGGAGGAAAGTTTTTTTCCCTGATGCGAAACTTTTACCAAAAAAGTCCATTTCTCTATCACTAAAATTAAATATATCTTCTCTAATATAAAGGGTTACTAAGTCATTTCAATATAAATAATTACTTTATCAAGTAGTTACCTACAAACTAGGAAACTAACATTGCTTTTAACAAAAAAACAAGAAAACCATATATGATACGTCTAACAGACGTGCATTCACTTAATGAATAGTAATTTATCACATATCTACCCTTGGTTATGTTCAAATATATAAATAATAAATGACATAGTTGTGGACATGGTCATAAAAGGCAATGTCAAACTTAAACTTCTGCCAAAGTTTCAACAAACTCTCCTTTCCCATGGACTCTTCAAATGAACTCTGCGGGCCATAATAATAGTCCAAGGAGTAGCCATGGCCACGGTGAACAGAAAATTAAGATTAACCAGAGGTGTTTTTGCCTATCTAGTACTAGTAAAACCCGTGGCGCTGCCACGACTACCATTAATAATTTGAAGATAGTTATATTAAAAATATTATTCTAACTCAATATTGAGATATTAAAAATGAATATATTAAAACTCTTAAAAATATCTATTATTCTAAAACAGATAATCATGTACCTTACATAATAATATTTATGATTTTCTCGAAATAATAAAAATAAATTATATCATTGTTGTTGATCTTCCCATTGTTGTTGTAATTCTCTATTTTGACGTTTGACTTCTCTTATGTAGTATCTGTATGTTCTTTCCAATGACTGTTTCTTTCTTAGTCTTTGTTCATATCTTTTTGTTTTTTCTTCGAAGAATAGCTTCATAACCTCATCTGCTTCTTTGGAGTCAATGACATATGTCAATTTTCGTTTTGACATTTTGAACCTACAAAAAAAAAATAATAATAATGGTAAGGGTTTGGTTAATTATGCTAACATGTAATTATGTCTTCAAAGGTAATGACCAAACATGTCAATAGACTTACCTAATATATGTCTGCAATGGGTGAAAAGGCATCTTATGTTAATGATTCTACCAAAACACCCGTACTAACCAAGGATGAACCTATTCCCACTGCTGGCAGTGCCGTGTAAGGTGTTATCTACTGTGTAATGTGATTTTACTTGTTTGATGTATTGTATGGTCTATGTAAACCCTTTCAAGGTTTTTTTTTCTTCAATAGCAAAAAAAAAAAAAAGCAGATTTAAAAGATACAGTGAGAAGAAGAATAAGAATAAAATAATTTAATACCTCAGAGATTGTTGCTTTCTATATTGTTGTAGCTTTGTTCTTTCCACGTCCTCAAAGTTTGATGGATTTTTGTAAGGAAGATAATAGAAACCTTAATGTTAAAGAAAGAGTCGTATGGAATTAAATTTATAAATTTGTGAATTAAGCCGGTCCTAAATCAACCCACATCTTGAAGCCCAAGGCAACCCATACTTTAGGGTTTTGAGATTATTGGACTTATTTTTAAAGTCCATTAATTTTTTTTCATAGTTAAATTAGGGTTTTTTTTTTGTCTATATATGTGTTTATTTTATATTAATTTCTTAAGAAGTTTTTCCTTAAAGATTAGGGTTTTTGTATTTTTTTGATAGTTTTTTTTGAATATGTCAGAAATTGAAGATGATTCTTATGTGGTTAAGAATTCAATGGATGATATTGATATTGATGATGATTCTTATGTGGTTAAGAATTCAATGGATGATATTGATATTGATGAAACTTTCGTTGTGGAATATTGTTGCATAAATCATAAGCCATTTTATTTGGTTGATGTGGATGTAGTTTCGTCAATAAGAGCAGTCAAATATATTCACAATTATATCTACAAAAGCAAAGCGAAAAGCTCTTCAGTAGTCAAGGTCGAAGATTTGAAGATTTGAGAAATAGTGATCTTATTGAATATTTATTTATATAAATTATTTTTTTTGAGATTTGAAGATTTGAGATATAGTTATCTATAGAACTGCATGTTTGGGTAATTTTGAACATCTAGCAACAAATGTGTGCTATAGTATAATCTATTACATGGTAGTTTCGCCTAATTAAAAAAGCACCTGACAGAGGTAAACAATCTGCTGTAAGCAATTCTATTATAAACAAAGCATCTATTACATGAAGTATCCCATCCCATGCACACCAATGTGCATATAAGAGAATCTGAAACAATGTGCATATAAGAGAATAAGAATACATGAACAGAGGAAAGCAAACATATGTTTGCTCACTACTCGGAAGTCATAAAATTAGAACATATGTTCGCTCACTACTCAGAAGTCATAAAATTAAAGTTGGACGTCTGTGGAAAAATTGAACACTTGAACTTCTTTCTTTTTGCCAATCCTATGAGCCCGGTCTTGTGCTTGCAAATCGAATTGTGGGTTCCTATGAAACAAAAGAAAATGAGACTCGCCAGTTTAAGATTTATCTTGCATGCCCCAAGCAATGCACCCCATGTTCCTGCATTAGCTTTGATAGGCATTCCAATCAGCAGTTGATATGCTTGTTCTAATCTCCCTGCTCGGCCAAGCAAAAGTCACATGATCGGGATTCAAGCCCTTATTCTTCTAATCTACGTGGCATAATTGACATGGAATCAAACTCTGTCACAAATGATTCTAGGTGAACTCTTTGTGAACATTACTAAGTAAAAAAAAAAGCCACAAATTCTTTACCCGTTAGTGTTTGGCGGGACCCAGCATATTTGCCTGTCACGACATCACCCAGCAATATTAACAGCTTTTTCAGCACTGCAAAACATTGCAAGGAGAACAATAAATAGTTAAATCACTGAAGCAAGGAGATAAATAAGGCACTTTTAGAAGAATCTGACTACTGTATTAAATAGATGTGATTAGAATTAGAAATAGACACCAACACGTAAAATGCAGAACAGTCAGATTTGAAAAGTAATACTCCATATGAAGAAAGCAAGAAAGGTAAGGTAGATGACATATCATTAGTTGAACACAATTTGCCCTGTATCTGAGAGAGTGTGACACAAAAAGAGACAGAAGTATTGTCACTAACAAACAACATTCGCTCATGCAGGCTGCTACTCACAACCTACCTACACTTCATTGAAAGGCAAATGCCATCATCCAT
The DNA here is from genome assembly GCA_023053565.1 of Aquilegia eximia. Taxonomy (NCBI): domain Eukaryota; kingdom Viridiplantae; phylum Streptophyta; class Magnoliopsida; order Ranunculales; family Ranunculaceae; genus Aquilegia; species Aquilegia eximia. The sequence continues at coordinate 26,391,991 of JALIGU010000001.1, forward strand.
CTAATTAGCAACAACTTTCTAGACAATTACACTATAAACGTTCTGGTCTGACGAGCACATCTATCGTCAATGTGTTGTCCAACTTTCAAGAGCTCGGGTATAAAAACAGTTTCAGAAGATTTGAGAAGATGAGAGACATAGAACTACTGTATAGAAGATTTCTGCGTTGTCTAAGCTCTTCAGCAACAACTGCTTTTAAAGGAAGACCAAAACAGAAAAAAAAGTGCATGGTTGTTATCGCCTTGTTACAAATCAATACCTTTGAAGCTGTTAAGTGCATCCATCTAGATTCTTTACTCACGACAAAAGATAAATGAAAATGAAATGATATATGAAGTGTCCTGCCAAATGAACATTTTGATATAACACGAAATAAACCCTGCAGCACAAAATTTCCACTGCATTAGATTCTACCAGTTAAGGCAAGAAAATTGAAGGGAAAAGATGCATTCAATAGAAAGAAATATGTTGCAGCAGTACTTTGGTACTCGAAGGCCCTAAAGATAGACTTCAACAATGCAATTGTACTATCTAATAGGAGTCTTTGCTGGGCTCGCCAGAAAGAGGGGGAGATTGCTTTAAGGGATGCAGAGCGTTGTTTGATGCTTGCACGTGAATGACCAACAGCATACTACAGGGCAGGTGCAGCGTATTCTGTATTAGAAGTAAGTGTATTTTTTGTGTTTCTTTATTCTTGAATAAACACTCTTCTGTTTGTTAGGGGTTTTGCAATTTCTGGTAGTTGTCTTCGTTGTAACAAAGTAGTTACTTTCAGATTATGCTATGTGCATAATTGCAGAAGTTTGATCGAGCAGTGGATGAGTTTTATTATGGTCTGAAGTTGGCTCCTAAAGACAAAACCTTGAAAGAGCATTGCGGGAAGAGCCAATGAAAACAGGGATAAGGCATGGACTGGTCATTGGAATTGGTTATGGTGTCTTTCTTTTCCTGCTGTTTTTATGTTAACGTAATGTGTTTCTACTCTGGAGGATTATTGACACATGTATTAACTCAAACAGTAAATAACTATCTACGGGAGGTACCAGAACAATGGATGTCATGCATATTCATGTTAGATATTCTACTCATCTCCAAGCATTCATAAAACAAAATTAGCATACTAAATCAATAATTATATAGTTTGAGGTGTTATTAATATAGATATCAATACTCCAAAGAACAACACCATTGTCAATCAAGGTTAAACAATCATCTATGGAAAGACTAATGGTGGAGTTCCCAGAAACCTTGACTCCTCCACCAGCAGTCCACACAGGCAGATTTGCATTTTTTTTTTCTAAGTTATACCAAATACTGACAATAAAACTACCACTATCTTTCAAGATATCATTAAAAAATCCAAATGCAAACACCCTATTTTCAGAATGTTAAATCCTTAAACAGTAAATTAAAGCATCCTATTTTGCATTGTCTTTAAAATAAAATAAAAACTTCATGATTTCTTTAATTAAAAAAATTTAAATGCTGAACTCCTTTCTCCTATTTTCCTAACTATAATGTAATAATAGAGTAACCTTCCAAATCATCGTTCTGCACTTCTTGGTCCCTGAATTTGATCGTCCTATTCCTGCAATATAAATTTTTGTTATTGTTTGTCAATAATATATATTTTTTGGATGTTATAATGAGTATTAGGGTTATTGTTTATTTGCCGAATATAGCTACTCAATTAATTTAGTACCTCTGGTTCTGTTTTGATTCTTTTCGAGCTTTTGTTACTTCCTTCTTCTTGGTCATCATCTTGTTCATCATCGACATTTACTATTGGTAGCTTTCTAAATTTTTTGCTTGGTGTCGGTGGTCCTAGTATCACCTGTACGTAGATGAAAATGAGTAGGTTTAGTATTTTGAATTCTACCAAATAAAAGAATTTTCATCCTTTACACTCACCACACAACTTGTGTGCAAAAAAAATAATAAAAATAAATTCTGGAATTTGGATGAAATTTGGAGTTCACATTCTTAGCCACCTAGGAAACATCAGCATATCCATTCCCTAGGAAACACCTAGGGAATGTGTTTGCAAAATGCAGAAAAAGGAACTGTGCACTGATTAAAGCAAACATTTGGGCTAACATTAATTATAATGAACTTTAATGCAACCTCAATGTAACCCGAACAAACTTAAATTACAAATACAAATTAAAATATATGTTTTACCTAAATCAGATATAAGAAATAATATGTTGGTGATATCATAACTGTAAGTATATCTAGACTAATCTAGAAGCTTACAAAAGAATGGTAAGAAGCAGGACAAAAGTATGGTAAGTGCAATAATATAATATCATTTTAATTTTTCATACTTTGTGGGCATTGAGTAGTTCTTTGGCTTTTTTTCTTAAATCTGGTATTTCTTCCATTTTCATTACTGACATAGAAGATGTGTCCTTTGTTGACCAATTGTATCCATTAATTTGAACATAGAAACTCGTCTTCTTTCCAACCATTTCTTCAAAAATCTGTTTGACAATATTGTTTCCATTTGCCTGCATTATCACATTGATATATTAGTTCGTTAGTTAAGAATGTATTTTGCAATATATAGTGAATATATTTTCCAACTGCTTACATGTGAACTTGCAGTAATCATTTCTTCGGGTGTAATATCCAAAACATTGCGAATTGCCTCATCAAATGCAGATATCATCATGACCGATGAGTCATTATCTTCGATAAAATCCTATATGATTGAATAGTAAGGAAGAATTATACTCCATAACAGTAATAAAATACTCAGTGTTTAAGAAATAAATACTTACTCTGTTTCAATTATCTCTGGCAATGTGGCATCATTATTGTTAGAAACTGTCAGAGGAACATCTTCTTTGCCGCAATGCGTTACAGTAGATAATGAAATCCTAAATTTGTTAACAATAAAAAAATTCAGACCCCATTTATATAACCATTTTAGCTAAATAATCATAGTAACAGAATATATACTTACTCTTCTTGATTTGTTGCTCGCAATATGGTAGGATTGGTTGGAGGGACATCCTTGTTGATGCGTTGTCTTTTATTGGACAATAAAATCCTATATGATTGAATAGTAAGGAAGAATTATACTCCATAACAGTAATAAAATACTCAGTGTTGAAGAAAATAAATACTTACTCTGTTTCAATTATCTCTGGCAATGTGCCATCATTATTGTTAGAAACTGTTGGGAGAACATCCTCTTTGTCGCATTGCGTTATATTGGATAACTGTACACTAAATATTTTAAGAAAAACAAAAATTCAAACTCCACACTCTACTGATATAACACTTTGAATAAATAAACACGTAGTCTTAACAGAATATATACTTACTCTACTTGAGGAACTTCCTTGTTGACGCATTGTCTTTTATTGGATAATAAAATCCTATATGTTTGAATAGTAAAGAAGAATTATATTGTGTTTTTATCAATTTTGTCAATATGAACCTATCGAAAATAGAGGAAAGAGTGTAAGTTATAAATAAAAAATTAACTCACTTTTGTCCTGATCGTTTATTTTCTCTTCGTTTGCGTTGTGCTATTTGGTAATTGGACAATAACACGATGTTATTTCCTGCACTGGTTTCTCGTGCTACACTTTTGGTTGGTGTTTCGTTGTTGCTGGAATTTAATAAACCCCTACATTTTTGGTATTAGTAAATGAGTTGATATCATTATTGATAAGGTAATTCATTTTAAAATGTAGAAATTACTCACTTTTGTTTAGCACGTTCTTTTTCTCTTCGTCTGCGTTGTGCTATCTGAGCTTTAGACAATGACACGATGTTATCTTCTGCAATGGTTTCCCTAAGAAAAAAAAATAGTTATATAACATTACGCAATAATTAATATTATATATCATAGTATATATTATTATACACTTACTGTTCTACTGTTATGCGTACTCCTGAACATCCATTGTTAGAAGAATTTTCTTTTCCGGTATTCATTCCTGAAATTAAAACCATGAATTGTTGTACGTAAATTACTTAAATCAACAGAGGATTGAATGATAGGAATAATCCATAAATAATCAACAGACTGTAGCTGGTAATATTTATCATGCCGGATGTAGGTACAAGAATGTCAATTAAATATAAGAGAGAAATAATCTAAAAAGAGAGTTACACTAAATAAAAAAAAATGATGAATATAACAAATTATATTTACCTCAATTAGAAGAAAACCTGATTAGCTGCTGAATTGATAGAAATAGTTGTTGTTCTTTTCCGGTATTCATTCCTGAAATTAAAACCATGAATTGTTGTATGTAAATTACTTAAATCAACAGAGGATTGAATGATAGGAATAATCCATAAATAATCAACAGACTGTAGCTGGTAATATTTATCATGCCGGATGTAGGTACAGGAATGTCAATTAAATATAAGAGAGAAATAATCTAAAAAGAGAGTTGCACTAAATAAAAAAAAATGATGAATATAAAAAATTATATTTACCTCAATTAGAAGAAAACCTGATTAGCTATTGAATTGATAGAAATAGTTGTTGAACAAACCCTAGCCAATTCGAGTTGTGAGGTTGATGAAGAGAAGAGAGGAGAAAAATAGTTTTAGAATTTAATTAACAATTATTTGAGATAAACAGAATAACTTTAGTAGAGCAGATTAAAAATTCACTATACCAATGCTACTGTCACAGGCATGTTATTTGGAAATTTCTGGCTATTTTGAGAAAATCAAGCACAAATTTGATTGCAACAGTAAACAGTTCTGAATCAAATAGGGTACTTACCGTTGAAGAAGAAGGACAACTAAGAAGAACTTGATGCTGTTGGGCTTAAATTCAAACAGATTAAAAAGGACTGGACGATTAAAAATTCAAAATCCAATCAGAAAAATTCAAAAAACAATTCAGCAGAATTTAGAACCAATCGTATTTGCTTCAAATACAGGGAAGATATTAAGACTACAAAAAAAATCCTATATGGTAAATACACTGCCAAGGATGATGACTTAAGCGTTTCCAAGATGGGAAGATATTATTACCATTTGTATCCCCATTGCAGCAACTAATTAAGGAAGATTGTGCCTATGTGGAGGGGCGGGTATTATTCTTGTTGCCTGTCCTTTTGAGATTTATAGCATTTTCCTGGTCTTATCTGGGCTCCTGCTTCATATATATTTTGGAAGCTTCCCATATTAGGACAAAGTCTTAAGGTCTCACAGAACACCATTCACATTTTGCTTCTTATAGATGTATCTGTCCTTGTTAGTCTACTGTGTGTGCATATCCTGTGTCTTATACACTCCCCCATTCAAATGGTTTCAGACTACATCATTTTCCTTGGGGCTCCTAATAATACCATAACATTAGTTCTAGTTTTCTATATAAGTGATTTCGCTAAGAAGGTGTCGACATGATTTTGGTTACTAATACGATGAATTTTTAGTTTTGCTTAATGAATGAAGATCACTGTAAGACATCCAATGTTGAATACATGAACACGAATAACTGATATGACATCATAGTATATTAGTTTGAGATGCAGTAAAGCAACTCTAGACACAAAATTTGGAGTGTATTTTAGTGATAACTATTAAAGCTTAATTATGCTATAATGTCATGAGATGTTCCTAAGACATTGAAACTTTAAAAGTAATAAGATTGGGATGACAGATGAAGAATTCATTGCGATGGACGGGCATAATTTGACTGCAGTGCAAATGCAGGAGTAATTGAAGAGAGGGACAGACATGTCTCCCAACCCAAGCTACCTAGCTACACTACATAAATTACTCCATCATTCATTAACTTTGTTTTTCGTCCTTGGTCTCAATGTGCCTAAAAGAATTGAATTGTTTTACAGTATTAAAATTAATCCTCATTCAAGTATTCTGTAACTTATTCACATTATTTACAATCAATAATTGTGATTGTAATACATGATCAAAACTAATAGTTCAGTTTATATAGAATTGAATTGACTGCAAAATAAGAACAATTGTCCAAATAAGAACTTGATGTTGTTAGGCTTGAATTCAAACAGATTAAGAAGAACTTGATGCTGTTGGACGATTAAAAATTCAAAATCCAAACAGAAAAATTCAAAAAAATTTCAGCAGAATTTAGAACCACCTAAAAATAAATCGAAGAAGTTGCAATTGTGATCTTATGTTCTTACAATATATTGTGATTTTAGTCTGATGGTATAATTGATGGTTCTTATAGTAAAAAGAAATTCATATAAATATTCTCAAGAATTAGTGTGAAAATTAATTTCTGTAATATCAGGTCATATAATTTTAAATTTGTTTAATTTCCCCATGCACATTAGCTTTTATATTATGTACTTGAATTTGAAGCATTTTCCCATTCGACATCATCATTGCTCAGTTCAGGTTTTGATTTCATGACAACTTGATGATCAAACTGGTTTGAAACATTACTTCTATCTTTTGGTTGTTTCTCCTATAAGTTTCTCCTATAAGATTCTTCATATTCTTGTTGTTTCATGACCAATGCGGCACATTGAACATAATAAGTTTTTAGATATATATCCTATAAAGATACCAAATATTTTGTTTCAGTGCTTACTCAATTATAGGGATGAAAGATACAGAGTTTTCTTGTTACCAACCTTTACACTCTTCTCATCAGCTCTTGAATCTTTGTCATCAGATAAACCTCTTGTTGAACTATTATCCATATTACACTCTTGCTTGAGACCTCCACATCTTCTTGTCCAACATTAGTTTTGGCATCCATTCCTTTCTTGGAACACCAGATGAGCTACTTTAACCTGCCAAGCATCAGAATGTAAGATATATGACAGAAAATAAAGAATCTGATTTTTAATTTTCTTATTAGAGAGCTAAATCCATATCATGTCACTATACATATGCAGAACATGGTTGAAATCACCAATAATTAACAACTGTAACCAATATCCAGGCATAGCAAAACATATCTGCTCTTAAGTTCTTAAATTGCTACCTTCACATCAATCTTTCTCATTATCAATTTTTAAGTTAACCCAAAACTCGTGAACCCAAAATTCAGATTTCTCATGTAATTCGTGATGAGCAAGATTAGTATTCATAATAAATGGACAAAAATGGCTTTCCTATAAATATGGTTTCCTGTATTGAAATCGTAATAAGAGGGAATAAGAGAGTTGAAGGCAATAACGCTTTTATATATCATAATATGTAATTTTCTTTTTTATTATGAGAAAAATACCAATTGCTAGTAGAACAGAATCTCTATCAGTTCATCACAATAATTTTTATTATAATATAAATCAAAACTTATTTGCAAGAAAGAAAGAGTCCTGAGGATTGGAAAATTGAATTAAAAATCTACTTTTAATTAAAAAAAGTTTGGGAGGAGAAATAATTACCTTAATCGAAGCGGGGAATAGCTAATTGATGCCTTGATTGAAAAACTTACACAGAGAATTGAACTTATTCAGTGCTCAATTGTGTGAGTAGGGATTTACAGATCGTTTTCACTTTTGTTTTAGTTTTTTCTTCTGGTTAAAAGAGGACGATGATGATGATGGAAGAGATTAAGGTTTAGCAAACTGACTTGACGATTAAGGTTTTGGCAGTATTAGTCCTAATCAGACTTAATCATAGATATTAGTCCTAGTCATACTAAATATTAATCCCAGTTTTGGGAGTATTAGTCCTAATCAGACTTAATCATAGATATTAGTCCTAGTCATACTAAATATTAATCCCAGTCATAGAAATTAATCCTAGTCATAGAAATTAGTCCTAGTCAAATTATGCACCCTTTGTAGATTATAATTTAGATAAGGCAATGCTTAATGATTTTTTACTGTTTGGAACTCTCCCTCGAGTCATGTTTGGTGTCTGTTATACTTCACAAAACATCTGTCAAATACCTGTGAACATATAAATTGAAATTTATTGATAAAAAGACAACAAATGTGATTGAATCGATAAAATAAAAAGTTCTAACTTTTGGATAATTCATGTAACCTAATATGCAACTTGAATGATATTTATTTGTGTCACCCGGTTCCAAATTAATGAAATTTCTTATTTTTAGCCTAGCTTGAAAATATGTCAATTAATATTAAAGAGATTTAGGTGATAAGTTGGCCCCTCTAAGTAGGCCTGTAAAAATGGCCCTTTGACCCTAAATCTGACTTGGCCCGCTCGGCCCATTCAACAAAAAAAGCCCTTAAAGTTTGACCCTTATGATTTTTAGGGTAAGGCCGGCCGGACCCTCTCCTTTTAAGGGTCGGGTTAGGGTTTAGCTTTGGAAATCTTAGACCCTACCCTTAGCCAGACCCTAATTAACCCTCTCAAAGCCCTCTTACGACCCTCATAAATATATGTATAATTTTTAATATATTTCTCTATATATCAAAATTTGAACATTTGTTTAGAGTTTTAATCGTAAAGATTTTTCAATTAAACATAGATGTCACTTTTGTTTAAGTTATATGATATTTATCAAATGTTTATCGAATATTTTCCGAATTAGTTGTTAAAAAACTATTATATAACTAAAGGAAATTGATTCTCAATAGAATATTTTTTTTATTAACCTTCTATTTCATTATTGAGCATGCAATAAACGGTAATTAGATTATTATTTTGAATGTGTATTTTATACTTATCATGTTAGAATTTTATAAATTTAGGATTAAATTTTTAAAGTTTGAAATTTTAGTAATAAGATAACATCTAACTACGAGTTCTTTGTATTTATTAATTGTAATGCTCTTGGATAAAATAATATCATATACTATAACAAATTTTATGGTGAAAAAAAATATTTGTACATTTAAGAATTGAAACATATTGTACGTATTTTCAAAAATATTAAAATGATATTAATAAAAACATGATAGCATATTTGTTTTCAAGTAAAACATAATTCTATGTATCGACCCTATCAACCGAGCCCATTAGCCCGACCCTCAACCCTTTGAAATAAAGGGCTAAGGGTCGGGTGAGGTTTTCACAATTTTTGTGTTGGCCCGCCCTAACTCGACCCTCATCATCTTTTAGGGTAGGGTTGGCCCGACCCTTAAAGTGTGAGGGCTCGAGGGTTCAAGGGTCGGGCTAGCCCTACCCAGCCCATTTTACAAGCCTACCTCTAAGCTCACTGGCCAAGAAGTAGGCAGATTGAGGGAGATCATCAACATACACAATACACAACAAAAACACCTTGCAATTCACGTAAGAACAACGCCAACCTCGGGAAGCAGCAGTACCTCAGCACAATACCTTCTACTTCACGTAAGAACAATGCTTATAATGCTAAAGAGCATAAGGTTATATGCTGAATTGAATCCCAATCTTATATCTCTAACATAAGATTGAAGGAGAAAGAGATGGAGAAGAGTAATGAACAGGTAGTCTAATATTAGGGTTCTACATCAATCATATCAAATTGTAAATGTTTCTGTGGGTGCAAAAATTTGATCCACAAACTCAAGATATGTATATATTAATCGTACAGTTACAATGAAAGCCTTGTATAGACAGAGATAGGATGGGGGGTATACAGTGAGACTGGACCTGATCGGGATCAGGGTGCCTATGTATCCAAGATGATGAACTTGGAATCAAGTCTTTGCTTCCACTAAGCTCTAATGGAGTTGCTGGTGAAAGACTCGTAGTACATGAGGTTTAGAAATCCTGTATTTGTAGTAAGCCGGAGGAGGCTGGCTCAACCACCCCTCCGGTTTTGACTCCACGAACTCGGGTTGTTCAACTGTGAATATATTTTCTGGGGAGATAGCTTGCATGCTGCCGAGCGGTTATCTCCTTGGTTTGAATCCCCTTTGACCAGGATGACTACCATGTGGCATCCTCTGATAGGTCCTAGTTCAACCTGGGTTTCCTTTATCTTCTCCAGCGGGCTAGAACCATGGGTTCTGTTGGCCTGGAATCTCGCTGGACTTATCCAGTTGGTTGGGACTTGGATTGACCAAGCCTAAAAGCAAAGACTTGGGCTTGACTCCTCTGACCGGAGGCCCAATCTATACTGCATACTCCCTGGCCAGGTCCTCTGGACTTCTGTGCTAAACCTTTGGATGAGCCCCTGTCGCTGCCGGACCTTACTGGGCCGGACCTGGCCTACTTGAGTGAGGTGGGCCTGGTTGATGTATGGGTTCCACCCATTGATAGTGCACTATCCGGTGAGTCAAGGTCCACAGAACGTATGCGGATCTCTTGAAACTGGGTTGGGCCGTACCCGATAGCCTAGGCTTGGCTGGCTACTGCTCAGGTGCTCCCGATTTAGCTTCTTATACAGCCATCGGTGACACCTGTCGGGTTTTTTACCTAGGGTACACACATCGCCCCCTCTTTGTCAAGTAGAAAATCTGCTTGGAAGAGATTTTAGCAATATCTTCCTCGACTGTTGAGATTCGGAGGATTCCTTCCTTGACACGCTTCTTGATGACGATTATGTATCCCTTGGATCAAGGTTTAGGGTTTATTTCCTCCTTTATAAATAGGGAGCCGGAGGTGTAGAAGGATGTCCATTTCTTTCTCTCCGTTCCCTGTTTATTGTTGCTCCTGTTGTTATAGCTTCTATTGAAAAATGGTTGATGACCGGGGTGCTGATTTGGCCCACAGCGCATTCAACCTTAAGTACAGCACGCGTTTAACCAAGCGCAGGCTAAGGAGAAGAACCTAGAGAAGGTTGTCCGGATGGAGCATGATATGAAGTTGCCCCTCAAGAAATGAGACAACATCATTGCATCACTGCGCCAAGACCTCCGACTCTCTGAAGACTCGCTTAAATAGGCGGAAGACCAGATCCAAACCTTGAAAGAGAATGTCTGGATACTTGGCAATGCTGCGGCCGGGGGTGCTAGCTGGGACTAGGTCACTACTTTCCCCCTACCGCCTCGCGGAATGTTTTGGCAGACTACTTAATGTAGCACTATTGTTGAGGAGCGGTGCCCTCTTTTCTTAACTTTTTATTCATCAATAAAAATCCCTTTTTCCATGAACAGTGCCTCTGCTTGTCTTGTCTCGATCTTAGCAGGTTGACTGTCGGTCCATGGGAGACCGTTGCTTCTCGGAAAACAACTGGGTTGTGGTCCGACCATTTTTAACCTTAGTGTAGCTAAATAAGGAAGGGATTACTCTTGCTGAGTTATTCCTCTTTCTTCTTCTTCCTTTGCTCATCTTCCATGGCGGCTAGGCATTCTGATTCTAGTTCCGTCGGTGACAATCGGGAACAATACCAAGCGCATCTCCTTAGCCGTGTGAACAGCTTGAAGGCGCAAGTGGTCGAGCTTGTGGAAGACCAACGCCGGTGGGAGGAGTGCCATGAGGGCCGAATCAGGCATAAAGATGAGGAAATCCGGGGCCTCAAAGAAAAGTTGAAATTTGACTCTGCTGAGCTTGCCCGAATGGGGGGTAAGATAGACGCTATTGCGGTTTCCTCATGGAAAGAAGCGTACACTGAAGCTAAGGCCAAGTACCATCTCCCCGACTCGCCTGAGGAGTCCGGCCGGGATCTTCCGTCTCCTCCCTTGATGTAATTTAGCTCCGGTCGCACTATGTATGGGACTCGGTGCACCCCATATAATGCATTTCGTAATAAAATCATGTTTCCTTCTATTACTGTCTTGAGCTCCAGTAGGTGGATCCGGTTATTTTCTTGTTATGTAGAGTGCATGAACACATGTCGATCAATCTTTACTTAACCGTGGTGATGTGGACCCCACTCGTAGATGCTAGATCGATCTCGCTGAGTTTATGAGGTGGGTCCCAGATGACATGGGTCCCAGATGACTGTGCGACAGAGTCCCCAACTGACTGTGTTAAGTGGGCCCCATTTCGTCTTCTCTAAATCTTCCTTTGTTGGCGGGAAGATGTACAGCTTCAATTTCCAGTGAAAGCTTGTGACTCTTCACTGATCGAGTCATTAAAACCAGTTGGTTTAATGACCTTAATGATGATTTCATTAAGAGAACCTGGAATACCATCAGCCGGTGGACCCTGGGCTCTCCTTATAAAAAGGGGAGGCTCAAAAGAGAGGAGGGTATTCCCTTCACTCTCTTTCTCTTCCTTCTCTTTCATTTCTACTTCGCCGGAACCCTAGGTTCTGAAACTCTAAATTCTGGTGATTTCGCGCGAATTCTACTCCAAAGAAGAGGAGAACCTTAGTCCTGAGCTCAAGTAGTATTCCGGCAATGGGTCCACCTTTGCCTGCTGGTGTGGCGGAGGTGGCTCACCTGAATTTTGTTGAGCCTCCTGTTGAGAGGCCGAGGAGGAGGTGGCAAGCTTCCTCTAACCTCCCCCAAAATCCTGAGCTTGAGCGGATGAGCGCGGCGGAAGTTCGGGAGCGGCTTGGCTGGAGAGGGGTCCAATTTGGTTCCCACCCCTCCATTTCAGACGGTTGCTCCGGTAGCTTTATAGCGGTAAGTTTTTACCAACTTCTTTATGGCATGTAGCTTCCGCTACATTCTTCTATTCTGAGGTTGTTGTCGTGGTGGGGGATCCCACCCGGTCAGATGCACGTGTCCTTCTGGATAATCGTGCGTCGGATCGTGCTGATCGCTCTCCACTTCGAGATTCGATATGTTCCGGTCGAGCTGTTCATGCTCATGAAGCCGGTCGCCCGGGAGGCCAAGGAACACTGCTTCTATGCCATCTCTTGGTGTACTGCCCGGAGGTTGTCTGGACTTCCAAACCATTATGGTAATTGGTTCGAGCCCTGCTACCGGGTGTCAGGGTGGTCGTCTGACCACAACATACCAGTGTCGTGGGACTTCATAGGTAAGCATGCGCCTGACCTTTCTTTCATTTTTGCCCTTATACTTTGTGTGTTTGCTGAGCTCCGGCTCATGAACAGTTTTATGCGTGTGTTTGCAGGGAAACGTCAGCTTCAGGTGTCTCTGCCAACGGGGGTGGATTCCTCTGCTGCTGAGGGGAACATTGAGCACTTCTTCCGTCTGCCCGCAGACCTACGGGACTTGACGCTCCCTAACTAGATCGTAACAGATATCCGTTACGCAGCGAGGCTTGCCCTGCCGGCTCCTCCGCAGGTTGTGGAGGCAGAGTCCAGCTCTGGTGAGGGTGCTGCCACTGCAGAGAACACGGTCCCCAGTGTTGGGGAAGAGCCTCCGGTTGAGAGTGAGGCTGTTGATCTGCGGGGGGAGATGGATGACTGGCCCGATGAGGTTCTTTCAGTCGGGGGAGGTCTCCTCCTGATGAGCCGATGCCGGATGTTCTGCCGGAGGTCATCCCAGTTTTCGGGGATATTCAGGTCAGTGATGTTAGCTCTGTTTGTCATTCAAACCCTCCTTTGGGTCGCCAGAGGAGGCCACATGTCTTTTATGGCTCATCCGACTCCTCCGGTGATCCAAGCCTGATGTCAAGGGATAGTAGACTTCTTCTTTCCTACCCCGGTGCAGGTACATGCTGAGGTGGACAACCTGGCCCAGCCGGAGATGGTGGGAGTTGTGTCCGAGAAAATAGCAGTCGCCTCTGCTGCTGAGGGAGGCGAGCCAGCTATAGTACCGGGGGGGTCGTTGGAGGAAGTGGTCACCCCCAGTGTTGGAGATGCTGGAGTGGAGGCTCCGGTGGAGGTAAGACCTTCCCAGCCTCTTTCTGTTGAAGTTGTTTCTGTGCAGTCCCCTACCACGGTTGATCCGAGGGGCAAGGCTGCGATAGATGAGTCTGCCCGGGGCTAGAAGAGATCTGCTTCTGCCTCCCCTGCTGACCAGGGGGAGCCTGTGCGCCCGAGAAAGGAGGATGCCATCCCTCGGGTGCTGAGGGGACCGGTGATGGGGACTACCCGGATTGGTAGTGGCTCCCACGTCCCTGTTGAAGATGCTCTGGCTGTTGAGGATGACCAGACTGAGGTGGAGTTCACCGTGCCGTGCACTACTGATGATGAAGCCCCGGCTTATGGGTGGGGTGACCAGGTCCCATATACTGACCTGCCCACTGGCCCCACTGTGCAACTGGACCCTGAACCGTGCGAGTACTAGCCTGAGGCCACTCCGGAGTTCTCGCTGCCGGCGTTCACCATTCATCCTGCATTTCTGAGTGGTGAGTCGATGTCGATTGGGGACTCCGGCATCATGAACCTCCACACTACTTTTGACTATATCTTCCAGAACCTGCTTCCGAAGGACCAGACATACTACAGCCGCCTTTCTCGAGATCGGGCGAGGAGGGTGGCTGCCCAGAATCTCATCGCGGTAAGATTCCTTGACTTGAATTCTAGCTTTAGACTTGTTGATGTCTAAATGTTTGTTTTTGATCTTTGTTTCTATTTCTGTCAGACACAAGCTGCCATGGCCCGGGTCTTTGAGCTGAGTGTCAGACCCCGGCCTTCTTCCTTGGAGGATCTGGAGCGCCTGCGAGCTGAGAATCGTCAGCTCGAGAAAGATCTGGCGGCGCCCAACAGTGACCGGTGGGCTCTAGGGGAGGACAAGCGGTCCATCGCGACAGACTACCATAACCTGGACTTCACTCTGACCACGTCTTTCCAGTGGGAGGAGGATGCCAAGACTTCCTTGGCAGAATTTGAGGCTACTTGTGGGAAGTTGACCCGAGAGAAGTTGGAGCTGGACCGACGTCTCATCCTCAAGGAAGCGGCGTATGACCGGGCTGCTGAAGAGCTCCGATTGGCGAAGGCTGCCTATCAGCAGGTCCTCGACCAACTGGAGACGGAGAAGGTGAAGAAATGCGGTAATGGCCCCGGTCCTTCTTCTCAACCTTAGCTCCTTTAGATTTTGTAGAAAGGTTCTTGTCCCGGTTACCGGGGGACTTGCTCTTCTACATATTCTTTTCTGAAAAAGAAAATAAAAATAATATTTTGGTAGGGCAAAAACATCTTGTTAGATATCTTTACCTTGTTTACAGCGTTTATTACAACTGACTATCTCCCTCGCCCCCTTATCGTTTTAAGGAGTTTTCCTTGGGACGATAATAGTTCTTTTTCTTGCTGACTCCATGGCGATTCATGGTCTGTTGCTGAAAAGGGGGTTTGTCCCTGTGCTGCATGCTTCGACCGAGGGAAGGCTAGCTCGCCTAACAGCCCCGGTTTTCAAGAGTGGATAGCTTCGCTCTTAAGATAGATTTCCAAGACCGGAAGCTAGGTCCAGGCATCTCGGGCCTAAAAGGAGTGTAGCTCCGCATTCAGGACTTAGCCAGGATCGGAAGCTAGGTCCGGGCATCCTAGGTTGGATGGGGTTTGATCCCTGACATACCTGGTTCCAAGACCGGAAGCTAGGTCCGGGCGTCTTGGACCTAAAAGGAGCATAACTCTGCATTTAAGACATAGACAGGATCGGAAACTAGGTCCGGGATCCTGGGTTGGATGGGGTTTGATCACTGACATCCCTGGTTCCAAGACCGGAAGCTAGGTCCGGGCGTCTTGAGCCTAAAACGAGCATGACTCTGCATTTAGGTCGTAGACAAGGTCGGAAACTAGGTGCGGACATCCTTGGTTGGATGGGGTTTGATCCCTGACATCCCTGGTTCCAAGACCGAAAGCTAGGTTCGGGCGTCTTAGGCCTAAAAGGAGCATAACTTTGCATTTAGGACTTAGCCAGGATCGAAAGCTAGGTCCGGGCATCCTGGACCTCAGTGTAAACTTGATCTTGCACTTAGGATTTTCAGCAGCAAATAATACAAAGTACTCAAATTCTTACGGGAAAGAATCTTTATTGAAATCATCAAATGGAGTACATTACATATAGAATTTCTTGAGGTGGAAAACGTTCCATGGTCTAGAGAAGAGGTCGTCGGACAGAGTTTTGAGGAAGTGTGAGTCTTTCGCAGCATGTCTGTCTATGATGTAAGGTCCTTCCCAGTTTTCTCTAAGCTTTCCAGCGGTTGTATCCTCAGTCATAACTTTGACTTTTCTCATGACCCAGTCGCCCAGATTGAATTTTCTCTTTACGGCTCGCTTGTCATATCCTTTTTTGATGGTCTCCTGGTATCGGAGGAGGTGATGTAGGGCCTGCTCTCTCTTGTCGTCAAGAACAACTTTTTCCTTTGCCAGAATCCCTTCGTTCTCCCCGGTAAGGACAACATCAGTGCGGGTTGTGGGAGCTTGCAGTTCTGTTGGCAGAACCGCTTCTGCTCCAAATGTAAGTTGAAAGGGTGTCATACCGGTGGACCTCCTTCGGGTGGTCTAGTATGCCCATAAGACCCCCGGGAGTTGCATTACCCAGTTGCCTTTGGCTTTATCCAGCCGCTTCTTGAGTGTATCCAAGATGACCCGGTTGGATGCCTCTGCCTGCCCGTTCCCCTGAGGATAGTACGGGGCTGACAAGCTGTGCTTGATCCCCAAGGATTTGCAGAACAACCAGATGTTGTCGCAGTCGAACTGTTTTCCATTATCGGACACTAGCTCTTGAGGAATTCCGAATTTGCAGATTATGTCTTTCCACAAAAATCTTCTGACATCTGAGGCACATACTTGTACCAATGCTACTGTTTCAACCCATTTGGTGAAATAATCTGTAGCGAGCAATAGGAATCTGACTGATTGTGGAGCTTTTGGAAGCAGTCCCACAATATCTAGTCCCCACTTGGCGAAGGGTCATGCACTCAGGATTGGATGTAGTTCATTTGCCTGGGCATGACCGACCGGAGCATGCTTCTGACATGGGAGGCATGCCTGTGTGAACTTCTTTGCGTCTGTCATCATGTGCGGCCACCAGTATCCTTCGATCATTGTCTTTTGCGCCTGATTTCTGCTCCCAGAATGGTTGTCGCAGATCCCAGCATGGACCTCTTTCAATATGACCATGCCTTGCTCTGGAGTAAGGCACATGAACAAGACCCCGGAGCTATGGCTCTTCATGTATAGCCTGTGTGACTCCCGGTGCGGTATGACAGTGAATTTCCATACATCCCTCTTGACTTTGGCTGACAGCTTTGGACCTTCAGGGAGCAAACGGTGGACAAGGAAGTTGATGTATGGCTTTCTCCAGTCTTGGCTGTTGCTAGACTGCAACTCGGCGTCAATTCTATCTACTTCAGAATTCAGATTGTCTGGAATGTCTTCAATAGGTTCCTCCGGCGGGAGGTCCAAATCGATGTGGACATGAGAGAGCGGTGGTTCTGACGGGTCCGGTTCATCTGGCTCCGTTGAGGGTGGCATTGCTTCTATCCGGCCTCTGGTGAGCCAAGGATTCCAGTCTTCGAGTTGCGATTCTGGTGGGTCCTGTGTCTGACCCTGTGATCGTTGACTCTAGGGGTGGGCAAAAAAACCGAAAAACCGAAAACGGAACCGAAAAAACCGAGTCAAAATCGAGTTGACTAGAAACCGATCAAGACCGAACCGAAACCGAACCGAACCGTATAGATATTGGTCCGGTCTCGGTTTCTATTTTTATAGAACCGAGGGAACCGAACCGAACCGAACTACATGGATATTGGACATTTTCTTCTATTTAGTACTTGATTTGCTTTGATTTGGTCCATGTCTTATTTTGTTTAAAGCCCAAAACTTAAGAACAATCTTTAATATTTTAGTGGAGTAAAGGCCCAATAACAAAAGCCCAGAACCGAGTTTCGAACCGAAATCGGACCGACTGTATTTGGTCCGGCTCGGTCCGGTTATATTCAAATATTTTTGGTCCATGAACCGAAATCGAACAAAAATTTAAAATCGGTTTCGTCCGGTCCTATTACTTTTTAGGACAGGACCGGACCGTGCCCACCCCTAGTTGACTCGGCTCGCCCTGCGTGCTGTGCTCGTTGCTGGACTATGAAGCTTCTTCATTTCTTCTTCTTTTTTGTCCTTTTGTGGTTACCATGAGAACTTCCTTCCAATGTTCGCACTCCAAGATATAGACCCCCGGTAGCGGCATGTCTGGATCCTTGGGCCCGATACTTGGCTTTTTTGGTATCTGATTGATAGCTGTCGGGGATCTGTAGTGCTGATTGAAGAAGAAAGATACGCCAGGGCATCTGCGTGCCTGACGTCTATCCTTGGTCGTTGCTCGACCGTGATGAATTTGAACTTTTCTGCCATGGAGTGGACGACATCAAGATACTTTGCCATCCGGTTGTCTTTGGCCTGCAAGGATCCGGCAAATTGGTTCGCCACTAGCTTTGAATCTGTCTTGATCATGACTCTCCATGCCCCCAGTTGGAGTGCTGTTTGGAGACCATATATAAGAGTTTCGTACTCAGCTTCGTTGTTCGAAGCTGGAAATCCCAATCTGGCAGATTTTTCTGTCTTCTGTCCATCTGGGTTGATCAAGAGACAACCTATGTCGGACCCTGTATAGTTACTGGATCCGTCAGTATAGATTGTCCATACTTCGTTGTCTCCTTCGGCCGGAGACTCCTGTGACCGGGGGGCATCGTTCGCCCCCAGTGTATCCTCCTCTAGTTCTGGATTGACCGGGATATCCTCGATGGGAAAGTATCCCATCAAGGAGGCTATTGCATGTCCTTTCTCCGCGGTTCTAGGTTTATACCGGTTGTGGTATGCGCTGAGGTAACTGGACCATTTGATTAGTCGATTAGACTCTTCCTGCTTCCCAAGAGCTTTCCTGAGTGGGAACTCTGTATAGACTTTGACCGCTCTTCCTTGGAAATAAGGCTTTAGCCTCCTGACTGCATGTACCAATGCCAGAGCTATCTTTTAGATTTTTGAATATCTTGTCTCAGCTCCCTGTAGTACTTTGCTGATGAAGTAGACTGGTTTCTCCTCCGGTTCTTCCACAAATATGACCGCACTGACTGCTATAACAGATGCAGCCAGATAGATGCCGACTGGTTGCCCGGTCTGTGGTGCTGTGAGGACCAGAGGCTGAGTGAAATATGTTTTGATTTCATCAAAGGCTTGCTGAAAAGTAAGATTCCATTCCGCATTAGCTTTGATTGCGTTGAAGAATGGCTTGCACCGGGAGATGAACCTGTTGAGAGCGGCAACCTCCCGGTTAGCCTCTGGAATTCTTTTACTGTCTTTGGGGTCGGCATCTCCAGGACTTCCCGGATCTGATCTGGATTGGCTTCTATGCCCCGGTTAGTCATGAGAAAGCCAAGGAACTTTTCGAAAGAAAGATAAAAAGAACATTTGGTTGGATTCAGCTTCATGTTGTACCACGTCAGGATGTCGAATGTCTGCTGCAGATCTCGCAAATGATTGTCTTTCTCCCTTGTTTTGACCACCATGTCGTCTATAAAGAATTCCATGGTCCGGCCTATGAGCTCGTTGAAGATGGTGTTGACCAGCTTCTGATATGTCGCTTCGGCATTCTTCAGACCAAATGGCATCACCCGGTATCAGTAAAGCCCCCGGTCGATGATGAATGCAGTATGTTCCTGATCTTCTTCGTGAAGTGGAATATGGTTGTAACCGGAGTATGCGTCCATGAAGGACAATCTTTGATATCCGGCGGTGACGTCTACCATGTCTATGATCCTGGAGAGTGGATATGGGTGCACAAGACATGCTTTATTAAGATTAGTAAAATCGATGCAAACTCGAATCTTACCATTCTTCTTTGGGACGGCCACGATGTTGGAAACCCAGGTAGGGTAGATGACTGGTTTGATGAACTTGACTGAAAGTAGCCGATCGACTTCTTCGTTGATCGCCAGTTTTCGATCCGGTGCCATTCTTCTTGGTTTCTGCTTAACCGGTTTGTACTGAGGATCAATGTCTAGCTTATGACAGGCGACCGCATGGTCTATTCCTGGCATCTCGTTGACACTCCACGCGAAGACGTGGTGATTCCGCCGGAGCAGAGGGATCATGGAATCATTCTTCGCCTCTGGTAAACCGGAAGAGATGTAAGTTATCTTGTGGGACTCCGATCCCACAATAACTTCCTCCAGCTCGTCCACCACTGGTAATATCCCGGCTTTTGTGTCTGGTTTCCCCTTGGCAGACTTGCCGGGAGCTGGTTGCTATTGATGAGAGTCTGTCAGGAAGATAGTGTTCCCCTTGGTTTCGGAGATGGACTTTCCTTTGACAGCATCGAGATGGCACTTGAATGTCGTCCCTTGGTCTCCCTTGACTCTGCAGACTCCTTGGGAGTCGGGAATTTGAGGCTCTGGTGGAAGGTTGACACTATGGATTTCATCTGATAAATCCAGTCCCTTCACAGAATAACGTTGTAGCAGGAGGGGGAGTCGATTAGCAGGAAGTCTATCCCGACGGTGTTGAACCCCACCCTGATTGGTAGGTGGACTTGCCCGGAGGACTGTGTTGGCTCCCCCGTTGAATCCATAGATAGGAGTCTCATCAGATTCGATGAGACCCTTAGATAGCTTCATAGCTTTGTAGGTGCATGAGAACATAACACTGGAGGTGTTGCCGGCATCGACCATGACTCGCTGGACCCGGTAAACTCCAATCCATGCTGTGATGACCAGGGCATCATTGTGCGGATAATGCACGCCCCTCTGGTCTTCTTCGGTGAATGTCAAACCTCCGGGGACAATGGACTCAGTGTTTATCCCTTCGTTGAAGTTGAGTTGTCCAACTTCATGGACATGCCCTATCCACCGGAGCTTTTCCCGAGCACAATTCTTCCTTTCTGTCTTAGAAGAAACAGGTGTCTGTACATGGCAGACATATACAATTCGATCTCCAGTTTTTACCTGTTTGACTTAGGGATGTAAATGGTGCGGGTTTGGGTCGGATCAGGGTGTGTCCATATTCAAAACCATATTTCTTTATTTCAAACCAGATCCAGATCCGAACCCGAATTAAATCTTCATACATGAACCATATCCGAACCATTTTACATAAATCGAAACCGAATCCGACCCGTCAGACCCGAATTTTAAAATATAAATAAACAAATATAAAATCTCGCTAAATAGAAATTCCTATTTAAATTATTTTTTTATTATGCTCTTCTATTAAAAGAAAATATTTTGTATCCATGAAATCAAAGATTAATATTTCTTTCCTTAATAATAACAATTTATAAATCATTAATTTGAACAACATTAATCATATTTCCAAAATTAAAAATATTATATATTTTACAAATATGGGAGGATCCGACCCAAATTCATGTAAACCCGTATCCAACCCAGATCCGAGTCGGGTTTGTTTTTTGAACCTAGATCCGATCCATTTTATAATTCGGATCTGTTTAGAAAATCCAAACACGCACCATTTACATCCCTAGTTTGACTGCTCCGGTCTGTACCATGTCAGGGATGAGGGCGGAGCCGACCAGGCGCTGCATTTCATACTTCAATGACCTGCAGTTCTTCAGCTCGTGACCGTAGTCGTTGTGATGATCACACTTCTTAGACTTATCTCTTCTGCCCTCTGGGTCTGCCGGAAGGGGGCATATTTGTTAAACAGCCCTCTATTCTTGATCTTTTTGAATACTTCCTCGAGAGGGAATCTTAAGGGAGTGAACTCCTTTTCCTTGCGTTCGCCCCCGATAAGCTTCTCTGACCGACGGCCGGGTTGTCGGTCCGGCGTTTTCCCCTTCCTGTTCGTGTTCCTGTCAGGGGCTTTTTCTTCTTGCGATCCCTGCCGGAGCTTTCTTCCTTTGCCTTCTGCGGCTTCTCAGAGGTTTGGCCTCTGGCAAGTCTTTTTCTTCTGGCTTTCAGGTCGTCCTCCTCCTGAGTATACCTTTCCACTTTCTCGAGCAAGGCTGAACAGAGGAGGGTGGCTTCCTCGCCAGTGACCGATACTATTCCTCATGGTTGAAATTCAAGCCATACTTGAAAGCTTGAATAACGACGCTAACAGATGCGTCATGTACCTTAGATAGTAGGGTTCATAACCTCCGGGCAAAATTCTTGAGTGTTTTGCTCCGGTCCATCTGTAGGGAGAACATGATTTCAGCTCTTTTCTTGGTCTTCACATTGAACCGGTACTTCTCTTCGAACAACTCAGCCAGTTGTACGAATGTGCGGACGGATGCAGGTGGCAGATTGTGATACCACGTCTATGTTTCGCCTTTGAGTGAAGCAGCAAACATTTTCGCTAGTAGCTTGTCATCATGGTCCCAAATGGCCATGGTGCTTTTGTAGTTCATAACATGCTGAATCAGACAACCGTTTGTCTCGTCATACTGTTCGAAGAGCGGTTGCTTGAAGCTGGCCGGGACCATATGACTCCTGACCTCTTCTACCAAATGTGATACGGCTAACCTTGAAATATTAAGCTTTCTGATTCGCTCATCCCGGTTGGCTTTGTTGGATACAGCAAGATCGATCATCTCTTGCAGCTTGAGTTGATTCATCTGTTCCACATTCAGCTCTGGTTGTCTCTGATGAATGTGGACCCTTTGAGGGCTCTTTGTTCTCTGACCATGGCGTGCCGGGGGAGTACTCTGGTGCCTCCTCCGGCGCAGTCTCCCTATAGGAGTGACTTCTTCGACAGATCTGTTGCGGGCAATCCTACGGCCATCAAGCGGACCGGGTGTTCTTGCACGTCCGCGGCGATGTCTCTGAACTGGAGAGATAGACATCCTATCTCTCCCTGGTGCTAGCCTGTCCCAGACAGGACGGGGACCATGGCTATGAGGGGTAAGACTCCGGTCACTGCTTGACCGTGGCCTTATCTTCTTCTGAGGAGATCGACTCGAAGACAGGGCTGAAGATGACTGGCTATCTCCGGCCCTGGTTCTCCTCTTTCTCCTTAATTCTGCGTTTCCCTGGGTTATCCGCTTGATGATTACAGTTGGGGATTCGACTGCTGGTCATTTTCCCTTCTGCTGCTCGGTATAACCTCCTCCCGTTGTCAGGGGAGAGATTCTTTGGATTCTTCTTGTAGCGGCTGCCCTGGAAAGTTCAGGATCTTGGCCCGCCCTAACCCGACCCTCATCATCTTTTAGGGAAGGGTTGGCCCGACCCTTAAAGTGTGAGGGCTCAAGGGTTCAAGGGTTGGACTAGCCCTACCCGGCCCATTTTACAGGCCTACCTCTAAGCTCACTGGCCAAGAAGTAGGCAGATTGAGGGAGATCCTCAAAATACACAATACACAACAGAAACACCTTGCAATTCACGTAAGAACAACGCCAACCTCGGGAAGCACCAGTACCTCAGCATAATACCTTCTACTTCACTTAAGAACAATGCTTATAATGCTAAAGAGCATAAGGTTATATGCTGAATTGAATCCCAATCTTATGTCTCTAACATAAGATTGAAGGAGAAAGAGATGGAGAAGACTAATGAACAGGTAGTCTAATATTAGGGTTCCACAATATCAAATTGTAAATGTTTTTGTGGGTGCAAAAATTTGATCCACAAACTCGAGATATGTATATATTAATCGTACAGTTACAATGAAAGCCTTGTATAGACAGAGATAGGATGGGGGGTATACAGTGAGACTGGACCTGATCGGGATCAGGCTGCCTACGTATCCAAGATGATGAACTTAGAATCAAGTCTCTGCTTCCACTAAGCTCTAATGGAGTTGCTCAGTGAAAGACTCGTAGTGCAGGAGGTTTAGAACTCCTGTATTTGTAGTAGGCCGGAGGAGGCTGGCTCAACCACCCCTCCGGTTTTGACTCCACGAACTCGGGTTGTTCAACTGTGAAGATGCTTTCTGTGGAGATAGCTTGCATGCTGCCGAACGGTTATCTCCTTGGTTTGAATCCCTTTTGACCAGGATGACTGCCATGTGGCATCCTCTGATAGGTCCTGGTTCAACCTGGGTTTCCTTTATCTTCTCCAGTGGGCTAGAACCATGGGTTATGTTGGCCTGGAATCTCGCTGGACTTATCCAGTTGGTTGGGACTTGGATTGACCAAGCTTGAAAGCAAAGATTTGGGCTTGACTCCTCTGACTAGAAGCCCAATCTACACTGCATACTCCCTGGCCAGGTCCTCTGCACTTCTGTGTTAAGCCTTTGGATGAGCCCATGTCGCTGCTGGACCTTACTGGGCCAGACCTGGCCTACTTCACTGAGGTGGGCCTTGTTGATATATGGGAGCCCACGGTTCAACTTCTTATACAGTAACCAGGGCTCCACCCATTGATAGTGGACTATCCGGTGAGTCAAGGTCCACAGAGCGTATGCGGATCTCTTGAAACTGGTTTGGGCCCTATCCGATAGCCCAGGCTTGGCTGGCTACTGCTCAAGTGCTCCCGGTTTGGCTTCTTATACAGCCATCGGTGACACCTGTCGGATGTTTTACCTAGGGTACACACAGTTTCCACCCCCCTCCCCCACAAATTAACCAATAGGTAAAAAAACAATCACTGGTAAACTCACAACAATGTATGAAGCATACACACTTGCTGCATACAAAGGCCTTGTGAAGTTTGGATGACGACTGGTAAATATCAATGTTGTTTTCCACACTTCTGTTACAGTATACTCAGTTGGGATTCTCCTGCTCATAAATCTGCCTCGTTTCTTTCAAAATATAAAGTAAGCAATTTCAAGTCCAACCATAGTTATTTTTAAGATAATTAATGATATAAGAACTTACGTCTCAAGTGCGTCAATGCAGACTGTATGCATGCATCAAAATAAGCTTGTCCCAGTCCATAACAACCTCTACCTATCATGTTCCAATGAAGTATGCTAACCCTGAGAATTGAATTAGATGGTAAGATATACAATAATCTTAAAACCAAATAAAATCCCCAACAACAATCTCATAAATCCGTCAATGATAAACAAAATAAATCATATATTCTTAAGTACACAACAAATGCATGTATGTACTAACCGTCAGCTAGGTCAGCTAGGGGAAACAGTATAAAAATGTTCCCAAGGAAGATAGAGTTCTTAATAAATGTTAAAGAAATAAAATTAGACACAGCTCGAGAAGATCACGACATCAAGCATGATTTCTATTTTTCTTATTTGTAATTGCAAAACCATTACAGACATGGATAATTTTAAACTTGCAATTTTCACTTTTACAAGCTTCGATATTTACTTTGTTTTTAACTTTTGATATGTGACTAAAAACTGTCTCGGGGTATGGATAGAGTTTTGTAACAACCTCAATGGAACCATATCTGAAATGATCTAAACTATAGGTTAGGTGGATGATAACTAATAACATTTAATTAATTTTGTCTTGCAGATACCAGCATCAGTTCTACTTCACACTGATGATATTCTAGCTCACATTTGAGCCAAGAAGAGATTATATAAATAGTGTGGGACTATATACAGATATCGACCAAACGGACTATAAGCAGAAATCAATGGTTAGATTATATATATATATATATATCTAAGTTATAAGACACACAGGGTACATAAGTTGGGGAGACAGTTTTGAGAAAAAGACAATTTTGAGAGATATTTTGGACCGTCTGATTTTAGATGGACGACAGAGATTAAACATCTACAAAAAGACAATTTTGGGAGATATTTTGGACCGTCTGATTTTAGATGGACAACAGAGATTAAACCCTAATTAAACACCCTAATTAAACATTAATTTGTAAACAATACGAAACATATGGTTTCTGGTAATTAGATCGGACAGAAACTTGATCTTTTGTTTAATATCTCTCAAATTCATCAATTTCTTCTTCTTCTTCTCTCTCTCTCTGCTCTTCTTCTCTCTCTCTATGCTCTTTGTTTGTTCACGTTAATCATAGAGATTGAAGTAATACTTTTGGGTTATAAGTAACGAATAAGATTTTCTCAAGTTCAACATGATTAGATCTTGATTCAATCGTGGCCAACTCTTTTCCCTAAACCTTTCTATTCTTTCACAAGTCAAAACCTTAATTAAACTTAGATCATCGTCTTCATCATCGTCTCCGGCCTTGTTCTTAATCCATCGATTCAGAAGGTATTTCTTTCTCCTTGAATCAAACCTCTCTTTCTACTTTTCTATAAATTTCTACTTTTTTTTATCACAAGTTATGACTTATTAAACCTATGACTTGCAGCCTCATAGAAATTGAGGCAAAGCTGACAAGGCTCGAAATTGAGAAGGTTAGTATGAGTTTTTTTTAGTGTAATATGTTGTCTATATTTAGGTAATATATAGATGATGCTCTTAGGTACTTGCAGTGTTTTCTTTTACCCTCTCATCATGTATAGAAATTGAATGCTCAAATATAAAAGTTATTTTTGCAATTGCGGATTTCTTTCTTAATGCGTGACAATGTTAATTCTGTATAGAAAGTAATCTTGAAGGTATCTATACATGTTCACTTGGTGTTTGGAATACACATGAATATGAATGTTCAAAGTTCAAATTTAGTTATTTAATTATGTCCTTTCCATCGAAGCATCTACATTGTTTCACTTTCAGCTTGTGATCACTCAAGTGAATGAGTGATCGCATTGAAAACTAACATAATTAATAAACTAATAGAAATTTTGGGCCGAGTAAACATTATGTAATTAAGCTCGTGAGCAAGGCTTCGTAGGCTGTTGAGGCTAATGCTCCTACACAAACCTAGACGGAAAGGCCTGCATTCAAAACTTGAGATGGCGAAATAACTACACTCGATCTCATCTGTAGCTTTAGCAGTAATAGGAAGATGATGTTGACAAATATAATTCAACAAAGTACTGTTGAATTACTGTTTGGAGATTTGTAATAGAGGAAACAAAATTATGCTTAAACATAATTCATAACAATGACTTAATTATCTCAGTTTTTCGCAAGCCAAAAATAAAGTACTGTTTGGAGATTTGTAATAGAGGAAACAAAATTATGCTTAAACATAATTCATAACAATGACTTAATTATCTCAGTTTTTCGCAAGCCAAAGTGCGAAACAGATTCAAGTTTTTATATCTGAATAACAATCTTTCAAATCTGGAGTTCAAGATCCACGAGAAATAAACCCAATGCTAGGCCATTGAGCCACTCACAGATTCAAGTTAATTATTTGAAAA
The DNA here is from genome assembly GCA_023053565.1 of Aquilegia eximia. NCBI lineage: Eukaryota > Viridiplantae > Streptophyta > Magnoliopsida > Ranunculales > Ranunculaceae > Aquilegia > Aquilegia eximia. The sequence goes on from JALIGU010000001.1 coordinate 26,418,752, forward strand.
ATAATTATTTAAGACAGAAACTTCAAGATAACGATAAATAAACCAAATGCTATACCATTGTCAAATTTTTCTGATCAATCTTGACATATATGCCTTGGCAGTCAATATTTTCTGTCAAATTACTTCCTCATTAATATCGTCAGTGCCAAATGAGTCCTCCAAATCAGAGCCAGATGAGTTCTCCAAGTCCGCGTCAATGTCCACTTCAATTTCTTCCTCATTAACATCATCAGTAATTGAGTCCCCCAAGTCCGCAGGGGCAGTTGCTCTGCAGTTCAGGAACAGAAACAGATTAACCTCTCGTCAGCTCAAACGAAGGTAAGAAGTCAAAACATGCAGAAACTGATAATATTAGAAAATTTTGTGTTAACTGGTGATCACATATGGTTAATACAAACTGCCAATAATATCAGTAGAGTATATAGTATTTTCTTTCCATTAAATCATCTAGCATGTCAGTTACTCGATTTTGGAGTACATGATGATGTATTTAGTTTATCATGCAATGTAACGAGCGATAAGAATGCAGATTCATATGAAGGAATTATGGCTTTCGAGTTACTGACTCTAATAACTAACTGGAAATTTCTTATTTACGAAATGACATATATATATATATATGAATACGCATATCGATCCTAAACTATTATGAACCGCATTACCCCAGTAATGCATGCCATCAAAATAACGGAAGAGAGCCGACTGGCGACTACAACTTAAGGCTAAATCGAATGCTTCAATGCATGAATTATAGTAGAAGTAAACACATACACAAATAAGTAAAGAAAGAAAATCTCACATGGCATGAGGTTTAAAATTACAATACCAATGTACAACAAAACTGAAAACAAAAGAGACATACTAATCAAGATCTGACATTTTAGCTATGATAGGGAAAAAAACATGAGAGTGGGGGTAAGGAAAATGACAATGTGGAATAGGGGTGGAATATGGCTCTAACAAACTTAACCAAATAGCTATTACAAAAAAAAAGGCTCTAAGAAAAACCCAAAAATCAACATAAGTGATTACATCCAATATGATAAATAACTATATATATATATATAATATACTACTCTACATTACATCCTCAATTACAAATGACGTTAGTATAGAAAACAATGGTAGTTACATAACACACCTGAAGAAATTCCATATGTCATGGCGAATATTTCAAGGCTGGCAACAATCACAATTAAGGCTTCTCTATGTAAAAACTTCACCTGAACGTCCAACAGTCTCCAACCAAGCAAATCTGAGTAGGATATTTTAGGCCTGCATTCATGGAAATATGATTTTGTTGTTGTGAGACTGTCAACTCTTTGAAGAAGAGAGATAACACCTTCTTTGCCTGTGAATTTACGGAGTGTATATATATATTAACCTTTGTGTTAATATATGGTTTTAATTTTTGCGGTTGGGCTTATTAGGGTTTAATTCTCTCCTCTCTCTCTCTCTCTCTCTCTCTCTCTCTCAGCATAGAAAAAATTAAAATCAACATTCAATTAATCTCTGTAAGACTCTTTTTTTATTATTGTTTGTTCAATTTGATTTAATTAGTGTGTTGTTATTGATCACAGATTCCTTGTCTCTCTCAATATCGCCTTTTTCTCTCATAATCGTTCAAAAGGTATGTCAAATTTAGTCACTCAAAAGGTTTTTTTCCTGAATTGTTATCAATTTTAGTCATTTTATTATGATATGGATTTGATTTGATTTATTATGAATCTGATTTTATGAGAATAACAATTTGATTTATAATGATTTTGCCTTTCAGCAAATTCTCATCTTCTCTGCAAATATCTGCTTGTTTAATATTTTTGTTTAGGGTTTAGGGTTCTACAATGCATTATCAGAAGGGCATGACCATGTGTGTGTGTTTTAGCGACTGTTTTGGTCATTTTAGTCATACTGTGATTAATAGTATTGTCAACATAAGGAATACAAACTGTCATAGTGTGATTAGTAAATCAGTCTTTTTTTTTTTTTTTTTTTTTTTTCTTTTTGCAAAATAATTTCATAAATGGAAGAGAAAGTATTGGCTGACGTCGCCTATTTTCACGCATCCTTTCTATTTTAAACTTTTCTACCTTTATCTAATGAACATTAGGCTAAACTCTATTCTCAATCATCAACTGAAATGGAACACCATCAATTTAGATAAAATTCAATCAGATTGTTGAGAAATTGAAAAAAAAAGTCCCTCAATTCAGTTCATGTGAGATGTTCAAACTCACCATTGACGCAGAATCAGAGTTAAAACCCATTTCAGTTAAAGGAATCAGAGTTGAAAACGCCTGGCTTACACACAAAAAATGTGTTTGATTTTTATTGATTGATAATTTGTTATTTAGAAAGATAATAAAATTATCAAGGTTCACCATACAGTTATAGTGAAGTTGTTGTCCTTAATTTTGGTAGTTGATTATTTCTTTATTAGCCATACATTGTGTTATAATTTAGATATGTGAATTTAAGGTTTTGTGGTCATTTGGAAATTCTATTATCATGATTGTTTGATATGGGTAAGTACTTTGAGCAAGACTGACCAGAACGTATCACAATTTGTTTTTGTTCTGACATTCAATACCTTTGTTGTGTGTAATTGATGATTGATGACTTTGTAACTTTATGCTTGTTTTGGTGATTTCCTGAAGGATCGAATTATTAGCTGAGAAGTGAGAACACAAGGCGATAGTAATCTATATATTTTCTGACAGCATAAATTGAATCATAATCTGTGATGGCCAGATTGGAGTTTGACTAATGCGAATTCAACAGTTTGGGGGTATCAATGGAATCTGTTTTTATTTGAGCCATGTCTTCGAGTCTGCAGGTAATGAAACATCAGCTGGAAAACACCCTTCCTTTATATATTTTTTTTATATTAATCTTATTTTTGCAATCTTTCAGGAGTGCCCCCCAATTTTTAGGAATAATCTACACGTGTCTTCAGGGTTTTACTTTTAGTTCACACAATGACCTATATAAATCATCTCAAGTTTCCTTCATTCCCGAAGTTGCTAAGAAGGAAAAATGTTTTTGACAGGTTCCAATAACAACTCTAAGCTAGGTGCATTTTTTATGGCAAGAGCAGGAAGAAGGCTTCTTCTATTTGTAAGCGCCACAACTAAATTTTATAACGATCCTAATTTAGACACAAAATTTACACTAATTCTCCCTTCTTCACTTTGCAATTACAGGTTTCATCTTCAGGATTAGTTAACATTATAGGCAGCCTTTTAGTTGGAACTTCTTTTTTCTTGAAGGTAGTAATTTACTTATCATCCATTATGAATTCTTGTATTGTTGTCAATACTTTGCTCAATGGACTGAGAGGCCTCCATTATTAACAATTACTGGTTTCTTTTCTTGGTTCTTCCAATATGATGAAGAGGATATGGACGCATATGTGGAAGATTTGGATATGGAGGTCAATTTGACAATAACCTTTTCATATAATTACTTAGAGGGGTCAGTATAGGTACTACTCTTTACATGCAGTTTACTTGCTTTATTTTTGTGGTTAAGAATATTTAGGATGAGGACTCAGATGAACGATATCAATCACCAATGTATTTAAGGTGGCTCAAGAGCTTTGGTTATCTTGCTAGGTAGTCCCATTAAATACCTTCGCAATTGAGTAATTACACCAGAGTTGAATTTAACTGTATCTTCTTCCATAAAGATTCTGATAGTGGTAAGACCTTCCAATACAACCAAACATCCGTGAATTACCTTAGTTGTAGTTCTGTTTATAGCAACACACTTTCGCCAAATATGGAAGCACACGGATCACAAATGCTTATTCATGTTTTCTCACAGTATACCTTTCATTGATTCCAATTATGCTACTGTTATAAGAACACCTAGGCTTTTAAGTAAAAAAAAAAATCCAAAAAATAATCGAACTAAGTTTCCAATTTATTTACTTGGGTATAACTATAAGTACTCATTTTTTTTTGTAACTTCATACTCATGCAGCGTAGATCAAGAATATTAGAAACTTCGTGTTTCGATGCTCATTTAACCTTCTGTCCTTTAAGTTATCCCCATCTCTCTTCTATATCTTTGATTGATTGATTATTTGTAATTTTAGCTTGATTTGTTTTTCTCAACTGCAGAATTTGGAATTTATTCACACCAGAATTTCAATTATAGGAACCAGTTCTCAATTACAAAGCCTTCTTTTATTTTACTTCGTCTGTGAAGACAAGACATCAAAAGACACAAGCTAGGTGAGATTGATAATTTGATATTGAATTTTATTTTCTCTAAATTTTTGATTTTTTATGTCTTCTATACCTTAATTCTTACTCCAATAAAAAAAACCTCATTTTCCCTATCTCTTTCTCACAAGTCTCACATTTACCATCTCAAGCTGATTAATTACCTCATGTTCTTGTTCAAGTAAGGCTTATATTGTCTGAACCGGCCAAAGCTATATAGATTTTGACATGTTCCATACTTGAAAATGGAAAAGGTGGAAAACAGGGCTCGTTAGACCAGCTATGACAACCTGAACTCATTGTTGGTGTTTTGAAAATTATGAAAGCAATATAGCAGTGTTTTGTATATTGTTCAGCCATATCCATGTCATAATTAACACAACTTAGATTAAGATTTCCGGTTACGTTTTTATGACATATCCATAATTTGCTTAAAAATTTAACATAGTTGCTTTGTACTTCTTTGTGTTAAATGTTTATTAACTTTTGCATATGATATATTTGCAGAGATTTAGCATATTTATTGCAAAGGAAAAGCAAAACAAGGATTATTAGGGTTCTTAGAGGTGATAGATGTATAAGGTTCGTTCTACAAGGATTCTAAATGTCTTATTTCTATCAACTCTGGTTAATTCGTATCTTCTGCCATGTCTTACTTCTTACTGCACATTTAATCAGGTTTAGTTAGTATATGAAGACCACATATTTGTACGTGATGTCTGAACATACCTATAAATTTTGTGTATGAGTCTTTTGGCTTGATAATGGATGTTGGGTTGTTGGAATTGACTTATAAACCAAAATGGCAACACAGGTTCATTTTGATATTTATTTTTTTCGTTAAATTGATTGGTCTTTGAAGTACGTGATGTCTCTTAAAACTCCAATAACTGATAACATACCTATAAATTTTGTGGTTTTTGTTTGTATGGGTTTATTTGAATATTCGTTTCATGGCTTCTTCGATGCTTAACTGGGATATATATTACTAATAGGTCCTTAAGCTGCTGGGACATTGGACGGAGGGTATTAGGAACGATGCGTTTGAAAATTAAAACTGTGGATCTCAATGATCAAAATTAAATATGATAGTGATGGATGTTGGTGGTGGCACTGGGTTTACAGTTTACTAATTTTGGGTATAGTTAAGCTAAGCATGTTAATGCCAACAATGTTACAATTCTTGACAAGTGACATAATATGCTCGCCAAGGCAACATGTGAAGATTAACAAGATAATTGGAGCTGATGTTGAGTTCCTCCCGTTCCCAATTGATTAGGCAGATAGAGATGTGTCAGATAGAAGCTAAATGTCAACTATTCTTGTTTTAGAAACATTGGGTTTTATTTAGTCAATGACAAAATTATTACACTAAAATTAGTCATATATTACGATTTTATTGTGTATTCTAGCTTACGTATTATTTTCTTTTTCTCAGCATTAACTACTGGCCAGATCCGCAAAATGGAATCAAGGAAGTATAGGGAATAAAGCTTGCTTGATTGGTTTAGTGTGCCCAATTTATTGGTAGCCTCGCCTCTTTGTGGACGCCTTGATGCTCTTTTTAGAGGAAGAATCTATTATATGTTTGAAGAAGACATACTCCAAAATGTTCAGCTAAAATGCATTGACCTAAAGGGGTATCGTGGGGTTCTCCAGCATGGACTGATAATGGGTTGTTCAATGACCAGAAATGATGTCTGCATCAACGAACTTTCCCCTACAGGTAATTAGTGTTATTCCTTTGCCATAGTACTGTGTTGTATGTGGTATCAATGATACTTTTTTTGCTTTGTTTTTATGGTTTTCCTTATTCATGGATACTTCATTCGCCAGTCTGAACCTTTGCTAATACTACAGTATGCAAGCATTTTGCACTTTATAATATGTCTTAAGATTTTGCACAGAATAGTAGTTTTAACAATTATACAGAGTTTAGATTTGTTGTTTGGTACGAAACACCGTTTTCCTCAACGCATAATTAATTAGACCAGTCCCCCATGAGCATGAACATCACTGCTTCGAATTCGTTGTTGTCAGATCATCCTCATCTACAATCCAGTGAGCATTTTAGTGTCTAATATTTAATTAATATTTATTCAAAATTGTGTTATTTGCTGGTTCTATCTATATGGTAGTTCAGTTGTTGATTTCTAATGAATATCATGCCTCAATGTCATTGGAAATCCGTCCAAACATTTTATTTGTGGATATGGAAACCCATTATTTGGACCAAAACATTCATGACTATAAAAGTTACCATGCCCTAGAATTATTTATTGATAACGATTTTTTCTGTTTTTCTTTTGTTTCTACGGGGAGTACGGGGTAAAACATTAAACAAAGGTTTGCTGAATTGACTCAAAGCTACAATAAGCTTAATATTAAGGAACGACCGAATGTGTTAGATCAATGTTCAAGACCTAAATCGGCCCATAACTGCAAATTAATTTGTATACATAGAAAATACATGTAGAAATCAGATAGAAACTACTGAACTTTCAATCACTATTGATCACTCTCTTTCTTATTATCCCTAGGTAATTAATCGCGATGTGATGACCGAATTGCAACTGCTGCCCAAACACTATGTGTTTTATATAAGGCAGTTAAGAGCTGGGATAGCATTACTGATTCACTGATATTGAGATATTTTTGGGAAACTTCAACTGTTAAGTTTCATAGGATCATGCCATCAATCATATCCAAAGAATTGATCTTTAGTTTCACATGTTTTAGAAAAATATATCTCAACCATATCTCTGATTATTTTATTGCAGAATCATACAAAAATTATACTTATGAATGAACTTAAACAAAAACTTATTCTGCAAAGTGCAAATGATCGATTCCTACAACAAATCATGAAGATTAAGAAAGAACACATGCATGTGGTTTCTACTATTTTCTGATTATCATGGAGGGTCCAAAAACTGCTGGTCGTCAAGTCACAGTGCAGAACCTTTTTGCAGAAACAGAAAATATCCTCTTATGGTCTTATGGAAACACTAAAGATGTTGATTTCATGCTCATTCATGCATCTATACAGCTTCCGGTAATTATTTCTGATATATAAACTTAATTAGAGCATTGATTGCCATTATGGACTTTGATGTTAACTTGGTCTTGGGAAGTTCAGTTTGACCAGGATTAGGTCATGACAAGAGTATTGAAAACCCCAGATTCTTTGGGCATATTTGACTATATAAAAGTTGGTTGTGGACATCTGACATGACTATATTGTGCAATGCCATTGTGGAATCTGATGCTGACTTGGTCTTGGGAAGTTCACTTTGACACAGGAATCCAGGATTAAAGCCTTAGATTCTTTGGGCATGACTGACCATATAAAATAGGTTGTGAACATCTGACATGATTATATTGTGCAACATTTATGTTTATGGGTAAAAATTTGTTGATGATCTTTGTTTACATTTCATATTTTCCAGAGAAAAGCTCAAACTCTTCGTGGTGTTCAGAATTATATGGTGGCCATTGTCGGTGACTTATATGAAGCATCTAGCACTACTGCGTGTTTTATTCAATACCCACAATTCATGATGTTCCTACTTCATTTGTGAATATTGTCATTCAATACCCACAATTTATCATCAACAACTAATATCTCCAAGTATGGGGAAAATGCCTAATATTATGAGATAACAATGGTGAAAATTTAGGCATATGTATGGAGATTGTTTCCGTATTGTGTTGAATAATGGATAATCAAGTTTAAAGTATTGTTTTTCTTCTTTTTGAAGTAGTTGTTCTTCATTTTGCATTAAAATGTGATGAAGATTAATTTGAGTTTCAGAAGATGTGAAGGATAGATAGCTGGGCTTTGATAAGAGTCTCTGTCTCCATACTAAAGTATTAGAAGAAACCTTTGAGCTTTGATATGTATAAATCATTGAGTTATGTATAAATTTTTGTGGTTACAGCTACTGGAGACAAGAAAGCAGAAATCTGCAGTGAACAAAAGAACTCTATAAATGATTTTCATAGTAAAGGTGAGTGCCCCTATCATTGCTACTTAATAATATACGAGTAATTTGTGTTGCATACTCTATTTCCTACATATGGCCTTTGGATACCATTTTGCCTTTTCATATTATTTTTTACGTACTAGAGATTATGAAAGAAATTAAACCAAATTGTTATTATTGTTATTGATAAATTGATAAATTGAAATTTAGTTGAACTATATTGGACCACAAGGTCATGTGTGTTGGGAATAAATTTGGCATTTAGCATAGTATTATGCATAATAAGCTCGGGTAGCTTGGTTGGTTAGAACATGTGGCTTTTAAACCACAAGGTCGGAGGTTCAAACCCTTCCTCTAGCATCTTCATTTTCTTAGTATAGTTTCACATTTAGCATTTTATGCATGACAGTGTCACATTTACTAATTGCAATGCACTAGACTTAGTTGACGAAACTAAAAGTTCAACTGTTACTTAGCATACTTGTAATAACCCCCATAGATTGTGGAATACCTGGAAGTTCCCAAATGTTGCCCTAAATTAATTTGGAAACAACCTGCCTTTACTTAGCCTTAGGCATCTGTATTAGTGGGCTCCAAGCAAGCTAAGCAAAGCCATTGGGGCCATCAAAGATCGAACTCGCATCAGCCTAGCAAAGGTCAGTAATAGCAATTACTTTGCTGATCATTGGAGAGATTGCAAACTTCTTTTTTAAAAATTTATTTGAAAACTACAGTCATTTCCATTATTTGAGACCAATAAATTGTTCTAATCAAAATTTGATCTAAATCCGCTAATGGAGAGTGGATACTATTCTTTTATGTTTAATTTCTACTGGATATTTTCGTCTGAAACTACAAATGGTTAGTGGATACCTTTAGAACCGAAACTACAAGTGGTTAGAGGATCGGATACTTTTTTGTTATGGTTCCAGCCTGATGTTGTTTTGTAAGATATACGTATAGTTGAAAACCAAGTGGATTGCAATGGAATTTCCATGTTGAGATGGGATTTCAGAAAACCAAGTGCATTTCAATATTAAGTTTAAATTCACAAAGAGTATTCAGATCTCACAATCATAATCTCAAAATGGCCATGCCAAGTGCTACATCTGCAGATATGGAGTTGCTTTCATCTGCAGAAATACTAAAGGATCTTTTATAAGTGCAGGCACCTGCACTGGTGCAGCAAGCAGCAGTGAACAAGAAGAGTGTTGCGGAATCTGGTCAGCAGTACAATGGGCCTGCAACCAAGGAGTGAAGAGGCTGGAAGTTGAAACAGACTGCAGATCTACTGTAGAATTTTTAAAGGGGGAAACCGGCTAATCTTGCTTGGTCCTCAATTACTATCTTAAATGATATTTCGGAATGGTTGAAGTACTTTGATTTTATTTGCTTTAAGTTCTGTAATCACACAGGTCATCATGCCTATTCAGTTTTTATTTACTCCCAACTCTGTCTGAACAACTAGACAGATAATCTGTTCTGTAATATTTCAGAAGCTATTTGACTAATGTATGTATATGTTGACTATAAAAAAAAAAAAAAAAAAAGAAAAAAGAAGTCCTACATATCCCAGTTTCCAAATAAGTTTCCCACATGAAAAAGGGTCACATCTTATCAGAACTGAGCAATGATTGGCAAGGATTGAGTGTGGATACGTTGTAGCAGTTGGGTACTCTTCAAGCAAATGGAGGACGCAAGGATACACAATGCTGCAACAGGTTTGGCTCAATAGCAATGGCATGGCAACAGTGCAGCAGAGAGAGAAACTTAGTGCATGAGCAACAAATTTTTGGCAGCTCTGAAACATGATACACAAGGAAGACTAGAGTTCTCTTGATTTTCTAGTATGTTGTTTTGTTCTGTTGATAGTGTGATATTTGAACCTGACGATGCATGTTTTAAACATGTTTATTAGGGATGTGACTGTTTGACATTTATATTAATAAAATCCTTTGTGTTTTTGTGTCTTGTTCAGAGTGTTATGTGTCGTTTTTGCAGTGTGATGTATTATGTTCGGTTCAGGAATTGTGAACCTTTATAAATTTGTGAGTACTGCCTCTGCATGAGATATAATAGGCCGGTATGGTTGTTGAAGAATAAACAAATGAAATTCGAAATCCTAGAATATATGTTCAAAAAGTCAAATAAAAATACCACCAATATCATCTGTATTGAGCTTATACCACGTTGTCGAATGTACTGTCCATCAAACAAATGGTGGTAAACTAAATATCAAACCACAAACAAATGCACAACCTAAACATTGTGGTAACTAATTTTAGTACTATTAACAGAATGGAGGACCGACATTAATTAAAATATTTGAGAACAGTAAAACAAATATTTACATAAACAAATGCACAACCTAAACATTGTGGTAACTAATTTTAGTACTATTAACAAAATGGAGGACCAACATTAATTAAAATATTTGAGAACAGTAAAATAAACATTTACATAACCGGTCAAAGAATACATCAAATTATGCAAATTTGTCTAAAAAAACTAATAAGAAAACTCAAATCAAAATGTTTGTTATAAACATTTAAAAAGAAAAAAACAAACAATATGTAGAATTTTTTTAATCAAAACAAATAAAAAATATTGTATTATCAAAAATATAATCTATATTCTATACAAATTTGTTGACACTAGCGTGGCGAAGCCACGGGTACAACTAGTATATATATATATATATATATGTATATATGTTGCTCATGTCCCATTGAATTGCAATATCTACATGTTATACCTTAATCAACATCTGATTAAATGGATTGATTATGTGTATTTAACTTTTAATTACCAAGCATTATACGTGTGGAGTTGTGGACTTATGCAAACCATCCTTGCTACGTTTTTTTTACTCCGACTACATGCTGCTTTGAAAGCTGCAACGTAAATACAGAACATTTATAACATAAAAAATATATTGTACTTGTAAAATCGATAATACTAACAATTCTAAAAAAACCTCAGTAAATTAAAAAATTATATTATATATAAAAGTAAATTTACGTAACTAATCACAGTACATTTGTGATTAGTTTGCCCAGATGAAAAAACCACTGTCGATATCTATTGAGATTATTATATGTTAACCCTAGTTGTTCATGCATCTTACACAAAAACTATACAGAAATCTCCCTTTAAGCACAAAGATATTTTTTATAAAGTAGATATGTGTAAATCAACTGCAATTTGTTTTTTTCCCATATATGATGAACAAACAACAGACCAACTATCAATACAAACAATTTGCTAGGCTAAACTGAAGTCATGTCAAAGGCTGAATCAGACAATCCACAACTCTGAAAAAATTGAATGGTATATCAAACCTCGAAATAGTTTCAAAGAAAACCGAAAACTCCCTATGAAGAGCATCTCAACAGCTTTGCACTGGAGCTTATGAGCAAAGGTGCCTAAGGTATCAACATCAGCTCATTTTTCTTAAGTGATTCAACATACAGTGTACTCAAAGAAGAAAAGGGTAATTTGAAAAGATAGGAGAAGAGACTGATCATGTGAGTGAATGCGCGATCTGTTGTTATAAAGCCATTTTCCATATCACTTCTCCTATCAGTACCAAAATGCCATTGCCAAAACATACTGCTTAGTGATTAGAAGAGTTGCAACATATCATGATCCAAATTTTCAATCTGAACTAAAGCATCAATATCCATTATGAAGTAAACACTCAAAAAAATAACAATTGTAAACATTATCATTGTCCTTTCAAATCGCACTACGGTATACAATTTCAAAGATTTGCAGTCAAAACCGAAACAACATTGCTAAAACATAGTATTGCTTAATCAAAACCGCATTACATGTCATGTTTTAAGCTAATTGTTTCAATAACATTGTCAACAACCATGAGAAAACATGTACTTCATAAATCAACATATTGTTTACTGATGATAGCTAGAAGCTGCAATTATAATGAATTGCCTTATTTTTATCTGTACTATAGCAATAAAGACCTTAATAGGTAGTAAAAATTTAGAAAAACTCAAATTGAGTTTCGAGAAACAAAAATAATCTTAACACAATACAATAAATAAATAAAAAATCATAAAAGCTAAAAGTACTTAGCATCATAATCCAAATCAGAAAATCAAATTCTCTCAACCCCTTTGAGTTTTGGTAGCAAACCTGGAGAGTAGTATTCAAGCAATAGAGATTATTAATATATGTTGTTATTAAGGAGTTGCTATCAATGGATTATGTTTCACCTATGCTTGTGATGTGATGTAGTATATTGTTGATGAAGAAGAACTATTTTTTTTTGTGTGTGGCCAGTCTTTGTTGTTGATGATGATGGAGGTTTGTGTAGGGGTGGGCAAAAAAACCGAAAAACCGAAAACCGAACCGAAAATACCGAGTCAAAATCGAGTTGACTAGAAACCGGTCGAAACCGAACCGAACCGTATAGATATTGGTCCGGTCTCGGTTTCTATTTTTATAGAACCGAGGGAACCGAACCGAACAGAACTACATGGATATTGGACCTTTTCTTCTATTTAGTACTTGATTTGCTTTGATTTGGTCCATGTCTTATTTTGTTTAAAGCCCAAAACTTAAGAACAATCTTTAATATTTTAGTGGACTAAAGGCCCAATAACAAAAGCCCAGAACCGAGTTTCGAACCGAAACCGGACCGATTGTATTTGGTCCGGCTCGGTCCGGTTATATTCAAATATTTTCGGTCCATGAACCGAAACTGAACCGAAAATTTAAAATCGGTTTGGTCCCGGTATTATTACTTTTTAGGACCGGACCAGACCGTGCCCACCCCTAGGTTTGTGCATGATTACAAAATTACGAAAAAAAATCAAGAAAAAAATTACAAAATACGTAGTTACGGAATATATAATTACCTGATCAACTAGTTAGTGAAGGGATTTAGAAAGCTGGAAAGAGAGAAGATTTTTAGAAAGAAGTAAGAAGAATTGAAGAAGGTTTGGCCATAATTAAGGTTTTGCTAAATTGGGCTTTCAGGTTTCTATAGATCTTTGATGATATAACATTAAGTTGGGCTTCAATTGGGCTTCAATTTGGGCTTGAGCTTTATTTTCAAGTTGTTGTAAACACGCCATGTGGCACTTGTTAGGCTCCACTATAGTATATAAATATAGATTTATTGCCTGTAGGAAGTAGAATCAATCTCTCTCTCTTATTTGTGATTCACTTGGTGTTTCTTAACCATTATTTTCTACTGGGTACGGCCCTTGCTTGTTACTTGTCTACATTGACAACCAATATTATTTATAGGCACAAGAAGGAAATCAATACAAATCTATCTTTTGATTAGAAAATTACATCTTTAGCCTTTACCACTTATTTAAATGAAAAAAAAAATTATAACACCTACAATAAATGATGAAGATAATTAACGTAACTTAACACAATTATCAACTTTACATATTTTACCCATTGTATGTACAATGTGTTAAACATATTTAAGAAGAAAGTTAATTAAATTTTACTTTCAATAAAAAAATTGAGTCATAGTTAAAGAAGACACCTTAAAAATTCAAAAAATATGTATTTTTTAATAGATTATTAAATTACATAATAGATGAGACCTATAGAAATGTATAAAGGTCTCATCAAAATCTATTAACTTAAAAATTTAACGAATTTATTAATTTAGTACATTGGCCCAAGTCGGGACTGGCAAAGTTTTATTAATTAAGCGAGATTATTAATTAATCGCATATCAAATTATCGGGGTTATACTATATGTTCTTAAGACATTTGCATTACTAAAGTTTTTAAGGAGGAATTCTTCTGACAAGTGGACATGCCTGCAGAATGTTCATGGATATGGTGCAATGTGTTGAAAGTAAAGAAAGATGCACTAATAACATGTCAGGTATAATATTGCAAACAGGCAACGTACTCTATCCTTGGATGGATGAAAAACCACGTAAGAGTTTTTGGAAATCTTCATGTCGCGAATAGAAATAAACAAACATTAAGAACTTTAAATCACAATGAACATAAAGAATAAACATGGTGCTTTTTAATTATCTAGAGTGCTTCAACCATTCTCCCTAAAGGGAACTTAGCTACTCATCCTTGATAATAATACCATGGAATAAGTAAATAAGGAACACAACATCATAAAGGAAAATAGAATGGATTATTATTAAGAATAAGAAGAATACAAGAGAATGAACTTTGAATCAAGAATACAAATTCAAGACTACTAAACCATAGCTACTACTTCTCTTACATAGAGAATACAAAGCATATTATTACTTGCTCACAAAGTATACTTGCTCTCCAAGTTACGTCAAATTCGTGGTGGCTGTTGTAGGCCTTATAGAAGTAGCAAGACCATATTAAAAACCCAATTATCTTAGGCTTAAGTTGTAGTCTGGACTAAGACCTTCAGATAGACAGCTCATGGGCCCAAATTGGAGTTCTGGATCATCATATAGAGCCTTTTTAAGATTGGACTTCAAGTAACGACCTTCAATGGATCTTTTGACTTGTGGGCTTCATTACAACTTGGATTGAACTGGGATTTGGACCACCCATCTTGGGCATAAAGTCAAGTCCACAAGACCAGTCCACGAGGTTCCCTCAGAAACTCTGTGGGTGCAAATAGCAATTATTCTCTTTTGTGCAAATAACATTGTTTTAGTGGTTTTTCTTGGCTTTTAGCGGGCTTTGACATAATATTCTTGTTTTGGCTCATGAAACCTACACAATGACAAGAAAGCACTAATCAATGTATACTACTATTATAAACCTGAATAAATTTCAGGGGTAAGTCCCGGTTAATGAGAATTGAGCATTAGAATTTTGTAACCTAATTTTAACTAAAATACCCTTTTAGTCATGGTTTTTTCATAAATTTAGATAATACCATTTAAGTAATGGTTTTATTGTAATTTAACATATTTTTATTCATAGGTTGAATTTTTATTTATGACAAAAAAGTCCAATAATTAAAAAAAAAATTAAATTAACAAAATATAATAAGAATAATAAATTTACTTAAGAAATAATACAGTATTGCATATGATTTATTATAAAATTAATAACTTAAACCTCGAATGATAATCGGACACTAATAAATTAAAATTAACCAGTGCGTAGCACCGGCTAAAGCACTAGTAGATATAACACAATAATATAAGCTAAATGTTATGCAAACAAGGTGCTATTCGGGGGGATAAATACACTTTTGAGGACTTATCACTTATATCCCTAATGGAGTTAACAACAACTTTCTTGCTTTAATCCCCAAATCCATTGAAGCAATGAAAGCCTCCCATTACAGGCCTATTTGCATAAGCAACTTCTTCATGAAGATTCTTGTATATACCCATTACCGAGTTACCTTACTCGGAATGCCAAACACCGACCTTACACTTATTCCATCCGACTTCACATCTAATCACACTTCACTCATCTCCATTCAAATCCTAATCTTACCAACTCGGTATGCCAAACACCGACTTGACACTTATTTCATCCGACTTCGCTTAAAACCATATTTTCATTCACTTCATCTCATAAAGTATCCGAGCACATCCGACTTGGGGCTAACCCACTCTGAACACCGAGTTCAACACATTCAAACTCCAAATCATACGACGGTTACGAATCTATCCCATTGAATCCCTGAATATCCGCACACTTTTATGATCCCAACGTTGAGTCATTATTGATCCACAACCTAAGCCACCTATAAAAGGAACTACGTTTGGCTTGATTCTGGATCGCCCCTTCCAGATACGTAGGCAGCTATCAACGCTCAGATAGTTCAGCCACTCTCAATCACTCAAAACCTTCCTCTCTCCGATCATCTTCTCCAACTTTCCGGCTAGAATTTCCACTACATTTACATTGGCGCCGACTGACTGTGAACGAATCATAACCTGACGAAGACCATGGCCGGAATCACACAAGAGCAATT
Source organism: Aquilegia eximia (assembly GCA_023053565.1). Classification (NCBI taxonomy): domain Eukaryota; kingdom Viridiplantae; phylum Streptophyta; class Magnoliopsida; order Ranunculales; family Ranunculaceae; genus Aquilegia; species Aquilegia eximia. The sequence continues at coordinate 26,434,906 of JALIGU010000001.1, forward strand.
CGAGACCTTCCAACGACAACTCACTGAACAACAGGAGCAGATCAACAAGTTGCTAGCTGAAAATGCTCAACTGAAAAGCCCTACCATCCCTCCGGCAGCTGGCCAAGCAACTGATGAAATCAATACTAACAACCCTATCGTCATACCAACTTCCAGCAACACCACCGCCCCCACCATTAGGGGTGGGCAAAAAAACCGAAAAACCGAAAACCGAACCGAAAAAACCGAGTCAAAACCGGTCAAAACCGAGTTGACTGAAAACCGGTCAAGACCGGACCGAAACCGAACCGAACTATATAGCTATCGGTCCGGTCTCGGTTCTGGTTTTTATAGAACCGAGAAAACCGAACCGAACCGAAATAAATAAAAAATATTTTTTTTAATAGGAAATTACTAAACTAGACATGGTAAATACTAAACCTAAAGCTTCATTCAGTCCCGCCTCCTTCAGTCCTCTTCTCCACCACCACCGCCACTTCCTCGTTCCTCTTCCTCGTTCCTCTTCCTCGTTCGATCGAAATAGTCAACAACAACAACAAATTAGTATAGTTCTTTAACAAACCCTAGCTTCAGAAACACAAAGAAGAAGAAGAAGACGATCAGGTTCTTGTTTCATCTCTTTCTCAACATCACTCTTCTTCGATCAATCTGTTTGTTTCAAGTTCAATTACTTACGATTGATTTCTTTGCAGGAAAAATACGGTAAATTCATTTCTTTGCTTCCAGGTCAGCTTTTGACGATGATGATGACTGTGATTATCTTCGTGCATCCATTTCTGGTACGCAACTAAACTCCATGAATGTCATAACTTATATACAATTCTTGTAGAATCAACAATTGATATTTTATATTTTTATTTCATCATTCTGTTACACTTTTCTTTATACATATAGTCGTTTGTGTTTGTAGCAATGGACGAGAGATTAAGCTCTTATGCTCTTATCGCACGGGCAGCTGTTGATATCACAGTTCCTTTACTCACAAGACTATTCTCTGTGCGCATTGCCTTACTTCACCAGGTGTGTCTCTGCCTTCTGATTTGCTAGTTTTTTTTATGCTTTTTGCTAAAACGTTTAGCTTTGCTGTTATGCCTTTCTAGTTCTAGGCTATGTGTTTGTGTGTATATTTGGTAAAGAGTAAAGATTGTCCTGTTTAAAAGGCATATTTTCAGCTGTAGGTATGTCTATCTTGAAATTTTCTCCTAGTATAAAGGTATGCATTATGTTGGTTAGAATTAACAGCTGAGTCGAGGCGACTTTAAATGATGGTGACAATACTTTAACAGTCAAAATAGAGAAGAAAGTTTAAGCACACCTCTCAAATCTACACGTAATAAATCATATTCAATTTGAATACACAGTCAAACAGTTTGGTTAAAAGTTATATATAAGACTGACAAAAAGAAACATATCAAAGCTTAATGGTTGCTGTAAAAAACTTGTGAGTGTTCATAGCCTACACTTGTAGGATGATTAAACATAAGATTGAAGGTACTATTGAAGTGGCATGGCAATAAGTTTCCCTCTAATGACTGTAAATTGTAAAAGGCATTTATGACAAACGGAGTTAATCTATTTACCTAGTAAGGTTCATATGGTCAAGTCGAAGTCCTTAACAATCTACGTTTTCACCCTTCCCTCAAAATCTGTGAGGGCCAAGTTTTGAAGGATTTTTCCAAATGGGCTGGGCCAGGCCGTGCTGACGACAAGTGTTGACAGGCCTAGAAGTCGATGTACTGATGTATTAAACTACTTCTAAGCTTTAATTGGGAAAAGAAGTTGTGGGGTTTACAAACATTGTCTACAGAGTTAGACAGATCTTTTTTTATCAAGATCTAGTGGGGAAATGATTTAACTAATATTAAGATGAATCCGACTTGAAACAACATTACGTGTGGAGCTGGATTCAGAGTTTCAAACTCCTAACATGAATTAAAACAGTAGATATAAGAGAGGTGAAGGGGAAGAAATTAGAAAAACAAGATGAACCCCAGATATAGGATTATTCTTGATTTTTGCTTTGGCCGAATCCATTTACTTATACAATCTGGTCATGTATATGATTAGGACTTAGGAGTTGTTTACTCTAGTTAACTACTATGGTTATTGTTTATTGCTAAATTGTATGTTTTTATTGTTCTGTTGCTAAATTGTATGTTTTATTGTTCTGTAGATGGATTGCCCAAACATGCCAAGTGGATGGGCTTCTACCACCTCATCTGCAAGTGCAACATCACCTTCTCCATCACCTTCTCTACCACAAACACCTGAACCAACAACAGTACCAAGTAGTTTGCCACCCTTACCTCCATCTGCTTCCGAGAAGACTAAAGCAAAGAGGAAATGGTCCGAAGTATGGCAACACTTTGATGAATTTGATGTAATGGTTGATGACAAAAATAACACCAACAATGATGAGACTAAAAACACAAGAGCAAGGAAAAAGTCTAAGTGCAAGTATTGTCCGCAAGAATATTTCACTGATTCCGGCACTAATGGCACCTCACAAATGAACAAACACGTGAAAGTTTGTCCGAAATTTCCTGGAAGAATACCTGATAAAGGTCAAACAAAGCTCTCTTTGGATAGAAGTGGACAGGTAGTGAGTAGAGGAGCAACACAAGCTGATTGTCTAACCTCTTGTGTTGAAATGGTAATAATTGATGAGTTGCCGTTCAGTTTTGTTGAAGGTAGGGGCTTTAGAAGGTTTTGTGAGGTTGCATGCTCTCATTTTCATGTGCCATCTCGTAGGACACTTGTGAGGCATTTCTTGACCATGTATCAAGAGATGAGATTGAAGTTAAAAAAAGACTTAGCCTCACGTAGAGTGTGTCTCACAACGGATACTTGGACAAGTTGTCAGAATATCAACTACATGGTGATTACTGCTCACTTTATTGATGATGAGTGGACGCTTCACAAGATAGTCCTCAATTTTAGTGTCATACCTAATCACAAAGGAAACTCAATAGGCAAAATTCTTGAGCAATGTTTACTAGATTGGGGTGTAGAGAATGTGTTAACTATCTCAGCTGATAATGCAACTACAAACACGGTTGCAATTGATTATATAAGGAATAAAATGAAGTTTTGGACACATGCAAAGATGTTGCTCGGAGGGAGGTACATGCATGTGAGGTGTTGTGCTCACATTGTTAACTTGATTGTGAAGGAGGGATTGAAAAAATTGGATAAGTCCATTTTAGCTATTCGGAATGCGGTTAAGTTTGTGAGATCCTCACCTCAAAGGTTGGAGTACTTCAAGACTTGTGTGGCTAAAGAGAAGATTGAGTGCAAGGGACTTGTAGTGTTGGATGTCCCAACTAGGTGGAATTCCACTTATTTGATGTTGAGTGCGGCTTTAAAGTTTGAACAAGCTTTTGCTAGATTGGAGGAGGAGGATGAAAGCCCTAGTTATTTGGCATGGTTTGGTGAAGATGAAGAAGAGGAAGATGATGGAGAACATGAGGAAGCACATGTGGGAGCACCTAAGAAATCTAGGAAGAGGGTAGGACCACCAAAGTCTTGTGATTGGCGCAATGCAGCCATTTTTGTAAGTTTTCTAAAGGTTTTCTATGACATGACCCTTAAAATGTCATTGACTTTAAATCCATCGGTGCATGAAGTTTTTCATGACTTGATTTCCATTGAGGGGGAAATAAATGCATTATGTGGGAATGAAGATGATATGTGGTTGGATGGTGAATATAACAAGGATTCGGATGAGGCAAAGGCTAGAAAGGTGTTAATGGAAATGTCCGAAGCGATGAGAGTGAAGTTTGTCAAGTATTGGGGAGACTTGGACAAAATAAATCAACTCTTGATGGTTGCACTTGTATTAGATCCAAGATACAAGACGAAGAATTTGGCTCATGTGTTGGAAAAGTTTTGTTACATGGACAAAATTTCAGCCGCCAAGAAAACAAATGACATCAAAACCATCTTAGTTAAACTTTATGAGGAGTATGCCATTCCTACGAGTGATACTAGTGGTTCTAGTGCACGTGATGTCATGGGTACTACTAGTGTATCTAGTATGACTAGTACATCTAGAGAGCCTAAGGGAGGAAGGCAAAGAGAAGCAATGACTAGAAGTTGGATGGAAGAGGCCGCGGCAACCAATGTTGTTGTCTTAGAGCATGAAGTGGATAGGTATCTAGAGGATCCTCTTGAGCTTACAAAGACTAACAATGACTTTGATATTTTGTGTTGGTGGAAGCATAATGGAGTTAAGTACCCATGTTTAGCAACAATTGTCAAAGACATTCTAGCCATACCTGTCTCGACTGTAGCTTCAGAAGCATGTTTTAGCACCGGAGGAAGGATAGTCAATGCATTTAGGGCTTCTTTGACTCCAAAGATGGTGGAAGCATTAATTTGTTGTCAAAATTGGTTGAAGGCCGGAGATATTGCATCTTTACAGTTTGCACCAACTATCGAAGAAATGGAGTTTTATGAAGAACTTGAATCAGGTTTGTTTAATATTGCTAATTAGTCTGTTTTTATGCTTTTGTGTTTGATTTTTTGATATACATTGGTTTGTTTATACTTCATTTGATTTTTTCAGATTTTGCGAACACATCGTCTTTGAAGAAAACTGCCCCTGCAACTTACTGTTAAAGAGGTTAGTTCATTTAATTTTTATCTAAAAAATGGCATCATTTAAGATATAATTATGCTGTGTAGTATAATTATTGTTGTAAGCAGTATCATTGCCATCTGAAGATATAATAAAAGGTTTTGCAACATTTTCTAAGCCTTAACAATAGATTACAGTCCATTGATAGCTAAAAGTAAAATTTCTATTTCTTCCAGATCACATTCACAGAAAACTGGTTAAACGTGCAGAAGTTGCACTGCCAGCATAAACCCAGAGCACATATCCTCTTAATACAGATCAGTCCCCACCCAAACCTTAATACAACTTAGGACAAAAAATACAGTAGAGGAACAGAAGTTGCTGCCACTGGTGCTTGTCAATTAAGTTGTCTTACTGCTGCTCTTCAAACCTTGCCAGGTGCTTATAATCATCCCTGCGACTAGGATAGTAGGATACTCCTTCACTGGGATTTAGTGAGCTTTTTTGTGGTCATTGAACGTCTTGGATATCCATTAATCAGGGTTTTTCTCCTATATCAATCAATATGTCTAAGTTTCTCTGTGCACGCGTACCTTATTATCTTATTGTCTCTGACAAGTCTGCATCTAAAAGCTGTCAAGTTAGCATTTTTCATTCAACAATGTTCCGACTTTAGCTCTAGCAAAAAGGAAAAAAAAAAACATTCTGACATCAAAGGTGGGTGCATACATTATGCCTGTGCTAACTAGTTCTCATTAGATTCCTACTCAATCTATGTTACATACCACAGTCCAGCCTAGGCAATCCTCATATAGAGTATAGACTATCTTCATGAAGACTTGAAAACTGTTGTCTCGCTAGATCGGGGTTAGAACCGCCTATTTCTAATTAATGCAGGTGTGACCAAACTGAAACATCACAGCAGCATTCACAACTACCACCCACTTCTATAGTTATGTGCACCACGACACACACGAACTAGCAAGAATATGAACTTGGTGATAACTGGTAAGCACCCTATGGTAGACAAATGATGGAAAACCTTGTCAGATAATAGTACCCTAGTTTCCATTAGTTAGGCAGTACACTTTCATTCCTACTAAATTTCCAACAACTAAAAGAAATGGTTGTCAGAAAAATCCTAACAGAAGGTAGTTCTTATTGCTGCAAATTTAATCATCAAAATTTTACCAATTCATAAACATACTTCACTACTAACACAACGAACTAATCGAGTAAATTTTTCTTATTTGATTAAGCTACTTTCTTATTTTTTCGTCAAATGTGTGCAGGATACCATTAGGTCATTTACTCTTAACTCAGAGTCTGAGGTACATCTCTGCAACTTTCCAGTCCACTGCTTTGAATACTACTGGGGCTGTAACGTTTCTCATGGCTGTTATTCTTCGAAAAGAAGCACTCCGGTTCTACACTATCAATGGTCAAGCCAAGTTATGGGGATTCATCTTATCAGTCATAGGCGCCTCCATCATGGTGCTATGGTCGGGACCAAGGCTTGGTACTCTACTCGGTTTTTCAGACATTGGCGCCCGGGTAATTGGATGTCTCATGGTCTTGGGTGCACTCTTCTTTGGTTGTGCTGCAAGTTTATTAGTGGTAAGCTCGTTTTTCCGGTTTATGGAGATATTTCTCTTAATTTTTGCAATTTGATCATTGTCGCGCACTCGCGCTTGTTGTTTTGAAGGAACTTTGGACTTGTCACGCTTGTTTGTACTTTTAAGAATTTTTTGTTATGTATTTGGAGCAACTTCTATGTATTCGGAGAAACTTTAAACTCCAAATTGATTATCTTTTAAACTTCTATGTATTTGGAGCAATTTCTATGTCAGAAGTACTTTTTAGATTTTCCTTGCTGCAGTATGATGTAGTGGACTAAAGGCCCAAAGAAAAAGCCCAGGACCGAGTTCGGACCGAAACCGGACCGATTGTATTTGGTCCGGTTCGGTCCGGTTACATTCACCAAATTTCGGTCCATGGAACCGAAACCGAACCGATACAGTCAACTCGGTTTGGTCCCGGTCCTATTACATTACCGGACCGGACCGTGCCCACCCCTACCCACCATGGCTGAAATGCAAGAAACCCACAACCGCCTCCTACAACTTTCAGCCCAGCTTCATAAGAACAACCAGGAATCTGGTAAGGCCAATACTGCTCAAAGGGTGGCCAACACCACCTTAGAAAAATATAGGACAGAGCCCTTACACGATGACCTCCTTCATCAGGAACCACCCCCACACTTCATTCCCCCTAAGTTCACAACCTATGATGGAAGTGGTGACCCCATGGACCACGTCCTACAATTCAAGACCAGCATGGCACTGTGGCCCAAGTACAAGGACATCTTCTGCAGACTCTTTTCTGCCTCACTCCGAGGTAGTGCTATCGACTGGTACCACCGACTCCCAGAACGCTCAATCACGTTATACGACCAGCTTGAGGCACTCTTCGTCACCCAATACATCCACAATAAGCGGCGAAAAACTGAGGTAACCGCATTATTCCGACTTAAGCAGGGTGACACCGAAACAACAAAAAAATTCATGGCTCGCTTTAAGAAGGAGTGCCTCAAGGCAGATAGTCCAGATGAGAACGCATGCCTGTTAGCGTTCATCTTGGTTGTTCATCCCGAAACCGCCTTGGGGAAAAATATCATCCTCGACGCACCACAGACACTGGAAGACCTGTATGTCCGGGCCGATAAGTACATCAAACTTGAAGAGGCACTGGCAAAAACAAGAGAACATGTCTCGGCCGTACAGACGGTTAAGTCCAAAAATCCAGAGCCGAAAACAACAAAAGGTACCCCCCAAGGTAAGCAATCTAACAGCTCGGTGAAGCACAAGTTTCCTAACCCGTTCAAATGTTCATATACGCAGCTGTATGAGCTAATCAAAGAAGAAGATTACTTCAAGCCAACAATCCATGAGCTTGAACCCATAGAAGAAAATCCATACTGCAAGTTACACAATTGCCGACATCATGCAACAGAAGATTGTCGGTATCTCCGAACTTATTGCCACAAGCTCAGGATGGATGGACACTTGAACGACTTCTTGGCAGAGGAGTCCGATGACCTCCGCCAGAAGATTAATGATAAGCGCAAAAGAACAGACAACGCATCTAAGGCAAAAGGAACGATAAACATGATCATGGATACTCGTCCACCTGAATGGACATCCCGAGCTAAGCGACAGAAAGTGAATCATATTCACCATATATTTCAGCTCACTCATCAGGCAGTGATAGCCAAGCAGGTGCAAGGAAAGAATGCACTGATCTTTTCTGACCACGACTTGAAGAAGGTATGCTTGCCACACAATGATGCACTAGTTGTCCATATCCGAATTGGTGGATGGACCACTAAGAGAGTGCTAATAGACCCAGGGAGCTCTTGTGACGTATTGTTTAACAAGGCTTTCGCTCAAATGCTCATGCCCGACTCGGTCTTACAGACCCCCAATGTCACACTCTTTGCTTTCAACTCGACAGAGACAACGGCAAAGGGCCAGCTTACCCTCCCTGTCGCTACAGGAGAGGATGAGGATGAGGTTACAGTTGAATGCCTCTTTTATGTCCTTGATGTTCCGACGCAGTTCAATGCTATCCTCGGTCGGAAATGGATTCACAGGATGGGAGCTGTTCCGTCTACATACCACCAGGTCATCAAATTCCCTGGACCAAATGGTATAATGGAACTCCGGGGTGACCAAATTGAGGCACACGGCTGCCATGCCATTCCTGAGGTCATACCCCTCCCTAATAAGGAAGCAAAAAAGGTGACAGTCGTTAGCCCTGAAAAGCTCACTGTCAACCAGATCTCTGAAGCCCCCGATGGCAAGGCCACTACTGAGCCAAATTCTGAAGCCCCTGACGGCATGGCCACTACTGAGCCAAATTCTGAAGCCCCTGACGGCATGGCCACTACTGAGCCAAATTCTGAAGCCCCTGACGGCATGGCCACTACTGAGCCAAATTCTGAAGCCCCTGACGGCATGGCCACTACTGAGCCAAATTCTGAAGCCCCTGACGGCATGGCCACTACTGAGCCGATCTCTGAAGCCCTTTACGGCAAGGTCGGTACTGAGCCAATTTCTGAAGCCACTGACGGCATGGCCACTACTGAACCGATCCCTGAAGCCCTTGACGGCAAGGTCGGTACTGAGCCAATTTCTGACGCCCCTGACGGCAAGGCCATTTCTGAGCCACTCACTGATGCCACTGAAGGCAAGCTTGTCACCGACTCCCCAACCATCGAGAAGGGTGAGCCAGTCAACATAGGCACTGAAGCCGAACCTAGAGTTGTATATGTAGGAGCTAATTTAGACCCTATTGTAAAAGAGCAACTCATTGCAACTTTGAAAATGAATAAGAATATTTTTGCTTGGTCGTATATTGACATGCCTGGTATAGATATTAACGTTGCATGCCATAAACTTCATGTTGATCCAACGAAAAGACCAGTAAAACAAAAGGCACGGAAATTGGCACCCCACTTAGCAAAGGCGGTCAATACCGAGGTCCAGAAACTAATTGATGCTAAATTCATACGAGAAGTCAAATATCCCGACTGGCTCTCGAACATAGTAGCCGTCGTGAAGCCTAACGGCAAAATTCGAGTATGCATAGACTTTACAGACCTAAATAAGGCATGCCCAAAGGATAGCTTTCCACTACCAAGGATAGACCAACTAGTGGATGCTACTGCGGGCCACGAGCTCCTCTCGATGATGGACGGTTACTCAGGGTATAACCAAATTAAGCTCGCAGAAGAAGATCAGGAAAAAACAGCATTCATTATGGAAAGAGGCACGTATTGCTACACGGTCATGCCCTTTGGCCTACGCAATGCCGGGGCTACATATCAACGACTTGCGACACGAATGTTCGAGGATATGATAGGTGACACCATGGAGGTATATGTAGATGATATGATAGTTAAAAGTAAACTCAAATCATCTCACATATCCGACCTGGAAAAGGCCTTCAAAAGGCTACATGACTTCAACATGAAGCTAAACCCACAAAAATGCCTATTTGGAGTAGCATCAGGCAAATTTTTGGGCTATCTCATCACGCAACGAGGAATAGAGGCTAACCCCGAGAAAATCAGGGCAATATTGGACATGTCGAGTCCCTCAACGAAGAAGCAAGTCCAAAAGTTAAACGGAATGCTAGCTGCACTAAACAGGTTCATTGCTCGTGCATCCGACAAGCAAAGACCATTGCTACAGCTACTCAAGAAAGGTTCCAAATACGAGTGGACGACAGAATGCCAACAGGCATTCGACGAACTAAAGCTTTACTTGGCAACCCCGCCAGTCATAACAGTACCCCAGCCAGGGGACGTACTCGGATTATACCTTGGCAGCTCCGACCATGCAATCAGCGCTGTTCTCTTCAGAGATGAACAAGGTAACGAACGACCCATTTATTTCATTAGTAAAACTCTGCTACAATCCGAACTCAGGTATTCTAGCCTCGAGAAAGTAGGACTGGCCCTATTATTCGCCTCTAGGAAGCTGAAACCATACTTTCAGTCACACAAGATTAGAGTTATAACTGATGCCCCATTGAGGCAAGTGTTGGAAAATAGGAACAAGTCAAGTCGAATGGCTAAATGGGCCCAGGAGCTGGGGGATCACGAACTCATTTTTACGCCCCGGAATAGTAAGAAAGGCCAGGTCGTCGCCGACCTGCTTGTTGACTATCCAATCGAAGATATCACCTGGATACCCGAGGAAGAACCGCGGGACAATTTCCCACAAGGAGAACCCATATGGAAGTTATATGTAGACGGATCAAAAAACAATAACGGAGTCGGGATAGGTATAACACTCATATCTCCTGAGAAGGTAATAATCGAGAAGTCAATACGACTGAACTTCACCTCTTCGAATAACGATGCGGAATACGAGGCCCTGGTAATGGGCTTACATATGGCAAGGGATATTAACTTGCAAAAAATCAAGATTTACAGTGATTCCCAGTTAGTAGTAAGTCAACTACTTGGGGATTATGAAACAAGGGAAGAAACACTTAAGTTATATCTTCATTACACGAAGTGCTTGCTAAGCAGTTTTGAGAAATGGGAAATCCAACATATTCCCCGGGATGAAAACCGTCATGCGGATAGTCTCGCCTACCTGGCATCCCAGATCGACACGGAAACAACCAGGGAGATACAGGTCGAAATAAGAAATACTCCAGCATACGAAGATAAATCCCTTCACGTCAATACAATCTCAGACTTCATTGACATATCTGAACAAGAAATCCAGGACTCGTGGATGGCCCCGATAATGAACTACATCAAGGGAGTCTATCCAGACGACGAGTCAGAAATCAGAAAACTGGAACGAAAACCCAAGAGTTACTTGATCCTCGATGGAAGGCTATATAGAAAATCGGTCCGAGGACCTTACCTCAGATGCCTACCACCTCGTCAAGCTCAGATGATCCTAGCAGAAATCCACCAAGGAGAGTGTGGAAACCATGCCGGGGCTCGTTCCCTAGCACAGAAAGCAAGAAATCAAGGATACTTCTGGCCCTACATGCAGGCCGACTCGGAGATCTTTGTGCAACATTGCGACAAATGTCAACGATTCTCACCTCTACACAATCAACCCCCGAGAGATCTCAAGACGATATCTAGCCCATGGCCATTTGCCATGTGGGGGCTCGATATTGTGGGACCGCTTTCGAGGGATAGGAGTAAAAAGCAATATCTCTTAGTTGCCACAGATTACTTTACTAAATGGGTAGAGGCAATTCCACTTCGGAAAATTAGACAACAAGAGGTCAAGAATTTCATTTGGAAATACATAATCACTCGATTTGGCCTACCACACACATTGGTCACTGATAATGGCCAACAATTTTGTGGTAACACGATTAAGGAGTTTTACTCGGATTGGCGAATCAATCACGCGCTATCTACACCACGATACGCACAAAGTAATGGCCAGGCTGAAGCCACTAACAAAACAATAATGAATACACTCAAGAAAAAGTTAGAGGCGGAAAAAGATAAGTGGATACAGGAGCTAGATAGAGTCCTATGGGCCTACAGAACGACTCCACGCACATCAACAGGCGTCTCACCGTTTGCATTATGCTACGGTACTGAAGCTGTTATACCTACCGAGTTGACTTACTTAACAACTAGGTCGGAATTGGTAGAATCAGAGGAAAACGAAAATCTCCTAGCACATGAGGTAGACATGTTGGAAGAAAGGCGAGATAAGGCTATCATACAAACAGCTCGTTATCAGCAAATACTAATGAGGAGTTACAATCAAAGAGTAAGGCCAAGGACTTTCCAACCAGGAGACTTGGTCTTAAGACAAACCTTTCAGAACACCAAGGTCGCGGGCGATGGAAAATTCAACCCTAATTGGGAAGGACCCTACATTATTCAATCCGACTTGGGTAATGGAGCATACAGATTAATTGATCATGAAGGAAGCCGAGTCGATAGACCTTGGAATGGAAAATATCTTAAGGCGTACATTCCATAGAATACGCACTTCAAGCTAAGGCATCAACTCTATACTTAGAACATTTAAGGAAGATAATAGGATGCATACATGAATAAGACAGATTCTTTCAAAACAAAGTGTACATTCAAACCATTCATATTCGAAGGACCGACCTGGGTCGAAATTATCCCTCTTTAGTTTCATGCAGCCAGATGCTCAAAAAACAAAAACCTCACATCTCTCAAACAAAGAAGAAAGCTAGGCAACAGCCTCATGATCCATGGCCTCAGCTCCTTCACCCTCCTGCACAACGACCTCATCAATCTGCGCACTAGCCTCGGCCACTTCATCATCACGCTCGAGTTCGCTAGCCAGGTTAGCAACTCTCTCCATCTCCACTTGTTGGTCCGAGTCGAACTGGGCTTGGGCTTCGGCATTGATCTGCTCATTATCGTCTAAGGGATCAAAGTCGGGGATGACTTCCTTAAGCTTCAGCTCACGACAGATTCCACGTCGCTGCCAGTAATAAGCCATCTTCTGCCAAGCAGTGATACTATCAACCGACCTAGCATTATCAGCCTCATACCTCTCATTCGTATCTTTCAACTCGGCATCGAGTGCGGCATTCTTCTTGTTCACCTCCAGCACTTCTTTGTTGACCTCCAACACTTCGTTGTTGAGGGCCCTCACTTTCTTCTCCTCCTTATCTAGCCGATCGCGCAGCTTCTTTACCTCGACACGTTCGGCAGCAAGTGCCTCCTTAGCCTTCCTGGCATCCCGTTCCTTCTCATTAGCTCTCTCGAGCAGAGCCATCCACTTGTTATGTATAACGTTCATCTGAAACAAGGGATCACCCGAGATTAGTCAATGCATGTAATGGGAAAGGAATAGAAAAGATGAATAGGGTATACCTTATACATAGACGAGCTAAGATCCTTGAAGTCGTCCATGATCGAACGCTCGCATACCCGAGCCCCATCAGCATCTAAAGCCATGTGTTCCTTCAGGGTGATACACATGTCTTCATCCTCCCAAGCAGCGTCACCGGATCTCACATAAGTATCCTTATAAGGAAATATAGGAGCAAAATGGCCATCAGCAGGGCGAGTCGGAGGAACCTCATCATCCTGCTGGACCGACTTCCCTTTCTGCTGCCTCGCTTGTTGGGCACGAGCTCGCTGGGCCTCCCTCTCTTTCCCAGCTCTCTCAGCATCGCTCAAGATTGTTATGCCAGGTGCAGCGACGGTTACACCCGCCGATTTGGAACTTTTCCTCTTCTTCGAGGTCTCCAACTCGATTTCCACCCTACCGAACTGGCTACCCGGTGGACCAGGAATAGGCTTTGGAGGCATCGGTAGAGCGGCTCGGGGAACGATAGGTGGATCTCCGGGTCGGGGACAAGCAATTGTAGCAACTGCCACAGCGGTAGGTAAGTCCTTCTTCTTTCTGACTGCCTTTACCTTCGAAACGGCTGGCTCGGTACGCGCACCACCAGCAACTCTTTTTGGACGGGGATCCTTGAACAAATGCGCAAGATGAGGCAGGATCGCACGCTTGCGTTCCCAAGACTCTTCCGCAAACTCGATAATGTTACCCGGAAGGATGCGCCCGTCAATCTTCTGATTATAATCCCGAGTATAATCTACAGTACCTACCAAGGAAAAAGTCAGAGACCATGGAGGAACACAGAAATAAAGCAAGTACAAAATACAAATCAAACGACCTAAATACCTATGCGGGGAATGCGCAAGTGCTTCAGATAGGCACTAGGCTTGATGAACGACCCTCTAATCCTATAACAGGCCGACTTCTTCCAATTATCATTGGAACTCGGTGCATTGTAAAGTTCGTGAGGACCATGCTCAGCCCTCCTATTAAGTGAAAACGAAAAGTCACCAGACCGACCCTCCACACAGGTGAAATATGCTACGACATCAGGCTTGCATATGTCATAGCCGAGCTTGTTCAGCTCCTCAAAGATTAGCATAACCCGCCAGAAGCTGCTGTTCATCATTATCGGGGCTTTTTCATAATGATTCAGGACGTCACAGACAAACTTCGAGAAGGGAAGTCGCATCCCAGCCCGCAATTGACCCTCACAGATCAAAGTCGATGTGTCATCCCCACCAAGATCGAACAGCCTACTATCTACCCTATACATCTAGAGATCTCGAATCCGGATGTCGTATGCTTCCCTAACCTTGGGAAAGGCTTTCCGAGTCCTCTCTATTTCTATCTCATGTCGACTAAATATCTCTTCATCATCTACAGCTCGACTAGTACTCGGCTCACCACCACCACTATTCTCGCTAACTCGCTCACTACCACTACTCATCTTCACCAAATGAAATGAAGAACAGATAAAGAACAACAATGGCGGAAAGCAGTAAATGGAAAAGGAAAATCAAGCAAAAAGCGCTAAACAGAAGCAACAACAAAAATGCAAACACCAGAAACAGGTTCAAGCAACAAATTCCGGCAACTTCAACGGAAAAAACAAGAACTTCAAGGCAAATCAGGCAACAAGTGTGAAGAGAGAAAACAGGAAATGAAGAAGAAGAAGAGAGAGTTACCTTCGAAATAACTCAGCAGCGGCAGCTTTAAACCTTTGCAAAAACCCTTGGTTTCTTCCAGCAGTTACAAGCATAGTGTTTTATAAAATCGTGTGCACAATCTCAGCCGCACATCTCATCAACAATCAACGGTCAGACGCTAATCTTCAAATCTAACCGTCCAACCATTTCATCTCCCACCAAACCACGATCGATTTTTCAAAATTCAAATTCAGCAAACATTCTCCACGTGTACCAACATAACGCATATCTCAAGGAATAATCATGCCCTACACCTCGAAACTATAAGCTAGCAGTCAAACCAGCACACAATGGAATCTTTGCCTGTTGGTGTTCCATAAAGCATCTAGTCACAGCCGACTACATTTTCATTTGCCCTAAAGCTAATTACCTACCTTCAGCCCAAATGAAAAGGGGCTATGTATATACCCATTACCGAGTTACCTTACTCGGAATGCCAAACACCGACCTTACACTTATTCCATCCGACTTCACATCTAATCACACTTCACTCATCTCCATTCAAATCCTAATCTTACCAACTCGGTATGCCAAACACCGACTTGACACTTATTTCATCCGACTTCGCTTAAAACCATATTTTCATTCACTTCATCTCATAAAGTATCCGAGCACATCCGACTTGGGGCTAACCCACTCTGAACACCGAGTTCAACACATTCAAACTCCAAATCATACGACGGTTACGAATCTATCCCATTGAATCCCTGAATATCCGCACACTTTTATGATCCGAACGTTGAGTCATTATTGATCCACAACCTAAGCCACCTATAAAAGGAACTACGTTTGGCTTGATTCTGGATCGCCCCTTCCAGATACGTAGGCAGCTATCAACACTCAGATAGTTCAGCCACTCTCAATCACTCAAAACCTTCCTCTCTCCGATCATCTTCTCCAACTTTCCGGCTAGAATTTCCACTACATTTACAATTCTCTCTAAAATCATGCAACTTAGATTGAAAGAAATTATTTCCAAGATAGGATCCAAAGAGCAAGCTGGTTTTATCCAAGGCAGGTTTGTTCGAGCAAACATTGATATGGCTTCTGAGATAGTCAATGTTATGCACAAGAAAAAAAGGAAGGGCTCAATGGGTATAAAAGTAGACATTTCTCAAGCTTTTGATTCATTGAACTGGGATTTTCTGTTGACTGTCCTTAGGAGGTTTGGCTTGACTTGGGTCTATATTCTTCTTCGATCAGCAAAAATCTCTATTCTCATTAATAGTGGTCCATGTGGCTTTATATAAGTTGGAAGGGGTCTCAGACAAGGAGACCCCATGTCTCCTCTACTTTTTGCAATTGTTGAAGACACTTTGAGTAGGGGAATTAATTATTTAAGGGACCTGAAAGTTATCAAACTTATGCACTGCCAAGGGCTTCCCATCCCCCTCTCACCTATTATTCGCAGATGACATCTCTGTGTTTATGAATGGCAAGACTAAAGCCGTTAAAAGTTTCTCAACTCCCCTAGAGGCCTATCAACTTGCACGGGGACAACATATCAAGAAGAACAAGAGTAAAGTCTTTCTTGGTAGTATATGGATGGAAGAAGAAAGAGAAAAATACAGTTTTTTCTTGGAATTCCTATTTGGGAGTCCCACTCATTCAGGGGAGGGTAAAGGCAGATGTGATTTTAGGTTTGGTTGATAAGGTCAAAAAAAAAAAAATCATTGCCTCGAGAGGGAAACTACTCTATTTCCAAGGAAGATGCACCCTTATCAAATCAGTGCTTATTAGCCTTTTTGTATACAATATGACTGTGTATAAATGGCCTTCTTCAGTTATCGGACATGTCGAGTCCTTGATGAAAAACTTTCTTTAGACTGGAAACCCTTCAACCTCCAAAGCCATTACTATTGCTTGGGATAAATGTTGCAAGCCTTATGAAGAAAGAGGTCTTGGTATTCGCAGACTTAGAGAGGTCAATCTTGCTCTTCTTATGAAGCTAGTTTGGCATGTTTTGTCGGAACATGATGATTTTGCAGTCTACATGAAGCACAAATATTTTTCTAACGATGGAGATCCAATTCAGTATTATGTCAAGTCATCCATTTTGGCTGGTCTTAAGTGGGCGTTCCAAGAGGTTCATCAGAGATCACAGTGGGCCATTGGGAAAGGAGACAAAGTTGATGTTTGGAGGGATAATTGGCTTGCACCAACCTCCCTTAAACAGGCTCTAAATGTCAACACTCTTGCTCTCCAGGGATGCAGAACTGCAGTCAGTGAGTTAATTGTTGATGGAAGGTGGAGCATACCTGATCAAGTGCAGCAATAATGGTCTGAGGTGGGACTGTTAATTGCTAACATCACATATCCTGATCAAACCGAAGAGGACAAATTAATGTGGTTGCCTGATGGTAAGGGCAGTTTTTCTATTAAATCTGCCTTTGAGGGAAGTTAGGCACAAAAATGCAAAGGTGGCTTGGTATAAATGGGTAATGGAACTCATGAGTACTAGCAAAAACTACATCAATTGCTTGGAAATTATGTTAGAACTGTGCAGCAGTTGATCTTAGTATTCAGAGAAGAGGGATCCAGCTTGCCTCTAGATGCTATGCGTGTGGTCGACATGAAGAGAGCCTCAGTCATCTCTTATGGCATTGTGAGTTTGCTAAACATGTTTGGGCTGGTTTGCATCTAAGTTTGTTGTCAGTGGATCTTTCTCATCCCTTGAAGAAGCTAAATTGAAAATCAAAGGAAGGGACCCAATGGTAAAACTGTTGTGGAGAGCAGGAGTGATCTCTTCCATGCATGGTTGTTTTATGGAGACACAAAAATAGAGTTTTGTACGATAACATGAAGCCCAGCCTCCACTTTTGCAAGTCTATCATCCACAGATCTGTGAAAGTTGTTGCCACTCTTTTCAAAGGCCACAAAATGTGTTTTGTTGTAGATTAGAATGTTTTATGTAACTGGAAGATTCATACTGCCAAGGCAAACTTCCAAGATGCAGGCCATGTTGGTGGAATCCTCCTCCCCAAGACACAGTGAAAATTAATTGTGATGGAAGCTCAATGGGTAATCCGGGTACTGCAGGTCTGGGTACCATTTTTAGAAATTCAACAGGGGATTTTCTTCTTGTAATATAGAGGAAAATTGGAGTCAACACAAATTTTCTTGTTGAGTGTCATGTTGTCGTAGAAAGTTCTGAAATGGCTATTCAGAGGCATTGGAGGAGAGTTTGGATCGAAACAGATTCAGTAGCTGCATTACAAGCTATTCAATCTGGTATATTACCTTGAAAGCTTGCAAGAAGATAGACTACATGCAGGAAGCAATTCCATAGTTGTCATATTTCCTCTACATGGAGGGAGTCTAATTTTTTTGTTGACCAGGTAGCGAAAATGGCTATTTTTCATGTTTGATGAATGTTTAAATTTGTATGAAGGTAAGCCCCCGTAGATCTATAAATGGGAGTGTAAGCCAACGACTTATTTCAGAGTTGACTAGGATTGGGAGTTGTGCACATGATTAGTGGGGTGTGGGGGTCTACCTAGTAGGGTCGTCACGCATAGTTTTATTTGGGAAATAGTTATTGAAAAAAAAAAACACAAAAAGGTAGTCCGATTTTAGTGAGAAGAAGCTCATAGGGAAAATAAATCCAGCAACACAGAGAAGAAGGAAGAAGCTCTTAGTTTTCTCTAATTTGTTGGGCCTATATCTGGGCTTTTGGAGAAAACAGAAAAGAAGCCCATATATGACACGTATCGTAAACTTTGTTACTGGTTACGGGAGGACATTGATTATGTCATTTCACTGTTCACTGGCCTGCTCTCATTAAGGTAGTAATGATACAGTCCTTCCAGCCACACCTTTTTTCTTGTTTATATTTTTTCATTCTATTTTATTAATAAAATCTCATTGCTCACTTTGTAAAATTCTAGTTTTTTTGTTCCAATAATACCCATGTAAACATTTACTGCAAAATTCTAGAACTGCGGATATCAAAGTCATTTACATTAGTAAAACTTACCTCATATGCTAACTAGTAACTATGCATCATCCGAGAAATTTACGAAATAGTTGGTAAATATTTACTTCCTCCGCCCCAAATTATAAGTACATTATTCTTTTTTTTGTTGTCCCAAAATATATGTTGCTTTTGTATTTGAATTAAATTAATTTTTTTTTTTTTTTTTTGCCTATATTACCTTTGGAATTACGAATTAGTATAATTATTTAATAAAAATAATTATACTAATTAATTCTAATGAATTAGGGTAAATTTAGAAATATACTTAGTAGACAAACCAAAAAAATGATGTTCCCTTTAGTTGGACTATGTGAACATGCACATAAAATTGGTTATGAACAGTTTGGTTTTATCAAGCCCATTCCTCCTTCTCTGATGTTCTATTCTCTCTCCATTCCTCCCTTCTTCTACAAACATGATTTAATCCCAAAAGAATGTGATAAATTAAGAATAATATGTGTTTCAATATTTCAGATTAGACACTTGATAAATTGAATTGTTTTAATTATTGTATTAACTTTGTTTGAATGAATCTACTTTTAGATAAATCAATTGATTCAAAATTCAATTTATGTTATACTAATTTTGGGTTTTTTTTTCTCTCAATTTTTCTTGATTTTTATTTGTCAATTTATTTCTTAAACAAACTTTAGGTAGAAGGATGAATTAGATTTGTAAATTTAAACAACTTTTGATTTTGGTTTTTCTTCGTTGAAATTGGGGAAGAAGAAGATGAGAAAAAAAACATTAAAGAAGAGAGAGAAAAAGTGTGAATTGGTCGACTTATGCTGATGGGGAGATAACACATCATCTGCCATATCAGTTTGTTGGTGGGGTTTGTGGGAAAATTCGATCAGTGTAGTATCACTCCGATTGAACCAAACAATAAATTATAATTTTAGCCAATCAGATAATGCCACATACTGTGTTTAGTGTTTACTAGCCCTGCTCCCTTCTAAAGTAGTTAACTGGTTATGAACAGTTTCCTCAATTATCTCCGATCCTTAGCTTCCCCCCCCCCCCCCCCCGACACACTGCTCTCAACTCTCAGTGCCATTGATGCGTGATTAGCTTCGCTAAAGAGTACCTCTTTAGTTGGTTTTTTAACCTTAAAAAATTGCAATTGCAAGGTAGACTTATGATATAGTACAAAATTACATTGTCCATATATCCAATTGTGTGTCAGAAATTATCAGTGATGTGCTTTAATTTAATTACAAAATTGATCTCAAAATTACATTGTTCATACACATTTTGAGGAATTATTAGTACTATTTTATTTTCCTTTGTGCCATGAATTAATTTGAGAAGAATTAATAAGCGTATGAGACAAACCCTTAAAACCCAACAAATTCATTAGCTTTTTGAGATGATAATTATTATGCCTAAATATTGGATTTATGCAACATCTATATCTGATATTTGTGATTTGAATTATGTTTACATTTTTTTTTACATTAGCGATCACTTCTTTCACCTCTAATTACATTATGTATCGATCACAGAAGAGAGTCGTTTTAGTTTTTCGGTTTCTTATCTCCTATTTAATTTTTTATTTCTCTCTGTCTACCTCTGTCGTATATATTGTTTTTGAGAAACCAGCTGAATCCTTAGCCCATTAGGTCATGTAAGTGTGGCAGTTTTTGACGATGCAGTGTCCTTCACAGGTGATTGCGATGCTAGCATTTCTCTATATACAATTAGTATTTTCAAAAATTATTGTTTGTCACCCAATAGTTGCATAAGTGTACATAGCTGTGTGATGAACCATCCATTCTTGCTCAACATGCTAACCAGGTGTTTTATTCCAATGATCCAAAAGACCTTGAATGGCATGTGGTCTTGGAGATTCCATCAAAAGTGTATTTTGAAGATAAAACTTGTCTACTGCGAAACGAATCTGTTGTTACTGATGTCAATGAAGGACCTGAAAATAGTGAACATGACATAGATGATGAGCTGATTCTTAGTGAGGATGACAACATTGACATAGTTGTTGGGAACATGAAAAAGAGGAAGCGCGTGAGGAAGAATTAATTCCTCTCTAGGTGGTTGTATATATAGAGTAAGATGTATTTGTTTTCAATTAAGTGGTTTCTTCATATGTACATGGTTGAATGTCTTGAATATATATTATTTTTGAATATGAAATAATCCTATTTATGAAGTAAACCATTTTTTAACTCCGCCAATGCTAAGCTATAAGCATTGCCCGTCCCAAGCCCAGATAAAGGAGGAGGGAAGAAGGAAAGGTTGTAAATGTTATTACCAGGTTTCTCCTATCTAGTTTATTATTTCTAACTTTACTTCGGGTGTATTCTAAACAATGGTATTGTTATTTTGTTGTCTGCAGGTTATAGAGGAAGTTTATTGTATAAGCAAGCCTTGGAGTGGAATAAACCTGTATTAAATTGAAATCAAAGCTACTTACACTGTTTCACTCTCACTGTAATTACATAAACTCTAGGGGTTCATTTCTTTTCTTGTAGATAAAGGTACCAGAGGTAATTTGTTTAGATTTGGGGACACTGATTTTATTACAAATAGTACTTTTGTCTGAATATGGTTGAAGCAGGCTGCAAGTTCTGTTTGATCGACAAAGAGTGAGTATCTCAGAGTAGACGTATAATACATTGTTAAATATAATGCAACTTGATAATTGGTGTTTTGTATTGGATAATGAGTGAAGATAATATCACAGGACAAAGCTTTATGATAGAGATTGGGATTGAATTTGCTGCATTAAACGCATTTCAAAGGATCATCTCTGTAAGGTTCATTTCTTCTTCTTTTAGTGTATCACGGGTTTGATTAAAGCATGTTTTGATTTCGTGATTATTGTCCTAATCTTGTATTTTTTTTTATCATATATTAGTTGCATATTTTGAAGACTGAATGAGATTTGGAAGAGTTTGTTGGGTGATAAAATATAATATCTTAAGAAGCTTTACATCTTGCCAACTCAAATCTTGTATTCTCCATGAACTTTCAAGTCGCCATTTTTTTTCATGCACTATGATATTTTAGGGAGTGTTCTTACTTGTTCAACAACAGTTTATATTTAGTTCTCAAGGAAAAAATTGTTTATCTGAAATGTGAACCACTTCAGCTGACCGAGCAATAACCTGCAGGCCACTATTTAGAGGAAAAACATCTTATCCTGGTTCATGTCTTCTTTCGATTTTGTGGACCTTGTTTCATAGAATACTAATCAACTATATCAACTCAGAAAGTGTTTTACCTGATTTTATATAATAAATTCATTGCTCACTCATAGCTACCCAAAGTTATCGGGCTGAGTTCAATTAGATTTACGCTTAGAAGCTCCACCATGTTTTGATGAGGTTTTGTATCTTCTTTGAGGTTACAAGGAATTTAAGTAAAACATGAAAAATGTTTTGTTAGAAGTAAGAACTCATTTCATTGGTACTCTATTCTCATTTCAGATGAATTATCCAATGGCGTTATTTGGAGACGAAAACCTTCTGATGTTAGTCTAATGGCAAGCTATCACCTCTTGTGTTCTTCTCAAATTATAGGCCCATCCAACTCATGATCATCAAGTTATAGCTCGTCTTGTGGACATTAAGAACCTGCTGGACAAGGTATTTTTTTCTTTAACTTGGCTAAATTTTTCAATTAATTTTCTGGCATTTCAGATGAAACAATTGTTCAACAATGTTTATGGCATTAAGAACTTGCGGTTGAAACTTGTTAGAAGGTGTTACTCTGATAGCTTTCTTGTTTAAGATTTTTTTTCGCATTACCGATGAAACAACTTGTTGAGATATCTCCTTTATAACTTGAAGATATTCTGACTTAGGATGATCATACTGAATCAGAAGTCAAGCTGAAAGAAAGAATTACATCGACATCTAAACCAACTATCAGAAATAACAAGCACTTATCTCTCCCAATAAGGAAAAGTCAAGTAGCTCTGGTAGATATCTCAACAATTATTAATCTAAACCATCCCACTAATGATGTGCTTATCTATACTTGTTTAAAGTTTATCACTCACAGGTCTTCAGAGATTTATTTTCTCTTCAACCTGGAGGGAATTAAATAGTGCTGCAGATTGCATGGCCAATCAAGGGGTTAATCTGCCTGTAGGTTTTGTTCACACATATGTTGGTAGGCCTCCATTAAATTGAACTTTTTATTGATATTAATTTGCCTGTAGGTTTTGTTCCATACAAACCCTTCAGACTATAAGGACAAGAAGAATCCCCCTGGTATAATATTCGGAGAAATCTATTTGTGCGTCTTGCTAAAGGTTTCATCTTTCTTATGACTCTTTTTCTTACTCTACAGGCTTTCTCTGTGGTTGTTATAACAATCTATCCTCTCAAACACGGTAAATGACATTCTCTTAACCTCAAATTGAGCTTTTTAATAATATTATATCACAATCACTCATCAAATTTCTACCTCATTGTAGGTACTTCTCATTTGGGATTTTAAACTTGGCCTACAGATACAACCCTTCAGACTACAAGGACAAGAAGAAACCCCATGGTATAATATTCAGAGAAATCTATTTGTGCGTCTTACTAAAGTTCAATGACCAAAAACATCTTTCAATAGTTGGTTTACTCATATCCTTGAAAGTTTTATACTTGTATTTTTGAATGAGTAATCTGAAATTCAAGATTTTAGTTACAGAGTATATCAGTATATGTTAGGGGTGGGCACGGTCCGGTCCGGTCCTAAAATGTAATAGGACCGGGACCAAACCGACTTGAAAGTATCGGTTCGGTTTCGGTTCCATGGACCGAAATTATTTGAATGTAACCGGACCGAACCGGACCAAATACAATCGGTCCGGTTTCGGTCCGAAACTCGGTCCTGGGCTTTTTTTATTGGGCCTTTAGTCCACTACAATTTAGATGATTTTTCTTAAGTTTTGGGCTTTAATCAAAATAAGACATACACCAAATCAAGTACTAAATAGGAAAAAGGTCCAAAACCAATGAACCAACCATGGATCCACCATAGGTTTCCTAATTCCTATGTCTAGTTTAGTAATTTACTAATAAAAAAATGTTTTTTTATTTATTTCGGTTCGGTTCTCTCGGTTCTATAAAAACAATAACCGAGACCGGACCAATAGCTATATAGTTCGGTTCGGTTTCGGTCCGGTCTTGACCGGTTTTTAGTCAACTCGGTTTTGACCGTTTTTTACTCGGTTTTTTCGGTTCGGTTTTCGGTTTTTCGGTTTTTTTGCCCACCCCTAGTATATGTATAGAGATATATCAGTATTACCAACGTACCTCTGTACCTGCGTATAGTGATTTTAGTGTCCCCTGTTCATTTATGTACGAGGCATTGTACGCCC
Source organism: Aquilegia eximia (assembly GCA_023053565.1). Classification (NCBI taxonomy): domain Eukaryota; kingdom Viridiplantae; phylum Streptophyta; class Magnoliopsida; order Ranunculales; family Ranunculaceae; genus Aquilegia; species Aquilegia eximia. The sequence goes on from JALIGU010000001.1 coordinate 26,458,895, forward strand.
AAGTTGCATTGATGCGATCACATTGAATAACTCCTTGTCCTTCCTAATATGAACATAATTTTAGTGGAAATATTTCTCTGTTTTGTGAGGTTGCTTTGACACTATGTGAGCCTTGATTGACCTATTCCAAAAATACCCTTAACACTCTACATAGACCACTAGATATTTAGGGTTTGTTCTAACATAGATGGCCTTGTCGCTCAGACCCCGGTTTTATTTATCCGTTATCCTTCCTCGCTAGGAAGTAGCACTACGCCACTACTTTTTTATGTTTACACGTTTCTTCATTTTTTTTTTTTCTCTTTCTCCTATATATTTTTTATCGCCCCAAGCCTTTTTTAAGGGTTCTTCCAAATTCAGCTTATTTTTATCGTTGGGTTAGTTTTATTAAGACCTGCGTTTATATAATTGTCGTTGATATCCTGGTTTGAACTAAATTCAGCATCTATTTATTATCGTTAAATTTTTTTTTTTTTGGTCAATATCGTAAGCTTGGCTTTGGTCGTCTCTATAGGCTTTGGTTACATCTAAATTTAGAGATGTTTATTTTTTTCGAAACTTGGCTTAGTTAGACTGATGTTATCTGTTAGTTTCTTGTTTTTTCGATAAGCAGAGTGTTTGTGCAATCTGTCTAACTTGTTTCTGTCATCAATCAGTTTTCAAGAATTAGGGCTGATATTTTTGAATCGCTTTAGCATGATAAACCTTAGGATAACCAATCTTTGGAAGGTTGATATTTTCGAATCCCTTAGGATTCGACATTCTTTCTATTTCAGATTTGATTGAGGTTCTTTCCTTTTCAACTGGTTATACCTTAGGATAACCACATTCTTTCTATTTCAGATTTAATTGAGGTTCTTTCCTTTTCAACTGGTTGTTCCTGACCAGGTTTCTGTAATTCGATTTGTTACATTCTTTAATTCAATTCTGCTTACCTTTTGCAGAATAAGTTTAAAGGCTCGATCCAACAATTAATAGAAATGTTTCATTCTGGGATTCGACAGAGTCAGGTGGCTTTTCGTAGGAGAGTGGAAACAAAAAATCATGGAAAGAGTCAGGTAGATACCTCTCTCTCTCCCTCCATCCTTCCACACACACATAATATACACACGCATATGCATAAAAGAGTGCACAAAAAATATATAACACAAACATTTAGAAGTTAAATGCATATGTTGCATATATTTCAGCTCCATTCTTAATTGGTTTACAAAGCATGGGAACTATAAATAAAGGCAAGTCTTGAAGAGAAGCTGAAGCAAAACGAAGTGCTTAGATTTCAAAATTTTCACTACCACTGAACATGAACAGGCATAATTTATTCATTTCACACGTATACATGTGGCTTTAACCATTCCCATATCTTGTGAATATGTGTTGGTTAATAGTTGATATAGTACTGCTTGGGAGACTTACGTCGTTGAAGCTTTGCTACCAAAGATACACGCACTGTATTACGATACATTTTGGTTTTTTCTCAGTTGATTGGAATTTACATGTTAGATTCAAGGCTTTGTAAAATGATTATCAAATTTGGTACTAGTTATACATTCTGTACAGAATTTTTCAAATATTATCATGATGTAAATGGTACAACCTTATCCATCTTAAATAGATGTGATGATTTCTGAAGTTGAGGGTGTAATTTGTAAGTGGTTTATTATAAATATATTTTTTTATTTTTAAAAATCAATCTGCAACTGTTAAAAGTGGTCACCAATGTATTGAATTAATGATCTTAGCAACTGTTTCATGTGGTAGGGAAAGCAAATGGTATTCACAGCAATCAATGGTTGTCACAAAACACACATGTTGACAGTTTCAAAATGATGTATCAGCAGTGAAAATTACCAACGGAACAATTGATAGTGGAGACAATGAAGGATTGTCACGAAACTTACAACTAGTGACAGTTATTAGATGATGCATGGACAATCGATGTTCCCAACAGTTCTTGGTCATTCCTAATTGCAACAATAGTTAAGTGTTGAAAATCTGTCGCCGAAGGCTACTTTTGCTGACGCATTTTAGCAACAATTGAATTCAATGTAGTAAAAAAAACTGTTAACTGTGACCCCAGTTTTAGCTATGCTTTCTCACAATAGTTATAACTGTCAGCAAATCTTCTTGGCGACTATTTTGAATGGTCAAGGTTTCCTAAAATTATTCTTGTGTTAGGGCTTTGAACATTGGGCATTAGGAAAGAGCCTTCAAGTAATAAGCTCATGAGAGATTAAAGGAATAGTGGTACTAATAAAACGAAGAACAAAAGGAATAGTGGTACTCATAAGAGATCTGCATCTCTTTAAAAAGAAAAGAATACCTTGCTTGGTGGTTTCAAAAGACAAAAGTCAAGTACAGTAAAGAGATTCTTAATCATTGAGGTATGTATCACTTTATCTTTGGTATAAAAGTAACATCCTAACATTCGTAATAAGAAATGAAAGTAACCATTGAACTCCCTTGTTATGCAATAGATTGTTCACCACCTCGCCTATCTCGTAAAAGGTAGCTAACCATTTTCTCATTACATTCCCGAGGTCCTGATCTCCAATTCAAATTGTTAACTCTTCGCATGCATATGGCGGCTGATCCACCACATAAGCTCATGAAGGAGCTGTACGAGGCCTTAATGAAACCGGATCAATCCAAGGTGATTGAGCTCTACAAAAGTGATATAAGGTTGGATGGAAACAATGTTATCAAACCTTACCATTTAGAAGTCGAGTACCCTGAAGAGTACCCCCTGACAACATCTCATGACACAGTCCTTCACATCGCCATGTATTCTGGACAGAATGAATTGGTAAAAAACTTACTAGACATCCTCCTTCAGGTGCCGACTACCACTAATAAGTCCGATATACTATTGAAAGTGAATGATTTTGGTGATACCATCCTCCACGAGGCGACCACTACTAATAAAATTGATCCAGACACCGTATCTTTGATCTTGAGGAAGAGACCAGGTTTGCTAACAATGCATAACAATAATGGTGAATTGCCTCTTTTTCGTGCAGTCCGCTTTGGCAATGAGAAGATGTTTGAATATCTTGCTGATCTTGTCGATGCACAACCAGATCCCGAAGCCCACAGGATACGGAATGATGGGGTTAATATACTTCACATTGCCATACTTAATGAATCTTTTGGTGAGTCTAACCAATTCAACTGTTAATATACCGTCGTGTATCAATTTAGTGTTGAAATCACTTTCCTAATGAACTTGTTTAGTTTGGATATTCACCCAACAACTTTAACTGTTATTAAAATTTCTATTATGTTGTAAATTAAATGACTGAATTCTGCATCTTTATTTCCTTGCCATTATCTGAAGAATAAATCGTGGTAGAATTTTTGCTGTCAAAACATGAATCTGAAGCACTAAAAGAGGTTGACAGCCAATCTACCTCTGATAGCTTATAAGCTATTAGAAAACTCAAATGTATGTTTGTTTTTACTTCTAGGTATGGTCTTATAAGCTTTTCTAAGGATCTTTTTCAAGTTGTTTGTGTATGGTTTCCTAATCCACACAGTACTAATGGTTTGAACTTGTGATATATACCTAGGCTACGAGTCGATTGAAGATACTACCCTGTGTACATTATTTCCAACTTAGTAATTTTCTTATATGTAAAAACATTACACAATTTATATTTTGTTATTTTAAGCTGTGGTTGTTTCTTGCAAATAGTAGCCGTAGTGCCACCCATATTCAAAAAATTACAATGTCAATTTCCTAGTCTAGATTGAATAATCTGATTATTTGACATAATTTATTTATAACAATGACAATTTGATCATGACTAACATTATTGTTTGTGTTCTTTAACTAAAAGAATTATATTATCTCTTATAACAGAACTGGCGTTGAAAATAGCGAAAAAGTACCCTTATTTACTTGATAAACGCGATCAAGTTGGTATGACAGGTCTTCATCTTCTGTCAAGCATGCCATTGGCATTCAAGAGTGGGTGCAAGCATGGATGGCTGAGGAGATTCATCTATTTCTGTATGACCTCCCTTCTCTCTGATTTTTTTTTCTTCGTCTTTTGAACACAAGAAACCATGATCATCATTTTCCTATAAAATAAGGCTTCGATTTACATTACAATATAGAACCATGATACGGTAGAGACCGAAGTTAGGGCGGGGAAGACCGGAAGAGAGAGGAAGAGAAAAGAGAGATAAGAAAAGAGATTTCAAAAAAAGGGAAAAAGACAGATAGACAAAAATTAAAAAAGAAAAAAAAAGGGACAAACATGAGTTTAAGTCTCACCCAACTCTAAATGGATCTCTTAACGTCGGTCGATAATATAAAACCGTGATACGGTGGAGACCGACGTTAGGGGAAGAGAGAGCAAGAGAAAAGAGAGAAAAGAAAAGAGGTTTCAAAAAACAAAAAAAAAGACGGACAGAGAGAAAATTAAAAAGGAAAAAAAGGGGACAGACACGAGTTTGAGTTCCACCTGACTCTAAATGAACCTCCTAAGTCCTAACGTAGGTCGAATATAGAACCGTGATACGGTGGAGACCGACTCTAGAAGTCATACCTTCTGTAAATACATTACATAAAAAAGAACAAGTCGTGATGGAGATTGCAAAAAATAAGTAAGTAGACACATGATTTTACGTGGTTCGGCAATGGTGCCTACGTCCACGGAGAGAGATAAGTGTATTTTATTGATATAAGATGAGAGAAGCTAGAGAGAGCTTGTGAGGAGCTAGAGAGAGCTTGTGAGGAGCTAGAGAGAGCTTCCCCTTTCACATGAAATAGAATCCCTTTATATAGATAGGGAATTACATGTGTGATATAAATACATTGATGTTGTAACGGAAAATAACGGACAAATAACGGACAAGTAATAATGGAGAATATATTTGATATTGATCTTGTAATTAATATGCATTGCCACGTAAGCGCCACACGAGCTCATGAGTCGCCGAGTTGGAGTATGACTTGTACTGCATGTCGGGTGCGCGAAGTTGGAAATGGGCTTGAGCTCGGGTGATGTAACTCGATTGAAGTCGGATGAAATAAGTGCAGAGTCGATTATTGGAGTTCCGAGTAAGAGAGATGAAATACGTGTAGAGTCGGTTATTGGAAGTCGGATGAAATAAGTGTAGAGTCGGTATATGGCATTCCGAGTAAGAGAACTCGGTAATGGGTATACACATAGCCCCCTCTTATTAAGTTGACCGAAATTGGTCAGCTTGATAAGAAGTAGAAAATGGGTTTTGAGAATGATTGACTTTTTGAAAAAGGATGTGGAATTCGAGTTAAAAGTTTCATATGCATTCGAAATCTCAACCAAACCGTAATTTCGTAAGCATTCGCTTCCGTGAGCTGAGCGTTTGCTTTTGAATCGTTTCTGAATGTCGTGTCACGATGACAATGTTGACATTGGATAGATGTATAATGCCATTGAGGTCTTAGTTGATTTGATTTGACATTTCTATGCACATGAAAAATCTAACCCTTGTACCAATTTCCTTTGAAAAGCTTTTGATATCAAGTTTGAGTGATAGACACAAAATTGGTATGAATTTTAAGAAAAATGGGCTCATATGATAGGGATGAAAATTAGTGTTCAAATCATCATACTTGAGTTCACCATTTCCTGAAACTTAAAAAAAACAATTAGTACATGAGGGATAAAAGTTAGCCCCCAGTCTCATACCGAATAATCATATGAAGTAACAACTAATATGTTTAAAGTATGTGTATAAGTGATAAGATCAGTAAAATGACATGAAATAAAACTTCATATAATTGAGCTCGCTTTAGTGAAGCCTCAATTTCTGGTCCTTGAATAGTAACCATATTTAATAATAGATATGCCTATAATAATAACCATATAGTTAAGATGGTGTTAAGATGGTAGCAATAAACATAGAGAATGAAAGTCATATTGATCAGAGATCAGAGAAATAAAAACATATATCATAGAAATCAGAGAAATATCATAGACATCTAATACTTATCTTGCTTTCCCCAATTAACAATTCTTGTATTTTGAGAAACAAATCATATTGATTTGTTGATGACGAATATGTAACTTTTTGTTCGATCACAAACAGTCGGCGCCAATGTAAATACATTACATAAAAAAGAACAAGTCGTGATGGAGATTGCAAAAAATAAGTAAGTAGACACATGATTTTACGTGGTTCGGCAATGGTGCCTACGTCCACGGAGAGAGATAAGTGTATTTTATTGATATAAGATGAGAGAAGCTAGAGAGAGCTTGTGAGGAGCTAGACAGAGCTTGTGAGGAGCTAGACAGAGCTTCCCCTTTCACATGAAATAGAATCCCTTTATATAGATAGGGAATTACATGTGTGATATAAATACATTGATGTTGTAACGGAAAATAACGGACAAATAACGGACAAGTAATAATGGAGAATATATTTGATATTGATCTTGTAATTAATATGCATTGCCACGTAAGCGCCACACGAGCTCATGAGTCGCCGAGTTGGAGTATGACTTGTACTGCATGTCGGGTGCGCCAAGTTGGAAATGGGCTTGAGCTCGGGTGATGTAACTCGATTGAAGTCGGATGAAATAAGTGCAGAGTCGGTTATTGGAGTTCCGAGTAAGAGAGATGAAATACGTGTAGAGTCGGTTATTGGAAGTCGGATGAAATAAGTGTAGAGTCGGTATATGGCATTCCGAGTAAGAGAACTCGGTAATGGGTATACACATAGCCCCCTCTTATTAAGTTGACCGAAATTGGTCAGCTTGATAAGAAGTAGAAAATGGGTTTTGAGAATGATTGACTTTTTGAAAAAGGATGTGGAATTCGAGTTAAAAGTTTCATATGCATTCGAAATCTCAACCAAACCGTAATTTCGTAAGCATTCGCTTCCGTGAGCTGAGCGTTTGCTTTTGAATCGTTTCCGAATGTCGTGTCACGATGACAATGTTGACATTGGATAGATGTATAATGCCATTGAGGTCTTAGTTGATTTGATTTGACATTTCTATGCACATGAAAAATCTAACCCTTGTACCAATTTCCTTTGAAAAGCTTTTGATATCAAGTTTGAGTGATAGACACAAAATTGGTATGAATTTTAAGAAAAATGGGCTCATATGATAGGGATGAAAATTAGTGTTCAAATCATCATACTTGAGTTCACCATTTCCTGAAACTTAAAAAAAACAATTAGTACATGAGGGATAAAAGTTAGCCCCCAGTCTCATACCGAATAATCATATGAAGTAACAACTAATATGTTTAAAGTATGTGTATAAGTGATAAGATCAGTAAAATGACATGAAATAAAACTTCATATAATTGAGCTCGCTTTAGTGAAGCCTCAATTTCTGGTCCTTGAATAGTAACCATATTTAATAATAGATATGCCTATAATAATAACCATATAGTTAAGATGGTGTTAAGATGGTAGCAATAAACATAGAGAATGAAAGTCATATTGATCAGAGATCAGAGAAATAAAAACATATATCATAGAAATCAGAGAAATATCATAGACATCTAATACTTATCTTGCTTTCCCCAATTAACAATTCTTGTATTTTGAGAAACAAATCATATTGATTTGTTGATGACGAATATGTAACTTTTTGTTCGATCACAAACAGTCGGCGCCAATGTAAATACATTACATAAAAAAGAACAAGTCGTGATGGAGATTGCAAAAAATAAGTAAGTAGACACATGATTTTACGTGGTTCGGCAATGGTGCCTACGTCCACGGAGAGAGATAAGTGTATTTTATTGATATAAGATGAGAGAAGCTAGAGAGAGCTTGTGAGGAGCTAGAGAGAGCTTGTGAGGAGCTAGACAGAGCTTGTGAGGAGCTAGACAGAGCTTCCCCTTTCACATGAAATAGAATCCCTTTATATAGATAGGGAATTACATGTGTGATATAAATACATTGATGTTGTAACGGAAAATAACGGACAAATAACGGACAAGTAATAATGGAGAATATATTTGATATTGATCTTGTAATTAATATGCATTGCCACGTAAGCGCCACACGAGCTCATGAGTCGCCGAGTTGGAGTATGACTTGTACTGCATGTCGGGTGCGCCAAGTTGGAAATGGGCTTGAGCTCGGGTGATGTAACTCGATTGAAGTCGGATGAAATAAGTGCAGAGTCGGTTATTGGAGTTCCGAGTAAGAGAGATGAAATACGTGTAGAGTCGGTTATTGGAAGTCGGATGAAATAAGTGTAGAGTCGGTATATGGCATTCCGAGTAAGAGAACTCGGTAATGGGTATACACATAGCCCCCTCTTATTAAGTTGACCGAAATTGGTCAGCTTGATAAGAAGTAGAAAATGGGTTTTGAGAATGATTGACTTTTTGAAAAAGGATGTGGAATTCGAGTTAAAAGTTTCATATGCATTCGAAATCTCAACCAAACCGTAATTTCGTAAGCATTCGCTTCCGTGAGCTGAGCGTTTGCTTTTGAATCGTTTCCGAATGTCGTGTCACGATGACAATGTTGACATTGGATAGATGTATAATGCCATTGAGGTCTTAGTTGATTTGATTTGACATTTCTATGCACATGAAAAATCTAACCCTTGTACCAATTTCCTTTGAAAAGCTTTTGATATCAAGTTTGAGTGATAGACACAAAATTGGTATGAATTTTAAGAAAAATGGGCTCATATGATAGGGATGAAAATTAGTGTTCAAATCATCATACTTGAGTTCACCATTTCCTGAAACTTAAAAAAAACAATTAGTACATGAGGGATAAAAGTTAGCCCCCAGTCTCATACCGAATAATCATATGAAGTAACAACTAATATGTTTAAAGTATGTGTATAAGTGATAAGATCAGTAAAATGACATGAAATAAAACTTCATATAATTGAGCTCGCTTTAGTGAAGCCTCAATTTCTGGTCCTTGAATAGTAACCATATTTAATAATAGATATGCCTATAATAATAACCATATAGTTAAGATGGTGTTAAGATGGTAGCAATAAACATAGAGAATGAAAGTCATATTGATCAGAGATCAGAGAAATAAAAACATATATCATAGAAATCAGAGAAATATCATAGACATCTAATACTTATCTTGCTTTCCCCAATTAACAATTCTTGTATTTTGAGAAACAAATCATATTGATTTGTTGATGACGAATATGTAACTTTTTGTTCGATCACAAACAGTCGGCGCCAATGTAAATACATTACATAAAAAAGAACAAGTCGTGATGGAGATTGCAAAAAATAAGTAAGTAGACACATGATTTTACGTGGTTCGGCAATGGTGCCTACGTCCACGGAGAGAGATAAGTGTATTTTATTGATATAAGATGAGAGAAGCTAGAGAGAGCTTGTGAGGAGCTAGAGAGAGCTTGTGAGGAGCTAGACAGAGCTTGTGAGGAGCTAGAGAGAGCTTCCCCTTTCACATGAAATAGAATCCCTTTATATAGATAGGGAATTACATGTGTGATATAAATACATTGATGTTGTAACGGAAAATAACGGACAAATAACGGACAAGTAATAATGGAGAATATATTTGATATTGATCTTGTAATTAATATGCATTGCCACGTAAGCGCCACACGAGCTCATGAGTCGCCGAGTTGGAGTATGACTTGTACTGCATGTCGGGTGCGCCAAGTTGGAAATGGGCTTGAGCTCGGGTGATGTAACTCGATTGAAGTCGGATGAAATAAGTGCAGAGTCGGTTATTGGAGTTCCGAGTAAGAGAGATGAAATACGTGTAGAGTCGGTTATTGGAAGTCGGATGAAATAAGTGTAGAGTCGGTATATGGCATTCCGAGTAAGAGAACTCGGTAATGGGTATACACACCTTCTTCTTCTTGTTCTTTATCTTACGATGTCATTTAGCAGTGAGTTGAAGGGAGAAGAGAAGAAAAGGGAAGATAGAGGAAGAGAATAGAAAAAAAAAAAAAAAAGACAAAACAGAATTTCAAAAAAAGAAAACAGTCGGACAGACAAAAAAAATCAAAAAGAGTCGGGGACAGACACGAGTTTAAGTGTCACCCGACTCTTAATGGACCTCCTACGGGTCGAATATATATGATAACTTAAAGTGTGATGATTTTAAAATTTTCCCTACAAAACATTCGATGCTCCAATGGTTCACGACCAAACCTTCCAAATTCCAACTAATTTTTGGATTGATTAACCAAAAGAGAAATATTAACAGTAGCAAAAACAATACCCTGGAAGATTATGTGGGAAAATTAGACTAAAGGATGTGATTCCCATAAATTCTAATCTAGGCCGAAAATGCTCATTGTTTGTTGTCAATTGGGGTCATTATATTCTCACATAAAATCTACTGATACGTACTGTATGTTAAATGGCTTGGTTTGAACAGCACAAGGTATCTTGTAATTTTTAGCAAGTCATAAAACTTTATAGGGTAGGAAATTAATTCAGTAGTTTTACCTGGAACCTGAATACAGAGGGTTTGCTTTCCAAAAATGCCAAATTTAAACAAGGATTTGGGATTGTATTTCAATCGACGATGAATTGAATTTGTTTACGTCAGATTGGTTGTCCTTGTTTCTTACTGCTATTTGAAGGCAACCCGTTGCACATACATAGGAGCGGATGATTATGCCATGGTTTGAGAGATTTTGTGTGTATTCCTGCCTTTGGACCTGTATTTACTTGATATATCATATATGTAGTTGTGGTGCTATTATAGTATCCTAGCTTTAGCTGCTAGGAGGTGACTTGAACTATCCTTCAGCATGTTTTTGTAGATCCAGACTATGTCTACATTTTTTTTAGGACAAGATCTGGTGTTGTTGTTCTGTCTCCAACATAGAGAGCAAAGTGCAATATTGGCTCTGTTATTTGTTTTTGTTTTTTTTTTCCCATCATCTGGTTATAGATCTTCCATTTAAACCATATACAGTAGTATGGTTAGAATCTTCTTTTCCTTGTTTACTGTTCGATTACAATTATTGTTTCACATATGCAAATTCTACAACGTATCTTTAAATTTGACATTAATGTATGAATTCATCAGGTGTTCCAAATAGTGATACTCATGAGGATGTATCCGAATCTGACAGAGTGGGCCAAGGAAATGATGGAGTGATTAATGAACAAAATATCGCTGAATCGAAAGTAGCTCCAGTTTATGGTCAAAAGAACAAGTCCAAGAAAACTAAGGCTCCCAATACTTGTATAAAGGTCTACAGAACCATTGCCTTAGGTACTTCTGAATGTTTGGTCTTATTTCCGGTTTGGCACTACTTTTGATTTATTTGTTTTCGAATGCTTGTTTTGATTTAATTGTTTTCTTGAATACTTCTGAAAGGTGATTAGAGTTTGATATTTCAGGGCTTCACTGGATCAATCAACTTTGCTGGAATCGAATATTTAGAGGTTCTCTTTTTATTTCTCTAATCTCAAACTTAAAATGCCATGCATTTACAAGTTACGTTGCACCTTATACATGAATATTAATAGCATAATTTCTTCAAATAAATTTCCATGTAAATCTGTGTTTGGTGCCCTCATCACTATCATGTGTAATCATCAAAATGTTTATCACAGCCTTAAAAATGGTCTCCCAAAAGAATTATTCAAAAACCACTTTAAACTTTATATTTGGTGATAAGTGGAATGGACTGTTTCTGTCCTAACTGTCTGGGATGCCTTTGGGGCTTGTCTTTTGTTTTTCTCTTCTTTGATTGTGAGGAGCTCCCTCACTTGACCTCATTTTAGCTGTTTTGTAAACTTCTTATCATAATCTTATTGCCACCCAAGTAACTGAGCATTACTTTGAAGCGACCCGTCTCCATCCAGAAAAGTATAGAACTCTCTCCAAAATCAACCACGTATAAAACTGTTTTTAATACTTAGTTAATAATAGGGCCCACTTTTATAATTTTCAAAGCTTTGTATTAAATATAAGGGTAATTATGTACTTTGAAGTGTAACCTTAATAAATACTACATTAACGAAGGAAAAAAACAACACAACCGAACATCTCTGTATGACATTAAAAAATCAAAATCTGATGAATGACTTCTAATCTATTAAGAACTAATAGATATTTAAAATCAAATCGAATCAAACCATACTTTTAAATTTTTTAACACTATAAAACCATCCTAAGATCTGAGTTGGGTGGCTTTTCTTTCATATATAAAAATTTTAATTTGATTATTTCTAACTCCCATCTTCAACTTCGAAGATCTACCATTAGAATTCACAGATTATAACAATATAAAGCATCAAGAACCTATTTTTCATATTGCAATAGCATAATAAGATTGTTTTAGATTATTGAATTTTGGGAGAAATCTAAATCAGTTGAAAAAGAAGAGGAAGGAAGCAGATTAAATTATCTTTTGATATTAGTATTAATTTAATAAATAAAAGAACTAAAAAAGACAATGTTTGAAAAGGGCAAATTTGTATTTTTATGGTTGTATTTAAGTTGCTGACATAAATTACCTAAACTATAAAGACAAATTCTACGTGTGAAATAGAGAAGTGGGTTCTATCCACGCTTTGATGGAAGTGGGTTCCTTCAAAGTATTTTCCCAAGTAACTCGTCAAAAACCGAAATATAAAATATTCGTTAAAAACCCAATAATAAAATATCAGTTATATCCTTCTAATTAATATTTTGTTTTTGAAAAAAACGCAACATAATGTTTCAAAAACCCAAGTACCTCGTCAAAAAGCGAAATGTAAAATATTCGTCAAAAACCCAATAATAAAATATCAGTTATAGTGTTATACCCTTCTAATTAATATTTTATTTTTGACAAAAACCCAACATAATGTTTCAAAAACCCTAATTAAAATATGAACAAAACTAATGTATGTAACTAACTAACTACCCATAAGTCCCCAAGAACTTGAATTCTCCATATAAAACTCTAATTTCTTACGGAGAAAAAACCAAAAGAAAAAATTGGGTACTCTCTCGTCTAATCTCCACAAATGTTACCCTCATCAAACAATCTCGTCTTTTAGATTCTTTCCTCTACAATTTTTTATTCATATTTTAAATGTGTACTCTCTCCACAAATGTTTAATTTGATATATATTTCCTCGGTATTTTTCGATAGATATTTTCAATAATTCAGTTGGTTATTTTTTTTTTTTTTTTTTTAAATTTGATTTTAGGGAGAGAAGATCTAGAAGAGTTTTACTAATTTTGGGTTTTTTGACAAAGTATGTGGGTGTGAAGGGTATTTTAGTAACAAAATAATTGCATGATTGGGTTTTTCAAAACAATTTAGTCCGATTGGGTTTTTGACGAGTTAGTTGGGTGACAATAAGATCCCAACTTTTATTCAGCTAAAACAAACATGTCGACATTAAAATTTACTAGGGGAAAAAAAAGAACAAAAGCTAAAATAAAGCAGAAAAAAAAATGGAAGTAAATAATTTAGGGAAAATTAACTTTGCTGTCAGTCACAAGCTTGTTTACATAATGGATTTATATCATAAACATATCTTGTCTAATCGTATTACTACAATTTTGCACACCAGATCTATCCTATATTTTTTTCTAAAAAATAAAAAATAAAAAAAAAAACAAAAAGGTAATGGATAGCAACGTGATGACTGCGGGTTCGAACGAATATTTATTTAGGAGAATCGGGTTTGCTATCCAGAAAGGACTTGCCGCGCAATTTGTAGCGTGTTTGTCCTCTACTTTTGTGTAATTCGTTGAGCTTATTAATAAAATTTAAAATATTAAGTAAAAAAAATTATTTATTCAAAAACAAAAAAAAAAATCTACCTATGGTCCACCACTTCAAGGGTCAAGCACACGAGCTATGGATTTTATTCCTCAGTGTGCAACTTTTACAATTTCAAGGACCAGAACCTAGTTAGTCTTTTACGGGAAGTTGCAGTACAACTCATACAAAGGGTTATTTCCTTGTCATTTTTGAGTTGATATCACTATTTAGGAAAAAAAAAAAAAAACAATCATTTATCCTATTGCATAAGCATTTTAGATTTTATTCTGGATCCAAGTTTTAACTTTTATTAAGACATCCCATCATGTGTAGTAGCTACACAAAAACTTCATCTCTATCATATTGAATAGAAGATATACTATATGCATCTGCAGTCATGCATAATAAACATCTTTCCTTCATTAAAAAAAAAAAAAAAACACATCTCTTCATCTCATCTCTAGCTTCCCGTTTCGAAACTATATACAGTATATATAATAACAAACATCGATCTCTTCACTTGTGACTAGGATATGGATGGATGGAGGAGGTTAAGAATGAAAGGAAAAGGCATGAATCAGGTTTTAGACTAGTGAAGTACTTGATAAAATTTGATTACTCATGGCAGTTAAGTGAACCTGGTGGAAACCCTGAGAAGATTGTTGTTACACCCGAACAACTTATTAACCCCTGGCGTAAGGCACATTATTTACCCACTATAATTTTTCCTCGCCATTCTTATCAAAACCATAATGATACGAATTTTTCTAAAAGGGATATTAAATCACACACGGCATCTCAAGGTGGAGGTAACCCAACAGGTATAACTGAGCATGAGCCACACTCAGATCTAATGGACACTGATGCTTATGAAAAACCATTCGAAGAACCAAAAAATCGAGATGCAAATAGACAACCCGAAACTCCATTGCTAGTTGCAACAAGCAATGGCATTGAAGAAATCGTTGAGGAGATACTGAAATTATTTCCTCAGGCAATTGAGCATGTTAGTTACACTGGACAAAATATATTACATGTTGCTGTTATGAATCGTCGGAAAAAGATATTTGATTTTGTTAAGAGTAAAAAAATACCAATGACAAGGTTGGCACGAAGGATAGACGAAAAAGGTAACACGGCATTGCACCAGATTGAAAATGTTGGAATCTATCGTGGATTAATGCCGGGCCCTGCACTCCAATTGCAAGAAGAGTTGCTCTGGTACAAGGTACACATTCATATATCTACTTACACTCATCGACTTTAATGTCTAGCTTCAACATTCTGATCTATCTATACAAAAAAAGAAAAGGAAATAAATTAAAGAATCTAATATTTTAGGTGAACATGAAGAACCATATTGTAGGCCACATCGTGCCTTGCTAAAGAGGAGATCATGGAAAGAGAATATTACATTGAAACATTGCAGTCACCAAAATAGAGGTGCAGAATTCACTAAAATATTGCAGCCACCAACTACTATTCTATTGTCTCAGTAAAGAGATTATACAGAAGGGAATTTTGGCAGATCCCTTCCAGTCAATAAATATTTAGAAATTAGAATAGGTAGTGATAAGCGGTAAGCCCTATCCCTCCTGAGAAGATTTCAGATTCTTATGATGTTATCTATTCATGAAGAAATACATAGAGCTGATATAACCCTAGCCCCATTTTGTCTAAGAAAATCAAACATCTCAACTCTTAAAAATTATACTTATTCTTTACCAAAGTACACAAATTTCTAACATCTGCCAAAGATACTCATAGTTGTTTCACCTCCACAAGTTCTTAAACTTATGGGAAACTTCACCATAAATTCCTAAACCTTTTCTAGGACACATTTTAGTCTCAGTCTTATAATTTGTTCTACATCTAGTTGAGTGTTAAGATTAAAACATCAAGCTAAGACTCCACCAATGGATGTTGGCAGGCCCGCGAGAGAAAGCAATGTTTACATTATATACCAGGTCGCCTATAACCTATTAGGAGGAAAAGATGTCTCCTCGAGGGGCATAAGACTACATCCTTGAGTGCTTTTTAGTCTCAAATAATACATTGTAATACTTAGTTAATGAGGATGTAGAATTATTTATAAAGTATGACACATTAGATTCTACTTTTCCTACCCGGTAGAGATGATTTATGATTACATATATATCCATTATGCTCTAAGCTTCACATCGTTTTCATGTTATGTGCAGCGTGTAAAGGATGTTTTACCGTCACAGTTCCGCATGCATCTCAATAAAGACGGATTAAATGCTTTGGATTTCTTCCAAAGCAGCCACAAAGATCTTCTCCTACAAGCCCAAGACTGGTTAAAGAGAACCTCCCAATCATGCTCTGTGGTTGCTGTTCTAATAGCCACTGTAGCATTCGCTGCAGCTTATACCGTCCCGGGAGGTAATCAGGACTCAGGTCTACCAATCCTCATCGGTGAGCCTTTCTTCTTAGTGTTCACTGTGATGGATGTAGTCTCCCTTGCCAGTTCCCTTACATCGGTCGTAATGTTCCTTTCTATCCTCACATCTCCCTTCCAATTCCATGATTTCAAACGCTCTCTTCCTAGGAAATTAACACTTGGTTTCACATTTCTTTTCATGTCTGTGGCAACAATGATGTTGGCATTTGCTGCTACTATTATACTTACTATTAGAACTGACGGAAGCATGTCCAAAATCCTTATCTACACTGTTGCTTTCCTCCCAGTTAGCATTTTTGCTCTCTTGCAATTTCCACTATACTTGGCTCTCGCTGGCACAGCTCAGTACTCTCTTGATATTCTCAAGAAAACTCTACCTTCTCGTAATTTTTGTTGTCCTCCATCTCGTAATACCAAAATCTCCAACAAGAATCAATGAAAACCATCCATCTAAATGCGCACTGGTATGTCAAGTTGCAAATTCTCTTTTTTACTGTATTTAAATTAAGCCAATCAGAACCCCAAACCTGATTTGAATACAGTGTATTTAGTATGTTTAAGCTTAATGCATTTGAAACTTTTGTTGTGCTAATAGAAGATTATGTGTTTCGACCTGTTAATACTAATATACTATTGTGTTTGGCATGGCTTTTTTTAGTACATTATATGATCTTTGATTTTAGAAAGATCAGTTTACTGTCTTGTCTAAACTTTACTAGATGCATTAAGGAAATCAATTTTAAAACCCAAGAAGCATATAATGAACAAAACAAAAATTATGAATTTGCCGTCATCAATTATATTTACCATACAAGAAAAGTTCAGCACACACCTTATGGAAGACCTGAAGTATAATGGGTCGATACTCAACAGAGTTCATGGACAAATAACAATTCAACACACAACGAAGTTCCTTAATCCCATTGATCCTATTTGCAGCAATTACCTCTAACATTGACGCTTTGAAGTCCTCGCTGGGGTTATAAGAGTACTTGTCCATTGCTACCATTATGATACAGTTTGTACTACTACCATCAATTCTTCCCTTCTGTTTCCTTATCTCATGTCTTGATAATCTTTCCCTGATCATTTGATCTAGCCTTTCCTGAACCATGGCATGAGCTATGGTTGATATTGGCGCAAAGCGATCTGAACCCGAGCTTTCAACACTAATCTCAGAAGAAGACACACTGGGCCTACAACTGCAACACAAGGAACTGCAGCTCTGCAGTTTGTTTCTCTGCTTATTCTTCATTTCTGCTTGGAACTTGTTGCCATTCTTAGAGTGAAACCAAGGGAACAGGAATGTATGGAACAGTAATCATTTGTTTTACAAGTGTAAAGGAGAGGCATGAGGATTAAAGCATTGAACATGTTTTGTTTGTTTAGTTGTAAAACACTTTAATTATATTCTTTTAGTTAAATTGGTGATCATGATGTTTGGAACAATATCTCTTTAGAAGATTGTTAGAGTACTGTTAGGTGGCTTTACCTTTATAAGGCAAATATGATTGAATATGCTAACCATTTTTCCTATTGATCTCTTTAAGAAAATCACATTTAAGTAGCATTATCCAAGAAAATCATATTTTACAATCTATGCTTCTATTAAAAAAAAAAAAAAAATCAAATATAGAAGAAATATGCCATTTGAGATGAAAAAATAATTTCTTTTGTAATTAGTTTACAGCAATAAATATACCCAAATATAAAACTAGTTTGGTTGTTAGAAAAAAAAAATAAAATGGTCCTCATGGAATTCATCACATTGTTTAAGTGTGGGTGGCTAAGCATGGTACTTCAATCAATGTAATCTGATGAATGTGCATAAAATTGCACTTTTACAGATAAGGTTCTGTGAATTTGATGATGGTCTCTTTTGATCTAAAAAAGTCTATTGGAATGATTTGTTTATATTATATATATATATTTACAGTATGATTAATAATATCACCCTACTTGCCAATCTAATTATGATGGAATCCTGATTTAGATACACACCTCTGTTTCAACTTTCAGTTTGAGTTCTTTTCTCCAAAACAACAAGTTTGGATAACATGAAATTAGCTGCAAACGTTTTATCCTCGTCAACTCTTGAGTTCTCTACCAACAGGCCGGCCCATTGGACTTCCTACACACTTCAAAAAACATCAAATGATTCAAATCTAACTCTCTAGGCCCAAATCCTTGTTGAGAAACAAATCGGTCCAATACTGGTAGATTAGGGTTGTTGTCTTGTTGATGTCTCTCTCTCTATATATAGAGTTTAGTAGAACGATTCACTGTCACTTGGAAGCCATAGCTTGCTTTGTTCTTTGAGTTTAGAATTAGGGTTTTGAGATGTTGTTTTTCTTATTTTATTTTTTAAAAAAAGATAAATAAAAAGAAAAAAAATTCCCTATGATGAAGAAAGCTCATTGTAGCAAGTGCCGTATGACACCTTCACACATTAATAATGTATGTTGGTTTCATGATTTGAAACGAACTTCTGAGGGTTTTCTGCTTGTTCTTTATCTTTTAAATTTTATTTTTATTTTTAATTGATCTCAATTTTTTTCCCCTTTATTACATATATTTATTTATTTTATTTCATTTTGATTTCTTTGAAAATTGAATAGAAGCCAATGAGGAAATATATTATTTAATTTCCGGCTGATATTTTAATTGTTTTTTTTCTGAAGATTTGATCGACTATCTGAGGCTTCTGTTCTCCTTTACTGAAGATTTATTTTTAAAGAAAATTTCTTTAAAAATGCACTTTTTTTTGGTTGGTACTTGGTAGGTCATTTATATGCAATTAGTAATTTAGTATATGTATCATATTTCCCATTGATCTAAGTAGTGTTAAGCCAAAACTCATTAGAATTTGTAACAAATGACTGATACTATTATTTATACAATATAACTCAAAGTTTATTGAAAATAAATACAGATAAACAAAGCCTGAACAGTCTATTGTTCCAACACTATCGATTGCTTACAGTTAACAAGTAAACTTTGTGAAGGACAGAGCAATGACAGTGAGGGTCTACAGTTAATGTGTCTATCAACTTTGACTTAGTTACCTGGACAATTTAGTGGAGCTTGATGGTGTCTTTACAAACTGGGAACATTCGATTAAGTACTTATAATTTTCTTCTTTCAAAATTAATGTTTCTACTTTGTAGCACAAATATATATATATATATATAACTTTTACCCTGGTGTTTAGCTGAATCACAAGTTGATTTATTCTAAGGTTTTCATAATTTTCTGTCAGTATGTAACAAGTTGATATCTGTATTTAAAATGTGGAATCAAACAAACTCCATGCTCTGCTAAGTTTCAAATTCTGAACCTTATTGTTACAGATTGTGGTTCAGGAAGATATATAATTTTTCTTAGTTTTTGATCATGTAACAGGGGAATAATTATAGTATCTTATGCGAGTTAGGTACTTGTGAAAACCCAATATGTGCAATATGATAATAGTGAAGCAAATAATAAAGCAGTAAACAAGTAAAGAACACACGATATTTTTAATGTGGTAAAACCCAATATAGGAAACATCCATGGTTGTCCTCGTGACAACAAATAAATCCACTAGATGAAAAGACATATACAAACCTATCAACTACCTGCAATCACTGCGAGTTGACACTATTGGTTATCTCTAACACCTTGACTTTACCAGAGTACTTTGATGTACGCACAACACACTCGACTTATTGATAAACACACAAGAAGACTCGAAGTCGATCTATGAAGCAAGCTTACATCAGAGTTCCTTGATGAACACACAAGGATACTCGACTTCTTGATGAACACACAAGAAGACTCGAAGCTGATCTCAATATTCAATAAGGAAGAAGAAGAGAATGAGTTCAATCACCTAAACAAACCTAAACAAACTCCAAGACCAGAGATGAATTGGACGGCCAAAGAACTAACTTGTTCTTTGGTAGAAAACCATATGGGTCTGTTTGGAAACTTTCTTAGGAATTGGAATTGAGTTTATAATTATAAAACTTATGATTTTAGAGAATTAAAAATTTTTAATGTTAATTTTTACTATGTTTGGATATATAGATTGAAATGAGAAAAAAAATTAAATAAGTGACATAATAGGAAAATAATATAGATGGCAGTATTAAAGTTTCCTTATATAAAAAATAAATTTCCAATCAAGCCTAGAATCAAGAGTTTTACCTCTTCATTGATATTTAAGGATTTTTATTTTCAATTCATGGACTAAAGTCCTTCCAAATGCACAAAGTTGCATGTTTTGGAAAATGATTTTCAATTCCAGCCTCAATTCCATGTTTCCAAACAGACCCTATTTATACTTAGGGTTTGGAAAAAAGAGAAAATGGGCCGAAAACAAGAAATCCATACGACGACGTACGCCCTAACTAGGTACGTACGTCCCTGAACGAATAAGTGATCTGTTGAACAGGACATACGTACGTCCTAACCAAAACTAAAAGATCTGCCTAACCCTACGTACGTACGTCCTAACTAGGTACGTACGTACTGTACCAAACAACATACTGACAGACTTGAGATGAGAGAAAGAATACTTGGGACGACGATCACACATCAAGGTATTCCTAATAATGAGATCAATGCGAGATAACGTCGGACACACCAAGTCACAAAATAATGTCAAACAACCGAATGCCGGTTTCAATCTCCCCCTTTGACATTTATTTTGTGACAAAAACCTATGACTCTAGAAGTACTTATAATACGTGCTTACAAACCCAAACCAACGACATTTGTAATACATGCCTACAAGAACACTCACACTCGATACGTACTAAGTCACCATCACTTGATATTCAGCTCGAGCAAGAAGGTTTGATCATCAGAGATGAAACGGAAGTAAGAAAAATTCTGAACCAATCAGAGAATCAACGGAAGCTTTTAGGAACTACTCCCCCATACTTCACGAATTTCAAACATGAATACTTGTGCTCCCCCACAAGTGTAGCATACCTGAAACATGACCCAAGATAAACTAACAAAGAAGAAGAAGATGTTAGTATTAGAGTCATAATCTCCCCCTTTTTGTCACAAAAAAAACAATGTGACAAAGAAAACAAGTAAGAAAAACTAAACCATAACAAATAAAAGAAAAAAAGAGAAGAAGAAAACATGTTAAAAAGAAATAGATATTGAACAGAAGATATAGAACAAACTCTTGTCAACACAACACAAACACCATCAATATGAGAAAAAAATCCTTAACTAAAACAACTTCACAAACCTTAACAAGAAGATAAAGAGAAAAGAACATATGTACCATAAAAATGAAGAGGAATGCATCACGAAATTCCCAAAATAGTAGCCAATCCCAATTCATACAAAAATAAGAGGCAATATATGGGGATAAACAAAAGATTGATCAAATAAGAGAATTGAAGTGCATCATAAACTAAACCTCGGTGTGTGTAGATGCAATGCAATGCATAAAGAGAGAGAAAGTTCACCACTAGAACACACCCCTTGAAGACCTAGAATATAGAACCATCAACAAGAGACATATGATTAGTAAATGAGCATAGAAGAAACAAACTTCAACCCCCTTTGAAACAAACGTTATGAGTAGAAGACAAACGAATATAAATATGATCTTTCAAATGAAAACCAAGACATCTAAAAGGCAAAGGAATATAAACTTTGTATGCCTTACATAAAAACAATGAACATGCGCTTGGATTTTATTTTGCCGCATGTGGTGGAGTTTAGTCTACATCACTCCAATGTCATTCCCGCGTGGGAGGGATTTTTGCCTCCATCTTTTCAAATACACGAGGGTAAGGTGTAGCCTACATCTTTTTGACAAACACAAACTCAAGAAATGCAATACCATGATAACGTGCAACACAAGAACTAACATCTCTTGAGTGCATCCATCAGAGCATGACCCTCACAACCCCCAACGGGTTCTTAGCCAACTGATATTGCTTTAAAGACAATCAAATGGCTGGGGATAAAGTGAGTCATTGACCACTAACAAGAGTTGTAAGAGGAAGATAAGAATGCTCAATAACACGAACAACAAGATGAACATTAACCAAAATAGAGGAGAGATAGCTCAAGATAACATAAATACTCGAGAGATAGAGAAGTTCTATGAGCTGAAAGAATATGTAAGTGGTTTCCAAAAACTCTAATCATCCAAGCATGCCGTGCACTGTGCAAATAAGCGAGGAAAAATGCATGATACATACCAAAACATACTTAAGAGTTCAGAAAGAGAAAAACACCCAAACATATTGCAACTTATTTAAGACAATTGAATAAATAAATGGAATAAATAAATAATAAAAAAAAATGCATTCAACAACACATACATGGAATAAATAAATAATAAAAAAAAAAACAAAAAATAGAAGGAATAACCAACAACCCTTTTTTTTTAATAAAAAAAAGATGCATTCAACAACACATACATGGAATAAATAAATAATAAAAAAAAATAGAAAGAATAACCAACAACTTTTTTTTTTTTAATTAACAATGTATTCAGACATGCAGCATGATCTGCAAGCTAAACAAACAAAGCATAAAAAATAGAAGCACCAAACAAATAGCCTATGTGGTTAGAGAAATATACAATTCAAATAACACAAGGCTAGAAACAAACTACATCATCCCAAATATGGGACACCACCAGACTTTTGCAAGTCCAGAATAACCTTCAACTTATCTTTTCTTACCCATACTTGAGATATTCTGCAAGTTGGACCCATGTATAGAGGATTGATGAATATTATCCCCGATAGTAGACTTTCCAACCCTTATCCGCTCATTCTCTAGACTACATTTGGCAACATCGAAGCTTCTATCCCATATGTGAGGTGGTTTGGTAACTTTTTGCACAAACTTCTTTCTGTTGTTGAAGTGTTGTGGTATCTTAGGACCACTTCTGGGCCTAAAAGGAGTCCAAGAGGAAGGATGAGCTTGCACAGGAAAATAACCATATGAGTTCCAACAATTATTACCAAAAGAAAAAGAATAAGGAACCATGGAATTTTTATCCCAACAGAAAGCTGAAATATAACCTAACCGACCACAAGTAAAACACTTAAAATGTCTATGTTTAGGATTTGTCTTGTTCTTGGTCATCACATTACGCTTAGATACAAAAGCCTTGGTAGGTGGAGGCGGAGTAGGCATACAAGGATTTGATAACAAAGGAGGCAAGGATGGCCTCACAAAAGAAGTAGTAGTAGGGACACAACTGGAGGAAGCTCCAACATAGTCATATCCTAAACCAGTCTTATCTGCCGAAAATTTTCCACTTTTAATAAGGGTGTCTAGATCAACTGAAGCTTTCTCAAACCCTTGCAATCGCTTAGTAGAAGTAAATAAATTTTTTTTCACAGCTTCATGCTCAAACAACAAAGTACGATACTTATCTTCTATCTCACGATTGGATATTTCCAAAGAAATAATTCTAGATTGGAAATCTAGCTTTTCTTGGGAAAACCCCTCAAATAAGACATTCATATCACCTGCAAGTACAAATTTCTCTTCTACAAGAGACTCAACAATATCATTCAAAATCTGATTAGTCTTATGCAAGAATTGACATTGTTTAACAGGTGACATATGTAATTCCCTTTGCTCACCAGGACTTACCAAAACAGAATCATCGAATTCATGATCGACAATATCAGTTACCTGACAATCCACATTCTCATTCAAAGAAGCCCCATAGGCAACACAATGTGTAACATGGTCTTTCGTTACATCATCATCATCCTCGCTTTCATCTTCCTCCCAAGTGGTAGATAACTTGATTTTTTGTTGTTCTATCCCTTGAGGGTCAAGTTTCGTGGGAAGCTTACACTTGTCAAAACCATGGTTAGTCAAACCATTATATTTCATAGTCTTAAAAATATGTTTAAGATAACGATAAATTATTTCAGATGTTGCTTAGTGTCAAGAGACTCATCATGATTAATTTTTTCATTTTGCACATCCTCAAAAGATCCAGCTTTAAAACCAAAGGATTTATTTTGAGGTTGCTCAAGCTGAACCTCAAGTTCATAAGTTCTCAATTTTCCTGCTAAGGTCTCTATGGACAATTGGACATGGTCTTCAAGTCATTGCTCTCTTGAATGACATCTTTCTTAGAACGAAATCTAGATGGCAAAGACCGAAGAACTTTAAGCACTATTTGCGTATCGGTGTACACTAAACCTAAAGATGCACTATTGTTGATAACATTCTGCAAACGAATAAAGAATTCATCAAAAGATTCATTATTGTCCATTTTCATAGTTTCAAATTGACTAATAAGAAGTTCAAGGTTACTCTCTTTGACAGCAGTGTCACCCTCATGAGTTCTTACCAGCCTATCCCAAGCCTCTTTGGATGTTATACAACCATGAACTCTCCGAAATTCACTAGCATCCAAAGCCATAAATATAGCATTAAACCCTATTTGGTTGTTAGTAGAAGCAACTTTGTCTTCCGGACTCCATGTGTTTCGTGGGTTTGCAATTGTAACAGCCTCATCTGTACTACCTGTAATAACTGTCGGTGGTGACCAACCATCTTCCACAGCGATCCACACATCCTCACTGATAGCCTGCAAATACGCAGCCATACGAACTTTCCAATAGGGAAAATTAGTTCCATTAAATTTAGGAGGACAAATTAGTGTTCCAAATTTATCAGAATCCATTAAAATTGCACTAAGGATCTACGCGTGAGCCTTTACGCTCCTTAACAAGCGCCCTGCGACTGATACCAATTGAAAACCCAATATGTGCAATATAACAATAGTGAAGCAAACAATAAAGCAGTAAACAAGTAAAGAACACACGATATTTTTAACGTGGTAAAACCCAATATAGGAAACGTCCACAGTTGTCCTCGCGACAACAAATAAATCCACTAGATGAAAAGAGATATACAAATCTATCAACTACCTGCAATCACTGCGAGTTGACATTACTGGTTATCTCTAACACATTGACTTCACCAGAGTACCTTGATGTACGCACAAGACACTCGACTTCTTGATAAACACACAAGAAGACTCGAAGTCGATCTATGAAGCAAACTTACATCAGAGTTCCTTGATGAACACACAAGGATACTCGACTTCTTGATGAACACACAAGAAGACTCGAAGCTGATCTCAATATTCAATAAGGAAGAAGAAGATGAATGGGGAAGAAGAGAATGAGTTCAATCACCTAAACAAACTCCAAGACAAGAGATGAATTGGACGGCCAAAGAACTAACTTGTTCTTTGGTAGAAAACACTATTTATACTTAGGGTTTGGAAAAGAGAGAAAATGGGCCGAAAACAAGAAATCCATACAACGACGTACGTACGCCCTAACTAGGTACGTACATCCCTGAACGAATAAGTGATCTGTTGAATAGGACGTACGTACGTCCTAACCAAAACTAAATTAAAGATCTGCCCAACCCTACGTACGGACGTCCTAACTAGGTACGTACGTACTGTACCAAACAGTATACTGACAGACTTGAGATGAGAGAAAGAATATTTGGGACGACGATCACATATCAAGGTATTCCTAATAATGAGATCAAGGCGAGATAACCTCGGACACACCAAGTCACAAAATAATGTCAAACAACCGAATGCCGGTTTCAACTTGTATTGTGTTCTGTTTTGTACACAAGACCAGTGATTGTTGTTTCAATCCATATATCTATTGAACATGAATAAAGGCAAACAACTGGAAAACATATTTTATTAGAGTGCCTAAAAAGACCAATGGTTCAGAATCATCTTTAGGCGAAGGTAATTTGTATTACAGACAATTACAAAAGCAGTACACACAGTTAAACTTTCTTTAGCATTATCTTGAAGGGTTTATCACTCAGAGCCAAACGCCGCACTCCCTTACTATCAATAAATACGCCAACGTCACGGCAGATGACCTTGCAGTAATTGCAGACAGTTGGGCAGAAAACAAGTTTATAATCATCATCTGCCTCTTCTGCAAACTTTTCAATCTTAAACCAATTGTCTATAGTTTCACGTCCTGGATTGCCTTCAACCCCACCGTTTGTCACAAACCATTGTCGTGTTGACTCATCAAAATTAGATAGCTTCCATACTGTTGACTGCACACAAATGGTTGCAGCAGAGAACTTGATATTAAGATCAGTAGAAACACGGATGACCCCTCTTTTAGGATTGGTAGGTGTAAATGTCAATGGAAAACCATTGGATATCTCATGTTGCTCTTGGACCACATCAAATGGACAACTGCCATTGATGTTGCTTCCAAGAGTCAAGCCACCACCTCTACCGCGAACCACAGGTAAGATATAGTATCCCACGCCTGATCGAACCTTTCGCCCAGTAATGTCACGTACAGCTGCGGGTGCAGACTCAGCCAGCACCATGTTGATTGCAGAATTAAACATAAAAATCAAAAGTAGAAGAAAAAGAAAGGACAATGTCATCTTCATTTTGTAGTAATAATAGCAAATTTGTTCACTGTATGTATCTGTCAATGTGTGTGTGTATAACTGTATATTTATAGCACTTTACATTACTTGTATGTTACATCCAAAGTTATGTGGTGACAAGGAAGGTTCCTGGTGTTCTTATCATCATCTTATCTTAGAAATAATATTTGGAAAAAGAAAAAACTTATTCCATAAGTCAATTACCATTAAAATTTGTTCCGTTAAGTTGCTTGTAGTGTTAAAAAACAATTGTATGGATTGAATATAAAAATTGCAAAATAACCATGAAAATTGAAAATTTTGGGCTTCTAAGTCAATGAAATTGATTGTAGAAGATCTCTCATTTGAATGTCAAAGTCAAAAATGAAAGATCTAAACGTGGTGTGGTATCACAGCAAGAGTACCTTATCAAAGCATGTTGAAAAGTCACAGCAAAGAACTGAGGATAATGCTGATCCTGAATCCTAATATGGCTGATGCTGAGTTACACAACATCTTGGCACAAAGTCTATGTGAAGCCCAATCAAATGGACGGACAATCGTGAAACCCAATATCTCAAAAATTTGATGTCAGCCCAGTAACAGGAGAAAGAATTTGCTCCTTAACGGAGTGTAAAAAATATTTATTAATTAATAGGTGAGAATTTGAATTAATAAGAAAACTGTTCGTCCTATTCTCTGTTCTTCTTTTATATTCACAAATGAATCAACTTAATATCAAAGGACTACGCTCTACGCATCTCTTATCTGAGCTTTGAATCATTTTTTTTTTATTAAAATTAGAATAATAAAAGCTAATGTATTTAAAGTGATTTTTCATATCAATCTACTTTATATGTTAGAATGGAGACACAATATCTGAATAATTTTGTAGAAATATGTTCTTCTTGCTAATGGGTACTTTTTGGGTCATATGTCAATCAATGAATTAAACAGCGAGGACTATTGGTATTCATTTTTGTTGGAAGAGAACCTGCATATATAAAAGCTTCCATTTTTTTGTTGCTTCCAAAGATCTTATTTCTCTCTCTACCGACTTTGTTTCTAATCTCTACTACTTTATAAGGCGCCCCCAAACCGAGGCGTTCATGAGGCCCTCGCTGGCAGTATAAGAGATTGACACGTATTTAACTTTTCACCTTAAATAACAAAAAAAAAAAAAACACAAAGAATTTAACCCTGTTTTGATACTGCACAGTCAAAAACTAAACCGACTCTGTTTGTCCCATCTTCTTCTTCGAGAATCTTCTTCTTCTCGCTAGAATTTAACCCTGTTTTGATACTGCACAGTCAAAAACTAAACCGACTCTGTTTTTTTTTTTTTTTTTACAAAACACTTCCCATCTTCTTCGAGAATCTTCTTCTCGCTGTTTATCTATTCAGTTGCTGATTAAATTCACAGCAACTACTCTGTTCTGTCGTTTCACTTCTCCTTCGAATTCCATCTATTTCACAACAACTACTCTTAATCGAAATTTGAATTCTTTTTTGTTGTTTTTTCGAATGAAGTTTTGTTTTTTTTTTTTTTTTTTTTTTCTAATTGTTTTGATTGTTTGTTGAATTAGGTTGTTGCAGCTTCTCCTGCTGCTGTTCCTTCAGCGAAGAAAGGTTTGATTTTGGAGTTATTTAAGCTAAATTTATAACCTTGATGATTGATTGATGTTTTTTTTAATCTAATTAACAATGATTGTGTTTTGATTTAGGTAACAAGAGAGTTGCTACTGAGATTTCAAAGGATAGTGCGAAGAAACAAGAGATTGATGAGAAAGTTTCTTTGGCTAAGAAGAAGAGACAAGAATCAAGTAGTTCAGAGGAATCTTCTGATGATGTAAGTTTTTAGACTCACTTACGTAATGTAAATTATCATATGGAAGATTTGATGGCATAAAAGTTTGTATTTTTTAATCAAGTTGTGATTTTTGTACTTCAGGAACCTGTTGTTGCTACTAAGAAACAAACAGTAGCTGATCAGAATGGTGCAGTCAAAGCAGCTGTGCCAACCAAGAAAGGAAAGCAAGCTTCTAGCAGTTCTGATGAATCCGATTCTTCTGATTCAGATGAAGTGAGTTTTGTCTTAGATACTTATAATTTGTGTCGTCATTTGTTTCTGTGAATTATTTGGAATTTGTGAGTAATTTTGATTTTTGTGTACTCAAGGAACCTAAAAGCAAAGTGGCTGTGCCAGCTAAAAAAGCACCTGTCCCAGTGGCTACCAATGGGGCTACCAAGAAGAAAGCTGAGTCCAGTGACAGTTCTGATTCAGCGAGTGATGACTCGGATGAAGAAGAGGTTTGTATTATTGTATTTTTTTATTTTCTTATTTTTTTATTTTTTGTAAAAAAATTGAATCAATTTTTGATGAAGGGAGGGTTGTAGCTTAGACCACACTTTGGAAGGCACAAGGATACCACGATTGTTAATGATCAGTGGCATGGGGTTGCAAGCATATCTAAATGAAGGTGCAAGGGTGTTGCAGTACTGATTAGTTACTAATGTAACTATCAAAAAAATTTGTAATGCTTAAGTGTGTTTACAGAATAATTTGTTATTATGCACTGTATAGTTTGTATTCAGATCTGTGTGTGTTTGCTAAAATATATTTAGGATCTTCGTTATACTGTTACCCGACCTCAATTGCACGCGAAAGCGTGCACATTCACATAGTACAGTTTCTAACGCTGTTAACTTGTGGTTTGGCTGTTAAGATAAAATTGCCCACGTGTTGTTATCTTATTAGGCAATGATGCAACCAGGAGCAAAATTTTTCTCGTAACAGAGTCCAGACATTTCTAGAAAAAATGGACAAACAACAGAATCATCTCGAACATCCAAGAAACTCCATCCAGCTGTTTCTGGACCATTTAGTCCCTCAACTATAAATAAGGACTATCTTCAAAACTTGAATCATAACAAAACAGAGCATTTGATTGATAATAAATTCAATTTTGGTTTTCTAGGTTTGGTGGAACGATTTTGTTGGTCATTTGGATTGTGGAACGGTTTGGAAAGATATAGTAGTACAGTACAACTTTAATATTAATACTGTAAGTTATATTTCTATTTCTTCCCAAATCATTTTTTAACAATCTTGATTCTAATGAATTTGGCATTTATAATTTTATTTTGAATTTCTAAAGATTTGTGATTTTCTTACTATTGATTATTGCTTTTAATATGCAGTTACCACTTACCAGTTTACAGAGGAATGGATCAGCAACCCCAAACATCTCACATTCCTTATTTACCCAATAATTACTACCCAAATTGGGAAGTAAACCCTCAGTTGAAACCAGACTCAATTGCAAGTTATAGACCTTGGTCTTATGGTACCGGAGTTGGATACCCAAATTCTATGGAATGTCTTGGTTGCTGCAGTCATATGTATCCTCCTGGTTACTACACTGTTAGACCTCCGCATTCTCATCTTCCGGCGCCTTGCCCTTTCTATTACCATGAACCTTATACCCCATATGCTCCACACTTGTATCCACCAATGCAGCAGCCTAGATATGAATATCATAAAGATATGCTTGAGAGACATTGTTGTGGATGTCCAAACCATGTTTTTGACAAGAAAGAAGATAAAGGAGTGAAGATTGAAGAGTATGAGCCTGAAATTTGTAAAAAGGATAGTGCTGATTTATTGGCATCGGCAAAAGGCCAAAGCAACTGGCAGTATCCATTTGTAATGCTTCCGCCTGAGTATTTGAAGAAAAATGGTGTTCTCAAGTCTTTGGAGGAGATTGATCCAAAGGTATTGAAGGGTTGGTATCCTTTTGGTATGGAAAATGATAGTGAGAGTGGAAAGCCATCTGGATCATTGTCAAAGAATAGATTGTTTTTGCCTGAAGTGAAGGATGTCAAATCCTTACAGCCAGTTGGGAATGAGAAGGCAACTCAAAATCCAAGCATTGAAGACAAGAGGGCTCAGTTTCCATTCCCTGTTTTCTGGTTTCCTAATTATGGGAAACTAGAGGACCAGAAAAATAAGGATGGCAACGAGTTGGATACCAACACTAGTCCAAAGCTAATGGAGGAGCAACCAGAAAAATTGAAGACCATTCCTGTGAATCATGGGACGACACCAGTGGAAGGCAAATCTGGCAACCAAGGCGTTGAAAAGAAGGCAGAGAAAGATGTCAAGGTTAAGAACATTCCTGTGCTGCAGGTAGAAGATAGAGGTGAGAAAAATGCTGTTGAATCCAAGAACACATGTAAAAATGTTCATGTTGAACAGAAAGAAGAAAGTGAAAAGAAGTCCTCAGGCAACTATGTTAAAAGTCGGTCCGCATCTCCACGAAAGGCTTCCAAACTTCCGCCAGTTTGCTTGAGGGTTGATCCCTTGCCAAGGAGAAAGACTGGTAAAGGTACTTCAAGGTCACCTAGCCCACCTGCTGGTAAGTCTGAGGCGAAACAGGATATAAGCACTGGTATGCAACCAACTATAGAGAGCAAAGGATGTCCAGGCCAGGTCGGACAAAATATGCCTCGGAGTAAGATTACTGTTCCTGATGCTTCTAATAATGAAACATCATTGATATCATCATCCTCGGATGAAAGAGATCTGTGTAAGAAGGAAAATGCATCTGAGTGTGATGGAGAGACAATAACAGTAATGAAGATCATGGAAGAAAGCAAAGAAAAGAAGGAGCTTTCGACCACAGAAGCAGCTCTTCTTATCCAGGCCTTGTATCGAGGGTTTGAAGTCCGAAAATGGAAACCACTAGAGAAATTGAAGCTAATTGCCAAAGTTCGTGAGCAGGCTAATGCGGTTAGAAAACAAATACATGTTCTTGAGTCATCTACTGAGCTGCGGAATGATGAAAAGCAAAGGGTGCTTGTTGGAGAGACTATTATGAGTCTACTACTACAATTAGACACGATTCAGGTACATATTCATCTGAGCTTATAATTTTTTATTTTTCCCCTGAACTTCTTGTATTGTTACTGTGTTGTGTCTCATTATGGGTTTTGTGTTTAGAAGCTATGTAGATACTCCCTTACTAGTTTGATTTTCTAGTAAATGATATCAGTACGTGTCTGTTTATGTTTATGGTGTAGATGATTAAATGCGTAATTTTCTGTTTTGTTGTTATGATTTCCAGGGGTTGCATCCAAATGTTAGAGATATTAGGAAATCAGTGGCAAGGGAGCTTGTTTCTATCCAGGAGAGGCTTGATTCTTTAGTTAAAGAGAGCCGGGGAGGGGAAAAAAATCCCGAACCAAGGAATACCGGTGAGGCTAGTTTACCGGATGTTCATTGTGAAACTGAAATGCAAAATGGATGCGTTCCAGCAGAGCCTACTGACCTGCCCAAGGAAGCTGAAGATCCAGCTACAGTCGAGAAGCAATTGCCAGCGGTCGAACGGTTAGAGGAGTCCATTGTTGCACCTAGTGATAGCAAGTTTGAAAAAATTTCTCATTCTACACCTACGGAAGATGAAGGACGAAGATTGGAGGATAGGGGTGATGCGGAAAAGTTGGATGAAACACTTGCGTTACATGTTGAATTTGCTAAAACTCCAATGACAACAGATAAGAAGGGAGACTCTGAGATGAAGGAACTGCCAGAATTATTAACACAAAAAGAACTTTGTCAGTCACAAGGGGAGGTATCTGCTGAAGGCAAGCAGTCCTTTGATGTCCATAATGCACCTTCCATCACAACTGAGAACAAGGAGATTTTGTTGGGGAAAGACGAGGACACCATAAAACAGGATGATGTGTATGAGAAATCTTCACTGGAGGATTGTACATCACTAAGTACTGTGGATGGGAGCGCTCCTTTGGACTCAAAGGACCAGGAGCTTGGATTAGGAAAGGACAAAGATGATGTTTCCTCGCAAGGGCAACCAGCTGTATGTCCATCTGCACAGGAGAAGTCTTCACTGGAGGATTGTACATCACTAAGTACTGTGGATGGGAGCGCTCCTTTGGACTCAAAGGACCAGGAGCTTGGATTAGGAAAGGACAAAGATGATGTTTCCTCACAAGGGCAGCCAGCTGTATGTCCATCTGCACAGGAGAAGAGGGTAGAGGAAGCAACTGCACTTCATGAGAACAATGTAAACTCTTATGACGAAGATGTATTCTCGGAACCTTCAAATTTGCCAGGGATTGTTCTCCTATCCCAGGAAACCATGGAGCGAAGCGATGATGAAAACGAAGATGATGGAAGCAATAGTCCTCAAGAAGGATCCATGGTTCCTGATGTTGTTCCTTCTTTATCCGAAAGGGTTGAAGACCTCTGCTTGGGTATGAAATCTGACCATACCGAAGAAGATTGCAGAGAATTAAAAGCTACAGCTGATGTGCAAGAAGTACCAGTGAATGAAGAAGTAGCTGTCAAACATCTTGAGAGGGGAGGAGCAGAAGATAAGACATTGAAGGAAGAAAACGAAAAGCTTAGGGAAATGATCGACAAGCTAATCCAAGAAGGGAAACAGCAGTTGACAGTCATTTCAGATTTGAATGGAAAAGTAAAGAATTTGGAGAGAAAACTGACAAAGAAGAAAAAACTGAGGATGAGGGGGCACCGAGGATTGCCCAAAGATGTGAGATGTGTTGTGTAAAAGTTTGTGTGCTGGGGTTTTGCTTTGTATTGTATATCTAAAGTTGAAATAAAATAAATTTTATAATAAAAACCTTAACCTAAAAACCTTAACCTTCTAGTGTTTGTTCTAGTTTTTGCTCCAGAGTTTCATTTATGGTTCTGACTGTCTAATGCAAAGAAAGGGCAAACTGCATCTTCTCCATTGGACTGTTACTCTGTTAAGGCACAAACTTGTGATCTAGGTTCATATGGATGTAGCTGTTTGTTGAAGAGGCCTGTTGAAAGAACTCAGCAAACTAACAGTGTTATATAAATTTATTGGACTTAAACTCTTCAAATAGTTTTGATCACTCAAAAGTTTGCAGGAAAGTTTTTCACGTTGATTGTTAATTTTGGATGTTGGTTAAACACCACAAACTAATCACAAAACTCACTCAGTATATTGAATATATACCAAGAAGTTGATCTTACTAATTTAGATGCTACTGTGCAGTTCCTAGATTTTTGTACAAGTGTTAAACTGCTTAAGAAAAACATGGAAACACGTCAGCTAGCGAAACATATTCAATATCATCAGGTTTAAGGTTGATAGTTAGTAATATTGTATAGAAAAGTGCCCAAAATAGGAGCTTACGGTTACTGTACCCAGCAAGCTTTTTCTTGTATGTTTATGCTCCAAAATTGCCAAGAGTTTCATATATCTTTTCAACAAAAAGAGAAGGAAAAGTTTCCTTCCCTTTTATTCTCTTTGTGCGTCATTGAAGGTGTAAAATCTATTCATCCTGAATCCACAGTTCTACACATTATTTCTGAGTGATTTTGTGTCATATATATTAACTTAATAAGCAAGATTATAGTATTCTTATCAGTGCTGCTATCTTTATTCTAACAGATTCTGTGATGTCTGCAGTGGAAAATTTAAAGTGAACTATGTGCAGAAATGAACATGAAAATGGATGCATGATCTGATAACACATTTTGCAGTGTGGCAAACAGATAAATAGAATATAAAAACAACCATGAGAAGTGGAATATAGAAGCTAAATTATCTCTTACCTAAAAAACTTTCATTTATTGAAAAATGCTGGTTAGTCTTTCATTTATTGTAAGGGAAGATGTTTTGGAACCCTCTTTGGGCCATACATACACATGGACAACAAGCTACAATAGCCACCTACACACCCAAAATCTTCTTTTCCTTTAATCAAGATAAAGATTTGATTAGCATAGTCTGGTATTCTCAGTTCCAGGACCTGACCCATCTAACTACCTCTAGTTTGTTGCAAAAAAAAGTCAGTTTGGTGTTGTACAGCTTCAGTTTGTTAAGTTGGTGGAAAGAACCTGTTGAGGTTAAATGGAAGCGTATAGAACTCTTCATTCCTGTTGTCGCCTCTGAATGTTCTAAACTTTGCCCACCATGGCATTCCTCTGTCTTTTTTTGATTTTTCCACCTCTATCGTGTTGTCAAGAACTACCGCAACAATGAGCCCAACAGTAGGTGGGGATGAAAATATTGTATTAAGGAACGCATTAAACTGCAAACGACCAAATTTTGTGATAAGACTTAATTATATAAACCAACTCAAAAAACAGTGATAAAGATGCTTGTAGATCTTGAGCACATTTGTTGAAGACTAAAAACTCATATTAGCATTTTATACTCGATGGTCTGAAAAATCATACTTAATTAGTTGTTACATCATACTTCGGATAAAGTTGTATTTTTGAAAGTGGATTCAGTCAGAAAATCTGCATATATGAAAACCAGTTTGTACTTGTGTTTCAACCTCAAGAAAACAGGAGAAGGAAAAGAGGACACTAACCCATCCTGAATGCGTTTGGACAGGACCGTGTCGAGAAGTCAGTGAAAATTGGTTAAAGTACTGTGGAACAGATATCCCAAGGAACAGTGAAAGGCCTGTGATGAAGAGGTTTCTCATGGAATTCATATTGGTGAACTGAAGAAATGATAGCCCGACTGAAGCTGCAAAAGAACAGGACATCAATGAAGTGAAGCTAAAATAAAAGGAAAAGTACGAATAACCTATTTAGTTGCATACCCACAAGACCAAACAGAACACAATATAGTGCAGCAAAAATTGGGACAGGTATAGACGCAAAGAGAGCACCAAATTTTCCTGCAAGACAATTAAGAATAATGACAGAATTTACTTATAGGTGCACCAATGGGTGTCACAAGCAATACTTAGATACTTCGTTATTTGAATGAAAAAACAGTGATTCCTTGTGCTGGAAAAACTAGTAGCAACCAACCAAAGATAGAAAAGAATATCATGATCCCTGCTGAAAACTGTACAACTCTGCGGCTTCCAACTCGTGTCAGTCCAAGAAGGCCCACATTCTCACTGAAATTGTATGTGCATATGTTTGTCATTATAGGTAGCAAAAATAAGCAAAACATTCTGCTAGCAGTTTTGTAGACCATCTTTCTTACACAGATACAGTAGAACCAGTCAGTGATCCGCAAAGACCATCAAGCATTATACCAATACCCTGTGTAAGCAAGTTACACCATCCTTTTAGTTCTGGAACCAAGATACAAGAGTTCAAACTTTTTATATATAAACCAAAAGATAAGACTGCAAGGAAGGATGATATCTTTATCATAGCAATATATATCAAATTATAATATAGTAAGGTGGATTGATCTGGCTTCCTGTCGATAAAATATGATTGATGTTGAGGTGGATCAATGTAGCATAGCTTGGTCACGAATGTAGTCAAATCCCTCTCAGCATGCTAAGAGAGGTAGACCAAAAACTATAGTTGTTTTGCAGTTGAACATTGACAAGAAATTTTCGCATATTTGTTTTCCGTTAAATTCTGTGAAATTCCTGATGCTGATGTAATCTTATCAGGTCTTTCTTTTCTCTGCAGCCATACCTTTCATAATTTGAAGTTTGAACCTCGGATACATATCATCAGATTAGTTCAATGGTATCCTTTATGAATAGAAGTTGTCTAAAACGATGAGGCTACATAATAAAACCCATTACCTAAAAATAAAATGTAAGTTTATAAGGTTCGTAGACCCTGAGGGTTAAGCTTGATCAAGATTAACCAATTTTAGTAATAGAGTACATCGTAAATCAATTTAATAGTGATAAATGATCGCTTGGAGACTAACATCAAGCACATTCAACTTGAAAGAAAAATTAAGTAATATCCCTCTTAACACCTTTACGTTTTCTTTCTCACAGGAGCAAGGTCTGGGTGTTTTGTTTCTGACATGTGAATATCTGATACAGGGTCATTGATGGCACTCGGCATAAAAATAAAATAAAAAAATCTCCTTGTTGACAAACTTTTAAACACTATACAGCAAGGATTGGGGATGGCCATAACCTGCAAGAGCTACTTTTTTTCTTGTTTATCTGGTTTCATCCATATGAAAAGAAGAAAGCTACGTCTACAGTATTTTCTTAAATCACGTGAATAATTCTTTCTTCTCAAAATTTAAGTTTAATAATTAATTCCTTCCTGGTTGTTTACATTATAGATATATATGATATACATAAGTTCATTTCTCAATTAAGAGTTGCATTTTCCATATTTGTGTATTAACGGTGTTTTTTTAGATGAATATTACTTTTATGAAGGTAAGGTTACATCAGCAAAGAAGGCAGGTGTGTAATAAGTTACTAACTCTTAGTGAGCATGCTATAAAACTAATTCTGATGAACAACTTCTGTCTCAGTTAAATTACCAATGTACACTGCTAAAGGGTAAAATTGTGTTTAACAAAGTTACCTGCCAGCCAATGCCTCGGCTCAATACATAGGCAGGAGGTGGAGTGGCAATTGCCAGTCTTGATGCAGCTTTATATGCTCCAGTTGACTGCACTTATGGAAAGGGTAAGAAAGTATTCTGTATAGTTTCATAAATCTCTCTGCGTATTAATTATAAAAAAATCCATCCATATGGGGGCAGTTGGCGCAAAACTTAGCCAACATGTTCGGTTGATGTTTCAAGCCAGCACTCTAGTTTGTGTATATTTACCAGACAGATGACTTGCAATGGAGATGTCTAGAATAGGCTAGGTGCAGGTTCATGATATCGCTAACTTTAGTTAGGTCAAGTACTTTTGATGCTGAAAACATACCTCGATCGTAGAGACTAAGACTGCAGACATCATAGCAAATGTGTGACCGGCATTAAAAGTCGGTTTACCCCATTGCAAAGGATATGGAACCTTGAACCTGATGATACACATTGCATTTCATCTCAGTGGAGAAGAAAAATAGCCAATTTAAGATTCTGTCAACCTATTAGGATATATGAATCTGATACATACCATGGGGCAGCATATATAAGACGAGCTCTATCAGTTCGACA
Organism: Aquilegia eximia; assembly: GCA_023053565.1. Lineage (NCBI taxonomy): Eukaryota > Viridiplantae > Streptophyta > Magnoliopsida > Ranunculales > Ranunculaceae > Aquilegia > Aquilegia eximia. The sequence continues at coordinate 26,496,380 of JALIGU010000001.1, forward strand.
ACTTAGTTGAGTTATAACATGTGTATTTCTGTAGGCCCCAGCTGATGTCAAGATATGGGCATAGACCCAAATGATAGGAACGCAGATCAGTACAGTGAACCGTTCAAATATGGGGACAGTCCGAACTAGCCTAACATGCTTCAGATACTGCAAATTGTAAAATCAACGCAACTAAAATATACATAAAAAATTCCCAGAACGATATTACGAGCTTCACAATGGTAAAGGAAAAATGTTACTTGTGACAGCAGAATTACTATCAAAAGCATTGGTATCCCAATTTCCACGCAATTTCCCACCTACAAAAAGTTATGTCCAGATATTATTCGCAAATAACTAGGGAAAAATGATAAAGTTGCAACAGGATGGTTAAATGGGTTGCGGTCTTAAAGATTCAATTCAACCAAGCAAATACAGATATGCTTTTGAGATTCACCCAGCCAAATTCAGAACAACGCTCAATCACTCCCAAATGAAGTCAGGACATTTTAGGTTAGTGGGAGATTATTGTTTAAATTTATTCAGACAGGAAAACATAGAAGTTTGGGCTCAGATTACTACGTAAATTTAAATGTATCCCAAGCTCAACACTAGTTCAGGTAATCCTAACTCAAATTACAGGTGATATTTAATAATTGAACGCCTATGAGAGATTGAGAGGTAAACACCGACGAGAATGTAAAAACTGCACTACCTCAATCCCTTAAGTCAAAAGACATGCATTCAGGTGAACGGACTTCGTCAGGCTCCAAAATTTTAAGTTTAACTAGGCTCACATGTCAATAGTTGATGAGTGTGATAAACAATAGTAACCATGTAAACTGTAAGAACATTACTCACCAAGAGAAAACCTCGATCTAGTAACCCCAGACCAACCAATCCAACAACTGGTGCCATACCAAGAGGACTGAAAAATCTGCAAAGAAAACCGAGATGAGAATTAATGATATCCAAATCAATTGAAATTATAACCTAGAAAATTTTGATAATAGTTTACCGTGAGAAAAGACCCCAAACTTGACTGTATCCCAGCACAATTTGTAAGCTTGAAGATGTAATCATTGCCCCTTGGATTGCTCTCATCGTTTGTAAGAACCTCTGCAAGTCGGAGACATGTGGATCAATCTAGCTATCCTCGCCAACCTTTAGCAGCAAAGAGAATTTTTAATTACACAATCAAAGATTGCAGTTGACATGATACATCAACACAATTGAGATTCTTCTCAGTGATTTAGAAACACTGATTTCCATGTGAATGGCTTATGTTCAACTCCATTAAAACAAGAAAAAGAGAAAAATAAACTCACTTCATGAGGTTCGGTTATTCGCTGCAGTGATGAGTCTCCAATGATATAGATTATGGGTATGATATAGGCAAAAGAACCACCCACCACTGCTGGCAACCTGGTTCCAAATAATGCTTGTAGAAGTGTATTGATGCCAGAAACAAATAATAGAGTTTGTATTACCCGAATCTTGTCACCCTGATTTGTATAAGAAATAAAATGGATAAATGATACTTTCAACTACTATGGTGCAAATCAGTCCATGGATACTCTAAAACAATGGTTCAAAGTTCAAACTGATATATTATGCACCAAATATAGAGTGTGTGCTATATAGCTAGTTGTGAACCAAACTATACAACATTCGTAGACCTACATAAACCGCACTTCAGTTTAAAATATGACAAATGGATAATCTCCCTACATTTGTGTTATGTATCATGTATTTAGTTATTTACTGATCCTCAGCTACAAATTATTAAGTGGCTTCCAGAACCACTGCATGATGGCTACCACACAAATAGGTCAATACAAAGCCTTGAAATGTGGATTTCTACATGAGCTACTCCAAGACACAAATGAAGAGAGGGAGAGAGGCTACAGTCCAGCTTACATCACTTCCACCCATCAATGGAACAAGAGCTGAAGGAATCATCACAGTCGTGCCCAGCATCAGAATGTAGTTTTGAAATGCCAATATGAGCCCTTCAGCTGCCAGAGGAAATTTGAATAAGAAAACGACAGAAAAAGGCACAGCTAAATAATCAGATACTTTCAACAAACACCACACTCAATAGTGACAAATAATCTAACATGGTCATGCATCCCACTCAGGCTGTCAACGGATGGCTCCTAAATTTGTGGAAAATACGCTTTTGTTGAAATGTTTGAGTAGTAAAGAAAGAATGTGTTATCCTGGTTTAAGTATGTGGTTAGATTCTCCAACTCTGTGTCTCCATGTCGAACGTTTCCCGAAAAGTTTATGTAAACCTCAAATAAACCCCCCCAACAGCTACAGATCAATCAAAAAAAACTACACTATCTTGATGTAAGAAGACATATCAGTAAACTACTCGACAAATTATGCAGCACTTCTATTCCGAATATTAGTAGCATTTTCATCACTAAGTCCTTTACTCATCTATTTACAATCATCCAATTTTTTTCTCACCCAATTGTCACAATTAACCTCAATTTCTCCATTAAAACAACAAAATGCACATTTTATTTTTCTGTCATTGTGGAGGATAATTTGTTCATATACAAAGACTCTATAAGCTCAAAACCCATGTAGGCCAAGTCCTGTTCAACCACAACAAAAAAGAAAAAAATGGAGTCATAGGTGAAGCTACCAAGCAAATTGTCAAACACCAACAATACCATCAACAGAACTAGCTAAAATGAAGTAGTAGTAAAAGAAAGAGAATATGGTACTTACGCCATGGGGGGTTAGAGTCTATACAGTACTCAAGGTCTTGAAGCTGGTCCATTGGAAGATGAGTAATGTCAGCCATTGGTGGAGTAGAGAAAGCTTGTTTCTAAAGAATAAAAGAGCAGAGAAAGAAGAAAGATAAGAGGAACCAAACAGAAGAAAGTAAAGTTTTCTTCTTTCTTTTTTCAGTGAAAAAGTTGTAAGAAAGCAGAAAGAAAGAAAAATTATAAAGAAAGAAGAATATATGCCAAAAAGCAGTGGAAGGAGAGAAGACAACTGTTGGAGTTTTGGTGTACTTCAAGTTTGTCTGCCAAGCTTTACCTTTCTCAAAAATAGTGAGAAACATTGTTGTAGCAAATTTTCTATGTACTATATAGATTCTTACAATGTACAGTGGAGATGTGCATAGGAGAATATTTTGCTCCAGAAGTGCTACGAGAGTATGAGGCAAGTTTTTCAGTCTTTTTCGTTTCCAAGGGGGAATAAGACCTAAAATACCACAAGAGGGCTTAAACAATAATATTGCAGGCATATTGAACCTTGCAACTTGAGAAGGTATCAGATTTCTGTGCTGCTTTTACAGGACTATAACCCAAAGGTATTTTAAGAGGGTTTTTCAACCGCATTCCAGGTATTTTGTCTTGTAAATTAGGCTCTTGTTTTCTGCTTTCTCACATCCTACCACTATGTCAAATTTTATGGTGAACAATGTACATTCATTCCCAAAGCTAGTGTTGTAAAACGGTTTTTGGGGTGCCACAGGAGAGAGGGAGATCATTTTAGTATATAATGCTAATACTACATGTGATTTCTTGCCTCAAAGTTCTTGGCAAATTTACACTTTCCTTAATTTTTAATTACTTCAGAGTTTCTAAAAGTAATTTAAAACCTACCATATAGTACCAAATAAAGTGTTACAGACATGGCATAACCACACGAGTTGCACTTGCATGCCTCACCTTCTGTAGTGTGTCATCAATAGCTGTGCAGCCATGGCATAACCACACGTTTCCAACAATACTAGGATGGAAAAATGATTCCATTATGAGGTTGCACGCCAAGGAACAATGTTTTCTTTCCTTAGGGCATCTCTAATGGTTAGGCAAATTTGATGGTCCACGTATACACATTTGATGATAGTTTGATGAAAATTTTGCTTTGAAAATGTGCTCCATCTAATGGTTCATCAACTAAAGCGGCTAATGGATGACCGCTTCACTAAAGCGGGCCCCCAACACCCACTTCACTTAGTTAAAGCGGCTAATGGATGACCGCTTCACTAAAGCGGGCCCCCAACACCCGCTTCACTTAGTTAATGAGGCTGTCCAAGTGCCACTTAGTTAAAACGGGCTTTGAAGTGCCACTTTAAGCGGCACTTCATTAGCCGCTTTAAGTGAAGCGGTCTTCTCTTGCCCGCCTCACCCAGTATCAAACCTTAAGCTTTTCATCAAAATTTCATCAAATTTGATAAACTTTTGATGATTTTTGCTAAAATATCAAATTTGAAAAACTTTTGATTGTCCATTAGATGGAGTTTTTTTCACTTTTTCATCAAATTTGAATTTGATGATAGATTTGAAGAACCATTAGAGATGCCCTTAGCATATAGTCACAGCTCAACAGTCTCATCTTTAGGCATATAATTAGCACACATCTGGCTTTGAATGTTAAAGGCCTACAGTAGTTTTCCAACTAGTTGTCTTGATCTTGTTTAGCAATGTGCCTTCCCACTCAATGTAATTGTAGCCTTACTAACTCTTCATACAGAACCTACGAGCTAGAATTAAAGCCTCGTACAATTCATCAGAGATGATAACTACTGCTATATGCCTATATTACCGTAAATCCCATAGCAATTAACAACATTGTAAGAATTGCATGAAAACCTTTCTTTACAGCAACATAATCACAACTATAGACATCCAGAAGGCCGGACACCAAAAAATCACAGATTCCTCATCTGAAGCTTCCAACTCACTCAACTTACCATGCCTAGGAAGCCTTAACCAATCTCTTCTGCTACCAAGAAAACAAAATTTGTAAATGTAAAGTCATTTTTTTCCCATATAGGCAAAAACAAAAGAAATATATTTCGAAAATATAGTACATCCTATTTTCACTTCATTTTTTTTTTTTTTTTTTTTTTTTTTTATAAAAAAAAAATCAAATTTTATTGATAAGCTCAACGAATTACACAAAAGTAGAGGACAAACGCGCTACAAACTGCGCGGCAAGTCCTTTCTGGATAAGCTCAACGAATTACACAAAAGTAGAGGACAAATTTTATTGATAAGCTCAAATTTTTATTTTATTTTTTTTGATTATTTTTTTTATTCAAATTTTATTGATAAGCTCAACGAATTACACAAAAGTAGAGGACAAACGCGCTACAAACTGCGCGGCAAGTCCTTTCTGGATAGCAAACCCGATTCTCCTAAATACATATTCGTTCGAACCTGCAGTCATCACGTTGTTATCCATTATCTTCTGCACTCTCCTGAGGAGCTCAACTGCTTCTGAGCCTAGGACCAGGAGTTCCTTGTCTGATATTTACTTGAGACTTTTTTCACAAAGTGCATTTCTTATATCATCTTACAGTGAGATTCACTATTGTAAACTTACATAACCATTATAAAGAAGAAAATGTGTGGAAGGGATCGCGAAAACACAACAACGAATAGATTAGATATAGGTGCAAACCTGTAAAAGACCAGCTTAGATGATATCTCGGTCCATCTCTTTCTCAGGTCCAAAGAATAAAGTACTACATGCTGAAACCAAAATAAGCAAGGATCCAAAAAGTCCTCCAATAGATAGTGTTAACCTTGATAGAGCTATCCTCCATATCTCTGATAGGAAAGGCTGAAACACAGTAATATTGTCTATTATACAAGACGGAAAAAAATACAACAATGCCAGAAAGTGTAATACTAATTAACATTGATTTCCTTCAATTCGACTTAAACCGATAAATTAGCTATTTTGGTCCACAAACTTTCACCAAATTTTCACTTGAGTCCACAAAGTTGTATTTGGTCAATTTGGTCCGCAAAGTTTCATTTTGTTTGCAATTTGGTTTGCAATTTGGTCTCAGGTTAAGTTTCCGTTTTGGATCACTTAACGTAGGGTGATTTGGCAGTTAAAATTTCTATGTTAAATTTAAATTTTAAATTTTCTTTTATTGTTTTCTATGATAGGTCAACATATGAGAAGCTCGTAGGATTTTAAATTTAGATTTAACTGAGCATATACGATTTTAACTGCCAAATCACCTTCTATGTTATGTGATTCGAAACAAAGACTTAACCTGAGACCAAATTGCAAACAAAATGAAACTTTGGAGACCAAATTGACCAGATACAACTTTGTGGACTCAAATGAAAATTTGGTGAAAGTTTGTGGACCAAAATAGCTAATTTATCGACTTAAACCTCAAATAATGTAAATAAGAGCCTTGGAGGTTTTATGAACTAAAAAAACATGTACTTGAACTGTGGGGAATAGGTACCAGAATAATTGTCACAACTTGACACCCTGTTGATATGTTGGTCATAATTTTCTCTACAAAAATCCCTTTGGCACGAAACTTTCTTCATTGGAAACTAAACCAAAATTACACATCCACGAATGAGCCTGTGGCTCAATGGTAGCACCCCTCTCACAAAGTGGAGAGGCTGTGGGTTCGAAACACGTCAACAGCTGATTGTTGATATAAGTTTCCACATGTAATTTAAAGGGGTAGGGGTCCCCTCAACCCCGCTTGCCAATAAAAAAAAAAAAAGTTACACATCCACAAATATAAAATATAACTTCTACGACGTCCTGAGTTGTTCTAAGTGATCAAATCATTGGAGGAGTAGAAATATCCATAGGATGCTTCTACACGCTATAATCTCAACCAAAACAACAGGGAATAAGAGTATTAATCAAGTAAGGAAATGAAGAACAATTGAGAAATCAACCAGAATTAAGCTACAATCTACAATATTACAAATCTATGACAGACCAACTCCTCCAAAGAGTTGATCACTCAGACCAACTCTGGATGATCTAGTGAGTAGATGCATATTTCTGTCTAGTTTTCAATTGGCGAAAGTTTTGTGTCTAAAAGATTTTTGTGAAGGAAGTTATGAATGAAATAGCAACATGGTGTCAGGTTGTAATGGGAATTCATCTTTTTATTTTTCTTACTTAACCAATAAAACCCAAATTTCACTAAAAAGTGTGAGAGGTTCACACTAAGCCCAATATACAAGGTGTTACATCACTCAATGTAGATGGAAAAAAAAAATCATCCCATCTCAAACATATAATCATCTAATTTAATTCCTTTATACATGGTCTGTACAAAGTCCAGTTCCAAGCAATGGTCTTGATCTCACTTGATCTCACAAATAATATGCCCCTGAGTTCTGCTCACATCTTCAGACACTCTTGTTCTCTCCTTCCCAATTCCCCATCACACAACATGGGAGGGCACTTTCCAAGTCAGTCTACCCACCCTTGACAAGTTCGAATACTTCCAATTACAAAGCAAATGATTTTAAACCCATTGATGAAGAACACCCACACATCTCTGCTCATTGGACAGGTTCTAAGTGCATGATCAATCGATTCTATAGCTGCACAATATAGGCTACACCTGTTCGCCATAGGGATGCCTCTCTTATTAATATTATGGACTTTCAAAACCCTCCCCCATGTTAACACCCACATGAAGAAACACACCTTAGTTGGCACCTTGGTATTCCAAACCTTTTTTATTTTCTTGAGTGGTAAACGAGGATATATATTTATAGACAAACATTTTAGGGATGGATTCAAACTTGCTTACTAGCCCTGGAGACAGGCTCACAGGAATGCTTTTCTACTCTTCACACCAGATAGAAGAGTTTCAAAGGAAGAGCTGTCAATTGACAAGAAACAAGCAAATACGACCTAGCTACCAAAAAGAAAAAAAAGTACAACATCAATGTTCACAAATGACCGACTCCCAGGAGAGCACAAACAAGGCATAAGGAATCTCTCCATAGTTTGGCCATCTCTTACACCAAAGCCATAAGAGGCCTTTGATGTCATGGATGGTACGTGCCAAAGTACCGCTAAAGATCCTAAAAATGTCTGTGGTTCCACTCCAACCATATACCCCACCAGGATCGCATAAGGGATGATGCCCCAAAGCCTATTTCTTGCCCTAGAAGAAGACCCAAATTGACGCCACATCAAGAGAAGATCAACGACCGACTCTAGACCCACCCATGACAAAAAAGCTAACCTAATGAAATAAACTCATACAGAATCCGAAAAGCTATACTGAAGAAGGGAAACCAAAGAATGCAAGATGATTTTGCAGCACTCTGTTGTCCTCCAGCCTACTATACAGGAATTCTTCTACCTCTCCATTAAGTTTAAAGTTTATGGTTTCTTCATACAACATTCAAGGCTCCTACTTATATTTATATGGGTCTAAGTGCATCTAATTACCAAGTGTGTGTGTGTTTGTGTATATATTAATATTCTAAAAGATTAAGTTTATGGAATCCTAATTGCAATCATATTCTTCCAAAGTAAGGATATTAAATCATATACACATGGCATGCAAAAGCTATATGTAAATACAAGCATATCAATATGAAACACAAGTTATATGTAAATACAAGCATATCAATATGAATTAAAAATAAAAAATTCATAATATTACTCAAAGGAAATGCAAGAACAACATTACACTAATCAAGAACTTGGAAGTAAAAAAAATTATAATTTTGAAAGTTTGCTCAATCTTCTGATTTTGTAGATGTAGAAGCCAGTGCACCAGGGATTCTCTTTGATGATTCCCTTCATTAGATTTTGAAATTATAATGTCTTGATAGAAAACATGAGTTAAGAAAATGGATTTTATGACAGTGAAAAGCCAGTGCTCAACAAGATTACATTTGATTGGTCCACATGTTAGTTACAAATGTAAGTATAATACTCAAGAAACCATTTGTGAGGTCAAGTGGTCAACCAATCTGGAATACTAAGGAAGAACATACCAAACCCCAAGACCAAAAACCAAAACACTTAAATTGATCACTGAAAAATAACACAACCCAGTAAATGTATCATTGCTAATCAGACGGTGCCTAGAGAACCACTCCGTGTAGCATATACCTGTGAGGATGAACTAAGGGACCAAATATTAATTTATTGAGTCACAGTCCATGGTTGCAACCCTTTAACTTGCCTTCTTTAATTTAAGAGAAGAAAAAACTAGGGGGTTTGGTGAGGGAGGGGGTGAGGGAGTAACAATCACATAAAAACGTACATATTTAGCAACTTTATCCTCCAACAAGACAAAAACTTAATAAACTCCCCAATTTCAAATTCATGGTCGTCGGAGTTTGTCACTGAAATTTGTTTAGCATTTTCAGAGAATTAAACATCTCACAAAACAATTGACCCATTCTGATACTTCTTGGTAATTTTACTACAAAATCACCCCTTTTTCTTGTGTAATAGAAATAAAGTAGCACAGGCAAAAAACAATACCTCAATGTAATGCATGTTTGTGACTCTATTAGTTTTTTCAAGCTGAAGTCCGCGTGCTAAAAGTACCTACACGTAAATAATGACTTTCGTAAGCTCTAATCTGCTGCAGCAACAATATAGAACAAATGAAAGTATGTTACAGAATTGGACTTAAATCAAGCATAAGACATTAAAATGACAATGTGAGAAAATGACAACATAGTACTTCTGCAAAGAAAGCCAGTACACCAAGAATGACCATGAGAAGAAATGAACCGATATCTGGCAGCACAAAATTCTGCAAGGGAGTAAATAGAATCAAAGGATGAGAACATAATTCAACGGATGAATGATTGAATGTAAAAAATTATATTATTAATAAGGCGTAGGGTTGAACTTGACTGACCTTATACCCTTAATTAATAGATCACTCTTGCCAGTTTCAAGACAACCCCATATTAACAATACTCAACATTTTATTCTTTTCTTTTATCTCAACTATCTCAAAGGGAAGTTCAACACTTTTTTCTTGAAAGAATTGTTATTTTTTTATCTTAAATCTTATGAACATTGTTTTAGAACAGTATGATATTTTCTTTCCAATCAATCAATATTACATTTCATTCTAAATGTGAAAAAGTTACTAAACGGCAAATGGAATATGGCCCTCAAGGAAGAAGCTAATTGCACACAACAGATTAACACAAAAACATAACACCCATCTCTACAAAGAGCATGTTATTGAAGGCGCCTGGCTTTGTGCAATTTTTCACAAAGAAGTGACTAAGATGCTTAACACTCACAAAGTACAGAAGCCAATAAGCTGTAGAGCACCACTCAAAGTTCAAACATTATTACCATCTTGCTGATCAATGTGATTTACCTGTACTAGGAACTTACTTGCAAGGCAAATGTACATACTGCTGCTGCAGGACAAGCAAAAAGACTAAACGAAAATACTGTGATCCTGCAAAAGGACATATAGGTCATGAAAATCAAGTGGAGATAATCTTAACGTGTCATAGAAATCACCACTCCAGTGTCCATGAAAAAACATCCATATCTCAAATTAGGCAATATACTCGTATTGTTAGATATGAGATCTACTCCAAGAAAACTCTCTGAATATCAGTGCTCAGAGACTTTATCATCACAAGGCTCACTCATGACAGTAAAATGTAACGAATCATGTAGCAAATATATAAATCAAAACCACAGGCCAACAAATTGATGAACTTACACAGGTTGATCTGATGCCTTTGCAACAGCTCGTATTAAGCAGTAGCTTACTCCTCCAGTTATTGATGAAAATAAACCAATTAAAACAGCAAGAATCGAGTGGATTCCTTGCGCAGTATTTTTGTTGTTTGGTATTCCTTCTTTAACTAATTTTCCTGCATACCACGACAATAAGCGTGTGAAATTCCATGAACAAAAAAACAAGAAAAGCATCCAAAATACATTTGTAGTAGTATGATGAAGTATATGTTACAAATATGAAATAACTCATATGTACCCTTTTTTAGAAAGAGAGAGTGACAATACTGTCCATTATTAAGGGGAAATATACAGGCCATTACAATGCGAAATGAGATATCACTGGAAAGACACAAACAATGGAAACTACAAACACAATCACTCTGTCCCTTGTGTAAAATGTTATAAGCATGTGTAAAATAACTACATTCTGTCAATCATATTGCCGACTATGACCTTATTACTAAAGATATCAAGCTCTTCCTAGGCATCTTACTGGCAGATAGAGGCAACTATTTATATAATGAATCATGCCTCTTTCATTAGGTCCAGCTCTTATAAATGATTTCATCACAAAGGATCTAAGCTTGTTTACAGTAATTCACTCCAACGAATGGTGCAAATGGTCAACCATATCTGTTAGCTGAGTACAAACATACTAAAACGAGTTATGATTTACAAAATATCACAACAAACGATTGTGAATAAGGTTGTAGTCATTCATGGCCTCTAATTTTCAGTCCATGGATATATACTATATAGGTTACTATCCAGGAAAATACTTCCACTACTCTATGCGTTGTGAATTGATAGCTTCCGCTCATTTACATCACTAACAATTTAATATGGATACCAAGAACTCTAAGTCATCTGAAAAACCTGAGACTTTTGATGGCAAGAATTTTAAGAGATGGTCGCTGAAAATGCGTTTTTATTTAACCACTCTTAGGCTTGTTGACTATCTTACACTTAACAAACCTCTGTTTAATGAAAATGAGGAAGAACCTGGTCGGTCTGGTATTATTGATGCTCTTAATCGTTGGGAAAAGAAAGACTACTTGTGTAGAAACTATATTCTTAATGGTTTATCTTCTGAACTTTATGATGTGTATGCTGTTTGTTCTAGTGCTAAGGAAATTTAGGAATTACTTGATAAAAAATATATCACAGAGGATGCTGGTTCTAAGAAATTCCTGGTTGGAAAATTTCTTGAATATAAGATGGAAGATGAGAAGTCTGTAATTTCTCAAGTTGCAGAATTGCAGATTATCATTCATGAGATCCAGCAAGAGGGATATATTATTAGTAAGGGGTTTCAAGTTGCAGCTATGATTGAGAAACTGCCTCCATCTTGGAAGGAATACAAAAATAGCCTGAAGCATAAGAAGAAAGAGATGACTATAGAAGACCTGATCACTAGTCTACGTATTGAGGAAGACCATAGAATTTCAGAAACCAAAGAACAGACTTCTGAACTGAAGTCTAAGGCCAACCTTGTTGAAGGAAGGCCTGCTCAGACCTTCAACCCCAAAGTAAGAAGGTGTTTTACAAAAACAAACATTCGAAGCCACATTTCAGGAAGCTGTTATGTCTGCGGCAAGCCCAATCACTTAGCTAAGAATTGTCGCTTTAGGAAGACTGCAGACAACAAGAAGGTCCAGTCCCAAGCTAATGTCACTGAAGACGGTCACTTTTCTGCTGTAGTGACCGAGGTGAACATGGTTAGTAACAATGACTGATTGATGGGTAGACACTGGGGCTACCAAACATATTTGTGTTACGAGAAATGCCTTCACTTCATACTCCCCTCTGGGGGATAGTGAAAGCTTGTTTATAAGTAACTCAACTGTTTCGAGAGTTGCTGGGAAAGGGACTGTGAATCTGAAGTTCTCTTCTGGGAATGTTTTCTCTCTGAAAGATGTACTTCATGTGCCTGACATTAGAAAAAACCTTGTGTCTGGCTCTCTCTTGAGCAAGAAAGGGTATAAGCTTGTATTTGAGTCTGGCAATTTTGTCTTGACCAAAATGGGTACTTTTGTGGGAAAGGGTTACCTAGATGAGGGTCCGTTCAAGGTGAATGTATCTGCTATTGAGCCTAATAAAGCTTCATCTTCTGCTTACTTAGTTGTCTCTTCAAATATTTGGCATATTAGACTTGGACATGTTAATCTAAAATCAGTAAAAAAGTTAGTGCAATTGGGTAGCATACCAAAATCTGAATTACCTAAAGATAAATGTGAGACATGTGTTATATCTAAATATGCAAGGAAACCTTACAAAACAATAGATAGAACTACTGAAGTTCTTGGCTTGATACATTCAGATTTGTGTGACCTTAAGGGTTATATGACCCGAGGAGGAAACAAATATTTTATTACTCTAATTGATGTTTGTTCTCAATATTGTACTGTATATCTACTTAAATGTAAGGATGAGTGCTTATCTAAATTTATTAGTTTCAAAACAGAAACTGAAAATCAACTAGATAAGAAGATAAAAATTCTTAGATCGGATAGAGGGGAGAGTATGACTTCAATCATTTCCCAAAATTTTGCATAGAAAATGGTATTATTCATGAAACCACACCTCCTTATTCTCCTCAGTCTAATGGTGTAGCTGAGGGAAAAAATAGAACTCTCAAGAACATGGTGAACTCTATGCTAATAAGTTCTGGGTTAACCATGAATATATGGGGGGAGGCTTTACTTACTGCATGTTATATTTTAAATAAAATACCTTTTAAAGACACAGACAAAACCCCATATGAATTATGGAAGAAGAAGAAACCTTTTTTTTGCTAAGTATGATGTATTGTATTAAAAATCAAAACTCTTACAAAGACGAGTCATAGACTCTACACAGTCTGACGTAGCGGAAGCGATTAAAAATCAAACCTTGAGTAACCCAAGGGGAGGTTTGCCTTGAAACAAGGAAGAACTAAAACAAAACTAAAGAAAAATAAATTGTAGGGACAAATCTTAATTCTATTGAATGAATAATTGAATTGGTTGAATAATTGTTCTACAAAGCATGACTCTTTATATAGACTAAAGACTTAGACCAACTAGCACTAGGACTTCCTAAACAAATAAATCAAAATATAAATCCTACTTTGAATTGTATTACTAATATCAACTTAATAGTAAACCAACTATTCTAGAACTTCTAGACTCTAAAATAGAAATCCTAAACTTATAATGACTTCTAAATAAACATTAACCCAAATAGGAAACCAATTGGTGTAGGTAGGATGTCCTACATCAGTCCCCCATTCTTCAAAAGAATTCGTCCTCGAATTTATGTTGTATTGATATCGTCCGCTCCATAAGAAAAAATACTTTGAATAACACAGACTCTTGTAAACTTTCCTCATATTAATGGAAGTTGTAGTTCCGTCTTTTGATTCAAAACCTTGGACTTGGAGAACAAAAAGAACTTTTTGTGATAGTATATGATCAATTCCAATAAAATCATAATGTTGGACATCTAGAGGTAATGAATCTTTAGCAGCGATTTCAACTTTATGATATTTGTCTTCTTTAAGACAAACATGATTTGTTGGTGGTGTGGTTGAAAGTAGGGTTTGACTTTGACACTGTGAGGGAGAAGTAATGGTGGTATAGGTTGTGGCAAATTGTGGAGTAATGGAAATGTGAGATGGTTGGGAGGTATTACAAGGTTGTGAGTATTGGGAGTTGTAGTGTTGAGGCTGTGAGGCTAGGTTTTGTAATGGTTGAGGGTTGACATTAATAGGGAGAGATGAGAAACCAATATAGGAAACTTGTTGTGCAGTTGTGGTGGTAAATTGTGGTGATGGGGGTGGGTGTGGTGGTGGTATGAAAGAGGGTGGGAGGATGGGAGCATCAATAATATATTGCTTACCTTCCAACTTATCAAATCGAAGAGTAAGATTGTCGATTAAAGCGGTGAGACGATCAATAGCTGAATTGAATTCAACCTTCGTCACATAATCTCCAAGATTACTGACTTGGGAGCGGGGTGAAGAATCTCCGTCATTAACCATTGTAGGATCGAAACGAAGCTCTTGATACCAATTGACGTAGCGGAAGCGATTAAAAATCAAACCTTGAGTAACCCAAGGGGAGGTTTGCCTTGAAACAAGGAAGAACTAAAACAAAACTAAAGAAAAATAAATTGTAGGGACAAATCTTAATTCTATTGAATGAATAATTGAATTGGTTGAATAATTGAATTGGTTGAATAATTGTTCTACAAAGCATGACTCTTTATATAGACTAAAGACTTAGACCAACTAGCACTAGGACTTCCTAAACAAATAAATCAAAATATAAATCCTACTTTGAATTGTATTACTAATATCAACTTAATAGTAAACCAACTATTCTAGAACTTCTAGACTCTAAAATAGAAATCCTAAACTTATAATGACTTCTAAATAAACATTAACCCAAATAGGAAACCAATTGGTGTAGGTAGGATGTCCTACATCACAGTCAACAAAAACAAAAATACAATTCATCAGGATTTTCTAGTCGAATAATCCATTCAGCTCTACCATTCACAACCATGGTTTCGTCTTTGTTTAATGATGCTCCTTTCTTAGCTGCTTGATCAGCTCCAAAATTCCCTTCCCTCCAAATAGAAGAAACCTTCTTATACACACTTGAAAGTGTGGGGGTGTTTGGCGAAAGTATCAATTCCAGCACCAAAAAGGACTAAACTTGGCCTAAGACTGTGGACTGTGTCTTTATTGGTTATGCGTACAACAGTAAAGCGTATAGGTTTTTAGTTTTTAAATCTAAAAATCAGTTTATTGATGATAATACCATTATTGAGTCTAGAGATGCTGAATTCTTTGAGAACATCTTTCCCTTTAGAGAAAGGTTAGATCAATCTACAAGTTCAGTAAGACTAACTCGCAGAGTTCAAGAAGTATCTTCTAGTGAAGAAGAAACTGAACTTAGAAGAAGTAAAAGAGCCCGATCTAGTACCTCCTTTGGACCTGACTTCCTTACTTATTTGGTAGAGGGTGATCCTATTACATATGCTGAAGCTATATCTTCAGTTGATGCCATCTTTTGGAAAGAAGCAATACTAAGTGAGTATGAGTCCATTATTGCTAACAGCACATGGGAAATAGTTGATCTACCTCCTAGATGTAAGTCATTTGGCTGCAAATGGATATTTAAAAAGAAATTAAAAGCAGATGGTTCCATAGACAAATATAAGGCGAGATTAGCAATAAAAGGTTATAGCCTTATAGGCAAAGAGAGGGAGTCGATTACTTTGATACTTATTCTCCTATGACCAGAATCACTTCTATTAGAGTGTTAATTGCCATAGCCTCAATTTATAATCTTGTGATTCACCAAATGGATGTCAAAACTGCATTTTTATATGGTGAATTAGAAAAAGAGATTTATATGGACCAACCCGAAGGCTTTGTCTTACAAGGCCTAGAGAAGAAGGTTTGTAGACTAAAGAAAGCTCTATATGGTCTCAAAGAAGCTCCCAAACAGTGGCATGTAAAATTCAATCATGTTCTAACCTCTAATGGTTATATTTCCAATGAGGCAGATAAGTGTATATACTATATACACTAAATTCAATGATGGATCTGGTGTGATTATTTGTATATAAGTGGATGAGATGTTGCTCTTTGGAACAAATTTAGAGGTTGTGAATAGTACTAAAAAGTTTTTATGTAAACATTTTGAGATGAAAGATTTGGGTGCGGCAGATGTTATTCTTGGGTCCTCGGAGGGAATTACGTTAACCCAAAGACATTACGTGGAAAAAGTGCTTAGAAAATAGAATGAATTTGATTGTGAGCTATGTAAAACACGTTTTAATCCAAAAATACATTTAAAGAAAAATACTGGAAATAGTGTGTCTCCACTAGAATACTCAAGAGTCATAGGCAGTCTTATGTACATCATGAACTGTACTAGGCCAGACATAGCATATGTTGTTGGCCAACTTAGTAGATACTCTAGTAAACCCAGTGATGAGCATTGGGATACTCTAATTAGAGTTCTAGGGTATTTAAAATATAATCTAGATTTTGGTGTTCATTATGGTAGGTATCCTACTGTACTTGAAGGATATACTGACGCAAACTGGATTGCAGATTCTTGCATTGCACTATCAAGTATGGAATCAGAGTCATTGCTTTCGATAAAGCTGGTGAAGAAGCAGAATGGTTAAGGCATCTATTAATGGATATCCCAATGTGGCCAAAACCAGTTCCGCCTGTTTCCATACATTGTGACAACCAAGCAGCTATAAAAAGGGCCCAAAATACAACGTATAATGGAAAGTCTAGGCATATACGCCGAAGACACAACACTGTGAGGAAGTGGTTAAGAGATGGGATCATAACTTCATAAGTATTGACTTTGTGAGGTCAAAAGATAACTTGGCGGATCCATTCACTAAGGGACTGGAAAGAGAGGTCATCCTTAATACATCCAGAGGGATGGGACTTAAACCCATTAAGGGTTAAGCCTAAAGAAAAGAAATCATCGATAACAGTATACCAACCTTTGCGATTGGAGATCCCATGGTCAAGGTTCAATGGAATATACAGTTATACGAATGATTGTGGGGGTACTATAAATTCTGTACCCATCCCTATGATGTAATAGTACCAACTGTATCGATCGGAAGGATGAGTCTACGAATTTAATGTTTTCTATAGCTGGATACCAGTGGAGTGTAAAGATACAGTACACTTCTGATAGAAACACCTATATGAGTGAGGAAGTGGGGCCGCTTCCTATGAGAACTTGGGCTAGTTCTCTAGAGCACTCATGAACACCTGGGAAACTCATGGCCAACAATTGTAATGAGTACAATTGTTGGAACTTGACGCTTTCTTTCACCACAAGGTCCTTTTCCTTCGCACACTACTCACAGTTTTGATGAAGTTTGCGAGATATTTGGCTGCAGTTTTATCTCGGTTCATCTATAAATTTGCTTCACTTTCTTAGTTTCAAGCAACTAAACACAATATCTATCTCTCAAGTTTTTTTTTTTTTTTCTTTGTTTTCATAATGTTTTCTCTGGAGTATACTGAGAGTTCCAAAGGGTCGTCATTTTGCTGGTGTTGATCCTTAATCGTTTTATCCTGGGAGGCATACGCTAAGAGGCTGTCAGCAACCAATAGCAGCAGCGTTTTTGTCTTAAGGAAATTGTGCTCGCACAAGACTCGATAAGTTCTTCTTGCTACTTGATCATTTATTTGTTCTTACTTTATATCTGATTTGCTTAGGTTTTTTGGTGATAACAATAGATTCTATCACAAAGCAAGACAGCCTTACATTGAAATCAATGTAGATATAATAACATTACAATCAAAAAACAGAAGAATATAACATATAGACCAATTTTTTTAAATGTTCAGGTGTGATGCAACGTTCTAGAATCGAACACATTGAGGATTTTGTTTTTCAATTTTCAAGCTGAAGGTATTGCAAGTCATGAATACAATTTAACTGACTTAACAGCTATTGTGGGTTTATATAGATTTTCGACTAAGAAGCAACCCTATCGAGGAGTTATACAAGTGCAATCCCCGATTCCAAATTCCACGTGGGACCAACTCTGTATGGTCCCACCTAATTTAACTCATTAACTACCCAAATAATCCCCTGGTGGATCCATCCACCAAAACCATGACATTTAGTTAGAAGGTTTGATGATATGGCTTGAGTACTTGAAGAGGGCTTCAAAATTAAAGAGGTATGATCAATTCAGGGATTTGGATGAGCAAGGGACGCCCAACTATCTGTATGGTCAGTTGTAGAAAATAGACTATTCATGGTAATATACATCGAGAGCTTCACGGTCCAACTCTCTATGAATACTACTCAGCATTACGAGGTGCATGAATCTAGCCCCAATTTATGAGTCAAGGTATCAAGCATGCGAATCTGGTGTGTTCATAAAGAGTCGACTGATATCTTTAAGGGTTTCCAATGCACCATTGCCGATGAGTGACTCAAGGTCATGCCTAAGTGCCTAACGCACTATTAAAACGCTATGACAACCCAGGAAGTGTGCACATACAATTTATATATAGCTGAAAGGACTTTTCTAGGTAGAAGACTATGGAATGCATACAATAGTGCAAAAAGAACTTCCTTCAAAATCATATATACCTGGAGACGCAAGTTGTGGTAGTAGAATGAACAGCACACCGAGAAAACTGCAAATCAGACCTGATAAATGTATGAGAAATGGCAGATTAATAAGTTGCCGAGCTAGCAATAAAAAAGGAGATACCCAACAAAAAAAATCTTTATGCAGTTGACAGCTTCTAATACAGCACAAAAGTAAGATGCGTTCATATAAATAGCTTTGTTAAACATAAAAATGGATTTTTCTACATTCTTTTATCACATGAGTTGTGGTGAAGATGTGAAAAGGTTGACTCCAACAAATACAAAGATAAAAGTAGGATGTTACTCAACCAAATAAAAAACTGATATTTTAATTATATAAATGCAAGGATGACTGAAGTCAGTAACAACACACAGGGAGGCTGAGAATATTTTCAAGACAAAATCTCTAAACAACAGAAGTTTGCAGAAAATAATATAAAAAATCCATACACTATTTAGATGGAAATATCATTTGTGACTACCCAATACCAAGTGTTGAAACCTTCTCAAACTGTGCAACTGGCATTTAGGAGGCCCAATATGCCAACTTTAGATGAAGTCAAATTGAGTAAGACAATACACCCAAGCTTATGCTGACAGCATTTCATAATACAATTTTTTACATATGAGTGGTTATTTTTCATTGTAGAATATGCTAAAAGCTCTCGAGAAAAAAATTGTTTAAGTGCAAGCAATGCCATAAAATCCTAGTTCTATAATGAAAATCTTATAAAGAGAAGACTTAAGTGCAATGTTCAAATCATTTGTCCATTCAATGATTCAGAATCCAAATTGTTCTCCACCAGATCCAATGTCTTCCCCTTGCATCAAGCTGTTTCCACCACTCATCTCCTCTACATTGATTATCTCTTTACTAATTCTCTAGTGAATAATATAGATGATGTAATCTAGTGGCGAAATCTTGAACCCTTGCACTTCTTCATTCAGTTACAGTTCCCTTCAAAACTTACAAATTTTAATGTCGATCTATTAGAGTATTTAGAGATATAATTTAATTCTGGCGACATTTTGGGGCTTTCAAACTTAAGAGGTGTTCATAACCGTGTTCTTATTTTTTTTATTTTTTTGATAGGCAAGCAGGGTTTTATCTAGGGTCCCTCACCCTGTTTCTATGATGAACCGTGTTCTTAATGTTAGCTTACCTTCACAGAACACAGTACGAGTTCTAAATTTAATTCAGAAGAAAAAAACCTTGGACATTTTTGCAGATATGAATCATATCATATGATAATATCTAACAACATATATTTGAATAAAAAAAAACTGCCTTCAATATTTTTCATGTGAAACATCTCTTGCCTCTTCTAGTCTTCTATCTAAAAAAACTCGTTGCAAACTATTATTAAAACCACCATCATACCTCCAATATCTGCAAGTTTAAGAGTCTCCTGTAAAATAAACCTTGCTGCCAAAGAAGCCATTAGTGGAGTCATGAGATTGAATAAGATAGCCTGGGGAAGAGGTAAGCTTTGGATACTGCAAAAGAAACAATCTGTAGTCTGGTTATCATAGTAGCAACAATATATTCAGATGTTAGGTTTATGTTCAGTTAGCTATGCAATCCAAAAGTGCAAAATAGAATTAACACTATGTTTTTTATCAGAAAACAAAAAAGGCGAGCTAGAAATATCACACCTTCCAAACAATGCAATTGTAACAACTATTACTATATTATTTCATACTTCATAAGTTCAAATTTGTTCATGTCAGATTTCCAGATGACAGGTTTGTCGTTAACTAAATGCCAACATGGAGAAGAAGGCTTGAACTTGAAAGTAGGAAAAGGGAACTGTTGCTTATCCAAAGGGAGGTCATGGTCTGTCATACTTGTTTTACGGTAAAGTATAATTGTATAACAGAATCCATAGTGATGTTATATGCAAAGAACCTTTAGTTTGAAAATAATGACTAAAAATTAAAATTCTCAAGCGATCAATATATATCACCCGAAAAATGCATGTAAAATAGTATCGCCCCCCTCTCCCCCCATCAATGATGCACTAAAACTGATCCTACATAGGAATTGTCAATGTGCTACGCCAGATCTAAAGCACGATTGAATCTGAACCAATAATTTAGTATTTGGATGTTGAAATTTAGCGTTCATTAGGATTTGGCTCAATACATATACACCTGATACCGCATTGGATCATATCTGACATATTTTGGTCCAATCCAACTATGGCCGGACCCAAAATAAAGGGTAATACAGTAATATGTTTCTACGACAAGTAACTGGAGTTGTCTAATTTTGTGCTTATGTTCACGAATGTGAGCATATGTGATGAACCTGACAAGAAAAAAAATGAGGGAACAAGACATCCAATATTGAGTTTTTGGAGGATATGAGATTGCAAGTTAGTATGACACCAAACATGTTTCTGTGCTTTCCTTTTTAGAAGGGTTTCGTATTCTAACGTTGGATCCAAGTGGGCTTCTTCAAATGGCTACTCCTATTGGGCAGAACTCTTACGTTCAATAATCTCAGAGATAAGGTTATTGTTTTAAGTAATTCGTGTATCTACTCCAATGATACTATTGTTCCGTACCATTATGGAAGAGGATTGTTAATTGGTGCATACTATACTGTAGGGATGAAGACATCATAGTAACCACTTCAGAACTGTGGATTCATAGAGGATTGTTAAAAATTCAACTGCGATTTCCCATTAAATGAAGGCCTGTCACATCTAATCGTTAACAAGTAGTAGACATCTCTCTGCTGCAGGTCATTTGGATGGTACTGTTGCATGCCATCTGCTGGGTCTGTAATTGGAAAGGCACTGGCAGGCCTTTCAAAGGGAAAACAAGACTTCTTCTCATAGTTACAAAAGGTTAGTTTTACTAAAGAAAATACAGGAAAAGTTGAGTACAAAAGGTGCCAACAGTGGGATGTATCTTCTTTCGGCTCTTTCTTGAAGTCACACATTTACCATGTACAATTTCAAGAAGACGCAGAAGGTGCTAGCTAATCATTTCGCGATGTGTTCAGTAGAGGAAGAGAGCATCCAAGATTGTTTGTAGAGTATAAGTTGGCAAGGGACATCTGGAGATACTTTATCACTAAACTCGGAAGTAATTAGGTTGTGAACAGTACATGTACAAATAATATGGAATGTGGTTTATCTAATCCAAATTATCAATGCTACTATGTGTCTATCACTCGAAATTGGAACTTCTTAAAACCCTGCTTGAGGGATACTTACTATGTATGGTATTCATGTCTAATGAGTAAAACTTCACCATTACTGCCCATAGTGTAATTTTCTACATCAGACTATGTTATTATGAATATTATTACTGTTTACTGATCAATAAAAGGTGGAAATGCAACAAAAGACAAGACATACAATACCACCTACCTGTATGCAAAACTGAATAATGAGAGATATCCTACTAAAGCTCTTGAAACGAGAAGACTCCTTACATGTGGTGGCCCAAATATTGGTTGCCTTGTTCTTCTCAACCACACAAATGACGAGAACATAATAACGGCACATCTGGTAAATATAGTTTCGAATAGAGGAATTCGTCCAACTGTCATAAGAAAACCAAAAAAAAAAAAAAAAAAAAAAAAAACAGGAAAAAAAAACATCAGCATTCAATAACATCTTGCTGAAATAAAAGCCATAGTAGCATAAAGCATAAGGTGTTTCATGTCGGTTTTACAGTCAGGGTGACATGAAAGAACATGAAAAGGCAACAAAAACAACTTCCAAATTTATAAATGAAAGAATGAGTTGAAGAAACTCACATTCAACTTAACCAACATTTTAAGCTACGATGCATACCTTATTGGGGAAAAGATTAGTACAACAAGGTAGGTTGAGATAACCTATCATAAGTAACATTGCAGCAGGATAGCCGATTGCAAAGAAAAGAGTGAGTATAAAAAAATTTGCATCGAAGGACTTAGGTGAAGGAGGGTTAATAATAAGGAATATAGAACTGGTAGAAATAATGACACCACATGATCAGCTACAGGCTACTTGAATTTATTAAAGAATAGTGATATTACAAAACAAAAGCAAATGCAAAGAAACAATAATTTAATGATTTAGGATATGGAATTAAGCCAAAAAATTAGTAACCTGCAAATGTATACGAGAATACTTCCATGATACTGTATATAGTAGAAGATATGATCATGCAAAGTAAGCCAGAATACTTAGATCCACCCCATGTCCATGAAATAAACTGAGGAAGTAGTGATACATCTGTCTCCAACACTTTCATTCCTTTTTCCTGCAAACATGTGAGATTTTCAATATAACTCATAATTGGCAATTGTGAAATTCATAATTAAAAAAAAAAAAAAAAACTCAACAATGAATTTAACAATAGTGTATCAATATTGTCGAAAAATCAAACAAATATTAAGAAATTAGTTAATTTACCTTATTAGGTGGTTTGGTACGAGAATAAGAGATGGTGAAGATATTGATCTTAGGTTTGTCTTGTTCGGTTAACAAAGGAATTATTTCATCATTCAAATTCAAATTCAAATTCAATGCTGCAGTTGTTGATGATGAAGAAGAAGAAGAAGAAGAAATCGTATCTATAATCAAACTATTACTACTACTACTACTAATAGTACTGTTGCTATTGCTAACCAATTCAACAACCGTCACATGATCACCATTTACATCTGCAATTGCCATTATAATTACTAATTCAACTCCGATCAAAATAATAATAAAGCATTAAAGCATCGTTTTAAACAAAGACGAAGACGACGAGGTCAACACAAAAGCCAATGTTGTAATAACGTGAACCAAATGACACGCTTTGGGTGATTGATATGCGCGGGGGCCAAATGCCACACTCTTTTGTATACTCCCTGACCGTTGACACTGCAAACCAGTTAACCAGTCCTAGACTCCTAGCCTGCCACCATAGTACCTGTTTGAGTTCATTCATTTCTAGACTATGGGAGCT
Source organism: Aquilegia eximia (assembly GCA_023053565.1). Taxonomy (NCBI): domain Eukaryota; kingdom Viridiplantae; phylum Streptophyta; class Magnoliopsida; order Ranunculales; family Ranunculaceae; genus Aquilegia; species Aquilegia eximia. The sequence goes on from JALIGU010000001.1 coordinate 26,519,974, forward strand.
TCAACAACAACAACAAAATACTTGAATTTAGGCTCAGTTCGTTTAACTCAAAAATCAACTAACACTGTGAGTGAGCCAGGTATATTATACACTTTGCCTATCTTGTGTGTGTGCAAAATCGTAATAGAGAGTTTACAACTCATAAAAGATAGTTCATTCTGGCCTAGACAGACAAATTCTTATTCAGACTAAAAACCTACCAACACACCACTCTCCCCATTTATTCTATGGATTTGTTCTGAGAAGGTCCACACAATATGGTTCAATGAACTCCCGCACAAACACATTCAATCAAGGAACATACTCCTCATCAGGAGGAAGTTCATATACTTTTACGTTGTCACAATTTTAATCAACCACCACTGAAACAAAGTAAAATCCTCGGCTTTAAGAACTAACAGCTCAACAGGATTACTTAATTATTACATTACTCGCTATTTCTTTCATAATGAATAACTAAACTTGATTACTAATCAATAACAAAATGCTTACATACTTCTAGAAAAAGAACCGAATCATAGAAATAACTCTAGTAACACTACTTTTGGCAAGCAGCTTATAGCTATCAAGTACCTCATCATATAGAATAAATACATCCAATCTACTGACATGCTGCATGGCCATCTGGAAGAACAAAAACCCTCCTGACCACAGATAGCTCACAGCTTAATATAGTATTTGGGAAACTCTTCTTTGAACTTCTCTGGTGTGGTGTAAATCTACTTACTTTTCTTTCACTGAGATATTGGTACTTTGTGACAATTCTATTTCCTCGAGGGAACGGCCTTTGGTTTCATTGATGAAAAGTTTTACAAATACTGCTGACAATAAAGAAACCCCGCCAAAGGTTGAATACACAGCAGCAATTCCATATTTATGAATTAGCTCCAAGAAGAAAAGACCTACAAAGAAGTTACAAACCTGCAATACAAGGCATAGTACAAACTAATTAATTCAGTATGGAATTCATACACAAGGTTTTACGCATTAACGGTCAAGATAAGAACGTAGCAACTTATCACAATTTTAACAGAGTTCGAGTTCCTTTAAATCCTGAAATTATACCTAAAATCACATTGACGCATTGACCAAATAAAATGGAAAACCTTAAACCACACAAACCAATGCCCATATTTCCCCACACCTTTTTTCCCGCGCAACACAAGTCTTTTTCATTCTCAACTGTATACCAACAAGTCATTTGAATTTTTCACTTTCTCAAAAGCGTAAAAATTTTACTTCTATTAATAACAAACCATATTATACCCCAATAAATAATTTTTAGCAAAATTAAACTTTTTTAATGAAGCGTGAAGATTACATTCAGCCAAAAGAGTAGAGAGGAGGTGAGTGAGGACCTCACTTTCTCACGGGGGCACAACACAACAATACTAAGATAGAAGTAAAATGTCCCAATTAGTAATAAGCTCCTGGAATCATGCCCCTGCCTGCTATTTCCAGCCTACTCATGACATCCCTCCTTAACCTTGGTCCAGGTATATTGTGCTCCCATTAGTGGGTGAAGCAACCCACAAACCACCACAAAAATGTGGCATCATCTTTGTTTCTCCTCTACCGATATTTCTCTCAACCGAGAACCTGGTATCACTAAAATCACCATCAGTGTACCACGGCAGATCAGACCAGCCACAAATATAATTCTTGCCACTTTGACCATTATATACATTCAGTACGCCCATCAACAGAAAACACTCATGAAAGATGATCGTTCAGATCAACCATTTCTATCGGTTTTCTCCAAGTTTGTTCAACAATATTTTTGGTTGAATATTACCATGTAGGTTCACTTTATGACATTTCATGTCACCTTTACACGCTAGATTAGGATTCGTATTTTAAGGAGAAAAAACCAATATAAAAAGAAATGCCAAGACAGAGTGTCATAGTCAGATTACAATTACCAAAAATCAATTGACATGCCCAAGTGTCTTTTATTTAAAGTCAGATTACAATTACAATATTTTCATGTAGTTGTCGTAGGCAAAGAACTTGAAGAGGACAAATGTATATTAAAAGTGGAAATGGTGAAACTGGTAGACTCATGAGATAACACCAAATGTAAAATGTATTTTAATACACAATGGACAGGGATAAGAAATAAATTCTGGGGAGCAAAGAGACCTGAATGTAGAAAGCAGCTTAAGAGGTTTCTCATTTTATAGGTCTGTGTCTCTGCTGAGTACTAATTAAGGTGGGTTCATGAATCACTTAAGCATATGGAGTTTGAGGAAAGTCGAACTCACCCAACTTAAGCTTATGAAATACTGGTGTGGCGCTGCTAAGAAGAGAATATAGGATATTATTCCTTTTGCAATCCTTTTGGGAATTTGGTTAGATATTAGATTGGAACTGGAGGCATTTTCAGGGCGAGGTGCGAGACGTGGCCCGCACTATTCTTGACATCAAACGACTCTTGTTCTGCAGTGCAAGAGATGGGAGGACTGCAGGACTGTTCTGTTTGCCGTATTTTTTTTTTCTTGGGATACTACTAGAGTACTAGGTATCTAGTCTTGGAGTGTGAGAATTTTATTGTTGTGGGGAATGTTCTTGCTTTTCTTTTGTTAGTAACATCTCATCCCCTTGACCTTTTGTATGTTGGTTTTGATTTATATATATTTATCATTTACCAACAAAAAAATGACAATAATCATACATACCCAATGGACAGAAAAGCTGAAACCCATGATTTTTCCTCGCATCCTACTGCTACTAAACTCTGGTATAACAAGACCAGTTACTGGTCCAGCTCCTATTGCAAAGGTAAATATGTACCTAAAAATACATGGTGGATTAAATTATAAAATCAACAATTTTGTTACAAATTCACAACTATAAAAGATTGCAGTTAGCTCAATCAAAACTTCTTTGCTATTATACACTAGCAAAAATAATTTTAAAAGGTATAAAAGGACCCACTGATCATGATTTTACATTTCACACCAAACGAACCTAATGTGACTTAGCTATGCTCATCAAAATTCTAACTATTATACAGTCTTTCTTTATAAGGACATAAAAGCTCAGATTACTTCTTCTGGAACCGAGATATAACTAGAAGCCAAAGAATTGTGTATATTTCATACTATTTCACCCTCATTACTAAGGAACATAACAATAATTAAGGACTTTTACTTAGTGAAGATTAATAGAGACTATAAATGCACATGAGCCAGTGGCTAAATGGTTGCATCCCCCTCACAAAGTGGAGAGGTAGGGCTTCCTTCAACCTCGCTTGCCAATCCAAAAATAGAAAAATAGAGACTATAAATACTGCGAATTCTAGACAGATGCAAAGCAGCCTACACCCAGGGATCATAAAAAACTTCATTGCCAAAAAAAGATTATTTTTTATCAGGTCATGAAAGAAGGCTAGAATAAAAATAGTCATGTTGGTTCAACTCGGAATAATTAATTAGGACCTAGAAGTGCTGTAAGTTTCAAATAAAAGACACCTCATTACTTCGAAAGAACATAATGAGGAACAGTGAACTAATACATGCTAGCCTATGGGATCTTCTATGGTTGCAAGTTTCCAACACTGCAACTTAAAGAAAACAGGTTTATGAGCCTCTAATTGAGATTCATGTGCTCAAAAACCTACAAAAGTGAATATTTATTGTATAACCCTGATCAGTTATCCAAAACAAGTAGATTGACGAAAACAAATTCCATTCTGAAACCCAGAACTTGATGTGTGAAAATATGTTCTTTAAGATCAGGTGAAGTACGTGTATTAAATTGAAGAGAAGCGTACTATTCTAAAGTCACAATTGGAAGTGAGAAGTTATATGAAGCATGAGCTATAGGGACATTGGTATCGATGAGAGAAAATTGCCGTGAACACAACATTAAGATGAATAAATTAAAGCGAGGAATATCCCCTAGAGGTCTAAAATCCCATGGTTGATTGATATGGTTTCGCCTGTCTAACAAATACTAATCATTGAGGACGGCATAAACAATTAGGATTAAGCATTAAGATGAAAAAATAAGAGATAAAAAGATACATGAAAGGGGGTAAGAAGAGAATATGTGAAATAAGCAAGACATGAAAAGATGTCTACAGATGAAAGGTTCATGAACACCGTATAGTTGAGAATAGAATACTTTCAAATTTTCTTAGTCTGCACCATGCTATGTACTTATTTATTTTCTTATTGCTAAAATACAATGAATAATACGTACATGAGAGTTCCTAGTATTGACAAGTTGTGACTCAGTTGCTCATCTAACGGAGAACTAATAGCGAAGACTACAAGGAACATTGAAGCTGCCTGCAGCAATGATCAAATACCAAGTTTGTGTCACAAACAAATTACAGCATACTTTTCCAAGTTTCACACATGCACTGTAAAACTAAATGAACAAGAAAACACGTACACGGCATGTTACTCACCATGCCTAAGTAGCTTCCAATTAGAAGCTTCTGCCTCCCTTGCTTATCAATTAAGTTTAGTGTCAGTAAAGCACCTGGAGAAAATATTCACTAAGCAAGGAGTACATGTTGTTTTCAAAAACACATAAGAAATTACAATTACAACATATGCACATCACAAATAGACAGAATTTTTCAAACAAATGTTATTATGACAAACCTGCAAAGTTGGTAAGCCCAACAAATAGACTTGCTAAAGCACTACTTGTAATGCCCACGTCTTTAAAAGTCAGGGATGAAAAATAGAGAACTGCGTTGATTCCAGCAAACTGTTGAAGTACGAAAAGGGCCCCACCAATGAAAGCAGCTGTAAACGTATAAAAAAGTTAGTGCACAATCCAAGTCTGAAAATTTTATTTGGACAATTAAATGTAAATGGTGTAAGTTTTCAAATGGAAAACAGATAGATATCGATACTGTATGAAGAGGTTACAGTACGTAATTTTTTGCCGTGATGAACATGGATGGCTAGCAAAACAATGAAAACTAGTCCACTAAAAAAACACTATTCTTAAAAAACTCAATTACGAATATATCATACCGCTTAGATCACCAAAAACTACCTGCACTGTGAGGCTCAAGAAGGAGTTCCAACCAGCTACTGTCCACATCACTACCATCATATTTAATGACAGATTGAAATTCTTCGAATGACTTCTCTACTTCAGAATTTCCCCAAAGTCTGCCAATAACGTTTTCAGCTTCGTTCCACCTTCCGACCTACCAAGGAGCAAAAGCTATGACTTTTGAACATAACACTCAAGGAAAACATGATTAATAGACTAATGCAAGCATCAAATCAGATCATACTTTACAAAGCCAGCGAGGGCTGTCGACAGCAAACTGCATACCAAGTGCAACGATAAAACCTGGGACACTTGCAATGTATAGCATTGTCCTCCACCTGTAACCCAAGATTTATTATATGGCTACAATATCTGATTAATAAGATCTAAATGATGCATTACAATGTAGTTGTAGCTCATGAGGAACAAGAATAAAAAAAAGGCAGGAAGTACATAGAACAAATTGTATTGATATTACCACACAGAACTGAAATCAATTGACAAAAGAGATATGATATATAATTCAGAAGATTTTCATTAAAACCAGTCTTTACCAAAATATTTCTTTAGTAGTATATACTTTTTTGCATTAGAAAGGACAAAGATCCTGTTCTTATAAGTTTCATTTATATGATGAAATAACTTTTATTGACAAAGTAAAAAAAATATAAGACTGGTAAAGAACAAACTTATAATAGAACAAACTTCTTAACTTAACTACTCATAATTGAAGGCATGAGAACAGATAGTACGATAAAGAAGACCAGTGTGTGTTTTAGGAACAATACTAGCTGTTGCTAAAAGACAATTAATTCGTATTTGAAAACATCAAAGACATATTCGAAAGAATATTGCGATGATCTCTCATACAAGCATATAAGATGCAAATAAGGGACTATATTGACAAAGATTTGAGTGCTACACATAGGTGGCTAGACACATGGTTCAAATGTGCAAAAGATAGGTATAAACAATACCAAACATGACAATGATTAGGACTTGAAATGTATAGAACATAAAGTTTTAAGCCAACGATGCAAGTACTAATTATCTACAAATTTTAGTTTATATTCTGTTTCGATATGCCCAGAATTCAGTGACGGCAAAAATAACAAATAAAAGAGGACATTACCAATGTGGATCACTTTCAGAAGGAATTCCTAAGAACAGAGATGCAATAATCCCTAAACATGTACCAATTTGGCACAAGGCTCCCAAGGATCCTCTATATTTTGTTGGAGCCACCTGCAATGGAATGGTTGAGAAATGCATAAATAGAAAGATTTGGACCCACAAACACACCTCTATTGCATAAATCTGTGATGACAGAAACTTACATTTTTAATAGAAAATATAATTCAGTACCTCTGATATATAAATTGGAACTAGAACAGTGTCGACACCAATGCCAAGACCAACAAGAAGCCTTCCCAAAAGTATTTCTTGCAAGGAATGAGCTTGTGCACTGTTACATTTCTAAGGATCATCCAAACCTCAGAGATTGATCATTTAAAAAAAAAAATTAAAAAAATATATATTGAAGAAGACAAAAGAAAAACAATAGTTATCACCTTAAAACTGCACCAACAATCAACGGAATGGTACTAATTTGAAGTGTGCGTCGATAACCTAATTTATCAACCAATGAACCAGAACATAGGCTTCCAATAAATGCACCAACTATAAAAATGCTGACCACAAGACCCTCAAGTAAAGAATTCCCTGAAAACTCAAGCTCATGCGCAATAGATACTATGGGTCCATTCATTACCCTGTTGGTTGAAGCAGAAATAATCACATAAAAACACTTAAATTTCAAAGTAAGAAATATTTCAATCTCATCAACAAAAATTTTCACAACATGTATTCATATGTGATGGAGGAAGCTGTTAGAGTGGTAGTGCTTACCCTATGTGATAGCCAAAAAGGAAGTTAGACATTGAAGCTATGAAAACATGAGGAAAAGCAGGTAACCAACCCAAATCAATCCCTCCACCTCCACCTCCACCTCCACTTCCATTATCTCCCTTCTCCTTCAACACTGATAAATTACCATGATTATCTGCATAATAATTAATTATATTTTATAAATAAAATAATGATATTACTATTATATACAATTTAAGGAATGGAAGAATTGATTTGTGAACCTGGTTTATGAATGATAGATTCGGAGGAATGATTGTTTGCTGCTGGTGCAATTACAAGTTTGAAATTTTTGGGACAACTGATACGACATGTGCGTGTTGTCGGAAGACCAAAACATTGTGTGTTTGATCGGAAGAAGTTAGTGATTGTCGGATATGGCGAGGAGTGTCGTAATAGTCGTGAAGTAGTAGTAGTAGTAGTAGTTGGAGACCACATTGGATTGGATTGGATTGGATTGGAAACAAGAAAATTGATTTGATTGTTTTAATTAACCGACTGATAAGATTTTCATCATCATCGTTTAATATTTCAGTCAAATGAATTTGCAATTTTGGAAAAAAAAAAATAGATAAAAATGGGCCCACTGTTTAGTTCTAGGCCCAGAAAATGACTGGAGATTGGATTGATGACTGTATGTAATGTCGTTGTTTATTATGTACCTTGATTGAAGTTGAAGCCCGTTGTATCCATGAGGATTGATGGGGACAGCTGATATGATGGGCTTTAAGAGTAGGCTTATTTGAAGGAACCAGATTTCCAATAATTAATGCCTTAAAGCCCAAGGCCACCACGCACCACCCAGCTACGGCTACGTACTTCATACAGAAACTTTATTAGCTTACAAAAATCACAGCAGTCGGGATTTACAGGCTTTATAATTGATCTATCTGTGATGCGAATCTATATGGGACAGCATGACCAAATCCATTTAAACTTAGATCTCACCTTTTATATATGGACTGCTACAAGATGCATATCTTCTTCTTCGATCTTTTTAAGTATATATATATATATATATATATATATATATGCATGGTATACCTACCGTCAATAGTGTATCATTGAGTTTTAATACCTGGCCCTATGCCAGTTCTAATTGTAGGTCACTCTAGCTCCTTCGTTGGAAGGATGTAAATGAATATATCAAAATGAAAATCAATAAAGGAATTGAAATGGTGCTCATGCATGATGCAACACTTGCAGTCGTCGTGAGGAAAGCTATATATATATATATTCTAAATAGTAAATAATATATTTAGGATATATTTAGAATATTATGTATTTAGAATAGTGTGTCTTGGTAGACAAGGAACTAACTTGTATATAAAACCCCATGTTTTGGAATTAATCAATATGACATACTGAATTGAAGTCTTTTATTTAGCATGGTATCAAGAGCATGTTCGATCCTTTGAACTTGTTTTTTTGTGTTCATTTTTGATAAAATGGATAAAATATGCAATGTACTTTGTCCAAATTCTCACTTAATGCAATTTAGAAAATTTATGTCCTAGTTATGCATGTACTTTTTAAAATTATCATGTTATACAATCCGTCTATTTTCATGCTAACGGCTACTGATTTGTCAATTTATTTTTCTACGTGGTTTTATTATATTTTAATTAGATATATTTTCAAATTCCAACACAACAGTTGATACATGTGCTTCTCACGTGCAAAACAAACCTTTTTCTTTAAAACCAAGATCCCTAATTCACTTTCAAAATCCCTAATTCTTATCTTCCTCTATGTACAATCTGCAATGTCTTCCTCTTCTTGTAGTATTAACTATTGGGATTATATTGTATGAACTCAGGAATATAACACAAGTATTACAAAAATAGATAATGTAATAATACAAACAGAAAAACAAATAATATTTATTAAATGAATTCACGAATACAGTAACACTTACTACACAACTTGATAATTAAGGATATGAACAGAGGCTTGCCGAGACAATATCCTTAAGACAATATTACGTCCCCGCTATGGTGCACACAGATATTGGACGATAGTCTCCCAAGATACAACTGTTCTACACTCTGTTAGACTGCACTGTAATAGCAGAGTACTGGCGAACAAACAAGAAGAACACTTCTAATTTCTTTAGAGAGAGAGAGAAAGAGAGAGAGAGAGAGACTCAGTCTAAATGAATTGTGTGTTTACTGGCCAGAATAGCACTCAATTTATAGGCTAAGTCGTGTCTGTTCACAACATACACACTATATTAACCTGTTTCCAGATTAATACATTAACTAGGTCAGGTCGCTGTTTGACTGACCAAGGTGGAGATTTGAGATCGGGGGTGGCTGCACCTCGATGAGATCGAGATTGCCTACTTACTCTAACTCGGGGGAGTGGAACTTAGAGATCAAGCCATCGTAGTTCTGTTCTTATAGAAGATGAAAGGGCGCAGATCATAGGATCTTGCAGATTCTCCGACATCCTAATGAATGCATAATCATGGCATTGATTACGTAACGGACGAGGATATTCACTGTGCATTGATTAAGGCACGTGCGTATAAGGAGGTCGCCAACAGTTATATGGTCGAGCTGCTTTAGTCGGTCTTCAGTTAGATCGTGCAGCGGGCGACCTGGTGGAATATTGGGCAGGCAACGTGTCGTGTTTTGATTGGTCGGTGTATGTAGTACCCCTACATAAGCCCCCTCTTTTTAGGTCGATTGAAATAATCGGGATGAAAAAACCTTTTGTATTCTAGACGAGCTGGTTGATACGTCCTTGTTTTTTTAATTTTGGTCATTGTACACGTGATTGCCATGCATTGTTGTTTTCTACCATCATTGCACTTCATGGGGAAGAGGAGTGGTTTCCTCGAGCAATTAAATTGTAATAATTTGGCAACTGATGTATGCTTTGTCTGATGCGTTTTTGTCCGACAAGTGGAATGATCAACGGTGGATGTGGAAGGTCGGAGTGGTGGGTAATAACTGCAAAGATCGTGGTTGTCTGCTTGTGCTCTTGTCCGTTGATTAGAACCTCATCGATGGCTGGGATATTTTTTGGACTTGTATTTAAGTGAAGTTGTTGTAGTGAATTGCTTACTTTCTTCATTTGCTCTCTCGAACTGCTGTCGTTTTCCCATTGCGACCTGAAAATCGTGAGAGCTTTTGAGCTTTTGAAGCGTATAGACCTAATAATCCCTTCTTTGTTGTGTTTACTCTTGGTCAATTTCGTGCTGGTCTTCGTTTGCCTCTTTCGCGTCTGGTCGCCGATCTTCTTAACACCATTAAGTGAGCTCCATGCCAGATGAATGGTAATTTCTGGAGGAACATGAGGGTGATCGACGACCTGAATAGGTCGCACAAGTGGGTTATTACTGTTTCTGACGTGCTTGGTCATTTCTGCTTTAAGCGATCTACGAAGATGGAGGGAGGAGGTTATAACATGCAGGTTTGTCCTGAACGTTTGCCTTTGATATATGCGGTCAGCAGTGAGCCTTGGTGGAAAGAGCCCATGTTGCTCACTGGTCGAGTTACTGAAGATAACATGTTGTTGCTCTATGTAACTAGAAATTTATCTTCTGACCGTAAGTGTATAGGTCGTTTGTTTGTAGATTCTATCTGGTGTTGCGACCTATGATGTTTACCTTAGCGTTTACTTTGTTTTGCAGCTATTAAAGACGGTTCTGTTGTGAAGTGTACCGTTGTTGAATCTTGCTTGAACATCTTTGGTTCCTGGTCGGACGAGAAGAAGATCAAGCTTCTTCCTCATTTGCATGAGTACTTTGTTCCAAAGGGTGGTGCTAAAACTGTTGTTGACGAGCTCGAACGGAGAAAAACTCTTAGATCGAACATCATGGCTCATGTGAGAAAGAGTGGTGGTGAGAAAGCCAAAGTCGGTTCGAGTAGTCGTGCTGGTGAAGTTGATAGCCCACGCCTTGTTTCTGCTCCCCCTTTTATCCCAAAGTTTTCTGCGAGCTCAAAAGGTAAGAAAAGGTCGTTGACCGGTGCTGTCAAGGTCGTTCCCCCTCCTGCTGTGATACGAGCTGCTGATCCTCCTCGACCTGTTGTTGAGGCTATCCGGAAGTTCGTTGGGGCGAGCTCTGGAAAGGGGAAGGAAGTGACATCTCCGTTTCTCCCTGGTCCAATATCTTACATGAATAAGCAAGGGGAAAACCTTCAAGTTCTGAATAATGATAGTGCCCTTTCCAATCCTCTCGTTTTCCAGGCCATTAATGAAGCTATGGTTCTGGATGCTGATCATCAGACCGTTATGGCTCAGTCTTTGTCACACACCTGCTCTAAGATCAATTATGCCATTGCACTCGTAAGTGTGTGTCTTATCTTTCTTTCGGTCTGACTTTGAATTAGAAATTCATGTTCTGTACTTTTGCTTTGTAGTTGAACACATCGTTCCAAGAGATGAGGGGTGTGGCTGAAGCTGGGGCACAGGCTGATATGGACCTGAAACGAGCTAATGACGAGCTGCACAATGCAAGGAACGAACTGCTTTTGCGAAACCTGAGGATAAGGGATTTTGAGAAGGACGTATCTCAGTACGAGCTGACAATTCACGAGATAAAGGTAGCGCTGCAGAGATCGAGGAAGGAATGTGAGGAGAACGGGCTGGCTTGGCAGGAACATTGTGAAGGTTTGAAGCGACAGCTTGAGGAGATGGATCGCCCGAAGGAGAAGAGACGTTGGTTGCTGATGAGCCTACTCCAGCTGCAACACAGGACACCTTGATGGGCCCTGAAGAACATATGGTGGAAGCTCAGAACGAGCAAGTAGAACAAGTGCAGCAACAATGACTTCTTTTTCTTCGCTTTCTTCTTAAATGTTTGGGAAGTTTAAATTTTTTTTCTTTAAGAGTTGTTGGTGATGGTGGTGGCTCTTCGTGGTCTTAAACATTAGTCTTGAGTTATCTTGATTTCGATCGAGTTAGCTCTTGGCGCTTCTGGTCCCATGGTTCTTGTTTGTTCTAACTTGAGGCCGTAAACATTAGTGGTCGATCTGCTTTGGCAGGTCGATTGCGATTTTACTTTTCTGTATTTTCTTTTCTTGTTGTGGATGATGTCTTCTGTCTCTCTGGGCGACTAGTTTCCAGGGAGTCCCGGTAGCTCGTTCAAAAGGTAGGTAGACGAGATGAATGGCTACAAATAGGACGGACTGAAATATTTCCTCTTGCATGCCTTTGTTTAATGAATTTGCTTTTGATATTTTGTATCACTTCTGTTTTTGTAGTCTTTCTTGATTTTTGCAGGTAATTTTGCTTTGCGAGCTGCAGCTAGAAACTGCTGAAGTAGCCCCCAAGTAGTGTAGGTTGATGATGTAATAGAGGGTAGATCGTGTTTTCTGTAATAGTTAGTTTATTTGAAATAATTAAAATGAACTTTTATTGAATTACCTTATTGTCATTTTCCTTTCTGTTATTTGCATTGTCTGCGTGGCAAGACGGCAAACATCAAATAATAAGGTTAAGTATAAAACTCGACCTGGGAAGAGATTTGGTCTTTAGATAGTGAGCTCGCATTTACTTAGGTCGTCGGATAGTTATGACCTAAGTAAAAAAGTGTTAGTTGAAGTATAGATGTCAACTTAACACTTTAAAAATTATCAAAGGGACTAGAGTATTGATAAATAAAAGTCTAGTGATTGATTTTGACCTATTCAAGCCATTCGTGTATGAACTGAGATGAAGGCAAAATCGAGCTCGTTTATTAAAATATGAGAACGCATGCTTACATGTTACTGGTAGAATTTCTTCAAATGATAAGCATTCCAAGGATTCTTGACATCCTCTCCTTCTGGAGTCTGAAGGCGATAAGATCCATTGTTTTGAACATTTTTGATGATGTAAGGTCCTTCCCAGTTAGCATTGAGCTTCCCAATATTGGACTTTATCTTATTATGGAACATTCTTCTTAGTACGAGCTCTCCTGGTTGAAAAGTTCGAGGTCATACTCCTTTGTTGTAAGCTCATTTTAACCTTTGTTGGTACTGTTCGAGCTTAATGGTAGCGTGGTTCCTTCTTTCTTCAGCCAGGTCTATCCCGAACGACCAGGCCTGATTGTTGAGCTCTGTGTCGACCAGTAATGATTTGGTCGTGCCAAATGTTAGCTCAGTTGGGATGACAGCTCTGTTGATGTTCTAGGAGTTGTTTTGTAGGTCCAAATGATGTTTTCTAGTTGTTGTGGCCACTGATCTTCTTGATCTTCAAGCTTTTTCTTCAAGTTAGAAAGAATTTGTCTGTTTGCAGCTTCGACCTGGCCATTACTCTGTGGGTATCAAGGAGCTGATCTGAAGTGCTTAATTTTCCATAATTCGTAGAAAGTTGTAATGTTCTTTCCAATGAACTGAGTTCCATTATTAGTGACGACTCTTTTGGCTAGACCAAATCTTGTAATGATGTTTTCCCATAGAAATCTCCTCACATCTGCTTGAGTGACATTGGTGAGAGCAACGGCTTCCACCCATTTGGTGAAGTAGTCGACAACGACTAGAACAAATATTTTCTCGGATTTCTTTTCTTTAATCAGTGGGCCCATGATGTCGAGCCCTTACATGTGAAATGGCCAAGGAGCAGTGATATTGATGAGGCCGTTGGGATGTTGATGAGTGTGGTCGGCAAAACGTTGGCACTCCTTGCACTTTAAAATAAATTTCTTTGCATCCTCCTTCATTCTTGGCCAGAAATAACCTTGTGAGATCGCCTTGTGAGCTAGTGTGCGACCTCCTGAATGATTTCCACATTCTCCTTCGTGAATCTCCTGAAAGATGAAATGCCCATGCTTGGGAATTAAACATCTTAGGAGTAGACCAGTTGCTGATTTACGAAATAGCTTTCCTTCATGTAGTTTGTACATAGTGACTTTATGTAATAACTGGCTGGCTTCTTTCTTGTTTGTTGGGAGCTCGCTAGTTTGCAAAACATTGATGAAGGGTTCCATCCAAGTTCCTTTGATATCTTCTGAGGTCGTGGTCAGTAGGTCGTTGATTTGATTGACCTCCTCTTGCATTTGTAAATACGCAGGTAGCGTGTTTATTGCTATTGTCAGAGCTCGAGGTCGATCTGATTCGACTTTGGATGCAAGGAATGTGAGAGAATCAACATGTTTGTTGTCATCTCTTGGGATGTGGTCGATCTTATCAAATTGACTCCATGTATTTGGTAGTTACTAGTGATCTGATTCACTACCAGTTGAGAATCACTGAACGCTTTGACTCGATTTGCTTGTAGGTCGATTGCCATTTGTAGACCTTGGATTAGGGCTTCATATTCGGCCTCATTGTTAGATGTCGAGAAGTCTAATCGAGTTGACCTTTCATGTTGTGAGCCCTCGGGTGAGATGAGTACGACACCGATACCACTTCCATTTGCATTGTGTGAACCATCAACATATAGTTGCCAAGTGTTTGGTGGACTTGGATTGGTCAGATTTCTGGTTCTGGTTCCCAGCTGAAATCTTCAGCAGGATAGTCTGCTAAGAAATCAGCTACGACCTGGCCTTTAACGGCCTGACGAGGTACGAACTCGAAGGTAATCATCGAGCTCGGCTACCCATCGAGTCATTCGACCTGTTTTGTTCTTCTTTTCTAGTATGTGTCGTAGTGGTTGATCAGTGATTACTTTAACAACATGTGTTTGGAAATAAGGTCTAAACTTGCATGCAACGTAGAGAAGAGCTAATAATGCTAATTTTTCTAGAGGTGTGTACCTTATTTCTGCTTGTTGCAACACCTTGCTTGTGAAGTAGATTAGTCGTTCGACCTGATTTTCCTCCTTGAATAGTACCGCGTTGATCGCAAAATCTGATGTGGCAAGGTAGATTCCGAGCACATCTCCATCATTAGGCTTGGTGAGAACTGGTGGAGTGGATAAATATGCCTTCAGCTCGGCAAAGCCTTGCTCGTATTCTTCTGTCTATTGATATGCATCCCCCTTTCTGAGAATGTGAAGCATTGGTCGACATTTATCGGATGCTCTAGAAATAAATCTATCGAGAGCTGATACCATGCCGTTGAGTTTTGGATTTGTGTTTTTGTCTTTGGGCTGGGCATATCGACCAGGGCTCTGATCTGGTCGGGGTTTGCTTCAATACCCCTCTTTGTGACTAGATAACCAAGAAATGTTTCTGATGCCACTCTGAATAGATATTTTTCTGGATTAAGTCTCATCTTGAATTGTCTTAACCTTGGAAATGTCTGATCACTTGCTCGAGGTTGCTCTTGACCAGCATGTCGTCAATGTAGACCTCCATTGTTCGACCTAGTAGGTCGTCGAACATTTTGGTGACAAGTCGCTGGTAGGTGGCTCCAGCGTTTCTGAGGCTAAAAGGCATGAATTTGTAACAGAAAATTCCTTGCCCGAATGAAGTCTTTTCTTGATTTGGCTCATGCATTGGGATCTGATTGTACCCTGAGTATGCATCCATGAATGATAGTAGCTCGAAACCACAAGTTTGATCGACTAACCTATCGATTCGTGGGAGTGGGAATGAATCTTTAGGACAAGCTTTGTTCAAGCTTGTAAAGTCGATGCAAACTCTTGTCTTCCCATTCTTTTTCAAGACTGGAACTATATTGGCCAACCAATATGGTGTGTCAACTTCTTTGATGAATCCTATCTGCTTGAGTCTACTAATTTCATCATTGAGGGGCTGATGAAATTTTGGGGTAAGTTGTCTTGGTTTTTGCTTAACAGGTCGCTAATTGGGATTTACTCGTAATTTGTGGCATGCTATTGATGGATCTATCCCAGGCATATCAATGTACGACCAAGCAAAAACATCTTTATTGAGAGAAAGAAAGTTTACAAACTCACTGTACTTATCTGTTCCTAACTATGAGCCCACATAAACATACTTGGGGTCGTCCTCTGACCCTAAGTTCACTAGCACTCCTGGATATGTGCTTCCAAGTGATAGTTGGGGGGAGCTCACTTGCTGCTTCTGTAGTTGCTATTTGGCTATGTTTGTGGCCTCGGTTTTGCCTTTGATGGACTCTTTGCTTGTTTTTTGACCTCCTTGGTTCCTGAGGTCGTTGCCTTGTCAGTCGCCACAGCTTCAAGAATTCCATGGCATTCCTTGCATCGTTTGGTTGCCTCTGAGCTCCATTATCCCATTAGGGCCAGGATAATGGAATACTTGATGGTAAGTTGAAGGGACTCCTCGCATGGCATGGATCCATTTGCGACCAATTCAAGTATTGCATTATACTTGCTTGCAATATTGAGGATGCTGAACTTTGCTGTTATTGAAACTTTATCTTCCCTTTTGCCCACAGAAACGGGTAGTAATATCTCTCTTTTTGGGTCCTCTCTCGAGCTATTGAAGCCCAAGATTGGAGTGAAGTCAGGATGAGGACTGAATCAGGTAGCCTCATATCCTTGAAAGTCTTGTACATCAATATGTTACAAGATGCTCCTGGGTCGATGAGGACCCTCTTAACAATGTAATCTGCAAATCTTAATTCAATGACTAGGGCGTCGTTGTGTGGAGTAACGACCTTGTTGAGGTCGTCTTCGGTGAAACTAATATTTGTTTCCTGTCGAGCTGGAATGTTAGTTTGAGCTGCTCGACCTGTGATGGAGTAGACGTGGTGCAGGTGTTCTACTCGCCTTTTCTTTTCTCTTGAGACTGGTCTAGAGCTGGACTCATAGATAATGTAAACCACATGACTTTCTATCTCACTATCTTCATCTATTTTATTCGCGACCTGCTTATTGATTTGGTCGCGGAGGTCGCCGGTGGGACCTAATCCTCTTGAGAGGTTTTGCCCTCTGCTACGTGCTGGACTTGTGGAGGCAGTTCTTGCCTTGCTTTGAGATCGTTTGGCAAAATGTGGTGGTGTTCTTGATCTCTTCTTGGTTTTCTTTTCACTGGATTCTTCTTGCATTCCGTAGATCCTGTTATTCAGCCTTTTCTCATCAGCCCATGTCTGAAGAGATCGCTTCAGTATACGACAATCATCAGTTTGGTGACATCGCCACCTAGTGGACTTTGCAGTAAGGACGACCAGAGGTTTCTTCAAGTGGAGTGAATCTGGAATCTTGCACCAGTGGTGATGCTTGATTCGCTCGAAGATATATCCTGCAGGTCGTATAAATCGGTGATACTCACGTTGCTCTGTGGGCAACGCCTTAGCCTTAAATCTCCTGGTTTTGTCTGATCGAGGCCCTTTGGTGGAGCCCCCTTCTACGTTTGAAATAACATGGCTTTTCACCCTTCCGGCCAAGGCTTCTTCTTGTTTGATATAACGATATACCTTGAGATAGAGGTCGTCGAGAGAAGTTGGCCTCTTCATGGCCAAAGACTTGTGAAGGTCGGATCAAGGGATCAGACCGTGGGAGAACGCAATTGTTGCAAAGGGTTCATGCTCCTTTGTGAAGTTTTGAATAGAGTGCAGCTCGGTTTTGAATCGAGCGAAGAAATCGCTCAGCAGTTCACCGTCCCGTTGTTTGACTTTAAACATTGCGTAGATGGTGTCTGGACGTTTTTTGTTATGGATATAGAAAATAACGAACTGCTTTTCCAGGTCGCTGAACGAGCTGATCGAACCTGGCTTGAGACGGTGGAACCAATCGAGAGCTGGTCCTGTGAGGCTGGATTGAAACAATAGGCAGAGTAGATGATCCTCTTTTATAAGAAGTTGTGATTTGCGAAACCCTTGATGTGATCTGTTGGGTCTCCAACGCCTGAGTACTGATCAAATTTAGGAGCATTGAGTTTGTTGGGCAACTCCTGCTCCAGGATCCCCTTAGTGAATGGAGATTCCTGGAAGTGCTGCAAAGACTAGACAGCGAGTTGTTCGGCTGTGTGACCTTTGTTTAATTGTATGGTGGCCTGAGAGACCTTGAACTCAGCGAGCTGTTGACTGAGTTCTTCATACTTGCGATTGCTGTCATTTGCAATGACTGCTCCTTGTTCAGTGTTTGTATCGACGTCGCTTGCAGCCTTTAGTTGCGCATTTTCTTCTTGGAGACAATTTAGTTGGTCTCGTAGTCCCTGGATGATTTGTTCCTGAGTAGCTATTTGATAGACAGATGAATGGGTATGACTTTTAGTTGGGTGGGTGGGCAGGTTTTTCGATATAATCGATTCCCCTCAGTCGCCGCCAAATGTATTAACCTGTTTCTAGATTAATGCATTAACTAGGTCAGGTCGCTGTTTGACTGACCAAGGTGGAGATTTGAGATCGGGGGTGGCTGCACCTCGATGAGATCGAGGTTGCCTACGTACTCTAGCTCGGGGGAGTGGAACTTAGAGATCAAGCCATCGTAGTTCTGTTCTTATAGAAGATGAAAAGGCGCAGATCATGGGATCTTGCAGATTCTCCGACATCCTAATGAATGCATAATCATGGCATTGATTATGTAACGGACGAGGATATTCTCTGTGCATTGATTAAGGGCACGTGCGTATAAGGAGGTCGCCAACGGTTATATGGTCGAGCTGCTTTAGTCGGTCTTCAACTAGATCGTGAAGCGGGCGACCGGGTGGAATATTGGGCAGGCCACGTGTCGTGTTTAGATTGGTCGGTGTATGTAGTACCCCTACACACACACACACACACCTGTTGGAAAACATTTTTTCTCAACAGACACATCTTTTGGCAAACTTAATGAAACGGGTCAGACCCATTGGACGAATCGTTTCAAAATGAATAGACACATATGTTAGTGTAAAGATTTAATATGATCCAATGAACCCATTCACAATTTAATTAAATAAAAGGTGGACCAAAAACATAGCCCGTGCCAGTCGGACAGCGACGGCGGTGCGCGCGTGTGTGTGGTTGATAATTAATTGCATAGCCTTGTGCTATCGCGCGAAAACTTGGTAACCCAAAGGGCTACACCCTTAGTGTTCCAATTTTGTATATAAACATCTTTACTCACTTCCCACAACTCATGTGGGACTAAGTGTAAACTACACTTGTTCATTCAATACTGTAGAGACAGTCTGACAGGTCTTGTCAGACCTGTTTCTCTAACAATCCCCTACATTGAATGAAATCCGTCTACAAATTCTCAAAAGCTTCTTCGAAGAGTATGTTGGAACAACATTGCCTCGGGATAGGTAGATATTTCACTTTGAACCTTCCGTAGCATAGGTTTATCGGATTTACTTAGCTAATCAGTGAAATATTTCATCTTGAACTGTCAGCTGTTGGTGTAAACCAAGACAATAAGCCATGCACAATATTATCCCGATTCTTGTTTAATTCTCGGTTGTGTTCATTTTGGCCCTGAACAATCTTAGGTTCTGCGAGTGCTATTAGAGATATTCTGCCCTTAAGAAATCTCATAGAGCCGACCCAGCTCTCACTAACATAGGTGATCACTCCTATTAAAGGTATCCTACTATAACCCACTTGTATTTCACAAGATATAGGCGCCATTAAAAACATAGTTTAACCTGTAGTATACTGTAGGTTGCACTTGTTGTATCATGGGAATGGGATAGAGAAGATCTCCCAAGTGCTCCTGGTGAGTTACTCATAACTGGTTGTCCTATTGAACCTAGTCCGTGGGATCTCCAGTCGCTAGGTTAGGTTTCCGTATAAGGTAATTCGTTGTTATTGAGGCGTTAGCCCGATTCCCTTGATGCGCAGTCAATTTTCTCTCTAGATAAACCTTTAGTAAATAAATCTGCTAAGTTATCTTGTGATTTCACATAATCAAATGGAAATAACTCCATGTGAGAGTAACTACCTCACGGTATTATGTCGATGACGTATATGTCGTGATTTACCGTTATACATAAAGCTTTGAGCTCTGCTTAAAGCTGTTTGGTTGTCACAATGGATACATATGGTCGACACAGGTTTCGCCATAATGGGATATCTTCTAAGAAACCCCTAAGCCACTCAGCTTTTTCACCGGCTTTATCTAAAGCTATGAATTTAGATTCCATTGTGGATCTTGCTATGCATGTTTGCTTGGCAGATCTCCATGATACTGCACCACCACTCAAAATAAACACATACCCACTAGTTGCCTTGGATTCTCCTGTATCAGAAATCCAGTTTGCATCAGTATAACCTTCAACAACACTTGGATATCTTCCATAGTGTAAGGTATAGTTAGGTGTACCTTTTAAATACCCTAACACTCGCAGAAGAGCATCCCAATGACTTTGGCCTGTATTACTTGTAAACCGACTTAATTTACCAACTGCATAGGCAATGTCAAGTCTTGTAAAGTTCTTAACGTACATTAAACTACCAATGATTCGAGAATACTCGAGTTAATCAATGATAGGACCATGATTTTTATGTAACACCATATTTGGAACAAAGGATGTATTTGTCTTTTTAATTCCATGATGTTTGAACCTTTCTATCATTTTCTCAATGTAATGAGTTTAAGATAGCCCAATTCCATTAGGTGTTCAAATTATCTTAATTCCCAAGATAACATCTGCGACACCTAAATCTTTCACTTCAAAGTTGTTTTTGAGCATCTTTTTCGTAGACTTAATAACTTCACTCGAATTGGGATCCATTGTCGGACACTAAGACCTTTGTTTTATTATTTTATTAGTTAATTTATTTCTAATATAAAATGAGCATGTCATCGACATATAAACAAACAATTACGTAAGCCTCGCCTACTTTCTTGAAATAGACACACTTGTCACATTCATTGCTTTGGAACCCATTCATGATAATGACTCCATTAATGGTTATATGCCATTGTTTTGGAGCCTGTTTAAGACCATAGAGAGATTTAACCAGTTTACATACTTTGTTTTCTTTTCCCTTTATTTGAAACCTTCTGGTTGTTCCAAATAAATCTCCTCTTTTAAGTCACCATATAAGAATGCAGTTTTAACATCCATTTGATGTATTTCCATATTAAATATGGCTGCAATCACGAATAACATTCTAATTGATGTTATTCTCATTACTGGTGAATATGTGTCAAAATAGTCTAAGCCCTCCTTTTGACGATACCCTTTTGCTACTAGTCTAGTTTTATACTTATCAACTGAACCATCTGGTTCTAATTTTCTTTTGAATATCCACTTATACCCCATGGTTTTACTTCCTTGTGGAAGATCAACCAATTCCCAAGTATTGTTGTTTTGAATGGATTCAATCTCATTTGCAATTGCTTCCTTCCAAAGTGGAGCATTAGGAGAAGACATTGTTTTTTTATACGTCCTAGGTTCAGTTTCTAACATATAAGTTAAAAAATATGGACAAAATGACTTCGAAGTTCTTGCCCTTTTACTACGTCTTAACTCTTCTAATTCAGGCTCATCTGAATTGTCATCTGGTTCATTTGTTTTATTAGACAACACATGTATCCGTTTTGGAGTTTTATCTACGTGATCCGTCCTATGAGGAAAAACATTCTCAAAGAATGTAGCATCACGAGATTCAATAATAGTGTTGACACTTATGTCATTATTTTCAGATTTAAATACCAAAAATCTGTATGCACTACTATTTTGGGCAAAGCCCAAAAAATTACTGTGTGTACCCTAGGTAAAAAAACCCGACAGGTCACCGACCGCTGTATAAGAAGCTAAACCGGGAGCACCTGAGCATTAGCCAGCCAAGCATGGGCTATTGGGTAGGGCCCAACCCAGTCTCAAAGAGTCCACATACGCTCTGTGGACCTTGACCCACCGGATAGTCCACGATCAATGGGTGGAGCCCCGGTTATTGTATAAGAAGTTGAACCGTGGGCTCCTATACATCGACCAGGCCCACCTCAGCTAAGTAGGCCACGTCTGGCCCAGTAAAGTCCATCAGCGACAGAGGCACATCTGAAGGCTTAACCACAGAAGTCCAGAGGACCTGGCCATGGTGTATGCAATGAAGATTAGGCCTCCGGTCAGAGGAGTCAAGCCCAAATCTTTGCTTTCAGGCTTGGTCAATCCAAGTCCCAACCAACTGGATAAGTCCAGCGAGATTCCAGGCTAACAGAACCACGGTTCTAGCCCGGTGGAGAAGATAAACGAAGACCCAGGTTGAACCAGGACCTATCAGAGGATGTCATGTGGCAGTCATCATGGTCAAAGGGAATTCAAACCAAGGAGATAACCGCTCGGTAGCATGCAAGCTGTAACACCCATGAGTTGGTGTTAGTCACACATTGCCAAGAAAGTGGTTGTATTGGTAGTATATAGAGCTTAACCATACTCTAACTAATGTCAAGGCCTTTTGGGGTAAACCACATGGGTGGGCCCTGATCCAAAACCCTCTACTGCTGGATATCCGCAGTGACTAAAGGGGGACAATATTGACGTTAGCGAGCGGTATGGTGCTCGACGCACCGGGATGAGCGAGGATGAAATTCTGAGGCGTTACAGTTGGTATCAAAGCCGACAACGGGTCGCCTGTTGCAGGTGAGAAAGTACGCTGGAAAGGCCCAGGGAGCGCCAGGTACTTGTCTCACTTGGCAGGGAACGTCGGAGATTTTGGGACTGTACTGAGTGTACTGCAGAGCCGAGGACGGCTCTATTTCTAAGGTGGTGAGATTGTAACACCCATGAGTTAGTGTTAGTCCCACATTGCCAAAGAAGTGGTTCTATTCATAGGTGAAAATATCGTTTGAGGGCGGATATCCGACCTGTGAAAAAACGGAAAATATCGCGGATATCCGACCTCCTGTGTCGGATTTTTGAGGTTTGGCAAATTCGAAAAAACCGGAAAATATCGCGGATATTCGCGAATATTCGCAAAAAATTCGGCAAATTGGGAGGTTTTCTGCACTTTCCGTGTTTTTTTGAATTTTTCGATATATAAACTTATAATTAAAAGAAAAACATACATTACAAATTAAACACACGACAAATCATACAAGGAAGCTAAGACGGAACTATTACACAAGATAGTTTTACTCATAGGTGAAAAAATCGTAAATATCGGGCGGATATTCATAGACATGCTAAACACAAACAACCTTATTACAACTCAACCCATAGTTTTATTTTAATAATCAAAATAAAAGACATGCTAACCCCAGAATGATAGACGCCCCTTGTCAAACCGATGAGCTTCGAGTCGCATACGTGTGGGGACGAACTCAGTACAGTAATATTCCCATGACATTGTTTGCTCGTACGACCTGAATTGGTCAATATGCATATCATATGCATCTTGATCCATACAATACGGAGCAAATGATTCAAATATAGGAAATCTCGAGTATTGTTGAACCGGCATTAATGTATCGGCTGACTGCACGTCGGACCCACTTGTCATTGGGGCCAACCAACTCCCTATATTAGGAAACCAAGAACCACTGTCATCTGGTTGGGTTTGGTAGGATGGTACACTGGAATCATCACTTTGGGAGGTTCCTATGTTACCATAAGAAAAATGAGGGTAAACATAGGTAGGTTGGATGTTGGTTTGAGAATAAGGGAGGTTCCACGAACCTTGGGAAGAAAACTGGTCAGGAATGTTCCATGAACCTTGGGAAGATACCCTAGATGATTCTGTTTCCGTTTTAGGATGCGGTCTTTTCTGTCGAGGTCGTTTTCCTTCTCTTGGTTGTTGCCATCCAGCATGGTCTTCATCTTGGGTGGCAAAAAGAAATTGAGACTCCCCCGTAAAATGAAGCGCTTCTGGGGTGCGCTCTCTTAGTGAATCACTGGCTTCTGATCTTCCCCTTTGACAACCAACATCTACGTTTTGGTCACCATCTCCATCATCATCATCGGAAGGTGAACGTGAACGTAGAACTGATTTACTTCTGAACAGGTCACTACCATCACCACGAATATTGGGATGGTCCCCAACGGGGTCATCAGGAGAATCACGGACGTCAAACATTGTGTGTCGTGGTTCTTCGGGCAAAATATTGTCTTCGACCCTTACATTAAGCCTCGCAGCAATTTCCGCGTTTGGGATCCGAGGTGCTTGATCCAGTTCAAGATCAAGTTCATCTTCGTTAACGATCCAATCCATCAATGCATCATCATTATAGTATGCGGGATACAATTCAGTCAGGTCAACTAAATCTTTGTCAATTTCTGCCACCCTTCTTGCATGTTTTGCTTTCAGCCTTAAGTTGTAGTGGACGTACACCAGGTCATGCAAATGTTGCATTGTAACTGTTGCTCGCTTATTGGAATGTATCATGCCAAATGTGCTCCAGTTCCGTTCGCATCCAGAGGATGCAACCGTTTGAGAGAGGATTCGTACTGCTAAAAACCTCAAGCTTGGAGCATCAGTGCCAAAGTTTACCCACCACTCAGCTGATAACATACAAAATAGTAGTGTCAATATATGTCATCTCGTTTTATAATTTCCAAATTTTATTTCAAGACTTTTAATAACTCACCAGGTTGTTGGCGAAAAATAGACTTTTGCGCCAAAACAGTACCAAAGGAACCTGTTCGCTCTCGAAATATCCTCAACTACATAAACACATTGCCAATTTGGTTAGATAGACATCTACTAACTTACATATCAATAGTTGTATTTTTGTAATTTGCAATTGACTATACCTCATTCATACAGTCAGCTTGTTTGTCTTCGTTGCTGACTAACCTTTGGATAGCTTTTTGTAGGGCATTCATAAGATCAGAGTTATAAGCGATGTCTCCTGAGTCGGGTCCATACAAGATAGCCGGATTCAACCAGTATGCTGTTTATACGAATATTTTATTAGCGTTTCCAAAAGTTTTGTACTATTAAATGACAAAATGATTTAATTGATCTTACCAGCTTTATGCAGTGTGTGGGACAATTGCTTTTCCCATCTGCGTTCTATCAAATCCAAACACCATTTTGGGTATTTTTTTGTTTTCTTAATTTTATCCTTTAAGTTTATCATCCACTTGTATAAAAACCCCATCGAAGGGATTTTATCATCATCGACCTTCCTCAATATCTCCACCATAGGTTGAAGACACTCAACTAATTCCTTCACGTCTCTCCAGAATTGACGTTTGTTGATGATGTCTTCAACTTCCTGCATTTTTCTATCTCTTTGGCGTTCTCGGATCGTAATCCAATCTGTATGCACCAACATTTGTTTAAGGCCTTCCATCTTATTTAACATGGATTGGAGGGCCATGAAATTCGTTACGAACCTCGTTAAGGCAGGCCTGACGATGTCACCACCACAACATTTTCTCATCAAGTCACATACTTGTGAATGGTTGTACACATACTTAGTGATTTTTCGAGCTTGTGCGATGAGATCTGCTACCTTGGTTTACGACAAAACTCTTTCAAAATCAAGTCGACCGAATGCGCTGCGCATCCGGTCCAGAACATATTATATCCTGAAAGTGAATTAATATTTGTTAATAGAAATTCGGTAGATATTTTATAATATTTAAATATGGTGGATTGAAGCAAGAATTACCAGGAAGCTTGCAGAGATCTTCTCCTGCTTTCTTATAGTTTGCCCCGTTGTCGGTTACAATTTGTACGACGTATTCTTTGCCAACCCAATCAACAACCTTTTTCATCTCACCCCGTAAAAGGTATGCATCTTTGTAAGCCCCGGATACGTCGACCGACTTATTAAAACAAGTGTCACCGTCACAGTAGATCATGAAGTTCATTAGGGAATGCTTGGTTGGTCCAGTCCAACCATCGCACATAATTGTAACACCATATAGAGACCACTTCTTCCTCAAATTGTCAATGAATATGTCACACTCACTTACAATATTTTTCAGCTCAGGACCCATCAACTCATACCTGGTGGGAACTTTAACTCCCAACCCAGCCCTGCAAGCAGCATCAATACAAGGTTGGGTATATGGGTTGTTACCGACTATTTGATTGGCGTTGATACCCCCGTAGTGGGCCATTTTAGCGAACAAATTTCTGAATTTTGCTCCCCAACCTTTATTTCTTTGTTTATCAAACTTCGAAGGTATGGTAGATTGTCTAGTATCTGGTAGTCTCTCTGTGTCAAGATCAATCAACTCCGGATCACGTGAGCTTCTCAAGCTTCCTGACCGCCCAAATATTCGAGTGATTTTGCTTTGTTTTTCTTTTTTTCTTTTTTTTGTGCCAGACCCAGAACCTGCTTCTCTCTGTGAGTCAACAAATTGACTTTGACTTCGAGAAAGCCGATAACCCTGGTCTTCATTCCATTGATCGGCTAACGAGTCCTGCATAGCTCGTCACATATCACGGGCCTCTTCATCACCAGATTCATCTTCTGACGACCCTGGGACGTGTAAGAAGACATCGTGGAACTCTTTTTCAGCAATTGCTTTTGCATTTCTTTTTTCTACCATTTTATCGGCGATTTTCCTAAACAAGTCCCTAACTTCTTTACCGCATTTGGTACATGTCTCAACATTGGGATTACCACCAGGTAAGTGTTTCTTAAATCGAGTTATCCCACCACCCATATATTGTTTTCCGCAATAATTACAGATCACAGCGTTATGGTTTCCTTCGACTTCTTTGCAATGAGACCAAGCAATATCTCTCTTTCTAGGCATATTGGACTGCACATTGTAAATTAAATGTGTTTTTTTTACTATTTCATAAAGTTCAGTGAGATTCCATTAAGTAATATAGAATTCTATTATCATTACCAAATTAATATCTTTTATTCAACTTTACTAAAAAAACTATACAAAGATTAATATGGTAAATAGAAGTCATGTAGTGCGTGAACAAATGTGGGTGCTCTATATAGTCTATATAAACATGCCCCTAAAAAGTTATGGCACAATAGTCAGTCATTGAGTACTTGAGTTAATATTTAATAATCAAAAGTTCTTTCTCCTATAGTAGGTCTTATCAACTAGGAGAATCTAGTGTTTCACGGTGAAACACTAATTGGAAATCAACTTGCTTTTTGCTTTTCACCATTTCATATGCATGCATTATTGCCTTTAGTAGATAGTGGAGAGAAAGTTGCCTACAGGCTACAGCTAGTGATTAAATCAACTTGCTTTTAACCCTTTTATCAGTACTTTCGTCAAGCTAATTGGAAATTCAACCAAATTTGCTCAACCAATTCAGCAAATTCAAAGTATGTTATGTTATTTGATTTGAAATAACTTTGTTGAATTCAGATTATACTACCTAATTAAACAGCTAATGATCTATATGCAAATTTGTTTTATAGCTTATTTGATCTATAGTAAATCACAATGTATGATATTAACAAGAGCATGATTCATGCAAAAGAAATATAAAGAAATTCGAACCTGCACACAACTTGCTTCTGATCTTCCTTTATCTGGTTATCTGGTTTGCTACTTTGCTATAAAAGCTCTTCTGTATGCGTGTTGTTTGCCAAACAACTAAACCTTTATTTATAGATGAAAAACCAGTATGCTGTGTATGCATTCATTATTGTTCAAAAGAATTATTAAAGTGGGGAGACAAAAAGGTAACTTGCAAGACCCACTGGTCCTACACAAAAGCAAACCAATTATGTGTGAAAAACCAATTCGATACCAATTATTCATTACACAAAAACAAACCTTGGATACAAACAGTATACTGGTTTGCCAAAAGTGAAAGAGAACTTCACTTTGGCATGGGCGTGCTTTTTTTTCGTTTCTTTCTGATATATTGCTCTTGGAGGGCCATCAAGTTCGTCGCGAAAGTTTCCAAACGTCTAGTGCCTTTTGGACATTTTTTTGATAATCTCATCGAAAATTCTAGTTCGGGGGGATTAAAAATAAATGTGTTAATTTTAAAATCGAAAATTTCTAAAATTTCGATAAATATCGGTTTTTGCCGATTTATGCCGCGAATATCCGATAAATGCCGACCGGCATGGGGTGTTTTAATATCCGAATATATGCCGTATGCCGTACCATGCCGATCTCTGAAAAAACGGAAAATATCGCGAATATCCGACCGGCAAGAACGATAATTTCACCTATGGTTCTATTGGTAGTATATAGAGCTTAACCATACTCTAACTAGTGTCAAGGCCTTTTGGGGTGAACCACATGGGGTGGGCCCTGATCCAAAACCCTCTACTGCTGGATATCCGCAGTGACTAAAGGGGGACAATATTGACATTAGCGAGCGGTATGGTGCTCGACGCACCGGGACGAGCGAGGACGAAATCCCGGGGCGTTACAGATGGTATCAGAGCCTAGGACGGGTCGCCTGTTGCAGGTGGGAAGTACGCTGGAAAGGCCCAAGGAGCGCCAGGTACTTGTCTCACTTGGCAGGGAATGTCGGAGATTTTGGGACTGTATTGAGTGTACTGTAGAGCCGAGGACGGCTCTATTTCTAAGGTGGTGAGATTATAACACCCATGAGTTGGTGTTAGTCCCACATTGCCAAGAAAGTGGTTGTATTGGTAGTATATAGAGCTTAACCATACTCTAACTAATGTCAAGGCCTTTTGGGGTAAACCATATGGGTGGGCCCTGATCCAAAACCCTCTACTGCTGGATATCCACAGTGACTAAAGGGGGACAATATTTACATTAGCGAGCGGTATGGTGCTCGACGCACCGGGATGAGCGAGGACGAAATCCTGGGGCGTTACACAAGCTATCTCCACGGAAGGCATCTTCACAGTTGAATTACCTGAGTTCATGGAGTCAAAACTGGAGGGGTGGTTGAGCTAGCCTCCTTCGGCCTACTACAAATACAGGAGTTCTAAACCTCCTAAACTACGAGTCTTCCACTGAGCAACTCCATTAGAGCTTAGTGAAAGCAGAGACTTGATTCCAAGTTCATCTTCTTGGATACGTAGGCAGTCTGATCCCGATCAGGTCCAGTCTCATTGTATACCCCCCATCTTATCTCTGTCTATACAAGGCTTTCATTGTAGCTGCTCGATTAATTTATACGTATCTCGAGTTTGTGGATCAAATTTTTGCACCCACAATAACAATCAACTGTTTTAAGCCCAAATTTAGTCCTCTTAGGTGGTGGAACCATAACTTTGGCAAGACACCCCCACACTTTAAGGTATTTATAGTTGGGTTGTCGTCCCTTCCATAACTCATATGGAATGGTTATATTTTGTGTGGTACTCTGTTTAATATGTGATTAAACATATGTAAAGCCTCCCCCCACAAGTTCTCAGGTAGACCAGAAGTTATAAGTATGATATTAATCATATCTTTTAAAGTTTTGTTCTTCCTTTCAGCAACACCATTTTGCTGAGGTGAGTAGGGTGATGTGGCCGGTCTGATGGATAATTCCATTTTTAACACAAACTTGGACGAATGGAGATTCGTATTCACCTCTATCAGATCTTATGATCTTGATTTTCTTGTCTAATTGATTCTCAACTTCAGTTTTGTACTTTATAAAGGTACTTAAAGCCTCGTCTTTACTAATAAGTAAATATACATAACAGTAGCGAGTACAGTCATCAATAAATGTGATAAAATATTTTTTCCCACATCGAGTTGGAATTGATTTAAAATCACATAAATCAGTATGTATTAAGCCTAATGGCTCAGTACTTCTCTCAACCGAATAAAAAGGTTGTTTTGCAAACTTTGCTTCCACACAAGTCTCACACTTATGTGTTTTATCTATGTCATATTTAGGAATTAATCCTAAACTTGCTAGTTTCTTCATTTTTCTTCTGTAATTAACATGACCCAATCTATCATGCCATAAATGTGGTGACTCAAACAAGTAAGAAGAATCACTACTACACAAATGGTCATATATCACGGTTTCTAAGTTTAATATATCACTGTTGTGTATATAACCGTGATAAAAGAAAAGTGCAATTTATATATCACGGTTTTAGAACAAATATCACTGTTTTTTGAGGTAAGTGATAAATAAAAATATCATATATCACAGTTTTAAACTATTGTCACTGTTGTACTAGACATGTGATAAATAAAAATATCATATATCACGGTTCTAAATTAATACAAATATCATATATCACGGTTATGATTGGTATCACAGTTTAATTAGGTATGTGATATTTAAAAAATCATATATCACGGTTTTTAATCTATTATCACTGTTTAACTAGGTATGTGACATATAAGACTTATATATACTTTTTTTTTCGCTGAAAAAAATCAATTTATTAAATCATAAAAATAGGTCTTACAGACTCAAGACACTCTCTAGGTGGCAGACTCTCCAAACTATTTCGAACAGCCCATGAAGCAAGCTCATGTGCAACTGAATTAGATAACCTATTACACCACCTAAAGTTACAAAAAGAAAAATTATTACATAGACTCAAAACATGCTCTAGAATTAACTGACATTCCCAATTTCCATTTGATGGCTGAGTTTTGAGTGTTTTGATCACCTCTTGATAGGGGTGTTATATGAGCTGAGCAGCTCGAGCTCGGCTCGAAAAAAGCTCGGCTCGGGCTCGCTCATCTTGTAAAACGAGCCGAGCTTGAGCAGATTTTAGGCTCGTCTCGAGCTCGAGCCGAGCCCGAGCTTTATTCGAGCCGAGCCGAGTAGCTCGAGTTTATAGTGTTATTCCTATCCTACCCCCCACTAATATCTGTTATTCCTATCCTACCCGCACTATATATAACATAACATAATTTTCTGCTGCAATTCTGCAAACCTGAAACCTAGCCGTCTCTGCCGTCTCCTCTTCTTCTCTAACTCAATCTTCTCTAATTCGGCAGTTCGTTGTTAAGAAAAAAACACATAAATCTTACTTCCAATTGTATGTGAAAACGATCTATGAAATTGAGGAGTATTTTCAAGACATTGTTAGATCTTCCCCAAAACTAATTTCTGCAAGAACAATAGTTTGCTTAGATCTTCTTCCCCAAAACTAATTTCTGCAAGAACAATAGTTTCTTTTGAAACACAAGCATAACGAATCAAATTAGAGAAGGTGTTGTTGTTAAGAAAGTTGGAATTAGAGAAGGTGTTGTTGATGTTCTTCTTCTTCTTCAGCAGTTTAGATCAGATTAAAAAGCGTGTTCTTCTTCTTCAGCACAACTTCTTCTTCTGTTGTTTTCTTTGCTTGTGATTTGGTAAGTTTTTTCATTTCTTCTTTTTAGTTTAAATTTGACTGATTAAAAAGCGTGTTTTAACAAAAAAAAAAGAAAATTATATTTGAATTGTATGAATCTGTAACAGATGTTCATCACTTTAATTTTGTTTTGAAATGTAATAATCAAAGTATAGGTACATATAGTCTTCAATTCAACACATTGAATCTCAGATATACATGGGAATTGAAATTTCAGAAGATATATACAAGATTTCGATTTTACAGTATATCAGTGAAGATGTATAGGCACTTTCTGCCTGAGGCGAAGAAGAGGATAAAAACTTTAGTTTCGTCGTCACGTCACAAAGTGATGAAAATGAACTTAAACCATGACACGATGCTTAAAATAGCCATTTCGAATGAAAATCATTAATCAAGAAGTGCCGTAGCACATATTCAGGTGTGAGACAGTGCGATCAATTTTTTTGAGTTAATAAGTGTAATATGTTCCTAATTCTTTAAAAAGAAAATCTCCAAACAGACAGACTGAGCATATATACCTAACCTGGAAGATGGAACTTTGGAATAACTGGATGACGGATCGAATGTACTAATAAATTTTTTTTGATAGATAGAGGAAGCTAGAGTGAAGATTTTGAATTGTATGAATCTGTAACAGATGTTCATCACTTTAATTACTACATTCATCAATCATCATTCATGTCTTTTTGTTTCTAATTTTAATTGTAGATTTCTTTTTTTTTTGATCGCTTTAAACTGAATTGCTCATATTGGACAAATCTTTGAGAAAACTACATTACTGTGTAATAATACTTGGTATGTTTAATAATAATCGGTGGTCTTAACTCTTGTGTTTATGGTATTCATATCTATTTGTTACCTAGTATCATTCATATCTATTTTTTCTTCCTTGAGGTAACATCAATACATGTAAACAAAAATAAGAATGCATCACAGTCCAATGCCTCTCATGTATATATGTTTAGTTATCTTAGGATTGTGTTTTTATTCACCTCAAAAAATCTGTTTCTAGTCTATCAAAATTTGGTTCTTTAGTGGTTACCTATTGAGAAATATGATAACTTTGAATTGATTCTTTTTTATGTTTATGTCGTTATACAAATCAATAGTTGTTATTTTTTTAATTTGTTTGTTTGTTTATAATGGCTGAATTATCTATTTATATTTTTGTTTTAGATTATGTCGACTCCAAATCCCGAGCTTTCGGTCGACTTAGGAGCTTCCTCAACAGCTCCTATAGCTATTGATGAGAGTACTGCAGATAAGGAAGTTGAGCAAGTTGACGAGGCAACAATTCCATCTCAAGAGAATCAGAATACAGAGCCTAAAAGACAAAAAAGAAAGTTTTCGACGGTTTGGGAAGATGTTGAAGAAGTGACGGAAAACGGTAAACAGGTGGTAAAATGCCAACACTGCTACACAACTTTGTCTATTTCCAAAGGGGCGCCAACCACTACCTACAAAAGGCACATACAGATATGCACTGCTCGTAAAGCTAAAATTTCTGGTCAAGGTAAAGGTCCAACTCAATCACTTTTAAGCTATGATTCTATTGGAAATAGTGGTTCTTTGTCGACTTACAAGTATGATAAGGAAGCAGTCAAAGATATAACAGCAAAGATGATCATGGTTCATGAGTATCCTTTTAGGATTGTTGAGCACAAGTTGTTTAGAATTCATAATAAGATGCTTAACCCGAAATATGAGCCTTTTGGTCGCCTTGCCATTAGAGACCATGCAATGAAATTATATGTGGAAGAGAAGGAAAAGATGAAGGTGATGTTTACTGGTGTTGGTAGGATTAGCTTAACGTCCGACTTGTGGACTTCTAACCAAACCAAAGGATATATGTGCATCACTGGACACTTTTTAGATGTGGAGTGGAAGTTGCAAAATAGGATATTGAATTTTTGTTTGTTGCCACCTCCGCATAGTGGAGTTGCCATTGCTGATAAAATATTTGAATGTCTTTCTGAATGGGGAATAGAAAACAAGATTTCCACCATTACATTTGATAATGCTTCTTCAAATGATGCGGCTATTAGATCTTTGAGAGAACGGTTTCAAGGAAGAGATGCACTCTACTTTGGTGGGAAGATATTCCATGTTAGGTGTTGTGCACATATCTTGAATCTCTTGGTACAGGATGGGTTGAGTCCACTAAAGAGTGCTATAGAGAATGTTCGTGAAAGTGTAAAGCACATCATTTTAACCCCTTCACGTCTTTACAAGTTCAATGAAGTTGTCAAGAATATGTCTTTGCCCACTGATAAGGGTTTGATTCTTGATTGTGTCACCCGGTGGAACTCGACATTTCAGATGTTGGAAAGAGCACTCATCTTCAAAGTTGCATTTCCTAGGTATGCAGATAGAGACACTACATATTGTTCATTGCCATCCGAAGATGATTGGATAGTAGCTCGTGATGTGTGCAAGTTTTTGGCTATTTTTGATAAAATAACTGATATTTTCTCGGGTCGTGACTATACAACATCAAATTTGTATTTTCCTGAAGTTTGGAAGATTAGGAAAATCTTGGATGATACGGCTAACGACTCAAGAGAATTCATGAAGATTATGGTTCAAAGGATGAAGGAAAAGTTTGACAAGTATTGGAAGGAATGCAATCTTTTTATGGTAATAGCTGCTGTTTTAGATCCTCGAAACAAGATGATGTTGATTGAGTATGTATATGGGAAACTATATGGAGAAGTGGAACGAGAAAGAAAACTTGAATCTATTCGAGAAGAGTTGCATAAGCTTTATGATGACTACGTCGCCAAGGGAGTAAGTCGTGCAAGTGGAGACAATGGTCAAGATGGTGGTGGGGGTGCGAGTAGGACTGAAAATGATAGTGACAGGAATGAATTTGAAATGTGGGTCAAAGCAACAAGTACTGTTCTACCAAGCAGAAAAGAGATAGACATTTATCTTGAAGAAGGCGTCTTAATGGGTGGAGGCAAAGAGTTTGATGTTTTGACTTGGTGGAAATCAAACACTTTGAAGTTCCCAACTTTGTCAAAGATGGCTCGCGACATTCTTTCTATTCCTGTAACTACTGTACCTTCTGAGTCAGCTTTTAGTGCCGGACGTAGAGTTATTAGTGATGATCGAGCTTCATTAGGTGATGACACAGTTGAAGGACTTCTTTGTGCCTCAAATTGGTTGCGGGTTGAGTTTCAAGTTTAAAATAAGTTTGACGATGTAAGTATATAGTAACATCTTGAATAGTTATAATTTTGTGTTATCTTGTTTAACTTTATGAATTTTGTATTACTTTTCTAAATATCAGTCTTAACGTGTGTGTTTGAATTTGATTTCAGGTTATGTTGTTGGCTTGTTGGAATGTTGGATTATTGTGTTGGCTTATTGGTAATTGGTAAGATCTTCAACTTAAGTTCATTTTTTTCATGTGATCCATGTGAAATAAAAGGCTTACTATCATCTTATTGCACGCAAATGATATTAAGAAGAAGATTGTGTATTTGTGTAGACTAGCTAGTTGATGCTCCTTTTCATATGTTGATGCTCTTTTTTCAGTTATATATATAATATGCTATGTTATCCAGGTGATTATGTTTTATTCTTCGACATTTATTGATTGGAGAATGGAGAAGGTCATTATGCTACAAAAATAAATTTTTTTTTCTTTTTATTTTGTTTGCAGTTAGGTGATGCAGTACATTTAGTTTGTGGCCTTTCAATTCATTTTGGTGATGCTCGGCTTATGTTGACAGTTTGGTGATGCTCAGTTTATGTTAATTTAGGGTTTAGTGATGCAAAATATTTTGGTGTTGTAATTTGTTGTTTTTCCTCCAGTCATGTTGGTTATGAACTTTGTAACGTCGTAATGGTTTGCTTTTTATGAGATTGTAATATTTTAATTGGTGTGACGATCTAGCTAGATTATTTGATGTATTTGACACTATTTGAGGTGGTATTTGGCATTTTGGCCATTTGGGAGGCTATTTTTCATTTATTTCCTATAATCTGTTTTATACCAGGAATTCAGGAAAAAGCTGCAAACGAGCTCGAGCCTAAACGAGCCTAAACGAGCCTAACGAGCTTGAGCTCGGCTCGAGCTAAACGAGCCTAACGAGCTCGAGCTCGAGCTTGGTAAATAGCTCGCGAGCCGAGCTTGAACATAAAACCAGGCTCGATTCAGAAATTGGGCTCGGCTCGAGCTCGGCTCGAGCTCGGCTCGTATTAAAACGAGCCGAGTATGAGCATTCAAAGCTCGGCTCGCTCGGCTCGAATAACACCCCTACCTCTTGACAGTCTTCTTCAACTATAAAATTATCCATATCAAGTGCAAGCGCCATCAACACACTAACTTCAGCTGCATCTGCCTCTGCCTCTTCTGATGACTTAGCTTTAAATCTTCTAAAGGAACAAGCCTGCATCTCTACAAACTGCCCCAGCAGCAGCTTCCCCATTCACTCTATTATATGCAGCATCAAAATTAATTTTTAGAAAACCTGGCGGTGGGGCAAACCAAACTGCATCACTGTCAACATCCAAACAGCCCGCATCATTATTAATAGAAGTCAGGTCATTAGAACCATTACACCTATCAAGCAGCAAAGATTCCAGCCACATATTCCAAGCAAAGTTACAGTTAATCAGAATATCTTCATGTTTAACCAGTATATATATACTGGTGTACGAATTTCCAGTATCTATATATATATATATATTCTTTTATACCAAAAGAAATCAATTTTCAAGTCCAAAACTTGCAAAAAATTAATTTGAATAATTCCAATTTCTATTTTTATATTTTTTTTGTTAAAACTATAAAATTTATATTAAAGCATGAAAAACAAGTTCAAATGAGCTACTTTGCAAAAAAAAAAAAAAAAAAAAAAAACATTGTACAGACGTACAGATGAGGTCCCAACCAGCTGATTAACCAATTGAAAAACAAGTTCAAATGAGCTGTTAGAGTAAGGTCCCAACCAGCTGATTAACCAATTTAAATGTTGAACCCACGTACAGATCAAGTAAACTTTGTTTCAAACTCTAAACAAAACAATGTTGAACCCACGTACAGATCAAGTAAACTTTGTTTCAAACTCGATCTAAACTCTAAACAAAACTCTAAATTAAACTTTGTTTCAAACTCGATCTAAACTTTGTTTCAAACTCTAAACCCAATTTAAACTTTGTTTAAATGTTGAACCCACGTACAGATCAAGTAAACTCTGTTTCAAACTCTAAACAGATGAGAAAGTGAAAAAGGAGAAAAAACGGCTCGCGCCCACTTTGAATCAAAGCGAAATTCTAGCTTTTCGTTGAGAGGAGTTCTAATCTGATGAAATCTTCTTCCTACTCACGGAAATTGAAAGTTATTTGACTATAAAAGAAGGTTTGTAGAATCTATCTTTTCAAGCTTCGGCTAAATCATAATTTTTTCGGTTCCTCTTTGATTTCACTTCGAAATTCATCTGAGTTCATCTTGTTTTTTTAGTAAAATTACAAGGTAGAGAAGTTTGGTGTTCAATTTTGTCTTGTTGATTCTTGGCTTCAAACACTCCAACAGGTAATTTTTTAACCTTATATCTAATCTATCTCTAATCAGTTTTTCTTGATGTTTTCTTCATTGTAGATTACATAGGTTTAATTGATTTATTATTATGTTAAATCATAGTTAAACGTATCTATTCTTGTTTAAGGTAAATTGTGTCTGCTTGTATTGTGTTTGATGAGTGTCCGCTTGTGTTGTGTTTGATGAAATGTCCCTTTTATTTGTACTTGCTATCCATTGTAGTTTTTGCTGCCATGTTTTTTTTTTTTTTAATAACAGTTAAATTATGTTAACATGAGAGATATATAGCTATAAACATGTCGAAAAGAAATTTAGGAGCAAGACATGCACTTCCTCGCAAACACATCAACAGACAACTGTTGCAAAACAATAAACAATTTGAAAGGATTAGTGGTTTTGTACCAACAGATGAAATTAGTGGATTATAGAAATAGACTACCTAGTACAGTTCAATGGAATTAAGATAGAGAGTTAAAACACAGTCTTTACTGCAACAAGAAAATGACCAGATTAAGATTACGAGTACAAAAAGTCCTGTTTTTTTTCCGATGAATGACTGACTGACTGACTGAAAAAGTCCTGCACAATATGTTGTTTGAATTGAATTTTATTACTTGTGCTGAATGGAATTATATCTCTTAGCTCGTACATTATATTTAATTTCTTTTGAACAGATTG
This sequence comes from Aquilegia eximia, assembly GCA_023053565.1. Classification (NCBI taxonomy): domain Eukaryota; kingdom Viridiplantae; phylum Streptophyta; class Magnoliopsida; order Ranunculales; family Ranunculaceae; genus Aquilegia; species Aquilegia eximia. Next base: position 26,557,022 of record JALIGU010000001.1, read on the forward strand.
GGTTTTAAAAGTCAAGAAATGAATGTTTAACTTGGTTGCAAAATATTTGAGATAGCCAAGAATTAGACACGCAATTAATTGGAGTAAAATTTATTTTGGAAAATATCTTAGCAGCCATGAACAGTCAACATGGTAGAAGAAAATAATGGGTAGCGTGTCCCTAAGTGCTATTAGCCAAGTTATAATTTTCTCCTAACAATTACATCACTGATCAACCTGCAACATATAGTTGCATTGTAGTTTTCAAGTTTCTCCTTACGAACTTGGGCTCTCCCTGGTCCTTTCCTTATTGAACTAAAAGATTACCATACTTGTTTTCCCCTGAGAGACCCCTCTTGCTGTCTCTAGACTTTGCCACATCTGAATAGTTACAGCTGCAAGCCTGGATCCTGAGAAAGAGAAAATGACCTCTTCAGTCTTGGATATATCAGTCTGCAGCAGTCCTTCTATCCCCAAACTACTTAGTCCTTGCTTTGCGTACTAACATTTGCCAGCTCATACAGAAAACCAAAATCGACTACCAACCAGAGTTTCAAACCCCAAATAGTTACTATGGACGAGTGACAAAGAGTCAGTGGCATAGATTTATCCAGAGGCATCTTTAGTCAAGCCCCATCAGTTACTTTTATCTCTAACAGTAACTGATCATAAACAATACTCCAGCCGTGAATAAAACATCCATTCTGCATTGCCATAAGACCCATATGACTAACAGATGACAGAATCTCAAATAGCCATAGAAAACCTGGTCATAACTCTGCAGACCCCAGAATTCAGTAGCTTCACTATTATTGCTGCCATGTTGTTGCTATCTGCTTTGAATAGGAGTATGATTAGGAGTCCGACCACATATCTTGTAAGTTCATCAAGATGTCCAGTGACTAATTATAACAACAGCTGCCTATGCGGAATCCTGCTCCCTGTAAATGTTTAAACCATGTCCTACCAGAAAATCTTTCATCCTAGTGCCTTGTCTGACAGGTGGTCAGATGCAGTATAACCTATAAGCAGCAGTTGCTTCGGCATCATTAAATAGAAACTCATTCTGACAGGTCCCTGGTCTTCCCTTGACAATAACAACACACTTCAGCTGATCTTTCCAGTGTTGTTGTGTTCTCCCCCATAGCGGGTGGAAGTTATAAAGATAAATGTGTGTCTCCAGACATGGTAAAATTCAACGTTGTTAATTTAGCAGCAGTGACTGCGCGCAACCCTTTTACCTGTCCCCTGTTTTACCAAGTTCCAGCGCTTTCTATGTTCCTTTTTTAAGTGTACTCCCATATTATAAATTAGCAGAAGTAACTTAAGCCCAGAACTTGTTGTAGTACTGTGTGATACCTAGAGTTGTTATTTAATTGGAAGTCTTATTGGTAGTTTCCAATTAAAACTCAAACCTAAGATATTAATTGTAATTCATGTAGGAAAGGAAACCTATATATAAATAAAGCTGTATTTATAATGTATGAATTGGATCAAACAACACAAGAGAAGCTATTGAAAGAGAGACAGTAGGACTGTTTCTGCAAGATGTCCAGGATTCCGCATAGGCAGCTGCTGTTATAATTCATATGCTTATTTTTCTTTTTTTTTTTTCTTTTTGCAATGGTATGAACTTAAGGCCCTTTTTCTATTCTTGTTGATCAAGATGATATTTTTGGAGTTAATGGTATCCATATCATGCGTCTTCTAATAAAGAGTTGGGTTTCCTTCGAGTTTGCAGGTCTAGCGGTCTGTTTATCAACATTTCAATTCTGAAGCCTTAGCAAAGTCATACTCTTTTATTTGTATAAGTTAAACCTGGTTATAAAACAACATGGTCTCGTTTAAGCGTCCATAGTGCTCTCATTTCTTAGATGAAAATAGATCTTCGTGACGAATCATTGTTTAATAATTTTTATCCTTTAAATTTATTATTATTATTATTATTTTATTTTATATATTGCATTAATTTGTTTTTTTCCCAGGTGCTTATATGACAAATTCATAAGTTCTCGAGATCGTTTTGTGTTTATAAATCCTCTCACATTCAGTCGTGCTCAAGGGATTGAAAAAGCTAAAATTATTCGAGAAAGATTAAAGAATGTTAAAGGGAAGCAATTTGCTCTTATTCCATATAATCCAGGGTGAGAATTATGTATTGTTCATTTTATTGGAAAGTTGGTCTGGATGAAACTCGTTGCATATATTAATGATTTTTGGCGCTATCTTTTGTAGGTTTCATTTCGTATTGATTGTGGTTGACTTGGTACATATGGATGTCTATTGGTTAGATTCTTTACACGGTGAACCTGAAGAAAGCTTTAAGTTACTTATTAATAATTGTCTTATCGCATACAAAATGATTAATGGAAGCAAAATTCTCACACCGATTTGGCAATGCATTAAGGTATAAAACTTTATACTCATATAGTAGCTTTTAAACACTTTGTACTTGTGAGCCAAATGTTTATTTTCATATCCACTCATGTAGGGCCCAAAACAACCAGATGGTAGCTTATTTTGTGGATATTATGCAATGAGGTTTATGAAAGACCTGGTGGAGGATTCGTCGCAAACTATTGGAGCCAAGGTATATTATTTGAAATTAGTATCTTTTTATTTTTGACAAAACTAGAAATATGTCATTCATTATTCATCGTTAACAATAAGTTAGCTATACAAACGACAAATGATATGGAAGTTTCTTTCCAACCTTATGCCAAACCTCAAAAAGAGCTACAACTCCTTAAAAAAAAAATACAACTCACACTGTTGTAATCAGACCCACCATGTTAAAAAGAAACATAGTATGTATTCTTTAATTTGGTGTTAAGGAGAAAAACTCTTTATCTAATTCTGATTGTGTTATGATAGCTAATGCAAATTTTAACCTTGGTGAACATTTTACTGTTATGGTCATGATATGGTACAGGTTTACATATATTATATTGTGTTATGGCACACAATGTTTGCTTTGTACAAACTAACTAAATGTTTGTTTTTTATCTTATTAAAGTACAAACTAACTTACTTTCTCGAGAGTATAGTGATTACCTTTAATTTGATATTTATTTACTTAGGTTTTTATTATTCTCTATGAAAATTTGTTTTTCCAGGTTAAGAAATTAGTTGGAAAAAAGAAGTACACAAGGAAAGAAATTGATGAAGTTCGACTTGAGATCACTGAATTTATTCAACAATGTATGGTGGAGAATGCAAACGAACGAAATTGAATTGTATTCTTATTAGTTGGGTTTGAGATTTATTGGGAGGACAAAAGTGAATCTTATTTTATTTTCTTTTGATTACAAAGTAATATTTGAAAGTAGTTATGTACAGTAGTTTACTAGATTATTGTACTTGTGAAATGAAGGATGTAGATACTAAAATATCAATTAGTATCAATGAATTCAATTAATTTTTATATTGGTCAATTAATTTCAGCATTTATTATAAATTGTTAATTTTGTTTATTTTTGTTTTAATAAATTAGAAAATAAATTATTATATCACACATTTGCAAATAAATATCACAGTTTTTGGACTTTCTATCACAGTTTTAGGACTTTTTATCACAGTTTTAGGACTTTTTATCACAGTTTTATGACCTTTTATCACAGTTTTCAGTGCATTTATCACGTTTATTAGTTGACTGTGCTATAAGTTTATTATATATCACAGTTTTAATAGAGTAAAGAACAAAAATAGATGAATTTATATCACTGTTCTATTATAAAAACGTGACATACTTTTTGTTTTTTTATCACGGTTTTGAGGAACATATATCACCCCAGTATATATCACAGTTTTAAAAAAAAAAAAACCCGTGATATATATCTTTATATCATAGTTTTTAACTGTGATATATCTACTTTTGTGTAGTAGTGAATTAATCTTATAATTGCGTTGTTGGTTTCAACAACGGCTACATTTGCCTTAAAGAGACTATCAAATAGATACCCCTTGCCCACATACACCCCATCTTTGGTCAGCACAAACTTATCTGACTCAAAGACCATTTTGAAACCTTTCTTGCTAAGGACAGAACCAAAAGTTAAATTTTTCCTGATGTCAGGTACATGGAGAGTGTCATTGAGAGTGACTTTGTGTCCAGAAGTGAATTTCAGAACCAATTTTCCATAGCTTTCAACCATTGAAACTGCAGAATTGCCCATAAAAAGTTTTTCTTCATGCTCCAACTTCTGATAGGTAGAGAAGAGGCTCTTGTCAGCACAGATGTGGCGGGTATCCCCAGTGTCTATCCACCATTCCTTGGTATTAGATACAAAGTTCACTTCAGAAACCACCGCAGACAGGTGCATGTTGTCAATCTCCCTGGATATGTCAGCCATGTTTGCCCCAGGAGCCTTTTTGTCTTTGCGGTGCCTGCAATCTTTGGCCAAATGACCTTTCTTACCACAAACAAAACAACTTCACTTGAACTTTTTCTGACCTTTGTCCTTGGGTGCATTGTTGGACTGATTCTACTTCTTCTTCTTAGAGGAGGTCTTAGTTTGCTTTGAGGTCCCCACCACATGTGCCTTAGCCTCAAAAGTACTTCGGGTTTCAGTACCCTTGTTGTCCTCTTCAATCTTCAGTCGCATTATCAGATTATCTAGACTCATTTCCTTGCGCTTATATTTCAGATAATGCTTGACACTTTCCAAGAAGGAGGTGGCTTTCCAATGATTCCTGCCACTTGGAAAGTTTGACCAATTACATGGCCCTCAACATGGACTTCATGTAAGATGATCTGGAGTTCTTGGATTTGATCAGAAACAAACTTGGAATCAATCATTTTGTAGTCCATAAATTTATCGACCACATTTCTTGAGACCAGCATCCTCAGTCTTATATTTCTTTTCCAGAGCCTGCCACAATAATTTTGCAGTAACAATATGTTTATAAACCTTGTACAACACTTCATCAAGCGAATTCAGAACATAATTACGACAAAGGAAATCAGAATACTTCCATGCTTCAATAGCCTGGAATACTTCCTTGTCTGTTTCAGCAGTCTGGCCAGGTTTGGGCTTAGGAGTATCTTCAGATAAGAACTTTGCCAAACCGAGTGTGGTCAGATAGAACAACATCTTGCTCTGCCATGTTTTGAAATCCACACCCTTGAATTTCTCTGGCTTGTCTTGAGGAGTGATGATCTTGATCTTAGTCAGATCAGGCACTTCAGTAGTCTTCAAAGTTGAAGAACTGTTCGTCATTCATATTAATTTCACACAAAAACCAACTTTAATATTGTCTTAAGTCTGTTGGGATTATATTGTATGAACTCAGGAATATAACACAAGTATTACAAAAATAGAGAATGTAATAACACAAACAGAAAAACAAATAATATTTATTAAATGAATTCACGAATACAGTAACACTTACTACACAACTTGATAATTAAGGATATGAACAGAGGCTTGCCGAGGCAATATTCTTAAGACAATATTACGTCCCCGCTACGGTGCACACAGATACTGGACGATAGTCTCCCAAGATACAACTGTTCTACACTCTGTTAGACTGCACTGTAATAACAGAGTACTGGCGAACAAACAAGAAGAACACTTCGAATTTCTTTATATATATATATATATATATATATATATATATATATATATATATATATATATATATATATAGAGAGAGAGAGAGAGAGAGAGAGAGAGAGAGAGAGAGAGAGAGAGAGAGAAACAGACTTAGTTTGAATGTATTGTGTGCTTACTGGCCAGAATAGCACTCAATTTATAGGCTAAGTCGTGTCTTTTCACAACAGACACACACCTGTTGGAAAACGTCTTTTCTCAACAGACATATCTTTTGGCAGACTTAATGAAAGGGGTCAGACCCATTGGACGAACTGTTTCAAAATGAACAGACACATCTGTTAGTGTAAAGATTTAATATGATCCAGTGAACCCATTCACAATTTAATTAAATAAAAGGTGGACCAAAAACATAGCCCAAGCCGATCGGACGGTGGCGGCCCGCCCACGCGTGTGTGTGGTGGACAATTAGTTCCATAGCCTTGCGCTATCGCGCGAAAACTTGGTAACCCAAAGGGCTACACCCTTAGTGTTCCAATTTTGTATATAAACATCTTTACTCACTTCCCACAACTCATGTAGGACTAAGTGTAAACTACACTTGTTCATTCAATACTGTAGAGACAGTCTGACAGGTCTTGTCAGACCTATTTCTCTAACATTAACTTTCGGCGTTCTTGTAAATATGAAACCTCTTCTTCGATTAAGATTGTTTTGACGCCTAAGAATGTTGGGAGGAAGTTTATTCATAATTTAATCACAAATTCCTAAATTTGTAACAATAAACAAGTTAATTCACAATTTAATCACAATCCCCTAAATCTTTAGAGAAAATAAAACCTAATTTCACCACTAAACAACAAATTAACAACTTATTTTAAAAAATTTTTTTTTACGCAGATCCAACAAAAAGATTCCTCCTTATTTAAGTAATTTGTGAAGTAATTTGAATAAATTAGGGTTTCATCGTGGTGAAATTAGGCTTTTTTTAGTTAGGTTTCATGGTGGTTGTTGTAATGGATTTAGTAAAATGAAGAAGATATTAGATTAGGGTTGAAGTGAAGAAGTTGTTGTGTTGGAATTTGAGAATATATCTAATTAAAATATAATAAAGCCACATAGAAAAATAAATCGACAAATCAGCAACTGTTAGTATAAAACTAGACGGATTGTATAACGTGAGAATTTTAAAAAGTACATGCATAACTCAGACAGAAATCTTTTACATTGCATTAAGTAGAATTTGGACAAAGTACATTGCATATTTTATCCATTTTACCTTCTTCTTTTTTTATTATTGAATCCTGAATCTTGAAACTTATTGCATCTTGAATCCGCTGCATACTACAACCATTGAAATCAAACCATTCTTGAATCCTTGAATCTCAAACCCAAATATCAAACCTTTTCCCAAACCTAAATCTCATACCAGTTTTTCATGTATTCTGTTTTCTAAAAATTCGTCATTTTTGCAGGATTCTCAAGGCAGTATATTAGGACCCAACAGGCTTACTATATCTTGTTGGAAAGATCTTCAAGTCCTCTTTCCAACCCAATCAACGGTTTGCAATTTGGAGTTCTGACTAGAGAGATACACTTGTTCTAGTAAAATGTGTCGAAACTGTTTTTTTTTTTCTGCAACAAATTTCTACAATGGCTGGATCTGAAAACAATTCTTCGTCTACCGAAAATTCAATTGTGCCAGAAAATCAATCATCCTCACAAGTCATTCATCACCACTACACCCCCACAACACAACTCGGGGTTTCCAAAAACTATTTCATTAGATGAGTCCAATTGGGCTCCTCTCATGCGGATGCGTATAGGAGCAAGGGGAAAGATTGGTTATTTGACTGGCGCAAAAGTTGAACCGCATATGAATTCTCCAGAATATGAAGTTTGGGCAACAGATAATAAAAATGTGAAAAGTTGGCTTATTGATTCCATGGATACTTCTCTTATGAACCGATATATTCGTCTTCTTACTGTAAAAGACATTTGGGAGGCTGTGGAGAAGACCTTCTATGATGACTCTGATGAAAAACTCGAATCTTTGAATTGAATAAGAAGTGCTTTGAAGAGAAGCAGAATGGGAAACCTATTCTTACCTATTAGAACGAATTGGTGGCCATGTTCCAGGAGATTGATCAAAGAGTGACCTCCAAGAATAACAAGGCCGTCATTGCTAATGTTGTGAATGGACATCCAGACAATACTTTGGCTAATGTAGCGCAATCAGGTATGAATGGTAGCGCAATCAGGTTATTTTGAATAATACATGGATAATTGATTCAGGTGCATCTGACCATATGACAAATGACCCTAGCCTTGTGGAAAATCTTAGAACTTCACCTCAAAATGATGTTTCTATTGCTAATGGTACTCCAACTCCGGTTAGCGGAGAAGGTTCTATTGTGTTATCTGATACCCTAACTCTTGAATCTATCTTAGTTGTTCCATCTCTTGCTTATAACATATTGTATGTTTGTCAAATTATTCTAGCACTTGCATGTATTGTGATGTTCTATCCATCTTTCTGTGTTTTTCAGAATATCCTGACTCGACAGGTCCTCGGTTATGGTGTTAGAAGGGGAAAACTATACTATCTGGATTTGACAGAAACTGGAGAGAAGCGGATGAATTTTCTGGGGCAAGCTAATCAGGTCAATAGGGTCGAGAATGCAAAAGAAGTTGTGTGGTTATGGCATCGGCATTTAGGTCATCTATCCTTTAGTTATCTTAAGAAGTTAGTGATTCTGAATTTCATTGTGACATTTGTGAGCTGGCCAAGAGCCACCGTATTTTATATTCACCAAGTATTAATAGATGTCCTGTTCCTTTTATGAAAATTCACTCTAATGTTTGGGGTCCTGCAAAAGTTTCTTCATTTTCTGGAGCTCGATATTATGTGACTTTTATTGATGACTGCACTCGCATGACTTGAGTGTCATTACTGAAAAATAAAAGTGATGTATATGGGATGTTTACAGATTTTTACAAAATACTGGCGACGTAGTATCAACAATATATCAGGGTCTTTCAGTCTGATAATGGTGGAGAATTTGTGAATGATCTCATGTCTGAATTTTGTCGGTCAATTGAAATTCGTCATCAAATCTCCAATTCTGGTACCCCCAACAAAATGGTTTAGCAGAACGGAAGAAAATGCAGTTGTTGGAAGTTGTTCGTACTTCCTTGTTTGGCATGAATGTACCTCGATCCTATTGGGGTGAAACAGTGAAATCAACAGCATATGTTATCAATCATGCTCCCTCATGGGTAATTGAGTTCCAAAATCCTTATCAGAAACTCCATACACTTTTGTCCATCCCATCTATGCCTAACTTGGAGCCTCGGGTGTTTGGATGTACAGCTTATGTCCATATCCCAAAACCAGAACGAAGTAAACTTGATCCTCGTGCGAAGAAGTGTATTTTTGTGGGTTATGCAAAGTTTCAAAAAGGATATAGGTGTTATGATCCAATTACTGACAAAATACATATATCTCTTGATGTCTCATTCCATAAATCAGACCCGTATTACTCAAGGGAAATTTCCCAGTCTTCCCTTCAGGGGGAGAGTGGCGGTGAAGGGAATCCTTGGTCTATTGACAATTTTGATGTCTTTGAAGAATTGGAACACTTGGAGGAACGGTTTGAAGTTCCTGCAGCAGAAATTGATCCTTTAGCAGTAGAGAATAATCATGAGCAGACAATCAACCATTTAGTTCCCAACGATCAGACAGAAGCACATGATCATGATGTATATGAAACTGTAGCACACAATATTTCCCCTTCTACATCAACAACTGAAGATCTCGGTCAAAATGATCCGCCTCAGGTACGTCCTATAACTTTTAATGAGTCTGTTGGGTTAGAAAGTCTTGAACCTAGAAAATCACAAAGAGCTAGTAAGGGAGTTCCTAAGAAACAATATGAACCAGACATTAAAGCCAATGTTAAATATCCTACAGCTAACTTTATGTCTAACCATAGGCTTTCTGAATCACATGCACTTGTTATAAATTAATTATCTACTATATCTATTCCTAGTAACGTGCAGGATGTTTTGAAAGATCAAAAATAGAAGAAAGCAATGAATGAAGAATTGGAAGCCCTTCAAAAGAATGTAACATGGGAGGTAGTTGATATGCATGTTGGAATGAAGACTGTTGGATGTCGTTGGGTGTTTACTGTGAAACCTAATACAGATGGAACTATTGATAGATATAAGGCAAGATTGATTGCCAATGGATACACACAACGTTATGGAATTGATTATGAGGAGATTTTCGCACCTGTGGCGAAGATCAATACTGTCAGAATTTAAATTTCGCTTGCAGCAAATAAAGATTAGCCCTTGTACCAGCTTGATGTGAAGAATGCATTCCTGAATGGAAATTTGGAGGAAGAAGTATACATGGATATGCCTCTAACTGTGAAGAACCATCTTGAAGATGTTGGGAAGGTGTGTAAACTGAAGAAGTCTTTGTATGGCCTGATACAGTTTCCAAGAGCTTGGTTTGGAAGATTTACAAATCCCATGAGAGCTTTTGGGTACAAACAGAGCAATTCTGACCATACCTTGTTTATCAAACACAAGGATAGTAAGATTACAGCTCTAATTGTGTATGTTGATGATATGATCGTTACAGGGGATGATCCGAAGGAAATAAATGAATTGCAGAAGTATTTTTCGAAAGAATTTGAAATGAAGGATCTAGGACAACTAATATTTTCTGGGTATTGAAGTTGCAAGGTCTAAAAAAGGGATTTCACTCTCACAGAGGAAGTATGTCATTGATTTGCTTGCTGAAACATGGATGTTGGATTATAAACCGGTGGAGACACACATTGAGATGAATCATGGACTCACCATTCATCCTGACCAAGTTCCTAATGATAAAAGTAGGTATCAGTGTCTTGTAGGAAGGTTAATTTATCTCTCTCATACTAGACCTGATATTGCTTATGCTGTGAGTGTGATTAGCCAGTTTATCCATTCTCCTAGTGAAGAACATATGAATGCAATCTTTCGTATCTTGAATATTTGAAGAAGTCAGCTGGCAAAGGTTTACTGTTTGGAAAGAATGATGTATTGGACGTTGTTGGATACACAGATGATAAAGTGAATGTTGTTGGACACACAGATACAGATTGGGCTGATGATAAAACTGATAGACGTTCTACATCAAGATACTTTACTTTTGTCGGTGGAAATCTTGTAACTTGGTGTAGTATATAAGAAGCAGAAAGTTGTTGCCAGATCGAGTGCAGAAACTGAATTTCGAGGTATGGCACATGGAGTAATTGTTGTAGATCCGTAATGTCTTGAAGGAATTGGGCTTCAAGCTTCAAAAACCTATGGATTTTACATTGTGATAATCAAGTTGCCATTCAAATTGTACATAATCCAGTTCAGCATGATCAAACAAAGCATGTAGAGGTTGATCATCATTTTATTAAAGAAAATCTTAACAGGAAGGTTATTCGTTTTTTTGTCGTAACCTCAGAAGAACAATTAGCTAATGTTCTTACCAAAGGTGTATCTCAAAAATGCTTCGACAGCTCGGTTGACAAGTTGGGCATGATTGACATCTATGCACCAACTTGAGGGGGAGTGCATGTATTAAGCTGTATATATATATATATATATATATATATATATATATATATATATATATATATATATATATATATATATATATTATAAATAAAAAACAATATATTTAAGATATATTTAGAATATTATGTATTTACAATAGTGTGTCTTGGTAGACAAAAAACTAACTTGTATATAAACCCAAAACATGGGATGAATTAATATGATAAACTGAATTGAATTGAAATCTTTTCTTTAACACTTCAGTCATGCACTAGTGCACTACTCATTTTAAGTTTAGGACTTTAGGTACTTAATTTTTGTGGTTATAAATATTGATTGACCATTACACTAATGCATGGAAAACACTTAGAATTAGGAAACGAGTTTGCTAAATTTCATCTATCATAACATCTCTAAATCTCTAATGGTGCATAAAAATGCAGTGATTGAATGATATGAACTCTCACCGACATAGAGTAATTAGGTGAGTGTCACAGTAGCTCCACTACTCAAACAACACAAACACACCAGAGAACATAAAACAAAAAACAAAATTAAAAAGACTGTTTCCAACAATATTGGAGTAAAATATCATGCAAAACACGGGTGAAAATGTTAGATATTTTATACATAACATGATCCCTAAGATCTTTGAAATACATGACTATCACATATGTAATGAACTCGGTCAGTTAAACATACCTCCAGACATCATGATGAAGAAAGTAATCTGATTGTATGTCTGGAACTACTGTAGTTGTTTCTTGAAAAAGCTTCAATGGAGGAAAAATAGTTTCTCTTTCTTTGCCTATAAGCTTAAGTTATGTGTTTTCATTATCATGATTTGAACAACCATTTGTGATGGACAAAAGTTGTTACTTATAGGTAGAAAGAGGACCAAATTTCCAGATCTTTAAGATTTAATCTTGACCATCCATCAAGGTCAATAATAAGGAAATTAAAGCTCTAGATTGTAACCATTTTGATTATTGATTAGCATATAATTAATAAGAAAACTGATTTCCTAATGATGACCATATAATGAGAAAGGAAAACCAAAGGTTTTCCTTACAGTCTCCCACTTGGTCGATAGGAAGATCCATTAGTGTTTTCGTATTAAGATCATAAAGCGCGCATGATATGCTAAACACTTCTTTAGTCGGTTATCATAAGTGCCTTGGCTAATCTAGTGGTCAATGGGAGTCATGGCGTGTACACATTATTTTGCAACATGCTTACTTCCATGTACTACGACATTGACAACTTTCATAACTAGGCCGTAAATGAGATTAACTTAATGGTCACATAATGTCTTGCAGTAAAGACTTTTCTGTTGTCATTCATCTAAATATAAATGTGTACACATTAGAAAACAGAAATAGCAGATGTGAAAAGTATTAAGAGCTCAATAATTGTCGTACGTAAGTACAAAATTAAATGACATAAAATTAAAATAATTAGGAACTCTCTGCAAGACCCATGCTTTCAGTATGTCTCTGAAAAGTCTTTGGAGGTAGTCCTTTCGTGAATATGTCTGCCACTTGTAAATCTGTACTTATCGACTCAACAACAATTTTCTTTAGTTTAACATCTTGCTTCAGTAATAGGTATTTTAGGTCCATGTGTTTTGAACCCTTGGTTATCCTATCATGCTTGGAGAAAAAGGTTGCAGCTTCATTGTCGCAGTATACAGTTAATGGCTTAGAAATAAAACTTAAAGCGCCAAACTGTGAGACAAAATTACGCAGCCATGTTCCCTGAATTGAAGCCTCATAACATGCCACGTATTCAGCCATCATGGTGGATCCGAAAAGCAACTCAGATTTCTGGCTTCTCCATGATATTGCACCTCCACATAAGAGATACACATAGCCAAGAGTGCAAATCCTTGTGTCAGGACATCCAGCAAGATCTGAGTCTGAATAACCAGTCACCTGTGGGTGACTTGATTTTCTGTATGTGAGCATGTAATTCCTTGTTCCCTTTAGGTATCTCAGTACTTTCTTTGCAGCTTTCCAATGAGCGATTCCTGGGTTACTTTGAAATCTACCCAGCATACCAACAGCATGACTGATATCAGGCCTAGTACAGACCTGGGAATACATCAAACTCCCCACAAGAGATGCATAAGGATATTTGGACATTTCTTCTCGTTCCATAGGAGTCTTTGGGCACTGCTCAAGAACAAGTTTGTCTCCTTTTTGCAGTGGGACAGGACTAGAGGAACAATTCGTCATGCCAAATCTCTCAAGAACTTTGTCAATATATGCTTTCTGAGACAATCCTAGAAGTCCTTGTGATCTATCACGGAATATTTCTATTCCTATCACATAGGAAGCCTCACCCATATCTTTCATTTCAAAGTTGGTTGAGAGATAATCTTTAGTTTCATATAATAAACCAAGATCACTGCTAGCTAATAATATGTCATCAACATACAGAACCAATATTATGAACTTGCTCCCACTGAACTTGAGATATATACAAGGGTCAACTATGTTTTCTTTGAAATCAAAGGCAGTAATGATTTCATGAAATTTTAGATACCATTGTCTGAAAGCTTGTTTCAGTCCATAGATTGATTTCTTAAGTTTGCAGACCATGTCTTCCTGTCCTTCAATTATGAAGCCTTCAGGTTGACGCATATAGACTTCTTCTTCTAAGTCTCCATTTAGAAAGGCGGTTTTCACATCCATTTGATGTAACTCGAGATCATAATGAGCTACTAATGTCATGATAATTCTAAGAGAATCTTTCCTGGAAACAGGAGCAAAAGTTTCATTATAGTCAATGCATTCTTTCTGATTAAAACCTTTGAAAACAAGTCTGGCTTTATATCGTTCAATTTTACCATTACAGTCATGTTTGGTCTTGAAGACCCACTTACAACCGACTGCTTTGTGCCCTGGAGGCAATTGAACGACTTCCCATACTTTATTATTATCCATAGATTTCAATTCATCTCTCATGGCATCAATCCATTTAGTAGAATTAACGTCCTTAATGGCTTGTGAATAAGAAATCGGGTCCTTAGTCCCTTCAGATTCTATTAGGTAAAGCATATAATCATCAGGAATAGCTGATCTCCTTTGTCTGTGAGATCTTCTTAAGGCTGGTTCCTGTGGTGCTTCATTAACATTCTGATTGGTGATAATCTCATTATGGAGTTCTTGATCATTTATTGGGTTTTCCTCATTGTGAACGGGTTCAACAATGGGATGATTCCCAATATCTTTCGGAATAGAGGGTAAGAGGATGGGTACCCTTATTTCATGAATGACCACTTCTTGTTGTTTTGTACTCCCACTGAATTCACCATTCTCATAGAATCTGGCATTACCGGTTTCAACAATTCTCATACTATGGTTAGGACAATAAAACCTATATCCTTTGGATTTTTCTGGGTAACCAATAAAGTAACCACTAATCGTCTTAAAATCCAATTTCTTTTCATGTGGATTGTATAGTCTAGCTTCAGCTGGACAACCCCAAATTTGGAGATGTCTTAAACTAGGTTTCCATCCTTTCCAAAGTTCAAAAGGGGTCTTTGGAACGGCCTTACTTGGAACTCTATTTAAGATATAAACAGCTGTCCGTAATGCATCCATCCACAAGGATATAGGTAAATTGGCATGACTCATCATGGATCTAACCATTTCCATATATGTACGATTTCGCCTTTCAGCTACACCGTTCTGCCATGGAGATCCAGGCGTTATGTATTGGGCAACAATTCCAAGTTTTTGGAGAAGTCTAGCAAAAGGTCCAGGATGTTGTCCTGTTTCATCATACCTTCCATAGAATTCACCACCTCTATCTGACCTAATGATTTTCACTTTTCTTTCTAGTTGCCTTTCGACTTCAGTAATGAATACTTGTACAGCATCCACAGACTGAGATTTGTCATGCAATAGATAAAGATAGCAATAACGTGAATAATCATCGATAAAAGTGATGAAATATTTCTCTCCTCCAAAAGTTGTAACATCAAAAGGTCCACAAATGTCTGTATGTATTATTTCAAGAAGCTGGGTACTTCTTGTGGCTCCTTTCTTTGTGTTTTTCGTTGTTTTCCCTTTAATACAATCAACACATGCTTGAATGTTAGTAAAGTCTAGGTCCAGGAGGACACCATCTTTTACTAATCGCTTGATCCTTTCACTAGATATATGACCTAGTTTTTTATGCCACAAGAAGTAAGAGTCATTTTTGGATGACTTTCTTTTTGTTTCCTTATCATGCAAGGTGAGATGGATTTCAACATCTTGATGTTTGAGATGAAGTTTATAAAGTCCATCAATTAAAATTCCAGAACCAATAAGGTTAGAATTTTCAAACAAACTGAAATTGCCATTTCCTACTTCAAATGAATATCCAAACTTATCAAGTGCGCTTACAGAAATCAAATTACGGGAAATAGACGGAACATAAAGAGTTTGACATAAGTCTAACTGGTTACCGCTATCTAAAATAAGACGAAAAGTTCCAACAGCTTCAACTGGAGCTTTGTCTTTATTCCCCATGAAAATGAAATTCTCACTTGGGTTTGTGGTTTGGATCGTAATGAATCCCTGCATAGAATTCGAAACATGAACGTTAGCAGCAGTATCAATCCACCAAGTAGAAGAAGGTACATTAGTAAGATTTGATTCGAAATGACTTACGAAACCCATGGGGTTACCTTTCTTTTCGAACCATGCTTTACGCTTAGCACAATCTGCCTGGTAATGTCCAGGTTTCTTGCAGAACTTGCAAGCGTCATCCTTCTTTTTCTTCTTGGATGATCGATTAGCCTCATCAGATTTGGGTGGTGCTCTTTTATGGGTTGAGTTATTCTTTTTCCCAGTTTGATTTCCAGCTCCTTGAGTGAAATGAGCAACTTTAATGCCTTGCGAGCCTTGCCTAGACTCCTCTTGAACCAGTTTGTTAGTCAATTCATTCAAACTCCACTTTTCCGTAATAGTGTTGTAATGAATTTTGAATGGTTCATACTGGGGAGGTAAGCTAGTCAGGATAAATTGGACGAGAAAGGCATCATCCATAATCAATCCCAAATTCTTAAGTTTGGCAGCAAGGTTAATCATTTCAATGACATGAGCACTCATTGTGCGAGAACCATCAAACTTCATGGTTACAAGATCTGCCATAAGTTTCCCAGCAAGGGATTTATCTGCAGTCTTGAACCGATCTTCGATGGCTTGCAAATATTCTTTTGCACTCTCAGTTTTGGGTAGGGAGGTTTTGATGTTGGTATCAATCACCATTCGCATAAACATCATGCTTAGTCTATTGGATCTATCCCAATCAATATGGAGTTTGTTCTCCTCAGGGGTACTTTTGTCAGTAAGTACTGGCTTCTCTTTAAGGATAGCCATGTCTAATTCAAGTACTCCCAAGGAAAACTCAACTTGCTCTTTCCATTCTGAGTAGTTGGTTCCATTGAGTTTCATGATAGACGTAGCATACGAATTAAGGGTTGGGGGTATGTTAACTGCAAATAGAGGTACAAGGATTTAGGCATAAAATAACACATGCAATAATTTAGAATATAAACAACATAATTTTAGGCTCTCCTGTGGGTAGTCACCTAAAATTATAAACATGATATAGTATATACCATCTTAGGTCACTATATTCAAATATCATAATAACATATATGTTGAACAATTTCCTTGATTATTGCTCAAATGCTATCCGTCTGTGGACGAAAATTGATTCATGCATTTGACCAATATGTATTATTCACATAAATGGTATGTATAAAATGGCCCAAGTCAATATGGTAAACCCACTGTTTTGAGGTCTAACCATAAGCATGCAATGGTCCATATATATTATGTGATTTCTAGATAATGAAAACAACTATACTGCATTCTATCGTAATATATGAAAAAGAATATAAACAGTTGATGATCATAAAGCATTCCCAACAATTATAAAGGATATGAACAGTTGATGATTTCTTAATAATCATAACAATATGAACAGTAGTAATCATAATAATATGAACAGTAATAATCATAATAACATGAACAGTAATATAATTATGATAATCATCATATGAAGGATAATGATGAATATATGATCCAACTGTATGGCCTATTTTCATCCCTTTTCGATCATCTTCCTTCGTATTCGATTGCTTTGAGTCTTAAGATTTCTTTCTCCATAACTTTACATAATGATAAAATACTTACAAAATCACGATCAAACAACATTTTTATCTCCATAATTTTACATAATGATAAAATACTTACAAAATCACGATCAAACAGTCGTGCCCAAAATAAAATTGCGGAATTTTAATAAACATACATTCAGGCCATAACAGTTGGATCAAGATTTGCTGCAAAACAGAGTCAGTAATGGATCTATACATGCTGATTTGTTTCAATTTATATAAATCCTATTAATGCATAATCATGTATTCTAAACTAAGCTCTTGATACCACATGTTAGATATTTTATACATAACATGATCCCTAAGATCTTTGAAATACATGACTATCACATATGTAATGAACTCGGTCAGTTAAACATACCTCCAGACATCATGATGAAGAAAGTAATCTGATTGTATGTCTGGAACTACTGTAGTTGTTTCTTGAAAAAGCTTCAATGGAGGAAAAATAGTTTCTCTTTCTTTGCCTATAAGCTTAAGTTATGTGTTTTCATTATCATGATTTGAACAACCATTTGTGATTGACAAAAGTTGTTACTTATAGGTAGAAAGAGGACCAAATTTCCAGATCTTTAAGATTTAATCTTGACCATCCATCAAGGTCAATAATAAGGAAATTAAAGCTCTAGATTGTAACCATTTTGATTATTGATTAGCATATAATTAATAAGAAAACTGATTTCCTAATGATGACCATATAATGAGAAAGGAAAACCAAAGGTTTTCCTTACAGAAAATTGCAAGAAAGTCTTGGAAAAAAGAAGATTAATATAATTTTCTAATTAGAACAAAGATCTTGCAATCCTCAAAATAGCAAAATGTGCCGAAACTTGCAGAACCTTCTGCTGATAATATTGCCCTGATTACGACGAATTTGCTTGTAAAAATAGATGAACCCGAAATATCAGCTAAGAAAAACAAGGTCCCACAAAGACTTAACCATTAACAACAAGAACCAGTTGCTTCTATTCTTCATGAATGGTTACCATTAAGTCGTACATCTGTAGTTTACCACCGACAAACAAATGGGGAACAAAACGTAAATGTGGGCGTGATGAATGGATATGGAATATGGAGCATGCAGTGCAGTGCAGTGATGCCTGATGACTATGGTTTGGTTGCAGTCTTTTTTTAGTCACCTTGAAAATTGTTTTTTAAATCAATAAGAAAAACAGTGGGGGACATAAAAATGAAAAAATCTTGACCAATGACGACTACTTTAACTGTAAATAACTGAACCCACAATCTTGAAACTCACAAATTGTCAAATTCACATCCCTAATTCAGGGAGTATTGTAGTTCCATTCCTGTTGATTTATGTAAAAACACAGAACAGTTGAAACTTGAAATTCAACTAGAGCTTACAGGGAGTAGCATTTTTTGGGGGGCAAATACTACTCACCTATCAAAACGGGACGGAGGGAGTACATTACGACCTATCTTCCATGCACTTGGGAAAAAAAAAAAAAAATCGAAACCTCATTGTAGAAGTCTAGCTAGCTGGGACTGGGAGATGTCAAAGATGGAATTACAAAATTGCTTTAAAGAATTTTAAAGCACAATAATTTATGTGAAACCCCATCAGATACTAGCTACTAGCCTACTAACTTACTAAGTACTAACCGATCGAAGAATTAATTGAATTGAGGCCAAAGTCCTTACGGTCCAAACAGATTGAAGCAAAGCTGATTCTTCTGGCAAGTTAACTGTTAAGGCCAAACTCATTTTCTCTTTCTTTTTTAGGTAAGGTACCACGTGGTTCATGAGATACTAATTGCAAAATCCCTGCATTCCAAAGAAAGATTTTCTGAATATGGAAAAGCACAACACCTGGCCAAAACTGATGACAGAATTACTCTTTCAAATAAAGCTAGGTGGCTCTGTAAGTAATCTGTATTCTGATTCTTCTTACTAATAATTACTGCAGCTTTTGTGTTTTCATTTCATGGAAAACTGACCCAGTTTCCATGACCTACTTTCTTGTCTTCTTTACATAAATTTGCATCATCTGTACATGCCATTTGGGCTTTGGCTAAAGCTAGTAGTAATATATTACCTATCAAACAAATAAGTTAGCTATATATTTTGCATACCAATTTAAATAGGGGTGTGACTGGTGACTGGTGAGTGGTGAGTGGTGAGTACTATTAATTTTCTTAAATTAGATAACCAACCAAATACATTGGCCTTAGCTCACAGTTATACGTACGCCCACTTACTACCATCACATATATACACAATTAACCATACATATTATTTGTAGATCCCAATGCATAACAATCAACAGTTGGAGGTGATTGTGGAAGGTAGCATGTACATATGGTAAATTTTCAAAATTGTAAAGTTAACAAAATTGATTCCCTTAATTAAAGCAAAAATATATGTGAGACCAAAGTCATTAAGAGAAAGAAAGAAAGAAAGAACTATTTCATGTGAGAAGCACATGTACTATGTAAAAGGGGGAGAAATAAAAGAGACAAACACTTGAGAGAAGTTAGTACCTTTCTTCTTCTTCATCTTCTTTCTTCCCTTTCAAACTCATAAATCTTTGAAAGGGAAAGGAAGCAATAGCTAATAGTTGTAGAAATGAAAAACCAATGTGGGAATAGATTTTCACAACAATGGTGCTTTCTTGTTCTGTTTTTCTCATTCTCAATCATTGTTGCTGCTTTTGATTACAAAGATGCTCTTACTAAAAGCCTTTTATACTTCGAATCACAACGTTCAGGTCGATTACCTTATAATCAGCGAGTCACTTGGCGCGATCATTCTGGAATTACTGACGGGCTAGAACAAGGAGTAAGCTCTTATATATATATATATATATATATATATAGTCCATTGTTGGTCTTAATTGTCGGAAATTTGTTTGAAAAAATCATTATGTTCATTTTCTGTTTCTTCTTATGATTGTAGGTAGATTTAGTAGGAGGTTACTATGATGCTGGTGACCATGTAAAGTTTGGCTTACCAATGGCCTTCACAGTGACAATGCTATCGTGGGGAGTCATCGAATACGGCAAACAGATTGCAGATGCAGGGGAATTGAAGCATGCACTTGAGGCAATTAAATGGGGGACTGATTATTTTATAAAAGCACACACTAATCCAAATGTATTATGGGCCGAGGTACTAATTTTGTATTAATTCACACATTCTTCATTATTCATTGATGAATGATACTTATAAGACTTACTGATAATAATGTATATATGTGTTTAGGTAGGGGATGGTGACACAGATCATTACTGTTGGCAAAGACCTGAAGACATGACTACTTCTCGACAAGCTTACAAGATTGATGAAAACAACCCTGGATCTGATTTAGCTGGTGAAACTGCAGCAGCTATGGCGGCATCTTCGATTGTATTTAAGAAATCTAATCCACATTATTCTCACTTACTTTTACATCATGCTCAACAAGTAAGCGCGCAATGAATCAATAGTAAATGGAAGTGGTTTGTTTTGGACTAAAATTTGTTTTTAACATTTTTCTTTTGGTTTTGTTAATTGTATTGTAGTTGTTTGAGTTTGGTGACAAGTATAGAGGGAAATATGATACAAGTATTGGAGTAGTAAAGAGCTACTATCCATCAGTAAGTGGGTACATGGATGAGTTGTTGTGGGCAGCATTGTGGCTATACAAAGCCACCGACAAAGTGGAGTATTTGAACTACATTATCAACAATGCTAATGGCTTTGGTGGTATTGGTTGGGCTATTACTGAATTCAGTTGGGATGTTAAATATGCTGGTGTCCAAATCCTTGTTTCAAAGGTAAGCTCGTTTTTAATTCAAACTCTTTAGCATGTTAATTGTTAAGTACTACTACTACTTTTTGTTTTTATTTCAGACTCCCAGTCCCCACTCCACATTCCCACTCCATATCTTGTCATTATGTAGTACTTTCTTGTTTCTTCATCTTAGAGATATTTTGCACTTTTTACTTTATAGAGATTATGGCTTAAAGCTTGCTTTGATCAAGGATTAGTAATGACATGACTGGATTGATAACTCTCATATGGATTGATCCATACTGCTCACTATGAATATATAGGTTTTGGAATAGACCATTTAAGTTATCTTTAGGACTAAAAAAAAAAAGGTGATTAGCATGTGGAGAAAATCACAGTAAAGTTTTGCTTGATTGAAGGCAAATTTATATTGGAAGAAGCACAAATAATAATAATCAAATAATTTGCAATAACTGCTTGTAACAAGATAACTGTATTCATAGATGATGTACTTACTATATTGTTCATTTCTTCACATGGGAAGCTGTCTATTGTCAACCGACTTTTTCAAACTAGTCCATCTTTGGTTACACTTGTCACATTAGACTGACCCACCACATAGACATAGTCACATTAACATAGGCACATATACATTATTAGCTAGGTCCTGTTTGTTTCCATCAAAAAATAACTTTGCCATTCTCTCTGTTATTACTTACTACTATACTGACTGATCTAACACAACTGTTATGCAGTTGCTAATGGAAGGAAAACACAAGGAGTACAATGACATTCTTGAGCAGTATCAAGCAAAAGCAGAGCATTATCTATGTGCATGCCTTAATAAAAACAATGGAAGCAATGTCGATCGTAGTCCAGGAGGTCTATTATATGTCCGACAATGGAACAATATGCAGTACGTCTCTTCTGCGGCTTTCCTTCTAAGTATCTACTCTGATTATCTCCAGAATGCAAACAAGAATCTACATTGCCATGGAGAGATTGTAGAATCACAAGAGCTCTTGGTTTTTGCTAAATCTCAAGTGGATTACATATTGGGCTCTAACCCAATGTCGACGAGTTATCTAGTGGGCTTTGGTGATAACTACCCTAAAAGAGTGCACCATAGAGGGGCCTCAATTGCTTCATATAAAGGGAACAAAGGGTTCATTGGGTGCACCCAAGGGTATGATAATTGGTATGGAACAAAAGACCCAAACCCAAATATACTAGTTGGAGCTCTAGTTGGTGGACCTGATAGTCAAGATGAATTTAGAGATGAAAGAGGGAATTATATGCAAACTGAAGCTTGCACATATAATACAGCTCCATTGGTAGGAATTTTTGCAAAATTTCACCAATTACAAACCCAAAACCTCTCTTCTGATGAGGAGTTTGCATCTTTAGTTTCCTCATATTAGGCTATTTTAGCTATAGTTTACATAGAAGTATAGAAGACTTTGTTTTTTGGTGGTTGAATCAGTGTGTTCCCCCATTTTGTACTTTTATATATATCATCATATATATATATAGAAAAGAAAAAAAAAAGGTTATAGTTTGTTACATGTCACTTGATTTAAGTTTCTAGAATTCAGAAATTCAATGAGATTATATCAGAATTAAGAAGTGTGTTTTCTCCCACCTATATCTAGTAGGACATGTAATTTTTCTTTGATCTTTAATAAAAATCCAAAAATTTTAATTAAAAAATGGGAGATTTAGAGATACCCGCGGAAAAGTTTGCATTCTTTGAGATACCCCTCAGATTTAAAAATCATTAGAGATACCCCATTTTCTCATTTGAAGCCGGTCAACCAAGTCGTTGACCATGGTCTGACCAGTTTTTAAATATTTATGACCAAAATACCCCTCCACCTAGATTTAATTTAATTAATTAATCTATTATACTATATTAAAGCAGAAAATACCCCTAAGAAAATATCTCTTCAATTAGACTATCAATAAGACTGAAATTGATAGCCTAATTGAAGAGAATTTTGATTAAGTTTGGGTATATTTGTAATTAGGCAAAAGTGGACCACCATCATAGATATAATTAAGCCCAATTAGACCATGGGAATAATTAAGCCCAATAAAAAAAATTAAAAGAATACCCAATCCCAAGTATAATCAAGTCCAGCCCGTACCCAGTTGGACCAAATCACAAGCATAATTAAAATACAGTAAAACTTCGATAAATTAATAGCCTTGAGACTAGAGAAAATTATTAATTAAACGAGATAATACCCCTAAGAAAATATCTCTTCAATTAGGTTATCAATAAGACTGAAATTGATAGCCTAATTGAAGAGAATTTTGATTAAGTTTGGGTATATTTGTAATTAGGCAAAAGTGGACCACCATCACAGATATAATTAAGCCCAATTAGACCATTGGAATAATTAAGCCCAATAAAAAAAATTAAAAGAATACCCAATCCCAAGTATAATCAAGTCCAGCCCGTACCCAGTTGGACCAAATCACAAGCATAATTAAAATACAGTAAAACTTCGATAAATTAATAGCCTTGAGACTAGAGAAAATTATTAATTAAACGAGATATTAATTCATCGATTAATTAATAAACTATTAATTTACATAAACAATATATTTTCATGTATGTCTTTCTTTTCAGGGGCCTAACATGATGAAGCTGGATAATCATTTTATTCTAGAACCGGTTCCACGAAAAGAAACACTAAAATCGATAATGATATTGGAATAATTTCTTCTTGCAATACAAAATACAACACCAGATCAACTCATCACACTACAAAAATTTAGAGACGAGGTTAAAACCAAAATCAATTTTGAGAAAAAAAAAACAATAATTGACTTTCATTATAAAAAAATATAAAATATATTTGTATATCAAAAAAATATTAATTTATATATTAGTTGGGCCTTCAAGGATTTTTCTAAAATGTATTAATTATCTAATAAATTTACCGAAATATTAATTTATCAACATATGCCCAAGTTGGGACCATCCAAAAATATTATTTAAAGGAGATAATTAATTTATAGGGTATTATCTTATCGAGGTTTTACTATATCTTTTCAATTATGCTGAAATTGATAAATTAATTGAAGAGAAATTCATTCAATTTGGGGTATTTTTGTAACTACACAAAATAAATAAAAATGGGTCAATATGTAATTTCACATATTAAATACAACAACCTTCATAAGTAACCCTAACTCGAATTCTTTATAAGCAGTAAACCACATTATCACCACTAAATCTAATACCAGTAATTGACTACCATTGATAAAATGCTTTAACTCGAATTTCTTTCAATTCAACAATTTTAACTTCAATAAGTTTACCAGTAATCTTTTTTGAATAAGTAGCTAAATAATTATCTGGTGGAAGTAGTGATTTACATTGAAATCACCAGATGATTTACTACATTTGTACAACTTGACCATCTATTATACTCTATTAAAACTGAAAATACCCTTAAAAAAACATCTCTTCAATTAGATTGAAATTAATAGCTTAATTGAAGAAAATTTTGATTGAGTTTGGGAATCAAGTCCAGCCCGTACAAAAAATACAGTAAAACCTCGATAAATTAATAGCCTTGGAAGTAGAGAAAATTATTAATTAAATGAGATATCAATTCATCTATTAATTAATAAATTGTTAATTTACATAATTAACAGTATATTTTTATGTATATCTTTCTTTTTTTAGGGGGGGGGGGGGGGCTAACATGATGAAACTGGACAATCGTTTTATTCTAAAACCCGTTCCACGAAAAGAAACACTAAAATCGATAATGATATTGGAATAATTTCTTCTTGCAATACAAACTACAACACCAGATCAACTTATCACACTACAAAAATTCAGAGACGAGGTTCAAACCAAAATCAATCTTGAGAGAAAACAAGCAAAAATTGACTTTTATTATAAAAAAAAAATATAAAATATATTTGTATATCGAAAAAATATTAATTTATATATTAGTTGGGCATTCAAGGATTTTTCTAAAATGTATTATCTAATAAATTTAGCGAAAAATTAATTTATTAACATATGCTCAAGTTGGGACCAGCTAAAAATATTATTTAAAGGAGATAATTAATTTATCGGGTATTATCTTATCGAGGTTTTACTGTATCTCTTCAATTAAGCTGAAATTGATAACTTAATCGAAGAGAAATTCAAAACTCACCAAGATTTACATTGAAATCACCTGATGATTTATTACGTTTATACAACTTCTCCATCTTCCTCTTCACTCAAAGTCTATGTCTACTTATATGCTTATATTTGATCCATGTATATATGATGTTTGCTGAAGATCTCTCGACGACACAGAAATCAAAACTCACCAGTATTCTAAGTCAAATGGGCAGCTATGCAAGTTTATTAATAAGATCATTAATAATATTAATATGATATTATTGTGGACACACGTCAAACATGTTTGTGATGGTCATTTTCAATTACATTCTAGATTTGACAAAAAGTATATTTTGCACGAATATGGAGAACCAGTAATCTATTTCTTTTCTTTGCACTTATTAGGCACTGACAAAAAGTAAATGAAAATAGAAAATAAACTCCAATAAAGATGATGATATAATCTTCAATACATTTCAATGGTGGGGATACGAAAAGGGACCCAAGTAGCAGTAAGACTTATTTACTGCAATTTCATGAAATTTGAGTTTCTATTAATTTGTGATCTAATGTACGTAAATGTGTTGCAGATGGGACTATATCAAAAAATGTTGCAAGATTCACACAGACATGGATTGTATGGTTGCCTTCCGAAAATGCTTAACTACAGGCCTAACGGGATCTCTCCGTCACATTACAAGTAAGTCATCTTTATCATCATAATAGTTTGTTAAAGATTTCGAATTTTCATGATGTTAACTGTTACAAGCCAATTAAGAGACGCTCGACTGCTAATGGACTACTGTGAAAAGATTGTTTCCCAAAGTGATGAAGCCTCAACAACCGAGCTAGACTAAATTCTAATTGAGACTTTGAGAATTGAGAGTACTGCAAAATCCCATTCTCCTGGATATCTTCAAATGTTTTGGGTTTAATTTTCATGTATATATAATAATCATTTAATTTCATTACTCAAAGATTTATAATAATTCTAAATGAAATCATACCAGATCATAGACTTTTGAAACGGGCTAAACAAAATATTACAAGTTACAAACCAAAAGCAATATAAGACCCTCCAAAAAAAAAACTTTAAAACAATCAGATATGCCCGTGCATTGCACGGGCCTAAGGACTAGTAATTATTAAACATCCACCATCGAACCCAAACCCCCCACAATCTAACACACAACCCACCACCACCACCACCACCACCTCCACCATTATCATACTAAAACCACCACCTATTGTGTGATTAATGATGGTGAACTTTGTCTTTGAAAACAATTAAAGTATGTTGAAAATTTGATGAAGAAAATGGAAGAGATGGGATTGGATTTATAAGATAATGTTGATGGGATGTGAAGATTAAGGTAATGATGATGAAATATGAAGAATGTGAGATGATGTTAATAATATAGTATAAAAATTAATCCTGATGGGGTGTGATTGTGTGAAGATGGTGGTGGTGGGATTTTAGAGATGGTTGGTGGTAGTGGTGATGGTGGTGGTAATGGAGTGTTAAGGGTTGATATGGTGGCGACGGTTGGGTTGTGGAAGTGGTGGAGTTAAGGAATTGGAGATGGTGGTAGTGGGTGGTGGTAGTTAAGGATAGAGATGGTGGTTGTTTAGAGAAGAAAGTTATAATCTCGACTATCGATTTTGGATGGTTAAAATTAAATTTAGCTTTTGGATGGTGGGATTATTCAATTTATAATGGGTGACATATTATTTTTATGATGAAGGGTATTCTTGTTAATATAAAAAAAAACATTGGTCAATGACTTGGTTGACCGACTTTAAATAAGAAAATGGGGTATCTCTAATAATTTTCAAATTTGGGAATATCTCAAAGAGTGCAAAGTTTTTCGGGGTATCTCTAAATCCCCGTTAAAAGAAAAAGTGTGTTTTCTTATAAAGATGAACGTGCCTCAGATCTCTGTGCATGTTTGTTGTGGTTATAATTGCCTGGGGTTCACTTTCATGTTGTGTGTCAAGTGATAAATTCATGTATAGCCATCTTACACATGCATCTTCCGCACAGTTAGTTAAGCTTGGTCCATGAATTCATGAAATGTCACACCAACAGAGTTTAATGTGCCTAAGTGTTTGAGAGAGGTTGAAGGTCCTACTAGGGTACCTGGTGTCTCCTGGTCCTAACCACCATGCATTCTACTGCTAAAATTTCTAGCCATTGCACTTTGTAATGTTAATAGGTTGGTGTTGGTTAAATTTGAAGCTTTTATAACAAAATACTCATAAGTACCAGAGGACAAAGAAGTCATGAATATGAGGCCAATTTTGTGCATATAAATCCACCGGAATTGTGGAAAAACATTTGTGGTCAATATTACTCATATGTTAGCAATGTGCCCATTTATTAGAGCATGTGGATTACAGTATGAAATTGTTGTAACCTCAGTTATGGTGAGCAAGAAATTGGGCCACAAGCTTACAAATTTCTCTAGTTTTCTTTAGGTTCAATTTTTGGTCCAAGGGCCATTTTAACTTAGGCTTTAATGCACACTGCTCTGATGAAGTAATGAATTGAAATGATTAAGGCATTGAGGTCATTGGCCTCATATAAGGTTTGGGCTGCTAGGTTAAGCACAAGTATCAATTGACAATCCAAAGAGGCAAATACTACCCTGCATTGTTTGCCAGCCAAAATGCTAAATTTCATACATTTTTGGATCCCAAATTGAATTTTGGGTCTCTCTTTTTTTTTTGTAGATGCAAAAATTGTCTACAAAGAATGACCCAAAGGATCAAATGGCTCAGGGTTGGGCTTTGCTTATTATAGCCTGTAGAAAATGTTTGGCTGGCTTGCATGTAGCTTCCCATATATCAAATTTCTTCAGCACAAAGCTGAATTGCTGATGATCTTATATACTTTCCAACTGTCTCATTCCACTTCAATTCAATATATATATGCAGTTGTTTGTGGTAGACAGGATCTCCTCAATCTTTGTATGGTGAGCTCCACAACTTAGATCCTCACTATGTGTGTGGTTAAGAATTAAGATGAGAATATGAGATACCATTTTTAAGGGTGATTTAGGTTTTGGTCACCACTTTTTAGTATAAATTAGGTTTTAGAGCCGGTTTTTTTCTTTATTAGGGTTTAGAGTTGAACCGACAATTGACCCAAATAATTGTTTATAATGGCCAAAATACCCCTGATCAAAACTATATTAGTTGAAAATATTTTCGGTTCAACCGGGTTTTTTTAGTTGTTGGTTCGAAAATGAGCTCTAAACCCTAATAAAGAAAAAAACCGGCTCCAAAACCTAATTTATACTAAAAAATGGTGACCAAAACCTAAATCACCCCATTTTTAAAGAAGAAGCTGGAGCCTGGAAGATAAAAGCAAGATGAATTATTCCTCCTTATTTGAATCTACTATTTAATTTGCTTTTGTTCAAACAAAAATGCCCAGTATCAATCTTTATAACACATCATCAAAAAGAAGACATGCATATTTAGATATGAAAATTGATTTTATCAAAGTAGCTAGATTGCTAAATAATTCTTTTATTTTAATTATGCCAATTGTTGGTCTACCTTGATTGGATATCCTATAGGACAACAATGGGAGCAATTTGGTATTCTTGATTTGGTTGATTCATTAATACTGTAACTTGTACCCCTCATTTTCTGGAAGGTGCCATGCATGCCAAACCGTTATCAGGAAATGCATTATGCATGCATATCAGTGTCTGGAACAGTTGGTTGAACCAGAGTCCAGGAGGACATAAAAAGAAGAAAATGTCTATTTATTGTTTCCATCTTCATGTTAATATTAATCTTACTCTAATTTTTTTTTTTTTTTATATTGGCAAACGGGGTTGAGGGGACCCGGGACCCTACCCTTTTAAATTATGTATGGAAACTTATATCAACAATCCGACATGTTTCGAACCCACAACCTCTGAACTTTGTGAGAGGGGTGCTACTATTGAGCCACAGGCCCATTCACTAATTTTACTCTAATTTATATCATTCAGCCCCCAGTTTTATTGATTCCGCCAAAGCTCAATATAGAGTTACAGACTAACTCAAAATGATTCCATGTTGCTAAATAATCTTATAATTCAGTCTAAGGATTTAGCTATCCATCCATATATCTCTTATGTTCGACAAGAAATTTAGGCCCCACCAAAATTTCTTTGTTTTGATCTATCATCTATGAAAGCAACTATAACTGAAATTTGAAGTTTAGTCAGCTCCAAACTCCATGGTTAAATAAGGGTCATTGCTCACCAGACTAAAAAATAATTAGAAAAGAAACAAATAATGAATGTGTTTGGCTTTGACACTACTGCATTTGGATTCAAGTTCAATATTTACATATAACCACTCTCAGACTCTCTAGTATCCTGTACCTAGGTCCATATCTGAAGACAATCCGTTAAGATTTGCTCGTTCTGTATTGTTCGTTTGTTCCAACCAGAGCCTAATATTAGCTTTCCCCTGGCAATGTTGAGGTGACTACGGTTAGGCTGTATTTATCTAAACAAACTTAGCAGACATGGAAATGTCCAAGTAAAACACGTAAGTACTGAAAAAAAAAAGCCTACAAATAACACTAGGGATATACCTCGAATCACTTTGGCCAAAAAATGAATCATAGAAACTTACCCCAGCAAGCATCTCAAAATATCGCCTCAATACAGTGACTTCATTATATGCCAGATTGATTAATGATTATAATATATATGTAGGTCGACGGGAAAAAGATGATTAGACATTCATGGATTGTGATGATTGAGCTCAAACTTTGTACAGTAATGCACCAAACGATGTACTGTGGAATAGGAAGCTAGCTTGGACCCGCAATCGCCAAAGCGAAAGATACACGACACCACAGGCCATAACATTGGTTAGGCGTCTGTGTCTATCTCTTAACTCTTGCAAAAGCAGAACCACATAAACAGATTTATATTCCCCCCCCCCCCCCATGACACACATTCATATAAGTCCAAAGCTTAATCAGTACTACAAGCTGTGGAGATTATTGAAAACGTCTGTTTCCTAACCTTATCATTCTCTTCCTCTTCATTCATTCCTTATATTGACCCAACTCTTTCTAGCCTTACAACTAACATTCTCATTTATTTTTTCTCAAGTAGTTTGAAGTTTCTTTCATTTTTATTTTATTTTTCAAAATGGTAAGCACCATATAGCTAGCTAGTAATAAATCAGTCCCACCAAGTTCATGACAATGAAAAACATGCTAACGACCAATTGTAAAAATTTGACAGGTTTTGGCTGGAAGTCATTCAGATGGCGGAGAAAATGAAACGGTCGTGGACTTCAAAGGAAAACCCTTCGACAAATCTCGCACTGGCGGATGGCTTGCTGCTGGACTCATCTTAGGTGCTCATTTTGCTTATTATTTCAATTCTTACACAGTATTCTAACTATACATGCCGGATTACTTATGTCATTATGCAACAAAAAATTTCTGCAGGAACTGAACTGGCCGAGAGGATTTGTGTGAATGGGATATCGATGAACTTGGTTACATACTTAGTTGGAGATCTTCATATCTCGGCTGCCAAATCTGCCAACATTGTCACCAATTTCATGGGCACTCTCAACCTGCTTGCTCTGCTGGGTGGTTTCTTAGCTGATGCTAAGTTAGGCCGGTATTTGACTGTTGCAATTTTTTCAGTTATAACAGCAATGGTAAGTGATACAGAAAAGGATATATATAGATGTCCTTTTAAATTAGTTGCGTGACCAAGTTGGTCGGATCGTTTAATTAGAATTAATTAATTAGTGTTATGTATTATCTTTTGCCAGGGAGTGACTTTGTTGACAGTAGCTACAACCATTCCTAGCATGAAACCCCCTGCCTGCAGTGACTACCGAAGATTACACCATGAGTGCATCGAAGCCAATGGAGGTCAGTTAGCTATGTTATATGTCGCACTCTACACCATTGCATTAGGTGGCGGCGGCATAAAAGCTAATGTGTCAGGATTTGGGTCAGATCAGTTTGATGTCAAAGATCCTAAAGAAGAAAAAGCAATGATTTTCTTCTTCAACCGATTTTACTTCTGCATTAGTCTGGGATCTCTCTTTGCTGTAACCATATTAGTCTACATACAAGATAATGTAGGGAGAGACTATGGATACGGAATATCAGCTGGAGCAATGGCTATCGCAGTGATCATATTGTTGGTTGGAACGCCGTTTTATAGATACAAGAAACCTAAGGGTAGTCCACTGACTATTATATGGAGAGTGGGTTATTTAGCCTGGATGAAGAGGAAGTTACCATATCCTTCTGATTCTAGTATGTTGAATGAGTATCACAACACTAAGGCTCCTCATACCCAAAGGCTAAGGTAAGCTTGGTTTACATTTTCTAACTCAAGGTTTCATAATCACTATCAACAGTATATATTATGGCTAAGTTCAAATCTTGGTTAGTTTCTCAATCGATCATCAGCTGAAATCATTTCCCCAAACTTTCTGCCAACTAGTACTGTACATAAGTTCATGATTGTACTTGAAGCACATCACAAGTGTGGTTGGCTTTAGTTTACATGTGACTTAAAACTTGAAATGAGTCCAAAATATGCCTATTGCCTATTGGAGGTATTTTGTGGTCCTGACCTATAAAATGAGAAGAAAGATTGAGATATCAGGTTATATTGTCTTATTATGGCCATCCCCTTGGCATTAAGTGATTTCTGGTCCTTGTTACTAATAAACATCATCTTCCACACACTAAAACAATTAACACAAGACTGTTGCTTTCAAAAGTTAGAAAGATTTGATTTTTTTTTTTTTTTTTTTTGTCATCACAACATCACGATGAAGTTTAGTACATTTCTTTGTAACGAACCGTAAACTATGCCGTATACATATCATCGTAGCGATCCCTTGAAATAAGGACCCGACCATGGAAATTAGTCATAACATACCTTGAAACAGAATACATGGAAAAACGTCCTACATTTATGTTGTTGTTTTTTTCTTTTAAATTTTGGTCTTGATCGCAAATGAAAAAGAAGGCCTCGCAAAGCTCTAGGCCCTGGATCTACACGGCGAGTCCCCGTAGCCAACTTTGCTTTGATGTAGTGGCAGAGTCTGGCTAAGGAGTCTAGCTTCAACTATTTGCTTGCACAATAAACATGTTTAACAGTATAAGTACATCTTCAAGAGTGAATCCAACCCATGATGAGAGTAGAATCGCCTTCCGCTCTCATCAGCTTGAGACTCTTGTCAACACAATGCACACTTCACCACATTTTAGTTTAAAGTATAATTTGAGATGTCCCTTAGAGCAAATTAGCAAGTAATAATTGTTCTGAGGGAGGCTTTCGTGTCTCTATAATAGTTCTGATACTTTATATTTATTTGTATGTGACGTGAATAGGTGCCTCGACAAGGCAGCTGTCATTGATGATTCAGAAGCAAAAGAGATAAGAACAAAGAGTCCTTGGGTAGTCTCCACTGTGACAGAAATTGAAGAAGTAAAAATGGTACTAAAACTCATCCCCATCTGGTCTACATGCATTCTGTTCTGGACAGTCTATTCTCAGATGACTACCTTCTCAGTTGAACAAGCCACAATAATGAACCGAAACATAGGCTCTTTCGTCATTCCAGCGGGCTCTATGTCCTTTTTTCTCATTGTTACCATCCTCATTTTCACTTCTTTAAACGAGAAGCTTTTTGTTCCCTTTGCCCGGAAAATCACTCACAATGCGAAAGGCCTTACGAGCCTCCAAAGGGTTGCCATAGGTCTAATTTTCTCAATGGCTGCTATGGTAGCTGCTGCCATAGTGGAGAAGCAAAGAAGGGTAATGGAGGTTCACCAACATATCAAAATAAGTGTCTTCTGGTTAGTTCCTCAATTTTTCCTTGTAGGAGCGGGTGAAGCTTTCGCGTATGTTGGACAACTTGAATTTTTCATTAGAGAGGCTCCAGATAAAATGAAGTCTATGAGTACAGGGCTCTTCCTTTCCACTCTTTCAATGGGGTTCTTTGTTAGTAGTTTGTTAGTTTCTTTAGTTGACAAAGTCACCAAGAAAGGGTGGATTAGAAATAATCTGAACAAAGGAAGATTAGAAAACTTCTATTGGTTGCTTGCAGTTTTAGGAGTACTGAATTTCTTGGTTTTCCTTGCCTTCGCTATGAAACACCAATATAAAGTGGAACATTACATGTCCTCCAATGAAGAAAATGAGCTCAAGGATTGGAATGGTGGGAGTATTGAAGATATTGAGAAAATACAGAAGGTTGAAGAAATGATTTGATTTGTCATTTGTACATGTTAAGCAGTTAGTGAAATATTATATTCTGGGCTAAGTTTTGCAGTGTATTAAATATATAACTATGGGCATAATTAAGCAAAAAATAGATGTGTGCATGGACTGAAAATCTTCATCTAGATCTCTGGTCGACTGGTCCTGTCGATCCATGATCCCCTTGAGTTGATCATGTCAATTGGCTTAATGTAATTACTAATTACTATCATTTTTTTTCACTAGATGTATAATTATATTACAGTACATACCACATACTGTATATATCTCACCAAAACCAAATTACATCCTGGTCAGCATGGTGCGTCGGGTAAACTAAGGGCCCGTTCGGCAAATTAGGAGAAGTTCGGAAGGAATTTCCGTGAAAGTAGCAGTTGAAGAAATGAGAAAGGAGAAAGAAGAAAGCTAATATAAAAAACTTCTCTAAAAATTCCTTTCCCGACTTATAAAAAGTACTTTCTATTTTAATTTCTTATTGGGATTTTTAGACTTAACCCCCCGTTTATGGTCACGATTGGATTAAACCCCCTCATTTGTCCAAACTTGGACTTAACCACCTGCCATCTCCCTTCCGTCTCTTCTGCCGTTTCTCTAAAAGTATTCTGACCTAAATACCCTCAAACTAACCATTGAACATCAATTCTTCAAGTTTTGCTGACGATCTGGTTCTTAACTGGACGATCTTCCCGTGAACTCTTTATGTCAAAAAAGAATTAAACGACGACAAGTTAAGAGATTGCTTGCAAGTTTTTCTTCAATAATTTCGATTGAAATTGGTGATGCATAACAAGGTATAATAATTGGTCTAGATGAATTGGGGAAGTATTTAGTGAAAAAAGAAAAGGAAATTAAACTTGTTGGATGCAAAGACTACTTATCTACATTCCCCTCAATGTAAACTGTAAGCCACCATCAAACAGTTTTTCCAAATCCTTTTTTTTTTTTTCAAGGAAATGGTTCTAGGCCCTCATTAAGCACCTATAAAACACAATTGGCCCAACTAAGGCCCGGTTTGTAAAATTGGCCCTCATTAAGCATTTGTAAAATAAGAAAAGACCCATTTAACGTTGATATTGTAAAAACGGCCCTTTCACTACCGATAATACCCTTCTGGTTTATGCAAACAAATGTTTGCATTTTATGGTATGTCATTGTTTCGAGTATGCAAACAAGTTTTTGCATTTAATCTTTATGTGTTGTCACTGATGCAAACAAGTCTTTACATTTTCTAGTTTATCTTGTCGTCGTTTCGAGTATGCAAACAATTCTTTGCATTTACATTTTATGGTTTATGTTGTTGTTTGCAAGTATGCAAACAAGTCTTTGCATTTTATATTTGTATTGTGACTGGTATAAATAAGTATGTTTATATGTTTATGATATGCAAACAAGTCTTTGCATCAGTCGAAGGGTAAACTAGTCCATAAGACACGGAAATCAGCGGTTGGGCCTATTTTACCATTTCTTCCCTAACTGGTCCAATCTTATATTTCTACACCTTAAATGGGTCCGTTTTTTTTTTCCCTGTCTTTTTTTCTTTTATTATAACATCTCTCTTGTCCGGCCTTCCTTCATTATCGAATTTGAGTTTTGCCTAGATCTAAAATTAAAGTCAGCCAAAGAGGGTAGAGCTTCATCTTCATTTAAGTTATACTATTTAGTGAGTTTAATTTGCTCTCTGTAATGGAGTTACAATGGATTGTTAGGAACTTAAGACTTCTTTAGTTCTTCTCCATTAATTCTTTATTCTGGAGATAGTTAGTTTGAGGGCATTTAGGTCAGAAGAAAATTAGAGAAACGGTAGACGAGATGGAAGAGAGACCGCAGGTGGTTAAGTCCAAGTTTGGACAAAAAAGGGGTTTAGTCCAATCCAGACCATAGAAGGGGGGTTAAGTCTAAAAATCCCTTTTTTATTTAAGGTTTGCCGAACATCCTTTTTACTTATTTCCTTTTAGAAAGTTAGAAAATACATTCCAACGTTGTTGCCAACCGGGCCTTAAGCCCCTAAGTGAAGCTAACAAAGATAACAAGTACAAGAATTACAAACTAATATGACCTTGCACTGCCTCTCTTCCCAAAGCTGCAGAAACCGTCTTGAAGAAGACCACTATAAACCCTACAACAAACCCAGCACTCCAGCAGCACGAACCATATTGCATCCTTCCCTGTTGCAGCTTCACATTTTGTCTTTGTCATCTGTCCACGAGCAAGTTATAACATGCAAGTCCACCTTGTCCACATTGAATAGTACCCCCTGAAGTTGACTTTTATTCAAGGGATGCACGACACCTACAAAAAGAACATTTGAGAGACATGTCAAGAGCCAGTTTATTAAGAGAGAGAGTGGTGAACAAGACGACAAACCCCTGTGAGCTGATGTTACTTCACCATTTGACACATTTGAATAGTTAGCAGTGGAGTTCTGTTGTATATTGGCTCGCAACAGTTGGGTGCACAAGATCATACCTTATAAGAGGTGTGATCCATGGGATCAGTTCCTATATTGGTTGAGGAAACCATATATGTGCAGGAGTTCTTATTGGACTCGGTTTCCTATTTATCTCAGTTTTGAACAAGTAATCCTATATAGATTTGGTTTCTATCCATAGGCTATAAATACCTAAGTAACTTGGTATTTGTAAGACAAGACAAGAGAGTAGAAAACAATAGAAATATA
Source organism: Aquilegia eximia (assembly GCA_023053565.1). Lineage (NCBI taxonomy): Eukaryota > Viridiplantae > Streptophyta > Magnoliopsida > Ranunculales > Ranunculaceae > Aquilegia > Aquilegia eximia. Next base: position 26,593,168 of record JALIGU010000001.1, read on the forward strand.
GAGATAGAAAAAGTAAGTGAGAGAGAACTTTGGGAGCCAAGGGTGTATTGGGTTTAAGGTGAGAGATTAAGATCTTGAGAAAGATACTAGGGAGATTATTGTAATCGGTGTTTCTTTTCTTATAGTGAAATCTTCTCATTGTTCCCCGTGGAGGTAGGCATTGCCAAACCACGTATATTTTGGTGTTATTGTTTTTTATTATTTTATTCTTCTTATACTATTGTTTATTGTTTGGTAATCTTTGACTTCATTGACAAAACATATCTTGTATTGCAAAGGAGGTGTTCTCACGAATATCTAGGTTGCGGGTTGTTGACGTTGTTAGGATTTAATTAATCACTACATATAGTTCAACAAGTGGTATCAAGAGCTTAGGTTGGATTTAAGGTTTTGTCAAAGATGACGGAGACTAAAGGTGTTCCTACGAATAGTGATGGTACGAAACCATCGGTTACTACTCTTGGCGGCGGTGTAAAAGTCGAGATTAAATCGTTTGACGGTAGAGATAACTTTACACTATGGCAAAGGAAAATGAGAAACGTTTTGATCCAACAAGATCTTCATGTGGTTCTTGACGGGAAAGATAAGAAACCAAAGGACATATCAGATGACGAGTGGAACGAAGCAGATCTCAAAGCCATGAGTTCCATCAAACTACATATCTCGGACGAGGTGATGTTTAATGTGATGGAGGAAACTAAGCCCAAAGGAACATGGGAAAAGCTTGATAAGTTGTATATGTGTAAGTCTTTCTCCAATAAACTTTTCTTGAAAGATGAACTATTGAATCTTCGGATGGAAGAAGGTGGTGATCTTATGGAACATCTAAACGTGTTCAATAAGTGTACCACAAATTTGCTACGGGTGGATGTGAAGTATGACGATGAAGATAAGTCTCTGTACCTGCTCAGATCTTTGCCTTCATCTTTCAAGCACTTCAGGACCACATTGATGCTCGGTAAGGATATTTTAAAGTATGATGAAGTTGTTCAAGATATAATTTCTCATGTGAAGATGAATAAGAACACATGTGAAGACTCTTAAGCAGAAGGACTATATGTCAAGAATTCTAATGAGAGGGGCTGAACAAATAAGAGAAGTAGCAAATCAAAAGGCAGGGGCAGATCTAAATCCAGGGATAAAGAAGGTTTCTTTGAATGTGGTGCGACAGACTACTGGAAACGAGATTGTAAGAAATATAAGGAAAAGAAGAAGAAGGCCGAAAATTCAAATTCAGCCAACGTTGTTACAGATGATAGCGACGGCGAAATTTTGGCGACTTCTTCAGGTAATGATATTTCTTCGCCTTGGATTTTAGATTGTGTCGCTTCTTATCATATGTGTTCACACGAAGACTGGTTTGACAAGTTTGAGAAAAGAAAAGGCGACGTAGTTTTTATGGGGAATAATTCCAGTTGTAAAGTTTGTGGAATCGGTATGGTAAAGTTGAAGATGCTTGATCAAATTGTTAGGACTCTGGGTAGCGTGAAATACGTTCCTGCACTAAGGAAGAATCTTATTTTCCTTGGTTTTTTGGATAAAAATAGGTAGACATACAAATCCAAAGATGAGAATCTCATAGTCTCAAAGGGTTCACTTGTGGTTATGAGAGGAGTAAGATTTTCTAACAATTTGTACAAGCTTTTGGGAAATACAGTAATTGGTGGAGCAGTAATTGGTGGAGCTGCAGTTTCTACACAAAAAGATTGCACTCAGCTTTGGCACTTGAGGCTAGGGCATATGAGTGAAAGAGCCATGGAAGAACTACACAAGCGACAATTGTTGAAGGGTCTAGGAGAGTGTAAAATTGAGTTCTGCAAGTATTGTATTATGGGAAAACAAACTAAAATATTCTTCCAAGCTGTAGATACAAAGAACAGAAGTACAGAAGTACTTAACTATATTCACTCAGATGTGTGGGGGCCTTCACCTACTCAATCTAAAGGTGGAGCTCGCTACTTTGTCACTTTCATGGATAATTTTTTGAGGAAAGTTTGGGTCTACTTCATGGAGGAGAAATCCGAAGTTTTCACTAAATTCAAGGAGTGGAAGGCAGAGGTAGAGAATCAAACAGGCAGAAAAATCAAGTATCTAAGAACTAACAATGGCGGTGAATATAAGGATAGGAAGTTTCTACCGTACTGCAAAGATGAATGTGTATTTTATCGTGAAGAAGAATCCCCAACAAAATGGAGCTGCAAAAAGGATGAATAGAACTCTTACGAATAAAGAGAGGTGCATGAGGTTTCATGCAGGTCTGCCAGAGATGTTTTGGGCAGAGTCGCTTAACCATCCTTGTCACTTGGTTAATCGTTCACCATCCAAGATGCTTGATTTCAGATGTGCAGAAGAGGTATGGTCAGGTAAACCAGTAAACTACTCTAATTTGAAGGTATTTGGATGTAGTGCATATGCTCTTATTCCCAGTGATGAGAGAACCAAACTTAAACCCAAATCTCATGAATGCATTTTCATCGGCTTCGAGAAGGGAGTGAAGGGTTATAAGTTATGGGATCCAGTGAACCGAAAGAAAATCCTTAGTAGAGATGTTATGTTTGATGAGAAGACTATGCCTATGAATCAAGACATGAAGAATGGTGAGAAAAATACTATTGTTACGAAACAACTACAAATATATCTCCTCTTAGTAAGGTATCCAACAGAGAGACTCCTATTCAGGTGGAGGAGTCAGATACATGGGTTGAAGAGGATGGGCCGGAACAACGACAGTGTGAAAAGAAGGTTGAATGTAATAAAGATAAGCAACAACCTTACAGCATAACAACGAACCGGGGCCAAAGACAAGTCAAAACACCTATTAGACTTGGGTTCGAGGAAGACGTTTATTATGTTTTAAGCATTAGTGAAGGTGATCCTACTTCTTATCGTGAAGCAGTTGAAAGTAACAAAAGAGAAGAGTGGATTGAAGCTATGGCTAAAGAGATGAAATCTCTATACAAGAACTCTGTTTGGGAGTTGGTTCCTAAATCCGCTGAAAGAAAAATTGTTGGCTGTAAGTGGGTTTACAGGAAGAAGGAAGGAATGCATGAGAAAGAACCACCAAAGTTCAAAGCACGTTTGGTGGTGAAGGGGTACTCACAGAAGGAAGGAGTTGATTATGATGAAATTTTCTCTCCCGTAATGAAACCTACTTCTATTAGAGTTGTTGTGCAACAGAAGCTTTAACCCAAGGATTGGTTGTAATACCGATAATCAAGATAATAGCAAATAACAGAGAAAGTAATCAAAAAACACAATCATGCACACACAATAACACCAATATTAACGTGGTTCGGCAAAACCCGCCTACTCCACCCGACAACCGATCAAGAAGATTTTATTAATCAGAGAAAAAAGAAACAATCTAATTACAAATCTATAATTCCTTGTCTCTTTCTCTCTAACACATTAGAACCTGAGAAACCCTATTATGAAAACCCTCATAAATTTTGTCTCTCCCTATCTAGTAATGCTTTCACCTTTGGTTCACTTTCTCTCTTCTTTACCACTCCTTTACAATAGCCAACTAGTTGAGTATATATAATACCCAAGAGTTCTTAATCCATACAAGGATTCTAATTGAATAACAATACCAATTACCAATTAGAATACCAAGTACTTATGGGAATAGAATTCCTACCTACATTGTTTCTAGAAACAAACATAAGGTATGATCCTATAGACCTCACTTAATATAAGCTATGATCCTGCGCATTGCGAGCCAATACACAACAATCTCCACCTTGGCGAGCCAATGAACTTGATTATTGTTGACTCCATCCGCGCCCGTGAAACCTTCTTGATCCATGTTGCCGCCTCCACCTTTTTGGGTGCCCAATCAATTATAATTGACCGACAAGTTTGAGATACCCTCAAACTTGCCCACAGGAATCCACTTGCTGACCATCTTTCCCTTTCTTGAGTTCCTTCCTTTTGCAGCTACCTTGTTCATAACAGAACCCTGTGATTTAAACATCACTTTGTCTGCCTTAGGACCAACTCTAGATCTTACTATTGTTTGACCCAATAGAATATATACAAGCCACTACTATTCGCGACTCTTTTCATGATCACATTGGAATCTCTGCAAACCTCTACAACTCCACCTTTGCCAGTGAACTTGTAACCCAAAGAATCTAACTTGAAAAGAGAAATTAGTTCTCTTTGCAAACTCGGCACATGTCGAACACCTTCAAGAGTATGTATCCTCTCGTCATACATCTTGATGTGAATATTACCGACTCCCACTATCGACTTCTTGGAGCCATCACACATCGACATCCAGCCACCCTCACATCTTTCATACTTGTCGAACCATGACCTATGTGAACAAACATGTTTTGTGGCACCGCTATCAAGTACCCATTCCCGATGTTAATTTTCTTCTTGAGTAGTCACCAAGAGTAATTCATCATCAAACTCCACTTGATTAGCCTGTCTGCCAGAATTAGCAATATGCTTGCCTTTTTCTGACCTGGAGCTATTTGCCGAAACCGCTCCACCTTTTTCCTCACAATCCCGTTTAAAGTGCTCTGTTTTTCTGCACTTCCAACATTCTATGTGAGCCTTGTTACTCTTGTTAAATCCTTTCCGTGATCCCCCATTAATCACCAAACCCTCACCATGAGATTCATCGTCTCTGCCTTTATTTCTGATTTCATGAGATAAAAAAGCACTGACAACCTCATCCAATTCCAGAGTTTCCTTTCCATAGAGCAACGTGGTGATAATATGCTCATAGGATTGGGGCATGGAATTCAGAAGTAGATGTATTTTATCTTCATCCTCTAACTTCACTCCAACATGAACCAATTCGGAAAGCATGCTATTAAAGATACTGAGATGTTCATTAATAGCTGTACCTTCTGCCATCCTCAACCTGTAAAGTTGCTGCTTACGGTACAATCGATTTGATAACGACTTAGTCATATACAAACTTTCAAGCTTTAACCAAAGTTTTACCGAAGAACTTTCTGTGAGAACGTTTGACAAGACCTCCTTCGTTAAACACAATCGAATCGCACTAGTAGCCTTCAAATCAAATTCTTCCCAATTATCATCTGACATATCCGCCGGTTTTCCCTTTAATGCTTTGTGTAGCCCGGATATTACCAAGAGATCTTGGACTTGTACTTTCCACAAACCAAAATTCATCTTTCCATCGAACTTCTCTACATCAAACTTCAAACCTGAATTTGAAACCCTTTGCGCCATCTCAAAAATCCCTACAACCTGGAACCTTGCTCTGATACCACTTGTTGTGCAACGGAAGCTTTAACCCAAGGATTGGTTGTAATACCGATAATCAAGATAATAGCAAATAACAGAGAAAGTAATCGAAAAACACAATCATGCACACACAATAACACCAATATTAACGTGGTTCGGTAAAACCCGCCTACTCCACCCGGCAACCGATCAAGTAGATTTTATTAATCAGAGAAAAAAGAAACAACCTAATTACAAATCTATAATTCCTTGTATCTTTCTCTCTAACACACTAGAACCTGAGAAACCTTATTATGAAAACCCTCATAAATTTTGTCTCTCCCTATCTAATAATGCTTTCACCTTTGGTTCACTTTCTCTCTTCTTTACCACTCCTTTACAATAGCCAACTAGTTGAGTATATATAATACCCAAGAGTTCCTAATCCATATAAGGATTCTAATTGAATAACAATACCAATTACCAATTAGAATACCAAGTACTTTTGGGAATAGAATTCCTACCTACATTGTTTCTAGAAACAAACATAAAGTATGATCCTATAGACCTCACTTAATATAAGCTATGATCCTGTGCATTGCGAGCCAATACACAACAAAAGTGTTACTATCACTGGTTGCTCAACAGGATATGGAGCTTGAGCAGTTAGATGTCAAAACTGTTTTTCTCCATGGTGAATTAGAGAAAATTATCTACATGGCTAAACCTCAGGGTTTTATTGAAGTTGGTAAGGAAAATCTGGTTTGTAGGTTAAAGAAGTCTCTTTACGGGCTCAAACAATCTTCAAGGCAGTGGTACAAACGTTTCGACTCTTATATGTTGAACATTAGGTATAGAAGATGTGACTATGATTGTTGTATGTACACTCATGTGTTTGATGATGGGATGGTGATCCTATTGCTACTTTATGTAGATGACATGTTTATTGCTTGTCGGGATATGTCTAGAATTAAGGAGCTGGAGACGTTATTAAGCAAGGAATTCGACATGAAGGATCTTGGTTCTGCACAAAAGATCCTAGGTATGGAGATAAGGAGAGACAGGAAAATGGGAAAGTTATGACTGTCACAAGTCAAGTATATTCAAAAGCTTCTTGAGCGCTTCAATATGATTGATGCAAATCCTGTGTCAACTCCTTTGAACAACAATTTTTTTTTAAACAGAAGTCAATGTCCTTCCACAGATGCTGAAGTGGAAGAGATGAAGAAGAAGTCGTATGCAATGGCAGTAGGGTGTCTCATGTATTCAATGGTATCCACAAGACCTGATTTAGTTCAAACACTAAGTGTAGTATCGAGATACATGGCGAATCCAGAAAAGCCACACTGGAAAGTTATGACATGGATTCTCAAGTATCTGAAGGGCACTAAAACGTTGGGTATCTTGTTTGAAAGACAACAAGGGAAAACATGTGTTGTGGGTTATGTGGATGTTGATTATGTAGTAGATTTAGATAAGCGAAGATCCACCATAGGGTACGTATTCACTTATGGTGGAGGACCAGTTAGTTGGAGATCAATGCTCCAAACGGTTACTGTTTTATCTACTACTGAGACGGAGTATATGGTAGTAACAGAAGCTTGCAAGGAAGTTATTTGGCTGAAGGGATTAGTAAGCACATTCGGGTTAGATTAAAGTTCTATGATGATAAGATGTGACAGTGAGAGCGCTATTTGCCTTGCGAAGAATCAAATGTTTCATGCAAGAACAAAACATATTGATATTCGCTATCATCGGATTCGGGATTGGTTGGACTCGGGTGAAATTCAATTGAAAAGGTTCACAAGGATGAGAATGCTTCAGATTGTCTTACTAAGCCGGTTTCAGTTGAGAAGTTCAGACATTGTTTGAACTTGCTCAATCTTTCTACATGCTAAAGATTGGGTGGATCACCTCCTCACTTGAGGTGCGTTGAGGCAAGATGATTTTTGTCAATGTGAGGGTGCTTGAAGAAATTCAAGCTGCAATGATCTTGTTTTTTGGTCGATGGCTCGCCAACATGGAGATTGTTGTATATTGGCTCGCAACAGTTCGGTGCACAGGATCATGCCTTATAAGAGGTGTGATCATCCATAGGATCAGTTCCTATATTGGTTAAGGAAACCATATATGTGCAGGAGTTCTTATTGGACTCGGTTTCCTATTTATCTCAGTTTTGAACAAGTAATCCTATATAGATTTGGTTTCTATCCATAGGCTATAAATACCTAAGTAACTTGGTATTTGTAAGACAAGACAAGAGAGTATAAAACAATAGAAACATAGAGATAGAAAGAGTAAGTGAGAGAGAACTTTGGGAGCCAAGGGTGTATTGGGTTTAACGTGGGAGATTAAGATCTTGAGAAAGATACTAGGGAGATTATTGTAATTGGTGTTTCTTTTCTTATAGTGAAATCTTTTCATTGTTCCCCGTGGAGGTAGGCATTGTCGAACCACGTATATTTTGGTGTTATTATTTTTTATTGTTTTATTCTTCTTCTACTATTGTTTATTGTTTGGTAATCTTTGACTTCATTGACAAAATGGATCATGTATTGCAAATGAGGTGTTCTCACGAATATCTAGGTTGCGGGTTGTTGACGTTGTTGGGATTTAATTAATCACTGCATATAGTTCAACAAGCTCCTCAACCTCAAAAGTAATGGATAGCAACGTGATGACTGTTGGTTTAAACAAATGCTAGCAGGAGTGTTCGTGCTTCGCACGTTTAAGTTTTTGAATAAAAAATTAAAAATATTTGTGGGGGAGCAAATTGTGGATATATTTGTTGGCAGGAATGATCTGAAATTAGTATGTGACAATCAATAATCACACCAACTTGAAAAACAATTTGGTTGTGTTTTGCAAAAATAAACAACAATTACCAGAGCATTAAATATAATCTATTGTACTATTGCTATTAAGTAAAGTCTTTCTACAAATGAACCAATTTTTAACTATTCTTTGACAATCCGTATTTTTAGCTGTTGTGTCCTTCTGTATTGTATAAGTTCAGGGTGAACATTGTAGAAGATGACATAAATATAAAGAACAACGTCAGGTTACTTCACGACCAATAAAAGTATGTTTCTCAAACCAATGAACTCTCCTGGCACAACAGAGAGGTCTCAAGATGCACACAATTTCTCTATCGTATGTATCATTAAGAACAGTCAAAACAATGGACACTTTTGATCATCTAGAAGCTTTAGCATTGTAGACTGAGATCCTCCGATCCTTAAGAACAGTAAAACAATGGACACATTTGATCATCTAAAAGCTTTAACATTGTAGACCGAGATCCTCCGATCATCTGAATGAGAAATGTGAAAATAATCAGACATATTACTATGCTTTTGTTTAATTAGAATGATTTATAAATATTGATCAATATGAAATAGTAGCCACCTTAGAAATTCAGATGTGGTATTTGCATATAATGAACTTACAGTTCTGTAGACAACAGTTATCACTCAGGCATCCAAAAGGTTAAAATGAAAGTGGGAGAATTTAAATCGAACCTATTAATAACCAATAAAGAAGTGCACTTGATCAAAGATTTTGGGTATTTGTTTAAGGATGGGAGAAAGGAAGTTGGATTTCGTATTACTAAGAATGTATCGGAACAGCTTCTGAATTGCATCTCCAACGGCAGGCACACATTCTGCAATATAAACTGAGGCAATATAAACGTGCCAAATTCACAAACTTGGTGTAGTGATTACATTCTGCAGTTCGAAGGAAAATTGGCTTAAATATATAACATTTTCTTTTAAATATAGAGTTACTTACATGTCTTTCGTTCATCGACAACAGGTGATAAAAATGTCAGTAAGAAACATCGCAGTAATCTTTCCACTGGCAGGCACACGTTCCATTCTGTAGGTGGGAAGATAATTAATGCATTATCAGAAGATTCCCATTTCGCAGTTGGGAAATTTTCGTTTTTTTTTTTTTTTTTTTTTTGCGAGTCTAAACAAATCCTTAAACCAATGCTTGATGTACAGGTCATTCATATGGAATATATCAATGGTTCTGGTATCAAGTGTTCTATGGAGCTGTTCACGGTGATAATGTAAATTAGTTTAAAATTATAAGAAGCACACCTTGTGAGTTTTGTAGAATTCTGAGAGTTTTGTTTGCAAATTGCAATGAAAGGCGTTGTCAAGGATGCAAGAAAGCAAGTTGGATTTTAGCATGTCAGAAGATAATGAACTGATAAATAAGTGACTGCTGTGTATAAAGAAAACAGTTGTACACTACAGAGTTCCTCAAAGAGCCCTAGCATTGTAGACTGGCATCCTCCGATCACCAGAACTAAAAAGTGAAAGCAATTAGAGATATTATTTTGTTTCTTCTCTGAATGAGTTGCAAATATTTATCAATTTCATATTGAAATAGCTTCTCAACTGCACCTCCTTGGAATTAAACTGTAATTTGATATACATTGGATCCAATATACAAATAAATATTCGAAAAGATACTGATTGAAAAACTGGTTTATCTCAGTGGCGGCCAAACTTCTGGTTGTCAGGTTGTGATAGATTAGAAACTCTTAAAACTCATCCAGGTGAGGATTGTCAATATGGTATATATATACCCTCTATAGTTGAAAGGAAATCATAAATTCTACAAAAGTTGTTTTGTTTGTAAGAGGAGATATATCAGTAAAATTCGAGACTTTTATAATTTTTTAGGATGACACATCGATCTGAAAATTAAATATTAAGCAAAACTCGACATTGTAAGAATATCCAGATAATTAAGTTGGAGTCAACTTTGTGACCACCTATTGCCTTGAAGTTAACTATTTTTTTTAATGTAAATTTCAAACATTAAAGAATTAACATTCATTGATAGTAAAACTCTGTCCATAAGGTTCTTACAGTTAGAGGTTATTTATAATTAGAGATTCTTGCAATTACGTATATAACACAATTAGAAACAAAACTAACCTTATTCATGGGGTCCAATTGCATTTTAAGCAATTTTATTTTGTTGACGGGGCCGAGTTTCCATTCGTTGATGTTCTCTTGCATTTGCGCGTTCTTCTTCAGTCATGTTTTGTTGACGTGCATGAGCTTGCAAGCGTTGACGTTCTCTTATATTTCTGAGCTCTTCTTCAGTCAAACAATTTCGACGCACTATATTGCAAACATGCACGTTCTCTTCGAAGACTTTATTGTTCATTAGTCATGTTTAATCTGCGCAATTGAGAAGAAAGACCGAGAACAACTGTGATTAAAATGTATGGGCTGCAAAGAGAGTAGTGAGTCAATATTCAGTCGAAGTTTTTTTTGTAACGTCAATATGACAGAAGAAACACGGTTCAACAATATAAGAAAAATATCAAATTTGCTTGGAATGAAATGAGCAAATGAAACAACATTCCCAAGTAATTGATGAATGGTAATCCTCGATTGAGTATATATTTTTATTTTTAATTTTGAAAGAAAAAAATTATGGATCGATAGAGTCAAAAAAAAAAAGTAATTTCTTTGGAAGAGATGACATCAGCATAGTATTGAACCTCTAATTCATAAAGAGTTAGAAAAGATTAAAGTATTAGAAAGGGGGAAAATTAGAAGTTGTGAATTAATTAATTCAAAAACTGAGTTAAGTAAGAAATAGGGACTTGAAGTTAGATCATCTTAGATTCCATGAACTTAGCGTATGGATTGCCAAGAAATAGAAATATGAAGGTAATTTGTCTATTAATCTTTCTTATTAAATAATTCGGAAGCTTTAAAGAACTAATTTAGGTAAGAATAAATTTGAAGAAGAGGAGGACTGACCTTGATATTGACGAAGAGTTGAAGAACTCACTTTAAAATTGAGGAAGAAGTTAACAGAGGTTTGCAGTTTTTTTAAAGGTTGCAACAGTAGTAAGAGAGAAAGAGATAGGGAGATGAAGGGGAGAAAGAGTAGGGATGGGAAAGTAATTTAGGCGAGAAGATGGGAGGGTAATTTCTATTATAGGAACTGCAGAGTGCCTCGAAGTAAAGCCGGCTTCTAAAGATTAAGATAAGATTAGGAGAGAGAACGGGAGGATAATTTCTATTTTAAGAAGTGAAGCAGACAGCAGACAGGTGCAGAGTGAGTAACATACCTCGAAGTGATGTATAGCAACATGTTGGAGTATTGGTTCAAACTAATTGAATTGGATTTAATTGGGCATTTAATTTGGTATCCGGCCCAAACCATTCAATGTGCAATTTTCATTTTCCACACTCGAAATAACAAGACAACACCATCGTTCTCAATTTAGCGCTCTTTTATTTATTTTCGTTTCTTGTTCACCAAGTAAACAAACAAACAAACAAACCCAAAAAAAATTCTGCAACTCAACACCACTTGTTATTACCACACACACACAGAGTGAGAGACAGCAGTTAAATGGCAACTCCATGGAAACGAATTCTGAAACCAGGTCAGACATGGCAAACTATCACTTCCATCAGAACCCTAACTTCTTCTTCTTGTTCTGCAACTCGAGGAGATTATCAGAATCGATCATATCATCGTATGTGTTACGCTTCACTTTAATTGACCATTCTTTCAATTTTTCTTTTCCATATTTTGTTCAACTAGTAGTAGTTAACTATTTTACTTTCAATTTTGTATTAAATTAAATCAAATTAGCTGTTTTCTTGTTCAAATTTACAAGAGTTTTACTCTCTTTTTTTGTAGATCTAGGGTGAAGTAATTTGTCAAAAATCTCTCAAAATTCATTTCTTATTCTAATTTATTAGGAAATCCAAAGCACCAAAGTATAGAAATATGAAAAGGGTTTAAAGTGGGAGCTTATTTTCGATGAAACATAATTTTCTTAAATGTATCCACTGTTTTTTTTTTTTTTCCCGTTAATGCAGGGCCTTTAGAGGACAAAACCCTTGTTAGTAAATCTGAATGCTGGAGTTCAAAATCAAGACCCACTTTTCCTGGGATATTCCCTATAATATCAGCTGTCTTAGCTGGTCTCCTGGGAGTGGGAACACTATCTTTCGCTGATGCAGAGGGGGTATGTAGTGTTTACTGTGTTTTTAATGTGTGATTGATTGGTTATTGTTGTTAGTTTCTGTTTGATTTATGGAGTCTTCTATGCAGGCTGATACTCAAACTCCACCTTTGCCAAAATCTCCTCCACATTTGCCAGAATCTCCTTTGCCTTTGCCAAAATCTCCTCCACCTCTACCAGAATCCCCTCCACCTTTTCCTGAGTCTCCGCCATCAGACTATGTTGACGTAGAGAAATTTGTTAAACAAGAACGAAAACGTTTGGAAGATTTGCTCAAAAAGAAGGGAATTCTAACAGGCTCTTATCCTCCATTTAGAGTTGCTATGAAGGGACAAAAGGTGAAGAGATATTCCACTTACTATTGTTATATTCCTTTCTATAGGATTGTATATGTGTTCACATCATTCACTGACTGTAGCGATGACTACCCTTACCAGATAAAAGGGAGATAACTGTGAGTCTGTGACTACAATTTGGATGAATCATCATACAAACAAACAACTGGTAACACACTCACAAGTCACACTTATTGGCATGTCTGTTACACCAAGTACTGCCAGGTTGTAATTGGCATGATCTGTTTTGACCAGTGAAAGTTTGTGTCCTACCTAAGATTTTAAATAAGAAGTCTTAAGAAATTGTAGCCATTAGTTTTACGGCCTTAAACCTAACAGTCCTAACTTTCAGGGCATCTAAGCTACACTAAATCACTAGATATTTTGTATGAACCAAGCGATATTCTCTTGTTTGCTAATAAATCACATTTACATGTAGTCAGTATCACTTTTCCTTTCCATCATATCATCTTTACTCACAAACAGTAAATGTGGGTGATTCATTTCATTTAAAATCGCTAAAATCTGATCAAGGCTAGGGTTTAAATTTCTGGTATGGTAAATAATAACCACCTAACAAGGTCAAAGCTATGGATGATGATTTTGTTATTCACTATATTTATTTGAGTAATTGATGGATATTGTTATATACCTTTGAGACAATGCCATTTCTATTCTGTTTTATAGGTCAGCATCAAATTTCAAATTCCTCGAACTTGTGAGATACCACAGCTGATTGTAGACTTGGCATCACATCTTGGATTGAAATCTGAACAGCGTGGTGGCAGTTCAGATGTAATATTGCGTACTTGGAACAGGTTTGTAAAAGCAACTGAGTGTCTGATTATGCTTTTTGTCACATGGGATTCTGAAAATTGTCTGCTAAATGTTTCTGATGAAGGATATGTATTACCTGCCAATTTTCTAGCATTATTTTTTGTTTATATTAAAGAATAGAAAATGAATAATTGAATATGAATACTAAGTCTTTTCTTGTTTCTACCAGTGCGGTTGCTTGGCAACTGACATTTCATCACCCAGAAAAGCAGAAAGAAGATCCAGGAGACAGGGTCCTTGGAGAGAATAAAAATGATCACAACGAGAATTTCTGCGTCATTTTATTCCAGTCACTCATCAGTTCAGATGATGCAGTTAAGCAGTGTTCCCTTTTGCATTTTGTGCATCACTTGATTTCACACTACCTTTGGTTTCTTCCTGTCTCTTAGGTTGTGAAAGAGATATGTTATAACCATGAGCAACTTCATACTAGCGATTTTTCTTACTATCTAACAAAAATTTTATTCAGGAAATCGAATTCATAAAGCAAGGAAGCTTTAGCCCCGAGGAACTTGATGCCTTGGTGTCTGCACTGAAGTTAGCTGGTGCTAAGATGGTTAGAAGAACACCCTTGCAAAAAAGACCAAGTTTAGATACAAGAGCAAATATACCAGAGGCCCAAAAATCATTGGCTGCTTTAGAGGCCATGGGAGTGCGGGTGTTTGGAATTAATGAGAACCATGAAGGTTCCTCAGAAGGAGAGATATCATGGGACAACATAGCGGGATATGATCAGCAAAAACGGTATGTCTACTAACAGGAGCGACAAATGCGTTTACTGTCATGCAGTCAACGACATAGTGTTATGTTATTTCTCTCATATATGAATTGGAACGACAAATATTTACTGTCATGCAATCGATGACATAGTGTTATGTTATTTCTCTCATATAGCACTCGGAATATTGATTAACTATCAGACAGTTTTGAACATCTGCTGGAGCCTGAATCCAAGAACTCACACTTGGGAGAAAGTGTATTTGCATGTTTTTTAACAGGCCTATGTTTTGCATAAACGTGAATGTAAAAAATTACTGAATATGCTGATGTAATTATTGCTGTGTCATATTTTTCCAAATTGTATATTTAATTCATTTGTAACAAAAACTATTTTTTATAGTTATTTTTAATATTGCAGTGAAATAGAGGATACAATATTGTTGGCCCTGCGCAGTCCAAAAATTTATGATGATATTGCCCGTGGCACCCGGCGTAAGTTCGAATCTAATAGACCCCGTGCTGTGCTTTTTGAAGGTCCACCAGGTCAGCCACCTTCTCTCAGCTTGACAGCTATATACTTCTTGTTTTTGCTCTTGGGTTTGAGTTAACTGCCAGGGTGCATAAGAGACCTAGATTATTGACAGATTCGACACTCATAAAATAATGTTACCTTTAAGTTCACTCCATGAAGTCCATGCCGCACGTACAGGCATGCACAGACGCTCCCACACGCACACGCTGCCCACCCCTTGTAATTTTAGTTTTAAAATTAATTTTAACTAGTTTTTAAACTTGTTGGCATGCTCAGCAGATGTGTCTACATATAAGGAAAGTGGCTCTTGTCACTGGGACTCCATGTTTATTAAGCAAATTCTTGAAATGGGTCTATTCAAATCTCATATAACCTCAATGCTATGATGCACTGCCTTGATAGAAGAACTTATTATGCCATTATACTACTAACTAAAAAATTGTACTGGAATCTTGTAAAACAAGGAAAAAAATCCTGTGCTTATATCTTGTAGGTTCTAAATTGAAAGACTTTGCCAATATCTTTCTTTTCTCAATAAACTGTGATTCTCTTCTCTTCTATGTTATAATTTATTCACCTTAAAACACCCGATATTCCCGTGGTATACTTTCAATTACATGATCAGATGGATATGGGATGGATTATCCCCCTTCAAGATGTCTGAAGGTTTTTCATAATTGCTAGATGACTCATATATATTGAGTGTAAGATAACTAGGTGTTATGTAACTTATCTGATTGTTAGTGGTTATGTTACGAAGTTTTTTTTTGTTTTTTTATTGGCAAGCCTGTTTTTAATGAGATCAATAACTCAAAGATGTACTGCGTGGGATCAAATCCCAGACCTCTGGTATCATCGCCCAGAGGTATTACCAACTGAGCTCACCTGGCATTAGTCTTGATGCATGTCTTATATATATAAGTAGTTGTCGTGTTTTGGACTGCTTGGGTATACACATGTCATTGCTTAAGACATGTATCTATTATTGTAAGTTTGCAACTATTTTTTGTATCTACTTAAACCCGTTTTCTATATATAGAAGCAGATCATGGAATGAGTCATCAATATATGTATCTATCAGTTTTGTGCTTGTAGGAGGGCTCTGGGAGTAAAAACCTATCTAATCCAATTGAAAAAGGGGTTGTTATTGTTAGTTCATAGGTTGGCTTACCACACATTAATACATTAGGGAGTGTATTATATAACCCATATTATTACATTATTTTTAGGGAGTGTTTTTTATTTGTAGTGAATCTAGCTTGACCCAACCTGCTTTAGTTTCATGTTGGAAAATATTCACTTTAGCAGTTTAGTAGTATGTGAGGATTGGACCACCCACTGTACTCTCTATAGCTTAGTGATAGGAATCAAAATATGTGGAGATTTAAAGACTCTTCTCTTTTTAATTTAAGGATTTGAAGCCCTCTTATATTTTCAGAGAGATTATATGAGAGATGTTTGAATTTTTCTGTGTTTTATGAGAAAAATCATCTTTGTATTGAATTTTTGAATGTTATGCTTCTATGTTAATCCTGGCCTTAAAATCATTCTTTTAATCTAATTGATGACGTGACATTTGCTCTGGTGATCGTATGTTATTTTAAATCTGACGGCCTCCAAAATTAGACTTCCCCCTATTCTATTATATATATATATATATATATATGTTAATTTTATAAGTTAATGAAATTTGCATTCTAGTTTTCTAGCATTTAGTTTACGTAAACTTATAGTAATTTAATATTGCCAAATATGACTTCTAGGCACAGGGAAGACATCATGTGCTCGGGTAATTGCTAATCAAGCGGTAAGGGCTCGGACACTCCTTTATTTAACTTTTTCATTGTAGTTCTTTCATAGTTCATCTTCTCAATATTCAACCTGTCATATGTTGTAAGATTCTATAAAAACATGCTTCACTATATTTCGATGTCAACCTGTTGTTCTTTTCTCTTGATTATAATTATATCATACAAGGAAAACACCATTTAAAGCATTGTTGAGGGCTAAATGATTGTTACAGAGTTTACAAGGAAAATAAAAAACAATGCTATGAAATATTAGAAATTTTGTTTTAGCCTTTACACAAAGTCATGGAAGTTGATGCCATTCCCAAAAAGGATGATTCCACACATTCCTTTCTTTCCATCTATAATTAAAACCGAGTTAGATTAGGTTATAAAAAATGTTTATGGAAATCAATATGATGTTGTTTGAAAATAATTTTGTGACCCAGTTGAGAGTGGCAAAATAAATGGTCCACTTCTGTGTTTGGTTTAAAGGCATGTGCCTACCAGTTTATCCAGTATTCCGGTTGATATACATTGTAGTAGCTTCCCTCTACAAGTTCGACTTCTAGAGAAACCGGTTTAGAATAAATATGTCGAAATATCAAGAAACGTTGAACATTTAAAAAAATTAGCATATGATCAAGTCATGTGTTATACACATTGTCGTACAAGTAGAATTCACCCATCTACAGTTGCATATCCTGTCCCAGCCCTTGTCCCAGAGCTTGCTTGGCAAGGAAAGCTCGCACTCCCTCCCACCTTCAGAAGAATGAAATATCGACACCCCCCCTGCTGAGAATGAGAGGGATTCGGCTGCTTTGGCACTTGTGGCATCAAGGCTAGGGGTCTCACTCCAAGAATTCTCCGCTAGGTGGGGGATAGTCCATGTTGATATCTACACTACTGTAGTTAGCCACCTTGATGAATACACCAACAAATCCAGTGAATTTCAGTACGCCCAAATTGAAATTTTGTCCTTAATGCACTTATCAAAATACTCATTTGTTTTGAATTTTGCTTTTCCTGAAGTCGAGCAACGGGTAAATTAAAAAGACACGGAGATGAACGCACATGGAATATAGTTTTTTCCATCTCAATCTACTCCCATAGTATCAAATTACACCATAATGGGCGGAAGACTGTACTAACTTGACAACTATTGTGCTTTTCTGATAAGAGAACTTGCTTAGAATTGAAACCAAATAGAACTTGCAAACCATTTTAGATGTGTTGAAGAATTGAGTATACTTTTAAATTGTTTTGTAGTGAGTTCTGTAGAGAACTTTATAAGCCAAGTTCTTTAGAGTTTAAAGAAACTTGTATAATTGGGACAACCTTGGAATAGGGATGCAAGCACATTAAACTTATGAATGAAGACTTACTATCTAAATGGCTGTGGTTATATGGTGTGGAGAGCAAACACTTTGGAAACAAACAATCAAAGAAAAATCTGGCTTAGGCTGTGAGAGATGGGCAACTAAACTCCCCAATCGACCTTTATGAAGATTGCTTTGGAAAATTAGATGTATGGGCACCACCGATTTCATGAAAGCAAATCTCTTTTCATCAGAGATATGGTAGTACAAAACGCTTTTGGGAGGACCTATGGGCTGGTGAAACAAGGTTAAGGGCTGAATTTCCAATGATATACATGGAGGCATGGGTAAGGCACTGAGTTCAGACTACCTTCACAAAAATGGTTATCAGGTCACATAGGACTTGTGGCTAAGAAGGAATGTGCCTGACAGGCGTTTTGAGGAGCTGCACAATCTGTTAAAGACCACAGAACAAGCTGGAAGGGAGAGCAAGATGAGGATATGGAAGCTGGAAACAATCAGTAACCTTACGGCCATATATCCATGTTAATTGGATGATGCTTATAATTTTATAACGAGAGGTCATGGAGGTGCTGTTAACTTGCTGCCTGTGCAATACAAGAAATTATGGAAGTCCTCTCTGCCCTTCAACATTAATTACTTCTGTTGGACTCATGCACTACAGAAAATCCTTACTGTCGACCATCTGAGAAGATAAGAGGGGGTGGGGGTGATCTGTCTAAAGGAGGAGAACATCCAACAGCTTTTCAGCTGCCCCTTCATTATGGAAGTTTGGGTCAGGTTCCTTTCTTCTTTCTTCCTTCACATCCCCAAACCAACCTCTATCCAGCAGTGTTTCAATGTCAAGCTTCCTGATCAGGGTCCCCGTGCAAATATAAAGTGGATGTTTGAGGATTTCTTTCTTACTGTTGTTTGTTTGTTTGTTTGCATCATGGCATATGCTATTGTTTGTTTGTCGCTTTTGTTGTTGTTTGGTAGTGCTCTCTGGTGGCACAACAATATTCTTACTGATAAAACTAAAAGAATAAATTTAAATATAAGAGACGTGGTCGCTCATATAATGACCATGTATCGACGAAAGAGGCATGTTTTCATATTTTTGCTGTCCATAACCCTTGCAAGGTTGTTTGAGGAAAGAAAGAGATGGTTTTAGCCCACAGGGGCTTAGTTTACAGATTTTAAAAAGACCAAGATTTGGATTGAAAGATTAATTGTAGTACTAATCCTTCAAAATATAAAAAATGTTGGATTTTAATTTGATTCATTTTACAATGATTCACCTCGTGCTGCATCATAAACCTAACCCACGACTCTTTCGATAACAACAGTTGTGAACATTATACAAAGTGATTTCATTTATTGAAATCAATAGTAATTGCTTGGTTTTGGGCGCTAACTAATTTAGATAAAATGGATAAAGAAAAGACAAGGAAACAAATTTCAGACTGTTTTGATTTAAGGAGAAATTGAGCTGCCGGCCTTCTCCATTTTGTTTCTGAAGAGAGTTAAATTGAAAGCTTGAAAGAAGGATGCCACATGTCAAGTCTGTAAAATCTGTAAACTAAGAAGTTGTGAGCTAAAAACTTCTCGGAAAGAAATGAAAGGATGTTTTATGACTAGAAAACTATCACGGAGAACTTCAAAATGAAGCTAAGTTTTGATATTGGGCCATGAAGAATTTTTGTTCAAAGATCTGATTTTGAATTGATCAGTGTACAGTTCCACTTCAATATGATAATTTTGTGTTTTTTATTGAGTGCCTCTTGTACTTCTATTAATCTGTTTTGCTTAATAACTACAAGTACTTGGGTTTGCATGAACATGAAGCTACCTTCAAAAAGAATGAAATTTTAGTATAGCATAGTATCATCATGTCTGAAATGATAGTACTGAACCTATTTTCAATACTAGATTATCCTGGAGTGTGGTTTTATTGGGTCATAGTAAGTATTTGAACACGTGGTTTGTCATGACAGGGTGTCCCATTAGTGTATGTGCCACTCGAGGCTGTCATGTCTAAGTACTACGGTGAAAGTGAACGACTGTTTGGAAAAGTCTTCTCACTTGCTAATGGGCTTCCTGACGGTGCAATTATATTCCTGGATGAGGTAATGCCTAATAATTAGATTGGTATGTAAATTCATTAAATTCGCAGGGTATGTAAAATACCTTGCTATAGCCGTGTTCTGAGCATCAGAATTTAATTTGTGTTTTAAAGTGTTTATCTTTGTTTTATTTTACGTTTCTCTGCTGGTTACTTTTAGGATTTTGACTTGGCCATATCCCACCTTTTACATTGTGTTTACACTCTCACAGATTGATTCCTTTGCTGCTTCTCGTGACGATGGAATGCATGAAGCTACACGTAGGATTTTATCAGTTTTGTTGAGACAGGTATCCTATTCACCGCCTTAAGGATTAGTTTCTCATCTGTGCTCTTATGTCCATAGAAATGTCTCTGGGTTCCAATATCACAGATCCTTGGTCTATGTTAAAATGGGGATGATAAATCCTATGCTAAATGCACTAAAGATCACAACCAGAAAACTATGACATGCAATAACAAAATACATCACCTGTGATAAGGTCCTCCAAAGAGAAGACAATAGTATCAAAAGGCGTGAAGCAGTAGTCCTGCACGTGCTTACACTAATGGCATAAAAGGCCTTTGATGTGAAGAATTGTCTCTGATATGTCCGTAACGGTCCCCAGGAAATGCCTCTTGTTCCCTTCCAGCCATCTTAACCCATAACATCACGAATGGGATGATACTCCACAACTTATTCTTTGCCAGTGTGGGAGCATCTTAGGTTCCGCCATATCAAGAGGAAATCAGAGACCGACTCTGGACCCCCAAATGACCAAAACTGACATAAGAAAATAAGACTAAAGAGTACAAGAGAAAGAACAATGAATAAGAATGTGAACCACCGACTTGCCGGACTCATAACAAAACCAACAAAAGTTAATGTTGATCTGTTTGTGCTCACAAATGTTGTCAACAGTTAGAATTTTACGAAGAGAAGCACACTACGAAAAGAAAGAGACTCTAGGGAAGCAAGCAAGAGTGCCAGATACCACAATCTTATAGATATCTCCCTTTATTTTCATGGGCCCATATTTTTGTCGATCATCTTATAAGCTAAAAACAGGAGGGTTATCGACCTCTTAATCATTGAAAGCATATCTCAAATCAGTAACCTAAGAAAAAAATAGCATAATCCACCGAGCTAAAAGCATAATGTTGACATGCCTTCAAAGCCCGTCTTGTGCACTTCCAGATCTCCACAACCAATAATAAGCAGTGCTCTATTCATGATCTTGGTACATTTCAATCATAGTACTCCTTGCACCTTAGGGGCACTCACTCTATCCCATTCTACTAAATGAGGCTGGTGGTGTTCTCAGTGTCTTCCCAATAGAAATTTCACATAATGTTTTCCAGCCGCATTGCTACTGTGGCTTACTACCAGCAAGCTTTCGATAAGGACCATCCTCCCTTTGGAGAGGTATCGCCCCTTCCACGAAGGGAGATTCCAAGAGAGTGAGGGTTTCTTAGGGAATGATATATATATACTGCCAAAGAGCAATTACTTGTTATCACCTCTCACCTGTCCTATAAGCAAAATGAACATGTTAAAGATCCAAAATATAGAGAGCTTCCGTGATATGATGAAAGTTGGAGAATCCTTTATTGAAGCTTGATTAAGTTTTTTGTTATGTATTTACCTTGTATTCTTCAAGGTTTTTATTGCAAGTTTGTCACGCTTTTGTTCTGCCTTTTCAACAAACGAGGTTTGAGTGTCAGTGAAGTCTGTGGGTCCAATTGAGTACTACCTGTCCACCTGGCAATTAGAGGGTGATAGGTGTCTTCCTTGATAATTTAGTCAAAGCTTGCCGTTGGACATGATCTAGAATATACTTGCCTTTTGGTGTTCATTTAGGTTTAATCGAGATTTTTTCCATAGGCTGATAATGATATACGTTTGGTATGTAGATAGATGGATTTGAACAGGATAAGAAAGTGGTGGTAATCGCCGCAACAAATAGGAAGGGAGACCTTGATTCTGCTTTAATTAGGTATATGTTTGACTTGGATTTTAGATAGTGGCAGTAACCGAGTCTCAAGATTATATTATAACATGGTTTTCCTGTCTTTTCAGTCGGTTTGATTCAATGATTACATTCAGCCTACCCGATCAACAAAATCGCAAAGAGATAGCGGCACAGTATGCAAAGCACCTAAACAGTTCTGAATTAGTAGAATTTGCTGCATTTACTGAAGAGTAAGTGTTTCTTTGATTATCTGCTTCAATATTTCTCTGGTTATATTCAGTAGACAACTAATGTAGATGATGTGAAATACATGGTCAAAGTCAGAGACTTAACAGCCAAAAGCATTGTAACTACGTTTGATGGATTCCTTCAGATGTGCTTGCATGTAGGTCTGGCCCCATCCAAGCTAACAAGATGTCAGCCAGTTCACCAACTCTGTGTGTTTGTTGGAAGAGAGGGGGGGGGGGGGGGGGGTTTAAACCTATGGTTAAGTTTTGGAAGCCATAAAGCTAAAGAGATTCGTCTCTTTGATGTCAGGTCACCAGAACTCCAGAAGTTAGCCTTCTAAATCTGGGGACCAATCCTGGTAAAAGAGGATAGTCTACAAACTATTAGTCCTTTAGGTCATTTTGTCGATAGGCAGGCGGGGTTGTTACAGCGGTTCCCTACCCCGTATCATATATGTAGTTCATTTCCTTCTCTTTATACACATCTAATTTCTTGAGAGAAGGAACTCAGTACAAAGACAATAAACCTAGTTCACAGTTAAACATTAAAAGCAAAACTAGATTAACTATATCATATGACCAGTAGCTCTTCAATTTCTCATGGAATGAGGTCTTAATGAAGCCGGTTCTAAGCCCACATACTTCTCGGATTCTGAAAGCTTGCATAAGATTACTTGCATTCATAATTGTATCAAGTTCTCTGTCTGTGGTAATGTGGTATTCATGATGCTATGACTTAGACTTGCTGCTACTCCCTTTTTTATCTTGAATGAACCCACTCCCACACCCGCCATCACCTACACTTCCTGTTATTGGCCTTGCAGCTGTGCCTTGTCCTCTTACTGCCATATTGGTAGTTTGGTACCCCAATGATATACCTTTAAATTCTCATGGTCGGTCTTACTTCCCAATTGGGACTTTGTTCCTTGTGCTACACTCCTGCTCATTGCATTTACTTCACCATTTATGGTTACATTACAAAGACTTGTGATTTGTCGAATCCCTTGCAAACTTGTTATCTTGTCAGACACGCCTTGATCTAGCCCTTTAGGTCTGCCAGTTGCCCTAGTAAAACTTCTTTCTAGCAGGCCCATTATAGCGAAAATGTGGTCCTCTTTGACTTCTGATCCTCTGGCCCACAAACATTATTTATCTGTGTCTCTCTTTTTAGTTTTTAGCATTCCGATGTTCATTGGTTGGCTCAGCTTAGTGCCAGAAAAATCTCTTAGTGCATTTCCATGCACACAACCAATCATGTGGGAAACTTTGTACAAGTGGATGGAGTAAGCAACTACAAGTAGACAAACTGGTGTCACTATCATATGCCCGAGGTATGCGCTATTGTGGTATGCCGTCTTAGATGATCTAGTTGGATCTAGTAAGTTGGTGTGGGATTATATACAGCCTTTATTCACATTGATAAACAATAGTATCAGATTGATTCAATACTTGTCCCAATTTATCCTTGATATGGGTTTAGAGGCACCTTTATAAATGACACTATGACTCGCCTTTAACTAAGGGTCTGTTTGATTCGAGCGGTAAACTAGTTTACCGGTAAAAATGGAGGACAGTGGATGGAATTAAAAATTTAATGTCGGAGAAGAAGACACCGAAGTCTGAGGGAGTTTTGATCGGAGCATTGAGTTTTCTTCTTATTTTTGTGCAATTACTTATATGCCCTTCTCAGAAATTTACCGGGAAAGAATCCCACCTGAATCAAACAGACCCTAAATCTTGTCTCTTTTTACTGATTGACTTATCTTAACTAGGCACTTGCCTTCAAATTAGCCAGAGGCCAGAGCCAGACTAAGTTTTAGGCTTTTTAATCAGTATCCATGTTGCTTACTTGTTTAGGCCTAATCTATCAGATTGGGAAACATTCAAATGAAATTAACTTATTCGAATTTCACAACTGGGAGCCATTTTCTGTCAGTAAGAAGTTTAAATTTATGACGATATCTTCCATACCCTAATTGTGATTCCAGTATTATTGGCACGTTCACTAGTTAGATAGTTTCTGGCATGTGTACTGTGTGAGGTGTCATGAGAACCTAATTATAATTGACTTCAATTTGATAAATGGTCCTTCCTCCATTGTGTTTAGTTATCTTGATGATGAATTCCTTGATGGATCTGAGGGTGTGAGCAGAAGCCCTTACAGTATCAGCCATCTGCCGGTTTCTTATAATTGACTTCAATTTGATACACTGTTTATCAGATTGTTACTATATATACTGTTGTCACTATAAACAAAACTTTGGTGCGAACCCTCATCAGTGGTATCGAGGAGATACAAAGATGACAGAAGTAGTTAGATCATCATATATGAACCATTTCATTATAACTATTTCATTTATCTCTGCATTAGTGCTGTGAATATTCTGTTAATGTACCAACACTGCACATTCAGAATGTCAGGCAGAGATATTAGGGATGTTTGTCAACAAGCAGAACGTCATTGGGCTTCAAAGGTATTCATTTAGCTTTTTCTTGTTTATTGATCGTCTTGGTTGGTATGATTTCCTCTTTTGTTGCACAAGATAGTATAATTGGGTTCTTTTTTATACTTTTGTAGATAATTCGAGGTCAAACATCAAGCGAGGGAGAGCAAGCCTTTCTCCCACCACTCCAAGAATACATTGACAGCGCTTTGTACAGGCAAAAGGCTCTATTAAGCTTGCGAGATAAGAAAAGCCAAAATTCTGACCCTCAAGGTAGAAGGAGTCCCCTGGATTTTCTGTGATGGAAGCAGGCAGAGTTCTCCCAAAAACTCATGAATAGTATTTTTTTCCTAAGATATATTAGAGAAGTTATTATTTAGATTTTAGATGTAGTCTGTAGGGTAACGGTTTCATGTTTGGTCCCTCTTTCCTTGGAGTTGTAGACAAGTGAAAATAGCAGATGTAAAGGTAACTCTTTATTATGAACAGTATTGAGTTATAAATTATACCATTTTCCATACTAATTTGTGATAGCAGATTAGATAGCACATTGATTCTTAAGCAGTAGACTTGACCCAGAACATCTACCTGAGTACCTGTGCCAATCATTCAATCAATACACACATTTTGACTTGATTCACACAGTCAATTAGCAATTTGCATCTGTGGGTTACAGTGTCCATGCATAAAACCAAAGAGGAACCTATTTTAACCTATTAAACTTGTAGATGGCAGCTGAGCTCAGTTGGTAATACCTCTGGGCGAGGTGTGGAGGCGATGATACCTGAGGTATGAAGTTCGAATCCAGGCAGTGCATCTTTTAGTTACTGATCTTACTAAATTAGGCTTGCCAATAAATAAATAAATAAATAAAAAGAATAAAAAAAACTGGAAATGGAGTTGCATTTAGGGTTGTGCTACAGTATTTTTCCTCTAACCAGGGTTGTGCTACAGTTATGAAGGGCAAGAAAAAAAAAATAAATATTGGTGCACTGTGGTAGTCTTTAATATTGAGTAATTCTACTCTCACCGAGGAACCCCACCGAAAAACTCTACAAAGTACAAACTGATGTGGTTAGTCCACATCAGTAAAAATAAAAATAAAAATTGAAGCAATCTCTTCTTCATCTCTTTTTGGGTGAACTATTTCTCTCCGACTCACATCCAATAGTTGATTCTTTTTCCACAATTCCAGTAATTCTGAATTCGAAAAATCATGCGTTATCAATCATATTTCAGTATTTGTCACCAATAGCAATATTGAATCTTTAATTAGTAGAAAATATTTATTAAACTTCATAGAAGTATACAACTATAACAATCACTTCGAATTAGAGTTTTTTTGGTAAAAGCTTTCGGATCAGTCAATCAGATAGTTGATAAATCAAATTTAATTTTAACAACTTTGCTTTTAATAGATCAATTGCTTCAGATTTCGTAGTTTTGAGGAAAAGAAAAGGCTAACAAACAAAGGGAATTCTAATCTAACCTCAATCTAAAAGTCCAAGAAGATAGTTTGGTGAAGAGATAGAGAATAGAGGAAGGAGTTTTGCAGTTTTGCATTTTGTTTTGTTTTTTTATCTTAAGAAGTGCAATTTTTTTTTTATCGCCACGTGAACAAAACCACGTCAGTTTGTAAGGAAAGTTTGTGAGAAATCTCGGTCAATGTAGAATTATTCTTCAACGAGTGGAATGCACATCCGTTGGATGTATTACATAAAAAAAATTAAATATGTTTGGAATGCGTTAACATTGCTTATATTTATTTTATTATTATCTATATTAAGTTTGACTAATAAAAATTATTTGTCTAATTATAAAAACAGAAGGAAAACGATTGTACTGCCATTTTTTTTATTAAGAAAATAGACGTTTTTAGATAGTTTACTGACACAATATAAAGTTAGTTGATAAATTTACTTGAATAACCTCTATATCAAACATGTGGCAATTATTGTGTTAATAGTATAGAGGACAAAAAATAAAAGGGTAATATCCCAAAAAAGCCCCATATTTAGGTGCCTCTTCCCCAATAGGCCCTGACATGGGGTCATCTTCTCAAACAAGCTCTTTGACTAGATTATATTTTTTAGTAGGTCAAAATTACCCTTGTATTCTATCTTCTAATCTCAACCTTTTATCCTCTAAAACCAGGATAAGACAAAAAAACAGAAAAAAACAAAAAACAGAAAAGGACAAAAAAACAGTTGGTGTATAACTTTTTGGTTTTAACATTTGAAAATATTATAAGTTGTGTTTTAGAAATCGAAAATCAACATGGTTTATATGGTTGGAAAGGTCTCGACGAGATCTTTCAAACTAGATCCCACATGACTATAAAATTTTAAATTTTAAAATTTAATTTTTTTTATAAAAATTCAAATATTTATAAAAAATTCAAAATTTCATATTTTTTTTTTACCGAGAAGTTGGGTTTTGAGAAAAAACTCCTTATGATTTCAAAGGCTTTTCAAAATTACTCTAAAAATCTAAAAAAATCACACATTACTATCAAATTCAGGAGTTTTTATTTTTGTCCTCTAACATACATCTTCTTGTTTTCTAACACCAAAACAATATCCTCTAAATTATTGTTTGTTGTTATGTAAATTACAAAGGCATGATATCCATTCCATATTATTAATATATGTGAATTATAGTCTGTAATTTGATGCATGAGTTCGATGTCTCAACTGAGGACAAAATCCTTATAGTACAGAAAAAAAAAAAGAAAAAAAATTTGTATTGCTATGAAAAGTTCATAAAAATATTTAATGTATAGTTAACTTCACAAAAAACTTCATAAAAGAACATAACCCAGTCTATATATTGTTTTTTAGGTTACATCTCAAATCATAAGAAAAGAAAAAAAAGAACATAATCCAGACTAAACATAAATTCCTCCTTTTGCATGGTGTAATGTCAATAAGCTCGTTAAATTTGTACTCCATTCTCCCTTCCTATCCCTCACACCAAAACAATATAATAGCTCAAATCTCTAATCATTATTTTATTTTATTTTTTGGCAAACGGGGTTGAGGGCACCCCTTACCCCTTTAAAGTACATGAGGAAACTTATATCAAACAATCAGTTTACTAGCATGTTTTGAACCAACGATCTCTCCACTTTGTGAGATGGATGCAACCATTGAGCCACAAACTCGAGTGCTCTCTAACCATCATTGAAGCTAATAGTCTCTCTTTATTTAAACACTCATGTCTTCTTGTTTTTAACAAAATCCAAGTAATACATATAAAACCATGACCAATATACTTTGATAACTAGCTTTAATCCACCTTTCAAAACTTTTTAATATATAATATAATTTAATTAAGATACTTTAACATTAAGGGGTGACATTAGCTTTAGGGATCTGTTGACCAGGTGAGCATATGCTCTACAGGAACAGTGGTAATTCAGCTGTATTGGACATTTGGGGATGTTTGTGCCTCCCTGTTTCTTTCTTTTCTCTTCTCTGTCTTTGAGTGGTCTGTTATGCTCAGGAGCTAGGTGTAGAGAGTTGTTTTGGTTTTTTACCTGACGGTGTACAGTCTTTGTACATGCTGATCAGGCGATGTATATCCTACCTTTGGGTGTGAATATAATGTTGTTTGATTCAGAAAGAGAAGAAGAGACATACTTTTTATCAAAAAAAATATTGTAATTTAATAAATTTGCATGTTAAGTTGATACAATAGCTTGTTTAGAGGATAAATGTATATTGTTTAGAGAACAACAATCAATGTTTTAGCGGATAAGACCCTTACAGTATATAGAGAGAAAATTATCGAAAAAATAAAAAACACATTTTTTTTTTCATAGTCATGTGGGATCTTGTTAGAAGATATACAAGTTATAAATAATACATGGAAATGGTTCTAGGCCCTCATTAAGCACCTATAAAACACAATTGGCCCAACTAAGGCCCGGTTTGTAAAATTGGCCCTCATTAAGCATTTGTAAAATAAGAAAAGACCCATTTAACGTTGATATTGTAAAAACGGCCCTTTCACTACTGATAATACCCTTCTGGTTTATGCAAACAAATGTTTGCATTTTATGGTATGTCATTGTTTCGAGTATGCAAACAAGTTTTTGCATTTAATCTTTATGTGTTGTCACTGATGCAAACAAGTCTTTACATTTTCTAGTTTATCTTGTCGTCGTTTCGAGTATGCAAACAATTCTTTGCATTTACATTTTATGGTTTATGTTGTTGTTTGCAAGTATGCAAACAAGTCTTTGCATTTTATATTTGTATTGTGACTGATATAAATAAGTATGTTTATATGTTTATGATATGCAAACAAGTCTTTGCATCAGTCGAAGGGTAAACTAGTCCATAAGACACGGAAATCAGCGGTTGGGCCTATTTTACCATTAGTTCCCTAACTGGTCCAATCTTATATTTGCACACCTTAATTGGGTCCGTTTTTTTTTCCCTGTAAATAATATAACAAAAAATATTAATTAATATTAAAAAAAATATTTTTGTCTTTTCTTATTTGTCTTATTCTGTTTTTTTTTCTTTTATTTTTAGTATGAAGGGTATAATGGTCTCACAAAAATTGTTAAAAGGTAATGTGGTGGGTCAGGGGCTTGTTTGAGAAAATAGCCCCATGTCAGGGCCTATTGAAGAAGAGGCACCTAAACATGGGGCTTTTTGGGATATTACCCAAAATAAAAATATATTGTTAATAGTAGGCCTCAATCTGCAAACCAGATTATATTTAATCAAAATAGCTAGTCGATGTAACTTGGCGATGGATAGGTAAAACTGCATACAAATAATAAAATATTCTGAATGACAAATACACCCACAAAGGAGTTTGATATTAAAGCATTTCCTTTAAGGTTATTTTCGTCCTAAAAGTACAAAAAGACTACCAGTGAGTGACAATGATTCACTGTTTCAAGTTGCCCAACCTGACAACCTCATTAATAAGTAGTAAGATATTTTGCAGGCTTGTTTTCCTCTGTTTGTTCTAAGCCTTTTTGATTCATTAATTAAAAGATTAATAGTTGTCAGTAACTTGTTTAACGTGAATAGAATGTGCATGACCATACTAGAATAAACTGTCTAAATGGAGCTTGTGATTGATTGGAATATCTTAGTTTAATAGAGTAGTGCATATATTAGAATTTAGAGGATTTGTATTTCAATGTTTGATACTAAATAGGTTTACTAACATTAGTGGGTTGATGAGACGGGTTAAAGATATTTCTAACTTTAACATTGACAGGTATCTATCTAAAACACTAGCTAGTTGTTGGTTTCCTTTCATGCATGTTGTTCCTAGCTACTTTTTCTATCTTATGATCTTGGACAAGACTTAAAGGCAATATGCATCCACAAAAGCAAGTTAGACTGTTAGGCTGTGTTTGATAACGAATTCCCGGTTCGAAAGTTTTTTTGGCAAATCCGGCAAAGAAGCGGCAAATGTCAGGTTTGTTGGGTCTTGGCAAACGATTTATCCGCAACATTATTTTGCCATCGTTTGATAACAATTTTGCAAAAAGCAGATAAATCGCAATTTACCGGTTAGAATGCATTTGAAAACACATTTGGCAAACCATGTAACTATATTTGCCGGTTAGATTGGTTTTGATAAAACTTTCGATTGTGGCAAAACCTAGTGGCAAAGTTGAAGGCCCATTGGGCTGGTCGAAAAGAACAAGTCCAAACTTGATTGGGCTGTGCAAAAGTGATCACATATCACCCAAAAGTATGGTAGAGTCACCCTAGTAACTCAATAACATTTCGCAATAAAAAAAAACAAACAAAAAAAATTACTCAACAATAACACTCATAATATAATTAACGAAATTATATACATTCATAAAACATAGTTATATGTTTATATAAACATAATAATAAAAAAATTGTTAAAAATGTCATCAACACGGCCCCCATAGTCAGACAAAGCAAAACAAAGAAAAACAAACAATCAAACAACCTGGTGAACACCCCACTAGACGACATATGGCGAAGCTAGAGTACTCAAACCTTCTCCTTCTTGTTCTTCCTCTTCTGGTTCGGTCTGGTCTCTAGCTGGACCTGATTGGGGTCTCCCAAACCCAGCAGGCCAGGTCCGTGTCGCCGGTGCCGGTATACGGCCGAAGAAAAGCCTTGGTCGTCGCCCATCGGTATGATAAATCTGGCATCTGATCCTCCCCAGGCCGTGGGTGTGACACAACCCCCAACACTCAAACAAAATGGTGTCGCATTCGTGGAGTCCCACTGAGTCGACGAAACACTTCCACCCATTGTAGCGAAAGTACAATGAACCGTGTTGGTCATTGGCAATGTCAATGGCAAAAGATTGTTCACCAGGCAAGATGAGTACAACCCGGTTGCAGTTGTCGAATAAGTATTTGTTCGCAGCTGGGATTTTCTGCCATATACCAACAATATATATCAACATTACTAGGCATGGTTATATAAAATTTCTGCCATGAATCCAAACAGTTCTGTCCAACAATTCCATATATCAACAGTATATATAAAATTTCTGCCCTATATCAACAATATATATCAACATTACTAGCCACATATCAAACAGTTCTGTCGAACAATTATTCCATACATCAACAGTATATATCAAACAGTTTTCTGCACATGTAGCATCCCATATATATGTGCACATTTCTTGCCATATATATCAACATTACTAGCCATCACTGCGAGGCCCAACTAACAGCCCAAAGCCCATCATTTTATCTATGTCCATACATAATTAGGAATTTGCTTACCATTACGCATCCCTTGGTTACATGTCCCTTTGTAACTTGCTTGACCCAGAAAGGGTTATCTCTCATGATGGGCCTCAAGTTGGGCGCCATTGCTTGGTTCTCTGTAACACATATTGCAATACCCATAAGTTTACAAATGTATTACTCAACATACGTAAAGAATGCTACACATGATGAGCAACAATTTGTTGCAATTAGACTAGCAATGTTCCATACAAAATATAAGCAACCATTTGTTACACGACAATGTTAATCCGCAACGGCGTAAGTTATACAATATGTTCCATACACAAGAGTGCTAAATACAAAGCACTTTACGACCATTACATGATAAGGAATACAAAGCACTTCACGACCATTACTGAATTCATATCAAAACGAAAGTTACAATACTATTTGAAAATGTGTGTTACATATTACATAATAAATGAAAATGTGTCTTACATATAACATAAATGTCTAGTCACGACTACAACAATCACAATAATTGGCACAATCCCACGTACATGGGTTGCCTAAGCAGTGCAAACAAACACCATCTTCAGGTGGTGGTAAAGAAATGTGCTTCCAATAGTTTGCGCAATCACCATGACAAGGGTTTTGAAGACATTTTGCACAAATCATCTCAAGGTCTCCTCCAGATGGTGGCGATACATGAAATGGATACAAGAATATAATTCCTGGGCATGCTTGATTAGCGCATTTTGCAAAGCATACCCATTGCTTGTCATTGTTTCCCATTCCCTTGTGCATTTTCATCAAACCATCGCACCCAAGGTTGTCACAATGCATGAATGGTTCGATTATTGGCAAACAAGGGAGGAATTCAAACCGCCCGTATTGGTTAATTTTGTATAAATTGCACGCTTCTCGGATCCTTTCATCTTCGTTAGTGATAATAGTTCGTTTTAGGCGGATGGAGTCTATTAAACTAACCAATATCTCTGTGCACTCCCAAATGTCTTGAAATCGACTAGCTAAGTGGCCTAGTTCCTTTCTTTCAACAACTCCCTCCATCTCGTGGAAACGAGCCGAAATATCTGTCCAATAACTTGTACCGGCATGATTAATCGGAGGACAAGTGTATATCGATACCCACGCGAAACACAAGTTCACGTCTTCCTTAGGAGTCCACCACACCATTATCTGAGTTTGATTCTAATCCTAACACAATGTCAGATAACGTTCTAATACAATGAAGCATTGACTTTACAAAATATGATAAAAATTATAATATTACCAAAACATTATACAGTACATGTTTTTCATAAGACAATTACCACCTACTCATAGATGTCAAATGAAGACAGTTACCACCGACATCCAGTTTTTTGTAAAACACTTTTTAAACCTCACGCAAACACTCTTTGCCTACAATCGATACTTTGCTGATAGTTCCAAGTACACCGGGTACGCTGGAACATACATGTTTCTAATATGTGTGTAATACTCAGGTATCTCTTCCTCAAGGGCAATCCAGTCATCGTCCGTTGCAATCACCGTACTTCTTTCATTGTCCCAATGAAATCCTGGATGCTCTTCACACAACTCATTGATAAGGTTCGCCAAACGTTTCAAATAACGCAAACGAGCCCATATGTTTTCAGCACACAAATCCAGCCTAGTGTGTTGATTTAAAACATCAGAAGCCTTTACCATTCCCGACCTAAGACGGACCATAAGTGGACCTGGTGTCTCGTCTGCCAGCATAGCAGTGCACATCGTGTGGTCCGTATCTGGAGTCCACGCGAACAAACGCCGTCCTAGACGGGGATTTTTTGGGGTGTGAATAATTCGCACCATTCCCACTGACTGAAATAATTCATCGCAGTCAGTTTACATTAGACACATACAACTACAACATATATATATATTCTGAACTCGACACAACTCGACAACACAAAGTACTAAAATGTGACAAGAATATTTAAAGCATTCCCACTGACTGGAACAATCCATCGCAATCAGTTTACATCACACACATACAACTGGTTCCTCTATATATATATATTCCGAACTCGACACAACTCGACAACACAAAGTACTAAAATGTGACAAGAATATTTAAAGCATTCCCACTGACTGGAACAATCCATCGCAGTCAGTTTACATCACACACATACAACTGGTTCCTCTATATATATATATTCTGAACTCGACACAACTCGACAACACAAAGTACTAAAATGTGACAAGAATATTTCAGGACTAAACCATTCAAGCCATTCAGATAAACAAAAGTTCAAACCATAGATAGATAAGAAAAGAAGTCATATCTGTTTTACATTAGTTTATACAAACCACTGACAAAGTTAACTAGTTTAGACAAAGTTAAGAAAATGCAGTCATATCAGTTCCCCAGGATTATCAAGACACACATCAAGACAGATGAAGACAACTACGAATCAGCCCACTCATCCCCATTGAAAGGCTTAACATAGTTAAGCTTATCAACCAACCAATCAGCCCTCAGATCAGCGTCCATCCCAAGAAATATCTTCGCTTGCTTGTCCTCGACACCTAGAAAGTCGAGACCCTTCAGATACAGGACTCTGTCCCCCTTGCTTACAACCTTGATTGCATCACACAATTCATCGATGTTCGGACCAGCAAATGCCGTTGCCAAGGTCTTAACAGCATCCATGATGCCCTGTGCATACTCAGAGTTGCTTGGTTGTTCCTGGGGTCCGAAACGCGACTTCTTGCGCTTGGACTGAACAGGTTGCACTGGGGGTGGAATTGGGTGCATGCGAGGGGCAGAATCACTGCAGTTGCTTGAGCTCTCATTATTTGATGCACCGGTTGCACTTGTGTCGAACGTTCCAACACCGGCACCATCATCCATGTAAGAGTACGAATCAGCCCCCAATCCATCTGCGATTGTATACATTCACAATCTACGAATCAGCCCCAGATTAAAATGTACAACGATTTTAATAAACACAAAAGGGCTGTATCTTACCACTGCCTGCAGGTGACCCAACTTGTTCATCATCAACTTCATCACCTGCGAATGCTCCTTCACCAGTTGCAGTTTCGTTGCCGATGATGAGGCTCAATTGTTCAAAGTATGGAAAATGCTTCCCACGAACATTACGTGATTCAGGATGAGCCTACAAAGCACACTTGTGTTAATCATTTTGTCAAGTTTACGACCCAACAATTACCAAACTCATAAACAAATGTGCCTTACCACAAAGTACCGTTCCCAAACATCCTCATCTGCAGCAATAACAGTCTTATTTTCGGTGTCAAAAGTAAATCCCAAACCAGACAAATCCAGAAGTTCCTTTACAATCTTGTAGTCCTTCCTAAGTGTCTTCAGGCGAGTCCGTACATGTTCAGAACTAACATTCATACGGAGGGCTGAATTGACACCATCTGCAGCTGCTTTCAATGATTCGGTTCTTAAGCCATTGTCAGCTCTCTTACCGTTTCTCAACACTTCTTCATACAAAGTGTTCAACATCACCTCTTCCATTTGTTTGGTCCACCTTATGTGGCACTTAACTGGCTTGTCAGTTGGGAAGTAAGGGTCCGCTGAATCTTGTCCATTGCCCTTCCTGGTCTTTCTAGGCTTCTTGAACTGTCCGTTCGACATAGTTGTACCTAATCATCCCACACTCACAGTTATACACAGATATGAACCATACACAAGCGTATTATTCCAAACAACTTATCAAATAGTCCAAATGGAACATCCAAACATAATCTCGCTCATAACACTATCAAATAGTCCAAACCACAAATTATTCCAACTTATTACAATTATTGGCAAATTACCTCTTCCATTATTCGAACTTATTTCAAACAACCCAAACAAATTATTTCAAACAACTCATCAAATACTCAGCACAACACTACCACACTCACAACCCTAATAAAATCAACGAAACCTCAAAGCTATTCCAGCTCATGGTAATTCTGATAATTAGTCCACATTTCCTTCTTCAAGTCATCACGCCACTTACTCCAAGACCGTGATGCGGATATGAGTATTCCACCGCCTTGCGCATTATCTGCCTCGGGGGGAACGGGTTCTTCGGGTTCCTCTAAATCAGGTTCCACTACATCAGCTGGATCGATATCTTTGAGGAAGTTGTGAATTGCACAACACGCCAATATTATCTTTGTGTGTGTCTTCACATCATGGAATGGTGCCTTCCTCAAATAAGCGAAGCGTTTCTTCAACACCCCTATGATCCTCTCCACAACATTACGTAGCCTGGAATGCCGACAGTTGTACAGTTCTTCATCAGTTTCAACAGCCCGATGTCCTTGTTCTTTGAGATGGTATCGAACCCCACGATAAGGTGTGAGGAAGCCGGGACTTAATGCAAAGCCAGCATCCGCAAGGTAATACTTACCAGGGGGCAAGGTTAATCTCCTACCTTCACGAGTAACCGCACATCTCAACAACCGCCCATCATGCGCCGACCCTTCCCACCCAGCTAGAACGTAAGTGAATCTCATGTCGAACGTACATCCAATTAGAACATTCTGAGATATCACTCCTTTCCGATTACGATACCTCGGTTGATCATCAAGGGGCACTAAGGTGGGGAAGTGGGTACCATCGATTGCGCCTACAGCGTCCTAATTAACAATTTACTTGGTCAGAAAAATACGAAAGAGTTTTTCGTACCTATAAGAAGATGATAAAATATGAAATAATTTTTCGTACCTTGAAATACTGATGCCAAAAGACATCTCCAGGACCGTCATTGAGGGGTGAGTTCTCAGCCGTGGCGTTGACAACCACTTGCCTATACAATTTTAGACAAGCATTCAAAACCAAGTGGAAGTAATGGCTCACGGTTTGTCCAGAACGCCTAAACTCGTGACGTGTTCTTCTACACCGATTGTCGTGGCCGACTATGAGCAAGAACATTGCAACTTGTTCTTCAACTGACACATACCGAGAGTCGGATAAACCCAAAGTCTTCAACCTAGCACATAACCGATGGAATGCAAAACGCCTCATCCTCAATTGGTCATGGCAATCGTTGTCGTTATCGGTGTAGAACCGGGCTAAGGTTCGCCCACGCGACGAATCTCTATTATAGGTATAGGGAGCCCTAGGACCTCTAGGAACACGTTCACGTCTCGTTCCAATATAGTGCATTAACCAATCGACAGCTACAATTACAATCGTAGCTGCAACGATACGTTCATCCTCGGTAGGCATTCTACAGAACATGTGGTAAGTTTATTTGGTTAATAATTTTAATTGTTAGTAGTGTATGAATGCGTAAGAGTGCTTTTTAAATGAAAAATTATTATAAAAACTGGTTAATAATTTACATCATCAATTTCACTTTTTACATAAATCTCACAAGACAAATAACAATTTAATTAACAATGCAATAACAACAACCAACATAACCAACACCAACTTCTTGACCCACCACCAAAAGTCGTCCACCACAACAACATTGTTTAAGGGCCGATGACTGACTAGTGGAGATAGAGGTGCTTGAGATTGAGCGGCGGATTGGTAAGATTGACCAGAATGTTCAGACGGTTCTGGCGCAGGAATGTAAGACTGGGACATAAGATGATTGGGATCACACATAAGGCCAGAAGGTTGACAGAAACCATTTGTAAGATGTTGCTGAAGCATATGCCTTGCTTCAGCAATGGTATAAGCACCACGCCAGTCAGCGTTGCTAAAGCCGTCCGTCTGTGACTTGCACTCCTCCCAAGTTCTGTAGATACCCGGACAGAACCCACGACGCACAACATAATAGGAATATTTACCCATTCTCTGAAAAGTGGTAATTAGATGTTTTCAACATAATGAGTTTATATATATCAGCTTTCAATTTATTTTCAGATTTCAATTTTTAATTAACTACAGATTTTGTTAACATTATGAGTTACCATTACATCAACTTATTTCGTATAATATATAGTTCTCACAACTAATTAAGTTACTAGTCTGTACTATGTGTTTAATTATAGAAACAACTAATACTATCATTAATCTGTATGTGTGTAGGAATTAACATAAAATCTTACGTTGTGTG
Organism: Aquilegia eximia; assembly: GCA_023053565.1. NCBI lineage: Eukaryota > Viridiplantae > Streptophyta > Magnoliopsida > Ranunculales > Ranunculaceae > Aquilegia > Aquilegia eximia. Next base: position 26,630,455 of record JALIGU010000001.1, read on the forward strand.
TACAAACTAATCAGGATACTAGTATGTACTATTATTTGTATGTAAACAAATGACAATCTATAGATGACAAAAACAATCTATATTGAAACTTGAAAACATGATTATATAATAAAAACAAAACCTCTATTCATAAACATCACTTATTAATTATTCAAACATGCCATTGGAATCCCAACTGATACATGGTAGATACTTACTGCATATATAGATACCTAATGCCGACAAAAACATGTTTTCTAATCCCAACTAAACATGCGTTATAATAGAAACGAATACATGGTAAAAGAAATAACCAACCTTGAAAAGCAAATGAGTAGAGAAAGACAAACACGAGCGAAAGGGAGAAATCGAAGGACAAGAGAGAGCGAAGCTGCCAAATAATATCATACATCACTACTGCATACAATTTTTACAAAAAAAAAAAAACCGAAAAACCTCAAATCAAATCATACCTTCTTGAGCTGATGTTTAAACAATACTGGTCTGCAAAAGATACTGGTCTGCAAAAGAAAATTCAGTGTGACAAAACCACACATAAACATTCATCAGATATTATCAACATAGAATATAGGCATCAATAATAACTTGACAATTGAACAGATTTGTTCAAACTGTTCAGATTTGTTCAATTTGTTCAGATCTGTTCAAACTTAACAGATCGAACTTTAATCGATAAGTAATTTAGTATATCTATATATTTACAGTGATGGTGGTGACCTGGTGTCCCTACACCCTCCCGAGTTTTGAAGTTCAAAGTTTTATTCAAAAGAGAGGACACTGTGCCAATAGCCCAATGCTATTACAGTTTTCTACCCTACGAGAGACGTCAATGTTTACTTCTTTCGGAAACAATACTTCCTTTTAGAAAGAAAGTGTGAGATAAATAAAGTCACAACTCCATCCCCAGTACAAAGAAGTTAGATCAATGGATCAAAGAGAATTATCAAATCTATATATCGATATTATCGTTCAGCTGACTTATAAAACAAATTTTGAGACTCAATACTAAACAGATTATTATGGTCTTGACTAGATTACAATGCACTGGTTTCGCATATAATCACCCGCTTAGTTGCATTGCCGAATATGTTGACATTGTGACTAGTTAAAAACAACAATTTACATTAGTTTTTTGACCTGATCAAAACCTAGTGTGTGCAGATTGCAGTGTAAGGGATTGTGTCTCTTGTTTAATGCATACAGGATTAAGATGTTGCATCATCTTAAGGTATAAGCCTCACATTATTCATGTCTAGGGAAAACAGAAAAGACAAAAAGGAGGAAGCAAGCAGTGGCATAGTTGATTTCTCTTACAAGGGGTGGTCAGGTGAAAAGGCCGATTTAGATAGTTGATAGATTAGTCAGAATATAGTGGGAAATTACTATTGCTTGTAACTTTCTCTAATAAACTAAGTACAAGAAGTGATTTACATCAAAACATCTACACGAACAGTAAACCCACCCAAACTCAATTACACTGGCTAAACATGTACCTATCAAGTCAAAAAAGAAAAAAAAAATATTCTCTGATGAATCTTGAACAACGTATCAAAAATTTAGATCGATCGGATTTATGGTTAAGGGGAAACAAATCATTTTCTTAACTACTGCACTCAATTTCTCTAAAATGGCTGCAGCCAAGTTTGGCCTGCTAAAGTGGAATTTATATCCACATATTATTATTCTCTTAAATATTTACTGTAAGTACAAAACACATCTTAGAATCACATACAGTATTCAAAATATCAATTCACAGGATGTAGCAGATATCAGCGAGCATAACCATATCACAAAACAATAAAAGGACCTAACTCACACAATCCCATAGATTATAAATCACTAAAAAAAAAAAAACAGATAAAACTATACCTACAAAATCTATATGTGTATACTATACACACCTCAAAGAACCAAACTAATAACAACCACGTCAATTAAACATATAAATAATTTTACCAAAAAAAAAATAAAAATATAAAGATTATGATCAAACAAGACTGGCACTCTGGCACTACTTTAGAACAAATGACAACTTCTAACTACATACTTCCTTTTCATGATAATAACAATGATTAACACAAAATTATATCCCCACAGAATAATAAATCCAATTTTCAAATGTTATGGATTTGATTCAGAAATGTCGTAAACAATATAAATAGATTTTTTTTTTATTTTACTTGATTATTATATAAATATATATTTTCAACTGAAACCTGAAACCCTAAAACCTTCCGAAACTAAGTTCCCATTCAATTAAAAATTTCAAACCTTAATAATTAAAGTGGAAAGATACAATATTATGTAATCAAAGTAATATATATATATATATATATATATATACAGAGATAATTAATCAAAGAAATGAGAATAAATTACCTTTTGATTAAACTTTAACAGATCGAACTTTAACAGATCGAACTTAACAGATCGAACTTTAACAGATCGAACTTTAAACAGATCGAACTTTAACAGATCGAACTTTAACAGATCGAACTTTAAACAGATCGAACTTTAACAGATCGAACTTAACAGATCGAACTTAACAGATCGAACTTAACAGATCGAACTTTAATCAGATCGAAATTAAACAGATCGAACTTTAAAGTTCGAACTTTAATCAGATCGAACTTTAATTTGTAGTTCAAAGTGCATATTTGGTAATATATCAATCAAACAATGTCACCAATTCATAAATTTCTTAAAGTTACTTTGATTTGCATTAAGATGTAATAACATTTGCTCTTTAACATATATTAACACGACAGTCATGCTAGCATTTTTTTTTTAATTTGTAGGAATATGTGGATTTTTTTATCAGAAATTTTTCTTTAGTAAGATCAAATTTGATTTAAGAGATCAATTTTTTTTATAATGCATATCTACAAAAAAAAAATGGCTATGTAGTTCAAGCCCCCCCCCCCCCCCCCCCCCCCCAATTTAAATTCCTAGATCCACCACTGATTGTACTTGTCCATTTTTCACTTTGGTCATAAAACTTCAAAACTGTTAGTTTAGTCATTAAAGTTGCATTTTGTTATTAGTCATCTTTAGTTCAAATTTTGACTTAATTTATGACCAAAGTGCAAAGAAAATGCAACTTTGATTACCAAACTGATAGTTTTAAAGCTTTGTGACTAAAGTGAAAAAAAATGGACAAATACAATGACCAAAATGAACATTTTATAAGAAAAAGGAGAAGAAAAATCATGTTTATTTCTTCACTTATATGTTTTTATTGATTTATGCAATTTATTTTTAGTATTTCAATTGAATAGTATAGATATGTCTTTTATTTTCTCTACAACTCCATCATGTTCAACTAATCTTTCTATGGGGTGAAACAAGTCTTTTAGGTAAGTAGATGGTTTTTGATAGGTTAAAGTTATACAGCAAAGTATGGTCGAATTCCCTACTAATGCAACCAACTAAATTAGGTTTAAAATCATCAACAAACTTTTAAGTTTTCCCAATTTATGCAACGCCGTCAATTGTAATTTAACAGACCTTATCTTTTTGTTGATCGGATGATTTTTAATATTAAAAAAATAATTTTTTTAAAAAAAATAAAATAAAATTGGTTTTATCTCAAAAGAAGGTAAGTCTTGGGATTTCCAAACCCTAACTTTCAATTTTCTACTTCTCAATCTCTCGGATTTATCAAATCGAACTTAAATTTATGTTTATGGTTGTTTTTGGGTTAAAAATTTGTTTTATCATGTAATCATTGTTTAATTTTGGGCTTTGCCTTTAAACATTTATTTTTTGCTTACTTTACAACAATAAATTATTACACTGTAAGCAATAAAAAAAAAAAAAAAAAAAAAAAACAGTCAGTAAAACCTAACGTTTCTTAAGGGCTTAACGACATTGCATAAATTGCAAAAACTTAAAAGTTTGCTGATGATTTTAAACTTAATATAGTTGGTTGCATAAGTTGGGAATTCGACCCTAGTTTGTTGCATATCTCGATAGTTTAGGCTTTTTAATATGTAATTTATCTTCCATGGATGAAAATGTGGTTATTTTAGGATTGATCACCTTACAATAATTTTTACTCTTTGTTTTTCATTATTAATACAAAAAGAGAGATCTTTTTACATGTGCGAGACTTTTTCCTACCCCATGTGCTTTAGTTAGTTAATTTACTATTCGAATGAAAGAAATTAATTAATTTTATATCTTTAGAGATATGTGCAACTTTACTTCCTTTAACGTGTATCTATAATGAGAGGTCATAAGTCATTATTGTATGTTTTGAGACCCTTAAGTTCTATTAAAAGAATTCTCTGCAAAGGTGTTAGTAGTAGCTTAAGGTGAGTAGATTATCTAGGCCAAAAGGAAGATAATTTACTTCCAACTACATTGCTAGAGATAGAAATAGTTGGAGCATGGAAAACAGTGAGCATTGATAAGATTTGATATTTATCTAGAATGGTGAAGTTGAACCCTAATTCCATATCACATTCAAAAACCCTATTTTTACTTGTTTTCCTAGTTTAATTTAGTTTAGCTTTAGTTTATATTCTTTTTTCTATTCAAAATCATATCTACAAAACAAAATTCATATAATTCCCTTATTCATAAACGACATTATAAGTAGTTCACTTTCGTGATACAAGTTACCCAATTCCGATACGTGGATTGACATTCGTAGCTTATTTCTATACTAGTTTAAGTATTAGTTTACTTATTAGCTCCTAAAAGAATTAAATATTTGATTGTGGTTCATTACTTACTTTTTGGGCCGTTAACAGTAGTGTAGTGAGTGCATCTTAATCTATACATCTGACAATATTAAGTTACACAGTTGTGGTGTATGTACTTGCTGGTTTCTGAAGATTCTATTGTTCCTCTCCTGTCATAACCAATATACATATGCATTAAACACCAACCTGAGTCCATCTTGTGCAACTCTTTTCCCTACAGCTGTACTCATTGTATTTTATCCTGCCATGTTGTTGAAGATTCTATTGTTCTTTCTTTTTAACTCTTATGGGAGCAAAAAAATCCAATATTTATAGGTGACATAAGAAGTGGTAATAATAATTCGAAGAATTAGGGAGAAATTTATTGAGAAAATTGATTTTTAGGGTTTGATAAATTGTAGGTTTGTTTTAAATAAAGAAATAGAGCCAGTATCCAAGCCCCACTGTTTAGTAATTAGGCCCCAAATGGTAAACTCACCCCACCGATGCTTGACAAGTCTGTAAATATGCCCCATACAGTAAATACACCCCAATATAATTTAAACAAATATTTTAATTACAATCTTTTCTCTCTATTGAAATGAATTCTCTCAAATCTATCACTAAATCTCTCTTAATTGAAATTGTTTGTCTATTTAAAGTACTAGTTATAAGGCCTGTGCGATGCACAGATGTTATTAAATAGTGTAAATTATGTGCCATCTCTTGGAAAGGTTTTGTTAATGTATGTCATTGGTTTAATTGTCTTTTTACAGTTTTATTACAACACTAATTTTTATTTTCGTAAATACGGTTGATTACAATTTTTGAAATGATTTCTCGTCAAATACTCGTTGTTTGAATGTTTGACTGAGATTTTGAGGTAAATATATTGTATAGCAATTATTGTATTTTTTATTATGTTTTTACTTCATTGTGACAATAAACCATGGTATGATTAATCTTATGAATGTTCAAACGATAAATTAGACTGATCATATGATTTTATTCATTTTTTGTTTGGAGTCTAGGCTTATGTTTTGAATATAAAAAGGGGTTCTGCAAGAACATAGTATATAGTAACTTGCAGTAGTAAAATAACCTTTCATAACTAATGCACCCAAAAAAACTACTGAAAGATCAAGTTGAAGCATATGATAAAATTTTGGATTGCAAAATATATGTGTTTATTGAAGTTTATTATAGTAGGTAACGTACATTATTTTTCTTCTTATTATTATTATTATTGGTAAGCAAGGTTGAGGGGAATCCTACCCTTTTAAATTTACGTGGGAAAACTTTTAATCAAACAATCAGCTACTGACGTGTTTCGAACCCACAACATCTCCACTTTGTGAGAGGGATGCTACCTTTGAGCCACATGTTTTATCGACAAATCTATGAATAGATTTGCTATAATAAGTATTTCATCTACACAAATCTTTACTTGGTATAAAGAGGAATGTAGTAAGCTACAATAAAAGCCCACTTGTTGGCTAATAAAAAAAATTTGTTGGACTTCGATTTTTAGATTTTAGTAAAAAAAAATGGTGGGACCTATATATAAATTATATCTTCTGATTCTCCCAGTCACTACTTTCACGAAAAAAAATCAGCAAAAAAACTCAAAATTTATATTTAGGTGTATCCCTAATGTTTCGTAATCCTCAAAGAAAGGACTTGCAGCGCAGTTTATAGCGCGTTTGTCCTCTACTTTTGTGTAATTCTTTGAGCTTAGCAATAAAATAGTTTTTCTTTAACAAAAAATAAAAATAAAAATAAAAATATATCAATAAAATTTGTTTTGGAAAAAAAAAAATGACTTCATTGTCAAGTTATTGGGTTGAGCTTTAGTTATGTCTAGACTATACATCATTTTAGAAAATACTATTGAATTTATATCCTAGGTAACCTTTGGCCGAAGGTAGGGCTGGAAGTGGATGCAGATTTATCCGAATTAACCGAATCCGAATATGTCGGATTCAGATATAAGAATACATCCGAATTAAAATTTGGATTCAGATTTATAATAAGAGACCTATTCAGATCCGGATTCAGATTTTAATATGTTTTTTATAGATTTTATATTGGAAATTTTTAGATTTAGTCAGGTTTTCGGATAAATCTCGGATTTGAATTAATTATTTAAACTCGAATCGAATTCGGATCCAGTTTCGGATTTATTTACATCCGATCCGAATCCGACTCGTTTCCAGACCTAGCCGAAGCCCAACTTTTCAAATAATTTTTGAGTATAATTGATAAATAAGATTAAACTAATCTCAAAAATCACGCTATAATTACGCAACATAATCATGTTATATGGTTATAAAGCCTATATAATTTTATTTCTAACCTGTACTAAAAGAAAAATGGAAGACGCACAGTATTGTAATTTATACTATTGCGTGCATATATTCACATAGTCTATTGTAATGAATGTTGTGTGTGTAATTTTTTTTCCAACCATAATTTTGGAGAAGGAATAGAGGATAGATTGAATTTGATGTATGAGGAATATGGGTAAATATTGAGGAAAGAAGAAGGTAAAGTACAAAATTATATTTTATTTATTTATTTAATTTTTATTTTTTGGCAAATAAAATAAATATAGCCATATTGCCATTAAATTCATTGGTTAGCCATTAATATATTTTTAGAAAAGACAGATATGCCCATAGTACTATTAAATGTAGCCATCTAGCTATTTAAGCCATATTAAATATAAATTTACAATAATAACCCTTTAAATTTTAATCTTTGTTAAATTCTCTTCAATTGAAGCATCAAATTTGATCTAATTTGGAAAAAAAAAAATTCCTTAAGGGTAAGTTCAACTTTAATAGAGAGTATAGATTTGGAATCATCATATAAAGTTTTAAACTCTTGATGGAAACAAAATATGATCAAAAGTTACAATGAAACATAGTTTCGAGTTTTTTAAATAAACAACAAATAGTTGAACTAAACCGTTAAAGATAATATCAAACAGTTTAAAATGACCGTAAAAATAATTCAAAAGTGGTTTACCTCTACCGTATGGTAAACGGTAACATAAAACCGTAAAATGGCAACATATTTGGTCAAGTCTCACCGTATGTAAGACTTTAATTCGACCATCGTATACCGCGTAGACCACACAGAAACGATTTGCTTCAACCGTTTAAGTTAGGGCTCGTGAAATCGAAAATGTGTGATATTTTAGTTGTTTAATAAGTAGAAAATGAATATAATATTAAGATAGATTGTTGATTTTGATAGTTAAAGTTTGACAATTTTTTACATCGAAAGCTTTCAATTAAGTTTGGAATGGGTATTCTTTTTACATTCCAACCAAAGTTTTTTTCCAAAATAATCTTCCAAAAAATAATAATTTGTTTTATGTATTTTAATACAAGATGATTGTACTTTATTATAAAACAAAATGAAATGAAAGGAAAGGAAAAAAAAATGTGTAGAGAAGAAATGACAAAGATGAAGAAGAAGTGTATTTTATATGGGATGTATCTACTAATATTTTTTAGGATATATTAAGTATTATTAAATTTGATTAGTGGGGCATAATTACTAATCTGTGGGGTTTGGATACCGGCTCTCTAAGGAAATATAAGGAAGAAGATAATGACACAATAATTTATTTCCCATGTGTCTTAATTTTGCCACCTCGACATTAATTAATCCACGTCAACATACTCTACCGATGATCATTAAAGAAAAAAAATATACTCTACTATGGAAAACCACTGGAAACATACCCATTGTTAATATTGAACGTTGACCTTAAGTACATTGTTAGTTTAAAAGTTCGTTGTTAGGATAGAAAACAAGTTTTAACCACGGGGTCAGTTTGCACAATTTGGTCCTTGAACTTTACTACAACTCTTAGAGAACAAACTCGACACTAGCTATGCGGACTATTGTATATGATTCTAATGTAGGAGTATACATTCAGGAACACAAACAACTCACACAAATATTCAGACGAACATTTCACTTTCATTAATACTAGAAATATAAAAGATGAACGATAATATTGATATATTAGGTTTTAACTTACAAAGAAGGTAACTCTCGATATATATATAGAGAGAATCCACATGGACTTTATATCTAAGTTATGTGGGACTAAACTTCACACCTAAAGCCTACAATACCCTCACTTCCAACACTCCCCCTCAAGCTGAACATTCAAACTCTGAATTTCAACTTGAAATACAAAGAAGTTCTCTCACATCCCCCACAAAGTATCTTGAGAACGACACGGGAAAGATGTTGAATGACAGGGATGACCAGCTGCGAGAAGAATCGTCTGCAGGGATGTCCAGCTGCAGAGACAATAAAGGAGCAGGGATAACCAGCTGCTTAGCCAAGAAAACGCCGGAGGTAGTGGTGGGGATTGCTAGGGCCATGTTCGTTTCGGTGGTTAGGGTTTACTTTCCACAAAGCACCTGATAAAACTTCCAAAACCAATAAAGATGAGGTACTCCAGGATAAAAGAAGGCTGATTTTGGAGTAATAAAGCCGTTGAAATGGCTGAACAGGAACGGTAAAACTGTAGACAGATGGCGGCGCAAAAGAGGCCCTTGAGAGGGCTAGAAAGAATGACGCATGACATCAACAACACAGTCAATGCAAGGCCCTAGAAAGGGCTGGACAAGTGCGGCGCATGATATCAACAACGCACACAAAACCCTAGAAATGATTGGATATGAATAATGCATACCAACAAGAGAAACAACAAACCTAGATCTTAAAAAAACCCTTGATGAACAGTACCATATGAACAGTGATATATGAACAGTACCCCCCCGCATTTGGATGAACAGTGATTCCAATGAACAGTACTTGATGAACAGTACGTGAGATACTCGTGAACAGTACTCAGGAAAAAACAGTAGCACAAGACGCAGAAAAAACAGCGAAAACAAAGACACAGATTTGACAAAAAGACTTTGCCGGAGCTCCGGCCATCGGCACCTGAGTTAGTCTCGCCGGTGGCCGAAAACCATGACCTAACTTGGCTGTGATACCAAGTAAAAATATAAAAGATGAATGATAATACTAATATATTAGGTTTTAACTTACAAAGAAGGTAACTCTCTCTATATAGAGAGAGAATCCACATAGACTTTATATCTAAGCTATGTGGGACTAAACTTCACACCTAAAGCCTACAGTACCCTTACTTCCAACATTAATCATCAAAAATTGCTTTCTTTATGTCAAACGAGGCCTTTATCTATAGGCTACAGACTCCAAACCCTAATACTGCGAAAGGACATTATGTGTACCCTGGGTAAAATACTTGACAAGTGTCATCGGTGGTTGTATAAGAACCTAAATCGAGAACACCTGAATGTTAGCCAGCCAGACCTGGACTATCGGGTAGGGCCCAACCCAGTCTCAAGAAGTCCACATACGCTCTGTGGATCTGGACCCACTAGATAGGCCACGATCAGTGGGTGAAGCCCCGGTTACTGTATAAGAAGTTAAACCGTGGGCTACCATACATCAGCCAAACCCGCCTTAATCAAGTAAGCTAGGTCCGACCCATTGAAGTCCATCAGCGACGAAGGCTCATCCAAACGCTTATCATAGAAGTCCAAAGTACCTGGCCAGGGAGTATGCAAAGTAGATTGGGCCTCCGGTCTGAGGAGTCTAGCCCAAATATTTGCTTTCAAACTTGGTCAAATCCAAGTCCCAACTAACTTGGATAAGTCCGGTCTGAGGCTCATCCAAACGCTTATCATTGAAGTCCAAAGTACCTGGCCAGGGAGTATGCAAAGTAGATTGGGCCTCCGGTCTGAGGAGTCTAGCCCAAATATTTGCTTTCAAACTTGGTCAAATCCAAGTCCCAACTAACTGGATAAGTCCAGCAAGATTCCAGGCCAACAGAACCCACTGTTCTAGCCCGCTGGAGAAGATAAAGGAAGAACTAGGTTGAACCAGAGCCTATCAGAGAATGCCACATGGCAATCATCTTGGTCAAAGAGGATTCAAACCGAGGGATAACCGCTAAGCAACATGTGTGCTATCTCTACGGGAGCATCGTCACAGTTTGAACTGCTCGAGTTCATGGAGTCAAAACCGGAGGAGCGGTTGAGCCACCCTCCTCCGGTCCACTATAAATGTAGGAGTTCTCAACCTCCTGAACTATGAGTCTTTCACTTAGCAACCTCCATTACTGCTTTGTGGAAGCAGAGACTTGATTCCAAGGTTCATCACGTTGGATATGTAGGCAGCCTGATCTTGTTAGGTCCAGTCTCATTGTATACCCCCATCTTATCTCAGTCTGTACAAGGATTTCTTTGTAACCTTACGATTAATGAATACGAATCTCGAGTTTGTTGATCAAATTTTTGCACCCACACTCTTTGGAGCCCACCGTGGGGCTGAATCACCCACCAGCTCCAGAGCCTTGAAAAGATCTCAATCTATTCATACCGGAAAACAACTGCAGCAATGGCCGGAAGTAAGAGACGTCCAACTCGTTCCAACAATGGAAGGAGTCAAGTTACTGAAAGTTAGACTGAGAGCCTTTCTCTTCTGTCTCCGGTTCTTGAAATACAAGAACCCATCAATCAAGAATCAGTTCTTGGGAGTGAGGGTCATGATCATGGCTCACGAAACTTCGAAAGCGGACAGCCGAGGCAGAGAACTTAGTGGTGCAAATCACTAACAATCATGATGATCCGAATACAGTTAACCGGACTGTCAGGATACCAACATCGCAAGATCCTGAACCGTCCAGAGTAGCCGCTGCAAGAAGAGATCAGAGAACCATTCCCTAAACTGCGGGAGGTGGCCTCACTGAACAACAGAAAGGGAAAGAGCCAGCAATCGAATCCCCAACCGCAGTCATCAAACGGCTGACAAAGGAGAATGTAGAGCTGAGAAGGAAGAAGAGAACCAAGGTCGGAGATAGCCAAATGTCTTCAGCCCCGTCTTCAAGTCCATCTCCCCGGAAGAAGATAAGGTCACGATCAGGAAGTGATCGAAATTTTACCCCTCATAGCCGTGATTCCCGCCCTGTATTGGATAGGCTTGCACCGGGGAGGGATAGAATGTCTGTTTCTCCGGTTCAGAAACATCACTGCAGACGCGCAAGAACACCCGGGCCACGTCATGGTCGCAGGGTGACCCGTAGTAGGTCAGTAGAAGAAGTTACCCCACCAGAGGGACTACACCGGAGGAGACACCAAAGCACTCTTCCCGCCCGTAATGATCAAAGGGGAAGGAGTCCCCGAAGGGTTTGCACCCATCAGAGACAACAGGAGCTGAACGTGGAACAAATGAATCAACTCAAGTTACAAGAGATGATTGATTTAGCTGTTACTAATAAGGCTAACCGGGACGAACGAATCAGGAAGCTCACTATCTGAACGTTGGCTGTGTCACCTTTGGCAGAAGAGGTCATGAACCACACAGTCCCGGCCAGCTTCAAGCAACCACCCTTTGAACAGTATGATGAGATGAGCGGTTGCCCGGTCCAACATGTCATGAACTACAAGAACACCATGGCCATCTGGGACCATGATGACAGGCTACTCGTAAAGATGTTTGCTGCTTCACTAGCTCAAAGGTGAAACACAGACTTGGTATCACAACCTGCCACCCGCATCCATCCGTACATTCGTGCAACTGGTAGAAATATTCGAGGAAAAGTACCAGTTCAATGTTAAGACCAAGAAAGGAGATGAAGTCTTATTCTCCCTGGAGATGAACCGGAACGAGACACTCAGGAACTTCGCCAGAAGATTCTGAACTCTATTGTCAGAAGTACATGACGTATCTGATAGCGTCGTAGTTTAAGCTTTCAAATACGCCTTGAATAGCAACCACGAAGAGCTGTACCGGTCACTGGCAAGGAAGCCTCCATCCTTTGTTTCAGCCTTATTCGAGAAAGCGGAAAGATACGCCCAAGAACAGGACGATCTGAAAGCTAGGAGAAAGAGACTTGTCGGAGGCTAGACTTCCGAAAAGCCGCAGAGGGCAAAAGAAGAAAGCTTCGGTAGGGATCACAAGGAAGAAAATGCCCCTGACAGGAACAAAGACATGAAGGGAAAGGCATCTGCTTGGCAGCCCGACCGCCGGTCAGAGAAACCTACTGAGGGCGAACACAAGGAGAGGGAATTCACACCCCTGAAGTTCCCGATCGAGAAAGTGTTTAAGAAAATGAAGAACAGATGACTGCTCAACAAACCTGCCCCTCTCCCGGCAGACCCGGAGGGTAGGAGAGATAATTCCAAGAAGTGTGACCATCACAATGATTATGGTCACGAGCTAAAGAACTGCAGAGCATTAAAGTATGAAATGTTGCGCTTGGTTGACGCCGACCTCATCCCTGACATGGTGCAGACCAGAGCAGTCGAACAAGTAAAGGCTGGAGATCATATTGTGTATGTCTACCATGTTCAGGCATCCGGTTCTTCCAAAACAAAAAGGAAGAATTGTGCGCGAGAGAAGCTCCGGTGGATAGGACATGTCCATGAAGTCGGACAGCTCAACTTTAACGAGGGGACAAACACTTAGTCCATTGTCCCCGGGGGTCTGGCATTCACTGAAGAAGATGAAAGGGGCGTACATTATCCACACAATGACGCCGACAAAACCTCCAGTGTCATGTTCTCATGTGCCTATAAAGCCATAGAGTTATCCAAGGGTCTAATTGAATATGATGAGACTCCTATCTATGGATTCAACGGAGAGCCAACTTAGTCTTCCGAGTAGGTCCACCTGCTAATCACGGTGGGATTCAATACTATCGGGGTAGACTTCCAGCTAGTCGATTCCCCCTCCTGCTACAACGTTATTTTGGGGAGGGACTGGATTCATCCGATGAAAGCGATTGTACGTGTCCACCTTCCACAAGAGCTTCAAATTCCCTACTCCCAACAGAATTTGCAGGGTTAAAGGGGATCAAGGGATGGCTTTCAAATGCCACCTTGATGCAGTCAAAGGAAAGTCTATTTCAGAGACCAAGGGAAATACTATCTTCCTGACGGACTCTCATCAATAGCAACCAACGGTCGACGAGCTAGAAGAAGTCATAGTAGGACCAAAGTCTCACAAAAATACTTATATAGCTTCCGGTCTACCAAGGGCTGACAAAGATCTCTTGATTACACTGTTCCGGCAGAATCATCAGGTTTTTGCATGGAGCATCAGCAAACCTTCAGTCGCCTGTCATAGGCTAGACATTGATCCTCGGCATAAACCGGTCAAGCAGAAACCCAAGCGCATGGCACCAGATCGAAAACTAACGGTAAATGGAGAAGTCGACCGGTTACTGTCAATCAACTTCATCAAACCGGTGATCTACCCCACCTAGGTCTCAAACATCGTGGTTATCCCAAAGAAGAATGGTAAGATTCGAGTTTGCATCGATTTTACTAATCTTAATAAAGCATGTCCTGTGCACCTGTACCCACTCCCCAGGATCACAGACATGGTGGACGCCACCGCTGGTTACCAGAGGTTATCCTTCACGGACGCCTATTCTGGATACAACCAGATTCCACTTCATGAAGAAGATCAGGAACATACTGCATTCATCACTGATCGGGGGTTTTACTACTACCGGGTGATGCCATTTGGTCTAAAGAACGCAGGAGCAACGTACCAGAAGTTGGTCAACACTATCTTTAGCGAGCTTATAGGCCCGACCATGGAAATCTACATAGACGATATGGTGGTCAAAACCAATGAGAAAGACAATCATTTGCGAGATCTGCAGCATACTTTCGACATCCTCGCTCAATACAACATGAAGCCGAATCGAGCCAAATGCTCATTTGGTTTTTCTTCTGGCAAGTTTCTTGGCTTTCTAATGACCAACCGGGGCATAGAAGCTAATCATGATCAGATTCGGGCAGTCCTGGAAATGCCCGCTCCAAAAACAGTGAAAGAGTTCCAAAGGTTAATCGGGAGACTAGACGCACTCAACCGGTTCATCTCCCGGTATTCAGACCCGATGCAAGCCATTCTTCAATGCGATTAAAGCCGCAAAATGGAATCTTACCTGCCAGCAAGTTTTTGATGAAATCAAGGCATACCTTACTCAACCTCCGGTTCTTACAGCACCTCAAACCGGACAACCAGTCGGTATTTACCTGGTCGCATCTGACATTGCAGTTAGTGCAGTCATATTTGTGGAAGAGCCGATGGAGAAGCCAGTATACTTCATTAGCAAAGTGTTACAAGGAGCTGAGGTAAGATATTCAAAGATCGAGAAAATCGCTTTAGCCCTGGTACATGCAGCCTGGAGGCTAAAGACTTATTTCCAAGGGAGGAAAGTCAAGGTCTATACCAAGTATCCGCTCAGAAAGGCTCTTGGGAGACAGGAGGAATCTAATCGGTTGATCGAGTGGTCCAGCTATCTGAGTGCATACCACATCAAGTATGAACCCAGAACCGTAGAGAAGGAACATGCAGTAGCCTCCTTGACGGCAGACTTTCCCATCGAGGACATCCCGGTCAACCCAGAATTAGAAGAAGATACATTGGGGGCGAATGATACCCTCCGGACACAAAGTCTCCAGCTAAAGAAGACAATGAAACTTGGACAATCTATACTGACGGGTCCAGTAATTGTACGAGATTTGGCATTGGTTGTCTCCTGATCAGCGCGGACGAACAGAAAACAGAAAAGCCAGTGAGACTCGGATTCCCGGCATCCAACAACAAGGCCGAGTATGAAGCCTTAATCTATGGTCTTCAAACAACGCTCCAACTGGGTGCGCGGAAAGTCATGACCAAGACAGACTCCAAGCTAGTGGCGAATCAGTTCGTCGGGTCATTCCAAGCCAAGGACGACCGGATGGCAAAGTATCTTGATGTCGTCCACTCCATGGTAGGGAAGTTCAAGTTCATTACAGTCGAGCAACGACCAAGGATAAATGCCAGACACGCAGATGCCCTGGCATACCTTTCCTCTTCCATCAGCACTACAGACCCCCGACAGCTATTAATCGGGTATCAGAAGGAACCAAGTATCGGGCCCAGATATCCAGACATGCCATTACCGGAGATCTACCTTCTCGAACACATGCATTGGAAGGAAGTCCTCATGGTCACTACCAGAGGACAGAAAAGGAAGAAAGATGAAGAAACGTCTCAGCCCGACATCGGGCCTAGCACACAGAGGTCGGCTGGAAGCAATGCCACATTCGACAGAACCGGACCCTTTAGAACCACCACTCTCACATGTTCACATCAATTGGGAGCTCCAACCGGAGGAACCAATCGAAGACATTCCAGATAACCTGAACTCTGAGGTGGATAGAATCGACGCTGAATTGTAATCCAGCAACGGCCACAAATGGAGGAGGTCGTACATCAACTTCCTCGTCCACCATCTACTCCCCGAAAATCAAAACCTATCATGGAGCCAAATTTAGGAGGGATGTGTGGAAGTTCACTGTTATCTTACACCAGGAGTCACACAGGTTGTACTTGAAGAGCCATGACTCTGGGGTCTTGTTCAGATGTCTCACTCCGGAACAAGGCTTAATCATACTGAAAAAGATGCATGCTGGGATCTGCGGCAACCATTCTGGGAGCAGAAATCTCGCACAGAAGACGATGATCCAAGGATACTGGTGGCCGCACATGATGACAAACGCCAAGAAATTCACTCAGACATGCCTCCCCTTCCAGAAGTATGCCCTGGTTGACTATGCCTGGCAAACGAATTGCACCCCATCCTGAGTACACGGCCTTTCGCCAAATGGGGATTGGATATTGTGGGACCGCTTCCTAAAGCTCCACACTCAGTCAGGTTCTTACTTGTCGCTATAGGTTATTTCACTAAATGGGTCGAAGTCATACCACATGTACATGTATGCGCCTCTGACGTCAGAAGATTTCTATGGAAAGACATAATCTGCAAGTTTGAAATTCGCCAAGAGCTGGTCTCAGATAATGGAAAACAGTTCGACTGCGATAATATCTGGCTGTTCTGTAAGTCTTTGGGGATCAAACACAACTTCTCAGCCCCATACTACCCCCAGGGAAATGGGCAAGTAGAAGCATCCAACTGGGTTATCTTGGATACACTCAAGAAGTGGTTGGATAAAGCAAAAGGCAACTGGGTGATGCAACTCCCGGGAGTCTTATGGGCATACCGGACCACTCCTATAAGGTCCACCGGTATGACACCCTTTCAGCTTACTTTTGGAGCGGAAACAGTAATGCCTACATAACTGCTGACTCCAACAACTGGCACTGATGCAGTCCTTACCGAGAAAAATAGAGGGATCCTGGCAAGAGAAAAGGTCGTTCTTGACGACAAGAGAGAGCAAGCCTTGCAACACCTCCTTCGGTACCAGGAAACCATAAAAAGAGGATACGACAAGCGAGTCGTAGAAAGGAAATTCAATCTAGGTGACTGGGTCACGAGGAAAGTCAAGATTATGACTGACGACACAACCGCTGGCAAGCTCAGAGAAAACTGGGAAGGACCCTACATCATAGACAGACATGCTGCAAAGGGCTCATAGTTCCTCGAAACTCTGACCGGTGACCTCTTTTCCAGACCATGGAACGCTTTCCAGCTCAAGAAATTTTACAAGTAATGTACTCCATTTGATGATTTCAATAAAGATTCATTTCCACAAGAATTTGAGTACTTTGTACTATTTACCGCTGAAAATCTTAACACGAGATCACATCTCCGCTAAGGTTCAGGATGCCCAGACCTAGTTTATGATCCTGATTAAGTCTTAAATGCAAAGTTATGCTCCTTTTATGCCAACGAGGCCCGGATCTAGCTTCCGGTCTTGGTAATTAAGGATGACAAGGACTGAAAACCCCATCCAATCTGGGATGCCCAGACCTAGTTTCCGATCCTGATTAAGTCCTAAATGCAGAGTTATACTTATTTTAGGCCCAAGACGCCCGGACCTAGCTTCCGATCTTGGTAATCAAGGATGATGGGGACTGAAAACCCCATCCAACCCGGGATGTCGAGACCTAGTTTCCGATCCTGACTAAGTCTTAAACGCAGAGTTATGCTCCCTTTAGGCCTAAGATGCCTGGACCTAGCTTCCGGTCTTAGTACAATGGGTGACAAATGATAGATGGTGATTGATCCTTCTCTATTCAAAAGATTGTATTTTTATAGATTTTCCTTCTTGTGCCTGTATAGATCGGTTATCAAAGTAGACAAGTAACAAGTAAGGGTCGTACCCACCTCCAAGGTGAAGGTCTTAGCTCAAACACAATTGAAAACAATAATTAAAGAACACCAAGAGAATCAACATTTAAGATTGAGATTGATTCTACTTCCTACATGCAATAATTAAATAAACTAACTTAAGAAAATGGATAGAGATGTAAGAAGATCTTATGATGACATAGAGGGAAGAGTTAGTATCCACAAACTAAATCATGCAAACATAAGATGTTATTCCTTCATGTTCAATCTATGATAATTAATTAGTCATCTCTCAGCTATTCTCAATACCTATAATAATCAAGTAGTCACCTCTCAACTATTCTACTCAATTAAAACAGGATTCTCTTATGCATGCTATTGAATATGTCTTATTAATCAAACCGTCACCTCGCAACTATTCAATTTAATTAACTCAACATATTAATTCATAACTAAACCATCACCTCTCAGCTATTTGATTTAATTTTAAAAGGGTTCCAATAAAAGATACTAACTGCAGATATGTAATAATCACCTCTCAACTATTTTACTACACATCTTCAATCAATATAAATAAATCCATTAAAACTAGGTCTCCCTAAACCTTAACAATAGTATTTTAATAATATGAATAACAATAACATGCAAATAATCATACTTACCTCATATCGCAAATTAGAAGTAAATAAGCAATAAGAACTTTGAATCACAATGAACAATAAGAACAAACATGGTGCTTCTGCATCATCTCGAGTGCTTCAACCATCCCCCTAAGGAGATTTAGCTACTCATCATTTATGATGACACCATGGAATAAATAATTAAATAACAAAACATTATAAAGTTAAGTGATTTGATTTGATTGATATGAATTGAGTTTGATACAAAGAAGAAGAAGATGATGAACTTTTCTCTCACAAATATTCACTTTTCTCTCTCTTCAAAGATACCTAAACCTTAGCTACTACTTCTCTTATATAGAAAATACAAGGAATAATACTTGCATGCAAAGACTTTCCAATTAGGTCAAATTAGTGGTTGCTGTTGTTGGTCTTCTAGAGGTATTAGGTCTTCAGCAAAACCTAATTTTCTTGGGCTTAAGTTGTAGCTTGGACCAAGACCTTCAGTTTGATAGCTCATGGCCCAAATCAGACTTCTGGATCTCCTTGTAGAGCCTTTTTAAGTTTGGACTTTAAATAAGGCCTAAAATAGAAATTCTGACTTATGGGCTTCAATAGGACCCGATTTGGTCTGAGATTCGGACCGCCCCACTTTGACATAAAGTCAAGTCAACATGACTGACCGTGGGGTGCTCGCAATAGATCTGTGGGTGCAAATATCAATTCTCCTCCTTTAGGGCAAATAACACCCTTTTGGTTGCTTTTCTTGACTTTTGGCGGGCTTTAACACGATATTCGCATTTCGGCTCATGAAACCTACACAATAGACAAGAAAACACTAATCAATAGATATAACACAATAATATAAGCTAAGTGCTAGACAAACAAGGTGTTATTCGGGGGATAAATATACACTTTTTAGGACTTATCAAATACCCCCAAACAACACTTTGCTTGTCCTCAAGCAAAGGTGAGAAGAAAAGAATTAATGACTCAAAAGAGAAGTAAAACTAAGGTGATTGCATTAACCATATGCATCAAGGCTTTCAACCACAAGGATTTCCCAGGTGGAGGAGTTATAGTCTCCTGAGGGTTTTCTAGAGAAGATACCCACAAACTTACTACAATGACTAATCCAAAGAACAGGATTTTCCACCATTTATCTCAGAAATGGTTATATCAAAGATAAGGATAAGTATTGCAAAACCGTTTATGTGAGATAGCATACTACAAATGGATGAATAAGATATGAAAATATAAACCAAGCATAACAGTTTCAAATGCATTGAAGACAAGTATGTACCCATACTACCACGGGTCTTAAGTCACCATTAGAAGGGTCACTTTGACTTCTGCCTCACAGACATACATCAAGAAATAAAAATCACTCAGAAATGGTGTTTATCATTTTACCTCTATGTGAGGAAAGAAGATGGACAATATCTCACATATATCAATAAGAACGGATTGATGTAATAGAATGAACATAGTCTCAAAGAATGAAAAACTTAGCCTTGCTTGAGATGTCGGGTTTTTCACCTTAGCATCTTCTCACTTACTCGCCACATCCTACCATATCAGCTTAGATCTACAAAAGATAGTAATAGGTTGTAACTTGGGTTAGGACAGGGCTAGAAATGGAAAAAGGCTTTTGTGAGATATTTTTAGAACATTTTGGCCTTCAATACTTGTGATTTATAATAACAGCACTTGGAGAAATTTTTGAAAATTTTCTTTTGGGAAGAAGTGTTTCTCATCTTCTTTGGGAAAATTTAAATGAACTCTAGCCAATATTTGGGAATCTTCCTTTCTTTTTGGATTTGAAATGGTTTTGGAAGATTCTAGCTTTTTCTGGATTTTCTTAAAACTTTTTGATTTTCAATATTTGGTTCATCTCATTAGTTTGGAGATTTCTTTGTAATTCTGCTTTCTTCTTGTAACCACATAAACAATCATCCTCATTTTTCAAAAACAATGGGTAAAATGACCTAAACATTCTAAGGGTATTTACTCCCACAATGGAGTTGGGTAAGGATAATGGGCTAAAGAAAAAGGCCAAGTAACAAGAAAGGCTCAGATGGTCAACCTAAGGGATAAATAATAATTAGGGTAGGCTAAAGTAAACAGGGTTTAGCTAATTGTCTTTGTATCATTTTTAAGTACTGATATGGTGATCACATCTTGAATAAACTACAAGACTCAAGTTTATATTACACCCACTTGATGTCATCTCAAGGCTAATTACAAAAATAAATATGAGACTAAAAACAGACAAAACTGAGAGGTTTAGTCTTTTGACTCCAGATGTATGTAATAACTCTCTAAGAAAAGGACGGGTCTCAAAAGCTCACTGGGTTAAGTCTTTACACTTATTCCTCAAGTTTCTCAAGGTGTAGTTGTATTTGTACATGTAATCTGTAATAAATGCAGATGAATGTCATGCTTATGCTTATGCTTATGCTCATGCAAATGTAGTATAAGACTCAACTACTTGATGAAGCAATAAATGTCCTTAAACTTGAAAAAGAAAGAATTCAACCATTATATTCATCATTGATGGTGTACTTATCCTTTTTTTTTTATTTTTTTTTTTGAAAAAGTTTTTGTAACAAAGAATTTTTTGAATTTTTTTCAAAATTTTTACACAAGTATAGATAAAGAAGTTTGAAAATCATTTACAAAAAGGATTGTAATACTTCCCCACCCCTAAACAAAGAGATTGCCTTGTCCTCAACGCTCATACTAAGCAAAGGAAAGAGAGAAAGAAGGATATTACCATGAATATACTAAAAATTCAAACCACTTTATAAATTCCTGCCAAACAAAATTATCTCCAAATACATAGAGATTGCAACGAATTCCATACTACGACACAACTGAAATAAAATGTACTGAAATAAAGAACTGACTCAACAGAAAGGAAAATCCTACTTTACACAATTGTTTTCAAACTTGACCCGTAGGGAAACCATCCAACCTATCACGCCAATCAACTAATGCATCCTTTATCACATGCCAAGAACCCTCACCCTCATTCATAAACTCATCGTTCCTATGCAAGATAGGATAGTCAACATACTCGGAGTTAGGCACCCAAGTGATGAATAGGCGACTTCTCGTAATATAACGACGAGTTAGATCCATAGGTATAAGGTGAGTCCAATCATTATACCTGTTCCTCCAGTCAGGACAGCTCTCAAGGATAATCTTACAAATAGCAGTAGGGTATACAAGCTTATCCTGACCAAATGGGAACACATTCCGGATACCATCTAGAATCCAGGTGGATAAGTCAAGAACATAAACATCATTAGCAATGCCAAAGACGACATGCATAGTACTATCATTGACATACTCCATCTTTTCAACACCCAATAGATTCTGCATAACCCATAAAGCAGCAGTAGCCACATTAGCAGGAAAACAAATATTAGGTACAATATTAGCATAATTCTCAGGATAGAAGGAAAAAATGCAAGGACCAAAGTGATCAAGGTAATTATCCAAGATATCAACCTCATTGGCATGAATATAATTATAATGAGGCAAGATAGGTCGTAGTTGAGGAGGAATACCCATGGCCCGAGTGATGGCAAACGAATTAAAAACCACAGGGAAACCATCAAAGGGAAGAGCATCGGCAAGGGGTAACAAGCGGTAAAAGTTTCTTACCATAGAAGGGGAATACACAGCAGTAGAATCATAAAGAAAACCTTCCTAACCCTTGTAAAAAATTCCATCCCGAAAAGAAGCTCCAAATGGACTATCCATAATTCCAGAAAAATCCATCTCGGGGATAATCTCCATGCCATCAGGCATCCACAACTAATTCTGAACATCAGCCAAAACCCAGTGCGAAACCGAAAAAATCCGCATAAAACCAAAACAGAAAACTGCTGCCAGATCCGAACTCGACTCGAGTTCAGTTAGCCTATTAGGAACTCGTCTCGAGATTGATTGAGTTCTAGAAAATCAAAAAGTTTTCTGATTTTTAAAAGTGTCAGTCTCCTAACTTTGGTTTTGTATTTATAGGCAAGAATAAAAGAGTTTGAGCCCAAGTAGGACTCCAAAAGTTGCCTATATCCTTAGGTTTCCAAAAATCAAACCCTAATCCCTTTTCTTTTAAAATATTTGGACTTAGGTCCCTAGGACCAGAAAATTTAGAAAATAACTCCACAAGTCCAGATTTTTTGCAATAAAGCCCAAGAATGGCTAAAAATTTCACAAAAGGACACATGTTTGAAAATATTTAAAATTTCATCCATTTTATTAATATTTTGAAATAAAGTACAAGAATTGTAATTTAAATACAAAAGTGCAAAGATTAAAAATTAACAAAATACATAAAAAATTATAATGGCCGAATAAACTAAATCTCAACCACGTCGTCGGCGAGGCTACGCCTGCCTTCGTCCAAACGACGCTGGATCTCCTCAACGACATCCATGATCTCTCCCATACCCCTCCAGAGAAGCTGGAACCACTCCTCATTGGTATGGATGTGTTGAAACGCCTGCTGATAGTCGGACCTGTAGTGAATGGGCGCCTCTTCCTGAGGGTCCCACAATGACTGTCGACAAGCAGACAGTCCTGGGTTGGAGATCTCGAGACGGACAACCGACTCCAGAGACAGTGCAGAAGGAATGGGCGCCTCCCAGTAGCACAGAATACTCATCACCAGGCAAGGAAGAGGCGCAGAAGTCGCACGGGCGTTGGTGATGGTATGGAACAGGCGGCGGACCATGCAGTAGCCATGGAGGTCCTCCTGGAGAAGTCACAGGATATGAATGCCCTTAGAAAACAGCTCGCTCGTCCTTGTCGTCCCAAAGACATTGGTGGTCAGCCAGTGGGCCACCAAGCCCTGGTTAACTTGGAGCCAACCGATCGAGATATGGTTGTTATACCGGTGAGTCATCCGATCATCGACAAGAACAGCTTCGAGATGTCTGGGGTCACCAGTGCAGCCTCCTGATGAAGAGGAGCCTCGTCAAGCTCAAGTGTTGTGACTACGGAGACAGTCTCAGGCGTGAGCAGGAAACGATGGGCAGGATCCCAATTTATGAAAATGCCCTCATCGGTCACTCCATTGACTCGTAAAATCGAAGAACCATTTGAGGGTCAAATTGCTCGTAATCAGAGCCAAGAAGCAAATCCCAACCTCGGGGGAAAATTCTCTCCATGAACCCACTCCCAAAATGATTATCGTCGAAAAGACGAGAATAATTGCGCTCACAAACTACAACTCTAGATCTCTGTCTAGGAGGCCTGATTCTTACAGATTTTGGTATAGAAATGACGAACAAGAAGAGAGAAACAAAACCCCGCAAGAAATTTGAAATTTGGACAACAGATGAGGGAGATCGAAGGAGAGAGAAAAACTGATTTGCCTCGAATCTTGAGTCGAGATGAGAATGGTCTATAAGTGATACAAATTACTAGGTAAAGGTACTATTGAGTGCAGAATTAAATAATAGCAGTCTTGTATCATGGCTCCCCCATTTAAGAGCTTAAACTCCCGTTTAAGTTAGAAACAGAGATTTGGGAACTCGAGAGCTCCCTGGTCTTTGCTGAACCATTTAGCTTTGTTTGGAACTTGTACCAGCACGCCCAATGCGAAACATTAACCGTCTCCCACTTCGTGTCTTATTCATCTTGTGCTCCAATATGCAATCTTCCTTGAATGTCACCTCTCGATCAACCCAAGGACATGTCATCAAGACAATTTTCCCACAAGCATTTACTAACTTTTTAGCTTGTGTTGTCGTTACCAAGTCAATTCCTTTTGGAGGTGGAATTGCTCGAATAACAAACTATTCTCCACCCTTAGTGAATGTATACTTCTGAGCCCTCCTATCAAAAAGAGCATACCTATCCCACAAGTAGGGATTTCCTAGAACAACCTGACAAACATCCAATGGAACAACGTCATATGTCACCTCATCAATATAAGACTCATGAAGAGCAAACTTGAATGTGCATTGATGTTTCATACTCGAGCTGACGTCCTTCTGGATCCATCCCAATGGATAAGGCTTAGGATGCTTCATGGTTTTTAAACCAAGCTTCTGAACCAAAGCTTTTGAAATCAGATTTTTCTGACTTCCTGGATCTACAATATCGTCCACCAAACTGGTCTTCACCTGTAACTTAACACAAAAGAGTTGCTCTCTGGGGTCATCTTCTTCTACCTGTGTATGATTACCTGCCATCATGTTGAGCTTGAGGTTCAGATCTGTCATCCCTGGTACTTCCTGTGAACCTTGTGCAACTAAAGCTGCAGTCTTTTTCACCTTTTTCTCTTTCAACCCTTTTGGTTTGATATGTGGATACTTCTCCCAACATTTATTCATCACATGTCCTGTTGCTTTACAATGACTGCAAATCAACGTTTCTTTCCCATCAGACTCACCTTTTCCCTTTTTTTACCATCATCATGTTTGTTACTATAACCATTAAACTTACCACCAGATTGTTTTTCATCTCTTTCTGTACTGTTCTTCAACTTGCCTTCAATGGCAATAGCTTTTACAGTAGCCTCATGTATAGATTCTACTGCAAACAACTTCAACTCCTTCCGAATATACTCACTCAAACCTGCCACGTACTTCATGTATGTGGAGTAATCCTTTAGATTTATATCCAAAACCATTGCTTGATTCTGAAATTCGGTTGTATATTCTTGAACGGATTGACTGAATCTCTGGCGTAAGTTGTACCACTTCTGCCATCTTTCTTCCAGAAATCCCACTGGATAGAATTGTTTCTTAAGCAACTCCTTGAACTTCCTCCACGATATTGCCCCTTTCTCATCCTGATACTTGCGATAGGTTTTCCACCAAGTTAATGCATGACTTGACAGTTTCAAGGTCGCGAAGGTAATCTTCTCTTTCGACGAATAGCCATAAAGAGTAAAGTATGTCTCTAGACGTTCAATCTAATCGTCTAGTTTCTCCACATCAATACTTCCATCATACATAGGAATTTCAACTTTGAAATCAATCCTTAGATTTCGAAAAGAATTCTTACCTCCATGATGTGAAGTTTTGAAGTTGTCGACTTCTTCTTCGTCTGCTTCCTCCTCCTCTTCATCTTCATCCGAGTCGTCTTGCTCAGAAAATGAACTCTTCTTCTTCTTCGGGTTTTTCTTCTCCCTTCTTTGATGATGAAATCGGTTAGCTTTGACAAAGTAGAATTCATCGACTGTATCTGGATCTGAAACGAAGCCATTGTTTCCTCTGTACTAAGTTTCTGCTGCGGAGTAGGTGTCTCCTCGATCCTCTGATTTCTTCAGATCTGTTTCCCTCATCTTCTTTTTCCTTGTCTTCTTAGAATCTTCTAAAGACACAAAAACTTTACGTAGCTTTCTGTACTGCGAACGCGTTAAGACCATAAACCACAGAAAACTCCACCAGGGAATCAAAATTTGCTCTTGATACCAACTTGATACAAATTACTAGGTAAAGGTACTATTGAGTGCGGAATTACACAATAGCAGTAAATAATATGAACAAAACACAAGATCTTGAAGAAAACTATCTTCTTTACTGAATATTATAAAGATTACAAGAATCTCTCCCTCACAATACTCTCTAGTCAAACTAAACCCTAGTTGTCTCAATATTTCTAAACACACTAAACCTTAGTGGTTTCTCTAAACAAGCTAATAAATAGTTGTTTCTCTATGTCTTGGTCTATATCTTGGTTTATGCCAAAACATCAATATTTATAGGCTTTGGACAACTTGTAGTTGGCCAAGGAAAAGGATTTCCTATTTCCTAAAATTCTTATCCTTGTATAACAAGGAAAACTCTTATAAAGAATATCCTTTCCTTGTCCCACAAGGAAAAGGAAACTAAGTTCCTAAAAGAAGAATACACCTGTATCAATAAGGAACTCGACTCGAGTTCTGGAAGGGAAGAAGACTTCTGTTGACCCAGTTTTGACTGGTTTGACTTTGGAAATGAAAGTGACTTGTGACTTTTCTATAACACTCGTAGGTATAAATAGACCATTAACTTCCCCAATACGCATCCCCCACTACTGGAATTAGTAGAAATGACGGTTTTACCCCTACAATGCGTAAAGGCACGAAATAATTCAATTTTAATGTTGAAAATTCCGTGATAATGTATAAATATATTCTCGCGAATATAAGTACCATTAAAATGTCAAATAAATCCCAAAAATCAAGCAATAATTATTAAAATCCCAAAAATTGAAATAAATTCAAATTTGTAATTTAATAATTATTTA
Source organism: Aquilegia eximia (assembly GCA_023053565.1). NCBI lineage: Eukaryota > Viridiplantae > Streptophyta > Magnoliopsida > Ranunculales > Ranunculaceae > Aquilegia > Aquilegia eximia. Next base: position 26,657,172 of record JALIGU010000001.1, read on the forward strand.
ACCAAGCAAACTGCAATAGAGAGTGGTGGGCCACACCCACCCCCAAACAGAACTAACACACAAATACCAAAGAGATAGCTTATTAGCTAAAAAGCCACTAAACCCGACAACAAATAAGAAGTTAAAAATGCACGATCGGGCTTAGAAGATACACAAGGCTGCCTCCTATGAGCGCTAAGTTTAACGTCTTCAGCTAGACAGACGGACAACCAGGATTCACTCCTTAGATAAACGCTACTCTAAACAAAGATACATGAGAGATAAAACGCTAGAGTAGAATTCGTGAGATCCTGATGTCTAAGATATAACAAAGAGTCTTTTTAAAGTCAGATACTCGAGACTTACAAGAAGATGGGAAATGATTTCCCCACCCCCAAACAGGGCGGGAAACAGGTCTGTTTGGTGATGACACTCAAGAGAGAAGCGTGCACTGGATCAATTATACTCAGCCAGTAAGAGTTTGTGGACTATGGCCCCCCGATACTTTCAACCACACCTCTCAAAAATAGACAACAGAATAGAGCACGAGAGAGTCCGGATACCAGCAGGTCAAGGGTAAGTCTAAATAGGTAGGATCCTTTAAGAGAGTTTCCTCAACTTCAGGGGATCTTAATTCATGGAAATGCTTAAGACATTGACCATTGACTTGAAATTCAGAATTGTCTGCAGGGTTTAAACAAGTAATAGGACCATAAGGAGTTACTGCAGACACAACAAACAGACCCGACCAACGAGACTGTAGTTTACCAGGAAATAAATGCAGACGAGAGTTATAGTGTAAAACTTTGTCCCCAATTTGAAAATCTCTACGTAAGATCTGACGATAATGTAGTTATTTCATATTAGATTTATAGGATTTGGAAAGATAATGGAGTTTTCTCCTCTTATCTGCCTGGTCGAGATTAAAATTGAGCTTTGTCATTGCCCAGAAGGCTCGGTGCTCAAGCTCTACAGGTAGGTGACAAGGTTTTCTAAATAAAAGACGAAAGGGAGACATGCCTATGGGAGTTTTAAAAGCAGTACGATAGGCCCATAATGCATCACTGACTCTACGAGACCAATCAACCTTTTCAGGGTCAATTGTTTCTTGCAAAATATTTTTAATCTCTCTATTGGAAACCTCAGCTTGGCCACTGGTTTGCGCATGATATGCAAGGGCCACTTTGTGAGTTACTCCATACTTTTGGACAAGTTTTTGAAAAGCTTTATTGCAGAAATGGCTCCCCCCATCACTAATGATCGTACGGGGAGCGCCAAATCGGGCAAATGGGCAAATATATACTCTTTGAGAAAATTTACTACAATTTCTTGGTCGTTATGCCTTGTGGGAATTGCCTAGATCCATTTAGAAACATAGTCTACTGCGACCAGAATGTACAAAAAACCATGACAACCAGGCAAAGGACCCATGAAATCAATGCCCCAAACATTTAAAAACTTCTACAGGAAGAATTGGTTGTAAGGGCATCATGTGTCGCCTAGTGATTTTCCCTAGTTGTTGACAACGAGTGCAAACTGTACAATGCATGTGAGCGTCCTTAAAAAGAGTTGACCAATAAAAACCACACTGCAATACTTTAGTAGATGTCTTCTTGGCACTAAAATGTCCACCACAAGCATGCCCATGGCAGAACTTAAGGACCTCTTGTTGCTCATAGTCGGGAATGCAACGACGAATGATTTGGTCAAGACAGTACTTAAAAAGGTAAGGTTCATCCCAGGAATAATGCTTGGAATTAGCAAATAATTTGGATTTATCTTGCTTGTTCCAATGACTCGGAAACTTGTTGCTAGCCAAGTAGTTAACTATATCTGCGAACCATGGAGCATTCGATAATGCAAAAAGAAGCTCATCAGAAAAGTTCTCAAAAATGACACTAGAATCCTCAGGACGGTCGAGTCTCGACAAGTGGACGGCTACTACATTTTCGGTCCCTTTTTTATCTTTAATTTCAAGGTCAAATTCTTGAATCAATAGAATCCAACGAATAAGGCGTTGTTTAGTTTCCTTCTTGGAGAGGAGGAACCTAATGGCAACATGATCCGTGAAGGTGACAGTACGGGTACCTAAAAGGTAGGAACGAAACTTAACAAGAGCATATACTATGGCTAACAATTCTTTCTCAGTCGTAGAATAATTACGTTGAGCATCATTGAGAGTCTTGCTAGGATAATATATGACATGGGCTTACCATCTAGACGCTGACCTAAAACAACCCCAACAATAAAGTCTGATGCATCGCACATCAGCTCAAAGGGTTTACTCCAATCAGACGGCCTAATGATGGGTGCAGTCGTGAGAGGGGTCTTAAGATTTTCAAATGCACTCTTACATTCATTTGTAAAGTCAAAAGATGTATCCTTAAGCAATAAATTGGTTAAGGGGCGAGCTATCTTTGAAAAATCTTGGATAAAGCGTCGATAGAATCCTGCATCGCCCAGAAAGGCTCGAATATCCTTAATAGACTTAGGAATAGGCAAGGATGAAACAAGATCTACTTTAGCTTTATCAACCTAGATACCCTCAGGGGAGACTACATGACCTAGAACTATTCCTTTTCTAACCATGAAATGACACTTTTCCCAGTTAAGCACCAAATTTTTCTCAATGCAACGCTTAAAAACTAACGAAAGATGACTAAGACACTCTTCAAAAGATGAACCATATATGGAGAAGTCATCCATAAACACCTCTATAAATCGTTCTACCATATCACTAAAGATGTGTAACATACACCTCTGGAAGGTAGCAGGTGCATTACACAGACCAAAAGGCATACGGGCATAAGTGAAAGTGCCGAAAGGACAGGTAAAGGTTGTCTTCTCTTGATCTTCAGGGGCGATAGGAATTTGATTATAACCAGAGTAACCATCTAAGAAACAATAGAAGGAATGACTAGCCAGACTTTCCCACATCTGGTCTATGAAGGGAAGAGGAAAATGGTCCTTCCGGGTGACTGTATTAAGCTTTCTACAGTCGATACAAACACGCCACTTGGTTGGAACTCTAGTGGCGACTTGTTCATTCTTATCATTAGTAACTACAGTCATGTCGGCCTTCTTAGGAACCACATGAATAGGACTAACCCAGGGACTATCAGAAATGGGATAAATCACACTTGCATCCAAAAGTTTAAGAATTTTAGCACGGGCAACTTCTTTCATCGCAGGGTTAAGACGTCTCTGAGGTTCACGAGAAGTTTTAGCATCGTCCTCAAGATGAATACGATGAGAACATACAGAAGAGCTGATGCCTTTAATGTCGTGGATAGACCAGGCAATAGCAGAACGATGCTCTTGGATAACTTCAAAAAGTTGACTCTCCTGTTCGGTAGTAAGAGATGAAGAAATAATAACAAGATGACTACCGTCGGAATCAAGATGGGCATATTTCAGCTCAGGAGGAAGAGGATTCAGAGTAACAGGAGGTGGAGTGATGGTCTCAACTTGGGTCTCAGAATCTATGTTACAAACCGAATCAAGGGCCACATGGTCTTTGGGTTCAAAGATAGGCACAAAATCAAGAAGAACATCGGTATGAGCAATAGACTGGTTGATGTCAAAGTCTACAGTATGCATGGTAAGGCAGTGAACAACCGGATCTTCAGGATAATAACTATGTACAATCTAATAAGGTAACGAGTCAAGAAGGCAGACATTTTTAGATAAAGAAAGATCAGGGGGTTGTTGGCCAAGGTTAAATATATTTACTTCAACAGTCATAGAGCCAAAAGTGAGAACCATAAAACCGTTCCGACAGTTTATGAGAGCATTAGAGGTGGCAAAAAATGGACGGCCAAGGATGATGGGCACCGAGTTATCGGCAGTAGGTTCAGTATCCAACACCACAAAGTCAACGGGGTAGTAAAAGTCAGACACTTTAACTAACAGGTCCTCAACTATTCCTCTAGGTACTTTCAATGAACTGTCGGCCAGTTATAAAGACATAGTCGTGGGTTTTAAGTTTGTATTTATAAACTTTTGGGGATTTTGAATTTTTGGGGAAGACAACAAAGTTGACTGTTAGATTACTAAATAGATGGATAGGATTATGACACGTGTCATTATTATCAGAATAAAGAAGGATAGTTTTGGTATTATGAAAATATTTTATTTAAAAAATATTTGGTCAGCAGCTGGGATACAGCAGGGGGACCCTTTGGGGCCTCTTCTCTTTGCTTTGGTCTTGCATCCATTGATACACCGCATTCAGTCAGAATGCCACTTGGAGTTGCAGGCATGGTACTTAGATGATGGTACTATGATTGGTAATACAAAACAGGTGGCTAGAGCTATTCGTATCATTCAGGAAAGAGGACCACCTCTTGGGCTCGTGCTTAATGTTTCTAAGACAGAGTTGTTCTGGCCTTCTGTTAATCCTGTAGGCTCCTATCCAGATATCTTTCCGGCTGGTATATCATGTCCTCAGCGAGGGGTTAAGTTGCTTGGAGGGGCTGTAAGTATTGATGCATCCTTTATTATGGGTAATGTTCGTCAACGAGTGGATAAGACACTTCAGCTTATGGATTTATTACCACAACTACAGGATCCGCAATGTGAGCTGGCACTTTTACGTTCTTGTATGGGAATATCTAAGCTCACCTTTGCTCTCCGTACTTGCCCCCCTGATTATGTTCAGGAAACAGCCGAATGGTTTGACCACAAGCTCCGTGCAGCCCTTCAGAATATTGTGGTTTCTGATGGACCTGGTTTTGGCGATCTACAGTGGCGTATGGCAACCCTTCCATTGCGTATGGGCGGACTTGGTATTTATTGTACTACTGATGTTATGAAGTTTGCTTTCGTAGCTTCACGTACGCAAACCAAGGATCTCCAAGACCACATTCTTCGGGGTTGTGCGGCTGTACCTATGGGTAATGTTTTCGATACTGCCATTGCTAGTTTACATCTTTCTATACCTGATTTTGATCTCAGTAATCTTGCTCCAACTGCTACCGTCCCCTTCAGACCCCAACATGTCTTGGCGGAAGCATACTACAGCAAGATTAGTTCTGGTCTTGAGAGGGAATTTGAGTTGTCAGCTAGACAAAAAGCCGTGATTGGATGTGTGCAAGCAGAACATGCCAAAGATTTTCTCCTTGCCATCCCGATGGAAGGGCTTGGACAACGCATGACGCCGGTAGAATATCGTGCCATTCTTCGTTATCGATTGATGATCCCTCTTTATTCAGATGGTGAACTTTGTCCAGTGTGCAAGAAGAGCAGACTTGATGCTTTTGGGGACCATGCGGCCCATTGTAAGCATTACCCCGGCTTCAAGTACAGGCATGACCACGTTAGAGATATCTTGTGTGATGTGTTCTGGCGGGCTGGAGTACAGGTTAAGAAGGAGGCTCCTGTTAACTTTCTTACTGATCCTAAGGAAGGAAGATCGACATTACGTCCTGCTGATATTCTGGTCTATAACTGGTCTGAAGGTAAACATGCGTGTGTTGATGTTACAGGGGCGTCTCCGATGGTTGGCCTGGGTGCTGGGATTTTTGAGGTGGGGATAGCAGCTAGCAATGCAGCAGCAGCAAAAGTGGAGAAACATGACGGAGCTTGTAGGGCTAACCAACATAGTTTCATCCCCTTTGCATTTGACACATTTGGAATGCTAGGCTCAGAAGCAGTTGAGCTCCTCAGGAGACTGCAAAAGGTAATGGATAGCAACGTGATGACTGCGGGTTCGAACGAATATGTATTTAGGAGAATCGGGTTTGCTATCCAGAAAGGACTTGCCGCGCAGTTTGTAGCGCGTTTGTCCTCTACTTTTGTGTAATTTGTTGAGCTTATCAATAAAATTTTATTTTGAAAAAAAAAAAAAAATTAAAAATTGATTTTTGTAACACCGTCTCTTTTTTCGTCCAATGGGGGGGGTGGGGGGGTTATTATTATATTTTTTCAAATGGGGTAACACAAATTTCGACTTTTAAATGGGGTAAGTGCCAAAATCTTTTAGGCTGTGTTTGATAGGATAGTGGGCAATGGCAAAAATAAATTTTGATTTGCCATGGAAAATTTATCATGGCAAATAATAGTGGATAATGGCAAACTGATAGTAGATGTTTTAAATTTGCCTCATTTTATTACTATTTGTTGTTTGATTCACAATATTTGCTATGGCAAACATCAATTTTTGTCGTGGATCAAAACTATTGCCCATACATATCCCAAAACTATGTGCATATCAATGGCCCAAAACAAAATACACATAAATGGCCCAATACAATATACTAAACAATTCAACCAAAATAATTTTTTATTAGATAATGAGTACCTTAAGCCAAACTAAATAATTTAAAAAAATCAAAAGTTAACAGAAATAAAACCAAACAAAAAAATCTAGCCAACTTCTAATCCACATAGCTAAGAAATTAACTCATTCAATGAAATCATTGTTGTAATCATGCACATGATATATATAGAGAGAGAAATGCCAGCAGGACCGCGTGGTCCTGCTTGAAGAGGACCACCTCATTGGGAACTTGCCACGTATAGGTAGGAAACTGGGATAAGGGATTAGCAGGTACAAAAAAAAGAGAAAAAAAAAATAGAGAAATAAAATAAAAGAAAAGAAAACTCTCCATAGTCACTCAATTCAACTGGATCTATTTTCTTCCAACAGAGTATTAAAACAGAGCAATTCTCCTATTTCATAGATCTACTAATTAATACTTTTAAAATTAAGTTAGCAAGTAAAACAATTGACAATTGTTGTTGGAGTTTGATTGATTCTGATGTTGAGGTTTTGATTATTTTTAATGATAAAGTTTAATTTTTTTGAAAGAGTTCGATTAATTCTTAATTTCTTATGATGGGGTTTGATGAATTGCACACAGAATACCTTAGAAACATGGATTTTAGGTATGATTGTATATACGAGATTCCCCCTTTATCTCATACATACAAGAAGCTTCGAGATTCCTTTTTATCTCATACATATATACAAGAAGCTTCAAGATTCCTTTACAAAGATAAGGGACTTATAATACAGCAAAAAAGAATAAAATTTGTTGTTTAATCTATAGCTTTTTCAATCAATCACTTAATCAGAGAAGTTTTTCCAAAATAATTCTTGTATCTTCAATGTTTTAGTTTCACATACAGAGCTTTTCTTTTTTTCCCCTTCTCCCTTTCTCTCTCTATTTGTAGTTAACCGGTTGATTCCTTAGCCCATTTCCCCATGTCAACGTGGCAAGTTCTCAGTGAGGCGGTCCTCTTCAAGCAGGACCGCGCGGTCCTGCTAGCATTTCTCATATATATATATACTTCATTAACCCTAGTCTTGCTTATTAAACCCTAACATGTGTGTAAGCCCAAAGCCTTCTTATTTTTATAACACAAAATAATATAGGCCGAAGCCCAAATCCTTCTTAATTGAACTACACAAAGTCTAAAGCCCTTATATATTTTTTGCCACAATACTGGGCAAAACTTGGTGGCAAACAAAATCCACCTAATAGGTGGAACTTTTTATCCAGTATATAGTGGGCAAATCTTTCATACTGGGCAAAACTTGAAAATATTTGCCACATCATAAAAAACTTATCAAACACTGACAAATACTATTTTAGTGGGCAAATATATCCACTATGGCTATTTGCCATGGCAAATGCTGAAAAGTCCCACTAAGATGTCAAGAATAACTAGAGGGGGGGGGGTGAATAGTCCAATAAAAATTATCTAGGTCAAGTGAATAATTATACAAAAGAGGAACACACTTAACACAAGATAAATAAACTAAATAGGAACATCCCTCACCCAAAAACCCAAACTAAGCCAACACAAGTCTCAGTCTGACAGGGTCCAGTTAACTGGGGTCTAGTCGACTCAGCCTTGTCAGACAAAGAGGTCAAATTCCAGATTAACAAGAAGAAGATGATGAGAGTAAGAAAATATGCTGGTATGATTATGAATTAAATATTATAAGCATAAAGGTGAAGTCTTTGTGTGATAGACCCAACCCCACACCTACACATACAACTAACAACAAGGAATGTGTGTGTGTTTAATGTTGAGACATGAATATGATGGATAGATAGAGATATTTAGAGAGCAAGCAAACCACACAAGAGACACTTGGTTTATAGTGGTTCGCCAAGGTTGCCTATGTCCACTCTTCAAGGAGGCTTTCTTAGCCTTTAGAAATTCCAAGCAAAGCAAGATAGTCACACCTAGTACACCACTTCTTCACCACAAACACTTCTTGTTGAATCTCTAATGAGTCATTCAACCTTGAATATTGTAGAGATACCTAACCTCTAACCTAGCCTACTAGGATTTCTTCTCACAAATCATTTTTAACAAAGTGGGTTTTGTTTCTCTTAATGATTCCTCTCAAAGGATGAATAGAGAAAGAAATTAAAAGCACTCAAGGTTGGTTTATAGAACACCAACTACAATAACTCTCACTCTCATAAATAAGGAAGCATTCAATGTAGTGAGTGAAGTTAATTCGATGGAATGGGATGGATTTCAATGAAGCTCTTCATTTAGGGTTTATCACTTTTGAGTAGATAATAGAGTTAACACCATCAAACTTTTCTTTAGCCTTCTCTTGCTAGATATACTCCATAAAGTGCAATAGATCCGTTGGTCAAACCTGTGTTGACTAGATCTGAAAACTTTAGTGGATCATGGATCGGGTCATAAACCATGTCACTTGGTAATGTCACTTGCTGCTAAAAATAATAAGTCCTGTCCAGTCGACTGGAGCAAGGAAACATGGAGGTTCTGTCTGGTCTTCATTTTCAGCTTCCTTTTCAGCTACATAATCTTCAAGTCTTCAGCTCTTCATGTTCTCCAAGACACAAGATATACTTACAAGACTTGTTACAAACTCTTTTAGGGTTTACATGTGTTTTTACAAAATTACCCTTTGTCATAATACACAACACAAAAACCATAGCTTTACAAATGCTACCTATCAAACACAGCCTTATATTTTTTATGTTATAAATAAATATTCCTAAATTTAATTCCATGTTCTAAGTAAAGTATAATGAGGTTATTATGTAATAATTAATTTGTGGAGTTATTACTTATTACATTATATGTTATATTTGGTATATTAAATAATGTTAATCCTACCGCTACGATTGTCTCAATAGACAACTAAATTAAAGGTTTAGATCGATTTTCCACATTTAAGGGCTATTATTACATCGATTATATAATTTAATATATATCTAATGGTTATAGTTGTCTCAATAGACATCTAACAGTTGTGTTTATAAGAATGAGATTGATGAAAATGTACCAAGCTTAATGTCTAATTGAGTTACTGACATTGATGTCAACGAGTGTTTAGCCTAAGATTAAAACAAAGCAGAGAAAGAAAGAAAAGTGAGAAAGATATCTAAGGCTAAGCTTTCGGTTGATATCAGATTCGATCATCCGAGATTTAATTTCGAAAGAACAACTACCACTGAACTTTGATTAGAAAGAACAACTACCACTGAAATTTTAATTGAATACCCTATTTGAACTTGGGGTCATCTCTTAAGAAATTTTATTCATAGATTTAATCATTCAACCTCCAATATTAACTTTCTTTCTCAATCTTCTTGTTTCCTTAATGTCAAACTTTTTTGCCCAAATCAAAGCAAGGGTTTCTTAAAGAATGAATAAATAAAAAAAAATCTAAAAATGAGTAAGTTAATTTTAAAAAAGATTAGCACGAACAGGATAGTGGGTAGATCAGTTTCTTCACCGACAGCCGGAATTGGAAAAAAATTCTTTTGTTTTTCAGTCTGTGGGAAGGAGGAGAAAAAATAAGTTAAATTACAACATCATCCTCAGGGTAAACCATGAATTCATCTATACCATTGGATCTGATTTAAAATGACGATTGAGATGGGCTGTCAAGATGGCTGTCATCCTAAGGATGGCAGCCTAGACAGCCCGATATATATATACCAATTTTAAACCAGGATTATGAATAGTAAAATTAAACTAAAACAAAACAACAACAAAAATTACAGAAATCTAAAACATAAATTAAAGAACAGAAAATAGAGAATTAAAAGAAAAGAAACAATAAAACAGAAGAAGAAACTGAAAGAAGAACTGAAACTTTATTCACATAAAATTTAAAAACAAGAAAACGAAATGAAAACTTACAGATACTTGAGCTAATTCACATATATATACCCCCTGAATAAAGTTTCAGGTAGATACTAAGCACACCAAAAGATTACAAGTTGAAAAGAAAAAGGGAAAGGTTACAAAAGAAAAGAAAAGATTACAAGTAGAGAAAATGGGAGAAGAAGGGAGAAGGCTTGCTGTCGAATGTTGTTGAAGGCTTATGAGCGCATTCGAAGCTTGTTTTTTTTCATTACAAATGCCTCGTTATATAGGCAAGTTGAGAGTGGGAAGTGGGCCCCATTGGGCATCTTGCTAGTGGGAAGTGGGTCCCATTAGGCACCTTGTGATGTGTGGGCCCCATTGAGCATCTTTTTAGTGGATGGCCCCATTGAACACCTTGTGATGTGTGGGCTCCATTGAGCATCTTGTGATAATGTGTGGACCCCAGTGAATAGTAGGCACGTTGTTGTCGGTAGAGTAACCTGTTGTCTCGTGGGTGTTGTAGACCCCATTGTTGTATGATTAACCTGTCGAATTGTCTCTGAGTCTGATAATTGAGCAGATACATTATCTCTGTCTGTTTTGTGGTCCCCTTAATATGGGTTCTGAAAAAGTCCTGGTAATGCTATATTCCAAAATTCTGGAAAAGATGATCGAAACTGGATTTGTTTTCCATAATTTGCCACGAAAGAGGAGTATGAGAGGTTGTAAATTCTTTGATACCATTAGAATTTAATACCAAATTGTAATTCAGAATTGTTAATTTGGTGGCAACATAGTTCATGGCTGGGTCAAATTTAAACCACCAGTTATGGAACCAGGTGGGAATTCTATCTTTAAATTCAGGGGAAAAGTAAAAAATCCAGAAATAATCTTTTTGGGGAATTTGATGGAAGAAGGTGTAAGTCCATGCATCAATATAGTCCCAATAATTAAAAGTCTGGAGGCTATTAAAAAGAGAAACGGGACCAATTAGGTTTTTGGTAGTAAAAGGTTCACCCCATTTGTATTGTTCTATTATTTTAAGAATAACAACATTTCGAAAAGGCTTAGAAAAACGGTTGTCAACCGTGGTAAAAGAGACTGGATTGGTTTCAATTAAAATAGATTCATAAAAATTTCTTCGTTTTTGAATTTGGGATGGACTATTAGTCCCTTGGTCAAAATTTGCTAAACCACGATAGATAGGCGTGTATAGCCACATCATATCATCATCAGTTAATTCAAAAATTAATTCATTGGAATTCTTCAGAAATGATCTGGTATTATTATCCCCTATTGAGGTTTTTCTTTTACTGTCTTTTAAGACAAGAGAGAATTTCCCTATTTCGGGAGAAGGAGAGGATCTTTTACCTTTTCCTTTAATCGGATCCGAAATAGGATCATAATTCTGGTCAGGAGGAGTCATTCCTGTCAAGAAAATAATTAAAGTCTATAAGACATAGCCAATTAATCCATGTATTTAGGATTTCAAAAATTTACTGTCTCATTAGACATTATTAATCAATCCTTTAATTAGGATAATCCAGTTCTTTGATTAGGATGGAAAAATATTGTTGTCTAATTAGACATAATGTATTCCATGTCTTTAAGACTTCATGAACCAATCCTTGTAATTAGGATGAAAACCTTGCAAAACTGTCTCATTAGACATAAGGTATTCCATGTCTCATAAGACATTATGAGCCAATCCTTGTATTTAGGATGAGAATCTTGCAGACATTGTCTCATTAGACATAAACCAATCCTTTAATTAGGACTGAAATCTCGTGGAACTGTCTATTAGACATAAGATTTCTCATGTGACATCATAAAACATGACTATTAGTCAGAAACCAATCCTTGTATTTAGGATGAGAATAATGCAAATATTGTCTCATAAGACAATAGGAATATTGCTGTCTGATTCATCCGATTGTTCTTCATCAATCTGTTCTTCAAAAATCATTTTTTCTTTTAATTGATGTATATACCCTTTATCGGGTTTGATGATGAATTCAAAAATAATCTTTTTTCCCATAAGGGTAGTATGAATTCCTTCATCATCAATTCTTTCGATGGGCCAAATAAGGCTTAAAAAACGGTTTTCCTAAAATTACCATTTGGGATAAAGTATTAGATAAAACAAAATGGGTTTTAATACGAATATTATTATTACATATCAAAACATTTGATAATTTATAATTTATCTTCATAGAAGAACCATTTGCAGTATTCAATGCATAATGAATTTTTTCAAAATATTTATAAGGTACTAAACTTTGCCTTATGCAATTAAGATCTGAACCGCTGTCTATTAGGGCAATAGTTTCTAAAACAAAATCATGAATAATAAGTTTAATATTAACATACCATTTTTTATTAATATTATTATTAAGTGATAATAAATCTCCAATTTCATCTTTATTGATGGCAGGAAGAGGAAGGGTATTGCTAATCTCAAGTTGGGAAATTCTCCACCTTAGATTATCAATATCCATTTTGAAATTATTCATTTCTTTTTTAAGATCAGAAATAGTAGTTTCTTTAACTACAGTCCTAGATTCTATTCTGTCAAAAACCTCTTGTAAAGAATAAGGTTTTAAAATACTAGAGTTCAATTTAGTATTAGAAGAATTTTCTAAATATTTTTCAATAGCCTGTCTTTTTTCAACAGGATCATCAATCTTATCAATGATATCAAGAATTAAAGTCTGATTTTCAGATAAAACATTAATATTAAGACCATTCATATCAATAATAGCTTTGTAATAGTCTTGGGAGGTTTTACAATGTGTGGAACAACCTTTCCCTGACTGATTACTGCTACTGGAATCACTATTAGTGAGTTCTTCTATTTCCATAATTTGGTCAAAAGAATCATCAGAGTAATAACTACTAGTAGAATCATGATTATCCAGAATTTGATTAATTTGTCGCTTAACATTATCATCAATGGTTAATTCATTGATTTGTTTACGAATATCCGTTTTAGAATAACATTTATTGGCATAATGACTTTTTTTACCACATTTATGGCAAGTAATATTTTTCAAATTCCTAGAATTTCCTTTTGGGTAAGAATTAGATTTATGCTTGGCCAAGACCTGGTCAGGTTTTTTATAAAGTTTTCTACGAAAATATTTCTTAGAAATTCTTTTCTGAGATGAATCATTTTTATTTTTCCTTTTAGGCATATCATACCCAAATTGTTCACAGAATTGACCTAATTCTTTTTTCCCAGTTAAATTCTGAATTTTAAGTTGATTCTTAAGGCGAATATCATTGCAAAGGGCTAGCCCTTCAGAAGTGCATTCACTAATAAGTTCTCCATAAGTATAAAATTCATAAGGGATCTGAATCCCATCATGTTTATTTCTAAGTCTATTTTTGACCTTTTCAGCAAAAAGACCAGGTAAACCAGAAATAAATTTTTCTTTCCAAAAATTATTATTACCATCATGTCTAACCGTGATTTTAGCCATGAAAACATCTTTATACCAACGGAAATGTGTCAATGTTGGACATTTTAAATTCATGAGTAATTCTTTACCTCTTTCGTGAGCGGCCATAGTATTGCCTATGAAATGTTTAATTATCGTTTGAATTAAAGTGTAAACTATATCCTCACTTTTGACATTTTGTCCTGAGGTGCTAGGTTCTAATTTTACCGAATTATAAATTTCTTCCTTTTGGCTAAGGGTAAGAATATTATCCCACCAACCTTTTAATTGGCCAGTAAAACCAGCTATAATACAATTAGCTGTTTGTTTATCTGTATTATTCGAATTTTTGCAAACAGTGGCAAACATAAGCATTCTATGTAAAGTAACATATATCATATATTCAGATAAACTGTCTATATTCCATTCATAAATAGTTTTAGCACTATATGAAGTTTGGACAGCAATATAATCTTCTTCATTAAGAATGTCAGTAGGTGTGGGTCTAGGATAGTAAGTCCTAGTAGGAGGTATTTTAGCTTTATTAGATTTGCTAAATTCAACTTCATTGACTTCTTGTTCCATATTATGCAAAATATTTTGAAATTCCTCAATATTTTCATCGGACAAATTTTTGTTAATAAAGTTATCATTTTGTGATAAAACGGCAATATGATTATTAGTTAATTTAATCCCTTTTAACTTTTTAGTAAGTTCTTCGATAAAATCATCTTGACTCAATTTATTATTTCCCAAGTTAAACTTCTCATTAGGAGGTGGTTTAATATTAATAGGGAAGACCTCTTTATTAGGTTCAGGTTCGCTAACAGCGCTTTCAATATGGAGTAATTGTTTTCCGATGGTTTGTAAACACAAATTAGTATAATTAGATTGTTTAAAAACCTTATTTAATTCTGATTCTTCATTAGAAGGTTGAATATAAGCAACAGTCTCTAGAATAGTTGAGTCACTAACTAGTTTTAGAGGCTGGGTAGGAGGGTGAATAGCCCTAATATTTCTACCATCAGTAGTAGTCCAACTTTTATAAAAGTCTTTAATGACACATGATTCTAAAGTTCTATCCCATCTCAGCACATAATGTGCGAATGGAATAATACTTTTAGTCTCATCCAAATATTTATAATATCTTGCTAATGGGTGGGCCCCATTAGGCACCTTGATATGTGGGCCCCATTGAGCATCTTCTTAGTGGATGGGTCCCATTAGGCACCTTGTGAGTGGGTGGTCCCTGTGTAAGCATCTTGTGATAATGTGTGGACCCCAGTTGTAAGTGGGTAGGCCTCAATGAATAGTAGGCACGTTAATTGTCGGTAGAGTAACCTGTTGTCTCGTGGGTGTTGTAGACCCCATAGTTGGCTGATTAACCTGTGATGTGGACTCCATAATTGGAGTCTGATAATTGAAGCAACTGTCTTGCTGATACTGAACACCATGTGAGCTGTGGACCCCATAGATTGGAGTATGATAAATGTTGATTATGCACGGAAGAGGAGAAAATTTTGTAAACCTGTGTATAAGAGTGGAAAGTAATTAATCCACTTCTAGATCGATATCATCATTGTCATCCTGTTGAGAAGAACCCTGTTGAGAGCAGTCTTGTTTAAGGTCCCACCATGAGATAATAGTATTGGGATTTGTCTCCATAGGAGAAATATCTCCAAAAGAAGCTTGAATATGCTCCTGCATTTCTTTTATAACTCGAAATTTGAGTTCTTGGGATGAGAGATCAGGGTGAGCTTTGGTTAATTTTTCCCTAATAATTGCGACAGGATTGTCTGGTAAAGGTTCTTTCAAACTGGGGATTGAGTATGTCTAGAGGTATATAATTGTTCTAGTTTTTGGATATCAGGAGTAATGGTTAAAATTTTACTTTCGGTAGGGCAATTTGGCCACCATTTATAATGGTACTGGCGGCAAAGACCATGGAGGCCTTCACTTGCCTGGTAATGACAACTGTAGGTCCAGGCCCAGATCCATGGAATAAGATAATCTGCCAGAAAAAAGAGAAGTGATTTACCTCGAACTGTATCTTTCCCTTCAAATAAATGATGAAATTGAAGATAAGATTTATAAAGGACTGTTAGTTCTGAGGGTAAGAAATCCATATCAGGACCAAATTTGAAGAACCAGTTATAAAACCAGTTGGGAATTTCATTGTTGTCTTTTTTGAAATCTTCATCAAAATAAAAGAACCAAGAATGTTTCCTTTGAGGATTTTGATAGAAGAACGAATAAGTCCAAGCGTCCATGTAATCCCAATAATTATAGGATTGGTTATAGTTGTGGTAAGATCCACGTAACTCCCGTAATTTATTCGGGTCGCCCCAATCCGAAGATTTGAGAACCATATGAATCATGGCTTTGCTATAAGCAAAAGGAGAATTAGGAGTATTATTCCTTCTTTTATGATCAAAAGTGACTGAATTAGTCTATTCTAAAATTGATTCATAGAAATATCTATGTTTTCCACCTCGGATAGGACTATTATCCTTTTCATCAAAATATTTTTGGCCCAAAATAATAGGGTCCATCAACCATTTATCATCCTCTGGATTAAGGATTACCAGTAATTCTGTGTAGTTCTTTACGAACAATCTGGGCTCATTGTTGCCTAATAAGGCTTCTTTCATTGTTTTGTCTATTGAGACTTTTGAAGACGAACCTGATTTAGGCTCGATAAATTTTTCTGAACCTGATTTAGGCTCGATAGACTTCCCTGAACCTGATTTAGGCTCGATCAATTTGTCTGAACCTGATTTAGGCTTGATAAGGACTGATTTGCCCTTTCCTCGTCCACGCCCCATATAAGGTGCTAGACTATGAGAATTCATCCCTGCAAGTATTCGCGGGTAAGAAAATCAGGAAGAGAATTATTATCTCCTTTGATATATTCTATTTGAAATTCAAATACTGAAAGAATTGCTTGCCACCGAGCAAAGATATGTTTAGATGCTAAATTTTTAACATCTTTTTCAATAATATCTTTTGCAGAACTACAATCAATTCTTAGCAAAAATTCTTGATTTATTAAATCATCTTGGAATTTATTAATACAGTTGACTATAGCCAACATTTCTTTTTTAACAGTCGAATATTTAATTTGAGCATTTTTCCAAATGCCAGAATGGAATCTAATAAGATCCTCTTTATTGGTCAGAGAATTTTTCTGTTTAAGAATTCCACCATAACCTTTATTAGAGGCATCTGTCTCAACAATTTTCAAACCATTAGGATTGGCCAAAGATAGGCAGTGCAATTGTTTAGCTTTAAGCTTAATTTTCTGGACTGCTTTTGTATGTTCCAAGGTCCAAGGTTCAAGATTTTTGCGAAGTCTCTCGTAAAGGATTTTGGTGTCAAAAGCTATGTCTTTATAATAATCAGAGATATAATTAAGGCTTCCTAAGAACCTCTGTAATTGTTTTTTATCTCTTATTTCATCAGGGAATTTTGATGCAAATTTTATAGACCTATTAATAGGGATAATTTTTCCTTGACATATATTATGTCCTAAAAAACAAATTTCGGTTTTAAAGATCTTCATTTTTGGAGCAGAAACAACTAAACCATTTTTCTTAATAAGATGAGAAAATATATTTAGATGTTTGAAATGTTGATCAATAGAATTGGAAAATATTAGTATATCATCAATATATACAATACAAAATTCAGTATAAGCATTAAAAATTTCATTCATGATATTCATAAATTCTGAATGAGCATTCTTCAAACCAAAAGCCATAACATTCCATTCATAATGTCCAAAGGGAACAGTAAAAGCAGTTTTATATTTATCTTGTTCAGCAATCTGAACTTGCCAATAACCTGATTTTAAATCAAATTTAGAGAATATACAAGCATCATTTAATCGTTTTAATAAATCTTTTTTATTAGGAATGGGATAACGAATCCATTGAAGAACCTTATTAAGGGGTTTATAATTAATAACTAATCGAGGAATTCCTCGTTCTTGTTCAGCGTTTTTATTCACATAAAAGGCTGCACAACTCCAGCAAGAAGAGCTTTTCCTAATGAGTTGTATATCTAAAAGACCTTGAATTTCAGTCTTACATAGTTCCATATAAATTTTATTCATTTGAATTGGTCTAGCCTTAGTAGGTATCATGCTTTCATTAAAACCTTCAATCTAGGGTAATTGTACTATATGTTGCTTCCTATCCCAGAAGGCATTAGGAACATCGCTACATATTTCCTTTTGAAATTGTTTTTCTAATGAAATAATTTTTTTTTAGTAGCAAATTACTCTAATTGTTTGTCAATAGACGCATAGCCTATTTCTTGAGACAGAAAATTGATTTGTTTTTCTTTTAAAATCAAAGCTACTTGTAATTGATTGATATAATTTATCTTTGGTTTAATGATAAATTCAAAGACTATATTTTTCCCTTTTATGGTAGTATGAATACCATTATTATCTATTCTTTCAATAGGCCAAATAAGGCTTAAAAAGGGTCTTCCTAAAATTACCATTTGAGATAAATTATCAGATAATACAAAAGGTGTATTAATACAAATACCATCATTGCAAACAAAAACATCCGATAATTTATAATTTATTCTCATAGGAGAACCATTAGCAGTATTTAGTGCATACTTAGTTTTCTCAAAATACTTAGTAGGAATTAATCATTCTCTTATACAATTAAGATCAGAACCACTGTCAACCAAGGCAATAGTTTCTAGAGTAAATTCTTGATTAATAACCAATTTTACTTTAATATGCCATTTTTGATTGGTAGAGTGATTTAAGGATAATAAATCTCCAGTAGTCTCTATTTCCGATAAAGGATTAGAATTATTCTGAAGTAAATAAATTTTCTCATTTAAGATTTTAATATCTGATTTAAGATTATTAATTTCACCTTTAAGGTCAGAAATGGTATATTTATTAACCATAGAATTAGATTTAGTATTATGAAAATTATTATTAAAAGAAGAAGTATTTTCTAAATAACTTTGAAAAGTTTGTCTTCTTTCAATAGGATTAGAAATTTTATTTATAACATCTAAAATTAAGGTCTGATTATTACTCAATACATTTATACTAGGCCTGTTTATTAACAGGTCATAATTCCGAGAAGTTTTTTGATAAAAACCCTTAGCTAATTTTAATTCACTATTAGTGATATCCATAAAATCATTTTTAAAAGGTTTAACTAACCTGATTAAATTAGGTGAGGAAATAAATTCTCTTTTTATCTGATCAATAATCAGTGTGAAAATATTCCTTTTAGGGAATTGATTATTAAAACCAGATTGTTTTTTGAAAAAGACAAATTTCTGACAGAAAGGTTTTTTGGAGATTTTCCTATTAGGAATTCGATCATTAGAAACAAATTGTTGTTTAAAAAAGATTTGATTAAATTTATAAATAGATTTCTGACGAAAAGGTTTTTTGGAGACTTTTCTTTGGGAAATAATCTTTTTAATACTAGGTGTAAAAACCATTATAGTATTATTAAATTGATTAGGATAATGATCTATATTATAGTTCTCAGTTAATTTCTGAGTGTGAAATACTTTATTACTAGAGGTTTGTTTTGAAATAATAATTTCTTTTCTAGAAGAAATGAGAGTAGGGCTGCTATCTGAGCCGAGCGGCTCGGGCTCGGCTCGGGCTCGGCTCGATAAAAGCTCGGATCGGCTCGCTCATTTATCTAAACGAGCCGAGTTCGAGTCGGTTTTTGAGCTCGTCACGAGCCCGAGCCGAGCTCGAGCTCTAAACGAGCCGAGCCGAGCAGCTCGTTTATTATGGGCTTGGGCGGTTGGGCTTATGGTAACTATGGGCTTGGGCAGTTGGGCTTCTATCATCATCACCAATTGCTCTTCCACCAACACCAATTTCATCATCATCTTCTTCTTCTTCTTCGGAAACTACAACACAGAAGAAAAAACTACCTCAAATCCCAACTCCAGCAGAACTAGTTTCTCATTATGAATCTCAAGGTATGAAAAAAAATGAAGCTTCAATGAAAGTAATTGAAGATCTACAAAATGTTTTAGTAAGAGTTGTTAGTTCTGGTAGAGGAAAGAAAGACAAATTTATGGTTGAAAGTTCTCGAAAACTCGAAACAGTTAATACTCGTTTAGCTATTTTGGAGATGAAGTTGGATTCAAAACCTGGGTATGGAGAAAGTTTAGCTATTGGAGTTGCTGCTGGTACACTTGTTAAAGGAATTGGAAGTGTTGTTCCTCATGTATTTGGAGCAATTGGGCAAATGTGGAATGCTGTTAAGAGTTCTACTAAAGCTTGAAATTGAAGAAATGAATAAATATGTTGGATTGATTGATTGATTTCTTTGTTTCAGAATGTGTTTGATGAATATTGATTTTGTTACTGACCATCAATTTGATTATTAGGTCTAATTTGTAATGTGAAATTTTAAATCTGTTGGTGTAGTGTTTGATGAAATGATTGTAAGAGCCAAACGAGCCAAACGAGCCGAACGAGCCGAACGAGCCGAACGAGCCAACGAGCTGAAACGAGCCGAGCTCGAGTTTTACTTTTGGCTCGCGAGCCGAGCTCGAGCTCATAGTTCGGCTCGATCTTAATTTTAAGCTCGGCTCGAGCTCGGCTCGGTTAGTAACGAGCCGAGTTTGAGCATACCTTAGCTCGGCTCGAGCGGCTCGAATAGCACCCCTAAATGAGAGCGACATCATGGATGACGTCGATATCACTATCAATTATTCTAGAAAAAACCAGAATAGCATTATCATGCTTATCTTCAATATTGATGTCGATGCTATTATCAACTTTTCTAGAAGAAACAAGAATGACTTTATTCTTAACCTCTAGGTTGGCGTTAATATCACTGTCAGTTTTCTCAAGAATGACATCATGTTCATTCTCTGGTCTGACGTTGATATTACTGTCAACGTTTCTAGAAGAGACGAGAATGATATCATTATTATTCTCTAGGGTGACATTAATATCACTGTCAGTTTTCTCAAGAATGACATCATGTTCATTCTCTGGTCTGACGTTGATATTACTGTCTCCAGTATTCTTAATCTTATCAGATATAGTATTAATATCTTGTGATAATTCAATAATTTTATTATTAGTCAAAATCTTGGTTAATTGATTTTGACTTAAATCATTGTTTTCTAAATTTAATTTTTTCTCAGGAAAAGAATAGATTTTATCCGATCCGATTTTATTAATCGTAATATTTGGTTTATTAACCATATTATCAATATTGATAAGTTGTCTGTTGATTGGTTGTAAATCTGAAATAACCTTAGTTAACTTTGTCTCTTCTGAGATTGATTGTTTGGGAACAACCAATTTCAGAATAATAGATTCATCTATTAATTTAGGAGACTGAGTGGGAAGGTGATCAGATTTAGAACTCTTATCAGCAATAATTTGATCAGATTTAAAAAATTCTTTGAATATAGATGATTCTATAGTTTTACTCCATATTAACGCATATTGGGCGAAAGGAATAATACTTCTAGTCTCATCTAAATATTTATAATATTTTTCTTTAATGAATTCATGTTGGGCTTTATTACAATGTTCCCAATACCATTTTCTAAAATCATCATTTTTAGAACTTTTAAATTCATTATTAATGGCTACTTTATCAAT
The DNA here is from genome assembly GCA_023053565.1 of Aquilegia eximia. Classification (NCBI taxonomy): domain Eukaryota; kingdom Viridiplantae; phylum Streptophyta; class Magnoliopsida; order Ranunculales; family Ranunculaceae; genus Aquilegia; species Aquilegia eximia. Next base: position 26,678,316 of record JALIGU010000001.1, read on the forward strand.
TTTAAATTCATTGATTGATTCTATTATATTAATAGAAGAAATCCTACCAAAAGCAGTTTTATTTATTCTCTCCACATTAGAGGTTTCCAAATAATTAAAATATCTATCATTTTGAGACATTTTAAAATAATCTAATTATAAGAAAGCTAGAATAAAACCGTATAACACGAAAGATAAAGTGTCAATAAGGTGTTAGGGATCATGCAGTTCTTAACACAAATGTAATTGTCCTGAAAAGAGAACACTAAAATTACAGTTCTAGATCATTATCCATGATTAATACTGACAGTCAGCGATTTAAGTCACAACTAATAACTCTTTCATATCTCATTTTATGATCAATTCCAATAGTCAACGATTTATGTCACAGCTTAATAATAATTTCATATCCAGATCTATGATGAACTCCAAATACTACGAATTACGGACAAATGTCCCTAAACGCCTAACGGCCACTTGCCTGCGGCTAAACGGGTAGTCACCACGTAGCTAAATCTTCATTCATCATAGACCAGAATACTTAACTATTACAGCCGGAGACTACAAGTAGTCTAACGCGACGGAGTTGAGATTAATCATAAATAAAACATAAAACAATTATCAGTCGGAGACTACAAGTAGTCCAACGTGACGATGTCAAACGACTAATCATAAATCTCATCAAGAGTATAGATAATATTACTAACAAGTTATCAAGCAATAGAGGTCGATTTACACGTAAGTGCTCAGACCCTCATTACCGCTACTGTCAGAGGCTACCAATAGCAACTTGACAATTGATTCCCCATATAAATGGGTTGCAGTACTCCAAAGGAGTTGCTTCATTGACGGTGCTTGTTTAGTAATATTCTTCATTTCTCAACGAAGAACTTAAAACAGTACCATCGTTCTTATCCTGAACAATTACTGTTGATCAAGTCACTACATGTTCCCCAACAGTAATTTACGCTGACATGGCTCTGATACCAATTTTAAACCAGGATTATGAATAGTAAAATTAAACTAAAACAAAACAACAACGAAAATTACAGAAATCTAAAACATAAATTAAAGAACAGATAATAGAGAATTAAAAAAAAAGAAACAAGAAAACAGAAGAAGAAACTGAAACTTTATTCACATAAAATTTAAAAACAAGAAAACGAAAAGAAAACTTACAGATACTTGAGCTTAATTCACATATATAAAACTTTATTCACATAAAATTTAAAAACAAGGAAACGAAAAGAAAACTTACAGATACTTGAGCTTAATTCACACACACACATATATATATATATATATATATATATATATGTGTGAAGAAAAAACAAAAAAAAAGTATTATAACACAAGGTTCAAAAACTCGTTGGGTTGACTCGGAACTTGGCAGAGTTGACTCGACTCAACTGAAAACTGGGCAGACTCGTTCACATTACTCAGTAGTCATGCCTCGCCGAGTTAGTCCGAGTCAAGTCATATAATATTGTTAAAATTTTAATATAGTGTGTATTGGATAATACGTGCACAGTAGTAATTCTATTTTCGTTTAAAAAAAATCGTCTAAAAACTAAAATCACCAACATCAACCATTTCTTGGCATTAATATAGACTAAATATATGTATGAAACTACCATATATTTAAGTGTTAGCATACTCACGACTCACTGAGTCGACTCCTGAATTTTCGATTAAACTCGACCTAATAAGATTTCGGGCGAGCTAAGTTTTTGAACTTTAATTATAAAAACGAAAAATCTGAAGAGTAGAACTCCGTGCTTAACAGGGTATACTTGCTAATTTCTGTGGCTGTTTGGGGCATGCCACCATAATCTTGCGTTTTTTTTTAAAAAAAAAAAAAATACTCTTTACAATTAGTAAAAATATTTTAATAATATATGTCATTTTACGATTGGCTCGGCTCATCGTGGAGCCACAGCTAAATATTCTGCAAAATAACCCCAAAGACCACGAGCACAGTTAATTTTCAGTTCTATGTACAGTGTCGAAAACAAATGGACAATCCACAAAAACCACAACCACAACTCCACAAGTTCATTTCTGATTAGGAATAGATTGATTGCCATCAATCAATTAAGTCAGATACAGAGTAGTACCAGATATAGCCAGATGGTGGTGGGTCTTTGTTTTGATTCCCTTTCTCCTCCCTCTTTATTATTATCTTTTTCCCTCTTCACTTAATTAAACACACTTTATTTATTATCAAAACTAAAACCAAAATCAAACACACGCACACACACTTTCTCTCTCTCAGTCCATTAGTTTATACTTTATACTAGTACTGTTGAATTGTTGATGGAGTCTTTGAGGTACAAGAAACGAGGTAAGAGAGAGAAAGATTTACATTAGTAGCTAGGTGTTTCCATTGGGAAGGAACAGTTTTCGGATAATAATTAATTAATTAATATATTCTTAAGCTTTCCTTTTTCTTCTACTCTTTCCTCTCTGCAAAGCAAACGCGTGCATTCTGCACCTCTCTCTCTCTCTCTCTCTCTCTCTCTCTCTCTTAGTTATTAGTTATTAGTTATTAGTTATTACTTATTAGAAGAAAGAAATATTCATTTCCAAGACAAGATAGCTGCAAAGCAGCAGCAGCAGCAAAGATTTTCTGCAACAAACAAGCAGACTGAATAAACCCTGTATCTGTATGTACCACAAAATCCGGGGGTTTTCTTGATTCTTGAAACATATCTCTTTTAAAGAGATAGATAGATAGATAGATAGATAGATAGATAGATAGGAGATAGATAATATAATAGAAGGATCCAGAGAGAGAAAGAGAGAATGGAAGGTGGTGGGGTTGGAAGTAGTAGTAATTCTTATAGTTTGATGGGTTATGGAGAGAATGTTTGTGGTAGTGGTAGTGGTAGTGGTGGTGGTGTGTCTTCTTCTATGATGATGAAGCCTTTTATGACTTGTGCTTCATCTTCTTCTTCTCATCATTTTTCTTCCAATAACCAAAACCCTAACAACAACAACAACAACAACAACTCTTCTTCTCTGATGATGATTCTGAACAAAGACAACTACATCAACAATAACAATAACAATAACAACAACAACCAACTTTGTTATTTCATGGAAAACAACAATACTACTACTAATACTACTACAGATCATCATGATAGTGACAGTGTATCAGCTATGAGGGCTAAGATCATGTCTCATCCTCACTATCCTCGTCTCTTAGCTGCCTACATCAATTGTCAGAAGGTATATGTATACATATATACTACTAGTCTAGTCTACATATATATGTTGTTCTTGTGGTGAGGGGTTTAAAAGATTCCAACTGGATCAAATATTTTCACAATAGTATACTTGAAAAGTTAAAACCCTTAACAATTAACAATGATATGATGCTCTTGAGGATCCTTTTTGCTCCAAAGAAATTCTATAGAACATCTTAATCTTATATATTTTAAGCCTTTTCCTCCAATTTTATGAATTTTCTTAAAGAAGTCATTGTAATGAAGGTGAGTTTGTGTTTGAGAAAGAAACTGTAAAAACCCATTTTAATGAAAATACAATTCTTTCACCTCTAGAATTTATCAGCTGTTGGAAATTTGTACTATATATAACAAGGGAACAACCCCATTTTAGTACTATATATATAGAGTAAATTAAACCTATACATGTGTATCTTTATTTGCATTCCTAAATCTTTCTAATGAGAGTGGAAACAAACAGATCGGAGCACCTCCTGAAGCCGTACTTAAGTTGGAAGAGGCCTACGCATCAGGGGAGGCTATGAGTCGAGGGGCGCCAAAGAGCTCACTCGGTGAAGACCCACCACTTGACCAGTTCATGGAGGCATACTGTGAGATGCTTACCAAGTATGAGCAAGAACTCACAAAGCCCTTCAAAGAAGCTATGGTATTTATGTCCAGAATTGAGTTGCAATTGAAAGCCCTAACTGTTTGTTCTTCAGATACTGGTGGTGATATGATCCTCTCTATACATGTTTTATATATATATATATTTTTTTTTGTTAATGCAATCTTTTGCCATAAGCCCATTAGCACTTTATTAGTTTCAAGTCCTGCATTGCATGCTAATAAGACAAAGTAGGTTTTTGCAAGTGTTTTCTGTTATAGGTTTCCAAAGAAAGATTTCATTACTTCTAGAAAGAATTAGAAATTGGTTGGACTGATTTTTTTTTGGTATGGAAGAAATATTTGATTTTTATATATTCTGGTGTTTGCTATTGATTTTTCTTTTTCCATGAAATCCATTGAACTGTTCTATAACATAGTTTGATAAGAACTTTACCATTAACATTGGGAATGAAAATGACATGAATGTAATTATCAAATCCTATGTGAGTCTGATCTAATACTGTACATTTGTTCCTCCTAAGAGCATTCCTAATAGAAAACTAAAGCCAATGGCACTTTTAAACACACTTTTAATAGAAAACTTTTAATCATTAAGCTCATCCCTACATTAGACTCGTATATTATAAGAATTTCGATATAATTTTGTTTCAAACTACACGGTATCTACCAAATTAATATTAAGTATCTTACCTTACGCGATTCACAGGATATAATAAGTATTAAAATGGGTAATATGCATGTTACAAGCATGCAAAACAAACAATAGGAAGGAAACTTGCTTTACGACCTCTCTCCCCTTCTCCTTCCTTGGCCTCAATTTTTTTTCCCCTGTGTAGGGATCGGATCGGATGTGAGGTTGCAACTCTTATAGCTGAGAGAGAGTATATGATACAATATCTCCAACTTCTTTATCTGCAGTTGCAAACTTCCTTTCATGGCCATTTGAATAGCGTTCATCTCTTGTTATATGTTCCTACCTTAAATATGCAAGCATTAGTTCTCCTTGATGACCTCTTACCATACATCCATAACGCATATTTTTGCAGTAACAGGTCCCCCATGCACAATTGAGAACTTGCGCAAAAATGTTTGTGTCAACATTTTATGCTTTATGAAGGCTTTTTTTGTCTAGCAGGTTTTCAATTGGTTTGATTCTTTGGAAGTAAAATTAAACTTGAAAAAAAAAAAAAAAAGAGGAAGAAAAAAGTGTGTTTTATATCTGGAAAGACTTGCGTCGAAACTCAATGATGAATCCTTTGAATATGGTATTAATGTTTATATGTACATCACTATCCTAATGGTTTTTATAAGTACACCCAAGATACCTGGTTTTTTTTCATGGACAAAGAGAGTTAAGTTTGAAGTAGTGATTGGTTAGATGAGTAAAGAACAGAGAAGTAGCATGGTTCCTTACCAAGGAGACACACACACAATTATGTGATAAACTGATATGAAATTTTATGTGTTTTTCGCAATAGAATCACAAGTCTAGATTGTCTTCATGGTTTAATTTGTAATGCATCTGCATGTGAAGAGATTTGGGACTTGGATTTAGACATTTAGTAGGCATGGTAAGTTGGTTACATCTGCGTGAAGAGATTTGGGACTCTGATTTAGTAGCCATGGTAACATTAAAAAGCAACCTCTTGAACATGGGAACACAGAACCCCTCTTCATTAGGTATATAGACTATAGTAGACGTGAATTTGATACTAATCTTAATTGTTTAACCATAAATGAATGCTTATTTAACTTGTTTATAGGTGATATAAGTATAATTATTAGTTATATGTTTTTTAACCCTGGCATTGTATTCAGCACTGTTTTTTTTTTTTTTTTGGTGAATTCCATCCTTGTATTAATACAAATTGCTCATTTAGCCAAAATAAATGAAAGGATCAAAATGATCTAAGACTGTACCTGGTCTTTACTTGCTTTATATATTTTCTGTTTCTCTGATGTAATTAATTGTGGTTATTGCTTGCTAATTTTAATTTTACTAGAAATCCTTTGAGCTCTTTCTAAGATATACTCTTTCAAGTGGAAATGCAAACATGATCTATTATAGACCAAAATGAACATTTTATCTTGCACGTTTTTGCAGTTTGGTCATAAAACTTACATTTTGTTATCAGTTCAGTCACAAGTTCAGTCATCGTTAAGAGCAACTTTTTTGACCAAACTGACTGAACTGATAACGGAATGTAACTTTCATGACCAAACTGACAGAAAAAAAGTGTTGTGACCAAACTGCAAAAACGTGCAAAGTATAATGACCAAAATGAACATTTTATCTTATATGTTCCTAGTATTTTGACTTTAGTAGGGTCTTGAATTGAATTAAGGATTGGTAGCTATTCATGTCCAGACAATTACATGCATCAATATGTTGTTTTAGCTATGATGCCCTTATTATGGGTTCAATGTGCATTAGTGCCTGAATTGCATTATTTAAGTTTCTTATCAGATGACATGTCATCAGGATATCATGAGGTTGCGGATCTAAATGGACTTTCTGAAGATTATGGTGATGCAAATGATAATTACGTAGATCCTCGAGCAGAAGACAGAGAACTGAAGGTTAAGCTTTTGCGCAAGTACAGCGGGTATTTGGGTGGACTTAAGCAGGAATTTATGAAAAAGAAAAAGAAAGGAAAACTTCCGAAAGAAGCAAGGCAACAATTGGTGGATTGGTGGAGTAGACACCACAAATGGCCTTATCCATCGGTATTTATCTTAATACAGTCTTTAATCTTGATTTTACTTTTCATTGTTCTATCTATTTTTTTTTTCCCGTGATTGTTCTATCTCTATTAGCATCAGCTTGGGCTGAATATGTCCTATTGGATGCCAGAACAGATTGGCATGGATTGCATAAATCTGCCTCCATGTATGTATAGTCTCTCTAATAAGTGTCACAATGAGTGCACACCTTTACCATACCTGCTACAAATAATCATAAGGTGCGTCCTTAGTACAGCGATTGAATGAAAGTATGTCTAAATCAGGTTACCTTTACCATACATGCTAGAAATGATTACCTTAGTACAGCGATTGAATGAAAGTATGTCTAAATCAGGTTACCTTGTTAAGGACATATAATAGATCCATGTATGTCTAGTCTCGAGTCATGTTTGCTTGTGGAATAGTTAATCTGTACATTGCACTGGTGAAATAGTTAATCTGTATTGGCAGACACTTTATTTTAATCTTCTGGGACATGGTAGTTCTAAAAGATGTCTTAGTTAAATTAGCAAACATGCATGACTGGAGAGCTTGAACGAATTTGCAAGTTTGATTTCTCCTTATCGTGGCTTATGTTGCTTCTCTTAAAACTGCAGGAGTCACAGAAGCTGGCGCTTGCGGAGTCAACAGGTTTGGATCAGAAGCAGATAAACAACTGGTTTATCAATCAGAGGAAGCGCCACTGGAAGCCTTCGGAAGATCTTCAGTTTGCAGTGATGGAAGGGATGCATCCTCACTTCTACATGAACATGAACAACATCACCAATCCATTTTCCATGGACTGCACACCTACATTGCTCGAACTTGCATGATACTTGATATCTTTTGTTCTCCAATGAAATTTTTAATACTTCCACTAGACACTTATTAGACTATTAACTACCCTCTAAATGTAATTCAGAAAGACCACCATGTGTTTGTATGAATACTTACAAACTGAATCAGTATTTCCAACAGTAATCCAAGGTGCGAGATTAGTACGTAATTATTTATCTGTAAGCAGATTTCTCTGCATGGTTGGAAACCAGAATCCTCTGATTTCTAAGCCAGAGGAAGGGTTTAGAAGGGTATACACAATCCTGGTAGAGCTAGCTGTCCATTTGCAGAGAGCTTCAGTGCTTTGGTTGGTCAGATTTAAGGATTGACCATAGACCTGCTCTAAAGATCAACCCTATATATGATTTAGAGCTAGTTTCACTATACAAGTCCCTGGATTGACCATAGACTTGCTTTAAAGTTCAGCCCTATATACATGAGCACTTGAGCAGTCGCCCAGGAATTAACTGTTGTTAATGCTGGATAGAGTGTTCCTTTCTTTCAGCTGCAACGTTGAGAAGGAGTTTTGAAGTAGTTGCATAGTTTTAGGGTTATACAATTATGATCCCGTCAGATTTTGGTCGATTACACTGTGCAAGGCGTTTCTTTTGCCCCATGCGTGCCCATCCCTGGACCAGCCCACAAAAATCTGATGTTGTTCACTCGCAACATTTGGGGATCAGGAATTCTATTTTCCCACTACATTTATATTCAAAAAAAAAAACATTTATAGTGCTTGTGAGGACTACTTCGACGAACATAGACTACCAACCTGTTTTTCCACCCAACTTCTTTCAGCTTTTGAGATGATTAGCTTTCAAGTCTGAGTAAACTGCATTGCCTTCAGTTCGAAGTGCTTCATAGGCTTCCTTGACACTAAAAATTCCTGTTCTTGAGTCCCTTTAATTTGTAGCATTCCTGAGAGATGAGACCTCCCTTTGATAAATAAGCCCAATTGTTCACATTGATTTGATCAATGTTGAAGAGAATTTTTCCTTTATAATGAGACCATATTGCCTATCTATGAAGTTCTCTTTCTAGTTCATCTACCAATGATTGAAAATTTGTCATGAATATTTTGCCTTTGAATATAGGTACCCCCAAAATACTTTGAAGTGTTTTATCATGCAACCACTGTTAAAATGTCATCTTCTTGCAGCACTGTCCTTTGGTTCTTCTTCATCAATTCTTTTAAATCATCTACCCATGAAAAGTATGGAGTTGGGGTGTACCTTCCAGAGTCTGTGAGTATTGTACTGGTTGAGGTCTGATGTCTGAGAGTTCCCAATATGATAGAGATTTAATTTTACCCCGTAAAAAATGGCAATACCCCATCCTCACTTTTGTCATATTGGCAGGATTCAGTCATCCTGATAGTTGGACTGGAAAAATGGTTTTGTTGAAAAATGTAATAAATAAATAAATTGGGGTAACACACTAACATTACATATCCCCTCTACATACTAAAAGTAATCTAATGAAAAGAAAATTATACGAGAGAAAAAGTAAAAAGACAGACAAAACAAAGAACTATTCAACAAACTAAACCAAAACTATTTAAGAATTCAGTCTCCACAACAACTGGTATACAAGCTCATCCAAAGAGAAAGGAAATTTAAAAAGAAAGAAAAAAAAATAACAAATGAGGTGATTCTTACAACAAAGTTAAGAGTTAAGAAAGGAATACAACTTTCTGAAAAATATGAATTTGTTTTTATTATAGGGTAAACCACCTACATGGATTTCCAACTTTTTAGATTTCTCACACTCCATTGTTCAGAAAACTATTCTCAAGCAGGGTTTAACTTGTTGAATGATTGAAAGTGGGTGGAAGGGAGGTTATCACAAAATGCAGATGAAGAACGACAAATTGCCGATAAATGTGTACAAGTTCTTGGTTTAAGATGATGCCCAATCTCTTCGGATGTCAAATGTGTAGTTAATCTCCAAGTAACATTTGTTGTCGTCATCCACAAACTGATAATATGACAATTTCAAAAGACAAGCAAGGAGATTATTAGTTTGAACTCAAAACATCTGTGAGATTGCTAGAATCACATATAATTTAGCAACCTATATTGTTGAAATGAATTATCCCAGAGAAACCAGACATCAGGGGATATTTGCTTTATAATTGGTTTCAAACTACTTTCAATACTTGGATGACTAATGTGAGATTATGAGGATAACCTAGTCTAGATAATCTTCAACATTATTGCCCATGATATTGTTATAAAATATCCAGCCTTCCTCAGTGGCAATATGTTATCTGCCCATGATAGCCATCATTACATTCATAGCCATATCAAGAACCAACCAGTTTGAGAAAAAAAAAAAGTGCCTTTTACAAGTCTAGACCTAGGTTTGGTAAATATTGAGAACAATATCCGTAGTTTCCAGCCTTTATAGATGTTTAAAATATATATGGACGATATTTCTTCAAAGAGAAGAAGATTAACCACACTGACTATTTCAGGAGAAAAGGAGTGTTCATACTTCCCCCAATGGAAAGGTCTGTCCTACAAACTAAATTCTCATTATTGAATGGTAGGGAATATGTACAGTAGATTTCCATTGGTGATGGACCACAGTCACTTTGTAAAAGCATAAGAATTGATACTTATCATGGAAAAGCTTCTGGTGACCATTATATACTCAATTCCAGCTTTTGTCAAAGTACAGGGCACTAAGTTAAATTCATTGAGTCAGAAAGTGTCTTCAACATGCAACGGCCCACAAAAAATAGGACATTTCCAAATGTACGGATAGGATTGTTTGATCAGTATAAAGTTGATAGGCAACTCGTTAGGAGGTGGCTTACGAACTAATTAGTCGAGATGTGCAAAAAGTTTTACTTTGAAATTAGCATGACGACCAGTCAAGAAAAGAGAAAAAGAGAAATGTAAGTATTGGATTGCCGACAGTTTTTCAGGACCGTATTATTCACAAGTGACCACCAAATAAACTTGTAGGACTCCATTGAATGATTGAAGTCCCCTTCAAAGTTCCGGGATCTGACAAAACCAACACATGTTACAATAAATTCCTATTATCTTCACTTTATCACAGTGGGGTCAAGGTCTGTTAGGAGCCATTATGATATCTTAAGAATAGTTCGTCTTACTCCTGCATAATTCTATGTTTGTAATGATTATTCAGAAGCCATGATTTTAGCCAATAATAACTGTTTGATAAAAACATATGTTGCTGACTTACGAGAGCTTTTAATCATAAACATTGTCTACCACTCTACAGTTTTTCTTTGAGAAACTAACTGAAACTCATAATATCCATTATATTGCAAGTAAAACAAGTTGTCAGGAAGAAGTGACGTGATTATATGTTACCTTTGTTCTTGCTGAATATGATCCTCTAGCAAAAATGCCAGAAGGGGTAGTCTCTTCTGGCATCTCATGTGTGTAAGGCTCGTCCTGTGGACTGAAAACTCCCAGCATTTCTTTTGTACTGTCCACTGAAGTACGAAGCATTGGAAGAAACATACACAGTGAATCAAATACAGTTATGAGGACACTCACAAAAACCATCATAAATTAATGAACTATCAAGAAGCAACTTTTGTTATGGGAATTGAGAGAATATAGAGATGGAGCTTACCCTTAACACCGGTTTTCCAAACTGTATTGGTGTATCTTAAACCAGACACAATATTGTTGCTAACTCTGAAAGAGAATTTTAGACTGTAATGGCTACCTTCTTTCAGTGTAAACCATAAGCCCTTGGGCTTTCCACCCTCGGGAATAGTAAGAACAATATCGGGTCTACCAGGGGAGAGAATTGCAAGGCTAAGGATCTTGACATCGGGATCCAATGTTTCTACAACAAAATGTAAGAGACCCAAAAAGTATGCAATTCATTAGCAAAAGGTATAAAAATCTGGAAACACAATCACAAAACTTGTATGAGAAAAATATCTATTCAAAATTAGCAATACCTGCAACAGAATTGACATCAACATTTCCAAGAAGCTGCTCCTTCCACCTCCTCAGACTCTCATCATCCTAATCCAACAAAATAAATGAGCAAAAAAAAAAGCAATCGAAATATGTGATAAGAGATTGGAAGGAGCAAACCTTATCCTTCTCAAGCTGTTCTTTGAGAGTGCATTGTGGGCCCAACTCTATCTTTCTCTCCTCATCATCATCTTCTTCTTCTTCTTCAGTTCCAAAAAGAGATGCTTCACTAATTTGTCTGCTTAGCTTCTCTTCTTCTTCTTCATCACCAACATGCATTGGGTTTGTTGCTGTACTACTTGCTGTTGGTTCACCTGAAATCATATTCTTATCTTCACCGTTCTTTTTCTCATCAAAACCCATGTTCTTGGTGAAATTCGAGATGGTTCCTACATCCATAGACATTAACAATTCAACAAAATAACAAAATCCAAAGCACCAATGCCCCACAAATTAACATTCTGACATACGAGACAACCAATCAAAACAGGATAAATTATAAAAATTCAGTAAAAAAAAAATCAGTCAATTTTTCGACAAACAGGGAAAATTTGAAATTATTAAAAGCAATGTAAATGTGAATCTTATCAATTGATTAAATTCATTCACTCTACCTTATGATTAACATTTTTATTTTTTTTCCATTCAAATGTAGTCTCTAACAAGAATTGATTTGTTATGAAATCAGTTGCATTAATAATTATAAAGTACACCATAATTAACATAACATAACATAAGTAGAATAAATGAAATAAAGGGGAGAAAAGAAAACAAACCCAAAAGCAGAGATGAGAAGAAAGAAGAGAACAACAAACAAACCCAATTTTTTTTTTTTTGAGAAACCAAACAAAACAAACAAACAGAAGTAATCTTTTTGTTTACCTTTGGATTAATGAAGAATGAATGGATGGATGGAAAAGGGTGGTAGAGAAGAGAAAAAGTAAATGAATGGTGAAGAGAGAAAAGCTTGGAGAAGACAAAGCAGCAACCAAGTTTTTCCTTTATTTTTGTTAGCTTATAGACATCATAGCATAGGGAGAGAGAGAGAGAGAAAAGAATGGTGGAAAAGTTAGTTGTGGAGAGATCGTGAAGGCCTCAAATGTTCCACATGATTTGCCTACATCCAAGGGGTGTTCTAGTTTTTAGTCTTGACTTTGGTGGCTGGCTGTTAATCTGTGTCATAACTGAGAATCTGAAAGTAAGATGTGATGGATACCTATTTTATTAACAAGAGTACTTATGTTGTGGCCTTGTGGGTGGCAACCAAAGAGGCAAATACTGTAACAAATAGCAAATAGCAATTAGCAGGCCATGTTTGTTTATAGAACACACTAATTTGGGATGATATCTATCTATATCTATTAATCCATGACCAGTACTACTAATAACAGGGTCAAATGGATCTCATTAACAACATTTCCATATACAGTACTAACCTGAGATCTATTTTTGCACATTGAAAGGGTTTGGGTTCAACTGGTTTTGGCATGGGTCAGGAGAAGCACGTCTTAGCCACAGGCGTACATGCATTTTGTTCGAAGAGCCCTGCAGTCATTCATATCCGAAGGCAAGTCCTAGTACTAATACTCCTACACTACTTATTCATAGCCTGCAGCTGTGCATTGACAACAGCTAGCCAAAAAAAAATGACAACAGCTAGCCAATGAAAATGAGTTTCGTCATTTATGTCAGAAGGCACCATCATATTCATACTCAGGTTTGTGAATTGGTGTAAAGGTTAATTCTGAACACTTGTAAGTGTTGTATGGACGCAAATCGACCAAGCCAAACTTACTTCTGATGCGTTTGTTAGTTTTGAATAGAACAACATTTTGGAGGCTTAATCAGAGATGGAGCTAGGAGGTAATGTCATACAGACACAGTCATCATATAGAGGAAGCACTACTGCACTAGCAGTAGATCAGTATCGATATGATGCAAAATGTAACAAGCATAACTTGTAAATATTGGTAGTCAAGTGCATAACAATGAATCTGATAAGGGTAGAAGTTGCATCTAACTCAATACATGTAGTGAAGATCAATAATCAAGGAGAAGGGAGAACCTGATGGTACTACATCACAACAGATCATCTAACCCTTAAAGGAAAACAAAGGTGAAATTGTGAATATGTGATACATTTATTAACACCAAGGCACATCATTCGACCATGTGTAGAAACTGATAACCTCAATGAAAAGTCTACAAAATTTCTGAATTAGTTATCTGGTCGAATAAGAGCTCTCTCGACAAAAGACATGATGAAGTTGAAGCTGGATGACTTCATTGCACAAATAGACAAGGGACTTGGTTCCGTCAAGACTATTGTAGGGCCACTTAGGGAGATGTTGAAGCTTGCTGTCCTATGTACTGAAGCTGAACGTCGTTTGAGGCCATCAGTGGAATTGATTTTGGAGATTGTGAAGCTGGCGGTGCCGCGGTGCGAGATTTTGAACAGATTTCATCTTTGAAGCAAAGTGGAGCTAGCATCTACACCTGTTGGGAAATTGCGTCTCTGAAGCAATATTGTGTGATATTGTCAATGTGTCTCATACTGGTTGTGATTCCTGATTGTGTTGTTATGTTTGCTGCTTCAGGTTACAAAGTGCCAAACTGAGACTTTTTAACATTTCATAGATAACATTACATTTCTTTTGTCTTTTGACAACGATTTTCTCGAGGTATGTTTGTTGTCGTATGAGATGAAGGCATTACTAGGGCCTCCATCAAAAATTGATTGATGCTCTGCTGAATGCACCTGTATCTGTTGCCTTGAGTTTTGGTTCTGAACACATACATGAGTCTGCCAAGTGCAAGTCCCTTAGATAACTCAGTCTACTATACCATCCCTTAGTGAAACAGGGGTTGAAGGCTAATCTACCATGGTGTATTATCCTCCTTAGATTAATTAGATAGCTCAGACGATGCAACTGTCTGCTGGGTTGACAGTTTGGCTCCTAAACATTTACTGCAGAATTGGCCGAGAGTTCACTGTGATAGGATCCAAGGTAAAATGTGGAAGATATGATACTGCCATATGCTACCCTATGGGTTTTATGGTCATTTTCAGGGAAGGCAAATTGGATGTTAGGAAGATAGTGAAACATGCACAAACTACACTCTGGGCCTGGGTGAATATGGAAAGAAGCTGCAGTACTCTGAAGGAGGGACTCAGGTTTGGGGAGCTGGTTCTCAGTTGGGATGAAGTCATGGCACCTGGAAGCTGACAGTGCCGCTTGCTGCTACAGTCTTGGGTCATCTGGTATATGCGCTGCTGATCTTTTTCTTTGCTGTTTTACTGTAGTAATTACTTATGGCTACAAAGAGGGTCTGTCCTCTTGGTTTCTAAACTGACGGTGCAGTTCACTGCATGTTGATCATGTTGTGCAACGGAAGCTTTAACCCAAGGATTGGTTGTAATACCGATAATCTAGATAATAGCAAATAACAGAGAAAGTAATCGAAAAAACACAATCACACACAATAACACCAATATTAACGTAGTTCGGCAAACCCGCCTACTCCACCCGGCAACCGATCAAGAAGAATTTACTGATCAGAGAAAAAAGAAACAACCTAATTACAAATCTATAATTCCTTGCCTCTTTCTCTCTCACACACTAGAACCTGATAAACCCTATTATGAAAACCCTCATAAATTTGTCTCTCCCTATCTAGTAATGCTTTCACCTTTGGTTCACTTTCTCTCTTCTTTACCACACCTTTACAATAGCCAACTAGTTGAGTATATATAATACCGAAGAGTTCCTAATCCATACAAGGATTCTAATTGAATAACAATACCAATTAGAATACTTATGGGAGTAGAATTCCTACCTACATTGTTTCTAGAAACAAACATAAGGTATGATCCTATAGACCTCACTTAATATAAGTTATGATCCTGCGCATTGCGAGCCAATACACAACAATCTCCACCTTGGCGAGCCAATGAACTTGATTATTGTTGACTCCATCCGCGCCCGTGAAACCTTCTTGATCCATGTTGCCGCCTCCACCCTTTTGGGTGCCCAATCAATTATGATTGACCGACAAGTTTGAGATACCCTCAAACTTGCCCACAGGAATCCACTTGCTGACCATCTTTCCCTTTCTTGAGTTCCTTCCTTCTGTTCATAACAGATTAACAGCACCCTGTGATTTAAACATCACCTTGCCTGCCTTAGGACCAACTCTAGATCTTACTATTGTTTGACCCAATAGTATATACAAGCCACTACTACTCGCGAATCCTTTCATGATCACATTGGAATCTCTGAAACCTCTACAACTCCACCTTTGCCAGTGAACTTGTAACCCAAAGAATCTAACTTGAAAAGAGAAATTAGTTCTCTTTGCAAACTCGGCACATGTCGAACGAGTATGTATCCTCCCGTCATACATCTTGATGTGAATATTACCAACTCCCACTATCGACTTCTTGGAGTCATCACACATCGACATCCAACCACCCTCACATCTTTCATACTTGTTGAACCATGACCTATGTGAACAAACATGTTTGTGGCACCGCTATCAAGTACCCATTCCCGATGTAAATTTTCTTCTTGAGTAGTCACCAAGAGTAATTCATCATCAAACTCCACTTGATTAACCTGTCCGCCAGAATTAGCAATATGCTTTCCTTTCCCTGACCTGGAGCTATTTGCCGAAATCGCTCCACCTTTTTCCTCACAATCCCGTTTAAAGTGCCCTGTTTTTCCGCACTTCCAACATTCTATGTGAGCCTTGTTACTCTTGTTAAATCATTTCCGTGATCCCCCATTAATCACCAAACCCTCACCATGAGATTCATCGTCTCTGCCTTTATTTCTGATTTCAGGAGATAAAAGAGCACTGACAGCCTCATCCAATTCCAGAGTTTCCTTTCCATAGATCAATGTGGTGATAACAACCTCATAGGATTGGGGCATGGAGTTCAGAAGTAGATGTGCTTTATCTTCATCCTCTAACTTCACTCCAACATGAACCAATTCAGAAACCATGCTATTGAAGACACTGAGATGTTCATTAATACCTGTACCTTATGTCATCCTCAACCTGTAAAGTTGTTGCTTGCGGTACAATCGATTTGATAACGACTTAGTCATATACAAACTTTCAAGCTTTAACCAAAGTTTTACCGAAGAACTTTCTGTGAGAACGTTTGATAAGACCTCCTTCGTTAAACACAATCGAATCGCACTAGTAGCCTCAAGTCAAATTCTTCCCAATCATCATCTGACATATCCGTCAGTTTTCCCTTTAATGCTTTGTGTAGCCCGGATTGTACCAAGAGATCTTGGACTTGTACTTTCCACAAACCAAAATTCATTTTTCCATCGAACTTCTCTGCATCAAACTTCAAACCTGAAGTTGAAAACCTTTGCGCCATCTCAAAAATCCCTACAACCTGGAACCTTGCTCTGATACCACTTGTTGTGCAACGGAAGCTTTAACCCAATGATTGGTTGTAATACCGATAATCTAGATAATAGCAAATAACAGAGAAAGTAATCAAAAAAACACAATCACACACAATAACACCAATATTAACGTGGTTCGGCAGACCCGCCTACTCCACCCGGCAACCGATCAAGAAGAATTTACTAATCAGAAAAAAAAAAAAAAAAAAAAAAAAAAACAACCTAATTACAAATCTATAATTCCTTGCCTCTTTCTCTCTCACACACTAGAACCTGATAAACCCTATTATGAAAACCCTCATAAATTTGTCTCTCCCTATCTAGTAATGCTTTCACCTTTGGTTCACTTTCTCTCTTCTTTACCACACATTTACAATAGCCAACTAGTTGAGTATATATAATACCAAGAGTTTGTAATCCATACAAGGATTCTAATTGAATAACAATACCAATTAGAATACCAAGTACTTATGGGAGTAGAATTCCTACCTACATTATTTTTAGAAACAAATATAAGGTATGATCCTATAGACCTCACTTAATATAAGCTATGATCATGCGCATTGCGAGCCAATACACAACAATAATCTCCACCTTGGCGAGCCAATGAACTTTATTATTGTTGACTCCATCCGCGCCCGTGAAACCTTCTTGATCCATGTTGCACACTTATTGGTTATGTTGATCATTCTAAAGGTTATAGATTTGTAGTACACCATAATGATGGGTCCATAGGACTTATAGAAAGTAGAGATGCATATTTTATTGAAGATAATTTGGAACCAATGTCTAAAGATAGTTTGATTGGTTTGTTTGAAATTATTAAGGATAAAGAAACTATTACTGATAATGAAAATGTTTTGCAATCTCTTCCTATTAGAGATACTATTACTAGAATTATTAGAGAAAGACAACCACCTTCATATTTAAGAGATTATGTTACAAATGTAGAAAATGCTTGTTCTGTTGTTGATTGTGATTATGTTTTTGAAAATGATGATGATACTTTGACTTTCAAACAAGCTATGAAATTGCATGATGCATGTGAATGGAGGAAAGCTATGGATGATGAAATTAATTATATGATAGCCAATAATGTATGGGAATTAGTAGAATTACCAGCAAATAAGAATGTTGTTGGGTGTAAATGGATTTTAAAAAAGAAATTGAAATCAGATGGTTCTTTAGAGAAATATAAAGCTAGATTAGTAGCTAAAGGATTCACTCAAGAAGAAGGTATAGATTATGATGAAACTTATTCTCCTGTTGCTAGATTTACATCTATTAGAATTTTGTTATCTATTGCTGCTCATTTAAATTTAGAATTGCATCAAATGGATGTGAAAACAACCCTTTTAAATGGTGATTTAAATAACAAAATTTACATGGCACAACCGGAAGGTTATATTGATAAAGAAAATGATCGTAAAGTGCTTAGATTAAAGAAATCTATGTATGGTTTGAAACAATCTTCTCGTCGATGGTATCTTACATTTCATGATTGTGTTACTGAATATGGTTTTGTTTCTAACACTTATGATCATTGTGTTTTCAGTTTGAATAGTGGGAGTAGTTTTGTGATTCTATCTCTTTATGTTGATGACATATTGTTATTGAGTAATGATCTCACTTTGATGACAAAGGTAAAAGATTGGCTAAAAACTCGGTTTGAAATAAAAGACATGGGTGAAGCACATTATATCCTAGGAATTAAAATTACTAGAGATAGGAGTCAAAGAAAAATATCTTTATCTCAAGATTCTTATTTAGAAAAAGTGTTAAGAAAATTTAGAATGGAATTTTGTGGTGAGCCGAATGCACCATGTAATAAAGGGACTAAATTGTCTAAGAAAATGGCTCCAATTAATGATTATCAGAAAAATAAAATGAAAGCCACACCTTATGCACAGGCTATTGGAAGTCTAATGTATGTGATGTTATGCACTCGACCTGATTTATGTTTTATTGTAGGTTTGGTAAGTAGATTTCAAAGTAATCCTGGAAATGCGCATTGGGAAGCAGTAAAAAACATATTGCGTTATATTCAAAAAACCAAAGGATATAAATTGACTTATTAAACTAACATTTTGAAACCACTAGGATATTCTGATGCAGGTGGAGGATGAGATGATGATGAACCCAAATACACAAGTGGGTATCTTTTCACTCTTGGTGGTGGTGCTATATCATGGTCTAGTAAAAAACAAGGTTTTTTAGCTAATTTAAAAGTACATGATATGCATGATGAGCCTGTTAAAATTTATTGTGATAATCAGTCTGCGATATCAACCATTAAGAATGGTGAGATAAGTGCAAGAACAAAGCACATTGAAAGACAATATTTTTATGTTTTTGATGTTATGTAGAAAGGAAAAATCGACGTCGAATACATATCTATAAAGAATATGATTGCAGATCCTTTGACGAAAGGAATATGTGAAGAAGAATTTAAGAAGCATGCAAGATTGATGGGTCTTAATGAAGACTGGCCCAATGGTCAAGTGGGAGGTATAAAACCCTGACCATTTTCAGACAAAATAATTGTTTCTCAACAATATGGCCGAATGGCTAAGTGGGAGATGTTAGACCGTGTGGCCAATCAGCTCTTTTGAACGGTTAAGATCCACGGGTGATGGTAAATGCCGGCACATAATATAAACCTCACACCGTTGGATAAAGTGTCACATATAATCACATCGATCATCACACACACATCACTTGCATTTATCTATTTTTTATTATGTATTTATTATATATATATTTACCGCAATGTTTTAATTGATTTAATACATATGCAGATGCATTAGATTATTGTGACACCATGTATTTTTATAGAATTAATTAGATGTTGCCATGTCAGGATACATGGGTCCTTGGCTTGGGTGCATCGAACAGATGTGGAATAAAATACATCAAAGTTTAATATCCCATCTGGAGTACTTAACTAAGTCAAGATAAACACTTTGGTTATGGATGAGCTTGGACTGAGTCAAATCCTCATTAGTGGAAAGTTAACCACTACTAAAATAGTGGGAGGATTTGGAGGAGTAAGTTAAGTAACTATCTTCCATGAGAAAAAATCACAAGTTTGAATAACCAGTTCATCCATCATCAATATTATTTCTATTTTCAGTTTCAATCATTTAATCAATAAGATTTTATTTGTTTCTTCAACTACCATACTCAGTCCCTAAGCACTGAAACTGTCACATCTGTAATCCCTCATGAGTCATAATGTAATATGTGAGGGTAGAGTGGTCAGTATATGTAGTGAGCTGTTAGATGAGGGACACTTGTCAGTAGATGAGTGAAAGTAGGATTTGTTAGAGATAAGAGATAAAAAACATGAGTCTGAATGAATGGATATGAATTGAGTTGTAATAGAACCAGAGGCTCAGTTTCGATTAGAAACTTGAGAGTTAATCAATCTTTTCTTGAAATTATGTTATTTGTTGATTAGATTGTTACTTTCCTGGTGTTAATCATGGTAGCAGATACTAGAATGAAGGATATAGAAGGAATAACAAAGGAACACACCAATCAACTAGCAGATCTGAAATCTCAAATAGATAGGTTAGTGAAAGATGCTGATGAGAGGAAGGTAACAGAGAAAAAGTTCTCCAGTCAATTGGATAAGTTGTTTTCATTATTCAATCCTGGATCTGAAAAAGGGAAAGATAAAGTTGGAGAAGACGTTGAAACGAGTTCAAGGCGAGGTGAGATTAACGTGGAAGATTCAGAGAGATTTTTTCTTCATCAACAACACTTTAAACCTCGACCAGGGATTCGAAATACTTCAGGTAATGTTGTTCGACATCCCAAATTAGAATTTCCAAGGTTTGATGGAACAAACCCTAGATCATGGTCACAAAAATGCAAAAACTTCTTCTCTATTCATGGAACTGATGAACTGCAAAAAGTAGCTAATAGCCTCTCTTTATATGGAGGGAAAGGCTGATAGTTGTTTTTTAGCTTATCAAGAGGGAAAAGATTTCATACTATGGGATGAATTAGTGGAGGATTTATGCCTTCGTTTTGAGGATTTGAGTCAAGGGAATTATGTGGGAAATTTCAATACGTTGGTGCAAACTGATTCTGTTGAAGATTATTTTGAAAAGTTTGAAGAATTGAAATCATTTATGTTGGCTAAGAATAAGGCTCTTTCCAGTGAGTATTTTGTTTTAAGCTTCTTGAGTGGATTGAAGGAGGAGATTAAAGGCCTGGTACAAATGTTTAAACCTGCTACTCTTAATGAGGCATTTCAATATGCTAGAATGCAGGAAGAATTTTTGGAAGTGCATAACAAAAGCCCCAAACCCATCACCAAGACCTCAATAGCCACCACCTCTCATTTTTCAAATTCTTTTCCCTCATCCAAACCATCCAGTACTTTTCCATCCACAACTTCTAAATCCCTGCATACCCAAAAAACTGCGACACCTTTTACTAACACTATCAAACCATTTGCCAATTCTTCGACTACCAAACCAAATACACCTATCAAAAGACTTAATGTTGCACAGATTAAGGAGCGCAGAGACAAAGGACTTTGTTATAACTGTGATGAAAATTTTAAACCCGGGCATGTATGCAAATCACAACAGTTGTTTATGTTGGTGGCTGATGAAGACAACATAGAGAATTCCGACGAAGATGACAATGGAAATGAAGAACAGGAAGTCGACGAGGAAGGTATAGAGATTACTGTCAATGCTCTAACTGGACAGGTTGGACAAAATACGATCAGAGTTCATGGTTATATCAAGAAACAAAAATTGACTATTTTAATTGATGGAGGTAGTACGCACAGTTTTATCAGTCCAGAGATTTTGAAACAGGTGGGAGAAGTAGGGGTTCCTACAGCAAGGATGCTAGTTATGGTTGGGAATGGCACAAAAACAATTAGCCGAGCCATATGCAAAAATTTGAGCTGGGAAATGCAAGGCCATTCTTACACACATAGTGTTAGACTTCTCAAGATTGCTGGTTCTGACATGGTTTTAGGAGGAGACTGGCTCAAAACCTTAGGAGATATTGTCATGAATTATAAAAAATTGACAATGTCTTTTGAAAAAAATGGTCAGAAGGTGACTTTGAAGGGAATTCCTGAATCTGCTTCTTTGAAAATGATGACTGGACAGGTTTTGAAGAATTTTTTTAAGAAGAACACTCATAGCTTAATTGGTGGACTATTTTCTATAACTGCAACTCTTTGTCAGCAGTCTTTTCCTCTACCAATTGCCTCACTTCTACAAGATTTTCAAGACGTATTTCAGGAACCACAGTCTTTACCACCTCAAAGACTTTTGGACCATCACATACCACTCAAAACTGATCCTGTGCCTACAAGTCAGAGACCTTACAGGTACCATTATATTCAGAAAACTGTTATTAAAAAGTTGGTTCAAGAGATGTTAAATGTTGGTACCATACAAACAAGCCATAGCCCTTTTGCTTCTCCTGTGATCTTAGTGAAGAAAAAAGATGGGACTTGGAGGTTTTGTGTCGATTATAGACAATTAAATGCCATGACTATTAAAGACAAGTTTCCTATCCCTATTATTGATGAGCTACTAGATAAATTGTATGGGGCCAAGGTATTCACCAAAATAGACTTGAGGTCTGGTTATCATCAAATCCGGGTCAAGGAAGCTGACACTTATAAAACTGCTTTTAAAACCATCATGGTCATTATGAATTTAGAGTCATGCCCTTTGGACTTACAAATGCTCCTACTACATTTCAAGCCTTAATGAATGAGGTTTTTCAACCTTTTTTGAGGAAGTCGGTTTTAGTATTTTTTGATGACATCCTTGTGTACAGTCCATCTTTAGAAACACATGTGGAACACTTAAAACAGGTCTTACAATTGTTACGGCAACACACATTATATGCTAAGCTTTCTAAGTGTTCTTTCGCTCAATCCCAACTGGAGTATTTAGGACATTTAATTTCAGGACAAGGAGTGGCAGTTGACCCTGCCAAGGTAGAAGCTATGACTATGTGGCCTAAGCCAGCAAACTTGAAAAGTTTGAGAGGGTTTTTGGGTCTTACAGCGTACTATAGAAGATTTGTTAAGGGGTATGGAACCATTAGTCAGCCTTTGACTGACATGCTCAAGAAAAATAACTTTAAGTGGTCTCGGGCAGCTGACAAAGCTTTTGAAGAACTGAAATTGGCCATGTCGACCACTCCGGTTTTGATTCTGCCCGATTATACTCAATTTTTCGTTGTCGAAACAGATGCTTGTGCTAGAGAGGTGGGAGCAGTGTTAATGCAGTCTGGCAGGCCTATTGCTTTTTTCAGCAAGGCTCTAGGTCCCAAGGCATTGTGTTATTCCACCTATGAAAAGGAGCTTTTAGCCATAGTGATGGCTGTGACTAAATGGAGGTCATACTTGTTGGGTCATTCTTTTATTATATATACTGATCAACAAAGTATTAAATACTTTATGGAACAAAGACTTACTACTCTTTTACAGCAAAGGTGGTTGTCGAAACTGTTGGGGTTTGATTATAAAATTGTATACAAGAAGGGATCAGACAACAGGGTAGCAGATGCCCTTTCTAGGGTGGTGGAAGACCAAGGGTCTTGTCACATGATGACCATGGTACAACCTAAGTGGGTCCAAGAGGTAATGGATTCCTATCAACATGATACTGTTGTTCAACAGCTAATCACTCAACTTCTGATCACTCCTACAGGTGTCACCAATTATTCTTATATAGATGGCTTAGTCAGGTACAAATCCAGGGTGTATGTGGGCCAACAGGGTGACTTGAGGCAGAAACTGGTTCACTCTATTCATTCTTCAAGTATGGGAGGACACTCTGGTATACAAGGAAGTTATCATAGGGCCAAACAATATTTTTTTTGGCCAGGTTTGAAACAAGATATTATCGAGTTGGTCAAAGACTGCGACATCTGCCAGCGCAACAAAGGGGAACACACTTCTACTCCTGGGTTATTGCAGCCTCTTCCCATTCCTGAACAAGCATGGCAACACATTTCCATGGACTTCATTGAAGGCCTACCAAATTCAGAAGGTAAACAGGTAATTATGGTAGTGGTGGATAGGTTGACCAAGTACAGTCATTTCTTGTCTCTCTCTCATCCATTCACTGCTGTTACTGTGGCTAAACTCTTTCTGGACAATATCTATAAATTGCATGGTATTCCATTATCAATTGTATCTGACAGGGACAAGGTGTTCTTAAGTAATTTCTGGAAGGATCTATTTAAAGTCTTGGGCACCCAGTTGCACTTTTCTACTGCATATCACCCTCAGACGGATGGCCAAACCGAAAGAATCAATGCATGCGTTGAGCAGTATCTAAGATGTATGACCGGTCACAAACCTTCTGCTTGGAACAAATGGCTGGCTCTTGCGGAGTGGTGTTTCAATACCAATTTTCATTCAGGTCTTAAGATGTCTCCTTTCAAGGCTTTGTATGGTTATTCACCGCCCCATTGTGCTTTTCCTACTGAAGATTGTGCTACAGTGGGACAAGTTGAAGAATACATAAAACATCGCACTGTCCTTTTAGATATTGTCAAGGAAGGACTTCACACTGCTCAAGCTCGAATGAAATGGTATGCCGACCAAAAGAGAACTGAAAGACAATTTCAGGTGGGTGATTGGGTTTATCTTAAGCTGCAGCCCTACAGACAGACGTCAGTGGCTCTTCGAAAAAACTTAAAACTTTCTGCCAAGTTTTATGGTCCTTTTCAGATCATAGCTAAGGTGGGAGAAGTGGCCTACAAGCTTCAATTACCACAAGGGTCTAAGATACATCCTGTTTTTCATGTATCTCAATTAAAGCAGAAATTGGGACAAGCTGTGATTCCTATGCCTCATCTACCACTTGTCGGTTCAGAGGGTCAACTCAAGGTGGAACCTATTGCTATTTTAGACAGAAGAATGGTCCCTAGGAACAACCAGGCTGTCTCTCAAGTGTTGATTCACTGGTCTAATGGTCTGCCTATTGATGCTACATGGGAGGATTGGAGCTATATTCACTCACATTTTCCAGATTTTAATCCTTGAGGACAAGGATTCTTTCAGAGAGGAATGCAATGTCACATCTGTAATCCCTTATGAGTCATAATGTAATATGTGAGGGTAGAGTGGTCAGTATATGTAGTGAGCTGTTAGATGAGGGACACTTGTCAGTAGATGAGTGAAAGTAGGATTTGTTAGAGATAAAAGATAAAAAACATGAGTCTGAATGAATGGATATGAATTGAGTTGTAATAGAACCAGAGGCTCAGTTTCGATTAGAAACTTGAGAGTTAATCAATCTTTTCTTCAAATTATGTTATTTGTTGATTAGATTGTTACAGAAACTCATTCAGAGGATAAGAAAAATAACAATTAATTTGGTTGTAACAAATTGACAATAGACCTAAACCAAGCAAAAAGGAAAAACTTTTGGTAAGAGATTGATGGTGGCAGACGTGTTGGAGGAGTTATGGTTGTGGTGGCGGCCGCGTTGTGGTGCTGTTGGAGGTTATGGGTGGGTAGTGATGGCGATGTTGGGTGGTGAATGTCAGGAATAGGAGCTAGAAACCACATCCATGAACTCGTCATCCAATTCAAGTGCATTCATTGCCTTTGGAGACAAACAAATTTCCAAATCTATATTTCTTCCCCCTTCACGACCAGGATACCATCTAACAGTCCCATCAGACTTAAGCATGTACCCACTTCGAACAGCAACCGGTGCACCCCATCCAAAGTCATTCGTGTACATATCAAATTTTGGTGACATTGCAAACATTACAATTGTACCAGGATCGTCAAGCTCTACAGGTTGGAACACAAGTGGATCCTTCCTGTTATTGTACTCATCTATTTTCTTGTGAAGCATAGAAGCACACCATCCCAGGCTGTTTGTCAGTAAACTCCCTGCCGTGGTTGTTACGTATGGAAAGGAGGCACAATTCCCAAAGTAGTCCCTAGGTAATGGCTGATCCAATCTCAGTCGCATATCGATTGGAAACAAACATGTCGTCTTTTGTTCGACCAATAGGCCATGTGCACGTGTCATTGATCTCCACACTAGGGCAGCCAAAGCTTGGAAGGAAGAAAGATTATCTGTGCATATATCTGCATTGGATTTTGCTTTAAGTTTTTGGATGGATTGAGATGAGAAATGAAATACTCTCTCCATATATGGCTGGGGTGTGTAACCTCCAGTGGACTCTTTGGGTTGAGAGAGCGGTTTATATATGACACATTTTTGTTCGCAACGCTTTGTAACTGGAGGACGTGAGATGCATTGGATATTCTGTTCTGTTGATCTTGAAACTTCAGACCAAGCATTAAAGAAATGCCAAAAAGAGTGCCCGTCAACAACAACATGGTTGCATGAGCAGCCAACAAAATAACCATCTACAAATTCTGTGACTTGCACAGAGAGTAAAGGTAAGGTATGGCCATCACGACTAATGGGTCGATCTAGAGTGAATAAAGATTCAACAAGCAAACGTGGTACATAAATAGGCGATAAGATATCAGAGACCGTGGTTGTATCTGCAACAGCATGGACAAATTCTGCTCCTGGACAATCTCTGCAGTCAACTGAAACATTATAGGAAGGTGTGTCTAGGTTGTTATCAGTAACAAGGCGGCCACAGAGAGGATAAAAAAGAGTAAGAGTAGTGGATAGGGAGTGTTTTAGTTGATCAATAATAGTTTGCATAGGAATGTGGTCAGATTTGGAGAAGAGAAGACCAGTTTCAATGTAACCTACGGGGAGTAGTTGAAGATCCCATTGTGTTAAGTACCACGGTTGCTGCGATTCTTCTACAATATGCTGTGGTTTAATGGTGCAGTTGGAGATACGATGAATGATTGGCCTTTCCTGATTCATTCTATCTGTATATGTTCTTTTTTGATCTTGAAGCAGGTCCTATCCTATGCAAAATATAAGAAACCAATAATGCTATAACTGTTTATGATGTTTGTATTAAGCTCAAATGCAAGCCACATGAGAAAGACCGTCATTTTGAGCCTCTAGTGTATTCTTGTGTTACATGTGAGCCAAATGAAAATGATAGACGTCAACATATTATCATTAGTCCTTACAGATATACTTCCTAACACCATGACCATGACAATTCGATACTGTCAAAGCCAACATCTGACATACATATGAAAACGATGGATGACGGCTCCTGGGAAATTAATTAAACTCTATACAGATGTTACATACAGTAGTTTGTACTCTGTCAAACAAACAATGAGCCGGGCGGGGGTGTGTCCGGGTCCAAATACCAAGCCCAACTTAAGTCCAAAACAAACAATGAATCGGGACCGGTGTGTGTTCGTTTTATCATTCCGTATACCGTACAATTCGGTTCTACCCGCCAAACGAACTTTGGTTTCTCTATCTCCTTGGCTCTAGGGTTTTAGAAAGAACGCCTTTTCTCTTTGTTTGTCTTGTGTGAGCAATAAGCAATAAGCAATAAGCAATAAGCAATAAGCAATAAGCAATAAGCAATAAGCAATAAGCAATTGCATTGCAACTCAAATAATAAACCCTACTACTACTACTACTAGTAGTAGTATTGTGAATTGAAATGGTTTCAAATGTTAGTGATTCATCATCTCGAATTCTTCAAGAAGAAATTGACAAGTTGAAAGCAGAGAAAAGTAGTATTGAAGACAGAATCTCAGCTCTTCAAGCTCAACTTAATGAGGAGAAGGATAAGGATAAGGATTCTTCTACTTGTTGTTTTCCATCTTCTTTATCTATCAATGCTTCAAGCTGCTTCCAACATGCTCTTTCTCCAGATATGATTTACAGATACAGTCGCCATCTTTTGCTTCCTTCCTTTGGAATTGAAGGTTTGTGTTTAATTTCTTCTTCTTCTTCTTTTTATTATTAATTATTCTAATTGAACTAATATCGGAATTTGAATTGCTTCGTTTCAAAGCTTTTAACTAGTAGACTTGCACTAAACCACCTCCCAACTCTCAACTCTCAACTCTCCTATTTAATAAGTAGTACAAATTGGTATTATACAGAACAATTGATATATACACTAGTACTTAGTATTACTGAATTCACTCAACTTTATAGGGATCTTACTAATTGCTCAGTATGGAAAAGATTGAAAACATAGTGGACTTGGTGTGGCAAAATGTATAAGACAATGTGATGGGATAATAGATATTCGGTTAGGAATTCAGTTTCCCACTTCATGGCATGGTATGGTATGTAAGCCAATTCGTGAGTGAATATAAGGAAACGAGAATATAAATTAACTTAAGGCCTTCAACTATCACAAGGATTTTGATTAAATGGGGAAGAGGAGTGAGAAGCGAATATAAACAAATCTAGTCAATTTTTATTTTCTGGGAAAAGACATGTGTACTGAAAAATATATGGAATCAACAGTGAAAAATATATGGAATCAAAGCTATCATGCATGTTTTGAATTGATGTTTGGGTTGGTTTTTCACATCACTCATGGGTCATGGCCTCTTATCATTGCATGCGTTCTCTAATGTGAATTGGACGAGTTGCACTCACACACTCCACTACAGGATTCTGTGTGTTCCTCAACTCTAAGATGAATAATTTGATGACCAAGAAACATTTGAGTTGTAATACCACTCTCTCGCCCATTTGTGTGTTGACATCATATCTTTATCACTGACTCTTGGATCTACAGATCCTTATTTTGTGATAATCTCAGCACCATCTTCATGGCCTCAAAACCAGTCATTCATGTTTGTACGAAGCATATTGAGCTGGACTATCGCATTGTTTCTGAGATGCTGTAAAACTTTTACTACTCTTGTCCCCTCAATTTAACTTGTCCAGCCCTCCCAAAATGGCGATTTTAAGCGCCAAAAGTTGCCACATACATACTAGAGGGCCAGGTCGGTGCTCGAGCATTTGATGGGTGGGTTAGGGCCTAGACTTCAAGTCTTTACCCAACCCTTAAAGCAATCCCCATTACTCCTCACCAAGCACTCATTAGTTACTATTTGTTTTAAATACATTGATTTTACAATTCCTAAAATGCTTCGTAAGTATCTGTTTCAGCTCTCATGAATCAAATTCGTCTATCTGAGACTGCTGACTTTTGGGGGTGTGGGGTGTGGGGTGTAGGGAGTGTTAAGGATACATATCTGTCATAGCATGTGTTGTATTGCTGATTTACATGCTATTGTATTTTCCAGCATGTACTGTAATTACATGATTGACAAGCTACTCAGGTATATACACCTCATTAGAGAGAAGAATATTTTTTACAGATAACATTTTTGTAGACTTTATTCTGATATTGTGTTACTCATCTTATGAGTATTTTGCTTCTCTTCTTTTGATCTGCTAATTGCAGCACAATCAAAACTGTTAAAGTCTTCGATTTTGGTGGTTGGAGCTGGAGGATTGGGCTCCCCTGCTCTATTATATCTTGCAGCTAGTGGAGTCGGTAATATTTTTTTCTTGAAAGGCAAAACTTTAGTCCCTAGCATCTTGAATGGGACTTAGCCATCGTCACACTATTTTTACTTGTCAGACTATTGTTTTTAACTACTTAGTAATTTCAAAATAAATGCTACTATAATTGAAAATTTGAGTTCTGAACTTAACTATTTGTTTGAAAAATCTCTCATTTCTGATGATTTAAAACATCAGATAACTTCTTAAGAGTGCTGCAAAAATGAATCTAAGAACGGTAAGTTTGATTTCTGGAAATCCAATGGACCGACGGACACTTTATTCATCAAAACATTTCAGAAATTATGTTGTGGAAAATGTCACTTTGCATTGTACACCACAATCCATAAACTCAATATTGTATACTTGAACATAATATAAATTCTGAAAGCGTAAACTTTATCTTCTTTTGCGCTCTAGTAAGCAGATTTATTATGGAGAATGGAATGTTGGAAAATACCATGGGATTAGACTCGTTAACAATTAAATAAAATTCATACATTAGATCAGACGATCAGTAATTCTGAAAATGGATCCTCTCTGGACTCTCAATTTTGGGTATGAAACGAAAAATCATTCCAAGTCTCCTTTTCATGATCTAAAAGTGCTCCATGTCTTGCAGCTGCATCAGCCCAAAAATTAGCTCCCCTCGTGTGATTGATTTTCTGACTCTGCAACTCCGTGCACGTTTACTGTCCCCTAGTTCTGAAGATCCGTAGATTGTTATTATCCTTGAATGCTAATATTACTGTTACGTGTCTGTCTCTGTCCAAAATCTATGTCATACATTTTTGCCTGCCACCTGCATAGCTTGGAGGGTTGCATTACGTTCAGATTCATGTTAGTCACCACCCTGGACCTTTCAGCCAAAATCCGTAGAGCAAGGATGTTGGCACCTCGGAAGATGACACCACTCCCACCCACGCTTGGTTCCCATCTTAACTAAGCCTTGTGGTTTTAAAAAGGTGAATTGCCCCATGATTAGTCTCAAATCTTCAAAGGCGGGAAAATACATTCACACACAAAAAAGAGTCCATAACTAATTGTTTTGCCGACAAAAAAAAAAAAAAAAAAAAAAAAAAAATTACAAAAATTGATTCCTCAAACATAGGACTTTTAAATGATTTGTCTAAAATTGGAAACTCTATTTTTACCTCGAAATGGGACATAGCTTGATGTCATACATCAGGAATTTTGATGAAATATCTGTTTATTTTAATAGTAAATACCTCTTATTGAATTCTATTGGTGGAAGTTTCTAATCTAAAGTTATGGGCTTTTACATCCCAGGACGCTTGGGTATTGTGGATCATGATGTTGTTGAGCTCAATAATCTGCACCGACAAGTAAGTCTTTGATTTCTATGATTCTATCGTAGCTATTGACTAAAAATATAAATTACCATTATGCAACCCACAACCAACTCTTTGCCGAATCCTAAATTATTCATGATATATTAATGATACAATTACCACATATTTCTTGTGCATTACAGTACCTAAGTGGTTGTGGAAGGAGTGTGTAATAGCCTTAGCACTTGTAATACTTTATGTCTCTTACCAATATGATGACCCTTCGCTTGTTTAAGTGACAATCTTATCTAGGCTTCAGTTTTCTCTTTATTGTGATAGCCCCTAAATTATGTGAGAACATTTTATACTTTTACACTTGATCAAATAGTTGGCAGAAAAAATACAATGTCTTTGTAAGATCTTTTGCAGGCTTAGGATTATTCTCTTGATAGATAGAAACAAAGTATTCTATCAGGCTGTCAGGGATCTTAGGACCATCAGGGCAACATTTTCAGTGATCACAGTCAAGTTTTTTTCCTCAATTATTTTTTAACAAATTAAAAATGCAGTACTACTAGGTGCGGTACTACTTGTGCAGTTTATCCCTGCCATATAACCAGTTGCCTGATTTTGGTGAAGCTTATCATGCCCAGTTTTATTCCATTGTTTGATGATGATTATATTTTGTTTATATTTTTTCCCACTTTTTAACTTTGGTCATAAACGTTGGTGGATCAAATCAGGAAGTTTTTGTTATCATGTAAGTATGAAGACCAAAAATAGCTATACAATCTTGTTGATTAGTGTATATCGTGACTGTTAGACTACTTGATCCCTCTTTCCTGCCTTACTCTTAAATTAGTTATGTTTTTTACTGGTTTTTTTCTTTGATCTTCCTGACTTATCTTTTCACACCATTTTCATTTTTGCTACCCATTTTCTGTCTTAAAATGTATTTGGTTGCATCATACTCAGTTATTTGATTAAGTTGTGTCTAATAGTTTATTGTTATGGTTCAGATCATCCATGCGGAAGCTTATATTGGTCAATCAAAAGTAACATCTGCCGCTGCAGCTTGTCGGGCGTAAATACTTCTCTTTACTATTCCTTTTTTCTTTTATATTATTTATTTGACTTTGTAATAAGTAATAACTGCATAGTACTGATACAACCAAAGCACAATCACAACTTTTCTTTTTACAAACATATGTACCCTATTTAATAAAAAAAATTTCCTTGACTTTTCAACTGTAATGAATAATTATGTGGTACTCTTCCCCTACTTGCATATTAGTAGAATGATAGAAAGGCTACTTGTAACTAATCATAATTCATTGACCTTTTAATTTGATTTTCTGTCCTACATCTATCTCTCTAAATTAGAGCTGAGAAGTGATGACAAAACACTCCTCTTTCCAGGTAGCACTCTCTTTGAAAAGAGTGTTCCACCGCAACATGTTTTAGTTGTGTGCCATATCAAAACCTAATAAATAACAACCTTGTTAAATGGATTTCTAATGCTAAGGAAATGATTTGTCCCAAAGTATATTTTCTTTTCCTTTTTTTTTTGGTTCAATTGTAGAACCCACTTATTAGTTATAAGTAAACAAATCATAATATTTAGGACAAATCAACCCTTGATATTTCATGGGTGAAGAATTTTCTATCTTGAAAAGGAACCTGGATTATGCTCAAAGAGTTTCCTTACATTAAACCACCACAAATTTGTCAAAGAAATATTTTGTCTAGAGCTTCCTAGGTAACACCTAAAAGGACGTAAATATCGTTTTTTGTATGGGAAGAAGACCCTGTTCTCCGCATGTTTTTAGGCTAGTTTGAACTTTCAAATATGACAGAAGGTTTGGGGAAATTTTAATTTCTATTTTACAGAATAAAAAAACTATATATGCTTGAATTTTTTAATTTTGCATATGAATGTATCTATTTTCATTATAATTGTGTACTCAACTTGTCGAAGGAGTCCAACTAGAGTCCTTGCCAACTATTTTCTGATTGTGTTTTATAGTGCTGTTCAACGTGGCTTTCATTCTTATATATATAATTCTGTGTTCTCAGGATTAACTCCACCGTCCAGATTGTGGAATACAAAGAAGCTTTGCGCGTGTCAAATGCTTTGGAAATAGTAAGCAAGTATCCTTTGTAAATGAGGACCATGTTTCCTATAGTGTACTCTTCTCTACTTGTACAGTCGTATTTATACAATTACACCTAAATTACTATGGTTTCCATGACTGCTAATGTTGCCAGATATGACATAGTAATAGATGCAACAGACAATGCTCCAAGCCGGTACATGGTCAATGATTGCTGTGTGGTGTTGGGAAAGGTAATGTCATTTGATATGGTGCTTGTTTGGTCAGAAAGTTATGTCCAAGACATTGCTGTTTAAATAAGAGTGGTATTGGAAGCATGTTATGTGCTATCTGATGCTGGCTTATAACATATTCCTATCTTGATATGTTAAATATCTCAATTAATACCAACTCTCTAGTAACCAATGTCCCAAAATACAAGAAGAAACCGACTCAGTGTACATGAAAGATCAAGTCCTCCCATCTCAACATAAAATCATCAAGCCTAACACCACTCATACAAGGTCTAAAGTGAATCCAATGCCATGCAAGCATTTTGATGTCGTTGATGAGCTGTCCAAGGTCTTTGTTTACCCCTTCAAAGACTCTTCTGTTTCTTTCTTTCCAGATTCCCCAACATATAGCGTGAAACAACACCTTCGAGGTTATTCTACCCACCCTTGACAGGTCAGCGCACTTCCAATTACAGAATATATGCATTAGGCTTTCATCAATATCAACCTGACAGTTGAATTCATTATTGAAAAAGTTCCACACTCTACTCATTCTACAAGATCTGAATAAATGATCAATGGACTCGGCATCAACACAACGAAAGCTACATCTATTAACCAAGGGCGTACCCTCTTTTGCAAGTTATCAACTGTCAACACCTTACCCCAGGCCAACACCCACATAAAGAAGCAGACTTTCGTAGGAACCTTGGGATTCGAAACGTTAGTGGTAGGGAAACCGTAGAGAGCCAGATGGTTATGTTGTACCCTGGTATCTTCCAATCTTGCATACATATACTTTGTGGAATAGTCACCATCTTTACCCATCCAAATCCTTCCATCAGGTTCAACACTTGTAGAATGGTGTGACATTAAATCAATGAGCTGTGAGGCTTGATGACTATAAGTGAAAGATAAGCTACTTGTTTATATTGTGATACTGTGACTACTGTCCTGCAGTCCTGCTAGCTTGTTAGTATAATTATTAAGTGGCTTGCTTTAAGGTTGCGGATCATCTATAAATTTGAAATTATGATTTGATAGAACAACTTGTAACTTTAAAGCATTTGAGGTCCCACCCGTCTACTGTTACTATTTTAAGAGTATAGGTCGTTGGATTTCATCTCTTTTTTATCAAGAGATTTCTAGCAATTGGTATTTCCACTAGAGAAAGATGATTTTCCTTTCCCTTTCTTATTTTCCGTTATATATGTTTGTACAGTCCGATGTGATTGAAATTTCATTATTTGCTCGGAACATCTCGTGGAATCCGTATTACTGGAGTCTGGCAATATCGTTTTCAGTTGATTCACATTCATGTAATTATCTGATGTCTTCGATGTTTATCTTGCAGCCTCTAATATCAGGTGCTGCAGTGGGATTGGAAGGGCAGGTACATGATCCAATAATACTTATACAAACATGCTCTCTAAATGCCATGGGATTGTAGTACTCTATAACTTTGAAGCACCTACAGGCCCAAGTGTTGGGCACAGACATGCTTCCTAAAAAGTGCTCTCTCTCTCTCTCTCTCTCTCTCTCTCTCTCTCTCTCTCTCTATATATATATATATATATATATATATATATATATATATCATGGGCTGTCTAGGCTGCCATCCTTAGGATGACAGCCATCGTGACAGCCCATCTCAATTGTAGTTTTAAATCAGATCCAATGGTATAGATGAATTCATGGTTTACCCTGAGGGTGATGTTGTAATTTAACTTATTTTTTCTCCTCCTTCCCACAAACTGAAAAACAAAAGAATTTTTCTGCAATTCCTGCTATCGGTGAAGAAACTGATCTACCCACTATCCTGTTCTTGCTAATCTTTTTCAAAATTAACTTACTCATTTTTAGATTTATTCATTCTTTAAGAAACCCTTGCTTTGATTTGGGCAAAAAAGTTTGACATTAAGGAAAAAAGAAGATTGAGAAAGAAAGTTAATATTGGAGATTGCAGGATTGAATCTACGAATAAAATTTCTTAAGAGATGACCTCAAGTTCAAATAGGGTGTTCAATTAAAATTTCAGTGGTAGTTGTTCTTCCTAATCAAAGTTCATCTATCTCCTCTCGAAATTAAATCTCAGATGATTGGATCTGGTATCAACCGAAAGCTTAGCCTTAGATATCTTTCTCACTTTTCTTTCTTTCTCTGCTTTGTTTTAATGAAACCAAAACTAAACACTCATTGACATCAATGTCAGTAACTCAATTAGACATTAAGCTTGATACATTTTCATCAATCTCATTCTTTCTGTTTCATAAAATAACAAACCCCCAAAAAAAAACCAAAGCAAGAAGCTCAAAATCTGAAGTTGGTCAGGTGGTGTTAACTTCAGTGGCATCTTCCTGTTTGAAACGGAGTTCAATGGAGAAATTGCTCTTGGGGTCTAAAGATAGAGAAGAAATGGCCAAAGTGACAGAATTGTCCTTACCATATTAGTGTGTAATTCTAGCTTTAATAGCCACCCTTAGATTTGATATAAATTAACGATCCAGATTAGATGTTAACATAGATGTCATTTTAAGAAAGTCAAGCTAGACAGCCCGATATATATACGTTGGGACATGTTTAGGACACTGCAAAAGTTATAATGGGTGAACGTAAATTAGCAATTAAAAAGAAGGATAACAAGTAACAACGTGGTAAATCAGATTGGAAGCTGCCATCTTCACAGATGATGGTATTGGAGATCATGGTATTCTTTACAAAAGACAATGAGATTGCTAAGTCACTAAAATTTTGTTTTGTTTTGTTTTGTTTTTATTGGCAAGCAGGGTTGAGGGGACCTCTACCCCTTTAAATTACGTGTGGAAACTTATATCAACATTTTTCTGTTGACGTGTTTCGAACCCACAACCTCTCCACTTTGTGAGAGGGGTGCTACCATTGAGCCATAGGCTCATTCGCAAATTTTTTGTTTTGTCCACATCATACTGCCAAGTCGCTAAAATTTTGCTGACTCATATGTTGAGTCATAAAATTAAAGTTGTGACTCACATACCTGTGGATTTTATAATTAATAATATAGACATTTCCATGTTCTATATAATTCAAAAATTCTGTTTCCATGTCTGTCCGACTTAGCTCTATAAGAAAAAAGTATATAATAAAATTCCTATAGTATTTGTCCCATAGAACACTTTATTTTCAGATTGGACGATGAACATTCCAGTATACTAGTATAGTAGTATTATAAAAATCCTTTCACATATCTGTACAACTTATTTTCTATGCAGCTCACTGTTTACAATCATGATGGAGGGCCATGCTACCGATGTCTATTTCCAACACCACCTCCTACATCAGCTTGCCAGAGATGCTCGGACAGTGGAGTTCTTGGAGTAGGTAAGTCATCCACCTGGCACATGTGGTTCATTCAATTATTATGTTATACTCAAATCTATGGACATGAACTAATGAATGCTTTTAAATCTCATAATGTTTAGGAAAAGGGTAAGAGAATCTATCTTGGACAAATTATGAGTTACAGTATGCCTACTAAAACTCTGTTGAACTCATTTTTGCCAAACATAGGATCATGGGTGTATTTTTGCACAAGACACTTGTTTGTTGCCTACTAAAACCCTGTTTACTCTATTTTTGCCCCCAAAAAGAGGATACCGGTGCAATGCAGTAAATAATGGTGGTTTATCCACACAAGTCGGTTGCTTTCTGTTAATATATAAGATTGCTCAGTTATCAATGTGGAGATTTCACCCTTGTAAAACCGTAAAAGTCCAGTGACCAAATTCATGTACTGACAAATGTGCAACTTGATAAGAAGACAAATTTATTATGAGAAAATGTTAACTATTAGTATCAACTTAATGCTTTATCCTCTGTGTTTTCTTGATCAACTTAAATTGGTATCATAGTTAAATATTGAGGTGTTGTCTAACGTTCTCTGTTCTTTTATAGTACCTGGTGTCATAGGCTGTCTACAAGCCCTAGAGGCAATAAAAGTTGCAAGTTCTGTTGGTGAATCCCTTTCAGGAAGGATGCTTCTTTTTGATGCACTATCAGCTAGGATTCGTATAGTATGTTCCCTTCCTTTATATTCAAAGTTCCTTTTACATGTATCACATTAATGTTTTCCTACCATTAGAATTTCGGACTGATAATGGGACTTCTATTGGAAGTTTCTCTTGGATAGTTGTTTGGATGTTAGATCAGTGTTTAAAATGGTGAGGTGCAAGGCTAAAGCGTTTTCCTTAAAAAAAGCGGGGCGTAAGCTATAAAGCTTAATGGCGCAAGCTATTTGTGCATTTATTTTCTTTAATTAAATAAATATTTATAAATATATAACATCAAAATAATTCATAAAAATCACAAAATGATAGATAATGTCATAAACTCATAATTCAAACATAGGTTCAAAAGGCTACATAATGTCATAAACTCATAATCAAAACACAACATGATAATCAACTAATTAAGACTTCTTGAGGTTCTTCAAAGTTCAAACTTAATCAACAATCAGCCCTTAAGTTGTTAGGGACTTGGGGTTTGTTTTAGTCAACAATCAGCCCTTAAGTTGTTAAGTTGCAACCTCTTAATCCAAACCATCCATATCCGAAAAACATAAAGTAAGGGTTTAAAAGCAAAAGCACATGTAGCGTGGGTTTTTTTATAAATAGTGCGAGTTTTTGCCCAAAAACGTTGATGGAGGCCCAATAGCGTAAGCTTTTTGTGCACCAGGCTTTTACTAGTATAAGCCTTGAGGCGTTTTTGGGTCAAAACGCCTTAAGGTGAGCTTTTGTATGCCTTTTGAAACAGTGTTACAACTTGACAATTTTGTACATCTGAAAAAAAGTGAAACCCATATATTCAGTAACCATAGAATTTATAATTGCAGATTACTTTCAAGTTTCAACCTTCTATAATACT
Organism: Aquilegia eximia; assembly: GCA_023053565.1. Lineage (NCBI taxonomy): Eukaryota > Viridiplantae > Streptophyta > Magnoliopsida > Ranunculales > Ranunculaceae > Aquilegia > Aquilegia eximia. The sequence continues at coordinate 26,716,088 of JALIGU010000001.1, forward strand.
GCAACATGCCTTTATAAAATCTGCTATAATAATTTAGGCGAACTGTGTTTGTGAGCAGAAAAAAGAAAGAATATTTGATGAGCTAAATATTTTATGTAGCTAACATGATCGTGGACTATTGAAACACTAATAGTAAGGAAAACAATTATATGAATATATGCAATTTTGAGTTGCTGAATTACACTATTACAGACATTTTCATTTTTAATCGAAAACTTCGATTGTGCTATTGTTTGCTACTCTGCTTGCATGAAAATGTAACTTTTGTCATCCATTTCAGTTAGTATGACCATATTAGCTTGTTAGTTAGTGGAAATACATTATTTGATGAGCTAAATAAGTTATGTAGCTAACATGATCCTGGACTATTGAAACACTAATAGTAAGGAAAAAAATTATATGAACATATGCAATATTGTATTGCTGAATTACACTATTACAGACATTTTCATTTTTAATCGAAAACTTCGATTGTGCTATGTTTGCTACTCTGCTTGCATGAAAATGTAACTTTTGTCATCCATTTCAGTTAGTATGACCATACTAACTTGTTAGTTAGTAGAACTACATTATTTTTTTTTCTTGTAGTTTACAATAATAAAATATAGGAATATAAATTGTAGTATCGAAATTCCCAAATCAAAAGTCTGTTCCTTTGTCCACTACAGATATATGATATAGGAATAAAAATTTAGTGGTTAGTTCTCTTGGTAGTATATCAGGGCATTTGGTTTCAAAAAATTTCTTTTAGCATCACCAAATCTTTGTTTCAGTCCGATCTAATGAAGTGCCACTAATCATGCACATTGTTTTAGGTCAAGATAAGAGGTAGATCTTTTCATTGTGAGGCTTGTGGAGAAAATGCAGCATTCAAACAGCCGATGTTCCAAAAGTTTGACTATGAAAAGTTTACTCAGTCTCCTTTTGCTTCGGTAATTTTATATACATTCACCATTTATTGCTAGTAGCATACTTTACATTCTTTACTTTAATATGAGATGCAAATCATACCTTACAAATTTCATGGTTTTAAAAAGACTACAAATTTCATCTTTCCATAAAAATGCACACAAGCTCTTTGTACATTTCCTTTTCTTTTCCGAGCCTGAAAGTCTATGCATTGGACCCAATTATATCTATGCTAAACAATAGAATATTAAGAACAATAAATGCTTCCTTAGAAGTTTTGATTATTGAAGTAGAAACTCAAAAGAATTCCAAGGAACAGAGCCTTAAAAACCAGAACTGCTGGCATGGTGGTGCGTTACCGACATTAAGTTGTATAATTATTTTTGTATTATTTACTCATTAATTTTTGTAGTAATGCAAACTGGATAGAAGATGTTATTCTAAACTAATTTTATCAATCTCTAGAAGGATTCTTTTTTTGTAAATGATGTGACACGGGTGAGTGGTAATCTTTCTATAAATGTCAGCCACATAACATCAGAAAAACATGGGACTTCACCTTATGTGCGACCTTATTCCTTTTGAACAAATCAAAGATATTTTAAATTTCAACAAATATTTATATTGGTCTTGGGACCACTTGATCCCTTTCTTTCCTTTAAATAAGGTTTAAGATCCCTAAAAATGCTAACAGCTTACGTGACTTTGAAGTTGTTGCATCCATATCTACATGAGCTAGTCTGATACTGATTGATGTGTGTTTGGCATGATATATGAAATTAAATTATCAAACATCAGCCTCTTGCATGCCAAATTTTTGTGTGTACAAACTAAAACGTCCTTGATTTATAATTACTTGGCCGCTCTAAAATTAGAAACCAGAAACACTTTACTATGCTACTTGCCATCCACTGGCCTTAAGCTCACATGGTTTCCACGTGGATCAATGTTACAATTTTCCTATTCCTAAGAGAAAATCTACTACTAACATCACCCCAACTACACCATATACATCAGGTCATGCCAGTTGTGTCCAACTACAATGCATTTGCCAGCTACATGCAACTGCAACATGTTTATGTTTGTGTCGTACAACTATGCAACATACAAGTGACATGCTAAGTAAACTTGCAAATGCCATAGAGTTGTCTTTGTTACTTTATTTAGCTGAATAAAATGTTTATTTATGAATGATTAGTTTACATGAGCTAAGTAGCAAGTGGGAGAGTAACTAACTGACCAACAACAACAAACGAGCAGAAAGAAAAATGCATCCACAACAACTGTTCTCCCTCTCTATGGGCTTATTAGTGCATCCCACCTAGTAATTAACTCCTCGAACCTGTGTCCTCTGCGTACTGCATCCCCCAAGAGCCAATACCAGCAGAGAGCTTTAGCACTTGTGACAACCTGGTCAACTGTAACCTCCCTCCTAGTCTTCAAGAATAAGCGGGTTCCTGCTTTCCGATACCGTCCACAGCACGGCAGCTGGTAGGATCTTGCAAATTTGGGCCCTAGAGCATCACTTCCACCTTTAGGACAATTCTTTCTATGCTACTTGTCAATAGAGAATAGAAATGGTAAAAAAGAAGATTATAGAGCCTGCGTTTTCAGATCACTTTGCCATGGTGGGAACCTTTTGTCATGGTCTTCTTTGATGTCATGATGATCCAAGAATGGCCTTTCCTGTGTACTTGGGATCTAGCCAATAGGTTAGGAACTTGTGTTGATGTGTTATATCCAATAGGAAACCAAAACGAGAAACCTTCTGGACCGAAGGATTATTGGAAGGGGGACAAAGAAGAGGTCCTTACGAAATTCTGCCATGAGGGTTTTGAATCTCAGGAACACTGGTACTTATTAAAGATTTGAGGACTGTTGGCATATGGTTTCATAGGTATGTCTTCCCAACCTGTGAGAAACGGAGACATTCAAAGCTTTGGTACTAACCCAAAGCTCGAGTACTGTTAGAAGCTTCAGGACCACGTCACCCAAGCTTAACTACTGTACAAACCATCAATCATTCTTTGTTCTGTCTCTTGATGCCCTCGGCATAACTGTCCAATTTGATCCAACCAAGAACAGATAGGAGTTCACTAGTCACAGGCTTACAGCACATTTGTCACTTTCATTTTGCCTAAGAATGGACGGAGACCACATGTGAGCAGCATATCCACCTATAAATAGGAAGCATAAATAAGTTGGTTTGGCTTTGGATGCATCGTAATATTTAATTTAAATTGTAACAGTACTTAAATGCAATGTTTTATTTGTTCTTCTTATTACTCTTTGATTTTGTAGAACGTTGACGAATAAATTTGATAAGTTTATATATACTTTCTTATTTCATACACTCTCCTATATCTATGCGAAAAAATGTATTTTTATTTTTCAATACATCCAGGCATTGAGCTTGTTGAAACCTGCTTATTATTAAATACCGAGTAAAGAACACTTGAATGGTCATTAGTAGGGGTGGGCACGGTTCGGTTCGGTTCAAGTTTCTCACCAAATTGGAACTGAACTGTGTATACTAATTCGGTTCGGTTCGGTTTCAAGAACTGTAAATTTATTGATAGAACTGGACTGGATTGGACCGATTCAATTCGGTTCGGTTCGGTTCGGTTTTCGGTTTGGGCTTTAATTTGGGCTTATATTATTCTCATTCCTTCTCTTCTTCCTCTATTTCTACAAGTTTTCTCAGAAGAAACTCGATCGAAAGATATTGATTTTTGCCAAAGTTTTGTTGTGTTTTAGAAGTACCAGGTGATGAGATGTGTAAATTTCATAGTGTTTTGTTGTTAATCTTGAATTTGAGACTTTGGGTATTCTTCTAATGGACGAAGAAGAGAGGTATTGTTTGAAACTGGGTAATTTTGAACTCAGTGATAACTTGAGTTGTGAAGAACAGAGGAATTTTTGTAAAGAAGAAGAAGCAAGGATGAGATCTGAAGATGGGTTTATTCAAATTCAACTTGGATTGACAGAGGAGGGACTTGGATGCAATGTCAAAAGCTATTGGTAGTGTGCTTTTGTTTCTTTGTCTAATTGTATTGATTTCTGCGGAAGATGTTGAATTTTCTCGGTGTAATTGTGATGATGAAGGATTTTGGAGTATTGAGAGCATTATGCACTGCCAGCAAGTCAGCGATTTTCTAATTAAGCCCCAGTGATATTAACTAATTAACTAATTAAGCCCTAGTGATATTATATATTTATATTTTATATTATTATTTTTTAAAAATAATTATTTATTTCGGTTCGGTTCGGTTTAAACCGAACAAAATAAACAGGAACTGGAACTGGACTGAATGTGCTCGGTTTGGTTCGGTTTCGGTTCGGTTTCATTCGGTTCTTAGTCAACACAGTTTTGACCAGTTTTTGACCGGTTATTCCGGTTCGGTTTTCCGGTTTTCCGGTTTTTTGCCCACCCCTAGTCATTAGAATTGGCAGTACAGTTTGCATGAGAAAATGTGTGCACCTATTGGTTAAGTGCATGTCTGCCTCTACAGTTGCAGGTAAATGTTAGTGTGGAGAACTCCCACGTAGTTATATGATTATATTGCGTAAGGGAATAAAAAGTTCATGTGATTGAATCTCAAATATATAACTTCTTGTTCTGTAAATGAAGAATTCCAGCTCTTATATTGGTTTTCAATTGATTGCAGACACCCTTGAAACTCAACCTGCTCTCAGAGAGTGACAGAATAAGCAGTAAAGACTACAAAGCCAGAGTTACCAATGGGGAGCCACATGTGCTAGTTGATGTGCGTCCAGCACACCACTTCAAGATTGTTGCCTTGCCAAAGTCCTTGAATATTCCACTGTCAACCTTGAAGGATAAATTACCTGCAATCTCGTCAGCCTTGAAGGAAGAGGAAGTTACTGATTCCAGTTCTGGATCTAGCGCTTCATTATATGTAATATGTAGAAGGGGCAATGATTCACAAAGGGCTGTTCATTATCTCCACCAGATGGGTTTCACCTCAGCCAGAGACATCCTTGGTGGTCTGGAGTCCTGGGCCAGTGACGTCGATCCCAACTTCCCAACATACTAATAGATGTCAGTACACCTAACTTATGTTGTTTCATGTGTATTTTTATTATAAATGTGTGTTCTCTTCTCTTGATTCTCTCCCTTGATTTCTCTCTTTTTCTAAGCACTTTTCAAACTACCAAGCATTTTCTATTTTGTACATCCCAAAAGGGAGAATATTCATGGAATTTCATTTTCTATTCCAGTACATATTTGCATATTATCATGCGCGCTAGTATATATTCTCATAGATAACTGATAACACATTTAGAGTAGGTTATAAAGCAGTTGATGATCCAATGCTGGGCATCTGTCGGTGGGTTGGTGATGTTTTGCTCGTGCTAGAGAGATTATTATGGATGTAATTTGCTGTTTGATTCTCTCTTTTTTTTTTTTTTTTTGGATAAAAGGTAGAAGTATATTAATGTTCACACAATTTACATTCCTGATCAGCAGGTGAAAAATCCCGTCGGGTTCCCAACCAAAAACATATTTACATTAAGCGGACCCTGTTTGATTCTCTACTTCCTATAGATGGACCCTGTTTGATTCTCTACTTCCTATAGATGGAATACACTGTACTATAACAGTTCTATTAACCATGGGTCATGCTTTGTCTTTGCCAAGTTTTTTTCAGAGCTATGTGATTTCAAGCATGTTGGGTTTTAGTCTTTTAGATAAATAGGCCCTTTAAGTCCTTAACCTCCTTCTTTGTGCTTTCTATATTTACTAAATTTGGTTAAAGAGATCCTTATTTATAGTGAAACGGTTTATAACCACATTAACCTTTGACTACTTCAGTATAAAAATCTTCTTAACCCTTTCGCTTGTTCATTTTATTATTACTGCTTGAGAAAAATGGATGTAAAATTTTATGAATTTGCTAGTGGAAGAGATTTCATGATTGAGATAGGTTATTTTGATACAGTTCAAGAAATCAAAGAGAAGATTCAAAAGTATGAAGGTATACCAATTAGTAGTCAAACCCTAATTTTTAAAGGTCAAGTCATGGTCGATGAACATGATACTGTGTTCTATGAAGTTCTTCATAATTCTCAAATCCAACTCTTAGTGAAACGTGAAGCCTCATCATCTTCAAAATCCATTGTGAAGAAGGAAGAATCTTCATCAGCAACAACATCATCATCATCTTCCATACTTCAACTTATTATTAAGATTCCAAATATGAAGAAACAAATTTCTATTGATATGGAGGCAACTTATAGCGTTAATAAGTTGAAGGAAAAAATCCATGTAGCTGGAGGACTTCCTTTAAATCGATTATCGGTTATATTCAATGGAAATGAATTAAATGATAATTCGTCATTAGAAGAACATGCAATTCCTAATCTTTCTGAGATTATAGCAGTTTTAAGGCCTTCGCCTTCGTCTACACCACCACCATCAAATAATGGTATTAGTTGTACTAATAAGAGGTTGAAGTTAATGGTTTTGCCGAAAGGAGGAGCTCAAAAGGTTCAAGTTGAGGTGAATTCATCTGATAATGTAGGAGAACTAAAGAAGGAACTCCAACTAATGCAGCAACAACAAATGAATTTTAGTCTTCCTAGCGAAGGTTATTTCTTCATCTACAAACAAAATGTCATGGAGGATGATCGCACATTTCGATGGCATGAGGTAAAACAGGGAGAAACCATTGAAATCTTCAGTGGAAGTATAACTGGTGGATCGTAGAAATACTTATATATAAGGAAATCATATTGCTACCTGGCAGTTTACAAAGAGGCAAAGAGCTATCTCATTCTTCGAGCTCACCCCAGACCCCACCAAAATTAATATTCCTCTTAGGGCACTTATTTTACTATGAGCCACCCCACTAAAAGAACTTTCCCTCTCGATCAATCCGTTCTCTCTATCTTTTATTGACGAAGAACCAGCTACGGTGCCAAATATATTTGAAACCTTTAATTTTGAATTGATTAATACCCGTATTTCAGTTTTAAATTTATCAAAAGTTCAAAACATGTATCTCTTGATACTATGAACAAATACAGTTCAAAAAATAAGTACATGTTTTTTTCAATTAATCCATTCTCTCTCTCTCTTCTATTCTATTGACGAAGAACCGGTTACGTTGCCAAATATATTTGAAACCTTTAATTTTGAATTGATTACTACGTATTTCAGTTTCAAATTATCAAAAGTTCAAAACATGTATCCCTTGATATTATGAACAAATACAATTCAAAAAATAAGTACATTATGGAGGCGTTCCAGGGACTCAGGAAATGTTTGACTCAATTTTGACTCAATCCTATTTAGGGTACTTGTACATATTGGATTGGCATGATTTTTGGTAGGATGAATGTTCTCATTATGTACGACAAGTTCACCAAAATTTATCATAATCTAAATTTTCTAACCCTAGAAAAATCATATTACAAGTTAATGTATGTGGAACGTTCATTTTTACCGTTGAATTTAATATTACATTTGATGGGTCAAAATATATTCAAATGAGCTGATTTTTTATTTAGTAGATCTTTATAGTAAGGAGATCATATCTACCAAAAATCATGCCAATCGAACATGTACAAGTACCCTAAATAGGATTGAGTCAAAATTGAGTCAAACATTTCCTGAGTCCCTGGAACCCCTCCCATTGTCCCAAAATATATTGTCACTTTCAATATTTGAAGACATATTAATTAAGTTAATTTTCTCTTTTTCTATATTACACTTGCTTTAAAATTAGAGTTATTATTTTAATAAAAATAATTAGAGTAATTAATTATAATAGATTAGGGTAAATTTGGAAATACAATTAGTAGACAAAACAATAAATGATGTACCCTTAATAAGTTGAATTTTATATAATATACTTATAATTTGGGACGGAGGGAGTAATAAAAAAGAGGTTTTTGTGTTGTAGAAGAGGAGACGAAAGAAGACAATAATTTCAAGAAATTAATTAGGTTTTATTTAAGAGTCCAGGTATTCTATTGCCGGGAACAAAGATGAAACCTATGTTGCTATTCAATTTTTTTTTGCCATGTGTACTATATTAAAATACCTTAATGAATAATGTTAAACTCTCTGTTAAGTGTTTTTTTTCTTTTTTTATTTACTTTGTAATTATCCACCGAACCAAACTCCACGAACACAATTTTTTTTTCTCTACACCCCTTCGTCATCCTTACCCACTCTTCTCATTTAATCCTAAAATAAATCTTGATTAATGCATGAAACAATCAAATATAAACAATGTATATGCTAAAACAATAACAGATGAATCATCACAAGCTCTTTGTTGATAATTGATAAACAGTCTTTATTCATACTTTTATCAACGTTACCATTGGGTTAACTTAATTTCTTATTTCTCTCTAGTTTGAAAAAAATCCAATCTCCATGAAAGACAAGTCGGAGGAAATGGAAATTTTCTTTTGCGTTTTCTTTTCTGTTTTTATAGATTTTTAAGCTTCTTTATTTTGTTTTTTAAAATTGAAAAAGAAGAAAAAAACTTGTAACGCCTCGTGATTTCGTCCTCGCTCATCCCGGTGCGTCGAGCACCATATCGCTCGCTAATGTTAATATTGTCCCCCTTTAGTCACTGCGGATGTCCAACAGTAGAGGGTTTTGGACCAGGGCCCACCCATGTGGTTCACCCCAAAAGGCTTTGACATTAGGTAGAGTATGGTTAAGCTCTATATACTACCAATACAACCACTTCCTTGACAATGTGGGACTAACACCAACTCATGGGTGTTACAAAACTTAACAGAGCAAACATCCGTTTGTCAAAGCATTTACTAAACGACACGCGGCGAAAAAAAATTACATAACCACAGAGGTTTCATCTTTGTTCCCGAGAATAGAATACCTGGACTCTTTATTTAATGTGGGCGGGTGGCTCTTAGCATGATGTGTAGATAAGTTTTTAAGGGTGTTTGTAATATGTGGGATACCTCTTTGTAAACTGTCAAGGTGGCAATATGATTTCCCTATATTAGTACTAGTGGGTAGACCAATATTTGTTATCTGTGTTCCCTAATTATATATTGGGGTGTATACCCAATCACAAGACACCACGTGTTTATAAAGTGGTTGGGTAACTGTTCAAGTCCATTAGGGTTAACTAAACCCATACATAGGTTATAATATTATTGACACATGGCGTTTTGTGATTGGGTGTACACACCCACATACAATATAGGCTACACAGATAAAATTCTCTGGTGTGTACGTGATAGTAGACATTTGTGTATCTACTAATCAAAAGATAAATTTGTGTTGATATTTTTCCTTCTTGTGCTTGTAAATGTTGATTATCAATGTAGAACAAGTAACAAACAAGGGTCGTACCCGCCTCGAAGGGGGGATTCTTAGTTCAAAAACAATATAAAACAATAACTTAAGAACACCACATGAATCAATTAATAAGATTGAGATTTATTCTACTTCCTACATGCAATTAAATAATTAAACTAATATTTAAACTAATATAAGAAATTAGATAAAGATGGAAGAAGATCTTATGATGAATAGGAGGAAAAGTTGGTATCCACAAACTAAACAATGCAAACATACATGTCATTCATTCATGTTCAATCTACAACAATTAATTAGTTACCTCTTAGCTATTCTAATTAATCATTAATAGCTTTAATAATCAAGTAGTCACCTCTCAACTATTTCACTCAATTAAAATATGATTCTTTTATATCTGTTATTGAATATGCTTCATTAATTAAACCGTCGTCTCTCAGCTATTCAATTCAATTAATTTAACATATTAATTCATAATCAAACCGTCACCTCTCAGCTATTCCATCACATATCTCTAATTAATCTAATACAACCAATATAACTAAGTCTCCCTATACTCTAACAATAGTATTTAACCAACATGGATAACAATAACACATTAATAATCATGCTTACTTCATGTCGCGCAAAGAAATAAATAAGCATTAAGAACCTTGAATCACAATGAACATAAAAAATAACATGGTGCTTTTGCATTATCTAGAGTGCTTCAACCATTCCCCCTAAAGGGAACTTAGCTACCCATCCTTGATAATGACACCATGGAATAAGTAAATAAAGAACACAACATCATAATGGAAAAGAGAATGATTATTATTAAGAATAAGAGAATTGATTTCAATACAAGAGAATGAACTATCTAAACCCTAGCTACTACTTCTCTTTATATAGAGAATACAAAGCACATTACTTGCTCACAAAGTATACTTTCTCTCCAAGTTAGGTCAAATTTGTGGTGGCTGCTGTAGGTCTTCTAGAAGCACCAAGACCTTCAGATAGACAACTCATGGGCCCAATTCAGAGTTTTGGATATTCATATAGAGCATTTTTAAGATTGGACTTCAATTAAAGATTTCCATGGATCTTTTGACTTGTGGGCTTCATTATAAGTTGGATTGAGCTGGGATTTGGACCACCCATCTTGGACATAAAGTCAAGTCTCAAGGACCAGTCTATGGGGTGCCTTCATCAACTCTATGGGTGCAAATAGTAATTCTTTTCCTTTGTGCAAACAACACTCTTTTAATGGCTTTTCTTGGCTTTTGGCGGGCTTTAACACAATATTCTCATTTTGGCTCATGAAACCTACACAAAGGACAAGAAAACACTAATCAATAGATATAACACCATAATATAAGCTAAGTGCTATGCAAACAAGGTGTTATTCTGGGGATAAATATACACTTTTGAGGACTTATCAAATACCCCCAAACAACACTTTGCTTGTCCTCAAGAAAATGTGAGAAAAAGGAAATAAGGACTCAAAAGAGAAATAGAACTAAGGTGATTGCATTAACCATATGCATCCAAGCTTTAAAACCACAAGGGCTTCTCAGGTGGAGGAGTTATAGTCTCTGAGGGTTTTCCAGAGAAGATACCCACAAACTTACTACAATGACTAATCCATACAGTATGTCAAAGATAAGGATAAGTATTGCAAAACCGTTCATATGAGATAACATACTACAAATGCATGACAATAAGCGTAATGGTTTCAAATGCATCCAAGACAGGCGTGTACACTGATCGGACCTCAAAAGTGTATATTTATCCCACGAATAACACCTTGTTTGTATAGCACTTAGCTTATATTATTGAATTATATCTATTGATTAGTGCTTTCTTGTCTTTTGTGTAGGTTTCATGAGCCGAAATACGAATATTATGTAAAAGCCCGCGAAAAGTCAAGAAAAGCAAGCAAAAAAGTGTTATTTGCACAAGGGAATGAGAATCGATATTTGCACTCATAAGATCTGCTGAGGGGACCCCACGGTCAGCTCTGTTGACTTGACTTTAGGTCAAAGTGAGGCGGTCCAATTCTCAGCCCAAACCGGTCCAATTCCATTATTTTTCCATTATGATGTAGTGTGTTTTATTTATTTATTCCTTGGTTTCATCATCTAGGATGAGTAGCTAAATCTCCTTAGGGGGATGGTGGAAGCTCTCTAGGTGATGTAAAAGTATCATGTTTGTTCTTATTGTTCATTGTGATTCAAAGTTCTTAATGCTTATTTACTTCTAATTCGCGATATGAGGTAAGTATGATTATTTGCATGTTATTGTTATCCATGATGTTAAAATATTATTGTTAGGGTTTAGGGAGACCTAGATTTAATAGTATTTATATTTATTGTAGATGTGTAGTGAAATAGCTGAGAGGTCATTATTGCATGTTTACAATATATATCTTTTATTGGAACCCTTTTGTGATTAAATCAAATAACTGAGAGGTGATGATTTAGTTGTAAATAATATGTTAAGTTAATTAGACTGAATAGCTGAGAGGTGACGGTTTAATTAATGAGACATCTTCAATAACATGTATAAAAGAATCCCGTTTTAATTAGGTGGAATAGCTGAGAGGTGACTACTTGATTATTATAGGTATTAATGATTAATTGGAATAGCTGAGAGGTGACTAATTAATTATTATAGATTGAACATGAGGAACAACATGTTATGTTTGCATGATTTAGTTTATGGATACCAACTCTTCCCCCTATGTCATCATATATCTTCTTTTCACCTCTACCATATTCTTAAGTTAGGATTTACTATTTATTATTGCCTGTAGGAAGTAGAATCAATCATCAAATCTTGTTAATGATTCCCTTGGTGTTTCTTAGCCATTGTTTTCTATTGTGTTTGAGCTAAGATCTCCCTCTCTGAGGTGGGTACGACCCTTGCTTGTTACTTGTCTACTTTGATAACCAATTTATACAGGCACAAGAAGGAACTTCAAGTTAAAAATCTAATCTTTTGATAGTAGGCGTAAAAACCTAACAATCAAAACGGCACCGTTGCCGCTCTAAGGAATGGAGTTCATTCAAACACAACCGAGAATAGTTGTTTCTGGACATCATCCCACTTCTATCCCTCCCACCCATCTATTTTTATTTCTTTTAATTATTGTTTTTAAGTGTATTGTTACTTAGTCCTCTTATTGATCTTGCAGCGAAGACGGATTGAAAAAAACTCAAAAAAACGGAGTCAATATCAAAGTTTTAAGAAAAGCGCGTGTTTAGAAATTTTTTCTGAAAGTTATTGGTTCAAACTAGGCCCGATCTCGAGTCAAGTTCAGTTTGGTCTTTAACAATCTCGACTCGAGTTCCAAACAGGGAATTTACTCGTTTTGCGTGATTTTTCCAGAGCGTTTTAGAACTCTTTTTTAGCTAATTTTTTTTTTCTGTTGAAAGATTGTGAGGTGAACTAAGTAGTCTATTTCTTTCAGCATTGTTAAAGACTTGTAAGTTATTTAATTATTTGATTCACGAAGGGGTCGCGGTTGTAATATTTTTAAAGTAGGTGTTGTTAGGATTTATTTTATTGTGTGTTTGCGGCGGATAGTAGAGCAAGGTTGGGGAGATAGTCTTGAGTCTACTAAGGAACAACTCCTAAAGACGATTGAAACCCAAGGAACGGTTTCCCCTTAGTCGACTTCAACTCGTCTTCTCTCCACATTTGTGTGCTTGTTTGGCAATTTTTATTTTTTAGCACAAAGTGGGAGGTACGCATTCTCCTAACCCTCCTGGAATCCCTTGCAAGAGGAGTTTCTATATTGATTAACATGACCTTGATTGTTGCTTGATTTCAATTTTTGTTTTTACTTGTCAAACCGGGACTGCAAGGCGGACCTGACCTAAAACTGAAACCTAATATCAATTGATTGCAATATCCTAAGCCTTAAAATTGAATCAACTAAAACCATGTTATCACGATGTTCATTTGAGACCTTGAGCAGATATTTCAACTAGTACTGCGTGAACCATTCTTTGATTGAAGCACAAGTTAGGAATTGGGTTTGGAACCCTTACAGATTTATCTGTAGAACCACTGTGGTTATTTAATTAAGGAACGTGTTTAGGCACGGACAACCTCCCACACTGGTTATTCGCTGCTTGACTCTCGAAATATAGGGAGAATTCACACACGAAGCTTGGAAAGAACTCATTGACTTGGGTGAACACAAAATTGAGTCAGTTTTTGAACCCCTTGTTAGATGCTTTTGAATGGTTAGGACTTCTGTGGCATATATAATGCGCATGTTGCATGCATCTGAGATCAGGTAAAATCTTGTCCAAACCTATAATCTACACAAAGAGCACAATCATGGACCTCACTACTCCTCCTGAGGAAGACTTTCACAACTTAACCTCCATACCTTCTGAAGAAGAGTTCAAAGACTCAACTTCACTTTCTGAAGTAATTCCTGCACCTATGGTTCAAGAAGCTACCCTTCGGGATTACTTTTCACCTTTGGCCACTGGGCCACCTACCAGCATTGTCTTACCTGCGACAAATGCAAATAACTATGGCATTCGCCCACAAATTGTGGGCATGTTGCCTAAGTTCCATGGACTTCCACGGGAAGATGCATATCAGCACCTCAATGAGTTTCTGACTGTTCTCCATACTTTTAGGGAGAAGCATTTATCTGAGGAGGAAGTTATCTTGAGATTGTTCCCCTTTTATTTTGTGGATAGAGCATCATATCTCATTGGTTACATGGCCTTCCTTCTAATTCTATTGCCACTTGGGCTCAACTAAGTAAAAGGTTTTTGACCAAATTCTTTCCTATTACTAGAACTAATGACATAGTTGATGCCATAAGAAGTTTCCCAAAAAAAGAGTGCGAGGTGTTCTTTGATGCATGGGAAAGGTTTCACGACCTATTTCTTCAATGTCCACACCACAACGTCGATGACACTGAAAAGCATGAGTGGTGGAGATTTCCTTGATTACTCCACCACCAAGGCTCTAGCTTTCCTTGAAAAGATTGCTACTAATAGCCAACAATGGGATGCACCTGGACATACCGCGAGAAACACTACCCCAGACTCATTTGATAAACCTAGAGGTCTATATGAAGTCAAACCTGACTCTGAGCTTAAAAATTTACTTCATCGTTTAAGTAAACAGGTAGTAGCACTTGGCGTATCCTTAAATACCCTATCAACTGTTATGATTGCCTCCACTTTTTCATGCGATGCTTGTCATGACCAGACCCACACTGCTGAATTTTGCCCTCTCCTTGTTAATTCACCAGAAACTGAGGATGCATGTGCGTTTAATTACGCTGGGAGAACCAACTTTACTAAGGGCAATGTCACGTACCCATACATGGACCGCTCCAATCTCTCTTATTCTAATAATCATCTTGCGGGCCGGTCCACCTGGTTTTAATAACTCTTATGGGCAACGTAGCAATGCCACGTATTTTGGTAATACTTATTATCAGAACAGGGCATCGGTCCCCCCTTACTCGAACAATGCTCATCACATGAGTGGTTCCAGGGACCGTATGCCAACTAATCAATCTGCCTCTCCTAAAACCTCTCTTGAGGATGTGCTTGCACGTTTTATTCAACAGACCCAGGCGTCCATTGAGTCAAATGCCCAAGCCATCCAGAGAATTGAACAAAAACTTGATGAAAGGGGTAGATTTCCGGGATAGTCCATCCCGAACCCCAAAAGAAAAGAAGTTTCCTTGGTGACGGAAACTACATCTCCGTCTATACCGCTTGCTGAAGTAAAATCGGTTTCCACCCTTAGGTCAGGAAAACAGGTCGATAATCAAATTAATTATACACCGAGTCCCAACATTGTGACCCCGGTTACCCCTGCACCTGTTGCCCGACCTAAACCTCCAGCTAATGAGGCGACCACCTCTAAGCCGAAGAAGACTGCCCGTGAGATTGTGGACCCTCCACGAACTTACATCCCACCTGTACCTTACCCCCAGAGACTCACAAGGTCTCTAAAGGAAGTCCAAGCAGAGGAAGTACTTGATGTGTTTAAACATATAAATATTAATATACCCTTCCTCACAGCTATTAAACATACACATCCTATGCTAAGGTCTTGAAGGACTTGTGACCGCCAAGAGAAAAACAAATGTGCCTAAAAACGCGTTTGTGGGGGAAGAATTCTCTGCACTTGTCCAACATAATGGTGGGGTCAAATATAATGACCTTAGAAAATCGACCATACCCTGTAAGCTTGGTGACAAGTTCATGGGAAAAGCTTTGCTAGACTTAGGAGTGAGTGTGAACCTTTTGCCTTACTCTTTATATCTTAGCCTGTGTCTAACAAACATGAAACCCACGAAAATGTCATTACAACTGGCCGACAGATATTTGAAAGTACCTAGAGGTATAGTTGAGGACCTATTACTTAAAGTGTCTGACTTTTACTATCCTGTTGACTTTGTGGTGTTGGATACTGAACCTACTACCGATGATTCGGTACCCATCATCCTTGGCCACCCATTCTTGACCACCTCTAATGCTCTTATAAACTGTCGGAACGGTTCCATGGTTCTCACTTTTGGCTCTATGACTGTTGAAGTTAATATATTTAACCTTGGACAACAACCCCCTGATCTTTCCTTATCTGAGAATGTGTGCCTTCTAGACTCATTACCTTATGAGATGGTGCATAATAATTACCCTGAAGATCCGGTTGTTCATTGCCTTGCTATGCATAATGTAGACTTTGACATTGACCAATCTATTGCCCAAACCAATGCTCTTCTTGATACTGTGCCAATCCTTGAACCTAAAGACCCTGAGGCCCTTGATGTGGTTTGTAGCTTAGATTCTGAGACCCACGTAGAGGCCATCACTCCACCTCCTGTTACCCAGAATCCTCTACCTCATGAGCTGAAATATGCTCATCTTGATTCAGACGGTAGTCATCCTATTATCATGTCTTCATCTCTTACTACCGAACAGGAGAGTCAGCTTTTAGAAGTTATCTTAGAGCATCGTTCTGCTATTGCCTGGTCTATCCACGACATTAAAGGCATCAGCCCTTCTGTATGTTCTCATCGTATTCATCTTGAGGACGATGCCAAAACTTCTCGTGAACCTCAGAGACGTCTCAACCCTGTGACGAAAGAAGTTGTTCGAGCTGAGATTCTTAAACTTCTAGATGTAGGTGTGATTTATCCTATCTTGGATAGTCCTTGGGTAGTCTTATTCATGTGGTTCCTAAGAAGGCCGGCATGACTGTAGTTACCAATGACACAAGTCGCCACTTGAGTTCCAACCAAGTGGTGTGTTTGTATCGACTATAGAAAACTTAATATAGTCATCGGAAGGATCACTTTCCTCTTCCCTTCATTGACCAGATGTTGGAACGTTTAGCTGGTCATTCCTTCTATTGTTTCCTGGATGGTTACTCCGGTTACAATCAAATTCCTATCGTCCCTGAAGATCAGGAAAAGACGACATTTACTTGTCTCTTTGGTACTTTCGCTTAGGGTATCCAGGATGATAAAGCCAAAGTAGATTTTGTTTCATCCTTACCTATTCCTAAGTCTATTAGTGATATTCGAGCCTTTCTGGGCCACGCAGGATTCTATCGACGCTTTATCCAATATTTTTCTAAGATAGCTCGCCCCTTAACCAATTTATTGCTTAAGGATGCACCTTTTGATTTCACAAAAGAATGCAAGAGCGCTTTTGAAAATCTTAAGACCGCCCTCACGACTGCACCCATTATTAGGCCTCCTGATTGGAGTAAACCTTTTGAGCTGATGTGCGATGCATCAGACTTTGCTGTTGGGGCTGTTTTAGGTCAACATCTAGATGTTAAGCCCCATATCATATATTATGCTAGCAAGACTCTCAATGACGCTCAACGTAATTATACGACAATTGAGAAAGAATTGCTAGCTATAGTATATGCTCTTGATAAGTTTCGTTCCTACCTTTTAGGTACCCGTACTGTCATCTTTACGGATCATGCCGCTATTAGATTTCTTCTATCCAAGAAGGAGACTAAGCAGCGCCTTATTCATTGGATATTATTGCTTCAAGAGTTTGACCTTGAGATTAGTAATAAAAAGGGGATAAAAAATGTAGTGGCCGACCACTTGTCTAGACTCGACCGTCCTGAGGATTCTAGTGTCATCTCTGAGAACTTTCCTGATGAGTTTTTTTTACAATATCGAATGCTCCATGGTTCGTAGATATAGTTAATTACTTGGTTAGCAACTAGTTTCCAAATGATTGGAACAAACAAGATAGATCCAAATTCCTTACTAATGCCAAGTATTATTTCTGGGATAACCCTTCCCTTTTAAATACTGTCCTGATCAGATCATTCATCGTTGTATTCCCGATTGGGAGCAACAAAAGGTCCTTAAGTTCTGCCATGAGCATGCTTGTGGTGGACATTTCAGTGCAAAAAAGACAGCTGCTAAAGTATTGCAGTGTGGTTTTAATTGGCCAACTCTATTTAAGGACACTCACATGCATTGTACTGTCTGCACACGTTTTCAACAACTAGGGAAAATCACTAGGCGACACATGATACCCTTACAACTAATACTTCCTGTCGAGGTGTTTGATGTATGGGGCATTGATTTCATGGGTCTTTTACCTGGTTGTTATGGTTTTTTGTACATTCTGGTCGCGGTAGACTATGTTTCTAAATGGATCGAGGCCATTCCCATAAGGCACAATGACCAAGAAACTGTATTAGATATTTTAAAAGAGTATATTTTTGCCTGATTTGGTGCTCCCCGTGCGATCATTAGTGATGGGGGGGAGCGATTTCTGCAATAAAGCTTTTCGAAAACTTGTCCAAAAGTATC
The DNA here is from genome assembly GCA_023053565.1 of Aquilegia eximia. Classification (NCBI taxonomy): domain Eukaryota; kingdom Viridiplantae; phylum Streptophyta; class Magnoliopsida; order Ranunculales; family Ranunculaceae; genus Aquilegia; species Aquilegia eximia. The sequence continues at coordinate 26,734,144 of JALIGU010000001.1, forward strand.
GAGTTACTCACAAAGTGGCCCTTGCGTACCATCCGCAAACTAATGGCCAAGCTGAGGTGTCGAATAGAGAGATTAAAAACATTTTGCAAAAAACAATTGACCCTGATAAAGTTGATTGGTCTCGTAGAGTTAGTGATGCATTATGGGCCTATCGTACTGCTTTCAAAACTCCCATAGGCATGTCTCCCTTTCGTTTTGTTTTTGGAAAACCCTGTCACCTACCTGTAGAGCTTGAGCACCGAGCCTTCTGGGCAATGACAAAGCTCAACTTTAATCTCGACCAAGCAGGTAAGAGGAAAAAACTCCAACTTTCTGAGCTTGAGGAACTTCGGAATGAAGCTTATGATATTTCCAAGTCCTATAAAGCTAATATAAAAAAATTACATGATCGTCAGATCTTACGTAGAGATTTTCAAATTGGGGACAAAGTCTTACTATATAACTCTAGGTTGCATTTATTTCCTGGTAAACTACAGTCTCGTTGGTCGGGTCCCTTTGTTGTGTCTGCAGTGACACCTTTTGGTGCTATCACTTGTCTAAATCTTGCGGACAACTCTGAATTTCAAGTCAATGGTCAACGTCTTAAGCATTTCCATGAATTAAGGTCCCCTGAAGTTGAGGAAACTCTCTTCGAAGACCCTACCTATTTAGACTAACCTTTGACCTGCTGGTATCCGGACCCTCTCTTACTCTACTCTGTTGTCTCTTTTTGAGAGGTGTGCTTGAAAGTGCCGGGGCCATAGTCAACAAACTCTTACTGGCTGAGTATAACTGATCCAGTCCACGTTTTTTCTCTTGAGCGTAACCACCAAACAGACCTGTTTCCCGCTCAGTTTGGGGGTGGTGAAGCCATTTCCCATCTTTTCTAAGTCTAGAGTATCTGACTTTAAAAGACTCGTGTTATATATTAAACATCGGAATTTCGTGTATTCCATTCTAGGGTTTTGTCTCTCCTATATCTTTGTTTAGAGTAGCGTTTATCTTGGGTGTGAATCCCGATTGTCCACCTATCTAACTGAAGACGTTAAACTTATCGCTCCTGGGAGGCAGCCCTGTGTATCTTCTAAGCCCGATCGTGCGTTAGTGTTTCTCATTAGTTGTCAGGTTTAGTGGCTAATTGACTAATAACTATTTCTTTAGGATCCTTGTGCTAGATCTGTTTGGGGGTGGGCGAAGTCCACCACTCTCTGTTGAGGTTGTTTGGTCAAATAATTATTACAGTTACAAATTTGAAATTATTTCAATAATTATTGCAAGACTTTTGGATTTTATTTTGACATCTTAATGGTACTTATATTTGCGAGAATATATTTATACATTATCGCGGAATTTTCAAAATTAAATTTGAATTATTTTGTGCCTTTACGCTTTCCAGGGGTAAAATCGACATTTCCACTAATTTCAGTAGTGGGGGAAGCGTCTAGGGGCAGTTACTTCTCTATATATACCCCCAGGTACTTCTAGAAGGTCACAATTCATTTTCAAAATCCAAAGTCAAAAACCAAGTCAGCGTGGGTCAAACCCAGTCAACAGAGTCTTCTTCTTCTCCAGAACTCGACTCGAGTTCCTTACAGTGTATCTAGAACTCGACTCGAGTTTCGAGTCTGAACTCGTTTCTCTCTCTCTTCGTATCTCTTGACCAAATTTGATAATTTTTGTGGGGTTTTGTTCATCTTTTCATTCTCTACATTTCTATTCCAAAACCACCAAGAATCATGCCTCCAAGACGTAGAGAACGAGTGATTATCCGCAAGAGCGATTATTCTCGTCTCTTCGACGATAATCGCTTAGGAAGCACCTTTGTAGAGAGGATTCATGCCCGAGGCTGGGATGTACTCCTTGCCTCTGATTACGAGCCATTTGATCCTCAAATGGTTCGTCGTTTTTATGAGTCAATGGAGTTGACCGATGACGGCGTGTACATCAACTGGGATCCGACCCATCGCTTCCTGCTCACGCCTGAGACTATCTCTGTAGTCATGGCGCTCGAGCTTGATGAGGCCCCCCTGCAGCAGGAGGCTACGCTGGTGACACCAGATATCATCGAGGCCGTCCTCGTTGATGACCGGGTACTGCACCGGTATAGCAGTCATCTTTCCATCGGTTGGCTCCGAGTCAACCAGGGCTTGGTGGCACACTGGCTGACGACCATTGTCCTTGGGACGACCAGGACGAGCGAGCTATTCTCGGATGGTATCCATATCCTCCGCCTTCTTCAGGAGGACGCCTACGACCACTTTTGCTCCTCTTCCTAGCCTGGTGATGGCTATTCTGCGCTACTGGGAGGCGCCTCTTCTTCCTGCCCTTTATCTGGAGTCGGTCGTCCGGCTCGAGGTCTCCAACCCGGGGCTGTCTGCCTGCAGACAGTTATTGTCGGATCCTCAGGAGGAGGTACCCATCCAGTACAAGCCCGACGACCAGCTGGCATTCTTTGAGCTCCATACCAATGAGGAGCGGTTCCAACTTCTCTAGAGGGGTATGAGTGAGATTCTGACTGCAGTCGAGGACTTGCAGCGTCGCTTCGACGAAGGCCAGGGGCAATCTCGTCGACGACGGGGTTGAATTTATTTCTGTTATTAGCCATTGTAAAATTTTATGTATTTTGTTTTGTTTTAATTATTGCACTCTTGTATTAAATTTTCAATCATTGTACTTTTTTTTTTCAAATATTAATGAAAATGGTTGAATTTTTAAATTTTTTGCAAAACTTGTTCTTTTCTGAAAACTCTTAGCCATTCTTGGTCTTCACTGCAAAAATCTGGACTTTTGGAGTAATTTTGAAAAGTTTTGGTCCTAGGGACCTTTGTCCAAATATTTTAAAAAGAAAGGAGGTTAGGGTTTGAGTTTTTGGAAACCCTAAGGTTTTAGGCTCAAACTCTTTATTCCTAGCCTATATATACCACACCATGTTTAGAACACCGTCACTAAAAAATCAGAAATCTTCAAAAAAATTTTATTTTCTGCTCTGGGCCGGAACTCGAGTCGAGTTCCTTATAGGCCATTCCAATCTCGAGTCGAGATTGAACCTGGCAGCAGTTTTCTGAGCTCGTTTCCAATCTCGAGTCGAGATTGAACCTGGCAGCAGTTTTCTGAGCTCGTTTCCAATCTCGAGTCGAGATTGAACCTGGCAGCAGTTTTCTGAGCTCGTTTCCAATCTCGAGTCGAGATTGAACTTGGCAGCAGTTTTCTGAGCTCGTTTTGAGTGATTTTTCTCGATTTTCGCGCTGGTTTTTGGTGTTTTCTTCTTTCTTTCGCAATGGCTAATATTCATAATGGGTTATGGATGCCCGATGGTATGGATATCATCCCCGAGATGGATTTTTCGGGAATTATGGATAGTCCTTATGGAGCTTCGTTTAGAGATGGGATTTTTGACAAAGGTTGGGAAGGTTTTTTTTATGATTCTACTGCTGTGTATTCCCCGTCTATGGTAAGAGACTTTTACCTTATGTTACCCTTTGCCGACCCTCTTCCCTTTGATGGTTTACAAATTCACATGCATGATTCCCCGGTGGTTTTTAATGCTATTGCCGTCTCTATTGCCATGGGTAATCCTTTTGTCTATCAACCGATCGTGTGCCTTAAGATAATTATGTTCGTGATAACCGTATAGACATCATAGATAATTACCTCAATCACTTTGGCCTGTGTACCTTCTCACTCCATCCCGAAGGATACCCTAGTATTGCACCTACCACTTGTCTTCCTGCTAATGTAGCTACTGCTGCTTTATGGGTTTTGCGTAATTTGTTGGGTGTTGAGAAGTTGGATTATGTCAATGATAGTACCATGCATACCGTAGTTGGTATTGTCACCAATAATTATCCTCTTGACTTATCCACTTGGATTCTAGACGGTATTAGGAATGTGTTCTTAGTCGGTGACGATAAGCTTGTGTTCCCTACGGCTATTTGTAAGATTATTCTTGATAGCTATCCTGATTGGAGGAACATGTACAATGATTGGACTCACCTTATCCCTATGGATCCTACACATCGTTTTATCAGGAGAAGTCGCCTATTCACTTGGGTGCCTAACACTGTATATGTAGAGTATCCAAATATACATAGAAATGATAAATTTATGGATAATGGTGAGGGGTCTTGGAATGTAATTAAAGAGGCATTAACTCTTTGGCGTGATGACTTGGATGGTTTGCCAAGAGAGGTTGCTTGAAACCAAGAGTGTAATATAAGATTTTCTTTTCTGTTGAGTCAGTCCTTTATTTCACTATATTTTATTTCAATTGTGTCATAGTATGGAATTCCTTGTAATCTCTATATGAGATAATTTTGTTTGACAAGAATCTATAAAACGGTTTGAATTTTTAGTACATTCATTGTAATATCTTTCTCTCTCTCTCTTTCCTATGCTTAGTATGAGCCTTGAGGACAATGCAATCTCTTTGTTTGGGAGTGGGGAAGTATTTTCCTTTTTGCAAATGATTTTCAAACTTCTTTATCAATACTTGTGTAAAAATTCAAAAATTTTGAGAAAAATCAACAAAAATCTTTCTTACAAAGACTTTTTCAAAAAATAGGATAAATACACCATCAATGATGAACATAATGGTTGAATTTTATCCTTTTCAATTTTAAGGACATTTATTGCTTCACCAAGTAGTTGAGTCTTATACTACATTTGCATGAGCATAAACATGACATTCATCTGCATTTATTATAGATTACATGTGCAAATACAACTACACCTTGAGAAACTTGAGGAATAAGTGTAGAGACTTAACCCTGTGAGCTTTTGAGCCCCGTCCTTTTCTTGGAGAGTTATTACGTACATCTGGAGTCAAAAGACTCAACCTCTCAGTTTTGTCTGTTTTTAGTCTCATATTCATTTTCTATAGTTAGCCTTGAGATGACATCAAGTAGGTGTAATATAAACTTGGGTCTTGTAGCTTATTCAAGATGTGATCATCATATTAGTACTTAGAGATGATACAAAGATATTTAGTTAAACCCTGTTTACCTTAGCTTACCTTGATGATATTTTATCCCTTAGGTTAACCATTCTGAGTTTTTTTTGTTACTTAGCCTTTTTCTTGAGTCCATTATCCTTACCCAACCCCATTGTAGGAGTTAATACCCTTAAAATGTTGTAGGCCCTTTTACCCATTGTTTTTGTAACATGAGGATGATTGTTTACGTGGTTACAAGAAGAAAAGAGAAATACAAAGAAATCTCCAAACTAGTGAGATGAACCAAATATTTAAAACCAAAAGGTTTGAAGAAATTCCAGAAAAGCCAGAATCTTCCAGAATCTTCCAAATCATTCCAAATACAAAAAGAAAGGAAGATTCTCAAATAGGCTAGAATTTCTCCATGTGCTGTTATTACAAATCACAAGTATTGAAGGCCCGAATGTTCCAAAAATGTTTCACAAAAGCCTTTGTCATTTCTAGCCTTGTCCTAAGCCAAGTTACAACCCATTACTGTCTTTTGTAAATCTAAGCTGATATGGTAGGATGTGGCGAGTAAGTGAGAAGATGCCGGGGTGAAAAACCCGACATCTCAAGCAAGACTAATTTTTCCATTCCTTGAGACTAAGTTCATTCCATTACACCAGTTCGTTCTTATTGATATATGTGAGATGATTGTCCATCTTCTTTCCTCACATAAAGGAAAAATGATAAACACCATCTTTGAGTGACTTTATTCTGAGTGTATGTCTGTGAGGCAGAAGTCGAAGCGACCTTTTCAAAGGCGACTTAAGACCCGTGGTAGTATGGGTACATGCCTGTATTCGATGCATTTGAGACCGTTATGCTTGACTTATATTTCATATCTTATTCATGGATTGGTCGTATGTTATCTCATATCAACGGTTTTGCAATACTTATCCTTATCCTTGATATGACCATTTCTAAGGTACATGGTAGAAAATCCTATTCTTGAATTAGTCATTGTAGTAAGTTTGTGGGTATCTTCTCTGGAAAACCCTCAGGAGACTATAACTCCTCCACCCGGGAAACCCTTGTCGTTAAAAACCTTGATGCATATGGTTAATGCAATCACCTTAGTTATACTTCTCTTTTGAGTCCTTTATTTTTTCTTCTCATCTTTGCTTGAGGACAAACAAAGTGTTGTTTGGGGGTATTTGATCGGACGTCAAAAGTGTATATTTATCCCACGAATAACACCTTGTTTGTATAGCACTTAGCTTATATTATTGAATTATATCTATTGATTAGTGCTTTCTTATCTTTTGTGTAGGTTTCATGAGCCGAAATGCGAATATTATGTAAAAGCCCGGGAAAAGTCAAGAAAAGCAAACAAAAATGTGTTATTTGCACATGTGAAGGAGAATCGATATTTGCACCCACAAGATCTGCTGAGGGCATCCCACGGTCAGCTCTGTTGACTTGACTTTAGGTCAAAGTGGGGCCATCCAATTCTCAGCCCAAACGGGTCCTACTTAAGCCCATAAGTCAGAATTTTTATTTTAGGTCTTATTTAAATCTAAACTTAAAAAGGCTCCACAAGAAGATCCATAAGTCTGATTTGGGCCCATGAGCTATCAAACTGAAGGTCTTGGCCCAAGCTACAACTTAAGCCCAAGAGAATTAGGTTTTGCTAATTATCTAATGCCTCTAGAAGACTCACAGCAGCAGCCACAAATTTGACCTAATTTGGAAGTCTTTTCATGCAAGTATTCTACTTTGTATTTCTATATAAGAGAAGTTGTAATTAAGGTTTAGGTATCTTTTAGTTTTTCTTTGAGATCAACTTTCATTGAAGAAAAGTTCATTTTCTTCTTTATTGTATCAAATTCAATATCAATTCCATTATTTTTCCATTATGATGTATTGTGTTTTATTTATTCCTTGGTTTCATCATCAAGGATGAGTAGCTAAATCTCTTTAGGGGGATGGTGGAAGCTCTCTAGGTGATGTAAAAGTATCATGTTTGTTCTTATTGTTCATTGTGATTTAAAGTTCTTAATGTTTATTTGAATCTAATTCGCGATATGAGGTAAGTATGATTATTTGCATGTTATTGTTATCCATGATGTTAAAATATTATTGTTAGGGTTTACGGAGACCTAGCTTTAATGGTAGTATTTATTTTTATTGTTGATGTGTAGTGAAATAGCTGAGAGGTGATTATTACATGTTTACAATATATATCTTTTATTGGAACTCTTTTGTGATTAAATCAAATAGCTGAGAGGTGATGATTTAGTTATGAATAATATGTTAAGTTAATTAGATTGAATAGCTGAGAGATGACGGTTTAATTAATGAGACATATTATATAGCATGCATAAGAGAATCCCGTTTTAATTAGGTGGAATAGCTGAGAGGTGACTACTTGATTATTATAGGTATTAATGATTAATTGGAATAGCTGAGAGGTGACTAATTAATTATTAAAGATTGAACATGAAGAACAACATGTTATGTTTGCATGATTTAGTTTGTGGATACCAACTCCTCCCCCTATGTCATCATATATCTTCTTTCATCTCTACCATATTCTTAAGTTATGATTTACTATTTATTATTGCCTGTAGGAAGTAGAATCAATCATCAAAACTTATTATTGATTCCCTAGGTGTTTCTTACCCATTGTTTTCTATTGTGTTTGAGCTAAGATCTCCCCCTCTGAGGTGGGTACGACCCTTGCTTGTTACTTGTCTACTGTGATATCCAATTTATACAAGCACAAGAAGGAACTTCAAGATAAAAATCTAATCTTTTGATAATAGGCATAAAAACCTAACAATCATACACATACAATCACATGTCTTAAGTCACCATTGGAAAGGTCGCTTTGACTTCTGCCTCACAGACATACACTCAGAAATAAAAATCACTCAGAGATGGTGTTTATCATTTTACCTCTTTGAGAGGAAAGTAAATGGACAATCATCTCAAATATATATCAATAAGAATGAACTGGTGTAATGGAATGAATTTAATCTCAAAGAATGGAAAAGTTAGCCTTGCTTGAGATGTCGGGTATTTCACCTTAGCACCTTCTCACTTACTCGCCACATTCTATCATATCAGCTTGATCTACAAAAGACAGTAGTAGGTTGTAACTGGGCTTAGGACATGGCTAGAAATGGAAAAGGCTTTTGTGAAATATTTTGGAACATTCAGGCCTTCAATACTTGTGATTTGTAATAACAACACTTGGAGAATTTTTTGGAATTTTTCTCTTGGGTAGAAGTGTTTTTCATCTTCTTTGGGAAAATTCAATGAAGCTCTAGCCAATTTTTTGGAATTTTCCTTTCCTTTTGATTTTCTTGCTTTTTTGGAAGATTCTGGCTTTTCAGGAATTCTTCAAAATTTTTGATTTTTAATATTTGGTTCATCTCATTAGTTTGGAGGTTTCTATGTATTTCTCCCCTGTAACCACAGAAACAATCATCCTCATGTTCCAAAAGTAGTAGGTAAAAGGACCTAAACATTCTAAGGGTAATTACTCCCATAATGGAGTTGGGTAAGGATGATGGGCTAAAGAAAAAGACTAACATGAAAGGCTCAAAATGGTCAACCTACGGGATAGTGCATCATCATGTAGGCTAAGATAAATAGGGCTTAACTAAATGTCTTTGTATCATTTCTAAGTACTGATATGGTGATCACATCTTGACTAAGCTACAAGACCCAAGTTTATATTACACCCACTTGATGTCATCTCAAGGCTAACTGAAAAATGAATATGAGAGTAAAAAAAACAAAACTGTCCGTATTTCCCAAATTTTATCTATTATGGGTAATCTTTGGTAGGTGAGACCTTTCCTTTTGCTTTTTTCACCATTTTCTTTCCTTTTTTTAGAAGCTTTCATCACAGATCAAACTAGAAGAAGGGTCCAATTTGTAGGGATAACATCTCTAAACAAGATACATCTTTGCAAATAGATTCTTCTAAAGGTTTTGGTCTGCTCCTTTCCCTAGCAGAGAAAAAACTCTTCTTGTTTTGAGTCTTTTTGGTTTCATAGTGCGATCAAAGCTTAACACAAGGGTTCTTTTTCCTCGTTAGTACGATCGAAGATTTTATGTTTCTGTTTTTCCATTAATGGCTGATATGGTTGCGGATACTGCATCGTCCTCGTCTGGAGTTAACCAAGGGGAAAAAATGTGGTCAAATTTGTTCTTAGCTGACGAAAGTACAACGTCTTGTCCACTGAAATGGGTGGAAACTGAGTCAAAAGGTGAAGTTAATGTGGTTCCAAGATCAGTGCTTGATCAAGATGTGGAAGTATGGAAAAACCATTTGTTGGGGTATTTTGTTGGTAGAAGGATGCCGTACCACTTGATTAGAAGAACAATTGAGAAACAATGGAAGCTCAAGGGCTCAGTCCACATATCTACACATGGTAAGCTTTATTATTTTAAGTTTAGAAATATAGATGATAGGAAAATATTTTGGAAGGAGGACCAACTTTTGTTGCTGGAAGAATTATTGTGATTAGACCTTGGTCTGAGGAGGTGTATGATGAAAAGAACCAAATATCAACAATCCCAGTTTGGCTCAAATGTTATGATGTTCTAATGCAGATGTAGACTCCTGAAGGTCTTAGTTTGATTGGAAGCAAAATGGGAAGTCAAAATGTTGTGTTGAGGTGACAATGAAGGGAGAAAGACTTGATTTTGCTCGGCTTTGTGTAGAAGTTTCAGCTGATACAAAGTATTTACCACCTTGAAATTTAATCTTGGGGATGGTAAGGTAGCTACAGTTGGTGTGGAGTATTCATGTAAACCTCCAGCGTGCTCGAATTGTAATATTTTTGGTCATACTACTAGGACCTGCAGTGTTGATATTGGGACTGAAACAAAGAAAGAAGGAGATGGGATAGCTCAAAACACTGCAGTCCCAGACCAAAATACACCCTTAAGTGAAGTAGAGAGGGTAGTAAATCAAATTGTGCTGGTGGATAATCCTGTTGAGTTATAAGTAGCAGCACCTACCTCAAGTAGATTTGAGGGTTTAGAAGTGGAAGGGGAGGATGATATTGTGCAGAGAAGCTCAGCATACAACTCTTGTTGTGCTGCAAGATGAGGAAGATGTGGTACCTTGTACTGTTATGGAAGAGTCTCAGAAGCCTGAAGGGGAAAAAGTAATAGTTGAACAATACATAGCTGATAAGGAAGTTTACAACCAATTATGTGAGAAGGGACTTACTGTTGAAGTGGGACCTGCCAAGGTACCTGATAAAGAAGTTGAGATCTTTAAAGACCACCTTATTAAGCCCTCCCAAGCTAAAGCTGATCAGAAGGTAGGGAAGTTGTGGAGAAACCAAAGAAGGTCATTGAGAAAGCATAATTGAAGTCTCAACAGAATGCAGGAGGAGGAAGTAGAAGAACAAGGGCTGCTAGTAAAGGGGCAACTCCAAATCTGTTTAAATGTTAAAGACAACAATATGGAATATTAGAGGGCTCAATGACCCCTCTAAATCAAAAGAAATAAAGTTCTTTAGAGTAATGAATAAGTTGTGTCTCCTGGCACTTTTGGAAACTAAGGTGAAGAAGGATAAAGCAGAGTTTATCAAGAATTCGTGTTTCCCTAATTGGTCCTTTTTGAATAATTATGAGTACGATGTATCTGGTAGGATCTGGTTAATTTGGGATCCTTGTTACTTAAAGATTACCAAGATTCAAGCCAGTGCCCAGTTCATACACTGTCTCATTGATATTTTGCCATTGTCGAAGTCTTTTTATGCTACATTTGTATATGCTAGTAACCACAAGAATGAGAGAATTGTTCTATGGAGTGATCTACAGAGACTGCAACCACCCAGACTGCTGCATGGACTGTTTGTGGAGATTTCAATGTGTTTTGTCTTCTACTGAGAGGTATGGCTCTGGACCTGTACACCCTAATGACATTGTTGTATTTGCGGATTGTGTTAATGTTGTGAACATCCAAGATATGCAGTTTTCTGGTTGTTTCTTCACCTGGAATTAGGGGTGGGCACGGTTCGGTTCGGTTCCATTTTACCACTAAACTGAAACCGAACTGTGCAAGCTGGTTCGGTTCGGTTTCAAAAACCAAAAAATATTATTAAAACTGGACTGGACCGAACCGATTTAATTCGGTTCGGTTTGGTTCGGTTTTCGGTTTGGGCTTTATTGTGGGCTTTTGTGTTTTGGGCTTTAATAACTTCGGTTTTTTTTTTTTTTTTGTAATCTAATGAATATTTGAATAAAATCTAACATTTATAAAAAAAATAAAAAAAAAACAAAAAAAAAACATATATAACGTATATATATAAATAAAAAAATTTAAAAAAAATATATATATATTAATATATATTTTTTCGGTTCGGTTCGGTTCGAACCGAAATATTTGAATAGGAACTGGAATTGGACTGTATATACTCGGTTCGGTTCCAGTTCCAGTTCGGTTTGACCGGTTCCTGGTCAACACAGTTTTGATCGGTTTTGACCCGGTTCGGTTCCGGTTTTAATTCAGTTTTCCGATTTTTTGCCCACCCCTACCTGGAATAAGACTGATGGTAACAAGAGAAAAGGTTCTCAGTTGGATAGATGCTTAGTCAATATGCAGTGGTGCTCTACTTTTACGACAACAACTGTTGAGTTTTTGCCACCCTTGATTTCTGATCACTCACCCATTCTCCTGTCATGGACCACAGAGCAACAAGGGAGTTGTCCTTTTTGATTCGACAATGCCTGGACCTCGCATCCATCATTTATGAGTCTAGTTAAAGATATTTGGCAGAATCCAATGAATGGTAATCCAGTGTATGTTCTTACACATAAACTCAAGGTTTTAAAAGGGGTATTAAGGTCATGAGCTAAAGAGCATTTCTCAAACACGAGTGTAAGGGTTGATGAAGCAAAAACTAGATTGATAGATGTGCAGAAGAGCTTGGATCTGAATGCTCAAGATACTACTTTAATTCAAGAAGAGAAGAAGCTCAGGAGATCTTATATAGAGATCTGATTATTAGGTTTTTACACCCAATATCAAAAGATTATATTTTTAACTTGAAGTTCCTTCTTGTGCCTGTATAAATTGGATATCAAAGTAGACAAGTAACAAGCAAGGGTCATACCCACCTCAGAGGGGGAGATCTTAGCTCAAAGACAATAGAAAATAATAGTTAAGAAACACCAAGGGAATCAATAATAAGATTTGATGATTGATTCTACTTCCTACAGGCAATAATAATAGTAAATCCTAACTTAAGAATATGGTAGAGATGAAAAGAAGATATATGATGACATAGGGGGGAAGAGTTGGTATCTACAAACTAAATCATACAATCATAACATGTTGTTCCTCATGTTCAATCTATAATAACTAATTATTCACCTCTCGGTTATTTCAACTAATTATTAATACCTATAATAATCAAGTAGTCACCTCTCAGCTATTCCACCTAATTAAAACGAGATTCTCTTATGTATACTATTGAATATGTTTCATTAATTAAACTGTCACCTCTCAGCTATTCAATCTAATTAACTTAACATATTATTCATAACTAAATCATCACCTCTCAGCTATTTGATTTAATCACAAAAGGGTTCTAATAAAATATATATATTATAAACATGCAATAATCACCTCTCATCTATTTCACTACACATCTACAATAAATATAAATACTACCATTAAAGCTAGGTCTCCCTAAACCCTAACAATGATATTTTAACATCATGGATAATAATAGCACGCAAATAATCATACTTACCTCATATCGCGAATTAGAAGCAAATAAGCATTAAGAACCTTGAATCACAATGAACAATAAGAACAAACATGATACTTTTACATCACCTAGAAAGCTTCCACAATCCCCCTAAGGAGAATTAGCTACTCATCCTTGAAGATGAAACCAAGGAATAACTAAATAAATCACAATACATCATAATTGAATAATAATAGAATTGATATTGAATAATGAGTTGAATACAATGAAGAAGATGATCAACTCTTTTTCAATGAAAGTTGATCTTAAAGGGAAACCAAAAGATCTCTAAGCCCTAGTTACAACTTCTCTTATATAGAAAATACAAAGTAGAATACTTGCATGAAAAGACTTCCAAATTAGGTCAAATTCGTGGCTGCTGCTGTTGGTCTTCTAGAGGGATTAGGTAATTAGGAAAACCTAATTCTCTTGGGCTTAAGTGGTAGCTTGAGCCAAGACCTTTAGTTTGATAGCTCATGGGCCCAAATCAGACGTCTGGATCTTCTTGTGGAACCTTTTTAAGTTTGGACTTAAATAAGGCCCAAAATAGAAATTCTGACTTGTGGGCTTAAGTGGGACCCGTTTTGGGTTGGGAATTGGACCGCCCCACTTTGACCTTAAGTAAAGTCAACAGAGCTGACCGTTGGGGTGCCCTCAACAGATCTTGTGGGTGCAAATATCGATTCTCCTTCCCATATGCAAATAATACCTTTTTGCTTGCTTTTCTCGATTTTTCGCGGGCTTTTACATAATATTCGTATTTCGGCTCATGAAACCTACACAAAAAACAAGAAAGCACTAATCAATAGATATAATACAATAATATATGTTAAGTGCTATACAAACAAGGTGTTATTCGGGGGATAAATATACACTTTTGAGGTCCGATCAAGATTCGTGAAATGGAGTTTGAAGAGTTAAGACAAAGAACTCATTGTACCTAGCTCTTGAAAGCAGACAGATGTAGAACATTTTTCCATAGTATTCTTAAAGAAAGAAAAGGCATGAACAAGATTTGGTCCATTACTGACATGAATGGATCTAAGGTGACTGATGCTCGTGATGTTCGAAAACTCATTGTTCAGCATTATGAACATATTTTAGGGACTGATCCTGATGATGATATGGATGTAGATATTATTGAAGGGATTCAAGTACAGAATGTATTAACTGAACAAGATAAACTGTTGATGCTGAATGATATGTCAAGTGAGGAGATTAAAGCTTGTATTTTTGGATTTGATAACTACATATCCCCTGGTCTAGATGGATACAGTGCAATGTTCTATAAAACATGTTAGAGGATAGTGGGAGATGATGTGGTTAATGCCATCAGATCAGTTTTCAACTCTCAGCAAATTCCGAAGGGCCTGAATTCTGCCTTTTTGTGCCTTATTCCAAAGGTGCCCAATCCAAACACAGTGTCAGATTATAGGCCCATTGCATGCTGTAATGTGATCTATAAAACCATCTCAAAGATATTGGCTAATAGAATGAAGTTGAGTATCTCAATACTCATTGATGCAAACCAAACTGCTTTTGTACCTGGGAGGTCCATTCAAGATAATATCCTTCTATCACATGAGTTGTTAAGGAGCTATGGGAGGAAACGGCAATCCCCAAGATGTTCACTTAAAGTAGACATCAGTAAGGCTTATGATACTGTTGTCTGGTCTGCTCTGGAGCTCATGCTTTCTAGATTGGGTTCCCTATTTCGTTCATTAGGTGGATAAAGATGTGCTACTCCTCAGCGCACTACTCAGTCCTTATCAATGGGAGTCTATGTGGATACTTTAAAGGGAAGAAAGGACTGCGGCAGGGAGACCCTATATCACCTTACCTGTTCGTCCTCGTTATGGAGATTTTGTCTTGTCTCCTCAACCAACAAGTGGTAGGTGGTCATATTAAATATCATCCTAAATGCAAGAAAGCTAAAGTGATTAACTTATGTTTTGCAGATGACTTGATGATTTTCTTCAAAGGGGATGAGATGTCTCTACTAGCAGTGCAAGCAACTCTCAACGTGTTTGGTACTATAAAAGGTTTGAAGATAAATAACCAGAAGACTAGTCTTCTTGTTGGAGGTTTGAGTGCACAGGTTAGCCAATCTTTTGCTACTACCTTGGGAGTCAGATTGGTAAAGCCTCCAATAACTTATTTGGGGCTTCCCCTTACTTCTACCAGACTGGGTATCAAGCACTGTTATCCTTTGGTTGAAAAGATCACAAAGAGGATTCACAACTGGAAAAATAAGTACCTATCCTATGCTGAGAGATTAGAACTTGTTCACTCAGTGCTACAGTCATTCCATACTTACTGGGCTAGAACATTTGTTCTCCCAACTACAATCCTGGATCAAATAAGTAAAACTTGTGTGAAATTTATTTGGAGTGGTCCTCAAATGGAAAGAAAGTTACACCATGCTAGTAGAGAGGTTCTGGCATTAACAAAGAAGGAGGGTGGACTTAATATTATGAATATGGGATTGTGGAATAAGGCAGCATACTGTGTCCTTATATTTAAGATAGCCTCTAAGGAGGAGAATCTTTGGGTTCAGTGGAATTGGCTGCATAATATAAAAAACAAAGGTTTTTGGCGAATGAAAGTACCAGCAGATTGTTCTTGGGTTTGGAGGAAGCTACTACAACTGAGAGAGACTGCAAAGAACTTCATTCTTTATTCTATTGCTAACGGAAGATCAACATCAATTTGGTTTGATCCTTTGGTGTAATAAAAAAATACTGTAGGGCAATGTAGAGGCTAGAAATTTACTATCTGCTTTACCTGCTGAAGCCACAGTGTCTGAACTCATTAATGATGGAGAATGGGGAACTCTAGTACAAGGCCTGCCGTAGTGCACCCTGAAGAAACACATTTTGGCAACACCAATTGAAAGATATTTAGATGCTGACAAGGTAGTTTGGACTCTACCTCTCATGGTAAATTCAAAACACAATCTGCATATAGTGCTTTAAGACTGACAGGGTAGAAAGTCCTATGGTGTAATTTGGTCTGGGGAAAGTATGTAGTTCCAAAGCATTCTTTCATAGCCTGGTTATTACTATCTGGTAATCTTGCTACTCAGGACAGATTGATTCAAAGGAGAGTTCTACAGGTTTCTCAATGCTGTTTTTGTAAGAAAGAAAGAGAAAACTGCAAGCACCTCTTCTTCTCTTGTCCCTATACAAAGGCTGTATGGAATTCCATTAAAGGCAACCTAGGGTTTGACTTGGGGGTTAATAATGTGAATTGGGAGTGGATAAAGTTGTTCGAGTAGTGCAATAAGAAGGACCTTACAGCTGAGATTAAAGTCTACATTTGTTCAGTGGTATACTTTATATGGCAGGAGTGTAATTTCAGAAGGTTTAGAGGTGAAAGCAGACCATGGGGCGTTCTTAGAGATATAATCAGAAATGAAATGAAGTTATATCTTCAAGAGGCCCTTGTTACAGTCCAAGATACAATGAATGCAAGAGTTCTGCTGCAAAGACGGGGTATTACAGCTCAGTTTAAGCATAAGAAACCGGTGTTCTGCACTTGGTTTAAACCCCAAGAAGGATTTGTGAAACTGAACTCTGATGGTTCAGTGATGGAAGAGAGAAATGGTTTTGGTGGTGTCATTAGAGATAAAGATGGAGAAGTCTTACTGGCCTATACTGGGGCTGCTAAGGAGAAGTTTGTTTTAATACAAGAGCTAAGAGGCATCCTGGCTGGTATGAATGGGTGTCATATGTTAAACCAGAGGAGAGTTATTGTTGTTGCTGATTCGTTAATGGCTATCAATATTCTTCACGGGAAGATGGAGCCACCATGGTACTGCCAAAACATGGTGGGAGAGGTCAGATATTATGAAGGCATTTTGGATAATGTTATATATAAACATGTATATATAGAGTCAAACAAGGTGGCAGACTATCTTGCCAGCCTTGAGAGTGTAATAGGAGTGAATAACTTTTGTTAGTCCTATGGGTAGCAATATGTCTGTGCTTGTAAGAGATGATAGTGTTGAAACTATTTACTTGAGACATTAATACAGGTCAGGGTCTGCCTAACCCTAAATTTTGTTGAAAAAAAAAACAAAACAAAACTGAGAGGTTGAGTCTTTTGACTCCAGATGTACGTAATAACTCTTTAAGAAAATGACGGATATCAAGAGCTCACTGGGTTAAGTCTCCACACTTACTTCTCAAGATTCTCAAGGTGTAATTGCATGTGCACAAGTATCTGCCATAAATGTAAGTGAATGTCATGCTTATGCTCATGCAAATGCAGTACTGTATGAGACTCAACTACTTGGTGAAGCAATAAATGTCCTTAAACTTGAAAAAGATGGAATTTAACCATTATATTCATCATTGATGGTGTACTTATCCTAACTTTTAGAAAAGTCGTTCTAGCAAAGAATTTTTATAGATGTATGGAAAAAGAAGTTTGGAAATCTTTTGCAAAAAGGTTGTAATACTTCCCCACCCCTAAACAAAATAATTGCCTTGTTTTGAAGGCTCATACTAAGCATATGAATGAGAGAAAGAAAGATATTACCATGAATGTACTAAAAATTCAAACCGCTTTATAAATTCCTGCCAAACAAAATTATCCCCACATACATAGAGATTACAAGGAATTCCATACTAAGACACAACTGAAATAAAGTATGCTGAAATAAAGGAAATCCTATCCTAAGCTCTCTGTTGCCAAATAACACTTGGTGGGAGGCCATCCAAGTCATCATGCCACTTGATGATCGCACGCATCATCTCACCCCATTTCCCTACTCCAATCGCTTCAAACTCATCATCTTTGTGTAAAGCAGGGTAACTCTCATACTCAGAATCAGCCACCCAAGTGAATTGACGGCTTCTCCTGGTTATAGGTGAAAAAATCGTTTAGGGGCGGATATCCGATCTGCCAAAAACCGGATTATTCCGCGGATATCCGACCTCCCGTGTCGGATTTTTGAGGTTTGGCAAATTCAAAAAACCGGAATTTTTCGCGGATATTCGCGAATATTCGCGAAAAATTCGGCAAATTGGGAGGTTTTCTGCACTTTCCGTGTTTTTTTTCTGATTTCGATATATAAACTTATAATTAAAAGAAAAACATAGATTACAAATTAAACACATGACAAATCATACAAGGAAGCTAAGACGGAACTATTACACAAGATAGTTTTACTCATAGGTGAAAAAATCGTAAATATCGGGCGGATATTCATAGAACTTTTATATCTTTACAATACAAGAACAATTCGATAGGTGAAAAACCAATTCGATACCAATTATTCATTACACAAAAACAAACCTTGGATACAAACAGTATACTGGTTTGCCAAAAGTGAGAGAGAACTTCACTTTGGCATGGGCGTGCTTTTTTTTCGTTTCTTTCTGATATATTGCTCTTGGAGGGCCATCAAGTTCGTCGCGAAAGTTTCCAAACGTCTAGTGCCTTTTGGACCTTTTTTTGATAATCTCATCGAAAATCCTAGTTCGGGGGGATTAAAAATAAATGTGTTAATTTTATAATCGAAAATTTCATAAATTTCGATAAATATCGGTTTTTGCCGAATTATGCCGCGAATATCCGATAAATGTCGACCGGCATGGGGTGTTTTAATATCCGTTTATATGCCGTATGTCGTACCGGGCCGATCTCCAAAAAAACGGAAAATATCGCGAATATCCGGTCGGCAAGAACGATTTTTTCACCTATGCTCCTGGTGTACCAATAAGTTGGATCCATAGCTGGTAGGCGGGTCCAATCAATATACTTGTCCCGCCACTCAGAAAAGGTGAAAAGGATAATCTTACAAATAGCAGTAGGGAACACCGACTTATCCTGCCTCATAATGAACATATTACGGATACCATCTAGAATCATAGTAGAGATGTTAAGTGCCTATAACCCTGAACTGTACCATACACCGCATGCATACCAGACATATTTAGCATACTACAACTTCTCATAACCCAACAAATTCCTCAAAACCTATAAACCAGCAGTAGTAACATTAACAGGAAGAGAGATAGTGGGTGTAACAGGTAACTGAGCTGGGTACAAGGAAAAAGTGCAAGGCCCAAAATTGTAAAGGTAATTCTCAATGACATCAATCTCATTGTCATTGCGGTATTGCCAATAGGGTGTGTGTGTAGCCTAGGTAAAAAACCCGACAGGTGTCACCGACAGTTGTAAAAGAAGCTAAATCGGGAGCACCTGAGCAGTAGCCAGCCAAGCCTGGGATATCGGGTAGGGCCCAACCCAGTTTCAAGAGATCCACATATGCTCTGTGGACCTTGACTCACCGGATAGTCCACTATCAATGAGTGGAGCACCGGTTACTATATAAGAAGTTGAACCGTGGGCTCCTATACATTGACCAGGCCCACCTTCGTCAAGTAGGCCAGGCCCACCTTCGTCAAGTAGGCCAGGTCCAGCCCAGTAAGGTCCAACAACGACAGGGGTTCATCCAAAGGCTTAGCACAGAAGTCCAGAGGACCTGGTCAGGGAGTATGCAGTGGTGATTGGGCCTCTGGTCAGAGGAGTCTAGCCCAAGTCTTTTCTTTCAGGCTTGGTCAATCCAAGTCCCAACCAACTGGATAAGTCCAGCGAGATTCCAGGCCAACAGAACCCATGGTTCTAGCTCGCTGGAGAAGATAAAGGAAACCCATGTTTAACCAGGACCTATCAGAGGATGCCATGTGGTAGTCATCCTAGTCAAGAGGAATTCAAACCAAGGGGATAACCGCTCGGCAGCATGCAAGCTATCTCCATGGAAAACATCTTCACAGTTGAACTACCTGAGTTCGTGGAGTCAAAACCGGATGGGTGGTTCAGCCAGCCTCCTCCGGCCTACTACAAATACAGGAGTTCTAAACCTCCTGAACTACGAGTCCTTCACTGAACAACTCCATTAGAGCTTAGTGGAAGCAGAGACTTGCCCAAGTTCATCATCTTGGATACGTAGGCAGCCTGATCCCGATCAGGTCCAATCTCACTGTATACCCCCCATCCTATCTCTATCTACAGAAGGCCTTCATTGTAACTGTACGATCAATCTATACATATCTCGAGTTTGTGGATCAAATATTTTACACCCACACTCTTTAGCGCGCTACCGTGGGGTTGAATCTCCCATCAGTTCCAGAGCCTTGCAAGGAATCTCAATCCAGTCATACCGTAGTTGCTGCAACAATGGCGGGAAGCAAGAGACGCCCAACTCGTTCTAACAATGGAATAAGTCAAGTTACTGAAAGTCAGACAGAGAACCTTTCTCCTCTGTCTTCGGTTCTTGAAGCAACGAAACCGGTGAATAAAGAATCGATCCTCGGAAGTGAGGGCCACGATCAGGGCTCGCAACACTCTGAAAGTGGACAGCCGGGGGCAGAGAACTTAGTGGTACAAATTACTAACAATCCTGGTGATCCTAATGCGGTCAACCGGACCATCAGGATACCAGCATCACAAGATCCTGAACCTTCCAGGGCACTCGCTGCAAGAAGAGACCAGAGAATCTCTCCCTGACAACGGGAGGAGGTTATACCGAGCAACAGAAGGGAAAAAGACCAGCAGTCGAATCCCCAACTGCAATCATTAAGCGGCTGACCATGGAAAACGCAGAACTAAGGGGAAAGAAGAGAACCAGGGCCGGAGATAGCCAGTCATCTTTAGCCCCGTCTTCGAGTCCATCTCCTCAGAAGAAGATAAGGCCACGGTCAAGCAGTGACTGCAGTCTTAACGCTTATAGCCATGGTCATCTCCTGTTTGGGACAGGCTAGCACCAGGGAGAGATATGATGTCTATCTCTCTAGATCAGAGACATCGCCGCGGACGTGCAAGAACACCTGGGCCGCGTCGTGGCCGTAGGATTGCGCGCAACAGATCAGTTGAAGAAACCACTCCTCCAGAGAGACTGCGCCGGAGGAGGCACCAGAGTACTCCCCCGACACGCCGCGGTCAGAGAACAAGAAGCCCTCAAAGGGCACACATTCATCAGAGACAACCGGAGCTGAATGTGGAATAGATGAATCAACTCAAGCTACAGGAGATGATCGACATAGCTGTATCCAACAAAGCCAACTGGGATGAGCGAATCAGTAAGCTTGCTCTTTCGTGACTAGCCGCATCACCTTAGCAGAAAAGCTCAAGAGCAATATGGTCCCAGCCAGCTTCAAGGAGCCGCCCTTTGAACAGTATGACGAGACAAGCGGTTGTCCGGTTCAGCACGTTATGAACTACAAAAGCACCATGGCCATCTGGGACCACGATGACAAACTACTTGCAAAAATGTTTGTTGCTTCACTCAAGGGCGAAACACATGCGTGGTATCACAATTTCCCACCCGCATCTATCAACACCTTCGTACAACTGGTTGAGTTGTTTGAAGAGAAGTACCGGTTCAATGTGAAGACCAAGAAAGGAGCTGAAGTCCTGTTCTCCCAACAGATGGACCGGAGCGAAACACTCAGGACTTTCGCCCAGAGGTTTCGAACCTTATTATCTGAGGTATAGGAAGCATCCGATAGCGTCGTCATTCAAGCTTTCAAGTATGCCTTGAACAACAACCATGAAGAATTGTATCGGTCACTGGCAAGGAAGCCACCCTCCTCTGTTTTGGCCTTGCTCGAGAAAGTGGAGAGGTATACTCAGGAGGAAGACGACCTGAAAGCCAGAAGAAAGAGACTTGCCAGAGGCCAAACCTCCGAGAAGCCGTAGAAGGCAATGGAAAAGAACTCTGGCAGGGATCGCAAGGAAGGAAAAGCCCCCGACAAAAACAATGACAGGAAAGGGAAAACGCCAACCCGAGAACCCGACCGCCGGTCAGAAAAGTCTACTGGGGGCGAATACAAAGAAAGGGAATTCACACCCTTGAGATTTCCGATCGAGGAAGTATTCAAAAAGATCAAGAACAGATGGCTGGTCAACAAATCTGCCCCTCTTCCTGCAGACCCGGAGGGCAGAAAAGATAAGTCCAAGAAGTGTTATCATCACAACGACTACGGTCACGAGTTGAAGAACTGCATGTAGTTGAAATACGAAATGTAGCGCCTGGTCGATGCCGGCCTCATCCCTGATATGGTACAGACTGAACCAGTCGAACATGTAAAAACCAGAGATCGAATTGTATATGTTTGCCACGTACAAGCACCCGGTTCTTCCAAAACAGAAAGGAAGAATTGTGCTCGGGAAAAGCTCTGGTGGATAGGGCATGTCCATGAGGTTGGACAGCTCAGCTTCAACGAAGGGACGAACACTGAGTCCATTGTCCCCGGGGGATTGACGTTCACCAAGGAAGACGAAAGGGGTGTGCATTATCCACACAATGACGCCCTGGTCATCACAGCATGGATTGGAGTCTACCGGGTCCGACGAGTCATGTTCGACGTCGACAACACCTCTAGTGTTATGTTCTCATGCACCTACAAAGCTATGAAGCTATCTAAGGGTCTCATCGAATCTGGCGAGACTCCTATCTATGGGTTCAATGTGGAGCCAACACAGTTCTCCAGGCGAGTCCACCTACCGATCACGGTGGGATTCAACACCGTCTGGATAGACTTCCTGCTGGTTGACTCCCCCTCATGCTACAACGTTATTCTGGGAAGGGACTGGATTCATCAGATGAAATCCATAGTGTCCACCTTCCACCAGAGCCTCAAATTCCCGACTCCCAACGGAGTTTGCAGAGTCAAGGGAGACCAATGGACGACATTCAAGTGCCATCTCGAATGTGTCAAAGGAAAGTCCAT
The DNA here is from genome assembly GCA_023053565.1 of Aquilegia eximia. Lineage (NCBI taxonomy): Eukaryota > Viridiplantae > Streptophyta > Magnoliopsida > Ranunculales > Ranunculaceae > Aquilegia > Aquilegia eximia. Next base: position 26,756,565 of record JALIGU010000001.1, read on the forward strand.
CTTCGAGACCAAGGGGAACACTATCTTCCTAACATACTCTCACCAATAGCAACTGGCTCCCGGCAAGTCTGCCAAGGGTAAGCCAGACACAAAGACCGGGATATTACCAGCGGTCGACAAGTTGGAAAAAGTTATTGTGGGATTGGAGTCCCACAAGACAACTTACATCTCTTCCGATCTACCGGAGGCAGAGAAGGATTCCATGACCACTCTGCTCCGGCGGAATCACCACGTCTTCGCGTGGAGTGTCAACGAGATGCCAGGAATAGACCCTCCGGTCGCCTGCCATAAGATAGACATTGATCCTCAGTACAAACCGGTCAAGCAGAAACCAAGGCAAATGGCACCGGATCGAAAACCTGGCGGTCAACGAGGAAGTCGATCGGCTACTTTCAGTTAACTTCATCAAGCCAGTCATCTACCCCACTTGGGTCTCCAACATTGTGGCCGTCCAGAAGAAGAATGGTAAGATTTGAGTTTGCATCGATTTTACTAATCTTAACCAAGCATGTCATGTGCACCCATATCCACTCCCCAGGATCACAGACATGGTAGACGCCATCGCCGGTTATCAAAGATTGTCCGTCATGGACGCATATTCTGGTTACAACCAGATTCCACTTCACGAATAAGATCAGGAACATACCGCATTAATCACCGACCGGGGGCTTTACTGCTACCGGGTGATGCCATTTGGTCTGAAGAATGCGGGAGCGACATACCATAAGCTGGTCAACACCATCTTCAACGAGCTCATAGGCCAGACCATGGAAGTCTACATAGACGACATGGTGGTCAAAACCAGGGAGAAAGACAATCATTTACGAGATCTACCGGGTGATGCCATTTGGTTTGAAGAATGCCGGAGCGATAAAAGCTGGTCAACACCATCTTCAAAGGGCTCAAAGGCCGGACCATGGAAGTCTACATACGACATGGTGGTCAAAACTAGGGAGATCTGCACTAGACATTCGACATCCTGACACAATACAATATGAAGCTGAATCCAGCCAAATGTTCTTTTGGTTTTTCTTCCGGCAAGTTCCTTGGCTTTCTCATGACCAACTGGGGCATAAAAGCCAATCCAGATCAGATCCAGGCAGTCTGGAAATGCTCGCCCCAAAGACAGTAAAAGAATTCCAGAGGCTAACCGGGAGGTTAGCCGCTTTTAACAGGTTCATCTCCCGGTATCCAGACCGATGCATATCTCACTCAGCCTCCGGTCCTCATAACACCACAGACCGGACAACCAGTCGGCATCTATCTGTCTGCATCCGACATATCAGTCAGTGCAGTCATATTTGTGGAAGAACCGGAGGAGAAACCAGTCTACTTCATCAGCAAAGTACTACAGGGAGCTGAGACAAGATATTCGAAAATTGAAAAGATAACTTTGGCATTGGTACATGCAGCCAGGAGGTTAAAGCCTTATTTCCAAGGAAGGGCGTTCAAAGTCTATACAGAGTTCCCGCTCAGAAAAGCTCTTGGGAAGCAGGAAGATTCCAATCGACTAATCGAATGGTCCAGCTACCTCAAAGCATACCACATTCGATATGAACCCAGAACCGCAGAGAAACGGCGTGCATAGCCTCCTTGATGGCGGACTTCCCCATCGAGGGTATCCCGGTCAATCCAGAATTAGAGGAGGAAACACTAATGGCGAATGATGCCCCCCCAGTCACAAGAATCTCCGGCCAAAGGAGACAACGAAGCATGGACAATATATACTGACGGATCCAGTAACTATACAGGGTCCGCGATAGGTTGTCTCTTGATCAGCCCAGACGGACAAAAAACAGAAAAATCCATCAGACTGGGATTCCCAGTTTCGAACAACGAAGCTGAGTACGAAGCTCTTATATATGGTCTCCAGACAGCGCTCCAACTGGAGGCACAGAGAGTCATGGTCAAGACAGATTCAAAGCTAGGGAACCAGTTCGTCGGATCCTTCCAGGCCAAGGATGATCGGATGGCAAAATATCTTGATTTCGTCCACTCCATGGCAGGGAAGTTCGAATTCATCACAGTCGAGCAACGACCAAGGATAGACGTCAGGCACGCAAATGCCTTGGCATATCTTTCTTCTTCTATCAGCACTGCAGAGCCCCAACAACTATCAATCGGATACCAGAAAGAACCAAGTATCGGGCCCAAGGATCCAGACATGCCGCTACCAGAGGTCTATCTCCTGGAGTGCAAACAATGGAAGGAAATTCTCATGGTGACCACCAGAGGACAAAAAAGAAGAAGAGATGAAGAAGCTTCACAGCCCAGCAACAAGCCCAACACACAGGGCGAGCCGAGTCAACCATCTCAGGTCAGACACATGACCCACCAGAATCACAACTCGAAGACTCGAATCCTTGCCTCACCAGAGGTCGGATAGAAGCAATGCCACCTTCAACGGAGCCGGACAAACCGGACCCGTCAGAACCACACTCTCTCATGTCCACATCGATTTGGAGCTCCCACCGGAGGAACCAATTGAGGACATTCCAGACAATCTGAATTCTGAAGTAGACAGAATTGACGACGAATCGTAGTCTAGCAACAGTCAAGACAGGAGGAAGCCTTACATCAACTTCCTCATCCACAATTTGCTACCCGAAGACCCGAAGCTGTCAGCCAAAATCAAGAGGGACGCGTGGAAATTCACTGTCATACCACACCGAGAGTCATACATGCTATACATGAAGAGCCATGGCTCCGGGGTTTTGTTCAGGTGCCTTACTCCAGAGCAAGGCCTGATCATTTTGAAAGAGATCCATGCTGGGATCTGCGACAACCATTCCGGGAGCAGAAATCTTGCGCAAACGACAATGATCCAAGGGTACTGGTGGCCGCACATGATGACAGACGTGAAGAAGTTCACATAGGCATGCCTCCCATGTCAAAAGCATGCCCCGCTCGGTCATGCCCCGACAAATGAACTGCAGCCCATCCTGAGTGCGTGGCCCTTCGCAAAGTGGGGATTGGATATTGTGGGACCACTTCCAAAAGCTCCACAATCAGTTAGATTCCTATTAGTCGCTAAAGATTATTTCACCAAATCGGTTGAAGTAGTAATATTGGTACAGGTATGTGCCTCTGACGTCAGAAGATTTTTCTGGAAAGACATAGTCTGCAAATTTAGGATTCCTCAAGAGTTAGTATCAGATAATGGGAAACAGTTCGACTGCGACAACATCTGGTTATTCTGTAAGTCCTTGGTGATCAAGCACATCTTTTCAGCCCCGTACTATCCTCAGGGGGGAATGGGCAGGCAGAGGCATTCAACCAGGTCATCTTGGATACACTCAAGAAGCGGCTGGATAAAGCAAAAGGCAACTGGGTGATGCAACTCCCGGGGGTCTTATGGGCATACCGGACCACCCCAAGGAGGTCCACCGGTATGACACCCTTTCAGCTTACATTTGGAGCAGAACCGGTAATGCTGACAGAACTGCTAGCTCCCACAACCTGTACCGATGCAGTCCTTACCGGGAAGAACGAAGGGATTCTGGCAAGGGAAAAAGCTGTTCTTGACGACAAGAGAAAGTGGCCCTACAACACCTCCTCCGGTACAAGGAGACCATCAAAAGAGGATATGATAAGCGAATCGTAAAGAGGAAATTCAATCCGGGCGACTGGGTCATGAGAGAAGTCAAAATTATGACTGAGGATACAACCACCGGATAGACAAATATGCTGCGAAAGGCTCATACTTCCCCAGAACTCTGTCCGGCGACCTCTTCTCCAGACCATGGAACGCTTTCCACCTCAAGAAATTCTACATGTAATGTACTCCATTTGATGATTTCAATAAAGATTCTTTCCCGTAAGAATTTGAGTACTTTGTACCATTTACTGCTGAAAATCCTAAAGTGCAAGATCAAGTCTCCACTAAGGACCAAGATACCCGGACCTAGCTTCCGATCCTGGCTGTCCTAAATGTAGAGTTCTGCTCCTTTTAGGCCCACGACGCCCGGACCTAGCTTCCGGTCTTGGAAGATCGAAGATGTCAGGGTCAAACCCCATCCAACCCAGGGTGCCCGGACCTAGCTTCAGATCCTGGCTAAGTCCTAAATGCAGATTTATGCTCCTTTTAGGCCCAAGACGCCCGGACCTAGCTTCTGGTCTTGGAAGATCGAGGATGTCAGGGATCAAACCCCATCCAACCCAGGGTGCCCGGACCTAGCTTCCGATCCTGGCTAAGTCCTAAATGCAGAGTTATGCTTCTTTTAGGCCCAAGACGCCCGGACCTAGCTTCCGGTCATGGAACCAAGGATGTTAGGATCAAACCCCATCCAACCCAGGATGCCCAGACCTAGCTTCTGATCCTGGCTAAGTCCTAAATGAGGAGCTACACTCCTTTTAGGCCTGAGATGCCTGGACCTAGCTTCCGGTCTTGGAAATCAATCTTAAGAGCAAGGCAATCCACTCTTAAGAACCGGGGCTGTTAGACAAGCTAGCCTTCCCCAGTCGAAGCATGCAACACATGGAGAACCCCCTTTCAGCAGCAGACCATGAATCTCCATGGAGTCAGCAAGAAAAAGAACTATAATCGTTCCAAGGAAAACTCTTTAAAACGATAGGGGGCGAGGGAGATAGTCAGTTGTTATAAACGCTGTAAACAAGGTAAGATATCCAACAAGATGTTTTTGCACTACAAAAATATTATTTTTATTTTCTTTTTTCAGAAAAGAATATGTACAAGAGAAAGTCCCTCGACAACCGGGACATGAACCTTCCTACAAAATCTAAAAGAGCTAAGGCTGAAAAGAAGGACCCCGACCATTACCGCCCTTCTTCACATTCTCCTACTCCAGCTGGTCGAGGACCTACTGATAGGCAGCCTTAGCCAACCGGAGTTCTTCAACGGCCCGGTCATACACCACCTCTTTGAGGGTGAGACACTGGTCTAGTTCCAACTTCTATCGGGTCAGCTTCCCGCAAGTAGCCTCCAACTCTGCCAAGGAAGTCTTGGCATCCTCCTCCCTCTGAAGAGCAGCGGTCAGACTGAAGTCCAGATTATGGTAGTCTGTCGCCATGGACCGCTTGTCCTCCTCCAGAGCCCACCAGTCACTGTTGGCCGCCGACAGATCTTTCTCGAGCTAACGATTCTCAGCTCGCAGGCGCTCCAGATCCTCCAAGGCAGAAGGCTGGGGTCTGACACTCAGCTCAAAGACCCGGGCCATGGCATCTTGTGTATGACAAAAAGAGAAACAAAGATCAGAAACAAACATACAGACATCAACAAGTTTAAAACCATAATTCAAGACAGGGAATCTTACCACAATAAGATTTTGGGTAGCCACCCTCATCGCCTGGTCTCGAGAAAGGCGGTTGTAGTATGCCAGTTCCTCTGGAAGAAGGTTCTGGAAGATGTAATCAAAGGCAGTGTGGAGGTTGATGATGCCGGAGTCCCCAATCGACATCAGCTCCCCACACAGAATGCAGGGTGAATGGTGAATGCCGATAGCGAGAACTTCAGAGTGGCCTCAGGCTGGTACTCGCCCGGTTCAGGGCCCAGTTGCACAGTGGGGCTAGTGGTTAGGTCAGTATACGGGACCTGGTCGCCCCACCCATAAACCGGGGCTTCATCGTCAGCAGTGCCCGACACAGTGAACTCCACCTCAGTCTAGACGTCCTCAACAGCAAGAGCATCTTCAATAGGGACCTGGGAGTCACTACCAATACGGGTAGTCCCCATCACCGGTCCCCTCAGCACCCGAGGGATGACATCCTCCCTTCTCGGGCGCATAGGCTCCTTCTGATTAGTAGGGGAAGCAGAAGTAGCTCTCTTCGAGCCCCGGGTAGACTCATCTACCACAGCCTTACCCCTCGGATCAACCGGGACAGGGGACTGCACAGAAACAACTTAAACAGAAGGAGGCTGGGAAGGTCTTACCTCCACCGGAGCCTCCAATCCAACACTGGGGGCGTCCACTTCATCCAACGGACCCCCCGGCACCACAGCTGGCTCGCCTCCCTCAGCAGCAGGGGCGACCACTGTTTCCTCGGATACACCTCCTACCATCTCTGGCTGGGCCAGGTTGTCCACCTCAGCATGTACCTTTACCGGGGTAGGAAAGAATCCCTCAGTAGATGATTCGCCAGACCTACGGGATAGCAGAAGTCCACTCTCCCTCGACATCATGCTTGGATCACCGGATGAGTCGGATGAGCCATAAAAGACATGTGGCCTCCTCCAGCGACCCAAGGGAGGGTTGGAGTGACAAACAAAGCTAGCATCACTGACCTGAATATTCTCGACAACTGGGATGATCTCCGGCAGAACATCCGGCATCGGCTCATCAGGAGGAGATCTTCCCGCGACTGGAAGAGCCTCATCGAGCCAGTCATCCATCTCCCCCCGCAGATCAACAGCCTCACTCTCTACAGACGCAACATCCATCACTGGGGACCGTGCTCTCTACAGAGGCAACACCTTCACCGGAGCTGGACTCTACCTCCATAACCTGCAGAAAGCCGACAAGGCAAGCCTCGTTGGGTAGCGGAGGTCTATTACGATCTGGTCAGGGAGCGTCAACTCCCGCAGGTCAGCGAGTAGGCTGAAGAAGAGTTCAATGTTCCCCTCGGCAGCAGAGGAATCCACACCCGCGGGCAGTGACCTTGACGTTTCCCTGCAAACACAAGTACAAAACTGTTCTTGAGCCGGAGCTCAACAAGCACGCGAAACATCAAAGCAAAAACGAAAGAAAGGTCAGGCGCATGCTTACCTATGAAGTCCCGCGACACCGATATGCTGCGGTCAGACAACCACCCTGACACCCGGTAGCAGGACTCGAACCAACTCCCATAGTGATTGGAAAGTCGAGACAGCCTTCGGGCAGTACGCCAAGAGATGGCATAGAAGCAAAGTTCCTTGGCCTTCCGGGCGACTGGCTTCATGAGCATGAACATCTCGACCGGGCCAAAGACACGTGCTTTTGACCGGGCGGGATTCTCCACTTCGATAGCAACCTCAGAATGGAAGAATGCAGTGAAAGCTGCATGCTATAAAGAAGCTGGTAAAGACTTACCGCGATCAGCTTGCCGGAGCAACCGTCTGCAATAGAGGGGTGGGAACCAAACCGGACCCCTCTCCAGCCAAGACGCTCCTTAACTTCCGCCGCGCTCATCCACTCGAGTTCAGGGTTTGGGAAAGGTTGGAGGATGCTTGCCACCTCCTCCTTGGCCTTTCAACAGGAGGCTCTGCAAAATCCACAAGAGCCATCTCCGCCAAACCATCAGGCGAAGGCGGACCTTTCGTCGGAATACTACGTGGTCCGCCCTCATCAACAGAGGAATGGGGAGCCAGATTCTGAGTCTCTTCGTCACTACTTGAGCTCAAGACTAAGGTCCCCCTCATTGTTGGAGTAGAATTTGTGCGAAATCACCAGAATTTGGAGTTTCAGAACCTAGGGTTCCGGCGAAATGGAAATGAAGAAGAAGGAAGAGAAAGAGAGTGAAGGGAATGCCCTTTTCTCTTTCGAGCCTCCCCATTTTTATAAGGAAGAGCCCATAGCCCACCGGCTAATGGGATTCTAGGTTCTTTTAATGGACTCTCCATTAAAATCATTAAACCAACTGGTTTAATGACTCAACTAGCGAAGAGTCACAAGCTTTCACTGGAAATTGAAGTTGTACATATTCCTGCCAACAAAAGAAGATTTAGAGAAGACGGAGTGGGGCCCAATCAACCCAGTCAATTGGGGCCCACGCGATATAGTCATCAAGGACCCACATTAGCTGGAACCCACCTTATACACTCAGCGAGATTGGTCCAACATCTATAGATGGGGTCCACATGGTCAGGGTCAGCGACATGTGGACTTCCGATGTACATCATCACGATCAAGTGAAGATTGATCGACACGTGTTCCCGCACTCTTCATAACAAGAAAGTAACCGGATCTAGCTACCGGAGCTCAAGACAGTAATATAAGAACTATGATTTTATTATGAAATGCATTATATGGGGTGCACCAAACCCCCTACATAGTGCGACCGAACTAAATTACATCAACGGGGGAGACGTAGGATCCGAACCGGACCCCTCCAGCGAGTCAGGGACCGACAGTCAACCTGCCAAGATCGAGACAAGACAAGACAAGCATAGGCATTGTTCATGGAAAAGGGATTTTTATTTATGATTAAGTCAAGGAAAGAAGGCACCGCTCCTCAACAATGGTGCTACATTAACTAGGCTGCCAAAGCATTCCACAAGGCAGTAGGGGGGGAAGTAGCGACCCGGTCCCAGCTAGCACCCTCGGCCGCAACATTGCCAGGAATCCAAAGCTTCTCTCTCAAGGTCTGAATCTGGTCTTCAACCTGTTTAAGCGAGTCTTCAGAAAGTCGGAGGTCTCGGCGCAGTGATGCAATGATGTTATCTCGTTTCTTGAGGGACAACTTCATGTCATGCTTCAGTCGAACAACCTTCTCCAGGTTCTTCTCTTGAGCCAGCGTTTGGTTAAACACCTGATCTACTTTAAGATTGAAGTGGGCATCCATCTACACCTTGAGCCAGCAGGGTTCTTCTCTTGAGCCAGTGCTTGGTTAAACAGCAGCAATAGCAACAGGGAACGGAGAAAGAGAAGTGAACATCCATCTACACCTCCGGCTCCCTATTTATAGAGGATGAAGGAAACCCTAATCCTTGATCCAATGGATACGGAATCGTCATCAAGAACCGTGTCAAAAAAGGAATCCTCCGAATATCAACAGCTGGGGAAGATATAGCGAAGATCTTTCCCAAGCAGATTTGCTGCTTGATAAAGAGGGGGTAATGTGTGTACCCTAGGTAAAAAACTCGACAGGTATCACCGACAGCTGTATAAGAAGCTAAACTGGGAGCACCTGAGCAGTAACCAGCCAAGCCTGGGCTATTGGGTAGGGCCGAACTCGGTTTCAAGAGATCCACATATGCTCTGTGGACGTTGACTCACCGGATAGTCCACTATCAATGGGTGGAACCCCAGTTACTGTATAAGAAGTTGAACCGTGGGCTCCCATACATCGACCAGGCCCACCTTCGTCAAGTAGGCCAGGTCCGGCACAGTAAGGTCCAGTAGCGACAGGGGTTCATCCAAACGCTTAACACAGAAGTCCAGAGGACCAGGCCAGGGAGTATGAGTGGTGATTGGGCCTTCGATCAGAGGAGTCAAGGCCAAGTTTTTGCTTTCAGGCTTGGTCAATCCAAGTCCCAACCAACTGGATAAGTTCAGCGAGATTCCAAGCCAACAAAACTTATGGTTCTAGCCCGCTGGAGAAGATAAAGGAAACCCAAGTTTAACCAGGACCTATCAGAGGATGCCACGTGGCAGTCATCCTGGTCAAGGGGGATTCAAACCAAGGGGATAACTGCTCGACAGCATGCAAGCTATTTCCACGGAAAACATCTTCACAGTTGAACTACCTGAGTTTGTGGAGTCAAAACCCGAGGGGTGGTTGAGCCAGCCTCCTCCGCTCTACTACAAATACAGGAGTTCTAAACCTCCTGAACTACGAGTCTTTCACTGAGCAACGCCATCAGAGCTTAGTGGAAGCATAGACTTGATTCCAAGTTCATCATCTTGGATACGTAGGCAGCTTAATCTCGATCAGGTCCAGTCTCACTGTATACCCCCCATCCTATCTCTGTCTACACAAGACATTCATTGTAACTGTATGATCAATCTATACATATCTCGAGTTTGTGGATCAAATTTATGCACCCACAGGGTGTTACAGGATTGAAGACATAAGGGTTACCAAACATAAGAGAGATGGCAATAACATTAAAAATGACCATGGATTCATCCATGTAAACCTGGAAATCATGAAAAGGAAGAGTATCTGCAAAGGATAATATGAGGTAAGTCTTTTACCATAGAAGGTGATTAATCAACAGTAGGATCATACAGAAAACTTCCTCAACCCTTGTTAAAAATTTCATCCCGAAAAGGGGCTCCATAAGGAACATTCCTAATACAAAGAAAAATCCATCTCAAGAACAATATCCATACCACTTGGCACCCACAACTCATTATGGACGTCAGCCATTGAAAAAGAAAGAAGAAAACAGCAAAAACTAGCACAAAAATCGAGAAAACAACACAAAAACCAAGGCAGACTCGAACCGACTCGACATCAGGAAAGCCTTCCAGGAACTCGACTCGAGATTGAGCAGTTCTTAGAAAAATAATTTTTTTTTTTGTAAAGAGTTTAAACCAAATTATGACTCAAAATATTGCCAAATCTTCTAGGGTTTCCAGAAAACAAAAACCCTAATGTTTTTTCTTAAAAAAAATTTGGACTTAGGTCCCTGGGACCAAAAACTTTTAAAAATAACTCCCCATGTCCAGATTTTTGCAATAAAGCCCATAAGTGAATGAAAATTCCAGAAAAAGACAACAAGTTTGGAAAACAAAATCTCGTCCATTTCATAAATTTTTTTATAATCAAGTACATGGAATGAAATTTCTTACATTTGAGAGCAAAGGACTTAAAAAATAAAAACAAACACAAGAAAATAAAAACAACAACTGCTGAGGACTCTCTAAACCACATCGACGACAAGGCTGCCCCTGGTCTTCGTCCAATCGACGTTGGACGTCCTCAACTGCATCCAAAATTTCTCCTATACCCCCTCCAGATGGTATGGAACTGCTCCTCATTGGTGTGAACCTGATGGAATGTTCGCTGATTGTCGGGCCTGTAGTGAACTGGTGGCTCCTTTTGTGTGTCCCACAGTTGCTGGCGATAGGCAGACAACCCGGGGTTTGAGACCTCGAGACGGACAATTGACTCCAACGACAGAGTAGAAGGAATAGATGCCTCTAAAGAGTGCAGAATACTCATCACCGGGCTAGAAAGAGGGGCATAAGTGGTACGAGCGCTGGTGATGGTCTGGAACAGGCGTCGAACCATACAATAACCGAGGAGATCTTCTTAGAGAAGACGTAGGATGTGGATGCCCTCTGAAAACAACTCACTCGTCCTGGTCGTCCCAAGGACATTGGTGGCCAGCCAGTGAGCCACCAAGCCTTGGTTGACTCGGATCCAACCGATGGAGATGTAGCTGCTATACGGCCGGTGCACCGCCCGATCATCGACTAGAGCAGCCTCGATGATCTCGCGAGTGACTAGTGCAACCTCCTGCTGAATGGGAGCTTCATCAGGGTCGAGGCCCCTAACCGCAAAAATGGTCTCGAGCGAGAGTAAAAACTGATAACCACCATCCCACTATACGATAATGCCCTCATCGGTCGACTACATGGAATCGTAGAATCAACGAACCAATTGAGCATCAAAAGGTTCAAAATCTATGCCCAATAGTGCATCCTAAACTCTGGCATAAATTTCTCCACAAAACCATGTCCAAAGTGATTATCATCGAAGATAGGAGAATAATCACGTTCATGGACAACGACTATAGATCTCCTTCTAGGAGGCATGATTTTGAAAGTAAAAGGTATAGAAATGAAGAGAATTAAGAGAGGAACACACGACAACAACAACAACAACAACAACAACAACAAAAATTTGAAATTAGTTGAGAATTAGAGAAGAATTGAAGAGAGAGAAACAAGATCTGCCTCAATCTCGAGTCGAGTTTGAAATGCGCACTATGGAACTCGACTCGAGTTCTAGTAAGGGTGACTGCTCTGTTGGACCGAGTTTGACCTGGTTTGATTGATGACATGAAATGTGACTTGTGACTTTATCATATACCCAAGGGTATATATAGGCAGTCACTAACCCGTAACACCCCCCACTACTGGAATTAGTAGAAATGACTGTTTTACCTCCGGGATGCGTAACCACACAAAATAATTCAAAACTAATTTTAAAATTTCGTGATAATGGTAAATTATATTCTCGCGAATATAAATGCCATTAATATGTCAAATAAATTCCAAAAATCAAGTAATAATTATATGAAATTATAAAAATTCAAATAAATTCAAATTTATAACTACAATAATTATTTAATCAATCGAACCGCAACAGAGAGTGGGTGGGCAACGCCCACCCCCCAAACAAAACTTGAACACAGATTCAAAAAGGAAAGTTTATCAACCAAAAAGCCACTAAACCCGGCAAAAGAAATAAAGCACGATCGGGGTTAGAAGATACACATGGCTGCCTCCCAGGAGCGCTAAGTTTAACGTCTTCAGCCAGACAAGAGGACAAACATGAAACTCACTTCCTAGATAAAGGCTATAACAAACAAAGATACAAGAGAGATAAAACGCTAGAGAGTTATGCGCGAGATCCTGATATCTAAGATATAACAGAGAGTTTTAAAGTCAGATACTCGAGACTTAAAAGATGATGGGAATTGACTTCCCCACCCCTAAACAGAACAGGAAATAGATCTGTTTGGTGGTGACGCTCAAGAGTAAAGCATGCACCGGATCAATTATACTCAGCTAGTCAGAGTTCGTGGACTAACAATCCCGACACTTTCAACCACACCTCTCAAAAGAGACACCAAACAAATAGCAAGAGAGGGTCCGGATACCAGTAGGTTAAAGGTGAGTCTAAATAGGTAGGGTCCTCTAAGAAAGTTTCTTCATCTTCAGGGGACCTTAATTCGTGGAAATTCTTAAGACGTTGACGATTGACTTAAAATTAGAACCGTCTGCAGGGTTAACACATGTAATAACACCATAAGGATTTACTGCACACACAACAAAGGGACCCAACCATCGAGACTGTAGTTTACCAGGAAATAAATGCAAATGAGAGTTATACAGTAAAACTTTGTCTCCAAATTGAAAATCTCTACATAAGTTATGATGATCATGTAGTTTTTTCATGTTAGCTTTATAAGACTTGGAAAGATCATAACCTTCATTACGAAGTTCCTCAAGCTTAGAAAGCTAGAGTTTTCTCTTCTTACCCGCCTGATAGAGATTATAGTTGAGCTTTTTCATCGCCCAGAAGGCTCGGTGCTCAAGCTTGATAGGTAGCTGACAGGGTTTTCCAAATTCAAGACGAAAAGGAAGACAGGCTTATGGGAGTTTTAAAAGCAGTGTGATAAGCCCATAGTGTTTCACACACTTGAAGAAACCAATCAATCTTATTAGGGTCAACTGTTTTCTGCAAAATATTTTTAATCTCTTTATTGGAAATCTCAGCATGGCCATTGGTTTGTGGATGATAAGCAAGGGCCACTTTGTGAGTACTCCATACTTTTGGACAAGTTTTTGAAAAGCTTTATTGCAGAAATGGCTCCCCTCATCACTGATGATCCCACGAAAAACGCCAAATCGGGCAAATATATACATTTTAATAAAATTTACTACAGTTTCTTGGTCATTTGCCTTGTGGGAATGGTCTCGATCCATTTTGAAACATAGTCTACCTCGACCAGAATGTCAAAAAAACCATGACAACCATGAAAGGACCCATGAAATCAATACCAAATACATCAAAACCTTCTATAGGAAGAACTGGTTGTAAGGGCATCATGCATCGCCTAGTGATTTTTCCTAATTGTCGACAACGAGTGCAGACTGTACAATACATGTGAGTGTCCTTAAAGAGAGTTGGCCAATAAAAACCGCACTACAATACTTTAGCAACCGTCTTTTTGGCACTAAAGTGTCCACCACAAGCATGCTCATGACAAAACTTAAGGACCTCATGTTGCTCCAAGTAGGGAATACAATGACGAATAACCTAGTCAGGATAGTACTTAAAAAGATATGGGTCATCCCAGAAATATTACTTGGCATTAGCAAGGAATTAGGATCTGTCTTGCTTGTTCCAATGACTTGCAATCTTGTTGTTGGCCAAGTAGTTAACTATATCTGCGAACCATGGAACATTCGATATGGAAAAAAGAACCTCATTAGGAAAGTTCTCAAAAATGACACTAGAATCCTCAAGACGGTCAGTCTAGACAAGTGATCGACTACTACATTTTCGGTCCCTGTGTTTATCTTTAATTTTAATATATAATTCTTGAAACAACATAGTCCAACGAATAAGGCGTTGTTTAGTTTCCTTCTTGGACAAGAGGAATCTAAGGGCAGCATGATCCGTGAAAAAACAATACGGGAACCTAAAAGGTAGGAACGAAACTTATCAAGAGCATATACTATGGCTAACAACTCTTTCTCAGTCGTAGTGTAATTACGTTAATCATCATTAAGAGTTTTGCTAGCAAATATATGACATGGGGATTACCATCTAGACCTTGACTTAAAACAACCCCGATAGTAAAGTCTGACGCATCGCAAATCAACTCAAAGGGTTTACTCCAATCAGACGGCCTAATGAAGGGTGCAGTCGGAGGGCGGTCTTAAGATTTTCAAAGGCAGTCTTATATTCTTTTTGTGAAATCAAAAGGTGTATCTTTAAGCAATAAATTGGTTAAGGGGTGAGCTTTCTTTGAAAAGTCTTAGATAAAGCGTCGATAGAATCCTGCATGGCCTAGAAAGACTCGAATATCCCTAATGGACTTGGGAATAGGCAAGGATGAAACAAGATCTACTTTAGCTTTATAAATCTGGATACCCTTAGGAGAGACTACATGACCCAAAACTATTCCTCTTCTAACCATGAAATGACACTTTCCCAATTAAGTAACAAATTTTTCTCAATGCAACGTTGAAAAACCAAGGAAAGATAACTACGACACTCTTCAAAAGACGAACCATATATGGGGAAGTCATCCATAACACCTCCATAAATGGTTCAACCATATCACTAAAAATGTGTAACATACACCTGTGGAAAAGTAGCAGGTGCATTACACAGACTGAAAGGCATACGAGCATAGGCGAAAGTGCCAAAGGGATAGGTGAAAGTCGTCTTCTCTTGATCTTGAGGGGTGATAGGAATCTGGTTGTAACCCAGAATAACCATCTAAGAAACAATAAAAGGAGTGACCAGCCAGGTGTTCCAACATTTGGTCTATGAAAGGAAGAGGAAAATCGTCCTTCCGAGTGCTTGTATTAAGCTTTCCATAGTCGATACAAACACGCCACTTGGTTGGAACTCTAGTGGCGACTTGTTCGTTCTTATCATTGGTAATTACAGTCATAGCGGCCTTCTTAGAAACCACATGAATATGACTCACCCAGGGACTATCCGAAATGGGATAAATCACACGTGCATCTAAGAGTTTAAGAATTTTGGCTCGAACAACTACTTTTGTAGCAGGATTGAGACGTCTCTGAGGTTCACGAGAAGTTTTAGCATCGTCCTCAAGATGAATACAGTGAGAACAAACAGAAGGGCTAATGCCTTTAATGTCGTGGGTAGACCTGGCAATAGCAGAACGATGTTCTTGAATAACTTTTAACAGCTGACTCTCCTGTTCGGTAGTAAGAGATGAAGAAATAATAACAGGATCGCTACCATCCGATTCAAGATAGGCATATTTCAGCTCAGGAGGAAGAAGATTCAAAGTAACAGGAGGTGGAGTGATGGTCTCGACTTGGGACTTAGAATCAATGCAACAAACCGAATTAAGGGTCTCAGGGTCTTTAGGTCAAAGTTAGGCATAGAATCAAGAAGAGAATTGGTTTGGGCAATAGATTGGCCGATGTCAAGGTCAACATTCTGCATGGTAAGGCAATGAACAACCGGATATTCAGGGTAACAACTATGCACCATCTCATAAGGTAAAAAAAATCAAGAAGGCACACATCTTCAGATAAAGAAAGATCAGGGGGTTGTTGGCCAAGATTAAAATTATTTATTTCAACGGTCATAGAGCCAAAAATGAGAACCATCGAACCATTTTGGCAGTTTATGAGAGCATTAAAGGTGGCTAAAAATGGACGGCCAATGATGATGGGAACCGAGTCACTGGCAGTAGCTTCAGTGTTTAACAGCACAAAATCAACAGGATAGTAAAAGTCGGATACTTTGACTAAGAGATCCTCAACTATTCCTCTAGGTACATTGAACAATCTATCGACCAGTTGTAAAGACATGTTCGTGGGTTTCATATTGTTTAGACCTAGACTGATGTATAGGGAGTAAGGCAAGAGATTGACACTTGCTCCTAGGTCTAACAAAGCTTTACCCATAAACTTTTCACCAAGCTTACAGGGTATGGTTGGTTTTCCAGGGTCCTTGTATTTCACCACACCATTATGTTGGACAAGTGCAGAGAATTCTTCCACAATAAACGAGCTTTGGGGCATATTTGATTTCCTATTTGGGGTGCACAAGTCCTTCAAGACCTTAGCGTAGGAAGGTATCTGTTTGATATCCGTGAGGAAAGGTATGTTTATGTTTATATGTTTGAACACGTCAAGTACCTCATCTGCTTGTACTTCCTTTAGAAACCTTGTGAGTCTCTGAGGGTAAGGCAGGAGTGGGTTGTAAGTCTGTGGAGGTTCCACAATCTCACAGGTATGTTTCCTTGGGTAGGAGGTATTAGCCTCATTAACCGGACCTTTAGGTGGTGCAACAGGTGTCGTGGTAACTGGAGTCACAATGTTAGGACTCAGGTTGTAGTTAATCTTATTGTCAACCTGTTTTCCAAACGGAATAGATGTATACCGAGTTTCCGTCAACAAGGCAACTACCTTGCCCTTGGGATTCGGGATTGGTTTCCCCGAAAATCGTCCCTTCTCGTCAAGTTTTTGTTCTAGTTGTTGGATAGCTTGAGCGTTCATCTCAATGGACACTTGCGTTTGTTGCATGAAACGGGCAAGAACATCCTCAAGGGAAGACTTCTGAAGGGCAGGTTGATGTGTTGGAACTAGGTCCCTGGAATTATTCATCCAATGAGTATTTTTCGTATAAGTGGGGACCGTCACCAAGTTTCTATTGTCAGTGTTTCCAACATAGGGCGCATTGGTGCGTTGCCCATATGACTTGTGAAATCCTAGTGGTACATAGCATTGCGCTTGGTGAAGTTTGTTTTTCCGGCATAGTTGAACGCACAAGCTTCCTCAATTTCTGGTGAAGTGTAAAGGAGAGGGCAAACTTCACCAATATGCGATGAGTGTTGACAAACATCACATTGTAGAGTGGAGGGACTCATCATCGGTGAAGTGGGGTTTAAGGACACCTTAAGTGCTTTTACCTTTTTGACTAAACCTTGGAGTAACTTTTTATGCTCGGGATCAGGTTTTAGCTCATACATGCCTCTAGGTTTATCGTGTGTGTTCGTGGTAGTATTTCTTGAAGGTGGTCCTGGTGAATCCCACTGATGGCTATTGTCAGCTAGTTTTTCAAAGAATTCAATTGCCTTGGCGGTTGATAAATCAAGAAAACCGCTGTGGGTGCAAAAATTTGATCCACAACCTTGAGATATGTATAAATTAATAGTAGAGTTACAATGAAAGCCTTGTATAGACAGAGAAAGGATGGAGGATGTACAATGAGACTGGACCTGATCGGAATCAGGCTGGTTACGTATCCAAGATGGTAAACTTGGAATGAAGTCGTTGTTTCCATTAAGCTCTAATAGAGTTGTTCAGTGAAGGACTCGTAGTTCAGGAGGTCTAGATCTCCTGTATTTGTAGTAGGCCGGAGGAGGCTGGCTCAACCACCCCTCCGGTTTTAACTCCACGAACTCAGGTAGTTCAACTGTGAAGATGTTTTTCGTGGAAATAACTTACATGTTGCCGAGCGGTTATCCCATTGGTTTGAATCCCCTTTGACCAGGATGACTACCACTTGGCTTCCTCTGATAGGTCCTGGTTCAACCTGGGTTTTCTTTATCTTCTCCAACGGGCTAGAACCATGGGTTCTGTTGGCGTGGAATCTTGCTGGACTTATCTAGTTGGTTGGGATTTGGGTTGACCAAGCCTGAAAGCAAAAACTTGGGTTTGACTCCTCTGACCAGAGGCCCAATCTACACTGCATACTCCCTGGCCAGGTCCTCTAGACTTCTCTGCTAAGCCTTTGGATGAGCCTTTGTCGCTGTTGGACCTTACTGGGTTGTACCTGGCCTATTTGACTGAGGTGGGCATGCTCGATGTATGGGAGCCCACGGTTCAACTTCTTATACAGTAACCAAGGCTCCACCCATTGATCGTGGACTATCCGGTGAGTCAAGGTCCATAGAGCGTATGTGGATCTCTTGAAACCGGGTTGGGCCCTACCTGATAGCCCAGGTGATAGTGAGACTTTTACACCTCCTATCAAAAGATTAGAATTTTAACTTGAAGTTCCTTCTTGTGCCTATATAAATTGGATATCAAAGTAGACAAGTAACAAGCAAGGGTCGTACC
Source organism: Aquilegia eximia (assembly GCA_023053565.1). NCBI lineage: Eukaryota > Viridiplantae > Streptophyta > Magnoliopsida > Ranunculales > Ranunculaceae > Aquilegia > Aquilegia eximia. The sequence goes on from JALIGU010000001.1 coordinate 26,774,741, forward strand.
CACCTCAGAGGGGGAGATCTTAGCTCAAACACAATAGAAAATAATAATTAAGAAACACCAAGGGAATCAATAATAAGATTTGATAGTTGATTCTACTTCCTACAGGCAATAATAATTAGTAAATCCTAACTTAAGAATATGGAAGAGATGAAAAGAAGATATATGATGACATAGGGGGAATGATTGGTATCCACAAACTAGATCATGCAATCATAACATGTTGTTTCGTATGTTCAATCTATAATAACTAATTAGTCATCTCTCGGTTATTCCAACTAATTATTAATACCTATAATAATCAAGTAGTCACCTCTCAGCTATTCCACCTAACTAAAACGGGATTCTCTTATGTATGCTATTGAATATGTTTCATTAATTAAACTGTCACCTCTCAGTTATTCAATCTAATTAACTTAACATATTATTCACAACTAAATCATCACCTTTCAGGTATTTGATTTAATCACAAAAGGGTTCCAATAAAAGATAAATATTATAAACATGTAATAATTAGGGGTGGGCACGGTTCGGTTCGTGTAACTAGTCAAATTGGAACCAAACTGCTTTTTGAATTTTGGTTCGGTTTCGGTTCTAGAACCGAAAAAATTTATGTGAAACTGGACCGATCCGGACTGTAACTAATCAATTCGGTTCCAGTTCGGTTTCGTTTCTGGGCTTTTAACAGGCTTTTAGCCCAATAGTTACTAAGTATGTCTAAAGAAAATAGAATTTCTATCTTCAAACACTCAAGACATTTTCTTCCAGATTGAATCAAATCAATTAAAGATCTATTACAACACCACTACAATAACAACAATTGAAATATAGATCTAAATTCAAGATCTAATTTTTCTTCTTAATTATAGAAGTCAACTGTTAGATCTCCAATAACTTATTCTTTTCTTCCTTAATAGATCAACCTATTGACAGTTCAACAAATCTAACAATAAAAAATTCTCATCTTTACCAATTCGAAGTTTCAAGCTCTAGAATAACCACAAGACGAGATGATGTATTATTTAATATTTTATTTTCTAAAAGAAGTGAGTAGATTAGGAAAAGTGAATGATTTTTGTAATTATGTTGTTTTAATGGAGTTTTGAGAGAAGATTACAATAGAAGATGAGAGAAACAAAAGGAGGTGGAGCTAAGTATAAAACAGAATAACCCTAACACTAGGTGGAATTCCGTTATTTCATCTAAAAAATAATATATATTTATATAAATAGTATTTAATTAACTCAACTCGATTCGGTTCGGTTCAAACTGAACCTAATATTTAAAAACCAGTGTATAGACTCGGTTCGGTCCGATTTCAGTTCGGTTTTGTTCGGTTTTCGGTCAACACAGTTTTGACCAGTTTTTGACCGGTTTATTCGGTTCGAATTCTCGGTTCCTCGGTGTTTTGCCCACCCCTAGTAATAATCACCTCTCAGCTATTTCACTACACATCTACAATAAATATAAATACTACCATTAAAGCTAGGTCTCCCTAAACCCTAACAATAATATTTTAACATCATGGATAACAATAGCATGCAATTAATCATACTTACCTCATATCGCGAATTAGAAGCAAATAAGCATTAAGAACTTTGAATTGTAATGAACAAGAAGAACAAACATGATACTTTTACATCACCTAGAAAGCTTCCACCATCCCCCTAAGGAGAATTAGCTACTCATCCTCAAGGAATAAATAAGTAAATCACAATACATCATAATGGAATAATAATGGAATTGATAGTGAATAATGAGTTGAATACAATGAAGAAGAAGATCAACTCTTCTTCAATGAAGAAGAAGATCAACTCTTCTCTTATATAGGAAATACAAAGTAGAATACTTGCATGAAAAGACTTCCAAACTAGTCAAATTCGTGGCTTCTGCTATTGGTCTTCTAGAGGGATTAGGCAATCAGGAAAATCTAATTCTCTTGGGCTTAAGTTGTATCTTGGGCCAAGACCTTCAGTTTGATAGTTCATAGGCCCAAATCAGACTTCTGGACCTTCTTGTGGATCATTTTTAAGTTTGGACTTAATTAAGGCCTAAAATAGAAATTCTGATTTGTGGGCTTAAGTGGACCCGGTTTGGGCTGAGAATTGGACCACCCCACTTTGACCTTAAGTCAAGTCAACAGAGCTGACCGTGGGGGTGCCCTCAGCAGATCCTATGGGTGCAAATATTGATTCTCATTCCCTTGTGCCAATAACACATTTTTGCTTGTTTTTCTCGACTTTTCGCGAGCTTTTACATAATATTCGCATTTCGGCTCATGAAACCTACACAAAAGACAAGAAAACACTAATCAATAGATATAATACAATAATATAAGCTAAGTGCTATACAAACAAAGTATTATTTGGGGGATAAATATACACTTTAGAGGTCCGATCAAATACCCCCAAACAGCATTTTGCTTGTCCTCAAGGAAAGATGAGAAGAAAGAATAAGGAACTCAAAAGAGAAGTATAACTAATGTGATTGCATTAACCATATGCATCAAGGCTTTTAACCACAAGGATTCCCCAGGTGGAGGAGTTATAGTCTCCTGAGGGTTTTCTAGAGAAGATACCCACAAACTTACTACAATGACTAATCCAAGAATAGAATTTTCTACCATGTACCTCAAAAATGGTCATATCAACGATAAACCTAAGTATTGCAAAACCGTTCATATGAGATAACATACTACCAATGCATGAATAAGATATAAAATATAAACCAAGCATAACGGTTTCAAATGTATCGAATACAGGCATGTACCCATACTACCACGGGTCTTAAGTTACCTTTGGAAAGGTCTCTTTGACTTCTGCCTCACAGTCATACACTTAGAAATAAAATCACTCAGAGATGGTGTTTATCATTTTACCTCTCTGTGAGGAAAGAAGATGGACAATCATCTCACATATATCAATAAGAACGGACTGGTGTAATGGAATGAACTTAGTCTCAAAGAATGGAAAAATTAGCCTAGCTTGAGATGTCGGGTTTTTCATCTCAGCACCTTCTCACTTACTCGCCATATCCTACCATATCAGCTTAGATCTACAAAAGACAGTAATGGGTTGTAACTTTGCTTAGTACAGGGCTAGAAATGGCAAAGGCTTTTGTGAAACATTTTTAGAACATTCGGGCCTTCAATACTTGTGATTTGTAATAACAACACATGGTGAAATTCTTGGAATTTTACTTTTAGAAGAAGTATTTCTCATCTTCTTTTGGAAAATTTCAATGAAGTACTAACCTATTTGGGAATTCTCCTTTCTTTTTGGATTTGGAATGATTTGGAAGATTCTGGCTTTTTCTTGAATTTCTTCAAACCTTTTGGTTTTCAATATTTGGTTCATCTTACTAGTTTGGAGATTCTTTGTATTTCTCCTTTCTTCTTGTAACCACATAAACAATCATCCTCATGTTCCAAAACAATTGGTAAACGGACCTAAAACATTCTAAGGATATTAACTCCTATAATGGAGTTGGGTAAGGAAGGCTAAGTAACAAGAAATCATTAGAATGGTTAACCTAAGGGATAAAATATCATTAGGGTAGGCTAAGGTAAACAAGGTTTATCTAAATGTCTTTGTATCATCTCTAAGTACTGATATAATGATCACATCTTGAATAAGCTACAAGACCCAAGTTTATATTACATCCAATTGATGTCATCTCAAGGCTAACTATAAAAATGAATATGAGACTAAAAACAGACAAAACTGAGAGGTTGAGTCTTTTGACTCCAGATGTACGTAATAACTCTCCAATAAAAGGACGGGGCTCAAAACCTCACTGGGTTAAGTCTCTACACTTATTCCTTAAGTTTCTCAAGGTGTAGTTGTATTTGCACATGTAATCTATAATAAATGCAGATGAATGGCATGCTTATGCTCATGCAAATGTAGTATAAGACTCAACTACTTGGTGAAGCAATAAATGTCCTTAAACTTGAAGAGGAAAGAATTCAACCACTATATTCATCATTGATGGTGTACCATCTTTTTAAGAAAGATTTTTGTTGATTTTTCTCAAAAAAAAATTTGAATTTTTACACAAGTATGGATAAAGGAGTTTGAAAATCTTTTGCAAAAAGGATTGAAATACTTCCCCACCCCCAAACAAAGAGATTGCCTTGTCCTCAAGGCTCATACTAAGCATAGAAAAGAGAGAGAAAAAGATATTACCATGAATGTGCTAAAAATTCAAACCGCTTTATAGATTCCTGTCACACAAAATTATCTCAGTATAGAGATTACAAGGAATTCCATACTATGACACATCTGAATTAAAATATACTGAAATAAAGGACTGACTCAACAGAAAAGGAAATCCTATATTACACTCTTGTTTTCAAACAACCTCTCTTGGCAAACCATCCAAGTCAACATACCAAAGACTCAATGCCTCTTTGACCACATTCCAAGATTCTTCACCATTATCCATAAAATTATCATTTCTATGCATATTTGGATACTTTGCATATACAGTGTTAGGCACCCAAGTGAATAGGCGACTTCTCCTGATAAAACGATGTGTAGGATCCATAGGGATAAGGTGAGTCCAATCATTATACATGTTCCTCCAATCAGGATAGCTATCAAGGATAATCTTACAGATAGCAGTAGGGAATACAAGTTTATCCTCATCCAATAAGAACACATTCCTAATACCATCTAGAATCCAAGTGGATAGGTCAAGAGCATAATTATTGGTAACAATACCAACTACGACATGCATGGTACTATCGTTGACATAATCCAACCTCTTAACACCCAACAAATTACGCAAAACCCATAAAGCAGCAGTAGCTACATTAGCAAGAAGGCAAGTAGTAGGTGCAATACTCGAGTATCCTCCGGGATGGAGTGAGAAGGTACACGGGCCAAAGTGATTGAGGTAATTCTCTATGATGTCTATACGGTTATCACGAACATAGTTATCATAAGGCACGACCGGTTGATATACAAAAGGATTACCCATAGCAATAGAGATGGCAAATGCATTGAAAACCACCGGGGAATCATGCATGTGAACTTGGAAACCATCAAAGGGGAGAGGGTCGGCAAAGGGTAACATATGGTAAAAGTCTCTTACCATAGAAGGGGAATACTCAGCAGTAGAATCATAATGAAAACCTTCCCAACCTTTGTCAAAAATCCCATCCCTAAAGGAAGCTTTATAAGGACTATCCATAATTCTCGAAAAATCCATCTCGGGGATGATATTCATGCCATCAAGCATCCACAACTCATTCTGAATATTAGCCATTGCAAAAGAAAGAAGAAAACACCAAAAACAAGCGCGAAAACCGAGAAAAAAAGACTCGAGATTGGAATGGCCTACAAGGAACTCGACTCGAGTTCGGGCCCAGGCCATTGCAAAAGAAAGAAGAAAATACGAAAAACCAGCGCGAAAACCGAAAAAAAATCACTCAAAACGAGCTCAAAAAACTGCTGCCAGGTTTAATCTCGACTTGAGATTGGACTGGCCTACAAGGAACTCGACTCGAGTTCGGGCCCAAGTCAGATAATAAAAAAAATTTGAAAATTTCTGATTTTTGAGTGACGGTCCTCTAAACATGGTGGGGGTATATAGGCTAGATTTAAAGAGTTTGAGCCCTAGTAGGACTCCAAAAGTTGTCTGAAACCTTAGGGTTTCCAAAAAATCAAACCTTAACCTCCTTTCTATTTAAAATATTTAGACTAAGGTCCCTAGGACTAAAATTTATATAAATTTACTCCAAAAGTCCAGATTTTAGCAATGAAGCCCAAGAATTGCTAAAAATTTTCAGAAAAGGACAAGTTTGCGAAATAATTAAAATTTCAACCATTTACATTAATATTTGGAAATAAAAGTACAATGATTGAAAATTTAATACAAGAGTGCAAAAAACAAAACAAATTACATAAACAAAATACAATGGCTAATAACAGAAAAATGAAAATCAACCCCGTCGTCGACGAGATTGCCCCTGGCCTTCGTCGAAGCTACGCTGCAAGTCCTTGACTGCAGTCAGAATCTCGCCCATACCCCTCCAGAGAAGCTGGAACCGCTCCTCATTGGTATGGAGCTGAAAGAACGCCCGCTGGTCGTCGGGCTATACTGGATGGGCACCTCCTCCTGAGGGTCCCACAACAACTGTCTGCAAGCAGAAAGTCCAGGGTTGGAGACCTTGAGCCGGACGACCGACTCCAGAGAATGGGAAGGAAGAAGAGGCGCCTCCCAGTAGCGCAGAATAGCCATCACCTGGATAGGAAGAGAAGCAGAAGTGGCTCGAGCTCCGGTGATAGTGGGAAGAGACGGCAGACCATGCAGTAGCCATAGACGTCCTCCTGAAGGAGGCGAAGAATATGGATACCCTCCGAGAACAGCTCGCTCGTCCTAGTCGTCCCAAGGGCATTGGTGGTCAGCCAGTGTGCCACCAAGCCTTGGTTAACTCGGAGCCAACCGATGGAGATATGACTGCTATATCGGTGCAGTACCCGGTCATCAACGAGGATGGCCTCGATGATGTCCGACGTCACCAGCGTAGCCTCCTCCTGCAGGGGAGCCTCATGAAGCTCGAGTGCCGTGACTATGGAGACAGTCTCAGGCGTGAGCAAGAAACGATGGGTCGGATCCCAGTTGATGTACACGCCGTCATCGGCCAACTCCATCGACTCGTAAAAACAACGAACCATCTGAGGATCAAATGGCTCGTAATCAGAGCCAAGGAGTACATCCCATCCTCGGGCATGAATTCTCTCTACAAAGGTGCTCCCTAGGCGATTATCGTCGACAAGACGAGAATAATCGCGTTCGCGGATAATCATTCTCTCTCTCTCTCTTCTCCTAGGAGGCATGATTTGAGGGGGTTTTGGTATAGAAATGAAGAGAGGAACAAAACCCCACAAAAATTTTTGAATTTGGTTGAGAAACGAGAGAGATACGAAGAGAGAGAAAGCGAATCTGATTCGAAACTCGAGTCGAGTTCTAAATGCACTGTTAGGAACTCGAGTTGAGTTCTGGAGAAGAAGAAGACTTCTGTTGACCCGGTTTTGACTTGGTTTGGCTTGGGTTTTGAAAGTGACTTGTGACTTTTCTAAAGACACCCGAGGGTATATATAGAAGTGACTTCCCCTAGACGCTTCCCCCACTACTGAAATTAGTGGAAATGATGGTTTTACCCCTGGAGAGCGTAAAGTCCTGAAATAATTCAAATTTAAATTTGAAAATTCCGCGATAATGTATAACTATATTCTCGCCAATATAAGTACCATTAAGGGTGTTAAATAAAATCCCAAAAATCATAATAATTATTAAAAAATTCTAAAAATTGAAATATCTTTAAATTTGTAACTGTAGTAATTATTTAACCAAGCAACCGCAACAAAGAGTGGTGGGCTACGCCCACCCCCAAACAGATCTAGCATAAGGATCCTAAATAAATACTTATTAGCCGATAACAACTAAACCCGGCAACTAATAAGAAGTATTAACGCACGATCGAGTTTAGGAGATACACAGGGCTGTCTCCCATGAGCGCTAAGTTTAACATCTTCAGCCAGACAGGTGGACAACCAAGATTCACTCCCTAGATAAACGCTACTCTAAACAAAGATACAAGAGAGACAAAACGCTAAAATGGAATGCACGAAATCCCGATGTCTAATATATAACACGAGTCTTTTAAAGTCAGATACTCTAGACTTAGAAAAGATGGGAAATGAATTCACCACCCCAAAACAGAGCGGGAAACAGGTCTGTTTGGTGATGACGTTTGAGAGAAAAAACGTGTACTGGATCAATTATACTCAGCCAGTAAGAGTTTGTGGACAATGGCCCCGGCACTTTCAACCACACCTCTCAAAAAAAGACAACAGAGTAGAGTAAGAGAGGGTCCGGATACCAGCAGGTCAAAGGTCAGTCTAAATAAGTAGGGTCTTCTAAGAGAGTTTCCTCTACTTCAGGGGACCTTAATTCATGGAAATGCTTAAGACGTTGACCGTTGACTTAAAATTCAGAGTTGTCTGCAGGATTTAGACAAGTGATAGCACCAAAAGGTGTTACTACTGACACAACAAAGGGACCCGACCAACGAGACTGTAGTTTACCAGGAAACAAATGCAACCTAGAGTTATATAATACAACTTTGTCCCCAATTTGAAAATCTCTCTGTAAGATCTGACGATCATGTAGTTTTTTCATATTAGCTTTGTAGGACTTGAAAAGATCAGAAGCTTCATTCCGAAGTTACTCATGCTCAAAAAGCTGGAGTTTTCTCATCTTACCTGCCTGGTCGAGATTAAAATTGAGCTTTTTCATTGCCCAAAAGGCTCGATGCTCAAGCTCGACAGGTAGGTGACAGGGTTTTCCAAAAACAAGAGGAAAAGGAGACATGCCTATGGGAGTTTTGAAGGCAGTACGATAGGCCCATAATGCATCACTAACTCTACGAGAACAATCAACCTTATCAGGGTCAATTGTTTTTTGCAAAATATTTTTAATCTCTCTATTCGACACCTCAGCTTGGCCATTAGTTTGGGGATGGTACGCAAGGGCCACTTTGTGAGTAACTCCATACTTTTGGACAAGTTTTTGAAAAGCTTTATTGCTGAAGTAGCTCCCCCCATCACTAATGATCGCACGGGGAGCGCCAAATCAGGCAAATATATACTCTTTTAGAAAATCTACTACAGTTTCTTGGTCGTTGTACCTTGTGGGAATGGCCTCGATCCATTTAGAAATATAGTCTACCGCGACCAGAATATACAAAAACCATGACAACCAGGGAATGGACCCATGAAATCAATGCCCCATACATCAAACACTTTCGACAGGAAGTATTGGCTGTAAGGGCATCATGTGCTGCCTAGTGATTTTCCCTAGTTGTTGACAACGAGTACAGTCAGTACAATGCATACGAGAGTCCTTAAAGAGAGTTGGCCAATAAAAACCACACTGCAATACTTTAGCAACTGTCTTTTTGGCACTGAAATGTCCACCACAAGCATGCTCATTGCAGAACTTAAGGACCTCTTGTTGCTCCCAATGGGGAATACACGACGAATGATCTGGTCAAGGCAGTACTTAATAAGGTAAGGGTCATCCCAGAAATAATACTTGGCGTTAGCAAGGAATTTGGATCTTTCTTGCTTGTTCCAATCATTTGGGAATTGGTTGCTAGCCAAGTAATTAACTATATCTGCGAACCATGGAGCATTCGATATTGCAAAAAGAAGCTCACCAGGAAAGTTTTCAGAAATAACACTAGAATCCTCAGGACGGTCTAGTCTAGACAAGTAGTCGGCCACTACATTTTCGGTCCTCTTTTTATCCCTAATCTCAACGTCAAACTCTTGAAGCAATAATATCCAACGAATAAGGCGCTGTTTAGTCTCCTTCTTGGATAGAAGAAATCTAATAGCGGCATGATCCGTAAAAATGACAGTACAGGTGCCTAAAAGGTAGGAACGAAACTTAAGAGCATATAATATAGCTAGCAGTTCTTTCTCAGTTGTCGTATAATAACGTTGAGCGTCATTGAGAGTCTTGCTAGCATAATATATGACATGGGGCTTACCATCTAGACGTTGACCTAAAACAGCCCCAACAGCAAAGTCTGATGCATCGCACATCAGCTCAAAGGGTTTACTCCAATCAGGAGACCTAATAATGGGTGCAGACGTGAGGGCGGCTTAAAGATTTTCAAAAGCGCTCTTGCATTCTTTTGTGAAATCAAAAGGTGCATCCTTAAGCATTAAATTGGTTAAGGGTCGAGCTATTTTGGAAAAATCTTGGATAAAACGTCAATAGAATCCTGCATGGCCCAGAAAGGCTCGAATATCCCTAATAGACTTAGGAATATGCAAGGATGAAACAAGATCTACTTTAGCTTTACCAACCTGGATAACGTCAGGGGAGACTACATGACCAAGAACTATCCCCTTCCTAACCATAAAATGGCACTTCTCCCAGTTAAGTACAAAATTCTTCTCTATGTAACGTTTAAAAACTAAGGAAAGATGACTAAGACACTCTTCAAAAGATGAACCATATATGGAGAAGTCATCCATAAACACCTACATAAATCGTTCTACCATATCACTAAAGATGTGTAACATACACCTCTGGAAAGTAGCAGGTGCATTACACAGACCAAAAGGCATACGGGCATAAGCGAAAGTGCCAAAGGGACAAGTAAATGTCGTATTTTCCTGACATTTAGGGGCGATAGGAATTTGGTTGTAACCGGGGTTACCATCCAGAAAACAATAGAAGGAATGACCAGCTATACGTTCCAACATTTGGTCTATGAAGGGAATTGAAGAGGAAAGTGGTCTTTCCAGGTGACTGTATTAAGTTTTCTATAGTCGATACAAACACGCCACTTAGTTGGAACTCTAGTGGCGACTTGTTCGTTCTTATCATTGGTAACTACAGTCATACCGACATTTTTAGGAACCACATGAATAGGACTAACCCAGGGACTATCCGAGATAGGATAAATCACACCTGCATCTAGAAGTTTAAGAATTTCAGCTCGAACAACTTCTTTCATTGCAGGGTTGATACGTCTCTGAGGTTCACGAAAAGTTTTGGCATCATCCTCAAGATGAATACGATGAGATCAGACAGAAGGGCTAATGCCTTTGATGCCGTAGATGGACCAGGCAATAGCAGAACGATGCTCTAAGATAACTTCTATAAGCTGACTCTCCTGTTCGGTAGTAAGAAATGAAGAAATGATAACGGGATGACTACTGTCTGAATCAAGATGAGCATATTTCAGCTCAAGAGGATGAGGATCCAGGGTAACGTGAGGTGAAGTAATGGTCTCTACTTGGGTCTTAGAATCTAAGCTACAAACCACATCAAGGGCCTCAGGGTCTTTAGGTTCAAAGATAGGCACAGTATCAAGAAGAGCATTGGTTTGGGCAATAGATTGGTCAATGTCAAAGTCTACATTATGCATAGCAAGGCAATGAACAACCGGATCTTCGGGGTAATAATTGTGCACCATCTCATAAGGTAATGAGTCTAGAAGGCACACATCCTCAGATAAGGAAAGATCAGGTGGTTGTTGGCCAAGGTTAAATATATATTAACTTCAATAATCATAGAGCCAAAAGTTAGAACCATGGAACCGTTCTGGCAGTTTATGAGAGCATTAGAGGTGGCCAAGAATAGGAGGCCAAGAATAGGAGGCCAAGGATGATGGGTATCGAATCATCGGCAGTAGGTTCAGTATCTAACACCACAAAGCATAGTACAAAATATATCGATATATCGCGATATATATCGGTTTTTGTAAAATACGATACGATACATTCCCGATATTTAACCCTTGATATTTCTGTAAAATATCGGCCGATATTTTTGATATTTACCGATTTTTCTGATATTTTCCGATATTTTCTGAAAATATTATTTTTTTGCAAATTGTTTTTTTTTTTTGGAAATAATTTATTTATTCCATTTTAATAGATATGATGTTTTTTAGGTAAATACTATGATAATATACTTCCAAATTTGATTTTATATATATTTTGTATAACAAATTAATATATTAGTCGATACATTCGATGTAAAATATCCACCGATAGATTCCAATATATCCCGATATATCTATTTTTTGGAGATCGATACATTCGTCGAATATCGATATTTTGTACTATGCCACAAAGTCAACAGGATAGTAAAAGTTAGACACTTTAACTAATAGGTCCTCTACTATACCTCTAGGTGTTTTCTAAGATCTGTCCGCCAGTTGTAATGACATTTTCGTGGGTTTCATGTTTGTTAGACACAGGCTGAGGTACAAAGAGTAAGGTAAAAGATTCACACTCGCTCCTAAGGCTAGCAAAACTCTACTCATGAACTTGTCACCAAGCTTACAGGGTATGGTCGGTTTTCCAAGGTCCTTATATTTTACCACACCATTATGTTGGAAAAGTGCAGAGAATTCCTCCGCGACAAATGCGTTTTTAGGCACATTTGTTTTTCTCTTGGCGGTGCACAAGTCTTTCAAGACCTTAGCATAGGAAGGTATCTGCTTATTAGCCTTGAGGAAGGGTATATTAATATTTATCTGTTTAAATACATCAAGTACTTTCTCTGCTTGGACTTTCTTAAGAGACCTTGTGAGTCTCTGGGGGTAAGGTACAGGTGGGATGTAAGTTCGTGAAGTGTCCACGATCTCACGAGCATTCTTCTTCGGCTTAGAGGTGGTTGCCTCATTAGCCGGAGGTTTAGGTGGGGCAACAGGTGCAGAGGTAGCCGAGGTCACAATGTTGGGACTCGGTGTATAATTAATTTGATTATCGACCTGTTTTCCTGACCTAAGGGTGGAAACCGATTTTACTTCAGCAAGCGGTACAGACAGAGATGTAGCTTCCGTCACCAAGGCAATTTCTTTGCCTTTGGGATTCGGGATGGACTATCCCGGAAATCTACCTCTTTCATCAAGTTTTTGTTCAATTCTTTGGATGGCTTGGGCATTTGACTCAATAGACGCCTGGGTCTATTGAATGAAACGTGCAAGCACATCCTCAAGAGAGGTTTTAGTAGAGGCAGATTGATTAGTTGGCATACAGTCCTTGGAACCACTCATTAGATGAGTATTGTTAGAGTAAGGGGGGACCGGTGCCCTGTTTTGATTATGAGTATTACCAACATACGTGGCATTGCTACGTTGCCTATAAGAGTTATTAAAACCAGGTGGACATGCATGATGATTATTAGAATAAGAGAGATTGGAGCGGTCCATGTATGGGTACGTGGCATTGCCCTTAGTAAATTTGGTTCTCCCTTCGTAATTACACGCACAAGCATCCTCAGTTTCTGGTGAATTAACAAGGAGATGGCAAAATTCAGCAGTGTGGGTTTGGTCATGACAAGCATCGCATGAAAGAGTGGAGGCACTCATAACAGTTGATGGGGTATTTAACGATACGTCAAGTGCTGCTACCTGTTTAGTTAAACCATGAAGTAAAGTTTTAAGCTCAAAGTCAGGTTTGACTTCATATATACCTCTAGGTTTATCGAGTGGGTCTTGGGTAGTATTTCTCGGGGTATGTCCAGGTACATCCCATTGTTGGCTATTAGTAGCAATCTTTTCAAGGAAAGCTAAAGCCTTGTTGGTGGAGTAATCAAGGAAATCTCTACTACTCATGCTTTCAACTGTGTTTCTAGTCTGAGTATTAAGGCCTCTATACAGAATCCTAACTTTTTCAGTCTCATCGACTTTGTGGTGTGGACATTGAAGAAATAGGTCGTGAAACCTTTCCCATGCATCAAAGAATACCTCGCCATCTTTTTGCCGAAAACTTCTTATGGCATCAACTATGTCATTAGTTCTAGTAATAGGAAAGAATTTGGTCAAAAACGTTTTACTTAGTTGAGCCCAAGTGGAAATAGAATTGGAAAGAAGGCCATGTAACCAATGAGATGCTGTATCCTCAAGAGAAAAGGGGAACAATCTCAAGCTAACTTCCTCTTCAGATAAATGTTTTTCCCTAAAAGTATGGAGAACAGTCAGAAACTTATTGAGGTGCTGATATGGATCTTCCCGTGGAAGTCCATGGAACTTAGGCAACATGCCCACAATTTGTGGGCGAATGCCATAGCTATCTGCATTTGTCACAGGTAAGACAATGCAGGTAGGTGGCCCAGTGGCCAAACGTGAAAAGTAATCCCGAAGGGTAGCTTCTTGAGCCATAGGTGCAGGATGTACTTCAGAAAGTGAAGTTGAGTTGTTGAACTCATCTTCGGAAGGTAAGGAGGTTGAATTGTGAAACTCTTCCTCAAGAGGAGTAGAGAGGTCCGTGATTCTGCTCTTTGTGTAGATTATAGATTTGGACAAGATTTTTCCTAATCTAAGATGCATGCAACATACACATTACATATGCCACAAAAGTCCTAACCATTCAAAAGCATCTAACAAGGGGCTCAAAAACTGACTCAATTTTATGTTCACCCAAGTCAATGAGTTCTTTCCAAGCTTCGTGAGTGAATTCCTCCTATATTTCGAGAGTCAAGCAGCGAATAACCAATGTGGGAGGTTGTCCGTGCCTAAACACGTTCCTTAATTAAATAACCACAGTGATTCTACAGATGAATCCGTAGGGGTTCCAGACCCAATTCCTAACTTGTGCTCTAATCAAAGAAAAATCAAGTAGTACTAGTTGAAATCTCTGCTCAAGGTCTCAAATGAACATCGTGATAACATGTCTTTAGTTGATTAAATTTTAAAGCTTAGGATATTGCAATCAATTGATATTAGGTTTCACTCATAGGCCAGGTCCGCCTTGCAGTCCCGGTTTAACAAGTAAAAACAGAAATTGAAATCAACGAACAATCAAAGTCATGTTAATCAATACAAAAACTCCTCTTGCAGGGGATTTGAAGAGGGTTAGAAGGATGCTTACCACCCACTTTGTGCTAAAAAGTAAAAAGTGGGGAGAAGACGAGTTGAAGTCGACTAAGAGGAAACCGCTCCTTGGGTTTCAATCGTCCTTAGGTGTCGTTCCTTAGTAAACTCAAGGCTATATACACAACCTTGCTCTACTATCCGCCACGAACACACAATAAAATAAATCCCAACAACACCTACTTTAAAAATATTACAACCGCGACCCCTTCTTGGATCGAATAATTAAATAACTTACAAGTCCTTAAAAAGAAGTTCTGGATCGCTCTGGAAAAATCACGCAAAACTAGCAAATTCCCTGCCTGGAACTCGACTCGAGATTGGTAAAGGCCAAACTGAACTCGACTCGAGATCGGACCCAGTTTGAACCAGTAACTTTCAAAAAAAATTTCTGAACGTGCACTTTTCTTAAACTTTGATATTGACTCCGTTTTTCGAGCTTCTTCCAATCCGTTTTCGCTGCAAGATCAATAAGAGGACTAAGTAACAAGACACTTAAAAACACTAATTAAAAGAAATAAAAATTGAAGGGTGGGAGGGATAGTAGTGGGATGATGTCCCAAAATAACTATTCTCGCTTGTGTTTGAATGAACTCCGTTCCTTAGAGCGGCAACGACCATTTTGTTAGTGAGACTTTTAACCTCCTATCAAAAGATTAGATTTCTAACTTGAAGTTCCTTCTTGTGCCTATATAAATTGGATATCAAAGTAGACAAGTAACAAGCAAGGGTCGTACCCACCTCAGAGGGGGAGATCTTAGCTCAAACACAATAGAAAATAATAATTAAGAAACACCAAGGGAATCAATAATAAGATTTGATAATTAATTCTACTTCTTACAGGCAATAATAAATAGTAAATCCTAACTTCAGAATATGGTAGAGATGAAAGAAGATATATGATGACATAGGGGGAGGAGTTGGTATCCACAAACTAAATCATGTAAACATAACATGTTGTTCTTCATGTTCAATCTATAATAACTAATTAGTCACCTCTCGGTTATTCCACCTAACTAAAACGGGATTCTCTTATGCCTGCTATTGAATATATTTCATTAATTAAACTGTCACCTCTCAGCTATTCAATCTAATTAACTTAACATATTATTCACAACTAAATCATCACCTCTTAGCTATTTGATTTAATGACAAAAGGGTTCCAACAAAAGATAAATATTACAAACATGTCATAATCACCTCTCAACTATTTCACTACACATCTACAATAGATATAAACACTACCATTAAAGCTAGGTCTCCCTAAACCCTAACAATAATATTTTAACATCATGGATAACAATAGCATGCAATTAATCATACTTATCTCATATCGCGAATTAGAAGCAAATAAGCATTAAGAACTTTGAATTACAATGAACAAGAAGAACAAACATGATACTTTTACATCACCTAGAAAGCTTCCACCATCCTCAAGGAATAAATAAGTAAATCACAATACATCATAATGGAATAATAATGGAATTGATATTGAATAATGAGTTGAATACAGTGAAGAAGAAGATCAACTCTTCTTCAATGAAAGTTGATCTTAAAGAGAGACTAAAAGATATCTACGCCCTAGTTACAACTTCTCTTATATAGGAAATACAAAGTAGAATACTTGCATGAAAAGACTTTCAAACTAGGTTAAATTCGTGGCTGCTGCTGTTGGTCTTCTAGAGGGATTAGGCAATCAGGAAAACCTAATTCTCTTGAGCTTAAGTTGTAGCTTGGGCCAAGAACTTCAGTTTGATAGCTCATGGGCCCAAATCAGACTTCTGGATCTTCTTGTGGAGCCTTTTTAAGTTTGGACTTAATTAAGGCCTAAAATAGAAATTCTGAATTGTGGGGTTAAGTGGGACCCAGTTTGGGCTGAGAATTGGACCGCCCCACTTTGACCTTAAGTCAAGTCAACAGAGCTGAGCGTGGGGGTGCCCTCAGTAGATCCTATGGGTGCAAATATCGATTCTCCTTCCCTTGTGCCAATAACACTTTTTTGCTTGTTTTTCGAGACTTTTCGCGGACTTTTACATAATATTCGCATTTCGGCTCATGAAACCTACACAAAAGACAAGAAAACACTAATCAATAGATATAATACAATAATATAAGCTAAGTGCTATACAAACAAGGTATTATTCGGGGGATAAATATACACTTTTGAGGTCCGATCACCAGGCTTGGCTGGCTATTGCTCATATGCTCCCGGTTTAGCTTCTTATATAGCCATCGTGACACATGTCGGATTTTTTACCTAGGGTACACACATCGCCCCCTCTTTGTCAAGTAAAAAATCTTCTTGGGAAATATCTTAGCAATATCTTCCTTGGCTTTTAAGATTCAGACGATTCCTTCCTTGACACGCCTGTTGATGACGATTATGTATCCCTTGGATCAAGGATTAGGGTTTCTTTCATCCTTTATATATAGGGGACCGGAGGTGTAGAAGGATGTCCACTTCTCTTTCTCTGTCCCCTGTTCTTGTTGCTGCTATTGTTGTTGCTGCTAAAGAATGGCTGACGACAGGAGTACCATCCAAAAGTACACCGTGGATATGCGGGAGAAAATGGCCTGGGAAATCGAGGACTGGGACCGTCGTAACGAATTGATGACGACCGCCTTTTTGGAGGACATCCGGCAAGTGCGCTTAAACCTGTTTTCCTTGAATGGCCAGCTTGCTGATAAAAGCCGGTGGCTGGAGGCTGCCACTTTACGGATCCGTGTTCTTCAGAGAGAACTTGCTACCGCACGCACATGTACCGTTGGAGAAGCTAGGGTATCATCCGGTTAAGGACGAGAAGAACCCTTGACTGGTACCTTCTCGGCTTCTTGCACTGTGTAGGGGAATAGTGCCCCTAGTTGAGAAAAATTAATGAATTTATTTTTATTCCGTCTTTGTTTCGTCCTTACCGCTGAGTCACCAACTTTGTCTGTCTTGTTTAGAATGACTCGTTTCTTCTCGGATGAAGGAGTCCCTTTAATACTCCGGTTTCCCCCTTGTTTCCTTATAATGGCAGATTCTAGGCCTCTCTCCAGTGCACTGAGTGACAACTGATCAGAGTTAGTTCAGAAATTTTCGTGTCAGGTGGATGACCTCAAGAAGGAGATCGGCGAGCTTCGTGAGGAGCAGCCTCTTCATGAAGATATGCATGATACCCGGATGGCAAGTATGAAGGAGACTGTAGAGTACTACCGGGAAAAGCTGGAGGAGAAGTGGTCGAGCTGTCAGTCGCCAAGGAGCGAGCAGATTTCGTGGTGGTTACATCTTGGAAGGCAGGGTATGCCGATGCAAAAGTCAAGTATGGCCTTCCTGACTCGCCTGAGGGGTCCTTGGTCGACTCATCAGGCCCATGACCTGAAGTACGTCGCTCTTTGATCAGCAGAATAAGGCCTGGGTCTGAATCCCCCGTCTCCCCCGTTGATGTAATTTAGCTCCGGTTGCACTTGTAGAGGGTTTGGTGCACCCCGTATAATGCATTTCATAATAAAATCACATTTTCTTTTATCACTGTCTTGAACTCTGGTAGGTAGGTCCGGTCACTTTCTTGTCACGAAGAGTGCAGGAGCACATGCCGATCAATCTTCACTTGATCGTGATGACGTAGACCGGAGGTCAACATGTCGCTGACCTGGTGAATGCTGAAAAGATCTCGCTGAGTGTACAAGGTGGGTCCTAGCTGATGTGAGCTCTAGATAACTTCGTCTTCTCTAAATCTTCCTTTGTTGGCGGGAAGATATACAGCTTCAACTTCCAGTGGTGTGGCGGGTCCCCCTTCACCTGATGGTGTGGCGGAGGTGGCTCATGTAGATTTTGTTGAAGCTGTCTGGACTTCCCAATCACTATGGGAATTGGTTCGAGCCCTTCTACCGGGTGTCAGGTTGGTCGTCTGACCACAACATATAGGTGCCACGGGACTTCATAGATAAGCATGCGCCTGACCTTTCTTTCGTTTTTGCTCTTATGTTTCGCGTGCTTGCTGAGCTCCGGCTCAGGAACAGTTTTGTGCTTGTGTTTGCAGGGAAACGTCAGCTTCAGGTGTCTCATCCAGCGGGGATGGATTCCCTTATTGAGTGCTTTTTTAGTCTACCCGCAGACCTGCGGGACTTGACGTTCCCTCACCAGATTGAAACAGATATCTGCTACCCGACGAGGCTTACCCTGCCGGCTCCTGTGCAGGTTGTGGCGGTAGAGTCCAGCTCTGGTGAAGGTGCTGCCACTGTAGAGAGCACGATCCCCAGTGTTGAGGAGGAGCCTCCGGTTGAGAGTTAGGTTGTTGATCTGCGGGGGGAGATGGATGACTGGCCCGATAAGGCTCTTCTAGTCGGGGGAAGATCTCCTCCTGATGAGCCGATGTCGGAGGTTCTGCCGGAGGTCATCCCAGTTGTCGGGGATGTTCAGGTCAGTGATGCTAGATCTTTTTGTCATTCGAACCATCCCTTGGGTCGCCGGAGGAGGCCGCATGTCTTTTATGGCTCATCTGACTCCTCCGATGATCCAAGCCTGATGTCGAAGGATATCGGGCTATTGCTATCCCGTGGGTCTGGTGAATCAGCTACTGAGGGATTCTTTCTTACGCCGGTGCAGGTACATGTTGGAGTGGACAACCTGGCCTAGCCGGAGATGGTGGGGGGTGTGTCCGAGGAGACGGTAGTTGCCTCTGCTGATCAGGGAGGGGCACCAGCTGCGGTGTCGGGGGGTCCGTTGGATGAAGTGGATGCTCCCAGTGTTGAAGATGTGGAGTTGAAGCTCCGTTGGAGGTAAGACCTTCCCAGCCTCCTTCTGTTGAAGTTGTTTCTGTGCAGTTCCCTGCCCCGGTTGATCCAAGCGGCAAAGCTGTGGTAGATGAGTCTACCCGGGGATCGAAGAGAGCTGCTTCTGTCTCCCCTACTGACCAGGGGGCCTGTGCGCCCGAAAAGGGAGGGTGCCATCCCTAGGGTGCTGAGGAGACCAGTGATGGGGACTACCCGAATTCGTAGTGGCTCCAGGGTCCCTGTTGAAGATGCTCTGGCCGTTGAGGACGTCCAGACTGAGGTGGAGTTTACTGTGCCCGAAGCTGCAGATGATGAAGCCTCGGTTTATGGGTGGGGTGACCAGGTCCCATACACTGACCTGCCTACTGGCACCACTGTGCAGCTGGGCCCTGAACTGGGCGAGTACCAGCCTGCGGCCACTCCGGAGTTCTCACTGTCGGCGTTCACCATTCATCCTGCATTTCTGAGTAGGGAGCCGATGTCGATTGGGGACTCCGGCATCATGAACATTCACACCGCCTTCGATTACATCTTCCAGAACCTACTTCCGGAGGACCAGACATACTACAACCGCCTTTCTCGCGACCGGGTGATCAGGGTGGCTGCGCAGAACCTATTTGCGGTAAGGTTCCCTTCCTCGAATTCTGGCTTTAGACTTGTTGATGTCTGTATGAATGTTTCTGACTTCTGTTTCTCTTGTCTGTCAGACACAAGTTGCCATGATCCGGGTCTTTGAGCTGAGTGTCAGACCCCGACCTTCTGCCCTGGAGGATCTGGAGCGACTACGTGAGAACACGCCATGTGGCACTTGTTAGGCTCCACTATTATATAGTATACTTGTTGTGGACCTCGTGCTACGCACAGGGATTAGAGATTTTGCATAAGATATTTCCCATAAGTTCTATAATAAATTATTATGTTTGGTTATATTTGATTAATTTGTGTTTTAAATATATTCGTTGGTTTGATTTTAATTTACTGAAATGTTTGTGTTTATACTTTGTAGGAGAGTAGAGAAAATGGGTAGAGATTTTTTGGGTATAGTGAAAAATGGGAAAAAGTGTAGAGAAATACAAAATTTAGTTACAAAACCAAATAGTATAATTATTTTTTCTTTTCAATTTGTTTTATAGGAGAATTTATTTATTTATTTATTTATATGTACATATAATAAATTATTATGTTTGGTTATATTTGATTAATTTGTGTTTTAAATATATTTGTTGCTTTGATTTTAATTTTATTGAAATGTTTGTGTTTACTTTGTAGAGAAAGTGGGTCGAGATTTTTTGGGTTTAGTGAAAGATGTTGCACGGGTTTTTATATAAAACCTTGCTTGTAACTGCTAGAAAAACCAAAGGTTTACGCTTTGCTTTTAAAGGTAGTTGTTGTTCATTGTTTGAAGGTAATCTTCCTCTTCCCTTCGCTTTCTTTCTGTCTTTCTTCTGGTTGTTATTTAATTTGTTGTAAAGTTGTTTATTTTTTCCGTTCAAGTTGCCGGAATTTGCTGTTTGATACTATCTTTAGCGTTTGCATGTACCGTTCTGTCCTTGTTCATCGTTTTCTCTTTTACTTTGCTTTTTTGTTTTTTGTTTTCCGCCATTGTTGTTCTTCATCTGTACCTTATTCAATTTGGTAAAGATGAGTACTGATAACGAGTGCATTAGTGAGAATGGTAGTGAAGATGAGGTTAGCACTAGCCGAGCTGATAGTCCGTTAGACGATGACGTCAGTAGTCGACATGAAGTAGCCATAGAACTTGCTCGGAAAGCATTTCCCAAAGTTAGGTCAGAGTACAATATACGGATCCGAGATCTGGAAATATATAGGGTAGATAGTAGATTATTTAACTTTGGTGGTGACCACACATCGACGTTAATTTGTGAGGGACAACTCCGAGCTGAGATGCGACTTCCTTTTTCAAAGTTTGTGTGTGATATCCTCAATCATTACGATAAAGCTCCCATCATGATGAACAGTAGTTTTTGGAGGATTATGCTGATTTTCGAGGAACTGAATAAGCTCGGGAACTATGACATCTGTAAAGCCGACGTAGTAGCTTACTTCACATGTGTTCAGGGTCGGACACCTGACTTTAGGGGTGCAATTCAAGCCGCTCGAGCCGAGCTAAGGTATGCTCGAACTCGGCTCGTTACTAACCGAGTCGAGCTCGAGCCGAGCTCAAAATTAGGATCGAGCTGAACTATGAGCTCGAGCTCGGCTCGCGAGCCAAAAGTAAAACTCGAGCTCGGCTCGTTTCGGCTCGCTGGCTCGTTTGGCTCGTTCGGCTCGTTATAATACTAATTCACTGTACAAACAATATTTCACTGTATACAAACAATATTTCACTGTAATACAAAAACAATATTTCACTGTAATAATACAAACAATAATTCACTCTAATACACACAATATGCAATAATATATCGTAAACAACAATATTTCACTATAAAAATACACTATAATGTCGCAAATTAACAAAACAGACAACATCTTCTAGTTTCTTAGAACACAATTTCTTCTAGTAGACTGAAACACAAGCATTAAAACATAAAGTTAAAACAAACAATCCATCATAGTTCCGCACACCAAAAAGTTATAACATTATAACAACCCATCATTGTTAACCATCTTCATGCCTTGCATAAGTGAGATATCTTCAAGAGTTCCAAACCCTACAAAAACAATGATGCCTTGCTAAATGATACTATAAGAATATGATCTTACCAATAAGAATAAACGAAGTTTATGATCTTACCAATACACCAACAAAATAATGCTACATTCCAACTAGCCTGAATAACCGAATATCATAACCTGAAATTAAAAAACAAAAAGTAAGACTATATATAAAATTCTTAAAATTTTACAACCTAATAAATAATTCATAAACATGTAAGATGTTATACTTACATTGGCCTTATTTATACATTGAACTCAGTCCGCAACCAATTTGAAGCACAAAGAAGACCTTCTACTGTGTCATCACCTAATGAAGCTCTGTCATCACTAATAACTCGACGTCCGGCACTGAAAGCTGACTCAGATGGTACAGTAGTCACAGGAACGGAGAGAATATCATGAGCCATTTTTGACAAAGTGGGAAACTTTAGGGTATTTGATTTCCACCATGCTAAAACATCAAACTCTTTACCTCCACCTACTAAAGCACTTTCTTCAAGATAAATGTCTATCTCCTTTCTACTTGGTTGAGCAGTACTTCTTGTCTTGAGCCAATTTTCGAACTCAACTCTTTCTCTATCATCCTCGTTCCTAGGAAGACCCCCACAACCATCTTGACCAATGTTACTATTCCCA
This sequence comes from Aquilegia eximia, assembly GCA_023053565.1. Classification (NCBI taxonomy): domain Eukaryota; kingdom Viridiplantae; phylum Streptophyta; class Magnoliopsida; order Ranunculales; family Ranunculaceae; genus Aquilegia; species Aquilegia eximia. Next base: position 26,797,224 of record JALIGU010000001.1, read on the forward strand.
CCATTTGTTCCCATAGCAACGTAGTCATCATAAAGGTTATGCAATTCGGCTCTAATGTATTGCAGTTTTGTCTCCACTTCCTCTAATCCATATAGCTTTTCAATACATACTCAATATGCATCATTTTGTTTCGAGGATCCAAAACAACAGCTATTACCATCAAAAGACTACTCTCATTCCAATACTTGTCAAACTTTTCTTTCATCCTTTGAACCATAACCTTCATGAATTCTCTTTGGTCAGTAGCCATATCATCCAAGATTTTTCTTATTTTCCAAGCTTGAGGAAAAAACAAATTTGAAGTTGTGTAGTCACGACCTGAGAAAATGTCAGTTACTTTATCAAATATAGCTAGAAACTTGCACACATCGCTCGCTATTTTCCAATCATCATCAGATGGCAACCAACAATATGAAGTGTCTCTCATTGCATATCTAGGAAAAGCATCTTTGAAGATAAGCGCTCTATCCAACATATGAAATGTCGAATTCCATCGGGTGACACAATCAAGAATCAAAGACTTATCAGTGGGCAAAGACATATTCTTGACAACTTCATTGAACTTGTGAAGACGCGAAGGGGACAAAATGATGAACTTTACACTTTCACGAACATTCTCAATAACACTTTTAAGTGGACTCAACCCATCCTGCACCATAAGATTCAAGATATGTGCACAACACCTAACATGAAATATCTTCCCACCAAAGTAAAGTGCATTTCTACCTTGAAATTGTTCTTTCAAAGATCTAACAGCCGCATCATTTGAAGAAGCATTATCAAACGTAATAGTGGAAATCTTGTTTTCAATTCCCCAATCAGAAAGACATTCAAAGATTTTATCAGCAATGGCAAGTCCAGTGTGTGGTGGTGGCAACAAACAAAAGTTTAATATGCGATTTTGCAAATTCCACTCATTATCTAAAAAGTGTCCAGTCACACACATGTATCCTTTAGTTTGGTTAGAAGTCCATAAGTCGGATGTTAAGCTAATCCTACCAACACCATTAAACATCACCTTCATTTTACTTTTCTCTTCTGCGTATAATTTCATGGCATGGTCTCTAATAGGTTGGCGACCAAAAGGCTCATATTTGGGGTTAAGCATCTTACTATAGATTCTAAACATCTTATGTTCAACCATTCTAAAAGGATACTCATGAACCATGATCATCTTAGCTGTGATATCTTTTATGGCTTCTTTGTCATACTTGTAAGTTGTCAAAGAACCAGTTTCTCCACAAGACTCAAAACTTAAAAGTGACTGACCTGGACCATTAGCTTTACCAGAGATTTTGGCTTTGCGACTTAAGCATGTATCTACATGCCTTTTAAAGCTTGAAGTTGGCCCCCCCTTACTATACATAAAATGTCGGAAACAATGTTTGCATTTCACACCCGTCGTCTTGCCGTCTTGATCTACAATCTCTTCAACATCAATCCATACACCGGATGTCTTTGCTCGTTTGTGTGCTCTAGATAGTTCTACTGCTTCTTCTTGAGTTGAAGCTTGCAAGTTGACTTGTTCATTTTCCATATTCGCAGGAGTTGCAGAAGAAGCTTCTAAATCTATTGGATGCTCTTGATTTGATGTCGACATAACCTGACAAAAAAAATATATATATTATACAACATTTTAATCAAACCAAACTGTTGCACAAGACATGAAATAATCTAATAAGCGGCATTTAGTAAAAGGCGAAAGAATAGTTCGCTTTGTGTTCACCGCGCAGCTGCGTGAGTATCAAAAAACATTTTATAGAAACTGTTTGTTGACAGAAATCCTTCACTAGCAAGGTGGGCTAGAAGTCATAAATCCACCCTGACAGTCTCCTTTTATATGCGGAATGATATATGTGTTTTCATTTCCATTGATCAGTTCTCAACGTCTACAGTACACAAAAGTGTGGTGGCACTGTATGAAGTGATTACATTGCAAACTCTTACTATCTCTCATCGATGTCGGACATTGAATGGGTAAAATGTGAGGCCCAATTTTATTGGTCTCCTGCTACAATAAGCTTGCTGAATGCAAGCTCTATCTTCTCACTAAGTTCAACTCATAAGCTTCTTATTACAAATCTAATAGTACCATTGCTGCCAACATTCGCTACTCAATCATGGGATCATATCTATAGGCTGGTGACATGTAACATTGAATAGTCGTATCACAATCCCTTTAGTTATGCTAGCTATGCCACACAAATCCGTATATGGGTTATGTTTAAAACCATTGCATTATAAGGAAATTGTTTTTGTCATCCAACAGTTGCTCGCGTCACATTCAGCAAAATCTCAATATATCAAACTCTTCAGTCAGTGTTGGCTTTGAGTTGGTTATTGAGTTATCAACAATATCCAGCCACCTCTACAGGTTTATTATAAAAAAATTCAAAGATGATTACAACAGCAGACAAAGGAAGTATATTAAAGGAAAAGGCATGTAAAGCTTAAGTAATTTTCCAACAATCTAAACAAACTGCGTCAACGGTTTAGAGTGTAAATGATATGACCTGTTAATTAATTAAACAAAAATCAATACATCCTCAGACGTAAATTGTTGTCTTGATCTCGCCATAAACTAAATCGTTATCTGCAAATATGACCTGATATTTTTAATATCTTACATAAATAAAAACTACTCTTCAAAGCCTTCATTCTTCAACATTAACTAACTTTATAAACTCAACCAAAATTCCACAAGATGAGTTTTTTTTAATCGGGAAATACGGTTGATTTGAGGGAGAGAAAAAACCCTAGAACAATAATAAATAATGAAAAGAAATCAAAACATTTCTAATTTCTTCTACTCATTCAATTCAAACTACTGTATATCTGTTTTCTCACTTTTTAATTAAAATGTATTGAAATTGAACAAATAATGAATATCTTAATGAAATTGAACTGAAATGCAAAGAATTCAAAGTTAATGAAGGTTGAGAACAAGTAAAATGAAAGAATGAATCGAAAGAGAAAGAGAACGAACCTTAAACCTTTGTGTGTTAAAGAGAAGAGATCAGACGTAGTGGTGAATCAACAGTATTGTGAGTAGATCTAATGATTTGCAGAACGCACTCGAAGAACAGAGAAAGAGAAAGAGAGAGAGAAAAGAAAAGAAAAAAAAAAACTAGAATCCTTGATATTTGATAAAGTAGCGAAAAAACTGATGGAGAAATCAAAAGAATTTCATGTGAAACAAAGGAAAGAGTTGAGATCGAGAGATAAAGTGAAGACTGAAAAGAGAGAGTCAGAGAGAGAGAAAAAAAAAGTGGAGTGGGGAATTAAGTTTGGGTTTGTGATACTGATGCCTGATGGAGATAGAAGCCCAACTGCCCAAGCCCAACCGCCTAAGCCCATAGTTAACGAGCTGCTCGGCTCGGCTCGTTTAGAGCTCGAGCTTGGCTCGGGTTCGTGACGAGCTCAAAAACCGGCTCGAACTCGGCTCATTTAGATAAATGAGCGAGCCGAGCCGAGCTTTTATCGAGCCGAGCCCGAGCCGCTCAGCTCAGATTGCAGCCCTACCTGACTTTTCCTTTTCGTTGAAGAAAAGGGTCGAGCACGGTTCGAACGAGCTGTATAGTGTACCGAGTTCAAATGATAACTGGAAGAAAACTCCTGTGTATAGAATTAGGGGCTCTTTCTGCAAGCCCAGTGCTTACCTCAAACATATGCGTATTCCTAATATAGGTATTTAAAGTCAGTAGTTTTACTTAGAATAACGATTTCATTTTTTGTGCACACCTTTGACTTGTGTTTGTTAGGTGATGTAGATCATACTCGGGATTATAATCAGAAGATTGACGGGCGACTGCTTCCTAGCAACATCTTAAAGTTCGCCAGGAAGTCGTGGGAGCAAAAACGAGAGATTCTACCTCATCTAGCTCATCTGTTCAAGGATCCCTGACCCAAGAAATCAGCTGGTGTCGTTGAATGTGTCGAGCCTTCGACATCGAGGGTGAAGAAGACTAGGAGGAAGAAAGAATTGCCCACTACTGAGGTGGTGGCTACGATTGTTGTACCCCGCCTCGGCGATTTACCTATTGAAATACAAGCTGCTTTACCAATGCCTCCTAAGCAGATTTCGCGCCCACCGACTAGCCAATTTGGCCGTGGGACCCTGGATATGGAGTCTGCTAAAAAAAGAAAAACTACCAAGCCTGTTACCGAAGCTTCTCCTGGTGTGACCATCTTGAGTGATGCGGAGCGACTCGAAAAAGAGAAGGAAGCTGAGCGAGCTCGAGCTCTGAAAGGGAAGCAGCAGAAACTTAAATTTGTCCAGGTTCGTGAGGATGATGCACCTATGCATCCTGCTGAGGGACATTTTGCTCCTATCTTCCCGTTCAAAGATTCCTATGTCCGGTCCACCAACTCGGCCTGGGATGATGGAGATAAGTGCATCACCCTGATGGAGCACATGGTTCTTGATGCAGATGGGGCTCGTGTCTGTGAGCGCTCCATTATGGACGACTTCAAGGATTTGAATTCGTTCATGTACAAGGTAAGTTGCTTGTTTTTTCAGTGTTCCAATTTTAACATTTGACATTTCTGATGTTGTGTTACTGTTATTTCAGATGAATATTATCCATATCAAGTGGATGACCCTTCTCGAATGAGCTAACGAGAAGGAGAGGGAAGCCAGAAAGGCTAAGGAAGAGCTCACAGCTGAGAAGGCTGAGCTGAAGAATGTGCGAGGTCGGCTAGCTAAGGAAGAAAGCAAGGTTCAAAGCCTGATCGACTAAATACTGGAGTCCACCAAGAAAATACAAGAGCTTGAGGCCGAGCTGAGAAGCCTGAATGAACGATATGAGGCCGATGATGCTAACTCAGTTGAAAGTATAACTGGGTGGCAGAAGATGGCTTACTATTGGCAGAGGCGAGGAATTTGTTGTGAGATGAGGCTAAAGGGGTTGTTTCTCGACTTCGATCCCCTAGCGGATGACATGCAAATTAACGCAGATGCCCAGGCACAATTCGAGGCTGATCAGCAGGTGGAGAGAGAGAGGATTGTTGGCCTAGCAGATGAGCTCGTTGGTGGTGGCGATGAAGTGGCAAGTGAAGCCGAAAATTTGGTGCAAGGAGATGTGGACATGGTCAACGAAGCTAAAGTTTAAAAATTGTTTTTAATTTTGAGAGGTGTGAGGTTTATCTGTTTTGGAACAAGTGTATTGGTTGTAACAAACTATAGTGGGATAATTTCGATTGAGGTCAGTCCTACGTTTCTTTTGTTGGAGCTTTAATGCATACTTTAAGTATTTTGATAATATTACTTGAGCTGTTTATTTAAGTATTTCTGAATGCCCAAAAATTCTAAGTATAAAAATAATGCCTAAGCTTAAGATGTTTAAGGAATATAAATCTTGAGATATTTTCCATTCCATGGTCTATCAACTTGACTTCCTTCAGAATCAATCTTCCTAAGTCGGTTTTTATAATGTAGGGTCCCTCCCAATTTGGGTTAAATTTTTCGTCACCCGCAATCTTAGTATTCTGAAAGGTTTGCCTCAAGACCAAATCTCCGAGTCGGAAGCTCCTTAGCCTTACCTTTTGGTTATAGCTCTGTTTTAGTATTTGCTGATAGCGAGCTGTTTGTATAATAGCCTTATCTTTTTTTTCCTACAACATGTCTATCTCATGTGCGAGGAGATTCTCGTTGTCAGATGACTCTACCAACTCCGACCTTGTTGTTAAATAAGTTAGCTCAGTTGGTATAACGGCTTCAGTACCATAGCACAACGCAAAGGGTGACACCCCTGTCGAGCTTCTTGAAGTCGTTCTATAGGCCCATAGGACTCTATCTAACTCTTGTATCCATTTTTCCTTTTCTGCTTCTAACTTTTTCTTTAGGGTATTCATTATTGTCTTGTTAGTAGCTTCAGCTTGGCCATTACTTTGTGCATACCGCGGCGTGGATAATCCGTGGTTGATCCTCCAATCTGAATAAAACTCTTTGATTATGCTTCCACAAAACTGTTGACCATTGTCCGTAACAAGTGTATGTGGTAATCCAAATCGAGTGATTATGTATTTCCAGATAAACTTTTTTACTTCCTGTTGTCTAATTTTTTGAAGTGGGATCGCCTCTACCCACTTTGTAAAGTAGTCAGTGGCCACCAAGAGGAAGCGCTTATTGGTTTTGTCTCTTGGTAGTGGCCCTACTATATCGAGCCCCCACATGGCAAATGGCTAAGGGCTTGATATTGTCTTCAAATCTCGTAGTGGTTCGTTTTTTAAAAGTGAAAATCGTTGGCACTTGCCACAATGTTGCACAAAGATTTCTGAGTCGGATTGCATGTAAGGCCAGAAGTATCCTTGGTTTCTTGCCTTCTGTGCTAAGGACCGAGGCCCTGCATGGTTTTCGCATTCCCCTTGGTGGATCTCTGCGAGGATCATTTGAGCTTGCTTAGGTGGTAGGCATCTGAGGTAGGGTCCTCGAGTTGACTTCCTATACAGCCTTCCGTCTAGGATCAAATAACTCTTAGTTTTTTTTTCCAATTTCCTAATTTCCGCTTCGTCGTCTGGATAAAATCCGTTGAGATAGTTTATTATCGGGCCCATCCATGAGTCTTGGATTTCTTGTTCAGTTATGTCAATGAAGTCAGATATTTCGTTGACATGATGAATTTCGTCTTCATATGTTGGATTATTCCTTATTTCGATATGTATTTGTCTAGCCGTCTCCATGTCGATTTGGGATGCAAGGTAGGCAAGGCTATCTGCATGTTGGTTGTCATCTCGGGGGATATGCTGGATTTCCCATTTTTCGAAGTTACTTATTAAGCACTTTGTGTGTCGGAGATATAGCTTTAATGTCTCTTCTCTAGTTTCATAGTCGCCCAGTAGTTGACTTACTACCAATTGCGAGTCGCTGTAAAGCTTGATCTTTTGCAAGTTTAGGTCTTTGGCCATATGTAAGCCCATTATCAGGGCTTCATACACTGCGTCGTTATTTGAAGACGTGAAGTTCAGTCGTATTGACTTCTCAATTATGACTTTGTCAGGATATATAAGTGTTACCCCTATGCCGACGCCATTGTTATTTTTAGATCCATCAACATATAATTTCCACGTAGGTTCCCTTTGTTGGGAGTCATTATATGGTTCTGCTTCAGGGACCCAGGTTATGTCCTCGATTGGGTAATCAACGAGGAGGTCGGCTATGACCTGTCCTTTTTACTATTCCGAGGTGTGAAAATGAGCTCATGGTCACCGAGCTCTTGGGCCCATTTGGCCATTCGACTGGATTTGTTTTTATTTTCCAATACTTGCCTCAGGGGGGCATCAGTTATAACTCTAATCTTATGCGACTGGAAATATGGTTTTAACTTTCTAGAAGCAAATAACAGTGCCACTCCCTCGACTCATAAGTCATAACGCAAAGGACAAAAATTTACAATTATCATACCCCTCTTTTGCAAATTATCTATAATAAAAATACTCTCAAGACTAGCACGCCAAGAAAAGAAGGCAACATTAGGAGGAATTTTGGCCCCCCCAACAACATTTCCAACGGAATCTTGGATGAGGCAAAGGTGGTGGGTAATGGGGAGACAAGAAGTAAAGTAGGATACCAAGACTTAACAGAGAAACATCCTTTGGGCTCATGGACCCATACTAGCTTGTCCTCTTGAGGAGTAGGCATCGGTGGGTTCTATTTTTGTATTAACATTTATAAGTGTAACGTTAAGCCACTGATCACTACCCTCCTTAATTTGCTCATAATGTTTATCCTTGCGCCTTCACAATGGTTCAACAATTTCATGTGTTAAGGAATAATTTTAGGTCTACATTATCAACATCCTGTGTATTACTCCTGGAGACCTATGACTTGGTTTGAAGGGGAAATGGGATAGCTTAAATTACAGGGAAGCTGAAATCACTACTTTCTATTTTGATTGCAATAACCTAGATTGTTTGAAACAGGATAGCTTGAATTACATGTAAAACAATATTTTGATATGAAAATTTATATACGAAGCCAAACCATGTACATTCCTACATTAATTGTTTCATAAACAGAACCTACACTTCCCTATAAATCCACCTAGGGGGAAAAATAAATAAGCTAAAGATACAACATGATTCCTAACAATTATGACATATTGGTTGTTAATCCCTTTCTTTTTGATGCAGGTAAACATCCAAGGTTTGGTGAGGTAACCAGTATACAAGCAAGGTATGATCCTATTCATCTATGTTCTTATCCGATGAACACACGCGCACATTAGCTCTTTTTTTTATTGTGAGAAGTTGTTTTTCTGTAAACAACACAGGTTGAAGGTGGTGTACATGATTTGGTTTACCACCAGAAATATCTGTCTGGCAGCACAAACCCCACAAACGAGAAGGTATTTTTCTATGAATCACGTTATTGAGCTCTTTAAGATTTAGTTTGATATTTAACACATCAAGAGTAGAGATAAACCATAAATGGAAGTTATGTGTTATCTTCATGGCTTTAGTGATGGTTTACACATACACACTCTCCCTAGCCAAAGGTCTTAAATTAACATGGATCCACATTCCCCTGATTGGTTCTATACTTTCTGCAACTCAAGTCTGAGGCCACTTTATTTATTTCTTTGTTGTACTATGTTCTTTATTACAGAGTACTACAAGTTTTAACTATTCTTCTTTTGATTGGTTAGAAGCTATTCTGTTAATTGGTTTTATCTATTAGTTGTTCAACTAAATAATATAATAGAAAGGATCAATTTTTTACACGAAACCATGATCAATTTGTTTAAGAATAAAAAAGATTCTTCAGGAGGCTAATAACCAGAGAAAACATTATGATCTGCTTGTAGATTCACCATGCTCAATCTACATTTGCCGAGTTTATCCATTTATTTGGAGATAAACTCTACTTTTGCCGAGTTAATATACTAATTCGAGTTAAACTCTCTTCTCTTTCTTTTGCGATAGTAATTCCCGTTTCCTGGATTTGTTTTACATTGCTCTAAGCAATGGTGGTTGTTAAATTTATGCTAAAAGGGTTCATTGAATTTGACTACAATTGTTGTATGATAATCAAATGGGTTTTAACCACATTTGAAGGGTATTTTTCGGTTGAATTTGTCCACAATTGTGGGTTCCCTTTGTACGAGGAGTAGGTTTCAGTCATGAACCCATTATGTTGCAGTTAGAAAGCCATGTCTTATTACAATAAGGGTCCCTCAATTACTAGAAGGTTTGTTTTGGTTTTATTTATTTTTATCTTGCTGGTATTCAGAATCCAAACGTTATTTCAACTATCACTCTATCTAAAATCCGGTAGAATAACCTGTATATGGTATGTACCACTACCATATTGTAGTGTGTGTGAGATCAGATTATTTGACAGACTAGATAAGCACAAAGGCTGAACATGACATCATCCCAATTTTCCTCATCTGATGTTACTCTATAACGAATTGAAGTGTAATTTATTGTTACTAGAAAATTGTATAACTTGTAAGTTATAATACAAGTTTTAGCGAATCTGGGGCATTACAGTCAGGCTAGAAGCAACAACAAAATATGAGAATGTATTCTCTTTTTGAAGGGTATTTATTGATTTGTAACTACATACGAGGTACTTTATTCTTATTACTTTTTGTATGTTTTAATCTATCTATCTATGTATTCAACTATAAAACTGTCCGAATGAGCAATAACAAAGAAAAGTCAATTAGTCAACTATAAGATTTTGAACCCAAGTCCAAATATATGATAAATAATATTTTAATGACAATATTTTATATATGCTTTGTTATTCTATGAATAATGGTGGTTATTCTTCAAATGTTTCAGAAACTGTTTCGTGATACTGTGAAATCAATAATATGGTTTATAAGAAACAAGATAGAGTATGGTGATTTCAATTTAGAAAATCCCAATGAAAGTTTGGTCAGAAAAAAAAACAGAAGAAAAGAAACTCTATTTACTGGTAATAGCTCATCAATACTAGCAAATGAAAATATCAACCATTTACAAGTGGATAAGGGATCAATAGCACAACAAGGCATGAAGAGCAAGAAAGAAACTTCAAAAGAGGTATTATTTCATTTTCAAAAATATTTTACTTCAATCCTTGAATAATTTAGCATTTATTTATTTTAGCAATCATAAAAATGTATTAATTTTTGCTTTACAGATCAGAAGACATTGTTGACAAAATCTCTGCACCAAATATTAATCAAGTCAATGACACAATATTGATGAAACATGACAGAGTTCATTTTGAAGGAAGAAAGTATGAAAGTATGACAAGTTGTGAAATTGTTGGTACCACCTCATCCAAACAACCAACGAAAAATTTGAAAAACATAAAAGTGGATAAGCGATCAATAGCACAACTGGCATGGAGAGCAAAAGAGAAAGCTCAAAAGAGGTATTATCTCGTCTCCTCAAATTATTTTTATTGTCTATATTACTCGTATACTTCAGGAACATACATAGCCTAAACTTTGTAATGTATGTATGCCTATGTATCTCAAAGAGTAACTTTCTTCATATACTTTGTTGTATGAATTTATCTTAGATAGTAACTATCCACATATACTGTGCAAAAAAAATATATATATAAAAAAAAAAAAAAAAAAATTATGATCTTTTAAATTATAAATGTGTATTGTTCGATTACCCACCTGCAGAGAAATAGTTTTAAAATTCTACAACATTGTCAAGCTACTGAACCATATATCCTGAACTTGAAAATACGGTTATAAATACATGCTCTTTGACATTTAATGGGCTAGGATTCATCGTGAATTCCCATCGGGTACCTTTGAAAAAAACGTGTTTAGTAGTTGTTTTAGCCATTAGATGTGCAAGTGTTACAACAACAATTTTAGCTGATATAACTGTGATGGTTAGAGCTCAATTTCTGTATAAAAATAATGGTTGAGAAAGGATAAGAGATCGCAGGATAGTGTACATAGGACCCACATTCGAAAGGCAAGAAGTGGTAAAGTAGGATCATCTTTTGTCGACATAGCTACCTGCCTGATCCAAGAATTTTCGTCATCCAATTTTGAATCCTTAAAAAAAATCTTGAGGTAGATGGACTACTATGATCTTCCTTTACTCCATCTCCTTTCTTTGAAACTGCACATGTACATGCATAAAGAATCTTAGTCAGTTAGGTAGATTTATGGATAGAAAGTAAAAGAATCCTGTTCATTCACAAGTCACATGATGAGCAAAACATACAGTAACCCTATTTATTGCTTTCAGATGTTTTCTAAAATGATTAATGCTAAAAACAATTAAGCAATTACTTTTCTTGAATTAAAAAAGGCAAGCAAGGTATTTAGTTGAGACTTATGAAATGGGCATATATGCCAACTAGTCTGGGGATTCTAGAGCTTCTTTTCACAATTCTAATCTCTTTTTTTTTCTTTTTTCTACTTTTATTGAGAAAACTAAATCATATTAAGAGTCGTACTTATTATAATATCTAGGATAGCGTGGTTCTTCCGGTTCATAGCATGCTACTCAACCCAGAACCGTGGAGGTCAACATATCTGCAAGGTCGGGCCTAATCTTTAAACTTCAAGGAATTAAGTTATGGTATTAGTTATTGAACTATTGATTAGGTATGTTTATGTAGTTTTGTTAATTATTTGATGTTTATCTAATCTTATAGCTTTTTGCATGTTTGTTGTATAATTTTCATGATGTTAGCTTACAAAGAGTAGACATGAATGAGCAAGTCAGTAAGATAAGCTTGATCTACCTTGACTTGCATAACTACTAGAATGACCTACCTCAGGAAATCGGGAACAAAATGCCACCCATCAATTCTGCTACCATTTCAGCTAATATCTCTTTTCCTTTTGCCCACACAAAGTTGCTAGGTCAATCTTACAATAGTATAACCAGACATATCTTTTTCTCAGGTCCTTTCTCTTTTGTCTTATGCTTCATCTTCTATCACAGAATTGGTCGAGTCTCAATCTACAACAAAAATTTCAGGTATTTCATAAGTTTAAGTCATGATGATCAACATTAATGCCAACATTGTTAACTTGTTAAGTCTCTTTGAGCTGCTATTGCGATGTACTGCCCTATGTATGTTATTTATTTATGGTTTTATTTAACATAATATGACTTTTCTAATTTGTTGTTTCGTTGATTTTTTGGGTCAGATTGTGATATGTGGTCATTGAATTTAGGCAGTGATCAATATGATCCGAATCTGGTGAATTCAACCAAGCCAATTGCGGCAAAACTCATTTAAAAGTCTAGAACTTATGATGAGAATAGGTTTTTTGGTGTTATAGAGCTAGGACTTTCTTTGTTATTGGTAGTCATACTATCATTACCATTGTTCACTCAACTATACTTTCCTTTATCAGTTTGACTGTCCAACCACCTGGTGTTTATGTGTGTTTGATTGGTTTATAATAGACAACGGCGACTATTAACATCTCCTTTGCTATTGAATTAGGCGACACCCAAAAACCAAACGAAGGTTCTACAAGGTTATCCATGTCATAACCCAAAACAAAGGTTCTGCAAGATTAAGTGTGTTATGTAAATAACCTCGAGTGGCCAAAGAGTAACCCACATGATGAATACACGTCTTTCTTCTCATATATTTAAGACTCCGTAAGGGCTAGGAAATGATTTAATAGTGCATATTCAAATAATTTAGTATATATTATGAACTTATTCAAGTGACATTTTATAATTTAATCTATATATTATTTTTATTTTTTTTGTGATGCATGCCATATTTTCAAACATTGATAAAAGTTTAATATTCAAATCTTAAGTATAGGCATTCCTCTCCCTACCACTTACTTCTTATAAGTTTGATTTTATTCTTTAATCAGCTTCTCCCCATTTTATATTTTGTTGCAGGTGAAATTCTAATTGAATTAGTCGAAGACTCTTTAATGTCTGATACTCTGATCTAAAAGTGAATGCCTTTTAAAAGCTTTCCATTTTCCATATATGTCATCTCAATTACTCCCCGAAGGTAACTCTCATTACTCATTTTAAGTGTTGAATGGTACTAATATCAGTAGTTGAGTTATATAGAGATAATTGATAATGGAATAAGTAAATTACTCTGTTTATTCTGTTATCAATCTAAGTATTGTGTTTGTAAATTCAACGTTGGAATTTTGTTTTTGCGCCCTGTTGTTGATTAATTCTAAAGCAACAAAAAACAATTATAATTATTAGTCAATATCTTTCAAGTTTACTATTCCTGCTATAGTGTTTGTTTTAAACTACCAAATTTCCAATTGTCAATGAATGGTGGTCTATCATCTGTGCAGTGAAAAGGTCTGTTTGAAACCAAAGCCTTGCAGTTTCTGTAATGTTTGCAGAAACTGTTATTTCCTGGCATAGTAATGCTTCACATAGAACTTATAAAGATCGGAAGATGGGAAGGATTAATACAACTATGGTTGATGTAGAAGCTGATTTCTTCGGTGCCACTTGTATCACTGTAAAGGTAAATCATAAATCAATCAAACGTTTCACTCAGTATGATCAGCATGTGAGAATTTAATTGTACCATATGGTACATTTTGTACCAGATGGTTACGTCGAGCAACAAATCTTAAAGAACGAGATTAATAGCAACATTGAGAAAGATAGAATGATCAGGCTACTAGACCCACATGATATGTTTTCAATTAAATTAGTTTATAATGTAGTGAGAAAGACCAGAGATCATGTAACATAATATGGTGCGGGGAATATTGGTAATTTCAAGGAACTTTTTTTCTTCTTGGAGCAAGACCTACGCAGAACCTGCACAGAATAACAGATTGATCTAAAGAAAAATCTACAAGAGTCAAGAGTGTACTTTTGTAAGATTGGCAAGGAAAGCTCCAAACATATGTTCTTTCGTTGTAATTTGTAGATGGTAACAACATTTGGAATGCATGATATTGGCCCATGGAACCAAATAGATTCATCAGCTCAAAGTGGGTATATGATCATTAGAACGCCAGAAACTCAATGTCAAAAAGGACTCGCTGAAGACATCAACTCAAAGTGGGGATATGATCATGAGTGGTGCCACAAACTCATGTTAGAAAGACTCGTTGGTCTCATGTTGTTGTTGAATAATTGCGAGGCCCTGCATATTCAGCTCACAGACAGTGCATATAAGATTGCATTGAGCCACATAAAGAACAATTGCGAGGCCATGGACAAGATTGTTGAAATCCTCCTGAAGGAAACTATTACTGGAGATGAGTTCAGAGCTATTCTTTCTGAGTGGCTCCCGCAGTAACATCTCCAGTCACTGTCTAGATAGTAATAGGTCAAATCTGAAAATCTCTTTTACAACATTTTACACACCAAAAGTTTGTATAAACTGATCAGTCTCCATTTATGAGATGTGTTGATTACTTGTATGATTTGTATTCTTTCAGAGAATGTTCCAGTCTAGAGCAAATGTGTTATACTAATTAAAAAACGCAGATACTGCATTTTTTTCGTATTCTACAACTTTCACAACACCGAAATCTATTAAGTTGGTGTAGTTTTTCAACTTAACCGGAGAGAAAACATACAAATTATAGTTCATTTCTTTACAGTTTTTGTTATCAACATTAAAAACGATGGTCAGAAAATGGTAACACGCTCAAGTTATAAGCTAGATTTGTACTAATATCTACTAAAGCAATATCAAGTTCAATAGTACAAACAAACTTCATTTAGGCACTAAGTAAAGTATTTTATTAAAACTATACCACATTCCATGGTATTTGACAACTAATATAACAATGGAAAATACATCTTCAAAGATAGTATTTAAACTAGACTACTACATTTCATTTCTTATTTAAGTTTTGATTTATTTACGATACAGTACACTACACTAGTCCATAGGCCCGTGCAATGCACTGGTGAATCTGATTGTTTTAGAATTTTTTTTTTTTTTTGATTTATGTTATTTTTAGTTTGTAACTTGTAATATTTTATTTAGCTTGTTTCAAAAGTCTATGATGTGGTATGATTTTATTTAGAATTACTATAAATCTTTGAGTATTGAAATTGAATGATTATATATATATATGAAAATTAAACCCAAAGCAGTTGAAATATCCAGGAGAGTGGGACTTTGCCGCACTCTCAATTCTCAGAGTCTCAATTATAATTTGGTCAGGCTCGGTTGTTGAGGCTGCATCACTTTGGAAAACAATCTTTTCACAGTAGTCCATTAGCAGTCGAGCGTCTCTTAATTGGCTTGTAACAATTAACATCCTGAAAATTCGAAATATTTAGTAAACTATTATGATGATAAACATGGCTTACTTGTAATGTGACGGAGAGATCCCATTTGGCCCATGTAATTAAGGTTTTGTGTGAATCTTGTGACCTTTTTTTATATAGTCTCATCTGCAACACATTTACATACATTAGATCACAAATTAAGGGAAACTTAAATTTCATGAAATTGCAGTAAGTAGGTCTTACTGCTACTTGGGTCCCCTTTCATATCCTCACCATTGAAATGTATTGAAGATTATATCATCATCTTTACTGGAGTTTATTTTCTATTTTCATTTACTTTTTGTTAATGTCAACTAAATGCAAGGAAAAGAAATAGATTACTGATTCTTCATATTCCTGCAAAATATATTTTTTGTCAAGTTGAGAATGTACTTGAAACATTGTAAACATGTTTGATGTGTGTCCAGAATGATTATTATTAATGATCTTATTAATAAACTTGCATACTTGCCCATTTGACTTTAAATATTGGTGAGTTTTGATTTCTGTGTGGTCGAGAGATCTTCAGCAAGCATCAAATATACATGGATCAAATATAAGCATATAAACAGATATAAGCTTTGAGTAAAGAGGAAGATGGAGAAGTTGTAGAAACGTAGTAAATCATCTGGTGATTTTAATGTAAATCTTGGAGATACTTATAAATCACTACTTCTACCAGATAATTATTTAGCTACTTATTCAAAAAAAATTACTGGTAAACTTATTGAAGTTAAAATGGTTTAATTGAAAGAAATTTGAGTTAGGGCATTTTATCAATGGTAGTCAATTATTGGTATTAGATCTAGTGGTGATAATTTGGTTTACTGCCTATAAAGAATTCGAGATAGGGTTACTTAAAGTGGTTGTATTTAAGATGTGAAATTACATATTGACCCATTTTTATTTATTTTGTATAGTTACAAAAATACCCAAAATTGAATGAATTTCTCTTCAATTAGGTTATCAATTTCAGCCTAATTGAAGAGATACAGTAAAATCTCGATAAGATAATACCCGATAAATTAATTATCTCCTTTAAATAATATTTTTGGATGGTCCCAACTTGGGCATAGGTTGATAAATTAATATTTCGCTAAATTTATTAGATAATACATTTTAGAAAAATCCTTGAAGGCCCAACTAATATATAAATTAATATTTTTCGATATACAAATATATTTTATATTGTTTTTATAATAAAAGTCAATTGTTGCTTGTTTTTTCTCAAAATTGATTTTGGTTTGAACCTCGTCTCTGAATTTTTGTAGTGTGATGAGTAAATTTGGTGTTGTATTTTGTATTGCAAGAAGAAATTATTCCAATATCATTATCGATTTTAGTGCTTCTTTTTCGTGGAACGGGTTCTAGAATAGAACGATTGTCCAGCTTCATCATGTTAGCCCCACAAAAAGAAGGATATACATGAAAATATAGTGTTAATTATGTAAATTAATAGTTTATTAATTAATCGATGAATTAATAACTCGTTTAATTAATAATTTTCTCCAGTCCCAAGGTTAATAATTTATCGAGGTTTTACTGTATTTTCTTAAGGGTACGGGCTGGACTTGATTATACTTGGGATTGGGTATACTTTTAATTTTTTTACTGGGCTTAATTATGCTTGTGATTTGGTCCAACTGGGTACGGGCTGGACTTGATTATACTTGGGATTGGGTATAGGGCTGGCAATGGACCGGTTCAAACCAGGTATTAGAAATATCAGACCCGAACCATTAAGAAACCTAATAGATTCGGACCCGGATCCAGACCCTATCGGGTCCAAAAGTGAAAAACCATACCCGTACCAAACCTTAACGGATCGGATCCGGGTTGGATCCGGATTTTAGAAAAAATATTTTATGTACACCAACTTAGAAAAAATATTTTATTTTTTTATAATCTAGATATATTTGGTAAATATGGTAAATGATTTTATTGATTTGTATGTTTTTAAGGTAATTGATATATATATATTTGGAAGGTAGTTAGTATTAAAAATTATATTTGCAAAAGTCAAGTTTTTTAAATATATAATTTTTATGACATATTTTTAGTGTTAGTAAATTTAAAATATTCAAAATAACTAAAGAATTCATGTCAAAATAACTAAAGAATTCATGTCGGGTCCATATCGGTTCGGTATCTATTAATTCCATACCCGAACCAATAAGAATTATTTTTAGAAACCGGACCCGAACCAAAACATAAAACTAAAGTACCAAACCCGCTCTTTTCGGTTCGGATCGAATTTCGGGTCTAACCCGGTTCATTGCCAGCCCCAATTGGGTATATTTTTAATTTTTTTTATTGGGCTTAATTATTCCCATGATTTGATCTAATTGGGCTTAATTATATCTGTGATGGTGATCCACTTTTGCGTAATTATAAATATACCCAAACTTAATCAAAATTCTCTTCAATTAAGCTATCAATTTCAATTTAATTGATAGCCTAATTGAAGAGATATTTTCTTAGGGAAATTTTCTGCTTTAATATAGTATAATAGAATTCTACAAATGGCTGTCTAAAATTCATGTTTGAAGCTAAAATTGGTGCGTAAATATAGCCATGGCATATTTTATGTCTGAAACTAAAATTCGTGAATGGATGAAAAACAATCTTATTTTACAATAAAACATAAATGATACTTATTTATGCATCTGAAAATCACATTGCAAAACTAAAATATAATCAATTTAAATGTTTGAAAATTTTAGTTGATACTTGATACTTGATACTAGAGTGACGAAGTCACGGATACAACTAGTCTAAGTTATAAGACACAAGTTTGTCTCGCCCAAAGATAAAGAGCGGACAGGATCTTCTGCTGACGGATTGGATGGCCCAGATTGCGTTTCAGCTGAATACTAAGTTGTGGTTGATTTGGACTTTTTTTATGGGCTTTTTTCGGTGAAGTCTGTCAAGCTGTGGTTTTATGAAACCTAATAAATCTCATCATCAAAGCTTACGAGTTACGTCTCTCTCTCTCTCTCTTTCTCTCTCTCTCTCATTCGATGTGTTTCTGCTCATATTTCTTCTTTGCATCTCATCATCATCATAAGCGTCAATTTCATAAGGTAAGCTATGAAATTGTATTAATTTTTTTCCCCCTCAGAATCTCATCTGTTGCTATTAGGTTTATTGTATGATAAATCTTCCTGGTCATCCATCTTATAAATTGTATTACTGATAATTAGCCTTTTTTTTGGGTTAATTTGTTTATTCTTAGATTTCAATAGTTTGGCAAGTTTCTGCCCAATTCAGACCCCCCCTAATATTAATTTTTTTTTTTCAACAGATTAAGTTTATTCAGCCAGGTTTATTCTGCCGCAATCAATAATTTAATCTACTGCAGTCACCACCCTCTCTCAAAATCAACCAAATGTACGTTTTATTGATTTTATATTATTATTTTTACAACTGATTGCATTTATCAGTTTTAATTTTTTTTTTTTTTTCTTTTATTGATTTTATAGAATGATTACTTTAAGAAATAAATTATATGTGGTTATTCCACTTAAAATAAATTATGTCTAATTTGACGTTTATGAGTTTATGTACACTAAGCATTCGTTAAAAACTTAGGAGTATTGGTATACTAATTCATGTAGAATGAAATTTAGTATCGTTACTTGCAACTGATACCAGAGGGATGAGAGGAAAGTTTTTAGTTGCCTCACGTCATAGCCTCTCAATAAACATATTTTGAATGCTTACATAAAAATGCTTGTAGTTGATGCAAGTTATTGCAATCCTTTTCCAAAATTTACAAGTCTATTGTTGTCCCAATCCTTACATGCCGTTTTAAAAATTCTGAATATTGTTGAACCTAGATGCAATGTTTACCGTTGAGGAGATTCTGAATTATTATCTAACAAACACACAGATATAATGCATCACAAATAGTTGGGTGAATACTATATGTTTTAAACACACCCACATTGCATGTAGTAGAACAATGCATAGTTAGGACTTAAAAAATGACGAGGATGTAGCCTAAACAACAACGAGTTCTATCAATCAGTGAAAGAGAATGTGTCCATAGCTCAACAAATATTAATATAATCACCTATTCTATTGTCCTGTATACATGGCCTATAGTTGATCCAGATTTATGCATTTGTCGTAGTGTCAATGCATCACAAGTAAATTATTTTGATAATATGTTTGTGCCAGCGAAGAGCCAAAGACTCGACAATGTATCTTGCTTTGTGTAACCCAACAGACTGCATGATATAAGGACGTCCACACAGTTGAGACTCAAACCCCTTTTGAGAGGTTACCACACTTGCAATGATATCCTACCTTGCATGTGCCATGTATATCCTTCCCAACTACATAGAACTTAATAATGTTATTACAATTGCTTAAATTCAGCCTTTCAAAAACAATCCAAATTTAGAGGCAAGCTATAATTGTAGTACAACGATAAAGTTTTTTCTACAAAATTGTTATTAATCATCTCCACGTGTATTTTTTGAATCTGACTCTCTCCTCAATATCCGTCTCTGCGCACTGTTGTTGCTTCCCTAAACTTGAAAATGCTATTAACTTCTTAATCTATGACTCTTCCACATTAAAGAATTTGATTCTTCGAAGAACAAATAAAGGAGTTTGGGAGAGTCTCAACATTGATGAACTTACTCAATGTAATGGAACATTGACCAGACAGGTTAATAAAGAGTTGTCTTTAGCAAACATTAAAGTCGATGGAGGTTTTTCATGAACTGACAATTTGTTTCACCATTAGCTTTTGACAATATTCAATTAAAATCAATTGAGCAGTGCTCAATTCGTTCCGTACTATAAGATTGCATATGTAAGTTCCAGATGCAATTGTTGGATGATGATCTGAAGAATGCATGATTCTTTTTTATGAAGCTAAACTCCTTTTAATCTTCTCTTTGCAAAGCACTTTCAATTACTTAAATATAATGAAATGGATGTCATTTCAACTATCTGTGTTGATTTTTCAATTCCCATTTTGCTTACTTATGTTAATACCTTATTATCCCTGTCTATTTATTGCACTTATTCTGAATACCAAAATTTCATCTACTGCTATTAATTGAGATTACAGGTGTTTGGCTTGATAAGGTTATCAAATAGACCAATTCAAAACAACCCCTAACATTTGAATTTGTTTTCAACAGATATTTCCTAAATTTATTCTGCTGCAACCACCTCCCTCTCTCAAAATCTATTAAAGGTATGTTTTATCGATTTTGGATTGTTATTCTTACAACTAATTTCATTTATCAGTTTTCATTTGTTGTTTTTCGCGTAATTTTTGTTTGTGATAAAAACAACTAAAGGAATGGCACTACTTTAGCTCAATGAAAGTTATCTGCCTTTGCCCGGCTTGAAAGGAGTAATTAGAAAAAACTCTAACATTATCCCCTTATTAAACATAATAATGTGATGCCATCTTTTATTTCCTCTTCCCTTTTAGACATTCACATATGTTCATAAATTCATAATAATAAGTCGGTTTGCTTCACGAAATGAAGCTTTAGAAGCTTTTGCATAAGATCTTCCTTAAGGAACAACCAAAGTAGTTTAACCAATGCGAGGACTGTCTATCTCAGTTACAACTTCCTTTCTTCAGTCTCTTCATTGAATTAGTACCAAGCCAAATATCATAGAATTTATAAGTGAGGCCACTCAACCAAGCCAAACAAATTGCAAAGATAATCTGAGTAAGGGTAATTTTTTATTCAATTTTTTAACCAACAAAAAACAGTATATAGTTTTTGGTTATTTTAAATGTGAACACCCATATGTTATATTTTGTTTTTGGTTATTTTAAATGTGAGTTTAATTTCCAAAGGACTAAAGCTACTGTTTCTTTCAGAACCTATGATGTTTACTAATAGTTCTAATAGAGTTCTTTAGTACTAGATTGCACGACACTAAGAATGGATTGTTGTATAATTGAACTTGTGAAACCCATAAAATCCCTCAAAACAATAGTAAAAGAAAGAAGTAGAAAGTTAGCTTTACACCCAAAACTTGAAGTCTTCATACAACAAAAGTTTGATACGAATTTCCGTCAAAGCCTTATTGTATTTTCTGCGATGTAACATCAATATGTCGATTGTTCTGTGTGGATATAACTGCTCCTTTTAGATGCCAATCATTAAAATCTGCAGGTTTTGTTTGGTGTTTATGAATAGGAACCTCAGTTGATAGAAAAGATGCTTATTAGGAACGAGAAGCATTGAGTCTATACTTCTATTCTAGATGACCTTTTAGATCCTAAAAAGCAAATAAATGGTTTGTTTGTGGTAGTAATAATATTGATAATTACTTTTTGAAGTACTTTATAACATATCAAGAAGGAAACTGGTTGATTTCAACTTCTAGATTATGTGTTGGACAAAGTGGTAGGCATACATGAAACTTAGTAGGTATAACATGTACCTCTTTAAAGGGTAAAAGACACGGGAGGAAATAAACAGGCAAACAACTAACAAAAGTAATCAATTTGAGATCTCAACCATTTTTTTACCAGTATTGAATAAACTGAAACCCGACCTGAAAGGCTTACATTGTCATATTTTTAAGAGATATAAGAGTGACTTAGCTATATATAACATTAGAAATATGAGACAATAGCCTTTCACCCAATGGGATCCTATGTTTAAGAGAACCAGGTGAGAATCAATGGTAACTTTTAGATTACTGATAACAATTTACATATTTGGGAACTTTTATTAATTTAATAAATAAGAAAATAATTAGTAATTCTCATATGGGTTTGATATGTTGATTTTACAAGTATTGGAGTTATTATAGTTTCGAAAATGCTACCCTTGGGGTAAAATGTAACGAGTTCTCCCTTGGCTTATTGGTGGTAGTGCAGATCTTGCTTCCTATGATGAAGATGTTTTGAAGGTCTTTTTAAATCCCCAAACTAATCTAGAGCACTAAGATTCTTGAATTTGATTTAAAAACATGCACTATGCATCCTTAATCATAGATGGTAGATGTTGTGGTGTTAGTTTTGAATTATACGATTCGTCCTCATCCTCTATATGGTTGCGGCATAAGCAGTTTCTAACAGCCAGATAGAGTAGTTTCTGATCATTCGCCTTTAGTGTATAGTATATTTAGGTTAAATATAAATAAAGTCATCTTCAAAGGGCAGGGGTGTAAATTCATTAGAAGTTGAGCGCAATGTTATGACAAGTAAATAAAAAGGGGCTCAGATGATCTTCTAGAGATCATCCCAACTTTGATGTGGTTATACTATTAATTGAAGAAGGAGTTTTGTTGATGAAATTGGATTGATAGTTATTTGAACTCTGATTTAAAAATTAGTAGATGGAGTAGAGTTTGTAGAATTATAAACCATTAAAGTAGTAGATGGAGTTGAAGAAATTATCTTTTCACTCGATCACCATTGCATCTGCACTCACAAACTAACAAACTTTTTTTTCTTTTTTTTTTTGCAGGACACTTTTTCTCATCCTCCAGATTACTACTCATAGCTATCTGGGAATCTTCAACTCGATGTATGTTATATAGTAAACTAAAACCCCAATGTTAAGATAGTTTGGATTAAAATTTATACATTATGTTCGATTGATTCTTATTAAAAATGGACTTGAATGGATTTCAAGATTATGTCTTCTGTTTACAACCTACAAAAGAACAAATTTTGTATAGTCATTGAGAAGCTCCTTTGCTGCTAAAGTATTTTGCTATTTGAATATACCAAATTACCAATATCAATACTGGTTTTGCATAAAGTAAACAGCCCTGATTACATAAATAAATTAATGGTTGCCTTCCAAGGCATCCAATAATATTGAGTTAATGGTCAAAGACATGTCTCAGTTGAGTTAGCGTAGGCGGTAAAATGGCCCAAACTCAGTTCAAACTTCAAAGCTAACAGTCAAGTGTCATATGTTAGTGGGTTGGCCAAAGCTATGGAAAGCATATATAAATTAATCACCGGTCACAAAGAGAATGTTTGATGCAAATTACAAGATGTCTTCCATACATATGTAAGAACACAAAAACTAATATATACAAGTTCAAGACTCGGGCCAAATTCTTTAAGGTATACAAGTTCATTGCTGAAAATATACAATGTGGTAGATGGAAAAGAAAGTTTCTTAATATCCTCCGACTGAAATATAACACATTTCAAACATTGAACATGAGAATCAACCTTGTGGTACACATCATGCATATATTTTTGTCATATATGTCTTAGATGATATTGGAATTACTACTGCAACTTCCCTTTACATCATGATTTGCATTATACTTTTGGTAATGGAAGAAGTGAAGTCATAAGCAATTTCAACTGTCTGTCCCTATGTCTTAACCTTTCATCTTCTTCTCATAAGACATGACCTTCAATCTAAGTTTAGAGTCTGGCAACCCAGTCATCTATTTTTTATACTATATTACTCTCACTGTTTTTCTATGGTTGTCTATTTTTCTATTTAAGCCTAAGCTATGTTTTGCTTACTTTCAATATCCTGTTACTGGTGCAATGTTACTCAAAAGCGTGGTTTATAAGTAAATGGATTTGGTTAAAGAGAAAATAACAAAATTTGTTATTGAGTTATATATGCATTTTCCGTTTTAGGTCTATAGGGTGTGTTATGTATAGTTGTATACAGATCATAATCTCTCTAAAAATAATAATTATAATAATAAAATAGCAGACTTGTTGGGATACTCGAGAATTAATTAGTCTGCATGACATAATTAGGAGGGGTCTGGTCAAAGGTGTGTAAAAAACTCAGCGGTGTTAATTTTCATTTTGATTTAGGCTGATAGTGCTGGTGGGTCTAAGAAATCAGTTTTGCATTTGACGAACGACTCCCTTAAATAATTATTTTAGTAGTTTTGTAAGAAGTATAAGATCTTGATTGATTGATTTCTGACACCCCTTTTCAACACTCTTTTGTTGGTGTTGATATTCTACTAAATTTGTGGGTTGAGTTGGTTCTATGATAATCACAGATTTCCAGTTTGAAGATTTTTTCGGGTGATTTGTAAGCGATCGTATATACCAGGCTATGAAGTTTTTTCATATTAGTTTTGTAAGACTTAGAAAGATCATAAGCCTCATTCCGAAGTTCCTCAAGCTCAGAAAGCTGGAGTTTTCTCCTCTTATCTGCTTGGTCGAGATTAAAGTTGAGCTTTGTCATTGCCCAGAAGGCTTGGTGCTCAAGCTCTCCAGGTAGGTGTGAGGGTTTTCTAAAAATAAGACAAAAGGGAGACATGCCTATGGGAGTTTTGAAAGCAATACGATAGGCCCATAATGCATCACTGACTCTACAAGACCAATCAACCTTTTCAGGGTCAATTGTTTTTTGCAAAATGTTTTTAATCTCTTTATTCGACACCTCAGCTTGGCCATTAGTTTGCGGAAGGTAAGCAAGGGCCACTTTGTGAGTAACTCCATACTTTTGGACAAGTTTATGAAATCCTTTATTGCAGAAATGGCTCCCCCTATCACTAATGATCGCACGGGGAGCGCCAAATCGGGCAAATATATACTCTTTTAGAAAATCTACTACAGTTTCTTGGTCGTTGTGCCTTGTAGGAATGGCCTCGATCCACTTAGAAACATAATCTACTGCGACCAGAATGTACGAAAAACCATGACAACCAGGGAAGGGACCCATGAAATCAATGCCCCATACATCAAACACCTCGACAAGAAGTATTGGCTGTAAGGGCATCATGTGTCGCCTATAGATTTTCCCTAGTTGTTGACAACGAGTGCAAACAGTACAATGCATGTGAGAGTCCTTAAAAAGAGTTGGTCAATAAAAACCACACTGTAATACTTTTGCAGCTGTCTTTTTGGCACTAAAATGTCCACCACAAACATGCTCATGGCAGAACTTAAGGACCTCTTGTTGGTCCCAATCGGGACAACGACGAATGATCTGGTCAGGACAGTACTTAAAAAGGTAAGGGTCATCCCAAAAATAATACTTGGCATTAGCAAGGAATTTGGATCTAGCCAAGTAATTAACTATATCTGCTAACCATGGAGCATTCGATATTGCAAAAAGAAGCTCATCAGGAAAGTTCTCAGAAATGACACTAGAATCCTCAGGACGGTCGAGTCTAGACAAGTGGTCGGCCACTACATTTTCAGTCCCTTTTTTATCTCTAATCTCAAGGTCAAACTCTTGAAATAATAATATCCAACGAATAAGGCGCTGTTTAGTCTCCTTCTTGGATAGAAGAAATCTAATAGCGGCATGATCCGTGAAGAGGACAGTACGGGTACCAAAAAAGTAGGAACAAAACTTATCAAGAGCATATACTAATGCTAATAATTTTTTTCTCAGTCGTCGTATAATTATGTTGAGCGTCATTGAGAGTCTTGCTAGCATAATATATGATATGGGGCTTACAATCTAGGTTGACCTAAAACAGCCCCAACAGCAAAGTCTGATGCATCGCACATCAGCTCAAAGGGTTTACTCCAATCAGGTGGCCTAATAATGGGTGCAATCGTGAGGGCGGTCTTAAGATTTTCAAAAGCACTCTTGCATTCTTTTGAGAAATCAAAAGGTGCATCGTTAAGCAATAAATTGGTTAAGGGGCAAGCTATCTTAGAAAAATCTTGTATAAAACGTCGATAGAATCCTGCATGGCCCAAAAAAGGCTCAAATATCCCTAATAGACTTAGAAATAGGCAAAGATGAAACAAGATCTACTTTACCTTTATTAACCTGGATACCCTCAGGAGAGACTACATGACCAAGAACTATCCCCTTCCTAACCATAAAATGACACTTTTCCCAGTTAAGTACCAAATTCTTCTCTTTGCAACGCTTAAAAACCAAGGAAAGATGACTAAGACACTCTTCAAAAGATGAACCGTATATGGATAAGTCATCCATAAACACCTTCATAAATCGTTCTACCATATCACTAAAGATGTGTAACATACACCTCTGGAAAGTAGCCGGGGCATTACACAGACCAAAAGGCATACGGGCATAAGTTAAAGTGCCAAAAGGACAAGTAAATGTTGTCTTCTCTTGATCTTCAGGGGCAATAGGAATTTGATTGTAACCGGAATAAATATCCAGGAAACAATAGAAGGAATGACCAGAAAGACGTTCCAACATCTGGTCTATGAAGGGAAGAGGAGAGTTGTCCTTCCGGGTGACTGTATTAAATTTTCTATAGTCGATACAAACACGCCACTTGGTTGGAACTCTAATGGCGACTTGTTCGTTCTTATCATTGGTAACTACAATCATGCCGGCCTTCTTAGGAACCACATGAATAGGACTAACCCAGGGACTATCCGGGATAGGATAAATCACACATGCTTCCAAAAGTTTAAGAATCTTAGCTCGAATAACTTCTTTCATCGCAGGTTTGAGACGTCTCTGAGGTTCACGAGAAGTTTTAGCATCGTCCTCAAGATGAATACGATGAGAACAGACAGAAGGGCTAATGCCTTTAATGTCGTGGATAGACCAGGCAATAGCAGAACGATGCTTTAAGATAACTTCTAAAAGTTGACTCTCCTGTTCGGTAGTAAGAGATGAAGAAATGATAACAGGATGACTACCGTCTAAATCAAGATGGGCATATTTCAGCTCAGGAGGCAGAGGATTCAGAGTAACAGGAGGCGGAGTAATGGTCTCTACTTGGGTCTCAGAATCTATGCTACAAACCACATCAAGGGCCTCAGTGTCTTTAGGTTCTAAGATAGGCACAAAATCAAGAAGAGCATTGGTTTGGGCAATAGATTGGTCAATGTCAAAGTCTACATTATGCATGGCAATGCAATGAACAACCGGATCTTCAGGGTATTTACTATGCACCATCTGATAAGGTAATGAGTCTAGAATGCACACATCTTCAGATAAGAAAAGATCGGGGGGTTGTTGGCCAAGGTTAAAGATACAACATGATTCCTAACAATTATGACATATTGGTTGTTAATCCCTTTCTTTTTGATGCAGGTAAACATCCAAGGTTTGGTGAGGTAACCAGTATACAAGCAAGGTATGATCCTATTCATCTATGTTCTTATCCGATGAACACACGCGCACATTAGCTCTTGTTTTGATTGTGAGAAATTGTTTTTCTGTAAACAACACAGGTTGAAGGTGGTGTACATGATTTGGTTTACCACCAAAAAAATCTGTCTGGCAGCACAAACCCTTTGGAGTTGATCTCCCTAACAACTTGAAAATTCACACATCCAACGGAACGCTTAGGATGCCAATGAAACTCATCATGCCAAACAACAGACAAGGTTTTGTTTCCAATGCGAACATGTCCATAGACAAGATAGAAGGGAGATATATTAGACATGGTAGCGAAATCTAGGATAGGTTTTTTAAACCATTTATCTCGGATCAAATCATAAGCATGTACACATCCTCCAGAGTAGGTAAAGAGTACATCGTCTAAAGTGGCAAACCTAAAAGACTAATATCCTCTTGTCAAAAGAGGAGTTGTTGATAATTGTGCCTAGGAATTAGTTATGACGTCAAAAGAAAATAAGCCATCCCTCATACACAAAAGAATGGTATCCCCATTGGCCACAACTGTAATATCCATGCAACCAAAGCCTTGAGTGACGTAAAGAGGTGGCTCAGGCAGAGGAGAAAACATGCATATTGAAATTTGGTCAAAAACCTCTGCCCATGGTTTTGGTAGAGTTGCACCGGCGTTGGATCCAAATATAAAGATCTTTCCATGGGTAGCAGCTGCTGCAGGTTGACATCTTTTGGCAAGCATACAAAATCTTTCTTTTTGCCAATAAACTTGTTGTTGTTGTTTGGTGTTGAAAACATTAAAATCAATAGAAAATACATCCGAGCATTCTTTCAAATCCCAATCAGGGATAGAAATAGAAAGAAAGCCACCAAACATAAATAGTTTAGACCCGAGCAAAGCTGATGCACAATCTCTGCCTATACCAGAAGAAGATGGAATTGTACAAATTGGGTTAAAGTTGGTAACCATTGTATTTTTATCCGCCGTGATCGTGGTCGTTATTGTTATGTTGTTGCTAGTGTTTATATGGTACCAGTGTATATCATTGGAAGAGCAATGGGAATAAAAACGTAATAATAAGTTTTTTAATTCATCGGGTGGCGAGCATGAACATGAGCTGTTGTTGGGCGGAGGAGATTTAAATGAACAACTAGATATTGATAAATTTCTCTTTATTACACAACCTTCTTCTTTCTAAATCCGTTTCTGCTGATCTCAAACGATCTAATTTTTTCCCGATTGAGGAACAACTGTTCGGTAAGAATGGAATTTGCTGTCATGCTTTGGAAACTGAAAAGGCCTTTGGTACTGCTGAAAAAACCATTGAATTCTCAAAGGGAAACAAATTTCAGCTTGACGATATCTTGGCTGCTCAACAGTTTGATAGAGATATATTAATTGTTATTTTCCAAGTGGCACACGATATGGAAGGTATAGAGAAAAATTCACCTAGAAACCAAATCCTAAAGGGATACCTAATGGCTACTTTCTTTTATGAGCCTTCCACAAGGACCCGCCTTTCTTTTGAATCTGCCATGAAACGGTTGGGTGGGGAAGTACTGACTACTGAGAACGCGAGGGAGTTTTCATCTACAGCAAAAGGAGAGACACTTGAGGGTACTGTTACCTATTATTTTTATTCTTTTTTCTTTCTGGTTAATCATGTATGTGTTAATATTGCAGCTCATTCTTATGTGAGATCTTGACATGCAGATACTATAAGAACAATAGAAGGTTATTCTGATATCATCGTAATAAGACACTTTGAAAGTGGTGTTGCCCGCAGAGCAGCGTCTACAGCTGGCATTCCTGTTATTAATGCAGGGGATGGTCCAGGGCAACTGAAGAAACAAATAAAATCTTATTGATTAAATGATTGAAACTGAAAATAGAAATAATATTGATGATGGATGAACTGGTTATTCAAACTTGTGATTTTTTTCTCATGGAAGATAGGAGTGTTATATAGATATGATATCTATCCGTTATTTAACTTACTCCTCCAAATCCTCCCACTATTTTAGTAGTGGTTAACTTTCCACTAATGAGGATTTGACTCAGTCCAAGCTCATCCATAACCAAAGTGTTTATCTTGACTTAGTCAAGTACTCCAGATGGGATATTAAACTTTGATGCATTTTATTCCAGATCTGTTCGATGCACCCAAGCCAAAGACCCATGTATCCTGACATGGCAACTTCTAATTAATTCCATACAAATACATGGTGTCACAATAATCTAATGCATATGCATATGTATTAAATCGATTAAAACATTGCGGTAAATATATATATATATATATATATATATATATATATATATATATAATAAATACATAATAAAAAATAGATAAATGCAAGTGATGTGTGTGTGATGATCGATGTGATTATATGTGACACTTTATCCAACGGTGTGAGGTTTATATTATGTGCCGGCATTTACCATCACCCGTGGATCTTAACCGTTCAAAAGAGTCGATTGGCCACACGGTCTAACATCTCCCACTTGGCCATTCGGCCATATTGTTGAGAAACAATTATTTTGTCTGAAAATGGTCAGGGTTTTATACCTCCCACTTGACCATTGAGTCAGTCTTCATTAAGACCCATCAATCTTGCATGCTTCTTAAATTCTTCTTCGCATATTCCTTTCGTCAAAGGATCTGCAATCATATTCTTTGTAGATATGTATTCGACGTTGATTTTTCCTTTCTGCATAACATCAAAAACATAAAAATATTGTCTTTCAATGTGTTTTGTTCTTGCACTTATCTCACCATTCTTAATGGTTGATATTGCAGACTGATTATCACAATAAATTTTAACAGGCTCATCATGCATATCATGTACTTTTAAATCAGCTAAAAAACCTTTGATCCAAACAGCTTCGCTAGCTACTCTACTACATGCGATAAATTCAGCCTCCATTGTAGACTTTGCTACGCAACCTTGTTTTTTACTAGACCATGATATAGCACCACCACCAAGAGTGAAAAGATACCCACTTGTGTATTTGGGTTCATCATCATCTCCTCCTCCACCTGCATCAGAATATCCTAGTGGTTTCAAAATGTTAGTTTGATAAGTCAATTTATATCCTTTGTTTTTTTGAATATAACGCAATATGTTTTTTACTGCTTCCCAATGCGCATTTCCAGGATTACTTTGAAATCTACTTACCAAACCTACAATAAAACATAAATCAGGTCGAGTGCATAACATCGCATACATTAGACTTCCAACAACCTGTGCATAAGGTGTGGCTTTCATATTATTTTTCTGATAATCATTAATTGGAGCCATTTTCTTAGACAATTTAGTCCCTTTATTACATGGTGCATTCTGCTCACCACAAAATTCCATTCTAAATTTTCTTAACACTTTTTCTAAATAAGAATCTTGAGATAAAGATATTTTTCTTTGACTCCTATCTCTAGTAATTTTAATTCCTAGGATATAATGTGCTTCACCCATGTCTTTCATTTCAAACCGAGTTTTTAGCCAATCTTTTACCTTTGTTATCAAAGTGAGATCATTACTCAATAACAATATGTCATCAACATAAAGAGATAGAATCACAAAACTACTCCCACTATTCAAACTGAAAACACAATGATCATAAGTGTTAGAAACAAAACCATATTCAGTAACACAATCATGAAATGTAAGATACCATCGACGAGAAGATTGTTTCAAACCATACAAAGATTTCTTTAATCTAAGCACTTTACGATCATTTTCTTTATCAATATAACCTTCCGGTTGTGCCATGTAAATTTCGTTATTTAAATCACCATTTAAAAAGGTTGTTTTCACATCCATTTGATGCAATTCTAAATTTAAATGAGCAGCAATAGATAATAAAATTTTAATAGATGTAAATCTAGCAACAGGAGAATAAGTTTCATCATAATCTATACCTTCTTCTTAAGTGAATCCTTTAGCTACTAATCTAGCTTTATATTTCTCTAAAGAACCATCTGATTTCAATTTCTTTTTTAAAATCCATTCATAGAATTAATTTCATCATCCATAGCTTCCCTCCATTCACATGCATCATGCAATTTCATAGCTGGTTTGAAAGTCAAAGTATCATCATCATTTTCAAAAACATAATCACAATCAACAACAGAACAAATATTTTCTACATTTGTAACATAATCTCTTAAATATGAAGGTGGTTGTCTTTCTCTAATAATTCTAGTAATAGTATCTCTAACAGGAGGAGATTGCAAAACATTTTCATTATCAGTAATAGTTTCTTTATCCTTAATAATTTCAAACAACTCAATCAAACTATCTTTAGACATTCGTTCCAAATTATCTTCAATAAAATATGCATCTCTACTTTCTATAAGTCCTATGGACCCATCATTATGGTGTACTACAAATCTATAACCTTTAGAATGATCAGCGTAACCAATAAGTGTGCATTTAATTGTTTTTGGGTCTAATTTAGTTCTATTTTTGTCTAACACCCTAACATGTGCATTAGAACCCCAAATTCTAAGATTAGACAAATATGGTTTTCTACCACTCCACATTTCATATGGTGTTAAATTCAAAGATTTGGAAGTAAGTCTATTTAATATATACATGGCAGTAGATAAAGCTTCTCCCCAATAATGGGTATTTAATTTAGAATGACTAAGCATGCTGTGTGTCATGTCAAGTAGTGTGTGATTCCTACGCTCCGCCACACCATTTTGTTGTGGTGTGTCAGGCATAGAGAATTGGTGTATGATGCCATGTGTTCTACAAAATTCACCAAAAATTTCAGAAGTATATTCACCACCTCTATCACTACGAAGTATTTTTATTTTTCTACCCAATTGATTTTCTACTTCATTTTTATATGCAATAAAAACATCCAAAACATCTGATTTTTTAGACAACAAGTATATATAACCAAAACGGGAATAATCATCAGTGAAAGTTATAAAATATGTCATGCCTCTATGTGTCTTAATATTCAAAGGTCCACATATATCACTATGAATTATTTCTAACAAATCATTAGATCTAATGGCCTTACCAAAAGGTTTTCTAGTCATTTTACCTAATAAACATGGTTCACAGATATTAAAATCAATTTTCATTTTAGGAATTAAACCACAATTAGACATGCGATATAATTTATCCTTATTAACATGACCTAACCTCATATGCCAAATATAAGAATCAGAAATATCTAATGTATTATAACATTCAGGAAAATAAGCAGAAGAGTTCATAACTTTATTAGAATCAGAAAAATTGTTGTTCAAACGATACAAATTATCAATTTTAGTTCCCCAAAATAAGATCCTACCATGCTTACCAACAGAGACTTTCCCAGAACGGAATCGAGTTTCAAAGCCTTTTTCATCAAGTCTTGCCACAGATATTAAATTGCGCCTCATATTTGGAGCAAACAATACATCAGTAAGGAGCAAATTCATTTAACCAGGAACTGGGATTTTTACCGTTCCTATGCCCATGACATCAAAGAACGTGTTGTTACCCATGTAGACTCTATGGTCTCCGGTTTTTATCTCCTTGATGTCAACAAAGTAATCTTTGTTTTTTGCCACATGCCTTGACGAAACAGAATCTATCCACCAAGAATCTGAATCACAATCAGCCAATAAAGATTCTGAAACAACTCAAACAATATCTCTAGACCCACCTCTTTTGTTGTTATTGTTGTTAGCATTGTTTTCATGACAATTGGATTGATAGTGTCCTACCTTTCCACAGTTGTAGCAAGTCACCTTATTTTTTGAGTGAAAACGACCCTTTTTATTGACCTTCTTAAAGTTCTTTTTGAAAGACTTCTTATTGGGACAAAGATATTTATTCTTATTCTTTGGTTCCTGCTCAGTGATATTGACTTGTGAACTTTCACCTTTCTGGGTTTGAGAAGTTTCATTTTTCTTTTCTCGACGTTGAGCTTCAATACCTAACAACATAGGCAGATTATTCATAGTAACTTCCCTTCCAGACATATTAATAGACACAACTACAGGATCCCATGAAAGAGGGAGACTATGCAAAACAGTAGAAACTTGCATTTTATCAGGTATTGGATGGCCAGCAGAAGCTAATTCTTTAGCAATAACAGTCATACGACTACAATGATCTATAACAGAATCAGTATCTTTCATCCTAGAGGTATTAAATTTCTCAATAAGCAATTGGATGTAAGTTTCAGACTGTCCACCATAAGCTTGTGTGACAGCCTCAAACATATTTCTAGCAGTAGGTTGGCCTTCATATATAATTTCTAGATCAGGATCCATAAAAGTCAGCATAGTATCAGCATCAATAAAACGTTCATATGGGCGCCTAGCAGCGACACCAGCATTAGCAGGTGGTTCAGTTGGCATAGGCACATCAAGCACATATTGAATTTTATCTTGAAAGAGAATATGCTTGATGCGTCTTTTCCATGTGGAGAAATTGGTGCCATTAAGATGTTCAGTCTTGCTTAATTCATTGCTTACTGCCTTAGATGTCATGGTATTAATCAAGTAAAAATAAAAGGGAACGAAGTTAGCAAATATTCCTTGCTTAGTGTATTGTAGAAAATGAATAGAATGCTTGATTTTCTCCAAAATCCGTGCTGCTGCTACTTTCCAAAATTGAAAACGAGTTGCTGGTATATATGTTTCCAAAAATCTTCTTTGTATCAATCAATTCGAAATGTATAAGGAAATTGCTGCTGCTACTTTCCAAAATTGAAACGAGTTGCTGGTATATATGTTTCCAAAAATCTTCTCTGTATCAATCAATTCGAAAATATTTATGGAAAGAGAGATTTGAATGACAATCAATAAGATCTCCCAAGATTTGCGTCCGATACCAATGAAGAAACAAATAAAATCTTATTGATTAAATGATTGAAACTGAAAATAGAAATAATATTGATGATGGATGAACTGGTTATTCAAACTTGTGATTTTTTCTCATGGAAGATAGAGTCCGATTTTGTTCACCAGGGGGACCCACTGGTGATTTCTACCAGCTTTTCTATTGGTCCCCGTGGCATACAACAACTGTATTTCTTTTCTTTTATTTTAATTATTATTTTTAATATTTAATTATAAACTATCTATAAAATAAGAAATAGAGATCATACAAGATTCTTTGAAACAAAAAAGGAAAAGGAAGTCTACTTCCTTCGTGCCTCTTTCTTCTTTCTTTTTCTCCCGCCCCCTCTTATTTCTTTCTCTCTCCCGCCACCACTACAGCAGACAAAAAAAATAAAAAAAAAAAATATTTTTCTTCTTCTCACGTATATAAATTTCTTGAGAGTTTTTTCTTGGTCTGTCAACAATTGTCTGCAGTCTACTAAACAGGTTTGTTATTTTATCAATATGAATTTTAACTGAAATTCGAGCTGGTGAACTGGTGAAAATCTACAACTGAAATGCGAGCTGGTGAACCCCCACCTTATCGTTGGTCGTACCCCCGTGGCGCGGATGTGATATAATTATAATTGGCGAGGAAGAAATTATCAAGTTGTAACCACATCCAAAGGTTAAAATGAGGCTGGTATTGGGGGTGTTGTCCAGAAGGTTGGGGTATTGGTTGTGGGCTTTGTATTCTTTGCCATGTGAATGGAGAAGTAGACGCTTTTTTGTTTTTCTAATTGCAGTGTGTTTCTTCTACCAATGATGACAACCCCCTCGTGAGCTTTTCCTTCAGTTCTTTATTATGAAGGTCGCTTCTCGGGTGAGAGATTGGTTGCTTTTATCCATCTGTAATTTAGAACATCAGGGATTTTGGATTGTAGGGAGTGTATAAAAAGGGTACATGGGTTGTCATCTTTATAATTTTTGTTATACCAGATGTGTTTAATGTAGTAGGGATATATCTAATGGATGGATATGCAATGATCTTAGCTTTTTTGTATCTACTATAAAGGAAGAATTGCTCCTCTCTGCTCCTCACTCTCTCATTAAAACCACTGTATCCGTTATTTAACTTACTCCTCCAAATCCTCCAACTATTTTAGTAGTGGTTAACTTTCCACTAATAAGGATTTGACTCAGTCCAAGCTCATCCATAACCAAAGTGTTTATCTTGACTTAGTCAAGTACTCCAAATGGGATATTAAACTTACTTTGATGTATTTTATTCCACATCTGTTCGATGCACCCAAGCCAAAGACCCATGTATCCTGACATGCCAACATCTAATTACTTCCATAAAAATACATGGTGTCACAATAATCTAATGCATATGCATATGTATTAAATCGATTAAAACATTGCGGTAAATATATATATATAATAAATACATAATAAAAAATAGATAAATGCAAGTGATGTGTGTGTGATGATCGATGTGATTATATGTGACACTTTATCCAACGGTGTGAGATTTATATTATGTGCCGGCATTTACCATCACCCGTGGATCTTAACAGTTCAAAAGAGCCGATTGGCCACACGGTCTAACAACAACATCCATCACAGGTATGGATATAATTAGTTGCACTATATTTGAGTTGTTTTTGGTTGTTTATTTTCATAAAGAAATCCTGTGTGCATATCTGTATAACAATAGTAATGAGAAGATTACCATTTGTTTCATTGAAAACTTGAATCTCAAAGCATATACTACAGAATAGGCCAAATTATCTTTGATTTACTCAGTAGATTTTGGTTAGCCACTTCATGTGACCCCGACGTGTTGTCGTGTTGTTTATGTCAGACTTAGGATCTGGGAATGTAAAGGCTTGAATCTTCATTTCATTTTCTCCTTTATGTGTTGCACCAAAAAAATTTATATGTGTAGCCAACTTGTATGTGGGTGTGTACACCCAATCATATGATGCCACGTGTCTATAAAATGGTTGAAAAACTGATCAAGCCCACTAGGGTTAACTAAACCCATACTAGGTTATATTATTATTGCCACGTGGCATTTTGTGATTGGGTGTACACACCCACATACAAGTAAGCTACACATATAAAATTCTCTGTGTGTTGCACATATTAACTATTAGTCTATTAGTTGTATTATAGAACCTTTTTAAAGGTAGACAGTTGTCACCATTTTATAATTCACAAAACATGTCCGATTTAGGGGGATGTATCCACATTTATGTGGAAGCCGAACACAAAGTGTTTATTGTCCCGAACGCTACTAAAAACTCTTCAGATGTCAAAGTAATGGACACAAAGAGTCGCCAAGCTCTTATTGTGAATATGTTAACAAAGATTTTGGGAGCCGAATTTGTACTGTAGCAGTGACATACATGTTGACCACCTTAGTTGGTTTGTCTACTTTTAATGGCATGTTTTGATTAGTAGTTAAAAACGGGATGGATACCAATAGCTCCCTTTATGTGCTTTATAGTAGTAGAATACTATTTTCAGAAAAATATTTGTTATTGTAATTGTCTGTTGGATTTAAGTGTTTTCTACTGTCAGAATTCTTTCCTTTTCTATTTTTTGCATGTTAAGGGATAACTGCAAAATTTTGCAGTTTCTTCTTGTCCATAGTCTTTTCCTCCCCGAAAACATGGGTTGAAATCCTAAATGATATGGTTTAAATACCCGAGTGAATAATATCCTACACAATTAATATTTGCTCGCCAATACTGGAAAAGATAATAGAAATCATAAGTTTGGTACCCTTTTCTCCATCTTTCAACTTACATCTAATCTGTACAGTTCCTCATTTAATAGTTAAAACGCTAGAAGCTGTCTCATCTGGATAAGTTGGCGAATCTCATCTGTTTCATCTTGAGAATAGTTACCCTTGTGAGCGTCTGTTGGAATATTGTATCCTCTATTACTTAATTGCTTCTCTATTCTCACACAAATGCAATGATAACTTCAAAAGATTGCATTTTCTTCTTTTCCATAACCTTTTTTCCCCTCTGAAAACTCTTCAAATCCGAAATGATATAATTTCCATATGTTTGGCCGAATAATATGCTTCAAATATTATGCACGAGTTATTGGACCTCGAATTTGATGTATCAATTTCTGTGTCCACAAAATTCCAGGTGTTCATTTTCATCTCCGATTACTCAATACTTGCTGCCTAATTAATGATTTGCACAACTGTACTTTCAAATTCTGGAAAAATATAATAAAAAACACTTGTTTGTGGCATTTTTAGGTTAAGTTCTCTTGTAGTCCAATTTGGTAGAAGATTCGTTTTATTTATCAAAGACAAAGCAAAATGAAATGCCAAGATATAATGAAAATTGTCTCATCTTACTGGATATTCCAACTATTAAGAATTTATTGCAAATGTGGTGCCATAGATTGATATTGGGGCCATAATTTGTTAAGGTCATCAGGTGTAAGGGTGCCCTTTTGATTATTCATGCTCTGCAGAAAACTATTTACCTTAATTTGAACAGAGATCTCATGTTAAACCTTTTTATCTTCTATCATGATAATGGTAAGCATACCATTATTTGCGTTTTAGATTGAGGAAATGAATGGAATTAAAACCTGTGAACTCTGTTGTTCATAAGGTTTTCTAGTTAGTAAGAGTGCTTATATGTAACGACTTATATACCTAAGTGTTACTGCTTTTCTGGCAACCATAATTTTGACGGAAGGATTTCAGTTCTATTAAGGCCTACAATTTATTGTCCTCCATTATTGCAATCTATGTTTCGTTTCAATCTTCATTGTTGTTTTGCATAGTATACATCATTCTCTTGAACAGAGTTTGGTATCAATCTTAGTAACGTATCTGACGAGCAATTAGAATCTCACCTTAAATGCTACAGAGTTTAGTACATTGCTCTATAAATTGCTTGTTGAATCCTTTGATTTGTGTTATGACATACGAGTTACGACCAAGGAAGGATGGTTATGATAATTTTTATGAGTTGTTTTTATATGTAAGGGAACGAAAAGAGGTAGAATATCTCGAGACTAATAAAATGTCTATCACCACCATTTGTCGAATGTACTGTCTAAGTAGATCAGTTTGATAAGATATATCACACACTACTGTTTACTGGCTAGTTTTTGTAGGTTTTTTCCCTTAATGGTGTTATCAAAGTGCAGTATTCTAATTTTGTTGGACTTTAAACAATAGTTTTTAGTGTTTCGGACTATCTTGTCATTCGAGTTGCAGACTATGAATATCATCATCGTTTCACTTAATTTTACAGGCGCTTTTGGATGTGTACACAATTTGGAGGGAGATTGGCCAACTGGATGGCATCAAAGTTGGTCTGGTAGGCGATCTTGCAAATGGAAGGACTGTACGCTCACTGGCTTACCTGCTTTCTAAGTATCAAAATGTGAAGCTCTACTTTGTTTCTCCGGACGTAGTAAGGATGAAGGTAATACAATGGCCATTGCGAGCCAGAGGAAGTGACTAGAACTATTTTTAGTAGCATTACAAGTCTATGATAATTTTAAAAATTAAATATTGGGAGGCTCTAACAAATCTTGGATACTGTAGGATGACATCAAAGATTATCTGACATCAAAAGGGGTTGAATGGGAAGAAACTGCAGATCTTATGGAGGTGACTTCTGAATGTGATGTGGTCTATCAGACACGCATTCAAAAAGAAAGATTTGGTGAAAGGATTGACCTGTATGAACAAGCTCGAGGGAAATACATTGTCGACAAGAATGTATTAGCTGTTATGCAGAAGCATGCTGTAGTAATGCATCCTCTTCCAAGACTTGATGAGGTAATCATAATTGTGAATTATGTTTTTTTGCCCTGTTGCACTTTGAGATATTTTGGTTTTAATTTGTATTCCCAATCCATATATTGTGCAGATAACTGTGGATGTTGATTCTGACCCAAGAGCTGCTTATTTTAGACAAGCGAAGAAGGTCTCTATATTCGGATGGCTCTTTTGAAGCTTCTGCTAGTTGGGTGGTGAAAGGTTACTGTCACAAATTTGCAGTTTTGATATTTAGTGCTTAATTATGTCAGACGTTTCCACCGTTGTAGAGATTATTAAATAGTGAAGTTATATTTGAGCCTGGTTTATTAGTTCTTGTATTGTTACAATACGTATTTTCTTAAATATGTAGACCGAGGTAATCTGCAAGCGCAAATGACCTCCTTCGCTACATATTTAAGAAAATACGTATTGTAACAATACAAGAACTAATAAACCAGGCTCAAATATAACTTCACTATTTAATAATCTCTACAACGGTGGAAACGTCTGACATAATTAAGCACTAAATATCAAAACTGCAAATTTGTGACAGCGCAAATGACCTCCTTCGCTACATAGTAGATAAACTACAAATAGTGCTAGTATAACAAATGTAAATTCAAACAAGCAATCAAACAATATACAGAAAGTAAATAACACACAGAGATTTTTTTAACGTGGTAAAACCCAAACAGGGAAACGTCCACGGTTGTCCTCGCGACAACAAAATAATCCACTAGATGAAAAGAGATGTACAAACCTATCAACTACCTGCACTCACTGCGAGCTGATACTCCTGGTTATCTCTAACACCTTGACTTCACCAGAGCACCTTGATGTACGCACAAGACACTCGACTTCTTGATGAACACACAAGAAGACTCGAAGCCGAATTCACAATAACTCTTGAAGATCACAAAGATATGAATTGAGAAAAGGGGGAAGAAAGGGAATTGAGTTCAATAGCCACAAACACTTTCAATATCAAAAACCTAACCAAAACACATGAACTAGAAGAAGAATGGACGGCCAAAGAACTAACTTGTTCTTTGGAAGAGAAACCCTATTTATACTTAGGGTTGGAAACCAAGGAAAATGGGCCGAAATAAAGCAAACCGACTTTGGACGTTCGTACGTCGATATGACGTTCGAACGTCGCCACACAAAAATAAGCCTGCTGCCTACCATGACGTACGAACGCTCTAACTCGGTACGTACGTCTCCACACGAAACAAGTCTGCTGCCTACTTGGACGTACGAACGTCCTAACTGCGTACGTACGTTCTGACCAAAAGATGTTTGCTGCCTCAGTGGACGTACGTACGTCCTAACTCGGTACGTACGTCCAGTACCCAATAACTTTCCTAGACATAACCAAGAAACACGAAGGACACGAGACGACCATGCGTACATCTTGATTTTCCTAACAATGAATTCAAGGCAAGATAACCAAGGACACTTTGTCACAAAATTGATGTCAAACTACTTCGTGCCGGTTTCATCACCTCTGCAGTAACGCTAGCATTTCTCATAAAATATAGTTTGATTCCTCTTAATGGTTTGGGCATCATAGATTGTTCAAGATATTTTGACAGCTGCCTTACCTCTGATAATGTTTGTTTGGACTTCTAATTTGTTATCTCTGACTTTCAATATGATTGTTTTTACCTCTGATTACACCAAAATTTTCTAACCGTTTTTAGATAAAAAGAAAGGTAAAGGTGAAGTTCCCAGTTTTAATTGAGCTCGTTTATTCTTGATAGTAGCATTACACTAAAAGCTTCTCCACCTCTTCTTTTATTTGCCCTCATCATCTAGTAAGATACTGGGTAAATTGACAAAGGTATTCTTACTATGTGATCCAAACTTCCTGTGAGAACAATTTCCCCAAAGCTGAAGGTGGTGAGTGGTTTGGTCACATTGAGCTTTATGTACAGTTCCTGGGTACCTTGTGAAGTTATCCTGAACCAAGTTGGGTACACATTGACCTCTACCCCTTCTGGCTGTAGAACCGAGCACAAGTAAGTCTCTGGTTTTGTCGCTACATTCTTGATGTTCCTTCGTACCAATCGTGACCCACCCAATGCTGATATGGTTACTGATGGGAGGTTAAGATCAGTTGGGAAGGCAAGCGAGTTGTGGCATGATTGACCTGTTCTCGCTTTTATCATGGTTTTGTTGATGTTGGGCAACGAGCATAAGAAACTTATATACTCGTTAAAATCTGTGTTAACGTATTTATTAGTATATGCTATATCAAGTACCAAAAATTGATGTTTCAATAAAACTGAAACTAGGTTCCCAATGTTGTTTGGTTTTGAATTGAAAGCATATCGGCCTGGGGATTTTGAACTCCCAAGCGGTATGTAATATCTCATACTTTCGAATAGAAAAGTTACCTGATGAGAACACCAGACCTGGATCCAATGCAAGGGATGGATTTATAAGGCCAGCACCAATATCGAAATGTGTGGAGGGATAGATACTTGCAATTTCAGGTCCTTCTGCCATTATTATTTCACCACTATTATCAAACTTGGAAGCTGTTGTGGAGATGGAAGAGGCAA
Source organism: Aquilegia eximia (assembly GCA_023053565.1). Classification (NCBI taxonomy): domain Eukaryota; kingdom Viridiplantae; phylum Streptophyta; class Magnoliopsida; order Ranunculales; family Ranunculaceae; genus Aquilegia; species Aquilegia eximia. The sequence goes on from JALIGU010000001.1 coordinate 26,838,679, forward strand.
TCATGGATGGAGTCCACGAAGGATTATATTGCTTGATGAGTGCTGCTATTCCTGAAACGTGAGGAGCTGCCATGCTTGTCCCAGATAACAGCGCAAAATTATTTCCTGTACATGCAATCAAGTAAGGTATTTTCTTGTAGAATATCAATCATTTTCGAAAACTTAATTGATTAATTAAGGTGTTGATAGCATGTATTTAATCAGCTCCACGTTTTATCAGTTTCGCCTGTCTGTTACAGTACTTGGTAAAACAGAACTGGTTTGTAAAACAAATGCACACAACCACAAAGAACATGGAAATCATACAACTATAGAGAACTGTTTTTTACCAGTGAGAATTGAATCTAAAACGCTCAAGGGGCTCCATGCTGCCCATACTAGGTGCCCTGGAGCGAGAACATCTGGCTTGAGTACGTCAGCTAGGTCACCATCAATATCGAGGATGTTTGGTCCTCTTGAAGAGAATCTACTAACAATGGGAGCTCTCCCTTGGAAATAAGCAAGTCTTCCTTCACCAATTGATGCTCTGCCCTTGTATATAGCTCCTCCTTGGCGTCTTTGTGTTTGTTGTTCATAGTACTCTGAAAGGATCTAGCATAACCAAAAGAAAACGCTAACCAGACTTTTCAACTTTTAGAAGATTTGAATCTACTGCTCATATCTATGTTTGATGTCTAAGATACACAAAGCATACCTGTACATCGGCTATCTTTGGAATCAGAATACCAGGAACAGACAAGGGAATTGGCTGTGCTATGAAATCCCCGTAAGCAGGGTTTGCAACAAGAACAAAACCCATGAATCCCAGGGCCTTGGCGGTGTCAATGATAGCGGTTACAGTGGAAGTCTGGTTGTAAAACCCTGCTGAAAATTTGCAGATAACAATACTACCTTGTACTACAATAGGGTCCAATGCTTCTGGGTGTTGGCACTCTTCAACATACTCTGGTGTCCGCAGAAACCTCCCAGTCGTCTTCACAGCATCCTGAGCTAACACCAGCTTAAATTGGAGAGTTCCATTTCCAAATGTTGGTGCTGTTCGATCAAAAGACAAGTTTTCAATTTCCAAAGCATCAAGGTAAGGCAATATAGTTTCTTTTTCAAACTTGGATAATATCGACTACCTGATAATCCAACGCCATTTATTATTTGCCCGTCACCAAGGATAAGTCTACCAGGGAAACTCCTGTCGGTGTTGCAAGCAGCAACAGCCACTGCCCAAGGGCTGTATGCTACAACGGAGGATGGATCTGGGCCATGGTTGCCTGCGGCTTGTACAACGAAAACCCCGGCTCGTTGTGCAAATAACATGAAAGTGTCAAACACACTTAAGAAAGTGATTGTGTCTTCTGGAGGTTCATCTGGTCCTATAGACAGTGTTAAGATATCTACTCCATCTTCAGTTGCCTGCAGCATTACACTTTCATTAAATTCAGAACCAACATTGTGTAGTAAGGATTTGAGTGTCTACTGTCTAGTAGGGAGTATTTCTTCTGTTAATCTGTTATCGGTTCGAAGCCGCACTTTATGTATGCTCAGCTTGAACCTGATGCAGCTATCCTTGTACAACCTGCCAGCCTGTTTGGTATCTGAATTCATATGTTGAGCCCTTGAGCTGATTGAATGAAATTGGCTCTGATAATGGTTAGTCTGATATCTTGTTGAATCAACAATTAAATGAAGACGGTGTTATGTCCTGCTGACACAGATCATTAACAGTTGATCCCCTACTTATTATCATTTTATGTTTAGTTCGATCCTTTTGTTGTTTTCCTCCGAAATATTATAGAGATCAGAATACCAGATGGACAGGATCATGTACTGAATTTTTTTCTTTAAACAATAGAAAGAAACGAAGGCTTACATGATCAATTGCAGAAACGACATCTGCTATTGTTGCGATGCTTGGATATATTGCCTTATAAACAGCTATCCTGTTTGAATCAAGAAGCAAGTTGTATGGCAATATGTATACCTGAGTTTATTTAGTCACAATGTGGTACATTCTAAAATGGAGTGATGGTTTACCCTGCTCGTGGCGACATTCCACTGGCATACCCATATAAGAAGCCATTCATGACGACTGGGACTCCAGAATTTCCTGCAGCAGTTGATGCGACATGACTGAAACAAAGTGATAGATCAGTACACTGTATTTACATTATGAACCATGCATGAGAAGAATTTTATCCTACCTGCCATGTCCAACTGCATCAAAGGGTGATAGAAAATCTATTGAAGCATTAAGAGAAGCAATAGCTTGAGCCCCTGCTGCAAAATACCTTGCAGACACTATCTTACCATTGCATGAACCCCTAGGAAACAATGGACCAGTTTCGCAAGTGCCACCACCTGAAAACTGGGAATTATTTGATAATGCGAAAGGAATCTGCGGATCATAAGCGAAACTGGGATGTGTTGGGTCAATGCCCGTGTCAACGATTCCGATCACAATGCCTTCGCCCGCGTTGCTCTTTCCCCCTCTTCCTGCTTGTGCCCATACTCCTAGTGGTAGTCCCAAGTATTGAGGAGTGTAAGTTGTCATCAATTTTGCACCTCTGTCTTTTTCTACTACCATAACTCCTTGTGCTGATTTTAATTTGTCAGCCTGAAAGTTGCGTGCAATATAAAACACCAAAGTAGTGAAAAGAAATATGAAATCATTACAACAGATGTTGTAATGGTTATTAGTCGCGGCATGAGATGGAGACGAAAGAAACCTGAGAAGGAGTGGTATGAACAGCAAATCCATTAACAATGTGTTTGAAGCTATAAAGCTTGTTGAAGCTCCCAACCTCTAGAGTGCTTTGTAGAAGTTGATCATGAGATCTCACCAAATGTTTTGCATGGGATTTAGAAGCTTCACTAAGACCAGAATAAAAGTGTCAAAATGAGTATTAGAGCCTGATCTGTATATTAATTAATCTTAGTCCTTAATTAAAAACATTGCTTGCTTTTATGACAATCTAAACCTGTGTGGGTCAATTCGTTTTCCAGTTTCGAAATGTGTTGTACCCTCACGAAAAGCAACTGGGTCTCCTTCCATTAAAACCAGATATATTGCTCGCTCCTCTGCAAAGCCGAGGATAATTACCAATAACATAAGTAAAACCACATATCTTGATGAAGGTGTTGCATTCTCCATTCTCACCATGTTTGCAATGAAGATGGATTAGTAGTAGCTGGTATTTGTTAACTAGGAGAAAAGAATGAAGACGTTCTTAGGTTATAAATCATGGAAAGAGATTGCTTAAACACGTTATTAGCATGGAAAAAGCTGATATTATATAACTGTTACGCCTGATTTCGTTTTCTTTCTGGAAAAAGTTTACACATGTCAGCAGAAAATAGGGAAAGAGAAAGCATGAAATATCCAAAAGCTCACGCTGAACAACACTGAGGCAGTTGCAAAAGATTTTTTTTTTCGTAAAATTAAGCTTTGGCAGTAGCAAAAGATAATGTGTACTATCTTTTTTTTTTTCAGTTCGTAAAATGAATTCTTACTGTGTAATAGGATTTAGTGTGTACATGATAATCCTTGTACACTAGTTGAGTGTACTTCGGATACTTTTGTGCAGATGTGCTCTCATATGAAATGAATTTGAACAACTCCCTGCTTGCCAAATGTGCAGACTCATCTTCCCAACCATGTGTCCCGGTAAGCTTTGCTACAGTGCTTTACTGCTTTTGATTCAAAGGAGGAATAAATTCCCAGAAAATGCATTGTGGTATAAAATTCTTTTTAATACATGTATTTCCTGTAAAAGCAATGTGTCCACCCACCAATATCAGTGTGGGTTTAATTGCATAAATTTGCTGTGTTCAGTACAGCATCTATGGTGCTAATATAGGCAGATCCAGTTGACTATAGTGGGTGGTTGCTAAGTTCACCTTCGCATCCATTATTTCAAAATTCTGTCACAACCACATCTTGCGATATGATCACAAGACAAATATCCTTAATGCACAATATTACATGTATGAGTACTCTTTATATACACTTGGCTAACCAAAAACTAGAACTGCATTAGTCATTTGATCAGACTGTTAAATATCATTTCACCGCAAGGCAAAATCTCCTGAAACAATAGAGGACCAAAATGAGAAACAGTCAGCCAACCCAACAAGGGACATCCTTGCTTACAATTTCATTTTGCCTGTAGGGCCATACCATTTCAATTCGCCTATATAGGGTAGAAAAGCATCTCGTAGCAGAACTAAAAGGAATATTATTCAGGAATTCTCTTTTAACTAACTCAAGACTAAGACTACATTGTTCAAATGATGATCACAATATGCAACTAATCTCATATAGTTCACCCAGAAGGAAAGTCTCATCAGAAGTCTTAGCCACTCGTTCAAAGTATACACATTAAGGAACCATTCTAAACGTCCTTTCCTAATTGTTTGCTCCATGTGTTCTTCAGATATATTAAGCTTGAGAATCATACCACATTTCCAGATTGTACACATGAAACGTGACACAAATGTAACAAAAGTCACACACACAAACACATATATATTAAGTTAAAACACACAGTGCCAAAAGTCTTCCTGTTTGTGCATCCACAGTTTGCTCTCTGCACTATACAATTCCACATAAAACCAGCAATTGGAGAGCTAATGTGCAAGAAAACGAGTACCTCCTCCTCCACCGCCTCCTATGAATCGAGATCATTTCTTTCTCCGTTTTGACTCCACCTAAGAGGTGCACAAACATAACCGTGAGTTGCTTGTGATCCACTTTAATAGAACAACACATTTAGAACTAAGATCATAATAGAATAAAAGCAATTACAGCTGCTAGAGTTTACTCTCCTTAACTAAAGCCCTACTCAGTGAAAGGAAGATAAATAAATAAAGCCAAAATAAACCTAAGAGTGATTTTGTTAAAAATTCTTACTCTTAAGTTGACTTTTGTAAAGACACCCACATTATGTCTTAATTCGATTTAACCCCAACTATTGTCAAACATACAAAGAATGCAACTCCACTTTTTTACCTACAGGGCCTAAAAACCCCTAAACAACATTTTAACCATTATTTTGTGAAAACTCCCTCACAGAATAAAACTCCTAGTTAGTGAAGAAAAGCACATACAATAATGCGAAATACTCCTAAATAGATTTAAGAAACTTCTTTTGTCGGTAATAATTAACTGTGAGTTTAAAACCCTCTGTACAACTATCATACATTTTACTAAGCATAACTACTTCTCTGCACATACTCTTTGTAATTCACCTGACTACACATAGTCATAAATTGAAGATTTGGGACCAAAACATGATAGCACCCACTTAATTATGATTAACTGATGGGTCATAACACACGGTGCAGCACTTTCTATCCAAAACATTGCTGTTCCTATATTTTGGGATATCCAAAAGACCAAAACAATGCTGCTCCTATATTTTGGGATAAAAAGTACACCTCAAGTTAATCTGACAAAATAAATTAGGTTGGGCATGCCTACATTCTAAAAGCACTGTATCAAACACTTCATAGTAGACAGCAAACTATGCGAGTGTGTCCAGTAAGTCATACAGCAGCTCAGAGAGTACAATAAGAATCTAACACCCAACATATCAAACACTTTGTTGTATGCAAGTAAATGGGTAATACGAAGATTGCAAAAAAAGCTTCTTCCATTACAAGACATGCACTCTACTTGTTTCTGACAATAAGATATCATTAAAATGGACAAGATGTGCATCAATTTGTATTACGAATAAGTAACTGAGGCGCTAAAACAGTTTTTATTTCTTCAAAGGGGATAAAACAATATTGAGTATTCTTCAGAAAGTAGATAGAGGGAACAAAAGCAGTGAGAATTCGAAAATGTATTAAAATCTGCCTAGTAAAATTCGAAAATGTATTTAACCATCTTCTTTATGAACTACGGCAAAACCTTTGTTTAATGATAAATACCTGAAGCATGCATCAATTGCACGTAGAGTGTGAATCATATACAGAAACAAAATGCAAACACAACTCATCCAATTACATCTAGACTTAGGGAGCATTGGGAACTTGGGGCGCACTTTGGACCTGAGCTCAATGGAGAAATGCCAAACCTAAACTCATCAAATTTACAATGGCGAAGGAGGGAGGTGAGGTAAGTTTCAGGTTACCATTACAGATTTGTCAAGTTGATGAAGAAATGAAAAGGCAAATCAATATTACATACAAGATTAACTTTAAATGTGCTGGGGGTTTAATGTGGCTGTAATGCATTAGCTTCTTGCTAATGCTAGTTTAGGCTCTTCTTAATGTCGTCTTGGCCTTGTATCAATGAATCCATTTATTTATTTATATTTTTATACATCGACACTCTAAAATTTTGGACTGGATCAAACTAAAAGAGTTTCCATTTCTTGAAACTCACGAGCTAATTTTGAACGTTTTTTTTCCAATCTTATGTTTCCCAAACGCCTACTTTGCACAGATAATAACCATAATGATAGGATCAAGGAACAACCAGTGAAAAGTTCATACAATTCAAATAGTGTAACTGAGAAATGTACATTCGACTCAATCAACCCTGAGAAAGTACTTTAGCTGGCCTATAAGTGAGAAAATACCTAGCTGCCAATATACAATGGGTTAAAAACTCAGGATAATTTTAATTGGACAGAAACCCTTACCAGGCCTTGTTATCTCAACACTCTGTGTTTAAAATAGTTGTTGTTTAATTATTATTCTGATAATAGCCTGTTAAAATAGTAGTAAGCTAAAAATGTAATACTGGAATTCTCACCACTACTACAGCCACCACTTTTAAAAAGATGAGTAGCATTTGGAAGCTTGTTTCTGAATTACAATTATAGTATAGCCTATTATAGAACTTTGATTCTAAGGTAAACACTTTTATAGAGGCTAATTGCACATTGTAATCATAAATACATCCGAATAAAAAATCAGAGGCCCAAATTTTTTCAATTCAGAAAGAAAAAGATAATTATATATATAGGGAGGCTCTCATGCGGACTGGGGGTAAGTTGTGGAAAGAGAAAAAAAAATATAACTTGCTTCTTAATGTTTTGAGTCGCTAATATGGTTCTCTATCCGGGTCTACGTAAACCCAGTTTTAGACCCTGTTAACTGGTCATCTCGATCTCTCTATACAGCTCTCCCTCTCCCCCATCTTCTCTCTATTCTGGACACTCTCTTTCGCCACATCTTTTTCTTCTTTAGTTCTCTCCTTCTCTCAAATCTCAACCTTGTAACAAGCTATCAGAGAAGTTCAAATAAATTTTTGTTATGTATTAGATTCTTTGGCCATTAGAATAGATTAATCCACTATAAGAGATAATTCTTACCATGATGATGGATCAATTAATCTCTCACTGATAGATAATTTCAAATCTACTGATTCTAGAAATCCATAATTGTTGATGAACCCTAGGTTGTGGGTCTTGATCATTGGAATTCTAAACCTGTATTTGTGTTTTTTTTTTATATTCAGTATAAGTCAAATTTCATTACCGAATCATAGTATTTGGGTTTGCCCACCATTAAAGTCATACTAAAAGTTTAGATTCTGACACGAGTAGATGGAGTTATGGGTGTTTGAAGTTTAATTTGAACCTTAGATTGAAATTTGATTTTCCATTTCTTTTTTACTTTATACAATTTTAATTAATAGAAAGAGAAGCTTCAATTCAAATTCAGTACTATTGAGAGACGATATAGAGAGAACAACAAAGAAGATGAGGTACAGAGAAAGATTGATATTTAGGGAAGAGAGAGGAACAAAGATAGTGAGCTGTGAAGAGAAGAGAAGACGATGACGTGTTGTGTTGGGTTTGGATGTGGAAGTGGGTTTAATTAAACCCACCAGAGAAACCACATTTACATATTTTTTTAACTTTTATTTCTCTTTTCTCACGAGTTTACTAGTTTGCCCCCAGTCCGTATGCGGACTGGCAACATGTTGGCACTGTTTGCTACAAAGATACAAGGCTGCATTTTGTATAAAAAGTTCTTCTTAGATAGGTCATTTAGTTCTCCAGGCTAGTCATTCTCAGGCAAGATAGAACAGATAAACAAGCCAAAATATAATGTACTTTATTTGAACAGATCCATGAAAGTACTTGAGTTCAAGGAGGCGTTGGAAGAAAAGAATGAATGAATGATCATTCTCACCTTAGGCCCAGCAGATGGTGATACAGGAAATGAGTTCAATGACCTTTTGACTTCATCATCAGAAGAGCAATCTGAGCATGAAAAGTGTTCTAATTTTTTTGCCTCCTCAATACTCATGCGCATACATGAAGGATGAAACCTACAAAGAAAATAGTAAACATTACATGAATTAAAACTGGAATCATCCCAACTCGAGAACATCATTGTCCATTTTGAAATATAAGAAAGATATTAGATGTTCATATTCATATTGAATAATAGGACTTCTAGCAAATACCCCCAAACTACATATGCATCTAGTACTACATTTTTAATAAAGTAACCTCGAGGAAAACAGATGATATTACTGATGGATGTTGGGGTAATCATCAGTTGGTACAATTACTGTGGATGATAATGAGTGGAAAGGAAAACCAAGAGAAGTTTAAAAGGTAACAAGAATCAATACACAAGTAGCCTTATACATCTGATGTCATGAACCGCAACACATATTTTTTTGTCAATTTTTAGTAAAGGATTTCACTACTTTCCATTTCAATCAAGGTAGACACTCTCAAGACATTTCTGTTAATATTGGAAAACAATAATAAGATATATTAAAAGGTAATTTCCAACCAAATACTTAAATCTTATCACACCCAGAACACAGTAACACACATTGGTTGTTGCTAATCAGGAAAGCTATTTTAAAATGCAAAACAAAAGAAAGAAGTAATACACAAGACATGAGGCAGAAAACAAAGTGTTGTATAAGATTTGCTTAACTCATCTTCTAAGAAAAATGTGTTCTGCATCTAAGATGATGTGTTAGAGGCATGCTTTACAAATGAGAATAGATATGTGAGAAAAACTAATGAGAGTCTACTTTTGGAATAATCAACTTGTCCACACTAAAACAGATTAACAGAAAACTGAAATGAACCTCCTGCTCTTAATCTCTCATAGAACTGGAGGGAGTATACAAAACATCCAGAACCAACTTGTAATCTGGTCAGAAAAGAAACCCTACTATCTGTTACAATGTGAACTAGTTAACAATCCTGTACATTTTGTATCCTCTATCTTGTTGACATCAGAAAAGAAATCCCACTAAGACTTATTCTTAGTAAACAGTTTAGCAAAACATGTTTAAGTGCCAAATGCTAATCAACTTCAATATCTGATTTTTATCATCGAAAAATCACACTAGCATCTACATTAAAGCTTAGCTATCCAAAAACGTATCCAAAGGGTTATTAGTCGTATAACGAATTTCTCAAGACTTTGCCTCAATTATTTTATGACAAGCATGACTCATATCAAACAGAACTAAACCACAACATCGTGGTATATGAAATTGCAAAGATATAATGTAGTGTGCAGTAAGAAAACTAATAATTTACCTTTTTTTTTGGTAAATAATTTACTCTTTTGGAATGTTGATCTGAAGCCTATACAAAACAACTTTCATCACTTACACCAATATGGTAAGCTTGTATCATTACGATTTCCAAAGAGGCTCAAGAGTCAAGAGGACGTATTGTGTGCAAACTCACACCTTCTCTAAGCGTCTAGCGTGTGTGGAATAGGATTACAGAAAGCCATGGGTAGACTATAACGTTTGTGCTATTTGCATCAAACATCTACTTTTCTTGAAATATCAAATGTATACTCATTTTAAGTTGTTTCTTTCAGGATTTTGTAAATAGGTCATAGTGATGGAAAGACATTATGGCTATACAGTTACTTTGACACTGATTGCTTAATCAATTACCTAAAGATACTTATAAAAAAATCCCTATGAATGACAACATACCAGAAATTTATCCATTACGGAGTACTTGAAAGTTAAGAGTACATTACATCAAAATCCATCTCATATTAATGAGTTCAGGAAACTAAAAGATGAAAAAGCTCTCAACACTAACCAAGAGTAATGCAAACAAATTAGCAAACTAATACTTGACGAAAATGATAATTTGAAACCTGTAAAAGTCGGCTTATCATCTGCTTTAATCCAGAAAATGTTATCTAGGAAGAAACTTGCATGGCATCACTAGTCACCACAAACACTAGACAAAATGAAGGAAAAAATTTACCAGTCCTTGCAAGCTTCACACTGAATCATGAGGTCATCAGGATTATACGGCATTTCACATTTGCAATACCTTCAAAAGAATGAAGAGAAATATAAGGCAGCCATTCTTCCAGTATAAATGGTAATATAATAATAAATAAGAAAAAAAAAAAACAGCAACTTGACAAGAGGTCTAACTTACACAGCAACTCGATCAGGAGTGAAACCACCAGTGGAAGCTTTGTACTCAAATCGACAAAAATAATCCTCAGCTCCAACATTCTCAAGCTTAGTATAATTCTTAAAGGTGTGAACAGTGCATTTTCCCTCAATAGTGTGAGCACTTTGTAAATCATAGTGATCAGATAAAAAGAGCTCTTTTGCACCATGAAACTGTCTCCTACCTCCAATAGATTCTTCAGGACGATAATACCACCTTACGCGAACCTTAACATGGTTACGAAGATCTAATTCAATCTTTTCAACCTTTGCAACATAAGGCAGCTTATCAGAATCCGATGGACGCATCAACACACAATCTCCAGCTAAAATCCAACAAACAAAACCCCAAATTTCATTTCAGTCATTTCATCAAACACCTTACAGATTACTTATAATTTTTTAGAAAGACCTTACCTTTGACAACCTTGTTTGTTCCTTTGATGGTATATGAATCTAAATCCTTCTTGCCTTGTCTTGTCTTAGCCATGAATATGATTGATTGTTGAGTAAAAAATTGGATTTTTGAGGAGAAAATGAGCTCCAAGAGTATCAAATTTGAAGAAGAAATCAGAAAAGTAAATGCATTTGGTTGTAAATTTTGGGTTTTTTGAACATGATTACAAGTGGAAAAATGATAAAATTAGTAGATTTTGGAAGAAAATTAAAAACCCTAATTTGTTTAGAGAGAGAAAGTAGGCGAGAGAGAGAGAGAGAAAGAGAAAGAGGGAGCGTGTTATTACAACAAACAATTTACTTACAACATAAGAGTGATAGACAAGAGAGAGAAAGAAAGAAAGAGAATCATTTCCGATGCCGACGAGGACTTCACTTAATGTCCACCTGCATGACATCATCATACGTTTTGGGTCTTGTAATCGACTCCCCACACCGTCTACAAGTTATGTTTCGTATCCGTAGAAGGGCTGTCAATGGATGCCCAGCCCAATTACCCAAAACCAAACCGAAACAAAACCGAATATCGACAGCTGCTATTAACGGTCCGGTTTATTGTTTGTTTTTCCACTTTTCTAGTAGCTAGTAAGCTACTAGATCAGCCAAAAGCCCGTTTGTTTTTTTGGGCTTATAAGATTTTCTAGTAGAAACTCACTAGTTAGTAGGCGGTTACTATAAGCTCCATATCCTGGAGCTTATAGCTAGTAGAAATATCTGGTAAGATGTAAAATTACATCTAAAACCCTTCATAATAATTAAAATTACTATTCAAACCAAAATCAAAACTGAAAATTTACATGGGTTATGTTTGTTCTATTTTCACGGTCTTTTTCTATTATTTTAAAAATTATTTTATTGTATTCATTCATTAAGAGATACTTTTATTTGTTATGGTGTAATATTATTTCATTAGAATTTTTCTATGTGTAGTAAAAATAAAATAATTATTGAACATAAGTCCATTTTTTTAACGAGGGTATATTAGTAAAAAAAGAATATATAAATAAATTCAGAAGTGGTAAAAGCAAACAGGTAGAACTTATAAGAAATTATTCAAAATAAAAACAAACAACATATCTTATAAGCTATTAGACATTACTAGCTATTAGAACTTGAAAAAATAAACAGCACCTAAGTGAATGCATGTCTGTTAGACGTATTATATTTGGTTTCCTTTTTTTATGCTAAAAAGAAAGTTAGTTTCCTAGTTTGTAGGTAATTACTCGATAAAGTTTAATTATTATACTGAAATTACTTAGCAACCCTTTATATAAATCTAAATATATTTCAATTTTGGTAAAAAAGGGAAGGACTTTTTTGGTAAAACTTTTGCATCAGAAAAAAATGCTCCTCATAAGTTATTAGTATATTAGTAGAGATTATCAAAATATATCAAATACTATCTGTTATTCAAAACACTATATATAACTTCAATTTTTTTATTTACGACTAAGATTTTTTTCTCATATCAACTCTTATTTTCTTTGTAACAAAACTAGGGTCTGATTAGAAACTTTCTTAAAAATTGGAATTAAATTTATGAGTGTTTGAAAACTTAGAGCAAAAAAAAGGGAAGAAGCAAATTCAAAGGGAAGATTTTCTCTCGTATCAACTCTCATCTTCTCGTATATTTGAAAAACAGATCTGTATGATGATGGTTTGAGAAGAGAATATTACATTAGGCTATAGAGCAAATTGAATTACCTAAACCATTGGTTTTTGTTGTATTGAATTATAAGTAAAAAACTTAATGCTTTTTGTGAAAAAGTTGGGCAGAGCTAAAAAAAAAAATGGAATGACTAATGAGTTGTCAAGACTCAAGATTGTGGGGTTTGGAATATTGAGCTAGTACTATACAGATGGCATAGTGTTAATAACACAATTTATATCAACTAACTATCTACAAACTCGATCAATGTATATCGAGTAACTATATATCTCTAACTATGCGCTTACAAATTGGCGATGCGTATAGGCAAACGGCTAACTACACAACGATTTTAATTTTTTGTTTTCATTTCTAATCGATATCTGTATATCGATTACTTTGTAACTATTTGTCAAACTGGTATCGATTAATCAAATTTCTTGTCAACTCGCTATTTAATTGGCAATGCGTACAAGTAAAATTCACTAACTATACGGTGACTTAAAAGAAATTTTTTACCGTGGTAACGTTATATCGATTATTTTGTAACTACTCGTCAAACTGTTATCGATTAATTAAATTTATTAATCGCTACTTAGCTACTTAGTTGATGATGTGTGTCAAAATGTTCGTTAAATCGATATGAAGTAAGATTTATTTTTCATAAAAAGGAATCCACTATAATCAATATCTTTTTATCGATTTAGATAGATAAAATTGATGCAAGTGGATCGACTAGGTGTTAATTGCTTAACATCAAGTGTTTGCGTATAAGTAAGATTCGCTTGATCGATCAAGTATTTAAGGTTTTGGGTTTTGAGAATAATGTATTTAGAGTTGTGAGAGAACTTGGGTTGTGAATAGTCTGTTGTACAACTTTGATTTTATTCGGTGATGAATAGGAAAATATCTGGTGAATAATAGACTTCGGTAACGAATAGCAAAAATCCTGGCTGTTAATAGCAGTGGTCGAATATCCCATTTATGGATTCTAAAATTTATAAAAATTTGAAGTCGGGTGTCTGAAAACCTGAACCATCAAAAACCGAAACCGATGGGTAATTTCTGTCGGGTTTGTGGACACCCATCGGTTATCTAATTCGCTTTTTGCCCACTTAAAATTAGAGTTTATAACTATCTTTACTAGCTATCGAAATAACTATTTGTAGATCTGAATGCTTTCTTGTTGACTCTAGTTACAAGAGAAAGTGAAAGACAATTGAGTCACTAAGCATTGAAACTTCAAAGCTCCACCACTTAAATATTGGATTCTTGCTGCAAGTGGATGGTATGTTCTTAATATACTCTGTTTTTCAGTTCATATAGTTGTTTAATTAGGCAATAAACTCATGAATTCATGATGTTGTGAATTTTTTTTTTTATATCAATTTTTCAATTGCAACCAACACTAATACTATGAAAATATGATATTTGAATCAGAATTCCAAAACCCCATTGAATTTTATTTATAACTTCACATTTTTTTCATAGTACTCATTCCTCAATAATTACAAATCAATAATACTTGAAATAAAGTGTTTAAAATAAATTTTTTGAATATTTAAAATTAGTATATTTTTATAATTAAATAAATATTGTTAGTTTTTTATTGAGTTCAATATATTATATATGATGATTGTTCTTTGTCCAGCCCAAGAACAACGCCTACTCATTGTAGATAAACATGGTGAGTTTTTTAGTCAGCAACTGAAGATAATCATAAACTGTAGAGCAAAAAAAGAACTGTTGATATGTGATGGTTTAAGGTTTGAAATTCATGTATGAGTTGTTGTTGCTGCTGGTGTTCATCATCGGAATGTAACTGAGTACAAGAAGCAGCTGTTACAACACAAAGAGCTCGATCGAGAGTTCGAAAACCCAAAAGGGGTCATAGCGGTTTAATTGGTGGTGACGAGATTTGGTGATGGTGACAGCGGCTTCACAGATTCTTATAGCTTACCAACATCACAAGCTCTTCTGTTCCTTATCTTATTTAGATTTCCATTTGATTTAATATTTTTAGTCTTTGTTTTTGTAAATTGGATTTTTCTCTTGTAGGCCTATTAATCTACCATTTTATAGTCTATGTTCTTTAAGTTTAATCCTTAGTCTGCAATTTCCGGTCAGATATGATGGTAACGATGGTGTTGTTGTATATTGGCTCGCAACAATTGGGTGCACAAGATCATACCTTATAAGAGGTGTGATCCATATGATCAGTTCCTATATTGGTTAAGGAAACCATATATGTGTAGGAGTTCTCATTGGACTCGGTTTCCTATTTTATCTCGGTTTTCAACAAGTCTATTCATGGGCTATAAATACCCAAGTAACTTGGTATTTGTAAAAGACAAGAAAGTAGAAAACAATAGAAACATAGAGATAGAAAGAGTAAGTGAGAGAGAACTTTGGGAGCCAATGGTGTATTACGTTTAAGGTGAAAGATTAAGATCTTGAGAAAGATACTAGGGAGATTATTGTAATCGGTGTTTCTTTTTTATAGGAAAATCTTCTCATTGTTCCCTGTGGAGGTAGGCATTGCCGAACCACGTATATCTTAGTGTTATTGTTCTTTATTGTTTTATTCTTTTTATACTATTGTTTATTGTTAGGTAATCTTTGACTTCATTGACAAACGGATCCTGTATTGCGAAGGAGGTATTCTCATGAATATCTAGGTTACGGGTTGTTGGGATTTAATTAATCACTGCATATAGTTCAACAGGTGCCAATGACCCAGTCTGCTCCAAAATACGGTGATCGGAATCTCGACTCTTGAGACGTAAACACTTGTAAGTCAGCATGCACTACACCAAAACAACATTTTTCTAACCCATGCCTTTTTTTTTTATTTCTAACACCATTTGGCCGTTAGAAACCTTGTAACAGCAAAATACCATTAGTATTGCCCCAAATTTGTTAGTATAAATTAAATAATATTTTGAATTATTTTGTAACGGCATACAAAAAATATAGTAACGGTCTATTTATGTTAGTAATTATACTAAAAAATAATAATTAATCCATGTGGTAATCACGTCACGTATAGCAAGGCGTTAGTGGAATAAACATAACTTCTCCCTCAACCTCATCTCTTTTCTTCTACTTTCACTTTTTCACCAGATCGAGAATGAACTCTTTTCTTCTAGGACCTCTCCCACCGTCTACAACCCTTTAATTGAATTCAAACACCCATCTTATCTCTCTCGTATAAACCATAGTTCAGAATTGGGTTTGGTCGATCAATCGATTCCGATTTAGAGCCAATTGGGGTTTTCTCTCTTTAGTTTCTTCGTTGTAGATTGTTCTTTTTATTTTCTTTTCAAGTAATTTCTTCTAATTTTTCGAAAATTTTGAATTTTCTATTTCATAATATCACCTTTTGTTTTCTATTTTAGAATTAAAATTTATACTTTGCCCATGAATGAAACCATAATTCTTTTAGTTGGTAAACTATTAGATTTATTTATTATTGAGTTTAATAACCCTAATTCGAATGTTTTTATTTTTGTTTTTCAGAAAATGAAGAAAAGTTCGGGGAAGTTACGCTGGTAATGAACTGATTCTTTGTGTCTTCTTCTATGGTATTTTCAAAGACTACTTCTCATTTCTTCAATAAGACTTTTTCTCTATTTTTTTAACTTCAACTTATTTGCCATTATCACCATTATTGTCGAAAAATAATATTGTATGTTGCTGTTGTTAAACCTATTAGATTGTGTTTTACGTTGACGAGGTTTTGTGTCCATTATTTATTCTACTAGCTGCTATTGGTTCAGCTGCTGGACATAAATGTTCAAAGAAGAAGAAGTTAGATTCTATATTGTCAACTCCAATGGAGGAATAGAAAGATGCATTCTATGTTGTTCAAAAAAACGATTTACAAGAATTTAAGTAATTGTCAAGCTCAAGTTGGATCCAGTGTGAGTCTTTTGTCGCAATTCATTACTCTACGTGTTAATAAGTTTCTCCAAATGTTATGGAACCAATGTGTTTAAATATTAATTTTTTCCATCTAAAAAACATATGTGTGGAGGAAAAACAGGAAACTAAACACCACTTTCTTGATTCATTACACATTTGTCTTCATTATTGCAAATTACAATTATATTTGTGGTCTGTTTATTGGATAGGTTTGTGATCCATCAGTATGCAGCTGATGCAAATTCAAGGGTTGTTCATTGTCGAGGCCGAAGAATATGCATCTTGCAGGAAAAGAATGCTATCTTTGTCATCAATATGCAGCTGATGCAAGAAAAGATATTCCGTTTGGTACACTTAGTCCTTGTTTGTTTCAGGTGACATACTTGTATTATCTTCCCTCATACATAAATTTATGTTTGTTATATATTTCACCTTTTTAATATATATATATATATATATATATATATATATATATATATATATATATATATATATATATATATATATATATATATATATATATTTGTGTTGGATTCTAATTTACACAGCCACACACACTCTAATGTACTGATGGCATTCAACTAGTTTATGTTGTATGTTTTAATATGTCTAGAACTAGCTTTATATTCTTTGTACTTAGCTCTTTCAGAGGACATTAAGAAAAATGTGTATAAAGGGAGGAAATGGAGTGTACATGTATAACTAACTCTTTGGGAGCCTTAATTTCATTTGTGAAATGGGGTACAGGGACCCTGAAACAACCCCGCTTGCCATTTGGACTTGGAGTCCAAATCCAAGTGTCCTTTAGTATAGCTTAATCAAGGGTGTTGCTTTAATAGCTTGCATACTCTGTTCATAGTTGTTGTAGTATGGAAAAGTCCAATGGTCTCCAGAATTCAGTACAACAACTTCAATGTCCATTGGATTCCATTTTTTTTTATTTTTTATTGTTATGTGTCACTTAGTACACTATGAAATGAAATTTATATTAGACAACCATTTGGTAGAAAGGTTTTAAATTTTAAATGGTTTGTCTTGCTTACTAGGTACTAGTATTGATGGATATTTTTTATGTAGGTTTTATTTATTAGATTTGGACTCTATTGTTTTGAATCAGTGATAAACAAATGGGTTATTTAGGTCCATATTTTCAAACTTGTGTTTCTGCAAGTTCATTTAATCATTATTCTTCATATGAAGCAGGTTGTATATTAATTTATTTTTTTAACTTGTAGTAGGTTGTACACTTGTATGTTCATTATTCTGGCTTAACTAAGGGCCTGTTCGGCAAGGGCCCAGAAATGCATTTCTTGTCTTGCTGGAAGTAGGAAAGTGATAAGCTCGTTCGATAATCAACAATTAAAAATTAAAAAGGAATTCCCAGAAATGAGAAAAATGCATTTTCGCTGAAGTTTTTTTTCTTGCTTTCTACTTCCGTCTTTCTTCTTTCTCAACTACGAAAAATGCCCGATAACGAGTCTTTTCCCTCTCTCTCTCTCTCTCTCTCTCTGGTTACCCTACCTTCGAATCAGGTTTCTTCTTCCTCTCTCTCTTCAATCCAATCCGTTTGCCATCAATCACTTCAAAATTCTAGATCTGGATCTGGTTTGTTGCGATTTCTAGCTCGAATCTCAGTTGTTGTGAAGGAAAGAATGAATCTGAAGCTCAAAAAGGTACATAAAATTAGTTTTTTTCTCTATTTCTTTTCAAATGAAATTTTAATTAGAACCCTAATGTAGGAAATTTGATTTTAATTTGATGTTAGTATGCCTTTTCCATTTATATGAGAAATAGGTTTTTCATTGTAATAATTATTGTTGATGATTTGTGCTAATAAATTTTTTTTACAGTTGGACTTGGGTTCAAAATTGGTCGATTTCCTTAAATGAATTGCAGAATGTAATGTGGAGTTTGGGGAATGTAGTATTGATGTACAACTAATTTTTAAGGCAGAGTTAATTGAGGGATAATCATCAAAGACCTGTCCCAAACTCGAAACCAATTATCTATATGACGACAATTTTTTTTATTTGATTTTGAAATGAATTTTTGTTTCTTCAATTACATATTTTGTGGTTAAAATGTTACCTGAAACTCTGGTATTGTTTTTTTACGCATTGTTAAATAGCTCATAGTATATTTGAACTCAAGTTCTACTCCTTTATTTCTATATGGATTGCTCTGGTTTGTGGTAGAGGCCAACATCCATTGGGTTGCTTTTGTAGTTAGAGGTTAGGTAGATTAGATAGAGAGAGGTCAGGAGAAAACATGAGATTGTGTTTTTGTGAACTATCACTTATTGTAATCTTATTGTATGTATAGATGAGTTCAAAAAAAATCATCAAGCTACCATTTGAGCAAGCAAATGAAGAAGCCTTAACAGATTGGAGACCATCCCAAGAGGCTTTTATGATTAATTTTATGAAAGAGAAAGTTATCTCACGTGGTGAGAGTAGAGTTGTGGGAACATTCTCTTAGAATGAATGGCTCGAGTTGAGGAAAGAATGTTATAATTTATGGGGATTCAAATATAGTTCAAAGGCATTTAAGAATAAGTTCACCAGCCTCAAGAAAAGGTTCAAGGATTTCAAAAAACTTGTAGAGGCTGCTAGCGGATTGGGATGGAATCTAGTCTTGTCTACTATTGATGCAAGTGATGTTTAGTGGAATGAATATGGGAAGGTGATTATGATTTCCCACTTTTGTTTTTCTATATTTGTTTTTTTAGTGAGATCACAACTTCAAATTTCTACATAAACAGGCGCATCCCACGATGAAGAATTTGAAGAGGTTTAGTGGTTTGGGTTGCCCTGAATACAAGGATTTGGAAGTGATTTTTGGAGACACAATAGCAACAGGGCACCTCCAAACAATAGAAAACCATGACTTTGACTCTACGAATAGGGATGATAGTCCAAATGATATGACAGCCGAATCTCCTAAACCTCCACACACTGAAAATGTAGAAGGTTTGAATGAGCTTGGACAATGCAAGTAATCAAAGCAAGAGCGAAAGCCAATCTCGCAAACGAGGAAGAAGAGAACCTAAGGGGTCTGATTTATCTGAAGCGGTGTTGGTGCTAGCTGAAGCATCTAATGCTAGAGTAGAAGCTAGAGGAAAATTCACCATCACAGCGTGCCAAGATGTCCTTGAAGCTATGGATATGGAAATTAGAAGAGTTACTTATGTGAGAGCCATGACATTGTTTCAAGACAATGGGTGGAAAGAGGTTTTTTTGCACATGCCATATGCACGCAGAAAGGAATTGATCGAGAACATTGAGAGTGGCGATATATAGAAAGTTTAAGACTGAAAAGTTGATTTGAGTAGTATAAATGCATAACAACCTTTTGTGGGATAATGTACTAAATGTAATATAACATATGTTATGTGCATTGCACCAACCTCTAAATTGTTTCAATCATAGATGGGTTTGTTAAGGTCTAACTTTATTTCTATAATAATAATATTCAGATATTCTATTGGAATATAGTGACTCATTTGTCAAGTTTAAAGTTTTATGCTAAAAGACTATTGTTGTGTTTTTGTTTTTCATTTTTTCTTGTCTGGTGATTATTTCAGACATTAAGGTGTTTAGCTCATAACAAAAACGCTGCAAAAAAGAGTTGCTTAAGGAAAAGGTGGGTTCTGATTCATAGAACAGTTCGCAAAATTCATTGCTTTCGGCCAAAAACTCAGGTACTGTATGCTATATCTTCTCAAATGCTTCGACCAATTATTCTGTTTTGATCGATTTATATTCACTTGTTGGCATAATCTTCAGGTAAAATGTGTTTGATTTTCGTATCTCGTGTTGTGATTATTAGTGATTGTGTGTCTGTTATTGAATGACTAGTCTCCTTTGAGCAATTTTATAAAATAGAATATAAGAAAAAAATTATCCCTTCTTATCAATGACTTGAAATAATTTGCTACATTCTGCTAAAAACACCCCAAATTTTTTGTTTTATATCTAAAATTTTATTTGTGTTTGGTGGTGTGATTAGAAATTTTATTGGTAGGGATTAAAAATTGGTACGTGGTGATTAGAAAAAAACATGTGTTAAATAACAGTTGTCATAAAAAAAAACTTCTTTAGTTCTTTCTGAACTACTTTGTAGTCTAAAGTCTGAACTTTGTAAGATATTGTAGTTAGGAAACGACTACGACGTTGTAGGCGTCAAAGGCCATTAACAAAATCATTCAAAAATTAGCACAAGATATTCTTCGCACCAAGTTGCGCCAGATTTTCTTTATTACCATTATTAAACTATATACAATAAACTTTATTACCATTATTAAGATATATGGCCTACCTGTTAGACCATCAGTTATTTAAACACCGTTAGCCAAAAAATGCATATCTACTGATCATGTTATTTTGATGTTGCATTGCCTACATACCATATTTCCAGTACAATTTGTGTGGCCATGGTTATTCTGATGCTAGTATTATATATAAAAGCTTTACAATGGATATACAGTACATCAATTTTGGTGTTTCTCTTTGCATAATCATTGTTGCATGTATCCATTTCTAGACTTATACATGATGTATTCAACCGATTTGAGTGAAACTAGTAGTGATGCAAGTGATGATGAGTGGGAGATTGCAGAGTTAGTCGTTTGTGAAGCAATTATGTTGTATGGAAACAAGTTCAACAAGAGACCATACAAAACTGATGCATTGTCGGGAAGACAATATGTAATTAATGTGCTTGAAGGTCATGAAGATAGATCTTTGGATATGTTCCGGATGAGGGCACATGTGTTATATGACCTTTGTGATGAATTAAGAGAGAAAACTGTTGTCTGACACACGTTATGTTACCGTAGAAGAACAAGTTTGTATTTTCTTGTACATTGTTGGTAAGAATGCTTCGAATAAAACTGTCGCAGACCACTTCCAATATTCAGGAGACACTATATCTCGTCATTTTCAAAATGTGTTGAAAGATATTTATAAGTTCTCGAAAGAAGTTATAAGGCCCCCCAACATGAATAGTACTCACTCACACATTAAGAGCAAAGGCGATAAATATTACCCGTGGTTCAAGGTAGAAGTTTGTATCCATTAGATATTTTGAATATAAACCATATCACATTCAATTGATGAAGTGTGTTGAAGTTAATTGACCACTAACCTTTACTTGTTTGGCAGGATTGTATTGGAGCGCTTGATGGTACGCATATAAGCGCTGCAGTACCAACAGGGACAAAACAAATACCGTATAAAGGGAGGAAAACCGTACCAACTCAAAATGTAATGTGTGTGTGTGACTTTGACATGTGCTTTACTTCTGTCTTGGCTGGTTGGGAAGGTTCGACAAATGACTCAAGGATACTTAACGAAGCAATTGGAAACCCACAATTAAAGTTCCCAATTCCGCCTAAAGGTAAATCTATATCGAGAAGTGAATTTTGAGACTTCAAATGTGAACAAATGTTTATTTGTATTGTTTTTATAACATGCCAGCTTGAACTTCACAGTTTTTATAGGAACACCATGTTTATTTGTATTGTATTGTATGTGTTACGTTTGAATTAATTAACGCACATATTTAGGGAACAGGAAAATATTATTTGGTTGATTATTGATACGCAAATCGACTTGGATTTTTAACTTCATATAAAGGAGAAAGGTATCATTTGAACGAGTATGAAGGACGAGACAAATTTTCCAAAACCAGAAAGGAACGTTTTAATTTTGCTCATTCGTCGTTACAAAATATTATTGAGCGATGTTTTTGTGTATTGAAGGCTCATTTTCCTATATTAAAATTGATGCCAAACTACTCTCTTCGCAAGCAACAAAACATTGTAATTGCCACATGTGTTATTCACAATTATATAAGGAGGCATGCTCTTGAGGATGAGATGTTCAAAAAATATGCAAATGATGAACTAATCGTAAGTGGTGAAAAGGGAAACAATGTGACAAACCAAGCTTTTTTGAGTGGACGAGGTATGGATGTTGTGAGAGATGGGATTTGTAAGAGTATGTGTACTTATTATCGACTTCCAATGTAATCATTTTTCTTATGAATGTTTGTAAAAGAATTTAACATGTTGATAGTTGATGAATTACAATAATTTTTAATATTGTTCAATTTTTAATATTGTAGTAGAACGACATATTGATAATAAGTAGAAAGACCACCAGCCACTTCCGAAGAAAGTACTTTCTTACTTTCTTCTAGTTGCCGAACGGGCCCTAAACTTTGTTATTAATTTAAATGCAGGTAATATTTGATGCAAACCAAAATACAGCCACAAGGGAATGTCCTTTCGTTGACTATATTGAGAGTAACGTAAAGCAGAGATGGTGATATCTTAAGCCTCTAGAGCAATAACAAATCTAAGTGTCATGCAGATACTCGTGAGTTAACTCTTGCTATTACTGTCCAATAGCTCTTTTTGAGTTCATCTAAGCATGTGCTCCATTTTGTTGTCGTCTGGCCATTAAATAAGGTTGGCATATGTGTTTCTTATTTTCATGTAAATATGTGTGTGTCTTGGGCTTATGTTATCATTTGTAATGTTCTTTTCTTCATTGGTGATTTAATCACTACTAGTTATATTTTATTATCATTTAATTTTTTAGTCTTACAAATAATATATAGGATTCTGAAGCAGTTTGATATTGTAAATGAGTTCAAGAAGATTTCTGGTATTTATTCCCTTCATTCTAATTACTTGAATTTCCTGTATTCAGGATGTCATATGCATTTTGAAGAGACGGAGAGATGTTTTTCTCATCTTATTGGGGTCAAATTAATAAATACAGCTGGTTTCTTTGTTGTTGTGTGTTTCTGTATGGCCTTACCGGTTTGTATTTGTTGGTTTTATACTATTATGTGTACAAGTTAATGAATCGCTATATTGGATGCCATAAGTGTACATGATTACAAGAAAACTTAATGAAGTAGGAATTATTATGTCGGGAAAAAAAAGAAGAAGTATGTATATATGATAAGACGAATTGAGGAAGGGGTAGATTTATGATCAGAGTTCATTTTATAGAAGATATCATAGTATTTTTGGTTGGCATTGAAATATTCTATTACACAGAAGTGTTATGGCTTAATAGAAACGATGACGTAATGTATTGTGTTATGCATGTGAATACAAAAAAATTAAATTTAATGCTCGGAAGGCTTTGTATTTTTAACGCATGTTATTAAGCTTTGATTATTTGTATGGAAATGTCAGTGGTGATGATATAGTTACAGTGGAGTTATAGATTTGTACAGGTTATAGAAAAATCATTTTTTTTTATTATTAATTTACAGATTTGTAACGTCATACTACTGTTAGTACCAGGTTACTGTTACAAAATACTAGCAACATTTACTAATGGCAAAAAACCATTGGAAACTACTAACAACATAATACCGTTAGTAAATTAAGAACACTAACGGTAAAATGTTGTTACAAAAGAACATGTTAGTAAATACTAACACCTATTTACTAACGTAAGAAAATCGTTAGTAAAAATTATACTAACAATATTTTGCCGTTAGAAAACACCTGTTCCGGTGTAGTGATGTGACACATGTTTTTCTACGGGGGACGGTTATCTCTTTTTACACCTATACGTGGGGACGCGTGTTTACTTTACAGTTTATGATTATCTTCAGTTGCTGACTAAAAAACTCACCATGCTTATCTACAATGAGTAGGCTTTGTTCTTGGGTTGGACATGTTGTCAGACCTTTTACATGCTTCACTGGATATGATTATGGACCCATCTGTATCTCGGTTTGATGGAAGCTATCTTTTCAATGGCCAATATAGTTAACGATCCTTTGGATCCAACAGCGGGCGTGGGTGCCTAGCGTCCAGGCATAGGACTGGTTCCATCACCCAAAATAAATAAATAAATGAGAGAAAACTAAATAGAAAGGTAGAAACAGAGCTAGTCTTGGAGTGTCGAGGTACGCGTAAGTTGGCCCGGACATTCGGTTAGTAATGTTACATAGGCAGAAACAAAGCTAACCTTGGAGTGTCGTGGTGCGTGAAGTTGGCCCGGACATTTGGTTAGCAGTTCTTGTATTCACTATTCAGAGATTTTTTGTTATGATGCTATTTCAAATTGTGATGGGTTATATATTTCATCATTGTCAATTATTGAATATATCTTTTAATGTATTTTTTATTTTTATTCTTGATTATAGAATGACTGAACCAGCTGGACAAGAATATCTTACTTTTAATTCTCCAGAACAACCAAATGTATCTGTTCATACTACTACTACTACTACGTGCTATTACTACTCGATAAGGGCGATTTTGTCAAAACACCATATATTTTTGTTGTAATTTACATTTACCCCACTAAAGATTTTTAATTTGTCTTAACAACAGCAGTTAACGGTTCTGTCTATAAGCCGTTATAGAAATCTGACGTGGTTTAAAAAATTATTAAAATTGATGGGGTAGAAAATTGAAAATGCTTTAATTTGGGCAAATTGATCTAAACTTCATTAAAATGGTGGGATTTAATGTAAAGAAATTGACAGAAAAATTGATGTAAATGGAGATTGATATTCAGGCTGAGTTGATTAATTGTCAAAACGAAAATCTGTGAAGCCATTGTTCTAGTCCTTCTTGTGTGAAGGCATATTCGGCACTCAAAATGGATCACTGCCATACCGCACCGGGGGTCACACAGGCTGTACATGAGGAGCCATGGCTCCGGTGTCTTGTTCAGATGCCTTACTCTAGAACAAGGCCTGATCATACTGAAAGAGATCCATGCTAGGATCTGCAGCAACCATTCCGGGAGCAGAAATCTAGCACAGAAGACAATGATCCAAGGATACTGGTGGCCACACATGATGACAGACACCAAGAAGTTCACACAGGCGTGCCTCCCATGTCAGAAGCATGCCCCGGTCGGTCATGCCCTGGCAAATGAACTACATCCCATCCTGAGTGCATGGCCGTTCTCCAAGTGAGGATTGGATATTGTGGGATCGCTTCCAAAAGCTCCACAATCAGTCAGATTCCTATTGGTCGCTACAGACTATTTCACCAAATGTGTTGAAACAGTAGCATTGGTACAAGTATGTGCCTCCGACGTCAGAAGATTTTTGTGGAAAGACATAATCTGCAAATTCGGGATTCCTCAAGAGCTAGTGTCAGATAATAGAAAAAACAGTTCGACTGCGAGAACATCTGGCTGTTCTGCAAGTCCTTGGGGATCAAACACAATTTCTCAGCCCAATACTATCCTCAGGGAATTGGGCATGCAAAAGCATCCAACCGGGTCATCTTGGATACACTCAAGAAGCGGCTGGATGAAGCAAAAGGCAACTGGGTAATGCAACTCCCGGGGGTCGTATTGGCATACCGAACCACCCCAAGGAGGTCCACCTGTATGATACCCTTTCATCAACTTACATTTGGAGCAAAAGCGGTGATGCAAACAGAACTGCTAGCTCCCACAACCCGCACTGATGCAGTCCTTACCGGGGAGAACGAAGGGATTCTGGCAAGAGAAAAAGTTGTTCTTGACGACAAGAGAGAGCAAGCCCTACAGCACCTCCTCCAGTACCAGGAGACCATCAAAAGAGGATATGACAAGCGAGTCGTAAAGAGGAAATTCAATCCGGACGACTGGGTCATGAGGAAAGTCAAAGTCATGACTGAGGATACAATCGTTGGAAAGCTTGGAGAAAGCTAGGAAGGGCCTTACATCATAGACAAACATGCTGTGAAAGGCTCATACTTCCTCAGAACTCTGTCCAGCGACCTCTTCTCCAGACCATGGAACGCCTTCCACCTAAAGAAATTTTACAAGTAATGTACTCCATTTGATGATTTCAATAAAGATTCTTTCCCGCAAGAATTTGAGTACTTTGTATTATTTGCTGCTGAAAATCCTAAGTGCAAGATCAACTCTCCACTAAGGTCCAGGATGCCCGAACCTATCTTCCAATCCTGGCTAAGTCCTAAATGCAGAGTTATGCTCCTTTTAGGCCCAAGACGCCCGGACCTAGCTTCCAGTCTTGGAACCAAGGATGTCAGGGATCAAACCCCATCCAACCCAGTGTGCCCGGACCTAGCTTCCGATCCTGGCTAAGTCCTAAATGCAGAGTTATGCTCCTTTTAGGCCCAAGACGCCCGGACCTAGCTTTCGGTCTTGGAATCAAGGATGTCAGGATCAAACCCCATCCAACCCAGGGTGCCCGGACCTACCTTTCGATCCTCCTAAGTCCAAAATGCAGAGTTATGCTCCTTTTAGGCCCAAGACGCCCGGACCTAGCTTCCGGTCTTGGAATCAAGGATGTCAGGGATCAAACCCCATCCAACACAGGGTGCACGGACCTAGCTTCCGATCCTGGCTAAGTCCTAAATACGGAGCTACGCTCCTTTTAAGCCTGAGATGCCTGGACCTAGCTTTCGGTCTTGGAAATCAATCTTAAGAGCGAGGCCATCCACTCTTAAGAACCGGGGCTGTTAGGCAAGCTTGCCTTCCCCGGGTCGAAACATGCAATACAGGGACAAACCCCGTTTCAGCAGCAAACCATGAATCGCCATGGAGTCAGCAAGAAAAAGAACTATTATCGTCCCAAGAAAAACTTCTTAAAACGATAACGGGGTGAGGGAGATATTCAGTTGTAATAAACGCTATAAACAAGGTAAAGATATCTAACAAGATGTTTTTGCACTACAAAATATTGTTTTTGTTTCTTTTTCAGAATAGAATATGTACAAGAGGAAGTCCCCCGGCAACCGGGACAGGAACCTTTCTACAAAGTTTAACGGAGCTAAGACTGAGAAGAAGGACCGTGGCCATTACTGCCCTTCTTCACCTTCTCCTTCACCAGCCGGTTGAGGACCTGCTAATAGGCAACCCTTGCCAACCGGAGCTCTTCAGCGGCCCGATCATACGCTGTCTCCTTGAGGATAAGACGTCGGTCCAGCTCCAGCTTCTCTCAGGTTAGCCTCCCGCAAGTGGCTTCCATCTCTGCCAAGGAAGTCTTGGCATCCTCCTCCCTCTGAAGAGCAGCGGTCAGGGTGAAGTCCAGATTATGATACTCTGTCGCCATGGACCGCTTGTCCTCCTCCAGGGCCCACCGGTTAGGGATGTAAATGGTGCGGGTTTTGGTCGGATCACTATATATCCATATCGAGATCCATTTTCTTTTATCTTAACCTGGATCCGGATCCATACCCGAGTCGGATCCATTTTACTTAACCATATCCGAACCATTTATAATATGGGTAGTCCAGATCCGACCCGATTGACCCGAATTTGTTAATTCTTCTATGACTATTCACTCAATAACAAATCCAAAACTTCATTCTTCTTAAATTATCTACAAAACTACAACCATGTTTACTTTCACTTAAGATAATTGACTTTGAAAACATCGAAATGATAAAAAGAAAGTGAAGAAAAATGAAAGATGGGATATTAAATTAAACTTTAATAACTACCATGTCTTCTTCCTCTTTCCTTTCTTTCTTCTTATTTCTTTTTCAAATTTGTTTTCTTAGATCTATTCTCTATGTTTTGGTTTATGTGAAATGGATAATCCAACTAAGACAAAGTTTTAAAATTTTATCTACATTGATGCCCAAAGTTTTTATGGATGTAGGAGGATCCGACCCAAATAGTATAAATCCATATCCGACTCGGATTCGATTCGGGTCTAATATTTTATTACTAGATCCGACCCATTTTTGTATTCGGATCCATTTGAAACACCCAAATCCGATAATATGGATACGGATATGGTTCAGAATCGGGTGTGACCCGCACCATTTACATCCCTACCATTGGTCACTATTGGTCGCCGCCAGGTCTTTCTCGAGTTGACAGTTCTCAGCTCGCAGTCGCTCCAGATCCACCAGGGCAGAAGGCCGGGGTCTGACACTCAGCTCAAAGACCCGGGCCATGGCAGCTTGTGTTTGACAAACAAGAGAAACAGAAGTCAGAAACATTCATACAGACATCAACAAATCTAAAGCCAAAATTCCAGGCAGGGAACCTTACCGCAATCAGATTCTGGGCAGCTGATGTTAGGTTTTTGACGCCTACTATCAAAAGATTATATTTTTAACTTGAAGTTCCTTTTTGTGCCTGTATAAATTGGATATCAAAGTAGACAAGTAACAAGCAAGGGTCGTACCCACCTCAGAGGGGGAGATCTTAGCTCAAACACAATAGAAAACAATGGTTAAGAAACACCAAGGGAATCAATAATAAGATTTGATGATTGATTCTACTTCCTACAGGCAATAATAATAGTAAATCCTAACTTAAGAATATGGTAGAGATGAAAAGAAGATATATGATGACATAGGAGGGAAGAGTAGGTATGCACAAACTAAATCATACAATCATAACATGTTGTTCCTCATGTTCAATCTATAATAACTAATTAGTCACCTCTCGGTTATTCCAACTAATTATTAATACCTATAATAATCAAGTAGTCACCTATCAGCTATTCCACCTAATTAAAACGAGATTCTCTTATGTATGCTATTGAATATGTTTCATTAATTAAACTGTCACCTCTCAGCTATTGAATCTAATTAACTTAACATATTATTCATAACTAAATCATCACCTCTCTGCTATTTGATTTAATCACAAAAGGGTTCTAATAAAATATATATATATTATAAACATGCAATAATCACCTCTCAGCTATTTCACTACACATCTACAATAAATATAAATACTACCATTAAAGCTAGGTCTCCCTAAACCCTAACAATGATATTTTAACATCATGGATAACAATAGCACGCAAATAATCATACTTACCTCATATCGCGAATTAGAAACAAATAAGCATTAAGAACCTTGAATCACAATGAACAATAAGAACAAACATGATACTTTTATATCACCTAGAAAGCTTCCACAATCCCCCTAAGGAGAATTAGCTACTCATCCTTGAAGATGAAACCAAGGAATAACTAAATAAATCACAATACATCATAATTGAATAATAATGGAATTGATTCTACTTCCTACAGTCAATAATAATAAGTAAACCCTAACTTAAGAATATGGTAGAGATGAAAAGAAGATATATGATAACATAAGGGGAAGAGTTGGTATCCATAAACTAAATCATGCAAACATAACATGTTCTTCATATTCAATCTATAATAATTAATTAGTCACCTCTCAGTTATTCCAATTAATTATTAATACCTATAATAATCAAGTAGTCACCTCTCAGCTATTCCACCTAATTAAAACAGGATTCTCTTATGCATGCTATTGAATATGTCTTATTAATCAAACCGTCACCTCTCAGCTATTCAATCTAATTAACTTAACATATTATTCATAACTAAATCATCACCTCTCAGTTATTTGATTTAATTACAAAAGGGTTCCAATAAAAGATATATATTGCAAACATGTAATAATCACCTCTCATCTATTTCACTACACATCTACAATAAATATAAATACTACCATTAAAGCTAGGTCTCCTTAAACCCTAATAATAATATTTAAACATTATGGATAATAATAACATGCAAATAATCATACTTACTTCATATCGCGAATAAGAAGTAAATAAGTATTAAGAACTTTGAATCACAATGAACAATAAGAACAAACATGGTGCTTTTGCATAATCTAGAGAGCTTCTACCATCCCCCTAAGGAGATTTAGCTACTCATCCTTGATGATGACACCATGGAATAAATAAATAAATCACAAGACATCATAAAGGGAAAATAATAGAATTGATATTGAATAATGAGTTTGATACAAAAGAAGAAGAAGAAGAACAACTTTTCTCTTCAATCTTCAATTATTAAAAAGCTTCCTAAACCTTAACTATTGCTTCTCTTATATAGACATTACAAAGTAAAATACTTGCATGCAAATACTTCCAAATTAGGTCAAATTCGTGGCTGCTGCTGTTGGTCTTCTAGAGGCATTAGGTAATTAGCAAAACCTAATTCTCTTGGGCTTAAGTTGTAGCTTGGATCAAGACCTTCAGTTTGATAGCTCATGTGCCCAAATCAGACTTCTGGATCTTCTTGTGGAGGCTTTTTAAGTTTGGACTTAAATAAGGCCTAAAATAGAAATTCTGACTTGTGGGCTTAAGTAGGACCCGGTTTGGGCTGAGAATTGAACCGCCCCACTTTGACCTAAAGTTAAGTCAACAGAGCTGACCGTGGGGTGCCCTCAGCAGATCTTGTGGGTGCAAATATTGATTCTCTTTCCCTTGTGCAAATAACACATTTTTGCTTGCTTTTCTTGACTTTTCGCGGGCTTTTACATAATATTCGCATTTCGGCTCATGAAACCTACACAAAAGACAAGAAAGCACTAATCAATAGATATAATACAATAATATAAGTTAAGTGCTATACAAACAAGGTGTTATTCGGGGGATAAATATACACTTTTGAGGTCCGATTAAATTCCCCCAAACAACACTTTGCTTGTCCTCAAGCAAAGACGAGAAGAAAGATTTAAGGACTCAAAAGAGAAGTATAACTAAGGTGATTGCATTAACCATTTGCATCAAGGCTTTTAACTACAAGGATTTCCCAGGTGGAGGAGTTACAGTCTCCTGAGGGTTTTTCAGAGAAGATACCCACAAACTTACTACAATGACTAATCCAAGAATAGGATTTTCTACCATGTACCTCAGAAATGGTCATATCAAGGATAAGGATAAATATTGCAAAACCGTTCATATGAGATAACATACTACAAATCCATGAATAAGATAAGAAATATAAACCAAGCGTAACGGTCTCAAATACATCGAATACAGGGATGTACCCATACTACCACAGGTTTTAAGTCAGCTTTGGAAATGTCGCTTTGACTTTTGCCTCACAGTCATACACTCAGAAATAAAGTCACTCAGAGATGGTGTTTATCATTTTACCTTTATGTGAGGAAAGAAGATGGACAATCATCTCACATATATCAATAAGAACGGACTGGTGTAATGGAATGAACTTAGTCTCAAAGAATGGAAAAATTAGCCTTGCTTGACATGTCGGGTTTTTCACCCCAGCATCTTCTCACTTACTCGCCACATCCTACCATATCAGCTTAGATCTACAAAGGACAGTAATGGGTTGTAACTTGGCTTAGGACAGTGCTAGAAATGGAAAAGGCTTTTATGAAACATTTTTGGAACATTCGGGCCTTCAATACTTGTGATTCGTAATAACAACACATGGAGAAATTTTTGGAATTTTTCTTTTGGAAGAAGTGTTTCTCATCTTCTTTTGGGAAAGTTTCAATGAAGCTCTAGCCTATTTGGGAATTTTCCTTTCTTTTTGGATTTGGAATGGCTTTGGAAGATTTTGGCTTTTTCTGGAATTCTTCAAACTTTTTGATTTTCAATATTTGGTTCATCTCACTAGTTTGGAGATTTCTTTTGTATTTCTCCTTTCTTCTTGTAACCACATAAACAATCATCCTCATGTTCCAAAAACAATGTGTAAAAGGACCTAAAACATTCTAAGGGTTTTTACTCCCACAATGGAGTTGGGTAAAGGATAATGGGCTCAAGAAAAAGGCTAAGTAACAAGAAAGGCTCAGAACGGTTAACCTAAGGGATAAAATATCATGAGGGTAGGGTAAGGTAAACAGGGTTTATCTAAATGTCTTTGTATCATTTCTAAGTACTGATATGGTGATCACATCTTGAATAAGCTACAAGACCCAAGTTTATATTACACCCACTTGATGTCATCTCAAGGCTAACTATAAAAATGAATATAAGACTAAAAACAGACAAAACTGAGAGGTTGAGTCTTTTGACTTAAGATGTACGTAATAACTCTCCAAGAAAAGGACGGGGCTCAAAAGCTCACTGGGTTAAGTCTCCACACTTATTCCTCAAGTTTCTCAAGGTGTAGTTGTATTTGCACATGTAATCTATAATAAATGCAGATGAATGTCATGGTTATGCTCATGCAAATGTAGTATAAGACTCAACTACTTGGTGAAGCAATAACTGTCCTTAAACTTGAAAAGGATAGAATTCAACCATTATGTTCATCATTGATGGTGTACTTATCCTATTTTTGAAAATGTCTTTGTAAGAAAGATTTTTGTTGATTTTTCTCAAATTTTATTGAATTTTTACACAAGTATGGATAAAAGAAGTTTGAAAATCTTTTGCAAAAAGGATTGAAATACTTGCCCACCCCCAAACGAAGAGATTGCCTTGTCCTCAAGGCTCATACTAAGCATAGGAAGAGAGAGAGAGAGAGAGAGAGAGAGAGAGAGAGAGAGAGAGAGAGAGAGAGAGAGAGATATTACCATGAATGTACTAAAAATTCAAACCGCTTTATAAATTCCTGTCAAGCAAAATTATCTCCATATAGAGATTACAAGGAATTCCATACTACGACACAACTGAAATAAAATGTACTGAAATAAAAGACTGACTCAACAGAAAGGAAAATCCTATATTACACTCTTGTTTTCAAACAACCTCTCTTGGCAAACCATCCAACTCATCACGCCAAAGAGTTAGTGCCTCTTTAATTACATTCCAAGGCCCCTCACCATCATCCATAAATTTATCATTTCTATGCATACCTGGATACTCTACATATACAGTGTTAGACACCCAAGTGAATAGGCGACTTCTCCTGATAAAACGATGTGTAGATCCATAGGGATAAGGTAATGATACCTATTCCTCCAATCAGGATAGGTACGAAGGATGATCTTACAGATAGCAGTAGGGTAAATTAGCTGACCAATTTGGAAAACGTTCTGAATACCATCCATTAACCAGGACGCTATGTCAAGAACATTAAAATTATTAACAATGCCATAAACAGCATGCATTGTGACATCATTGACATAATCCAACCTATCTGCACCTAATAAATTCCTCATAACCCATAAAGCAGCAGTAGCTACATTAGCAGGTAGGCAAGTGGTGGGTGCCACATTAGCATAATTCTCAGGATGGAAGGAAAAAGTGCAAGGGCCAAAGTGATCTAGATAATTATCCAACATATATATCAACATGATTGGAGAGGAAGTAATCAGGATGTGAATAAACCGGTCGCAATTGGAGTGGAATACCCAATGCCCGAGTGATAGAAAAAGAATAGATAAATACGGGGAACCCATGCATAGTAACTTTGAAATCATCAAAGGGAATATCATCACCAAAAGGCAACGTACGGTAAAAGTCTCTTACCATAGAAGGGGAATACACAGCCGTAGAATCATAAAGAAAGCCAACCTTTGCCAAAAATCCCATCCCTAAAAGAAACTCCATAAGGACTATCCATAATTCCCGAAAAATCCATCTCGGGGATGATATCCATGCCATCGGGCATCCACAACCCATTCTAAACATTAGCCTGCAAAGAAGAAAACACCAAAAACCAGCGCGAAAACCGATAAAAAATCACACAAAACAAGTTCAGAAAATTGCTGCTAGGTTCAAACTCGACTCGAGATTGAAATTGCCAATAAGGAACTCGACTCGAGTTCGGGCCCAGATCAGAAAATAAAAAAGTTTTAAAAATTTTCTGATTTTTGAGTGACGGTCCTCTAAACATGGTGTGGTATATATAGGCTAGAAATAAAGAGTTTGAGCCCTAGTAGGACTCCAAAAATTGCCTAAAATCTTAGGGTTTCCAAAAATCAAACCCTTCCTTTCTATTTAAAATATTTGGACTTAGGTCCTAAGGACCAGAAATTTTTCAAAAAGTGCTCTACAAGTCCAGATTTTTGCAATAAAACCCAAGAATGGCTAGGAATTTTCAGAAAAGGAAAAGGTTTGCAAAAATTAAAAATTCAACCATTTTCATTAATATTTGAAAATAAACTACAATGATTGAAATTTTTATTACAAGAGTGCAATAATTAAAAAAAAAACACAAAGCAAATTACAATGGCTAATAAACAAAATTAAAATCAACCCCGTTGTCGACGAGATTGTCCCTGGCCTTCATCGAAACGACGCTGCAAGTCCTCGACTGTAGTCAAAATCTCGCCCATACCCCTCCAGGAAGCTGGAACCGCTCCTCATTGGTATGGAGCTGAAAGAACGCCCGCTGGTCACAGGGCCTGTACTGGATGGGCACCTCCTCCTAAAGGTCCCATAACAACTGTCTACAGGCAGACAGTCCCGGGTTGGAGACCTCGAGCCGGACCACCGACTCCAGAGAAAGGGCAGGAAGAAGAGGCGCCTCCCAGTACCGCAGAATAGCCATCACCAGGCTAGGAAGAGGAACAGAAGTGGCTCGGTTTCCGGTGATGGTGGCGAAGAGACGGTGGACCATGCAATAGCCGTGGACATCCTCCTGAAGCAGGCGGAGGATATGAATACCCTCGGAAAACAGCTCGCTCGTCCTTGTCGTTCCAAAGACATTGGTGGTCAGCCAGTGTGCCACCAAGCCCTGGTTGACTCGGAGCCAACCGATAGAAAGATGACTGCTATACCAGTGCAGTACCCGGTCATTAACGAGGACGACCTCGATGACGTCTGGTGTCACCAGCGTAGCCTCCTGTTGTAGGGGAGCCTCATCAAGCTCGAGCGCTATGACTACGGATACAGTCTCAGGCGTAAGCAGGAAGCGATGGGCCGGATCCCAGTTGATATACTCGCCATCATCGGCCAACTCCATCGACTCATAAAATCGACGAACCATTTGAGGATCAAATGGCTCGTAATCAGAGCCAAGGAGTACATCCCAGCCTCGGGCATGAATTCTATCCACGAAACCACTTCCAAAACAATTATCGTCAAAAAGACGAGAGTAATCGCGTTCGCGAATAATCACTCTAGATCTCACTCTAGGAGGCATGATTCTCGAAGAATTTGGTATGAAAATGAAGAGTACAACGAGAGGAACAAAACCCCACAAAAATTTTCAAATTTGGATAAGAAACGAGGGAGATCAGAGGAGAGAGAATTGAGATCTGCCTCGATTCTCGAGTTGAGTTTGGATTGCACTGTAAAGAACTAGACTCGAGTTCTGGAAGGGATGACTGACTTCTGTTGACTGGTTTGACCCACGTTGACTTGGTTTTGACTTTTGTTATTGAAAATGACTTGTGGCTTTTCTAGAATACCCGGGGGTATATATAGAGAAGTAATTACCCCTAGACGCTTCCCCCACTACTGAAATTAGTGGAAATGATGGTTTTAGCCCTGGAAAGTGTAAATGCGCGAAATAATCCAATTTTAATTTTGAAAATTCCGCGATAATGTATAAATATATTCTCGCGAATATAAGTACCATTAAGATGTCAAACTAAAATCCAAAAGTCAAGCAATAATTATTAAAAATTCCAAAAATTGAAATAATTTCAAATTTGTAACTGTAATAATTATTTAACCAAACAACCTCAATAGAAAGTGGTGGGCTACGCCCACCCCCAAACAGAACTAGCACAAGGATCCGAAAGAAATAGTTATTAGCCAATAACCACTAAACCCCGACAACTAATAAGAAACACTAAAGCACGATCGGGCTTAGAAGATACACAGGGCTGCCTCCCAGGAGCGCTAAGTTTAACGTCTTCAGCCAGACAGGTGGACAACCAAGATTCACTCCCTAGATAAACGCTACTCTAAACAAATATACAGGAGAGACAAAACGCTAGAAGGAATGCGCGAAATCCTGATGTCTAATATACAACACGAGTTTTTTAAAGTCAGATAATCTAGACTTAAAAGAAGATGGGAAATGACTTCCCCACCTCCAAACAGAGCGGGAAACAAGTCTTTTTGGTGATGACGCTCAAGAGAAAAACGTGCACTAGATCAATTATACTCAGCCAGTAAGAGTTTGTTAACTATGGCCCCGACACTTTCAACCACACCTCTATAAAAGAGACAACAGAGTAGAGTAAGAGAGGGTCCGGATACCAGCAGGTCAAAGGTCAGTCTAAATAGGTAGGATCCTCTAAGAGAGTTTCCTCAACTTCAGGGGACCTTAATTCATGGAAATGCTTAAGACGTTGACCATTGACTTGAAATTCAGAGTTGTCTGCAGGATTTAGACAAGTAATAGCACCAAAATGTGTCACTACAGACACAATAAAGGGACCCGGCCAACGAGACTGTAGTTTACCAGGAAATAAATGCAACCTAGAGTTATATAGTAAAACTTTATCCCCAATTTAAAAATCTCTACGTAAGATCTGACGATCATGTAGTTTTTTCATATTAGCTTTGTAGGACTTGGAAAGATCATAAGCCTTATTCCGAAGTTCCTCAAGCTCAAAAAGCTGGAGTTTTCTCCTCTTACTTGCCTGGTCGAGATTAAAGTTGAGCTTTGTCATTGCCAAGAAGGCTCGGTGCTCAAGCTCTCCAGGTAGGTGAGAGGGTTTTCTAAAAACAAGACGAAAGGGGGACATGCCTATGGGAGTTTTGAAAGCAGTACGATACGCCCATAATGCATCACTGACTCTACGAGACCAATCAACCTTTTCAGGGCCAATTGTTTTTTGTAAAATGTTTTTAATCTCTTTATTCGACACCTCAACTTGGCCATTAGTTTGCGGAAGGTAAGCAAGGGCCACTTTGTGAGTAACTCCATACTTTTGGACAAGTTTATGAAATGCTTTATTGCAGCAATGGCTCCCCCCATCACTAATGATCGCACGTGGAGCGCAAAATCGGGCAAATATATACTCTTTTAGAAAATCTACTACAGTTTCTTGGTCGTTGTGCCTTGTGGGAATGGCCTCGATCCATTTAGAAACATAGTCTACTGCGACCAGAATGTACGAAAAACCATGACAACCAGGGAAGGGACCCATGAAATCAATGCCCAATACATCAAACACCTCGACAAGAAGTATTGGCTGTTAGGGCATCATGTGTCGCTTAGAGATTTTCCCTAGTTGTTGACAACGAGTGCAAACAGTACAATGCATGTGAGAGTCCTTAAAAAAAGTTGGTCAATAAAAACCACACTGTAATACTTTTGCATCTGTCTTTTTTTGCACTAAAATGTCCACCACAAGCATGCTCATGGCAGAACTTAAGGACCTCTTGTTGCTCCCAATCGGGAATACAACGACGAATGATCTGGTCAGGACAGTACTTAAAAAGGTAAGGGTCATCCCAAAAATAATGCTTGGCATTAGCAAGGAATTTGGATCAATCTTGCTTGTTCCAATGACTTGGAAACTTATTGCTAGCCAAGTAATTAACTATATCTTCTAACCATGGAGCATTCGATATTGCATAAAGAAGCTCATCAGGAAAGTTCTCAGAAATGACACTAGAATCCTCAAGACGGTCGAGTCTAGACAAGTGGTCGACCACTACATTTTCAGTCCCTTTTTTATCTCTAATCTCAAAGTCAAACTCTTGAAGTAATAATATCCAACGAATAAGGCGCTACTTAGTCTCCTTCTTGGATAGAAGAAATCTAATAGCGGCATGATCCGTGAAGATGACAGTACGGGTACCTAAAAGGTAGGAACCAAACTTATCAAGAGCATATACTGTGGCTAACAATTCTTTCTCAGTCGTCGTATAATTATGTTGAGCGTCATTGAGAATCTTGTTAGCATAATATATGACATGGGGCTTACAATCTAGGTTGACCTAAAACAACCCCAACAGCAAAGTCAGATGCATCGCACATCAGCTCAAAGGGTTTACTCCAATCAGGTGCCCTAATGATGGGTGCAGTCGTGAGGGCGGTCTTAAGATTTTCAAAAGTACTCTTGCATTCTTTTGTGAAATCAAAAGGTGCATCCTTAAGCAATAAATGGTTAAGGGGTGAGCTATCTTAGAAAAATCTTGGATAAAGCGTCGATAGAATCCTGCATGGCCCAGAAAGGCTCGAATATCCCTAATAGACTTAGAAATAGGCAAGGATGAAACAAGATCTACTTTACCTTTATCAACCTGGATACCCTCAGGAGAGACTACATGACCAAGAACTATTCCCTTCCTAACCATAAAATGGCAATTTTCCCAGTTAAGTACTAAATTCTTCTCTATGCAACGCTTAAAAACCAAGGAAAGATGACTATGACACTCTTCAAAAGATGAACCATATATGGAGAAGTCATCCATAAACACCTCCATAAATCGTTCTACCATATCACTAAAGATGTGTAACATACACCTCTGGAAAGTAGCAGGTGCATTACACAGACCAAAAGGCATACGGACATAAGCGAAAGTGCCAAAAGGACAACTAAATGTTGTCTTCTCTTGATCTTCAGGGGCAATAGGAATTTGATTGTAAA
Source organism: Aquilegia eximia (assembly GCA_023053565.1). Taxonomy (NCBI): domain Eukaryota; kingdom Viridiplantae; phylum Streptophyta; class Magnoliopsida; order Ranunculales; family Ranunculaceae; genus Aquilegia; species Aquilegia eximia. The sequence goes on from JALIGU010000001.1 coordinate 26,877,341, forward strand.
CGGAATAAACATCCAGGAAACAATAGAAGGAATGACCAGAAACACGTTCCAACATCTGGTCTATGAAGGGAAGAGGAGAGTGGTCCTTCCGGGTGACTGTATTAAGTTTTCTATAGTCGATACAAACACGCCACTTGGTTGGAACTCTAATGACGACTTGTTCATTCTTATCATTGGTAACTACATTCATGCCGGCCTTCTTAGGAACCATATGAATAGGACTAACCCAGGGACTATCCGGGATAGGATAAATCACACATGCATCTAGAAGTTTAAGAATCTTAGCTCGAACAACTTCTTTCATCGCAGGTTTGAGACGTCTTTGAGGTTCACGAGAAGTTTTAGCATCGTCCTCAAGATGAATACGATGAGAACAGACAGAAGGGCTAATGCCTTTAATGTCGTGGATAGACCAGGCAATAGCAGAACGATGCTCTAAGATAACTTCTAAAAGTTGACTCTCCTGTTCGGTAGTAAGAGATGAAGAAATGATAACAGGATGACTACCGTCTGAATCAAGATGAGCATATTTTAGCTCAGGAGGCAGAGGATTCAGAGTAACAGGAGGTGGAGTAATGGTCTCTACTTGGGTCTCAGAGTCTATGCTACAAACCACATCAAGGGCCTCAGGGTCTTTAGGTTCAAAGATAGGCACAGAATCAAGAAGAGCATTGGTTTGGGCAATAGATTGGTCAATGTCAAAGTCTACATTATGCATGGCAAGGCAATGAACAACCGGATCTTCAGGGTAATAACTATGCACCATCTGATAAGGTAATGAGTCTAGAATGCACACATTTTCAGATAAGGAAAGATTGGGGGGGTTATTGACCAAGGTTAAATATATTAACTTCAACAATCATAGAGCCAAAAGTGAGAAAGATGGATCCGTTCCGACAGTTTATCAGAGCATTAGAGGTGGCCAAGAATGGACGGCCAAGGATGATGGGTACCGAGTCATCGGCAGTAGGTTCAATATCCAACACCATAAAGTCAACAGGATAGTAAAAGTCAGATACTTTAACTAATAGGTCCTCAACTATACCTCTAGGTACTTTCAATGATCTGTCGGCCAGTTTCAATGACATTTTCGTGGGTTTCATGTTTGTTAGACTCAGGCTAAGGTACAAAGAGTAAGGCAAGAGGTTAACACTCGCTCTTAAGTCTAGCAAAGTTTTTCCCATGGATGTGTCACCAAGCTTGCAGGGTATGGTCGGTTTTAGAATTCTAATATAATTTTTCTGATTAAAAGTATGGTTCAATTAGTGACGAAGATAATGATGAAGAATAACAGGATAAAAACAACAAATAGAGGAAAAAAAACAAGAAGAAAAACAAGTGGGAGATTCTCTTTATTGAAATCTTCTACTAAAAAATATCTACAACTATATTGTCAGTAATTGGGTTTCAATTACTGTTTTGGGGACCTGATCATGTTCAATTACAATCAAATTGATTGACAATTGAAATGAAATTGGTTTAAAGATTAAATAAATGTAAAGAGAGAAGATAAAAAAAAATCTCATATGGGTTTTAATCTCAAGGTACTTTGTGAGATATTAATGAAGAGATCGATAAGAAGGACAAGAGAGGAGAAAAACATAGAGAGGAAGAGAGAAGAGAAACGTAGAGATGAAGAAGGAGAAAAATAGAAGAGAAAGATAAAACCGGTATTTTTTTAAAAAAATGTCCTTGAGCCTAAAGAATTTGTTTGTCCTTCATATAAGATCCATAAGTTTGTCCTTTTCACAGCCTTTTTTTATAATGTCCTTTTGGCCAAACAGGTTCGTAATTTGGCATTTTAGACCAATTCTTTGATGGGGACTAAATTACCTAGGCAAATTCTACAGGTAAAGCAAATCCCATTTTGAAAAAATAGGTTTTTTTTGAATAAAACCCGTTTTTCTTAAATACACTTCCCCAAATTTTACTTGTTGGTAATCTTCTATATTCCTTTTTTTAGACTAAATAAAAGAATGACGACAGAAAAATAAAAAAACAGGAGAAAATGTTGGAATAATACTCCTGGTACTATACCTTAAATCTAAAGTAAATACTATGGGGGACCTCCATTCTGTGTATGAATGGTGGCCGACCAACAAAATTTTCTTTAGCATTAGGTCCCATGTCAGTTCCTTTGTTTGCTAAGGTATAAACTGAGAAATTAACCTCCCTCCAGGTTCATGAGATCATCACATGCTCAAGGGAGGCCATTGCATCTTTCCACCTGCTTTCCATTATCCAAGGCACTGACAAGTTCCCAAAAACTTACACAGCTGAGGTCGAATCAGATTCGATCCAGAACCTGCCCCACCCTTGAAGAACTGCATACTCCATTCCAACTACAATAGCCCAACATTCAGCTATGAAGCTTGTACATGGATCCAGGCCTTGACAGACCGCTCCCAAAACATTGTTGTTTCTATCTCTGAAAATGACTCCCAGACCTACCTCCCTTGGGTTGCCTCTGGATGCTTCATTTGTGTTCATTTAAATGAAATCCCCATAGGGGGGGTACCATCTACAGGGTCTGATAGTTGGAGCTTTTATTAGCTTCATAGGAAAGAGCAAATTGTTCATAGTACTGATGTCATTGAACTGATTGTTGCCAAGAGAAAGGTGATCATCACATCTCAACCATTTTCTAACACTTTTTTTAACCAATCTAGCCTCAAAAGGTTAGTTATTAAAGGCCACTGCATTTCTACCCTTCCATAATTGTAGGGGTACTACATACTCCGACCAATCAAAAGCAGCCACGTGGCACAGTCATCCATCCGTCAGGTCGCCACGATCTCTACCCGCTCACAGCTCGACTAAAGCGACCAGATTACACAACGACCAGCGACCTGCTATTCACACGTGCTCCTCTTCAATGCACAGAATATTCTCATCAGTTACATAATTAATTCACAGGGATGATCCTCGCGCGTTACACATTTAATCCTCATTATGATGGCGGAGAATCTGCAAGATCCACGATCCACGCCCTTCAATCTTCTATATAAACAGAACTACGATGGCTTGATCTCGAAGTTCAATTCCCCCGAGCTAGAGTACGTAGGCAATCTCGATCTCAACGAGGTGCAGCCACCCCAATCTCCAATATCCCCATTTGGTCAAGTCTCCATAACGACCTGACCCTGTTGATGCATTAATCTAGAAATAGGTTAATACATTTGGCGCCGACTGCAAGGAATTCGATATAATCGAAAACCCAAACCCTCCCACCCACAAAATCAAAATCACCCATTCCAAATGACCAATCAGGAAGTCACTATCCAAGATCTGCAGGCACAGATTACATGTCTGCAGGAAGAAAATGAGCGTCTAAAAGCCGCACAAACCAACCCCCAGCAAGGGGAAAATAGCGGACTTGGAGTCATCCCTGCTGATGATTCTAACCAAAAGTTCGAGCAACTCAGCCAGCAGCTGGCGGAGTTCAAAGCATCTCAGGCTCTCCTTCACCGGTCCAAGAGCCACACTGCGGAGCAACTTGCTGTGCAGTCCCTTCAACAATTCCAGGAGTCTCCTTTCTCCAACGAGATCCTGGAACACGATCTGCCGAACAAGCTGAATGCACCCAAGTTCGACCAGTATGCAGGAGTCGGAGATCCAACCGACCATGTCAAAGGATTCCGGAAGTCCCTTCCTCTGATCAAGGAGGATCATCTTTTGTGTTTGCTGTTCCAGTCCAGTCTCACCAGACCAGCTCTCGACTGGTTTCATCGATTGAAGCCAGGATCCATCAGCTCGTTTGCAGAGCTTGAGAAACAATTCGTCATTTTCTACATCCACAATAAGAAGCGCCCTATTACCATTGACTCCATCTTCAAAGTCAAGCAGAAGGATGGTGAGTCACTTAGTGTTTTCTTTGCACGATTTAAATCTGAATTACATTCTATTCAGGACTTCGCAAAGGAGCACGAAACCTTTGCAACTATTGCTTTCTCTCACGGACTGATCCAAGGGTCCGACCTTCACAAGTCTCTGGCAATGAAGAGACCTTCATCACTCGACGAGCTCTACCTAAAGGTAGATCGTTATATAAAGCTGGAAGAAGCCCTCACTGGGAGGGAGAAGAACCATGTAGTCAGCAACATTGAGGCTGGCTCAAGCAAACGACCTCGATCAGATGGAAAGAGGTTCAAAGCTAAGTCGCTGCCTACCGAGCAGCGAGAATATCACCGGTTTACGCGACCAGCCGGTTATATCTACGAAAGGATCAAGCACAACCATTGGTGCAAGATTCCTGCCTTCACACAGTTGGAGGATACATCTGGTCGCCCGTACTGCAAAGTCCACAAAGTACGGTGTCATCAGACTGATGATTGTCGCGTCTTGAAGCGCGCACTTCAAACCTGGGCCGATGAGAAAAGGCTCAATAATTGGATCCTCGGAAGGAATGAGGAGTCCACAGGCAAGCGGATGAGGAAGGAATCCAGAACACCTCCTCGTTCACCAAAGCGGGGTCAAAGCAAGGCCAGAACGGCCTCCGCAAGCCCAGCACGCAGCAGAGGGCGTAGCCTCTCCCAGCGCTTAGGTCCAACAGGCGACCTACGCGATCATATCAACAAGAAGGTCGCAAACAAAGTTGACAGCGACAGCGACTCGGACAGTCATGTGGTCTACATGATTGACGAATCTCAACACACCCCTGTCTCTCGGGACAAAAAGAGACGAGTGGAACATCTCCACCATGTCTACTCTATCAGTGGCAGAGCAGCCCGTTTCAACGTCCCTGCCCGCCAAGAAACTGACATCACTTTCACTGAAGACGATCTCAACAAGGTCGTTACTCCACACAACGACGCTCTAGTCGTTGAACTCAGAATAGCAGATTATACTATCAAGAGGGTATTCATTGACCCTGGAGCATCATGCAACATTCTCATGTACCGAACCTTCAAGGACATGAGGCTGCCCGACTCAGTGCTCATCCCAGACTTCACACCGATCCTTGGCTTCAACAGTTCAAGGGAAGACCCTAAAGGGGAGATCCTTCTGCCCGTCACTGTAGGCAGAAAGGAAGACAAGGTCGTTGTAACCAGCAAGTTCAGCGTCCTAAATATCGCAAGCAAATACAATGCGATTCTGGGTCGAAAGTGGATCCATGCTATGAGAGGTGTGCCGTCAACTTACCATCAGGTATTCCGCTATCCCGGCCCTTATGGGATAATGGAACTCCGCGGCAATCAGAACACCGCACAAGAATGCCACGGTGTTATTGAAGCTGTCCCATCATCAAAGCCATCCACCTCTGGAGTCAAGGATGGTGATGTCAAAGGAAAGAGCCTAGTCACAACAGAGGCTCAGGAGGGGAACAACAAGTCAAAGAGCCCGTCCAAAGAAAAGGTCGAACATGCTAAATAGCAATTACAGAAGGAGCAAGCGAGCTCCCCCAAGCTGAGTCTCGGAAGCACCGATCCAGGCGTCCGAGTTAACATTGGGTCAGATGAGGACCCAAGGTATGTCTATGTAGGTTCAGAAATGGAAGAAGATAAGTTCGCTAATTTTGTAAATTTCCTTTCAATGAATAAAGATATTTTTGCTTGGTCGTATATCGATATGCCCGGAATAGATCCATCAATTGCATGCCATAGGCTACGGGTCAATCCCAATTATCGACCTGTCAAGCAGAAACCAAGGAGACTTGCTCCCAAATTCCACGAGGCCGTCAATGAAGAGATCAATAGACTCAAGCAGGTCGGCTTCATCAGAGAAGTCGATACTCCAGACTGGCTAGCCAACATAGTCCCAGTCCTAAAGAAGAATGGAAAAACAAGGGTCTGTATCGACTTCACAAGCTTGAATAAAGCTTGTCCTAAAGATTCATTCCCACTGCCACGAATCGATAGGCTAGTCGATCAGACATGCGGTTTTGAGTTACTATCATTCATGGACGCATACTCAGGGTATAACCAGATACCGATGTACGAGCCTGATCAAGAAAAGACCTCTTTTACAACTGAGCAAGGTATTTTCTGTTACAAAGTCATGCCATTCGGCCTAAGGAATGCAGGGGCGACCTACCAAAGACTGGTCACCAGAATGTTCGACGACCTCCTAGGTCGAACAATGGAGGTCTACATTGATGATATGCTAGTGAAGAACGACAAAGAACAAGATCATTTGTACAACCTCGACCAGGCATTCCAAAGATTAAGGCAATACAGAATGCGTCTTAATCCAGAAAAGTGTCTGTTCGGGGTCGCATCAGGAAAATTCCTAGGCTACCTAGTCACCAGACGAGGCATCGAAGCAAATCCCGATCAGATCAGAGCCCTGATCGACATGCCAAGTCCAAAAACAAAGAAACAAATTCAGAAACTCAACGGCATGGTTTCAGCCCTGAACAGATTCATCTCCAGAGCATCAGATAAATGTAGACCAATGCTTCATATTTTGAAGAAGGGGGCTACATATGAGTGGACGGAAGAGTGCGAGAAAGCCTTTGACGATCTCAAGGCATATCTGTCTACTCCACCAGTTCTTACAAGACCAATAGATGGTGACGTACTTGGCGTTTACCTCGCAACATCAGATTTTGCGATAAGCGCAGTACTTTTCAAAGAAGACAATCAAGTGGAACGACCTATCTACTTCACAAGCAAAGTCTTACAGCAGGCTGAAATAAGGTACACACCCCTGGAGAAGTTAGCATTAGCATTACTTTACGCTGCATGCAAATTCAAGCCTTATTTCCAAGCACACACTGTAAAAGTAATCACCGATCAGCCATTACGCCACATACTGGAAAAGAAAAACAAAACAGGTCGTATGGCTCGATGGGCAGCCGAGCTGGGTGATTACACTTTCGAGTTCGTTTCACGACAGGCCGTCAAGGGCCAGGTCGTCGCAGATTTTTTAGTAGACTATCCAGCAGAGGATGTCAATTGGGAACCAGAACCTGAAACAAGGCAAATCCAAGACAACCCCCCAGATACTTGGCAGCTGTATGTAGATGGTTCCCACAACTCCAATGGAAGTGGAATAGGTAGTGTGCTAATCTCTCCTGAAGGATCACAGCTCGAAAGAGCAACTCGTCTGGACTTCTCGACCTCAAACAACGAGGCCGAATATGAAGCACTCATACAGGGCCTAAAAATGGCCATCGACTTACAAGCAGTTCGTCTCAAGGTGTACAACGATTCACAGCTGGTAGTCAATCAGATTACCAGCAATTACCAAATCAATGGGGTCAACCTCATCAGGTACGCTAGCAAAGCAAAGGAGCTCATCAGCAAGCTCAGCTATTTCACAATTGAACACATACCCAGAGATGACAACAGGCATGCTGATTCACTGGCATTTCTAGCATCTAAGATCGAGTCAGACAGACCGCGGGACCTAACTATAGCAATCAACTCACAGCCCGCATATCTCTTCAAGGAAGAAGATACTCATCAAATCTCCGATCTACTTGAAACAACTCCAACAGACATCCAGGGGACTTGGATGGAGCCTTTCATGGTTTATCTGCAAACTGGCGTCCTACCATCCGACAAGAAGGAAGCCAGTCGACTGCTGCATAAAGTCACAATGTACAAAATCCATGAGGGCAAACTCTTCAGGAAATCAGCAACCAGATTGTTATTACGATGCTTGATCCCAAAGCAAGGCCAGATGATATTTCAAGAAATCCATGAAGGTGAATGTGGAAACCACTCTGGTGGGCGTACCTTAGCCCATAAAGCAATCTCTCAGGGATACTTCTGGCCAAGAATGAAGGAAGATGCAAAGAAATTTGTTTTGAAGTGCAAAGAATGCCAGCGATTTGCTGATAAGCAACACCAACATCCAAATGATCTCATCAACATCACTGCACCATGGCCATTCCAAATGTGGGGGCTTGATATCATGGGCCCCCTCATCAAAGAAAAGAAGTCTGAGAAGAGGTTCGTTCTAGTAGCTGTCGACTATTTCACTAAATGGGTGGAAGCTGTTGCCTTAACCAATGTCACACAGGCAGATGTCCAAAGATTTATGTGGGAAAATATCATCACAAGGTTCGGGCTACCGAAACGGGTAGTCACAGACAATGGCACTCAGTTCGTTGGCAAGAATATCAAGAAATTCTACGACCTGTGGAAAATCGAGCATTCAAGGTCAACTCCTAGGTACCCACAAGCCAACGGCCAGGTCGAAGCAGCAAATCGACAGATTCTAACCAATTTGAAGAAGAAGCTCGAAGACCAGCATAATCAGTGGCCACAACAGTTGGAGAACATCCTATGGGCTTATAGGACAACTCCTCGCACATCCACAGGGATGTCACCATTCAGTCTTTGCTATGGAGTTGAGGCCGTTATTCCCACTGAATTAACATTTGGAACGACCAAGTCTCTTTTGGTCGACACGGAGCTCAACAATCAGATCTGGTCGTTTGGAGTCGACCTCCTAGAAGAGCGACGTAACCACGCCACTATAAAGCTCGAGCAATACCAACAGAGACTCAAGCGAGCTTATAACAAAGGCGTGCAACCAAGAACTTTCCAGCCAGGGGAACTAGTCTTGAGAAGAATGTTCAGTAACAAAAGAAAGGACACTATCGGCAAGCTCAACGCCAATTGGGAAGGTCCTTACATTATCACAAAAGTCCAGAGCAACGGTTCTTATCGTCTTCAGACACCAGAAGGGGAGATCGTTAAGAACCCATGGAACGTTTTTCATTTAAAGAAATTTTATCAGTGAAATGTAAGCATCCATTCATTGCATTTCAATCTATAAATTCAATTTTGCCTTCATCTCTGCTCAAACATGAATGGCTACTAAAGGTCCAATCCCTCGACCTACAAATTATCAATACTCTAGTCCCTTTGATAATTTAAAAGTTTGTTAAGTTAAATCACTAGCAACTTAACTTGGTGCATTGGTCTTTCTCTTCACACGACCCAAGCACATTTATGTTAAATGCGACCTCAACCCACAATCAGGTCGAACAAATGTCACATATTGTTTGCAAGTCCATTCAGGCAGACAAAACGACATGAGCAACAATGCAAGGTAAATCGTTGAATTAACTTTTTACTTTATGAGATTTTAACAATTACAGGTACAACCAAAATAGAATCAAGGCATACAAGAGGAACTGTTTCAGTACGTCCTGCTTGCAGCCATTCATCTCGTCTACCTGCCTTCTGAACGAGCTACCAGGACTTCCTGGAAACTAGATGGTCAAAAGGAATCCATACAAAAGTCATCAAAGTAAAAACTGATTACTAATGGCAAGTACAAAAGACAAGGAGTTCACTACTCAAGCTCTCAAAATTACAAGGGGGCTCTCAACAATAAGCTCTAGAAGACATACTGCAAGAACAAGGAGTGCAAGAAGCAAACTTTGCACAAGGTTACCTAATATAAGAAAGGGAAACCAAGGTTACCCAATACAAGAAAGGGAAACCAAGGTTACCCAATACAAAGAAGGGAAACAAAGGCCAGCTCACTGCTGCACAGACTGGTCGCCTGAAGCATCAACTTCAATAAGGGCTCCAGCGACCTGGTCACTAGGGCCCATCGAGGTGTCCTGAGCTGGCGCCGAAGTCTCTTCAACACCACCTCGCGTCTCCTCTCCTTCGGGCGACCCCGTCATAGCTTTGACCAGTTGCTCGCAGTAGGCCTTCCACGCTGCTTCATTCTCCTGACAAATTCTCTGCCAGTACTCAACAGAAGATTGGGAAGCAGCTTCACGTTCCCTCAACTGTTCCTTCAGAGCTGCGACTTGGGCATCCCTGTCCTTAACCTTACACTCAGCAATGGCGGCAATGTTCCTCGCTTGCTCGAGCTTCTCATTGAGAGCCTTCAACTCAATTTCAGCTTGAGCACCAATCTCAGCAACCAGACGCACCTCCTGGAAGCTGGCATTGAGCTACAACCAACAAACGAAATTTAGCCCAAATACCAAAGCATAATCAGAACAAATGCGACTTACGATCAAACTCACCAAAGAAAGTGCCCCGTTTATCTTTGAGCAGGTCACCAACAAAGGCTGCGACTTCACCATTCGGGCATCAGCATCAAGGACGATACCCTCATTCACAGCCCGGGCAACACAAGGGTCATCAATAGCACTGTCGTTCTCGTACACGACATGCTTCTCTCCTTGCCCGTCCAAATAATCGAACGGCCCAGGGCGGAATTCAGACAAAATACCTTTGCCTTTCTGCGAAGGCCGAACAGCAGTCTTCCTGGACAGCACAGACATTCCAGGAGACGTCACAACCATTGAAGAAACAGGAGTTGGCATAGCTGGGAACTCCATCAGCTTAAGGTTCCCTGAGAAGGACCTCTTCTTCCCAGCCAATGCACCCACCTTAGGAAGTGAGGGGTGGACCTGAGACTGGAGGGCTCGCCACGGCTCCTGCCTGGCGAGAGCTACCTACAGCCCGCTCCCTCTCCGCAGGCAGCTCCCTCTCCACAGATCGTTCCTGCCCCACAGGTCGATCCTTGTCAACAGGTCGTTCCTTCTTTGACCTTCTAGGAGCACCAACAGAACGCTCTCTTTCAACTTGCTTCGAGCTACCACTTGCTCGTTCACCTTCACTAGCTCGCGAACTACCACCAGTTCGCCCACCACTCGCTTTGTGCACAGAAGACATGAATGCTTTCTTCAAAGCTTTCCTCCTCTTCAGCTCGTCCCACACAGTTTTTGGACCACCTTTAGGAATGAAATGCTCCTTTAGGTGAGGCAGAAACGAGATCTTCCGCTCGTCAGTCAACTTACCAAAGCAGTTCAGAGCAGACTGCAGATCGTTTTTTCTGATCAGATGATCGTCCCGGATCGCTGCAGCAAAAAATACAAACACATCAAGTTCAAAAACTGGAGGACGAACCAAAAATCCTAGAACTACAGACAACTAACTTACGAGCGTCATTCCTAATCGTATGACGCAACTGGATATCCCCTTCAACAATCGGCCCAGTGAACAGCATGGGATCTTTCCACCATGGCTCGCTACTCACTGGATAAATCAAAGGCAAACGTTCTGGCCTAACCTGCATGTTATAGCCAGAGAGTTCAACCTTCGAAGAGCGTTTGAAGCAAAAGTGGTTCAATACATCTTCCACTGTAATGTGCCACCTATGCAACTTGTTGAGGTCGTCAATTACCCTCATGTTCCGCCAGAAATTACCATTCATCTGACAGGGGGCTCGCCTAATGGCATTCAACAGGTCGACCACCAATTCAGACAACGGCAACCTCAACCCAGCACGGAATTGGTTCAAAGTCAATACAGTAGATGAAGGATTATTAGGTCGATAGTCAGGAGAAAGTAAGCGGTCCCCAAGAAACCTTATCTCTAAATGCCTAATCGACCTAAACTGATAATGCCTCCTAACAGCAAAATGCCTATGTACATAATTCATATTCACAATTCTACACATTCTACCATTGTCATCCTCAACCATCTCATCATCAGAAGAATCTGGACCATGAGAACCACTACTCTGGGGGCTATCTACATTATCATCGGGAACGGGAGGTGGAGGGTCAGAATGAGTACTCTCAGACTCATACTCCTCAAGTCCACCATCACTCAAGTGATCATTTTGCGAATCACTACCCTCAGACATTACTCTCAAACAATACAGAAGACAACAGAAGATGAAAAAGAAAGAAAATAAACAATCAGAGAAAAGGAAAGAGAACAAACCTCACGAGCTCTCAAAGTTCTTCAGATCGCAAGGCAAAAGCGGCAGCAATTCAAATAAAGGCAAGATAAGTAAACCCTTATCAACGTAACTACAGTTTATATACTGTAGCTCGAGAATTTCCAGCCATCGATTCAAAGTAAACAAACGGCTGAGATCGACCAAAGGATCCATATGCAGTACAGTCATTCTCCACTCACAAAACGGTTCGCATCCACCGTTGGATTGATCCACGTGCAAGACAGATAGCAAATCAGGCAATACGTGCGTCAGTTGCCATAACCACACATCTAACTGCTCGAGGAAACTCCTCCACTTCCCCGTAGCAGCGCCATGATTACCACAGACAGCGCTGCATGACTGCCACGTCAGCAACTTCAAAAAATCAAACTACAAATCAGCATCGATAAGAGTAATTAGTCTTTTCAGCCCGACTCCCATAGTCGACCTAAAAAGAGGGGGCTTATGTAGGGGTACTACATACTCCGACCAATCAAAAGCAGCCACGTGGCACAGTCATCCATCCGTCAGGTCGCCACGATCTCTACCCGCTCACAGCTCGACTAAAGCGACCAGATTACACAACGACCAGCGACCTGCTATTCACACGTGCTCCTCTTCAATGCACAGAATATTCTCATCAGTTACATAATTAATTCACAGGGATGATCCTCGCGCGTTACACATTTAATCCTCATTATGATGGCGGAGAATCTGCAAGATCCACGATCCACGCCCTTCAATCTTCTATATAAACAGAACTACGATGGCTTGATCTCGAAGTTCAATTCCCCCGAGCTAGAGTACGTAGGCAATCTCGATCTCAACGAGGTGCAGCCACCCCAATCTCCAATATCCCCATTTGGTCAAGTCTCCATAACGACCTGACCCTGTTGATGCATTAATCTAGAAATAGGTTAATACAATAATTCAACCATTGTTGCCACAACCCTTGAACACCAGAGATCCCTTATCAAAGTGCTTACTCTATTACTCAAACAAAAGGCTTGTAGTAGATTGTCAAAGGCTTTTTTTTTTTTTTTTTGTCTTTTCTTTTACACTCTCTTTCTTATTATAATTTTGTCCTCCAAATCGATTGTTTGGATAAATGAGTGATAATGAACATATAGATTGAATAATAAATGGATTTTGAAGAATAAGACTCAACAATTCCTAGATTGATGGGGAAGAAATGGATTATGTAGAAAAAGTAAATATTCAAGAAGAAGAAGGAGAAGACCCAATAAATTTCAAGTCTCCAAAAAACTCAAACTATTCCAACTTTGAAGTAAAAAACTTACATTCTCTAAATAACTGGAATGAAGCAAAAATGGTCTTTAAAACTGGACATTATACCATCAAATTTATTAAAGATAATTCGGCTTGGTTCTATCGATAATAAACATATTTTCGGTTCAATTGTGTCGAATATATATTATTTCGGTAGATATGTACCGAAAGTATTAAATTAGTAGGATTGATCTTTTTTTATTTTTCAATAAAGATTTGATTGATTTTGTTAACGTTATATCTATTGAACCATTGAAGAAATAGATGTTAAAAAAAGTAGATTCTTAAACACGACTTTTTATCGGCGAAACTATTTAACTATATCTGTTGTGTTTTGCCGATAAACAACACAACTTCTGTAAATATAATATTTATCATCTTAGGTGAAATTATAAATTTTAATTTAGGGGTTTTGAAAGGTTAATTAGTCGATTGATGTAATATATATATTTTTAAATGAAATTGGGGATTTTGGGGTTTCCAATTTAGATGGGTTTAAATATCAAATTGATTTGTTCAAAATATTTAATATAATATGTATCATCTTAAATGAAATTTTGAAGTTCCAATTTGGGATTAATTGGTCAATTAATGTAATATACCTAACATTAGGCAAAATTGGGATTTTGGAGATTTCTAATTTAGAGGACTTTGATTAACAAATTGATCAGTTCAAAATGTTCAATATAATATTTATCATCTTACGTAAAATTATGAAGTTCCAATTTGAGGTTAATTGATCGATTAATGTAATATATGTAACATTAGGCAAAATTGAGGATTTTGAAGATTAATGTAATATGTAATTATCAAATTGATCGGTATGTTACTACCATCAAAATGAAGTAATGGCAAACCTCCACTGGAAAGTAGTCTAAAAATAGTATTTTGCTACCAACAAAATGAATATTTAACGGCGAAAGGATACTGTCATTTGATTTAAATTTGGTAGGGTAGTACATAGAAAATAAATAAATAACGGCAAATTGTTACCATGAAGTTAACTACTTTCGACAGATTCGCACCAATATAATGAATATCTTCGATGTTGTTCCACCAATTCTTTTATAAATAGTGGCATATTTCTGTCGTAATTAAAAAAAATTAAAAATAAAAATCGAAATCTATAAGTAAGATATGGGGTCTGCCTTTAGAAACCTTGTGCGGTTTAGTATCATATAAACCTGATTTTCTAGGGTCTGATGTTACAAAACCGGGAGGTACTTATAACATCACCCATTATGTAACAGTTTTCAAATCATTATCATCGTTGTTATAACGTAACCATCGGCCTATGCTGGCAATGACCTAGGCCCTAGCACAGTCTCTGGTCACAACCCGACCCTTGGCTCACTCTCGCCATGGTTTTATCCTAACCATCGATCGTCGTTGGCGATGGCCTAACCCCAGCGTAGTCTTAGTCCAACCATATGCCCCAGAGACGACGCATCCCCTGGTCACAACATGACAACAACATCGTCTCTGGCCACAGGTTGTGACGACGTAACTCGAACATCTTTCTGAATACGACTCAGCTGGTCCTGCAAGCTCATAATGTTAATCGAAAAATAGTAGCATTACAACCCCTTTTGCGTGAGTCTTGTCAGAGACGGCCTGGCCACTGACAAAGATTGCAACCTGACCGTACAACATATCGCCAGTTATGTTTAGCCCTTAGCACGATACCCATGGACCTAAGGAACCAAGATCACCTAGTCCACTGTACCATTCGATTGCAGCCCAATCATGTTACATCTTAGGGGGCACCTTGAACCCAATCTAAGCGTTTATCCACGGCCTTCAGGTCATGCGAGATATTTGGTGATTGTGCTCCCTCTTGCAACCCAATGGGCAAGTCACTCAACTCTTCACTGTCGTAACCCAACCGATAAACAACATGGGGGCATCATGCAAATTCTCCCCTTAGTAACTATGCCCACGACATACCTCAATACCTGTGAGTGAATTAACGAAAGACACGTGGCTGCTATCAGTAAAGCCTAATAGATACCATCATCCTGGCCCGTAGCCCGTGCGAATTCATTTTAGGTCGTCGACACATCGATAAGCCCACCACCAAACTAGGTTACAATATTTTATCTTTGCGCAAGGAGCCACACTTTCTATTTAAGTCCTTACAACGGTTTTGTAACATCCCCCTTTTAAGTCGCTACGGCTCCAGCAAGACACTGGAAAATCACCTAAGTACAAATTCATATTTTTGTTTACCTTATTACTCATATCTTACGTTGCACAGGCACGCCCACGCAGCTTAGAGTGCTTCCTACCTCCCTCCATATCACACGCATAGGCTCATACTTTACCTATACATGTGAGGGGGCACCTACACTACGTATCCACTTGGACGCAACCAACCCACTACAACATAGTCAACTTATTATTACGTTTTAATTTTGATTGCTCTTCAAACGATATGAAATGGTACCACATAAACACTCTCAACAATATAATAATGCCAACATTACAACCACAACCACAACCACAATCACACTCACAACCACAACTAAATCCACAACAACCACCACTAGTACACTGGTTAAAAATCTTAGGCCAATTTGTACAATTTCGTCTTCTTCTGGTATAGGCAAAGGTTGTGCATCATCCTTGCTGGGGTCTAAACTCTTTATGTTTGGTGGGTATTCTACTTCCATTGATTACGAACAAAGATTAAAATAATGCTCAGATGTGTTTTCTGTTGATCTTAATGTTGTCACAATCAAACAACACAAACTGCAACACCCTTCTTCTGTTGGAAACGTTGTTTGGCGGAAAAAAAAGATTTTGTATGCTTGCCAAAAGATGCCAACCTGTTGTTGCTGCTACCCATGGAAAGATATTTAGATTTGGATCTAACGTATATCAAACTCTACCTAAACCATGGGCAGAGATTTTTGACCCAAATTTGAATTTGTTTTCTCCTCTGCATGAGCCATCTCTTTATGTAGCCCAAAGCTTTGGTTGCATAGATATTACAGTTGTCGAGAACGAGTGTCATTCTTTTATGTATGAGAGATGGCGTATTTTTATATAATGTGATAAGTAAATTCTGGGGACAATTATCATCAACTTCTCTTTTCACAAGAGGACATTGGTCTTTCAGGTCTGCCACTTTAGACGATATACTATTTACCTACTCTGGATGATGTGTGCATGCTTATGATTTGATCAGAGATAATGCATGGTTTAAAAAACATGTCCTAGATTTGGTTGTCGTATCTAATATACATTCCTTCAATTTTATCTATGGACATGTGGTTCGCATTGAAAACAAAACCTTGTGTGTTGTTTGGCTTGATGAGTGTTTGCATCCTAGGCGTTCCATTGATTTTGTGAATTTTCAAGTTTTTAGGGAGAGCAACTCTAAAGGGAAAAATGTTTTGCGTGCTTAGGTTCATTCCTGATCAGATTATCTTATTCCTATGGGACATTACTTTGGTGATTGCTTCCCATTGTAATCGATCTAGTGCCAAGCATGAGCGAAGAAACCAAGGAATTTATTTTTGGATGGCTTCCAGAGAATGCTACTTGTTGAGTTGTGCCTCATTTTAACTTTTTTAGTTGATTTATTATCAACGACAAGTTAATTCTGTATTGAAAATTTAGTTGGCTTTTCGGATTCCATGTAGTAGCTTATGTACTATCAACATAATGCATTTTGTTCATTTCTTCAATATCGATCTTCTTTTACATCAATATTTGCAGTATACATAATTATCATTTGATTCTATTACTTCCTACTTCTAGCTAGTATACTTAAAAGTATTTTCCGTTGCTAGAGTTGGTGGATATACGCTAAAATGCATGGCTTCTAGTAGTGCTCCAATGGTTGAATGTATTCTGTACTGAAAGGATTCCATATGTAGTTTAATTTCTTTGTCTAATTCCAGCACAAGTATCTGTACTGAAAGCATTTTTCCAAAAAAAAAAAAGTTTTTCTATAATCAAGTTTTTCTTTCCTGTTACTTTCCTATAGAAAATATAATAGTATCAGGGGCATAGTCAGGGGGTGTAAGGGTACGCAAGTGCTGCGTACCCTGAGATTTTATAATTTTTTCCCCATACGTGGTTGGGTCATAAATAAAATTTTATAAATATCTGGTTTCCATATATATTAAACCACTTTTAGATATTGTCATATTAATCGGGATATGAAGTATGAACTGAATCTATGTATATGGAAAGTGGGTACTAAATACGTGTGAAAAAAAAACTCTCATAAACCAGCTCTCTCAAATTCTCAAACACTACTGTTAACTCTATTTCTCTCTAACTTCTACCCAAAAAAAAAAACAATAAAAAATCTCCCTCTCTCTGTCTCAACCCCTAGTATTCATAATTTTTCTATGGTTTGATTGTATTATAAAAATTATAATGTTCTAAGTTTATTTTGTTTAATTATGGATTTAAGATTTGCAAAGTCTGAGTATTTCTTTAAGCAATTTTTTTTCTTGTAGTTAATTCAATGTCTACAGTCCACACTATTCAATTATGTAAATAGATTGACTTTGGAATTGTTTTTTCTCATGATTTATTGAATGATTATTTGATTACGTAAATACCTAGGTTTGCAAAGTCTGACTCTGAGTACTTTATTTGTTAATTAACATTCATTATTATGCTTAATTTTTATCGATAAATTATCATTTACATGTCTGATTAATTATTTAATAAATCATTAAAATATTATAAGCACTATTTGATTGTTTACTAGATTTTTTTTATACAATGCGATATTAAGTGTGCACCCTGATTTAGAATCCTGGCTACGCCACTGATAGTATCCATGGTTTGTGGATAAACACAAGAAATGGCTTCTACTAGCCTTTCCTTTCTATAAGAGTCCAGGTATTCTGTTGCCAGCAACAGAGGACAATTCTCTGATGCTATGGTAATTTTTCTGCCACCTATCACCAATTAAATGCCCACTTAACATTAGTTATGTGTCTGTTAACATGTTTCTCTTTTTTTCTCTTTTTTTTTTTTTATTTTTTTTTTCGATAAAATAAGATTTTATTGATAAGGTCAACAAATTACACAAACGTAGAGGACAAACCCCAAAAAGTAAAACTTCCCACCTTTCCCTCTCTGCTTGTCCAAGTTTTCTTTCTTTTTTTTTCTTTTATCCTTCCGCCTATCATATGCTCAACAAGCCTTTTCCTTCTCAAACAAATATTTTCAAACTATAAATTGAAAACTTATATTCTAAAATGACATTAAATAAAATTACTCTACTTAATGTGTTTGGGTTTGCATCACAAGTTCTATTTTGTTAGCGAGTCGATCATATCGTTTCAATAATTATGTATAAAATCAAAAATTGATCAAACAGTCATGCATGTATTAGTGTATAGATGATATGCGGATAGAAAATTAATTATCATACCAACTCGTACTTAATTGGAGCTTCAAATAATTCAACCCCAATTAAAAAGAAGCATTGTCGCGGGCTTTTTTACCGAGTAAGTATTGTTTTCTTAATAATTAAAATTTTATTTTTAAGAAACCAAAACAAAAAGAGTAAACAGATATATAAATACTGTTCAGTGGGCATTTAATTGGTGATAGGTGGCAGAAAAATTAACATAGCCTCAGAGAATTGTTCTCTGTTGCTAGCAACAGAATACCCGGACTCTTTCTATAATGGAACTTTGCTCCTAGACATTTCTCCATAGAGCCATTTTGATAATTTGCAGAGGTTTTGATTAAACTGGTCTACCACCAACATGAAACATTTTTTCTTCAAACAGAGCCATACTTCTAGTTAGCCACAATTCTGAAAGAATTAATTATGGGGCAACTTTTTTAGGAAGCCATAAAAACCATCACGACGGCCCACAAAGAACTAATGATATAACAATGCTATCACATTATCAAAACTAGGGGTGGCAATTGGACCCGAAACCCGTTAACCCGACACGAACCTGACCCGTAATAAACAGGTTTGGGTTTAGGCTTATCGGGTTGGCGGGTCATTTTAACCCGAACCTGTTAACCTGTTTAATATACAGGTCGGGTTCAGGTCCGAATATTAACAGGTCGGGTCAGACCCGAAACCCGTTAGAAAACTTGATTTCTCTCTGTTTTTGTTCCTGTTTCTGCTCGAAAACTTGCTGCAAGTTTATGCGAAATGAATCAAATGAATTCACCTGGAATTAAAGAGAATTATGAAGAGAAAAGAGTTAAGAAGGAATAGGATAACTTGTTATTTAAAAATGTTCCATCTTTTTGTTCCTAATGTTGCAAAGTTTAGTAGAACCCAAATTCGATAAAGAGAAAAGAAGGGGATTAATAGGATGTAAAGCATGAGCGATTTGTGAAGTATTATATTGTTTCATCACCCAAGTATGTCCGAGATGGAACAGCAGATGCAGCAAGAGCAGAAGCAACAACATATCTCTTTTGATTAATGTTAATCTTTCGATGCCATCTTCTCCAGATCTTAGTTGGAGCATAAGGTTGACGGCTATTCTTTGACGTCAATGAATGAACTTCATTCACAATGTCTGGACGGATTGCGACTTTGAAAAACATCAGGAAGTGATATTGATGCAGATCCATCAGTTTGCATATCACCCTTCAAGTGATTGAATAGAAACCAAAGGACGGGCAGCTGCTGTCGCCATTGGAAGAGAAGATGATAATGGTTTTGGGGATTTAGGGTTTGGGGGGAGGGGAAAGTGTGGAAGACGAGAGTTATACATTTTCCCCAACACAATCAATTTTTGCAACTCGAACCAAAAAATTTCAATAAGATTGAGAACTTGCTGAAATCAAAAAGCAGGTTTAAACAGGTCGACCTGAACCCGACCTGTTTAATTAGCAGGTCAGGTCCGGGTTTAAGAAAAAACAGTTAAACAGGTAAACAGGTCAGGTCCGGGTTTAGATGAAAAACACCCCAACCTGTTACAACCCGACACGAACCCGACACGACCCGACACGATTGCCACCCCTAATCAAAACCACCAACCTGCCCTATATAACAAAAAAAATTATATGTGTTCCCTAATTATATGTGGGTGTGTACACCCAACCATAAGACGCCACATGCTTATAAAGTAGTTGGGTAACTGATAAGCCCATTTTTTTTTTTTTTTGTGAGACTGATAAACTCACTAGGATTAACTAAACAGAGAATTAACTAAACACCCTTATTTAGTATAATGGTCATTGAAAAACCCAATAAAAAGAATGTGTTTATGTAAAGTCCCTATTTTTCATAACTGATTGAAGTTACTAATATATCCCTCAACTATTGTAGTTTGTTTTGCAAATTTGTGGAATTTCTCTCTCCACAGAGAACACTAGTACACTACCAGTTCAGTTGGAAAACTGATTTTTTCATGAAAAACACCTATTATTAAAAAAATAAATTCATATCACTACCAATTTCTACCAAAAATTGTTGAAGCAAGTTGTAAATGAAATCGTCACTTTTTTAGTTAAGATGGAAAATTGAAGCAAAATAATCAACTTGTACAGGCGGTGGAAGAACAATTCAAAGTTCACTGAAGAACAAGATTAACAATTCAAATTGATGTTAAGAATCGGAAAGATACAATGTTTAAGACGACTTCCATTGAAAGTTTGCTGAAAAAGGTAGGATTTTTTTGGGTTTTCAATTTGTTTTGCATTGTTAATATTTGATTGTTTGATTAAGAAATCACCACCGAAAAATTAAAAATGAAAATTTGTTTAATTTAGGATGAAGACGAAGATTTTGTTGAAGTTATGCAGCAAAGAAAAACAAGATATAATGGAGATAGAAGCTTGGAAAAAAAAACAAATTTTTTATTAAAGAGGTATGTTCTACTTTTAACTTCGAACTATTACTGGGATTACAGTGTGTGGTAACACATTTAATTTGGACTCATTTAACAATGCTTAATAATAGCTATTGTGGTTATCAATGAGAAAGATCAAAGATATCTACTAATGTTGTTGTTGCACTTTGTATATACTAATGTTGGATCAGACGATTCTATTTTTCGTAACTATTTTGTTACCATTTTTTTTCTAGGAACAATGGCATCATATAGTTGACGATGACTATTTTATCGATGGTAAAGCTTCAGAAACAAAGACTATAGAAAACTTAGAAAATTTAGAAACAAAATCTAAGGATCAAAATGCAGGATTTCGCAGTAGTTTTCTTCCGATGATTGATTTGATCAAAGATATCAAGATATCCATTACAAGTGAGCATTTACAAGAAATGAAGCGCACTCCATTCTTCAGCTTGTTCAACATGTTTTACGAGGGTAAAATAGCTAAGAAACACGCAATGAAAGACAACAAGATCCTCCTAAAACTGATCAAGTGCTATGATAAAGAAACGATGCTTTCAACATAGGAGGAGTTCATTTAAAGCTCACAGTTGAAGATGTGTCCCTGATTTTCGGTTTTAAGAAGAATGGAAAAATCATAATGTCGCTCCGCCCAAAGGGTTACTCAGAGGTGGAGACACGTTTTATTGAAACCCATTTCAAGAATCAGCCTATGTTGATGAAAGATATGATACTTGACATGTTGAAGGAGGTTGTGAAGAAAAAAGATAAAGCTAGTACGCAAGATTTTGCAAGACTAATAATTCTTTTTATCACTATTACAATATTGTTTCTGAATGCTAACTCGAGTCTCAAGTGGTCCTTTGTGCCACATGTTGAGAATATCATGGGCTCATGAAGTACACTATCACTTAATGTCCAGTATTAAGAAGCATCTTGACAAGCCTCAATCTGTTTCTTCTTGTGTCTTATTACTCGGGGTAAGAATGAAAAAGTTTTAAGGATATCAAAAGTTTCTATGCTATATTATTAGTTTTTGATGGACTAATATATGTTATATTAAAATAGTATTGGTTTTGCGAGCATGTTCATGTAATTGAGCAACTTCCTGGTTATGAAAAGAGTTTCCCACGTGCAGCCAAATGGAATTTCCAAAAACTGGCTGAATATATGGAAAAGAAATCGGTAGACAATGTGGAAACAAACAAGGTATTTGACTCTCGTATGGGTTATGATATCAAACTGAGATCTATACATCCAGATTTTCATACTTGTATGATTTTCATTTCACCCGAGTTTTTGGAATTAACAGAAGAAGAAAAACAGTTAATTCAACGTGAAGATAATAAAGCGATATGGGAGGCCGAAATTGGACAATTGAGGGCTGAAAATGAGTTATTGAAACAAAGGGTTGAAGTACAGGGAATAGAAATAGAATCACTTACCATTCAACTTCAAGAACAAAAAATGGTAAAGGAAGCTGCAATTGAAGCATTGAGGGGTGAAAACGGTATTGTGATTGTAAATGTTGATGACAAGAAAAGGAAGATGGATGAAGTTGAAGAAAGTCAAGGAAGCACACAAAAGGGAAAGGACATTGTCATTGACATTGAAAAAGAAATTGGTGTTGACAAAATATTATGTGCTATTACGAACGCAAATTTAAAGGATTTAAGAAAATGCAAGATATTGCATTTCTTGGATGAACAAGAAGTACAGGTGCTAAGAGATTTCTTCGGAAATGCAGAAAAAACGTATGTATACTCTTTAAGCAAATTGAATTCTGTTTTATAGTTGTACTTTAGGTTTTTAACTATGAAAGTGAATGCAAAACTGCTGCTTATCATTTTTAAATTTATTTTTCTTTGCAACTTGTCTATGCACAGAACCATAGCATTTGAAAAACTTGATCAAAACACTAAGATAACTGGTCGTGAGGTGGAAGCTCTGCTTTTTAATAGATCTGTGGATGGTCAGGTAATTATTATTATCTATTTGGTATGTATGTTTTTTAATTCCTTTAAGCTTTCTTTTTATAGCTTTCACACTCCTTAATAACATATGATTTCACACTCCTTACTATCTCGAGAAAGCAATGAAAAACTTGATGACGTGCATCCTCTTCAAAACAAGTGTTGCGGTACATATGTACACTATTTTGGAATATATCTAAACTATTATCTTTGAAAATGCATTTTTTGAAAAAAAAAAAAAAAAATCTGATCAAAGAAAGCCTAGACATACAGAGTATACGATATGATGGGGTTGGTTTTCCTTCATCAATGCATCGTTAGTCTGGTTGGAAGATAATAGTTTAATATGTTTATATTAAAACATTTATAATGTCAAATATATGTTGCAGACTGGTGTATTAGCCAAAAACAAAAGTTTGGAAAGGAGATTTTTTATCAACATCGTTGACCAAATCAAATTCCACCAAGCTAGCACAGAACTCCACTATATGGTTTTTCCCATTTACCATCTTTACCACTGGAGTTTGTTGGTTTTGCATTTCCCTACAATGAATTGGTATCATTACAACTCAAGAAGGCCAAGGAGACCCTCAACCTGCCTTCATGCCAAGGAAGCAAAAAAACTTGTAAGACTGACTACATTCTTTCTGGTTAACCTAATTATTTTTTTAAGTTACACTAATGATATTTGTATGTTGTTGTGCAATTACAGAAAGATCGTTTGTTGGAGGTATTAGATCTTAGCTATGTAAAGCAAAACGTACCACCTCTCCAAAAGAATTCTTTAAACATCAAGTATAGCAATTGCCCACAACAACCAGATGATTCGTAAGTACATTTACATACATGGAAATGATCCCATGGTTTCCATTCACATCAAGTATATGTACGAAAAGACGTATAGTAAAAAAAATGATTATTTATTGTTTTATTTTCAGAGTTGACTGTGCGATGTATGTATGCAAATTTATGGAATGTCTGGAGGAAGAGAAATCCATTGAAACAGAGCAGCTTAACATCAACGACATAAAAGGTTTTCGTGCAAAATTTGCATGTTGGATACTTAGTGATGACGGCTAAAGTTGGAGCTTGAATGATCCTTAACGTGCTTGCAGCAGAAAAGGTAGAAAGAGATCTTTTATTAGGAAAATCAATTTCAGAATTAAAACAGGGTTTTGAAATACAATATGAAGATCAGATCAACCAACAAGAAACACCTGAAAAGAGAAAAAACAGTAACTTTTCTCCTCAGAAATCAGAATACCCTTCTTTTGAATTAGGCTTTTAAGATGATGTTGTTGATCTCGTCATGCAAACAAAATTTCAGCAATTGAAGTATCAGTTGAATGATCATGAGAATGATTCTGAGAATGAGGAAACATGTGAAATGTTGTGGATATTGTGTGTAGGGGATAATGTAAATATAGCAGAATGTTTACTCGCATAATGAAGGCTAGTCAATTGATGTGTCGTTAAGTTGTTAGTATTGTGTTGTTGTCCAGGAAGTCTGTATATACATGTAAAAGCTTGTTAAGCTGTGTTGGTCATGATGTACTTTGGTTTGAAATATTAATGAAAAATTTCTGTTGTGAAGAAAACACTATGCCTTGTTAAATGATTATTCAATTTTTTTGCATTTAAGATATTATTTACATTTATCATAGTTGTCATTCAATAATGCAATTTCAATAATAATATAACTCGTAGAACCTACCAATATCGAAATTCGGCGAAACTAAAAAATAAAAAATAAAAAAATTATCCTTTCATTTTATAAGTTGTAATCCCTAAACCCTATACCCTAAACCATAATAATGCAATTTTAAGAATCCTAACTCTAAATCCCATATCACTCCAAATGGTCCAACAATCTCTATTTGGCGACATCGACAGATGGAGTTATTTGGATAGAAGAGAGATGAGATTTAATTTTATGTCTGAAGGAAGGTTTAGGGTTTTGTGCGAGGTTTATGTCTGCTGCCTGCACTAAGTCCATCTATAGATGAACAAAATATTTAGTCATGAAAAATACTTCATTCCATATAAGGAAAACAAAATACATATATCATATCCAAATGCGAAATATATAACGAAGAAAGATTTCAATAACTCCTTAAATGTTGTAACAATAGAAACACAAATACAACCAGTTTTTATCTCCAAACAAATACTAATAATTCTGGAAAGTAACAAACAACATAAATAGTTGAAGTACACGTTAATTACAATACACATTACAATGAAATTATTTGTAAGCTGAACAAGTTCTGCGATTGTGACCATAATTTTTGCAATTGTTGCACTTTGTCTTCTTCTTTTTACGAATAACACATATACTCTCCTTTCTCACTTTGGCAGGCCTACCAGGAGCTCTCTTGTTATCAGGTGGCTTCAAAATAGGATCCTTAGGTACCACACGAGGCTTATCGCTGTCAGGAATAGGATGAATAACATGACCATAACTGTCCCGGTAGGTCGAAGAATGATAGTAAGGACTGCAAAACGAGTATACATCATAATTACCAATGGCAATGGCATGTGCACAGGGAAAACCTTCAATACTCCACATATTACAAGTACACCTCCCAACCTATAAATCGATCTGATGGGACTCAGTCGGGTGAACTTCAAATACATAATCTAAAGACTTTGTAACTCTCCAAGTACAACCTTCTTGAACTCGGGTTTTCAACAACTTTTCCATCTTCGGACATAAAACTGTGGTCCATTCTCTAGATTTTCACGCCTCTTTGACATCATTCTCATCAATTTCACACGAATCATATCTAACATCGACGTAATAGGTAATGACCGCTCGTCAACAATCATGGCATTGGAGCATTTAGCTATATTAGAACACATATTGCCATATCTAGAACCTCTGAAATATGCATTGGCCCAATGCTCGACAGGTGCTCTTGCAAAGAACTCATTCACACGCTCATTATTCGCCGCATCAATCATTTCAGCAAAACACTTCTCAAACTTAACATGTGTGGCAGCATATGCGCATTTTGTAAAGAGTTTAATAATCCAATCTCGCTTCCTATTTTTCTTAGTTAATGTTGCACTCAGATTGATCTTCATTTGCCAATAACAATAACTATGATAAGAATCAGGAAACACCACGGGAATTGAAGACAACAATCCACAATGTTTATCAGAAAGAAATGTTAATCTCCTTTCAATGGAAACAACCAGCTTAAGGTTTTCTAAGAACCACCTCCAGTTGGCTTCATTCTCGGACAACAACAAATCAATGGCATACAGAAATTCAGATATAATATTAACTATTGTAATAAAATGAATAAATTATAAAGTAGAAATAAAAAATGCAAGTGGACTCAGACTTCTTTTATAAGCAGCAAGGAAGGGTATAAAGCTTGCAAATAGATGTATATTGTGTAAGAGGGATGAAGAATAGATTGACCATTTGTTTTTCAAGTGTAGTTTATCCCAAAATATCATCATAACACAGTCATTTGAAAACCAATTCCCGCAATGCGGCAAAATCCATATCTATACAGTGTACAGTCATAAAGAAATAAAAATCTGAAACCGATCAAATAGTGTGCATTGTATTGTTAGTTTTTAAAATAGTTCTGGAGCTTAAAAATTTTAAACTGTCATATAATCCAAATTAATTAGTTCCAGCAAACAATCACTCATAATATGAATATGCTTTTCATATTTGAATAATGCTTCAAAGCATAATAGAGGTATCAAAATAAAACAAATTGAAACATACCATCACAGTACCTATTCCCACATAGATGCATACATCATATTCCTCTAACAATCATTGTTCTATAAAATAAAATTTACTAACACTTAGAAGCAATAAATTAATGAAGAACTCATGCAACCATTTTTCAGATCATGTAGACATAACAAATATAGAAAATAGCTTCAATGACCAGTTATAAACCAACAAAAAATCAATCTGACAGTATGCCTATTAACAATTGCTTGATAATAATTCAAAAATATAGCTTAAGTAAATTATGTCCACTCATTTTTACTTAAGTTTACTTAGACCGATGTGGTCTACGAATTAAATCGAATATTGTTTATGCATGGCAATGTTCAGTAGGATCAATAAATTAAACTACCTAATATTAATTTATATGCAGAGAATTTTATATGTGTAACTGATAGAGGGTAAAGTTGTTAATCTCTAACCTCTGATCAAAAGATTATATTTTTATTTATTGTTTCTTTCTTGTGCCTGTATAAATTGGATATCAAAGTAGACAAGTAACAAACAAGGGTCGTACCCATCTCAGGAGGGGAGATCTTGGCTCAAACACAATAGAAAATAATGGTTAAGAAACACCAAGGGAATCAATAATAAGGATTGGAGATTGATTCTACTTCCTACAGACAATAATAATAAGTAAACTCTAACTTAAGAATATGGTTGAGATGAAAAGAAGATATATGATGACATAGGGGGAAGAGTTGATATCCATAAACTAAATCATGCAAACATAACATGTTGTTCCTTCATGTTCAAACAATAACAATTAATTAGTCACCTCTCAGCTCTTCCAATCAATCATTAATACCTATAATAATCAAGTAGTCACCTCTCAGCTATTCAATCTAATTAACTTAACATATTATTCATAACTAAATCATCACCTCTCAGTTATTTGATTTAATTACAAAAAGGTTCCAATAAAAGATATAAACTGCAAATATGTAATAATCACCTCTCAGCTATTTCACTACACATCTACAATAACAAGCAAATAATCATACTTACCTCATATGATGATAGAAGTAAATAAGTATTAAGAACTTTGAATCATAATAAACATAAAGAACCAACATGGTGCTTTTGCATTATCTAGAGTGTTTCCACCATCCCCCTAAGGAGATTTAGATACTCATCCTTGATGATGACACCATGGAATAAATAAATAAATCACTAGACATCATAATGGAAAAGATAATGAAATTGATATTGAAAATTGAGTTTGATACAAACGAAGAAGAAGATGATCTTGCCCCTTCAATCTTCAATTCATAAAAAGCTACCTAAACCTTAACTATTACTTCTCTTATATAGACATTACAAAGTAGAATACTTGCATGCAAAGACTTCCAAATTAGGTTAAATTCGTGGCTGCTGCTGTTGGTCTTCCAAATTAGGTTAAATTCGTGGCTGCTGCTGTTGGTCTTCTAGAGGCATTAGGTAATTAGCAAAACCTAATTATCTTGGGTTTAAGTTGTAGCTTGGACCAAGACCTTCAGTTTGATAGCTCATGGGCCCAAATCAGACATCTGGATCTTCTTGTGGAGCATTTTTAAGTTTGGACTTAAATAAGGCTTAAAATAGAAATTCTGACTTGTGGGCTTCAATAGGACCCGGTTTGGGGTGAGAATTGGACCGCCCCATTTTAACCTAAAGTCAAGTCAATAGAGATGACCGTGGGGTGCCCTCAGCAGATCTTGTGGGTGCAAATATTGATTCTTCTTCCCTTGTGCAAATAACACCTTTTTGCTTGCTTTTCTTGACTTTTTGCGGGCTTTTACATAATATTTGCATTTCGGCTCATGAAACCTACACAAAAAACAAGAAAGCACTAATCAATAGATATAATACAATAATATAAGCTAAGTGCTATACAAACAAGGTGTTATTCAGGAGATAAATATACACTTTTGAGGACATCAGTAACCTACTTGTATGTGGGTGTGTACAACCAATCACAAAATGTCATGTGGCAATAATAATATAACCTATGTATGGGTTTAGTTAACCCTAGTGGGCTTGATCAACTACCCAACCACTTTATAGACATGTGGCATCATATGATTGGGTGTACACCCGCCTACAAGTAGGCTACACATATAATTTTTTTTATTCACATGAGAAGCTATATTTTATCATCACAACAGATCTAAAATGAGATTTGTAGCAAAAGAACGTCAAAAGTTACTTTGACGAAAAAAAACCCTGACTTAATTCATAATAACAGGGGGGAAAACAGAGATTAAAACTCATTATTTGAATATAATGAATATATTGCATACCTTGATTACCATTCTTTGCAGTGGCACTCAATAAGTAACCCTTGAACTTTCCTGTTAAAAATGTTCCATCTAAAGCAATCATTGGACGACAATACTTGAATCCAGAGATACATGCTTCGATAGCTATAACATTCTCTCAAACTTATGAGTTTTAGACTCTGACTCCAGTACAACATGACTTCCAGGGTTGGTTTTCAACAAAGATTAAGCATACCACACCAACTGATGGTATGACAAAACATCACCACCGTGAATTTCTTGTATAGCCAACTCTTTTCCACTCCATGCAAAATAATATTTCAGCAAAACACCATATTCCGTCCTGAAACGGTCAGTGATCTCCCTAGCCTTTATCAATGGATTATCTCTTACTTGTTCCAACAAGAGACACTTCGCAAGTTTACTTGTCATAGGAGGACTGTTAACATCAAATACAACACCACATGAATGATTTGGCCCCATCTTCTTGATAACAAAGAAGTTATGAAGACCATGCTTAGGAGATGCATGTACTCTCCATTTACAACCATCTTGTTCCTTCTTAGCACATTCAGCTGTCACTCTCTTCTTATCATTTTTAATAAATTTGACCTTGTATCCATATTTAATACAATACACCAATAACTTCAGACGAAACTCATGCCTTCCACCTCTAAATCGTTGACCTTTACCAGTTAAAATTTTCACATTTGAACCCAGTCTGAGCGCTTTATTGACCTCGGTATCATCATCATCACACACATCAGATGGTAAAGCATTACAAGCAATCATATCATGATACATCACATCATCATTTGAACCTCTAAGGAAAGATACTGTAACCAACACACTTTCTGACCTTTTGCGCACGCAAAACATGCAGGAGATTGCAATTCTGAATCATTCTCCAATGTATATCGCTTAGAATCACGAATGAAAGAAAGCTCAATAGACAAAGGCATCAATTCAGTCCACTTCTCACAGATTATGTTCTTAAGCCACATGATATTCGATTCAAATCCAATCTGTATCCCGAAATTGTTCCCTTTATACTCAAGAACAACAAGAACATCTCTGGATACATCACTGCACATAGGAATGACAACAACAACAACAAAAAAAAAAATTTAAAAACATGAAGTATGAAAAACCCACCATGAATATTATGCAAAATAAAATTTTAAAATGGAGTTGTTCTTAAATTATAGTTTCTTAACGCATAAAGCAGGAATCAAACAAACTTTTGAGTAGTTTAGTTGCTATATAAAACAAAGTTTTAGTAAAACTTATGTAATTTGCTTGATAAATCAAACAAACGGTTTTTCAATATATCAAATCAAGACACTAATTAATTTGCTCATAAAAAAAATACAATCCCCCAATAATTATTCTAGACTTACTGATGATTTTGATGATTCATCTCCTCAATTTCAAAGTTTTGAGGAATCAATTCTTGAGTTTCAAAGGAATCACTTGGAGTCATCTTGTAACAATTTCATGAAATCTATAAGGAAGAAGAGATATAAATCAAGAAATTTAAAAAATATGAACTTGAAGAAGAAAAGGGAAGAAACAACATAATTAAAATTTAGAAAATTTGAACACCAGAAGAAAACCGCCCAAAGCAAAAACTCGAAACTGCTTGTAGGGGTGTTTTAGGTATGCAAAATTGTTTAGTTTCTAACTAACCGTAATTGAGGGACTTCTCACAAGGATATATTTAAAATAAGGAGGTGGTGTAATTTGAAACAAAAAAACTAGGGATTTTGTGGAAACACATTATTGATGCAAGGCCTTTTGAAAAAAGGTTATTGGAATAGGGGGTGTGAGACCAATTTCGGGTTAACAGATTATATTATTATTGC
The DNA here is from genome assembly GCA_023053565.1 of Aquilegia eximia. Taxonomy (NCBI): domain Eukaryota; kingdom Viridiplantae; phylum Streptophyta; class Magnoliopsida; order Ranunculales; family Ranunculaceae; genus Aquilegia; species Aquilegia eximia. The sequence goes on from JALIGU010000001.1 coordinate 26,907,947, forward strand.
AACATGGTGTTTTGTGATTGGGTGTACACAACCACATACAATTAGGCTACAGAAGTGATGAATCCGCACACAGTCCCTGCCCAGGCTCCACCACAAATAATGGTTTATAGCTTCTAAACTTGGCGGATGCACAACAACAATGACATTTTAAGGCAATTTGAACATGTACAGAGTGCAAGTTATTGTTCCATAGCTTCCACGCAAATCAATACTCTCAATTTTATAGGAATCATTGCATTCCACAAGTTCATGAACATTTGAGAAATAGGTGTCCTCTTTCTAACAAGTTCCCAAGCTGAGTTAATCGAAAATGAACCATCTTTCGAAATCAAAAGAGTCCACTGCAGTTTGGATATGCATGACAAAAATATTATACTGTACACCATTGCTGACATGCCATCGTGTTTTACCTTTGATGATTTTTCTTCGCTTTCTCATAAATATAAATATAACGCAGAACTGTTTGACTTTGCGTTCGAGAAAAATGGACCAGTGGGTGATAATTAAATCTCGTGTTTTTATTTGCATTATGGACACATATGCGTATAGATAATACATGTCCTGAATACTAATAGGTTTGAGATCTGATATCTGGTTTTTAGACATGTATAAATTTGATCTTTGTAAACAAATTAAGAATAGAGTAATTATTCGACAAGTGTTATATACACAACTCATATATGTTTATTTATTTCACTTTGCGTAATTATCTGGCTGTATTGACATTTTTTTTTTCTTTCAAATTTTGGACTAATATAACAAGAAGGTAATATATATTTTTTTCTAACAAAAAAAATATAACAGGAACTCAGGAAGGTATATATTTGTATATATGTACAATTTGTGGATGCCACTTGCATCAAAATAAAAGTTGACCTTTTAAATACACAAGTTGGTTGCTGATAACCTATGCTTCATCTCATTTCTGTCCAATAAAATCAACTCCATTTTGATATATAGATATGGATTTAGAGGTAGGACATGGAGTCATGGACACCTCTCTCTCTCTCTCTCGACTCAAGAGAACATGGTAAAGTGTATGAAACATACAACACTAAGGGCAATTTTGTATATTCAAAATTTTCATGTAATTCCAGATTTAGGAATTATTCTATTAGATTATTACTAAAAACCCCATTTCTCTGTTTCATCAAGGTTCTCGACTTGTCGTATTATCGATATTCATTCGATTTCGTTCTGAGCTATTTTTCTCGAGAGGAAGAGGAGAGAGAAAGTAATTATTTTTTAATTTTTTAATTTTATTTTATTTTATTTGCAGTGCTTGAGGACTTTTTGCACCTTCTTTCTTTTTTTTCTCTCTCTTCTCTCGTAAAGGAAGAGAGATTTTCGTCAAAGAGATCGAAAAGAAGATAAATTAGGGTTTTCGAAGAGAAATTAATAACTTTTCGATTTTCTAGGGTTTGTTGTTCATCATTGAAACATCATCATCTTACAAAAAAATTGAGCTATCAATCTGAGTAAGTTTTTTTTTTCTAATTTGATCAATTTCTCGAATTTATCTCCAATTTTTTTGATTCATTTTATCGGGAAATTCGAGCAAGTTCAAATTAGGTTTCAGTTTGAACACAATTTGTTATGCCGCTTTAGGTTTTGGTCAATGGAGGGGTTTTTGAGGGAATAGTTATGTGTTTGAGTTGGTTTTAGGTGAATTGGTAAAACATATGGAATCTGGGATAGTTCAAGGTGATAACTTTGATTGTTTGGTGGATATTTGGGAAGGAAGATCTTAGGAATTAAGGTTAGGGTTTGCTGTTTGGGATTGTAAATATGATCAAACAGATACTTGGAAGGCTACCTCGAAAACCGTCTTCCAAATCTACAGCTAATGGTACTAACAATAACAATGGAGGTGTAACTGCTGCTGCCCCTTCAGTTAATTCGACACAAGGACCAAATTCTATTGGTGGTGGTAATAATAATTCCAAGGGGGGTTCTGCCCCTGCTAAGCTTTCAAATTCGACTTCTGGTGCTTCCCGTGGGAATAATGCGTCTTCTGCGCCACATTCGTCTGGTACAAACAAATCTAGTTTAGGGAAAAAATTAGCTGCTGTTGCTTCACAAACAGGTCCAATGATGTCTTCTGCTGCTTATGAGGCACTGCCCAATTTTCGGGATGTTCCTAATTCCGAGAAGCAGAATCTGTTTATTAGAAAACTGAACATGTGTTGTGTGGTATTTGATTTCACTGATCCATCCAAGAATTTAAAAGAGAAGGATATTAAGCGCCAAACTTTGCTTGAGCTTGTTGACTATATCTCAACTGTCACTTCTAAGTTCAATGAGATTGTGATGCAAGAGATTACAAAGATGGTAGCTGCTAATTTATTCCGTACATTTCCTTCTTCAAACCATGATAATAAGTTCCCTGAAAGCTATGACCCAGAAGAGGAGGAACCTACAATGGAACCAGCATGGCCTCACTTGCAAATTGTATATGAGTTCCTTCTAAGGTTTGTTGCTTCATCAGAGACGGATGCCAAACTGGCCAAGAGATACATTGATCATGCATTTGTTCTAAGGTTGCTCGATCTTTTTGATTCTGAAGACCAACGGGAGAGGGAGTATTTGAAAACAATACTCCATCGCATTTATGGGAAATTCATGGTGCATCGTCCATTCATCAGAAAGGCCATCAATAACATTTTCTATCGTTTCATCTTTGAGACAGAGAAGCACAATGGAATTGCAGAATTGCTTGAGATTTTGGGAAGCATAATTAACGGATTTGCTCTGCCCCTAAAGGAAGAACACAAGCTATTCCTTGTCCGTGCTCTGATCCCCCTTCACAAGCCTAAATGTGTGACTATGTACCATCAACAGCTATCTTATTGCATCACCCAGTTTGTGGAAAAAGATTTTAAGTTGGCGGATACCGTGATTAGAGGCCTTCTAAAGTATTGGCCAATCACTAACAGTTCAAAAGAAGTAATGTTTCTTGGTGAGCTGGAAGAAGTTTTAGAAGCCACTCAAGCAGCAGAGTTCCAGCGCTGCATGGTACCATTGTTTCGTCAGATTGGTCGTTGCCTCAACAGTTCACATTTCCAGGTCTTTATTCATTTTCATATATTTTCTTCTGATTTAGATTCGGAGGGTAGTTTTATTTATATGTCCTTGCCAATAGTTCTCACTTGTTCTCTTAATATTGGTTTCTTTCTTCCCCATTTCTTACAGCTTTTTGTTTCTGACATATATTTAAGGTTATTCCATTTTTTAAGTATATAAAATATATGGTTAAATTTAATAGGTTGAGAAAGGAAAAGATACAAGTATATGAAGAATAGAAAGGTAAACAACGAAAGGCGCACTGAATCCCAACAAAACGTAGACCATAGCATGGTAGCAATACAAACTCGAAGAATTTGGTGTAATGAAATAAACAATCCTTGTGTTTTCTCCAATAGTTATCTCTTAGTTAAAAACAAACTGCAATTGGTACATATTCCCACAATATCATACCCCAAGTAGGGAAGGCAATTTGAAAAGTAGGAGTGAAACGAAGGTCAGGTACGACTAGATTGATAATGAGATTTTAAATTACTCATTATTCTAATTTAGTCAATTCTACTAAGTAAATTCTACTTTATGATACTAATCGTGACTTCTGAAAGAGTCATTACCATTTGCCATCATTTATGTATGTATATGAACTGTTGACATGCTTCTTGTATTAAAAATATATACTCTTATGTTTTGTGGTTTACCATATTGTATAATTCTCATAGTATGTTACATACATCTTTGTTAGTAATTTTAAAATTTGCTTTATGTGAGATTAATGTCGGGTTAAGTGAGAACCTGTCGCTCTTCTGCGGTTCAATCATGGTTCTCCTTAAATTTGTTTAGTTCTCTTTGACGGAATTATAATGAAGAAACAACAAGCATCTTTGTAGTTGGTTCATAAATACCAGATAAATTGTTTGGTTCAAAACAACATACTTCAGAGGTTTCCTCATTCCCTTGTAACAGGCCTTTCTGAAATTCTCATCCTAGAAAAAAAATACGGATCAACTATGGAAAGTGAAGGAGGTGAGGACCCTGAAAGTAGGTAGGAATAAGGGAGGAGTATTGTCTTGTGCAAGGACCATATATACTCAACTAAGTCATAAAGATCCTATTAAAAGTACAGTATAGTATATATATCTTTCGTTCAGAACACGTGAAATCCCTTTTGTATCCATTGGTTTCCGCTTGTATAAAGTTTGGTTTAAGAGATGTCTCACACATTTCTGAGCTGCAAGGTGGGTGTCCTGTCATATACCTATCTTGGTATGCCATTGGCAGCATCCTATAATAGTAAATCTGCATCGTCCTCTTTTATTGGGAGGGTTATGACTTATGAAGAGGCTAGTGACACCCACGACATCAAAGGCCTCCTATGGCTTTGGTGTAAGAGATGGCCAGATTATTAGGGAGAGATTCCTTATGCTTCGTTTGTGTTCTCTTGGGAGTTGGTCATTTGTGAACCGTGATGTTGTACTTTTTGTTTTTTAGATAGCTAGTTAGGTTTTGTTTTTCCTTGTCGATGGACATCTTGTCCTTTGAATCTCTTGTACAAAAACTTTGTTGGTAAATATATTTGCTCGTTTACCTCTCTCTCTCTCTCTCAAAAAAAAAAAAATAAAAAAAAATAAAATAAAATAAAAAATAAAAAATAATAAATTGAGGCTAGCGACATGGAAGCTTAAATACCTCAATGTCTGGAATTTCTTAAGTCGACCTTGATGATTTTTTTCATTTATCAGATTTCTCTTCACTATTTCATGAAGTATAGCTGACATAACTGAGAAGTGGGTGAGGGATTGTCTATGTTATTTGCTAGATTTGGCCTGGGGTGCATCAAGGATGTTATTAATTCACTCTTGTGCAAATGGCTATTGAGGTTTGCTGCAGTGAGGATGCACTTTGAAAATACGTAATTAAAAAATGGGGGCTTGTTCTTTGTGGCGTGTGATAATGATGCACAAATACTCCTTTGCAGCTGAAGTCAGTTATAGATTGGTGATCTGTGAGTGGCTGGAGAATTAATCTATGGGAATATAGATGATGTACAAAGAGGCCACTTAAAGCAAATGTCCAGTGACTTGTATCCGGTTTCTAACCTGAAGAAGGGAACCTTGCAATCGTTTGTTGAAGATAGAAAAGTCTGGGATTTTCATATCAGAAGATGTCTTTGATAGGGGGCTTCATCAAGCTGTTGTGGGGACTAATGAGAATGATGAAGGATGAACAAAAAGTGTTCTATGTATGGAAGGCTTGAAGACAGAGGAGAGGAGGAAATCGCCTGCACTGTTTCCCGGGAAAGGTCTGTAACCAAAGTTCTAACAAAGATATGCTTTTATGCGTGGGTTCTCACTTGGGGATAGTGCTCACTATACTCAATCTAAAGAAGAGGGAATGGTAATTAGATGTGAGCTCATTGGCCACAAGAAATAAACTATTAATTGTCTATTCACCAACTGTCAGGTTTCTACGGCTGTTTGAGCTACTTCATGTCTGAGTTCAATAGTGCCATTGCTCTGGACAGAGGTATCACTTATGTTTTATCCAAGTGTCATAATTTTTTTTTTTTGATAGTTAGAATTATTTTACCCAAAAAGGTGGGACTCAATCCCAAGACCTTGAGTCATAATTCTTAAAGAGTAGGTTGCTAACCGTGGAAAGTTTTGTATCATGCAATCTGCTTGGGGCATATGGTTGGAAAGGAACCAAAGGGTATTTGGAGGGAAGGCAAGAGCACAGGATCAGATTGTAAGCAACATTAAAACTATTGCTTGGAATTGGACTATCTATAGGCAATATATGCGAGGAATTAGGTTGACGGCTTCATGCACAGTTGGGAGCATAATTTTGCCTGTAAATTGGTTTAATCTTGTGTAAAGATGGGATAATAGTTTGTAAAATCCCCAGCCCCCTCTCTAATATTGTTAATAAAAGATTAAAATCATTGTTTGGCTGGAAGAAAAAAGTAACTTCGTTTGCCTTTAGAAAGTTCTTTAAGTCTTTCTTGTTTCTGTTTATCCTGTTGCAAGAGAGCAATCCTTAGCCAAATTCCTCTCTTCGAATTATATTTGATTTCTATAAATTGATTCAGTGACCTTGGGAGATCAGCAGTCTGATGTTTTGATGCACTAAGCACTTCCATGTGTAGTGCCCCTTTCTATGTTCCATATAACCATCGCCTTCCCCAACTTAATCTGCTGTTACCGAGTTTGGCAAAACTTTAACACTTAGTTAAAAGATCTGCAACACTTAGTCAAATGATCTGCTCAATTCAACTCTGTTTTTAGTAGCTTCAACATTCTTTAAAGAAGCCGAATTCCATACATTAGAATTCTCGATTAGGATTCATGTAAGTTATCCATGAACAAGGATCTGGTGTTGATCACTTGATCTGAACTGCCTTATCGCAAAGGTTAGACACATAGTTTGAAGGGGATTCCCATTGTTTAAAGGTGGAGGGGAAGGCAGTATTCATAGCCAAGTGAGATCTAATCAAAGCAACTCTTATAACATGGTTTCATACACGTATGACCTTTGTTTAGTTTTAGCCTCTTATTAATATTTATTAATATGAGGGATCATTAAGATGAAACGGGTCTCAACGAGTGTATCTTTGATTTTCCCCGTCCTGTGGATTTTTATTCTATATCACACTGTTAGTTTTCTCAGTTAATCAGACCCCTCTACTATTGGTTGAATGCGCATGAATCCCTAAGGAGCCTACTGTAGCTTGAATACTAGGTCCAGTGAAGCATTTCTATCTTGGGAGCTACCCCCTCAGCTGGACCAATCCCTCAATGACGCAGGGTACTGGTTTAGTTGCGGTAAATATTTCGCCACAAACAATTCAAACCATTGCTGGTGTTGAAACATGAAACCTTGTGAGAGCAAATTCATGAGCAGAAATTTTTTTTTAGCACTGCATCTTCAAGAAGGGACCTGTTGAGTTTTTAAATGATTGGCCATTACAAGAAAATAAGGATACAAAGATGATGTAGTAATATTATATGCGATTTCTATCTTTCTTTAGTTGAATACAATTTAATTAGAGTGTTCTCAGTTTTGATCATTTGCACATTAAGACATAATTGTGTTTTGATCGATGCTGGCTAATGTATATGGTAGTACCCATTTATATTTAAGATACTTTTCTGAGAAAGGAAGAAATGAAGCTAAGCCGGGATGTATGTTTTACCCCATTGTAATAACATTGGTGGAGGTGTGCTCCAAGTTAACGTACAGATGTGACTTTCCTTTTCAGTCTTACAAATTCCACTTAAACTCAACTGCCTGGACAAACCACATTGCTTGGATTTTAGAATCGGGGACTCATTATGTAGAGGTATTGTTAAAAGGTGTTGCTTGACATCATTTAATCACTGCCCGATTTTGATAAATTTCAGAATGTGCTCATAGTTCCCACCCAGTTAATTGTAGACGACGTCTATATGTGATAGTTTAGTACATAATACTAGGCAAGTAGAATTTTATATCGAGCTGAGCTTATATATGAGGATCATGATTCATGAACCCCATCTTCCACGCAACCACCCCAATAAACACTAATTTGGTTATTGCTTTCATGCTTACTGGAAATGAATTGGGTTTTTATATTTGTAAGTGACTCAACCTACTTGTGTTTTCATTGATCTGACATTCCAGTTTTAGAGATTAGAAAGGAAAAAGTGACACCTACACATAACTTGCCCACTTCTTTAATAAGTTCCTTATTCTCTTCTTGTTGGCATCTGAATTGCCTCACTTTGTTACAGTTGTTTATGCTGCTTCTAAATAACAGATTGTGATTTCTTTTGCGACAGGTGGCTGAGAGGGCTCTGTTTCTTTGGAACAATGATCACATACGGAATCTTATTACTCAGAATCAGAAGGTCATACTGCCCATAATCTTTCCTGCCTTGGAGAAGAACACCAGGACCCATTGGAACCAAGCAGTCCAGAGCCTGACACTAAATGTGAGGAAGATTTTTTCAGATGCTGACCCAGAGCTTTTTGAGGAATGCTTGATCAGATACCAGGAAGAAGAAGCCAACGAGAAAGAGACACGAGAGAAACGAGAAACAACCTGGAAGCGGTTGGAAGACGTTGCTGCCTCCAAGGTAGTTAGCAATGAGGGTGTGCTTGTCTCACGGATTATGTCCTCTCTTTCATTGGGTACTGCGGCTAGTCCCAGATCTAGTGCTGGTAGCTGAGTTGATTTGGTTTGTCCAGGTTGTATGAATTATGCTCGCTGATAGTTACAGGTCGGGACCCAAGGAGAGAGGTTCGGACCTGACACACCCCACCTTCCCTCGGGTTCAGTATATGTTACATACCAACCCACCCGCAGTTTGTGAAGAGAGGAAAGTGGGGGGCTCCTTGGCTGTTGCTAGTTGGTCTTCTTTTTGGTTTCTACTTTTATATCTTGTTTATTTTCCCTTTAGCCATGGAAATGTAAGTGTGTATCATAAAGGATTCGGTTAGGGGTGGGTTTTCAGTGGATAATATAATCTTTATTCTGGGGTGGGTTTTCAGTGGATAATATAATCTTTATTCTGTGTAATGATGCAAGAGTTTGTCTTTTGTGCTTTTGCGAAATATTCATGCTACTCGAGGCATTAGGAATTCATTCTGTTTCTTGAAAATGTAAAATAATCTTGTATAGTAGAGTGATTGTATGGTGCCTGCATCGTCTCCTTTCTCGTATTTAGACCAAAGTTATGTATGGCCTCAAGGCATTGTTTTAAAATGAAGGAGTACAATTTCTATGAAATAATTGGGGTTGTTCATTTGACTCCTTTTGGTAGCAAACCAATCTTCAAAGCTTTGATAATTTTAAGCCATTTCCTGCCAAGTCAAAATGGACTATCGGTAGTAGTCTGAAAATCTTGATGAATATATAAGTGTAGAGCTCTAGAGCTGAATGACAAGATTTGTTCCTGTCATTGTAAAAACCTTAGGGTCATTGACAAGATTTGTTCCTGTCATTGTAAAAACTTTAGGGTCATTGGTGTTGGATGTTAGTTTTAGGGTCATTTGGTCAATGTAAATTAGGTAAGTACTGTATAGTAGTTTCACAGTTGCACTACACTTTGAAGTTACATGCCAACTATATCTGCTGTGCCTGTGCGTGTCTAATAGTGCAACACACAATGATTTAATAAGAAGGGAGATGAATTTGGATTGAAGCACTAACTAATCAAACCAAACTAAACCAACCATGTTGATGTATCATCTTCATCTTCAACAACAACATTCCATCATCGTCAATGGTTATGGTTTCTCTCCACACCTATTTCCAACTCCACTGCTACAGAGAAAAAGAAGAGCTCTTAACAGGAATCAGTATCACCATCAATCTTTCAAAGCTCAAGCTTTTCCCTCTAGAACCCAAGTATGCATGCACTACTTTCTTTAATCTTTGTCTATCTTATTATCATTTCTATTCTACACTGTCACTACTTTCTTTCTTCTGTTTCCATGGATTATTTTATAAAATACATTTCTGATTACCAATTAAATTCAAATCAAACAATCCCAAATGTGGTTTTCATTTAATATCCATTTATATTATATTTTAAAGGTAAATTAATTACTCCCCACATGTTGATCGAGGCGTTTAGCCATGGATAAGGGATGCCACAGTTCTACACAAGATGTTCATGACAAATTACTTCTATGTACCCAACCACAGAGAAAAAAAAAAAAAAAAAAAAAAAAAATTAGAAATGAATCTTGAATATGATTACAATGTAATCTTGATTTCTTCTTAGTATATTGTATTATCTATATGTGCATTATATGGCCTTCTCCACCATTTTGTAGCGGATAATGGAAAGTATATCAGTAAGTAGTGAAGTGGGTGGTGCTGGTGGGGCGTCATCATATAATGCTTTAAAGAGGTTGGATCAAGTGTTGACTAACATATGTTCAGCAACAACAGGTAAAGGATGTATCATCTATTAATGCTAGCAAATAAGTAAAGTTTTCTAGAAACCAACAGTTATGACAAGCATAGAGTAGAACTGTATAGATTGATCGACACTGATCCTTTAGTTGATTCTAGTCTTGCAGGAACCTCCTCAAGTAGTTTCGTGTTTTCCAGGATCATTGAGCCCCACTGATTTGGGTGACAAACCAATTGACAAATTTGATGTGTTGGTTTGTGGGGGTACTTTAGGCATCTTTGTTGCTACGGCATTGTCTTCCAAAGGTCTTCGAGTTGGCATTGTGGAAAAGAATCTTCTGAAAGGAGTAAGCTGAAATTTCTAGTAACATCCATACTAGAACTATTTGATGATCATCATTTCTTGCTTAAAATAAATTAATATCTCAATAACAACATTCAGAGAGAACAAGAGTGGAACATCTCAAAGAAAGAACTCTTGGAACTTGTCGAAGTTGGAATTCTCGAAGAAGGTGATGTCGAGCAAGCTATATCTGTAATGTTCAATCCTGTAAGTTAAACATCATATCTGAGACTTTATAAAATTTTATTGCAGTTACACTGTTCTTTTTTTTTTTTTGGTTGGCAAGCGAGGTTGTGGGGACCCCTACCCCTTTTAAATTATGTGTGGAAACTTATATCAACAATCCGCTGTTGACGTGTTTCGAACCCACGACCTCTCCACTTTGTGAGAGGGGTGCTACCATTGAGTCACAGGCTCATTCGCAAAAAACCTAATTAGAATATTAAGTTGTCTAATTGGTGCAACAATGAAAGGTACCCCATCCAAAGGCTGTTAGTTGTCTAGAGTGGTTGAGGACTTATGAAACATACATCAAATACATGCAGACATATAATTAGAATCTAATCACTTTACTCTTTGAGACTGACCAGTGTGAATGTGTGATATTTTCTACAGAATAGATGTGGATTCGAGGGTAGGGGCGAAATTTGGGTTGAAGACATTCTTAATCTTGGTATTTCGTAAGTTAAGATATTTCCTTTAATTCTATTTGTACTTAATTTGCCATCTTATCTATTACAGAAGTAACCCCCATAGTTCATATTTTTCTCCATTTAAAATACCTGCTGCTGACCTGCTGTTCATAAATTATCAAGCTACTCTAAGTATACATATGTAGCCATTCTGTAGTGAAAGCATGTGTCTGTTCAACATGACTTTAGAATTCCAGAGTCTGGAGTATATCCTTTCTGAATATTGTAGCCTTGGAACAATATAGAGAAGTGTGGAACTTTTAGGTATCATGCTAAACATTATGGGAGCCATAAAGTAGCTGATAGACTGGTATATTAAGAACTAATTCAACTGAGCCTAACAATTATTTTTGTGGTTGAGAGTACTGTTATTACTTAGATTGTAGAAATTTGTTTCTTCTTTTGGGATGTGAATTCTCTACTGGATCATTAATTACAAGCACTGAAGATGACTTGCAAATCTCATGGATGACTGTGCATTCTGGCTTAGTTAGTGACATGATTCTGGCTTAATAATTGACATGTTATGTAGAACTATATTGCTAAATTTCTCCCTTTTATAAGAAAATGATAATGAAAAGACTTTGTGGTTCACGCTCATTATTTCTAATCTCACAGTAGTTACATAAGCTGAATTTGGCAGTATTTTAGCTATGATTTACAATGTTTGACTAAAACAGAAAATGCATCTATACTAGCATCCCATCCAGTAGCATCGAGAACGTCATATATTAATGCAGCTAGCTAAGCTTTATCATGAATTTCTTCTTAGTTGTTCTGTTATGTTCATCATTTCTGTTGGGGCAAGGATGTAGTTCATTGACCGCATGCATATGTCGAATATAACAAAACGTTGCGTATAAAATTTTATCCAGGGACAGTTAGCTCTAGTGAAACAATTAAAAGTTGTTCAGGTTTTTGTCCTAAATTATGAATAATAATTTTTACGTGTTTGGTTTCCATATAAACTAAGAACATATCTTGTTGTTGCGTTAAGAGAAAAGATAATGTGTGTGTGTGACTTTCTTTTATTCAAAATAAGCATGTGATTCATAAAACATAATGTGTGTTCCATTAAGTCTTGTAACTCATTCTTTGTCATTTAATGCTTGTGGTATTTTCTTTCTCATTTGTCAGTATAGGCCTGATAAGCTTATAGAGATTATGAAGAAACGTTTTACTTCTCTTGGTGGAGTCATCCTTGAGGGATATGGTGTGGCTAGCATTTGTGTATACGAAGATGCGGCGGTGCGCTTACTTACTTGAACTCCTGATATTATTTTCCTCGCTCTCTCCTTCCTATTTTTTTTTCTTTTACTGTGTTTTGTTACTTTTGTATTAGTTCCACTAATATATTGAGAAATAATATTATTTAATACTTGTATACCTTAAGGCATAAGGATAATCTACAATGAAATATGGAACCAAATTTGTGACTCACTAATAAATGAAATCCATAACTACATGATCTCCTAGCTAGGAAGCACACCACTCGTGCACCTATCATACTGATAGGTTTTTGAGATAGTGGCAAGAAAGTACAGAGATAATGGAGGAGATATTTTATTACTTGGTTTCTTCTCTTTTATAAAGAGAGTACACACTCTATTTATACTAGACTGTAGAACATCCTAAAGACATTAATAAATGCAACAGCCAACTACTTCATTAAGTTCCTAGAACACAGCTAAACACAACTTGCAATAGAACATTCTAGGATAAGCTAGATATTTTCAAAATTAATTCTAATACTCCCACTTAATTTTGAAAATCATAGAGTTGGAATACTTCTCTTACTCCTGAGTCTTTGTCTCGCGTCCTTCATAATTTCTCGAGCTTGAACGAACTTCTCTGTTGAAACTGGTTTGGTGAAAACATCTGCCAACTGTTCGTCGGTGTTAACGTTTCCAATTGAACTATGTTTTGTTGCACCATGTCTCTGATGAAATGACAGCGAAGCTCTATGTGTTTTGTCCTGCTATGAAACACCGGGTTTCTCGTCATTGCAATCGCTGACATGTTGTCACAATAAATGGTTGTAGGAGCGTCAACTTCTTCTTGCAAATCTGCTAGAATTCTTCTAAGCCAAACAACTTCACATGTTGCATCTGCAGCTACTATATACTCTGCCTCAGCTGAAGATAATGCGACTGTCTTTTGCTTCTTCGACGACCAAGCAATCAGATTGGAACCAATGGAAAAAGCATAGCCTGAAGTGCTCTTCCGATCATCTAGCGAACCTTCCCAATCACTGTCTGTGAAACCAATAAGCTTACTTCCTTTTTCTCCTACATAATTGAGCTTAAAATTTTTGGTTCCTTTACTGCAGAATTCTTTTGGCGGCGGCAAAATGATGCTTGCTAGGTTCATTCATAAACCTGGAAACACAGATGCTTTGGCATTTGTGGCATCGAGGCTGGGGGCAGAGGAAAGAAGGGTCGTACCAATTGACTACTTAGACGCTCCTAGCATCATCAGACCAGACTCACAGCATAATTAATGTCTGGTCTAGTATGTGTGAGATATATTAGAGAACCAACTAGACTTCGATAAAGCTTCCCATCGGCCTTTTTAGCTCCATCATTCAACTGCAACTTTTCACTTAACGAAGCAGGGGTAGCAATTGGCTTGCAATTCTGCATGTTGAATTTCTTTAACAAGTCTTCAAGATACTTCTCTTGAGAGATAGAAATCTGTCCTTCTGATTGCCGAACCTGAATTCCAAGAAAGTACTTCATCAAGCCCAAATCTGTCATTTCATATTCTTTCATCATAGCTTCTTTTGAATTCTTGCATCATCTTATTGCTTCTACCAGTATAGATTACATCATCGACATAAAGGCACACGACCAGAAAATCTGTACCTTCCCTTTTCACATATAAAGACGGCTCACTTGTGCTTCTTGAAAAACCATTTTGCTGAAGATATCCATCAATCTTGCTGTTCCATGCGCTTGGAGCTTGTTTTAACCCGTACAACGCCTTTTGTACCTTGTAGACTTTAGTTTCTGCTCCTTTCTTCTCATATCCAAGCGGCTGCTCTACATACACCTCTTCTTCTAAATCTCCATTCAGAAAGGCTGATTTATCAAGCTGGAAAACTTGAAGCTGATTTTGGGCAGCAAGTGCAAGAACAGTTCTCATAGTTTCCATTCGCACAACCCATGCAAATGTTTCATTGAAGTCAATGCGAGGCTGTTGTGAGTGGCCTTTAGCGACTAGCCGTGCCTTGTGCTTCTGAATTGAACCATCTTCTCTGAACTTTGTCTTGTATACCCACTTCAATCCGATTACTTCTTTTCCTTGAGGCAAATCAACTAGCTTCCAAGTGTGATTTTTCTCGATGGATGGTCGCAATCTCTTCATCCATTGCTTGTTTCCATATGTCTTCTTTTACAGCGTCGTTGAAATCTTGTGGCTCACAAGTGAATAGAGCAAGCTCACAGTTTTCATAAACTTCGCTCAATGGACGTACCTTCCTTGGTGGCGAATTTGAGTCTAGGACATTTTCTATGGATGAGCTTGTACTTGGAGACCTTGCTGGACTTTGTCTTTGGCTCGTGCTTGGTGCAGAATTTCCATTTTCTTGAAAGGCTGTTGGTTCATAAAATTCTATTGTCCTCGAGCATTTGGAAGAACTTTTATCCCGTTGCCATTTTGCCATCTCGTCGAACACAACATCTCTGGAAACAACTAGCTTCTTTGTTCTTGGATTATAGAGACGAAAGCCTTTGGATTCATCACTATATCCAATGAAGATAAACTTCTCACCCTTCTCGTCAAATTTCTCTCGTTCTTGTGAGGTTGTTCACTTGAGGCTTTCGGTGATACCATGCTTCATATGGACTCATATACTGCATAGCCTTAGTCGGAGAGCGATTTAATATATAGACCGCTGTATTAACAGCTTCAGCCTAGAACTGGTTAGGAAGTGCTTTGCCCTTTAACATGCTTCTCGCCATTTCAGCAAGTGTTCGATTCTTCCGCTCTGCAACACCATTTTGCTGCGGAGTATGTCTGACAGTGAGCTGCCTTCTTATGCCTTTTTCCTTGCAATATTCCAGAACTCCTTGTAGGTAAACTCTCCTCCACGATCTGTTCTACGCGTCTTAATTTTTCTGCCACTTTCTCTTTCGACGGAAGCCATGAAATTGAGAAACACTGAAAAAGCTTCTGATTTTTATTCCAGAAAAAATATCCACATCATTCTTGTATAGTCATCAACAAATAACAGAAAATATCTCTTACTGTTAAGAGACGGAGTTCTTGTAGGCCCAAATACATCAGCATGCACCAACTCAAGTGGAGCACGAGCTCTCCACGAGGTTTTTGGAAATGGTAACCTGTGCATCTTGCTGTAAATGCAACCTTCACATACTTCATTTCTTTCAATAATAGATGGCAGCCCAATCATCATAATTTTATTCTTCAAAAGATTCAGGCCTTTGTAACTTAAATGACCATATCTCAGATGCCAAAAGTACTGAATCATTCACATTTTCAGTTTGCAATGCAAATATTTCATTCCTTGACATAGAGAATGGAAATACTTTGTTTTGAGCCATTTTAACTTTGGCCACAGTGAGATTATTTTTCTTGTCAATTATCTCACATTCATCATTATCAAACAATAGACGATAACCTCTTTGAAGCAATTGTCCAACACTAAGAAGACTTTGCCTTAAGCGAGGAACATAGAATACATCATGAATGAACTTCTTCTTACCTCCATTTGCGTGGACTGAAATGACTCCTTTGCCTTCAACCTTGAGCATTTTTCCATCGCCAAGCTTGATTTCTGAAGTGTATGCATCATCCAGCTCCTCAAACACTTCTCTATTCGCAGTCATGTGGTGACTATACCCACTGTCCAAATACCAAATGCTTTGTGAATCTTCTTGTGCATTCATAACAAAGAAAACCTGATCTGCTTCCTTTCCATTTGAAAATTTGACTTCATTATTCTCATCGTTCTTGTTTCAGAACCAACAATCTTTTTGTGAATGGCTGGGAATCTTGCACCTTTTGCATCTATGATAGCAATTTATATTTTCATGTCCATTTTTGCCACAGATTAAACAGAAACTATTAGTTCTACTAGAAAAGTTTCTTCTTGACGATCCACCTCTTCCTGGACCTCTGCCTCTTCCACGAGAGAAATTTCTGCCTCCTCTTTGATTGCTGCTTCGATAGCTTCTTCCTTTCTCATGTTCTGCCTTGAGACTCTGGTTCTCTGTAACTTTTAGGCTGATCTGAAGTGCTTGCTCCAACGGTGTATCGTTGAATCTGTTGAGTCCCTTTTCATGCACTTCGAGTGATCCCATTAACTCATGAAAGGTGAGCTTAGACAAGTCCTTGGACTCCTCAATAGCAGCAACTATATGATCCAACTTCATCGGCAAGCTTCGCAGGACTTTTTCTACAATCCTTTTCTCTTGGATAGTATCTCCAAGACTTCTAATCTGATTTACAATTTCAGTTACTCTTGAGCAGAATTGTTGAACATTCTCGCTTTCTTTCATTGCCAGATTATCGAAGTCTTTCCATGAAGATTGAAGCTTTATGGGGATCACTTTATCGGAGCCCCCAAATTCAGTTTTTAGTATTTCCCATGCTTCTTTTATTTTGCAGCACCCATTATTCTAGGGAATATTGTTCTGCTCACTCCTTGATGAATGAATTGCAAGGCTTTTGCATCTTTCTTTCTTTTATCCTTCTTCTCTGCTGCTGTTAATCGTTCTTCTACATAGCCATCTTCAACCAATTTCCAAAAATCTTGTGAGAGGAATATGGTCTTTATCTGAGTACTCCAATAATCATAATGTTCTCCATAAAAAAATGGGAACTGAAGTTGTTGCATAACCGAAAATTGAATTGCTACTGGTGGAAGCCATTAGAAGGTAAGGGGTTTGTTGTTTATGTTGTTGCAGGGAGGCTGATTTCTGTCTCTTGATACCACTGATAGGTTTTTGAGATAGTGCCAAGAAAGTACAGAGATACTTAATGGAGGAGATATTTTTATTACTTGGTTTCTTCTCTTTTACAAAGTGAGTACATACTCTATTTATACTAGACAGTAGAACATCCTAGAGATTAATAAATGCAACAGCCAACTACTTCCTACGTTCCTAGAGCACAGCTAAACACAACTTGTAATAGAACATTCTAGGATAAGCTAGATATTTTCAAAATTAATTCTAACAAACTCTTGTCTTTAAAGATCCGATGTGTGAGTGTAATTTTTTGCAAATAGCTCCCAATGTAAGGCGATCAATTTCGAAGATGGAGATTTAAAATAGGTTATAATGAAAGTAACACTACAAGCATAGAAGATGTTTTTCCTTGCCCGAAATGTAATAATGTTCCATAAAAGTGCTTAAAACATATTCACCTGACAGGAATCGTCTATTCCAAATGAAACTAGCTGCCCAATGTAGTTGCTAATTATGAAGTTTTATATGTTCATTGTTTTGGTTCAGATCTTTAAGATTTCCAGTTCAAAAATCAGAATTATATGCATGATTTTCGCTCTATGTTAATCGTAAATTGTGGTGGCTGAAGCTAGTCAATATTGTCCTCAGGTTTTACACCTGGCTAAAGGAAATGCTTTGTCATCACGTCTCATCATTGATGCAATGGGGAATTTCTCCCCTGTGGTGAAGCAGGTTAGTCTGGAAGTTAAACTGATAATATGTCAAAAGGGCACACTGATTTTTTATCTTCCATTTAAAGGCATGTATATTGTATGACTATTAGTTTATATTCATAGATAGTTTTGAATGTTTTCTTATGCGCTTTTTCTATCCATGTAGTTTACGACTTTACATAGTTTAGATGCTGTTGAAAGTTGAAACACATCAGCAAACATAAATGTTGTACTGTACATCAGATATCAAATTGGCCTCACAGCATGTAACATTTTCTGAATGTTTACACACATTTAGATCCCTATGTATAAGTTTGGATATAATGTAAGTCTTTGGAAGTTACATAGTAATCTCCGGATGTAAAAGTAACCATAGGTTCTTCTTGGTATTAAAAAGAAAAAATAATAATTGTAAAGAAGATCTGGATATAGTAAATGGGATTTGAGTGATTAGAGTATGGTTTTTACCTAGTATATCTCACTTCAAAGCGTGTCATGAGTGCTAAAACCAACCAACTACTTGTAGCTTGAAGTGGCAGGTACTTTATAACCTAATTCACATCATTTTAAAATAGTGAATTTTTGTGATGGGCTACCCACCAAGACCAAAGCCCTAAAACTCCTATCAAGTTCATATTGTTAGACTTCCTCGAGAGCGTCCGAAGCAGCAAATCCACTTTTATAACTGTTGGGACAAATGGTGGTTTAGGATTTTGATGTGGACCTTACACATATGAACTCTCTTCCTTGTCATGTGGATTGTTGAAATTTTGAACCATACGGAGAACATCTGTACCAGCCACATTGACATTAATCCTGTCTACATGACATGCATCCTTGGTCACATATTTCTCCAGTGTTTGGAAATAGTGATAAAATTTAATAAAACCTACAGATATCACCTGGTGACTTCATTTGAGCTTAAACAATCCCTCAATGGTACTGGTGACCTACAGTTGCACCCCTTTGGTCAAGATATCAATCCAGGCATAGAGAACTTGTATTCTGAAGGATGTATTTTATTGTTTTATCTTAGAATCAACATTATTAATTTGTAACAGATAAGATCGGGACAGAAGCCAGATGGTGTTTGCCTTGTAGTAGGCACACGTTGTCGTGGTTTCAAAGAGAATATAACAAATGATGTCATTTTTAGTAGTTCATCAGTGAAGAAGGTCGGGAATTCAGAGGCTCACTATTTTTGGGAGGTACCTTGTATTCATTTGAATGTTTTTCCGAAGTCAAAGTTGTAATTCCTATGTTATGTTAGGAGAAGATTTTTTAATTAAGAGATTGAGAGTTGAAGCATTTCATGTGTTCTACAACAGGCATTTCCAGCTGGTTCAGGTCCAACAGATCGAACAACTTATATGTTCACCTATCTCGATCCTCAAACAGGGTGTCCGAAATTGGAAGAACTATTGGAGGATTATTGGGATCTAATGCCAAAGTATCAGGTCTGCCCGTATATTAATAATACTTCTAACGCTTTAGTATTTAAGATTCTAATTTTGGTGCATTCTTTTAATAATTTTTATAATCCAGATTGTTGCATTTTGTTAAAGTAATGCAGTGCGGTGCCGGTGCCTAGGTTATAATTAGACATAGAACTGTCATTTTTTCCATACTATGGTAATGCCTAGGTTATAATCAAACATATAACAGTAGAAGTAGAATATTAGGGTGAAAAGTTATAGTCTCAATGTGAGACTTAACTTGTATATATAAAGAAAGAAGTGTGTTAGACAAGTCACTACTATTACAAGTGTGTTAGACAAGTCACCACTATTACAAGTGTGTTAGACAAGTCACTACTATTACAATACTCTCCCTCAAGCTGGTACGAAGATATCGCAAAGACCCAGCTTGCGAATAAAAATTTGAAGATCAGTAGGATTCACTGATTTTGTGAGAGTTTCAGCAATTTGTGCCTTCGTCCCAACAAAGGATGGAGACACGATACCAGAACGAACCTTCTCTCTCAAGAAATGCACATCGATCTCTATGTGTTTTGTCTTCTCATGAAGGACAAAATCCGAAGCTAAGTAAAGTGCAGATTTATTATCGCAGTGAAGAACAGAGGATCCAGTCTGTGTAAAACCCAACTCTCTGAGAATAGAGCGAAGCCACATAATCTCACAAGTACCCAATGCTAAAGCACGATACTCTGCCTCAGACGATGACCGAGAGACAACTGATTGCTTTTTGCTTTTCCATGTGATAAGATGATGTCCACGAAAAGCACAAAAGCCAGTAGTAGAACGACCGTCAATGGAACGACCATAATAATCTGAGTCAGTGTAACACTCCAAGGGACCCTGTGGTCCAGATACATAAAACAAACCTAAGCCAGGACACGATTTCAGGTACATGAGAATATGATCAACCGCATCCATGTGAGACTGACAAGGTGCATGCATAAACTGACTCACTCTACTCACGGCAAAGGCTATGTCCGACCTGGTATTAGACAAATAGATCAAACGTCCAACAAGACGCTGGTAGACTAATGGATCTAGTAGAAGCGCTCCGGCATTGGCAACTAACCTGCTGTTAGGAACCAGAGGAGTAGAAGTTGGACGACAACCTAACATTCCCGTGTCACTCAAGAGATTTAGAACATACTTTCGCTGAGATAAGGAGATCCCTTAGGACTACGAGCAACCTCAATGCCCAAGAAGTAGCGTAGAGAACCTAGGTCCTTGACCTCAAAGGATTTCCCTAGGGATTCCTTAAGCTGTAAAATGCCTGCAGTGTCATCTCCAGTGAGAATAATGTCATCCACATACACAAGAAGATATATACGACCCCCTGAGTTATTCCTGACAAAGACTGTATGATCAGAATGACACCTGAGGAACCCATGTTGAAGAATAACCTCAGAAAATTTACAGAACCAGGCACGCGGTGACTGCTTAAGCCCATATAAGGACTTACGGAGGCGACAAACCTTCCCAACATACTCCCCGACAGAACAAAAACCTGGTGGAGAAGCCATGTAAATAACCTCATCAAGATCGCCATTAAGGAAAACATTTTTATCATCTAACTGATGAAGGGGCCAATCATATGATGCTGCAAGGGAGATAATGAGTCGAACAGAGTTCAACTTGGCTATGGGAGCAAATGTAGCACCAAAGTGCCGACCAGGAACTTGTGTAAAGCCTTTGGCAACAAGGCGCGCCTTATATCGTTCAACTGTACCATCGGCTAAGAACTTCACATTAAAGACCCATTTGCACCCAACGGTGCGTTCCTTAGGAGGTAAAGGAACCAACTTCCAAGTCTGATTTTGCTCAAGTGCAACCATCTCAACCTGCATAGCTGCTATCCAATGAGGATTCTCCATAGCCTCACCTACAGTTCTAGGAATCCGGATCGATGAAGTAGAAGTAACATATGCCTGATAGCTAGCAGACAAGCCCTGATAAGAGACATACTGAGCAATAGGATGGTCAGTAGAAAAACCCAACCTATTCGGAGGATTTCGAACCCTGGGAGGATAACGAGGTTCAAGGACAGGAACAAGGGGGTTCTCGATGGACACAACATCAATATCATTAGTGGAAACAATAGGAATATCATTAGAAATAACAGGAGGAACAACAAAAGGAGTATCACTATTAGGAAGAGGAATGTTACCTGAAGCAGGTGGCAAGGTGTAAGGATGAGCGCGAGAGCGATGAGTATAAACCTGGAAGGGTTTAGGAATACGGGCCACCGGAGGAGTAGGAAAGACAGGTATAGGGCAAACAGCGGAAGACTCCTCCTCCGATGGTAACAAGTTTTCCTGCAAAGAGATAGAAGGTCCAAAAAAGGAAACATGCTCGGCAAAAGTAACATCCAAGGTATGATAAACACGACGACTAGAGGGATTATAACATCGATATCCCTTAGAAAGGGGAGAGTAACCGACAAAAATACACCGAATGGACTTGTCATCAAGTTTAGTGCGGGATGGACTCTTATCATGAACATAACAAACACATCCAAACACCATGGGAATAATTGGGAAAAGAACACGACTAGGGTAGACAAGTTGGTGAGGTGTTTGACCATGGAGAATCCTACTAGGAGTGCGATTTAAAAGATAGGCAGCGGTAAGAACAGCAAAATGCTAATAGGACTGAGGGACATGCATTCCTCTCAACAAGCAACGAACGACACCCATGAGACTCCTATTTTTCCTCTCAGCAACACCATTCTGTTCAGGTGTATAAGGACAAGTGAGTTGTTGAAGGATACCTTGTTGGCTAAGAAGACGGACAAACTCATTAGACACATACTCCTTAGCATTGTCTGAGCGAAGAGCTTTAACCACTACATTAAACTGAGTTTTGATGAGTTGGAGAAACTGTGTAAACAAGGGGAGAACATCTGACTTTTGGCGAAGTAAATAGACCCAAGTGCACCTAGTGTAATCATCAATAAACGTAACATAATACCTATGGCCTGATAATGCAGTAACAGGTGAAGGACCCCAAACATCAGAGTGAATTAAATCAAACATAGTAGGTAATCGATGCATTCGTGGAATATAAGAATTTCTAACATGCTTAGATAAGGAACAAGTTTCACAATGAAAAGTAAAATTTTTGCATGCTTTCAGTAATTCCGGAAAAAGACTACACAAATACTGGAAGTTAACATGACCTAATCGGGCATGCCAGGTTTTCACAGACTCCAAACTAAACACATAATGGCCGGACTCGGGCAAGACTTTAACATGCAGACTCGAAACAATAGAAGGTGGAACCGGTGGGGGATCACCAAAATAGTACCACCCATCGCGCTCATACCCCCTGCCAAAAATCCGCTTCGTACTCAGTTCCTGAAGATAGCAAGAATCAGGTAAGCATACAACAACACAATGAAGAGCTTTAGCAAGGCGACTAACTGATAAAAGATTTAGAGCAAAACGGGGAACATGCAATACGGACTCTAAAGTAATCTGAGGAGACAAATGAACAGTGCCCTTACGAGTAATAGGGTTATACGAGCCATCAGCAATGCGAACATGATGAGAAAAAGGGGTATGCTTACTCAATAAACTATACTCACCTGTCATATGCTCAATGGCCCCTGAATCAAGGATCCAAGCAGGAGGTGTAGAACCAGAACTAACATGGAAAGCATAAGGTATACTTGTAGCCGTAGGCATGGTAGTAGACCCTGGTTCTCCTTTGCGAAGGGAAAAAAGCACCTCGTCTAGCCCCTGACTCAAAGAACCTGAATCAGTAGGAACTCCCCCTGAAGCGGAACTGCTAGGAACCCCAAAAATGGCAGCGGTACGAGGTTGACCACCACCTGATTTTCCAGACCTCTTCTTTGGCCTCTTACTTGGGAACCAAACAGAGCATCCAATAGGCCAATGGGGTCGTGGTAATAGTATCTTCCCTGGAACAGAACGTAACCACGATGAAAAATTATGCCCACTTAGAAGAATGGATGTAGACTGAACGGTGGGGAAACCAGAGTCAGTTTCCATAGCCTTAGGAACGATTGTAGATGACGAATCAGTGGAAGCTGGACTTGTAGTCATATCACATAATAGTCCACAAGAAAATACTCACAGTATGAATGTTGTAACACAACAAATCAGTCCACAAAACAGCAGTAAAAAAAATAATGAAATCACTCCAAAAATTGGTGCAGACAAGGACCAAACAGGACTATAGTCAGAGTGCAGATTTTCCGTTGAAAGGAAACCAGAAAAATAATGACTGCAACAGTGGCAGAAACCAGGAACACACCAGAAACAGTGGAGGTAGTCAAGGTGGGAGACAAACACCAATTGAAATCTTTAGCAACAGGGATGACTACCAACAAGGGAAGCCGTCTGCAGGGATGTCCTGCTGCAGAAACAGCGAAGGAAGAGCAGGGATTACCAGCTGCTCATAGAAGAAAGATGCCCGGAGGCAAGGTGGTGATGGTGGTGGGAGCGGTGGTGGTGGTGGTAGTGACGGCTTGGGTTTTGGTTTTGATGATGGCTGGGTTTTGTTTCTACAAGCAACTGATACCAAGTAGAAGTAGAATATTAGGGTGAAAAGTTATAGTCTCAATGTGAGACTTAACTTGTATATATAAAGAAAGAAGTGTGTTAGACAAGTCACTACTATTACAAGTGTGTTAGACAAGTCACCACTATTTATTACAATACATAATGAAGGTGGGACACCAAAATTTGATCTCGACCAAACCTAAACCCTGACAAGACCCCTCCCTTCTTCCTCATTAGGTCAATTTGTGATACGGATAAATAGCTTCGACGATACCATTGATGAAAAGGAAAGGGGATAAAGGATCCCTTGACCCCCTCCCCCTCCCCCCCCCCCCCCCCCAAACAAAAAAAAATCATTAGATCAATTTGTAATACTGAATTACAGATAATAGCTTCAGCAACAATGATGAAAAAGAAAGGGGATAAAGGATCCCTTGCCTCAACGTAGGGGGAACTCCTGAACCAACCCGCCGGGGAACCACTAACAAGGACTGTAAAGGGTTCAGTCGAAACACACTTGTGGATCCAACTCCTCCACTTATAAGCAAACTGCATACAACCAAGGGAGATAATTGTGGACTTTCAACACACAAGGTCATAGGATTTTGACAAGTCAACATCGCAAAGAATGACAGCCTTGTTGAATCTGCGCTTGCCATCAATTGTATTGTTAACAATGAGGATTCCACCAGAATTGGTTTATCCGCCAAAAGGCTCCTTGTTTCTGTGAGACCAGATTATCCAATACCCCCTTGAGCATAGACAAATTCTTGGACAGTTAGTTAAAGGTTGTACCCGCCAGACTGATCAGTCTAAAACCCCCAATGTCAACGAGGTCTATAACAAAATCTTGGATAGTTACCATAATTGATGTTATCTACCCACCTGTTTTTTGATGTCTTCATGAAACTTTTCCTATGTCAATATTTTCAAAATCAAGTGGGCGGTTTCTTTGACCTCTGAAGAGGTGGAGGCCCATACATGGCCAGTGAGGACTGAGACACGGGTCCTTTGCTCCCATGGGGTGGGAAGGTGACCCCTTCAATTGTTTTTAAGATTCCTTCTTTCCTTTTTGCTGTAATTGCCTTAATATCAATGCATAGCTTATATTGATAAAAAAGAAGTGATTGATTTCTTTCTTTTAGTGAAAAGGGATGTGAGACATGATGTTTTTGACCTTTGCAATGAAACCAACTTTTGTCTCTCTTACTCTCTTCCATGGGTCAAATAGTCATCACACTTTTTGTGCTGCATGCCAAAAAGCACACTACTACTCTACATTTTTAGGTTCTTTCCTTACGCTCACTATGATATGCTCGAAGCTAATCTCTATGTCCAAGGAATAGAGAGCTGTGTCGCTATTTCTAAAATTAATGAAATGTTCCATACAGGAACAAGAAATTTACATCGTGATATGATTCAATGAATTCTGTTCGATCAGGGTTCCAAACCTTATCCTTTTTTAGTAAGCCATTCTCATTATTTTTTGTAAGTGTAACTTGTCCCGCCTTTTTAACTTGGTCATTATTAATGCGGTGGAACTCTCCTTGTATCCCTCAAAAACATGGAGGTTCACCAAAACAGAAGGATTAGGCTTTATTCTTCATGGTATAGACCACAGTTTCCGGGTAGAAACTTTCATAGATCTGTTGGCTCTAGAGCAGGGCCATGGGTCTTTGCGAATTGTGTCAAATGGAAGTGTCAGTCTCCATATTCGATTCGATAAGTATCTATATTTATTAATTTTTCATTTTCAAAACTATTTTAATTTCATCTTCTTGGTTTTGTTCAATCTAATGTTTTTGGTGAAACTGAACCCATGCACATTGCAAATTTCCAACATTATATAGAAGTAAGAACAGAGAAAGTTCAAGAAGAGTTGAAGAAGATTATTTTGCACAATATCTGAAATTTGCGTATTGCAGAAAATTGTTATCAACTTATTCTGTCATCGTAGAGATCTTTTTATTTGGGAATCAAGCTCTTAGCCACTGCCCAGATACAGCATACTGAAATGGTACTTAGTAAGGTAAGTGTGTCTATGGGTTTTTTTGACAGGGAGTCTCACTTGATGATCTGGACATAATAAGAGTACTTTTTGGGATATTCCCTACATATCGTGACAGGTAAAATACAGTTTTGATATGAACTGCAATCGGTTTTTTTTTTTTTTACCCTTCTGCATCTCATGTAGTTCAATTAGCCCAGATATTGCTTAATATCCAGACTGTTTGTGCCTTTCTAATCTTCACACCTTTTTTTTTCTTATGTGTATATATCCCACCATATCTAATAATCCTCTTTTCTTAATTGTGGAGGATGAACTTTTTGACAGTCCACTGCCAGCAAATTTTAATCGTATTCTACAGGTATATCATCTTGCTTTGTTCTCTAAGTTTCTGTTTAGCGTTGATAATCAATATACATATATGCATGGACTTTTCATGCGTTTCAGTTGTGTAGTTTGGCGATGCTAGTGGCATACAGTCACCAGTTTCATTTGGTGGTTTTGGGAGCTTGACCAGGCATCTTGGCAGATTGTCAACGGGTATCTCCCTGTATCCACAAATCCTTGTATACACTTTGCATGTGTCTATTTGAAGGCGCTGAGATTCGTGGCTTTGCATTTCACATTGTGCAGAATAATCTTTATTATCATGTGCCTTTTCCCGATTTACCATTGTTGGTGGATCCACCCCCATGTTTGGTTAGGACTGTGGGCCTAATTGTATGTGCAGCCCGTGACCCAGTTGAGAGTGTGGCAAAGTCCACCTCCGTGTTTGGTTAGGTATGTGCCTACCAATTTATCCGGTATTCCGGTTGATATACATTGTGGTAGCCCCCCCCTACAAGTTCGAGCTTGTAGAGAATCTGGTTTACAACATGGTATCAGAGCGGTTCGGTCTTGGGAGGTCACGGGTTCAATTCTTTGCAGCACATTTTAAAATAAATATGTTGCCGAGGGGGAGTGTTGGTGGATCCACCCCCATGTTTGGTTAAGATTGTGGGCCTAATTGTATTTGCGGCCCGTGACCCAGTTGAGAGTGTGGCAAAGTCCACCTCCGTGTTTGGTCCTACCAATTTATCCGGTATTCCGGTTGATATACATTGTGGTAGCTTCCCCCTACAAGTTCGAGCTTGTAGAGAAGCTGGTTTACAACAACCATATTATATTGTCTGCACAAGCTTAAAGGGAGCGAAAAAGTGAATTCTGTGTTTCTGGGCTGTACAATTTGAGCGTTCATTGCAATTAAGGTCTTCTATTAAACTTTTAAAAAATTAAACTATGACCAAGGTTTTCTCCCTAAGAGAGGCAGAGGTGTAAGATTTTTTCGAGCTATAAGCCTCAACACTTTCCCTTAAACTATAAAAATTAAAAGGAACATTTAAAACCAAGAAAAGATGAATATATCCTTTTTGTTTGACGTTAATGATTATATTATGCTTAATAAGTGAACTCATTGTATCATTGTGAACATCCCCTCAATTTAAAAGTGATGCTTGAGTCACAATTCAGACTTGGGAGAATTTAAAAATATTGAAGGGACAATCAAAATGCTTCATATAAATGTGTTGAAGGTTAGCGGTACTTGTAACCTTCAAAGCAAACTGAGGGTTAAGTACTTCAGTAAGATAACACTTTTCTCTTAATGTTGGTGAATTCAGGTATCTATGAAGCAATTAATGATGATTTCTTGGACTCTTCCAGCTTGTCCCTTCTGAATCCATACATGGTTGGTATGTGTTGGCTTTGCCAATGTTTCATTATTTTTCTTTAGGATTAACAAATGATTCTTTTGTTTGCAGCCCAACTTAAGTGCATCTTGGCTGTTTCAAAGAGCAATGTCAGCAAAGAAAAATGCTAATGTTTCACCAGACTTCATAAATGACCTCCTTTGTACCAATTTCCAGTGTATGCAGGTAGCTTTATGTAGGCATTGTTAAAATAAAGTTTACTGTCTATTAACCATTCTAGATTTTTTCTTTCTGTTTTTATTTATTTATTTATTTTTTTTTTAATTTCCCCCCAAATATGTTCTTTTCTCATCAGAGGCTTGGAGATCCAGTGGTGAGACCCTTTCTTCAGGTCAATTTCCCCAGATCTTTTCTCAGTTTAGCTCTTCATAAAAGGTTCAAGATTATAATATTGCTATTATAGCTTTTTGCAATCCTAATGCCATCTTCCTTGTGCAATTTTCCCTATGATCAGGATGTGATACAATTTGTGCCTCTTGTGAAGACATTGGGCTTAGTAATGCTAACTAAACCTCAAATAATTCCATCAATATTTAAACAGGTAACTTTACTACACTCTACAAAATTATTACTGCATCCCAACATGAAATGTTTCATGCCTCAATAGTCGATACTATTTGCTTGTATTTAGACCTCCCTGGCTACCTAGTTAGGTCTCACTGGTTCATATGTTACTTATCGAGATGTATAGTCTTCTTATGAACCCAGGAGTTAAATGCATCTATATTGCTTATATTTTAATCAGGTGGGAATTCCGGTGCTTGTTGACTGGTCTGGACACTTTTTCATGCTGGGTTACTACACATTTCTCTCAACCTTTATGGATCCTGTCATAAGGTAATGATATTACCTGTGCAATTGGAAATCCAAGCCTATGTTTGATTCTTGAAAAATATGATTTCATGCTTATATTTATTTATTCTTGCACATTTTATTTTATGCAGACCATTGGTAAATGCTTTTCCGGCCAAGACTAAGTATGAATGGAGGCGGCATCTTGAGGCTTGGAAATATGGAGCTGGTTTGGATTACAAGCAATGATGATGTGCAGGAGTAAGTTGGCCAACCGATAAAATTTCAAACCACACATATTGAATAATGACCCTGCACCAATGATTTTTTGCTCAGATTTTTTTATTATATAATCCACTTTAATATTTTACTGTTAAAATCTACAAAGGCTGTTGTAAACTTATTTAAACATTCTCATTGCCAATGTCTTTTTGTTTGTATATATCTTAATAACCTTGTAAGCAACCAATAGATAATATAAGTAAAGACAGCATATTTAAAAGCCGATCTTTTTGAACTAATGCCAATTACGCTGTTTGATTCGTAGACAAAATATAGCATGGAAATTTAACTTCTCAATTGAGGAATTTCTTGGTATACAACAAATACTAAACAGACGTATAAACATATGGATATTTTGGGTAATGATCGGTTATCAAGCCCACTGCACAAGTATTTTACAGGATTCAGGTTGTTTCTTTGTCTAGAGGTCTCCTTACAAAATCTGGGGAAAGATAGGGAACATTTCCCATCAAGACATTGTCGACATGAAACTCTTTTTCCTAAGAAGACACTTTAAGAGAAAATCAATCACCCCTCTATCTCGAAAGCAAGTCTGACGCTCCTTGCTCTCAGCCTGAGTTCACTGAGCTACTTCTCGATGACCTAAACGAAGTAGGAAAAAAGGAAGCTAGATAGATGGGGAGACCATTCAACCATCTGTGGACACTCTCATGCACGTTAGATTTTGGGTTCTATTAGCTGCAGGGGAGATGTAGGCGCTTTGTCATGTGATGTCAACCAGAGTATGGTCACAGAAATGGATTTTGTAGCAACGCCAATGACCAGGACAATATTAACGAAGCCCTCAAAATACACCAGCCTAACTTAATTAAGTTGCCTAAAGTCTGCAATATTTTAAAACACAAAAATGGTCATATTGATATAACACGCTGTGGGTAGGTTGCAGACTTGCAGTACCTCCTTAGTGTTACAACTGGGCTGAACACAGCCCCCACCACTATTTCCATTTACATTGTACAAAACAACCATACTTGTATGATCAAGGAAGCCAGCAAACACATACAAAATCATAAGAGACCATAAGATGCCAGATCAAGAACATGTAGGTACTTGTTATCCAAATATGGATAGCACAGTGAAGCTTTTTGATGTAGAACTACACACGCTTAGTTGAAAATAACAAGTGTGGGTCTCCAAGAGTATTAGTGTGTGTGTATGCAGTGCAGTGTACCTGCACATTTTGGACCACCTTATTGCCTGGCAGCCCACACATATCTATCTATCTGTTTTGAGGTTATTTACTTAGTATATAGTATGGTTGTTGAATCAATTTATGGGAATTTATATTTCTATCAAGAGGTTTGTGGTGTACTTCTGTACACCATATGTTCATGACGTAGTTAAATCAGTGTTCTGAGTGATTAGAGATACTGTACATAATAAATTTAAATTCATCCCTTAAATCATTTTCGATATATTAATCAAACGCACATATTAAGTGATATATGAAGACAAAAATGCAAATCAATTATTCTACTGAAAGCAATCAGATTAGCATTACCTAAACACTTGGCCCAACATAACCCAAGTCTATTGCAAATCCTCAACAATAGAATCATACCTATAACTTGTGGAGTCTCATGGAAAACCCCCCACATAAATTTTTTTGAGACCATACATGTCTTATGTGTAACTAAGATCCAAGAGAGACAAAAGAGAGAAAAATTCCTGTCCATATATTAGAAGGAACAGAAAAAAGAAAGAATGGTTCTATATATCACTATGAATTGAAACTGCTACAATTGTGATCATTCAATATAATCTAGCTGCAAAAATAACCTGATCAAACTAGCTAGTGAACTCATATATACTGCTCTCGTTTACAAACTATAATACTAAATATATATATGTTACCTTCTGTACATCTATGTGGTATAACATTTTCTGTGACTCAACTAGCATTTCTTGGAGAATTACCGCCGCTTATTGTGTAATGGATTTGAACCTGTAGGAACCTTTCTTTTCTCTGATTCCATATCATCTGCAACTCCTCCAATGATACTAGTATAATTACTGGTTACTGGTGGATGTAAGAGTTGTTGTTGGTGGTCTTTATTAATAGAGTGATGATGATCAACCAACCCTTTTCTCAAGCCATTTAGACTTGGTGTTAGAGAAAGGATGAAGATTGGTAGAAGAAGAAGAAGACATAGATTATGAAACCGATGATTCATAGTGTTGAAAGAAAGATCTAACAAAGGTGTTGGTGATGATATAAATATATATGTATAAAAAAATAGGAACAAATAATCAAGTCTCTTTATGTAGAAGGGAAGATATAGGGGGAGAGGGTGGTGGTGCTTTAATAAGGTCATTATATATGGCTAGAGTTGGGCCAAGCCTTCCATAATGCTTAAAATGATGAAGAAAACAACCTCTTGTTGACGTATTCTTTGAAAGTTTTAATGTTTGGTTTCTTAAAGTTATGAGAAAATTATAATGAGAATACAACTTTGTGATGAACTGGTCAAACATTTTCACCATAATTGAGTCAAATGTAGATCACCAGCTTTGAAGTTTAATTAAGCAACAATATTTGTGGGCGGCGGCCAACTACACTTGGTGATATTGGAATGACAAAATTAACCATTGAATTTAAATATAATAGTATGAATGATTACCATAATATAAGGGTATTTAGGTCTTAAGATGGTCTGTGACTGTCTGTGTACTCAATTAGGCTGTTGAAGTTTAAGATATCACAATAGTATATTAAGGAGAAAAAGTCAGCAGATGACATTATAATATCTTGTGTTTTCTCCATGGCCATGAGAATGTGAAGCTGCTGCCAAAAAAAGTTATGGTTTCTCACTTAGCTAGCAATACTCAATACTGTACTGTATATGTGTATTTTTTTTCACAAGTACAATGATGAATGTCACCGACCCTTCTTTTATTTTCATCCATTCTATCTTCTTTCTCTTTATTTGAAGCTTTTTTTTAAGTTGGCAAGGGGTTGACTTAATTAGCTTGGTGTTAATTAAGTTGTTCAAGCTTGTTAAAAAATGTTCAGTTATCAGTTATTTTTAGGTTGTAATTAAAGTGCAATTATTTTATCCATTTATAGGTCCAAGATTTTGCTTGTTATTGTGTTTAATTGCTTCCTCCTTCATGCTCAGCATTTAGCTTGCACTGCAATTGCCAATTGCCATATGGTCTTAATGGCACACATGATATATAGCCATAAATTATTAAACATTGATGAATTATATTCTAAGTAGTATTATTGTTAGTTGGATTCAATCAATTATGTAAGGATATTACAGTTGTAAACTTGCAGTGCTATCTCGATCAGTCTTCACACAAAGCTTTCAGATGATCAGTATGCAATGCAATATGATATGAGAGACATCTTTGAATGCCAAATAAGGCCACAAATTAATACTCCCTCCGTCCCGTTTTTATAGGTTGATTGGTGTTTTTCACGTATATTAAGAAAGTGGTGAAAAATGATATACTTGTATTTAATTACAATGTTATTTTCAAAAATACCCTTTTTTGTTGTGTATATTTAATGCTATTAGCTATATTTAAGGAAATTTTCACAACTAAGAAGGGATAAATTTGTCACTTGCTTTATTAACTGTTTTAAAGTGTGTGAAATGGACTATATAGTGGGACAGAAAAATTGGGCAAATAAGCCTATAAAAACTGGACAGAGGGAGTACATGGTATCCTATTAGGAGCTTAGTAATTCTCGCGATTGGTGTCTTGAGGATAGACATTTGCCACCCTATGACTTGGTCGTCGCGAAGCGACGATGCTGCGGGTCCAGGGCCCAGCATCTGGCTGGGGTCTAGGAAATAAGTTTTCTTGAAGTTGTCCAAGGTCTATAAAAAGGTGCTTTGGCCTTGGAGAGGCAACTAAGGCTTAGTTTGGTTAGAGAGTATTGTGAGGTAGAGATTCTTGTAATCTTCATTATACCCTTAATTCAAACAGTTTGTCTAAACCCCTCTAAAAAATCGTTAATAGAAATTAAAAATTTTAATCCAAACGACTACTTAACTTCTATAAAATAAGTTTTGTTAACGATTTTTGGGGGGTTTAGTCAAACCCTTTTAAATAAGGGTATAATGGGCATACAAACTATGAATGGACGGAAACTTGGGGGTTCTTAACAGAAAGGGGGTTTACGCCAAGCTTGGACAACATTAAGGGGTTCTCGCTAAATCCGGTCAAAACTTAGGGGATTTTGACCAAATTTCTCAAAATTTCTTTGTGAAATTCTTGTGAATTTTCTGAAGAATGACTACCTAACCTATCCACTTTGACATTCTCTTGTACATTTGGTTCCTTGCTGTCTGTCCAACTCGTTTGGTCTGCGTGTACTACTGCAGCATTAGATTACAAGCAATTTGTTATCGGTCATACATATCAACCCTTCATCATGGAAAGAGACCAAACATCATAATGTGGTGGAGCAATGAGGTAGAGATGGATTGCAGTATCCACTATCTGCAGATCCAACATAATAGTATGTGTTCAAGACCTCTGCACAAATTAGCTAGTACTGTGGTAGTGCAACAGGGAAGAGCACGCACGTTGTGAGTTTGAGAAGAGAAGTTATTAAAGAGACCCACCACTACTTACAGGCTAGGATGCATATGGTAAACACAAGACTAGTACTATATATATTTCAATTGCATAAAGAAAAGACTGAAAGATGCCTTTTAGTGAACAATATACAGTATAGAGGCCAAACAAGAGATGGGTTTGGCTGTGACCTATACTACAGAGTACACACCATTTGAAACTAATGGATATATTTGTCATCACATTGTGAGGATGTAAGGTTTTCTGCATGTGTGAAGGTTTGGTTTGATTGGTACTTTGAGAAATGCGACGCGTCTGTAACATATATACTTCCATTGCTCCATGGGTATGGACGTACGACTGATGTGTTGGGACTTAAATTTGGGCAACTACTTAGTCTACTGCTGTCTCTTTCCTTCTTATCGGAGGATGACTACATGAAGAGGATGGACAGTTGGAACTTGGAAGGAAAACCCCCCGAAAACGTACAGATGAAAGATCAGTGTATTTAATTCATCATCAGCAAAAACTTGGTTTTCTTTTTTCTTCATGGAAACCTTGATATATAATTTTATAATCATTTTTCAATTACAATTAATCTTTATTTTTGCTTAAACTAAATTGGATTCCGTGGAGGTACACATACATTCTCAACATCAGGGATGTCTGTAAACGCTAGTTGCAACAGGTCTCTTTTGAACTTACATGTTTGCTCTGCCTGTATGATTGCCATCCTTATATTATCTTCAAACTCGCTCCGTTGTCCATTCTAGTGTTGAATTCTTCAGAAAAATGCTTGACTTCCCTGTTCCCTCGATAAATATGAGTACCTCTGCACCTGTAGGTACGGCTTCTTCATTTGTTAAGGGACATTACCATGAAATATTAGACATCCAGTTGTATGATAATATAAGGTCTTGTGTGTTATAATTTGAGTAACTAAATGTTTTCTGAGTTGTAGTGTAATATTGAACAGCATTAGTAAATCAGTAATGCATAGATTGATTTAGTTGTCATCTTTTAGGGGGATTTTTTTTTTCTTATTATATTATTGATGGAAAGTACTTTGCAACCTATCTATCATTCTGTCAACAAGTCTAGCAGCAGTTGCATGTCCACCCCATGCAATTCTACTCTCTATATATACAGTCATCCATACAGTATATTATAATCTTTGATTATTCAAAGGATGGCAATAATTATTATCATTAGGATGATGGTAAGCACAAGATCAATACACAGATAAGGGTGTTCTAAAGTCAAAAGATATGCAATTATTATCATTCATTCCATCATCAGCAAAAATTGAGTTCCTTTTTACATATAAACCTTGATAAATAATTTGATATTGAATTAACAATTACAATTGATCTATATTTTTGCCTACACTAAATCGGATTCTGTGGTACACATACATTCTCGACATCGAGGATGCCTGTAAACACTTCTTGCAACAGGTCTCTCATGAACCTGCTTACTCTGTCTAACTGCCTTCCTTACTCTATCCTCGAACTCACTCCATTCTATTGTCGAATTCTTCAAAAAAATGCTTGCAAGCCGACGCTTGTTCGGTCTTATCGAAGGCATTCTTCCTCCTCCAAAGTAAATACGGTAACCTGTTACCAATGATGACAACTGACTTCCAGAGTCTGTCATGGCAAATGCATCTGCAGCAGCACAGCCTATGAAGTCCAGCGCTGCTAACTGCAAGCAATCATTTTGGCCAGGTTAACATTATAAAGACATCACAATATATTTCTTGATCATTGTGTTCAAATGTTAGTTGTAAAGTGCAGTGTTCTATCTTTCATTGTATCTGCTCATATGATACTGCTGTTTAAGTGCAGTGTTGTACGTCACAGAGCACATGGATTGATCATAGATCATTGTTCAAACTTTACAATTTTTATGTTAGTATCTAGAATGCAATCTTGAATTCCCTCCAAACATAAATCATGACAACAAAGCTAAGGCAAGCAACTCCAAGATTGGTTACCTGAGATGAAAAGTTCATAAATGGTGTAATCTCAGATGTTGAAAGCAGGCTCTCTTTAGTAACTAAATTAGGATACAAGCTGGTCAAAGCAGACAACCTTGACTTCCCTCCATAAATATGTGCACCCGCCAGGTATACAGGCGTCCTACGCTTAAAACCTAGAGCTGCAAGCATAAGTACTGCTTCTTCAGGTGTTAAGGGACATTGGCCTTCAGCACGAAGTGCTGCAGGAGAAGGCAGCCTACAAGATATAGAAGAGGGAAAAAAAAAATCAGTGCATGAATAACAATGTTCTGCAAATATATTTGTAAACCAGTTCTCATTACATCCAGAGGAATCTCTAAACTTGCTGTGGAATAATGATCATACCAGAACAATGACAAAAGGAGTACAACCTATAGGAAAGGGTATAAAAAGAGATAATCTTGGAATGCATACTTTGTGGTCTTCTTGATGTGTGTCAGTGCAGGGAAATGGATTTCCCGATATGCTTCCAGCTCTTCTCTTTCCTCTTCACCACCACCGAAATCACATAGAGAATGAGCTGCCATGTCAATTTCAAACCGAAGATGTACAGCTAAGTATCTGGAATTTTTTGTGGGAAGATTTCCTTTGTCCTTCATATAAGATTCAGCAGCTTTTGGACCCACAAGATAAGTATCCAATGGTCCAGAACGAGATGTATGCTGACGCATCCTCTGAAGAAGAACGGAAGCAGTGTTTTGTATTTTGGGAACAAATCGCAAGGCATGAAAGTTGCATCTACATCTGAGTCTCTAGATGAAATTTCTCAATTAGGAATTCAAATTGTATAGAGGAACATCATTATAACAAGAAAAATATGATTTAAACTAAAGAAAATGTATAAACCAAGATTAACAAGTCTAACATGTTTACTACAAAGTGATTCCTAAATCAATGTACCTGCAACTCAAATGGGATAGGATCAAATGCCAAACGGTTCCCAAATCCAACAAAATGGACAACTCTATTTTGGAGGATGATTGGAAGAATGTGTTTCAAATAAAAACTTGGCTTGGCCTCTTTCATCACATCTGTATCAGTAACCTGGCAAAAGTTTTTACCTTAGTTAATGAAATAAAAGGGGGAAAACAACAAATTTTTCTTTTTCTTCTTCTTCTTTTAATATATTTTATTTTATATGCCACAATTATATGATAGGATAGTACTACTTACAACGCTACCAATTGCCTCCAAGTTCAACGATTTTAATTCCAGAGGAAGTTCCTTCACTATTCGGATATCAGGTTTCAAGTAGTTGATGAAGTGGTCTTCCTGATAGATATCGCTGAATTGGCTAAGAAATTGTAGAATTTCATATTGTCACTTCCCCACCTCTATAATATTCAAATGGAAACTAGCATAAATTCAATAACACTGAAATCTGTATAAGAGCACATTGGATTCACTAACCCATCAATTCAAATACATTAGCAGGAATCATTGTAATTCATTAGAATAGATTAGGACCATTGTTATCATTTTAGATAAACTACATTAAGCCCTCTCGTGAATATCTAACAATTATGTGAAAGGTTACTATATATATACCAAGCTCACTTATGTGGTAAGAGCCATTTTATTCAAAAAACATGCCCTAAGGATATTAAGAAAAAAAAAAACAAGGAGCAGACACATGCATCACAACACCATTGGGAAAAATAGATACAGTATATCACAAAACACCCAAACTCCCAACTCTAGCACTTCGATGATATACTTCCATAGCAATGCCAGCTATGTTACAAAGGTACAATCTTAGGAAAAATTCAAAACTTCTCTTAATGTTCAAGACCATCTTAAACAGGTTGGGCATAGATTGAATCACCCTTCTAATCCAAGGCAAGAAGACAAGAAGTCCTCTCACCTAGTTATAGCTTCAGTTTGGCTTTGGCACATGAGGCGGTGAGATCCCAAATTTAGCCTCTCCCTTGGTGCCGCTTCCTTTGGTCTGCTAAAGTTCATCTCAGGACTGAATTGGAAGTACTTAACCCTCAGAGCATACTAATGGAAAGCTCGCGAACGGAATTGGAGGTTGCATCTACATGCTGCTTTTCCACTCCACATACAGAACATCAGCGACTTATTTTCTTCTCTTACCTCTTTCATAAGTTGTATATAGTCACTCATTTCAGTCGACCGAATTCAATGAACGAAGGGTCACATAATCAATAAAAAATTGCACTCAAGCTGTGTGAAGGAGGATGCCCTCTCTTACAGGACCTTTCGAAGCTTTGACTTATCTCCGGGTTGGTCTGTATCTCGAAGACTACTAGAAATTTTGCACATCAAGTAAACTTTCAAAGGATAAGCCACGTCCATAACAATACTAGAAATCTCAGTGCATTTCATAATTGGAAGCTTCTAATCAGATCTAGAAGAGCCCTAGTGCCCTACACCCCAAGAATGTTATTGACTATCTCTTCTCCGATCAGACTGGTCAAGGTGTGATGAGGCTCACAAAGGAAACCCCGGGAAAACAGGATGGGACATGTTCTTTAGCAATAATATCTCTCGGCTGGGTTTCCCCATTGGAGAGATTGGTCCCTCAACCAACTGCAGAGATTAGATGGTTCTCTACTTGGGCTAATTGGTCTCTGCAGCAGTCATAAAATCTTTTCAATTTGATCAATGTGAACCACACTTGTAATTCATAATATGTTGTTACTGCTACCCTTTTTGGAAACATAAAATAAAATTAACCCTCATAATTTTAGGATCTAGTACTTTGATACCATTGATAAAATGATAACCACTTTATTCAATAAGCCCGAACTGATGGAAAGTGAAAGTTATATCATAGGGAATGTGGAGCCAAAAAAGGATGCACACAAGCGAAACACACAAAGACCAGAACAATTAGTTACCAGTGGGCAGGATGAAGTAGAACTTATTAAACACCAAGTAAAACCCCATTTCACTATTCCGTGACACGCGAAAGATAAGAAGGGCCTACACGGCTACAATCAAAATGTAAAGGGAATCTTAAAGTGACATATTGCAGTATCCCTCTCCAATGACACTGTCTGTCCAGTACATAACATTTGATGAGGCATCTTCAACCTCCAAGAGATTTACCCTTTAAATTTCCACTCAACCGATTGTTCCAATCATGCCTTGCTAAGTTTGGCCATTCCAGCTTCTCGGGAAAAATGTTTCTCCTTAAGAGTTATGATCGGCACCGCAGATAGACTAATAACGAAGCTTTTTCATTCATCCATTCTCTCTTTGTCCAGAAACATCTCATCTCAATCTTTGCAAGAATTTCCCCGCTTCTTTCTCTCTTATACAGAATAGTCATCAAACACATTATTTTAAATTATAAGACCAATACAAACTAAAAATAGGAATAAAACACAGAAGTGGGACATTTATCTCACCTAGCACAGTATTGCTCCAAATACTAGTTGATCTGTTGACTTACTGGAGTCTTATACCCAAGAAAGCTTGAATACCATTAATGATTTCATGATTCTTAATTTGGGGACCATAAATCAACTAGCATAGCCGCATTGTTTTCGCCTCATGTGCCATAGCCGCATTGTTTTGATTGCTTGTTAGAGTGGGGGCTTTATCTTAAAAGGCCTTGGCACTAGTTGAGGAGAGAGATCCATCTATTAGTT
This sequence comes from Aquilegia eximia, assembly GCA_023053565.1. Classification (NCBI taxonomy): domain Eukaryota; kingdom Viridiplantae; phylum Streptophyta; class Magnoliopsida; order Ranunculales; family Ranunculaceae; genus Aquilegia; species Aquilegia eximia. The sequence goes on from JALIGU010000001.1 coordinate 26,946,578, forward strand.
GTTCTTAATGTTTACTTGCAGTTGTTGTGGATCTATTATAGATATCAGTCCACACCCAATATTTGAGTTCAGACAAACCTAATCAATCCTACTACAGCCCGTTTTGGAGTGAAATCCAATTGATATCAAGGATCCCCTCTGCATTAATTCAAGTAAAGATTGGACCTCTCTCATGCCCCTAAAGAGGGTAGACTCGTATTAAAGTTCATATAAACTCACGTTTAAAACGGATTCAAAACTCTACCTTGAAGAAATAGACTTCAGACATCCTAGACTTTGACCACCCTAGGCAATCACAGTTTTAAATAAACTAACAGAGTAACCCTCTATGAAAGCTATGCGTTGGGCACAAATCTCAACAAACAACCACTTTAAATTGGCAATGACCATAGAAATACAACTACAAGGATGGGAGGCCAGCGTAAAGCTTCCCAATTTCTGAAAGGTTGTCATCCTTTACACCCATTAAGAAATAATGTCTCGCCCTTAAAAATTTTGGACAATAATGCCACCTTGAAAAACACCACAAATTCAGTTATTTCATTTCATTATATTATATGCTACACCATTCTTTCTTTCTTGTTTTATCACCAACTCTTCTACCCCACCTGAAAAACAATGTCTCTCTTCTCCCTTCTTCCATTTTCCTTCCCCAAAATATCACCAAAACTCCAAAAGTCCAAGATGAACCAAAAATTTTACAAACAAAAGTAAAAGGGAGTGTTCATAGAATGGCCCACCATTTATTCACTTAGACGTTTGTGTAAATAACGTTTATTGAAAGATAAAAGAACATTCATGGGCTTTTTTATCGAAATCCAAACATTATATCTCATATTCAAACCCAAAAAAATATATATGAAGTTACATTTCTGCAAATAAAATTAGAATTCAACTGCAATTTAATCTCGAAAATACATGTCTAACACAGTCACATATATTCATGAGATTTGTCTACTTCTCTACATCACATGGATGTTCTAAAAAAATCTAACCTTTCTGGAGGGCCTAATATCAATTAGCAGGTCATTAACTTATGTGATGTCAGGAAAAGAAAATGTGTAAACTTAGATTGAAAATAGTAAAGTGGACTAATGGAGTAATGGTAAAGCCCTATTGTGCTTGTAAATCTGATATTAATCATTTGGCCTACAATAAGTGAATATTTATCAAAGAAGAAGAGGAAGAAAACAGAAAGAATGAAAGAAAGAGTTACCTTGCATCTCTCCAAACACTACTGAATAAAAATTTTGGAACCACGAGTGTTGAATTAAGTAATCGAGCAAGAGCAACAATATTGCATACCTGTACCATAAATAATAGACAATTTTAATGTCAGGAAATATTGTCTAGACAGTGGCAAAGCCTGGCAATGGCCAGGGTAGTCAGCTGCCCATCTACAAATATAAATATAGTTATTATTTAACTTCATCTAAAATTTTATTACCAGTGTGGTTAACAAAAAAAATTGCCCCTCCTCTGATGGTGAGAGATTATTTTGTTTATTTAATTTTAATATCTCAAGGGAAAAAATGAGTTCATATGTGTATCATTTATTTTAAGTTCAGGATCAATACTACGAGCAGTATAGCAACTAATAACTATCCTAAAAAATCTGAACATGAAATTGAATTAGGAGCTATGCCATCTCATTCATCACTCTCACTCCACATGCAAGTAAGGGGTACAGCTGGATATGAATGGCTCAATGAATAACGGGTATCCATCTGAAACGGTTACCGCCACTCACGGGTACCAAAACTTTGTAGCTGTGAATATCCGTATGATCCTTACTAGAGAATATGTTTGGACCATATCCGGTATATAATTTGTATATAATGCTTTGGCCCCACCCCAATCCAGCATATAAAGCCTAGCTCTGTCACTACATAATGTAACAGTCAATTTTTCACTTGTACCCAACATATAGTAAGTCATATGTACAATAAGAATGCTCCTAACAATGAATTAAACAAATCTAATTTGAACAATGTAAAGAAACTGCCAATTACAAACGCAAGGAATTCTAGGATGAGCTTTCACTTACAGCTACTCGCTGCTGATTTATCCCACCATTTGCACTTACAAGAATGTATCCGTTGTTTCCTTCTGTACAGTAAGGTTTCACATATTTAGCTACCTTGTGATCAGAAAAAGAGCAAAATTAAACATGAAACAAGATAGATAGTATATAACCATTTGGTTCCCAGTTGCGTTGGTCAGCACAAGGGGTCCAAGCAGAAGCCGAAATTAGGGGCTCTTCCCATAAATCTTTGGGCTCAGGCTTTCCTTCTCCCTGAATATCATAATAGTACAATACTAAATAGAGTTTGTTATCATGTCCAATTAGAAGAAAATCAAATTTGCACAATGAGGCTATATCTGCATTTATTAGTAGTCTATATTCAAAAGCCTACCTCTGCTAATGCATGGGCAGCCAAAGCCAACATTCTGGAAAATATGATTCTCTGAGAACGCTTTCCTTTAGCAAACTTACTCCATTCGCCCTAAAATTTTTGCAAAAATAAGAAAGCAAATTACAAGTTTACAACTTAATGAATACCTTAAGCACTTGATTGATCATTGATCTGCAACAGATCTAAACATATTAAATGCGACACTTGAATCAAGTCAAGGATAATGTCAAATAAGTACACCAAAATGATAAGCTTTCTTTTCTAAATGTCTGGTATATCAGCAAACCCTTTCAGCTTTCCATGTAGTTTGATAACGACGACTTAGCGAGTAAAATATAGAGCACACAACATGGTGTTTTGTTATATGTTAATGTTTTCTTTCAAAATTTAGGTGTTTTCTAATTTCTTTAATTCCTGATTAATCCAAGTTTACTAGAAGTTCCCTCAACTGAAGCGAAAGTTTGATAATCAAATACATTAGAATAAACAAACACCTGTATAAGTTGCATCATGTTTTTTTTTTTTTTTTTGGTGATCAGTAAGGGTGAAATATGTTATATATCAATAAGTAATAATAGAAGGATTTGGATGAAAAAAAATACGATGGACACAACACCAAATTTCCCAACCCAATCTAAACCCTTAGGCCTTCCCATCACAGAAAAACAACCAAATCTCTCGGAAGTTAAAATTCATACTCTCCTCCGTCGTTTGTTGCTTTATCATCGAAGTGACTTCTATCACATTCCAACCAAAGGGTCAACATATCAAATGACAAAGGCACAAAAGCTCCCAATCCAAACCCAGTAGATACATATAAAGACGCCAGACCCTCCATTACAAGGGCAAAGAATAAGGGTACGACTAACCGACTCCTCATTATCACTAAATATTTGCTAGGTTACATTCAATGTGGAAAAGAAATCTTTTGATCTAGGGGTATAAAAAAAAGGTATATTGTTCGCCTGTCTTGAAAAGTAGAAACGGTAAATGTTGCTTCTTTTGTTTGGCTCCATTTCCAATCCCTCTTCTTCTTCTTCCTCATCTCAGTTTCGTCTCCCAAAGCTTCCTGCATTAATTGCTCTCTAGTCCTCTATTTCTAAACCTTGATACTCTACATTTCCCTCTTCTTTGGTCATCCCAATGTCTTCTTTTTCACTAGTATAAAAGCGTATTCTTAGCATCTCTATAGTCGATCCAGCATCACATTTTCCCAAATTTAAACCAAATCCAATAAGAGAAATGCTAGCGTTACTGCAGAGGTAACGCTCCAGGCTTACCTCTTCACCAAATCTCGCCATGTGTACTTGTTGAACTTGGTTAAGGTTTTAGCCGGTTTGCATATATTCCACGATATGAAGAGTTTTTTTTAGGAGAGAGAAATAGTGGAGAAAAAATAGGAAAAAAATAATAAAAAAAAAAGAATCCTAATAATTACAACAACCTCATTTTTTTCCAAATAATTGATAACAACCTCTTTATTTAGTCTGGCTCATCGTCTTCTCTTCGCTTCATTTGAAAAAAAAAAAAAAAATCTAACAATTTATAACTAGGATTTGCTTCATTATTCTTCTAATTGCATAAAAAAAACCACAAAAAAAAATATAGCGAATCAGCTGTGCAACACTTTTTATAATCTATATACTATATAATAGTGGAGCCTAACAAGTGCCACGTGGCGTGTTCTCAACAACTTGAGAATAGAACTTAAGCCCAACTTTAAGCTCAATTGAAGCCCAGTTGTAATTAAAAAGGAAATCCACCTTCTATGTCAATTGTCAACAAAGATTTATAGAAACCTTAAAACCCTTTAGAACTTGATTCTAAATCTCTTTTTCCTACTAAATTCTTCTTCTATTAAAATCCTTAATTCATATATAAAAACCATACTAAATACAAAAAATATTAATTATAAATCTCTACAAATTTAGGTTAAGAAGAGCATTAAAAAAACTCCGTTCAACAAATCATTTATAAAGTCATTATAAAATCTCTACAAATTTAGGTTGAGAAAGGCATTAAAAAAAATTTGGTGATTTTCCATTTTATTGAATAACACAAATCCCGGTGTGTAGCACGGGTTCAACAACTTGTAGATACTAATATCACAAATTGAAAAAAACTACTTCCAAATTTTATGGTTTTTTTATTGTTTTATGTTCTAGTAAAATTGAGATTGAGATTTGAGAGTAGAGGAAGAATCCTGGAAAGAGAAGACAAGGAAAGAAGGTTGTCCTAATTATTAGGATTCTTTTTTATTTTTTTTCTTATTTTTTCTCCACTTCCTAATTATTAGGATTCTTTTTTATTTATTTTTTCCTATTTTTTCTCCACTATTTCTCTCTCCTAAAATCTTTATGCAAACCGGCTAAAACCTTGACTAAGTTCAACAGGTACACGTGGCAAAATCTGGTGAGGAGGTAAGCCTGAAGCGTCACCTCTGCAGTAACGCTAGCATTTCTCATCCAATAACAAAACCGTTGTTATAAAAGTATACAAATTTGTGATCGATTTACCGTGCTAATTAACTTGAAATAATATTCAGACTTTGCAAGTTTCATGTAATAAAGTAGATAGTTTGAGCAAAATTTCAACAAAATTCAATAATAATAATAATTACCCGAACAGACGACAATTTGCCATTCAATAAGCCATCCATAGAACTGACACCAACATCCTGAAGCCTTGAAAGCATCCACCAATTCATAAAAAAGAACAACCCAACAAGAAAAAACACAGCTAAAACTCCTCTAACCCTTTTCCTTCTATACCAAACAACTCTCCCTGTAGCAGTATTAGGAACAGCTCTCCTCTTGCCACGATATTGCTTTGACAAAAACTGCTGTTGGTATTGTTTTTTACTATGAAATCTCGAAAAAATGCCAACATTAAAATTTTCAAAAACATTCCAAGATGGGTATTTGAAATAAGAAGAGAAATATGAAGAAGGAGAAGAAGAAGGAGTATGATGAGAAGAAGAGAATCTAGAAGAAGGAAAAGGTGAAGAAGATTGACCACCACCACCAGCTCCAAAATGGAAATTAGGGGAAGTTCTAGGTGAACTTGGTCTACTTCTTGGAGTTGTAGAAAGAGATCTTGATTGAAATGAAGTAGACCAACCACCAGAATTAACATTAATAGTTTCTATAGATGGATCTGAAACTTTAATTTTAGGTATATTAAGGAATCTCAAAGCAGTTTCTTGTTGATCAACATCAACATCATCATCATCTTCATCATCATGGGTATTAATTAAAAATGAATCTGATGATGTTGTGATTTCAGCTAAAGAAGAAGAAGAAGCCATTTGAATTGAAAGCTTGAATAAAAGAGAGACAGAAGAAGAAAAAGTGATTTTTAATGGCTTTTAGGACAAGGAATCGAGGGAAACGCATTGTTTGAGGAAATGTTAAAAGGAAAGGTCGCGCTGGATTTTTGAATTATTTTTGTCTGAAAACAGTTATTTTCTCTTGTTGGATAATTAACTGACTCACTATTTATTTATTTTTTTAATAAAGAACTCATTATTGTTTTGTTTTTTAGGTAATATCCCAAAAAAGCCCCGTATTTAGGTGCCTCTTCCTCTATAGGCCCTGACATGGGTCATCTTCTTAATTTAGCATGTTTGGTCGTACCATTTATGTGTTTAATTAAAACAGACCACAATAGTACCTGATAAGTTTTTGCTGAAATTTCACACCGCAACCGCAAGTGGATTGCAGTCCGTCTAATTTTATAAGCGCACCGCAAGTGATTTGTGGCAAGGTGAATTTTCTAAACAAAATTTTGGCGTATTATTTTTCTTTGTTCAGTTTTACTTGCTTCAAAAATCATTGTTCTTCGTTTTCCTTCACTACTTCTTACTAAAACTTGAATTTTCAAAGCTGATTTTCAACCATTCTTATTATGTCTGGAAGTGGTTATTCTTTCTACAACCAACCTACCTTTGATACTTAAGATATCATTGTTATTTTAATTGTATTATCTGATAGTGGTAGTGAGAGTTCGGGTACACTTTTCAATCCTTCTTCAAGTTACGAAGGGGTTCATTTTTTGTTTAAAGAAGATTGACATTGTGAGTCTGTTGTTTAGAGAAAGTATGTCAATCGTGATAGGGAAGTAGTCCATCATGGTTTTGTTTACTCATAGTACAAAAAGTCGATATTTAAAAATATATTGTATCTCTTTTAATCCGATCTATCCGGATATATCTAAATCTATCGACGATATATTACAAAAGCAAAAATTAGATATTTTATAGGATAATTTCCCAAATAAGCACAACATTAGGCTTCACTTTCCCAAATAAGCAACAAGTCTAAAGTTTTTCCCATACAAGCACAAAGACTTTCTAGTTTCCATTTCTACCCTTCTTACACATCCTACTTAACTTTTAAACATCACTATCATTCTCTCTCTTAAGTACTTGATCATTAAATATGACAATGACATGCAAACACACACTATCCCTTAGATCTTCTTTTTTCATCTCAACCGCCCATCTCTTTTGTAAACCTTAAACAAGTACATTTCATCATCTTCTTCTTCTTCTTCTTCTTCACTTTTGATTTTTTCTGTTGTTCTTCATCTGCTATCATATAAAAAAGGTTTTTCTATTTCAAGGTTTTAATCTATCACTTAGTTGTTAGGTTATTGTGCTGTTATCACCTACAATTTCGGTTTTTCCGTGGTACCATCACCAACATAAAGACACTTAGGTACTATTTTAATGGGGAAACAAAAGACAACCAAGAAGAAAGTTAATGTTCTCGAGGAAATACTCATACCCGGTATGCATTTAAACCCTTAATGTAATGATTGATATTTAAGAGGGCTTGCTATTCAATTTCATACTGTTTTCGAATTAAATTCGGATTAAATTCGTCATGGTTTGGTATTGTTTAAGTTAGTTTGTATTTGTTCATTTTGAAAGGTTTGATTTTGAAAGATTTGAAGATGAAAGCTTTGATTTTGAAAGATTTTGAATTGATTTTTAAAGTTGGGCCAAGATGCAAGCTTTGCTGTTGAATTGATTTGATTTCCAAGTTTGTTATAGATGCAAGCTTTGTTGTTGAAGATGCAATTTGGTTTAAAGATGCAAACTTTCCTTTTTAAAGATTTTAAGCTTTCAGTTAGGGCTGTTAAATGAACCGAGCAGCTCGAGCTCGACTCGGGCTCGGCTCGTTAAAAGCTCGGCTCGAGCTCGTTCGTATAGCTAAACGAGCCGAGCTTGAACATAAAGTAAAGCTCGTATATATAAAATTTGGGCTCGGCTCATTTATAAATGAACCGAGCTCGAATATACCAAAGCTCGGCTCGTTTAGATAAAATCCTACTTTTATATATAATTTAATCGAGTAGCTCGAGCTCGGCTCAGGCTCGACTCGTTAAAAGCTCGGCTCGAGCTCGTTCGTATAGCTAAACGAGCCGAGCTTGAACATAAAATAAAGCTCGTGTAAAATTTGGGCTCGAGCTTGAACATACAAAGCTCGGCTCGTTCGGCTCGTTTAACACCCCTACTTTCAGTTTGTAGGTAGCAGATAGATTTGCTATGTAAAGCAACAGTTCTTGCCAGTAGCAGATACAATAGAAGAATGTAGCAGATATATTTTAGAATGCATGAAAAACTTTGAATAACTACTATAACACTGTGATACTAATCCAAATTATTAACATGTGGATACTTTCAGCGAATACTTTCAATGTAATTTATCGATTTGGTGGTCGATCTGTTGGAGGTTACAGCTGAGGGGGAAGAGGTTGGATATGTGGATGGAGAGTCAAGAATAAGGATTGTTGCTATTCAGACGACCTATACAGACTTCCTCAAACATGTATCTTCCTTATGCAATCCTCCAAAAGGAACATGGTCACTTCGAGCAGTAGTCAACCTCAGGGTATCCAAACTTGAATGTGAAGATCATTATAAGGCAATGTTAGCTTCCATATACAATTCAGCTGCAATGTCCACAAATCATGTGGAGTCCTGGAACAAAATGATTGTTGGGGAGAGAATGATGCCAATTACTACTGTTTTGTCAATGATAAGAAACAATGTGATTAGGCATTATCGCGGTTATCACAATGACTCCTTGAAGTTCAACTCACCAGTTACAACATGGTGTCAAGAGCTAATAATTCACAATGTTTCCACAGCAAGAAGATGCACAGTTGAAAGAGTTTCAGCGGGAATTTGGACGGTTACAGGGCTGGTTAGGTCATGTGTAGTCGATCTTAACAAGAGAACATGTACATGCAAATGGTTTTAGCATATGGGGATCCCATGTACCCATGCCATGGCAGCCATAAAGGATGTAGGCCATGATCCATACAAGTTTGTTGAAGTTTTTTGCTTGAAAGAAACATACATGGAAACGTACAAGGAAGAATGGATTCCCACTCCTGGAAAGGAGTCATGGCCAACTGCACGACTGACAAGAAAAATATTGCCACCTTTTAAAGTTTGCATGCCAGGTCGACCTAAAGTGGTCAGGAAGAGAGGTAAAGCTGAAGGTGTCCCAGTCCAGAGTAGGAGATGCTCAAGGTGTAAACGGAGAGGTCACAACAAAAAAAACCTGTACTGAATTCATAGATGACTATGATCTTTTCACTCCAATGCAGTTTGGAGAAGGACCTCATCTCTCTCCTCTCCCTCAAACAGCATAGTAGGTGGAAGAATATTTAGCTATGTATACACTTTTGCTATATTTTGCTATGTATACAATTGACTTCACATATTATCTGCTAATAAGAGCACTCTATCTACTACACTGATTCTACTATCTGTTATTTAAAATCTTGGTATCTTTGCTAACATGTTCAACAGATGTTCAAAGGTAATCCAATATACTGAAAAGGATGTCTACCATATGTAAAAAAGTTCATAAGTTTCAGAATACAATAAGTTCAGAATACAAAACCAAAAATAACTATTGGAACTTTCTCCTTGTCAATCACAATATCAGTTATAGCATCAACCCCCCCCCCCCCCCCCCCTCTGCAGATTGTTCATAATCATCATCAGTGGCCTCATCCTTTGAGTCTTCAGTCTAAGAGGTTGTAGATGCCGGCGGTGTTCCTGTTGGTGTTGTTGTAGCCGATGGTGGCGCATCAGTAGCAGATGGATGAACATCTGTAGCAGAAGGAATAGTATCTGAGGAAGATGGTTGACTAGATGTAGCAGATGGATGAACATCTGTAGCAGATGGCTGAGTAGCTGTGGACGAGGTTGACCAGATGTAGCAGATGAACTACCTATTGTTGATGAATCAACCTTCATTGAAGCAAGAATAGAAAGTTCTTTCAACTTTGACATATCTGTGTCAAGAGGATTACCTCATTCTTTCAAATTTTTCACCACAACTTCAAAACTCTCACAATCACTACTATCATCATCATCCCAAAAACTCAACTTTCTTGCTTTCTTGGAGCTTGGGACATCATCATCATCTGATTGTGTTTTTCTTGCTTGAAGTGTCTTTTCTTCCTTGCCTAATTTCTCCTTCTTATATCTTTCCTCCATGTAAGTTCTTCTGCTTCACCCTTAACCTTCCTATTAGGTTGTAGTTTTGAAGGAGGAACTCCAACTTCTGTTTTCTTCCTCTTTCTTTGTTTCACCTCCATTTCTGGAATCTTTGTTCCTTCTCCATCATTATCATTATCTTCTTGCTCTTCTTGCTCATACCAGCCAAGTAGAAGGACTTTAGGTGGCTTGAACAATTCCATGTCTATCATTTCTTCACTCACATAAACACCACCCTCCTTCACTTCATAATCACCACTTTTTCTTTTTTTTTACCCTTCTTACCCTCCCCTTTACCCTTCTGAACTTCCTCAACTTTATCCCCCACTTTCACCTTCTTGGTATCCTTCTTAACTTCTTTATCTGATCTTTTTCTCTTCTTAACTTCAACAGCTTTTGGTTCTGTTGGTTCCCTTCTTCTTAACTCATACTTACCAACTGTTGTAACATTATCCTCCAAGGATTTCCTTCTGGTAGTTCTAACTGAAGTTGGTGATGTTGTTGGCTTTGGAATATTCTTCTGGGATTTAGGCTGCGATGAATCACTCTTAGATTTTGAATCCTTGTTGGGGTTCGTCGTAGGGGGTTTCTTCTTAGGTGGAAGTTTCACTCTCCCAACTGGTTTGGGTGAAACACTAGCTTTTGGGGTTGGAACAATGAGTTTCTTGGCTGCAGCCTTTTTCTTAGGTGAAGGTTTGTGAGGTGAAGGTTTGTGACTTGAAGGTTTGTGAGAACCAGGTTTCTTGGTTTTAACTGGCAAGTTGGTCTTGGGTTTGGCTTTTGGTGTTGCCTTTGATGAGGTACTTGACTTCTTTTCTGTTGTTGCCTTAGATTTGGATGCCCCCTTTCCAATCTGACCTAAAGCATCACTCACAAATTGTTTTGCATCAAGTTGCTGACCACTCTGCAGAAATGAACACAAAACATTGTACCAGATAACATTATAGCTATAACAGATATTACACAAAATATGTTAACAAAATCCAAGTTTCTAGCAGATAGTAATTGACAAACACATTTAATTACTTTGCTAGCAGATATTAGTACTAATGTAACAAATAATATAGACATTGTAGCCGATATCACAGTTCAACAGTACAATTCAATATAACAAGTGGCAGATATAATACAACAAGTATCATACAAATGGTAGATATCATAAAACAAGGAGTAGATATTTTGGCAAAACATGAACATGAAAATTTTTGTTGTAGCAAACAACATACCTTCTGAGTCATGCATGCCTTCACTACTCCACTCAGAATTGTCTCAAGAAAATCCTTGTTAATTGTAAGCAAATCTGAACCTCCACCACTTCTTGTTGAAGATGTTGGATAAGATGGAATGGAAGGAATAGATGGCCTAGAAGAAGTAGACTCTTCATGTTCTGCTTTGTATTGAGCTTCAAACTGCAAATAAAATGTAGCAGATAAATGTTGTAGTCTAGAAAATGGATAGTACAATATAACAGATTAACTTAATACAGAAAGGGGATTCATTGTTTTGTAGAAGATAAAAAAACAAAATTCAAGGGGATTTACCTCTGCAACCTGTTGTAGATTAGCTAGATCTCTTTCTTCCTGGGTGACATCTAATGGATACAGTACATTTACCTTTCTTGGGAAACAACTTCAAAGAAATTTTATTCCTAGTTTTGTTCCTGTTGAGCAACTCAGACCATCCAAGCATCCATGGAAATCCAACACTTCTATCTCTCCTAGGACCCAAATCAGGGAAGTGCAAGTATGCCCAAATGATGAAAGCCAACATACATCCATTGATGCAATAACTAGGATTATCCTCAATGACTTTGGGATAAATTTCTTCAAGAGAAGTCTCAAGCAATTGAAAAGTAACAGTACCCCATGGAAAATTATCAAATGCATTCAAATCTTCAGCTAAATCAATATACTTTACACTCAAATTTTTGGATGACTCGGCAAGAAGAAAAATGCACAGAAAATATAACCTGTTCAAACGATGAACATCATTTGGATCAGCTTCTCCCTTAGCAATAAATCTCCTCGCTTCAGTAATTGCACTCGCAATGTGATCATCCCTTATATGCAGATTCGTACCGAAGTACTTGCTCCTGAATATAGTATATTCTTTCGGCTTCCTCATCAGAAAATCAACCGGAACCTTTTGAAACTTTAAAGGCCCTAAGATCATGGCGACATTTGACATTTTGAACTCGACAACTCTTCCTCCTATTCCATACTTTAACCTCCATACTCTACATCTCACAATTTCTGTGATAACAGATGTTATCATATGAACATCTTCGGAATTAAAATCGAGAAATTAACCAAAGGGAGAACTTCTAAATGATTCTAACTCTAAAAGTGGAATTTTATCACTTGGATGTTGAAAGTGATCAAAGAATTTAGTTGTTGAACACCTAACTGTAAGAGTAAATCGCCTACCTTTTTCATTGATTTTGGTTTCATCATCTCTAGTTTGCTGCTGCTTCTTCTTAATTTCCTTCATTTTCTTCCGAATTAGAACTTTGAGAACTCCTAAACTTTGGGTTATAAATTGTGGTTATAACGGTTGGGGAAGAAGAAGATGAGAGGAAGAGTGGCGACGGTTGAGGAAGAAGAAGATGAGAGGGAAGGGTTGCTGTGTGCGAAATTGAAATTGAAATCCCTAAATTTTGTTTTCCCCAAACTAAAAACCCGCCTCTTTGTTCCCTAAACAACTTCTGCCACGTGTCTAACTAAGGTAGCAGATAGTTTGGATTTTCTTACAGATAAGCCCAACTAAACTTTAGATGCTTCATGATTTGATACAATCCTTTTTATTATGGTAGTGGTCGTGATATCCAGTGGACTTTCTAGTAGACGATAGATACCCATATCAGGTTATTACATTTTAACTTATAGTTGTTTTCTTTCCACTGCTAGTTGCTTTATCAATGTGGACTACATGTTATGGTTTAGTATCAACACAGATTAGACTATATATATCCAACGGTCAGAGTTCATCAAGCGAATCCAATGGTCCTTATTTAAAGAAGAAACCTTTTCTCACCTGTCACATCTGTCATTCAAACCAAAAATATTAAACCAAAAGTATTATTTAAGTACTAAGGGTAATATAGGAATAAAAATTAACTAAAAGACAAAAAAAAAATTTGAAAGAGAATCTTTGTGCTTGCATGGGAAAAACTTTAGACTTGTTGCTTATTTGGGAAAGTGAAGCCTAATGTTGTGCTTATTTGGGAAATTATCCTATTTTATATAGCAGATCTCATTCATTGCAGATTTTGATCTAAAAAAACATCTGTATATCTTTCCAATAAAAACAAACTACCTAACAAGCTAAAATTATATAGATTTTCATCAAAATCTTAAAGATCTTTCAATATATTTTCAACATTTAAACAAAATATACTGTAGATCTCGATTCATATTTTTTTTTGCCTTTCTCCATCTCATCTTTGATAGAAGGTGATTGAAGATTTTTGAGATATGATTCTTCTTATTCTCAGAAAAATGAAATAGATTGAACATCTCAATATCTAATTCATTTCTTCATCTCAGACAAACAGAAAGAGGGATAAGATTAAAGAGTTGGTCTACCATCCAGATCTGGTCATCTTCTTCTTCAATTCAAATTGAAACTCTTCCAAATTTGGTTCTTCTTCTTCCATCTAAATTCAATTCCAGAGATCTGGTTCTTCTTCTTTTTCCATCTAAATTCAATTCTAGATCTGGTTCTTCTAAAATAGAATCAAATCAAAAACATAAATCGAGACAGAAGAGTTTGAAATTCAAAAATTTTGTTCATTCTATCACGATATTTTCGGTATTTGTATTTTATCGCATTATATCGCGATATATCCATATCTATCGAGCGACATATGACAGATAATTTATGCTCGAAATAATCGTTAAATATCGTATCGTTTTATTATAAAAATGATATATATTGCGATATATAGTAAATTATCGTGATTTTTTGTACTATGTGTTTACTGATTACTTTGCAACAATTCATGGTTTTGAAGCTACCAATTTTCGAAGGAGGTTTCGTCTATGGTTGTTGTGTGTACCCTAGGTAAAAAACCTGACATGTGTCACTGATGGCTGTATAAGAAGTTAAACTGGGAGCACTTGAGCATTAGCCAGCCACGATCAATGGGTGGAGCCCCGGTTACTGTATAAGAAGTTGAACCGTGGGCTCCCATACATCGACCAAGCTCACCTCGGTCAAGTAGGTCAGGTCCGGCCCAGTAAAGTCCAACAGCGATAGAGGCTCATCCAAAGGCTTAACATAGAAGCACAGAGGACCTGGGCAGGGTATATGCAATGAAGATTGGGCCTCCGGTTAGAGGAGTCGAGCCCAAGTCTTTGCTTTCAGGCTTGGTCAATCCAAGTCCCAACCAACAGGATAAGTCTAGCGAGATTCCAGGCTAACAGAACCCACGGTTCTAGCCCGCTGGAGAAGATAAAGGAAGACCCAGGTTGAACCAAGACCTATCAGAGGATGCCACGTGGAAGTCATCCTGGTCAAAGGGAATTCAAACCAATGAGATAAATGCTCGGCAGCATGCAAGCTATCTCTACGGAAGACATCTTCACAGTTGAACTACCTGAGTTCATGGAGTCAAAACTGGAGGGGTGGTTGAGCCAGCCTCCTCCGGCCTACTACAAATACTGGAGTTCTAAACCTCCTGAACTACGAGTCTTCCACTGAGCAACTCCATTAAAGCTTAGCAGAAGCACTGACTTGATTCCAAGTTCATCTTCTTGGATACGTAGGCAGCTTGATCCCTATCAGGTCCAGTCTCATTGTATACCCCCCATCTTACCTCTATCTATATAAGACTTTCATTGTAACTGTTCGATTAATCTATACGTATCTTGAGTTTGTGGATCAAATTTTTGCACCCACACTCTTTGGCGCCCACCTTGGGGCTGAATCTCCCATCAGTTCCAGAGCCTTGCAAAAATCTCGATCCAGTCATACCGGAGTTGTTGCAGCGATGGCTGGAAGTAAGAGACGTCTGACTCGTTCCAACAATGGAATGAGCCAAGTTACTGAAAGTCAGACAGAGAACTTTTCTCCTCTGTCTCCAGTTCTTGAAGCAACAGAGTATGTGAATCAAGAATCAATTCTCGGGAGTGAGGGCCACGATCAGGGCTTGCAACAGTCTGAAAGTGGACAGCCGGAGGTGGAAAATTTAGTGGTGCAAATCACTAATGATCCTGGTAATTCTAATACAATCAACCGGACTGTCAGGATGCCGGCATCACAAGATCCAGAACCGTCCAGAGTAGCCGTGGCAAGAAGAGACCAGATAACCTCTCCCCTGGCAACGGGAGGAGGTTATACTGAGTAGCAGAAGGGGAAAAGCCCGACAGCCGAGTCCCCAACTGCAATCATCTAGCGGCTAACCAAGGAAAACGCAGAACTGAGAAGAAAGAAGATAACCAGGGCCAGAGATAGCCAGTCATCTTCGGCCCCATCTTCGAGTCCATCTCCTCAGAAGAAGATAAGGCCACGGTCGGGTAGTGACTGGAGTCTTACCCCTCATAGCCATGATACTTGTCTAGTTTGGGACAAGCTAGCACCAGGGAGAGATAGGATGCATGTCTCCCCAGTTCAGAGACATCGCCGCGGATGTGCAAAAACACCTGGGCCACATCATGGCCGCAGGGTTACCCGCAGCAGGTCCGTCAAAGAAGTCACTCCACCAGAAGGACTGCGTCGGAGGAGGCACTAGAGCATTCCCCCGGCACTCCACGGTCAGAAGGGAAGGAGTCCACAGAGGGCCTGCGCCCATCAAAGACAACCGGAGCTGAATGTGGAACAGATGAATCAACTCAAGTTACAGGAGATGATCGACCTGGCTATTTCCAACAAAGCCAACCGGATGAACGAATCAGGAAGCTTACTCTCTCAAGGCTAGTTGTGTCACCATTGGCAGAAGAAGTCAGGAGTCATATAGTCCCGGCCAGCTTCAAGCAGCCGCCCTTCGAACAGTATGACGAGACGAGTGGTTGTCCGGTTCAACATGTTATGAACTACAAAACCAGCATGGCCATCTAGGACCATGATGACAAGTTACTTGCAAAGATGTTCGCTGTTTCACTCAAAGGCGAAACACAAACGTGGTATCAAAATCTGCCACCCGCATCCATCTACATGTTCGTACAACTAGCTGAGTTGTTCGAAGAAAAGTACCGATTCAATGTGAAGACGAAGAAGGCAGCTGAAGTCTTGTTCTCTCTGCAGATGGACCGGAGCGAAACACTCAGAAGTTTCGCCCGAAGGTTTCGAACCTTATTGTCAGAAGTACAGGACGCATCCGATAGCGTCGTCATTCAAGCCTTCAAGTATGCCTTGAACATCAACCATGAAGAATTGTACCGATCACTGGCGAGAAAGCCTCCGTCCTCTGTCTCGGCCTTAATCGAGAAGGTAGGAAGGTACGCTCAGGAAGAAGGAGACCTGAAAGCCAGGACGAAGAGACTCGCCGGAGACCAAACCTCTGAGAAGCCCCAGAAGGCAAAGGAAGATAGCTCCGGCAGGGATCGCAAAGAGGAAAAAACCCGTGATAGAAACAAGGAAAGGAAGGGGAAAATGCTAGCCTGACAATCAGACCGCAGGTCAGAGAAGTCGATCGGGGGCGAACATAAAGAGAGGGAATTCACCCCTCTAAGGTTCCCGATAGAGGAAGTTTTCAAGAAAATCAAGAACAAAGGGCTACTCAACAAACCTGCCCCTCTCCCGGCAGACCCGGAGGGCAAGAGAGATAAGTCCAAGAAATGTGATCACCACAATGATTACGGTCACGAGATGAAGAACTGCAGGTCATTGAAGTATGAAATGCAGAGTCTGGTCGATGTCGGCCTCATCCCTGACATGGTACAGACCGGAGCAGTCGAACAGGTAAAAATTGGAGATCTAATTGTATATGTCTGCCATGTACAGGCACCTGGTTCTTCCAAGACAGAGAGGAAGAATTGCGCCCGGGAAAAGCTCCGGTGGATAGGGAATGTCCATGAGGTTGGATAACTCAACTTCAACGAAGGGACGAACATTGAGTCCATTGTCCCCGGAGGTTTGACATTCACATAGGAAGACGAGAGGGGGGTGCATTGTCCACACAATGACGCCCTAGTCATCACCGCATGGATTGGTGTCTACCGGGTCTGGCGAGTCATGGTCGACGTCGGTAGCACCTCCAGGGTCATGTTCTCATGTGCTTACAAGCCTATGGAGCTATCTAAGGGTCTCATCGAATCTGATGAGATTCCTATCTATGGGTTCAACGGGGAGCCAGCACAGTCCTCCGGGCGGGTCCACCTGCCAATCACGGTAGGATTTATCAGATGAAGGCCATAGTGTCCACCTTCCACCAAAGCCTCAAATTCCCAACTCCCAATAGAATTTACAGAGTCAAGGGAGACCAAGGGACGACATTCAAGTGCCATCTCGATGCTGTCAAGGGGAAGTTCATTTCCGAAACTAAGAGGAATAGTATCTTCTTGACAGACTCTCATCAATAGCAACCAGCTCCCGACAAGTCTGTTAAGGGAAAGCCAGACACAAAGACCGGGATATCACCAGCGGTCGACGAGCTGGAAGAAGTTATAGTGGGATTGGAGTCCCAAAAGACAACTTACATCTCCTCCGGCCTACCAAGGGCTGAAAAGGATTTCATGATCACTCTGCTTCGACAGAATCACCACGTCTTTGCATGGAGTGTCAGCGAGATGCCAGGAATTGACCCTTCGGTTGCCTGTCATAAACTAGACATTGATCCTCAGTACAAGCCGGTCAAGCAGAAACCAAGGCGAATGGCGTCAGATCGAAAGTTGGTGATAAACGAAGAAGTCGATCGACTAATTTCAGTCAACTTCATCAAACCAGTCATATACCCTACCTGGGTTTCCAACATCGTGGCTGTCCCAAAGAAGAACGGTAAGATCCGAGTTTGCATCGATTTTACTAATCTCAATAAAGCATGTCCTGTGCACCCTTATCTATTCCCCAGGATCACAGACATGGTGGACACCAACGCTGGCTATCAAAGACTGTCCTTCATGGACGCCTACTCTGGATACCAGATTCCACTTCATGAAGAAGATCAGGAACATACCGCATTCATCACCGATCGGGGGCTGTACTGCTACCGGGTGATGCCATTTGGTCTAAAGAATGCCGGAGCAACATACCAGAAGCTGGTAAACACCATCTTCAACGAGCTCATAGGTCGGACCATGGAAGTCTACATAGACGACATGGTGGTTGAAACCAAGGAGAAAGACAATCATTTGCGAGATCTACAACAGACATTCGATATCCTGACAAGGTACAAGATGAAGCTGAATCCAGCCAAATGTTCTTTTGGTCTTTCTTCCGGCAAGTTCCTTGGCTTCCTCATGACCAACCGGGGCATAGAAGCCAATCCATATCAGATCCGGGCAGTCTTGGAGATGCCCGCCCCGAAGACAGTAAAAGAATTCCAAAGGCTAACCGGGAGGTTAGCCGCTCTCAACAGGCTCATCTCCCGGTACTCAGACTGATGCAAGCCATTTTTCAACGTACGCAATCAAGGCTAATGCGGAATGGAATCCTACTTGTCAGCAAGCCTTTAACAAAATCAAGGCATATCTCACTCAACCTCCGGTCCTTATAGCACCACAAACCGGGCAGCCAGCCGGTATCTATCTGGCCGCGTCTTACATAGCAGTTAGTGCGGTTATAGTTGTGGAAGAACCGGAGGAGAAACCAGTTTACTTCATCAGCAAAGTGTTGCAGGGAGCTGAGACAAGGTATTCAAAAATCGAAAAGATCGCCTTAGCCCTGGTACATGCAGCCAGGAGGCTAAAGCCATATTTCCAAGGGAGGGCAGTTAAAGTCTACATAGAGTTCCCGCTCAGAAAAGCTTTTGGAAAATAGAAAGAATCTAATCAACTGATCGAATGGTCCAGCTACCTCAGTGCATGCATACCACATCCGGTATGAACCCAGAACCGCAGAGAAGGGGCACCCAATAGCCTCCTTGATGGCAGACTTTCCCATCGAGGATATCACGGTCAACCCAGATTTAGAAGAAGATGCACTGGGGCGAACGATGCCCCCCGGTCACAGGAGTCTCCGGCCAAGGAAGACATCGAAGCATGGACAATCTACACTGACGGGTCCAGTAACTGTACAGGATCTGACATTAGTTGTCTCCTAATCAACCCAGATGGACAGAAGACAGAAAAATCTATCAAACTGGGATTCCTAGCTTCAAACAACGAAGCTGAGTACGAAGCTCTAATATATGGTCTCCAGCCAGCGCTCCAACTGGGGGCGCGGAGAGTCATGGTCAAGACAGATTCAAAGCTAGTGGCGAACCAGTTCGCCAGATACTTCTAAGCCAAGGATGGCTGGATGGCAAAGTATCTAGATGTCGTTCACTCCATGGTAGGGAAGTTTGAATTCATCACGGTCGAGCAGCGACCAAGGATAGACGTCAGGCACGCATATGCCCTGGCGTATCTTTCTTCTTCTATCAGCACTACGGAGCCCCAACAACTATCAATCGGATACCAGAAAGAGCCGAGTATCGGGCCCAAAGATCCAGACATGCCGCTACCGGAGGTCTATCTACTGGAATGCAAACATTGGAATAAAGTTCTCATGGTGACCACCAGAGGCCAGAAAAGAAAAAGAGATGAAGAAGCTTCACAGCCCGGCAACGAGTCCAGCACACAGGACGAGCCGGGTCATCCATCTCACGGTCAGACTCATGACCCACTAGAATCACAACACGAAGACTGGAATCCTTGCCTCACCAGAGGTCGGATAGAAGCGATGCCACCTTCAACGGAACCGGACGAACTGGACCCGTCAGAACCACCGTTATCGCATGTCCACATCGATTTGGAGCTCCCACCGGAGGAACCAATTGAGGACATTCCAGACAACTTGAATTTTGAAGTAGACAAAATTGACGCCGAGTTGCAGTCCAGCAACGGTCAAGACTGGAGGAAGCCATACATCAACTTCCTTATCCACCATTTGCTTCCCGAAGATTCAAAGCTGTCAACCAAAATCAAGAGGGATGCATGGAAATTCACTGTCATACTGCACCGGGAGTCACACAGGCTGTACATGAAGAGCCATGGCTCCGGGGTCTTGTTCAGGTGCCTCACTCCAGAACAAGGCCAGATCATACTAAAGGAAATCCATGCTGGGATCTGCGGCAACCACTCCGGTAGCAGAAATCTAGCACAAAAGACAATGATCCAAGGATACTGGTGGCCACACATAGGCATGCCTCCCCTGTCAGAAGCATGCCCCGGTCGGCCATGCCCCGACAAATGAATTACATCCCATTCTGAGTGCATGACCCTTCGTCAAGTGGGGATTGGATATTGTGGGACCGCTCCCGAAAGCTTCACACTCAGTCAGATTCCTATTGGTCGCTACAGATTATTTCACCAAATGGGTCGAAGCAGTAGCATTGGTACAGGTATGTGCCTCTGACGTCAGAAGATTTTTGTGGAAAAATATAATCTGCAAATTTGGAATTCCCCAAGAGCTAGTGTCAGATAATGGAAAGCAGTTTGACTGTGATAATATCTGGTTGTTCTGCAAGTCGTTGGGGATCAAGCACAACTTCTCAGCCCCATACTACCCTCAGGGGAATGGGCAAGCAGAAGCGTCCAACCGGGTCATCTTGGATACACTCAAGAAACGACTGGATAAAGCAAAAGGCAACTGGGTAATGCAACTCCCGTGGATCTTATGGGCATACCGGACCACCCCAAGGAGGTCCACCAGTATGACACCCTTTCACCTTACATTTGGAGCAAAAGTGGTAATGCCAACAGAACTGCTAGCTCCGACAACCCGCACTGATGCGGTCCTTACCGGGTACAACGAAGGGATTCTGGCAAGAGAAAAAACTGTTCTTGACGACAAGAGAGAACAACACAGCACCTCCTCCGGTACCAGGAGAGTATCAAAACAGGATATGACAAACGAGTCGTAAAGAGGAAGTTCAATCCAGGCGACTGGGTCATGAGGAAAGTCAAAGTCATGACTGAGGATACAACCGTCGGAAAGCTTGGAGAAAACTGGGAAGGACCTTACATCATAGACAGAGATGCTGTGAAGGGCTCATAATTCCTCAGAACTCTATCCGACGACTTCTTTTCAAGGCCATGGAACGCTTTCCACTTCAAGAAATTTTACAAGTAATGTACTCCATTTGATGATTTCAATAAAGATTCTTTCCCGCAAGAATTCGAGTACTTTGTATTACTTACTACTGAAAATCCTAGTGCAAGATCAAGTCTCCACTGAGGTCCAGGATGCCCGGACCTAGCTTCCGATCCTGGTTAAGTCCTAAATGCAGAGTTATGATCCTTTTAGGCCCAAGGCGCCCGGGCCTAGCTTCCGGTCTTGGAAATCAAGGATGTCAGGGATCAAACCCCATCCAACCCAGGATGCCCGGATCTAGCTTCCGATCCTGGCTAAGTCTTAAATACAGAGTTATGCTCCTTTTAGGCCCAAGACGCCCGGACCTAGCTTCCGGTCTTGGAAATCAAGGATGTTAGGGATCAAACCCCATCCAACCCAGGATGCCCGGACCTAGCTTCCGATCCTGGCTAAGTCCTAAATGCAGAGTTATGCTCCTTTTAGGCCCAAGGCACCCGGACCTAGCTTCCGGTCTTGGAAATCAAGGATGTCAGGGATCAAACCCCATCCAACCCAGGGTGCCCGAACCTAGGTTCCGATCCTGGCTAAGTCCTAAATTCGGAGTTACGCTCCTTTTAAGCCCAAGACACCTGGACCTAGCTTCCGGTCTTGGAAACCAGTTTTAAGAGCGAGGCTATCCACTCTTAAAAACTGGGGCAGTTAGGCAAGCTAGCCTGCTCCCGGGTCAAAGCATGCAATACAGGGACGAATCCTTTTTTAGCATCAAACCATGGATCCCCATGAATTCAGCGAGAAACAGAACTGTTGTCGTCCCAAGGAAAAATCCTTAGAACGATAAGGGGGCGAGGGAGATAGACAGTTGTAATAAATGCTGTAAACAAGGTAAAGATATCTAACAAAGTATTTTTTGCACAACAAAATTTTTATTTCTTTTTCAGAAAAAAGATGCACAAGAGGAAATCCCCCGATATATATATTATGTATATTTGATGTAAAAACTTTGTTTCTTAGCGCTTTAAGCATCTACAATGGCTAGGCTAAACTAGCACGAACACATCAATAAAGCATGTTTGGTCGTACTATTTATGTGTTTAATTAAAACAGACCGCAATAGTACGTGATAAGTTTTTGCTGAAATTTCACACTGCACCGCAAGTGGATAGCAGTCCGTCTAATTTCATAGGCGCACCGCAAGTGATTTGTGGCAAGGTGAATTTTCTAAACAAAATTTTGGCGTGTTATTTTTCTTTGTTCAGTTTCACTTGCTTCAAAAATCATTGTTCTTCGTTTTCCTTCACTACTTCTTACTAAAACTTGAATTTTCAAAGCTGATTTTCAAAGCCTTTACTTGAAGCCCAATCGTAAAATGGCTCTATATGAAGATCCAGAACTCTGATTTGGGCCAATGAGCTGTTTATCAGAAGGTCTTTGCCCAGGCTACAACTTAGGCCCAAGAGAATTAGGTTTTCATAAAGTTTTGCTGCTTCTATAAGGCCTACAACAGCAGCCACGAATTTGACCTAACTTGGAGAGCAAGTATACTTTGTGAGCAAGTAATATGCTTTGTATTCTCTATATAAAGAGAAATAGTAGCTAGGGTGTAGGTTAGTTCATCTTTCACTTGAACTCTAGTTCATTCTCTTGTATTGAACTCAATTCTTCTTATTCTCAATTCTCAATAATAATCCATTCTCTTTTCCATTATTATGTTGTGTTCTTTATTTACTTATTCCATGGTGTCATTATCAAGGATAAATAAATAAGCTCCCTTTAGGGGGAATGGTTGAAGCACTCTAGATAATGCAAAAAACATCATGTTTATTCTTTTATATTCATTGTGATTCAATTTCTTAATGCTTGTTTATTTCAATTCTAGATAGAAGTTTACATGATTATTTATGTGTTATTGTTATCCAAATTTATTAAATACTATTGTTAGAGTATAGGGAGACCTAGCTATAATAGTTGTATTAGATTAATTAGAGATATGGGATGGAATAGCTGAGAGGTGACTTTCATATATCTATAGTTAATCTCTTTAATTGGATCCCATTTGTAATCAAGTTAAATAGATGAAATGTGACAACTTGAATACAAATCAATATGTTCAATTAATTGAATTTAATAGCTGAGAGGGTGACGGTTTAATTAATGAGATATATTCAATAACACATATAAAGAATCCCGTTTTAATTGAGTGGAATAGTTGAGAGGTAACTAAGTAATTGCTATAGATTGAAAATGATTGAATGACATATATGTTTTGCATTGTTTAGTTTGTGGATACCAACTCTTCCCCCTAATCATCATAAGATCTTCTTTCCATCTCTTTCCATCTTCTATTATTACTTTAAGTATATTAGTATTTATTTATTGCTTGTAGGAAGTAGAATCAATCTCATCTTATTAGTTGATTTATTTGGTGTTCTTTAATTATTGTTTTCTATTGTGTTTGAGCTAAGAATTTCCCCTTTGAGGTGGGTACGGCCCTTGCTTGTTACTTTTCTACATTGATAACCAGCGGCGGATTTAGGAATTATGAACAAGGGGGCCTTCGAAAAAAAAATTTCACAAAAGAGAATATAATATTGTAATTATCTAATTTTCGTGTATTAATAACTTTTAATATTAAAACACACATAAATCTATATTATTTATCAACTTACTTGCAAAGTTGTAAAACTAATGTAACAAAAAAGAAATTTGAGAGTATTCATCCAAAATGTGTGAGACGAACCTGATTATAACAAAAAGATTTATTAAAATTTGGCTTACTATCAAGAAATTGGATGATTTAGGTTTTGGTCACCATTTTTTAGTATAAATTAGGTTTTGGAGCCGGTTTTTATCTTTATTAGGGTTTAGAGCTGAACCGACAATTGACCCAAGTAATTGTTTATAATGGCCAAAATACCCCTGATCAAAACTATATTAGGGTTAGTGATCACGTGCAGATCACGTGAGTTTCAGGGGTAAACTTAGGTATTTTGAAAATATTTTCGGTTCAACCGGGTTTTTTTAGTTGTTGGTTCGAAAATGAGCTCTAAACCCTAATAAAGATAAAAACCGGCTCCAAAACCTAATTTATACTAAAAAGTGGTGACCAAAACCTAAATCACCAAATTTGATTTAATAAATATAATTAAAAGCTACAAATTGGTATAAATGAAATATGAATATATACCTTAATCAAATAATCAAGAAGCAGTTGCTGACGACGAGGACGCATGTTTTGAAAACCTTTTGCAACTGTCTTGATATCAATACCCCAAAAAATATCTTTTTTAATGAATGTAAGAAGCGAATCACTCATCCAACCATCACCCATTCGGTTGTGGGCTTCAGATTTTACGAGCTTCATTGCTGAAAAAACTTTCTCTACGGTGGCAGTAGCAACTGGAAGAATCAAAGCCAAAGTGATGAGTCGATAAACCTGTGGGTACACTAATGATTTTTCGGTCTCAACCATCTTAATAGACAATTTCCCAATCTCATTCAATCCTGAAAACTCAATGTTCTTAGTCATATCAAGATAGTACATATCAAGATGATCATCAAGTACCAAAAGATCCAATGAGGAGAAATCGATTTCATAAAATTTAGCGAGCTGAATCAATTTCTTTTTATCAAAAGCAGAGAAAGACTTCGCTGGACTTAAACACCCACACAAGAAATTAATTCAGTAGCCAATTAAGGGAAGTAATCATCAAACTCCCTTGCTTGATGAGCAATGACTTCATAAAACAATTCATAACAACAATAATGTTTGCCTGTGATATCTATACGACGTCTTGATAGGCCTGGAGGAGCATAAGTATCATCCAAGTTGGGAATAGAAATCTCATTTTTCTCACAAAATGAATTAACTTCAAGAAGCAAATCATCCCATTCACTTTCCCTCAAAGATTTGAATCTAGCTTTGCATAGGTTGACATTATCCATTGCATTTACAATGTCCTGATCCTTCTTTTGCAATGTCTTTGAGAGAGTGTTTGTGATCCCCAAAACCTTTCTCATCATATGCAACTTGAAAACAAAGTCAAAAGTATTCATGGTATAAGCTAATGACTCGGCCTTCTTTCTAGAATCGAGTCGTAATTCCATCGACTTCAATAATTCTTAATAAATTCAAAACTGCAGTGTACATGGATATGATTCTCAATATCGACTCATAGTGTGTGTCCCAACGTGTTTCTGTGGCTCTTCTTAAGCTAGTTTCTTGATTAAGACCTCGACCAGTTAATCTTTCACCATTTTCCACCTCTTTCAAAATTTGTTCGAGCTACAATTCAACTAATTGATCTTTGCGTTTGCACGAAGAACCAGTTAATGTGATTATCTGAGATATAACTTCAAAGAAATCAAAGACAGGGGTAAAGTGTTTTGCAACATGAACAAGAGTCAATTGTAATTGGTGAGCAAAACAATGGATAAAGTATGCATACTTGTTCTCCTAAAGGATAAGAGACTTAAAACCATTATACTCACCTCGCATATTATTTGCACCATCATAACCTTGACCGCGCAACTTTGACATGCTCAAATTATTCATAGAGAATAAATTTTCAACTGCCTTCTTGAGTGCTATAGACGTAGTTTCTGCAACATGCACAAAACCAACAACACGTTCTATTATACGTCATTTCTTGTCCAAATAACGTACTGCCACAACCATTTGCTCTTTAATAGAAACATCACAAGATTCATCAACCAAAAGAGCAAAGTAAACATCCCCCATGTCTCTCCTAATAGCCTCTACAGTCTCCAGTGCACACACTTTCACAATATCTTTTTGGATTGTAGTTGCAGTCATCTTTGTATTACCAGGAGTATTTTTTTGAACATTTTTTTACTTCTTGGATATTTTCTAGAAGAAACCTTAAACATGTATGAAATTTACCTTTTGTCATCGAATCTTCTGACTCATCATGACCTCGAAATGGCAAACCCAACTCTAAAAGCAGTCGAACAACTTTTATCGAAGCCTCTAGCCAGTCTTTATAAGCTATACGTGCTTGATCTGTTTGCTTGGTAATTGCTGCAATAATTGATTGGTTCTGGTTTAATAAATTCGGACAGAACATGTATGCTTTATTGTAAGCACTGTTAACTAGGCCAACATGCTCTTGCAATCTCTCATTTTTTTTTCCAATTTCTAAACCCACCAACTACAAAAGCATCAGCTCCTCTATCTCTTTTAAAAAGATAACAGTAAAGACAAAAGGAAGCATCCTTGGAAATACTATACTCTATCCAACTACCATAATATGTATACCAGTTTTTGGAAAATCCTCTGTTTTGACCACCAAAAGCTGTTAGCGGAAAATCATGATTAGGTTGGCATGGCCCTTTCATTAAGTATATATGCTCTTCTAATATTGTCTTGCTCATCCGGTGGATAATCAGATATTGGTTTTCTTAAACCAAGATTTGATTATATTCAAGAGATGATATGTCAAATGACTCTTTTCCATCAGAAGTTTGTCTAATTCTAGATCTCGAACATTCTTCGACAATAGGATAACACCGTTTAGTATTAGTAACCACAGGTTCATTAGGCACAATAGGTTCGACATAGACGGGTTCCTTATGCACATTAGAGACAATAGGCTCTAAATTAGGAGGAACTAATGTGCGAGGTAGCCGGATAACAAATTTATACATCTGTTTGTGAAGAACAAAAAATTACTAATTTTAAAATACTTCATACGTAAACATAACAAATTAAACTAATGTATTAAATAATATTCTATAATTACAAAATAATTAGGCATCACATTTAATTAGTTAAAATTATACTTTAATAAAATACCAAAAGAAAGTGCAACAAAACATACCCGTATACAAGAATTTGATCACCAGAAATTGCTTTGAACCTCCGCTAAAACTTATTGTTGTTCAACTAAAGTCTAAAACAAAATTTAAAATTCCCAAAACTAAATGGAATTTGGGAACTAGTTTTTTTTTTTTTTTTTTTTTTTTTCAAAATAAGGATTATTTAGAGTGTAGAAGTTTTAAAGTACGAGCACTCGAGTCTCGAGAATACCCAATATGCAATATCTCTGATCTCCACGGCTGAATTCAATGTGAAACACTATTTGTCAAACAGTTAGGTACTTAGGTATTTGACTAATGGCATTATTTGTTTTGGCCAGTATTTGACTATTATACCCATGTATATTACTCATGGACTTATCTGATTTTTGGACACTCACACTACTAACACTACTAAGTATTAACTAATTAATTCACCTATATATATATATATATATATATATATATATATATATAATTAACTAAAATTCATGTGCTGACTCTTTGGCTTCTCATGCGGCAAATCAAGCTTCAAGCAATGCATGGCTCACAAACCCAAGTTCCACACGACTCAATTGGCTTGAAGAGTGGAGTGGATTAATAACTACTGTATGCTCGGCTTGGAAGGATACTTTTCCATCTTTTCTGTCGAATGTTTTTTGTAACGATATGTTAGGTATTACTACTAAACATATAATTAAATAATAAAGTTTGGTTCTTACAAAAAAAAAAAAAAAAAAAAAAAAAAAAAAAACTATTTAGCGATACCCCCGAAATAGTTAGCACTCTTTGAGATATCCCCCAGATTTAAAAACCATTAAGGATACCCCCATTTTTTCATTTGGAGCCGGTCAACCAAGCCATTGACCTATATTTTTTCATATTAACTGAAATACCCTTTTCCTAACTTAAGCTATGTCCTAATCATCCAACCCAATCAGCATTTCTACCACATCATCAAATATTTATCTAACCCTAGATCTAATCCCTAACCGTACATCCCACCAAATCTAATCCAATGGTTACAAATAATTAGCCGTTATGTGACCGTTAATCAATTAAAACTCTAAAACCCATCTTCTTCCTTCATTGACACATCAATCTCCACCCATTCTTCTTTTTCTTCCTTATTTGTTCTTCTTTCTTCTCCAACCCCTTTTCTTCTTTCTTCTCCAACCCCTGTTCTTTCTTCTTTGTTCTCATTCTTTCTTCTCCAGCCATTAGCAGAGATCCAGAAAATATCTCCATTAACAGATATAGAAGAAAAGGCGAAGAACTTTAAACTAAAATTCTTCTCTTTTCGCTAGCTAAAACGTCAAGATGGAGGTAATAAACTACTTTGTAGTTGTTTTAGTTCATTTATATCTCGTTTTTCTTTCGTTTTTCTTTGTAGTTTTTCTTTAGTTTGGGGGGGGGGGGGGGGGTATCTCAAATAAAAGTTTAATTTTGGAGGGTATCGCTAAGAAAAGTTTTGTTTTATGTGAACAGATAATTTGTCAAATGTGTGATTAGACTGGGCATTGTGGAGATGAATGTCAATGGGTATATAGCCATTGTAAGAAACCAGATTATCATGGCATCATGAGGTTGACAACTTTGAACACATCAGACAATCCAGGTCGAAAGTTTTTGAGATGTCATCTTTGTGGGAATTTCAAATGGTTAGATGAAGCTATAAGACAATCCTATTCTACCAGCTGAAGTGTTAAAGGTTGTTTCATTTGTGATGATTTGGATCACTAGAAGAAAGATTGTGAATGCAAAACCAAAGGATGCAAGGGTAAGAGGACTGTGAAGACTTCTGGGACACAAGCTACTTTAGAGAACAAGTATTTGAAGTGTTATACATGTGAAAACTTTTAGTAGTTGAGTGAAGCCAAGAGAGAAAAGAAGGAAGCATCTAAGAACATACAAGATCATATGAATGCTACTGTAACACTCCAGATGAATTTCAATGAATTTTGTAAGCATTTTGCTGAAACTAAAATTAATAAGAAATGAAGTTATTGTGCACCTACTATCAACTAACACATGTGTAGTACATAAAGTAGTGTACATCTACCAGAACATAATGTAATCAATTGAAGAGCATGCTATAATTCAAAGTGATCAGTACATAAATTAATCAATTCAAAGTGATCAGAACATGGCTTTAGAACAAAAATCAAAAAACATCTTCCCACTCAGAACATGGTCTTAAAACTGTCAGCAAAAGCATGTTGACCACAACAAAACAAAAGGTTCACACATCAAGAACCCAACAACCACAAAAACATATTGTTTAAAAAAGCATATAGTGCACTAGGGAATCTCATAGCCCCCATTATTGTATCCCATGCTGGTAGTTCCCCCACCTGGAGGACCCCTAGCTCTACCTCTTCCCCTGCCTCTCCCTCTACCTGTATTGCCTGTAGTGGTGGCTCTGGTTCTTCCTCTTCCTCTCCCTCTGCCTGTATTGCTATTTGTAGTGCCTGCTGTGGTGGTTCTTCCCACCTCTGCCTATAGTGTATGTAATGTTGTTTGTAGTGGTGGTTCTTCCCCTCCCTCTGCCTGTAGTGCATGTAGTGTTGTTTGTAGTGCCTGCAGTGGTGGTCCCCTGGTGGCCATAGTCTTGGGAAGTTCCCTGGTGTCCACTAACATTTGTCCCTTGGTGCCCACTGGCATTTGTCCCTTGGTGTCCACTTGCACATGTCCCCTCCATGTGACTTCTGGGTTGTTGGCCTCCTTGAGATGCCGTACTTGGACCTTTACAAGTAGCCTTGTTGTGATCATAGAAACCACTCCATTTCATTCTCTTTTTCTTTCCTCTTGAGCTTGTTGCTTCATTTGGATCTTTTCTTCTATTTTTCTTTGGTCTTCATGCTGGTCTCGAAAATTCCCATGGCAAACATTCATATGATGGCTATATATACATAAACACACTCAATCAGTCTGTAGGTATGTTAAATGGTGTTTAATTACTGCAATAATTAGAGTCAATTAAACTAGGCCAATCTTTCATCCTAGGAAGAGGTAGAACAAAGTTGGAGTAAGTCTTCTGATAGGTTTTGATTGTGTGATACTCACTAACCATGTTGCAATATTGGTAAACAACAAAGTGAGTAAATCTGGGGTTATCTTAAACAAAACTTATTGCTTTTGGGGGGTATCTCAAATAAAAGTTTGAAGCTCAAAGAAGAATAGAAGAAAATTTTCAAATGAAGAAAGCAATATACCTGACCAATGGTAGTCTGCTTATTGATATAATGCACACATCATGCACACATGGTATACCAGTGAGTTGCCATTGAAAGCATTCACATGTTCTGGTATTGAGTTTACCAACCATTCCTCAGTTTTGTTTTTTTCAACAGAAAACATTCCATTAGCTGCACCATGCCAAGTATAATCACGAATCTTCTCTTCAAGCTTCCTATAAATCTTGTGCACCCTTAGAACCACACCATTGTTATCCATTGTCTTTGCCTTTGCATTCCTCTTGTATAGCAGAGACATAATCATCGTGGTGAATTCAACAACAAATGTGGTAACAGGTTTATCCCTCAGCTAAAAAATCCATGAATTGAAACTCACTGAAATTGTTTGTAATGTGTTCACAGGTGGAATATTCTTCAAAGTAAGCTATGCACCAAGTTTTCACATTCCTCTTCACCAACCAATCACGTGCTTCTTGATCTACAGCTGCAATCTTTGCCATCCATTCCTTTGCATCAACTTCTTTATATGCCCTGGCAGCACCCCAACATAACTCTTCAAACAACTTGCATCCACTAATATCCTTCTTGAAATTTGCATACATGTGCCTAAAGCAGAATTTAGGAGTAGTGCTTGGAAAAATCTTCTCTATAACCTCTTTCAAACCCTTTTGCTGATCTGACATAAAAACTAACTTCTTCTCATGTAGAGTCAACTCAGGTTCCATGACTTCAAGAAAATCATACCAAGTTTCACTGCATTCATTCCTACACAAATATATGGCAATGGAAAACAATTCATTGTTGCCATCCAAAGCAGTGATACTCAAGCACATACCCCCATACTTTCCCTTCAAGAAGCAACCATCTAACCCTAGAACAGGTCTATACCCTTCTCTAAAAATTTTCAAGCATGAAGCATAACTAACACACATACCTTCATTCTTTCATCTACACCTCTCTTGCACATAACTTACAACAGAGATTTCTCTTCCTCAGCTGCATACAACACTCAGATGCAATCCTGTAACTTTCTTCATAGTTATCATGAATTCTTTCCATTATTTTCTCTAGCATTCCATCCAACAAAGTATGTGATATCTTGTGCATACAAATTCCATATTTTCTTCACAATCTGCCTTGCCTTGAACATTGAAGGTTCCTCCCTCACAAGTGTCTCTAGGTTAGCTGCAACCCAGTTGCAATCAACTAAAGGGTTTTTAAATTGCCTATTTTCAATACAGTTAGAATTATGCTGATTAACCAACTTTTTTTATCTTGCAAGTGTGCCTATCACCTCTCTTGGTTTTATTCACCCTAGCTACAAACTTACATAGACAACCTTTCTCTTCATTTAAACAAACTGCAGTGAATTTTCCACCATCATTCTTGGGCATTTTAAAAGAAAACTTCTTCTTTATAGCATAATCTCTTATATACTCTCTACAAGCAACAATTGTTGGCCATGACATATTCACTTCTGGCTCAGGTAAATCATCAAAACCTGGAGTTTTTTCAGTCATCTCCTCAAAGTCATACAAGTCTTCAGTTTCTTCTTCAAATGATACATCTCTAGGATCAAAGTTTTCACAAGGTTCATCTCCAATAGAACCTTCTGAAGATGATTCATAACTATGGTACTCCTCCCCAGGCTATATGTTGCCAATAGGATCATCATCATCATCATCAGATTCAACCATTGGAGATGGTGCTGAAGTGGGAATATCACGTGGAGGTGAAGTTGGAACATGACTTGAAGATGAAGGTGGGGGTGTAGCTGGACTTGAAGTTGGAACATGACTCGGAGATGAAGGTGGAGGTGTAGCTGAACTTGAAGTTTCACAAGGTGTGGGTGGGGAGGGGGGGAGGAGGTGTATTTGAACTTGTGGCAAAGTCCTGATAGTATTGGGGGAAATCTTGGGGGAATATCATCTCTGTATCCTTGGCTCTTACATCAGGTAGTTCATCCAAGTCTTCCTCAAAAAGTTGTTCATATGCATCCTTCTTCTTCTGCCATACTTTCATTCCTTGAATCTACTTGTTGAAGTTCTTACCCTTGTTTTTAGTCCCCTTCATCTTTGGCCTAGAAAGTTTAGGCTTGGAACTTTGATCAAGACCCGCAGAATCTTGGGTAGGTTGAGATTTCTCCATATTGGTATCAAGGTTTGGAGGTGTACTAACCACATGAGGAGCTTCGTGGCTTATAGGTCGTAGCTCATCTAATTCATAAAACACTGGCAGGTACCCTTCCTCATCATGATCACCATCTTTCCACCACATCAAGCAATCATAATCTTCTGATATCTCCATCGTAATACCTTCCATTAGGTATATTGGAAGCATTTCCACATTGTAATTAAGCATCAACCTGTCTTCCAATGATTGCCACAACAGTTCACCCAACTTAATCATATTGATAGTATCCCTATCAACATTCCGAAAATCCACATGAACATCACCTATATAATCATGTGTCTTCCAGTTGACTCTTTCATTACTGAAGTCATTCCACTTACCACCAAAGTGTAGTCTTAGGTGTTTCGGTGGTAATACTGGACACCAGACCAAACTTTTACTGCATACAAAATAATAATAGTTAATGGTTTGTAGTAGAAATACCCCCCCAATTAAAGATTTATTTCACTTGAACTTTTAAATAATTAAAACCTTAAACTTGCATTTGAAATACCCCCTCGATACGAACTTTCATTTGTGATACCCTCCATTTTTAGTATTGAAGACAATGTCATTTCTGTTAGTTACAAAACACTATCACATTGACAAACACCATAAATTCCAACAACTCCAGTGACTAAAAAAGAATACTATTACTATCATTCCAACAACTACAATGACAAAACATCAATTTCAAGCATTAAAGACAGAATCTTTCTACTACAAACACCATCAATTCTAGTACAAAATACCATTTACTAACATTCCAACCATCACAAATACAAACAAACACCATTAGTAACATTTCAAACCACCAGATCTACAAAACCCTAACTTTATAACTATAGATCTAACCAGAAAAACCAATGTGTTGGAAGTAAAACAAAAAAACAACTACAAAAAACCAAATTGGAACAAAATCCAACATGAGATTAGAAAGTTGGAATCTTCAAGAATAAGTCAACTTACAAGTATTCTCGTCGGCGAATTCTTCTTGGATCGTAAACTTCTTCACTCTCTGGACTAGAATCTTCGTAGTTAAACATTTCTTCATCACTGGATTCATCATTCTCAAAACTGGAATTTGAAGAAACATCGATAATGGGTGGAGAAGACATTGATTTTGAAGAACAAAGTTAAAAAACACTACAATGAAGGCGATTCTACAGCGAATTGAGGTTGGTTTTCAAAACTCTAGTTTCGTTGCATTGCTCTCTCTCTCTCTCTCTTTTTCTCTCTCTCTCTCGCGCGCGCGCTCAAGCAAATTACTTTCTAATTATGGTGAAAGAGTGATTATTGATCTAGGGTTTCAGTTTGATTAGAATGGACGGTCCAGATTACATCTTCCTAATATTGAGTGTGGATAACATATAGTTAGTGGGTGAGTTTACGATTTGGTGAAATGAAGTGTTTTTGCTGACATGGCATAAATGGTGAGTGGGTAGCTGACTAGGATCACCAGTAAAATTAAGGAAGGGTATTTTAGTCTAAGTCACATAAAGACCGGTCAAATATAAGTCAATGACTTGATTGACTGACTCCAAATGAAAAAAAATGGGGTATCTCTAATGATTTTTAAATCTGGGGTATCTCAAAGAGTGTTAACTATTCGGGGGTAGCTCAAAAAAAGAATAAAAAAAGTATGTCCAACCCATGAGTTTGTGAAATCAAATTCCAAGTGTCTGTTAGCTAACAAAACTTTATACACGTGGCAGATTGCGAAGTGTTGTCTCCCCCGTAGGAAAACAGATAACTATGTTTATCTCACACACGTGGCAAGTAGAGACATTAAACACAGATAAGTGTCTTTTAATATACACGTGTCCTATAATACCAAAGCAAGCCACAGATAACTACGTGTGATCGTCCCAAACACTGTTGACTCCGATTATCTTTCCCGGAAACACAGATAACTGGTGAAAAACACAGTTGTATGATGTAATAGTTGCAACATTTCTTTTATCTATCAACTAAACTTCATACATATATTTCACAAAATAGTAATCAATATGTATTATGAAAAAAGGTTACATGTATAAAAAAAATTCATTTAAAAACAATAAAAATTAAATTACATGATACATTTTTTCCTGACAAAATGTAAAAATTATATTAATAGCCAAAGTGTTACATGCCTGAACAGCGTACTAAGTATGGTCAGGTTGAAACCTGCCCATGGAGACATTCCTCCGTTTACAACATCATATGAAGCAAAAGGCAAAAATCCTTGTGCTCCTCTATCATTTTACAAGCAACATAGCCAATAGAGGCAAGTACAGTATCTAAAACTGGTGAAACATAGTGTCTTCAATTCCCTACAATCCTTAGAGCATCTCAACAAACAGTACATGATATGAAGCCAAAAGAACCAAACAACTTTATGCTTTCTGCAGTCCAAAAAAGCCCCTTCAGTGCAGCTGCAGTTGTCGTTACTTTGTGATTATCACTGCTCATTCATTAGGACTGTCCAGTCCATCTACAGTTCCTGGAATCTGATATCTTTGCGCAATTCCAAACTCACCTCAGCCACAACCAGATACATCCCTTGATCTGCTCAGCCAATTTGTCTCTTTTGATCTCCTCTTCAAAAATAGCTCTGTTTCTCTGTTTCCACATATTCCATATCACGGTGTAAGGAAGTATATAGCTAAAGCTACACCCCTTGTGTTCAGTACTGACCACCTGCAGAGCAAATCTCTTACCGACAACCAATTGCTCCAAGCAATCCTTGTTGCTGAACATGTGATAGTCAACTCTTCCCAAATACTGTTTGTGAATGAGCATGTGAGAAAGAGATTATCGGAGACTCCGTATCATGCTTGCATAGAATGCATCCAAAGAATTCTGAATGTTTAAAAAAAAAAAAAGGGAATTAGCTACCCTGAGTATCCAAAGAACTCTTAAATTTAAAAAGAAATTAGCTACCCCTTATAAAAGAAGGTCCGAAACTTTATATGCAATGTGTTATTCAATATCTTGTGCATCTTATTATTTGATTTCTTTGATAAATTCAAAGAATATACAAAGGTCAAATTACTAAAAAATTTAATTGCAAATGGTAAAATAGAAACAATAATCACAAAGAAAAGAGCAGCAGTCAGAAAACAGACTTGAAATAATTCTAAAATGATAATGTGTCCATTACAGCTTCAGGGCCTGTTGACTGCAGAGTAAGGGTATAGTAAAAGTGTAGGACCAAGTTTTCTTTCCAGTCCTGTATTTGAACAAATATCACATCCATAGCATCACTATTAACGTCAAGAGGCTTATATGCAGCCCTAGTACCTGAAATATTTCGGTACATACTTCTATGACTTTTGTTTGGACAAAATGAATCCACAAGCAAGAGAAGATGAACTTTAAAATATTACCAGGACCACAATGCAACACAAGTATGATAAGCAACTTGCTTCTCAGATGCTGTCAGGTCCTCTAAATGTTTACGATGTTTACAACGTTTGTCTAGGGCAGGGGACAGAGTAAACAATCTGAAAAATTATATTAAAAAAAAAAAAAAAAGCATAGGGGACGTGAGCCTAAAATTTCAGGTCCTCTTCCTTACCAAATATATGCAACAATATAATACAAGTCTGCAATATAACTCTGGTCTTCACAAAGATCTTTCTTAAGGTCTTTACCAGAGTTACTATTGATCTTGGTGATCTCCAAAATTGACTGTAATGTGGGAGCCTAACCATTAACAATCTGGCCTGGGTGATTCCTATTAAATTTAGGTTTGAGTAAAAAGGTTGTTCTGAACTCATAAATTCGAAGAAATAATTGGAAAACAATATCAACAAAGTAACAATGAACAGTTTTGTTAGCACCAGTAAATGTGGAAGAATATAAAAAATTATGTGGTGGATCTTTCTGATTTTTCACTCTAACAACCAAGATTTGTTGTTAGATGGATGGGGCTGCCTTTTATGGTCTCAACAAATTCAACAGGTGAAACAATAACAACTGTATCATCGTATCATACTACTGATTTCTAGCTTTCATAAATATGCTAAGGCTAACAATTAGAAATTCAAAATACACTCACCGCAGATTCCTAGCTTTCTTGATGTTCCGTGCTGATTAAGGAGTAACGACTTGGTGAGTGGTAAAGACTGGCAATATTCTGCAACAAAGAAAAAACCTACAGCGAATGGATAAACTTTCAAAAATATGCTAAAATTAACATTTACAAATTTAAAATTCACTCAACGCAGATTCTTAGATTTCATGTGTGGTTGAATTTTGGTGGTCTGTTATATATAAATGGCAAACTAATTTCAGTGTAATGGGAACATCTTCCTTTTTCGGTTTATGGGTAGATCACTCGTGTGGATTAAGTCAATGCTATTATAGATGGTCGCTATCAAAATTAAAACAGAAGTGGTGCGAGTTGATTAATTAAAGTAGCTCAATTGCTCCTGAAAATATAAATAGAGAATTCAATGTCGTAATTTGAAATTAAATGTATTAAAGAAGTTAGGGTAACACAATGTGAATGCAATCAATACATAAGAGCAAAAATTCCGCAACTAAGTCAGCCTAGACACATCATTTTAACAATAGAGAATTCAATGTCGTAATTTGAAATTAAATGTATTAAAGAAGTTAGGGTAACACAATATGAATGCAATCAATACATAAGAGCAAAAATTTCGCAACTAAGTCAGTCTAGACACATCATTTTAACAATTAACATACTACTTCAACTAACATCTCATTATTAAGAAATTTTAGGGACCATCAAAGATGAGCTCATAGGAGTGGTCAAGGATTTCCAACAGCGTTGCTTTCCAGAGCATAGCTTGAACCACACTTCCATTACCCTGAGCCCTAAAATCCAGAGGATGATAATATCAAAGATTTCAGACCTATTAGCCTAGTGGGGACGCCTTATAAAATAATTATATTATAAGAAGATGTTGTCCTCTAATGATCTAATCCTCTGTAATTGGCTTGGAGAACTTAGCTAACGGACAGACTCGTGAACAATATATCTCTCCAATGTTATTGTCTAAACAAAACTTGAATTTGATGTGTCAAAAGGTATTGAATATATATTAAATTATTTAATGGGCCTATGTAGGAAGTAGAAAATCACACTTGGACGTATTCCGTTTTCCAAATGCCACTCATTCTCCTTCTACTTAAACCAAAAAATATATCTGAACTCTACAAATGATATACCTCAGCTTGAAGAACAGAAGAAGATTGCTCATTGCTAACTTCTCGTACATTGAAATTTCCCAAATCAACAGACATCCTACATATGAACTGGAAAAGTACAGAAAATTTAACACAGAATTATGCATGATTTTTATTTTCTTCTTATTTTCCATCTAGGTCTCGGTTGGACCCAAAAAATAAAGGTTTTGTTTGTTTTTGATCTGTTTTACCAAGTACACACTCAAGTCTTCTCTAAATGATTCGCTCAACAGATCCAAGATTTGATTTCAGTCTCCACTTGATCGTTATCATCTTGTAAATCATTACATTAGAGAGATTTTTAGTATATTGAAAGCAGATTTTTCTCTGATACTCACTCTGGTGGCTGGTTTTAGGTGTTGTCAACATGGGGAATCCCGAAGTTAAAATGTTGCTCCTATGAAGCTACATGAACACGATTAGATGCAGGTCTGGAAAAATGGGATCTCCCAAGGATTTCTTAATTGCTTAGAAAGTCCTCTCAATTCAAGACTCTAACTATAGCCAGCACGCCGAAATTTATAAGGGTATGTAGGATTACCAGTTTCGATATCTGTATGCACTGTTTTATTCTTCTGTTTATTATCTCTGTACAATTCTAAAGCTATGCTACATTGTTAATCTCACCTTACCTCTGAACATTCGATTTCTAAACACTGGTGCAGAACCTAAAGACAGTTTATATAAACTTGTGCTCAGTCACCAAGGTAGTTGTCAGTGATCACGATACTAAGTGTGAGTTTATTGGATTATTCTGACAAACAGTTGCAAGTAATGAACTTTGCAATTGATAAGAACAAAATATATGGCACACAAATTTTGTTCATGTGTTTGCATTAGCAGGCAACATTATAATGGTATTCACTAACATAACAATTGATGCAGACTGTAATGGTGTAGGTACAAAAAATTACATATATACATGTGTTCTTGGCCAAACAATATATTGTACCAACTCGTGGAGGTGTTTAGAGCTCATAAAATAACCAATGAAGAGACCAACACAACAGCAAAGTAAGGAAATTTCAAATACAGTAGAATTTTTACAGTATATAGGATGGCAGGGTATGTAGTATATTGGTTGACCTCGTGATCACGTTATCGGTCAGTTAGAAAAACCTGGTTGTATACATGTCCACATATCGACAAATAGTTGAGTAATTATCTTAATGGTAGACCCAATAAAGATTATCAGAAATTTAGATGGCAGGCCGAAGGTTGCAATATGCAAGGGTACTATTTTTTCAAGTTTATATTCTTTTTTATGTTGGTGTTGTTCAAACTTTCTTGAACGTGATTGTTTAATAGGAACATGTGAGAATCTTTCATTTGCGTTCTTAGAATCTTTGTTAATGATAAAAGAGGTCTTTGAATCCTCTGTTAATCATAAAAGCAAGGTCTTTGAATCCTCCGGTAGATGTGAATTGCTGATAGTAAGACTATTGTTCATTATAAGTTAACTGCATTGGTTTTCACATTTACTTGATAGTTCAAAAGTTCAATTCATTGATTTCTGTTATTGAATGGATGCACAGGATATTAGGATTACAATTGCATTCTTGAGTTTTTTTCATTCTCAATTCCTTTTGATAATGGTATGTCCAAAAAACATATATGGGTTGACGGAAACACCCAAATTCTATATCTTTCAAGAAACAACTTGAAAATGTAAAAACAAATTTTAGGTGATGCCAAAAAAAAAAAAAAAATTTAGCCTGATCCAGTTTGCTAAATCGAGTTCCGATCGATGTAAATTTTAAGGATTACTGAGTATAGGGTTTAAGAGAAGAAAAGGAATACCAAGAAGGATTTCGAAAAGACCAAAATCCTTTCTTTCCTCTTAATAACAAACAGATTGAAATCGAAATAAATAGAAAAAAACATATTTAAGAAAAAATGAAAAATTGACCTTACCAAAGGTTTTTCCCATGCTAAGTGGCAGTAACACATCCCTCTGTGAAGTGGTTGCAGGCTTCCTGCAGCATAATAGATTGTTGTGAATAAAGAAAGAGAATTAGATTTTTGATATATGAATCTTCACAATCCTCATCTTTCTTCCACTATAGAACCCTCATCAACAACAACTGAAATAGATTTGCAGAAACCTATCTCAATGGGTTAAGTTGAAATTGTAAGTGGGAGATGCATTAATAGGTGTTTCCTTCCGAATAGACGTTAAAAACACCCGTTTAAGTGTTTCGCTTCCGAAATGACCAAGTTAGCCATACTTAGTGGTATTTTAGTCAGGATGCTAAATTTTTCCAAAAGCTCGAAATCTGTGTGTTAGTGAGAAAAGGTTGACGTTTATAAGACAAGAATAGATTGTGACCGCTGAAGATACTGAATAACTAATTGCAGCGGTTTCAGACAGTGAGATTTGGAATGCACTTAAAAGCATTGGATCATTGAAAGCCACTGGCCCGGACTGTATATTGTCATCTAAGTAGGCAACTTCAATTTGATTCATTTGAATATCAACTAAAAATCAAATTTTCTACTTCAAGTTCTAGCATACAACTATGTTCCACTGACTATATTAATTGGTCGGTAATTGAGAAATCAACAAATAACAATATCTAGTTGCTAAGCATTCATAGAAAAGATAATATACTTTAGTAGCGGACCGAGCAATCACCTGGTCAACGGTGTCCTTGCTGAGGAAGTGAACAGCATCCTCCATCATCTGGCAATTAAAATAGAAATAAAGGAGGGATCATTATCCAGTAGCAGGTGTGTAAGTGAGCGTTAGGCATAATGGAAGGATGTTCCCAAAGAATAATTTTAGATCACATTCAAGTCATAATTCTTACTACCAATCCAGTTATATGTACCTACCTTATGTGTCCAACACGGTCGAGACAAATCAAAACCAAACGCTACAACAAAAGTGATTGCAGTCTTTGCAGATACAGCAGCACCAGCAAAAGGTGAATGGAATATCAAACTAGCAACATCACCCCAACCTTCAATTGCCAACGCGATCCCATACAAAACAAGGAAA
Organism: Aquilegia eximia; assembly: GCA_023053565.1. Classification (NCBI taxonomy): domain Eukaryota; kingdom Viridiplantae; phylum Streptophyta; class Magnoliopsida; order Ranunculales; family Ranunculaceae; genus Aquilegia; species Aquilegia eximia. Next base: position 26,987,075 of record JALIGU010000001.1, read on the forward strand.
GCAGCATTGGAACAGCTGGTGAAGAAAACAGTTATAAATAAGAACTGTTGTAAACCAGTTTCTCTAAAAGCTCGAACTTGTAGGGGGAGGCTACCACAATGTATATCAACCAGAATACCGGATAAACTGGTAGGCACATACCTAACCAAACATGGAGGTGGACTTTGCCACTCTCCCAACTGGGTCACGGGCCGCACAAACGGTTAGGCCCACAGTCCTAACCAAACATGGGGATGGATCCACCAACACTCCCCCTCAGCAACATATTTATTTTAAAATGTTGCTGCAAAGAATCGAACCCGTGACCTCCCAAGACCGAACCGCTCTGATACCATGTTGTAAACCAGTTTCTCTAAAAGCTCGAACTTGTAGGGGGAGGCTACCACAATGTATATCAACCGGAATACCGGATAAACTGGTAGGCACATACCTAACCAAACATGGAGGTGGACTTTGCCACTCTCCCAACTGGGTCACGGACCGCACAAACGGTTAGGCCCACAGTCCTAACCAAACATGGGGATGGATCCACCAACAAGAACATGATTAAACAAGGAAAAAAAAAAACAAGGAAAAACTGTGAATCCAAGTAATCAGTTATAAATTAAACGTTGGTTTTTTCCAGAAAAACCTTCTATCTGACAAACTTGATATTTTTCACACAATCTAAATGAGCATCGTAGACATAAACTGGTTACACTCTCAGACAATAAACTACAATTGGAGGAGAAAGAAGCACCTAGAAAGAAATGTGTTCATTTTCATGAGAAGGAAAAGTATACAGAAAGAGACAGATCAAATAACACCACTTGTGAAGTTTATATTACTTACAATCAATGCCCTTCTGCAAGAAGAAACAAAAATGAGAAGTAACCAATAGATGCACCACAAAAGGTTTACCTGCATATGGGAAACAATAAGCAGAGTATGAAGTCAGCTGGAATCAAGATTGGTTACAACAAAGAAGTGAATAATCAACTTAGATATGATGATACCTTCAAATAATCCATCCAAAAATGCAGCCAAAGTCAAAAGAAATGCTAGGAAGCAAACTAAGATCATTTGTGTTCGTGTCAGATTAAAATTATTCGAAGCCCAGTAGTGGATAACACCAATAGCCAGGACAACAAGAAGTAAACTAGAAGAAATGAAAACCCTCTCTGTTGCAAAACAAAGACAGAAAGAAGTTAGAGAGACTGAAATAAAAGAATTAGCCAGGAGATACAACATAAAGATAATAAAGTAATAAACATATGTTGCTAAGCTGCAAGCCAAAAATACACCTTGTATATTGACTTATATGAGAGCAGTGCAGCTTTTGATCATCTCAGGAAACAGTTCAAACACTGAAATCTTATCACCTCCATGACAAAAGGCTTTGATCATTACTACGCACAAATCTTGATCAGGAGAGATCCTATCTAAGAGCATCAGACGAAAAATAATCTTTACCTCATCTATATGACATCTTTTGCACAATCTATTAATCACTGAATCGCGGATTGAAATTGCATGCCCCATATCTCTCATTTCGTTAAAAAGCATGACTGTCTTGCTTGCACTGCCCTTCACACAATGTGCCTTGATGATTGTGGAGTACGCAGTTTTTGTTAGTGTAATATCCATATTGTGAAGAGTACCCAGAAGTGTATCTGCACCCTTTAGGTTGCGTTCCATGCAAAGGCCACTAATTAATATGTTATATGTTACAGGACTAGGCTGAAGATTATCCAATAACATTCTCATGAGCAACCTCTTCGCTGCTCCCATGTTCTTAACTTCACAAAAACCCTTAATGAGGGTGTTGAACACGATCTGATCTGGGATAAGACCACGTGTTTGCATATCCTCAAAGACTTGAAGTGCATGTCGTAATCTCCGCTGTTCACAAAATCCTTTTATGATAACAGTGTAAGTCACAACAGTTGGAGGCACATAATTTCTTTCCATCTCGGAGAACAACTGAAGAACAACATCCATATTTCCCTTCCTTGAATAAGCATTCATTAGTGTAGTGTAGTAGGTCATGGCAGTCGGTAGCAAGCCATGTATGATGAGGGTTTGCAGCAACCCTTTAGCTTCATCTAGTTTTTCATTCTTGCAAAACACATATATTAGGGAGTTGTAAGTAGAAATAGTTGGAGTTAGCCCACTATCAATAATTTCCCCAAAAAGCTGCACTGCCTGGTCGATCTGACCAATCTTTGCGTACCCATCAATCATTATGTTGTACAACAGAATTTCTGACACCTTTGTTAAAGTGCTAAAAAATGCCCTCGCTTCCACTACCCTTCCCCTCTTGCACAGACTTGAGAGAATAGCACCATGCCACCATGTGCATAAGAATTGATAATAATTCCTTTTGTCTGCATTTTCCTATAGACTTGCATTGCCTTCTCAATTTCTCCTTCCTTAAAAAGTCCGTGCACAAGGATAGAATATGTTATAAGATCTCCTTCCAAGCCAGAAGCTTCCATGTCATCAAATATTCTCAGGGCTTCATTAACATTTCCACTTCTACAGAAGCAAATGAGAATAACATTATAGCATACTCTACTCAGCTGAAGACCCTGCACAAGCATCTGTTCCTTTAACTTCATTACTTCCTCAATATTGCCACTCTGGCAACGTCCACACATCAAAATCGCATACGTAACTTGATCAGGACTCAATCCTTTAAGCAACATATTCTGAATAACCATGCAAGCCCCACTCATTGATCCAAGCAATCGAAGTCCATTAGCAAAAATGTTATATGTTACAACATCAGGCTCAACTCCATTCTCCAGCATGTCATCACAAAAATCCAATGCTTCCTCGACAGAACCCACTCTACATAACCCATGAATAAGTGTATTATAACTGTAACAATCCGGAAGGACGCCACACTTATACATCATACAAAAGAAAGACTTGGCAACATCCACAAAACCCATATTGCATAACCCAGACATGAGTGTATTAAATGACACAACACATGGTCTAAACTCCTTTCCCGTTGTTTTGCGGAAAAAGTCCACCGCATCCTTTAATCTCGAATGTTTGCACAAACTATCTATAAATATTGTATATGTGTACATACTCTGAGGAACCCCACTATCTCTTATTTCATTGTATATTTCCCATATCATGTCAGTGTGCCTCAAGTTATGCATTAAATTATTGTAAGTTGAAATTGATGCTTGAAAGTTCAAGTCCTTCATTTTATCAAGCACAACGAGGGCATCATGAACCATTTCAGACTTCGCATAAACATTAGCTAACATATCCCATACCATACTAGTAAATTTCCAATCTTTGAAACTATTCTGCAATATCTCACATAGTAAACGCGCCGAACCAGGTCCTGAGGAATCAACAAACTATATATAAAACAACAAATGCAGTGCAATTTTACAGTGAACAGGACATTTGAATCCTTAAATATCAAATGTTTAATAATAATAAAAAAAATAGCACAAACAGAAAGTCAGAAACACACCTTGGTCTTCAAGCATTTTAGTTAAAACCCCACGCAAGTCTTTCAATCTCAATTTTCCCGCCAAAATATGACAAACAGCAAATCCAGAAACCCTAGAATGCCGAAAACCATGCGCAAAATTTTCATCTACGCCTCTCAAGTTGTTGGAAGTAAGGGTATTGTAGACTTTATATCTAAGCTGTGGGACTAAACTACACACCTAAAGCCTACCATACCCTTACTTCCAACATTATCCAATCAAGATGAACTTTGATAAATGATGTACAACCCGTAACTTACCACCAAACACGAGCAGCACTAAAAATTCCCTTTCCATCGTAAACAACCAACCCATCTTTGTTCTGGATACCTAGTGCAGAAACCGCAGCAGCAAAAGCATCTTCTCTTGGTAGCATATGTGGCAACTGAGCAAAAATTAGGAATTAAGCGATATTACATTACATTTAGGCCTTACCCCGCAAAAATTTACCTTAAATTTAGTCTAATTTAATATTTTAATATGCTCAAAACACTTGATAAGTGGTTTTATGAACAAATTTGATGCAAAAGTTTGGTGTTATTTCAAAAATGCACAGATTTTACACCTTTTTCTAATAACTTTGGTAGGGGACCATTTATAATTTCCTCATGCTTAAGTATGGTTTAGGTGGGGCCGTGGGGGACCAATATGGTTTAAGCTAAACTAGGTAGGGGCCATTTAAATCAAAGAATAGATTAAAGAGAGACCACTCTAATGATAGATGGGTAAATATTTGCCTTTTCTGCAGCCCAAACAAGAAGGGCCATAAATACAAAAAGAGGACGTAAAGTAGTTTACACAAGCATAACTCATATATGGGATGCACTTCTTAGCATCCGGGGTCAATGTCTTCGATTCTTCTCATGATCATTCACTAAAGATCTGAGATTATATCTGGAGATGGAAAAGGACAGCGATATGGTGGTCTAGGACTCTAGGTATACAGTAAAAACACCAAAATTTGAAGTTGTTAGGATTCTCTAGCGTTTGTAGCAAGAGATGAAGAAGAAGATATCGATGAGAAAAGAAAGAAAAATTGATGCAGAACAGTGCTGACGTCATCACCAGCAAGGATGACATCATCGTCAGAAATTTATTTATTTTTATTTTCTTTTTATCTTATTATTTTATTTAGTAATTTCTAATTTAGAGTCTAGAAGTTCTAGAATAGTTGGTTTACTACTAAGTTGATATTAGTAATACAATTCAAAGTAGGATTTGTATTTTGATTTCTTTGTTTAGGAAGTCCTAGTGCTAGTTGGTCTTAGTCTTTAGTCTATATAAAGAGTCATGCTTTGTAGAACAATTATTCAACAAATTCAATTATTCAATCAATACAATTAAGATTTGTCTCTACAATTTAGTTTTCTCTAGTTTTATATTAGTTCTTCCTTGTTTCAAGGCAAACCTCCCATTGGGTTATTCAAGGTTTGATTTTTAATCGCTTCCGCTACGTCAATTGGTATCAAGAGCTTCGTTCCGATCCTACAATGGTTAATGACGGAGATTCTTCACCCCGCTCCCAAGTCGGTAATCTTGGAGATTATGTGACGAAGGTTGAATTCAATTCGGCTATTAATCGTTCACCGCTTCAATCGATAATCTTACTCTTCGATTTGATAAGTTGGAAGGTAAGCAATCTATTGTTGATGCTCCCACCCTCCCACCCTCTACTATGACCAATATATCTCAACCACCCCAATTTTCCACCACCACCACAACTTTACCACAAGGTTCCAATATTGACTTCACATCTCTCCCTATTCATGGTTGCCCCCAAACACCACAAAACCTATTTTCACATCCCTACCCATACAAACAACCCTATAATAACTCCCAACCATCTCAACTCTCCAATACTCCACAAGTTCGCACCACTTATACGACTATTGCTTCTCCATCTCAATCTCGCTACGAACTCCTACATTCAACCAACAATGTCCCACCCACTACACAAAATTTTCAACCACCCCCCAATCTTCCTATTAATCGTTTTCAACAAACTTATCACCGTCGCGCCCCTCGAGCACCAAATTCTTATCTTGATGATCATGATAGTGATGATGATGCTGAAAATTACTATCAACAAGCATGCCCTCAACCTCAACCTCAACAACACCACAACAATAATTTTCGTACTCAATCTGACCAGTTTCGTATGAAAATTGATCTCCCTACTTTTACTGGTAATATGCATATTGAGGAGACTCTTGATTGGATTCATGAAGTTGAGAATTTCTTTGAGTACATGGATACTCCTGAACATGCACAAGTTAAGCTTGTGGCATATAAACTCAAACAAGGTGCTTCTGCTTGGTGGGAACAACTCAAGGCTCATCGTCGAAAGAATAATAAGCGGGATATTGTTTCTTGGGCACGTATGAAAACTTTGATTATGGAGCGTTTCTTGCCTAAGGATTATGAGCAAATTTTATACAACCAACTGCTATCGTGTCGCCAAGGATCTCGTAGTGTTGATGACTATGCTGCTGAGTTTCATCGCTTGGTATCTCGAAATAACATCGTGGAAAGTGAAGATCAATTAGTTACTCGTTTTCGTAATGGTTTGAATAGGAATATCGTGGAGAAGATTTTTCACTCAATTCCTACCTTGGCCGATGCAATTCAAATCGCACTCAACATTGAGCAACATAATGGTTTCCGCTCGAATTCTAGTAAGTCATACTCTTCTCCATCATCTTCTTCTTATCCAAATCGTCGCAACAACTACAACCCTTCACCATCATCTACTGCACACCACAATAATCAAAATTCTCCAAACACTAACTATTCACCCAACACTCCTACAAACAATCAAGCCACACTTGCTTCCAACAATGATCAACCTCCACCTACCAAAGCTCCACAAACCACCCAACCAAGCAAAACCAATCCATATGCTTACCCTACCATGCCCAATTGTTACCGTTGCGGCCAACCTGGACATAAGCAACATGAATGTCCAAAACGAGACAAGTCTAGAGTTAACTTTATTGATCATGATGAAAACGATTGCGATGATGACTATGATGAAGATTACTATGATAAATGTGAACCTAGTAATGAGATTCAATATGAAGTGGATGCTCCATTCCTGGGTGTTATTCGAAGGCTTCTCTATGCTCCTTCGCAACCAGTGAATTCTGAACGAAAAAGGATCTTTCAGACTCGTTGTCAAGTTAAGGATAAGGCTGTTAATTTGATTATTGATGGTGGTTCCCATGATAATTTTGTTTCTACTTATATGGTGACTAGGTTGGATCTACCAGTGACTCCACATCCTAAGCCTTATTCCTTTGGTTGGGTTAAGGATGGTCACTCACTCATGGTGACTACTCAATGTCGTGTTCCATTTTCTCTTGGTAAGTATCATGATGAGGTTCTTTGTGATGTTCTTGATATGGATGCTAGCCATTTGTTACTTGGTCGACCTTGGCAATGGGATCGTCGTGCTATGTATGATTGTTATGCCAATACATTTACCTTTAAGAAAGATGGTGAAAAACATACTTTGGGATCTATGCGTCCAAGACCTGTTCATGAAGTTTCTAAAGTCGAAGAGCGAACTTGTTTGATTTCTAAGGACCATGAAGAGGATTTCAAAAAGAGTGACACAATCTATGCTCTTGTACTTAAGGAAGAAAAGAGAGAAGAATCAAAAATTCCCATGGTTGTCCAACCTTTATTGGATGAATTCAAAACTATCATACCCACCGATCTACCTTCATCATTGCCTCCAATGCGTGATATTCAACATCATATTGATTTGATGCCTGGTGCAAGTCTTCCCAATCTTCCCCACTATCGTATGGCACCTAAAGAACATGAAGAGCTTCGACGCCAAGTTAATGATTTACTCGAGAAAAGCCTCATTCGCCCTAGTATGAGTCCTTGTGCAGTTCCTGCTTTGCTTGTGCCAAAGAAAGATGGTTCTTGGCGTATGTGTGTTGATAGTCGTGCAATCAACCAAATTACCATTCGCTACAGGTTTCCTATTCCTCGCTTGGATGATATGCTTGATATGCTTATTGGTTCTAAAGTGTTCTCGAAGATTGATTTAAAGAGTGGTTATCATCAAATCCGCATACGACCAGGAGATGAATGGAAAACTGCTTTCAAGACAAAGGATGGTCTTTATGAATGGATGGTAATGCCTTTTGGTTTGTCAAATGCCCCAAGTACATTTATGCGTTTGATGACTAAAGTGTTGCAGCCTCTCATTGGAAAGTTCGTTGTCGTATATTTTGATGACATATTAATTTATAGTCAGAATGAGCAACAACACATGTGTCATCTTTGGGAAGTCTTCAAGGTTCTCTATGATAATTCGCTTCTCATCAACATCAAGAAGTGTGATTTCATGACAGACCGCATTCTTTTTCTTGGCTACATTGTAAGTGCTTCAGGTATACATGTTGATGAAGACAAGGTGAAAGCAATACGAGAATGGCCTACACCTCGTACAATTCATGATGTTCGTTCTTTCCATGGTTTGGCTACTTTTTACCGACGTTTTGTCAAGAACTTCAGCTCTATTGCAGCTCCTTTGACACATTGTATGCGAGGTACTAAATTTGAATGGACTGAAGAAGCCGACAAAAGTTTTAACTTACTTAAAGACAAGCTTTCTACAGCCCCGGTTCTCGCTCTACCTGATTTTTCCAGGATTTTTGAAGTAGATTGTGATGCTTCCATCATGGGTATTGGCGCTGTTCTTTCTCAAGAAGGTAAGCCTCTTGCATTCTTTAGTGAGAAACTTAGTGATGCTCGAAAGAAATGGTCTACTTATCAATTGGAACTCTTTGCGTTGGTTCAAACATTGCGTCATTGGCATCACTATCTAATCCATCGGGAATTTATTCTCTACACTGACCACCAAGCTTTGCAATTCCTTCAAAGCAGTTCCAAGACAAATCGAATGCACGACAGATGGAAAGACACAATTGACAAATACACTTTTGTGATTAAGCACAAATCAGGTCAACAAAACAAAGTAGCTGATGCCCTCAGTCGAAGAGCTTCTTTGCTCGTTACAGTCAACACCGATATTGTTGGGTTTGATTATTTGAAGGATTTATATGATGATGATCCTGATTTTTCAGATATGTGGATTAAATGCTCTCAAAATCAATCTGGTACAGATGATTTCCTTATTCAGGATGGTTTTCTTTTCAAGGGAAATCACTTGTGCATTCCTCAGGGCTCCCTTAGAGAACATATCATTCGTGAAATGCATGTTGGAGGTCTCGCAAGTCACATGGGTCGTGACAAGACTATTGCTTTGATTGAAGAAAGGTATTATTGGCCATCCCTAAAAAGAGATGTTGGTAATCTCATTCAGCGGTGTTATACTTGTCAAACCGCAAAAGGTCAATCTCAAAATACTGGCTTGTACACACCATTACCGGTTCCTGATGCACCATGGGTTGATGTTTCTATGGATTTTATCTTGGGTCTCCCTCGGACTCAAAGAGCTGTTGATTCGGTTATGGTTGTTGTAGATATGTTCTCCAAGATGGCTCATTTTATTCCTTGCAAGAAGACATCGGATGCTTCCAATATTGCTACTTTATTCTTCAAGGAAATTGTTCGTTTACATGGAGTTCCAAAATCTATTACTTCAGACCGTGACACCAAATTTTTAAGTTACTTCTGGAAGACTTTGTGGATGAGACTTGGCACTTCCTTGAAATTTAGTAGTACTTCTCACCCACAAACTGATGGTCAAACTGAAGTTGTGAATCGAACGTTGGGAAATTTGATTCGTTGTCTCTCTGGTGACAAACCAAAACAATGGGATCTTGCTTTGCCTCAAGCTGAGTTTGCTTACAATACCTCAAAGAGTCGTACTACAGGATATTCTCCTTTTCAAATTGTCTATGCTAAAGTTCCCAATCATACCCTTGACCTTGTCTCTTTGCCTAAGGTTTCAGGTATGAATTTTGATGCAAATGCAATGGTTGATAGTATGACTCAGCTTCACGACACAGTCAAGAAGAATATTGAGAATTCTAATACTCATTACAAGGAAGATGCTGACAAACATCGTCGTTCTCAAACATTCGAAGTTGGAGACTTAGTAATGGTGCATTTGCGTAAGGAGAGATTTCCAGTAGGTACTTACAACAAGTTGAACATGAAGAAGATTGGTCCCCTAAAGATTCTTCGCAAGATCAATGACAATGCTTATATTGTCGATCTTCCGAGTGACATGCATATTTCCAAGACCTTCAATGTCAAAGATATCTATCCCTTTCATGCTGATGATACTTCTAACTCGAGGACGAGTTCTTTTAAAGAAGAGGGGACTGATGCAGAACAGTGCTGACGTCATTGCTGACGTCATCACCAGCAAGGATGACATCATCGTCAGAAATTTATTTATTTTTATTTTCTTTTTATCTTATTATTTTATTTAGTAATTTCTAATTTAGAGTCTAGAAGTTCTAGAATAGTTGGTTTACTACTAAGTTGATATTAGTAATACAATTCAAAGTAGGATTTGTATTTTGATTTCTTTGTTTAGGAAGTCCTAGTGCTAGTTGGTCTTAGTCTTTAGTCTATATAAAGAGTCATGCTTTGTAGAACAATTATTCAACAAATTCAATTATTCAATCAATACAATTAAGATTTGTCTCTACAATTTAGTTTTCTCTAGTTTTATATTAGTTCTTCCTTGTTTCAAGGCAAACCTCCCCTTGGGTTATTCAAGGTTTGATTTTTAATCGCTTCCGCTACGTCAAAAATATAAGTCAGTTATCTTCTTTCACCCTGTACACACTATAACATTAATATTTAAGTAAATTAATACAAAAGAGAATTAAATATGACCATTATGTCCCCCCACTCATTTATAAGATATACATGACACACGTCAACTAACAAAAGGACTCGTCCCAAAAGTCCAGGCTACTTCCTTCGGGTCAGACCAAGGACTCCACCTCTTTTGAACAGTTCTTTACATACAGATATTGGGGGCGATCCATTTAAGAAATGTGAAAGTCTCAAGTCCTTTGTAGAGAAAACAAAGAGGTTTTGATATCCATAAAAAATGGTTCATTTAACAATGACATCCATATAGAGTATAAGCAAGAGAAGAGAAACTCTAGATAAAGTAAAAATGTATTTGAACTATAGGTAATCAAGTGTGACGGAATTTTATCAGAAGTACATTACGGAAAACTTGTGAGAGAAATTTAAAATCTACAATGGACATCATCTTACATTTGAAGCTCGGTCTAATATTCCATCCACGTCAAAGAAAAGAGCACCAGGAATGTGGGCAACCTGCAAGAGTGTACAAGAGAGCAGTATCACCACCGGTGTTCCATTATATAAATCATTAAACAAAGATGCACTGATTGTCTGTATATATGCAATGATAAGTTGGACTTTATTGCTTAATAAAAGAGAAGAGTACAAGAACACGGTGAGGGAGTAGGTCGCCCTGACACTTGTAATAAAAGCTAAATTAGGACTCTTTGTTTTAGGTGGACTCTAATTTTTATAACCTTGGGGCAGGAGCGTATTTTAACTCTTTAAAATAGAAGTAATCAAGTAACTCCAAGTTACATTTATAAATAATCCAAATCTAATGGGCGTGGCTTAGAATGTGTAGTTCCATACAAGGACTTAAAATAGTTCCATCGAAGAGCCTTTAGAATGTGGCTTTATGTTCCTTGGCGAGATACTTTGAGAGGTCTTCTCGTTCTCTATGGCTGTTAGAGACAAATTAAGGCCCTACTTGGTTGTGTTATTCAATTCATTTGGATGGTGTCGAGTTCCACTGATTTGGTTGTAATTAAGCAACTTATTTCGCTTTTTTTGAGCTTTTTCTGGTTGCTAGAGATGCAACAAAGACAAAACAGGGAACCTTTTTCTGTGTTGGTATCTAATCTAAACATGAAAGTCCAATTTGTTCTCTTACAATTACTGAAGTTCACTAGTTAACTTCTAGTCATAAGATCTGTGCAATTGTGTGGCTTAAAAATGGACTGTGATTTGACTTTTGGGCCAGTACGAAGAAAAATCTTAGAACCTCTTTTAACATTTTTATTGGTATAGTCTTAGAATTTATAACCTTATTACAAAATACTTGATATTCTTGAAATGGATTTCTCTTCTCATCTGGCAAGTACCAAGATGCATCCAGCACCTACAGACATAAACTTAAAAGTCAATAGCTAAATTCATAATACACAGTAGAGCATTCGAGACAAAGGGTACCAAAAAAAAAAACTGCACATTTGTTAAGTATTATTTCAGCTTGGACATGCTACATCTTGATTTGCAATCCTTGGTAATTGTTATCATCTCTTAATAACTATATCTTATTTTGCCAAGTAAAAAATATTTCAAATCTGTACAAATTAAACCACATCACTCAAATATTGGCTTCATAAAAAATAAAATAAAATAAGATAATAATAAAAAAAAAAACAACTTTAAGCCTAACAGGCTCATAATAATAGATATTTGGCATGAAAAATTTGATTAATCCAAACTTAGCCTAACAATTAATAGAATCTGTACAATGATAACGAGCAACACCTTCACATCAGGGTCCTTGAGGTTAGCATGGAACCAATCAACTGAAACAACAGGTTCATTGGTAGAAGAAGATTGAGTAGCAAAATCAGCTGTAACCCGAGTTGAAGTCATAATGCAACGAACTAAACCAAAGTTTGTGGACACTAATAAAGAAGGATGAACACGTGGAGAAAATGTTTTCTCTGCATATAAAACATAGAAATTTATCTCAATTGCATGAAGATAAATAGAATATCAGAAAGTCACTAGTTAACCAGTATTTAAATGAAAAAACATGTAAAGCTAAATATGGCTATCTTACTATATAATTGATCAGAAAACATAATAATTAAAGTAAGACCAGAGATTTGATGTCTCAAATACGTAATACACTCTACTAGCAGAACTTTCTTTTTCATCGGGTACAAAGTGCAAAGAAAGTATAGTTTGACATACCTTACAAACACAATCCACATAATCACACCAAGAAACAGAGACCAAAGAAGCCCCTAGCCACAGTAGTCAGTACATCCTCAACTCCTCAAGCCATCATGTTCCATCTAAAGGAAATGACCAAGGTCTAAAGGAGATACCATTGGTCTCCTCATGCCTCTTCAACCTAAACATAGTATTTCTTCTATATCCAGGATCACTTCCTCTATAGACCACGTTCCCCTCAAAGTGTTTTCCATCCCTTTCTAGCAATATTCCCTACATCACTTTGGCAAGTAGCATGTTTCATGTATCGAACATTTATTAATATTAGTAAAGCCAACAACATTAAAGGGTGTTTTATTTTTTGTGCTTTTTGGTGGTAGCATGTATGCGGCTCTTTCATATTTTTCTAGACATGTTTTTATGTACATGATTTCACTCCCATTGCAATATTATAACAGTGCTTATTCTCTAAATTTGTAAATCTATCTGAAAGAAGAAATGTAACCTGAAAACAGATCCTATATTTTCTTTTGGAACAACCTTAAATTTCCAGAATAGGTCGATTATAATTTTTGTAGGGGTAAGGGAAAGAGCAATTTTGTAAAACATGGGGTAAAGAAAAAAGTTACAAAGGTGCCCAAATGAAAGGGGGGAGCAAGAATCTGTGTGGAACTAGGACCTCCAACTGGGCACAACCCACTTATCTTTTGTCAACACACCTCACCAGGATGAACTCCAAGGGTAAGAGCAACCTTCACTCAAGGTACAAAAGAAGGGGATAATAAGAAAATCGTAAGAGAAGTTAATCCCTGGAATATTGTATTCATTAGAAAGAAAAAAAAAGAAAAGAGAGAACTCTGCCCTACATCTTTTCCCAGTTATGTAGCTATTCATATAAAAGTCAAAATTGTATCCTGACAATGAGTTTTATGTATATGAAATACAGAAATAGAGGATCAAAAGAAGTCATGCTGAATAATCTGTAGTGGTAATTGGACTAGCAATCAGTTTAAATAAGGCATAGAAAACATCAAGAGAGAAGTCTCAGAATAGGTAAAACATAGGCTCAATGTCTAATATTTAGTGTTAATAATATTAGACAATTTCATGTTGATAGATTCAATCAACAAAAATGAAGAATAATTAGTAGAGATAAATTGAAAGAGAATTAAGATGTAGTAGATTGAGATAAACATACAGTTTTGATTCCCAATTCCACAACTGTAAGTAAGAACCCTAAAACCATCTTTCTTTTGATAGATATTGTAATACATTCACATCAAACTTCATAACTCCTGTAATGAAATTTTACGATAAACTAAACAACAGATTCAAACAAACAAAAATTACAAGAAGAAGAAGAAGCAGAACAAGTAGATAAGCAAGCAACTGCAAGCCTACCTTTGTTTTCAGTAGAGAGAGAAAGAGAGTGTTCTAACTTGTAAGGCGCGCGAAGAGTACGAAAATGTAAGGGTTTATGAGAAAATAAATACGTCATCTGTGCTCCTATTTTCTCCATGGGGCTCCAAAAGCCCAAGACAGAGAAAGAAAAAAAAGAAAGCCGAGTAAAAAGGTAAAAAAAAAGAATCCAATGAGAAAGTTCAAACGGATTTTACCATTTTATCATCTTTCCAATCTTACCCACATTTTATTTTATTTACCTGAAGAAGAAGAACAACACAAGTGAAGAAAACAAATCTACAATTTTACATGATTTCTGAATTCAGATTAACAATAACAACTACAACTCCATGGCAAGCATGAAGCTTGGTTCTAAATCTGAAGCCTTTCAACGTGAAGGCCAAACTTGGTAACGTACATTTCTTTTCTTTTCTTTTCTTTTTTCTCATAAACTCACAAGATTTTATTTTAATGTTGATTTTTGTTTAATGGTATTGATTAAATATTAGGAAATTTTTAATGGGTATGTGTTATTTTTGCCATTTTATCAACAATTAGCAATTTGGGTATAAATTTTCAATTTTAGCTAATTTTATACTAGAAATAGAATTTTTCTTTTTGTATAGAGGTGGCATTGTTTATTAATATGATTAATTATTAATAAATTTTTAGCGTTTGTTACTTCAATTATATATAGGTTAATCACCAGCTAAGCTGCAACTCACCTCTTCCAGGGGACAACCTAGGTTGTCCTCAGTCCGAGAGTTGAGAAGCACTGACAACGTCTTATTGGGTGGGGGCAGATTCAACCTCTTGAGGTTCCACCCTGCCCCATCTGAATAAACACCACCTACCACTTGAGAAGAGAAACATCACTTATTAGTAACAAAACCGAAACCAACTTGGTAAAAATGTGGGAAGGTAACAATTATTAGGTACCATTTTTGTAAGATGGCGAATAAGACATAACTACATTGGTTTTTTCATAGACTAGAATGAGACTGCCACCAATACTAAGTATACTTTTGTCATCTCTAGATGTCAAATCAGGTAGGCAATAAAAATCACAACTCAGAAAACATCCATAGACTTTGCACTTTGCACAATCACTAAAACTGGACACTCTGGCAGAGAGATCAAAAGACAAAGACTGCTCATCAACTTAACAAAGATCAGTATTTACTAACTGGAACACCGTACCTAACTGACTTTTGGGTGATTTGAACTTCCCTATTCCACCTCTCAACAGGAAGAAAAAAGAGGTCCTCATCCCCTCTTGTCAGCAAAATCTTGAGGAGTTGAGATGCATCATCGGCATAATTGAAGTTCCCTCATACAGCATCACCTTGTCCATATCCTCCAGAAACAACACCTCCAGCTTGCTCACTTGTGTACTGCAAGCTGCTACCAAATGACATCCAGTGCTTCCACCATGGTAGCCACCTTCGCCACTTAGAGGACCACTGGCAAAGTTGTCACTGCAACCAGCAGAAACCCCAAAGTTGTCACTGCCACCAGCATAACCACTTCCACACAGCATTATATCCACTACCACTATCCCCATAACCACCCCCTCCAGCTCCATCATAGCCACCTCCAGTTCCATAGTTGTCACCACCTCCTCCATAGCCACCGCTGCCACCACTTCTGAATCCTCCAGTTTGATCAGTTGCATAATTCACTCTGACCCTTCTTCAATGAAGATCCTATCCATCCATTCCTTGGATAGCTTTGCTAGCCTCTTCACCAGATGCGAATGTAATGAAACCAAAGCCTCTGGATCTTCCGGTTTCATGGTCGATGATAACTCTCCCTTCAACAACTTGACCAAAGTTGGAAAAGCTTCAATAAAGAGTTTGGAAGTGGACATGCATCTTATTGCTTTGAAAATCGATGGATTGGATGCAGATAAATCAGAGTTGATGTTCTTACTCACACTCTGCTTAAGTATATTTCCAACTTTACTCATAAAAGCCATGGTAGAACCTTGGAGAAATTGCTCGAATTCTTATAGCTTCTCTTCTAATTATAAAACCCTAAGGTTTTATCGGAGAGAACTACATTGGTTGTTGTTGTGACTATTTCATTTTAGATTCTTTTTAATGCGTTTGAATTGGATTATGAAATGTGTTCAAAAAAAAAAAAAAAAAAGGTTAAACACCATTATTACAAAGATTATACTTGTGAGGCAACCAATGGATATTAATCTGGTTTTCCTGTCGAAAGAGTTTTTGTTCATGTTAATCCACATGACTAAAGTAATAGCAAAATTTGATCCTTAAAGTGATAAACAGTTGTCCAACAATATGATTTGTCCTGCTTGTATTGTAGGCCTTAATGACCAGCACATTGAAGAAATATTGTGTCTGATACTTGTTGGTTGTTTGTAGTTTAGTGTGTATTTGAATGAACATGCTAATTTCTTGTTCAAAAATGCATATTGTTAGAATGATTCCTGAGCAAGTGAACAGATTACGAACACCAATGACAGAGAAAAGAAATGTAGGACATGGTAGAAAACTAGCAATCACAACCAAAAGGAAAAGCATAATAAAACCAAATAAAGCTCACATTGTAGGGTTTTGGTCAACTGAGGAGTTGCTTTTTTAAAGTAGAAGAAAAATAATATGTTTGTGCTCTTGAAGGCAATCAAATGTGAGATTGCTTTACTTAGAGATTTTCAGTATGTGTTGTACTGATTATTGTTGAGAAAATACATGTGACATCCCTTTTTCTGTGTTCGTTGGCAGGGTTTGCACAACTGGGCTTTCCAGCGATGTTATCGTTGAAGTTGGTGGAATGTCTTTTCATCTTCATAAGGTATATTATTATTATTGCCTTGCTTTATTAATTATACCTTGGAACAGATATGTACTTATGTTCAAGTAAATATAATGAACATTTAATTTTCTTTTGAGTACTTTTTTTTTTCGATTCAGCAGAGATTTCTGACTGCTGCTGAATTTGTCACAGTTTCCCTTACTCTCCAGGAGCGGGGTATTAGAAAAGCTAATCGAAGATTTTTCTAGTGAGGATGGAACAAAATGTGTTTTGCAGCTTCATGATATACCTGGTGGGGCAATGTCCTTCGAGCTCGTAGCCAAGTTCTGTTATGGTGTTAAAATTGAACTTAATGCCATGAATGTAGTCAGTCTCAGATGTGCTGCCGAACACCTTCAGATGGATGAGACATATGGTGAAGGAAATCTCATCAAACAGACTGAAGATTTTCTTAATGAAGTTTTTGGCAATTGGGTTGACTCGATTAAAGCGCTTGAAGCATGTGAGGAGGTTCTTCCACATGCAGAAGAGACCCATATTGTCTCAAGGTGCATCAATTCCTTAGCTATGAAAGCTTGTGCAGATCCAACTTTATTTAACTGGCCAGTGTCAGGACGCAATAGCATACAAAATCCAAGCGCCCCTGTTCTCTGGAATGGAATATATACAGGCACTAAGCCACGGTCTATTGGTGTCGAGTGGTGGTATGAGGACGTGTCTTTCCTTAGTTTACCTTTGTACAAGAGGCTGATCATGGCAGTTGAAGCAAGAGGGATGAATCCTGAGACTATTGCAGGCTCCCTAATGTATTATGCCAAAAGATATTTGCCTGGATTGAGTAAGCAATTTAGCTTCAAAGAGAGTAGGAACCATGTCAATACTGGCTCCACTATTTCCTCTCCATCAGAAAGAGATCAAAGACATTTTCTTGAAGAGATCGTTGGATTGCTGCCGAGTAAGAAGGGTGTCACGAGTACAAAATTCTTGCTTAAATTGCTTCATACTGCAATGATGTTACATGCCAGCTCATCTTGTAGAGAAAATTTGGAGAAAAGAGTGGGAGCCCAGTTGGACCAAGCGGCATTGGAGGATCTTCTCATACCAAACATGGGATTCACAGTTGAGACCCTTTATGATATAGATTGTGTTCAAAGGGTCCTTGATCAGTTCATATTAGCAGACCAGGCTGCAGCTGGGTCTTCTTCTCCTTGTATAGTTGATGAAGAGCAGTTGGTCGATGGAAATCCTCCATTGACACCAATCACTATGGTGGCCAAGCTAGTGGATGGGTACCTTGCTGAGGTTGCACCGGATGTAAACTTGAAGCTGGCAAAATTTCAGTCACTTGCAGCTGTCATACCTGATTATGCTAGACCCCTCGATGATGGTATCTATCGTGCAATTGACATATACCTCAAGGTAAACATCTTGGTCATATATGCTTCAAATTACTTAACATATAGTATGAAAGGATGATCACATACGAATATATCAAAAATTCAAAAATTCGTAAACTAGGTATCTGATTTGTGGTAATTGTTCTTCAAATCTAAATATGCAAGAAATGAAATTGCTTTAAAGATTGAGTAAATAAATAAAAATCTATGCTAATATACTTCAACCTGACCCATGTGGCGCTGATCTGCTGATAACATTATGCCATTGATTTCAGGCACATCCCTGGCTCACAGACTCTGAGAGAGAACAACTTTGCAGGCTCATGAATTGTCAGAAGTTATCTTTAGAAGCTTGCACTCATGCCGCCCAGAACGAGAGGCTACCTCTCCGCGTAGTTGTCCAAGTCCTCTTTTTCGAACAACTTCGGCTCCGCACATCTATTGCTGGATGGTTCTTTGTGTCCGACAACCTCGACAACTCACAGGGACAAAATGGGAACCTTGTACTTCCTAAGAATGAAGACGCCACTGAAGCTAACCCTGCTCATGCTGAAACAGAAGATCATTTCATGAACATTAATGACATGAGGTCGCGGGTAAATGAGCTAGAGAAAGAATGCTTGAGCATGAAACAAGAACTAGAAAAGCTTGGGAAGACCAAGAAAAGATGGAATATTCTTTCAAGACTTGGTTTTGGAAAAACACAACCCAGTAGTGATACCAAAGCAGAAGCAGCAGCAGCAGCACCATCATCATCAGAACCACATGAAAATGGAGAACAAAATCATGAAGGTAGTTAGTGTGCTAGTTGAATTTTGAAAGTTGGGACTAACAGTAATCAACTTTGTATTCAGCCTGTCAAGAGCTAATTAACCATAATTTTTGTTTATGGATTAGGTGAAGATTAGAATCATAGTAATTCTTAGGTTCAGATGGTAGGTTGTAATCCAACACGTTTCTAATTGATTCAACAAAATTTCATTTATATGAAAAGTTCCATTACTCTCCCACCCCCTGTCGGTACCTAGCTAACAGCTTCTTTGTGGTTCAAGGTCAACACTTCTACCATCCAGTGACCCAAACACAACTATTAATGATTCTATCAGTTTTACAACCATGGTTGAAAGCAAAACATATGCTTGTTGATGATTTTTAAGAAAGCAAATCATCGTCTGTAATGCTGTTAGCATCTGATCTTTTTACTTCAACCAAAACAATAAAACTTTTTGAAACAAAAAAGTCAGAATATAACCGATAAAGGCCCATAAATAAAAATTTGGTTTGACTAAAACCCCAATTTTGACCAAAGTCATGTACGTGTAATCCGTATTGTATTCGGTATCCGTTTTTGTATATTGAAATACAGTTGCTTTTTGTTTGCACGAAGTTTTTAAACGAAAAGAAGAAGTTGGGGGGTTGATTTCAATTAATGTAAGTTAAATTAAACGCTTTATGTTCTTTATTGCTTATTATGGGTTGTTGGAAACGAAATTTTGATTTGTTTTGTTAAACTTTACAAATATTAATTAAGAGTTTTTAAACCGAAGTTGATTGAACATTGAAACCCTAGTTTTGGCATGGAAATGGTTCTGGGACCTCATTAAGGGGAGCAAAACACAAATGACCCAACTAAAAAACCGATTGTAAAAAGGGCCCTCATTAAGCATCAGTAGGGATAGGAAAGTACCCAAACGTAAAAATTGTAAAAAAGGCCCCGGATTTTAAGTTTAACTTTAATTCCAAATATACCTTTTTTTTCTTATTTTCCAGAGATTTTCTTCACTTACCCTTCCATCCTTCACCACTTCTTCTTCTCCAAGCAAACGAAACCTTCCAAGCAAATTTCCACGATTAGAAAGATTATTCAAGCTTGTGTGTTCGTCTAATTACGTTTAGAATTATTGAATTTTGTGTTAAATCATTCAAACTCGTGTTCGGATATTTTTCTTGAAACATTTTATAGGTATTTTTACTCAAATTTATCAAAGAGATCTAAAACATCCAATGAGTTGAGTTCAATGTTGAACAACTAACACAACATATACTAACATGTTAAGAAAAACAAAGAGAACTACATCCATTCAATGCACAGTTGTGTTGGCTAGATACGCAATGAGATTTTTGCATTATCGATGATATACAAAGATGTGGTCGGCAAGATATGCAAAGAACTCATTGCATATGTTATTCATTGAAACAATGCCAAGACGTGATAATAAAGTATGCAATGAGCTCTTTGCACATTATGTAATGAACTCTTGGCATAATGCGATCAACACAAATTTTGAGCTTTTACTGCCATGTTTTGTTTACATGCTAGTTAGTTAAAATTTTAAATTTCTAACTACCATTTCATGTTCTTCTCTAAATTGTGAGAGAAAGATTGTATGCTTCCTAGTTACAAATTAACTCTTAAAATTGTGGTTTTCCACCATTAATGTCGAAACCAAGCTTTAGTTCTTCAAATAAGGAGATCGTGATATTTGAAACTTAAACCCCATCTTATAAACTATGATAGGAGATCTATTCTATTTTCTGTAGCATATTAATGATGAAGAAGTTGTGTTAATTGTGTCTGCGTATTTTTTTTCCTCAAAGAAGAAAGTTCAACGAGAGAGATGAAGAAAAGGAAAAGGGTATTTTGGTCCACCTAACCCGGAAACAACGTCAGGGCCTTTTTTACAATTGTTTCCCTAACCGGGCCAATTGTGCTTTTTGAGTCCTTATGGGGGTCCATTTTTTTTTTCCCTGTAGTCTTGGAAAGAAAGTTTATTAAGTGTGGTATTGTTTTGATTTATTTGATGTTATTATTATGCCCAAAAAATTTCAAAACTTGTAACCCTTTTCCAACTTGCTTTGGTAATATGGTTGTACCTTGTACGTCTTAATATTGATAACACTTCATTTAAGAAGTTTTAGCAAATTGCTTTGTTTTAGAGAGAATAAACTCTCTTGACATTTGTCAAGCTAAGAGAGGTATATTGCACTTCATTTAAGAAGTTTTAGCAAATTGCTTTATTTTAACAAAGAATAATGTCCTTAGGTTTCAACAAAGATTGTTGAATCAGTTTTGGATATAAAGGAACGGGGGTTTCTGCTGTGGTGGTTGAGGAAGCAAGGGAGAGGGAAGCCCGTTTTAATCTTCCACCATGGTTCCTAGTTCCATTTTAATGAAGACAATCTCAGAAAGAGGGTTGTAATTTCTAAAGGATGTAGTCTCTTTGAATTGCGAAAGAATGAAGGGAGGGATGAATAATCGATTGATTATTGTTGTTGAAAAGAAATCATTTGAGCTGGAATGGCATCCGAGGGCGGAGATAGCACATGAGATCTATGTGATTGAAAGGGGAGAACTTTTTGAGCAACCACCTCTATTGAAGGAGCACGGTGGATGGGTCGCTATCTATGTGAGAGTTTCGTCGATAAGCACAATATTCTGTGTTACATTGATCGGAGAGTTTCAATTGGAGGTTGTGTACAGCAGAATCAAGATGGATGTTATGTTGAGTTTTCTTATTTCACTATTGGGTGAAGAAGGAAGGAAGATCCTTTGTTTTCTGGGAGGTAAGGAGAACCCAAACTGGCTTTCATGAAACTGGCTGACAAAGCTCAAGGTCCTCCTTACCCTCTTCAACAAATGAACCTAAACACAACCAGTAACATCAAAGAAGAAATGGTCGAGAGTTGGAGATCACTTGGGTATTCAAAAGAAGGAAAATGAGAGCTTACTTCTCAAGCCTTATGTGGTGGATTCTTTTCTGGGTATTATGAACTACTCATGGTGGGGACCAACAGTCATATGTACTCTGACGAGCTGGTTACCATCATGGAGATCGATTCTTCAATTGATTTTTTATCAGTTTGGGCAGATGCATTTGACTGGAATGAGAATAGGGGAAGCAATAGTGTTTATGAAAGATGAAACACAAGCCATGGACTTGGTGGCTATGGGTCCTCTTCTATGGGAAAGAGTAACAATCAATTTCAGAAGATGGTCTCCTGAGTTCAATTCAATACCTAAAGAGAGGGCTAACCCAGAATCGGCAACGCTGTATCTTATTGGAGTCCCGAGTCACCTGAAGAAAAGACATATGATTGAAGGGTTATTGAAGCCAGTTTAGGGAGAAAAAGAGATTGACGTGGACTATTTAGATATCAGCCACCCCAAAATTTCCGTGAAATTGAAGAAACCGAAGTGGGAATCTATACCACGTGTCCTTTTAATAGAAGAGAGAGGATTTGAGTATAATTGTTTTTGTTGAAATGGTGCCAAATAAACCATTTTTTCGACATTCTATCGAAGAAACATGTTTTTCCAGCAACAAGGGAGGAAGAAGGAGTAGTGGATCAGAGCCACGTGTCCAATTCGTTATCTAATGGGTACTGTTGGATGGGTAATATAAAGAAGCAACAACAGGGAGTGCCTGATCAGTTTAAATTAAAGCTAAAAGACAGACAGGTGGAGGGTATGGAGACCGTTGGCCCACATGAGTTGAAAAATTGACTGAGGATTGTGCTTCCCACACGTACGCTGACATTGTGAGGGAAGGCAAACACGTCGTGGGCCAGCCAAGCTTCTTTGGGCCTATTGCTGAATTGAATGAAGAGGAGTTTAGGGAGTACATGAATGGGTCCACTCAATCTATGCCTCTATCCTATGTAGGCTATGGTCCAAGGAGATATCCAAAGCCCAAGTCCAGAAAAGCAAGCTCACAGATTACATCGCCTGGGATGCCCAAATCGAAGCAATTTATGGAAACACATGTAAAGAAGAGAGAAAGCGAGCGCAACGCCAGAATGGTTCGTGAGGTGTTATCCATTATGAGTTTAGCAGGCCCTGTGAATAATACTCAACCAACTCTTATGAAGGAAGCTCGACCAGCTCATGACCAGGTAATGGCCCTTTGTTCTACTCGTTTGGCTCCAAAATTTTCTCCTTCTCCTTCTCCTTCTTCTTTCGACTATAGACTCTACTAGATCTGTAAGTCGAGTGAACGAAACTCTGGTTATTCCTTGTTCTCCACGACCACCGATATATGGTGTGGAGATTATGAAAAATATGAGCAATGAAGTGGCATTTGAAGGGTCCTTTCCCCCCAGATTCGGTTGTGAGAGGTCAGAAAGGGAGAGACCAAGGTTTGAACATGATCTTTTTCCTAAAATTGAGAAGTACAGTACTAAACAGAGAACGTTTGTTTGGGTGGACAATACTTTGATCCCTACAGCTGTGAATTTGGGTGTAACGTCTCACAGTGGTATGAAATTTGTTGAATCCATAGCTGGGGAGATTGGGCAAAGAACAATGCAAGACTCATCAAAAGTTGTGTTCAATGATGATGAGCAAGATAGACTCAATTATGAGAACTCCAACGTGGTTCTAGGGGAAGCTCTTGTTACTCATGGCGATTAAAATAATCACCTGGAATGCGAGGGGATTATGTAATATAGCCGCCCAAGGTAGTGTTTCGACTATACTCCATTTGTATAGCCCAGACCTATTGTGGGTGCAAGAAACTAAGATTGAAGATAAATGGACTATGTAGAAGCTAGAATGATGAATGATGAGTGGGGGTGGGAGTTTATTTCGTCAAGAAGGGCATCCGGGGGCATGATCGCAATATGGAGCAAGAGTAGTCTTGAAGTTACCGACTCACTTATCCGAAGATATTCTATTTCATTATCATGTCGAATCTTGAAGGATGACTTCTTCTGCCTCCAAACCGGGGTCTATGGGCCGAACATCAAGACCTTTGTTTGGTGATTTTTGGAAAAAACTCGATGAAGTACGCATTTGGGTTGATCTTCCATGGTGCATTGGGGGAGACTTTAATGTTATTCGGTACGGGTATGAGAAACGAGGTGGGAGTAGGGTGACGAGGTACATGCTTGAGTTCGTCGATTTCGAGTCAAGGAATGAACTCATCGAATATCCGCTTGAGGGGGCATCTTTTACTTGGTCAAATAACCAAGTCAATTCGGTTATGACCAAACTCGATCGGTTCATTGCATCTCTAGAATGGGACGCTCAATATGTGGAAGTGAAACAAGTTGCATTGCCCAAATTTACCTCCGACCACCGAGCCATCATGTTCCGGTTCGATCTCATGTGGCTTGAAGACCCCACTCTAGGGGATTTGATTATGGGATGGTGGGAGAGCTCCACCTTTGAGGGAAGGCATAGTTTCATTTGGTGGAGGAAGATGAAAGAGCTAAAGTCCAAACTCAAGGCTTGGAACATCGAGGTCTTTGGGAGGGTGGATAGGAAGATAGAAGATAGAATTGTTCGCATTAATGTCCTTGATATAGAAGAAGAAGTGAATGGGCTCTCCGATGAAGACTTTATAGAAAGAGGTATTCTTAGAGACGACTTGAGCTACTTGGGTGTGATAGAATCAAGTGGAAACAAAAGGCCAAGGTCAGAATTCTTCAACAATGTCAATCAAATACTAAATTCTTTTATGCAATGACAAATATGAGAAAGAGAGCTAATAGCCTTGCATCCTTGAATGTTGATGGGGTAGTCATTCAGAGCCATGTGACTAACTTTTACCAAGAGCTCCTTATGGAGGAAATGAGAGTGCGACCCAAGGTAGATCTCCTACACTTGAACTCCATTGATGACACTCAAAGGGATTTGTTTGAAACGAATTTTTTCGAGGAGGAGTTTATTCACGCTCTTGATTCTATGGAAGTGGAAAAGTCACCCGGTCCGGACGACTTCCCTATGGTGGTTTATCGTCGTTTTTGGAATGTCTTCAAGAATGATGTAAGGGCGGTTATTAAAGAATTCCAAGATGATTGCTACATGGATTGGAGGAATAATTGTACATTCATCACCCTCATCCCCAAGAAAGAGAGCAACCTTTTCTTGAAGGACTATCGGCGTATTAGTCTCAATTGGGGGGGGGGGGGGGGGGGGGGGTAACAAAATAATCTCTAAGTTACTTGCCACAAGAATTAGATATGTGCTTCCTTGTGTGATTTCTAACTTTCAAGGGGCCTTTGTCGTAGAAAGGCAAATCCTAGATAGTGTGTTTGTGGCCAATGAATGTGTTGATTACAAACTTCGAAGGGATGAACCGGCTATTCTTTGTAAGGTGGACATCACGAAAGCCCATGATCATGTGAATTGGGACTTTTTGGACTATGTACTTGGTAGAATGGGATTTGGGCGAAATGGAGGAAATGGAGGAAATGGGTGGACACATGTATCTCGACGACACGGTTCTTGGTAATGATTGAAGGAGCCCCGGAAGGCAATTTTAAGTCTCATTGAGGATTAAGGCAAGGGGACCCTCTATCCCCATTCCTTTTCATCCTCATAATGGAAGTCCTCATCCGGCTCACCACTAAAGCCATGGATATTGGTTTACTTGAAGGATTCCATGTTGGCCAAGGGGATGACATAGTGAGAGTGGGCATTTTGCATTTTCCAATTCGCCGATGATACCATCTTCCTTACTAACCCAACCGAAAGTAATGTGAGTATGATCAAAGCTATATTGTGCATTTTTTAGATGATTTTCGACCTAAAAATGAATTTTGCTAAATCCCATATCTTTGGAATTGGGGAGGTCCCTAATGTGAATGATCTTGCTAATGTGCTTGGATGTGAGGTAGGGAAGCTTCCTACCAAATACCTTGGTATTCCCCTTGGTGCCAAGTATAAAAATACCCAAATAGGGATCCGGTTGTGGAGGCATTTCAATCAAAGCTTAATGGATGGAAAAGAAGATTTATGTCTAAGGGATCCTCATTAAGAGCACTCTATCAAATCTCCACATTTATCAACTTTCTCTTCTCACAATACCTTCTAGTGTTGCTAAGAGAATTGAGAAAATCATTCGTGACTTCTTATGGGGATCAAATGGGGATAGAAAGAAAATGCATCTTGTGGCATGGGCTTCGGTGTGTGTACCTATGAAGGAAGGAGGTTTAGGAATTCGAAGAGTCACCACTATGAACCAAGCCTTACTTGCTAAGTGGATATGGAGGTATGAACATGAGGATGGTGCACTTTGGAAACAAGTGATCGACGCCAAGTATGGAAAAAGTGATTCTAGTGGCCGGCCCAAAGAGGTCACCCTTCCTTACGGGTGTGGTCTTTGGAGAGGTATTCTTGCTTCTAAGGAAAGTTTTTGAGGGTATCGTGCATAAGGTGGAGAATGGAAGTCATACTAGTTTTTGGTGTGATGTTTGGTGTGGGGATTCCACCTTTGCAACAAGGTCTCCGAATGTTTATCGAATTGCTGCCAAGAAACATGGTCTTGTTAATGAGCATTTTGAGATTGGAGCATGGAATCCACAAGTTCGACGAAGACATTTGAGAGGGAGGGAGGCTCATGAAATGGGGGAACTCGTGGAGGTACTTGTTTCCAAAACTCTTACTTCGGAGAGTGATGCTTGGGAATGGAAATGGAACATGGATAAATCTTACTAGGCTAAGTCCTTTTATAACATCCTTTTGAAGTCGCACAACGAATATGTTGCACCTCTGGAACCTTTCCCTCATAAAGTTATTTGGGAGGCAAACATCCCTTTGAATGTCAAGTTCTTCATTTGGTCTCTCGTACGAGATAGAATTCTCACCAAAGACAAGTTGTTTGATCGAGACATTGTGTATGTTTTATGTAATACAAGTGAGGAAACTGCCTCACATCTCTTTCTATCTTGCACAGTCTCTGTACAGATCTTACAGGCTCTTAAGGCTTTTCTCTCTAATTGGCCAGATTTACATACGAGAGGGATTGGTGAAGACTTATGGGTGATACTTCCCTTCACTGTGTTGTGGGTTATATGGAAGCGATGAAACCAGTTCATCTTCAAACATGAACCTTTTGACAGGTTCAAGGTACTGCGGGAGATTAAATGTACTATGTGGGCATGGATGGAAGTTAATGGGAATCATCACATCATGAAAAAAGATCATAGATTAGTTGAACTGCTATGTGACTGAGATGGCCTGATTAGAGATGATTGGTAGAACCTGCAGCTGAGAAGAAGGAGGGAAGAAAAGTCTGCAATTTGGCGATGGTTAGGCTCTGTTTTGGGAACCTGAACTCTGAAGGTGCCTTCACAGTTAGTTTTAGTGGGAGTCCTTCTCTATTTGTGTGTCTGTAATTCTCTGTACAATTCAGTGTTGTACTTGGTTTTACAAGTGAATGAAATACTTCTACTTTATCAAAAAAAAAAAAAATTTCTTTGTTTTACAGAGAAGAAACTCTATTGGCATTTGTCAAGCTAAAAGAGGTATGCATCTCTCTCTCTCTCTCTCTCTCTCTCTCTCTCTCTCTCTCTCTCTCTCTCTCTTAATATTGTTTTGTTTTTCTGAAAGTTGTTTTATGTATTTGTGAATTGTCGTTCAATCATTAAGAAAGTATGCTAGAGATTTGGGTATAAGGGATTTTTAGATTTCTACAAGGAAGTTTTATTATTTGGTAATGATTTGATGACATATCATTTTTTTGTTATCGTACCGACCATGACCGATGGATGTACATATAATTTGATCAATCTTTCTATGTTAGTTGCAATACTAAAGGACATACCTTTAATATGATTCAGTTGTAGGTATGCATGTTGGATTGAACTAGCAGAATTTTGATTTAATCGATTATAACAATGTAGTTTATCATCTATATCGATATCCTTTATATTTTTAGGTACATATTTTTCATTATAGAAGGAAAAGTGCACAAACTATATCTTATTGATGAATTTTTTTTTTCTAATTGAAGTAACAATATATAGAGGATAAATTTCGGTCAGTTTATGGAACGAGAAATAATAAGTTAAAATGTCTTTATCTCTTCACCCCCACCTCATGTAATTCACAATGCAAAAGGTTTTGTTTTCATATATTATGAAATTTCACTTTTTTTGACATGGCAGGAGGCATCCAATCTAAATTCATTTATAAAAGAAATCATTTTTTTAATATGTGTTCTTAGAGCATGTCTACATACACATTGAACATAGATGGTGGCGCTTACTGTGATTAGGCCCGAGGGATCATTATTACATCTATGTACCTTGTGTTTGATGACTAGTTCATGGAAAATTCTATACTCTCTATTAAAGTTGGGCATGCCCTTAAGTAATTATTATCTCTCAAAATTAGAGAAAAATTGATGCTTCAATTAAAGAGAATTTGATTAAAACTTGGAATTCAAGGGTTATTTTAGAACTTTTACGCGATACTTAATTATTAAATCTATTTAAGTAATTTAACTCTAAATAAATATTTAAGGTTAACCCATATAAGATAAACACTAATTTGTAAACACCAAAAGTTGATCTATATAAAAACAATGACGCTGTAATTGAAGAGAATTTGGTTAAACCAAAATTGGTATCAAGAGCTTTGTTTCGATCCTACAATGGTTAATGACGGAGATTCTTCATCCTGCTTCCATGTCGGAAATCTTGAAGATTATATGACAAAGGTTGAATTCAATTCGGCTATTGATCGTCTCATGGCTTTAATCGACAATCTTACTTTTCGATTTGATAAGTTGGAAGGTAAGCAACCTATTGTTGATGCTCCCACCCTCCCACCTTCTTTCATGTCCACTCTATCTCAACCACCACCACACCCACCCCCTTAACAATAATTTCCATCACCACCACAACTTTACAACAAGTTTCATATATTGGTTTCTCATCTCTCCCTATTAATGTCAACCCTCAACCATTACAAAACCTAGCCTTACACCCCCAATATTACAACTACCAATACTCATAACCTTGTTATACCTCCCAACCTTCTCACGTTTCCATTACTCTAGAAGTTGCCACAACCTATACCACCATTGATTCTCCCTTTCAATCACAAAGTCAAGCCCAACTTTTAACCACACTTATTCCACCAACAAATCACGTTTGTCTTAAAGAAGAAAAATATTTTAATGGAGAGCCATCGAGTTTTAATAAAGATTCTTCAACTATTGTGGCCAACATTGATGAACAAAAACCAATTTTTATTAGAGAGGATTACCATAAAGTCGGTTTCACTACGAAAGATTCATTGCCTCTAGATGTTCATCATTATGATTTTATTGGAATTGATCATATACCATCACAAAAAGTTCCTTTTGTTTTTCAAGTCCAAGGTTTTGAATATAAAGACGGAATTACAACTTACATTGATACGAGGATTACAAGAGTCCGTGTTATTCAAAATACTTTTTCTTATGGAACGGACAATATCAAAACAACAAAAATTTGAGGACGAAGAACAATGTTGACGTCATTACTGATGTCATCACCAGCAATGTTAACATCATCGTAAGAATTTTTTTTTTTTTTTTTTTTTTTTAATCTTATTATTTTATTTAGTAATTTATATTTTAGAGTCTAGAAGTTCTAGAATAGTTGGTTTACTATTAAGCTGATATTAGTATTACAATTCAAAGTAGGATTTGTATTTTGATTTCTTTGTTTAGGAAGTCCTAGTGCTAGTTGGTGTAAGTCTTTAGTGTATATATAGAGTCATGCTTTGTAGAACAATTATTCAATTATTCAATTATTCAATCAACACAATTAAGATTTGTCTATACAATTTATTTTTCTTTAGTTTTGTTTTAGTTTTTCCTTGTTTCAAGGCAATCCTCCTCTTGGGTTATTCAAGGTTTGATTTTTAATTGCTTCCGTTACGTCAATTGGTATCAAGAGCTTCGTTTCGATCCTACAACAATGTCCCACCCACTACACAAAATTTTCACCCCCCCCCCCCAATCTTCCTATTAATCGTTTTCAACAAACTTATCACCGTCGCGTCTCTCGAGCACCAAATTCTTATCTTGATGATCATGATAGTATGATAGTGATGATGATGTTGAAGATTACTATCAACAAGAATGCCCTCAACCTCAACAACACCACAATAACAATTTTCGTACTCATTCTGACCAGTTTCGTATGAAAATTGATCTCCATACTTTTATTGGTAATATGAATATTAAGGAGACTCTTGATTGGATTCATGAAGTTGAGAATTTCTTTGAGTACATGGACACTCCCGAACATGCACAGGTTAAGCTAGTGGCATATAAACTCAAATAAGGTGCTTCTGCTTGGTGGGAACAACTCAAGGCTTATTGTAAAAGAATAATAAGCGGGATATTGTTTCTTGGGCACGTATGAAAACTTTGATTATAGAGCGTTTCGTACCTAAGGATTATGAGCAAATTTTGTACAACCAACTACTATCGTGTCACCAAGGATCTCAAATTGTTCTATACTGCTAAATTTCATTGCTTAGTATCTCGAAATAACATCGTGGAAAGTGAAGATCAATTAGTTACTCGTTTTCGTAATGGTTTGAATAGGAATATCGTGGAGAAGATTTTTCACTCAATTCCTACCTTGGCCGATGCAATTCAAAACGCACTCAACATTGAGCAACATAATGGTTTTAGCTCAAATTCTGGTAAGTCATACTCTTCTCCATCTTCGTCTCAATCTTATCCAAATCGTCGTAACAACTAGAACCCTTCACCATCATCTATTGCACACCGCCATAATCAAATTTCTCCAACCAATAACTATTCACCCAATACTCCTACAAACATTCAATCCACATTTGCTTCCAACGATAATCAACCTCCACCTACCAAAGCTCCACAAACCACCCAACTAAGCAAAACCAATCCATATGCTTACCCTACCATGCCCAATTGTTACCGTTGCGGCTAACCTGGACATAAGCAACATGAATGTCCGAAATGAGACAAGTCTAGAGTTAACTTTCTTGATCATGGTGAAGACGATTGCGATGATGACTATGATGAAGATTACTATGATAACTGTGAACCTAGTAAGGAGATTCAATATAAAGTGGATGCTCCATTCTTGGGTGTTATTCGAAGGCTTCTCTATTCTCCTTCCGGTGAATTCTGAACCAAAAATGATCTTTCAGACTCGTTGTCAAGTTAAGGATAAGGCTGTTAATTTGATTATTGATGGTGGTTCCTATGATAATTATGTTTCCACCTATATGGTGACTAGGTTGGATCTACCAGTGACTCCAGATCCTAATCCTTACTCCGTTGGTTGGGTTAAGGATGGTCACTAGCTCATTCATGGTGACTACTCAATGATGTGTGTACCCTAGGTAAAAAACCCGACAGGTGTCACCGATGGTTGTATAAGAAGCTAAACCGGGAGCACCTGAGCAGTAGCCAGCCAAGCCTGGGCTATCGGGTAGGGCCCAACCCTGTTTCAAGAGATCCACATACGCTCTGTGGACCTTGACTCACCGGATAGTCCATTATCAAAGGGTGGAGCCCCGGTTACTGTATAAGAAGTTGAATCGTGGGATCCCATACATCGACCAGGCCCACATCAGTCAAGTAGGCCAGGTCCGGCCCAGTAAGGTCCAGCAGCGACAGGGGCTCATCCAAAGGCTTAACACAGAAGTCCAGAGGACCTGGCCAGGGAGTATGCAGTGTAGATTGGGCCTCCGGTCAGAGGAGTCAAGCCTAAGTCTTTGCTTTCAGGCTTGGTCAATCCAAGCCCCAACGAACTGGATAAGTCCAGCGAGATTCCAGGCCAATAGAACCCATGGTTCTAGCCCACTGGAGAAGATAAAGGAAACCCAGGTTGAACCAGGACCTATCAGAGGATGCCACATGGAAGTCATCCTGGTCAAAGGGGATTCAAACCAAGTGGATAACCGCTCGGCAGCATGCAGGCTATTCCCACGGAAAACATCTTCATAGTTGAACAATCTGAGTTTGTGGAGTCAAAACTGGAGGGGCGGTTGAGCCAGCCTCCTCCGGCCTACTACAAATACAGGAGTTCTAAACCTCCTGAACTACGAGTCTTTCATTGAGCAACTCCATTAGAGCTTAGTGGAAGCGGACACTTGATTCCAAATTCATCATCTTGGATACGTAGGCAGCTTGATCCCGATCAGGTCCAGTCTTACTGTATACCCCCCATCCTATCTCTGTCTATACAAGGCTTTCATTGTAACTGTACGATTAATATATACATACCTCGAGTTTGTGGATCAAATTTTTACACCCACACTCTTTGGCGCGCACCGTGGGGCTGAATCTTCCATTAGTTCTAGAGTCTTGCAAGGAATCTCATTCCAGTCATACCGGACTTGCTGTAGCAATGGCTGGAAGTAAGAGACACCCAACTCGTTCCAACAATGGAATGAGTCAAGTTACTGAAAGTCAGACAAAGAACCTTTCTCCTCTGTCTCCGGTTCTTGAAGCAACAGAACCGGTGAATCAAGAATCAGTTCTCGGGAGTGAGGGCCACGATCAGGGCTCGCAACACTATGAAAGTGGACAACCGGAGGCAGAGAACTTAGTCGTGCAAATCACTAACAATCGTGGTGATCCTAATGTGGTCAACTGGACCGTTAGGATACCAGCTTTACAAGATCCTGAACCTTCCAGGGCAGCCGCTACAAGAAGAATCCATAGAATCTCTCCCCTGACAACGGGAAGAGGTTATACCGAGCAGCAGAATGGAAAAAGACCAGCGGTCTAATCCGCAACTGCAATC
The DNA here is from genome assembly GCA_023053565.1 of Aquilegia eximia. NCBI lineage: Eukaryota > Viridiplantae > Streptophyta > Magnoliopsida > Ranunculales > Ranunculaceae > Aquilegia > Aquilegia eximia. The sequence continues at coordinate 27,019,644 of JALIGU010000001.1, forward strand.
ATCAAGCGGCTGACCAGGGAAAACGCAGAACTAAGGAGAAAGAAGAGAACCAGGGCCGGAGATAGCCAGTCATCCTCAGCCTCGTCTTCGAGTCCATCTCCTCAGAAGAAGATAAGGCCACGGTCAAGCAGTGACCGGAGTCTTACCCCTCATAGCCATGGTCCCCGTCCTGTCTGGGACAGGCTAGCACCAGGGAGAGATAGGATGTCTATCTCTCTAGTTCAGAGACATCACCGCGGACGCGCAAGAACACTCGGGCCGCAGGATTGTCCACAGCAGATCTGTCGAAGAAGCCACTCCTCCAGGGAGACTGCGCCGGAGGAGGGACCAGAGTACTCCCCCGACAAGCCATGGTTAGAGAACAAAGAGCCCTTAAAGGGTCCACATTCATCAGAGACAGCCAGAGCTGAATGTGCTACAGATGAATCAACTCAAGCTGCAAGAGATGATCGATCTTGCTGTATCCAACAAAGCCAACGGGGATGAGCGAGTCAGAAAGCTTAATCTTTCAAGGTTAGCCGTATCACCTTTAGCAGAAGAGGTCAGGAGTCATATGGTCCCGGCTAGCTTCAAGCAGCCGCCTTTCGAACAGTATGACGAGACAAACGGTTGTCTGTTCAGCATGTTATGAACTACAAAAGCACCATGGCCATCTGGGACCATGATGACAAGCTACTAGCGAAAATGTTTGCTGCTTCACTCAAAGGCGAAACACAGATATGGTATCACAATCTGCCACCCGCATCTGTCTGCACATTCGTACAACTGGTTGAGTTGTTAGAAGAGAAGTACCGGTTCAATGTGAAGACCAAGAAAGAAGCTGAAGTCATGTTCTCCCTACAGATAGACCGAAGCGAAACACTCAGGAATTTCCCCCGGAGGTTCCGAACCCTACTATCTGAGGTACATGACGCATCTGATAGCATCGTTATTCAAGCTTTCAAGTATGCCTTGAATATCAACCATGAAGAATTGTATCGGTCACTGGCGAGGAAGCCACCCTCCTCTGTTTCTGCCTTGCTCGAGAAACTGGAAAGGTATACTCAGGAGGACGACGACCTGAAAGCCAGAAGAAAGAGACTTGCCGGAGGCCAAACCTCCGAGAAGCCGCAGAAGGCAAAGGAAGAAAGCTCCGACAGGGATCGCAAAGAAGTAAAAGCCCCTGACAGGAACACGGACAGGAAGGGGAAAACGTCGGCCCGACAACCGGACCACCGGTTAAAGAAGCCTACTATGGGCGAACGCAAGGAAATGGAGTTCACTCCATTGAGATTCCCTCTCGAGGAAGTATTCAAAAAGATCAAGAACAGAGGGCTGCTCAACAAACCTGCCCCCCTTCCGGCAGACCCGGAGGGTAGAAGAGAGAAGTCCAAGAAGTGTGATCATCACAACGACTACGGTCACGAGCTGAAGAACTATATGAAATGCAGCGCCTGGTCGACGCCGGCCTCATCCCTGACATGGTACAGACTGGAGCAGTCGAACAGGTAAAAATTGGAGATCGAATTGTATATGTCTGCCATGTACAGACACCCGGTTCTTCTAAGACAGAAAGGAAGAATTGTTCTCGGGAAAAGCTCCGGTGGATAGGGCACGTCCATGAAGTTGGACAGCTCAACTTCAATGAAGGGACGAACACTGAGTCCATTGTCCCTGGAGGTTTGACATTCACCGAAGAAGACGAGAGGGGCATGCATTATCCGTACAATGATGCCCTGGTCATCACAGCATGGATTGGAGTCTACCGGGTCCGGCGAGTAATGGTTGATGCCGGCACCACCTCTAGTGTTATGTTCTCATGCACCTACAAAGCTATGGAGCTATCTAAGGGTCTCATCGAATCTGATGAGACTCCTATCTATGGATTCAACGGGGAGCCAACACAGTCCTCCGGGCGAGTCCACCTACCAATCACGGTGGGGTTCAACACCGTTGGGATAGACTTCCTGCTAGTCGACTCCCCCTCCTGTTACAACGTTATTCTGTAAAGGGACTGGATTCATCAGATGAAAGCCATAGTGTCCACCTTCCACCAGAGCCTCAAATTCCCGACTCCCAACGGAGTCTGCAGAGTCAAGGGAGACCAGCGGACGTCATTCAAGTGCCATCTCGATGTTGTTAAAGGAAAGTCCATTTCCGAAACCAAGGAGAACACTAGCTTCCTGACAGACTCTCATCAATAGCAACCAGCTCCCGGTAAGTCTGCCAAGGGGAAGCCAGACACAAAAGCCAGGATATTACCAGCGGTCGACGAGCTGAAGGAAGTTATTATGGGATTGAAGTCCCACAAGACAACTTACATCTCTTCCGGTCTACCGGAGGTAGAGAAGGATTCCATGATCACTCTGCTCCAGGGGAATCACCACGTCTTCTCGTGGAGTGTCAACGAGATGCCAAGAATAGACCCTGCGGTCGCCTGCAATAAGCCGATCCTCAGTACAAACCGGTCAAGCAGAAACCAAGACGAATGGCACCGGATCGAAAACTGGCGGTCAATGAAGAAGTCGATCGACTACTTTCAGTCAACTTCATCAAACCAGTCATCTACCCTACCTGGGTTTCCAACATCATGGCCGTCCCGAACAAGAATGGTAAGATTCGAGTTTGCATCGATTTTACTAATCTTAACAATGCATGTTCTGTGCACCTATATCCACTCCCCAGGATCACAGATATGGTAGACGCCACCGTCGGATATCAAAGATTGTCCTTCATGGACGCATACTCCGGTTAGAACCAGATTCCACATCAAACCAGTCATCTACCCTACCTGGGTTTCCAACATCATGGCCGTCCCGAACAAGAATGGTAAGATTCGAGTTTGCATCGATTTTACTAATCTTAACAATGCATGTTCTGTGCACCCATATCCACTCCCCAGGATCACAGACATGGTAGACGCCACCGTCGGATATCAAAGATTGTCCTTCATGGACGCATACTCCGGTTAGAACCAGATTCCACTTCACAAAGAAGATCAGGAACATACCGCATTCATCACCGACCGAGGGCTTTACTGCTACCGGGTGATGCCATTTAGTCTGAAGAATGCCGAAGCGACATATAAAAAGCTGGTCAACACCATCTTCAACGAGCTCATAGGCCGGACCATGGAAGTCTACATAGACGACATGGTGTCAAAACCAGGGAGAAAGACAATCATTTGCGAGATCTGCAACAAACATTCGACATCCTGACACGATACAACATGAAGCTGAATCCAGCCAAATGTTCTTTTAGTCTTTCTTCCGGCAAGTTCCTTGGCTTTCTCATGACCAACCGGGGCATAGAAGCCAATCCAGATCAGATCCGGGCAGTCCTGGAGATGCCCGCCCCAAAGACAGTAAAAGAATTCCAGAGGCTAACCGGGAGGTTAGCCGCTCTCAACACGTTCATCTCCCGGTACTTGGTCCGCTGCAAGCCATTCTTCAACGCAATCAAAGCTAATGCGGAATGGAATCCTACTTGTCAGCAAGCCTTTGATGAAATCAAAACATATCTCACTCAGCCTTCGGTCCTCACAGCACCACAAACCGGCAACCAGTCGGCATCTATCTGGCTGTATCCGATATAGCAGTGAGTGCGGTCATATTTTTGGAAGAACCGGGGGAGAAACCAGTCTACTTCATCAGCAAAGTACTACAGGGAGTTGAGACAAGATATTCGAAAATCGAAAAGATAGCTCTGGCATTGGTACATGCAGCTAGGAGGCTAAAGCCTTATTTCCAAGGAAGAGCGGTCAAAGTCTATACAGAGTTCCCGCTCAGGAAAGCTCTTGGGAAGCAGAAAGAGTCTAATCGACTAATCGAATGGTCCAGCTACCTCAGCTTACCAGGTCCGGTATGAACCTAGAACCGCGGAGAAAGGACATGCAATAGCCTCCTTGATGGCAGACTTTCCCATCGAGGATATCCCGCTCAATCCAGAACTAGAGGAGGATACACTGGGGGCGAACGATGCCTCCCGGTCACAGGAGTCTCTGGCCGAAGGAGACAACGAAGCATGGACAATCTATACCGACGGATCTAGTAACTGTACAGGGTCCGACATGGGTTGTCTCTTGATCAGCCCAGATGGACAGAAGACAGAAAAATCTGTCAGATTGGGATTCCCAGCTTCGAACAACGAAGCTGAGTACGAAGCTCTTATATATGGTCTCCAGACAACACTCCAATTGGGGGCGCGGAGAGTCATGATCAAGACAGATTCAAAGCTAGTGGCGAACCAGTTTGCTGGATCCTTCGAGGCCAAGTACGGCCGGATGGCAAAATATCTTGATATCGTCCATTCCATGGCAGGGAAGTTCGAATTCATCACGGTCGAGCAGCGACCAAGGATAGATGTCAGGCACGTAGATGCCTTGGCGTATCTTTCTTCTTCTATCAGCACTGCAGAGCCCCGACAGCTATCAATCGGATACCAGAAAGAGGCAAGTATCGGGCCCAAGGATCCAGACATGCCGCTACCGGGGGTCTATCTCCTGGAGTGCAAACATTGGAAGGAAGTTCTCATGGTAACCTCCAGAAAAACAAATGAAGAAGCTTCACAGTCTGGCAACGAGCCCAGCACGCAGGGCGAGTCAAGTCAACCATCACAGGGTCATACACAGGACCCACCAGAATCGCAACTCGAAGACTAGAATCCTTGCCTCACCAGAGGCCGGATAGAAGCACAACCACCTTCAACGGAGCCGGACGAACCGGACCCGTCAGAGCCACCGCTCTCTCATGTCCACATCGATTTTGAGCTCCCGCTGGAGGAACCAATTGAAGGCATTCCAGACAATCTGAATTCTGAAGTAGACAGAATTGACGCTGAGTTGCAGTCTAGCAACAGTCAAGACTGGAGGAAGCCATACATCAGCCTTTTTGTCTACCGGTTGCTCCCTGAAGATCCAAAGCTGTCAGCCAAAGTCAAGAGGGATGCATGGAAATTCACTGTCATACCGCACCGGGAGTCACACAGGCTATACATCTAGAGCCATGGCTCCGGGGTTTTGTTCAGGTGCCTTACTCCAGAGCAAGGCCTGGTCATATTGAAAGAGATCCATGCTGGGATCTGCGGCAACCATTCCGGGAGCAGAAATCTGGCCCAATAGACAATGATCCAAGGATACTGGTGGCCGCACATGATGACAGACGCAAAGAAGTTCACATAGGCATACCTCCCATGTCAGAAACATGCCCCGGTTGGTCATGCCCCGGCAAATGAACTACATCCAATCCTGAGTGCATGACCCTTCGCCAAGTGGGGACTGGATATTGTGGGACCGCTTCCAAAAGCTCCACAATCAGTCAGATTCCTATTGGTCGCTACAGATTATTTCACCAAATGGGTTGAAGCAGTAGCATGGGTGCAGGTATGTGCCTCATATGTCAGAAGATTTTTGTGGAAAGACATAATCTGCAAATTCGGAATTCCTCAAGAGCTAGTGTCAGATAATGGAAAACAGTTTGACTGCGACAACATCTGGCTGTTCTGCAAGTCCTTGGGGATCAAAAACAACTTCTCAGCCTCGTACTATCTTCAGGGGAATGGGCAGGCAGAAGCATCCAATCGGGTCATCTTGGATACACTCAAGAAGCGGCTGGATAAAGCAAAATGCAATTGGGTAATGCAACTCCCGTGGGTCTTATGGGCATACCGGACCACCCCAAGGAGGTCCACTGGTATGACACCCTTTCAACTTACATTTGGAACAGAAGCGGTAATGCCAACAGAACTGTTAGCTCCCACAACCCGCACTGATGTTGTCCTTACCAGGGAGAACGAAGGGATTCTGGCAAGGGAAAAAGCTGTTCTTGAAGACAAGAGAGAGCAGACCCTACAACACCTCCTCTGGTACCAGGAGACCATCAAAAGGGGATATGACAAGCGAGTCGTAAAGAGAAAATTCAATCCGGGCGACTGGGTCATGAGAAAAGTCAAAGTTATGACTGAGGATACAACCGTTGGAAAGCTTGGAGAAAACTGGGAAGGACCTTACATCATAGACAGACATGCTGTGAAAGGCTCATACTTCCTCAGAACTCTGCCCGACGACCTTCTCCAGACCATGGTACGCTTTCCACCTCAAGAAATTCTACAAGTAATGTACTCCATTTGATGATTTCAATAAAGATTCTTTCCCGTAAGAATTTGAGTACTTTGTATTATTTCCTGCTGAAAATCCTAAGTGCAAGATCAAGTCTCCACTGAGGTCCAGGATGCCCGGACTTAGCTTTTGATCCTGGCTAAGTCCTAAATGCAGAGTTATGCTCCTTTTAGGCCCAAGACGCCCGGACCTAGCTTCTGGTCTTGGAACCAGGGATGTCAGAGATTAAACCCCATCCAACCCAGGATGCCCAGACCTAGTTTCTGATCCTGTCTAAGTCCTAAATGCAGAGTTATGCTCCTTTTAGGCCCAAGACGCCCGGACCTAGCTTCCGGTCTTGGAACCAGGAATGTCAGGATCAAACCCCATCCAATCCAGGATGCCCGGACCTAGTTTCCGATCTTGTCTAAGTCCTAAATGCAGAGTTATGCTTCTTTTAAGCCCAAGACGCCCGGACCTAGCTTCCGGTCTTGGAACCAGGGATGTCAGGAATCAAACCCCATCCAAACCAAGATGCCCGGACCTAGTTTTCGATCCTATCTAAGTCCTTAATGCAGAGTTATGCTCCTTTTAGGCCCAAGACGCCCGGACCTAGCTTCCGGTCTTGGAACCAGGGGTGTCAGGATCAAACCCCATCCAACCCAGGATGCCCGGACCTAGCTAGCTTCCGATCCTGGCTAAGTCCTGAATGCGGAGCTACACTCCTTTTAGGCCCGAGATGCCTGTACCTAGCTTCCGGTCTTAGAAAAATCTATCTTAAGAGCGAGGCTATCCACTCTTAAAAACTGGGGCCGTTAGGCGAGCTAGCCTTCCCCCGGTCGAAGTATGCAACACAAGGACAAACCCCCTTTTCAGCAGCAGATCATGAATCACCATGGAGTCAGCAAGAAAAAGAACTATTATCGTCCCAAGGAAACCTCCTTAAAACGATAAGGGGGCGAGGGAGATAGTCAGTTGTAATAAACGTTGTAAACAAGGTAAAGTTATCTAACAACATGTTTTTGCACTACCAAAATATTATTTTTATTTTTTTTTTCAGAAAATAATATGTAGAAGAGGAAGTCCCCCAGCAACCGGGACAGGAACCTTTCTACAAAATCTAAAAAAGTTAAGGTTGAGAAGAAGGACCGGGGCCATTACCACCCTTCTTCACCTTCTCCTTCTCCAGCTGGTCGAGGACCTGCTGATAGGCAGCCTTCGTCAACCGGAGCTCTTCAGCAGCCCGGTCGTACGCTGCCTCCTTGAGGATGAGACGCCGGTCCAGCTCCAGCTTCTCTCGGGTCAGCTTCCCGCAAGTAGCCTCCAATTCTGCCAAGGAAGTCTTGGCATCCTCCTCCCTCTGGAGAGCATCGGTCAGAGTGAAGTCCAAGTTATGGTAGTCTGTCGCCATGGACCGCTTGTCCTCCTCCAGAGCCCATTGGTCACTGTTGGCCACCGCCAGATCTTTCTCGAGCTGACGATTCTCAGCTCGCACGCGCTCCAGATCCTCCAAGACAGAAGGCCGGGGTCTGACACTCAGCTCAAAGACCCGGGCCATGGCAGCTTGTGTCTGACAGAAAGAGAAACAAAGATAAAAAACAAACATATAGACATCAACAAGTCTAAAGGCAGAATTCAAGTCAAGGAATCTTACAGCGATGAGATTTTGGGCAGCCACCCTCATTGCCCGGTCACGAGAAAGGCGGTTGTAGTATGACTGGTCCTCCGGAAGCAGGTTCAGGAAGATATAGTAAAAAAACAGTGTGGACGTTCATGGTCCCCAATCAACATCGGCTCACCACTCAGAAATGCAGGATGAATGGTGAACGCGGGCAGCGAGAACTCCGGAGTGGCCTCAGGCTCACAACGAAGTCTGCTCGGCCACCTTCTCCTCCAGCTTTTCCCGGTAGTACTCTACAGTCTCCTTCATACCCGCCATCCGGGTATCATGCATATCTTCATGAAGAAGCTGCTCCTCACAAAGCTCGCCGATCTTCTTCTTGAGGTCATCCACCTGACGCGATAATTTCTGAACTATCTCCGATCGGTTGTCAGTCAATGCACTGGAGAAAGGTCTAGAATCTACCATTATAGAGAAAGCAAGGGGGAAATCGGAGAATCAAATGGACTCCTTCCTAAGAAAATGAGTCACAAGTCATTCTCAACAAACATCTTGTAAGGAGCCGGTGCCATTCTCAAAGGCACCCTTGTCCTCAGAAGATTGACATAGTTGGTGACTCAGAGGAAGGAAGGAGACAAAGACAAAATAAGTAAATGAATTTATTGATTTGTCTCAAACTAGGGGTACTACTCCCCTACATAGTGTGAAGCCGGGAAGGGACCGGTCAAGGGTTCTTCTTGTCCTTGACCGGATGATATCCCAGCCTCTCCAACAGTACATGTACGGTAGCAAGTTCCCAATGAAGAGCCCGGATCCGTTGAGTGGCAGCCTCAAGCCTCCGACTCTTATACGCAAACTGGCCGTTCAAGGCAAACAGGCTCAAGCGCACTTGCCGGATGTCCTCCAAACAGGCAATCGTCTTCAATTCGACACGGCGATCCCGGTCCTCGATTTCCAAGGCCATTTTCTCCCACATATCCACGGTATACTTCTTGATAGTACTCCAGTCGTCAGCCATTCTTCAGCAGAAGCTTCAGCAACAACATCAGCAACAACAAACAGGGAACGGAGAGAGAGAAGTGGACATCCTTCCACACCTCCGGCTCCTTATTTATAAAGGAGGAAAGAAACCCTAAACTTTAATCCAAGGGATACAGAATCGTCATAAAGAAGAGTGTCAAGGAAGGAATCCTCCGAATCTCAATAGGCGAGGAAGATATTGCTAAGATCTTTCCCAAACAGATTTTCTACTTGACAAAGAGGGGGCGATGTGTGTACCCTAGGTAAAAAACCCGACAGGTGTCACCGATGGTTGTATAAGAAGCTAAACTGGGAGCAACTAAATAGTAGCCAGCCAAGCCTGGGCTATCGGGTAGGGCCGAACCCGGTTTCAAGAGATCCATATACGCTCTGTGGACCTTGACTCACCGGATAGTCCACTATCAATGGGTGGAACCCCGGTTACTGTATAAGAAGTTGAACCATGGGCTCCCATACATCGACCAGGCCCACCTCAGTCAAGTATGCCAGGTCCGGCCCAGTAAGGTCCAGGAGCGACAGGGGCTCATGCAAAGGCTTAGCGCAGAAGTCCAGAGGACTTGGCCAGGGAGTATGCAATGTAGATTGGGCCTCCGGTCAGAGGAGTCAAGCCTAAGTCTTTGCTTTCAGGCTTGGTCAATCCAAGCCCCAACCAACTGGATAAGTCCAGCGAGATTCCAGGCCAATAGAACCCATGGTTCTAGCCCGCTGGAAAAGATAAAGGAAACCCAGGTTGAACAACCTGAGTTCTTGGAGTCAAAACTCGAGGGGCGTTTGAGCCAGCCTCCTTCGGCCTACTACAAATACAGGAGTTCTAAACCTCCTGAACTACGAGTCTTTCACTGAGCAACTCCATTAGAGCTTAGTGGAAGCAAAGACTTGATTCCAAGTTCATCATCTTGGATACGTATGCAGCCTGATCCTGATCAGGTCTAGTCTCACTGTATACCCCCCATCCTATCTATGTCTATACAAGGCTTTCATTGTAACTGTACGATTAATATATACATATCTCGAGTTTGTGGATCAAATTTTTGCACCCCACGGTCGTTTTCCATTTTCTCTTGGTAAGTATCATGATGAGGTTCTTTGTGATGTTGTTGATATGGATGCTAGCCATTTGTTACTTGGTCGACCTTGCCAATGGGATCGCCGTGCTATGTATGATTGTTATGCTAATACATTTACCTTTAAGAAAGATGGTGAAAAACATACTTTGGGTTCTATGCGTCCAAAACCTGTTCATGAAGTTTCTAAAGTCGATGAACGAACTTGTTTGATTTCTAAGGATGATGAAGAGGATTTCAAAAAGACTGACACAATATATGCTCTTGTACTTAAGGAAGAAAGGAGAGAAAAAATGAATCTTCCTATGGTTGTCCAACCTTTATTGGATGAATTCAAAACTATCATACCCATCGATCTACCTTCATCATTACCTCCAATGCGTGATATTCAACATCATATTGATTTGATGCCTGATGCAAATCTTCCTAATTTTCCCCACTATCTTATGGCACCTAAAGAACATGATGCTAAGTTAATGATTTACTAAAGAAAGCTCTCATTCGCCCTAGTATGAGTCCTTCTGCAGTTCCTGCTTTGCTTGTGCCAAAGAAAGATGGTTCTTGGCGTATGTGTGTTAATAGTCGTGTAATCAACCAAATTACCATTCGCTACAGGTTTCCTATTCCTCGATTGGATGATATGCTTGATATACTTATTGGTTCTAAAGTGTTCTCTAAGATTGATTTAAGGAGTGGTGTAACACCCTGGGTCGGCAGGTGGTTTGCCGACGGGGTGGGTCCTGCGGCACCTAAGAGGGGGATGTCCTGACATTGGAATATAGGTATATATTTGTCATATATTATCACCAAGGCCTTTTGGGCTCTCTTGGCTCTAGAGTTCGAAAAAACTCTAGAGTTAAGCGTGCTCGGGTGGGAGTAATCTCAGGATGGTGACCTCCTAGGAAATAGGCTGTTGACCATAAAACCCCACACTGTCGGATGTACGCAGTGGCTAAGTGGGGACAATATCGGTGGTGATATAGGTCGAGTCGCTACAAATGGTATCAGAACCGATGATGGTTCACCTGTCGAGGGTGGGAAAGTATGCTGGAAAGGCGCCTAGCCTAGGAAGGGGTGACGGTTGCGCCGGGTACTCGTCTCGCGAGGGGCAGGGAACATCGAAGATCTAGGGCAGTATATTCCAGAGCCGAGGACGACTCTCCTCTAAGGTGGTGGGATTGTAATACCTCGGGTCGGCAGGTGGTTTACCGAGGGGGTGGATCCTACGACACCTAAGAGGGGGATGTCCTGACATTGGAATATTGGTATCGATTCGTCATATATTATCACCAAGGCCTTTTGGGCTCTCTTGGCTCCAAAGTTTGAAAGAAGTCCAGAGTTAAGCGTGCTCGGGTGGGAGTAGTCTCAGGATGGGTGATCTCCTGGGAAGCAGGCTGCTGCCCATAAAACCCCACACTGTCGGATGTCCGCAGTGGCTAAGTGGGGACAATATCGGTGGTGATATAGGTCGAGTCGCTAAAAGTGGTTATCATCAAATCCGCATACGTCCAGGAGATGAATGAAAAACTGCTTTCAAGACAAAGGATGGTCTTTATGAATGGATGATAATGCCTTTTGGTTTGTCAAATTCCCCAAGTACATTTATACGTTTGATGACTAAAGTGTTGCAGCCTCTCATTGGGAAGTTCGTTGTCATATATTTTGATGACATATTGATTTATAGTCAGAATGAGCAACAACACATGTGTCATCTTTGGGAAGTCTTCAAGGTTCTCTATGATAATTCGCTTCTCATCAACATCAAGAAGTGTGATTTCATGATAGACCGCATTTTTTTCTTGGCTACATTGTAAGTGCTTTAGGTGTACATGTTGATGAAGACAAGGTGAAAGCAATACGAGAATGGCCTACACTTTGTACAATTCGTGATGTTCGTTCTTTCCATGGTTTGGCTACTTTTTATTGACGTTTTGTCAAGAACTTCAGCTCTATCGCATCTCCATTGACACATTGTATGGGAGGTACTAAATTTGAATGGACTGAAGAAGCCGACAAAAGTTTGAATTTGCTTAAAGATAAGCTTTCTATAGCCCCGATTCTCACTCTACCTGATATTTCCAAGATTTTTTAAGTAGATTGTGATGCTTCCATCATGGGTATTGGCTTGTTCTTTCTCAAGAAGGAAAGCCTCTTGTATTTTTTAGTAAGAAACTTAGTGATGCTCGAAAGAAATGGTCTACTTATCAATTGGAACTTTTTGCGTTGGTTCAAACATTGCGTCATTGGCATCATTATCTGATTCATCAGGAATTTATTCTCTACATCGACCACCAAGCTTTGCAATTCCTTCAAAGCAGTTCCAAGACAAATCGAATGCATGACAAGTGGAAAGACACAATTGACAAATACACTTTTGTGATTAAGCACAAATCAGATCAACAAAACAAATTAGTTGATGCCCTCAGTCGAAGAGATTCTATGTTTGTTACAGTCAACACCGATATTGTTGGGTTTGATTATTTGAAAGATTTATTTGATGATGATCCTAATTATTCGGATATGTGGATTAAATCCTCTCAAAATCAATCCGATACAAATGATTTCCTTATTCAGGATGGTTTTCTTTTCAAGGGAAATCACTTGTGCATTCCTCAAGGCTCCCTTAGAGAACATATCATTCGTGAAATGCATATTAGAGGTCTCGCAGGTCACATGGGTCGTGACAAGACTATTTCTTTCGATTGAAGAAAAATATTATTGGCCATCCCTAAAAAGAGATGTTGGTAATCTCATTCGGTGTTATATACTTGTCAAACCGTAAAAGGTCAATCTCAAAATACTGGTTTATACACACCATTAGCGGTTCCTGATGCACCATGGGTTGATATTTCTATGGATTATATCTTAGATCTCTTTCGAACTCAAAGACGTGTTGATTCGATTATGGTTGTTGTTGATAGGTTATCCAAGATGGCTCATTTTGTTCCTTGTAATAAGACATCAAATGCTTCCAATATTGCTACTCTATTCTTCATGGAAATTGTTCGTTTACATGGACTTCCTAAATCTATTACTTCAGACCGTGACACCAAATTTTTAAGTTACTTCTGGAAAACTTTGTGGATGAGACTTGACACTTCCTTGAAATTTAGTAGTACTTCTCACCCACAAACTGATGGTCAAACTGAAGTTGTGAATCGAACATTGGGAAATTTGATTAATTGTCTCTCTGGTGACAAACCAAAACAATGGGATCTTGCTTTGCCTCAAGCCGAATTTGCTTACCATACCTAAAATAGTCGTACTACAAGATATTCTCCTTTTCAATTTGTCTATGTTAAATTTTCCAATCATACCCTTGATCTTGTCTCTTTGCCTAAGGTTCCAGGTATGAATTTTGATGCAGATGCAATGGTTGATAATATAACTCAGCTTCATGACACAATCAAGAAGAATATTGAGAATTCTAATGCTCATTACAAGCAAGATTCCGACAAACATCGTCTTTCTCAAACGTTCGAAGTTGGAGACATAGTAATGGTGCATTTGCGTAAGAAGAGATTCCCATTTGGTACTTACAACAAGTAGAAAATGAAGAAGATTGGTCCTCTAAAGATTCTTCATAAGATCAACGTCAATGCTTATATCGTCGATCTTTCGAGTGACATGCATATTTCCAAGACCTCCAATGTCAAATATATCTATCCATTTCATGCCGATGACACTTCTAACTCGAGGACGCATTCTTTTAAAGAAGAGGGGACTGATGCAGAACAATGTTGATGTCATTACCAGCAATGCTGACATCATCGTCCAAAATTTATTTATTTTTATTTCCTTTTTTATCTTATTGTTTTATTTAGTAATTTCTATTTTAAAGTCTAGAGGTTCTAAAATAGTTGGTTTACTATTAAGCTGATATTAGTAATATAATTCAAAGTAGGATTTGTATTTTGATTTCTTTGTTTAGGAAGTCCTAATGCTAGTTGGTCTAAGTCTTTAATCTATATATAAAGTCATACTTTGTAGAACAATTATTTAATTATTCAATCAATACAATTAAGATTTGTCTCTTTAATTTATTTTTCTTTAGTTTTGTTTCAAGGCAATCCTTCCCTTGAGTTATTCAAGTTTTGATTTTTAATTGTTTCTGCTACATCAAAACCAAAATTAAAAGAATATTTCTTAACATCACATAACTACATTTTTTTCAAAATATGTTCAAAAGAAATCTATAATACTATTATAAACCTGAATAAAATTCAGGGATATGTCCCGGTTAATGGGAATTGAGCTTAGAATTTTGTCACCTAATTCTCATTAAAATACCCTTTTAGTCATGTTTTTTTGGTAAATTTAAATAATATCCTTTAAATAATAATTTTATCATAATTTAACATATTTTTATTTATGGGCTGGATTTTTATTTATAAACCAAAGGTCCAATAATTAAAAATAATAATTAAATTAAAAATAATATAATGAACTCCTATAAAAAATTAAGAAAAACTACCCAAATTTACTAAAATAATTATTTCATAAGATTTAATAAATTAGTATAATTTATAATATTTAATAAAATTAATAACTTAAAACTTGAATGATAATCGAAAATAGATAAATTAAAATTAATCGGTGCGTAGCACCGGGTAAGACACTAGTAAACAATATAACCTGGTTAAATCAATATGTTTACAAATAATGTCAAAACCAAATCGATCCAAAATATTGGCATTGAGTCAAAGTTGAATTTTTTTTTTTTTTTTATAAAAAAATACAACAACATACGTCAACAATTTGGATTGTGAGTTTAGTTTACACTCCAAATTGAAAACACCAATTTATATTATTGAAATTGTTAAAAAATATATGTATAGGTAAACAAATTCAAAAAATAAATCCTTAAAAAATATTATAAAATAATGATAATTTATTATTATTATTATTATTATTATTATTATTATTATTATTATTATTTCACATCCCGACTACACCAAAAATTAAAGTAAAATTTATGGTAATTTCTCGAATAAACACAACTTTAGTGTATTTGTTCCCAAAAACATAACAAGATAACTTTTGTTCTTAAACAAGCACAATATCTAGTTAACAAAATTTCAAGGGCACTTCTACCCTTCTTACATCCTCACCTAATATTCCATCCATCAACATCAAAACAAATTTCTCTCTCCTATATGATTATCATTAAACTCTCTCTCTCTCTCTCTCTCTCTCTCTCTCTCTCTCTCTCTCTCTCCACCATGAAAATGACATTCACAACAAGTTTATCCCTTTGATCTTTCACATGTCCATCTTAACAATTGATCTTGTTAAACCCTAAGACAACTCATCTTCTTCTTCCTCTTTCACTTTATTATTCTCTTCTTTGTTCTTCCTAAAACCTTAAAACCATTTTTCTATTTCAATTTTTTTTCTCTTTGACTTTGTTCTTACCATTTCTTTGTCCTTCACCATTTCTTCTTTACTTTGTATTTCTTGTTTTTACCATCATCAAGTAACAAGAAGTTCTCATTATACAATCTAATTCTTACTCTTCAATGGGCATTTAACACAAAAATTCGTATTAAATTTATTGTGGTTCAAATCCATTCAAGTACGGGGTTGTTTGTTCCCATTTCAAGATATGATTTTTCTCAAGCTTTGGTTTTTAAAATTTTTCAAGATGTGATTTTTCTCAAACTTTGATTGTTAAATTTTTCAAGATATTATTTTTTTCAAGATGTGATTTTTAAATTTTTCAAAATGTTATTTTTCTGGTTCTTTGATTGTTCTTGTTAAAAAATATAAGGAATGGTAGACCATTGATTACTTTTATTCTTTTCTATTGTTTTGTTCCCTTATTATAATCTGGTACTGGAGTATTCTATAGTAACTTTCAATGTGTAATGTAACAGATAGAGTGAGTATTGTATAGTAGCAGTTCTTGACAGTAGCAAATTATATTGTGTTTATAGCAGATAGTGCTCTGAAACCAGTAATACCTTAAATATCTACTATAAAGTTGTGAACTTGTGATACTAATCCAATTTATGTGGATGCAAAAAGAATACATTCAATATAATTTTTTGATTTGGTGGTCAACGGAAAAAAAGCTTGGATATGTGGATGGTGAGTCAAGAATAAGGATTGATGACTACTACTCTCACCGCTAAAAGAATATAGGTTGGAGAGACTCCTATTCAAGACCCAAGTTATCAGATGATAGTCAAGGGAAAGGGATATGCAAGCGACCCTGTAGTTTTAGAAACCCCTCCTCCTAATGGTGTATACATTCTTGAACCTTCAGTCCACTTTACTCTTTCGTTTGCTAGAATTCCAAGTACATCTGTTAGAATTTAACGTACATTTGCTACACGTACACCACTATCTGCTAAAAGTAATGGTTTTATAGAAGCAGATGGAATTTTTTCTGCCATGTAAAGATATGATGGTTTTTGGGATTCAAATGAATTACAAGAAGTTGATGTTGTTTTTCAAGCTTCACAGGGGTTCCAAACAATAGTTTTTTTTTTTTTTTTTTTGTTAATAAGTAAAAATTTATTGATGTAATGATCCAAACAATAGTTAATGATGTTCTTCAATCTTCTTGGTTAAACTGTGATTTTTCGATTTGGTTAAACTGTTTAAGAGAAATAGATAACACGATCATGGTTGTAAAGTCAAATAATGAGTGCCAATGGTTAGGGACGTAAGAAAAGGAAATAAAATAAATGAGAGGGAACGATTGTGGAGTGAAATTGAAAAGAGTTTTGAAGTTGTTCGTCTGATATCCCAAAAAATTTGCTCAAAAATGTTACTGCTTTAATAACTCGCCCATTAATTCATCAAACAACTACTGCCACGTGTACAGGTGATTGTAGCAGATATTTAAGGTTTTATAGTAGATATTAGCAACCAACCTATAGGGTTAGAAATATCAAAGGTGATCCTTCTTAATTTGACCAGGTGGCGTCCAAAATCCAAGAATAATCATAATTAATTAACTACTCTAATTATAGTAGAAAAATATTAATTTAAATTAAAGACAAAAGAAAAAAATAAGAAAGAATCTTCTCACACGTCACATCAAATAGAACAAAAATAATCACTATACTCTAAAGGGCAAAATGGGAACAAAAGAAAGCTAAAAGACAAAACAATTTCAAGTCAAAGAATATTTGTGCCTATTCAAGAATTTTTGATCTATTGTTGTGTTTTTGGGAAGAAGAACACTATAGTTGTGCTTATACGAGAAATTACCCTAAAATTTACATGAATTTGATCTAAAAACTAAAAATAAAACCTTTGAAAATAGAAATTATTATATTAGTATTCTTTTTCTTTTTTTTGGAGGGGGGGGGGGGGGGGATGGGTATAAAATTAATATCCATCATTTAAATTTTTTTTTTTTTTTTAAAGTAAAAGCCTAATGTTATATTTAGGGTAATTTCTCGAATAAGCACAACTTTATGGTGTTTCTTCCCAAATAAGCACACTTGAGGGTAATCTTCCCAAACAAGCACAAAATTTGCTTTGACTTTTTTTTTTTTGTCTTGTAGATTATTTTTGTTCCAATTTTACCCTTTTTATTTATATTAGTGTATTATCATTATTTTTAGCTTTTTTTTAATACAAGTTGTTAGTGATGTGACACATAGAAGAGTAACCCACAGACCCACCACAACACATAATCATTCAATCAGGCAAATATTCTTCAATTTGCTTCATATCGAGATCCATTCGAAAAAACTCTGATGATTCTGATCTAGCAGTAACAGAGCAAGAGCATGTGGAATTAGACTTCTGTGAAGAACAATTTTGACATCGCACAACTTATCTTGAATCTCGTTGAAGAGAGAAATGGCCAGCTCTTCTTGTAAGCTAATCTTTCCCAAAATAATTTTTTCATTGAAATAGCTTAAATTTAAAATACAATCGCAGATAATTTTGGAATCTATTACGAAAATATCTTCTTCCTCCAATCCTCTCT
Source organism: Aquilegia eximia (assembly GCA_023053565.1). Classification (NCBI taxonomy): domain Eukaryota; kingdom Viridiplantae; phylum Streptophyta; class Magnoliopsida; order Ranunculales; family Ranunculaceae; genus Aquilegia; species Aquilegia eximia. The sequence goes on from JALIGU010000001.1 coordinate 27,037,394, forward strand.
TGGCAATAAATTTTCTTGCCAATTTTTCAATCCCCACCAAATCACTTATGACGAAGAAGAACCGGAGGAGGACAGATGCTCCATAAAACTAGCAAATTTTTTTATATGCGTAGCGTACTTGTATGTGGGTGTGTACACCCAATCAATACAAAAACAAAAAACTTATCCCAAGTCCAGACCCAAAAGTTTGTTTGGGTTTTAGGTCTGTGATTGATTTGAATGCAACTGTATCTGACAATATTCTGTTTTCAATGATAATGCAGTGGCTATATGTCTCCTGAATATGCTATGGGTTCTTTACAAAGAGCTATCCAATATATTAAAAACACCCATACCCATAAAAAAAAATTATGTACTATTCTTACTAAGAGCCACACACCTATCTATCTAAATAAAAAACTTATTAGAAAATTCTAGTTTTTTTGTATTTTTTTTAGTTTAAATTAAAAGATTCAAATGTTGTTTAGCGAATTACAAAAGACATCGCTCCTAACTTCTTTATCAAAAAAAAAAAAAAAACTCTATCTAACTTAAAAGAAGTTCATAGCTCTCAAAAATTAACATTATAAGCATACATTCATCATTTGTATAGACTTCAAATTATAATAGTCTTCGCATAAAAAAAAAGCTTTAACATTAGAGCTTCGTTTTTCCATCTTCAAAATACAACCACAATGGTACGTTCATTATATGCAACATCTCACCTGCATTAAGAATTAATTAATTAGGAACATAAGGAAAGGTGGTCGGAAGTCTAAAAAATGATGAAAGTGACAACCGTAATATTATGATCATAACCAACGAACACAACCTAACAAAATCAATGATATAAATTATATACTCCTAAATCAATTCCGGATCTGATCAAACCATAAATTAATGATTAATTGGTTCATTATGGAAGCAATACTGTGATACAAATGGTGTCCTTTGTTTATCACTAAAGTTGCGCGAAATCAAAAAAATAAAATAGTAGTAGGAAGAGAAAATGAGCATCAGGTCTCAACTCTTAATCAAGGCAAAACTTTGGTATACTCTTCCACATTGATTTGCCAAGCAGCCACATATACCATACTAACCTAGCAATACATATGACAACTTAAATATTCATAAACAATGATTAGAGGGAGTTTTTCAGCCACTTTACTCAAAAACCAAACAACATATGGTGATAAGAACTTTCAGGAACATAGAATTGAATTTGTTTATAAAGCAATTCTTATTCAAAAAGCTTAACAAATTATCAAATTATCCAAGGAGATTAAACAGTTAATAATATAATTTCCTGTCTGTAATTGTGAAAGCAAACAATATTGATATCTAGAAAGTATATACTAGCATCACGAGTTTCTTTGCTAGTTGATTGAATAATAGATTTGTGTGTGCGAAGTCGAAGTGGTCATATATATGAAGCAATTCAGCTACCCAACAATTTAGCTACACAAAATCACGAGGGTAGTTCCATAGACGTTATTGCTACACAAAATCAAAAGAAGTTGCAGGAGGAGAATATGAGCATCAGGTCTAACTAACCTGAATCACATCAATGATCAACATTGGTATTTTGACGTTGTGCCATAAGGATCTCCAACATTCGTCCTTGTTCTTCAAGTCGCCTTTCTTGTTATTGTTGGCGCATGCGTAACTCTGCAAAATCTGCTTCAGTAGTTTCAGCTCTCCTCCTCAGATGTTCAACCTCTTGATGGTTGCTACCAGCCCAACCTCTGCTTGATGGAGCTACTTCGCCATGGCCAAGTCCACGAACATAACCAGATCGTACCCCTAATACCTAGTTAACTATCTCGTCATCAGTTAAGGTAACTACTCCTTCTTCTTGAGGCTGAGAATGAAGTTCAACCATCCTTTCCTGTAATCAAAAAAATAATTCAGATTAGAGAATACAGTAAATCGTATTTCAGTTGGGAAACTTATGATCTAGCTACTTGAAAAACTTGCATATATCCAATATTTGTTTACAATGGTGTAGATTGTTTGAATAATTTAAAAGAACAAAAAATGTTTAACCTCACGATCTCTCAACAGTAAACAATTTAGCTAATTTGGAGTTCTGGAGCGTCTTGTAAAAATCACGCAAAATGAGCAAATTCCCTGCCTGGAACTGCTTGTTCAGTAATTTCAGCAAAACTTCCCGTCTTTGGACGAAAAATTAATTAACTTCCGAAAAGGAGTCATGGATTGTTCTGGATAATTCACGCAAAACCGGGACAAATTTCTGCCGAAAACTCGACTCGAGATTGTTAATGACCAAAGTGATCTCGACTCGAGGTCAAGCCCACTTCGAAACAGTAACTTCAGAAAAAAAAAATTCTAAATGCGCGCCTTTCTTCAAACTTTGATATCTATTCCGTTTTTCGAGCTTTTTCAGATCCGTTTTCACTGCAAGATCAACAAGAGGACTAAGTAACTAGACACTTAAAAACAATAATTAAAAAAAATTAAAAATTAAAGGGTGGGAGGGATAGAAGTGGGATGATGTCCCAAAACAACTATTCTCTTTTGTTCTTGAATGAACTCCGTTCCTTAGAGCGGCAACGACGCCATTTTGATATACGGCTATTTGTGTATCAAAAGATTAGATTAAGAGATTTTCCTTCTTGTGCCTGTATAAATTGAAGATCAACGTAGACAAGTAACAAGCAAGGGTCGTACCCACCTCAGAGGGGGAGATCTTAGCTCAAACACAATTAAGAACAATAATTAAGAAACATCAATGAATCAATAATAATAGTTGGAGAGTTGATTCTACTTCCTACAGGCAATAAATAATAATTAAACCTAACTTAAGAATATGGAAGATATGGAAAAGAAGATAATATGATGACATAGGAGGAGTAGTAGGTTTCCACAATCTAGGTTATGCAATTATATCATATTGTTCTTCATATTCAATCTATAACAACTAACAAGCCACCTCTCAGCTATTCCTATTAGTTATTAATACCAATAATAATCAAATCCTCACCTCTCAGCTATTGAATCTAATTAAAATAGGATTCTATTATGCATGCTATTGAATATGCTTCTTTAATCAAATCCTCACCTCTCAGCTATTGAATCTAATTAACTCCATATATTATTCACAATTAAATCCTCACCTCTCAACTATTGAATTTAATCATGAAACAATAAAAGATAAATATTACAAACATGCAGTAATCACCTCTCAGCTATTTCACTACACATCTACAATAAATATAATACTATTATCAAAACTAGGTCTCCCTAAATTCTAACAATAATATTTAACACCATGGATAACAATAACATACAAATATTCATACTTACCTCATATCGCGAATTAGAGATAAGTAAGCATTAAGAACCTTGAATCACAATGAATAAGAAGAAACAACATAATACTTTTACATCACCTAGAAAGCTTTCACCTTCCCCCCATGATGATTTAGCTACTCATACCAAAGGAACAAATAATTAAATCAAAGAACATCATAAAAGAATTGATGGATTGATATTGATTGAATTGAATACAAAAGTTGATCTTCAAGTGGAGGCTAGAAGATCAAGATCTAAAAGAGATTCTAGATTAATAGTAAACCCTAGTTACAACTTCTCTTATATACCTATTACATAATGGAATACTTGCATGCAAAGATTTCCTAACTTAGTGAAATTCGTGGCAGCTGCTGTTGGCCTCATAGAGGGATTAAGCAATCAGAAAACCGAATCCTCTTGGGCCAGAATTGTAGCTTGGGCCAAGACCTTCAATTTGATAGCTCATGGGCCCCAATCGAACTTCTGGTTCTTCTTGTAGAGCCTTTTTAAATTCACGACCCAAAATAGGAAGTCCGGTCCACGTGAGTCAACAGATTTGACCCAAAGTCTTCAGAAGTCAACAGTTGACCGAAAGTCAACATAGGTCAGCAACAGTTGACACGAAGTCAACAGTTGACCGAAAAGTCAACCCTTGACCTAAACTCAACCGAAGTCAAAGTTGGCCAAAAAGTAAACCTTAGTCAAAATTAACCAAAAAGTCAACTCAACCTAGTTGACTAGAGATGACCGCGGGGTGCTCTTAGCAGATTTCGCGGGTGCAAATATCCATTCTTCTTCCCTTGTGCAAATAACACCTCTTTGCTTGCTTTTCTCGACTTTTTGCGGGCTTTTACACAATATACGCATTTCGGCTCGTAAAACCTACATAAAGACAAGAATGCACTAATCAATATATATAATACAATAATATAAGCTAAGTGCTAGACAAACAAGGTGTTATTCGGGGGATAAATATACACTTTTGAGGTCCGATCACACAACTCCACAGTTAACATCGAATGAAGAGATTGCTTTAATAAACTTTTTCAGTAAACTTATACCTCAATATATTTTGTACCTCTTCAAGACTTAGTAACCATTGTTTCTCCTTCTCTTTCTCTTCTTCATCATTTTGAAATAAACCCCTTATGTTATACATCCTACTACCATAATCTTTCTTAGATCCCATTTCTATTTATTTTCCTGTCTCTCTTTCACACACATATAGACTAGTTGATTATATCATTTTTTAGGTAGTGATACAAAAGGATAGTTACATTTTGAATATAACATAAAGATTGTATTTCAAATCTTCAATAATATTTGTAAATTATTTTAGAATCAAATTAAGGATTTGACTATGATACAGATTTAAAGTACAATTAAAATAACTATACATAGTAGATGAGCAATCAAGCCACTGTTGACTTAGTTAAGTTTTGGACTTTTACTTAATTATCCTTATATTTCGGGAGATCTTAGTCACACCACACAAATCTCTCCTACACAACATTGTTGGATAAATTTTGAATAATTGTGCTTTTACGAATTTATCCCTATTATTCTATTTGACACACCACACATAAAAGTAATTTTTATTTTTTTTATTTTTTAATTCAAAACAAATTTTATTGATACCTTTATTTTTTGCTAAAAATATGCTAAAATAAAAAAATCAACTAATCTCTTCTTCTTCCTCAAACACTTCTTCTTCTAAAACTCCATTCTAAATTTACAATGAAAACAAAATATGGAACGTTGTGACCTTAATGAAGAAAACAATAGACAAAATCCAAGATTTGAATATTTTTTTATGATTTCTATATATATTTTACTACTAATAAAATAAAATGTGGTGCACTTAAAGTTTTTTTTTTTTAATTTTATTTATGGTGTGCCTAAAAAATCTTAAGAATATTTGTAGTAAGCTAAACAAATGGGGTGTATGAGAGATTTGGGTGGTGTGACTAAGATATCCCTATATTTTTCTTAACTAGATAGCATTTTTTGACACGTATGCAAGTAAATTGACCTCACATCAGCTTGTTTGAAAATGAAAAGGTAATATATTATCTAATATTATGTCAGTGTAGTAATCCAACACAGCTCATGAAGGTTACTTTAGGAATATGAAGTAAAAACTAAAGCTTAGCAACCTAAAAGTGTAAAAAGGGTCGGCAATAATAAGATTTTGTTAAATATAATAGACAATACACTCAGATCAAAATTGGTCAGAGTTGATCTCAAGAGTTGATCTCAAGAGTTAAGGTAGGAATTGAAAAAAATAAGTATGGTTGGATACAATACAGACTTACACCTTTATTTCTTTGCCAAATAAAATGACATATTTGCCACAGCGGAGCAAAATGCACGACTATCCCAACTGCGACACTGCTAGCCAGTCCTCAGGCATACTCGTGGTTATATGGAGTGGTTGGTACCTCTAATGGGAACACCTTACTAGCATATTTTTTATTTTACAAATTTTAAAGTATATTGCAAGGCTTGGAATGAAGAGGATTAGGATTGCAAAAGATTCAATAAGGACCTTACCAAACATCAAGGAGCCTTTCATGGAAGTCCCCATTACCCAATTGTCACGAAATGTTGTTCTACACTGAAACTTTGGAGGTTTAAGAATCCTAGTTTGGTCTTGAATTTTTGAGCTAGCCATGGTCATCCCACAATAGATGTGTCACAGTATTTGTAACTCATATGTTACGAAACAACTGTGCAAGCAACACCTTGAAACTATCCATTGAGTCGTTATTCCAAAGAAATCAAATTAACACATGCACTCATGCACCCAAGATAATATTCGGTTCGACTTCGTAGAGAGACATGATATCTCTCATATGTTTATATCGGAGTCTTTGCTCTTTGCTTATAACTACTATTGGTACTTACTTGGTAGGCAGTACAAGGCATCCCATATCTTCTCAATCACACATTCACACCTGATCAGTTGCCTAGTATACTTGCAACTGTGAGACTCTCCCTACTTACGAACATATGTACATCTTAGAGAATATTAACAAAAGTACATTATAGAGTTGGGAAGGTGTAACATAAAGTCATCGCAAACATTGTGGTCATGCATGGTTCACCAACTATCGTCAAGTATATTTTTTAAATCTAAAGTATATATGTAGCTTTATGAACCCTTGCTCCCATTTATAGATCCATGGTTGTTATTTGCAGGCATGACGATTTCATATCAATAAAGTGTGGATTAATCTAAAAAAAAAAAGGAGTGATGCAACTTATAGTTGATGATAGTTTGTGCATCTGAAACTAGCATAATTAAGGTGCACAAGCACAACTTGACTAAAGAAGCTTCAAATGAAAATTTTAAACATTCATAATATTTAATTATCCATTAATTAAAGTCTTAGAATGAAAGCTTCAACTAGGAAGACTAGTTTTCAATGAAATCACATCTACTAATAGGCACTAGAGTTAGTTGGTACAATAAAAACAAACTAGGGTTTTAATTACTATATATTTTTCTTCCGTAATATCAGAAACTTATCGACCATGATTTAAAATACATAATACCAAAATAAACCATGATTTCAAATACATAATTCCATGATTTCAAATAAACCATGATTTTAAATATATATTCAAGGTTTGCAAATTAATTTAGCTCGTATAAAGATTATATATCTTGCTTTAAGATACTCTAATGCATCCTTGGCTGCTCTATTTTTAACAATTTCTTTTTTAGTAGTATGAGGGCAAGTAGAACTTTCAATTACACTATCATCCCTTAGAACAACATCGTATGTTTTGTATTCGTCATTTTCAGATACATCAATAAAAGTGATATTTATTTTCTTCTTCGGGTAAAATTCAAGAAACTCTACCATAGGAGGTATTTTCAATGTTTGTAGATCGATAATGGGCTCCAATAATTTCTTGAAAACCTACACGAAAGAAATTCACGTTAATTTTGAGCATTTGTATATGGAAGTTTCGTCTATAAAAAATGAATGGATGCCTAAAACATGTTATACCTTCCACATTGTTTCGTGAGAGCTATCCTTAGAGACTGCACCAATTATCGCCTCAGTAAAATCTGCGAGAAACTTAGGAACATCAATTAGTCCATAAGAATGTGTTGGATAGTTCAGTACATCCTTTTCGAATGCTTTGATCTTCACAAAATGATATTTCTTGTCAAATGAAACTCATTAAAGGTTCAATAATATAGCACCAAATACTAGCAATGAATTACTACTACTATACCATCAAAGGATTATATTTTAGATGGAAAGTCATTCTCGTTAAGTGAGACAAGAGTTAACATGACGGAGGCTATGAAATGGAAAATGATAAGTGGATTGGAAAGGATTTTTTATTTTCAACCCTAGATTAATACCTAATTATGTACGAGTATCAGCTTATAGTGGTAATTGTTGGAAATCAACTTTTTACAAGTTTGGCAATCGTGGATGGACTTCTCTAATAAATGATGGAGAAGGTTGTTTAATCATAAAGAACTGAAGAAGTTAATTGTATAGTAATTAATCTGATAAGTACAACAACTACTCTATTGCCAACAACTATAGCAACGACATCCATGTTAGGGTGGTCGTGAATAAAAACTCATCGCCGACAATCATTTGGGTGATTTTACTTATACAATTCTTAAAAGTTTATCCGTTGTATGGTGGACTAGCCTTAAGACATTACTTCGATCATGGTATTAGGCTTAGGATTTAATTTGGTTACTAGCTGATGTGGTAATGTTCCATAAGTTGATAACGTAAGCAAAAGCTTATCAGTTCTTTAAGAACTTGTGTTATTCTGGTTGTTCATACATAACATTTTGTACAACTACTCAAAAGCAGTTTATACAATTGCCCAATAAACAGAATATATGTGTGATTATGATTTATTGGAGCTTTTAACTAACGTAAGCAAATAATGTGTAGTTTAGTTTGGTTAATTGATTTTGTATACTAGTTGGTTGATGTTTTTTATTTTGATTGATTTTGATAATAAAAAATTAATGTGTAGTTTCAAATCAAGATTTAACAAAAGAAAACTATACTTGGAATTGGATTCCATATTCTCTTAGATTTTTTGTTATTCATGTTGCTTATATTTATGCCTACTTATGGTAACATAGTAGGATTTCGTTGTAGAAATTAAAATCTATAATTGATGTTAATAAATATAAATTCCCCCCCCTCCCCGTCCCATAAATACTCACGGGGATATAACCGTAAGGTATTACAATAACAATCAGATGAAAAGACAATAACAAATTTACATTATTTTGTATTTCAGGTGTATTGTAGTGAAAAAAGCGATATAGTTTATACTTGAGAGCGACACGTGCAAGCTTCTCAGTATCTTCATTAATAGATCTTAGCCTTGTCAGTACTCCAGGTAGTTCCGGAGGATACATAGAGCATAACTCCACAGTTAACATCGAATGAAGAGCTGAATCACCCCTAAACTCTAATCTTTCATAACTTTCAATTGATTTATCAGTATAATAAAAAGAAGGGTGAGTAAAAGCTTGTTTTAATAAACTTTTGTTAGTAAAGTTATACCTCAATATATTTTATACCTATTCAAGACTTAGTAACCATTGTTTTTCATTCTCTTTCTCTTCTTCATCATTTTGAAATAAATCCCTTATGTTATACATACTACTACCATCATCTTTCTTAGATCCCATTTCTATCTAGTTTCATGTCTCTCTTTCACAGACTCATAGACTAGTTGATTATATAATTTTTAAGGTAGTGATGCAAAAGAATAATTACGTTTTGAATATGACATAGAGATTGTATTTCAAATCTTCAATAATGTTTGTAGATTATTTTAGAATCAAATTAAAGATTTGACTATGATACACCTTTAAAATTAAACTAAAATAACTGTACATAGATATAGAGATTGACCATCATTTTGTACAACTACGCAAGCAACACCTTGAGACTATCCATTGAGTTGTTATTCCCAAGAAATCAAATTAACACATGCACTCATGCACCCGAAGATAATATTCGGTTCGACTTGGCAGAGAGACATGATATCTCTCATATGCTTATATCAGAGTCTTAGCTCTTTGCCTATAACTACTATTGGTACTTACTTGGTAGGCAGTAGAAGACATCCCATATCTTCTCAATCACACATTCACACCTGATCAGTTGCCTAGTGAACTTGCAACTGTGAGACTCTCCCTAGTTACGAACAAATGTACATCGACGAGAATATTAATAAAAGTACATTATAGACTCGGGAAGGTGTAACATAAAGTCATCCCAAACATTGTTGTCATGCATGGTTCACCAACTATCGTCAAGTATATTTTTAAAATCTAAAGTATATATGTAACTTTATGAACCGTTGCTCCCATTTATAGACCCATGGTTGTTATTTGCAGGCACGACGATTTCATATCAATAAAGTGTGGATTAATCTAAAAAAAGAGGAGTGGTGCAACTTATAGTTGATGATAGTTTGTGCATCTGAAACTAGCAAAAGTAAAGTTGCACAAGCACAACTGCACTAAAGAAGCTGCAAATGAAAATTTTAAATATTCATAATATTCAATTATCCATTAATTAAAGTCTTAGAATGAAAGCTTCAACTAGGAAGACTAGTTTTCAATGAAAACACATCTACTAATAGACACTAGAGTTAGTTGGTATAATAAAAATAAACTAGGGTTTTAATTACTATATATTTTTCTTCCATAATATCAGAAACTTATCGACCATGATTTGAAATGCATAATTCCAAAATAAACCATGATTTCAAATACATAATGCCAAAATATATATTCAAGGTTAGCTAATTAATTTAGCTCGTCTAAAGATAATTTTGCTTTGAGATACTCTAATGCATCCTTGGCTGCTCTATTTTTAACAATTTCTTTTTTAGTAGTACAAGGCCAAGTAGAACTTCCAGGCCAATTACACTATCATCCTCTAGAACAAATTTGTATGTTTTCTATTTGTCATTTTCAGATACATCAACAAAAGTGATATTTATTTTCTTCTTCTGGCAAAATTCAAGAAGCTCTACCATAGGATGTATTTTCAATGTTCGAAAATCGATAATGGGTTCCAATAATTTCTTCAAAACCTGCACGAAAAAAATTCACGTTAATTTTGAGCATTTGTATATGGAAGTTTCGTCTATAAAAAATGAATGGATGCCTAAAACATGTTATACCTTCCACATTATTTCGTGAGAACTATCCTTAGAGACTGCACCAATTATCGCCTCAGTAAAATCCGCGAGAAACTTAGGAAGATCAATTAGTCCATAAGAATGTGTTGGATAGTTCAGTACATCCTTTTCAAATGCTTTGATGTTCACAAAATTATATATCTTCTCAAATGAAACTCATGAAAGGTTCAAGAATATGGCACCAAATACTAGCAATGAATTACTACAACTATACCATCAAGGGATTATATTTGAGATGGAAAGTCATTCTTATTAAGTGAGACAAGAGTTAACATGACGGAGGCGATGAAATGGAAAATGATAAGTGGATAGAAAAGGATTTTTTATTTTCAACCCTAAGTTAAAACCTAATTATGAACGAGTATCAACTTATAGTGGTAATTGTTGGAAATCAACCTTTTACAAGTAGCAATCGTGGATGAACTTCTCTACTAAATGATGGAGAAGGTTGTTTAATCATAAAGAACTGAAGAAGTTAATTGCATAATAATTAATCTAATAAGTACAACAACTATACCAACGACATCCATGTTAGGGAGGTCGTGAATAGAAACTCCTCGCTGACAATCATTTGGGTGATTTTACTTATACAATTCTAAAAAATTTATCCGTTGTATGGTGGACTAGTCTTAAGACATTACTTACATCATGGTATTAGGCTTAGGATTTAATTTGGTTACTAGCTGATGTGACAATGTTCCATAAGTTGATAACGTAAGCAAAAGCTTATCAGTTCTATAAGAACTTGTGTTATTTTGGTTGTTCATGCATGTATAACATTTTGTACAACTACTCAAAAGCAGTTTATACAATTGCATAATAAACAAAATATATGTGTGATTATGATTTATTGGAGCTTTTAACTAACGTAAGCAAATAATGTGTAGATTAGTTTGGTTAATTAATTTTGTATATTAGTTGGTTAATGTTTTTTATTTTGATTGATTTTTATAATAAAAAATTAATGTGTAGTTTCAAATCAAGATTTAACAATAGAAAACTATACTTGGAATTGGATTCCATATTCTCTTAGATTTTTTGTTGTTCATGTTGTCTACATTTATGGCTATTTATGGTAACATAGTAGGATTTTGTTGTAGAATTTAAAGATCTATAATTGATGTTAATAAATATAAATCCCCCCCCCCCCCCCCCCATCGGGAAAAAAACGCGTAAATGCTCACGGGGATATAACCGTGAGATATTACAATAACAATCAGATGAGAAGACAAAAACAAATTTACCTGATTTTGCATTTCAGGTGTGTTGTAGCGTAGAAAGCGATTTAGTTTATACTTGAGAGCGACACGTGCAAGCTTCTCAGTATCTTCATTAATAGATCTTAGCCTTGTCAGTACTCCAGGTGGTTCACGAGGATACATAGACAATAACTCCACAGTTAACATCGAATGAAGAGCAGAATCACCTCTAAACTCTAATCTTTCATAACTTTCAATTGATTTATCAGGATAATAAAAAGAAGGGTGAGTAAAAGCTTGTTTTAATAAACTTTTGTCAGTAAACTTATACCTCAATATATTTTCTACCTCTTCAAGACTTAGTAACCATTGTTTTTCATTCTCTTCTGTTCTTCATCATTTTGAAATATACCCCTTATGTTATACATACTACTACCATCATCTTTCTTAGATCCCATTTCTAGCTAGTTTCATGTCTCTTTTTCACACACATAGACTAGTTGATTATATAATATTTTAGGTAGTGATGCAGAAGGATAATTACGTTTTGAATATAACATAAAGATTGTATTTCAAATCTTCAATAATGTTTGTAGATTATTTTAGAATCAAATTAAAGATTTGACTAGGATACACCTTTAAAATATAACTAAAATAACTATACATAGTAGATGGGTAATCAAATTAAAGATTGCCCATCTTTTTTGCATTTGCTGGTGGTCAATCAAGCCACTGTTGACTTAGTTAAGTTTTTGTCTTTTACTTAATTGTCCTTATATTTTGGGAGATCTTAGTCACACCACACAAATCTCTCCCGCACAACATTGTTGGATAAATTCTGAATAATTGTGTTTTTACGAATTTATCCCTATTATTCTATTTGGCACACCACACGTTCATAACATTAATTTTTTATTTTTTTATTTTTTAATTCAAAAAAGATTTTGTTGATACCTTTATTTTTTGCTAAAAATATGCTAAACTTAAAAACTCAACTAATCTCTTCTTCTTCTTCAAACTCTTCTTCTTTTAAAACTTCATTCTAAATTTTCTATAAAAATGAAATATGGAACGTTATGATCTTAATGAAGAGGACAATAGACAAAATCCAAGATTTGAATTTTTTTTTTATGATTTCAATTGTACATGAAAGTAAACTCTCTTATATAAAAATATTGTTGTTATTTAGATTTCCATCTTCTAGATTCTTTAGATTTATTTCTATATATATTTTACTACTGATAAAATAAAATAAAATAACTTGTGGTGTACTTAATGTTTTTTTTTTTAATTTTATTTGTGGTGTGCCTAAAGAATCTTAAGAATATTTGTGGTAAGCTAAACAAATGTGGTGTATGAGAGATTTCTGTGGTGTGATTAAGATATCCCTATATTTGTTTTTAACTAGTTAGCACTTTTTGACACGTATGCAAGTAAATTGACCTCACATCTGATTGTTTGAAAATGAAAAAGTAATATATTATCTAATATTATGTCAGTGTAATAATCCAACACAGCTCATGAATTCTACTTTAGGAATATGAAGTAAAAACTAAAGCTTGGCCACTTAAAAGTGCAGAAAGGGTCGACAATAATCCGATTTTGTTAAAAATAAAAGACAATCTCTAATTCGCTTGTTAAACTAATGGGAAAACACCAATTTACCCTTTTAATAAAGATAATAAGAGTAACTAATTCTAATGAATCCGGGTAAATTTTTAAATATGGTTGGTACACAAACCAATAAATGATGTTCGCGTATTATGTTGGGGTGGCGACTCTGTCTTGTGTGTTTATATTGCATCAAATGGAGGAATTTACATAGACGTAATTACATCTTTGTGCCCCCGCAAGGAATGTTTTTTGCCCACCATACTTTATCAGACCCCTATGCGTACCCACCCATGATACTGAACGGTTTAGGCCTATCACTCAGATCAGCATTTCCATATTGGTCGGAGTTTATCTCAAGAGTTATTAAATGTAGGAATTGAAAAAAATAAGTATGGTTGGATACAATACAGACTTACACCTTCATTTCTTTACCAAATAAAATGACATATTTTCCACAGTCGAGCGAAATGCATGACTATTTCCAACTGTGTTGTTGCTAGCTAGTCCTTAGGCATACTCGTGGTAATAGGGACTGGTTGGTAACTTTAATGGGAACACCTTACTAGCATATTTTCTATTTTACAAATTGTAAAGTATATAACAAGGCTTGGAATGAAGATGATTAGGGTTGTAAAAGATTCGCTAAGGACCTCACCAAACATCAAGGAGCCTTTCATGGAAGTCTCCATTACCCAATTGCCACTAAATGTTGTTCTACACTGAACTTTGGTGGTTTCAGAATCCTAGTTTGGTCTTGCATTTTTAAGCTAGCCATATCACAAGCCCTGTGCTAGAGTACTCACAATTCCACAATAGATGTGGCACAGTATCTGTAACCTACATGTTACGAAATAACTACGCAAGCAACACCTTGAGACTATCCATTAAGTTGTTATTCCGCAAAAATCAAATTAACACATGCACTCATGCACCCCAAGATAATATTCGGTTCGACTTGGCAGAGAGACATGATATCTCTCATATGCTTATATCAGAGTCTTGGCTCTTTGCCTATAACTACTATTGGTACTTACTTTGTAGGCCGTAGAAGACATTCCATATCTTCTCAATCACACATTCACACCTGATCAGTTGCCTAGTGTACTTGTAACTGTGAGAATCTCCCTAGATACGAACATATGTACATCGACGAGGATATTAATAAAAGTACATTATAGACTCGGGAAGGTGTAACATAAAGTCATCGCAAACATTGTGGTCATGCATTGTTCACCAACTATCGTCAAGTATATTTTTAAAATCTAAAGTATATATGTAACTTTATGAACCCTTGCTCCCATTTATAGATCCATGGTTGTTATTTGCAGGCACGACGATTTCATATCTATAAAGTGTGGATTAATCTAAAAAACGAGGAGTGGTGCAACTTATAGTTGATGATAGTTTGTGCATCTGAAACTAGCAAAAGTAAAGGTGCACAAGCACAACTCCACTAAAGAAGCTGCAAATGAAAATTTTAAATATTCATAATATTCAATTATCCATTAATTAAAGTCTTAAAATGAAAGCTTCAACTAAGTAAACTAGTTTTCAATGAAAGTACCTATACTAATAGACATTAGAGTTAGTTGGTACAAATAAAAATAAACTAGGGTTTTAATTACTATATTTTTTTCTTCCATAATATTAGAAACTTATCGACCATGATTTGAAATACATAATGCCAAAATAAACCATGATTTCAAATACATAATGTCAAAATATATATTCAAGGTTAGCTAATTAATTTAGGTCGTCTAAAGATAATTTTGCTTTGAGATACTCTAATGCATCCTTGGTTACTCTATTTTTAACAATTTCTTTTTTAGTAGTACAACGGCAAGTAGAACTTCCAATTACACTATCATCCTCTAGAACAACATTGTATGTTTTGTATTTGTCATTTTCAGAGACATCAACAAAAGTGATATTTATTCTCTTCTTCTGGCAAAATTCAAGAAGCTCTACCATAGGATGTATTTTCAATGTTCGAAAATCGATAATGGGCTCCAATAAATTCTTGAAAACCTGCACGAAAAAAATTCACGTTAATTTTAAGCATTTGTATATGGAAGTTTCGTCTATAAAAAATGAATGGATGCCTAAAAAATGTTATACCTTCCACATTGTTTCGTGAGAACTATCCTTAGAGACTGCACCAATTATCGCCTCAGTAAAATCGCGAGAAACTTAGGAACATCAATTAGTCCATAAGAATGTGTTGGATAGTTCAGTACATCTTTTTCAAATGCTTTGATCTTCACAAAATTATATATCTTGTCAAATGAAACGCATGAAAGGTTCAAGAATATGGCACCAAATACTAGCAATGAATTACTACAACTATACCATCAAGGGATTATATTTTAGATGGAAATTCATTCTTATTAAGTGAGACAAGAGTTAACATGACGGAGGCGATGAAATGGAAAATGATAAGTGGATAGAAAAGGATTTTTTATTTTCAACCCTAAGTTAAACCCTAATTATGTACGAGTATCAGCTTATAGTGGTAATTGTTGGAAATCAACCGTTTACAAGTGGTAATCGTGGATGGACTTCTCAGTATCTTCATTAATAGATCTTAGCCTTTTCAGTACTCCAAGTGGTTCACGAGGATACATAGACAATAACTCCACAGTTAACATCGAATGAAAAGCAGAATCACCTCAATATATTTTCTACCTCTTCAAGACTTAGTAACCATTGTTTTTCATTCTCTTTCTCTTCTTCATCATTTTGAAATAAACCCCTTATGTTATACATACTACTACCATCATCTTTCTTAGATCCCATTTCTAGCTAGTTTCATGTTTCTCTTTCACACACACAGACTAGTTGATTATATAATATTTTAGGTAGTGATGCAGAAGGATAATTACGTTTTGAATATAACATAAAGATTGTATTTCAAATCTTCAATAATGTTTGTAGATTATTTTAGAATCAAATTAAAGATTTGACTAGGATACACCTTTAAAACACAACTAAAATAACTATACATAGTAGATGGGCAATCTAATTAAAGATTGCCCATCTTTTTTGCATTTGCTGGTGGTCAATCAAGCCACTGTTGACTTAGTTAAGTTTTGGTCTTTTACTTAATTGTCCTTATATTTCGGGAGATCTTAGTCACACCACACAAATCTCTCCTGCACAACATTGTTGGATAAATTCTGAATAATTGTATTTTTATGAATTTATCCCTATTATTCTATTTGGCACACCACACGTACATAACATTAATTTTTTTTATTTTTTTTTTAATTCAAAAAAAAATTGTTGATACCTTTAGTTTTTTGCTAAAAATATGCTAAACTCAAAAAATCAACTAATCTCTTCTTCTTCTTCTTCAAACTCTTCTTCTTCTAAAACTTCATTCTAAATATTCTATAAAAATGAAATATATATGGAACGTTATGATCTTAATGAAGAGGACAATAGACAAAATCCAAGATTTGAATTTTTTTTTCATGATTTCAATTGTACATGAAAGTAAACTCTCTTATATAAAAATATTGTTGTTATTTAGATTTCCATCTTCTAGATTCTTTAGATTTATTTCTATATATATTTTAATACTAATAAAATTAAATAAAATAAAATGTGGTGTATTTAATGTTTTTTTTTTTTTTTAATTTTATTTGTGTGCCTAAAGAATCTTGAGAGTATTTGTTGTAAGTTAAACAAATGTGGTGTATCAGAGATTTTTGTGGTGTGACTAAGATATCCCTATATTTGTTTTTAACTAGTTAGCACTTTTTGACACGTATGCAAGTAAATTGACCTCACATCTGATTGTTTGAAAATGAAAAGGTAATATATTATCTAATTTTTGTCAGTGTAATAATCCAACACAGCTCATGAATGGTACTTGAATATGAAGTAAAAACTAAAGCTTGGCCACCTAAAAGTGCAAAAAGGGTCAGTAATAATTCGATTTTGTTAAAAATAATAGACAATCTCTAAATCGCTTGTTAAACTAATGGGCAAACACCTATTTACCCTTTTAATAAAGATAATAAGAGTAATTAATTCTAATGAATCAGGGTAAATTTTTAAAAATGGTTGGTACACAAACCAATAAATGATGTTCTCGTAATATGTTGGGGTTGCGACCCTGTCTTGTGTGTTTATATTGCATGAAATGGCCGAATTCACATATCTATAATTCAAACTTTGTGTTCCCCTAGGGCACTTTTTCCCACCATACTTTATCAGACCACTATGCGTACCCACCTATGTTAGTGAAGGGTTTAGGCCTATCACTCAGTTCAGTATTTCCATATTGGTCGGTGTTAATCTCAAGAGTTTTTGAAGGTAGGAATTGAAAAAAATAAGTATGGTTCGATACAATACAGACTTACACCTTCATTTCTTTGCCAAATAAAATGACATATTTTTCACAGTTGAGCGAAATGCACGACTATCCCAACTGCGATTCTGTTAGCCAGTCCTCAGGCATACTCGTGGTTATAGGGACTGGTTGGTAACTCTAATGGGAACACCTTACTAGCATATTTCCTATTTTACAAATTGTGAAGTATATTGCAAGGCTTGGAATGAAGATGATTAGGGTTGCAGAAGATTCTCTAAGGACCTTACCAAACATCAAGGAACCTTTCATGGAAGTCTCTATTACCCAATTATCACTAAATGTTATTCTACACTGAAACTTTGGTGGTTTCAGAATCCTAGTTTTGTCTTGAATTTTTTACCTAGCCATGGTCACAAGCTTTGTGCTAGAGTGTGCGTAATTCCACAATAGATGTGTCACAGTATCTGTAACCTACATACATGTTACGAAACAACTACGCAAGCAACACCTTGAGACTATCCATTGAGTTGTTATTCCTAAGAAATCGAATTAACACATGCACTCATGCATGGGAATCCTAAACCAGGTCAGAAACTATGTTCAACTACAAGCTAAACAGATGACAGATAAGGGCAGTATTAAAGCTCTAATGGACAGACTGGGTATCAACATGAATTTCAGAAGAGTCCAAGTTCAGATGTTTGTATGGGAAAGGCCGACAGCAGGATTCTATAAAGTTAATACTGATGGGGCTATGGATCTGTCTGGGAATGGTTTTGGTGGCTGATTAGAGACTCTGAAGGTAGGGTGACACTTGTTTTTTTAGGAGGTGGAGGGCAAGGATCTGTTCTTATGCAGGAACTCTATGGAATAGAGGCAGGGATTCAAGGATGTTTGGTTCTGAACATGCAGCATGTTATGGTAGAAACATATTGAATGAGAGCTTTCCAAGCTATCCTGGGCAAGGAGGAAACACCAGGGTACAGTTTAAACCTTGTAAGAAAAATCAGGAACTTGATTACTGGTTTTAGGGCTTTTAGTATTGCTCATGTGTTCAGAGAGGCTAATGTAAGGGCAAGTAGAACTTCCAATTACACTATCATCCCCTAGAACAACATTGTATGTTTTGTATTTGTCATTTTCAGATACATCAACAAAAGTGATATTTATTTTCTTCTTCTGGCAAAATTCAAGAAGCTCTACCATAGGATGTATTTTCAATGTTTGACGATCGATAATGGGCTCCAATAATTTCTCGAAAACCTGCACGAAAAAAATTCACGTTAATTTTAAGCATTTGTATATGGAAGTTTCGTCTATAAGAAATGAATCGATGCCTAAAACATGTTATAACTTCCACAATGTTTCGTGAGAGCTATCCTTAATGACTGTACCAATTATCGCCTCAATAAAATCCGTGAGAAACTTAGGAACATCAATTAGTCCATAAGAATGTGTTGGATAGTTCAGTACATCATTTTCGAATGCTTTGATCTTCACAAAATTATATTTCTTATCAAATGAAACTCATGAAAGGTTCAAGAATATGGCACCAAATACTAGCAATGAATTACTACAACTATACCATCAAGGGATTATATTTCAGATGGAAAGTCATTTTGATTAAGTGAGACAAGAGTTAACATGACAGAGGCGATGAAATGGAAAATGATAAGTGGATCGAAAAGGATTTTTTATTTTCAACCCTAGGTTAAAACCTGATTATGTACGAGTATCAGCTTATAGTGGTAATTGTTGGAAATCAACCTTTTACAAGTCTGAAAATCGTAGATGGACTTCTCTACTAAATGATGAAGAAGGTTGTTTAATCATAAATAACTGAAGAAGTTAATTGTATAATAATTAATCTAATAAGTACAACAACTATAGCAACGACATCGATTTTAGAGAGGTCGTGAATAAAAATTCCTCGCCGACAATCATTTGGGTGATTTTACTTATACAATTCTTAAAAAAAATTTCGTTGTATTGTGGACTAGCCTTAAGACATTACTTCGATCATGGTATTAGGTTTAGGATTTAATTTGGTTACTAGCCGATGTGAAAATGTTCCATAAGTTGATAACGTAAGCAAAAGCTTATCAGTTCTTTAAGAACTTGAGTTATTCTGGTTGTTCATGCATGTATTACATTTTGTACAACTACTCAAAAGCAGTTTATACAATTGCCCAATAAACAAAATATATGTGTGATTATGATTTATTGGAGCTTTTAACTAACGTAAACAAATAATGTGTAGTTTGCTTTTGGTTAATTGATTTTGTATACTACCTGGTTGATGCTTTTTATTTTAATTGATTTTGATAATAAAAATTAATGTGTAGTTTCAAATCAAGATTTAACAATAGAAAACTATACTTGGAATTGGATTCCATATTCTCTTAGATTTTTTGTTGTTCATGTTGTCTATATTTATGGCTACTTATGGTAACATAGTAAGATTTTGTTGTAAAATTTGAAAATCTATAATTGATGTTAATAAATATAAATCTCCCCCCATAGGAAAAAAAACACGTAAATGCTCACGGGGATATGACCGTGAGATATTACAATAACAATCAGATGAAAAGACAATAACAAATTTACCTGATTTTGCATTTCAGGTGTGTTGTAGCGTAGAACGTGATATTGTTTATACTTGAGATTGACACGTGCAAGCTTTGTAGTAGCTTCATTAATAGATCTTATCCTTGTCAATACTCCAGGTGGTTCGCGTGGATACATAGAACATAACTTCACAGTTAACATCGAATGAAGAGCAGAAACACCCCTAAACTCTAATCTTTCATAACTTTGAATTGATTTATGAGGATAATAAAAAGAAGGGTGACAAAAAGCTTGTTTTAATAAACATTTGTCAGTAAACTTATACCTCAATATATTTTCTACCTCTTCAAGACTTAGTAACCATTGTTTTTCATTCTCTTTCTCTTCTTCATCATTTTGAAATAAACCCCTTATGTTATACATACTACTACCATTATCTTTCTTAGATTCCATTTCTAGCTAGTTTCATGTCTCTCGTTCACACACATAGACTAGTTGATTATATAATCTTTTAGGTAGTGATGCAAAAGTATAGTTACGTTTTGAATATAACATAAAGATTGTATTTCAAATCTTCAATAATGTTTGTAGATTATTTTAGAATCAAATTAAAGATTTGACTAGGATACACCTTTAAAATACAACTAAAATAACTATACATAGTAGATGGGCAATCAAATTAGAGATTGCCCATCCTTTTTGTATTTGTAGGTTGTCAAGCCACTGTTGACTTAGTTAAGTTTTGGTCTTTTACTTAATTGTTCTTATATTTCCGGAGATCTTAGTCACACCACACAAATCTCTCCTACACCACATTGTTGGATAAATTTTGAATAATTGTGTTTTTACGAATTTTTCCCTATTATTCTATTTGGTACACCACACATAACATCAATTTTTTATTTTTTAATTTATTTTTAACTAAATTTAAATTTTATTGATAAGCTCAACGAATTACACAAAAGTAGAGGACAAACACGCTACAAACTGCGCGACAAGTTCTTTCTGGATAGCAAACCCGATTCTCCTAAATACATATTCGTTCGAACCTGCAGTCATCCCGTTGCTATCCATTACCTTCTGCACTCTCCTGAAGAGCTCAACTGCTTTAGAGTCTAGCAATCCAAATGTGTCAAATGCAAAGGGGATGAAACTATGTTGATACCTTTATTTTTTTAATTCAAAACAAATTTTATTGATACCTTTATTTTTTGCTAAAAATATGCTAAAATCAAAAAATCAACTAATCTCTTATTCTTCCTCAAACTCTTCTTCTTCTAAAACTTCATTCTAAATTTTCTTTGAAAAAAAAATATGGAACATTATGATCTTAATGAAGAGAACAATAGACAAAATCCAAGATTTGAATGTTTTTTTTATGATTTCAATTGTACATGAAAGTAAACTCTCTTATATAGAAATATTGTTGTTATTAGATTTCCATTTTCAAGATTCTTTAGATTTATTTCTATGTATATTTTATTACTAATAAAATAAAATGTGGTGTACTTCAATTTATTTTTTTTTAATTTTATTTGTGGTGTGCCTAAAGAATCCTAAGAATATTTGTGGTAAGTTAAACAAATGTGGTGTATGAGATATTTGTGTGGTGTGACTAAGATATCCCAATATTTGTTTTAACTAGTTAGCACTTTTCGACACGTATGCAAGTAAATTAACCTCACATTTGATTGTTTGAAAATGAAAAGGTAATATATTATCTAATATTATGTCAGTGTAATAATCCAACACAGCTCATGAAGGGTACTTTAGGAATATGAAGTAAAAAACTAAAGCTTGGCCACCTAAAAGTGCAAAAAGGGTCGGCAATAATCCGATTTTGTTAAAAATAATAGACAATCTCTAATTCGCTTTCTAAACCAATGGGCAAACACCAATTTACCCTTTTAATAATGATAATAAGAGTAATTAAAGCTAATGAATCAGGGTAAATTTCGAAATATGGTTGGTACACAAACCAATAAATGATGTTCGCTTAATATGTTGGAAAAGGCTTTTGTGAAAATATTTTTGAAATATTCGGGCCTTCAACACTTGTGATTTGTAATAACAGCACATGGAGAAATTTTTGAATTTTTTTTTTGGGGGGGAAGAAGTGTTTCTCATCTTCTTTTTTTAGGAAAATTTCAATGAAGTTCTAGCCAATATTTGGGAATCTTCCTTTCTTTTTGGATTTTAAATGGTTTTGGAAGATTTTGGCTTTTTCTAGAATTTCTTCAAACTTTTTGATTTTCAATATTTGAATCATCTCACTAGTTTGGAGATTTCTTTGTATTTCTCCTTTCTTCTTGTAACCACATAACAATCATCCTCATGTTCCAAAAACAATGGGTAAAAGGACCTAAACATTCGAAGGGTATTTACTCCCAAAATGGAGTTGGGTAAGGATAATGGGCTCAAGAAAAATGCTTAGTAATAAGAAAGGCTCAGAATGGTCAACCTAAGGGATACAGTATCATCAGGGTAGGTTAAGGTAAACAGGTTTTAACTAAATGTCTTTGTATCATTTTTAAGTACTGATATGGTGATCGCATCTTGAATAAGCTACAAGACCCAAGTTTATATTACACCCACTTGATGTCATCTCAAGGTTAACTATAAAAATGAATATGAGACTAAAAAGAAATAAAACTGAGAGGTTGAGTCTTTTGACTCCAGATGTACGTAATATCTCTCCAAGAAAATGACGGGTCTCAAAAGCTCACTAGGTTAAGTCTCCACACTTATTCCTCAAGTTTCTTAAGGTGTAGTTGTATTTGCATATGTAATCTGTAATAAATGCAAGTGGATACCATGCTTATGCTCATGCAAATGTAGTATAAGACTCAACTACTTAGTGAAGCAATAAATGTCCTTAAAATGAAAAAGAGAGAATTCGACCATTATATTCATCATTGATGTTGTACTTATCCTACTTTTTGAAAAAGTCTTTATAACAAAGAATTTTTTTTGTTTTTTCAAAATTTTTGAATTTTTACATTAGTATGGATAAAGAAGTTTGAAAATCATTTGCAAAAAGGATTGTAATACTTCCCCACCCCCAAACAAAAAGATTGTCTTGTCCTCAAGGCTCATACTAAGCATAGGAAAGAGAGAAAGAAAGATATTACCATGAATGTACTAAAAATTCAAACCGCTTTATAAATTCCTGCCAAACAAAATTATCTCTACATACATAGAGATTACAAGGAATTCCATACTAAGACGCAACTGAATTAAAATATATTGAAATAAAGGACTGACTCAACAGAAAAGGGAAATCATATTCTACACTCTTAGTTTCAAACTTATTCTATTGAAAAACCATCCAAACTATCACACCAGTTATCTAATACTTCCCTCTTCTCATGCCAAGGAGCTTCTCCTTCATTCATAAACTCATCATTTCTATGCAACGCAGGAAACCTTACATACTCAGAATTAGGCACCCAAGTGAATAAGCGACTTCTCCTGATAAAACGATGAGTTGGATCCATAGGTATAAGGTTAGTCCAATCATTGTACATGTTCCTCTAATAAGGATAGGTACGAAGTATAATCTTACATATGGCAGTAGGGAAAACAAGCTGACCAATTTGAAAAACATTCCGAATACCATCCAAAACCCAGGAAGCTATGTCAAGAGCATGAGAATTATTAACAATGCCATAGACTGCATGCATGGAAACATCATGGACATAATCCAACCTTTCTGCACCCAATAGATTTCGCATAACCCATAAAACAGCAGTAGTCACATTAGCAGGAAGGCAAGTAGCAGGTGCAACATTAACATAATTCTCAGGATATAAAGAAAAAATGCAAGGTACAAAGTGAAGAGGAATACCCAAGGCACGAGTGATGACAAACAAATTAAAAACTATCGGGAACCCATGCATACGGGCTTGGAAACCATCAAAAGGAATAGCTTCAACAAAGGGCAACGTACGGTAAAAGTCTCTTACCATAGAAGGGGAATACACAGCAGTAGAATCATAAAGAAAACTTTCCTAACCTTTGTCAAAAATCCCATCCCGAAAAAAAGCTCCAAAAGGACTATCCATGTAACGCCCCGGTATTTCGTCCTCTCATCCCAGTGCGTAGAGCTTAACCATACTCTAACTAATGTCAAGACCTTTTGGGGTAAACCACATGGGTGGGCCCTAATCCAAAACCCTCTACTGCTGGATATCCGCAGTGACTAAAGGGGGACAATATTGACATTAGCGAGCGGTATGGTGCTCGACGCACTGGGATGAGCGAGGACGAAATCCTGGGGCGTTACAGATGGTATCAGAGTCGACGACGGGTCGCCTGTTGTAGGTGGGAAGTACGTTGGAAAGGCCCAGGGAGCGCCAGGTACTTGTCTCACTTGGCAGGGAACGTCGAAGATTTTGGGACTGTACTGAGTGTACTGCAATCCCATTCTGAACATTAGCCATTGCAAAAGAAAAAGAAAACTACCAAAAACCAGCGCAAAAACCGAAAAAATTTTGCTAAAAAAAACCCAGAAAACTACTGCCAGGTGCGAACTCGAGTCGAGTTTGGTTAAGCCTATAAGGAACTCGACTCGAGATTGAGTGAGTTCCAGAAAATAAAAAAGTTTTCTGAATTTTAAAACTGATGGTCATCTAACTTAGGTTTAGTATTTATAGGCAAGAAAAAAAAAAGTTTGAGCCCTAATAAGACACCAAAAATTGCCTAAAACCTTACGGTTTCCAAAATTCAAACCCTAATCCTTTTTCTTTTAAACTAATTGGACTTAGGTCCCTAAGACCAGAAAATTTTCATAATAACTCCATAAGTCCAGATTTTTGCAATGAAGCCGAAGAATGGCTAAAAATTTCAGAAAAGGTACACAAGTTTGCAAATAATTAAAATTTCAACCATTGTCATTAATATTTGGAAATAAAGTACAATGATTGAATTTTAAATACAAGAGTGCAAAAACTAAAACAAAATACATAAACAAAATAAAAACTACAATGGATAATATCAAAAACTCTCAACCGCGTCGTCGAAGAGGCTGCGCCTGGCCTTCGTCCAAGCGACGTTGCACATCCTCAACCGCATCCACGATCTCGCCCATACCCCTCCAGAGAAGCTGGAACCGCTCCTCACTGGGATGGAGCTGGTGAAATGCCCGCTGGTCGTCGGGCCTGTAGTGAATGGGCACCTCCTCCTGAGGGTCCCACAATAACTGTCTAGAAGTAGACAGTCCAGGGTTGGAGACCTCGAGCCGGACGACTGACTCCAGAGATAGTGCAGGAAGAAGGGGTGCCTCCAACTAGCGCAAAATACTCATCACCAGGCTGGGAAGGGTCGCAGAAGTAGCTAGAGCACCGGTGATGGTAGCGAACAGGCGGCGGACAATACAGTAGCTGTGGAGGGCCTCCTGAAGAAGCCGCAGGATATGAATACCCTCCGAGAACAGCTCGCTCGTCTTCATCATCCCGAGGACATTGGTGATCAGCCAGTGTGCCACCAAGCCCTGGTTGACTCGGAGCCAACCGATCGAAAGCTTACTGCTATACCGGTGAACCGCTCGGTCATCGACGAGAACAACCTCGATGATGTCCGGGGTCACCAGTGGCCTCCTGCCGAAGAAGAGCCTCGTCAAGCTCGAGTGTTGTGACTATGGAGAGAGTCTCAGGCGTGAACTGAAAACGATGGGCAGGGTCCCAATTAATGAAAACACCGTCATCGGCGAACTCCATCGACTCGTAAAATCGACGAACCATTTGAGGGTCAAATATCTTGTAATCAGAGCCAAGGAGTACATCCTAGCCTCGGGCGTGAATTCTCTCTACAAACCCACTGCCAAAGCGATTATCGTCTTCAGCCAGACAGGCAGACAACCAGGATTCACTCCCTAGATAAATGTTACTCTAAACAAAGATACATGAGAGATAAAACGCTAGAGTGGAATGCGTGAGATCTTGATGTCTAATATACAACAAAGAGTCTTTTACAGTCAGATACTCGAGACTTAAAAGAAGATAGGAAATGAGTTCCCCACCCCCAAACAGAACGGGAAACAGGTCTGTTTGGATCAATTATACTCATCCAGTAAGAGTTTGTGGACTATGGCCTCAGCACTTTCAACCACGCACACCTCTCAAAAAGAGACAACAGAACAGAGTAAGAGAGAGCCGGATACCAGCAGGTCAAGGGTCAGTCTAAATAGGTAGGGTCCTTTAAGAGAGTTTATTCAACTTCAGGGGACCTTAATTCATGGATATGCTTATGACGTTGACCATTGACTTGAAATTCAGAATTGTCTGCAGTGTTTAAACAAGTAATAGCACCATAAGAAGTTACTGCAGACACAACAAAGGGACCCGACCAACGAGAATGTAGTTTACCAGGAAATAAATGCAACCTAGAGTTATATAGAAAAACCTTTTCCCCAATTTGAAAATCTCTAGGTAAGATCTGACGATCATGTAGTTTTTCATATTAGATTTATAGGACTTGGAAAGGTCATAAGCCTCATTCTGAAGTTCCTCAAGCTCAGAAAGCTGGAGTTTTCTCCTCTTAGCTGCCTGGTTGAGATTAAAGTTTAGCTTTGTCATTGCACAGAAGGCTCGGTGCTCAAGCTCTACAGGTAGATGACAGGGTTTTCCAAATACAAGACGAAAGGGAGACATGTCTATGGGAGTTTTGAAAGCAGTACGATAGGCCCATAATGCATCACTGACTCTACGAGACCAATCAACATTTTCAGGGTCAACTGTTTTTTGCAAAATGTTTTTAATCTCTCTATTGGAAACCTCAGCTTGTCCATTGGTTTGCGGATGGTACGCAAGGGCCACTTTGTGAGTAACTCCATACTTTTGGACAAGTTTTTGAAAAGCTTTATTGCAGAAATGGCTCCCCCCATCACTAATGATCGCATGGGGAGCGCCAAATCGTGCAAATATGTACTCTTTTAGAAAATTTACTACAGTTTCTTGATCGTTGTGCCTTGTGGGAATGGCCTCAATCCATTTAGAAACATAGTCTACTACGACCAGAATGTACAAAAAACCATGACAACCAGGGAAATGACCCATGAAATCAATGCCCCATACATCAAACACTTTTACAGGAAGAATCAGCTGTAAGGGCATCATGTGTCGCCTAGTGATTTTCCGTAATTGTTGACAACGAGTGCAGACAGTACAATGCATGTAAGCATCCTTAAAAAGAGTTGGCCAGTAAAAACCACACTTCAATACTTTAGCAGCTGTCTTCTTGCACTAAAATGTCCACCACAAGCATGCTCGTGGATGAATCGGCTGTAAGGACCTCTTGTTGTTCCCAGTCAAGAATGCAACGACGAATGATCTGGTCAGGACAGTACTTAAAAAGGTTAGGGTCACCCAAAAACAATGCTTGGCATTAGCAAGGAATTTGGATCTATCTTGCTTGTTCCAATTACTTGGAACCTTGTTGCTACCCAAGTAATTAACTATATCTGCGAACCATGGAGCATTCGATATTGCAAAAAGAAGCTCGTCAGGAAAGTTCTCAGAAATGACACTAGAATCCTCAGGACAGTCGAGTCTAGACAAGTGGTCGGCTACTACATTTTCGGTCCCTTTTTTATCTTTAATCTTAAGGTCAAATTCTTGAAGCAACAGAATCCAACGAATAAGACGTTGTTTAGTTTCCTTCTTGGAGAGGAGGAACATAATAGCAGCATGATCCGTGAAGATGACAGTACGGGTACCTAAAAGGTAGGAACGAAACTTATCAAAAGCATATACTATGGCTAACAATTATTTCTCCGTCGTGGTATAATTACGTTGGGCATCATTGAGAGTCTTGCTAGCATAATATATGACATGGTGCTTACCATCTAGAAGTTGACATAAAACAGCCCCAACAGCAAAGTCTGATGCATCGCACATCAGCTCAAAGGGTTTACTCCAATCAGGCGGCCTAATGATGGGTGCAGTCGTGAGGGCAGTCTTATGATTTTCAAAAGCACTCTTGTATTCTTTTGTGAAATCAAAAGGCGCATCCTTAAGCAATAAATTGGTTAAGGGGCGAGCTATCTTAGAAAAATCTTGGATAAAGCGTCGATAGAATCCTGCATGGCCAACAAAGGCTCGAATATCCCTAATAGACTTAGGAATAGGCAAGGATGAAACAAGATCTACTTTAGCTTTATCAACCTGGATACCCTCAGGAGAGACTACATGACCTAGAACTATTCCCTTCCTAACCATGAAATGGCACATTTACCAGTTAAGTACCAAATTCTTTTCAAGGCAACGCTTAAAAACCAAGGAAATACGACTAAGACACTCTTCAAAAAATGAACATGTATGGAGAAGTCATCCATAAACACCTCCATAAATCGTTCTACCTTATCACTAAAGATGTGTAACATAAACTTCTGGAAGGTAGCAGGTGCATTACACAGACAAAAAGGCATACGGGCATAAGTGAAAGTGCCAAAAGGACAAGTAAATGTTTTTTTCCCTTAATCTTCAGAGGCGATAGGTTGGTTCTAACCAGAAAAACCATCAAAGAAACAATAGAAGGAATGACCAGCCAGGCGTTCCAACATCTGGTCTATGAAGGAAAGAGGAAAGTGGTCCTTCCGGGTGAATGTATTAAGCTTTCTATAGTCGATACAAACACGCCACTTTGTTGGAACTCTAGTGGCGACTTGTTCGTTCTTATCATCGGTAACTACTGTCCTGCCGGCCTTCTTAGGAACTACATGAATAGGACTAACCCAGGGACTATCAGAAATCGGATAAATCACACCTGCATCCAGAAGTTTAAGAATCTCAGCTCAGACAACTTCTTTCATCGTAGGGTTATGACGTCTCTTTGGTTCACGAGAAGTTTTAGCATCGTCCTCAAGATGAATACGATGAGAACAAACAGAAGGGCTAATGCCTTTAATGTCGTGGATAGACCAGGCAATGGCAGAACGATGCTCTAGGTTCTAAAAGCTTACTCTCCTGTTCGGTAGTAAGAGATGAAGAAATAATAACAGGATGACTACCATCTGAATCAAGATGAGCATATTTCAGCTCAGGAGGAAGAGGACTTAGAGTAACAGGAGGTGGAGTAATGGACTCAACTTGGGTCTCAGAATCTATGCTACAAACCGAATTAAGGGTCTCAGGGTCTTTAGGTTCAAAGATAGGCATAGTATCAAGAAGTGCATTGGTTTGGGCAATAGATTGGTTAATGTCAAAGTCTACATTATGCATGGCAAGGCAGTGAACAACCGGATCTTTAGGGTAATAATTATGTACCATCTTATAAGGTAATAAGTCAAGAAGGCACACATCTTCAGGTAAAGAAAGATCAGGGGGTTGTAGGCCAAGGTTAAATATATTCACTTCAACGGTCATAGAGCCAAAACGGATAGCCAAGGATGATGGGTACCGAGTTATCGGCAGTAGGTTCAGTATCCAACACCACAAAGTCAACGGGGTAGTAAAAGTCAGACACTTTAACTAACAGGTCCTCAACTATACCTCTAGGTACTTTCAATGATCTATCGACCAGTTGCAAAGACATAGTCGTTGGTTTTAAGTTTGTTAGACCCAGACTGAGGTACAAAGAGTAAGGTAAAAGATTAATACTCGCTCCTAAGTCTAGCAAAGCTTTGCCCATAAACTTGTCACCAAGCTTGCAGGGTATGGTTGGTTTTCCTAGTTCCTTATATTTTACCACGCCATTATGTTGGACAAGCGCAGAGAATTCTTCCGCCACAAATGTGTTTTTAGGCACATTTGTTTTTCTCTTGGCGGTGCACAAGTCTTTTAAAACCTTAGCATACGAAGGTACCTGTCTAATAGCCGTGAGGAAGGGTATATTAATATTTAAATGTTTGAAAACATCAAGTACTTCCTCTGCTTGGACTTCCTTCAGAGATCTTGTGAGTTGTTGGGGGTAAGGTATGGGCGGGTTGTAAGTTTGTGGAGGATCCACAATCTCACAGGCAGTCTTCTTCGGCTTAGAGGTGGTCGCCTCATTAGCCAGAGTTTTAGGTGGGACAACAGGTGCAGAGGTAACCGTGGTCACAATATTAAGACTGGGCACATAATTAACATGATTATCTACCTGTTTACCTGACCTAAGGGTGAAAACCGATTTTACTTCAGCAAGCGGTAGAGACGGATTCAGAGTTTTCGTCACCAAGGCAACTTCCTTGCCTTTGGGGTTCGGGATGGACTGTCCCGAAAATCTACCCTTTTCATCAAGTTTTTGTTCAATCCTCTGGATGGCTTGGGCATTTGACTCAATAGACGCTTGCGTCTGCTGAATGAAACGTGCAAGCACATCCCCAAGGGAGGTTTTAGGAGTGGCAGATTGATTGGTTGGCACATGGCCCCCTTGGAATTACTCATGTGATGAGCATTGTCCGAATACGGGGGGACCATTACCATGTTCTGATTATCATTTTTACCAACATACGTGGCATTGCTACATTGCCCATAAGGGTTATTAAAAGTAGGTGGAGCCACATGATGATTATTAGAATAAGACAGATTGGAGAGGTCCATGTATGGGTACGTGGCATAGCCCTTAGTAAAGTTGGTTCTCCCGGCGTAATTAAACGCACAGGCCTCCTCAGTTTCTGGTGAGTTATAAAGGAGAGGGCAAAACTCGGCAGTATGGGTCTGGTCATGACAAGCTGTACATTGGAGAATGGAGGCACTCATAACAGGTGATGGGAGTTTTAAGGACACGCCAAGTGCTTCTACCTGTTTTACTGAACCATGAAGTAAAGTTTTAAGCTTGTAGTCAGTTTTGACTTTATATATACCTCTAGGTATATCAAATGAGTCTGGGGTAGTGTTTCTCGGGGTATGTCCAGGTATGTCCCATTGCTGGCTATTAGTAGCAATCTTTTCAAGGAATGCCAGAGCCTTGGCGGTGGAATAGTCAAGGAAATCTCCACCGCTCATGTTTTCAATCGTGTTTCTAGTTAAAGTATTCAGCCCTCTATATAGAATCCTAACTTTTTCAGTGTCATCAACTTTATGGTGTGGACACCGAAGAAATAGGTCTTGATACCTCTCCCATGCATCAAAGAATACCTCGCCCTCTTTCTGCCGGAAATTTCTTATGGCATCAACAATGTCATTAGTTCTGGTAATAGGAAAGAATTTTGTCCAGAACATTTTACTTAGTTGAGCCCAGGTATCAATAGAATTAGAAGGAAGGCCATGTAACCAGTGAGATGCTCTATCCTTAAGAAAAAAAGGGAACAATCTCAAGCTAACTTCCTCCTCAGACAAATGTTTCTCCTTAAAAGTATTGAAAACGGTCAGAAACTTATTGAGGTGCTGATATGGATCTTCCCGTGGAAGTCCATGGAACTTAGGCAACATGCCCACAATCTGTGGGCGAATGCCATAACTATCTGCAGTTGTCTGGGTAAGACTATGCAGGTAGGTGGCCCAGTGGCCAAAGGTGTAAAGTAATCCCGAAGGGTAGCTTCTTGATCCATAGGTGCAGGAGTTACTTCAGAACGTGAAGTTGAGTCATCGAAACTCTTCTGAAGAAGGTATGGAGATTGAGTCGTTAAACTCTTCCTCAAGAGAAGGAATGAGGTCCGTGATTGTGCTCTTTGTGTAGATTTGAGTTGGTTTGGACAAGATTTTACCTGATCTAAGATGCATACAACATGCGCATTACATATGACACAGAAGTCCTAACCATTCAAAAACATCTAACAAGAGGCTCAAAGATTGACTCAATTTGTGTTCACCCAAGTCAATGACTTCTTTCCAAGCTTCCCTTGTGAATTCTCCCTATATTTCGTGAGTCAAGCAACGAATAACCAGTGTGGGAGGTTTTCCGGGTGTAAGCAACGGTCCTTAATTAAGAAACCACAGTGATTCTACGTAATTTGTAGGGGTTCCAGACCCAATTCCTAACTTGTGCTCCAATCAAAGAATAGTTCATGCAGTACTAGTTGAAATATCTGCTCAAGGTCTCAAATGAACATCATGATAGCATGGCTTTAATTGGTTCAATTTTAAAGCTTAGGATATTGCAATCAATTGATATTAGTTTTCACTTATAGGTCAGGTCCTCCTTGCAGTCCCGGTTTAACAAGTAAAAACATGACGCAGCGGAAGCTAAAATAAACTTAATCTAAGAATTAAAATTGCAAGGAATTGAAATAAAGGAAAGGAATTGCAATAGGTAAAAGCTGAAATTTAAATAACTTGAAAGTAAATTGCAGAAATTAAAGAACTTGAAGTAAAAACTGAATTGAAAGACAATAAACTAACTAATAAATTCTTCAATGATCAATTTTGGCTAAGAAATTCATTTTTGGAGCTCTTTATATAGATAACTCCCTTGACACAACTTGGAAACCTACTAGAACTTGAATTACTACTTCCCTAAGGTATGTATTACCTTTTGGCAACTTCCTAAACCTATTAGGTCTCAAAATAAGACTTCTAGATACTTCTAAAGACACTCTAATTAATAAAAACGAAAATAACAACTTTGAAATCAAATTCTACTACTACTTGGACTTTTAAATAATACTTGTAATAAAAATAGAAACCTAGACATGTTCTACATCAGGCTCCCCTTCTTTAAAAATAACTCGTCCTCGAGTTAATTATCGATAAATAGAGCGTCTACTTCGTATTGGATTTCACCAGTAGAATCTTCAAGAGAATCTTCATCATAGACATGATCCATAAAAGTGACATACTATTTGTTGCGCTCTGGATATTGATGTTGCTTGTGACCACTTTTATTGCAATGGAAGCATATATCAAAAGAAGGATGAGCATATGGATTTGTTGAACGAGGGTATGAAGGTTTGGAATTATTGGTAGTAGATTTATTTTGAGAAATTGAAGTTATTGAATTGGTTTGAGAAGATGAATTGGTCGATGGAGGAGGTAAAATGTCAATGATGTTTTGTGCAGAAGCGATATTGGAAGAGTCACCTTGAGGAGTTGAATTATATAACTTACCATTGGAGCCACGCGAATATAATTTTTCATTGTTACCTTCAATTCTAAGTGCAACTTGAACCGCTTTTGTCAAACTGGGAATTGAATTAATAATCTTGTCATGAATGTTTCGATTCAACCCAGAGAGAAAACGAGCAACTTGATGTGTTTCGGACTCACAAAGATTATTACGAGCAAGAAGACGGTAAAATTCAGATGCATACTCATGTACACTTCGAGTCGCTTGATGACAATTGTGAAGTTGTTGGAACAGAATCTGCTCATAATCTTGAGGTAAAAACCTTGCTTGAAGGAAAGACTTCATATGAGCCCATGTTGTGACTTGTGGCATGTTGTTGGTGGTGAGAGAATGTTGAAGTTATTCCCACCAGGCAGATGCCCCTTGACGAAGTTTGTATGCTACAAGTTTAACTTGACTCTCTGGTGGAATATCCATAAAAGTAAAGAACCTTTCAACTTCATTAGTCCAATCGAGAAAATCTTCAATATTTAATTGCCCATTAAAAGTTGGAAGATCGGCTTTTATCTTATACTCAGGTTGGCGACGAAAATCTCCTTTGTGTGGTGGAAACGTAGGTGAATCATCTTCGAAGGTTGGGTAATTAGGTGGCCTTGGTTGTGAAGAAAAAGATGGAGGTTGTTGATTGAGTTGGTTTGGATTGGAATACAATGCATATGGAATTAATGGTTGAGAATTTTGAGGATAAAAAGTGGGTATGGGTGAAAAACTAGAATTAGTGTGGGAAGAATAATTAATTGATGGTGGTGTAAGAGAAGGACCAGGAAAAGGTTTAGTTGTAGTGAACATGGTTGGAGTTTGTGGTGGAGGGGAAGAAAATTGAGTAATTGTTTTGAGGTGGATAGGTGTAGGAGTTGGAAAAGAAGGTGTATGAGGGTTTGGATTATGGTGAAAATTTGGGTTTTCAAGAGAAAAAGCTTGAGAAGAAACCGATGGTAGAGTAAAAGACGATTGGGATGAAGGTGGTGGAAAACTCAAAGATGAAGAGGTGAAATTAGGAAAAATAAGGGGTGGTAGGTTGGTAGAATCTGTGGTGATTGGTTCTTCGATAGGACGCTTACCTTGGATTTTCACGTAATCATTGAACTCCTTAGAAAGGGTTTCTACTTGTGTCTCGACTTGATTGATTTTGCTATCCATGCGCGCCTCCATAGAAACTTTAAGATCATCAATTTTCTTGTTGGTTGATGCTTCATGAATACCAAGGGGTGTCTTGATCTCTGCGAGTTGTTGAGCGAATTTGGTATTGAATTTGTCTTCGAATTTTGCATCTTGATCAGCAACTAACTTGTTTAACATGTCCTTGAAGAAAGCTTTAGTCTCATCACTAATGGCCATGGTTGAAAACAAATTTGGAGGTGGTGGGGCGGTGGTGGATCGATTTAAGATAAATATCTAAAAATAACTTGCTCTTGATACCAATTGATGCAGCGAAAGCTAAAATAAACGTAATCTAAGAATTAAAATTGCAAGGAATTGAAATAACAAAAAGGAATTGCAATAAGTAAAAGATGAAATTTAAATAACTTGAAAGTAAATTGCAGAAATTAAAGAACTTGAAGTAAAAACTGAATTGAAAGACAATAAACTAAATAATAAATTCTTCAATCATCAATCTTGGCTAAAAAATTCATTTTTGGAGCTCTTTATGTAGATAACTCCCTTGACACAACTAGGAAACCTACTAGAACTTGAATTACTATTTCTCTAAGGTATGTATTACCTTTTGGCAACTTTCTAAGCCTATTAGGACTCAAAATAAGACTTCTAGACACTTCTAAAGACATTTTAATTAATAAAAACGAAAATAGCAACTTAGAAATCAAATTCTACTACTACTTGGACTTTTAAATAATACTTGTAATAAAAATTGAAACATGCACATGTTCTACATCAAAACAGAATTAAAATCAAGCAACAATCAAGGTCATGCTAATCATTACAGAAACTCCTCTTGCAGGGGATTCGAGGAGGGTTAGGAGAATGCTTACCTCCCACTTTGTGCTAAAAAGTAAAAATTGCCAAACAAGCGCACAAAAGTGGGGAGAAGACGAGTTGAAGTCGACTAAGGGGATACCGCTCCTTGGGTTTCAATCGTCCTTAGGAGTCGTTTCTTAGTAGACTCAAGGCTAGCTCCACAACCTTGCTCTACTATCCGCCGCGAACACATAAAAAATAAATCCTAACAAAACCTACTATAAAAATATTACAACCGCGACCCCTTCGTGGATCGAATAATTAAATATCTTACAAGTCTCTAAAAATGCTGAAAAAATAAACCTACTTAGTTCACCTCACAATCACTCAACATCAAAAACAATTAATTGAAAAAATGCTCTAGAACGTCATGGAAAAATCACACAAAATGACGCAAATTCCTGCCGAGAACTCGACTCGAGATTGATGTAGGCCAATTAGAACTTGACTGGAGATCGGGTCCACTTTTAACCAGTAATTTTTCAGGAAAAATCCTTAGTGTGCGATCTTCTTAAAAATTTAATTTTGACTCCGTTTTTCGAGTTTTTTTCAATCCGTCTTCGCTACAAGATCAATAAGAGGACTAAGTAACAAGACACTTAAAAATAAGAATTAAAAGAATTAAAAATAGAAAGGTGGGAGGGATAGAAGTGGGATGATGTCCCGATACTACTATTCTCGTTTGTGTTTGAATGAACTTCGTTCCTTAGAGCGGCAACGACGCCATTTTGATGTAAGATATTTGTATATCATGCTCAAAAGATTGATTTATAATGAAGTTCCTTCTTGTGCCTGTATAAATTGGTTATCAAAGTAGACAAGTAATAAGCAAGGGTCGTACCCAGCTCAGAGGGGGAGATCTTTGCTCAAACACAATAGAAAATAATTGTTAAGAAACACCAAGGGAATCAATAAATAGATTGAGATTGATTCTAACTTCCTACATGCAATAATTAAATAACTAACTTAAGAATATGGTAAAGATAAAAAAAAAAATTTATGATGACAAAGGGGTAAGAATTGGTATCCACAAACTAAATCATGCAAATATAACATGTTGTTCCTTCATGTTCAATCTATAATAATCAATTAGTCACCTCTCGGTTATTCCAATTAATCATCAATACCTATATAATCAAGTAGTCACCTCTCAGCTATTCCACTCAATTAAAATGGGATTCTCTTATGCATGCTATTGAATATGTCTTGTTAATCAAACCGTCACCTCTCAGCTATTCAATTTAATTAACCCATCATATTAATTCATAACTAAACCATCACCTCTCATCTATTTGATTTAATTACAAAAGGGTTCTAATAAAATATACTAACTGTAGATATGTAATAATCACCTCTCAGCTATTTCACTACACATATTTAATCAATATAAATACAACCATTAAAGCTAGGCCTCCCTAAACCCTAACAATAGTATTTTAACAACATGGATAACAATAACATGCAAATAATCATACTTACCTCATATCGCGAATTAGAAGTAAGTAAGCACTAAGAACTTTGAATCACAATAAACAATAAGAACAAACATGGTGCTTTTGCATCATCTAGAGTGCTTCAACCATCCCCCTAAGGAGATTCAACTACTCATCCTTGATGATGACACCATGGAATAAATAAATAAAGAACAAAACATCATAATGAAAAAGTTAATGGATTTGATATTGATAATTGAATTGATACAAGAAGAAGAATATGAACTATTCTCTCACAAAATACTCACTTTTCTCTCCTATGAAGAACTCAAAGATGATCTAAAAGATACTCTCAAAGATGTCTAAACCTTAGCTACTACTTTTCTTATATAGAAAATACAAAGTAAAATACTTGCATGCAAAGACTTCCAAATTCGGTCAAACTCGTGGCTACTTCTGTTGGTCTTCCAGTGGCATTACGTCTTTAGCAAAACCTAATTCTCTTGGGCTTAAGTTGTAGCTTGGACTAAGACCTTCAGTTTGATAGCTCATGGGCCCAAATCAGACTTCTGGATCTCCTTGTAGAGCCTTTTCCAAATTGGACTTTAAATAAAGCCCTAAATAGAAATTCTGACTTGTGGGCTTCCATAGAACCCGGTTCGGGCTGAGATTCGGACCGCCTCACTTTGACATAAAGTTAAGTCAACTGGATTGGCCGTGGGGTGCTCTCAGCAGATTTGTGGGTGCAAATATTAATTCTCTTTCCCTTGTGCAAATAACATTTTTTTGCTTGTTTTTCTTGACTTTTGGCGGGCTTTAACACAATATTCCCATTTCGGCTCATGAAACCTACACAATAGACAAGAAAGCACTAATCAATAGATATAGTACAATAATATAAGCTAAGTGTTAGGCAAACAAGGTGTTATTCAGGGGATAAATATACACTTTTGAGGACTTATCAGGAGGCACCAGAGCACTCCTCCTACCCGCAATGACCGAAGGGGAAGAAGTCCCCAAAGGGTTCACACCCATCAGAAACAACAGGATTTGAACGTGGAACAGATGAATCAGCTCATGCTACAAGAGATGCTTGATTTAGCTCTTACCAATAAGGCTAACCGGGACGAACAAATCAGGAAGCTCACTATCTAAAGGTTGGTTGTGTCAGCTTTGGCAGAAGAGGTCAGGAACCACACAATCCCGGCCAGCTTCAAACAGCCACCCTTTGAGCAGTATGATGAAACGAGCGATTGCCCGGTTCATCATGTCATGAACTACAAGAGCACCATGGCCATCTGGGACCATGATGACAGGCTACTCGTGAAGATGTTTGTTGCTTCGCTCAAAGGCGAAGCACAGACTTGGTATCACAACCTACAACCCGCATCCATCCGTACATTCGTACAACTGGTAGAGTCGTTCGAGCAAAAGTACCGGTTCAATGTGAAGACGAAGAAGGGAGTTGAAGTCTTATTCTCCCTGCAGATGGACCAGAGCGAGACACTCAGGAACTTTGCCAGAAGGTTCCGAACTCTATTGTCAGAAGTGCAGGGCGCATCTGAAAGCGTCGTTGTTCAAGCTTTCAAGTATGCCTTGAACAGTAACCATGAAGAGTTGTACGTGTCACTAGCAAGAAAGCCTCCATCCTCTGTTTCAGCTTTGTTCCAAAAAGCAGAAAGATATGCTTAGGAAGATGACGATCTGAAAGCTAGAAGAAAGAGACTTGCCGGAGGCCAAACTTATGAGAAACCGCAGAGGGCAAAAGAAGAAAGCTCCGGTAGGGATCGCAAGGAAGAAAAAGCCCCTAACAAGAACAAGACAGAAAGGAAAAGGCACCAGCTTGGCAGCCCGACCCCCGGTCAAAGAAACCTACCAGGGGCGAACGCAAATAAAGGGAATTCACACCACTGAGGTTTCCGATCAAAGAAGTGTTCAAGAAGATCAAGAATAGAGGACTGCTCAACAAACCTTCCCCTCTCCCAACAGACCCGGAAGACAGAAGAAATAAGTCCAAGAAGTGTGACCATCA
The DNA here is from genome assembly GCA_023053565.1 of Aquilegia eximia. Classification (NCBI taxonomy): domain Eukaryota; kingdom Viridiplantae; phylum Streptophyta; class Magnoliopsida; order Ranunculales; family Ranunculaceae; genus Aquilegia; species Aquilegia eximia. The sequence continues at coordinate 27,076,034 of JALIGU010000001.1, forward strand.
CAATGATTATGTTCACAAGCTGAAGAACTGCATGTCATTGAAGTATGAAATGCAGCGCTTGGTCGACGCCGGCCTCATCCCTGACATGGTGCAGACCGGAGCAGTCGAACAGGTGAAGACTGGAGATCGTATTGTGTATGCCTGCCATGTTCAGGCGCCCAATTCTTCCTAAACAGAAATGAAGAATTGCGCGCGAGAGAAGCTCCGGTGGATAGGACATGTCCATGAAGTTGGATATCTCAACTTCAACGAAAGGACAAACACTAAGTCCATTGTCCCCGGGGGTCTGATATTCACTGAAGAAGATGAAAGGGGCGTGCATTATTCACACAATGACACCTTATGGATTGGCATCTACCGGGTCAGGCGAGTCATGGTCGATGCTGGTAGCACCTCCAGTTTCATGTTCTCATGTGCCTACAAAGCTATGGAGCTATGCAAGGGTCTCATTGAATCTGATGAGACTCTTATCTATGGGTTTAACAGGGAGTCAGCTCGGTCCTGTGGGCGGGTCCACCTGCCAATCACGGTGGGATTCAATATCGTTGGGATAGACTTCCTACTGGTCGACTCCCCCTCTTGCTACAATGTCATCTTGGGGAGGGATTGGATTCATCAGATGACAGCAATCGTGTCCACCTTCCACTAAAGCCTCAAATTCCCTACTCCCAACGGAATTTACAAGGTTAAAGGAGATCAAAAGATGGCTTTCAAAGGCCACCTCGATGCTGTCAAAGGAAAGTCAGTTTCAGAAATCAAGGGGAACACTATTTTCTCCACAGATTCTCATCAATAGCAACCAACTCCTGGCAAATCTGTCAATGGGAAGCCAGACTTGAAAACCGGGGTATCACTAGCGGTCGACGAGTTAGAGGAAGTCATAGTGGGACTGGAGTCCCACAAAACTACTTATATCGCTTCTAGTCTATCAAGGGCTGAGAAGGATCTCTTGATCACATTGCTCCGGCAGAATCATCAGGTTTTCGCATGGAGCGTTAGCGAGATGCCAGGGATTGACCCTTCAGTCGCCTGTCATAAGCTGGATATTGATCCTCAGCACAAACCGGTCAAGCAGAAACCAAGGCGAATGACACCAGATCGAAAGCTAACAATAAATAAAGAATTCGACCGGTAACAGTCAGTCTACTTCATCAAGCCAGTCATCTACCCCACCTGGGTCTCAAACATCATGGCTGTCCCAAAGAAGAACGATAAGATTCGAGTTTGTATCGATTTTACTAATCTTAATAAGGCATGTCTTGTGTACCACTATCCACTCCTCAGGATCACAGACATGGTGGACGCCACTGCTGGTTACTAGAGGTTATCCTTCATGGACGCCTATTCTGGATACAACCAGATTCCACTTCAAGAAGAAGATCAGGAACATACCGCATTCATCACTGACAGGGCTTTACTGCTATCGAGTGATGTCATTTCGTTTGAAGAACGCAGGAGCAACATACCAAAAGCTGGTCAACACCATCTTCAGCGAGCTCATAGGCCGGACCATGGAAGTCTACATAAATGACATGGTGGTCAAAACCAAGGAGAACGACAATCATTTGCAAGATCTGCAGCAGACGTTCGATATCCTCGCACGATACAACATGAAGCTGAATCCGGCCAAGTGCTCATTTGGTCTTTCATCTGGCAAGTTTCTCCGTTTTCTAATGACCAAACGGGGCATAGAAGCCAATCCAGGTCAGATCCAGGCAGTCCTGGAAATGCCCGCCACAAAGACAGTGAAAGAATTTCAGAGGTTAACCGGGAGACTGGCCGCTCTCAACAGGTGCATCTCCCGGTATTCAGACCGATGCAAGCCAGTCTTCAATGCGATTAAGGCCAATGCAGAATGGAATCTTACTTGTCAGCGAGCCTTTGACGAAATCAAGGAATATCTTACTCAACCTCTGGTTCTTACAGCACCACAAACTGGGCAACCAGTTGGTATCTACCTGGACGCATCCGATATTGCAGTCAGTGCGGTCATATTTGTGGAAGAACCGGAGGAGAAGCCAGTATACTTCATTAGCAAAGTATTACAGGGAGTTGAGACAAGATATTCAAAGATCGAGAAAATCGCCTTAGCCCTGGTACATGCAGCCAGGAGGCTAAAGCCATAATTCCAAGGGAGGGCAGTCATAGTCTACACCGAGTATCCACTTAGAAAAGCTCTTGGGAAACAAGAATAATCTAATCGGTTGATCGAGTGGTCTGGCTATCTGAGTGCATACCACATCAGGTATGAACACAGAACCGCAGAAAAAGGGCATGCAGTAGCCTCCTTGATGGCAGATTTTCCCATCGAGGACATCCCGATCAACCCAGAGTTAGAAGAAGATACATTGGGGGCAAACGATACCCCCCGGACACAGGAGTCTCCAGCTAAAGAAGACAACAAAGCCTGGACAATCAATACCGACGGGTCCAGTAACTGTACAAGATCCAACATTGGGTGTCTTCTGATTAGCCCGCACGGATAGAAAACAGAAAAGTCTGTCAGATTGAGATTCACCGCATCCAATAACGAGGTTGAGTACGAAGCTTTGATTTATGGTCTTCAAACAGCCCTCTAACTAGGGGCGCGCAGAGTCATGATCAAGACAGATTCCAAGCTAGTGGCAAACCAGTTCACTGGGTCATTCCAAACAAAAGATGATCGGATGGCAAAATATCTTGATGTCGTCCACTTCTTGGCAGGGAAGTTTAAGTTCATCACAGTCGAGCAACGACCAAGGATAGATTTCAGGCATGCAGATGCCTTGGTATACCTTTCTTCTTCTATCAGCACTACAGAGCCCTGGCAGCTATCAATCGGATATCAGAAAGAGCTGAGTATCGGGCCCAGAGATCCAGACATGCCATTACCGGAGGTCTACCTACAGGAACGCATGCATTAGAAGGAAGTTCTCATGGTAACTACCAGAGGACAGAAAAGGAAGAGAGGTGAAGAAGCGTCTCAGCCCGGGACCGGGCCTAGCACACAGAGGGATCCAAATCCTCCTTCCAAGGGTCAAACACAGGACCCACCAGAATCACAACTTGAAGACTGGAATCCTTGCCTCACCTGAGGTCGGCTGGAAGCAATGCCACCTTCGATGGAACCGGACGAACAGGACCCTTCAGAACCACCAATCTCACATGTTAACATCGATCTGGAGCTCCCATCGGAGGAACCAATCGAAAACATTCCATACAACCTGAACTCTGAAGTAGACAGAATCGACGATAAGCTGCAGTCTAGTAATGGCCATGACTGGAGGAGGCCATACATAACCTTCCTGATCCACCATCTACTCCTCGAAGATCAAAAGCTATCAGCCAAGGAGGGATGCATGGAAGTTCACTGTTTTCTTACACCGTGAGTCACACATGCTATACATGAAGAGCCATTGCTCCGGGGTCTTGTTCAGGTATCTCACTCCAGAACAAGGCCTGGTTATACTGAAGCAAATCCACGCTGGGATCTGCGGCAACCATTCTGGGAGCAAAAATCTAGGACAGAAGACAATGATCCAAGGATACTGGTGGCCGCACATGATGACAGACGCCAAGAAGTTCACCCAGGCAAGCTTCCCCTGTCAGAAGCATGCCCCGGCAAACGAATTACACCCCATCTTGAGCGCATGGCCTTTCGCCAAATGGGGATTGGATATTGTGGGACCGCTTCCTAAAGCTCCACACTCAGTCAGGTTGTTGCTACAGATTATTTCACCATATGGGTCGAAGCCATAGCGCTGGTACAGGTATGCGCCTCTGATGTCAGAAGATTTCTATGGAAAGAAATAATCTATAAATTTGGAATTCCCCAAGAGCTGGTCTCAGATAATGGAAAACAGTTCGACTGCGACAATATCTAGTTGTTCTGCAAGTCTTTGGGGATCAAACACAACTTCTCAAACCCATACTACCCCCAGGGAAATGGGCAAGCAGAAACATCCAACCGGGTCATTTTGGATACACTCAAGAAACGATTGGATAAAGCAAAAGGCAATTGGGTGATGCAACTCCCGGGAGTCTTATGGGCATACCGGACCACTCCTAGAAGGTCCACCGGTATGACACCCTTTCAACTTACCTTTGGAGCAGAAGCAGTAATGCCTACAGAACTGATGGCTCCAACAACTCGCACTGATGCAGTCCTTACCAGGCAAAATGAAGGGATAGTAGCAAGAGTAAAGGTCATTCTTGACGACAAGAGAGAACAAGCCCTGCAACACCTCCTTCGGTACCATAAGACCATAAAAAGATGATACGACAAGCGAGTCGTAGAAAGGAAATTCAATCCAGGCGACTGGGTCATGAAGAAAGTCAAGATCATGACTGAAGATACAACAGCCGACAAGCTTGGAGAAAACTGGGAGGGACCCTACATCATAGACAGACATGCTGCAAAGGGCTCATACTTCCTCAGAACTCTGATCGGTGATCTCTTTCCCAGACCATGGAACGCTTTCCACCTCAAGAAATTTTACAAGTAATGTACTTCATTTGATGATTTCAACAAAAACTCTTTTCCACAAGAATTTGAGTACTTTGTATTATTTACTACCAAAAATCCTAGTACAAGATCATGTCTCCACTAAGGTTCAAGATGCTCGGACTTAGTTTCCGATCATGACTAAGTCCTAAATGTAGAGTTATGCTCCTTTTAGGCCCAAGACGACCGAACCTTGCTTCCGGTCTTGGCAAACAAGGATGATAGGGATCGAAAACCCCATCCAACCTGGGATGCCCAGACCTAGTTTTCGATCATGACTAAGTCCTAAATGCAGAGTTATGCTCCTTTTAGGCACAAGACGCCCGGACCTAGCTCCCGGTCTTGGCAACCAAGGATGACAGGGATCGAAAACCCCATCCAACGTGGGATGCCCGGACCTAGTTTCCAATCCTGACTAAGTCCTAAATGAAGAGTTATGCTCCCTTTAGGCCTAAGATGCCTGGACCTAGCTTCCGGTCTTAGTACGCGGGTGACAGAGTACAAAGCTCCATTTAGCAAGTCCTGTGCCAACCTCTACAGAGCATCTAGGCCTAGAATGCTTGGACAAATTTCCAGTTCTAGTACCTGTCCGATTGGGTCGCTGAGCCTGGTTCTGGTAAAATTTAAGAGCGAGGCCATCCACTCTTAAAAGTCGTAGGTGTTGGACAAGCTAGTCTGACTCTGGGGCAAGCCTCGAAAGGTAGGGTTAAACCCCTTTTGAGCAAATAAACCATTGATTGCCATGGGAATCAAGCATCATACTTGATGAAGTCAGCGTGAAAAAGAACTGTTATCGTCCCAAGGAAAATTCCTTTAAACGATAAGGGGGTGAGGGAGATTGACAGTTGTAATAAATGCTGGAATTAAATAAAAGATATCTAACAAGTCTTTTTGCACAACAAAAAATTTTATTTCTTTTCAGATGATGAATTATAAAAGTGGAAATCCCCCGACAACTGGGACAGGAACATACTAGAGAGAAGTAACTACGCTAAGGCTGGAAAGAAGGACCGGAGCCATCACCACCCTTTTTCGCCTTCTCCTTCTCCAGCTGGTCAAGGACATGCTGGTAGGCAGCCTTCGCCAGCCGAAGCTCCTCAGTTGCACGGTCATAGGCCGCCTCCTTGAGAAAAAGGCTTCGGTCTAGCTCCAGCTTCTCCCGGGTCAACCTCCCGCAGGTGGCCTCTAGCTCTACCAAGGAGGCCTTTGCATCTTCCTCTCTCTTAATGGCAGCGATCAAGGTGAAGTCCAAGTTGTGGTAGTCAGCAGCCATGAACCGTTTGTCCTCCTCCAGAGCCCACAGGTCGTTTTTCGTCGCTGTCAGGTCCTTTTCAAGCTGACGGTTCTCCGCTCGAAGGCGTTCCAGGTCCTCCAAGGTAGAAGGTCGGGGTCTGACACTAAGCTCATAGACCCTGGCCACGACAACTTGCACCTGATAGATAAGAAGGGCAAGGATAAAAAACAAGATATACAGACAACGACAAAGCTAAAGGCATAGTTGAGATAGAAAATCATACCGCTATGAGGTTCTGAGGAGCAACCCTCATCGGTCCTTTGGAAGAAGATTCTGGAAGATGTAGTCAAAGGCGTGTAAAACTACAAATAGTGCTAATGTAACAGTTCAATATTCAAACAAATCAAACGATACGCAGAAAGTAAATAACACACAGGAATTTTTAACGTGGTAAAACCCAATATGGGAAACGTCCACGGTTGTCCTCGCGACAACAAATAAATCCACTAGATGAAAAGAGATGTACAAACCTATCAACTACCTGCAATCACTGCGAGTTGACACTCCTGGTTATCTCTAACACCTTGACTTCACCAGAGCACCTTGATGTACGCACAAGACACTCGACTTCTTGATGAACACACAAGAAGACTCGAAGCCGAACTGTGTAACAAGCTTACACCAGAGTTCCTTGATGAACACACAAGGATACTCGACTTCTTGATGAACACACAAGAAGACTCGAAGCTAAATCACTATTCAATAATGTAGAAGAAGATGAACAGGGAAGAAGAAAGAAGATGAAGATGAATGGGGAAGAAGAAGATGAGTTCAATCACCAAAACAACCTAAACCAAAACCTAAACAAACTCCAAGAAACAAGAGGTGAATTGGACGGCCAAAGAACTGATTTGTTCTAAGGAAGAGAAACCCTATTTATACTTAGGGTTGGAAACCAAGGAAAATGGGCCGAAACAGTGCAAACCGACTTTGGCCGTTCGTACGTCGATATGACGTTCGAACGTCGCCACACAAAAATAACCCTGCTGCCTACCATGACGTACGAACGCTCTAACTCGGTACGTACGTCTTCATACGTAACTCGTCTGCTGCCTACTTGGACGTACGAACGTTCTATCTGCGTACGTACGTCCTGACCAAAAGAAGTTCGCTGCTTCAGTGGACGTACGTACGTCCTAACTAGGTATGTACGTCCAGAACCCAATAACTTATCTGGACAGAACTAAGAAACACGAAGGACACGAGACGACCATGCGTACATCTTGATTTTCCTAACAATGAATTCAAGGCGAGATAACCAAGGACACTTTGTCACAAAATTGATGTCAAACCACTTCGTGCCGGTTTCAATCTCCCCCTTTGACATTGATTTTGTGACAAAAACCTATGACTCTAATAGCACTTATAAAACGTGCTTACAATCCCAACCCATGGCATTTATAAAACATGCCTACAAAATCACTCAAGGTAAAACACATACCGAGTCACCAATTCTTGATATTCAGCTTGAGCAAAATGCTTTAACCATCAGAGACCGAACGGAAGCAACAAAGAATTTCCGAAGTAATCAAGGAATCAACAGACGTTCCTTCGAGTAACTCCCCCATACTTCATGAGCTCCCAAATTTTGACAGCTCCCCCATAACAGCTCCCCCATAACTGTATAACTCTTAAAACATCAACACGTTCACTCCCTGCATACATGTAGCATACCTGAAACATGACCCAAGAATACCCTAACAACAAAGAGACGATTGTTAGTAATTAGAGTCATAAATCTCCCCCTTTTTGTCACAACAAGTGAACAACAATAAACAAATAACCAAGAAAAAGAAATCAAAACCAAACAAAGAATACAAAACATATAAAAATATAAAACTAATCCAACTTGTTAAAAGTTCAGAAAGTCAACTAATAACCAAACAGAGAAATCCATAAACAGAATAGCCAAAACGACAAAAACAGAAAGCTCGAATTAACGAATTCGAAAAACCCTTTCCCAATGACCTAGAGGAAGCTTGGAGAAGTAAGCTTCCGCACGAGCCGAAGGTCTATTCCACCGAGCAATCACATGATCATCATAATCCTCCAGCCATTCACTCGTACAAAACAACTCCTCAATTCTGCTGTCCAAGCCACAGTCGGTAAGTGGAGCAGCAAGTCCCGAAACCTTCGGATAACCAACCAACTCCAAGATATGATTTTGAAGATGTCCCGGTAATCTCTCCCAATGATTGACACGAACCAAACAAGGATTAAGAAAAGGTCAATGAATATAGTCATATCCATGGGGAACGCAACATAAACGACAAACCTTGGCATTGTTCTTGTACTCCATCACCATGAACGACACATAACCAACAGTCGGAACAAAAATTCCATGAAGTTCATATTCTGCCATAGAGGATTCTGAAGAACAAAGAAAGAACTAGCAAGAGGTAAGAAGACACAATAGGAATGAAAGAGAAAAAGACTCCTTACTTATAGGAAAAATAGGAGTAAACATATCATGGGCCCAAAAAGAAAGGTCCATTACCTCAGAAAAATTTACTGCAAAACAAGGAAACCAACTTGAACTAACATGAAAATAGCAATATCCAAGAACATGTACAATACTAAAAAAATAGAAAGAAACCAATATAGCAGTTAAGTACAAAAATGTGAAGAAGAAACCATAAAACCAACTACTCGGATTCCGAGGCACCATCACTCGGTTCACCTTCACCCTCGTCCTCACTTTCTGAGTCATCACCATCACTCGCACCAGGAACTGGAGGCACCTCTTCCGGAAACGGAGGCAAGTCTGTGGGAGTGAAATCCAGCTGTAGATGACGCATCTGAGCAACATTCATCGCATGAATATCACTGATCATGACATCATGACGAGAGAGAATGACCCCAAAACGATCTAACCGAGCATCCATATGGTCCTGATGACGTCGGAGAGAGGAGACCCGAGCATCAATTGCTGCAACAGCCCGATTTCCCCTAGCAGAGGTTGGGATGGGGCGTCCAGATGTCAAAGCCCGATCAAAATCATCGTGGCGAACAAGAGCCCTTCCTCCCCAAATGAGGTGATGCGTCAGACGCGCACCCACGGACTCGAAGGCCAACTTTCGAGACTGACAGCCCTTCTTGATAGCGTTGACCCAGTCGTGGCCAACAAACTTTGGAGGGCTCACCCCCATATACTGTCCCTGAAAACCCAAGTGCTTGAGAATTGTCATTATAAAGCTAGGGAAAGGAAGAGTACCCTTAGCTGCATCAATTTGAAGCATCCGATTGTAGATGACCTCAGAAAGACTAATATGGTGCACCGACATACAAACCACCAACTTGACCATGTCGTCGGTCATGATTATCTTGTTGCCCTTGGTGGGGTAGATGTTGGAGTGAGCAACCATGTGGACAAGGATGGCGCTGTAGAACTTTGCGTGATATCTTTCCGTGATACCATCGATGAACATCCGCTGAACTTGATCGACAAGGTCAATCTGAATCTCATCCGGAATAGGCCATCTGACATGAACAGCACCTTCAGGGAGAAAATCACCGTCAATACCCAACGCCTCACGGATCACCTTCGGAGAAATAGTGTATCTCCGACCGTCAATGAGGACCGAAAAACTCGAGCGATTCTGCGAAGGACTCTTCATCTCATAGAATGCTATCGTATGCTCAACCGAGTACTTGGTGATTGGTTGAGCCACCCTTAGCCAATTCCGAGTCTCAAAGAATAATGCTATATTGCCAAGTTGAGAAGCCCCGAGAGGAGTGGCAGCAATGTCTCCCAAGTCGAAGAAACGCTCGGGAACAATAGCCTTGGCTCGAGGATGAGCGCCAAGGGATGAGGGATGAGATGACAAACCCGGAGTGGAACCACGACCCCTCGGAGCGCGAGAAGATGATGCACCCTTAGATGCGGATGCCGTGGTGGTGCGTGCACGCTTTGAAGCCATTTCCTACACAAGCACAACAGTAAACAGACGAAAAGTGTGAGTGAAATGTAATCCCAAACAAGATAAACAAACCATTGGAGTCATGTAGACATTTTGTCAAACAGTTAGTGCGCAGAAACTAAATCCAATAGTAAAACAGCAAACCAACAATCACATTCACACTAAACATGGCAGATGATTAAGACTAGAGGAGGAACGAAGTGCCAAGTAAAAAAAAATCCCAGCGACACCAAGGAATATGATCTTTTAAAAACAAATTCTGTTACCCCATGATTAATCACTCACAACAAAAAAAATTTCCATCACAAATAACCATTAACAAGCAATGAAAAGGAGAATTGAGGAACTTACTATTGTGCGAAGAGAGAGATAGCCGAAAGAGTGAGAGGATAAACACCACAAAACTCTTTTGAACACTTAGAACACAGCAGGGAGGGAATTGCTTAAACAAGCTATAAGAATAGAGAAGTAGGAGAGAGATATATGAGAGATACAAAGAGAGAAGATTTGTTTTTAAATGAAACAGTTGGGCAAAAAAAATTTAACCAAAATTTGAATTTAAACAGCAAATGGGCCGGACTGTATCAGGGACGTTCGTACGTCCTAAAGACGTTCGTACGTCGGGACTCAAAAAAAACATCTGTCAGACCCTACATTCGTACGTTCTAATAACGTTCGTACGTTGGAACAAGATCTGCCCACCTCAACGTTCGAACGTCATGACAGCGTTCGTACGACCCTTTTTTTTTTTTTTTTTTTTTTTTAACGAATGAAAGAACAACCTAAAGACCAGAAAGCAAACCGACTAACAACACAAACCATAATAAGAAGATAAAAGGAAAATAACCGATGTACCATAGAAGTGAAGAGGAACACATCATGAACTTCCAAAAACAGTAGCCAATCCCAATCCGTACAAAAATAAGAGGCAATATGTTGGGATAAACAAAATATTGAACAATTAAGAGAATTGAAATGCATCATAAACTAAACCTCGGTGTGTGGATGCAATGCAATGCATAAAGAGAGATAAAGTTCACCACTAGAACACACCCTTGAAGACCTAGAATATAGAACCATCAACAAGAGACATACGATTAGTAAGTGAGCATAGAAGAAACAAACTTCAACCCCCTTTGAAACAAACGTTATGAGTAGAAGGCAAACGAATATAAATATGATCTTTCGAGTGAAAACCAAGACATTAAAAAGGCGAAGGAATATAAACTTTGTATGCCTTACATAAAAAAACAATGAATATGCGCTTCGATTTTTATTTTGCCGCATGTGGTGGAGTTTAGTCTACATCACTCTAATGTCATTCCCGCGTGGGAGGGATTTTTGCCTCCATCTTTTCAAATACACGAGGGTAGGGTGTAGCCTACATCTTTTTGACAAACACAAACTCAAGAAGTGCAATACCATGATAACGTGCAACACAAGAACTAACATCTCTTGAGTGCATCCGTCAGAGCATGACCCTCACAACCCCAACGGGTTCTTAGCCAACTGATATTGCTTCAAGGACAATCAAATGGCTGGGGATAAGGTGAGTCATTGACCACTAACAAGAGTTGTAATAGGAAGATAAGAATGTTCAATAACACGAACAACAAGATGAACATTAACCAAAACAAAGGAGAGATAGCTCAAAATCACATACATACTCGAGAGATAGAGAAGTTCTATGAGTTCAAAGAATATGTAAGTGGTTTCCAAAAACTCCCATCATGCAAGCATGTCGTGCACTGTGCAAACAAGCGAGGAAAAATACATGATACATACCAAAACATACTTAAGAGTTCAGAAAGAGAAAACACCCAAACATATTGCAACTTATTTAAGGCAATTGAATTAAACCAATATCTCAGAAAAGATGCATCCAACAACATATACATGGAATAAATAAATAAAAACAAAAAATTAGAAGGAATAACCAACAACCCTTTTTTTTTTTATTAACAATGTATTCAGACATGCAACATGATCTGCAAGCTAAACAAACAAAGCATAAAAAGTAGAAACACCAAACAAATAGCCTATGTGGTTAGAGAAATATGCAATTCAAATAACACAAGGCTAGAAACAACCTACATCATCCCAAATATGGGACACCACCAGACCTTTGCAAGTCCAGAAAAACCTTCAACTTATCCTTTCTTACCCATACTTGTTTAACACTAGGCGTGCACACCTTGGGAGGTGAAATGATATGAGATTTTCCCTTAACACGCTTTGCAATACACTTGTCCTTAACTAATTCCTCCTTAGTCTTAGACTTCCTTTTGTTGGAATACCTGTTTTTCTTAAACCTGTGATGAGAACCATTATAATTCCAAGGTCTAGAAAATGCACAAGAAGGAACATTAGAATCAACATGATTATAACGATGAGGAACACGAGAATAGGAAGAAACATGTTGATCAAAATCCCAACAAAAACTATCCAAATGACCAACTCTACCACAATAAGAACAATGAAAAACATTAGACTTACTCAAAGAATTCTTATAAGAAGATGTGGTGGTAGAAGATGAAACATGTATGTCACCATTGTATTTGTGACATGGTGCCTTAACAAAACCTATACCTCCATTATGAGAACAATATGGCTTATCAATAAAAACAGCCTTACCATTAACCTTAGACTTAAAATTCTTACGAGAAACATGCTGAAAATTAGTAGCATTAAGTCTAGTCTCAATAGGTGGGGTAGACAAAAGGGCATGCAAACTAGTAGATTTTACAGGAGTAATCACACTAGATGAACTAGTGGAACTATCAATAGGAGAATCAAATCTAGTTTTGTCCAAAACCTGCAATTGGAGTTGAGGAGACGTTAAACCGTTCTTTGTTACCTCATACTCCACAAATAGAGATTTGTATTTCTCATCGACCTCCTGATTGGCCTTCTCTAAAGCTGCAATTCTACATAACAAGTCAAGTTTTTCTTTGTCAAATAATTGAGAAATAGAAATTGTATCATCTGCAGCATAAGAAATCTGTTTTTCAAGAATCTCAATTTTATCCTGCAAAGAGAGATTAGCCTTTTTCAAATGTTCAATTTTGGATTCATAAACTTCCCCTTGAAGTATATAGTCCTCTGCACAATGTCTGAGTCGTTGTTCTAGAGAATCAACCTTAGTCTGCAAAACACCATTATCTTCAAAACAAAAATTATCAGAAATAGTAGACACATTACAATTAGCTTTATTAAATTTTTCCTGCAAATCAATATTAGCTTTTTGTAATCTTTCACATTCTTTTGCAGAAAGTCTGTAAAGAAGAGCCCAATCACTATTGCTAACAACATATAAATTATCATTCTTTTCAAAATCAGATTTTGGTTTTGTAGATTTAGACAATTTAGCAATAAAATTATTATGACCAGACTCATGAACCATCATTGCACTCATAGGATCGTTAGCGTGAGCCTTGACGCTCCTTAACCAGCCCCCAGCGACTGATACCAATTGTAAAACTACAAATAGTGCTAATGTAACAGTTCAATATTCAAACAAATCAAACGATACCCAGAAAGTAAATAACACACAGGAATTTTTAACGTGGTAAAACCCAATATGGGAAACGTCCACGGTTGTCCTCGCGACAACAAATAAATCCACTAGATGAAAAGAGATGTACAAACCTATCAACTACCTGCAATCACTGCGAGTTGACACTCCTGGTTATCTCTAACACCTTGACTTCACCAGAGCACCTTGATGTACGCACAAGACACTCGACTTCTTGATGAACACACAAGAAGACTCGAAGCCGAACTGTGTAACAAGCTTACACCAGAGTTCCTTGATGAACACACAAGGATACTCGACTTCTTGATGAACACACAAGAAGACTCGAAGCTAAATCACTATTCAATAATGTAGAAGAAGATGAACAGGGAAGAAGAAAGAAGAAGAAGATGAATGGGGAAGAAGAAGATGAGTTCAATCACCAAAACAACCTAAACCAAAACCTAAACAAACTCCAAGAAACAAGAGGTGAATTGGACGGCCAAAGAACTGATTTGTTCTAAGGAAGAGAAACCCTATTTATACTTAGGGTTGGAAACCAAGGAAAATGGGCCGAAACAGTGCAAACCGACTTTGGCCGTTCGTACGTCGATATGACGTTCGAACGTCGCCACACAAAAATAACCCTGCTGCCTACCATGACGTACGAACGCTCTAACTCGATACGTACGTCTTCATACGTAACTCGTCTGCTGCCTACTTGGACGTACGAACGTTCTATCTGCGTACGTACGTCCTGACCAAAAGAAGTTCGCTGCTTCAGTGGACGTACGTACGTCCTAACTAGGTACGTACGTCCAGAACCCAATAACTTATCTGGACAGAACTAAGAAACACGAAGGACACGAGACGACCATGCGTACATCTTGATTTTCCTAACAATGAATTCAAGGCGAGATAACCAAGGACACTTTGTCACAAAATTGATGTCAAACCACTTCGTGCCGGTTTCAAGGCGGTGTGGATGTTCATGATACCGCAGTCCCCAATCGTCATTGGTTCCCCATTCAGAAATGCAAGATGAATGGAGAACGCCGGTAGTGGAAACTCCAAAGTAGCCTCAGCCTGGTAGTCACCCGGTTCGGGGCCCAGTTGCACTGTCGGGCTGGTGGGCAGATTGGTATATGGAACCTGATCATCCCACCGATAAACTGGAGCTTCATCATCAGCAGTGTCCGACACAGTGAACTCTACCTCTGTTCGGACATCTTCAATAGCCAGGGCATCTTCGACAGGGACATGGGAGCTACTCCAATCTGGATAGTCCCCGTCACCGGTCCCCTCAACGCTCGGGGAATAGGAGCCTCCCTCCTCAGACGAACAGCCACCCCTTAATCAGCAGGGGAGGCCGAAGCAGCTCGCTTCGAGCCCCTAACAGACTCGTCCACGGCAGCCTTACCCTTAGGATCAATCGGAGTAGGAGTCTAGATGGAAACAACTTCAACAGCAGGAGCCTGAGAAGGTCTTACCTCCACCGAGGCCTCAGCGTCAGCATCTTCAGCACTGGGGACGTCCACTTCATCCGGTGGACCCCCTAAAACTACAGTTGGTTCACCTCCCTTGACAGCGGAGGCAACCACGGTCTCCTCAAATACACCTCCTACCATCTCCGGTTGGGCTAGGTTATCCACCTCAGTATGTACCTGCACCGGAGTAGGAAAGAATCCTTCAGTAGCTGATTCACCAGATCAACGTGTGAGTAGAAGTCCACTATCCCTCGACATCAGGCTTGGGTCATCGGAGGATTCAGAGAACCCATTGAAGACATGTGGTCTCCTCCAGTGACCCAAGGGAGGGTTTGACTAACAAACAGAGCAAGCGTCAGATACCTGAACATCCCCGATAGCTGGGATGACTTCCAGTGGAGTGTCTGGCATAAGCTCATCAGGAGGAGAGTTGTCCCTCACTCCAACAGCCTCGTCGGACCAGTTATCCATCTCCTCCCTGAGGTAAACAGCTACACTCTCAGCCGGAGGCTCCTCCCTGGCACTGGGAACCGCATTATTTGCAGTAGCAGCACCCTCACCGGAGCTCGAGTCAACCTCCACGACTTGCGGAGGAACCGGTAGAGCCGCGAGTTTGGCCAGGAAGCGGAGGTGCACCACAATTTGGTCCAAGAGCGTCAAGTCCCGCAAATCCGCAGGCAGGTCGAAGAAGCGCTCAATGTTACCTTCGGCCGCAGAAAAGTCTACACCCGTCGGCAGAGACACTTGGAGCTGACGTTTCCCTACAAATAAAGGCACGAAAATATTCTTGAGCTGGAGCTTAGCAAGCACGTGAAACATGAAGACAAAGGAAATGAAAGCAAAGTCAAACACGTGCTTACCTATGAAGTCCCGCGTCACCTGGATGTTGCGGTCGAACGAACACCCTGACACCCGGTAGCAGGGTTCAAACCAGTTCCCGAAGTGATTGGGAAGCCTAGACAACCTCCGGGCGGTGCGCCAGGAAATGGCATAGAAGCAACGCTCCTTGGCCTCTCGAGCAACCGGCTTCATCAGCAGGAACATCTCGATCGGGCCAAAGGGGACTCTGAAGTAATGGGCGATCAGCCCGATCCGGAGCACGATTATCCAGAAGGACACGTGCATCTGACCCGGTGGGATTCCCTACCACGACAGCAACCACAAAATTGTGGGAGGTAGCGGGAGCTGCATAGGGTATAAATGCTAGTAGAGGCTCACCGCGATCAGATTACCGGAGCAGCCATCAGAAATGGAGGGATGGGAGCCGAACGTGACCCCCCTCGGACCAAGCTGCTCCTGAACCTCCGCCGCTCCCAGTCGTTCGAGCTCGGGGTTTCGAAGAAGATTAAAGGAGGTCTGCCACCTCCTGTCGGGTCTCTCCGTCGAAGGGTCTACAAGACTCAGAGGGACCACCTCCTTCACGCCGACAGGTGAATTCGGATCAGGAAGCCGGAATTCCACTTGGACCACCTGCATCAGCGACAGGATGAGGAACAGAAGTCTGAGGTTCCTGGTTCCGGCAGTGCAGCTAAAAGAGAAATGAAGAAAAAAAAGAAAGAATGATGGGAAGTGATCCCTCTTTTCTCGAAAGTTTTCTTTTATAAAAAAATCAAGGTCCACCGGCTAATGGCCTTCCAAGTTCCATTAATAGATTCTCCATTAATTCAAGAGCATTGAATCATTAAAGTTAATGCTTCGATCAGCGAAGAGTCACAAACTTTCAGTGGAAGTTGAAAGTTGTACATCTTCCCGCCAATAAAGGAGGATTCAGAGAAGACGAAGCGGGGCCCACTTAATACAGTCAACTGGGACCCACATCATACAGTTAGCCAGAATCCACTTAGCACAGACAATGGGACCCATATGGTCTAGATTAGCGATATGTGGACCCCAAGTCCATGTCACCACAGTCAAAGGTTGGTTGACCAACACATGTTTCTTCATTTATTGCGGCAAAGAAGGTTTGAAGAAAATCACCAGAATTATCTACCGGAGGTCAAGACAGTAATAAGAGAAAATATTATTTAATTACAAAAGCATGATACGGGGTGCACCAAATCCCCTACACAGTGCTACCGGAGCAAGATTACATCAGTCGGGGAGACAGGAAAACCGGACTAGACTCCTCCAGCGAGTCAGGAAGAATGTACTTAATCTTGGCAGCCGCATACCCAGCCTTCCAGGATGAAGCAACAGCGAAGTCTGCTCGTTCTTTGGCCTCTGCCAGTTCAGCCACCTTCTCCTCCAGCATATCCTGGTAATATTTCACGGTCTCCTTCATACCCGCCATCCGGGTATCATACATGTCTTCATGAAGAAGTTGCCCCTCTTGAAGCTCGTTGATCTTTCTCTTAAGGTCAGCCACCTGGCGGGACAATTTCCGAATGATCTCGGACCGGTTATCACTCACCACACTGGGTGGTAATCTGTAATCCGCCATTGTTAAAGCCCCAGGAAGAAGGGAAATTGGATTTTGAGGGGACTTCTTAGCTTATAAAGGAAGAAGTCATAAGCCATGCTAAGCAGAAGACGTTTTACAAGGGACTGGTGTCACTCACAAGGACACCCTTGTCCCTAAAAGACTGACAAGTTGGTGACTCAACATTTGGAAAGAGACAAAGGTGAAATAAAGGAAAATTTTCATTAATTCGTTTTACTCGAGGGAACTACTCCTCTACATAGTGCAGAGGCCGGGGGAATACAGGTCAAGGATTCTTTTCTACTTTAACAGGATGATATCCCAGCTTTTCCAGCAGAACATATGCGGTGGCTAATTCACTCTGAAGAACCCGGATCCGCTGAGTGGCAGCTTCAAGCCTCCGGCTCTTGTCAGCAAGCTGACCGTTCAAAGCAAACAAGCTCAAACGCGTTTGGAGAATGTCCTCTAGACAGGTGCTCGTCATCAACTCAATATGGCGCCCCCGGTCCTCAACCTCCAAAGTCATCTTCTCCCGCATATCCACAGTATACTTCTTGATGGTGCTCCAGTCGTCGGCCATTCTTCAACAGAAGCAGCAGCAGCACAACAGTAACAAAAACCGGAGGAAAGGAAGTGGATATCCTTCTACGCCTCTAGTTCGTTATTTATAAAAAGAAGAGGCAAACCATATTCCTTGATCCAAGGGATTTAGGATCATCATCACAAAGGAGTAGTATCGAGGAAGGAATCCTCCGAATCCTAACAGCCGAAGAAGATATTTCGAAGATCTTTCCCAAGCATATTTTTTACTACTTGACAAAGAGGGGGCGATGTGTGTACCCTAGGTAAAATACCCGACATGTGTCATCGGTGCCTGTATAAGAAGCCAAACCGAGAGCACCTGAACGTTAGCCATCCAGACCTGGACTATCGCGTAGGGCCCAACCCGGTCTCAAGAAGTCCACATACGCTCTGTGGATCTTGACCCACCGGATGGTCCACGATCAGTGGGTGGAGCCTCGGTTACTGTATAAGAAGTTGAACTGTGGGCTCCCATACATCAATCAGGCCCACCTCAATCAAGTAAGCCAGGTCCGACCCATTAAAGTCCATTAGCAACGAAGGCTCATCCAAAGGCTTATCATAGAAGCCCAAAGGACCTGGCCAGGGAGTATGCAATGCATATTGGGCCTCCAGTCTGAGGAGTCTAGCACAAGTCTTTGCTTCCAGACTTGGTCAAACCCAAGTACCAACTAACTGGATAAGTTCAGCAAGATTCTAGGCCAACAGAATCGACAGTTCTGGCCCGTTGGAGAAGATAAAGGAAGACCCGAGTTGAACCAGAACCTATCAGAAGATGCCATGTGGCAGTCATCCTGGTCAAAGGGGATTCAAACCGAAGGGTAACCGCCAAGCAGCATGTGTGCTATCTCTCCGGGAGCATCTTCACAGTTTGAACTGCCAAAGTTCATGGAGTCAAAACCAGAGGAGTGGTTGAGCCAGTCTCCTCCGGTCCACTATAAATGCAGGAGTTCTCAACCTTCTGAACTACGAGTCTTTCACTAAGCAACCTCCATTATAGCTTTGTGGAAGCAGAGATTTGATTCCAAGTTCATCATCTTGGATACGTAGGCAGCCTGATCTCATCAGGTACAGTCTCATTGTATACCCCCATCCCATCTAACTTTGAACAAGGATTTTATTGTAACCTTACGATTAATCAATACAAATCTCGAGTTTGTGCATCAAATTTTTGCACCCACAACATTCATTGAATATACTTCATTAATTAAATCGTCACTTTTTAGCGATTCAATTCAATTAACTTAGCATATTGATTTGTATTCGAACTATCACCTCTCAGTTATTCAACTTGATTACAAAAAAGTTCCAATTAAAGAGATTAATTGTAGATATATGAAAGTCACCTCTCAGCTATTCCTTCATATATCTCCAATTAATCTAACACTATGATTATATCTAGGTCCCCATATACTCTAACAATAGTATTTAATAACATAGATATAACAAATACATAAATAATCATGTTTACTTCTTATCATGAATTGAAATAGACAAGCATTAAGAACTTTGAATCACAGTGAACATAAAAGAATGAACATGGTGTTTTTTGCATAATCTAGAGTGCCTCAACCATTCCCCCTAAAGGGGAGTTAGCTACTCATCCTTGATAGTGACACCATGGAATAAGTAATAAAAGAACACAACATCATAATGGGAAAGAGAATTGATTGTGATTTGATTATGAATAAGAATAAGAAACGAGTCAAGAATTCAAGTTCAAGACTTTGAGGTCAAGAGAGAATATGAACTATCTAAACCCTTTATATAAAGATTATAAATATGAGTCCTAATGAAATAAGAAAGTTTTTTGCTTGCACACAAAGTATCCGTGCTCCCCAAGATTTTCAAAGTAGGTCAAAAATCGTGGTGGCTGCTTTAGGGATTGTACAAGCAACAAGACTACGTGGAATGATAAGCACCCAAAACTGTCATTTATAGCCCTAAATAACATATTGATTGTCTTCACAAATATGACTAAATAATGTATTTTGCATATTTTAAGTGATGTTTCAGTAATATATTGTTAAATCATGGAATTCATTTAAATGTGTGCAATATGTCAAGAAACAATAGGAAAATGGGTTAAAATACAAGGCTGCAAGGCAATGTGAACAAATTCAATTATTGTTGATGTCATCAGTGGCTACTCGCCAGTCAGTTGCACATGAGAAGTGATCAGTCGCCACCTTGGCAGAGATTCAAGGGATGAACTTTTCTGTACAAGCAGCCAGATACATTCAGAAGAAGAATTCATAACCTAATTCGTATTATTAGTGGAGAAAATCAAGCTCTGAAGGAATTCGAATTTTGAATTGTATTTTTCCTCCTATGTTTTAGATAAAAGTGAGAGTTGTTCTCTCATTAGACAACTTTTCATTCTCTTGAAAGTTCAAGAAATTATCTCCAACTTTATTGTTCTTCACCATCTTCAAGAATAATTATAATCACTCTCTTCCATTTTTATCATTTTGTAATGTTGATTTTTAACTTTTATTTTATGGTGATGTCTTCATCAAGGATAGAAGCTTAAATCCCCTTTAGGGGATTGAGAAAGCTTCTGAGATGAGATTTTGAAGTTGAAGTAATATATTTAATTCCATTTGTAATGAGTAGAATTCATGATTGCTTAAAAATTTAATTATCTTTGTCATCAATTTTTGTCCTCCTTTATTTAATTTCTAATGGAGAAAGGAATTTTCCAACATCTAGAGGACTTATTACCCTCAATAATACTAGTTTGCATATCAATGATATAGAGATAGTGATTGACATGTAATTTATTTTTGTTTATTACCCCAAATTCAACAAAATATTCTCTCCAATGTGTGTTAAAGCATTTAGTTTCAATTATTGGTTTTTCATTGTCTTCATTCTTCATTCGAGTGGATTGACACATTTCTCATCATTTTACTACCATTTATTTTAGGAGAAAAAAAGGTTTTTGCATTCTTCGCCTTAACGACATTTGCATTTCATATAAAAAACGCAAAAAGTTGAGAATCAAAATGGCGTCGTTGTCGCTTTGAAGAAAACGGAGTCATCACCAACTTTTAAGTTAATGTTTTGAACAATCTATCCCATTTCCTCCCTCCCACCCTTCTCTATTTTTCATTTTCATAATTAGTAGTTCATTTTGCATTTTTGTACTAGAATTAATTGTTCTCTGTTGTTCGTGCACTATTTTTCTACATTAGTTTGTTTCTGAGTCCATATTTTGGTAGTTACAGTAAGTCAGTAGCAGAGTACTCAGCTAGTTTTTTGTGCAAGTAGCGACTAGCCACTAGTGACAGGTTTAGAGATGGCCAGTAGCCACTCAGATAAAATCTTCAGTATTGTCTGCCACACCAGCTAGTAGCCACCTACTGCATACTCAGAAGTGGCGAGTTGCTTGTTCCAGGGAGCAATTTTCAATATTATTTTGTATTTCTTCCATTGAGTTTAAAGTAAAATTCCGGTCCAGTAAATCTTTCTAAGCAATTCTCGAATCTCCAGTCAGGGAATTTACTTTATTTTGTGATATTGTATGCTCTGGAAATATACTTGCTATTGGATATTTGCTTGTGTACCTGAATTTGTTTTGAGTCATATAGTTATTAATTAATTTAGATATTTTGCATGGGTAGGAATTTGTTTTAATTCAATAGATATTGCATGTTTAGAATTTTTATCATTTAATAGAAATTGCTTGTGTAGGTAGTCTTTAGCTTAGATTAATTTAGTTAGAACCCTTTTGTACGATCTTGCGGTCTGATAAGAAATTACTTGGACCGTCATCTGAGAATATTGGACTTAGCCACCTTGGTTGAACAAATTTCCATTAACGAACTGTAAAACCCTGTTTATATTATAAATTTGTGTTCGTTAAATTTTATTGGATTATGAAATATTGCATACATGTCTTTAAGGGTTTAGAGTTAATTTTCTATTAAGTTGAATGATGATATATTAATTATTAAAAAAAAAAAAAAAAAATGAAATTAGGTTGGGTAGCAGATTCATTCATGGTCCTAAAATAAAGCCTATTAACTTCTCCATATTATTTATATTAAAATCTTAGTGTTTTCATTCATTTTTTTATAACACCATAATTGGGAGAAGAAGAAGAATTAGAGGAAAGCTAGAAGAAGATTTGGATTTTTATGCTTATAGAAGTGAGCAGACGTTTTTTGTTTTTATTTCTATTTCTGTTTTTTGTAATTTCAGATTGTTGACTCACGACTTGCAAGTATGACAACCCTGAACACTAGATTGAAAGGTCTTCATTCGATTAGTTAAGACCAATTTACGAAAGTTATGTTAATTTGGTGAAACACGACTTGCAAGTATGACAACCGTTGCAGGTTTTTGGTTTCTGTACCATTTTAGTATCGTAAGGTTTTGATCTCTCTAGACTTAATAATATTTATTGAAAATTTTATGGTAGTTATAATACTCAATGTATAAAAACATATATAAATTTAGGAATTTACTGTTGGGTAATTAATTCTAAATAATCTATTCAACGTAGTTATTTTCAGATATCCAGTATAATTTTACTGCTACCTTTCTGTTTGCGTGGCTGTCATAGAAAATTCATAGAAGACTCGTTACTCAACATATCTTGATGACTTTACTTGTTTTAGAAAATATACATTCTGAACTATAATTTCTATGTTTAGAAATACTTTAAATTATGAGGCTAATATGGTGAAAAATGCTCAGGAAGTCTGACGAAGATTGTTTTGGGATTTCTTTCTGAAATCTGGTAGGATTGAGTAAAACAATTGTTTAATTATTTTCTATATATCGAAACGATTCCATATTTTTATTCCAAGTAATATTTTCATAGTAAAAGGTTGTATGAAAATTTTATGAGATTTGAGTAATTATTTTTAGATGTGTGAATTTTGAAAGATGAATGTTATTGTTTGGCAGATTTATGTAAAGAGTTTTTTTTTAGCATATATGTTTTCTTTTGGGTTTGTCCTTTTGTTTGATTGTCAAGTTCAAATAGTCATGTACTAAAAGTATTCTTAATATTGAAGTGGATTAGTAGATAATGGCATGTGACTTGATTAATTATATTTAAAGTAACCTTGAAAGTTAGATTGATGAACGCCTAGAAATGGCTCCATACCAATGGATGGTATATGAATAGAATGGAAACGAATACTGAACTTGGGATTTAATTATGGAATGATTTGGAATGGTTTGATACCATGGATGGTATATATTCGATTTGGGAAATAAGAACGGAATACGAAATGGACTTAGAATTTAATTGTTTGACAAGGGTTGTGTGATTACTTGATTAGTTTAGTTGTTTTGGTAGTCGCCCAAGCATTAGTACATTTGCCGCACCTCTGGAATTAGGTTAAAGGAATTATTTATCACCCTAGACGGCTTAGCCTGCGGGTTGACTCTTGAATTATATTTGGGTATTTCCTAGACGGTTTAGCCTGCGGAACTGACCCTTCAGACCTTCATAGCCTTCGGGGTTGGTTTGGGCGCCACATTAGAAAGCTCAAGGGAGCTATTAGAGATCATGAGTTACACATACGTCGAGGCTAGCCAAAGCTTGCAGGTGAGCACCCACTTCGGTTTTGGTTTCCGTGTAGAGGTTCTTAACCATGGTCAAGGAACACTGGTGCAGTGTGGGTATGGAAAATGTGTGGAGTGCATCCTGTGGGAGGTGTACTAGTGATTGGGCATATGTTGTGATTTTTATGATTGTTAAACCCGAGCACCGGCTAGAGGCCAGGACGTGATTTTGTGACTTTAGATTCATTGTTTGGTAGTGTGCTAAGGCTTATGATATTGTAGTGTTTGGTGTTACTTAATGATATGGGTAAATTTTATATATTTTGATTATGAACCGGAGGTAACTATGATTATGTGCAAGAACTACGATGTTTTATTTATTACGGGTATTAATGGTCATAATTGGACTTGTCATTTTGGGAGATTACAAACTACGAAGAGTTGGAATGAATCATTATTAATGGGCTGAATGAACGGAATGTATTTTCGGGTTGATACAAAGTATTAGATAACACGTAACGTGTATGTGATTTGCTTTATCTTTATTATATTTGTGTATTATGTATTAACTTCATTTTGTAGGTGGATAGGTCAACTAATTTATTTTGTGCAGGTGGATAGACCTATCCTTAAAGACAGTTGCTGCTTAGGTAATGTATTTGTATTATCGATCAATTAACATCGTAAATAGATAAATTAAAATTGAATAATAGAATTAACCATGTGATTATATAATGGATAAAGAGTTTAAATATAGTGGAATTGGTATGGTTTTGGCGCATGCTTATTGTTTTAGCATGGAAGAATTGTTCTTGAAGGTTAATTATGTTGTTAATCATATGTTGGAACTTTATATTTATTATGTTATTTTGTGGGAATAGATTTCCCCCTTGTTTACTCATACCGGCTTTTATGCTGACCCATGTTGCTTTGTTTTGCACGTGGGTGTGTTTCATTTGGAATGCAGACAGGAGAGGTTAGAGCTATGGAGCTATGACAGACCGCTTGTTGGGACCAGTAGAGATCTTTAGATGTTTCATTCATGTATTTTGTTGGCGTAAGTTATGTATTATAATTGAATGTAATCAGGTGTACTTTTATCGTTTGGATTTTTCTTCACTGTATTTTATTTAAGATTTTTCTTGGATCTGGTTTTTGAGTTAGAAATTGTTGCGGCCTGGGTTTATTTTATTTTTTTAAATTCGGGTCGTGACACGAACCTAGTCCACTAAGCAGTGGTGGAGCTACCTGAAAACTAACTGGGGCACGTGCCCCAGGTGATTTTCTAAAAAACTCTTATCAAATATATTTTTTCTAACAATGTGGTATTTATTTATTTTATTTGTACCAATTAACTACTCCAAACTCACTATTTACTATTTACAGGAGCATATTTTGTTGACTGTTTGAATTTCTTTTACTAAACCCAATAAACACCAACTATTATTTTCCTTTATTGAAGGGCTTGGAGGAGTCTGTTAAAATTACAATAACTTTTGGGTTGGGGTGTTTAGGATTGTGTTATCTTGAACATGAATCAAAAGAAAGTTTGGAGACCTTTATCTTATTCACTCTCTTTCCAACACTCAATTGATTATTTATGTTAGTAATTAAAATAAAAATTTCTCAAAATGTCTCTTACACTATTTTGGGGAGTAAAGTTCTCTCTCTAAATTTGGTTAGGGATTTAATAAAAAAAACCTTAATTTTAGTTTTATTTTGTTCTAATTAATTATTTGTATTTTTCTTGTGATGTTACTTCATCATTCGATGAAAAATTAGTATTAGTTCGTGTAAGTGTTAGGGTACCCCAGGTAAGCTAAATTCCTAGCTCCGCCACTGCCACCAAGTATGGCTGAAACACCTCTTAAGGATTAATTTACGCCGCTAGTGGCAGGACCTCCTTCTTGCATTATATTTTCTGAAAATGATGCAACTAAATTCTGCATCCAAGCCCAAATTATCAACATGCTTCCTAGTTTCCATGGGTTGGAGCGCGAAAACCCTTACTCTCATGTTTCTAGATTCTTAAGTGTTTGTTCCACATTTAGAGAGAAACATTTAAAGGACGAAGGAGTTAGACTTCGTTTATTTTCTTTCTCACTCGATGATAAAGCTATTATGTGGTTTCACTCCCTTCCTGCCAATTCCATAACCAGTTGGGATCAACTGTATGAGAAATTCTTGTCCAAATTCTATCTAATGTCTAAAACAAGACAGATTAGAAACGCTGTTTTGAACTTTCAACAAAAACCCAATGAAGAATTCCATGAGGCATGGGAACGTTTTCCTGACTTGCTTTTGAACTGTCCGCACCATCAGTTAGACGATAAAACTTTGGTATATAGTTTCTACCATGGTCTGAACAATAGCTCTCGTGGCATGATTCAATCGATGCCCAAAGGAGAGTTCTTGAATCTTACACCAATTGTAGCAAAAGGATTCTTGACCAAGTTAGGTGAAGAATCCCAACACTGGCATAGTTCTTCGGAGTGTAATCGAGGTACGCCTGCTGTAACACCCATGATTTGGTGTTAGTCCCACATTGCCAAGGAAGTGGTTGTATTGGTAGTATATAGAGCTTAACCATACTCTAACTAATGTCAAGGCCTTTTGGGGTAAACCACATGGGTGTTCCCTGATCCAAAACCCTCTGGATATCCGCATTGACTAAAGGGGGACAATATTAACATTAGGGAGCGGTATGGTGCTCGACACACCGGGATGAGCGAGGACAAAATCCCGGGGCGTCACAGTTGGTATCAAAGCCGATGACGGGTGGCCTGTTGCAGGTGGGAAAATACGCTAGAAAGGCCCAGGGAGCGCCAGGTACTTGTCTCACTTGGCAGGGAATGTCGGAGATTTTGGGACTGTACTGAGTGTACTGCAGAGCCGAGGACGGCTCTATTTCTAACGTGGTGAGATTGTAACACCCATAAGTTGGTGTTAGTCCCACATTGCCAAGGAAGTGGTTGTATTGGTAGTATATAAAGCTTAACCATACTCTAACTAATGTCAAGGCCTTTTGGGGTAAACCACATGGGTGGGCCCTGATCTAAAACCCTCTACTGCTGGATATCCGCAGTGACTAAAGAGGGACAATATTGACACTAGCGAGCGGTATGGTGCTCGACGCACCGGGATGAGCGAGGACGAAATCCCGGGGCGTTACAGTTGGTATCAGAGCCGACGACGGGTCGCCTGTTGCAGGTGGGAAGTACGTTGGAAAGGCCCAGGGAGCGCCAGGTACTTGTCTCACTTGGCAGGGAACGTCGGAGATTTTGGGACTGTACTGAGTGTACTGCAGAGCCGAGGACGGCTCTATTTCTAAGGTGGTGAGATTGTAACACCCATGAGTTGGTGTTAGTCTCACATTGCCAAGGAAGTGGTTGTATTGGTAGTATATAGAGCTTAACCATACTCTAACTAATGTCAAAGCCTTTTGGGGTAAACCACATGGGTGTGCCCTGATCCAAAACCCTCTACTGCTGGATATCCGCAGTGACTAAAGGGGGACAATATTGACATTAGGGAGCGGTATGGTGCTCGACACACCGGGATGAGCGAGGACGAAATCCCGGGGCGTTACACTTGCACCCAAGTCAGGAGGCTTCTATGAAGTCAAGAGTGAATCCGATGATACTAAGGATATTCTTCGATCAGGTTCAGTCTTATTGTATACCCCCTATCTTATCTCTGTCTATACAAGGTTTTCATTATAACTATTCGATTAATCTATACGTATCTCGAGTTTGTGGATCAATTTTTTACACCCACAGTGTGTTTCACAAAATGAGTAGAATCCGGCCCATAATCCAATCCGTTTTCATAAAAAAAAAACGGTATAATTCGTAGGATATCCACGAATATCCCCGATATTTTTAATTATGGTCAGAATGAATGGTTAATTTATTAGTTTTTTTCTTCTTCAGTTGAGTCATTAACAGAAAAAACAAAAGCAAAAAGTATCATGTATTCTGACTTAAACAAAATGCATGTACAAAGTTATGACAATTCAATCAAATTGTTTTATAAAAAATAAAAATTCAAATTGTTAGTTTTATATAAGTTAGTAATATATCGCATACAACTGCAAAAACCATATAAAATATCTCTACTACTTTATAAAGGTGCCCCCAAATCGAGGTGATTTGCAAAGTCTTAACTGCCAAATACTTATATTTCCAAGCGGTAGATTTTACAAATTTAAATGTCCACACAAAACCAACAATTTTTGGACCTTTACATCCGAATCCCATAACGGTTTGCCCCCGTATAAACATGGACCCAATTTTGGTTCTTTAAGTATGTGCCTGTTACGGGCCCAAGCCTATTTAAGACTTAAATTTTTAACCCAACTTAACACTGCACGCATAGTGTGCACATTCACATAGTTCCTGATAACGTACAGTACCATGATCCATGGCATGTATATGAATTTTATCTATGTAGAACAATTTCAATGAGATAAGCTTCTTTCATACCTTTTATGTTTGTAAATTAAGTGCAATATAGGATAAAGTTGAACCAATTTCACATGACAAATAGAATCATGTGAATGAATGGAAGTTGGTTTCCTTGGCTTTTCAAATTTATGAAGACTTGCAATTGATGGCAAACAAAAGCATGTGAAAATTGCTCTTTAATACCTGCATGCATTCCTTTTAACTTACAGATAGAGATAGGTTCTAGACTTTTAGGTGTAAGATCAGCCAAAGACAAATCAAATATACGTACATCAATATCAAAGCCCAACCCACAATGCAAGTTCATTAAGCAAAGCCCAAGTTGCTTTGGTACGTACAGTAGTTCATTTCTCCAAACTATAAACACTAAACAGTCATATAGTCTTCCCAACTCCAAAACCAGAAGCAACCTTCAAAGCTGTTAGATCGATATATATTCTGATTCGTGTCGTATTTACTACCAGACACTTTTGCTGTATGTATATGGCGTGGGTGATTAGTCGTCTTAAAATTTGTGGGCACAAGATAAATTTACACGGAGATGATAATAAGTGATAAGCAGAAGTCCTTTGTTGATCGATTTATTCAAACAAATGTAAACACCAAGTATTTTGAAAAGTAATGGCTGCCACACGACAACATTTCTAATTTGTATATATGCTACCCAAAACCTACTTCAAGGAAGACAAGCCAAGTATTTTTAGTAAGCGCCACCCCACATTTCCATCATGTCATTATTATATTATCTACTTATTAAAGTGTCAATCTAAGTCTTAGGTTTTATAAAATCACAAAAAAAAAAAAAAAACTAAACTACTCTCTCCGTCCCATTTTTTTAGGCTTATTTGTCCAGTTTTTTTGTCCCTAGTCCATTTCACACACTTCAAAACAGTTAATAAAGTAAGTGATAAATTTACACCTACCTTATTAGTTGCAAAATTTTTCTTAAATATAGCTAATAACATTAAATATACACAACAAAATGAACAAGAATATTTTTAAAAATAATATTGTAATTAAATACAAGTAAACTATTTTCCACCACTTTCTTAATATAGGTGAAAAACACTAGCCTATAAAAACGGGACGGAGGGAGTATATATTTGCATGTAAATCTTAAGACTACCACGTAAATCAAACTATAAACGAGCCAAAAAAAAAAAAGGCAAAAACAGTCAATAATAGAACAAATTGATAAAGTTGTACTGAAAATGACCTTATTATATATGTGAAACCGACTTTAACGTTAAACTTTTATTGAATGGGCACCACTCTTACACACTTATTTGAGGACCAATTTTTTTTTTGATAAAGATTTGAGGACCATTTGGTGCCTAGTATTTTCAATTTCCAAATTGCATGTGCCATTCTATAAATGAATTATAATGATACATCAGGGAATAGGAAGGCAAGAGAAAAGGATATTGCCCAAGAAACTTTTGGAAAAGAAAATTATATTTTGCATATTCCTTCCTAGGCATTGTTATGTTTAATTGATTGAGGACTTTTAGAGAAAATAGCATTATTTAGTTCATTCCAAAATAAAAATTATTTAAAAGAATATTCACCTCTATTTTAAACTTTTAAGAAGCGTGGCATTATCCATTCCAAAAATAAAAACAAAATTTATTAATAAAAAATAATTTTCCAATCAAGCAAACTTGATCTCATGTCATCAAGCAAACTTTTGGCCTATAGAGAGAAAGATCAAAGATGTGCTGAAGTGACAAAACCCTACTACAGCTAGTTTATTTGAGTTTTAATTACCTTTGGAAAACTTCACAGCCTACTGAATTGGGACCAAATGAAGTCCATATATAGGCATAGTACAAAATATCGTTATCGACTAATGTATCGATCTCCAAAAAATAGATATATCGGGATATATTGGAATCTATCGGTGGATATTTTACATGGAATGTATCGACTAATATATCAATTTGTTATACAAAATATATATAAAATCAAATTTGAAAGTATATTTTCATAGTATTTACCTTAAAAACATCATATCTACTAAAAATAGAATAAACAAATTATTTCCAAAAAAAAAAATTTGGAAAAAAATAATATTTCCAGAAAATATCGAAAAATATCAGTAAATATCGGAATATATCGGAATATATCGTAAAATATCGGCCGATATTTTACAGATACTTTAAGGCGAAAATTTCGAGAATATATCGTATCGTTTTCTTTGAAAACCGATAAATATCGCGATATATCGTGATATATCGCGATATTTTGTACTATGTATAGAGGTACAAATCTTGTCTCCAAGAATGATCCACATATTCCCCATTTGTTGGAAACACATCGGAGTAATGTGGATCCCATTCTCTTACTATGATTAGGTTTTTTCTTGGATACATACATTACATGCCCATGAAAACAGCAGCACTCCATGTTTAGTTGCATGATTAAGATTCCCTGCTCTTTGTCTTATCAATTATAGTAGTTCAATCGTAAGCTTTGAAAACATAAAATAACAAATGTTAGGAAGACAAGATTTTCATGTGTAAAAGAGGATGTTTTATCACGTACATTAAGCACTCAGATATTAAGGCTTTATCCACATGTATATCATGTTGGTAGATCTCATTATTACTTCTAACGTAATGAATTAAAGAGAGAGAGAGTGATATCATTGGGGTGTTAAACGAGTCGAGCCCAATTTTAAACGAGCTTTCTTTTATGTTCAAGCTCGACTTGTTTAGCTATATAAATAACTACGAGCTGAGTTATTAATGAGTCGAGCTCGAGCTACTTAATTAAATTACACATAAAAGTAGTATTTGAGCCGAACGAGCCGAACTTTGGTATGTTCAAGTTTGATTTATTCAAAAATAAGTCGAGCCCAAATTTTATACGAGTTTTATTTAGTGTTCAAACGCGGCTCGTTTAGCTATACGAACAACCTTGAGCTGAGCTATTAACGAGTCGAGCCCAAACCGAGCCTGAACTATTCGGTTCGTTTAATAGCCTTAGCCAAAAAGAGAGAATTTCATAAATGCACATCTACACCATCTACATATATTGAGACTCCATCTATTATCTATTCCAGTTCACAAAGGTTTCATGTAATTACCTAGAAGGGAGAAAGAACAATTTTTAATTTTTTTTTTTTTTTTTTAGTTTTTGATAAAAAAATTGTTTTATTGATAAACTCAAGGAATTACACAAAAATAGAGGACAAAAGAACAAACTTAAAACATATATACTTCCTAATTGTACGGTGAAACCTATCTAAAACGCGGTAATTGGTTTAATGTCAAGTGTAATAGTATATTTTAAAATAATTTAAACAATAACTCACTTCAGTTTTGGGTCTGTTTTATACTTTAGCTCATTTGATTTTTAATAACTCACTTAAGTTTTGGGTCTGTTTTATACTTTAGCTCATTTGATTTTTTTTAGTTTTTTTTTTTACTTAACCCCTTTATTTTGTCAACATTTTTATTAAACCTTTTGTTTAAAATTGGAGTTAATTCCTTTCGTCTCCCTTTCGTCTCCCTTCCGTCTCATTTAACGTATTAATTCAAATTTTGTTACTTATATACGCCCTGAGTGCTAGTTTGCAGTTAACCCTTCTAAAAAAAAATCTCGTTAACAAATCTTATCATCGAAATTTACCTCGTTTTGCAGATCCATGTGGCAGCATCATTGTAGCGACCTGATCTATATCACCACCGATATTGTCCTCACTTAGTCATTACGGATGTCCGACAGTCTGGGTTTTAAGGAGGTCACCCATCCTGAGACTACTCCCACACGAGCACGTTTAACTCCGGAGTTTTTTCGAACTCTGGAGCTAAGTAAGCCCAAAAGGCATCGGTGATTATATATGACGGATTTATACCTATATTTCAATGTCAGGACATCCTCCTCTCATGTGTCGTAGGACCCACCCCCTCGGCAAACCACCTGCAGACCCGAGGTGTTACAGGTTTGCCGAGGGGGTGGGTCCTACGAGAACTAAGAGGGAGATGTCCTGACATTGGAATATAGTTAAAGATCTGTCATATATTATTCTCAGGATGGGTGACCTCCTGGGAACCACGCTGCTACCCAATAAAACCCCACACCGTTGGACGTCCGCAGTGGCTAAGTGGGGACAATATCGGTGGTGACTCCAACGTTCCCTGCTCCTCGCGAGACGAGTACCCGGCACAATTGTCACCCCTTTACCAGGCTAAGTGCCTTTCCAGCATACTCTCCAACCCTCGACAAGTGAACCGTCATCGGCTCTGATACCATTTGTAGAGACCCAACCTATATGCACCACCGATATTGTCCCCTACTTAGCCATTGCGGTCGTACGACAGTGTAGGGTTTTACAGGCAATAACCTGCTTCCTAGGTAGTCACCCATCTTGAGAGTACTCCCACCCGAACACACTTAACTCCGGAGTTCTTTCGAACTCTGGAGCAAAGTGAGCCCAAAAATCCTCGGTGATAATATATGACAGATCTATACCTAAATTCCAATGTCAGGACACCCCCCCTCTTAGTTCTCGTAGGAACCACCCCCTCGACAAATCAACTGCCAACCCAGGGTGTTACAATCCCACTACCTTAGAGGAAAGCCATTCTTGACGATGGAATATACAGCCCCAGATCTCCAACATTCCCTGCCCCCTCACGAGGCGGGTACCTGGCGCAACTGTCACCCCTTTACCGGGCAAGGCGCATTTCGAGCATACTCTCCAACCCTCGACAGGTGAACCATCGTCGGCTTTGATACCATTTATAGAGACCCAACCTATATACACCACCGATATTATTCCCACTTAGCCACTGCGGTCGTACGACAGTGTGGAGTTTTACGGACAACAACCTGCTTTTTAGGTGGTCACCCATCTTGAGAGTACTCCCACCTGAGCACGCTTAAGTCTAGAATTCTTTCAAACTCTGGATCCAAGTGAGCCGAAAATGCCTTGATGATTATGTGTACCCTATGTAAAATACCCGACAGGTGTCATCGGAATCTGTATAAAAAGCTAAACCGAGAGCACCTGAACGATAGCTAGCCAGATCTAGACTATCTGGTAGGCCCAACCCAGTCTCAAGAAGTCCACATATGCTTTGTGGATCTTGACCCATTGGATGGTGCAAGGTCAGTAGGTGGAGCCCCGGTTACTATACAATAAGTTGAACCGTGGGCTCCCATACATCAACCAGGCCCGCCTCAATCAAGTAAGCCAGGTCCGACCCATTGAAGTCTAGCAGCGACGAAGGCTCATCCAAAGGCTTATCATAGAAGTCCAAAGGACCTGGCCAGGGAGTATGCAATGCAGATTGGGCCTCCGGTCTGGGGAGTCTAGCCCAAGTATTTGCTTTCAAACTTGGTTAAATCCAAGTCCCAACCAACTGGATAAGTCCAGCAAGATTCTAGGCCAACAGAACCCACCGTTCTAGCCGCTGGAGAAGATAAAGGAAGGCCCAGGTTGAACCAGGTCCTATCAGAGAATGCCATGTGGCAGTCGTCCTGGTCAAGGGAAATTCAAACCGAGGGATAACCGCCAAGCAGCATGTGTGCTATCTCTACGGGAGCATCTTCGCAGTTTGAACTGCCCGAGTTCATGGAATCGAAACCGGAGGAGCGGTTGAGCCAGCCTCCTCCGGTCCTCTATAAATGCAAGAGTTCTCAACCTCCTGAACTACGAGTCTTTCACTAAGCAACCTCCATTACTGGTTTCTGGAAGCAGATACTTGATTCCAAGTTCATCATCTTGGATACGTAGGCAGCCTAATCTCATAAGGTCCAGTCTCATTGTATACTCCCATCTCATCTCAGTTTGTACAAAGCTTTCATTGTAACCTTACGATCAATCAATACGAATCTCGAGTTTGTGGATCAAATTTATGCACCCACACTCTTTGGCGCCCACCGTGGGGCTGAATCTCCGACCAATTCCAGAGCCTTGAAAAGAACTCGATCCAGTCATACCGGAGAACTGCTGCAGCAATGGCTGGAAGTAAGAGACGTCCAACTCGTTCCAACAATTGAATGAGTCAAGTTACTGTAAGTCAAACTGAGAACCTTTCTCCTCTGTCTTCGGTCCTTGAAATACAAGAACCCGTCAATCAAGAATCAGTTCTTGGGAGTGAGGGTCATGATCATGGCTCACAAAACTCTGAAAGTGGACAGGCGGAGGCTGAGAACTAAGTGCGCACAATCACTAACAATCCTGAGGATCCGAATCCAGTTAACCGGACTGTCGGGATACCAGCATCGCAAGATCCTGAACCATCCAGAGTAGCCGCTGCAAGAAGAGATCAGATAACCATTCCCCAAGTTGCGGGGGGTGGTTTCACTGAACAGTAAAAGGGGAAAGGGCCAGCAGTCGAATCCCCAACCGCAGTCATCAAGCGGCTGACGAAGGAGAATGTAGAGATGAGAAGCAAGAAGAGAACCAGGGTCGGAGATAGCCAAATGTCTTCATCCCCGTCTTCTAGTCCATCTCCCCAAAAGAAGATAAGGTCACGATCAGGAAGTAACCGGAGTCTTACCCCTCACAGCCGTGATTCCCGCCCTGTATGGGATAGGCTTGCACCGGGGAGGGATAGGATGTCTATCTCTCTGGACCAAAAACATCGCCGCGGGTGTGCAAGAACACCCGGGCCACGCCAGGGCCGCAGGGTGACCCGTAGCAGGTCAGTAGAAGAAGTTACTCCACCAGAGGGACTGCGCCGGAGGATGCACCAGAGCACTCCACCCTCCCGCAATGATCGAAGGGGAAGAAGTCCCCGAAGAGGTCGCACCCATCAGAGATAGCAAGAGCCGAATGTAGAACAGATGAATCAACTCAAGTTACAAGAAATGATTGATTTAGCTATTACGAATAAGGATAACCGGGAAGAACGAATCAGGAAGCTCACTATCTCAAGGTTGGTTGTATCAACTTTAGCAGAAGAGGTCAGGAACCACACAGTCCCGGCTAGCTTCAAGCAGCCACCCTTCGAGCAATATGACGAGACGAGGCGGTTGCCCGGTCCAGCACCATGGCCATCTGGGACCATCATGACAGGCTACTTGCGAAGATGTTTGTTGCTTCACTCAAAAGCGAAGCACAGACTTGGTATCACAACCTGCCACCCGCATCTATCGGTACATTCGTGCAGCTGGTAGAATTATTCGAGGAAAAGTACCGGTTCAATGTTAAGACGAAGAAGAGAACTGAAGTCTTATTCTCCCTGCAGATGGACCAGAGCGAGACACTCAGGAACTTCGCAAGAAGGTTCCGAACTCTATTGTCAGAAGTACAGGACGCATCTGATAGCGTCGTGGTTCAAGCCTTCAAATATGCCCTGAACAGTAATCATGAAGAACTGTACTGGTCACTGGCAAAGAAGCCTCCATCCTCTGTTTCAGCCTTGTTTGAGAAAGAAGAAAGGTACGCTCAGGAAGAAGATAATCTGAAAGCTAGAAAAAAGAGACTTGCCGGAGGCCAGACTTCCGAAAAGCTGCAGAGGGCAAAAGAAGAAAGCTCTGGTAGGGATCGCAAGGAAGAAAAACCACCCCCGACAGGAACAAATACAATAAGGGAAAGGCACCAGCTCGCCAGCCTGACCGCCAGTCAGAGAAACCTACTGGGGGCGAACGCAAGGAGAGAGAATTCACACCCCTGAGGTTCCCAATCGAGGAAGTGTTCAAGAAGATCAAGAACAGAGGACTGCTCAACAAACCTGCCCCTCTCTTGGTAGACCCGGAGGGCAGGAGAGATAAGTCCAAGAAGTGTGACCATCACAATGATTATGGTCACGAGATGAAGAACTGCACATCATTGAAGTATGAAATGCAGCGCTTGGTCGACGTCGGCCTCATCCCTGACATGGTGCAGACCAGAGCAGTCGAACAGGTGAAGACTGGAGATCGTATTGTGCATGTCTACCATGTTCAGGCACCCGGTTCTTCCAAAACAGAAGGAAGAATTGCGTGCGAGAGAAGTTTCGGTGGATAGGACATGTCCATGAAGTCGGACAGCTCAACTTCAATGAAGGGACAAACACTGAGTCCATCGTTCCTCGGGGTCTGGCATTCACTGAAGAAGACGAAAGGGGCGCGCATTATCCACACAATGACTCCCTGGTAATCACAGCATGGATTGGCGTCTACCGGGTCCGGCGAATCATGGTCGACGCCGGCAGCACCTCCAGTGTCATATTCTCATGTGCCTACAAAGCTATGGAGTTATCCAAAGATCTCATTGAATATGATGAGACTCTTATCTATGGGTTCAACGAGGAGCCAACTCAGTCCTCTGGGCGGGTCCACCTGCCAATCACGGTGCGATTCAATACCATCGGGGTAGACTTCCTCCTGTTCGATTCCCCCTCTTGCTACAACATTATTTTGGGGAGGGACTGGATTCATCAGATGAAAGCAATCGCGTCCACCTTCAACCAGAACCTCAAATTCCCTACTCCCAACGAAATTTGCAGGGTTAAAGAAGATCAAGGGATGGCTTTCAAATGCCAGCTCGATGCAGTCAAAGGAAAATCTATTTCGGAGACCAAGGGAAATACTATCTTCCTGACGGACTCTCATCAATAGCAACCAGCTCCCGGCAAGTCTGTTAAGGGGAATCCAAACTTGAAAACCGGGGTACCACCGGCGGTCGATGAACTAGAAGAAGTCATAGTGGGACTGGAGTCTCACAAAACTACTTATATCGCTTCCGGTCTACCAAGGGCTGAGAAGGATCTCTTGATCACACTGCTCCGGTAGAATCACCATGTTTTCGCATGGAGCATCGGCGAAATATTAGGGATTGACCCTTCAGTCGGCTGTCATAAGCTAGACATTGATCCCCAACATAAACCAGTCAAGCAGAAACCAAGGCGCATGACACCAGATCGAAAGCTAGCGGTAAATGAAGAAGTCGACTGGTTGCTGTCAGTCAACTTCATCAAACTGGTGATCTACACCCACCTTGGTCTCAAACATCGTGGTTGTCCCAAAGAAGAACGGTAAGATTCAAGTTTTCATCGATTTTACTAATCTTAATAAGGCATGTCATGTGCACCTGTATCCACTCCCCAGGATCATAAACATGGTGGACGCCACCGCTAGTTACCATAGGTTATCCTTCGTGGACGCCTATTCTGGATACAACCAAATTCCACTTCATGAAGAAGATCAGGAACATACTGCATTCATCACTGACCGGGGGTTTTACTGCTACTGGGTGATGCCATTTGGTCTGAAGAACGCGGGAGCAACGTACCAGAAGCTGGTCAACACTATCTTTAGCGGACTCATAGGTTGGACCATGGAAGTCTACATAGACGACATAGTGGTCAAAACCAAGGAGAAAGAAAATCATTTGTGGGATCTGATCTGCAACAGACGTTCGATATCCTCGCACAATACAACATGAAGCTGAATCCGGCCAAATGCTCATTTGGTCTTTCTTCTGGCAAGCTTCTTGGCTTTCTAATGACCAACCGGGGCATAGAAGCCAATCCAGATCAGATCCGGGCAGTCCTGGAAATGCTCGCTCCAAAGACAGTGAAAGAGTTCCAGAGGTTAACAGGGAGACTGGCCTCACTCAACCGGTTCATCTCCCGGTATTCTGACCGATAGCCATTATTCAATGCGATTAAAGCCAAAGTCGAATGGAACCTTACTTGCCAGCAAGCCTTCGATGAAATCAAGGCTTATCTTACTCAACCTCTGGTTCTTACAGCACCTCAAACCGGACAACCAGTTGGTATTTACTTGGCCGCATCCGACATTGCAGTCATTGCGGTCATATTTGTGGAAGAGCCGGAGGAGAAACCAATATACTTTATCAGCAAAGTGTTACAGGGAGCTGAGATAAGATATTTAAAGATCGAGAAAATTGCCTTAGCCCTGATACATGCAGCCAAGAGGCTAAAGCCATATTTCCAAGGGAGGGCAGTCAAAGTCTACACAGAGTATCCGCTCAGAAAGGCTCTTGGGAAACAGGAGGAATCTAATCGGTTGATCGAGTGGTCCAACTATCTGAGTGCATACCACATCAAATATGAACCCAGATTCGCAGAAAAGGGACATGCATTAGCCTCCTTGATGGCAAACTTTCCCATTGAGGACATCCCGGTCAACCCAGAGTTAGAAGAACACACATTGGGGGCAAATCATACCCCCCGGACACAAGAGTCTCCAGCTAAAGATGACAACGAAGCCTGGACGATCTATAGCAACGGGTCCAGTAATTGTATAGGATCCGGCATTGGTTGTCTCCTGATCAGCCCGGACGGACAGAAAACAGAAAGGTCTATCAGATTGGGATTCCTAGTATCCAACAACGAGGCCGAGTACAAAGCTTTAATCTATGGTCTTCAAACAACGCTCCAACTGGGGGCGCAAAGAGTCATGATCAAGACAGACTCCAAGCCAAAGATGACTGGATGGAAAAGTATCTCGATGTCGTCCACTCCATGGCAGGGAAATTTAAGTTCATCACAGTCGAGCAACGACCAAGGATAGATGTCAGACATGCAGATGCCTTGGCATACCTTTCTTCCTCCATCAGCACTTCAGAGCCCCAACAACTGTCAATCGGATATCAGAAAGAGCCAAGTATCAGGCCCAGAGATCCAGACATGCTGTTACCGGAGGTCTACCTTCTGGAACACATGCATTGAAAGGAAGTCTTCATGGTCACTACCAGAGGACAGAAAAGAAAGAGAGACGAAGAGGCGTCTCAGCTCGGCACCGGGCCTAGCCCACAAAGCGAGCCAAATCCTTTTTCTCAGGGTCAAACACAGGACCCACCAGAATCTCAACTTGATGAATGGAATCCTTGCCTCACCAGAGGTCAGCTGGAAGCAATGCCACCTTCAACAGAACCGGACCCTTCAGAACCACCACTCTCACATGTTCACATCGATTTGGAGCTCCCACTGGAGGAACCAATCAAAGACATTCCAGACAACCTGAACACTGAGGTGGACAGAATCGACGTTGAATTGCAATCCAGCAACGGCCACGATTAGAGGAGGTCGTACGCCAACTTCCTCATCCACCATCTACTCCCCGAAGATCAAAAGCTATCAGCCAAAGTTCTGAGGGATGCGTGGAAATTCACTGTCATCTTACACCGAGAGTCACACAGGCTATATATAAAAAGCCATGGCTCCGGGGTCTTGTTCAGCTGCCTTACTCTGGAACAACGCTTAATCATACTGAAAGAGATCCACGCTGGGATCTGCGGCAACCATTCTGGGAGCAGAAATCTCGCACAGAAGACGATGATCCAAGGATACTGGTGGCTGCACATGATGACAGACGCAAAGAAATTCACTCAAGCATGCCACCCCTGCCAGAAGCATGTCCCAGTCGGCCATGCCCCGACAAACAAATTGCACCCCATCCTGAGCGCATGGCCTTTCGCCAAATGGGGATTGGATATTATGGGACCACTTCCTAAATCTCCACACTCAGTCAGGTTCTTACTTGTCGTTATAGATTATTTCACTAAATGGGTCGAAGCCGTAGAACTGGTACAAGTATGCGCCTCAAATGTCAAAAGATTTCTATGAAAAGACATAATCTGTAAGAGCATCTCTAATGGGTCTCCTAAACCCTATAATTTAGGAATTCCCAAAAAATGTCGACCCTAACGCGTCTCCTATAATTATAGCAGCCGGCCATCCACGTAGGACGTGGTGGGCCGGTCTGCTAAAACTTCACCCAAAATCGAACAAGAGATAGGATTATAGCAGACAACGAAAATAAAATGTTCCACGCTGGTTCAACCAGCGTGGAACTTTTTTTTTGTTTTTTTTTGGTTCCACGCTGATCAAACCGGCGTGG
Source organism: Aquilegia eximia (assembly GCA_023053565.1). Taxonomy (NCBI): domain Eukaryota; kingdom Viridiplantae; phylum Streptophyta; class Magnoliopsida; order Ranunculales; family Ranunculaceae; genus Aquilegia; species Aquilegia eximia. Next base: position 27,115,527 of record JALIGU010000001.1, read on the forward strand.
AACTTTTTTTTTTTTTTTTTTTTTTGTTCCACGCCAGTTTAACCAGCGTGGAACAGAAAGCTAAGGGGAAAACAATTCCACGCTGGTTCAACCAGCGTGGAAGAAAAAATTTAGAAAAAAAAAAAGTTTTCGCGTTAGGGTTACCCCTGATATAGGTATAGGAGACGTGCAAAAAAAAGTGTTGGGAAAGTAGGTGGCACCTACGTGTATGCCATATCTGCCTATGTGTCGTCAATATATGGGAGACCCATTAGAGATGCTCTAAGTTTGGAATTCCCCAAGAGTTGGTCTCAGATAATGGAAAACAGTTCGACTGCGACAATATCTGGCTGTTCTGAAAATCTTTGCGGATCAAAAACAACTTTTCAGCCCCATACTACCCCCAGAAAAATGGGCAAGCAGAAGCATCCAACCGGGTTATCTTGGATACACTCAAGAAGCGATTGGATAAAGCAAATGGCAACTGGGTGATGCAACTCCCGGGAGTCTTATGGGTATACTGGACCACTCCAAGAAGGTCCACCGGTATGACACCCTTTCAACTCACCTTTGGAGCGGAAGCAGTAATGCCTACAGAATTGCTGGCTCTAACAACTCACACTGATGCAGTCCTTATCGGGGAAAATGGAGGGATCCTAGCAAGAGAAAAGGATGTTCTTGATGTCAAGAGAGAACAAGCCCTGTAACACCTCCTCATGTACCACGAAACTATAAAAAAGGATACGAAAAGCAAGTCGTAGAAAAGAAATTCAATCCAGGTGATTGGGTCATGAAGAAAGTCAAGATTATGACTGAAGATACAACCGCTGGCAAGCTCAGAGAAAACTGGGAAGGACCCTACATCATAGACAGATATGCTGCAAATGGCTTATACTTCCTCAGAACTCTGACCAGTGATCTCTTCTCCAGACCATGGAACGTTTTCCACCTCAAGAAATTTTACAAGTAATATACTCCATTTGATGATTTCAATAAAGATTCTTTTCCACAAGAATTTGAGTACATTGTATTATTTACTTCTGAAAATCCTGACGTGAGATCACATCTCCACTAAGGTTCAAGATGCCCGGACCTAGCTTCCGATCCTGATTAAGTCCTAAATGCAAAGTTATGCTCCTTTTACGCCCAAGAGGTGCAGACCTAGCTTCTGGTCTTGGTAACCAAGGATGAAAAAAACCCCATCTAACCTGGGATGCCCGGACCTAGTTTCCCATCCTGACTAAGTCCTAAATGCAAAGTTATGCTCCTTTTAGGCCCAAGACGCCCGGACCTAGCTTCCAGTCTTGGTAACCAAAGATGACAGGGATCGAAAACCGCATCCAACCTGGGATGCCCGAACCTAGTTTCTGATCCTGACTAAGTCATAAATGCAGAGTTATGCTCCTTTTAGGCCCAAGACGCCCGGACCTAGCTTCCGGTCTTGGTAATCAAGAATGACAGGGACTGAAAACCCCATCCACCCAGGATGCCCGGACCTAATTTCCGATCCTGAATAAGTCCTAAATGTAGAGTTATGCTCCCTTTAGGCCTAAGATGCGTGGACCTAGCTTCCAGTCTTAGTACAATGGGTGACAGAGTACAAACCTCTACTCAGCAAGTCCTGCGCCAACCTCTACAGGGCGGCTAGGCTTAGAATGTTTGGACAAATTTCCAGTTCTAGTACCAGTCCGATTGGGTTGCTGAGCTTGGTTCTGGTAAAATTTAAGAGTGAGGCCATCCACTCTTAAAAGTCGGAGCCGTTGGACAAGCTAGTCTGACTCTAGGGCAAGTCTTGAAAGACAGGGTTAAACCCCTTTTGAGCAAATAAACCATGGATTGCCATGGGAATCAAGCATCAAACTTGATGAAGACAGCGAGAAAAAGAATTGTTATCGTCCCAAGGAAAATTCCTTAAAACGATAAGGGGGCGAGGGAGATAGACAGTTGTAATAAATGCTGAAATTAAAAAAAAAATATCTAACAAGTCTTTTTGCACATTAAATTTTTTATTTCTTTTCAGGTAAAAAGTTACAAAAGTGGAAATCCCCGGCAACCGGGACAGGAGCCTACTAGAGAAAAGTAACTACGCTAAGGTTGGGAAGAAGGGTCGGGGCCATTACCGTCCTTCTTCGCCTACTCCTTCTCCAGCTGGTCAAGGACCTGCTGGTAGGCAGCCTTCGCCAGCCAAAGATCCTCAGTGGCATGGTCATAGGCCGCCTCCTTGAGAGAAAGGCGTCGGTCCAGCTCCAACTTCTTCCGGGTCAACCTCCCGCAGGTGGCCTCCAGCTCCGCCAAGGAGGCCTTGGCATCTTCCTCTCTTTGAAGGGCAACGGTCAGAATGAAATCCAAGTTGTGGTAGTCAGCAGCCATGAACCGCTTGTTCTCCTTCAAAGCCCATCGATCGTTGTTCGCCGTTATCATGTCCTTCTCAAGCTGGCGGTTCTCAGCTCGAAGACATTCCAGGTCCTTCAAGGCAGAAGGCCGAGGTCTGACACTAAGCTCAAAGACACTAGCCATGGCAGCTTGCACCTGACGGATAAAAAGAGTAGGGATCAAAAACAGATATACAGACGACGACAAAGCTGAAGGCATAGTCAATTCAGAAATTCATACCGCGAAAAGGTTCTGAGTCACGACCCTCATTGCCCGGTCACGAGAGAGACAGAATGAATGATGTAATCGAGGCGGTGTGGATGTTCTCATGATGCCGGAGTCTCCAATCGTCATTGGTTCCCCATTCAGAAAGGCAGGATGAATGGAGAACGTCTGTAGAGAAAATTCCGGAGTAGCCTCGGGCTAGTAGTCACACGGTTCAGGACCCAGTTGCATTGTCGGGTCGGTGGGCTAATCAGTATACGGCACCTGATCGCCCCACCCTTAAACCGAAGCATCACCCTCAGCAGTGGCAGGCACGGTGAACCCAACCTCTGTTCAGACATCCTCAACAGCCCAGGCATCATCGACAGGAACGTGGGAACCACTACCGATCTGGGTAGTCCCCATTACCGCCCCCTCAACGCCCCGAGAATAGGATCCTCCCTCCTCATACGAACCACTACCCCTTGATCAGCAAGGGAGGCGGATGCAGCTCTCTTCGAGCCCCTGACAGACTAATCCACGACAGCCTTACCCTTTGGATCAACCGGGGTAGGCGTCTGGACATAAACAACTTCATCAGTAGGAGGCTGAGAAGGTCTTACCTCCACCAAGGCCTCAGCACCAACATCTACAGCACTGGGGACGTCCACTTCATCTGGTGGACCCCCCCAAACCTACAGCTGGTTCACCTCCCTCGACAGCGGAAGCAACCACACTCTCCTTAGATACACATGCCAGCAGTGACACTTGGAGTTGGCATTTTCCTACAAATAAAGGCACGAAACTATTCTTGAGCTGGAGCTCAGCAAGTACGCGAAGCATGAAGGTAAAGGAAATGAAAGCAAAATCAAACACGTGCTTACCTATGAAGTCTCGCAACACCTGGATGTTGCGGTCGGACGACCACCTAACACCCGGTAGCAAGGTTCGAACCAGTTCCCGTAGTGATTGTGAAGCCCAGACAGCCGCCGGGCGATGCGCTAGGAAATGGCGTAGAAGCAGCACTCCTTAGCCTCTTGAGCAACCGGCTTCATCAGCAGGAACATTTCGACTGGGCCAAGGGGGACCCTGAAGTAATGGGCAATCAGCCCGATCCGGTGCATGATTATTCAGAAGGACACGTGCATCTAACCCGGTGGGATCCTCGACCATTACAGCAGTCGCAAAATAGTAGGAGGCAGCGGTAGTTGCAGACCATATAGAAGTTGGTAAAGGCTCACCGCTATCAAATTATCGGAGCAACCATTAGAGATTGAGGGATGGGAGCCGAACCTGACTCCCCTCCAACCGAGCTGCTCCTGAACCTCCGCCGCTCCCAGCCGTTCGAGCTCGGGGTTTCGAGGAAGATTGGAGGGGGTCTGCTACCTCCATCCAGGTCTCTTCGTCACTGGGTCTACAACACTCAGAGGAACCACCTCCTCAATGTCGTCACCCATGGGTGAATTCGTATTGCCGGAAGCTGGAAGCCCACTTGGTCTGCCTGCATCAGCGGTGGAACAAGGAACGGAAGTCTGAGATTCCTCGTCACTACTAGAGCTCAGCACAATGTTCCTCCTCATTTTCGGAGCAAGATTCAGCAAGATTTCACCGGGATTGAAAGAGAGTCAGAACCTAGGGTCCTGGAGGTACAGTTGAAGAAGAAATGAAGAAGAAGAAGAAGAAGAAGAAGAGAGAGAGAGAGAGAGAGAGAGAGAGAGAGAGAGAGAGAGAGAGAGCTGAAGGAAGAGATCCCTCCTTTCTCAAAGTCTTTTCTTTTATAGCGGAAATTGAGGTCCATCGGCTAATGGTCTTCCATGTTCCATTAATGGATTCTCCATTAATTCAAGAGCATTGAATCATCAAAGCTAATGACTCGATCAGCGAAGAGTCACAAACTTTCACTGGAAGTTGTAAGTTGTACATCAAAGGAGGATTCAGAGAAGTCGAAGTGGGGCCTATTTAATACAGTCAGCTGGGACCCACTTAATACTAGGGGTGGCAATCAGGTCGGGTTCGTGTCGGGTTAGTCGAGTTTTCAGGTCTCCATCCCAAAACCCAAACCCGACCTAATGAAATAAGTTTAGAAAAAATTGAAACCCAAACCTGACCTGTCAGGTTTTCACGTCAGGTTCAGGTTGACTTGTTGACCTTAAAAAAAAAAAAAAAACTTTGTAGAACTCAGTATACATTAACCAAACATATCAAAAATAAATCATCAATCCCATGCATATTTACAGATTTATTATTCACTTCTAATAAATCACAAGAGTGTCATATCAGTGATACAACCAAAAAAATGTAGTTACTGGAATACCAACAATGAATCACTTGAGAATCTAATTTATCATATTAAAATGTTAAACCACTTAAATTGAGTTACATTTGAGGTCAACGAGTCGATTTTCTTCAACAATTATAATGAACAAAGAAGAAATTAATGAATCTAAGGCGAATTCGGGTAAATGAATTCAGTTGTTGACATTGCTCCTCCATCAATTAGACATGATGATTCAGATGTGATATTCTTCATAACAAAATTTAATTTATCGCTTCCAAAGATTCAGATTCTTGAACTCTACCATGCTCTTCAAGTGATAAATCTCATAAGAAATCAAAATCTACTATTAGATCAAGAATCTTTCTTGATGAAGCTAGAGTAAGTTAAGTTTAGTTTATTTAATGTATTTTATCTACAGCCGCCTGGAGATGAGAAGAAAATAGGAGATGAAGGTGAAAAGATTGTAATTTATACTAGGGTTTTCTTTAATGATCAGGTTTTGGGTTAACCCAACAGGTCAGTAACTTAAACCTGAACCTGACCTGATTTGAAAACCCAAAACCAAGAAATGTTTGACCCGAACCTGACCCAAAACAGGTCGGGTTCAAGTCGGGTTTCGGGTCAGCAGGTCAGATTGCCACCCCTACTTAATACAATCAGCCGGTATCCACTCAGCACAGACAAATGAGTCCCACATGGTATAGCTCAACGACATGTGGACCCTAGGTCCACATCACCACAGTCAAAGGTTGGTTGACCAACACATATATCTTCATTTATCGCGACAGACAATGTTTGGAGAAAATCATCAGGATTGCCTACCGGAGGCTAAAATAGTAATGGAAGAAAATATGTTTTATTACAAAAAGCACGACACGGGGTGCACCAAATCCCCTACATAGTGCAACCGGAGCAGAAAAAGATTACATCAGTGGGGGGGGGGGGGGGGGGACGGGGGATCCAGACTAGACCCCTCCGACGAGTCAAGAAAACTATACTTGGTCTTGGTAGCCGCATACCCAGCCTTCCAGGATGAAGCAACAGCGAAATCTGCTCGTTCTTTGGCCTCTGCCAGTTCAGCCACATTCTCCTCCATCTTATCCTGGTAGTATTTCACGGTCTCCTTTATACCCGCCATCTGGGTATCATATATATCTTCATGAAGAAGTTGCCCCTCTTGAACGTCGTCAATTCTTCGCCTAAGATCAGCCACCTGACAAGACAATTTGTGAATGATCTCAGATCGATTGTCACTCACTGCACTGGATGGTGACCTGTGATCCGCTATTGTTAAAGAAGGAGAGATCGCAGGAATAAAAAACATTGGATTTTGGGAGGCTTCTTCACTTATAAAGGAAGAAGTCACAAGCCATTCTAAGCAGAGAATACTCTATGAGGGACCTGTGTCACTCACAAGAACACCCTTGTCCCCAAAAGGCTGACAAGCTGGTAACTCAACATTTGGAAAGAGACAAAAGTGAAATAAAGAAAATTTTCATTAATTTGTTTTACTCAAGGGCACTAGTTATCTACATAGTGCAGAAAGTCTGGGGAATATAGGTCAAGTGTTCTTCTCTACCTTAACTGGATGATATCCCAGCTTCTCCAACAGAACATATGCGGTAGCCAGTTCATTCTGAAGAACCCGGATCCGCTGAATGGCAGCTTCAAGTCTCTGGCTCTTCTTAGCAAGCTGATCATTCAACGCAAACAAGCTCAAACGCGCTTGGCGGATGTCCTCAAGACAGGCGCTCGTCATTAACTCAATACGGCGCCCCCGGTCCTCAACCTCCAAAGTCATCTTCTCCCGCATATCTATAGTGTACTTCTTGATGGTGCTCCAGTCGTCAGCCATCCTTCAACAGAAGCAGCAACAACAACATAACAACAACAGAGACCGGAGAAAAGAAAGTGGATATTCGTCTATGCCTCCGGTCCTTTATTTATAATAAGAAGACGCAAACCCTATTCCTCGATCCAAGGGATTTGGAATCGTCATCACAAAAGAATCGTATTGAGGAAGGAATCCTCTGAATCCTAATAGTCGGAGAAGATATTTCGAAGATCTTTCCCAAGCAGATTTTTTACTACTTGATAAAGAGGGGGCGATGTGTGTACCCTAGGTAAAATACCTGACAGGTGCATCGGTGGTTGTCTAAGAAGCTAAACGGAGAGCACCTGAATGATAGCCAGACATATCTGGACTATCGGGTAGAACCCAACCCGGTCTCAAGAAGTCCACATACGTTATGTGGATCTTGACCCATTAGATGGTCCAAGGTCAGTCGGTGGAGCCCCGGTTACTGTACAAGAAGTTGAACCGTGGGCTCCTATACATCAGCCAGGCCCTCCTTAATCAAGTAAGCCAGGTCCGGCCCATTGAAGTCTAATAGCGACGAAGGCTCATCCAAAGGGTTATCATAGAAGTCCAAAGGACCTGGCCAAGGAGTATGCAATGTAGATTGGGCCTCCGATCCTAGGAGTCTAACCCAAGTCTTTGCTTTCAAACTAGGTCAAATCCATGTCTCAACCAACTGGATAAGTTTAGCAAGATTCCAGGCCAACAGAACCCACCGTTCTAGCCGTTGGAGAAGATAAAAGAAGGCCCAGGTTGAACCAGATCCTATCAGAGAATGCCACATGGCAGTCGTCCTGGTCAAGAGGGATTCAAACCGAGGAATAACTGCCAAGCAGCATGTGTGCTATCTCTACGCGAGCATCTTCACAGTTTAAACTGCCCGAGTTCATGGAGTCGAAACCGGAAGACCGGTTGAGCCAGCCTCCTCCAGTCCACTATAAATGCAGGAGTTCTCAACCTCCTGAACTACGAGTCTTTCATTAAGCAACCTCCATTACTTCTTTGTGGAAGCAGAGACTTGATTCCAAGTTCATCATCTTGGATACGTAGGCAGCCTGATCTCATCAGGTCCAGTCTCATTGCGCGTTATGGGGAAGTGGAGTGGTTTCCTCGAGCAGTTAACTTGTAATATTTTGGCAACTGAAGTACTCTTTGTCTGATACTCTTTAGCTAGACACGTGGATTGATCCAACGGTGGATGTGAATAATCGGAGTAGTGGGTAATAACTGCAAAAGGTCGTGCTTGTCCTCATATAATCTTACCCGTAGATTTGAAATTCATCGATGGCTGGGATCTCTATTCGACTGGTATTTAAACTGAAGTGTGGAACTGGATTTTGTACTTTCTTTAATTGCTCTCTCAAACTGCTGCCATTTTCTCTTTGCGACCTGAAGATCTTGAGAGCTTTTGAGGTGAGTACCTTCTTCTTTACTATTTCTCCTTGTTGTATCCTTTCTTCTTGTTTTTCATTTTGATTGAGAGATGTCAGAAGGTAGTGATTCCCAAAATGAGCACTTGAGTGGTGATAATGCTGGTGGTTATGAGTCTGAAGATGAGAGGACTCGGTCTGGTGATGATGCTTGTTCTCCTAATCGAGGGGAGGAGCATTTGGATGAAGATAGCCCTAGAAGCAGTGGTCCTCATAGGGAGGATGACTCTGACGAGGAGATGGTGGAGAGTGAAGATAGTTCTTTTCACCGCGTAGTTAATCATTCCTATGTTAGGAGACATCTTGCGTTTATGAAAAGTTATGGGTTGGATTCCATTAGCGATCTGGAGATAAGGTTTTTAGGAGATCGCTTACTCACAGAGGCGTATCGACCTAACAACCCTTTCTCTACTGTTTTTACTTTGGCCCAATTTCGAGCTAGGCTTAGGTTACCCCCTTCTCGTTTGGTAGTTGAACTTTTGAACACTATCAAGCGAGTTCCCTGCCAGATGAATGGGAATTTCTGGAGGAACATGAGGGTTATAGATGATCTGAACAGGTTGCACAAGTGGGCGGTTATTGTAGGTGATGTTTTAGGTCATTTTCGTTTCAAGCGATCTGCAAAGCTGGAAGTGGGAGACTATAATATGCAGGTCAGGCCTGAACGTCTGCCCTTGATTTATCCTGTCAGTAGTGAGCCCTGGTAGAAGGAGCCCATGTTGCCCACTGGTCAAGTAACTGAAGATAACCTTCTTTTGTCATATGTTACTAGGAATTTGGATGATGAACGTAAGTTCCTACTCATTGGTATTAGATCGTTTGGGAGTGATTTGTTTATGTTGTTTTGGTCGTTGATTTGCTTTGTTTCTTTTGCAGCGATTAGGGACGACCATCTTGTGAAGAACAACAATCTGTATTCTGTTTTGAACGTGTTTGGGTCTTGGAGTGACGAACGAAAGTTGAGGCTTCTTCCTCACTTGAAGGATTATTTCACACCTAAGGGTGGTCCCAAGACTGTTTCAGACGAGTTGGAGAGGAGAAAAGCCTTGAAGAAGAATTTTTTGGCTTCGATGAAGAGGGCAAGCGCAAGTGAAAAATCTCGAACTGGTAGTAGCTCGAGGCCGAACAATCTCGTTGGGAGCCCTCAGATCGTTACTCCTCTGACCTCTCTTCCAAAGATGCCCTCTGGGTCGAGCAGGAAGAGGTCGTCCTCTGGTAATCTGAAGCTGATCGAGCAACCACCAGTAATTCCTTCCTCTGCTCCTCTGAAAGCCTTGAAAGCTCTTGAACCTACACCCTTGTCTAGGAAGTCTGATGTTCGTTACTCTGGTAAGGGTAAGGGTGTTTCATCTGAATTCCGACCTGGACCCTTTGAATATCTAGACCGCCAGGGAGGCAAGCACGTTGTTTATGACAACGAGAGTGCTATAGATGATCCCTGTGTTGCTCGAGCTATTAACAAGGGCATTGTTCTGGACGCTGATGCTCGAATAGTGAAGTCTCAGAGCCTTCTTGTGACTCGTTCGAAGATCAACTCTGCTCTTTCTCTGGTAAGCTAGCGATAGATTTATTTGGGTGCTTGACTTCGTGTATTTTACTCTCTGATCATTGTTTTTTTTGTGTAGCTCAACGCTAGCTTCCAAGAAGTACGTCTGGTCACTGAGGTTGGGGCGAGAGCTGAGATCGAGCAAAACCATCTGAACGACAAGCTCGAGCAGGCTAAGAATATTGCTCTCGTTGCTGAGACTAAGGTAAGGGATAGGGACAGTGAGATCGCAGCTTTGAAGAAGGAGATGGAGGGGCTACGAGGTGAGGTTACTGCTGCTAAGGAGTCTGCGGCGTACTGGGAGGGCTTTTGCAGGAAGAATGGTGTTGAATGGCAAGAGTACTGTGATAACCTCAAGAAACAGTTGTTGGGGTCGCCCGAGGGAGAGGAGACGCCAGTTGGTGATGAGGGTACTCTAGTTACAACGCAGGATGCCTTGATGGGCCCTAACGAGGAAGCAGGAGAACTCCAGAACGAGCAGGTCGATCAAGATGACCAGATGCAGCAGTAGTTACCTTATTCCTCTTCTTCTTCTTGTCTGAGTGATGTGAGGCTTTGAACAATTTGTATGTCTTGAAAATTTACCTCTTTTGATGGTTGCCCTGTGTGGGTTGAAAAACATTATTCTTGAATGGACTTGGTTTCGACCCTGTTCATTCGTTGGCGATCTGGTTCTTGGTTCCTGACGTGAGGCCATAAACGGTAGTGATCGATCTGCTTTGGCAGGTAGATTGCGTTTTTAATTTCTGTATTTGTGTTTCTTGTTTTGGATAATGTCACCTGTCTCTTTGGGCGACTAGTTTCCAGGGAGTCCTGGTAGCTCGTTTAGAAGGCAGGTAGACAAGATGAATGGCTGCAAGTAGGGCGAACTGAAATATTTCCTATTGTATGCCTTAGTTTAATGAATTTGCCTTTTGATGCGTTATCTTTCTTGTTCTTGTAGTTTGCCTTTGTTTTTGCAGGTAGTTCTGCTTTGCGAGCTGCAGATAGGGATTGATGGAGTAGCCCCCAAGTAATATAGGTCGATGACAAAAAGTAGATCGTTTTCCCTGTAATAGTTAGCTTATTTGAAAGAAATAAATAAAATGAACTTTTTATATGGTTACCTCGCTCCCTCTTTATTTTCTGTTATTTGTATTGTCTGCGTTGCTAGATTGCAGACATCAAATAATAAAGTGAAGAATGGAAAATCGACTTGGGATGAGATTTGGTCGTTAGATTATGAGTTCGATTTCACTTAGGTCGTGGGATAGTTATGATCTAAGTAGGAGAGTGGTAGTTGGAGTATAGATGTCAACTTAATACTTATAAAAATTATCAAAGGGACTGGATTATTGATAATTTAAAGGTCGAGTGATTGATTTTGACTTGTTCAAGCCATTCACGTATGAAATGAGATGAAGGCAAAATCGAGCTCGTTTATTAACATATGAGAACGCATGCTTACATTTTACTGGTAGAATTTCTTCAAATGATAAACATTCCAAGGACTCTTGACATACTTTCCTTCTGGAGTCTGGAGGAGATATAAGCCATTGCTTTGGACCTTTGTGATGATGTAAGGTCCTTCCCAATTAGCGTTAAGCTTTCCGATATTCGCCTTTCTCTTATTATGGAACATTCTTCGTAGTACGAGTTCTCCTAGTTGGAAAGCTCGAGGTCATACTCCTTTGTTATAAGCTCGTGTCAACCTTTGTTGGTATTGCTCGAGCTTGATGGTAGCATGATTCCTTCTTTCTTCATCCAGGTCTATCCCAAACGACCAAGCTTGATTGTTGAGTTCTGTGTCGACCAGTAGTGACTTGGTCGTACCGAATGTCAGCTCAGTTGGGATGACAGCTTCTACTCCATAGCAAAGACTAAATAGAGACATTCCTGTTGATGTTATCGGAGTTGTTCTGTAGGCCCAAAGGATGTTTTCTAGCTGTTGGGGCCATTGATCTTCTTGATCTTCAAGTTTTTTCTTCAAGTTAGAAAGAATTTGTCTGTTCGCAGCTTCGACCTGGCTATTACTCTGTGGATATAGAGGAGATGACGTAGAGTGCTCGATCTTCCATAGTTCGTAGAAACTGTAATGTTCTTTCCAACGAACTGAGTTCCATTATCAGTTACAACTCGTTTGGGCAAACCAAATCTTGTAATGATGCTTTCCCATAAAAATCTTCTCACATCTGCTTGAGTGACATTGGTGAGAGCAATGGCTTCCACCCATTTCGTGAAGTAGTCGACAGTGACTAGAACAAATCTTTTTTCAGACTTCTTTTCTTTAACCAGTGGGCCCATGATGTCGAGCCCCCACATGTGAAATGGCCAAGGAGCAGTGATGTTGATGAGGTCGTTGGGGGTGTTGATGAGTGTGATCGGCAAAACGTTGACAATCCTTGCACCTTAAAACGAATTTCTTTGCATCCTCCTTCATTCTTGTCCAAAAATACCCTTGTGAGATCGTTTTGTGAGCTAGTGTTCGACCTCCAGAATGATTTCCACATTCTCCTTCATGAATCTCCTGAAAGATGATTTGCCCATGCTTGGGAATTAAGCATCTTAAGAGTAGTCCAGTTGCTGACTTTCGGAATAACTTTCCCTCATGTAACTTGTACATAGTGACCTTATGTAATAACTGGCTGGCCTCATTTTTGTTTGTTGGGAGCTCGCCAGTTTGCAAGAAGTTGATGAGTGGTTCCATCCAAGTTCCTTTGATATCTTCTGGGGTCATGGCAAGTAGGTCGCTGATTTGATTGACCTCTTCATCTTTTTGTAAATACGCAGGTAGCGGGTTTACTGCTATTGTTAGAGCTCGAGGTCGATCTGAATCGACCTTGGAGGCTAGGAATGCGAGTGAATCAACATGTCTGTTATCATCTCTTAGGATGTGATCAATAGTGAAGAAACTGAATTTGCTGATAAGTTCCTTTGTTTTGCTTGCATATCTTATCAAATTGACTCTGTGTATTTGGTAGTTACTTGTGATTTGATTTACTACCAGTTGAGAATCACTGAACGCTTTGAGTTGATCTGCTTGTAGATCGATAGCCATTTGTAGACCTTGGATTAGGGCTTCATATTCGGCCACGTTGTTGGAGGTCAAGAAGTCTAGTCGAGTTGATCTTTCATGTTGTGAGCCCTCAGGTGAGATGAGTACGGCACCAATGCCACTTCCATCTGAGTTGTGTGAACCATCGACGTATAGTTGCCAAGTGTTTGGTGGATCAACTTGGATTGGCCTAGTCTCTGGTTCTGGTTCCCAACTGAAATCTTCAGCGGGGTAGTCTGTTAAGAAATCAGCTACGACCTGGCCTTTAACAGCCTGGCGAGGTACGAACTCGAAGGTATAATCACCGAGCTCAGCTGCCATCGAGCCATGCGACCTGTTTTGTTCTTCTTTTCTAGTATGTGTCGTAATGGCTGGTCGGTGATTATTTTAACGGTATGTGCTCGGAAATAAGGTCTAAATTTGCATGCAGCGTAGAGAAGAGCTAATGCTAATTTTTGTAGAGGTGTGTACCTTATTTCTGCTTGTTGCAACACCTTGCTTGTGAAGTAGATTGGTCGTTCGACCTGATTTTCCTCTTTGAATAGTACCAAGCTGATCGCAAAATCTGATGTGGCGAGGTAGATTCCTAATACGTCTCCATCATTAGGCTTAGTGAGAACTGGTGGAGTGGATAAGTATGTCTTCAGATCGGCAAAGGCTTGCTCGCATTCTTCTGTCCAGTGATATGCAGCCCCCTTTCTAAGAATATGAAGCATTGGTCGACATTTATCGGATGCTCTAGAAATAAATCTATTGAGAGTTGATACCATACCGTTGAGTTTTTGGATTTGCTTCTTTGTCTTCGGGCTGGGCATATCGACCAGGGCTCTGATCTAGTCGGGGTTTGCTTCAATACCTCTCCTTGTAACTAGATAACCATGGAATTTTCCTGAAGCCACCCCGAATAGGCATTTTTCTGGATTAAGTCTCATCTTGAATTGTCTTAACCGTTGAAATGTCTGATCGAGATTGGCCAGGTGATCTTGGTCGAGGTCGCTCTTGACCAACATGTCGTCGATGTAGACCTCCATTGTTCGAACTAGTAGGTCGTTGATCATTTTGGTGACAAGTCGCTGGTAGGTTGCTCCAGCATTTCTGAGGCCAAAAGGCATGACTTTGTAACAGAAAATTCCTTGCTCAGTAGAATGAAGTCTTTTCTTGATCTAGCTCATGCATTGGGATCTGATTATAGCCTGAGTATACATCCATGAATGATAGTAGCTCAAAACCACAAGTCTGATCGATTAACCTATCGATTCGTGGGAGTGGGAATGAATCTTTAGGACAGGCTTTGTTCAAGCTTGTAAAGTCGATGCAAACTCTTGTTTTCCTATTCTTTTTCAAGACTGGAACTATGTTGTCCAACCAATCTGGTGTGTCAACTTCTTTGATGAATCCTACCTGCTTGAGTCTACTAATTTCATCATTGACGGCCTGGTGAAATTTTGGGGCCAGTCGTCTTGGTTTTTGCTTAACAGGTTGGTAATTGGGATTTACTCGTAGTTTGTGGCATGCTATTGATGGATGTATCCTAGGCATATCAGTTTACCAAATCATTATACTTATCTGTTCCTAACTCTGAGCCCACATAAACATACTTGGGGTCGTCCTCTGACCCTAAGTTCACTTGCACTCCTGGGTCTGTGCTTCCAAGTGATAGTTGAGAGGAGCTCGCTTGCTCCTTCTGTAATTGCTATGTTGCCGCATCTGTGGCCTCAGTTTTCCCCCTCGATGGACTCTTCGCTTGATTTTCGACCTCCTTGGTTCCTGAGGTCGTTGCCTTGTCAGTTGCCACAACTTCAAGAATTCCATGGCATTCCTGTGCAGCGTTTTGGTTGCCTCTGAGCTCCATTATCCCATTGGGGCCAGGATAACGGAATACTTGATGGTAGGTTGAAGGGACCCCTCGCATGGCATGGATCCATTTGCAACCAAGTATTGCATTGTACTTGCTTACAATATTGAGAATGCTGAACTTTGCTGTTATTGAAACTTTATCTTCTTTTTTGCCCACAGAAACGGGCAGTAGTATCTCTCCTTTTGGTTCCTCTCTCGAGCTATTGAAGCCCAAGATTGGAGTGAAGTCAGGAATGAGGACTGAATCAGGTAGCCTCATATCTTTGAAAGTCATGTACATCAATATGTTATAAGATGCTCCTGGGTCAATGAGGACCCTCTTCACAATGTAGTCAGCAATTCTTAATTCGATGACCAAAGCGTCGTTGTGTGGACTAACGACCTTGTTGAGATCGTCTTCTGTAAAACTAAGATCCGTTTCCTGTCGAGCTGGAATGTTAGTTCGGGCTGCTCGACCTCTGATGGAGTAGACGTGGTGCAGGTGTTCTACTCTCCTTTTCTTTTCTCGAGATACTGGTGTGGAGCTAGACTCATAGATCATGTAGACTACATGACTTTCTGTTTCACTATCTTCGTCTATCTTATTTGCGACCTGCTTGTTGATTTGGTCGTGTAGGTCGCCTGTGGGACCTAGTCTTCTTGAGAGGCTCCGCCCTCTACTGCGTGCTGGAGTTGTGGAGGTAGTTCTTGCCTTGCTTTGCGATCGTTTGGCAGAACGTGGAGGTGTTCTTGATCTCTTCTTCGTTCTCTTGTCACTGGACCCTTCTTGTCTACCGTAGATCCAGTTGTTGAGCCTTTTCTCATCAGCCCATGTCTGAAGAGCTCGTTTCAATATACGGCAATCATCAGTTTGATGACATCTTACCTTATGGACCTTGCAGTATGGACGACCAGATGTGTCCTCTAATGGTGTGAAATCCGGAATCTTACACCAGTGGTGGTGTTTGATTCGCTCATAGATATATCCTGACGGTCGTGTAAATCGGTGATACTCACGTTGTTCTGTGGGTAACGCCTTAGCCTTGAATCTCCTGTTGTTGTCTGATCGAGGTCCTTTGGTGGAGCCCCCTTCCACGTTTGAAATAACATGGCTTTTTACCCTTCCGACCAGGGTTTCTTCTAATTTGATGTAACGATCTACCTTGAGGTAGAGCTCGTCTAGAGATGTTGTCCTTTTCATGGCTAAAGATTTGTGAAGGTCTGATCCCTGGATTAGACCGTGAGAGAACGCAATTGTTGCGAAGGGTTCATGCTCTTTAGCAAAATCTTGGATGGAGTGCAGTTCTGTCTTGAATCGAGCAAAGAAATCCCTCAGCAGTTCACCGTCCCGTTGTTTGACTTTAAACATTGCGTCAATGGTTACTGGACGTTTTTTGTTATGGATATAGAAAATAACGAACTGCTTTTCCAGGTCGCTGAACGAGCTGATCGATCCTGGCTTGAGACGGTGGAACCAATCGAGGGCTGGTCTTGTGAGGCTGGATTGAAACAATAGGCAGAGTAAATGATCTTTTTTTTATAAGAGGTAGTGATTTGCGGAAACCCTTGATGCGATCTGTTGGGTCTCCAACGCCTGAGTACTGATCGAATTTATGAGCATTGAGTTTGTTGGGCAACTCCTGCTCCAGGATCTCCTTAGTGAATGGAGATTTCTGGAAGTGCTGCAAAGACTGGACAGCGAGCTGTTCGGCTGTGTGACCTTTGCTTAATTGTATGGCGGCCTGAGAGGCTTTGAACTCGGCGAGCTGTTGACTGAGTTCCTCGTACTTGCGATTGCTAGCATTTGTGGTGATTGCTCCTTGTTCAGTATTTGTGTTTGCATCACTTGCAGCTTTTAACTGGGCGTTTTCCTCCTGGAGACGATTGAGTTGGTCTCTCAGTTCCTGGATTATTTCTTCTTGTGTAGTCATTTGATAGATGGACGGGTTTGTGTGACTTGAAGTTGGGTGGGAGGGTTAGTTTTTCTGATATAATTGAATCCTTATAGTCGGCGCCAAATGTATTAACCTGTTTCCAGATTAATGCATTAACTAGGTCAGGTCGCTGATTGACTGACCAAGGTGTAGATTCGAGATCGGGGGTGGCTGCACCTCGATGAGATCGAGATTGCCTACGTACTCTAGTTCAGGGGAGTGGAACTTAGAGATCAAGCCATTGTAGTTCTGTTCTTATAGAAGGTGAAAGGGCGCAGATCATTGGATCTTGCAGATTCTCCGACATCATAATGAGGGCATAATCATGGCAATGATTATGTAACAGGCAAGGATATTCTCTGTGCATTGATTATGCAACGGGCGAGGATATTGTGTGCATTGATTAAAGGCACATGTGCATGAGGAGATCATCAAGTGGTTGTATAGTCGAGCTGCTCTGGTCGATCTTTGGCTGGGTCGTGCAGTGGGCGACTTGGTGGAATGTTGGGTAGGACACATGTCGTGTTTAGATTGACTGAAGTATGTAGTACCCCTACATATAGATAATTGATGATCAAATGTCTATAGTTTTAATACAAATTATTTTTTAATTTTGAACAATAAACAAATAAAAAATTAATAATATATTTAACTCTATTAATACTTAACTACTTTGGTTGAACCTCTAACCCAGTGCCATCACCGGGTTGGGTTTGGATAACAATGGTCTCATTGTAAGCAGGATAAGAAATAGTACATCTGGATAAGCTTATCCCAAATATTTTGTTTTAACCAAATTTGGTAGGCATTCAATCATTCATATGACTTTTGGAAATTTCGTGATTGGCTTCTTATTGGAATCTAGACAGTAGATTCTGTAATCTGTATGTGTTTTAAAACATGGTCGCCCCTTTCGATTATCTTGTCTCAAAGATCTAAATCGTCCCATCTCCATGTTGTTATGGGGGGCTCTTTCATCACTTTCATTAGGTCCCAGTGTTAAGTTCTACTGTATTATCTAAGCCACATCATGGGAGTGGAGGAGATTCTTCAAACAAATCAAGCCATCGGATTAAATCCAAATGCATTATACTTTATATATATGGTCCCCCACGACCCCACACTCAAGAAAGAGTAAGAGTCATGCATTCTCATGGTATTAATTTAGATTCTCATGAGATATTAGAGTGGAAATTGGAAAGTGAGCGAAGACTGGTTTGGTTTTTGGAATCTTTCTTTTCTACTAATTTTTTTTTTAATTGGTATTATGCAATCAACATTCAAACACGTGACACATTCTTAACCTAAAAATGATTTTTTTTTTTTTAAATAAATAACCTAAATACCATAATAAGGATATTGTTTTAAATTTAGAATCTTTACCAAACAAAACTTATATCATTGGATTAAGAAACTGTTTGCTAGTCATTAGTCAAGAATTTGGTTTGCTAATGCCTAATGATGATGTGTGGTGATGGGTGCAAATTATTCTATTATTCCATTGTGCATGTGATGGAATAATGCCATATCAACTGTGAAAAGTGAAAACTATCTTGTTCCTATTTCTTCCTGAGGTTACCAGCTACTGCAGTATAAATATTTCCAAAGTATATCTTAGTTTGTTTATATATTTTAATTTTTTAATTTGTTTATAATTTCTATATATAAGAGTATTGTTATTTTCTGTTTATATTTTCTAAAGCATTTCTATGCTGGTTTACACTTCTTGGAAAAATTTCAAGTTGTTTATACCTTGGGCTTCATATAGAGTTTCTGGCAGGGCTAAGACATGCTTTTTAGAGGTTAAATTTTTGTGTATTACATGTTATATATTTTAGTTTATATGAATAAAATATATAATTATTGTACTATGTATTTCTAGTTCAATTATTAAAAAAAAAAAAAAAAAGAATATAACTAGTTCAAACTATTAGATTGTATATGGGCTACCAGTCTACCATCGCATTTACATAGACGTAAATCATATATATATATATATATTTATTAAACATACTTGATTTTTTAAAATACATAAGATCTTTTCTAGTATTGTTTTGAAAAAATAAGTTAACTCTATATATCTTTATTACTTTAGAACAACACCAGTGTTGATGGAACGATCGATGAATAATAAAAAATACATGTGTGGCAGTTTCAGATAGGTGCAGTAAAATGGTGGTTTTGTTCGCAATCTTATTTTCAACATTCCTCCTCAAGTCTCAAGATGAACATCCATACTCTAAATATTACCTTCAATTGCTGATTAGCTTTCTCACATCCCTCATAAAGTTTATCTTAAGAATGACATTAGAAAATATGTTCAACAATTGAGATGACCAACTATAGAAACTGTTTGCAAAAGTGCCCAACTGCAAATACGTTAAAGAAGCATGAATTATAAGTTGCTCATCAAATACACACCCTGAGGTAGTGTAGTGGGTATGGCCGTATGGTTGCTAGTGTAAAAATAATAAAAAATTAATGTAAATAATAATATTAAAATAATAGGGTAAGTTTACGAAGCCTCTTTTAAGAAAACCAAAAATTGACACAATTGGAAATTATAAAAAAAAAAAAAATCAATTCCAATTCCTATTCCTATTCCTATTCCTATTCCTATTCCAAACAGACCCTAATATGTCAATCATTGTGCTACTAGATTTTCTCACACAATACTACAATAGTCAATAGTAAATATCTAGCAATTTTAACTGAAATTGTGTTAGGAGGTACACCACCAATCAAATATTGGATCAAAACATCTACACCTCCACACACACACACACACAACTTCTCTACAAACCTACACCAACCACTTATTCCTTTTATATAAACCCTTCAATCTCACATACCCCCTATCCCCTCACAACACAAAAAACTTTCATTTATTCGAATTATTAAAAAAAAATTGTGTTTAAAAAAAGAACTGTAAAACCACCTATTGATTTCTACAGCAATTCCGTTCTTGTTTCGAAATCCTACAGTTTGGGTTGTTATTGTTGAAGAGGAAGAAGAAAGAAGAAAGAAGAAAGAAGAAGAGTTGTTGGTGTTGAAAGGGGGTAATACCCAGTGTGCAGAGTTGTAGACATCACGGCTATACCCAAAGCGATTCGACTTTTTCTTCATGTCCGCTCAATACGACGTAAAGGTTGTGTTTTAATTGAAAGCACACCTTCGCCGCACGGTGGACGTGGTGCTTTACCTTCTGAAGGAGGAAGCCCTTCTGATCTTCTTTTTCTTGCCGGCGGGGGTTTTTCAACTTCTTCTTCTGCTTTTCCCTTTCTGTTTTAGATTAGTTTTACTTGTTATTATTAGATCGATCTGTCATCTGTCATCTGTTATCTGTCTGTGAATATCATTCAATCCATCATCATCATCATCATCATCATCATGTTGAGAATCAAGAGAGTTCCTACTGTTGTTTCCAATTACCAAAAAGATGGTGAAGAAGATGCAACTGTCTTTACTGGTGGTTGCGGTCGCAATTGTCTTCGTCACTGCTGTCTTCCAGGTATTATTATTATTAAATTTTTTGATGCCTAGGGTATTGTTTAATTTTTTCTATTTTCAATTAATTTAGCAGATTTTGTGTTTTGGGTATGTATTATTTCACTCAAATTATTTGAAATTATTTGGCTATTTGGGTGATAGGCAATTTTCTCAATTTAATTTATGTAGCATCTTATCAAAAAAAAATAATAATACTACTAGTAATAAAAAAAATTGAGGTAGCATCTTTCATTTTTGAATATAATGATGTTTGAGATTTAAGTACTGCGCAATTACCCTCTTATACAACTGATTGTAGCATAATTGGTGTTTGGAATTACTTTGAATCACTTTTTTAAGCACTTTCATTGTTTTTATCTGTTAAAGGGTTTTTGATGTTTGGTTACAAGTCTATTGTATTTGTGTGGGTATTGACCCTTTTTTGTGGTTTTCTTTTGATAGGGGCTAAGCTCCCTTTGTACACTGTTAGGAGGATGAAGAACAAAATCAATGAAAAGGACTTAGTTGGTGAGAAGCAAGAGGCCACCTTTCTTGACACATTACTTCTTGGAGAGGTATAGGAACACCTCCCAGTTTGTATTTTTATTCTGATGGATATAAAATTTGAGTTTCATTTAATCTAAGAGATGATTGGTTGATTGCAGTGGGAGGATCGTGCACAGAGAGGACTCTTTCGCTATGATGTTACTGCTTGTGAGACCAAGGTACCTTACAATAACTTTGTGTTCTTTTCCTTAATCTATGGATAAGTTTGGATTAAATGGTTTCAAATTTTGAAACATAACACTGGAGTGTGGATTTTGAATATGACTTTAAAGCAAAATTATGTGGTAATTCTCTGCAGGTCATTCCAGGGGAATATGGTTTTATTGCGCAGCTGAACGAGGGCCGTCATCTTAAGAAGAGGCCCACTGAATTTAGGGTTGATAAGGTCCTCCAACCCTTTGACGAGAACAAATTCAATTTTACCAAAGTTGGTCAAGAGGAGGTTCTTTTCCAATTTGAAGAGAAGGTGAATGATGATTTTGGAGCTCAATTTGTTGCAAGTGCTCCAATTGATACTGAGAATTCTCCAAGTGTTGTTGCTATTAATGTAAGTTTCATTATCTTTAACAGTTGCTCAATCTTATATTTTCTTACTTTTATATATGAGTAAGCGCTGTGAAGTTTACTCCTTGTGTACTTTGTTAAGGAGTTAAGTTTACTTACTGCGTCCTCATTTGAGCATGGTAAAATTGCTTTCCTGAGCAAAGATGTAAACCTGTAGTAGGAAATAATGAACGTCTACATCCAACTCTAAACCTAGGTGAAGGATCGACATTTATGTTTTGAGGTTTTTTGTAATAACGTAACTGAAACCCTTCTTTCTTCTAAATTCTTGAGTTAGGTAAACAACCTATTTGGGAGACTGACAAAGGTTGCTAAATTATTATCTATATGATTTTTCAGGTGAGTCCCATTGAATACGGTCATGTACTTTTGATACCCAAAATTCTCGAGCACTTCCCACAGAGGATTGATCGTGAGAGCTTCTTGCTTGCTCTGCACATGGCTGCAGAAGTTGGGAACCCATACTTCCGATTGGGTTACAACAGCTTGGGTGCATTTGCAACTATCAATCATCTTCATTTCCAGGTTTGTTCTGCTTGCTTTTGTAAAATTTGTTTCGGCCCCATTTCTATGTTTCTATATATGATTCAAGTAATCAAAATTGTAATGAGAAAGCTAACCTATTTTATCAAACAGGCGTATTATGTGTACGTTCCTTTCCCTATTGAGAAGGCTCCTAACCGAAAGATAACCACAAATTCTGGTGGTGTGAAGATCTCTGAACTGTTGAACTATCCAGTCAGAGGTTTGGTCTTTGAGGGTGGCATTTCTATTGAAGATTTATCAATTGCTGTATCTGACTCCTGCATTTGCCTTCAAGAGAACAACATTCCATACAATGTCCTAATTGCTGATTCGGGAAAAAGAACTTTTCTGTTACCCCAGGTAATAATTTTCTTTATTGTTTGTTACTATGTTACTATGGAGCTAGGACCTATGTCTGTTCTATTTATATATCAACCTTTTAATTTCATTATTTTAGTGTGAAATTTTCTCCGACATTCATGGTTTTATTGACTGCTATTGCTTGAACAGTGTTATGCTGAGAAACAAGCGCTTGGGGAAGTGAGCCCAGAACTTCTGGACACTCAAGTGAACCCAGCAGTGTGGGAAATCAGTGGCCACATGGTCTTGAAAAGGAAGAAAGACTACGAGGAAGCATCTGAAGAAAATGCATGGAGACTTCTTGCAGAGGTCTCCCTCTCTGAAGAGCGTTTCGAAGAGGTGAAAACTCTCATGTTTGAAGCCATTGGTTGCAGCTATGATGGAATTGATACAGACAACAATGAAGCAGAATTTGAAAAAGAAGCAGATGCTTCAAGTGATGGTGCCCACCCTACCATTGTTCCTGGTACTCAGGAATGCATGGTCAATCACTAGGATCCCAACGTAGTGAGCTGGGGTTGGGGCGTGGGTACTTAGTTATGGTACCTTTGTTTTATAGTTAAGTCCTGGGTAGTGAAGTGTAGTCAGTGTTGTTACATAAGGCAAAACTCTATGCTTGTTGCCATTCTGTGTCTTGCTGTTAAATTGCCTTTTAGATGGGTTGTAATTGATGATTGTTTCAGTTTATGTGAAAGACTTGGTATTGTATTTGCTGTATGTATGTGTTGCAGAGCCACTGTATCTTCTTTCATTTAAGCAAGAATTTGGTTTGGTCGCCACCAAAGTTTATGTGATCGAAATGAATTGTCAATCCATCTGACAATTACAATTCTACAAAATAGTATACTAGCAAAAGTTATTCAAGGACTAGCTTAGTTAACACCTTTTTGCAACACAAAATGCACATCAGTGTTGGACCTGTTCTTCTTACCCTAACAAAGGTTTTACTAGTGATTGAATGGAGAATTCGTTAAACAGTTCCTGCCATTTCATATGTCCTCTCTGGCAGTTCCATTGCTTTTTCATTGTATAAAGATCTTGCATACTTGAAGTGAAGCAACCTTCCTTGTTGACAGGATCTCAACTTAGTGGAAGAACACACTTTTAATGAGAAGAGATTCTTCTGAGATTATCCTTAATACTTTTTTACAGGGCAGGACATGTCGTTCTGCGACTCCAGGCTGACAACAAACTTGGTATACTTTTAGACGTCTTCATGACAGAATACTATCAGAATTTTAAGCTCCTAATTGCCATTAAGAACTCAAAGCTAAGTGAAGGTATCGCGTGATGTGCAAGTGGAGTTTCTAGCTACCTGCCAGAGTTTTATATAAGCACAAGCAATAGGCACACTGCAAACGTAAGCAGACATTAGAACATAATCTATTGGTAGTTTGTGTTCACAATGTACAATAGACTGAGTTACTAATAAACAGTTGTTCAGATTATAATATCAAGGATTACAATCCCCCCCTGGTCCTCCGTACTCCATGGAATATCCATTAATTGGCTGTTCACCATAATACTTTGCACGATAACACTTTGGCTTATCTGAGAACTCAGACCAATCATCACCTAGACCTACTGTCTCATAGGTCTTGTTTACAGTTAGCATATTCACAAAGTAACCGGAATGCCTGAAATTTTTCTCTGGATATTTTCCAAATCCCATTGGTGGACTGCAAGCATCTAGCGGTCCCACAACATATCCCATAAAGGCGACTTTCGATCCACCTCCACGTAAACCTGGGACTAATGCGTTAGGCCAGTAACCAATACTAATATTGCCCTTGGTGTGAGTTACCCACCAATTCTTTGTACACATGTCCTAGCATAAGAAAAAAGATGGCAAACTTATTATTAGATAATATGCATATATTTCGAAAATTAGTACTTGTCTAATTTCATAAAGAACCTCACCTGATGAATTTTAAGTCCAAATTCCCATTGCTGGCCATCATATACAGAAGTTTGTAAGACTGCATCAACCGGAACACGGTTGTTAACTAACACGAAACCCTTGCAGTGAAGGTTGATGCAACCTGGCTGAGCACCCTATTAATAATGTAAATATAAAGTTAGTAATAGGTATCAAGGATTAGAACACAATTAAACGAATACCATACCCTACTTACTTTCCAATAAATCATAGAACGCGCTTTATTATCACCATACATGCTTGGGTTTACCTGTAAAAATTAAATGAATACTTAGTGCTTTTCAAGTGATGACAATTTGATTATAAATAAAATGGAAGAGTAAACATGTTGATGGTCGCATTTTTTTTTTCATCTTCATTGTTCTTGAACTTGAAGATCACTTTCATCCTCAAGCTTCATTTGCAGGAGATGAAGATAGAGTTAAAACATTGTAGTTTGGCAGGCCGTGGAGAGTACACTGACTTGAAAGTAACGGCAAGTAGTCTTTGAATCATTCATTTTTTCGAATAAATTGACTGACTTACTGTCCATCCTGCAAAAAGCATGTTTCCTGTGGCAATGTTCGCTATTTCAAAATAAGCTGAAAGCACTTGGTCTTTATCACAGAATTGCGGGTTTGGTACATTCATGTATGCTTGAGCTCCTTTAAATGTTCTCCCTGCTGAATAAATACCAGCAATCTGCCTGACATTCAAATGGTCAGAGCCAAACTATAGTATGAATTGAATTTGTGAGATGTATCTCTTAAGGTGCTTATTTTTCATGGAATGATTATACGAATAAGAACAAAAGAAAAAAGAAAAGAAGGAAGCCACATCTTTTACCAGAAGGAACTTACATGCTGGCCAGTATTTGCAGTTGAGCTTGGATGTGTATCAAAGGATTGTGTTTCCCTGACATATTTAGCTGTAATTAGATCTTTCTTGCGTATCCTTCGAATTGGTACAGTTCCTTGTGGGCACTCTACATGTTGCAGTTCTATCTTTGACTGTTTGGGGGATTCATTTGGAAATCCTTTGGGAAAGGAAGTAGGTGTCATCTGCATATTGAAGATTAAATTGAGAATTTAATAGAAATGACACAAAACGAGCAAATTAATTACAAATCAAGTGGGGTTGCAGAATTATTTTTGGATAATATTTTTAAGGAACTAGTTATTAACTTCTATAAAATCTAGAAACAATCATTTCACACAAATTTATAAATTAATTACGGCTCTAGGGGAGGGGAGATTAACCTCAAGATAAATGTACCTGTATCTTGTGATCCTTGAGCAAAGGATGATCTAATGCAGGTTGCTTGTTAATGTCAATACAATCATACAAAGCTCCTGTTTCATCCTGATAAAACATAAATTAAAAAATTTAAGGATTTTATCCTAATTGCGAGACATTTTTGTTTTCGAAACAAAACCCAAATCATTTTAATTAAAAAACAGAAGTCATTGTACCTTAATTGATTTGATGGGGGGTTTGTTAAGAATCCTGAGTTGCTCTTCTAACTCAAAGTCATTGTCTCTAGTGATGTTTCTACTTGCTTCAATTTCTTGATAAACACTTCCAAATAATATCACCAACAAGAAGGTGACAGAAACCTTGAAAGCCATTACAGTTTGAAATTCTCTGTACCTGCACTAGAACATGTTAAATTCTATTCTATCTTTCTACTATATAGGGACTATGGAATTTAAATAAACTGTAAATTTTGATAACAACTAGCCCCATCTTTCTTTGATGTTGAAGACTAAATTTTGAGACATCATTTCCTAATACAGAAAGTAACAAATTCTTCTAGTTATGCATGGATTAATCACAAAATCAAATCTTCATACAAAATCATAGGCAAAGGTGGGAAGATCATATCATCACCTGAGCTTGCAAGTTGATGGAATTTCTCAGCTATTGAGACCATATTATATATAATCTGGAAAACCAATGTCCTACACTTCTTTTTATCATAAGAGAGACACTTGGGGTGTTGGTTTACAAATGGAACTAAAATATGCATGCAGAGGTTAAAATCTTATCTTTTTGTTCACTTGGTCTTATAGGATGATGTAACAGATAAGAAGTAACAGGAAAAAGTCTTTCTCCGAAATTCTGTTTTAAGCTTTTCTTATAAGATCTTCAAAGATTTTACAAGTTAAATCAGATTTTTTTTGACTTGTTTGAATGCCAATTAATGTATATATTGTTGATTACAAACCACTCAATTGAAAGAAACAACAAGATGATAGAAACCATGGATCATAGGCAAACTTGTCAAGATCATGACCTAATGGTTCTTGCAATCAGCATTTCAGACCCAAGTCATATTTGGAGAACAGTTCCGTGGTTCTCTCTGTGCAGTGTCAATAGCCTATAGCACATATATCTTGTTTCGACTTTCGAGTCCAACTGGCATGGCTTTGCTTGTAACGAACTGTACATGTCCATCAGAAATGGATCCATTCTGCTTTATCTATCAAGCATCCCTCAAACTCCCCTATTGACAGGAAGTGCCTCACCGTCTCTTAATTTGCAACACATGCAGAATGCGTCTATGTTGGTCGTCTGACCACTCTCCCTTTTAAGTATTGATTATGAAAATTTCTGGGGCAGTACACATTCTGAATGAAGAACAACACTTAGTTGGTACATATATTGTATTTTTCAGGGTACTACAACATATGTGCATCTGATAGACTGATAATATACACATTGCACTAACTACTTCTGCAACTGATAACTGATTCTGGCGTCAACACAGAAGGCCCAACCATCTGTGCTGCAATAAAGAGAGAACATGCCCATGATTCCATGAACAACCAAACATGGTAAATAATCGGTGGAATGCTTTTATGGAATCGCAGAGGGCTAGGAGGCCAAACACACATGACAGTTAAAAAAAAATTATATATTAATCATGGCCCGATACAAGGACAGGGCCCAAAGGGCTTACAAAGACAAGGCCCGAAGGCTACTAATGCTACCACCTAAGCGTTCACACCACCACCTTGCAATCTGAGCAATTCTGCTACCCAAGGACTTGCTTTCGCTGAAGAACACCTAGCCACATCATCATCATGGGAGAACACCTAACCACATCATTATAAGAGCATGGGCCTCCTAATCTCGAAGGCTAGCCCACCTAAGAATTAGATAAGAAATTCCCCCAAACACTTTTGATGGGAATTGAGCTCACAACCTCTCATTTGTGATTTGTGAGGTAGCAGTTGTTTGTCACATGGCAGTTGCTTAGTTACAACAAATCAACAACATAAGAGCATGAACATGTAAGGGTTTCCTTAGCTGGTTGCACTTTCTTTTCTTGCTATTATTTCATAATGTACAAGTTATGCTCTATTGTGTCCCCTGTTCCAAGTTGTGACCTCATCAAACTGTGTATTCAAGGGTATAACTAACAAATTATCCAAAATAATGTTCTCTTTTTACACTCATTTACATAGATGTATCATATACTTTTGCAAGAAACACTGCCAAGGGCGTAACGATGATCATGATATACACCACATTCACTACCTCCCAGACATTAAATTAACAAGAGCTTGGTTTTCATAAAAGGAGCCAACATCCCAATCCTCAGTTGATGATGATAGTGTCATAAGTGCTACCACAATGGACCTCATGCTTGGCCTCAACTGGGGATTTTCATGTGTGCAAGCCTTTGCAAGTTGCGCCATCTGCAAATTATACAGTCAGTATTGATAAAACAGTTACTAATATCGAAGATACAAATTCTTCGTCATGTATTTTCACCTTACAAACAGAATCAATTGGATAGTTGTCCTTAAGCCTAGGATCAACTAGTGTGGGGATACTGTCTTTTGGTTCGGGTTTATTGAGTACGTCCTCAAACTGAATAAGAATCCAAAGTTAGATCAACTTTTCAGCGAAGTTCATCAGAATATATAGAAGGTTTATAATACAAGGTAAAGGAATAATAACCAGATAAACAAGCCCCCTTGATTCAGAAATAGGTCCATCTCCTTTGACAATGGCTTCTTTCGCAGATATAAGCTCGTAAAGGACAACGCCAAAAGCATATACATCTACCTTGGGGGAAACATCACCATATTGGGCATACCTACAAGCAACAGAGGAAAAATTTAGATCTTAAGACTGCCGGCCTACTAGCATAGTAGCATGCGTATAGACATCTATGCTCTGTCTTGTGATTCTAACTATTTTGGAATATCAAGAATCTTTAAAATGCAGTGGTCTTACTCTGGAGGCATGTATCCAAATGTACCGACAAGACGTGTTAACAAAGATGTACTGCCAACTTCAGTCAGTTTTGTTAATCCAAAATCGGCAACCTGCAACATAAATATATATGGTGGCAGAATAAGATTAAGGATTTCCAATATGGTCTATTCTACCAAGAGGATGAAGACAAACCTTCCCATGGTAGTTCTTGTCAATCAAAATGTTCGCTGATTTTATATCACGATGGATATAGACAGGAACTGTATGTTCATGGATATATTCAAGACCTCTTGCAGAGTCAAGGGCAATCTGTACCCTTGTAGACCATGACAGGGGTTCACCTTCTAGATACAAAAGCTTTCAATAAAAACCATATGGTGTATAAGGGAAACGAAATATCTAATATCTTAGAAGACTAATATAGTTCTATACTATTAGTTTTACCTGCTGAGCCACGTAAATGTTGGCTTAAGTTCCCATTCTCAATGAATTCGTAAACTAGAAATAAACAACCCTCAACACAATATCCTATCAAGCGTACCTGCAGCAGATTATAAGACTCGATAGAGTTACTGAAATGGTAGTACTTAAGGATAATCTAAAGCAAAAACGAAAGACCTAACAAACTAGAGCAAAAATAAGGTATGGACAAATATACATTCTTATACATCAATAGCACCCCTGCCAAAGAAGCAATCGAAAGGGTGAGTTAGCAGAATTAGGCTTAGAGGAATAACTTGATAAGCTGATATACACTCATTTCGTACTCACAACTCATCACAATCATAGAAAGTACTTGCATTTGAATATTTTGTTGGAAAACCACAGGATCATGTTTAATTTTATCCAGAAAGTACTGTACCAGGTTTAAGTGGTGCACACGTGTTAGAACTTTTAATTCGGCAAGGAACTCTTTTGAGGCTTGCATATCCATCTTCTTTATTGCTGCTTTCTGCATGAAAACAAAGAAAATAGAGTTCACAGACTAAAGCTTCAGGAAGATAATAAACATTATGTCGCCACATTGCTAATTGGAAAGAAAGGTAAGAACGACTGATGTTTTGTGTTTAATACTCTGACAGCAGAGTGACAGCATGCATGAAATAGTAAATATGTCATGCAAATTGTGTGTTTGAGGTAGTTGAGTAGGTAGGGATATTAACCTCGCCTCTCAGCTCTGCATAATAAACAATCCCAAAGCCACCTTGTCCAATTTTATGAACTATGTTGAAATTATCAGTTGCCCTGGCAAGCTCTTCATACGAGAACTCCACTGATTTGTCCACAGTTATACCAGTAAATCCAGGGGAAGCACCACCAGCAAGACCAGCTACTTCGATATTCTTATTGAAGATAGTTCCGGAACCTACAGTGACCCAAACAAGGAAATAAAGATTACAGCTGAATAAACAATGTTCACAATCCACCATACTACCATAGGATTAATCACATGCTTAAAACATTGGCTGGATTAGTGTGTATCATCATTAAGCACTAGCCAAATCTTAGTATGACGCATCACTTCAATATATTTACAGAGAGCATATGTACAGTCATTCTTAGACAAAGACGAGAGCTACCAGTTCCAGTTTGGATAGAATATTCCTCAGTTGGCGTCCGGACCACGGATATCTCCTTCGCTTTCTTTCTTCTAGATATTACAAGTGCACAAAATGCTATAAACAGTGCAAAAGCAACTGCTGCAAAAGATATGCCAACAATGGCCCCAATCGATAAACCTATAAGAGAACAATATACTGTAAGCCAATCCTCGGCATTTCCAA
This sequence comes from Aquilegia eximia, assembly GCA_023053565.1. Classification (NCBI taxonomy): domain Eukaryota; kingdom Viridiplantae; phylum Streptophyta; class Magnoliopsida; order Ranunculales; family Ranunculaceae; genus Aquilegia; species Aquilegia eximia. Next base: position 27,145,436 of record JALIGU010000001.1, read on the forward strand.
TGAAAAATTACGAGAGACAACAACCCGATAAGCAGGGAAAGACTAGACCACCTGCGCTGCAAAAAAGATAGAACAGTAACAAAAGTATATTCATGTTAGACAACCTTAACGCTTGTCAAGTACAGAACAAAATGAATACAGATCAATTCATGAAAACTTAAAATAGTGTAAGTTACCTAGACTTCAGAGGGGGGAATTTTCCTTTTTGATCTGCAAGAAACCACGAACGAGCATAAGCAAGTTAAGTCGTAAGACCCTCAAAACAATGCTGCAGACAGATAGTAATATACTATTCAGGGTTATACTCTTATTAGTACTTCAAGTAGTGACATCATTGTAGCGCACTACTTTACATGAATAGCTTATAATTTGTAAGTACGAAACCCCTTTTTCGATAAGCTGAAACCATTAACCACACTACAGACATCCTCCTTCCATTACTTCATCCTTCCCAGGGGGTTACTAATGTTAAGATTTGTTCTGGAACCAGAACTGGATAATGGAGCCGGCAGGGACATCAAAAGCACCTAAACATGCTGGCTAACATGATTTAGTTGCCTACAATCCTAGAGCCTGTTGGCATGGCATCACAGGGTCCAGAAAACAAAAATAAATCATTTACATTATGAATGCAAGATCTCATTCGTAAATCAGTACGTGGATAATTGAGATCTCTCTTGGAATATACCAGTTTTGCTACAAAACTTGAGGAACAGAATCTGGACATAAGAGACTAGGACTGCTACTTCACTCATAAAGTCAAAATAATTTTATGTTTCTTAGCTTGTCGAAATCACTCTTTTCTAAGAGTCGCACCCTGCAAATCATGCAAGATGTGTCCTTAGTTCCCTACATTTACACCTAGCAGTACATTAATTCAGATGTTGGAAACAGGGGAAGCAATACAGAATATATGTACTTGGAAAGTTGGAATTGCTCACCCTGTCTAAAGCTTTGTTTAATAGTAGTATACGTATCGTTTTACATGGTTAGAATTGCTGCAACTTATATATGAAACATATATGCATATACACCGTACAAATTGCCTCTATGAAATCCTTTCACTCCTCCTATATATGCATCATCATCCTGTTTTATTGCTTGTTAAAGTTCATGCTTAGATAGAAGACGAAGTTCATGCTTTGTTAATCTTATATATTCCTTCTAACAGACATTTTTTCCACTCAAAATTTCTAAAAACTATTTGATGATCTCGATGAAATATATGGTGGACACTGGACAGTTTATGAAAACTAACAAACAAGGCTCTTATTATGATCAAACAATATGTATAGCAAGAATCAAGTCATAAGAAAAACAACTAATACGGCAAAGAAATGAACCATGAGCTTCGTACAATGACAAATTGAATACATGACTAAAGCATGTGTGAACTTTTAAAAACAAGAACCAATTAGAATTGATAGACTTAATTTCTATACATCTATTCGGATTTGGGTGGAACTCAAAGATGAACACAAGGAAAAGGTCTTAGCTACAGTAAATAAAGTAATAAACTACCAACCTTTTGCCGGCACAAACACTATCCCACTTCCTAGGCTAAAATTTGATCCTGGATTGTAACCCTGCAACAATTGAGCCGGAACACCACTTCCGTTGGCCACGGACGACAAAGTCTCATTCTCACGAAGTGGGTATGTTGCAAACAATCCATAGGCCTTGGAAACACTTGCATCTCCACATGAACAATTGACTGTAACATTAATACTTACATAGTCTGGTATCTTTGTTGACTCATAATTGTTCACTTTCTGCACCCACTCTGGTGTTGTAAGGTTTGCGAAAGCTGTTTGGGCTATCTTTTGATATGTATCATCATTTTGAGTAGTGTAGTTGAAGTTGTGACCAAAGAACTCACCATTTAAGCAATCACAAGAGAATGGAACATTAACTCTACTATCAAATTGAATGCTATCTGAGTTAGGAATATTGGGATTGTATTGAACAATTCTGTCGATACTTTGGCCGAAAATGCTACTGATATATGTCAGATTTGTTCCTTCCCATACATAATAAGATGCTATAGCAAGTCCACACCCCTTCCTGCATGTAGATTCTGCTCTAATACATAAGAAGAACAGAACATAGAATAACAATTCCACTTTTCTCAACAAAACAATCATCTTTGTTGAGAAAAGAAAAAAAAACTGTTTAAGAGTTCATCAGAGTATATAGAACATTGGGTTTTTGATATTAATATTGAATTGTTCTTCTTCCATATAGTTGATGGAGTTGTTTTGGTTTATTTAGAATTATTCTATATAGTTTTTGCTTATAAAATTATCATGATAGTCGTCATTATTTGTCTATGATTCGCTGGAGTAATCATAAGTTGGTTCTGACTTTGTTTTTATGTTATTTGTTTTCTTGTTATAAGAAAAAATAAACTAGAAAATGGTATTTTTTGTTCTCTATTAAAGCAAGTTGAACATGTATATATATCATATATCTTCACCATTGTTCTTCTAAAGTCATATGTAGTGCTAATATATGATGTGATCAAGGTGGTTTTGAGCTTGTCCTAGTTTCATTGTCCATTTTGAATAATGGTTTAGACTAGAACTACCATTAACATTCTATTGTTTGCCTCACCGGTGGTGGCCGCGCCATGATTTTCACATAGAGCACCATGTATGCATGCCTCTCTTTCTTTAACCTCATTTAAACGCGTTTTATCTTTCCAGAAAATGCTCCATAATATAAGACAGATAGAAAACTTAGTATTATTAAAGGTTATAACATATGATTGTGATTTTTAATTATAGTCAATTATTGAGTAAAGCATAATAGACTATATGTTAAGTATAAATTTGAAGGTTTAAGTTGGTTTTATAATCGATCAGTAGATGCTGGCCAGTACTGTTCTGTTTTATTAAAGAAATATTACAATGCAAAAGCTTTGTGATTGTCTGATTAATGTAATGCTTATTCTGTGATTGTGTTGCATTTTGCATACTAGTACAATGATGCAGTTATTGACTGAAGCAGGCCAAAAGGATAAACCATATATGTTCCCTTAATTCCCACTGATATTTCTCGTGTTGAATGGTTCAACGGAGTTGGGTACTCTTTCCATTCGGTTCAAAGTGTCTGATTCAAGGCCGGCCCGTAGGCATACTTTTAGTTTGTGGATTATGTAGTTTTCCTTACAGAGGGCCTTCTACGTACTGCTTAAGCTAGTCCTGCCAATTAAGGCATTGCTCCTTAAATTATTATTAAGGTTGTTTCAGGGTTGTTTATTAACTTATCAGTGTTGATCGATAACACAAAGGAGTTGAGACATTATGAGGGAAGTTATGCACATCTATTTGGGCTACGTTGGATCAAGACTAGTGCAGTCTCAGAAAGTTGCAGTATTTAAGTAAGACATCCTAACGAGTAACGACCATCCTAGAGGTTTTGAGTCTGAAGGTATGTTCTGCATGGTTATTAGTGCAGTGAATGGGAGAAAGGTTTCAGTCACTTAATTGGTGAGTGTTGTTTGCACCATTACTGTCATAGTGATCTTTGGTTTCTCGTAAATGTTGGGACAATTGTGGAACGATATTATTTATGTAGGTTAGTACGTATTACAGACAGACAATCTATCAACAGTGAGTTTTGAACAAGTCTTGGATTCATGTGAGCCATGGCATGCCTAATCTCAAATTCTCAACAACACAAACAGGTAAAACCACAATAAAATAGGCCAGGCCCATTAGTCAGATCCTTCAGGTCCAGTCCTCCTCACCTGGCTCTCAACTCTCAAGTTTGGTCTCGACTCTTAGAGGTTGTGAAAATGAAAATGGGGATGTTTTGGTTGAGAAAAATGCATGGTTATGAACTACTTATTATGGTCATCTAAAGGTGGTGGTGACTGGTGAGTAGATTTCAACTACTACTACTACTTTCTCCTTCCTTCACTGAAGAAATCTTCTTGTCTTTCATTTTCTTTTTCCAATTATGTTTTCCTTTTGCAATTTGTTAAGAGATAGGTGTAAATCAGATACGAACATATATTAATTGGGTTTGAAGAAGCTTTGGGTTTATTTAATTTATTTGATTCAAATGTGACCCTTGCGTTTCATTTTTTTTCCATTAAATCAGATTTATTTACAATGGTGTAATAACTTATTTATTCAACAATTGTATATTCATTCATATGAGGGGCTTAGGTAATGAACCAAATAAATTCGCTTGAATTCTTACTGAGAAGGTTGTGGCTGATTAGTTTTTGATAATACCATCTTTGACGATTTCTGGATAGTTCATAAAGTGTGTTTACTACTTATATCCCCCATGCATTCTATCTGTTTGATGAAATGAAATGTTATAATGTCATTCATTAATGTGTTTTCAGGTTTGAATCTACGGTCTGTCTCAAACCGCATTGCAGACTACTATGTATACTTATGCTCATCCTATATCCTTTCATGTGGGGAAAAAAAACAAAATCTGTCTGCTACAAACAATTTGAAGGATGGGTCTCAGTCAGTGGAATGAAATCAACTATGTGAATTAGTTAAGAATGGCACTGTTGACCAGCCTTGCTACAAAGCTAAGGGGGAATGCAATTCTACTTCGCTTACCCTATAACCTCGGCACTCTCTTTCACCCATTAACCTCTTCTTCCTCTTCTACTTACCGGTACTCGTCATTGCTTCTATCCTCCTTCTTCTCCACCTCTCACCCTCCAATATTTACCCCTCCCCAGTTTCCTGTAATTAAACACTCTGTCGAGGGTAATCAATTCCTACACCAGAAAATCACCTCTTTTCAAAATGTACCCAAAGAACGAAATAGTAATGTTGATCGGGTTGTCGACATGCTCAGAAAAAGCAATTGCTTCTCCTCAAAAGTTAAATCCATAGATTTTCCGGATGTTGAGCTCACTGAAGATTTGGTTTGCTCAGTAATCTGGGAGTTGAGGGAAGAATGGGAATTAGCTTTGATGGCATTTAGATCAAGTGAGGAAAAGGGTTGCAACCATTCCAGAGCTTGGGATTTGATGGTTTGGGTATTATGTCAGCAGAAGAGGTTTGCTACTGCCTGGGGCTTAATTCGCGACATGTCGAAATCATCTATCAATCCGCGTGCAGCAATCCTAATCATGATTGAAAGGTGATATATGCTCTCAACTTAAATTCATTTTGAGCACTTTAATGAATCGATAATAGATATATTTCATTCCAAATAGCAAACACTGTTACAACTTAAATAGTGGACAACAATCAAGTAGCAAGCAACTTATGTTACCAGTGTCCACTCTCACGCCTTACAAAACATGAATCTACCCTTTACAACAATACGTCATCCTATATACAAATGAAATATCTAAATTGCACATATGGGAGAGTGCCTAAATTCTTAGATCAATTATACAATACCTCCTTATTTCAATTCGGAGCATGTGGGTCTCCTTTGCTTTATCCTCAAAAATCCTCTGGGTCATTTTTATTTCGTAATACCCATATAATAGGGGAACATGGTCCACTATCATTTGGCTTCGATGGTGTTGGAAGTAAGGGTATTATAGGCTTTAGGTGTGTAGTTTAGTCCCACATAGCTTAGATATAAAGTCTATGTGGTTTCTCTCTCTATATATAGAGAGTTAGCTTCTTTGTAAGTTTAAAACCTAATTATTATCAATATGATTCATCTTTTATATTTCTAGTTGGTACCAAAGCCAAGGTAGGTCTTGGTTTTTGGCCGCCGGCGAGGTGCCGGTGGCCGGAGATCCGGCAAAGTCTTTTTGTCCAATTTGTGTTCTTGTTTCCGCTGTTTTTCTGCGCCTTGTGTGCTGCTGTTTTTTTTCCTTGAGTACTATTCACGGCTATTGTTCAGCAAGCACTGTTCACCGGGATCACTGTTCATCCAAAAAAATTATTCTTTTTTTTATTCAGGTTTGATCTTCCTGTTGTTGGTATGCGTCATGCGTTGTTGGTATGTGCCACTCTTGGTCCAACCCTTTCTAGGGTTTTGTTTGCGTTGTTGATGTCATGCGCGGCTTGTCAAGCCCTTTCTAGGGCCTTGTATGCGATGCTGCCATAGTGCGCCCCTCTTGTCCAGCCTTTTCGAGGGCCTTGTTTGCGTTGTTGATTTCATGCGCCATTATTGTTCTACCCTCTCACTATTTCTCTAGGGCTTTTTCTGCACTGCCACCACTGAAGCTTCTACGTTGCCATCCATGTTTAGCCCTTTCAATGGCTTTGTTACTCCAAAATCAACCTTCTTTCGTCCTGGAGTATCTCGTCTTTATTGATGTTTGAAGTTATACCAGATGTTTTGTGGAAAGTAAACCCTAGCCACCAAAAAGAACATGACCCTAACAATCACCACCACTACCTCCGACATCTTTCTTGGTTGAGCAGCTGGTATTCCCTGCTCCTTTATTGTCTCTGCAGCTGGACATCCCTGCAGACGGTTCTTCTCGCAGCTGGTCATCCCTGCCATTGAACATCTTTCCCGGTGTCGTTTTCAAGATACTTTGTGTGGGATGTGAGAGAACTTATTTGTATTTCAAGCTGAAATTCAGAGTCTGAATGTTTAGCTTGAGGGGGAGTGTTGGAAGTAAGGGTATTGTAGGCTTTAGGTGTGTAGTTTAGTCCCACATAGCTTAGATATAAAGTCTATGTGGTTTCTCTCTCTATATATAGAGAGTTAGCTTCTTTGTAAGTTTAAAACCTAATTATTATCAATATAATTCATCTTTTATATTTCTGGTGATGGAAAAGAATGCATAAGAATTAAGAAGCCTCTTGCCCAAAGCGACCTCTCTAGTATTTTTCCTTTTTTGTCCATTTGGAAAGTAAAATTATGATCTTTGTATAGTTATTTTTAGGGAGAATTAGAGATACCCCCCAGATTTGAAAATCATTAGAGATACCCCCTAGATTTTCGTTTGAAGCCGGTCAACCAAACTATTGACTAGTGTTTAACTAGTTTTTATGATTTTTAGACAAAAATACCCTTTTCCAATCCTAGTAACATGTCGCTCACTATTAGTTAAATTAATCTCCACCATTCAAATTAACATGTCACTAGATCTATTTTTAACCATTCAAATTAAAAGGTCAACATTAAAATTTTCTTTCATCTTCCTCCTTTGTGCAACCACCACCTTCAACCTAATTACCACCACCCACTACCATTATCTCCAACTCTAATTACCTCTAGCTCTAACACCTCCAAACCCATAACACACATTACTAACACCACTCTACCACCAACTATGTATACAATCCCACCACCACCATACACATTGCACAATCACACCCCATTACCATATCTATCATGCCATCTCAACATATTCAAACTCCATCTTCACATATCCATCTCTACCAATTGCTTCATCTCTTTCTCAATGTACTTTTATTAATTTCTTCAAAACGAATTTCACCACAAAGATTTTCAATGTACATTATAAATTAAAGAACAAAATGGTGGTGGTGTTACTAAGCTAGTGAATGGTGGTGGTGCTAGCTAATGGAAGTAGTAGTGGTGGGTGGATGGTGGTGGTGGTGGGTTTAGGATGGTAAATATTTAGTGGTGATGTGTCATAAATCAATAGTAAGTTGGATGGATGACTAGGATGTAGGTTTAAATGGAAAGGGTATTTTTGTCTAAACAACATGAAAACTGGTCAATCTCTAGTCAATGGCTTGGGTGACCGGCTTCAAATGCAAATATGGGGGGTATCTCTAACGATTTTCAAATCTGGGGGGTATCTCAAAGAGTGCAAACTTTTCCGGGGGGTATATATAATGTATTATGATTTGTTTACCTCTCAAAAAAAAAATTAACAATATATATATATATATGACATGGCACTTAAGTTTCTTAACAATTGGATGACTAGAACAAAGTATACATCTCAACAAACGAACAATAGAGCCTCTAGATCTTAATTGTTATAACAAACTATCTAAATTTTTAACTATTCAAAAAGTATCACAAAGTTTCTCTTCTTTTCAAAAATTATCTTCTTCTTTATCCACCACCATCCTATTTCCCACCCTAGGTAGCACGGACTCGGACACGGACTCGGACACGGACACGGCGATACGACAATATCTAAAAATATAGGACACGGACACGGCATGGACACGGGAATTAAATAATATATATTTTTTAATATATATGTACAAAACATGTATAAAACACTAAAATCAAATGAGATATCAATTTGCAGCTCTCTCGTCTCTCTGAAGTCTAAACTCCGTTTTTCTTTATTTATATTTGGGCTCAAACTCGAGTGGACCGTAGTGGGCTATTAAATGGACAGGCCCATTAACAAAACCTATGTTTTCGAAGAAGAAGAAGAAATCATCGAAGATACCAATCGAGAGAGAAGTAGTGTAGAGAAGTCGCTCTTTTCTTCTCATCTCTTCTCTTGTGAAACAACCCTAGTTAGTTAATTTGATTATTAGAAAAGAATGAAAACGGTCTCCGGTTCGGTGATTTGTTCAAACCCAATTTCACATTCAAAAGCAGATCCTCGTCATCTTCGGAGAGATTGCTTACAATAATTACTTCTATACCTTGGTTGGTTATGATAGTCTTTGTTTTCAACTGCATCACAGCTCACAAACAAGTAATTTAGCAAAGTTTGATTTTACAGAACAACTTAGTTAGGTCTATGGTGTACAGTAAGATTTGGCAGGTAATCTTGAAAGTATATCAAACATAATGTCATGTGGAACCATATTTGATAGAAAGATTTGTTGTTTAATTGAATGTTTGATCGAGAGTGAAGAGAGAGAAAGAAAAGTAATATCTGTTCTCTAAACTCAGATCCGTGTCCAGATCCGAGTCCAGATCCGTGTCCCGATCCGTGTCCGATCCAATATGCACGTGCGTGTCGGACACGTGTCCGAGCCGTGTCCGAGCCGTGTCCGTGTCCGAACCGTGTCTGACTCTGCTACTCCACCTATTTTTGAAGTGTCCGTGCTACCTAGTTCCCACCACTACATTAAATTTCAACTTGGCTTGTTAGAATTCTCCATTGGAAAACCTATGGAGGTCGAAGGTGAAACACGAAATATGTACTAAAGACAAAAGTAGAGTTCCCAAAGGGAAAAGTACAGCAGAGTACATTGTACCAATGGGTAATTCAACCTCTTTGATATTTTGTTTTCTTGAATGTTCCAATTTCACCAAACAGAATGAAATCTTCAAACGTTAACCCAGGATTTGTTGATTCACTGGAATATGGATTCCTGGATTCACCGACGCAAAAGTTGCGACATGAAGGAACGAGAGTCAAATGAAGAGAGTACATGGAAATATATTTGTGGCCACATATATGGTTTAGGAAAGTGGTTTCTTCTCCTTCTATGAAGTAAAGTTCCTGATTTCTCTCCGTAAATCATTGTCTCCATCTTCCCTCTTGAACCTCCCTCCCCTTTTCCTTCATCTACAAGGATGAAGGGTACACCATTAGAGCTTCTTTTATTAGGAATTTAAGGTTACAGTATAAGCGGAATATTAGTTTAAGTTTGTAGCTTGCACTATGCCACTATCACACAGATGCAAAATACTTTTGTTGAGAGATTGGAAAAAGAATATATTCATTTTCTTTTTTAATCAATCTTTTGAGATTGCACTTTACATATTTCTGAGCGCGGTAATGAATATTCTGTAATTACATACAACTATTTATAAATAGAAGTTAGGATGAGATCTGAACTGCTTTCCGGTGGATACCTCAGCATGTGTACACAAGTTACTGTCAGAGTTCGTTAGTTCTGGGAGAACCTTCACCTCTTCCACATAGGGTCTCTTCAAGTGAAAGTAGTTGGGAAAAATGTTAGTATTTTCTGTGCTAGGTGGTGGATAGTTCTGTCTTTTGGCTTTTCTTCACGGCCTTTGAACTGAGCTTCTAAATGCCTTTTTTAAAAGCATTTAGTTCAGTTGTGATTTTCTCAGCTTTTCTCGAGTCATTATAGCTCAGGAGTTGTACAAAAATAGCTATTAACTAAGTTTATCTTCATTCGTACAAAATATTTCCTCATGCATTCATTTCTTATATTTTTTAGCTATGCAGTTGCAAGCTGTCCCCGCAAATCCATTCAGACCTTCGAAGCAATGGAGAAATTCAGAATTAGCCAAGACACAGAGGCTTTGTACACTCTCCTCCAAGCTCTATGTAAAAATGGGAACATTGAAGAGGCTGAAGAATTTATGCAGCTAAACAAGCCTCTTTTTCCCCTGAAGACTGAGAGTTTCAATATAATTCTCAATGGATGGTGTAACATCTCTGTTGATTTGATTGAAGCCAAACGGGTTTGGAGAGAAATGTCAAGCTGCTGCATCACACCAGATGCTACTTCGTATACCCACATGATCTCCTGTTTCTCAAAGGTTGGCGACTTATTCAGCTCATTAAGGCTGTATGATGAGATGAAGAAAAGGGGTTGGGTCCCAGGCCTTGATGTATACAATTCACTGATATATGTACTAACTTGGAACAATTGCTTGAAAGAAGCTTTCAATGTAGTAGATAAAATCAAAGAAGCAAGTCTACAACCAGATTCTATTACTTACAATTCAATGGTACTCCCTCTATGTGAAGCACGTAAGTTAGAGGAGGCAAAGATCGTATTATCCGACATGGTCCAGATGGGGCTTACTCCAACTCCTGAAACATATCATGCATTCATTGAGGTGGAAAGTGCAGATGGAACAGTTGAACTTCTTAAACAAATGAAGGAAGCAAGATGTGCTCCTAATGGTCACACATTCCTCTTAGCTATTAACAAGCTACTACAATCAAAGCAACCAGATGATGCATTGAGATTATGGGTGGAAATGAATAAATACGAGGTGGTGCCGGATTCTGCACATTATAGTGCTATAGTAAAGGGGCTTGTTGTATGTGGTTGGCATGCAAAGGCTAGGAAATTCTATGATGACATGAAATCGAGGGGTCTCCCAGATGATCCAACAATAAATAAGCTCTTTAAGGATCTGATAGGAGGCTGTGGAGAGCTTGGAAAAAATCAGGAGAGGGACAGAGAAGAAGATACTCAAAAGACTCGTAAGACTATGAGAAACTATAGGAAATCTATGCGGCAGAAAGCAAAATGTAAAAAAAAATAAAAAAGCTGTGTACGCTGCGGTCTGTCTTTCTCTGAGTCTTTTAAACATATATCATCTTTTTAAGTTTTCATAGAGGCAAAAGAGAGTGTAAATCAGAAGATGGTATTCAGTGATCCTTACATCTCAAACACAGATTTATGCATTGGGAAATAGAGGCAGAAATAGAACATCTCGAAATTTTAAGGAAACGGATACTCTCCACTGATGAGGACTCTTGAATTTGGAAAAGGCCGAAATCAGTGCGCTTTACGGTTAAAAGTTTTACAAACAACTGGAGAAGAAGACAACAACATGTTAGTTTCTAAAACCACAAAGACTTCCTCCACAAAATCATCCCTATTCCCTCTTAAGGTGAAGGTCTACACTTGGTGCACTCTCAAAGGCTGTCTACAAACTGCATACTAGTTAGCTTCCATTGCGATGCAGGTTACTCCCTTGTGCTTGGGCAGATCCTACCCGGAAACAATTCTGCATTTGTTTTTCTATTGTGACGCTGTCCATCAGTAATGGGACTGGGTCTTGGGAGGTAATGTAATCTGGGGTTCAGGACAAATGTTAGCTCAGTTGAGGATTTCTTTAAGAAGTGGCCATCTCTTTTGGTAATGTTCTCGGCCGAAAGATCAGAAAAATTCTGCCTCATGCACTTCTGTGGCAGACTTGAATAGCAGGATCAACAGTTGGATATTTGACAAGGAACTACAAATCCCTAGAACCCCTCCCATTTGACAATGCTCATGGGGAGAAATTCAGCTCGGCAGTACTATTTTGTGGTAATGGATCGAGGGTCGAGGACAAAGATTACAGATTGATTCGAAGACTTGGTGTTCTAGTGGTGCACATACCTCTCCTTGATCTGAAGTTCATTTAAGGGTCAGTCTTCTTGTTTTCCATTTCACTGTCTTAGTGTAGGGGTTCTTTATTTTGTCTCCCTTGGCCTGAGCAGCTAAAAGGTTGATTTAATTCAGCTTTGTCTTTTGTCAGATAAATTTAACTTTCTATGGAGGCAAAAGAAACAAAGAGGCTTTAGACAAGTGTGAGAAAATAGAATGTTCCAAAAAGTTTTGTTGCTTACTCATTTAATCTATCAAATCAGGTTCTTTACTAATTTTCTTCAAGGATGTGAGATCAAATTTCAAGTTCAAATTCAATTTGCACTTGGGGCAAAACACAAACAAATACAGTATTGAAAGAAGAAATCAAGGCTTCAATAATAACTGATACTCATATATTTAGAGGCAAAATAATTAATGAATTGACTACATATATATCTGATTTAAGTGACTAACTAAACAAAGTAATAAAGTATGCATAAATTTCCCTCATTTCAAACCAAAACAACCATCCCCAATATGACAGTCATCATCAATGTAGAGCTCAAAGCATTAGCACCACTGGTGGGAGCAACGGCTGGACCATCCTCGAACTCACTCACTGGAGAAGGTGCAGGAGAGATACTACTACTACTCATAATTGGCTTCTGACTACTTCTTGGCGACATTACCACAACAATCATCTTCTGGCCTTGCTCACAATGTCCTTTGGCTCCACTAATGAAATAATATGGCCCTGCTTTGTCAAGCTTTAGCTTAGTATCACCATCATTGAATTGAGCAATAGGACTTGATATATTGCAGTTGGAGTAATCTTTTCGACTCACTTGTAGAACTGAATCATCCTTTGCATTGTATTTCCAGACTAAAATAAAACAGATTGTTAGTGAAGCAGATGAAAAGAGAATTAGAATTGGAATTTAATTAAAGTGGTATATGGGATTTTTACCTATGAAGTCGCCGATTTGGAAACGAGATCTTTGAGCCCATTGATTAAGAGAGTCAGATGGAGATGATGGGATTTTCCATGCCTCTGTATTCCCTCCAACCAGAAACTCTTTACCTTCTGAGAAGCTGCTAAACAAGAGAAAACAGAGCACCAAAGTATAGAATAGAGCTAAGCTTATGGATGCCATTGACAGCTAAAATGAGCTTCAGAGAGAGAGAGAGTTGATGAATGATGTTGAAGATTGAAGATTGAAGAATGTGTGTGTCTGTGTTTTGTATTTAAGGAGTAGAGACTAAAGAGTGAAGAGGAAAAAACTAGCCGTTGTATGTGGAACGTTACTTTGACCGTTCAGCATTATTAAAGTTCGTCACTTTTTAGGTTTTGTGGGGCTTCTAACAGTTAAAATTGTAGAAAAAAAAAGCCAAAGTAACCGTAGAAAAGCTGAAATATGGCTGTTAGAATTACTGTATGACTAAAATGCCCATTACATGTCTTTTAAATTAAGGGTCTGTTTGCTTTTGTAATTTTTTTTTTTTTTTTTTTTTTTTTAAATCTAAATTTAAATTTTATTGATAAGCTCAACGAATTACACAAAAGTAGAGGACAAACGCGCTACAAAGTACAAACTACGCGGCAAGTCCTTTCTGGATAGCAAACCCGATTCTCCTAAATACATATTCGTTCGAACCTGCAGTCATCACGTTGCTATCCATTACCTTCTGCACTCTCCTGAGAAGCTCAACTGCTTCTGAGCCTATCAATCCAAATGTGTCAAATACAAAGGGGATGAAACTATGTTGGTTAGCCCTACAAGCTCCGTCATGTTTCTCAAAAATGATGCCCCTGCATTGCTAGCTGCTAGCCCCACCTCAAAAATCCCATCACCCAACCCAACCATCGGAGACACCTCTGTAACATCAACACACGCATGTTTACCTTCAGACCAGTTGTAGACCAGAATATCAGCAGGATGTAATGTCGATCTTCTTTCCTTAGGATCAGTAAGAAAGTTAACAGGAGCCTCCTTCTTATCCTGTACTCCAGCCCGCCAGAACACATCACACAAGATATCTCTAACGTGGTCATGTCTGTACTTGAAGTCGAGGTAATGCTTACAATGGGCCGTATGGTCCCCGAAAGCATAAAGTCTGCTCTTCTTACACACTGGACAAAGCTCACCATCTGAATATAGAGGGATCATCAATCGATAACGAAGAATGGTACGATATTCTACAAGCGTCATGCGTTGTCCAAACCCTTCCATCGGGATAGCAAGGAGAAAATTTTTGGCATATTCTGACTGCACACATCCAATCACGGCTTTCTGTCTAGTTGACAACTCAAATTCCCTCTCAAGACCAGAACTAATCTTGTTGTAGTATGGTTTCACCAAGACATGTTGGGGTCTGGAGGGGACGGTAGCAGTTGAAGCAAGATTACTGAGATAAAAAACATTACCCATAGGTGCAGTCTCACAACCTCGAAGAATGTGGTCTTGGAGATCCTTGGTTTGCGTCTGTGAAGCTACGAAAACAAACTTCATAACATCAGTAGCACAATAGATACCAAGTCCACCCAGACGTAATGGGAGGGTTGTCATATGCCACTGTAGATCGCCAAAACCAGGTCCATCGGAAACCACAATGTTCTGGAGGGTTGCACAAAGCTTGTGGTTAAACCATTCGACTGTTTCCTGAACATAATCAGGGGGGCAAGTACGGAGAGTAAAGGTGAGTTTAGATAATCCCATACAAGAACATAAAAGTGCCAACTCACATTGTGGATCCTTTAGCTGTGGTAATAAATCCATAAGCTGAAGTGTCTTATCCACTCGTTGACGAACATTACCCACAATAAATGATGCATCAATACTTACAGCCCCTCCAAGCAACTTAACCCCTCGCTGAGGACATGATATACCAACCGAAAAGATATCTGGATAAGAGCAGTCAGGATCAACAGAAGGCGAGAACAACTCTGTCTTAAACACATTAGGAAGCCAAGAACCAGCATGGAAGTGGACATCCAGTACAAAAACAGGGCCAGGTCACAACAACATCTACAACCAAGTCATATGGTGGTATGCATCATAGTCCCTGCTCATCGACAAACCAGGATGGTAAGGGCCCACTCTTGGACCCACCATAGCTACCTCAGTTTAGTTTAGTTTATAAGTCTAGTTTAGGGGTTCTTTAGTATTTATTATTTTGGTCGCCCTATGTACTCGTTGATAAATCATATTAGGGTGAGAGAATGAGTGGTGAGCTTTGTATTCTTTATTTTTTCTTATTTTTAATATAGGGGTAGGGGGCCCCGTCAACAACCCCGCTTTCAAAAAAAAAAAAAAAAAAGCACGAGCCCAATAGATGGTCTTCTTTCCTGAATGATACGAATAGCGCAGTTTTTTTTGTTTTTTGCATTATAATACTTAATAGTAACTATTTCAGGAAAGAACAAAGTAGATAAAACATCGAAATTCCACTGCTTTGTTTCCTGGTGAATAAGATCCTTAACATAAATATAGTGATCGTCAAAAGGTGTTGGACCATAAGGTTTTTTAAAAGCTAAAGGAGGTATCCAATTATCCTCCCATATCTTCGAATTTTATTTTTGACCTTAACTAAGGATTTCCAAAAAGGGGAACTACAAGAGAAAGCCTTTGCTAGAAGGAACTGCGAGTGAGCAGGTGTCAGTTAGGCTCAACTGGTAAAACATTTGGGTGATGATACCAGAGGTCTGGGGTTCGAATCCCGCCAGCATTACCGAGTTACTGATCTCATTAAAAACAGGCTTACCACCAAATTTTTTTGATTAAGAACCAATACTTCTGGACTATGGAGGTTCCAAGGGACTGTTCTTGGGCATGGAGAGGGATCCTCAAAGCAAGACAAAGAGCCATTGAGTTCACAGAGCATATTATCAGAGAAGGTAACAACTCATTTTGGTATGACCCTTGGTCATCACTTGGTGTGTTGAGGGAAGTTTACTGCAGAGATACAAGAAATGCCTCTCTCATAAGAGACAATGCCAAGGTCTGCTCACTTATACAAAACAATCACTGGATTGTTCCTTCTCATGGACCTGCTGGAATGCAAAACCTATGGACACTCTTGAAGGAAAAAGCTATAGGAAACAGGGATGCAAAAGACAAAATCATCTGGAAGCCACATCCTAAGGGCATCTTCACTAGCAAAACTGCTTACGAAGTCTTAAGACCACTAAGCTCTGTAAAGCCGTTGGCCAAAACCATTTGGGGCAAACACATCATCCCTAGACATTCTTTCATTCTATGGCAAGCAGTCCAGGACGCGCTCCCGACTCAAGATAAGCTTGTTGATTGGCAAAAGCTAAGTATTTCAAATTGTTGTCTATGTAGCCAAGGCCTCTCTGCTTTTGATCAAACCAACACACTTCGGGCTCCACCTAGACTACCAAGACCAAAAGCAAGAACCAACCTATACCCTGCTATATGCAGCGAATCCCTTCACAGGTATGTTCAAAGAAGTGACTCGCCTTCTCTACTCAATTGGACTGCTCTTCCTGCAGCTCCTAGCAGGCTTCCCACCATCGAACACTTGTTTCACCTCTTCTTTAGCTGCTCTGTATCTAAAGAGTTGTGGAGTAATGTTCTCAAATGGTGTGGCTTTCAGAGATTGGAAGTAGAACCATACCAAGAATGGATCTGGCTCTTCCATCTACTGGCTGGCAAATCTCTGAAAAAGCTCATGGCACAATCTACACTGGTTGCAACAGTCTTTTGGATATGGTATGAACGTAACAGGCTCATGTATGAAGACTCTACTACTAATGGTACCCCCCTATTCAGACTCATCACTAGTGATGTCAAGCTAAGGTTCTCTGGTCTTAAATATCACTTCAAAAATACTACTACAAATAGAGAAGCTGTTAACACCTTGGGAAGGAGGGACCTGATTCAGCACACACAAATAAAGGCATTCAGATGGAGATCTCCATCGGAAGGTTGGGTTGTACTGAACGAAGATGGCTCATTGACGGATAACAGGGCTGGATATGGGGGCATAATCAGAGATAGCTCAGGAAATCCTATGATAGCTTTTACTGCAGGGTCTGGTACAAGGTCAGTTCTATACCTGGAACTCAAAGGCATAGAACAAGGCATTAACTTGGTTGTGGAGTTGGGAATAAAGAAATTGCTTATCCATTTTGACTCACTACAAGCCATAAGAATTATTCAGAGAAAAGCATTGCCCACGTGGAGAACCAGCATACTTGTTGATGTGATAAGGGAAACCTTGAGCAACTTAGAGGAGTTTAGAATTGAACATGTTGTCAGACAATTAAACAATCCTGCTGACTGGTTGGCGAACTTGAGTGAAGCAAATGAATCTATTGGATTCTTCAGGCCTCCATTCCAAAAGGAATTGCTTGACCTTGTAACACAGGATGTATCTGGTACCTTATTTTTTAGAAATTCTTGATAATAAACTGGTAGGGGTCTAAGCCAAACCCCAGCTTGACATTTGCAAAAAAAAAAAAAAAGGAACTGCGAGTGAGGAAAATACCTGGTTTTGAGTGCAGTTGCTAGTAGACTGTCAAGTTCCTTAAGGATTTTCCAGCATATCTTACTGAGCAAAGAAAGATTCTGAGAATAAGCATTTCTAATGCCTAATCCCCCTTGGCTCTTTCTACAGCAGATGGTTGTCCACTTAACAGTATGATTTGAATGACAGTCAAGGTTATGTGGAGACCACCACCAGTTTCTAATAGCAGCATCAATAGCATGACAATCTTTTTTCAAAAATAACTGAGTTTGCATAGAATAAATAGGTATACTAGTAGCAACACTCTTAACCAGGGTAGTGCGACCCGCTTGAGACAATAATCTATTGTTCCAACTAGAAAGCTTAGATTTAATAGTATTCAGAACATGTTTTGCATTAGCCCAATGAAGCTTATTTGGATCAATAGTTATCCCAAGATATTTTGTATGAGAGGTAAGCATGGGAATATGCAGACTACGAGCTATAATTTTTGGAACACGTTTATGCACATTTGTACTAAACAAAATGTTTGATTTTTGTAAATTTATTTCCTGACCAGATAATGAACAATAAGACTTTATACAATCCATAAGAACATGGCATTCATCAATACTGACTCTAGTAAATAAAAAATTATCATCGGCGAAAAAAATGCGAGATAAGAGGACTTGTCCTTCCTATCTAGACAGATACTCCATACAAATAATAAATAAGAAAGGAAATAGAGGGTCTCCTTGTCGGAGGCCCCTAGAGGGGTGAAAAAAACCATAAGGCTAACCGTTAACATTAATAGAAACAGAGGTTGTAGTAATACATTTCTTAATCCACATACACCACTTATCACAAAAACCTAAACTACGAAGCATTTTTATAACAAAAGAGAAAAGACCACTCAATTTTATCAAAAGCTTTATACATATCTATTTTCAAAGTCATACAACCTTGAATACCCCTTTTTTCTTCATAAGAAACAAAATTTCATGAGCTAAAACAGAACTATCTGTAATATGTCTATTTTAAATAAAAGCATTTTGATGAGGAGAAATAAATTTAGGTAATAAGGGTTTAAGTCTGTCAACTAGCAACTTAGAAAGAATTCTGTACAAGACATTACACAGAATAATAAGACGGTAATTCCTAATAGAGGAAGGATGAGGAACCTTAGGAATAAGAGTAATAGCAGTATGATTTAGATTCTCAACATTATTATAATTTGTACAAGTAGTAGAGTCTAAGAAATGAGAAATAACATTTAACACATCATATTTAACAGTATCCCAATTGGTTTGATAGAAGTAAGGAGTAAAACCATCAGCTCCAGGAGATTTAGTAGGCTTCATACTAAACAGAGCAGTTTTAATTTCTTCCAAAGTTATAGCTTGAGTTAAACTTATATTTTCAGAATCATCTAAACAAGGACTCATGAGATCTAAATCGTCAGGTAATTGAGGATGACTAGTAGTAAACAGATCCTTAAAATATCCTTCGATATGACTACCTAACTCATTAAAATTGTACAACCAGGTCCCAGAATCAGTCTGCAGACAAGTAATCCTATTTATATTTCTTCCAATCTTAGTAAAATTGTGGAAATAAGTAGTATTGCAATCACCAGCCTCAAGAAAGGTATCTCTAGACTTGTCTTTCCACTGAAGCTCCTGAACATAATTCATTTCTTGAAGCTTGCAAGTTAAACTGATCTCTGATCTATTGGTGGATCCACCCCCATGTTTGGTTAGGACTATGGGCCTAACCGTTTGTACGGTCTGTGACCCAGTTGGGAGAGTGACAAAGTCCACCTCCGTGTGTGGTTAGGCATGTGTCTACCAATTTATCCGGTATTCCGGTTGATATACATTGTGGTAGCCTCCCCCTATAAGTTCGAGCTTGTAAAGAAACTGGTTTACAACATGATATCAAAGCGGTTTGGTCTTGAGAGGTCACGGGTTCGATTCTTTGCAGCAACATTTTAAAATAAATATGTTGCTGAAGGGGAGTGTTGGTGGATCCATCCCCATGTTTGGTTAGGATTGTGGGCCTAACTTTGTGTGCGGCCCGTGACCCAGTTGGGAGAGTGGCAAAGTCCGCCTCCGTGTTTGGTTAGGTATGTGCCTACCAATTTATCCGGTATTCCGGTTGATATACATTGTGGTAGCCTCCCCCTACAAGTTCGAGCTTGTAGAGAAACTGGTTTACAACATGGTATCAAAACGGTTCGATCTTGGGAGGTCACGGGTTCGATTCTTTACAACAACATTTTAAAATAAATATGTTGATGAGAGGGAGTGTTGGTGGATCCACCCCCATGTTTGGTTAGGACTGTGGGCCAAACTATGTATGCGGCCCGTGGGCAGGACCCAGTTGGGAGAGTGGAAAGTCCACCTCCGTGTTTATAGGCCTACCAGTTTATCCGGTATTCCGGTTGATATACATTGTGGTAGCCTCCCCCTATAAGTTCGAGCTTGTAGAGAAACTGGTTTACAACATGGTATTAGAGGGTTCGGTCTTGGGGAGGTCACGGGTTCAATTCTTTGTAGCAACATTTCAAAATAAATATGTTGCTGAGGGGGAGTATTGGTGGATCCACCCCCATGTTTGGTTAGGACTGTGGGCCTAACCCTTTGTAAGGCCCGTGACCCAGTTGGGAGAGTGGCAAAGTCCACCTCCGTGTGTGGTTAGGCATGAGCCTACCAGTTTATCCGGTATTCCGGTTGATATACATTATTGTAGCCTCCCTCTACAAATTCAAGCTTGTAGAGATACTGGTTTACAACATGATCTATAAAGTATGAAGGTACGGGGTGGGAGTACCTTGGAGCTAGAGAGTAGAAAACGCTTTTTCAAGATTTTGAGAAAACACTTTTTCGAGATTTTGAATGTCAGTTCTAAGCGCATTGAAATAAGTTTTGTCGAATGGAGAATAGCATCTGGAAAATTTGTAGACCACAAATAAGAAGCAAAGGTTTTGTCAAGCCTAGATTTTGACAAAGTAGCAAAGGTTTACCATGACTCCAAGTAAAAGAAACACCAGCATACCATAAATCTTGGAAATTATACTTCTGAAGACCATCTAGAAAATTTTATTTACTAGAAGACCAAGACCAAGTATTACCCCACTTTTCCCAGGATTCAAATGTTTCATTAAACTGTAATTTAACTAGGGCAGGGAATCGGGTCGGATTTATCCGAATACCCGACCGACCGAAATCCGAATATGGCGAATATGGTTCAAAATATTTATCCGGATTTGAATTCGGATACGGATATAATATTTTGACTGGCTCGGATACGGATAAAATTCGGATATATCCAGATTTATACTTTTATTCAAATAATATACCATTTTTACAAGGCTAATATGGTCATCAAATTATATATAAAAACAAAAACCTAATAATTCAAATTTTTTATTTATAAAATTCGGATATATCCAAAAAAAAATTATTATAATTTCTCATATTTAGTTTTTAGTTACAGAAAATCAAACCGAAAATAGATTCAGATATTTGATCCAAATTAAAAACGGATTATCGAATCCGGATATGGTATGAAAAATTCAGTCCGACTCAGATATGGATACGGAAACGGATATACTGAAAAAAATTCTGATACTGATACGGTTACTACATATCCGCTCCGTATCCTGCCCTAAATTTAACAGAATTTTTGTCCCAAGAACCAAATATAGAGTTTTCTTAGGTTTTAGGAAACCAGAAAACTTTTGTTAGGATTTACCCGAAACAAACCGTATTTTTCACCCAAACCAAAATACCCTTCCACTACCGACACATAACAGACGTGAAAAAGGGTTTGAACCGCCTTCTCTATTTCTCTCTCATTTTCCCTCTTCTCACTTTCTCTCTCAGTTTCTTTGCCTTCTCTCTTACATTTCATCTACAATTTCATCTCCGATCAACAATTTCATCTCCACTCTCTTCGATTTCCATTCAATTTCATCAAATTAAAACACTAGATCTCCAAAAGAAATGGCTAGATGCAAAAATGTGAAAAATAAAAAGGTTTTAAAGGATGGTGATGAGATAATAGAATCAGTTGAAGAAGAAATGGAAGAAGAAGAAGAAGAACGACAATCAGAAGAAGAAGAAGAATAATCAAACAAAGAAGAACAATCAGAAGAAGAAGAAAAGCAATCACAACAAGAAGAATCACAAGATGTAAGTGATATTTCTCTCTAGATTTGTTTATTGAAGTTCTAAATTTCTTTTAGTTTTACATGTTGATCAACACAAAATATAAGTTGATCAATAGAAAGTGTATATTGATCATCACGTATTGTTATAATTTATGTGTAAGTATTGTGTTTATAGGTTTAACAATTTTAGAGAATAGCATTGTTGTTCAGATATGGAAATTTTAGTTGATCAATATATTGATCAACATGGTTGAAGCCTGTATAAGTATTTGTTGATCACTATATTGATCAACTTTAATTTGGTTGATCAAGTCAGCATTTGTTGATCAACATTTTGATCAACTCAATTCAATGTGGATTTGATAGTATTTTTGTGAAATATGAAAACTGCGCATTCATATTTTTTATCAATTCAAGTATGATGAATTTTGTTAGTTGTTAGTCGAACATTGTGTACATGTGTTTTTTTTTTTTTATGAAAGTAAAATTTTATTAATAGTCAAATTAACTATTGCAAACCTGGTCAGTTTACTACAGCAAGCTCAGACCCTATATCACCTTATCCAACTGGTACAAGACTACAAATTAGCGCCAGTTGCTTTTGACAATATCATCCCAATGCTCCAGGACCTCCCTGAAGTGGTAGTTCCGTCTTCCCGGCCATGAGCCTAACCAGTACCAAATCTGTGCTCTCATTTTCGAATTAATTCCATCTATAGTGAACTCCTTGTGCTTGAAAATATTGTTATTCCTTGTTGTCCAGAGCATCCACATGACAGCATAAGGTGTAATTTCCCATATCAGTCCACCCAATTCATGGTTCTTCCTCTTAGGCCAATCCTTAAGGACTTCCATGAGGTGTACATGTGTTGTATTTGTTATATCTGTATTCAGGATGTTTGCCCAAAAGTTATTTGTGCGATTATTATGTATTTTGAGGAATCATCAGTCTTTGAAATTAAATAACAATCCCAAATATCAAGTTTGAGACTAATATTCCTAATCAAGGAGACACGTAAGCATCTACTCACATAAATAAATATTATGCTTATAATCGTAAATGTAAAAAATTGAATCATTTTTTCAGGGTAAATTATGCGTTATACGTGTGCCAACTCATGTTTTACCTTGCCACGAGTCAACAAATCCCAGATAGTATAACACAACAACAAATGTTGGAGATGAGGGCAATTTTCACCTACAGAATTCTAAATGATGGCAGAGAAAGTTGGAATAAAGTAGTCTGGAATGATGAGCAATTGGTCGTGCATTATCAAAGAGAATTGAATAAAGTGACAGCTTCCAAAGAAGCAGCGGAAAAGAAAAAAAAATGATGGATTGAAATTAGTGCTCTTCAATTATGATTTGATAAACAATTTATTTTTTATTTTATTTTTTTGGATACCAGTGTTCAGTTGGTAAACAATATTATGTTTGAATGATAAATTGTTGTAAACACAACTTTTCCTATTGTGTAATGAAATTAGTATATTTTTTTATGACTATCTTGGTTTTAATTGTTTTTCATAATACATCATTATGTTGATAAACACTAACATGTCTGAGTACTTTGAATTTATAGTTGATCACCACATTGATCAATTCAATATTGTTGATCAATATCTAAATCAACTCTGTACTTTGTGTTATCTAGTTTATCAACAAACTAATCAAGTACAACCTATATTGATCAGCCTGGTGATGAACTATGACACAACAATATTTGTACAACCTATGTTGATCAATACATTGATTAACTCTAATATTTGTTTATACAGCTCAAAATGAAAATAAATCCTGATAAGTGTATTGTCACAACATTGAAATTACAACCATAACAAAATTAAAGCACACAACCATAGAAAAAAAAATTGAAATATATCGTCACCCAAGTAATTGGAATTATATCTGTAGAGCAATATTTTATCACAAACTGGAAAAAAAAAAGGTGAATAAAAAACTAGAATCTAATCATTTTGAAATGGGCACGTTCTCCGGTTATGATGACCAGTTGTATTACAACTTGTACACGTCTGAGCTCTTGGTATATTTCTTGAGCCGGTGTTTGGAATACATACGGTCTTTGGTCTTCCAAGAGGTCTCTTCACATCTGGTGGTAATAACTGAGGTTCTCCAACAAAGTCCTCAAGCTTCTTTTCTGATGGAATTGGTTGAATTGCATGGGAGTACGTGTCACAGAATGACCTAGTGTGAAAATAACTTTCATCATAATCCTACACTGCATCACCCGAAGAATAACGACCAACAGCAGAAACAAGGTTATTCTTAAAATGCCACAAACAAAATGAATGATAACATGTAGGAAACACCGAAGCAACACTTTTCAATATTGAAACATGACGATCCGATATAAATGTCATAGTCCTATCCAAAGGCACAATGACTTTTAAATTCTCGAGGAACCACAACCAATTTGAATCCTTCTCTGTTTCAACAACTGACACAGCCAATGTGAAAAAACCTACACAATACAAAAAAAAAAAAAAAAAAAAAATATTGATCAACATAATAATCAACTACAATAAAGGTTGATTAACTCTAATACAAATTGATCAACAGGTTGATTAACTCTAATACAAATTGATCAACAGGTTGATCAACTATAATACAGATTGATCAACCTACCAATCAACTATTTAAACAAAATAATAAAAAAGAAACAAAGTTAATCAGAATGTTTATTAAGACCAATATAGATTGCTCAATTTTCTTATCAACTCAAATAATTGTTCAAAACTTTAAAACCCATAAGGCCATGAATCTATACCCCTAAATTAATGGTGAACCCTAGTGGAATGATGTCTTACCTACACTTTAATGTTGTCATTTTACACCCCTAAACCAATGGGAATGGTGAACCCTAGTGTAATGATGTCTTACGCACACCTTAACGTTGTCATTCTACACCCCTAAACCAATAGAAATGGTGAACCCTAGTGGAATAATGTCTTACGTACGCCTTAATGCTATCATTCTATACCCCTAAACCAATAGGAATGGTGAACCCTAGTGGAATGTTGTTTTATAGACACCTTAATATTGTTTGTTGTCATTCTACACCCCTAAACCAATGGGAATGGTGAACCCTAGTGGAATGCTATCTTAAAGATACCTTAATGTTGTCTTACGTATACCCTAAAATGCATAACCCTAAAGCCAAAATGCATAAACCTAAAATGCATAACCCCTTATAATCCTATACACTGACAATAAGAAACTATTGATCAACATGCTGATTAACTCCAACATATGTTTGTCAAAGTTTATTATAGTTGATCAACATGTTAATCAACTCTGATATTTCAAGTAAGTATTAAACTTCTGTCTCCAATATCTGTTGATCATCAAGTTGATCAACTGAAATAGTTTTTAAAAATAATTGTAATAGAAGCACAAAAAATTACCTTGATCACCATTATTTGATGTTGCCGACTAAAGGCAACCTTTGTACTTGAATATGAAAAAAGTACCATCGAGGCAAAACAAAGGCCTACAATGCTTGAAGCCATGAATGGATGCCTCAAACGCAACAAAACACCGAAGGAATTTCTTTGTCTGGGGGTCAACCTCTAACACGACACGGCTCCCTGGGTTCGTCTTCAAAATAATATCTCTATACCAATACAAATGATGATATGAAAAATCAGCATCCCCATAAGCCTCTTTAATAGCCAACTTTCTCCCCGTATAAGCATAGCAGTATCTCAACTCAATCCCATAATATTTTTTAAAATGTTTGATAATGTGTTTCGGCGTTATTTTTATGTCATCCTTCACTTCATCAAGAATCAGACTTTTAATAAGATTACTAGACACAAAAGATTTATTGTAATTCTTACAAGCAGACTGACAAGAATGTGTACCACCAGCAACACCAAATAAGACAACAAGAATCATCCATTCACATTTTTCTTCATCAGCCTTTGAACATACAACCTTCACGTTTTTTGAGTCAATTCTTTTTAAACTTATAATTTTTGCCCGATGCAATCGAATACTGTCAAAGGTTATTACGGACCTCCTTAGCTCCACCAGGAAAGACTTGACCAATACCAGTAAATAGATACAACCATCCAGCAGACCTCGATGCCGGCTTGTTCGTAACTACATAGTCAATAACACAAGACGAAACATAGCTACTACTACTACCATCATCAAAAGGAAGATTAACTATTGACACATTCTTCATCTCATCACGAATATCAACAAAAATCTACTTACTCTTAGAACAAATGAAAGCTAAAGATTGAAGATCAGAATCATTACTTATATAATAACGTCTACCATCACGAAAAAAACTTAAAGACCAAAGGTGAAAAATCTTTCCAATGTAGAGAAAATGCAGTCTTCATTTTGCCCAAAACACTATCAAAGGTTAGACGGTAAGGAAAAGTTGATTTATCCTTCTTAACAACGACAAGAACACCTGGTTCAACACCATGAATAAAAATACTAGGACCTTCATCAATAGAAGGAGCTTCAAGCTCATTATAATAATCATAATCATTATCATCATCTATATCCATATTCACTGTACATATAAAAAAAATTTGGTTAACTGCAGGCTAACATTATCTTGTTGATCAATATGTTGATCAACTCCAATATCTGTTGATAGACATGTTGATCAAATCTCACAATTCAAAACAGCTAATATTATCTAGTTGATCAACATGTTTATCAACTCTAAAAATCTGTTGATAGACATGTTAATCAAAACGAATTCATCAAATTAATCAAAACCAAATCACAAACATCATGAACACATTCAACAAATCGCAGAAAACCTAATTCAATACAACAAAATCAAATTAACAAAAAACATCAAATTCAATTGCCAAATTTGATAGACAAATTGAACAAACAAAATCATAAACAAAACCAATTCATCAACTAAAACCTAATTGATGAACAAAATCCAAAAAAGAATCATGATGTTTACTTCATAAACAAAACCAATTCATCTTACATATACACAAAATCATGATGTTTACTTCATCAACAATGAAAAACTAACCTTAAACTTCAAATCTCTAAAGAAAATCTTCTTCTTCTTCTTTTCTCTTTTACAACAATCTTCTTCTTTAAGGTTTGGGAGCCGCATAATTCAAAATGGAAACAGTGCATTCCAGATCTGAACAATTGGTAACTTTTCAACAATTTGATAAAAGGGCAATATGGGTATTTTAAAAATACATGTTTGTTTAAGATCGAGGAATTGGGCGTAGAAATAATGAAAGCCCGAATTTATAGTTTGAAACCTAAACAAACTCTTAACCCACATCCAAGGATCAAGATTCAAAGTTTTTTTAGGATTTAAAACTTGTTAAAGTTTCTTTAGGCCCAAGGATGCGGGTTAGAGTTTGTTTAGGTTTTAAACTATAAAGTCGGGCTTTCATTGTTTCTAGGCCCAATTCGTCTATCTTAAACAAACACATATTTTTAAAGTACCCATATTGCCCTTTTTATCAAATTATTGAAAAGTTACCAATTGTTCAAATTTGGAATGCTCTGTTTCCATTTTGAATTTTGCAGCTCTTAAACCTTAAAGAAGAAGATTGTTGTAGAAGAAGAACAAGAAGAAGAAGAAGAAGATTCTTCTTTAGAGATTTGAAGTTCAAGGTTAGTTTTTCATTGTTAATGAAGTAAACATCATGATTTTGTGTATATGTAAGATGAATTGGTTTTGTTTATGAAGTAAACATCATGATTCTTTTTTGGATTTTGTTCATCAATTAGGTTTTAGTTGATAAATTGGTTTTGTTTATGATTTTGTTTGTTCAATTTGTTTATCAAATTTGACAATTGAATTTGATGTTTTTGTTGATTTGATTTTGTTGTATTGAATTAGGTTTTCTTCGATTTAACTTTTGTTGAATGTGTTCATGATGTTTGTGATTTGATTTTGATTAATTTGATGAATTCGTTTTGATTTGATTAACATGTCTATCAACAAATTTTAGAATTGATGAACATGTTGATCAACTAGATAATATTAGATGTTTTGGATTGTGAGATTTCATCAACATGTCTATCAACAAATATTGGAGTTGATCAACACTAGATAATGTTAGTTGTTTGAGTTGTCAGAGTTGATCAACATTATGATCAACTAGATAATGTTAGCCTGAAGTTAACCAAATTTTTTTTATATGTGCAGTGAATATGGATATAGATGATGATGATAATGATTATTATTATAATGAGCCTGAAGCTCCTTCTATTGATGGAGGTCATGGTGTTTTTATTGATGGTGTTGAACCAGGTGTTCTTGCCGTTGTTAAGAAGGATAAATCAACTTTTGCTTACCGTCTAACCTTTGACAGTGTTTTGGGCAAAATGTAGACGTTATTATATAAGTAATGATTCTGATCTTCAATCTTTAGCTTTCATTTGTTTTAAGAGTAAGCAGATTTTTGTTGAGATTCGTGTTGAGAAGAATATGTCAATGGCCAATCTTTCTTTTGATGATGGTAGTAGTAGTAGCTCATCATTCCAGACTACTTTATTCCAACTTTCTCTGCCATCATTTAGGATTATGTAGGTGAGAATTACCCCCATCTCCCACATTTGTTGTTCTGTTATACTATCTGGGATTTGTTGACCCGTGGCACGGTAAAACATGAATTGGCACACGTATAACGCATAATTTACCCTGAAAAAATGATTCAATCTTTTACATTTATGATTATAAGCATAATATTTATTTATGTGAGTAGATGCTTACGTGTCTCCTTGATTAAGAATATTAGTCTCAAACTTGATATTTGGGATTGTTATTTTCATTTCAAAGACTATGACGATTCTTCAAAATATATAATAATCTCACAAATAACTTTTGGGCAAACATCTTGAATACAGTTATAACAAATACAACACAAGTACACAATGTTCAACTAACAACTTACAAAATTCATCATACTTGAATTGATAAAAAATATGAATGCTCAGTCTTCATATTTCACAAAAACACTATCAAATCCACATTGAATTGAGTTGATCAAAATGTTGATCAACATATTGATCAGCAAATGCTGACTTGATCAACCAAATTAAAGTTGATCAATATAGTAATCAACAAATACTTATACAGGCTTCAACCATGTTGATCAATATATTGATCAACTAAAATTTCCATATCTGAATAACAATGTTATTCTCTAAAATTGTTAAACGTATAAACACTATACTTAAATTAATACATAAATTATAACAATATGTGATGATCAATATACACTTTCTATTGATCAACTTACATTTTGTGTTGATCAACATGTAAAACTAAAAGAAATTTAGAACTTCAATAAACAAATCTGGAGAGAAATATCACTTACATCTTGTGATCCTTCTGGTTGTGATTGTTTTTCTTCTTCTTCTGATTGTTCTTCTTTGTTTGATTGTTCTTGTTCTTGTTCTTCTGATTGTTGTTGTTGTTTTTCTCCTTCCATTTCTTCTTCAACTGATTCTATTATCTCATCACCATCCTTTAAAACCTTTTTATTTTTCACATTTTTGAATCTAGCCATTTCTTTTGGAGATCTAGGGTTTTAATTTGATGAAATTGAATAGAAATCAAAGAGAGAAGAGATGAAATTGTAGATGAAATCGAAGAGAGAAGGCAAAGAAACTGAGAGAGAAAGTGAGAAGAGGGAAAATGAGAGAGAAATAGAGAAGGCGGTTCAAACCCTTTCTCACGTCTGTTATGTGTCGGTAGTGGAAGGTTATTTTGGTCTTGCTGAATAATACGGTTTGTTCCGGGTAAATCCTAACAAAAGTTTTTCGGTTTCCTAAAACCTAAGAAAACTCTATATTTGGTCCTTGGGACGAAAATCTATTATACTCTATTAAAACAGAAAATACCCCTAAGAAAATATCTCTTCAATTAGGCTATCAATTAGATTGAAATTGATAGCCTAATTGAATAGAATTTTGGTTTAGTTTGGGTATATTTGTAATTGTACACGTCTAAAAAAATGGGCCTCGAACATAATTTTACCTCTAATTAACCCTAATCTTTGTTTAACCTAATAAACTCATGTTCTACTACTTCTTTCTCTCCATTATACGCAGAATATGCATGGTTCCAAGTTCCAACAATCGCGGCAGCATAAAAAAATAGAAGTAGGGATACCATGAATGAAAAGAGATAGAAGTTATCGAGGAATTTAAAGTTTAAGCTTTTTATTTTCTCCCGTTGTTGGGTAAACCTATATATTTTGTTAAGTAATCTACCTTTGATAGATTCCAGATGGACAAGTTTCTTTTCCGCATCACATAGGCATGCCAAAGCAAACCTCTCTCTCTGGTTTCAATGTTTATTAGTGTGGCTTTGTTCCATTCCCTCCGGTGGCTATTGGTGTTTTACTGTTTTTTATATCTTTACTTGTGGAGGAGATCAAATTACATGGAACTACACTGTTTTAATCTATGGTTGGCGCCCTTTGTGTCATTTTGTAGGTCGTGAACATGATGTTGCTGATGAAGAATTGACAGTCAATCAGACAGAAACAACACAATTATTAAGCACGCCTGTAGAAGAGTGTACCTCTACCTCCATGCCTTGAATAGTCGAATTCTCCTGTAGGGAATGATAATAGAGGTAATTTAAACAAATGTAACTCGGAATCTTATTCAGTAGAAAATTGTAATATTAGTAATTTTTTATTGGACATTCTTAGAAAAACTAACCATGACAGGTTGTCAGAATTTGAAGAACTTTCCTTGGAGAGGAGGGGCGTAGGTTAAACAAAATGAAAGTCCTTGATTTCGACTATTAGTCTTAAGAGCATTCCCAATGGTAGGTTTTAAATCCATTTTAAAAACTTTTAGCTAAAAACTCTTGCCAATAGTTACTTTTAACACAATTTTCAAGCCAAACACTTTTAACTCCTTGGCAAATTTGCGAAGGACTTAAAAGTGCCATGTAGGATCACTTATTAATTTAAAATTAAATTTTATCATATTTTATATCCCATGGTTTTGGAAAAAGTGAAACTTAAGCTTTTAAAATTTATTTTACAATCAACTATTGGCAAGTCTAAAAGTAAAAATCACTTTTACCATTAACTAGATGCTAAAACCCCCCTCATCTCTCCTATGTGGCACCCCTAAAACCCTTTTACCATTGGGAATGCTCTAAGATAGATTAGATCATCCACTCCTGCAAAACCTTTTATTGATTTTGACATTTGGTTGGTTTTATTCGCTTTCATTCATTATTCATTTATTCATGTATTAGCATTTTGTTTCGTAAGGAGATTTTTGCAAATTTCGTGTACACAACCCCTTCAAATGTAACATATTCAATGGGAAAACTCAACATGCTGCTTACAATATCTTGCGGCCTACAAATCTTTGTGCCCAACCGATTGATAGAGAAATTAGCATGGTCTTTCAAAATTTGTGTTTATTACACTAATCACTTGCTCTGGTGACTGCATATCCTTTGTTCCATACTAGAGGGTCCTAATTTAAATTACCGACAGTTTAAGTCTGTCATGGTGGTCTTTGCTAACTCAGAATACCCCGTCATCTCAAGCCACAACTTCTTCTCTATTTTGATACATGTCCATGAATTTTGTTGACATGGCAGATGCGAACACATACCTTCCCTCCTGCCATTTTAGACACAACTTACACTAGCTAGGCTTTCAATACAGAGAAAGATAACTCCCATAAAGAATGCTCCATTTGCATATTAGTCATATTAAAAATCATGACCTTCCACTTCAAAACAACATGCTCGCAACAATGTGAATCAATGGGACACAGCTACAGAAGTTTTGGATCAAAGGCTTCCATTCCAACAAAGTGGTAAAAAAAATTTGCAAAAAAAAAGGAGGTAAAGAAACATAATTCTTAGAGTGGATTGAAACAAAAAACTACATGCTCCAAGGGAATTGACAAATGCCGATTTCCCAACAAAATGGATTTGGAATAGAAAGAAAAACAAATAGAAGCAGAGAGAGAACAAAATAACAATTAGTCGTACTATTTAATTTACTATGGTAAGTGCTAAGTGACGATGCTGAGCAGTGCAACAAAGCTACTTCTTTGAAGTTTTTCCTTTCTTCATCAATGTCTTCTCCACCCATTTTCGAGGTTTCTTCAGATTGTCTTATAGCATCTAACCATTTGAAATTCCCACAAAGATGACATCTCAAAATATTTCGACCTGGATTGTCTGATGTGTTCGAAATTGTCAACCTCATGATACAATGACAATCTTGTTTCTTACAATAGCTATATACCCATTGACATTCATCTCCATAATGCCCAGTCTGATCACACATTTGACAAATTATCTGTTCATAAAAAACTAAACTTTTCTTAGAGATATCCCCCAAAATTAAACTTTTCTTTGAGATACCCCCCAAAATTGCAGAAAAGACATGAGTGAAGAAGATGATGAACCAATACTTGAAAAAATAAAGAAAAACGAGATATAAGTGAACTAAAACAACTACAAAGTACTTTATTACCTTCATCTCGACGTTTTAGCTAGCGGAAAGAGAAAAAATTTAGTTTAAAGTTCTTCGCATTTTCTTCTAGATCTGTTAATGGAGTTATTTTCTGGATCTCTGATAATGGTTGGAGAAGAAAGAAGAAGCAAAGAAGGAAGAACGAGGGTTGGAGAAGAAAGAAGAAGAGTGGTTGGAGAAGAAGGAAGAACATATAAGATGGGTTGGAGAAGAAGGATGAAGAAGAATGGGTGGAGATTGATGGGTTGGAGAAGAAGGAAGAAGAAAAATGGGAGGAGATTGATGGGTTGGAGAAGAAGGAAGAAGAAGAATGGGTGGAGATTGATGGGTTGGAGAAGAAGGAAGAAGAAGAATGGGTGAACATATAACGGCTAATTATTTGTAACCATTGGATTAGATCTGGTGAAATATTTGATGTAATATTTGATGATGTGGTAGAAATGCATGCTGACTGGGTTGGATGATTAGGACAGAGCTTAAGTTAGGAAAAGGGTATTTCATTCAATATGAAAATAAGTTAGGTCAATGGCTTGGTTGACCGGCTCCAAATGAAAAATTGGGGGTATCTCTAATGGTTTTTAAATCTGGGGGGTATCTCAAAGAGTGCAAACTTTTTTGGGGGGTATCTCTAAATCCCCCTAAAAAAAAAAAATTACAAACATTTGTAGAAGAACAAATTAAGAACTACACACTACAAAAAAACTGTGTTTAATTAGAAAGGAGTTTAGAAGATTAGATACTTTTTACCATTTGAAATGAAAATTAGAAAATTCAGAAATATACACCAATTGATTCAACGTCCCATTGTTTCCCTCTATCAAAAAAAAAAAAAAAAAAAATTCACATATTACTTCATTCTCTTTCAAAATCAACAAAGTTTCATCATTAAGCACTTAAATTTTACACTTCCCAGCACAAACAACACAAACCCAAAACAAAACCCCAAAATCTATCAGATCCTACCCGTGCATAGCACGGGCCTAAGGACTAGTTCTGTAAGTAATCTATTATACTCTATTAAAGCAGAACATACCCCTAAAAAAATATCTCTTCAATTAGACTAATACCCCTAAAAAAATATCTCTTCAATTAAACTATCAATCAGACTTAAATTGATAGCCTAATTAAAGAGAATTTCATTCAATTTTGGGTATATTTGTAATTGTACAAAACATAACTTTTTCACTTATTTGCCTTCCTCTTCTCTCAATGTCTCAATAACGACTGTTGAACTAAACCATTATTTCAAGTGCAAACATCTTTTACTATCACCAATGATCTTAGGAGGTAATTTCTCTTCTAGAGAAAAAAAATACATAAGTAAAAAAAGGGGGGGGGGGGGGGGGGGAGAACTCATTTTTAGGTTGCAAACTGGAGATTTTTGTTGTCATGTTCGCTATTAAAACATAATATTGTTATACCAATCCTACACGCGCGTGATGTATTTTTTCCCTTACTCTTCATGGTTTTAAGATGATTTCTTGGAGTCAACTATTATGCTTTATATGGTTTTCTTTTGATAGAATCACGATTCTGTCATTGGTGTTGGTAGCTTTAGATTGGTCTGACATGCAAAAACCCCATATCACATATTTGGCAATATGACTGGAGGTTAAAATTAATATGATTTTGAAAACTGTGAGTACTTAATTATCTGTGTTATTTTGATTTTCACTTTTGACATTATGTTGCACCAATGTAAGTTCAGAGTTTATTTGACATTAACAGACGGTGCTCTATGGTTATTTTCAACCCACCATTGGCCTCAGACAAGGAGACCTCATCTCTCCTTCTTTGTTCATCATATGCATGGAAATCCTTTCAAGAATGATAAACTTGAAATGCTCTCAAAATAAGATCCATGGCATAAAAGCCTCTAGAACTTCACCTCCCATCTCCCATCTCCTATTTGCGGATGATATCTTCATATTCTGTAGAGCAAACCTCCAAGAAACTAGAAAAGTCTTGCTTACTCTACAGGAATTTAGTTCCATATCTGGCCAGCAAATAAACTTCACTAAGTCTGGAGTTCTCTTCAGCAATAACACTCATCCACCCCTTCAACAACAAATTCTTGACACCCTCCAAATGAATCCCTTAAACAAAGATGATCTTTACTTGGGAACCCCCCTTTTCCTAGGTCAGAAAAAGACTCATCTTTTCAATGGCCTTATTAAAAGAGTTGAAACTAGACTTGCTGGGTGGAAAAGCAAAGTTCTATCCCAAGCCGGGAGAACAATTCTTATAAATTCTGTCACTTCTGCAATCCCTTCCTTCCAAATGACATGTTTCAAAATTCTCAAGGTTATAACTGATAACTTAAACAAACTCCAAAGAAACTTCTGGTGGGGAATGAAAGAAAACAACAAAAGAACCATGCATTTTAAAAACTGGAACGACATTTGTAAGCCCAAGAGACTGGGTGGTATTGGCATAAAGGATCTTAACCTCCAGAATGAAGCCCTCATTACTAGGATTGTATGGAGGATACATGAAAATCCTGGGAACATGTGCTCCATTATCCTGAAACAAAAATACTTCAAAAATAAATCCTTAATGACAAATCACAACACTTCCTCCTCCTCTTCTTGGATTTGGAAATACATTACTTCTGTCATTCCCAAAATTAAGCCTCACACTTGTTGGGACATAGGGGATGGATCCTCTATAAACTTCAGGTATGACAGGTGGGTCCCATCTCTACCCCACTACTCTACTCCTATTCTTCACAACTGAAAACCCAATATATGTGCAATATAACAATAGTAAAGCAAACAATAAAGCAATAAACAAATAAAGAACACACGATATTTTTAACGTGGTAAAACCCAATATGGGAAACGTCCACGGTTGTCCTCGCGACAACAAATAAATCCACTAGATGAAAAGAGATGTACAAACCTATCAACTACCTGCAATCACTGCGAATTGACACTACTGGTTATCTCTAACACCTTGACTTCACCGGAGCACCTTGATGTACGCACAAGACACTCGACTTCTTGATGAACACACAAGAAGACTCGAAGCCGAACTATGAAACAAGCTTACACCAGAGTTCCTTGATGAACACACAAGGATACTCGACTTCTTGATGAACACACAAGAAGACTCGAAGCTAAAATCAATATAAACAATAATGAAGAAGAAGATGAATGGGGAAGAAGGAAGAAGAAGATTAATGGGGGGGAAGAAGATGAGTTCAATCACCAAAACAACCTAAAACCAAAACCTAAACAAACTCCAAGACTAGAGATGAATTGGACGGCCAAATAACTAATCTGTTTTTTGGTAGAGAAACCTTATTTATACTTAGGGTTGGAACACACACAAAATGGGCCGGAATTGCTGAAATCCACATTGGACGTACGTACGTCGAAACGACGTTCGTACGTCTCCACACAATAAACGCCTACTGACTACTTGGACGTACGAACGCCCTAACTAGGTACGTACGTCCAGAACTAAAACTTTCTTCCTGCCTAACCTGACGTACGTACGCCCTAACTCGGTACGTACGTTCAACACGATTGAAAGTTTGCTGACATGTGGGACGTACGTACATCCTAACTTGGTACGTACGTCCTGAACCAAAAGCGCACGACACACTAGACGCGAAGACAAGGAGTTGGGATGACGCGCGTACAACAAGGTTTTCCTAACAATGAAATCAAGGCGAGATAACCAAGGACGACCAATGTCACAAAATTGATGTCAAACAAACTTAGTGCCGGTTTCAATCTCCCCCTTTGACATTGATTTTGTGACAAAAACCTATGACTCTAATAGCACTTATAAAACGTGCTTACAAACCCAAACCATGGCATTTATAAAACATGCCTACAAAAACACTCAAGGTAGAACACATACCAAGTCACCAATTCTTGACATCCAGCTTGAGCAAGAACCTTCCATCATCAGAGACCGAACGGAAGCGACTAAAACTTTAGAACAACTCCCCCATACTTCATGAGCTCCAACTTTAGTTACTTGAGCTCCCCCATAACTGTACAACCTCTAAACATCAACACGTTCACTCCCCCATACTTG
Source organism: Aquilegia eximia (assembly GCA_023053565.1). Taxonomy (NCBI): domain Eukaryota; kingdom Viridiplantae; phylum Streptophyta; class Magnoliopsida; order Ranunculales; family Ranunculaceae; genus Aquilegia; species Aquilegia eximia. The sequence goes on from JALIGU010000001.1 coordinate 27,181,543, forward strand.
TAGCATACCTGAAACATGACCCAAGAATACACTAACAAAGGAAGAGATGAATGTTAGTATTAGAGTCATAAATCTCCCCCTTTTTGTCACAAATGAAGCAAGGTAACAAAAGAAAGAGAAAAGAAAAATACCAAACCATAACAAATAAGATTAAAGAAGAAAAGAAAGAGAACAATCATGTTAAAAACAAAAAGGATATGCAACGGAAGCCATAAAATAAACACTTGTTAACACGATGTCAATACAAAGAATTCTCCCCCTAAGCAAAAGCTTCACCTAAATGCAAGGCATATGAGAAAAATGCACCTAGAACAAACAAACCAAATAAGGATATTTGAAACACACAAAGAGAGTCATTTTCACACCTCACTCACAAACCATAATAAGAAGATAAAAGGAAAAGAACCGATGTACCATAGAAGTGAAGAAGAACACATTATGAACTTCCAAAAACAGTAGCCAATCCCAATCCGTACAAAAATAAGAGGCAATATGTTGGGATAAACAAAAGATTGAACAATTAAGAGAATTGAAGTGCATCATAAACTAAACCTCGGTGTGTGTAGATGCAATGCAATGCATAAAGAGAGAGAAAGTTCACCACTAGAACACACCCTTTGAAGACCTAGAATATAGAACCATCAACAAGAGACATACGATTAGCAAGTGAGCTTAGAAGAAACAAACTTCAATCGCCTTTGAAACAAACAATATGAGTGGAAGACAAACGAATATAAATATGAACTTTCAAACAAAAACCAAGATATCCAAAAGGCAAAGGAATATAAACTTTGTATGCCGTACATAAAAAAGGAAACAACGAACATGCGCCTGGATTATCATTTTGCCGCATGTGGTGGAGTTTAGTCTACATCTTTCAATGTCATTCCCGTGTGGGAGGGACTAATGCCTCCATCTTTTCAATTACACGAGGGTAGGGTGTAGCCTACATCTTTTTGATAAATACAAACTCAAGAAGTGCAACACCATGATAACGTGCAACACAAGAACTAACATCTCTTGAGTGCATCCGTCAGAGCATGACCCTCACAACCCCAACGGGTTCTTAGCCAACTGACATTGCTCTTAAGACAATCAAATGGCTGGGGATAAGGTGAGTCATTGACCACTAACAAGAGTTATAAGAGGAAGATAAGAATGCTCAATAACACGAACAACAAGATGAACATTACCCAAAACAGAGGAGCGATAGCTCAAGTGAACATAAATACTCGAGAGATGGAGAAGTTCTATGAGCTCAAAGAATATGTAAGTGGTTTCCAAAAACTCCCATCATGCAAGAATGCAATGCACTGTGCAAACAAGCGAGGAAAAATTCATGATACATACCAAAACATACTTAAAAGTTTAGAAAGAGAAAAACACCCAAACATATTGCAACTTATTTAAGACAATTGAATTAAACCAATATCTCAGAAAAGATGCATCCAACAACACATACATGGAATAAATAAATAAAACAAAAAATAGAAGGAATAACCAACAACCCTTTTTTTTTTTTTTTTTTATTAACAATGTATTCAGACATGCAACATGATCTGCAGGCTAAACAAACAAAGCATAAAAAATAGAAACACTAACCAAATAGCCTATGTGGTTAGAGAAATATGCAATTCAAATAACACAAGGCTAGAAACAAACTACATCATCCCAAATATGGGACACCACCAGACTTTTGCAAGTCCAGAAAAACCTGCAACTTATCCTTTCTTACCCATACTTGTTTAACACTAGGCGTGCACACCTTGGGAGTTGAAAAGATATAAGATTTCCCCTTAACAAGCTTTGCAATACACTTGTCCTTAACCAATTCCACCTTAGTCTTAGACTTCCTTGTGTTGGAATACCTGTTTTTCTTAAACCTGTGATGAGAACCATTATAATTCCAAGGTCTAGAAAATGCACAAGAAGGAACATTAGAATCAACATGATTATAACGATGAGAAACACGAGAATAGGATGAAACATGTTGATCAAAATCCCAACAAAAGATATCCAAATGACCAACTCTACCACAATAAGAACAATGAAAAACATTAGACTTACTCAAAGAATTCTTATAAGAAGATGTGGTAGTAGAAGATGAAACATGTATGTCACCATTGTATTTGTGACATGGTGCCTTAACATGACCTATACCTCCATTATGAGAACAATATGGCTTATCAGTAAAAACGGCCTTACCATTAACCTTAGACTTAAAATTCTTATGAGAAACATGCTGAAAATTAGTAGCATTAAGTCTAGTCTCAATAGGTGGGGTAGGCAAAAGGGCAGGCAAACTAGATTTTACAGAAGTAGTCACACTAGATGAACTAGTAGAACTAGCAATAGGAGAGTCAAATCTAGTTTTGTCAAAAACTTGCAATTGGAGTTGAGTAGACGTTAAATCATTCTTTGTTACCTCATACTCCTCCAATAGAGATTTGTATTTCTCATCGACCTCCTGATTGGTCTTCTCTAAAGCTGCAATTCTACATAACAAGTCAAGTTTTTCTTTTTCAAATAATTGAGAAATAGAAATTGCACCATCTGCAGCAGAAAGAATTTGTTTTTCAAGAGTTTCGATTTTATCCTGCAAAGTAAGATTAGCCTTATCCAATTTTTTAATTTTGGATTCATAAACTTCCCCTTGAAGCATATAGTCTTCTGCACAATATCTGAGTCGTTGTTCTAGAGAATCAACCTTATTCTGCAAAACACTATTATCTTCAAAACAAAAATTATCAGAAATAGTAGACAAATTACAATTAGCTTTATTAAATTTTTCTTGCAAATCAATATTAGCTTTTTGTAACCTTTCACATTCTTTTGCAGAAAGTCTGTAAAGAAGAGCCCAATCACTATTGCTAACAACATACAAATTATCATCCTTTTTAAAATCAGATTTTGGTTTTGTGGATTTAGACGATTTAGCAATAAAATTATTATAAGCAGACTCATGAACCATTATTGCACTCATAGGATCTACGCGTGAGCCATTACGCTCCATAACAAGCGTCCCGCTCTGATACCAATTGAAAACCCAATATATGTGCAATATAACAATAGTAAAGCAAACAATAAAGCAATAAACAAATAAAGAACACACGATATTTTTAACGTGGTAAAACCCAATATGGGAAACGTCCACGGTTGTCCTCGCGACAACAAATAAATCCACTAGATGAAAAGAGATGTACAAACCTATCAACTACCTACAATCACTGCGAGTTGACACTACTGGTTATCTCTAACACCTTGACTTCACCGGAGTACCTTGATGTACGCACAAGACACTCGACTTCTTGATGAACACACAAGAAGACTCGAAGCCGAACTATGAAACAAGCTTACACCAGAGTTCCTTGATGAACACACAAGGATACTCGACTTCTTGATGAACACACAAGAAGACTCGAAGCTAAAATCAATATAAACAATAATGAAGAAGAAGATGAATGGGGAAGAAGGAAGAAGAAGATTAATGGGGGGGGGAAGAAGATGAGTTCAATCACCAAAACAACCTAAAACCAAAACCTAAACAAACTCCAAGACTAGAGATGAATTGGACGGCCAAAGAACTAATCTGATTTTTGGTAGAGAAACCTTATTTATACTTAGGGTTGGAACACACACAAAATGGGCCGAAATTGCTGAAATCCACATTGGACGTACGTACGTCGAAACGACGTTCGTACGTCTCCACACAATAAACGCCTACTGACTATTTGGACGTACGAACGCCCTAACTAGGTACGTACGTACGCCCTAACTCGGTACGTACGTTCAACACGATTGAAAGTTTGCTGACATGTGGGACGTACGTACATCCTAACTTGGTACGTACGTCCTGAACCAAAAGCACCCGACACACTAGACGCGAAGACAAGGAGTTGGGATGACGCGCGTACAACAAGGTTTTCCTAACAATGAAATCAAGGCGAGATAACCAAGGACGACCAATGTCACAAAATTGATGTCAAAAAAACTTAGTGCCGGTTTCAACAACACCTATCCCAACATCACTCATGTCAACCAACTAATCATTAACAACTCCTCTTTGTGGAACCATAATCTCATACACCACATCTTCGACCCGCAAACATCCCACCACATCAAAGCTACTACTATAAGGGGAAACCACCAAAGAGACAAACTCAGATGGATGGGCACTAAAAATGGCATATTCTCTGTGAAATCTATGTATAGGCTCCTCATTCCTCAAAGTCCTATGCACACTCGGCTCCAAAAAAATAATTTGAGGCTTTGGCAAACTAAAGCAATCCCTAGAGCTATTCTTTTTGCTTGGAAATGCTTGAATGCAGTTGTTCCTACTAAGGAAGCCATAGGGAAACATGCTAGTATACCTTCTATGAAATGCCCCATGTGTGATTTTAATTATGAGAGTCTCCGTCATATGCTTATGGACTACCCTTACACCCAATCTGTTTGGTCTCTTAGTACTCTACACTTCAGACTTGTGCACTTCACAAATATGAATGTTACTGATTGGGTCAGACATTGGTTTAGCCCTCATAAATCTTGGTTGGTTCCCACATACTATTGGGCAGTTTTTTGTGTTACCACCACCTGGTCCATATGGAAATCCAGATGTTGCAGGGTATTTCAGAACAGATTAATACCACCTTCAGTGGTGGCTCTGCAGATTGACACACTTGTATTCAGATTGGTTGGCAACTTAGCTAATCATACAATACCAACAGTAGAAACAATGCTCCGATCAAGATGGACTCCACCATTGATGCATTGTATGAAAATAAATGTCGATATTTCTTTCATCAATGCAGACTCCCCAATTGGTATTGGTTATGTCTTCAGAAATTGCAATGGTTCTTTCATCTTTGCAGGAACTGAATGTGGCTTTGCAGACTCCTCGGAAGTTGCAGAATGCAAGGGCATCCTCGCAGCTGTCAAGGGAGGAATTAACAAGCAACTGAAGAATGTCGAAGTGGAAACCGACAACCTCGCAGCAGCCAATTATCTAACAGGGATACCTGCAAACTTATCATGGCAGTCTGTTAATATCTTAGAGGAAGTCAAAAACTTAATTTGTTATTTCAGTTCTGTAATTTTTAAGCACTGCTCAAGGTCAGGGAACTGCCTAGCTCATATCCTGGCTCGCAGAAGGGATGCAAGCTCCTCGGTTCCTATTTCCTTTGTTGTCCCACCCACCTGGTTATTAGATCAGTTGGCTACTGATAGTATGTACTGTAATAGGTTGAACTCTCAACCTTTCTATCTATATATTGACGATTTAAAAAAAAAAAAAAAAAAAGACGGTGCTCTATCAATTCTCAATTTGGGCAATGGCTCAAGGGTAAGAGATTCAGGATCACTATAACTGCTTAGAATCTTAATGCTAGCTGCTTCTATTGGTCTAAATAGCATTCAGAGGTTCTACACGTACAAAGATCACTATACATTTTCAATCAACTTGATCTTCAGTTACCTACTTCTATACAAATATAAAGAAATTGAGGTTAGGCTTTCAAACTTGATAATTTCTGTTTTAATTGCCTGTGTATATGTATCATTGAGAATAAATACAAGAAGAACATGTAGATTTATCAAGCTTGGAAATTGAAATTGATATGTTTTATTTCTGTTTTCCCTTTGGGCTCCCCAATCCCCATGAATACCAGTTTCTTCCTGAGCAACTCAGTGTGAGATTTGAATATGGCAGAGGTGATACATCCCACTATTATAATTCAGGCACTGAGGTTCCAAGTGGAAGGGTTTCATCGTATTCTATTGGGGATCCATATATTCATGAAAAAGAACCGCCGGTAGCAGATTATGGTTTCCAAGGTCAATTGCCGAGTGGAAGTTATCCTCAGCCAGGGAGAGCATGCCATGTATTTTCTTTATCTTCAGGAGAGTATGAAAGTCCACACAGAAGCCCTTTTACAAACATGGTAATGGAATCTTAGGTTGCTTCTCAGTTCTCACCCTGCTGTTGGAATAGAAGATCGGTTTCAACTAATGTTTGATAAATGTTGCAGTGGGATCAAATTGATCACACAATAACTAACACCAAAAGAACCCGACCAGTATCAGAGTTTATATTAGACACCAATACACCATGGCAATAACAGCCACAACCATACCAGTTACCACCCACACCATGGTACACCATATTCATAACATCGAGTCTTCACATTAATTCATTATAGCCGAGCTTCTTAACTTGCAAAACGGAAAGCTTGCATAATGTCTCAGTATTTCTGCTATTTGAAGTGTTTTTTACCCCTGAAATTTTTGAACTTTTGGAATCAACGTATTGAAACAAAAACTTATTTTAATGAGCAGATTCAATGTTATATTTCAACAAAGAAGATCTTCGTTTATTTATTAAGATGTCTTATTTACTTTTGGGTTAAACTTTACATTGATTAAAACTTAGATCAAAATTCAATGATGGCAGTCAAAATTTGAACTCTGCAGAGAAAAATGTTAGGATGCATGACAGGTTGTCTTCATTTTGCAGTGTACCTTTTGAAACCTATTCAAATATATTTTTTACCACAATTCGCACGTCAAATTCAGAATTTCAAGTTAGTCAATAAGAGCAAATCTCATAAAAATCATCCCAAGTCATCCCAAGTCGAATGTTGGCCAGCCTCCACCAAGGTGATTCTGAGAACCCAATATATGTGCAATATAACAATAGTAAAGCAAACAATAAAGCAATAAACAAATAGTGCTAATCTACCAGTTCAATATTCAAACAACTCAAACAATATGCAGAAAGTAAATAACACACAGGAATTTTTAACGTGGTAAAACCCAATATGGGAAACGTCCACGGTTGTCCTCACGACAACAAATAAATCCACTAGATGAAAAGAGATTTACAAACCTATCAACTACCTGCAATCACTGCGAGTTGACACTACCGGTTATCTCTAACACCTTGACTTCACCAGAGCACCTTGATGTACGCACAAGACACTCGACTTCTTGATGAACACACAAGAAGACTCGAAGCCGAACTATGAAACAAGCTTACACCAGAGTTCCTTGATAAACACACAAGGATACTCGACTTCTTGATGAACACACAAGAAGACTCGAAGCTAAATCACTATTCAACAATGAAGAAGAAGATGAATAGGGAAGAAGGAAGAAGAAGATGAATGGGGAAGAAGAAGATGAGTTCAATCACCAAAACAACCTAAACCAAAACTAAACAAACTCCAAGACTAAAGATCAATTGGACGGCCAAAGAACTGATTTGTTCTTTGGTAGAGAAACCCTATTTATACTTAGGGTTAGAACACACACAAAATGGGCCGGAATTGCTAAAATCTATATTGGACGTACGTACGTCGAAACAACGTTCGTACGTCTCCACACTGAAAAAGTTCGTTGCCTGCTTGGACGTACGAACGCCCTAACTAGGTACGTACGTCCTGACCAAAACATGTTTGTTGCCTTACATGACGTACGTACGCCCTAACTAGGTACGTACGTCCAGAACCCAATAACTTGACCGAGAAGACACGAGAGGACATGAACACGAACCGACCATGCGTACATCTTGGTTTTCCTAACAATGAACTCAAAGCGAGATAACCATGGACATCCAATGTCACAAAATTGATGTCAAACAAACTTCGTGCCGGTTTCAGATTCAACATTCTACATTTGTTTCCAAAGAAGTTTTCTTAAAACAGGAAATCATCTTGCATTCATTAAGAAATCTATAATTCAGATATAATATTCCATTAACAACCAAGAACTGGAGATATTCATGCTTTAATAACTCAAAACACCTAAGAACTGTAGAAAATATGCAAAAACCAAGAACCTGAGGTATGAATTTTGAAACAATATATTGAAACAAATTATTAGACATTACAAAGTACAAACCAAAAGCAACATGAAACCCACAACAAAAGCCCAAAGTATAAGCATAATTAATATTATCAATAAACAATAAGGATCATGAATCAGGTAATTAATCACTAACAAATACACATACCTTGTCTATAGCATTGATGATCCGAAAAGCTGCACAAGATCTAGGTTTCACTCTCCTTGCCTCTTAAACCCTAATATGTGTTGTAATAGTAAGTGTATGAGGATGAAGATCATACACCAATTTATAGAGGTGGAGAGAGGACCTAAATCTACAAACCTAAGCCCATTAGATCTAGACCGTCCATCATAGTTAAGATCTACGGTAGATATGACTTCCACATAACCTATTACTAATTAGCTTATTTCTATATTAAACCAAGGTTAAAGGTACATGGACCACATTATGGGTTGGGCTTTATATGTGGAAATTCCAACAGTCTCCCACTTGGTCCATAGTAAAATCTCACATACGGTTTAATGTAGAATACATAAGGCGCGCAATAAGAGCTAAATTAGTTTCCGAAATGGTTATCATAATACCGTCATTAATTAAACCACTAATATGAGTCATGGCGGTTCCACATCGCGTAAATGACATGGTTCCTTCCATGTACTACGATATCAACAATTTAATTAACTAGGTCTATAAGTGGAAGTAACAATAATGGTCCAGTAATGTCTTCGTAAAAGACTATTTCTGTCAACAATTATCCATTCACATACATGTACATAAACAATGGAAAACAGAAAATTCAGAACTTAATCAATAATAATGAGCTCAAAATAATGTCAAATAATAAGCACTAAGTAATCCACAAATCATTAAGTTATGGGTTACATTCAAAACTCAACTTGTTAACATGATGCTAGAATATCATTATTTCTAGCTCTTAAGTTAGTGGATTTACTAACACGTGTACTAATGTGTTCCATTGACACTCACTTGTTCTAAACTTAAGCCATAATCAATAGGTATTTTATATCATGTGCTAAACATTAGAATACCTATCATTCTTACAAAGGCATATAGTTGCAACATTATTACAATAAAATTCAAACGACTTAGAAATCAATAACTCTAAGTTATGATATAAAGTTTTGCAACTATACAACATTGCATGTAGCTTTACAACATGCTACAAATTCGACTTCTATGGTGGGTGAAACAATAATGTTTTATCGACTATCCACACACCCATTAAATTCTGAATTTGTAAAACCAATCACCTCAAGGTGATTAAATCTCTTAAAATATGAGCATACGGTTTCTCTTTCATTCGTTCTTGTTCCAATTCATTCATAGGATCTTGATTTAATTCAAATATTCCCCCTCTGAATTGGAGCATCATTACAATTATGCCTTAACACATTAAATCTATCCAAAACTTTATTAATGAAATCTTTCTGAGACGTTCCAACAATTATTGTGATCAATCCCGAAATATTTTTATTTCTATCACATATGACGCATCACCATAACTTTCATTGCAAAGTGTTTAGACAGAAAAAAATGTTTACATAAATGAAAATCACTGCTGCGAAACAATAAATCATCAACATACATAATCAAAATAATAAACTTACTCCCACTGAACTTTGGGTATGTACATTAAACCCAAACGTTTGATACTATTAATCATTAGGTACCATTTTCGAGAAGCTTGTTTTAAGTCTGTATATTGACTTCTTTAACAAATAGATTATGTGTTCTTGGTATTCCTTTATGAAGTTGTGTGGCTAATTAAACCATGTAGACTTTATCCAAACTTTCATTCAAAATATCATTTTCACATTTATTTGGTGTAACTCTAAATCGAAATGAGTCACCAATGCCATAATGATTATAAGATAATTCTTCTTTAACACATAAGTGAAAGTTTCACGCACGAGAAAGTAATGCCACCATATTGAGTAAACTGTTTGGATACAAGTCTTGCTTTATGGCATTCAATAGAACCTTTTGAGTCAATTCTACTAACCCCAGACTTAGTTAAAATCCACACTTAATTTATCTCTTCATTCATGGCATGAATCTTTTTATCAGAATTACTATAAGTAATGGCTTGTGAAAATGTAACTGGATCATTAAATTCAAATTCTTGTAAATACAACACGTGGTCATCCAAAGTAGCTGGTCGTGATCTTTAAAATTTTTTAATGTTTTTGTGTGTGTTTACATTCAGTTCAATGGCATTAATTTCATTAAGTGGTTGAGGATCAACTTGTTGTTTATTGTTGTTAAGCGGTGCAACAACATGAGGAACAACAGAAGGAACAATAATATCATTACAAAAAATCGAGGTAACAAAATTGGTACCCTAACTTCCTTAATGATTACCTCTTTGATATGATCACTCCCACTGATTTTGCCATTCATAATGATCAATAATTTCTAGTTTCAATAATTCTAGTGATATGGTTAGGATAGTAAAATCTATACCCTTTGAACTTTTCTAGATAAACCCTAAATGTGTAAATGTCTTAAACTAGGTTTCCATCTTTTCCACATTTCAAAAGGTGTTTTTGTAACCGCCTTAATAGGAACCCAATTCAATATGTACACTACGGTTCATAAAACATAAATCCACAACTATATGGGTAATTAGAATTACACATCATACTTCGAACCATATTCATAAGGGTTTGATTATACCTTTGAGCTACACCATTCTGTCATGGAAAACCAGACATTGTGTATTAGGCACAAATTCCTAACCGTTCTAGAAGTTTGGCAACCGGGATGTTGTCCCGTGTCATAGATCATACTTTTCAAGAAATTCACTACCTCTATCAAAATGTATAGTTTCCACCTTTCTATTTAATTGTCTCTTAACTTCAGTTATGTAAATTTCAATAACATTTACATATGAGATTTATTATGCTATAGATAGATACAATAACGAGAAAGAATCATCAATAAAGGTAATGAAATACTTTTCTCCACCAAAAGATGGAACATCAAAAGTCCACATATATCTATTTGAATTATTTCAAGAAGCGTACTTCCTATGGATCTTCTTAGTGTGTTTGGTTTGCTTGACTTAATGCATTCCACACACACACAGACACACCAAAATTAGTAAAGTTGAGGTTCGGGAAAACCTCTTCTTTTACTAGTCTACTTTTCGTCTAGATGTATAATCCAGTCTTTTATGCCATAATAAAGATAAACATTAATCATAATCAATTCACTAAGGGTTAGGAATACCAATTAAGTTTGATCGAACCATACTAAAACCAAAAGCTTATCTTTTATATCAAACAAACGCCATATTCAGATAAATGGCATTGGCACACACATAGTGTATATCCAAACACAATTAGAGAATTGTTCATTCAACTCCTTGAAACATGAATTAAACTTGAGTGACATGATTATAATGTTGTTTAAGCCTTGCCTATACTTGAACTAGTAGTCTCGCCATTTAATTCACATTCCACTTAATAGTGAAACTGAACATACTATGTAGGCAAGAAATTTAGAACAAATTGAAGGACAAAGTAATCATCCACTAACATGTCTAAATTATTTAATTTAACAACTAAATTGGGAAACTCAAGGATACAATCATGCATACTATGAGTACTATGAATAGTAATCAGTTCAACAATTAACTTTTCAGCTAGCAGTGCGAAAATGATTCTTAATATTATTCATCAACATTTATTCACATAAATATTGAGTTTAATTTGCATGTTCAATCTAGTTCATGCATAATGCATAATTTTCTCCTTTTTACTGCTTTTATAAAATAACAGTAGATTCAACAATAAGAAAATATATGCCAAGATCTAGAACTCCCACTAAAATCAACTAAACTTATTCATTCTAGTTCATTAGTTTTATTAAGGATAAAACATACAAAATATACGAAATACAAGAATAATAGAACGAGAAAAATAAACATGCTCACAACATTAGTCAACACATTAATTAAACAATATGACTAAGATTTTTAGTAATACTATAAATGGGTGACATATCACATGATCGAAATAAGCATGGTATCTGTGGATATCGTACACTCATTTAATCATAAATACGTGCAACCCCTTAATTTTATTCAATCTAACATATGCCTGATCTACCTGTGGGTAGCTCAATAATGCAAGTGAATAAATAGGTAATAAGTTACTTAGTCTAACATTCAACACAATATTTAGTTCACTGTGGTGAAAACTAAATCATAATATGAATGTTCAAAGAAGTTTTAATATTCATTAAACATATTGGAATCACTGCGGTGGATACCAATATAAAACGGAAAACAATGTCCATAATCGTAATTGGTTCACTGTGGTGATACCAAATCATGATGATATGAACCTTAAGGGAATAAACATGCAGCTAAATAAATGCTACAAGATTAAAATATCATAATGCATCTTAATCATAAGAAGTGCACAATCTAATAAATTCAACTAGAGCACATGCATAATATGGGTCTTAAAACGAAAGAATAATCATAAGGCATGCAAGTATGAATTAAGCATATAAGTAAATAACATTGTAATATAAACTAGTACAAAAAAAGTCTAACTGTAAGGCCCAATCACATTAAATATGGGTTGTAACTATTAGGCCCAAAGATGATCCCGTTATCATTATGAAAATCGTGTGCAAACAGTAAATGAAAATACCAAAACACTAATGGACAAAGCGTTAAATCGAAAACAAAAATTGGTTCAGTTTTACTTTATGGTATATTCATAAAAATCAATATTCATAAACATACTTGGTTTCGCTGTGGTGAATACCAATAAAAACCTTAACACGAATATTGAATAAGAAAAAAAAAACAATTTTGATAACACTTTATTTGGAACCATTGTGGTGAATACCAACGCGTTTCTTGTTATAAATATTCAATTATAATTTTGCACATGTTACACAGCGGGCAACAATAACAATATAATATCCAACAAAAATATTTACACAGGGCAAATCTAGCAGAGAAAATCATTCATTGTATGCAAAGATGACACATGGTGTCAGCATAAACTACTTGGACTGGAATATCGATGGCAGCTCAAGAAATCACATAGCCATGCCAATACAAATATTGCAGTTTTGTTTATAGTCAATTCAATCAATCATCGCTAGGATTAAAAAGTCTGATGTTTTTTTTTTTTTTTTTATTGTCTAGAAAATACCAAAAATCTTCTAATTCATCCATGTTTCAAGGCCTTCAAGGCAACCATAAAGAAAATGCAATTACATTACTGCTCTATGCCTTATCCTTGAATATTAGTGCAATTTACTTTCGGAAAAGTGAGTGGCAGTGATACAATTACATTGTCTTTCATCAATATTTTTAATGGGACAGTTAAACTGTTACCATTTCAAAGGAAAATGCAAAGCTTGAGAAAGGATATGAGGGGAGGGGCCAACCACTATAGTACAAAATAGTTGGAGACGAGTCAGGCCTTAAAACTATTTGGCGTAATACTGACTTAATCTGTCTCGGTTACGTATTACTATATAATGCAGACAAGTGATACTTCAAAACGATTTTCTTCTCTAGTTCTCTGTTTCAATGAGAAGCACTTTGTAAGTCATCATCAGTGGCAGTGAGTAGGGAATTTCAACCACATAATGACACTATCCTAGTCTGAAGCAGAACCCAACACATGTATATGGCAACTAGTGTTCACAAGGTCAAAATTCAGTATCCCACGAAACCAGGATCTAGAAACATCTAATAATATAACGACATCACAGCATGATTCAATGTTGATATCCATATACATTCAATAAAAAAAAATGAAAGAAGAACATAGAATTGTTACACTAGTTATGATGTTATTTCTAACGAAAGAGATACACCAGATTTAATCACGAGGAATACACATGTTTAAGATCTTAATCATACGGATCAACCACCATAAAAATAAAATAAAAATTCTGTTTTTCTTTTATGCGGAATCGTAATAAACAGTATTTGCTTTTACGGTAATGTTAGAATTAAAAACATGACTCATACTAGGCGACTGATACCACATATAAGCATAATTAATATTATCAATAAACAATAAGGATTATGAATCACGTAATTAATCACTAACAAATACACATACCTTGTCTATAGCATTGATGATCCGAAAAGCTGCACAAGATCTAGGTTTCACTCTCCTTGCCTCTTAAACCCTAATATGTGTTGTAATAGTAAGTGTATGAGGATAGAGATCATACACCAATTTATAGAGGTGGAGAGAGGACCTAAATCTACAAACCTAAGCCCATTAGATCTAAACCGTCCATCATAGTTAAGATCTACGGTAGATATGACTTCCACATAACCTATTACTAATTAGCTTATTTCTATATTAAACCAAGGTTAAAGGTACATGGACCACATTATGGGTTGGGCTTTATATGTGGAAATTCCAACAGTAAGTTAATAAGATCCAGCCCGTGCATTGCATGGGCCTAAGGACTAGTAAGTGATTAAGAGTACATCATCATTCAGTGGTTAAGTTAAGAGTACACTTGCATAACACAAAACAGACATGGTTAGCATCAGTGTGCACCATTAGCAACCCTTAACCTGTGCCTTAGGAAAAAAATCATGGAAACGAAACGGCAAAAGAAAGATAGTCCTAGTTCGTCTGAATGTGATCTTGTCGACTCCTCATCTCCGTCACCAGTTACAGATTTCATGGATGTTGAAAGGTCTGCAACTACTAACCCTCCAAGAGAACAAATGGAACCAGGGGAACCTACTCGGAAGAGGAGAATCTTTGATGACCAGATCCCGGAAGTTCAGGTCTATTTCTTTCTTGACTATTTTACAAATTATCTCAAATATTTGTACTCTTTCAACTTGTTCTTTTTACTGTGTCTTACTCCCAAGTTTGCTGCTTACCACTCTATTACAATTTCTGACTACTCTTTCTTTTTTACTTTTGTTATTCACTCAAATTTCTCGTCATGCATGTGTTTTCATGGAACTCAAAGGGTAGTGGAAGAAATGATAAAATCAAATATTTAAACCAAATGATTTCCACTCATCACCCTGAAGTTGTTTTTGTTATGGAAACCAAAGCATCTTTCTCCCAAAGTCTTTGTCGCATAAAAAATTTGTCTTTTCCAAATTTTGTAGTGGAACCATCAATTGGTCTTAAAGGTGGTCTATGGTTGTTATGGTCCAATAATGTTAAGGTTTCTATTCATATTCAAACTTCTCATCTCATGCATGTTTATTTAGAACATCCTTCTTCTGTTTTCTCAGGTTTTTCACTTTTATCTATGCACCTCTGTTGCCTGGTGAAAGATTTCAATTCTGGAAAGATCTTTCCACAATTGGATCTTCTATACATGATCCTTGGGTAATTATGGGTGACTACAATGAAACCCTTTTTCAATGGGAAAAGTGGCATAACCCAATAAGAAATTTTCCTTCTGCTCGAGCCTTACAGGATTTAATTTCAACACATGATCTAATGGATATTGGTTTTTCTGGAGTTACTTTTACTTGGTCAAATGACCATGCTTTCCATAAGTTATCAAAATCCAGACTTGATAAGGTGTATGCAAACAATCATTGGTCTCAGTCCCACCCTCACTCTGTGCTCCATGGTTACCCTATTTTGTACTCTGACCATAGCCTCATCCATCTCAGTTTCACCCCCACACTAGACAAATCTATAAAACCTTTCTTCTTTCGATCTTGTTGGTTAGAACAACCAATGTGTTTGGATCTTATTAGAACTTCTTGGAATGATGTTGGTGTTGTTCATCCTTTTCAAAATTGTTTTCAAAAACTAGCTCATATAAAAAAAGTGGTCCTTGCATGGCATAAAAATTATTTCCACAAAATAAAAAATGATATTTCCTATCTTTCAAACTTATTTTGTTTCCTTCAGTCCCAAACTCCTTCGGAATACTTTTATGAAGTAGAAAAAGGCTTAAAAGCTCGTATCTTTGAGTTAAACTCTATTGAAGAAAGTTTTTGGTGGGAAAAATCTAGGGATCTGTTTCTAAAATGTGGGGATCAAAATACATTCTTTTTCCATAACTCTACTATTACTAGGCGAAACCAAAATCGCATTTTCTGCCTCCAAAATTCTGATGGTGCTTGGTTATATTCCAGATCAGAGATTGGTGCTTTCATAGAACACTATTTTCACACACTTTTTACTTCATCCAAACCTGTTTTGCCTGTGCATGCTTTACCTAACATTACCCCAGTTATTACTCCAGATGATAATGTTTTTCTCACTCAATCTCTTGATATGGATGAAATCAAAACTGCTTTGTTTGAAATGAAAGCCTCCAAAGCTCCTGGAAGCGATGGATTTACACCTGGTTTCTACCAAAAAAATTGGGAGTGGATCAAAAATGATATTTTTAGAGTTTTGAATGATTTTTTCGTGCACAATTCTCCTTTGCATGTTTTAAACCATACAAATATAACTTTGATTCCAAAACAACCACATCCCTCCCAAATTCAAAACTTCAGACCTATTAGTTTGGTAAATGTTCTTTACAGGATCCTTTCAAAAGTTTTAGCAAACCGTCTGAAAGCTTTCCTACCCCAAATAATTTCACCCTTCCAAACTGCTTTTTTGAAAAACAGACAAATAACTGATAATTCCATCTTAGCTCATGAAATTCTAAAGAAGCTAAGAAATAAAAAGGAATCCAGGGTTGTGTTGCTCTTAAGCTAGATATGCATAAGGCTTTCGACCAAATTGAATGGCCTTTCCTTTTAAAAATGTTATCTGACCTGGGGTTCGATCATATTTGGTGTCAATGGATTGAAAATTGCATTTCTAGTTCTTCTTTTTCTATAAATCTCAATGGGCAGCCTTATGGATCAGTTCATCCTTCTAGGGGTCTCCGTCAAGGGGACCCCATTTCCCCTTTTTTATTCATTATTTGCATGGAATTTTTTTCTAGGTCTATTTCAAAGTTGCAAGCAGATGGCTCCATTCATGGTATTAAGTTAGGTCGTTTTTGTCACCCGATTTCTCATTTGTTCTTCGCTGATGATAGTTTCCTGTTTTTCAGAGCTAACCTGGTTGAATGTGGTCATGTGTTGGATTGTTTGAAATTTTTTTGCTCTCTTTCAGGTCAATCTATAAACTTTCAAAAATCTTCTCTATTTTTTAGCCAAAATGTTCCTCATCGATTCCAAAAAATAATTTCTAAGTTCTTCAAAATTCCTTTGAGTTCTAGAGCCTCTTCCTACCTTGGCACTGTTTTAAATCCACTTAAGCCCCATTCCTCAAATGCAAAAAAGGTTTTATCTTCAATGTCAAATCGTTTTAAAAACTGGCACTTAAAACTTCTTTCTCAAGCGGGCAGGTCTACCTTGATAAAAAGTGTCACCTCTTCTATCCCAGTTTATGCAATGCAAACACAGTTATTTGCCAAAAACGACTGTGACAAAATTGATCAAATGCACAGGAATTTTTGGTGGAATGCTGATGGTTCCAACAAATTGCATCTGCTCAACTGGGATGTTCTCTGTAAAAAAAAAGTCTTGGAGGTTTAGGTTTCAAAAAAGCTTCTTATCAAAACAAAGCTTTACTTTCTAAACTGTGTTGGCGTATTCTAACTCAACCTCTTGATTTATGGGTGCAGACTTTAAAACAAAAGTATTTTCGAGGTTGTTCTTTCCTAAATTCAAAAGCTTCTGTTTCTTCTTCAAAATTCTGGAAAAATCTTATAAAAATCAAAAACCAGATTAAATTAAATTTTTGTTTAAAGATTGGTCTTGGTTCTTCTATAAACATATGGACAGATCCTTGGATCCCATCTTTGGTTTTCAAAAAACCTTTTGGTCCCCAACCTTTAGGAGCTCCAACCTTTGTCTCTGAGCTGATTGGCTCAGTGACTTTCTCTTGGAATGTGTCCCGTTTAAACAGTTTGTTTTTGCCTATTGAAGTATCTGAAATTGTTAAGCTCAAAATTTCAAGATCTCTCTCTCATGACTGCTGGGTCTGGTTGCCTGAAAAAAATGGTTCTTTTAGTGTAAAGTCGGCTTATAATTGGTTTCACTGTAATGCTTCTAATGTCGGCACTGATGCAAACAAATTCTTATGGCGTCCTTTATGGAAACTAAATGTTCCCCATAGAATTAAGTTGTTTCTTTGGAAGTGCATTCACAATTGCCTCCCCACTAAAGGTTTTTTGCATGCTAGGAATGTTGTTTCAAATGAATTATGCCCAAGGTGTAATATTCATGCTGAATCCATATCTCATGCCCTCTTTTCCTGTCCCATGATCTCTGATATCTGGTATGCCAGCAACTTATCTATTAGATTTTCAAATTGGAATACTGGATTCACTTGCATTGATTTTTTAAAATTCATCCATTCTAGTTTTTTATCTTCAAAAAATGATTTCATACACTGTCTTTCTTTTGTTGCATCCATTGCATACTTCATATGGCTGCATAGAAACGAAGTTGTTTTCAAGGATATTGCAAAAAAACCGTCATTCCAACAAGTTTTACTCCAAGCACAAAGATCTATCCTTCACCAACCAAGACCCCCTACCCAAACCCAAAACTGCCCCTTAATGATTCCAAACTCAATCAAGCAATCCTTATTCCTTTCGCTTACTGATGGATCCTACGATGAGACTAGTGCAACTGCAGGCTGTGGCTACATTTATGGTCAATATGCTCACATCCCCACTTTTGCAGGAAGCAATCGACTTACTGCAGCATCAGCCGAAGAAGCAGAGGGAAGAGCCATCAAGCAAGGATTAAATTGTGCTCTTGGTGAATCTGTGAAACATGTAGTTGTTATGTCAGACTGTCAAAATTGGATTAGCAAGTTAAACGGTGAATATTCTGAGATTGCCTGGGAACATAGTGCTCTTTTGGCAGACATCAAGTGTCTAGCTGACCATTTCTCCTTTTGCTCTTTTGTCTGTGTTCCTAGATCTCTAGTCAATTGTGCTCATATACTTGCAAATGAGGGACGTCTGTTTGGGTCTTTTGTTGTTAAGGAAGTCTGTAAATGTGGTCAGGGCAGCACTTTTTTACCTTTCAGAGTCTACAATGCCTTCAGAGAAAAGGTAGATGATGTGTACAAACTACTCTCTTTCTATTAATACTAGTAAGTCTGTTTGAAAAAAAAAAAAAAAAAAAAACCTGTGCCTGGCACTGGCAGTATATATTGATCGATAGAAATTGGTTCCAAATCTAACTTAAATCCAAGTTTGGATTAGCTCATGGAGGCAACAAGTGGGTGTTCTCCACGTGTCAAGCTGATAAGAAATTCCAAAGATTATATATTTTATTTTTTCATTTCAGTTAATAGTCAGTTACCTAACTACTTCTAGGCCACAAAGAAGCCTTCAGCTTGCCTGCCAGCCATGGAAACCTCTTCCATTCTTCCAATTTCTCAGTTATCCATTTTCTCACCAAAACCTAACACACACAAAGCTTTTCCTACTATGCCAATGCCCTGCAACCAAAGAGGTTCACAATCACGTCGACTTCATTGTCACAAAATGTTTGTACCTGGTGGGCAGTTCTCCTACTCCCTTTTAGCTATAGTGATATCAATTTATTTCATTTTGTTGAATTTTTTTAGGATTTAATGATGTGGGGTTGTTTCAGGGTTTGGCGAAGCGTCACCGGAGTCAAAAGCTGCAAATAATCTTCATGGATTCTTCACTTATGTAGCTGTTAAAATTGTTCTTGCACAACTTGAGGTGTTTCTCCATCCCCTAACTCTACTTAATTTCCTTATTCACTTTATATCTCAGTAGGATTTTTACGCAATAGGAATTTTATTTGTTAATGGTAAATTAAGTAGAATCTGAATGGTTTAGATTTAGGTTCTTTCATTTTAGACTTATTTGTTTGACTATTCAGTGAAATAATAGTTAGAAGAATGTACTGGTTGAAGATGCTATGAATTGAGTTAAAATGATTAGACGAGGTTTGCTTACTCATCCTAAACATTCAAACAAACTATTTGTCAAGCACATTACTGGCAATACAGAAAACACAATCCTCACGGCACAAGATATATGTTAGGAATTCCTGTGAAGTTATAGAAGATACATGCAGTGGTCGCATGATCTCGTTGCTTTACCAGTAGAAACACCCACTACACCAGCGTGCGCACACGATGAAACTCCTATCAAAGAGATTGAAAGAAAGAATGGCAGAACCTTTGTCATAACCCACAAACTTTGGGTCACTAGTCCTAGATTTCTAGCTCTTTCTCGTCTTTTCTTTCTCACATGTTTTGGTGCTCAAAGCATCACTTGAGTAAAACATGTTGGGTATTCTCACCATTCTTATTTGCAAGAAAAGCCTAAGGAGTACGATGGGTTTGGACCACCGATAGATTCCCACATTTTGAGCCCCCATGTGAAGCAACATAACTCACTCACAGACCTCCTGTGATTGTGATGATATTGTCGTAGCTTTTATTATATGTTTACCTTACATTGGCAAACTATGAATTCATTTTGATGTGGCTTGATTATTGGTCGTTTTTGCGGTAATAGTCAGGCTACGAAAACAAACTTTTTCTGGTATTTTTTCAGGTTTTTTTTTTAAAAAAAATGTAAGATTTGTTTGCCTTGTTTGGAGTTTGTTTGCTTATTGTAGGCCTTTTAGCAGGAATCAAATCATTAACCAAAGTTTGTAGGGAAAAATTCAAAGATGTCTTCTTAAGCCTGACGACTATATGTTTCTTTTACTTCGATTTGCAGCTAATCATCTTCGTTAGTTTGTACAAAGGATGTCTAGAAATAGTAGAAAGTAAGGAGTGATTGCAAGAGTTTGAGATTTAGTGCTTTTTCTAAGTTCTAATCACCTTTTTTTAGCATTGCAACTTTTCATGTCAGAGTTTTGTAATAGAGATGTTCAACTTTGTGAAGCTATAACGAGAGAGGAAAACAGATTCGTCGTGGAATGTCAAATAGTGCTGGTGAGAGCAAGAGATATGTCACCAAAAACAAAGAAGCCACATGTCAGAGTAATTGAAAATTAAGGATGTTGCACTTAGTCATGGAAGATTCGTGATCAAGTAAAATCTTAGAACTAGTCCTTCTTTTCTCTTTAGAGTCCACATTCCCATTAATATTAGCATATAGACACCAGCTACACGGAAATGATTCTTGCCAAAGGAAAAAAAGAAGGGGTTTTGATAGACACGTTGGTAGAAACTAGTCTACTCAGAGCTGCTATATCTTTTACATTGGATTTTCATTATCTAGGGACCGAGAGAAGACAACCAAATATAATTACAACACATGTATTAAAATTTCCTTAACAAAGAGCCTCAGATCGTCCCTCAAGTAAAACGAATCACTGATGAATCAATTGTATACTCAGGAAGAAATCAATTTAGAGCCACAAATCTACTGAAATTGAGTGTATAGTTTACGAACTTCCAGGTTACATTATCGACTCATTATTGTATAGTTTAAAACTTAAAACTTGTAGAGAAACAGCGAATGTGCAGTTCTATATATTTGAGAATAATGAACTTTTAAATGATAGGAAGAATGAAGTTTTATTTATCAAAATATGATAGCAGAATGGGAAATTGCAGTATATTAAAGTAAAATTATCCTCACCTTGATGCTTCATACCACAATGATGTGACCATACACACACCAGTACGTAACCGTACAGTTTTCAAAGGACTACCCCAATCGACATTTTGTAATCTCAACGTTTTAAGTAATCAGTTTCAGGGTATTTTTGAATCCATCTGCGGGTACGTTTTTCTAGTATGAGGATGTGGGCAGGCAGCAAACAGAGATATGAACAGAGTGAGCTGGCTAAGAGAGGAGGGTGAGTGCCAAAGAGAGACTTGGATGCAAGAAGTTCAAATTCCAAAAGTAGTCCATAGAGGAAGAGTAGGTGCCACTACATCTGGTCTTCCAATGTAACTAGAATCTGATTTTTACCATACTAATTTATGACATGCACCCTCAATATTAAGAAAGTGCGTCTGGTGCCATTAAGAAGTGTTGTAAATGCTTGTAGTCAGTGGAGGTTTACGACTGTTGTGTCACATCTGTAGCAACCCAAGAGAGGTTCCAGCACGCGCCTTGTTGCCTGGTCCTTGCTTAGCCTCTAAGCAAAAGACTTGCAACAGGCTCCCTATGTGCATCATGGCTCAGCCATTTTGCCAGATGACGCCTTCTTTTAGTAAGGGTAGCGAAAGAAATAGAAGAAAAGGGGTATAGATAAGGAGGTGGCTTCACAAATGGACACTAAAGACAGAGGTGCCCTTTGGAAGGAAGAAATGCATTTGATGTCAAATATGTGAAGGAAGAATTCATCTACAATGTATTTCAACACAATTAGACCAAAGGAGGAAGCAACATAAAACCAGAAATTGGGAAAAGAGTGAATTTTTTTTATTTGTCTGATTTTTCGTTCATCACTAGGAACCTGAATGCATCGTTAGATCCTAGTGCCCAAACACGGTTGTAGAGCACAATGCCATCTATTTCTTAGAAGTGAACATGTTAGCTTATATCTACGACTTACTAAGCTCATAATCTCCATTAATTGTTGAAGTTAACATTAGCTACATCACTGTTGACTCCTTAATTTTGTCCTTTTATCGTCTTCTTCCTCAGCTCCTTCTACAATCTTGAACACCACCTCATCTCCACTACCACCACGCCATCTCATCCTCCATTATCATCATGAAACAAGTAGCTTGCCACCGGTTACACCAATGTCCACTACCAGCTATCACCACCACTCTTTTTTTAACGATACTGCATCTTATGCACAATATTATGTCATGTATGATATTGATCTTTCTCATTCTCCCTTCAAGCAAATGCGTGCATGACCTGCTAATTATTAATTTTTTTTAGTCAGATGTAACACAGAGACAGGTTAAATAATCTTGACTTTAAGTTAGTATTGACACGCATATGAGTTAAGATGCAAATTAGTTGTATTAGTCAGCATTCATGTACTCTGAAATCAGATACCTCTGCATCGATCATTTCATTTGATTACAGTTATTTGGCAGAGCAGAGCTATAATCCCGAAGCATATAAGGAGTTAATGGAGTTTTTGGATAGAAATTCAGTGAATGATGGTGACCAATTTTGTGCAAACTTGATGCGAGAGTCTTCAAGGCATCAGGGTCTAGGTATGTTGGATGTGCATTACACATAAATCATATGATTTACTTAGATCGAGTACAACACTTAAAGATTAAATTTTTGTTTTGTCAATAAGATCTTATTTATATATTATTTGAAAAGCTAGCTTACTGAACTACAGAGACCCCAGTATGTTTATGGTTCTCCGTTCTCCCCACTACACGCTGTGAGAATATCCCTTCCCATTTACATTCAACCCATCCAGTTAAAGTTTCTGTCAAAGTTAAAATTAGCCCCTGAAATGAAGGCCCTCTACTCTCTTCCTTGCGGGCCTTGCCCAATGTCCACTTTGGTAGAATCGGTAGTACTGAGAGCCATACTTTGTCTGGTGACGTAGATTTTTCCTTGAAGATTTTTACTTTTCTTTTTCCAAATTCCCCAGATGATGGCCTATGATATTAACTTTCAAAGTACACCACCCCTTCTTCTATCTCCCACTTTTGAATCCATTCTCTGATCGATTTTGCTTCTTCTACCTGGACCGAATAAGATGTAATACCTTGTACAGCCCCTGTCCATAAGCTTTAACCGAAATGGCATCTCAGGGAGAGGTGTAGAAGGTCTCCTCATCTGCGTTACATAGCACACGCCTGCTGGTAATGTCATTGCCATCTCTCTAAGTCTATTAACTGATTTACTCAGATCAAGTATCAATAAAAATAAAAATATATACATAGTGCATCTCTTTCTGTCAAGAAATAGAATAACCGTCATTACAAGACCTCATTCGTTCGTGTAAGAATTTTTTGTTGTATAGAAATGGTTTCAATAAGTTGGCATATTAACTTAATCAGAAAGGTTTCTATAAATTGATTTCCCATCATATATGCAAATGTTCCTGAAAACATTTCTACACGCCGCAGTCTATATTATGAAGAGAAATTTTAATTAAAATTTGATGTTTACTCATACGAAAGTATTCATAAGTTGAAAAAGCTTTCTACAAGTAAGATAAGTTAAATGGAGATCAATCCCAACATATCCACAAAGATTGATACATAAAAGTATTCTGTTTTAATTTCTGGTATAGTTGCTCGTACTCATGTTTATGGAAGGTCTGATTTCTGCGCATTTGTGTATTTTGTGGTAATGAATATCCATGTGGTTAACTATACCTGCTCCAATGGTTCATATATGGCAGCCCTGCGCATTCTGGAGGTGTGTACAAATATTCATTTAATAGAAGCCCAAACTTGTTTGTACATCATTTCTATAACTTTATCGACGAGAAATAATTTATATTTAAATCTAGGTGCGATCTGCATATTGCAAAAATGATTTTGAGTGGGACAATATGAAGCGGCTAGCGGTTAAGGTAGGAGTATTCTTTTATTTTTCTTACGTTTTAATATTATATTTATTTAATATTGTAAATATTCCTTGCGCATGGTTTCTGTTTGCAGATGGTTGATGAGTCCAACACAAGATTAATGAGGGACTATGTGCTAGAAACCAGTCAATTAGAAGATGATAAATGAATGCTACATTGCTACACCTTTTCCATGTCTATACATATTCTGCTGTACCTGAAGTTGAAATCCCACTCCTTGAATTTTTAATCCATCCTCCAGTTTGGAACACTTGGTATGTTAGAGTTGAATGATAACATCTTCTGTGAAGGACTTGTCGAAAATGAAGTTCTGGTGTGGGAATATTGAAATGCAATCATTGGATTGGTATACACACAGGAATCAGGATAAGACCCAGTGGAGCTACATACAGTAGAAGTCTTTGTTGGTTAAGCTGTAGATCATGCATACCACGAGTCCATGACAAACTCTTTGGTTGATTTTATGTATCAATGACCCTGGAGGATCTCGTACTGGGTATGGTCACTGTTATATATATACTGAAAAAAAGAAATACTTTCCTTTTGTCAGTTTTTGTATATTTGGCACTGTATGTTCACAATGAATTTTTATTTTTACTACTTAGTTGGGAATTGAAGTGTTTATCATATATTAATGGATGCTTGAGAAACCATTGATCGATCTGTGATGTAAGTACATACTCCATAGATTTCCATGCGTTTATGTTTCGTAACATAAGACAGTGGTGTATAATATGCATTTTAGGATATTTATATACAGCCATTATATATACAGTATGTAGTGGTTGTAATGTATTGATAACATTGCTGAGTCTTTCTGCATCATCTGCTAATTAAGACAGCTCTGGAGACTGGATGTAATATTCTTTTTGTTCTCTTTTCTCAAAGAGGATAACTGTCTATGCAGACATGCAAAGGAAGCTCTCATGCATCATAATGCTTTGAAACAGTTTTATCCAAGTTTTTAATTATAGCAGTGCAAGTGGTAACGGTAAAACAACTGGCAGCGGCTTTGGTGTAGCGAGGTGAACAATCTCCACCCAAGTTGCTCACAACATCTGATCAGCCACTGCTGATCGAGAGCCAAGATATTAACAGACTGGTACAAGTTGGTGACTCTCCCTGGACGGCTGGACCATGAGATTTGCATGGGCGTTTTACAAAAACAAGCCCAACAAGAGTGTAAAACAGTACTGAGTTGGTGGATCGAGTTAGGGTATTTGAAAATGCTCTCTTTCTCACTCACTCTGTCTAGCTCTTACTCTTATCTTTAAGCTGTTCTTACTTCTTACTCACTCACTCTTCAAGCTACTTACTCACTCTTATCTTCAAGCTCTTCTTGCTTACTCTGTTCAACCTACTTACTTACTTGCTTACTTTTTCTTTTAGACTACAAGCTTCAAGATATCACTTTTACTAACACTGCAAATGGCATCTCAGTTATCTTCATCTACTCTTACTCTCACCCTACCTCTCCAACCCACATTCCTTCTTCTACTACTACTACAGTACTACTACAACTACTGCTGGTGGTGGTGTTTTTGATATTGCTGTTAGTAGTTATAATAAGTCTGTAGATTTAGGGAAGACGGTAGAATCACTAATTGAAGAGCGTGAAAAGATTGTTGAAAATATGGGAAAAATGACAGATAATTTTAAAAATGAATATCAAAAGTGGGTAAATGAAAAACAAGAATTAAGAGAGATGATTGCTACTGTAAGTTATAAGTAGATTATTAGGTTTTTTTTTTTTTTTTTCCCGTTAAAGTTTGAGTTTTTAATTGTTTTGGTGATTTTTTTTTATTACAGGTGGATCAATTGCATACATTACAAAGGGCAATAACTGATGAATACAAGTCCAAATTTTGTAAGTTTTATTGCATTTTTGTGACGTTTAAAGTTTAAAATGTACGTAAAATGTAAAATGTATATGCAAAGGAAATCAAGATTGCCCGTTTTTAGTGAGTAGTTTAGTTGTTTTTTTTTAATATCGGTGATTTCTGTTAATCGGCGGCCTTTTTTGCATCATGCAGTATTGGCAGATGGAGAAATAAACAACTTAAAAGAACAAGTCGAAGATTTAACGTGCAAACTCTCTACTCAAAACCGTATGCTACTTTTCTCATATATTTTTCTTCAAAATTTAAAAGAGTACCTCTGATATTATATTTTTCTTAGATTTACAATTTGTCTCTTGATGTCAACCAGTGAAACCAGATACTGTCAATGCGATGTTAGACTAGTGCTTGAACCTAGTAATAGTAAAGTAAATGTATGGTGCGATATATAATTTGCTTGAGCCTCATGGTTAGACTAATGCGGTCAGACTAATATGAACTTGTCATTGTTGGTCAACTCTTACATATATTAGTCCACATGTTTAGGCTAAACGTATTTGCAGAGGAAAATTAGTTTATACTATCGATTGATATGCAAATGTTGTATGTGATCAGGCTTGTCTAGACTATGTAAATTAACAAGATAGTTTGTAATATGCCGCCATTAAACCATGTAGATGCATGTTGAAAATAACCCTTTATCATGAAATGAATGTATATCACAATCTATTCGGTCCATGTTTCCTTCAAACACTCGTGCAGTCGTGCTTCTTCTTCCTTTAGATGGTCTGTTTACCTAGCTAGTAGGACCAAAATGCATGTACATACAATAATGAGTCCAACTGGGCAGTTCTGTAGTCAACACCCCTTGCGCTAATCTCATACATTAAAGCTACTTTTGATTCCACAGTTTTGCAAACAGAGAGCATATAATGAATTACCAAGAGAAATATCCATTCCAAAGTTCTTAGTTTGTTCGATCACATTCTGACCCCGACCATTGCATGGTTCACAATTAAGGATTAGTTGTTTCATTCTTAAGTGGTTTGATGTGCGCATCACATAAAGAATAGCTTTTTGAGTTTAGTTCATGGCTCCACTGGTAGCGAGTCATGGTCATCACAGAACATGCACCCAACAAAAACCAGCGTGTTGACGAAATGGAACTTTCCTCGCATATACGCCTAGAGTTAAACAAGGGAAGTGATAAAATGACAAGATAAATAACTTAGCGGTATCATGTTAAGGATAATATACCAAGAACTGTAATGAAGCTAGTTTAGGCATGCATGCCATTTATCGTAAATGAAGTTAAACATGACTTTTTTGGAGTAACAGCCTCATTACTCTTGACAATTGACATAGTAACTTACACCTGTTAGCTAAAACTGTAAAAGTTACTTTAGAGCTTAGACAACTATGCTTTTGAACAAAGGAAAGCCTAGGTGATCCTTAGGTCGGTATGGTGCATTGGCATAATTTGTGTTTTCTTTTTCTGTTTTTTATGCACATTTAAGACAGTTTGTGCTGATAATATATTAATGTTCTTATTCAATTCTACTTATTTGTAGACTGAGCAGGCACAAAATCAGAAAGATTACAAAGAATCAATTAAGAAGCTTGAGGAACAGTTGGCAATGAATCAACAACAGCTGAATGGTGATAGAGCTCGAGTAGAAGCAAAACAAGAATCTTTGGATATGGTATGTAGATGAAAGAGTTTGCATGGAACATACAATATTACGGCGCTTTATGCATTCTCTTGCTGTATCTTTCTCTCTTCTATCCGTGTTCATTTTTATTAGAATTATCAAATGAGATATAGCCCAATTGAGTGAAGTGTGCTTCTGTTTGAGGCATAAACGTTAAGTTTGAAGTGTTAGCTAGAAAGTATTCTTTTTCTTACTACAGTATACCTTTAGCAAAGTGACACTCGTCCAATCTCAAAGAATCTTGTTTATTTAGTGCAAAATCAATGTGATTAATGGCATATAATAAAGATGCAATTTTGTTGAATGTAAATTTGTTTTGTGGAAATGTACGGGTACATGAAATGTTGGAAAATTCATCCAAATTACTTCAATACTAATTTACATAGAGGCCACTACCATTGAACATGAGACTGGATGAAGAAAGATTCCTTTTTTTTTTCTAGAAAAAAAAATTAAAGGATTCAGTTCATGCGACATCTAATCATGCCATAGGGATCTGAAGTGGGTAGCTTTTTACATGTAAACACTTTGATCTAAATCAAAGAAGATGGGGTCATATTACTTTAACCAGATGAAACCCAGTGGCGCTTAAATTTACAAAAATCTGATTCATAAATGGTATTGTTTAAGGTTACTTTGCTCTTATCCAATTTATGAGATGATCTTCATATATCACCATGGATTTCATACTATCTTTTTTCCTTGTTTATGACTTGCAGGTGTCAGCTGTGGTTGAGCTCCAAAAGTCGCTTCAAAATGAAATTAATTCAAGAAAGGCTGCTGAGGAGGAGTTAAACAGCCTTAAAAACGAACTAGTACAGTGGAGAAGTTCTATGGTATGACTTCACTTTATTTACTGATTGTAGGTGTTTCATTATACTTACTTTTTTTTTTTCCAGAAGTTTAAATAAACTGCAATTCTTGATTCTGGGGTATATAAAGGAAGTCTTTTGGTGTACCAGGCAGTAGGAAATGCAGAAGTTTTAAAACTCCGCAAATTGCTGGAAGATGACAAACATCAAAAGGAGGAACTTGAAGAGGAAATCACTGAACTTAGAAAGTTTGAGGTATGACTTGACTTTATTTACTGATTGTAGGTTCTTTTTTTGTTTTTGATTGGCTAGCGGGGTTGAGAGGACCCCTTCCCCTTTTAAATTACGTGTGGAAACTTATATCAACAATCAGCTGTTGACGTGTTTCGAACCCACAACCTCTCCACTTTGTGAGAGGGGTGCTACCATTGAGCCACATGCCCATTCGCAAAGTTTAAATAATACTTACCTTTTTTTTTCAAAAGTTTAAATAAACTGCAATTCTTGATTCTGGGCTATATAAAGCAAGTCTTTTGGTGTACCAGGCAATAGGAAATGCAGAAGTTTTAAAACTTCGCAAATCGCTGATAGATGTGAAATGTCAAAAGGAGACTCTTGAAGAGGAAATCACAGGACTTGAAAAGTTTGAGGTATGACTTAACTTTATTTACTGATTGTAGGTGTTTTAATTATACTTACTTTTTTTTTTTCAAAAGTTTAAATAAACTTTCTTGATTTTGGGATATATAAAGCAAGTCTTTTGGTGTACCAGGCAGTTAGAGCATCTCTAATGGGTCTCCCATATTTAGCCTACACATGGGACGATTTAGCCTCCACGTAGGTGCCACCTCCTTTCCCATCACTTTTTTTAGCAGGTCTTCCATACCTATATCAGGGGTATCCCTAACGCTTCGTGCAGCCCTTCAAAATATTGTGGTTTCTGATGGACCTGGTTTTGGCGATCTACAGTGGCGTATGGCAACCCTCCCATTACGTATGGATGGACTTGGTATCTATTGTGCTACTGATGTTATGAAGTTTGCTTTCGTAGCTTCACGCACGCAAACCAAGGATCTCCAAGACCACATTCTTCGAGGTTGTGACACTCCACCTATGGGTAATGTTTTCGATATTGCCATTGCTAGTTTACATCTTTCTATACCTGATTTTGATCTCAGTAATCTTGCTCCAACTGCTACCGTCCCCTTCAGACCCCCAACATGTCTTGGCGGAAGCATACTACAACAAGATTAGTTCTGGTCTTGAGAGGGAATTTGAGTTGTCAGCTAGACAAAAAGCCGTGATTGGATGTGTGCAGTCAAAACATGCCAAAGATTTTCTCCTTGCTATCCCGATGGAAGGGCGTGGACAACGCATGACGCCTGTAGAATATCGTGCCATTCTTCGTTATCGATTGATGATCCCTCTATATTCAGATGGTGAGCTTTGTCCAGTGTGCAAAAAGAGTAGACTTGATGCTTTCGGGGACCATGCGGCCCATTGTAAGCATTACCCCGGCTTCAAGTACAGACATGACCACGTTAGAGATATCTTGTGTGATGTGTTCTGGCGGGCTGGCGTACAGGCAAAGAAGGAGGCTTCTGTTAACTTTCTTACTGATCCTAAGGAAGGAAGATCGACATTACGTCCTGCTGTAGGTAAACATGCGTGTGTTAATGTCACAGGGGCGTCTCTGATGGTTGGGCTGAGTGCTGGGATTTTTGAGGTGGGGCTAGTAGCTAGCAATGCAGCAACGACAAAAGTGGAGAAACATGACGGAGCTTGTAGGGCTAACCAACATAGTTTTATCCCTTTTGCATTTGACACATTTGGATTGCTAGGCTCAGAAGCAGTTGAGCTCCTTAGGAGAGTGCAGAAGATAATGGATAGCAACGTGATGACTGCAGGTTCGAACGAATATGTATTTAGGAGAATCGGGTTTGCTATCCAGAAAGGACTTGCCGCGCAGTTTGTAGCGCATTTGTCCTCTACTTTTGTGTAATTCGTTGAGCTTATCAATAAAATTTGATTTTGGAACGACCATCTCGACAGTCCCAAAGCAAGAATGTACGACGGTGTTTGCAAAAGGTTGCAGATGGGCACTTTGCAGCAGCCGTGAAGGTGTTGGCATCATCAGGGGTTGCTCCGAACACTCCAAAGACGCAGCGGGCTTTAGAGGATAAACACCCGAAGCATCCACCACCATCTGTCCCCGACATTCCCTTACTTGAGTCACCTTTGTCAGTTGAGAGGGATGGGATATTATCATGCATCAAGTCCTTCCCCAAAGGGACGTCTTGTGGGCGAGATGGTCTCCGGGCCCAACACCTATTGGATGCTATGAGTGGGGCTGCATCCGCTGTAGCCACAGATCTTATGGAGGCCTTGACACCTGTTGTGAACTTATGGCTACAAGGCCGTTGCCCCCGGGTCTTGGCAGAGTTCATAGCTAGTGCACCGTTCACCCCACTTCTTAAGCCAGGTAACGACATTCGCCCAATAGCTGTGGGTATGGTTTGGCGTCGCCTGGTGTCTAAGACTGCCATGAGAGGGGTTTCTAAAGATATTGTCCCATACCTCGAGGATTTCCAGTTTGGGGTTGGTGTGCCTGGTGGAGCAGAGGCAATTTTGCATGCTGTTAATCGGTTGGTTTATGCCAACAAGGATGACACAATCGGGTCTTGGCGCGTTTGTCCTCTACTTTTGTGTAATAAGTTGAGCTTATCAATAAAATTTGAAAAAAAAAAAAAAAAAAAAAAAAAGAAAAAAGAAAAAAGAAAAAAGGACTTGCCGCGCAGTTTGTAGCGCGTTTGTAGCGCGTTTGTCCCCTACTTTTGTGTAATTCGTTGAGCTTATCAATAAAATTTGGATTTATTAAAAAAGAAAAAAAGAAAAATGAAAAAAGAAAAAAGAGTATGTATGACTGCAGGTTCGAACGAATATGTATTTAAGAGAATCGGGTTTGCTATCCAGAAAGGACTTGCCGCGCAGTTTGTAGCGCGTTTGTCCTCTACTTTTGTGTAATTCGTTGAGCTTATCAATAAAATCTTCTAGTAATTATGTAAGACAGTCAAGTTGTTCCACCGACTCTAGCAAGTATCACACATATGCTTCGTGTTGCAACAGAGGTTGAAGCTGATTGTTAAGGAGTTGCCTATATCTCTGTAAGTTAATAGTAGTTCTTCTTCTGGTAGAGCATTAGGGATTAGTTGATTCCTGTTGTAAACCAGTTTCTCTAAAAGCTCGAACTTGTAGGGGGAGGCTACCACAATGTATATCAACCGGAATACCGGATAGACTGGTAGGCACATACCTAACTAAACACGGAGGTGGACTTTGCCACACTCTCAACTGGGTCACGGGCCGTACAAACGGTTAGGTCCACAGTCCTAACCAAACATGGGGATGGATCCACTAATACTCCCCTTCAGCAACATATTTATTTTAAAATATTGCTGCAAAGAATTGAACCCGTGACCCCCCAAGATCGAACCGCTCTGATACCATGTTGTAAACCAGTTTCTCTAAAAGCTCGAACTTGTAGGGGGAGCTACCACAATGTATATCAACCGGAATACCGAATAGACTGGTAGGCACATACCTAACCAAACACGGAGGTGGACTTTGCCACACTCTCAACTGGGTCACGGGCCGTACAAACGGTTAGGCCCACAGTCCTAACCAAACATGGGGATGGATCCACTAATAATTCCTTTGAGGTTTTAAGCCCTAAGCTCACAGCTCTAATGCATTTCATCATGATTTTCCTTTAATTTTTTGTTTTCTCAATCATATGTTGTAAATTAGGTATTTATAAGCAAGTATCAGTTTTAAGTTACTGTGTTATGTCTTTTTTTTGCTAAAAATTTAAGGTCGGTTCTACGCATTTGAAAAATCTGTTCGACTTGATCCCAATTTTACCGGTTGAGGTGTTCAGCAGTATAAGACAACGCTTCACCAAAGAATAGAACAGGTATGATATTCTATATCCCTCTTCTTTTGTTTTTCTTTATTAATAGCTCTATCCATACGAGTGCCTCACTATGAATCTGCTGTTCCCTTATCTGATTTTATAACTTGTTAAGCTCAAGTGTGAAGAATATTGGTTTTCCAACAATTTGTAACGTAATCATACATCTCCATGACAGTTGTTTGTGGTGTTCAGTGTCTGAATTATCACCTGGATTCAATTGCCAATTGGGGTCAATAAAAGAATTTAGCATGATATGAATTATCGTCTGGATTCAATTGGCAATGTTGTTGAATTTAATGATCATCAATATGAGGCTAATGTGGATTGTTTTTCACAGGAAAACATATTGAGTCTTGCTTCTCAAGTTAAAAGAAGTGATGCACGAGAAATCGAGAGTTTCTATCAGCAATATTATGGAAATCATATTTGATCTCTAGACAAAAGGCAGCAAGGAGAGAGGTTTTGTTTTTTATACACTAAGCATTTTGCATTTGCACTACTTTTGATTGGATTGGCTGAGTATTATAAATTTCTTTCTGATGTAGACCCAGCTCGTGAAAGCCTACCAAACAGCTGGAGTTCTTTATGAAGTGCTTTGTGTTGTTACAGAGGTATTGGTTGTTTAAATATTTCTACGAGTTGATTTGGTGCCCTACAAGTAGAAACTTGTACGTACGTGACTCTAATTTGTTGCTAGCTACTTCTAATGCTTGAAAACGTTTGGTTATTCCACTGTTGGCAGATTATTGCGGCTGCCAGAAATGTCCAGGAGATGAATGAGATCTACGCTCCTTATAATATCCTTCCACTAGACATTGCTTGTGCTTCACAGCCCGTCATGCAACCAGACGAGGTATCATTTAAATAATGTGTATTATGGAACAGACACTTGCCACTCAATGTATGTATTTGATATTTCTCTTAAGGGTTTCTGTGATGGTAGTGCAAATTTCTCCCATTTTAGAATTGTTCCAGTGGCTACATTTATGTTAAGTAATGTGTATTATGGAACAAATACTTCCCACTCAGTGTATGCATCTCAAAATTTCTCTCAAGGGTTTCTGTGATGGTAGTGCAAATTTCTCCCTTTTTAGAATTGTTCCTGTGGCTAATTTTATGTTAAGTCTGGTCACTCAGGCCGTTGTACCTTTTGATTCTGGTATGGTAGTCAGATTCGAGCATAAGGCTACTTTATTTGTTTGCCATATTTTCGCTAGGTGTTGTCAACAGGTGGCTTCCTATAGGAGTTATATCTTCATGTGATTTCACATGTTGTACTCCTTCCAAGGAGTCTTCAACACATTGTGTTAGTTATCAACCGGTGGTTCCTATAGGAGTTATAATGTGTGAGGAGCAATAGAAGCGGAAAAGTTGTGTACCGAAATTCTCATTTTCTTTTTGGTTTTATTGTTTAACAATCATGGTGTTTCTTATCTTGTTCCATCTGTAAAATTAAAATTGTTTGTGGTGTTTAATCATCTATTTTTTCGTTATGAAGACTATGCAGCCTTGAATTGAACATTTTCATCTTTTTATTGTGAACAGGAAAGCAAAACTCTGAAGAGAAAGC
Source organism: Aquilegia eximia (assembly GCA_023053565.1). NCBI lineage: Eukaryota > Viridiplantae > Streptophyta > Magnoliopsida > Ranunculales > Ranunculaceae > Aquilegia > Aquilegia eximia. The sequence goes on from JALIGU010000001.1 coordinate 27,215,783, forward strand.
CAATGAAGAAAACCTCTTTGCGTACTGCATAATAAAAAGTAAGAGAGAAAAAAAAAGGGAAAGAAAAAAAATGAAAGTAGTAAACACGGAGAAAAAAAATTAAATCCTCAGAATGTGAAGTAATTATTATATTAGCAAAGTTGGGGGACAACAGCAAGAAAGATCCGAGTGAGTTTTGTGAGCAGGATAGTTCAACTTCTGATGTATTTCCAAAGATCAGTCCAACTTCTTTATTGAAAAGCTGCAAAGGCTTGGCATCGAGCTCTGGTAAGTTAGTGATGTTTTGTCTAATTGTCTTTGAATTTCATATTTCTTTGACCTTTCTCGAAACAAAAAATTTCAAGCTAGGCTTTTAGATGTATACTGACAGCGTTGTCTGATTTTTGTTACATTAGTTCGTTCCAGATTGTCAAACAGGCCGAATCTTACGACAGAGTATTATTTTGGGTCTCCCAAGCTTGGAAGTTTGGTTTCCAGTCTAGCACAAGTCCGGAGCTGAGATGAGTCTGTATACTGTGGCAACTGATGGACACCAAGAGGCTGTGAAGGTTCAGACAACAATTTCAACTTAGGGAACTCGTGAATTTGAGAATGAGGTAACACAGCTCCCAGATCACTTTTGTAATTTATTTATTGGTGGCAAGTTTAATACTATCTACCAAGGAAGAAAATTGATAGGAACATTCTATAAACATAGACAGAAATCTGCGAGCAGTTTATCACGAGAATAAGTGATTTCATAGTTTAATACTATCATTTTTCCACCTCATTTACCTTTTAAGATTAATATTTAATAGAACAGTTCAACAAGATAATTGATGTGATCTTGAGAATTAAAGTCTAGTGTCATATATTGTTTGTTTCTACTTCACACGTGAACACTAATATAGTCATACAGACACATACATATGACAACAATATTACACCATCGTCATGCTCTTTTAGATATGGCATTAGTGCATGTGATTAGTGAAGGGTAGGTGGCCTACGTGGTTGTACTTCTATTTTCCACATATGAACTCAAATAGCACTCAATTGGCAACTACGACCTCATTTTTATCCAACCTGGTCCAAGAAGCATTTAGGCTCAACTCTAGATATGAGTCCTGAGAAACTACAAATAGTGCTAATCTAACAGTTCAATATTCAAACAACTTAAACGATATGCAGAAAGTAAATAACACACAGAAATTTTTAACGTGGTAAAACCCAATATGGGAAACGTCCACGGTTGTCCTCTCGACAACAAATAATCCACTAGATGAAAAGAGATGTACAAACCTATCAACTACCTGCACTCACTGCGAGTTGATACTCCTGGTTATCTCTAACACCTTGACTTCACCAGAGCACCTTGATGTACGCACAAGACACTCGACTTCTTGATGAACACACAAGAAGACTCGAAGCCGATCTATGTAACAAGCTTACACCAGAGTTCCTTGATGAACACACAAGGATACTCGACTTCTTGATGAACACACAAGAAGACTCGAAGCTAAATCAATATAAACAATAATGAAGAAGAAGATGAATGGGGAAGAAGAAGATGAGTTCAATCACCAAAACCACCTAAACCAAAACCTAAACAAACTCCAAGAAACAAGAGGTGAATTGGACGGCCAAAGAACTGGCTTGTTCTTTGGAAGAGAAACCCTATATATACTTAGGGTTGGAAACCAAGGAAAATGGGCCGAAATAGTGAAAACCCATATTGGACGTACGTACGTCGATATGACGTTCGTACGTCTCCAAACGAAAATAAGCCTGCTGCCTACTTGGACGTACGAACGTCCTGTAAAGGTACGTACGTCCAGAACACAACCTTCCCTGCTGACATACCATACGTACGTACGTCCTTAAGAGGTACGTACGTCCTGAACCAAAAACCACACTAATGACACACAACGCGAAGACAAGGACACGGGACGACGTGCGTACAATCAGGTTCTTAACAATGAACTCAAGGCGAAATAACCAAGGACACTTTGTCACAAAATTGATGTCAAACCACTTCGTGCCGGTTTCAAGTCCAATAAACCTTAGAGATAATTAGATAATGGAACTTGGTCTAGTCATCATGATTTTGCCTACTCTGTTTCCCAGTCGAAACATGAAATTGTTAAAGTATTTGATTTTAAAGACAAGTAGAATAGCTTAACTTAGTTTCTAATATTCTTCAGGTCTACTGTATCTGCACACTTTTGCTAGACGCTGTATCATACATAGGGATGTTAAGTGGAGCAACATTCTTCTGGAATCTAGATTATAGGATGTCTAAGGTGGCAAATTTTGGTTTCCAAATATGCACCCCTAGAAGGGGATAGTAATGCTTTTCTAGAAGGAAGAGGCACAACTAGATACTTGGATCCAGAGTAAGTTAATATATGTATTTTTCATATTTGCATTTACAAATTCTCAGTAAGTCTATTTGGGGAACCCAATATTTTTGACATTTTCTCTACAATTTTTAGTGAAACAAAATGCATAAAATATTTTCACAGGCCAGACTCATCAATTTCGTCCACAATGGTTCATATATTGTTTTCTTCTTATGCGATAGGTTTAAATGGCAATTTTCCAGCCTAATTTTTTTCCTATACTTCTATCTTACATATAACCCAACTGAGGTGCATGTATCTTTCATTACTCTAAAGTAACCACATGTTGAATTGGAACCTATGTAACATGGGTACTCAAAATTCTAAAAACAATCCGTGTCGTTCTCTTGTCGGATGATACACGGACACAAGGACGCATGGATACATAATCTTAGCTTAGGAACCTCTTATTTTTTGATATCTCGCCGTGTCGGATACTCCGTACCTGTGTCAGACACGACACACACACCAGTATTAATGTTACTTAGATTGGAACTGTTAACCCATATGTGAATTATGAATATGCATTACAGGTGCTATTCAACACAGCATTTATCAGCGAAAGTGATGTTTTTAGCTTTGCTGTGGTACTTTTGAAGTTTATTAGCGGCCGCTAGCAACTTGATATACATAGATCCCGCAATGAGTGGAGCTTAGTCGAATGGGTATGGTCGAATTATTTTTTCTCTATTACCTTATTATTTTAAGTCTGATTGTATTTTATTACCCAAGAAAGTACAGATAAATGTGTACACTACATCTAGATTAGACTATTTTTTCTCGGTGTTAGCATGTTATAGATATTCATCACAAAATACCACACGACACGATTTTTGACTCCAAAAAATGAAAATTATGAACTTGATGTGTTTTTAGGTCTTCTAAATCAACTAGTTTCTCCATCTTTGGTTATGTTCTTTCATTATCTTCTAGAGCTTTAAGATGTTTTGAACTTGTGTTCTTCTTTCTAAAGACACTTGTGCAAAAATGGGCATAAGTTGGAAACTTCTATTACAGTAGATTTCAACTTGTGCAAAAATCCTGGATTTGAACTTACACTAGTAGATTTGGTTGTGCGTGAACTTTGGGCCCCTCTTCATCTTTAGAGAAGGGCAGAAGAAAGAAATTAGTTCTTGAGTGTTATTCTTTATTCTAAATGAGGTGCAAGTAACCACTATTTTGGCGAGTTTGTGATTGCTAAACTTTGAGAGAAGGTGTCCACATTCACAACATCTCTAGCTGCAGGTGCATACATTTTGCTAGTATCTTTCCTCTTTCCTGTCTTTCACTTGAAATTGACACCTTCATATTTAGCTACGAAAAAGACATAAATGTTGACATACATACGTGAGGTACCATAATGATCCTTGCCAGTGCCTAAGTGCCTACACATCTTTTTCCTAACTCCTAGCACACATCACAACTACCCAGTAGAGGTGAAGGATCAATAACAACCATCCTCCCACAGAATCTATTTTAAAAAAATAACTACAAAACTAAAAGGTGATACTGCCAGACTTGTCAGGAGGTGTTGACATACACATAAATTCCAAAACAACTGCATTCGTTTATCAAGTCATGGACACATTCATTAAACTGTTGAGGGTCCAAACGCCTGGCCTAGGCAGTGCTACTGCTGTATAGTGGACTGAGCCATAACTTAACTTGCTAATGACTTCAGCTATCTAACATTCTAGGGTGATGAGAAGCCTCTTAGTCTCTTACTACAGTCTAAATTTGCATGTCACTTTTGAATAATGAGGGAATACTAATACAGTAATACAATATAACAAGCTACTTTCTGTATGCAGGCTAAACCACTCGTCAGGGATTCAAAAATGGACAAAATTGCAGATCCTAGCATTAATGCTGGTTATCACGCAGAAACAATGGAGGATGGTTGAGGTGGTGCTGGCATGCATTGAGCCCTTCTCTGCCTATAGACCATGTATGGCAGACATTGTTAGGGAACTGGAGGATCCACTGATCATAAAGAACAACAGCCGTTGGTCTTTACGGTGAGTCTAATCTATCAATATTGGTGCTGCAGTTTTGTCTATAATGAAAAAGTGTCATGTGTGAACCATTAGAATAATAAACTTGATTGGTTGTATAACTTTACAAATATATTGTTTTTAACTTTACAAATATACTTGTCATGTGTTACAGAGATGCAAATTTAACTTTACAAATATATTGTTTTTAACACCTCTCACCAGATGTTACGAGAGCCATCAATGTAAAAATTGAAACAGCGTACTGTTGTCCTCTATAATATTACGAGGTTCAAAACTTATAGTACCACAAATAGCTCCCTATGGTTCTTATTCCCAGAGGCACAAACTCCCCATATCAAATCCAAGATTTGAACTTTATACGTACAACCTGTTCTGGGTAGGTGTGTCTAAATATCAAACAGTTCTGGTACACTAAAACCTCCCATGGAAAAAGGGATAAAAAACTACCAAATAGTCGAAGGTGAAGGGCCATTTAAATAATTACTTAATTTGCCCATTTAAATCTAATATTTAGGATCATACGCAAAGTCCCTTGAACTTTTAGGGAGTCCTGCATTCATCTAACCATAGGGAAAACTGAAAGGTTAATAGGATGTTTTAGATATCATATGAGTTATCAACTGGTGGCTTCCTATTAGGGTTTTATTGTGTGAGCAATAGAAGTGTAGAATTTTATGTGTATAGAAATGCTGGTTTTCTTTTTTCTTTTTTTTTTTTCCTTTTATTTTTTCTCTTATGCGGTACGTGGAAAGGCATTCTTCAAGTTGGGAACTTTACACCTGGAAGTGGACAACCTTGTAGGGCTAACCAACATAGTTTCATCCCCTTTGCATTTGATACATTTGGATTGCTAAGCTCAGAAGCAGTTGGGCTCCTCAGGAGAGTGCAGAAGGTAATGGATAGCAACGTGATGACTGAGGGTTCGAACGAATATGTATTTAGGAGAATCAGGTTTGCTATCCAGAAAGGACTTGCCGCGCAGTTTGTAGCGCGTTTGTCCTCTACTTTTGTGTAATTCGTTTAGCTTATCAATAAAATTTGTTTTTATATAAAAAAAAAAAAAAAGAATGCCTCAATGTCTGATTGGCTATCCAGAAAGGACTTGCCGCGCAGTTTGTAGCGCGTTCGTCCTCTACTTTTGTGTAATTCGTTGAGCTTATCAATAAAATTTGAATAAATAAAAAAAGAAAAAAAAAGAGTGAAAAAAAGGAAAAAAAAAAGGAAAAAGAAAGAAAAGAAATAAAATTGAATAAAGGGAAAAAAAGAGAAAAAAGATAGTGAAAAAAGTAGTAAAAGAGAAGAAAAAAAAAACTTTGTAATTATCTTAACAAGCCAAGAAATTCTTTCTTGTGTATCACTGTGCGAATGGAATCATGATTACAGAAGCGAAGCAACCTTATCATGAAACAATGCCTGTGAGCACGTCCACCCTTTTAAGTCCCTTTTTAAATGTACTCCAACCCTCACCCCCTCCATACATTATCACAGAAAGAGTATTAGATTATGCAGAAAAAAACATCAATCTTACAGAATCTACCATTATTGCCGGCCCCCACTGTGAGCTCAATGTCTGATTGGCAGTCACTGCACTCTGCAAGGAAGTTGCTTGTCCCACCATTTAGAACTTCCTCCACCTTACCAGCTAGTCACCAACCTCCTTCCTTTGACACAATAGCCTTTGTGAACCCAGTCCCACTCTTCTCGATGATGTAGATGGCAACCCACCCCCATCCATCCCAGCTTGTACTCTTTGTATTTGGTAAGGATGCAAGTGGTCGCCATCTTGGCTATCTTTTCCCCTAGTCTCTCTCTCTCTTTCTCTCTCCCCACCCCACTCCAGCCAGAAAGGAACAGACCTTACCGGAAATGAACAGTGTTCTCTCTAGTCAACCTGGTTTCACTTAAGACGTGATGTATGACACATCTGGAATATTCATAAATGGTTTTTGTATATATGGTTATATATGCAGATATGATGAATAGTAATCCACAACAACCTATGCTGGTGATACCCGTATAGGAAGTGAGTCGTCAAAAAATCAATATTTCAGACTTCCTATGCCTCGAAAAACTTGAAGGAACACGGGAAATATTTGATAACAATTCAGGTATGCAAATAGTCTCCATTCATTGCATTGAAGGAACCCGGGGAATATTTGATAACAATTCAGGTTTACCTTTTTCCCTATGGTTCTGTCAGTTTTAATGGTATCATATCTTTGATTGTAGCTTTCCATCATCAAGTTTCATTAATATGGTAAAGAAACTTCAAGAGAAAATGACTTATCCAATTTTTCAATGAGCACCTTAGTCGAGGCATGTCTTGTAGTTATAGGTATACCAAACTCTTTCACTCTTAAAAAGCCACAACTATTAAGATTAAAAACTGGAAACAGATCGACAGGTTGAGATAGCTTTAACAAAATGAACTTACAAGGACGGATAAGCAGCATATAATAGTAGATGATACCTTATCATGCAATCAATTAGGCTTTGGTCTTTGATAGTGTCAGGATTTCAATTTTTTTTTCTTGTTTTTCTCTTTTGGATAGGCAGGCAGGGTTGCTTATGTGGATTTCAAATTTTATACTTTAATAGCACTGATATTCAACTTTTGTAAACAGGCTGTTCAGGATGTTGTGGAGGGTGGACATTCTAAATCTTTCAGCTGGGCCAAATAGTCCACTAACAACCACCAAAACCATGTTCTCGGATGCCACACTTCTTTCGCTGTGAAGACGGGAGATTTTGTTGTACAAGCAGCAGGAATTGAAGGACCTTTCCTGAAAACCTTGATATCGTGCACTCTATGGATAACAAAGTCTTTCATGGAATTGGTTTGGTACGTAAGTTTGTTAAGAGTTAAATTTGTGTTTCTTAGATTTGTTTGTAATGGAAAAAGTCAATCGAATGATTGAGACAGCAAATAAGGGAATATGTTAGTTTGTTTGTTGGGTAAAACACTATAAAAATGTACATGAGAGCAAGAAAAAGATTGAGACCTCAGTCAAATCTGAGCCATAACATGCAACTCATAATGTACAAGACTGATATATGAATTTATGGTGAAAATATGCAGTAATTAGAGAACAATATGTATCACACAGTACAGTATGTTGCGGATTCTGGGCAACAGCTTTGACTGCCTAAGATTGATTATATTATGTTAGTCTATTGTATTGCCTACATTTTGACTCTATCTTCTATATTCGTATCCATATTTGACAATGTCCAATTTTTAATGTATCTTCGTTTTAGGGTTGTGGTTCATTGATTTGTGAATGTTAAGGAGGCAAGAATAAATCCTTAATGAACATAAGAATTTTTAATGAAAAGAGCAATACAAAGGAGCAGGTCATTGCAACAATCGAATCTTGTCTAGAAATGGGTGCTCGATCCTATTATGATAAAAGTAAGCTATGATGTGCTCGTGTGTAACTTAATTATAACAGAACTCTTGTGGAGTTGTGGTGTTTGTTTACAGTTGCAAATTTGATCGTAATTTTTCTTGTTTTGGAAATTGTTATTTTCTAGCTTTCAGTAAATTTACTATGACCTTTTAGTACTGAATTAAGTTTTTCTTATTTACAGCTTCTTCACATTTGAATCGGACTTTCACCTTGAGAGCAATCAATGATGCACTGTTGGATTCTTAGACCACTAAGTACAGTTATTCAGATTGGTAAAGGCCTGAAGTTTTAATCAAGAGAGTAGTTGAAGGAAATAGTCTTTTATGTGGGTACTCCTTCAATTTTGTTGTTTGTGGGTTGCGTACTCAAGGGCACATTTCATAGACCCACGAGGAGTTTAGTCTTGATCCTCTTTTGTCACTGGCTCACTGCCTGTTTCTACAACTTTACCATTCCATTTCCAACAAAAGCAGTAACAGTTCTTCTTTCACTTGTAGAAGAAGAAATCTTGAATTAGTTTTCTTCTCTATACATCGAAACCTAAAAATAAAATTATTCTCTTCATTATGAAAGACGGAAGTGTTATTTGGGAGAGAAACAACACAGCAAAGATCGAATGTACTTAACCAAGCCAGATTGGACAACTGAATGGGGTGGTGCCAACTCGAGAGAGTCCATGGGAGGTCCCTCTGTGTACACCCAATGGTAGCGTTTTCGACATATTGTGAGTATCTTTCTTATCAAAATAATAAAATGTGTTTTATTGTACTTTTCACAAAAATTGTGAAAGTTAACCTATTCTGCTTCCGTTTCCTTTCTAATTTGTTTCTATACTTTTAGGCCCGTTTGTGATTGTGTTCTTTCTTGTATCTGCAAAGATGGATGTGCACCTGCAACACATGCAATTGATTATTTCTCTTGTACAACACCTGCATCCTTTGAATGATCTCTGTTAGTGCTTTTGTAGAATATCCTAGGACATTTATTGCAGGTATTGACTATATCTTTCTTTTTCATTATTTATAACATTTCAGCTCTCAACTTCTCCTTGCATAACAACAGCTTGGCGTTATTTTTTTTTTTTTTTTTTTAATACAGTTTATAACTGTTAAACCTCAGAATCTACCTCACAACAAGTCAAGACTGTCGTTAACCAGTAGTGCTGCTACCAAGCTGTGTTCTTCTACTAGTAAAAAAAAATCTAATGGTTTGTATTGAAATCAACTTTTTGGAGATGCTTTTATCTGACTTAGTTGTTTGTTGGTCGGTATTGTTTTAATGGAAAAACTATTTCCACTTCCAAATAACTAAATGTATTTGTGTCCCGACTGGTAATATTTGAGATCAATGGCAAAAAATGGTAGTGTATGACACATCGCTTGGGCCCGCATGCAGGGTCAAGAGGTGCAGTTGTTAAAAGTTTCGTTGGGTATGTTATCAACATTGGTTTTCTATATAGATTGGGTTTTTGGTGATGGCCATTCAATCTATCAACAATTTCAAAACGATATAAAATTGTCATAGGAATTTGTACCAATGCCATCTTAGTCCAGCCAGCTTATGTGCTCAAGAGCATGAAAAAATTATATCTACGGATTTAAAGAAATTTATGAGTTCCTTTTGAGATGGAAGGACCTATATGGTCCCTTTGTCTAGAACTTAATTGGCTCGGTTTTCGACACCGTCTGTAGTCCGCCAATGAAGATGGTGCCCTTTCTGCTTTCTTTAAAATCATCTAGGAAATGTATAATAGAGTTATAGAAATGATTTTGTAAGGAAGCTGTCATAAAGACTCCCATTTTACATCCTTTTTCCTTTTAAGAGGACAGACCTTTATGTTCTCATTTGTTGTACAACATATCTCAGTAAAGTTCTTTTGTAGACAGAAAAATGCATTATGTCCTAAATCCTCCTGATATCATATTCTGTTGTGTGCATATGATTGATGATCTTGTATTATTTTATTCTAGGCGAGGCGATTGCCTGATCATGTTTTTATGATGTTTGTATACCTTTTTCAGGCTTCTGCCGCGAACATCAATGCATCATTTTCTTTTTCTATGGATATTCTAAGATATAGAAGACTCTTGTTCCCCTACAAGGTGGTTACACGGTTACACCAGCAAAAGCCATTGTGAAATCAATAGTAGTAAGCTTTCACTCACTATTATTGCAATAGTTCTTTGGCGTTGAATTGTTTGTATTAGTAGATATGTATGACTGGATATCAGTTCTATTTTTCTTTAATATTAACGGGTTTTCTAATAAATATGCATTCATGTTGCTATATCTCATATAATTCGAAACTATTGCAGGTCTATTTGTTAAAATCTGGGAGCTCTGCTGAAGATTAGATCGAGGCACAGATTGTTGCAAGAAGCAAGAAAACAATGAAGAATAGAAGAAGGAGAAAGAAAAACTCGAGGAAAGTTGCAAGAAGCAAGAAAAACATGAAGAAATAATAAAAAAAAAAAAGGGGGAAAAGGAAGAAAAGGGGAAAAAGAAAAGAAAATCTTTCATGTATGCAAGAATATTGGAATCCTAATTACAGAGCCCAAGACACCTCATCTTGAAACAGTGCTGGATCACATCCACCAAAGTAAGTAGTTTTGCTGTTAATCCTAATATTCTCTTTTAACTTTGAAGCATCTGAATCATTGACATCTGGTGCCCACAATATTCTTTAGTTGTGCTGTTTTTTAACTATAATTGTAAAGAGGAATCTAAACTGCGGAAGAGAGAACCAGCTGTTTTTAAACTATAAATTGTAAACAGGATCTCAAGCCTCCCATAATGCGACGAAACCTGAAATGAAAGTAAGTACAAGTTGATTGAATGCATAACTTTAACACTTGCTTTTGGTGTTTAATCATCAATTTTTTTTTCGTTAAGTAGAATATGCAGTCTTGAATTATTCAAACATTGATGAACTTTTAATCTTTATATGTGAACAGGAATCGACAACTCGGAAGAGAAAACCTATTACAGATGCTCCAATGTTGCCCACTTCTACGGTAAAAGTTCGCAAATTGAAGAATGCCTCGCCTGCACAAAAAAAAGAGAAAAGAGAAAAGAGAAAAGAGAAAAGAGAAAAGAGAAAAGAGAAAAGAGAAAAGAGAAAAGAGAAGCTGAGGGATGTGCTGTAGAATTTGTTGAAAGGAGCTCACAGTGTTGATCTGAAGAAGATTAAGTTTGTTATTCGTTCTGCCGTTCTCATGGCATATCATTTAATGCTAAAAGCTTCTTTCCTTGTAGATCAAAGACCAATGTTTTCCAGTATTCGTTCCATGGAGTAAATTTTAGTTGCCAATTGTTGGCCCAAGCGCCCTACCAAATGCTTCTTCTATGGAGCAACCCTTAGCCTCAACTGCTTCAGTTGCCAATTCATGTATATTCGTTGTTTTGAGTTCAATCCTCTGAGTTTCAAGCAATTTGCTTCAGATTTAGGTTAGTTTTTGACATGAAACATGATTCTTCAATTAGGATTTCGAGTTTCCTGCGACAATAGTAATAGTTTGATCATAGATTACAGTGTTGCCATGTTTCAAGCATGGATCATCTGGTTTAGTAGTCCATGGTTGAGGATTTCTGTCTTCATCCCCTTTTGCTTAAAGAAATGGCAAACCATGACTCAGGGACAGAGCCACATAGTCTTGCGCGACACCCATCATGTAACGCTGCCAATACCACCGTCACTTTGGAGGTATTTGACAATCAGGTTGTTCCACCGACTCTTGCAAGTATCACACATATTCTTCGTGTTGCAACAGAGGTTGAAGCCGAGTGTTAAGGAGTTGCCTATATCTCTGTAAGTTAATAGTAGTTCTTCTTTTGGTAGAGCATTAGAGATTAGTTGATTCCTTTGAAGTTTTAAGCCCTAAGCTCACAGCTCTAATACATTAATTTCATCCTGATTTTCCTTTAATTTTTTGTTTTCACAATGATATGTTGTAAATTAGGTATTTATAAGCAAGTACTAATTTTAAGTTATTGTGTTCTGTCTTTTTTTGCTAATAATTGAAGGTCGGTTCTACGCATTTGAAAAATCTGTTCGACTTGATCCCAATTCTACTGGTTGAGGTGTCCAGCAGTTTAAGACAGTGCTTCACCAAGGAATAGAACAGGTAGGATATTCTTTATCCCTCTTCTTTTGTTTTTCTTTATGATAGCTACTATCTGTATGAGTGCCTCACTATGAATCTGCTGTTCCCTTATCTGATTTTATTACTTGTTAAGCTCAAGTGTGAATAATAATGGTCTTCTAACAATTTGTATGAGATAAATTAATCATACATCTCCCTGACAGTTGTTTGTGGGTGTTCAGTGTCTGAATTATCTCCTGGATTCAATTGCCAATGCTGTTGAATTTAATGATCATCGATATGAGGCTAATGTGGATTGTTTGTCACAGGAAAGCATATTGAGTCTTGCTTCTCGAGTTAAAAGAAGTGATGCATGAGAAATCAAGAGTTTTTATCAGCAATATTTTGAAAATCATAGTTGATCTCTAGACAAAAGGCAGCAAGGAGAGAGGTTTCATTTTTATACACTAAACATTTTGCATTTGCACTACTTTTGATTGGATTGACTGAGTAATATAAATTTCTTTCTGTTGTAGACCCAGCTCGTGAAAGCCCTACCAAACCGCTGGAGTTCTTTATGAAGTACTTTGTGTTGTTACAGAGGTATTGGTTATTTAAATATTTCTTCGAGTTTATTTGGTGCCCTACAAATTTGCTGCTAATGAAACTAATGAAACTTGTACGTACGTGACTCTAATTTGCTGCTAGCTACTTCTAATGCTGGAAAATGTTTGGTTATTCTACTGTTGGCATATTATTGCGGCTGCCAGAAATGCCCAGGAGATGAATGAGATCTACGCTCCTTATAATATCCTTCCACTGGACGTTGCTTGTGCTTCACAGCCCGTCATGCATCCAGACGAGGTATCATTTAAATAATGTGTATTATGGAACAGACACTTGCCACTCAATGTATATATTTCTCTTAAGGGTTTCTGTGATGGTAGTGCAAATTTCTCTTTTTTTAGATTTGTTCCGGTGGCTACATTTATATTAAGTTTTGTATATTGTTGGAAGTAAGGGTATTGTAGGCTTTAGGTGTGTAGTTTAGTCCCACATAGCTTAGATATGAAGTCTATGTGGATTCTCTCTCTGTATATAGAGAGTTAGCTTCTTTGTAAGTTTTAACCTAATTATTATCAATATAATTCGTCTTTTATATTTCTAGTTGGTATCAGAGCCAAGTTAGGTCATGGTTTTCGGCCACCGGCGACACTAACTCAGGTGCTGGTGGCCGGAGCTCCGGCAAAGTCTTCTTGTCAAATTTGTGTCTTGGTTTCCGCTGTTTTTTCTGCGCCTTGTGCTACTGTTCATCAAGTACTGTTCACCGGAATCACTGTTCATCCGGAGTATTGTTCACAGATAACTGTTCATCGGGTACTGTTCATCAAGATTTTTTTTTTTTAAAGATCTAGGTTTGCTGTTTCTCTTGTTGGTATGCGCCATCCATGTCCAACCATTTCTAGGGTTTTGTGTGTTGTTGATGTCATGCGCGGCTTGTCCAACCTTTTCTAGGGCCTTATATGCGTTGTTGTCGTAGTGCACCGCTCTTGTTCAGCCTTTCCGAGAACCTTGTTTGCGTTGTTCTTGTCATGCGCCATTCTTGTCATGCGCCGCCATCCCTCTACAACTCTAACGTTCCCGTCAGCCCTTTCAACGGCCTTGTTACTTTGAATTAGTCTATTTTGTCGTGAAGTAGCCTATCTTTGTCAATTAATTTAAGTTATATCAGATGCTTCGTGGAAAGTAAACCCTAGCCACCGAAAAGAACATGACCCTAGTCACCACCACTACCTCCGGGGTCTTTCTTGGTTGAGCAGCTGGTAATCCCTGCTCCTTTATTGTCTATGCAGCTGGACATCCCTGCAGACGGTTCTTCTCGCAGCTGGCCATTCCTGCCATTGAACATCCTTCCCGGTGTCGTTCTCAAGATACTTTGTCGGGGATGTGAGAAAACTTCTTTGTATTTCAAGCTGAAATTCAGAGTCTGAATGTTCAGCTTGAGGGGGAGTGTTGGAAGTAAGGTTATTGTAGGCTTTAGGTGTGTAGTTTAGTCCCACATAGCTTAGATATGAAGTCTATATGGATTTTCTCTCTATATAGAGAGTTAGCTTCTTTGTAAGTTTAAACCTAATTATTATCAATATAATTCATCTTTTATATTTCTAGTTGTATTATGGAACAAACATTTCCCACTCAGTGTATGCATCTCAACATCTCTCTCAAGGGTTTTTGTGATGGTAGTGCAAATATCTCCCATTTTAAAATTGTTCCAGTGGCTACTTTTATGTTAAGTCTTGTCACTCAGGCCGTTGTACCTTATGATTCTGGTATGGTACTGTCAGATTCGAGCATAGGGCTCCTTTATTTGTTTGCCATATTTTCGCTAGGTGTTTATAGAATTTTTACAGCAGGTCGGTCTATTAAGTTGTCAACCGCTGGCTTCCTATAGGAGTTATATTGTGTCAAGAGCAATAGAGGTGGAAAAGTTTGTGTATGGAAATGCTCGTTTCTTTTTGGTGTTTATCTTTTTGACAATCATGGTGTTTCTTATCTTGTTCCTTCTGTAGAATTAAAATTGTTTGTGGTGTTTAATCATATATTAATTCGTTATGAAGACTATGCAGCCTTGAATTGTTCAAATGTTGCTGAACATTTTCATCTTTCTATTGTGAACAGGAAAGCAAAACCCGGAAGAGAAAGCCAATGAAGAACACCTCTTTGCGTACTGCATAATAAAGGAAAAAGAAAAGAGAAAAAAGGGAAAAAAAAGGGAAAGAAAAAAAATAAAAAGTAGTAAAAGCAGAGAAAAAATTAAATACTCAGAATATAAAGTAATTATATTAGCAAGTTTTGTGAGCAGGATAGTTCAACTCCTGATGTATTTCCAAAGATCAATCCAACTACTTTATTGAAAAGCTGCAAATGCTTGGTCTCGAGCTCTGGTAAGTTAGTGATGTTTTGTCTTTGAATTTCATATTTCTTTTACCTTTCTTGAAACAAAAAACTTCAAGCTAGGCTTTTAGATATATATACTGACAACGTTGTCTGATTTTTGTTACATTAGTTCGTTCCAGATTGTCAAACCGGCGGAATCACAGAGTATTATTTTGGGTCTCCCAAAGCTTGGAAGTTTGGTCTCCAGTCTAGCACAAGTCCTGAGCTGAGAATGAGTCTGTATTATTTTGCCCTTTTTTGTGTAATCTCAGCTATACTAGTATTTTCAATCAATTCATGTACAAAATGCAGGTGCAGTTTTTTCTATACCCACCAATGATGACCACAGTTTCAAGTCAATATCCGTACAGGCATTTACTCTGGAATGCATTGAAATTGTCACCAATAACTCAACAAGTATAAAACCTTGATAGGAGAATGCGGTTTCGGATCTGTATACCGTGGCAACTGATGGACACCAAGAGGCTGTGAAGGTTCGGACAACAATTTCAAATCAGGGAACTCGTGAATTTGAGAATGAGGTAATACAGCTCGCAGATCAGTTTTGTAATTTATTTATTTGTGGCAAGTTTAATACTATCTACCAAAGAAGAAAATTGATAGGAACATTCTATAAACATAGACACAAATCTACTTGTTTAGGTCTAAATTAAGAACTCGTCCCGACACATCGTTGTCTTAACTCCTAGCACACATCACAACTACCCAGTAGAGGTGAAAAAACTTCAAGCTAGGCTTTTAGATATATACTGACAACGTTGTCTGATTTTTGTTATATTAGTTCGTTCCAGATTGTCAAACCGGCTGAATCTTACGACAGACTATTATTTTGGGTCTTCCAAGCTTGGAAGTTTGGTTTCCAGTCTAGCACAATTCTGGAGCTGAGATTGAGTCTGTATACTGTGGCAACTGATGGACACCAAGAGGCTGTGAAGGTTTGGACAGCAATTTCAACTTAGGGAACTCGTGAATTTGATAATGAGGTAACACAGCTCGCAGATCATTTTTGTAATTTATTTTTTGGTGGCAAGTTTAATACTATCTACCAAGGAAGAAAATTGTTAGGAACATTCTATAAACATAGACAGAAATCTGCGAGCAGTTTATCATGAGAATAAGTGATTTCATAGTTTAATACTATCATTTTGTCCACCTCATTTACCTTTTAAGATTAACATTTAATAGAACAGTTCAACAAGATAATTGATGTGATCTTGAGAATTAAAGTCTAGTGTCATATATTGTTTGTTTCTACTTCACACGTGAACACTAATATAGTCATACAGACACATACATATGACAACAATATTACACCATCGTCATGCTCTTTTAGATATGGCATTAGTGCATGTGATTAGTGAAGGGTAGGTGGCCTACATGGTTGTACTACTATTTTCCACATATGAACTCAAATAGCACGCAATTGGCAACTATTGCAATTAGTACACGGACACAAGGATGCATGGATACATAATCTTAGCTTAGATTGGAACTGTAACTCATATGTTAACTATGAATATGCATTACAGGTACTATTCATCACACCATTTATCAGCGAAAGTGATGTTTGTAGCTTTGATGTGGTACTTTTGGAGATTATTAGCGGCCGCGAGCAACTTGATATACATAGATCCCGCAATCAGTGGAGCTTAGTCAAAGGGATATGGTCGAATTATTTTTTCTCTAGTACCTCATTATTTTAAGTCTGATTGTATTTTATTACCCAAGAAAGTACAAATAAATGTGTACACTACACCTAGTTTAGAGTATTTTTCTCAGTGTTCGCATGTTATTGATATTCATTGCAAAATACTACACGACACGATTTTTGACTCCAAAAAATGAAAATTAAGAACCATATGTGTTTTTAGGTCTTCTAAATCAACTTGTTTCTCTATATTTCTTTGGTTATGTTCTTTCATTAAGAACCATATGTTCTGGAGCTTTAAGATGTTTTGAACTTGTGTTCTGCTTTCTAAAGACACTTGTACAAAAATGGGCATAAGTTGGAAACTTCTATTGAACCGTAGATTTGAACTTCTGCAAAAATCCTGGATTTGAAAGCACTAGTAGATTTGGTTGTGCATGAACTTTGGGCCCCACTTCATCTTTGGAGAAGAGCAGAGGAAAAAAAATTAGTTCTTGAGTGTTATTCTTTAGTATAAATGTGGTGCAAGTAACCACTATTTCGGGGACTTTGTGGTTGCTAAATTTTGAGAGATGGTGTCCACATTCACAACATCTCTAGCTGCAGGTGCATACATTTTGCTAGTATCTTTCCTCTTTCCTGTTTTTCACTTGAAATTGACACCTTCATATTTAGCTACGAAAAAGACATAAATGTTGACAAACATATGTGAGGTACCATAATGATCCTTGGCAGTTCCTAAGTGCCTACACATCTTTGTCCTAACTCCTAGCACACATCACAGCTACCCAGTAGAGGTGAAGGATCAACAACAACCATCCTCCTACAGAATATGTTATAAAAGAAATAACTTCAAAACTATAAGGTGATACTGCCAGACTTGTCAGGAGGTGTTGACATACACATAAATTCCGAAACAACTGCCTTCGTTTATCAAGTCATGGCTACATTCATTAAACTGTTTGAGGGACTGAGTCAAAACTTAACATGCTAATGACTTCAGCTATCTAACATTCTGGGGTGATGAGAAGCCTCTTAGTCTCTTACTACAGTCTAAAAGTTGCACGTCGGCTTTTAATAATGAGGGAAAACTAATACAGTAGTACAATATAACAAGCTACTTTCTGTATGCAGGCTAAACCACTCGTCAGGGATTCAGAAATGGACGAATGTGCAGATCCTAGCATTAAGGCTTGTTATCACGCAGAAACAATGAAGGATGGTTGAGGTGGTGCTGGCATGCATTGAGCCCTTCTCTGCCTATAGACCATGTATGGCAGACATTGTTAGGGAACTGGAGGATCCACTGATCATAAAGAACAACCGCCGTTGGTCTTTACGGTGAGTCTAATCTATCAATATTGGTGCTGCAGTTTTGTCTATAATGAAAAAGTGTCATGTGTGAACCTTTAGAATAATAAACTTGATTGGTTGTATAACCGTAGGATGATGATAATCGAAATTTAATATAAGATATTCCTTCGTGTATAATGTTACACACTCCTTCAAATCTTCTTCAATGTGTTACAGAGATGCAAATTTAACTTTACAAATATATTGTTTTTAAAACCTCTCTCCAGATGTTACGAGAGCCAGCAATGTAAAAATTGAAATTGCCTACTGTTGTCCTCTATAATATTACAAGGTTCAAAACATATAGTACCACAAATAGCTCCCTATGGTTCTTAGAGGCACAAACTCCCCATATCAAATCCAAGATTTGAACTATATACGTACAACCTGTTCTGGGTAGGTG
Source organism: Aquilegia eximia (assembly GCA_023053565.1). Classification (NCBI taxonomy): domain Eukaryota; kingdom Viridiplantae; phylum Streptophyta; class Magnoliopsida; order Ranunculales; family Ranunculaceae; genus Aquilegia; species Aquilegia eximia. The sequence goes on from JALIGU010000001.1 coordinate 27,234,036, forward strand.
TTTCTAAATATCAAACAGTTCTTGACACTAAAACTGTTTTACACTTAAGAACAAACTATAACCTGAAGTTTAAGTCAGAATAAGGTAATGGCAGAAGTATAGTAGATAGAGAAGAAGAGAAGGGTAGATAGAAAAAAAGAGGAATATGGTGAAGTTGTTATATTATTGATGTAGATTACAAACATACATATATATAGCCTTAACACAGACCAAATCCATATTATATGGAGCACAAAATGACTTGTGACTGCCAATGTACGTAATAATGGTGGCTGGCTAACTAGTAACTACTAACTATAAATATGTTGGCTGCTGTGTTCTTGACTTTAACATTGCAGTTATCTATGACTTTTAACACTCCCCCTCAAGCTGGTGCGAAGATATCTATCATGCCCAGCTTGGATAACATACTTTGTAAAGAAATTGCACTCACTCCTTTGGTCAACACATCAGCCACCTGGTCATTCATCCGAACATAGAGTGTGCAAATTAATCCACGGCTTAGCTTTTCCTTGATGAAGTGTCGATCAACCTCGATATGCTTTGTTCTGTCATGTTGGACTGGATTGTGAGCAATGCTGATGGCAGCTTTATTGTCACAATACAATTTCATTGGCTCACGAATAGGATAACCAAATTCTGCCAACAAAATTTGTAACCATAATAACTCGCAAACACCATGTGCCATGGATCTGAACTCAGCTTCTGCACTAGATCTCGATACTACAGACTGTTTCTTGCAAGCTTCGACTTGCAAGTGTCCATGACGAGCAAACAAAATTCCTTTACTAGGCGAACCTTTGAGGTAGTTAAGTACACGATCAGCTGCTTCAAGGTGTGGTGTTCGTGGTGCATGCATAAATTGACTAATAACACTAACTGCATATGCAATGTCTGGACATGTGAGAGACAAGTATATCAATTTGCCAACCAATCGTTGATATCTACCTGGATCATCCAACAAGTCACCATCAATATTATTGAGTCTATGGTTTCGCTCAATGGGAGTATCATCTGGTTTCGCTCCAAGGTTACCTGTCTCATGCAACAAATCTAACACATACTTGCGCTGAGAGATGAACACTCCTTTCTTGGATCTAGAAACCTCAATGCCAAGAAAGTATCTCAACATGCCAAGATCTTTAATCTCAAATTCTCTTCCCAGAAAAGACTTGAGATTGTTCAACTCATCAGGATTATCTCCAGTTACCACAATATCGTCGACATAGACAATAAGAGCTGTGGTGTGACCTTGTCTCCTCTTGATGAATGATGTATGATCTGCCTGACTTTGAGTGTATCCCACCTTCTTAATTGTTGTGCTGAACCTTTCAAACCATGCTCGTGGTGATTGCTTAAGTTCGTAGAAGGCTTTCTTTAGTTTACATGCCAAACTCTGATCACTAGCCAGCTTGAACCCTGGTGGCATCGTCATGTAAACTTCTTCTTCCAAGTCACCATGAAGAAAAGCATTCTTTACATCCAGTTGATGTAATGGCCAAGATAAATTTGCTGCCAATGAAAGAAGGACTCGTATAGAGTTCATCTTGGCTACTGGAGCAAATGTCTCATGATAGTCAATCCCATAAGTTTGAGTAAAACCTTTTGCTACTAACCGAGCTTTATACTTGTCAATGGTCCCATTTGATTTGTACTTTATCGTAAAAACCCATTTGCAGCCTACTGTTTTCTTTCCTTTGGGTAGTGGAACCAAGTCCCATGTGTTGTTCTTTTCAAGAGCCTTCATTTCTTCAACCATGGCTTCTTTCCAGTGAACTTGACTAAGAGCATCTGTCGTACTAGAGAGATAATGAAAGCACGATTGGTTGAAATAGTCGAAGTGAAAGCACGATATGCAGGAGATAATGATTTATATGATACTATTGTAATATTAGTGACTTGTCTAACACACTTGTAATAGTGGTGACTTGTCTAACACACTTGTAATAGTAATGACTTGTCTAACACACTTCTTTCTTTATATATACAAGTTAAGTCTCACATTGAGACTATAACTTTTCACCCTAATATTCTACATCTACATGGTATCAGTTGCTTGTAGAAACAAAACCCAGCCATCATCAAAACCAAAACCCAAACCGTCACCACCACCACCACCACCGCTCCCACCACCATCACCACCTTGCCTCCGGGAATCTTTCTTCTGTGAGCAGTTGGTAATCCCTGCTCTTCCTTCGCTGTTTCTGCAGCAGGACATCCCTGCAGACAGCTTCCCTTGTTGGTAGTCAACCCTGTTGCTAAGGATTTCAATTGGCGTTTGTCTCCCACCTTAACTACCTCCACTGTTTCTGGTGTGTTCCTGGTTTCTGCCACTGTTGCAGTCATTATTTTTCTGGTTTCCTTTCAACGGAAAATCTGCAATCTGATTATAGTCTTGTTTGGTTCTTGTCTGCACCAATTTTTGGAGTGATTTCATTATCTTTTTTACTGCTGTTTTGTGGACTGATTTGTTGTGTTACAACATTCATACTGTGAGTATTTTATTGTGGACTATTCTGTGATATAACTACAAGTCCAGCTTCCACTGATTCGTCATCTACAACCGTTCCTAAGGCTATGGAAACTGACTCTGGTTTCCCCATCGTTCAGTCTACATCCATTCTTCTAAGTGGGCATAATTTTTCATCGTGGTTACGTTCTGTTCCAGGAAAGATATCTTTACCACGACCCCATTGGCCTATTGGATGCTTTGGTTGGTTCCCAAGTTACAGGCCAAAGAAGAGGTCTGGACAATCAGGTGGTGGTCAACCTCGTACCGCTGCCATTTTTGGGGTTCCTAGCAGTTTCTCTTCAGGGGGAGTTCCTACTGATTCATGTTCTTTGAGTCAGCGGCTAGACGAGGTTCTTTTTCCCCTTCGCAAGGGAGAACCAAGGTCTACTACCATGCCTACGGCTACAGGTATACCTTCTGCTTTCCATGTTAGTTCTGGTTCTACACCTCCTGCTTGGATCATTGATTCAGGGGCCAATGAGCATATGACTGGTGAGTATAGTTTATTGAGTAAGCATACCCCTTTTTCTCATCATGTTCACATTACTGATGGCTCGTATAACCCTATTACTCGTAAGGGCACTGTTCATTTGTCTCCTCAGATTACTTTAGAGTCCGTATTGCATGTTCCCCGTTTTGCTCTAAATCTTTTATCAGTTAGTCGCCTTGTTAAAGCTCTTCATTGTGCTGTTGTATTCTTACCTGATTCTTGCTATCTTCAGGAACTGAGTACGAAGCGGATTTTTGGCAGGGGGTATGAGCGCGATGGGTTGTACTATTTTGGTGATCCCCCACTGGTTCCACCTTCTATTGTTTCGAGTCTGCATGTTAAAGTCTTGCCCGAGTCCGGCCATTATGTGTTTAGTTTGGAGTCTGTGAAAACCTGGCATGCCCGATTAGGTCATGTTAACTTCCAGTATTTGTGTAGTCTTTTTTCGGAATTCCTGAAACCATGCAAAAATTCTACTTTTCATTGTGAAACTTGTTCTTGTCCTTGAACCCCGTTATCCTCCCAGGGTTCGAAATCTTCCGAATAGGTTGGGTTTTTCTACTGACCATCCTATTGCTCAGTATGTCTCTTATCAGGGCTTGTTTGCTAGCTATCAGGCATATGTTACTCCTATTTCATCGATCCGGATTCCTAGAACTGTAGGTGAGGCTATGGAGAATCCTCAATGGATAGCAGCTATGCAAGTTGAGATGGTTGCACTTGAGCAGAATCAGACTTGGGAGTTGGTTCCTTTACCTCCTAAGGAACGCATCGTTGGGTGCAAATGGGTCTTTAATGTGAAATTCTTAGCCGATGGTACAATTGAACGATATAAGGCGCGCCTTGTTGCCAAAGGCTTTACAAAAGTTCCTGGTCGGGACTTTGGCGCTACATTTGCTCCCGTAGCCAAGTTGAACTCTGTTCTACTCATTATCTCCCTTGCAGCATCATATGATTGGCCCCTTCATCAGTTAGATGTGAAGAATGCTTTCCTTAATGGCGATCTTGATGAGGTTATTTACATGGATCCTCCACCAGGTTTTCGTTCTGTCGGGGAGTATGTTGGGAAGGTTTGTCGCCTCCGTAAGTCCTTATATGGGCTTAAGCAGTCACCGCGTGCCTGGTTCTATAAATTTTCTAAGGTTGTTCTTCAACATGGGTTCCTCAGGTGTCATTATGATCATACAGTCTTTGTCAGGAATAACTCAGGGGGTCGTATATATCTTCTTGTGTATGTGGATGACATTATTCTCACTGGAGATGACACTGCAGGCATTGTACAGCTTAAGGAATCCCTAGGGAAATCCTTTGAGGTCAAGGACCTAGGTCCTCTACGCTACTTCTTGGGCATTGAGGTTGCTCGTAGTCCTAAGGGTATCTCCTTATCTCAAAGAAAGTATGTTCTAGATCTCTTGAGTGACACGGGAATGTTAGGTTGCCGTCCAACTTCTACTCCTCTGGTTCCTAACAGCAGGTTAGTTGACAATGCCGGAGCGCCTCTACCAGATCCATCAGTCTACCAGCGTCTTGTTGGACGTTTGATCTATTTGTCTAATACCAGGCCGGACATACCCTTTGCCGTGAGTAGAGTGAATCAGTTTATTCATGCACCTTGTCAGTCTCACATGGATGCGGTTGATCATATTCTTATGTACCTGAAAGTGTCCTGGCTTAGGTTTGTTTTATGTATCTGGACCACAGGGTCCCTTGGAGTGTTACACTGACTCAGATTATTATGGTCGCTCCATTGACGGTCGTTCTACTACTAGCTTTTGTGCTTTTCGTGGACATCATCTTATCACATGGAAAAGCAAGAAGCAATCAGTTGTCTCTCGGTCATCGTCTGAGGCAGCGTATCGTGCTTTAGCATTGGGTACTTGTGAGATTATGTGGCTTCGCTCTATTCTCAAAGAGTTGGGTTTTACACAGACTAGATCCTCTATTCTTCACTGCGATAATAAATTTGCACTTTACTTAGCTTCGGATTTTGTCTTTCATGAGAAGACAAAGCACATAGAGATCAATGTGCATTTCTTGAGAGAGAAGGTTCGTTCTGGTATCGTGTCTCCATCCTTTGTTGCGTCGAAGGCACAAATTGCTGATACTCTCACGAAATCAGTGGGTCCTACTGATCTTCAAGTTTTTATTCGCAAGCTGGGTCTTCGCGATATCTTCGCACCAGCTTGAGGGGGAGTATTGTAATAGTAGTGACTTGTCTAACACACTTGTAATAGTGGTGACTTGTCTAACACACTTCTTTCTTTATATATACAAGTTAAGTCTCACATTGAGACTATAACTTTTCACCCTAATATTCTACATCTACTGATACAAAATGAGCTATTGGGTGTTTTGTACAACTACAAACTCCCTTACGAAGAGCGATAGGTAGGTCAAGATTTTTTGGGACATCAACATGACTATCATCAAGGGGAACATTATTGCCACGAGTATCATTACCAACTGAATCACCTAGAGTATTACTTGTAGAAGTAGGATTACTTGGATCGAAGGAGATTTCTTGGTCATGGGGTGAATCAATGGTTTGTCTTGCTCTCCAAGTGTGTCTAGAGTACACAAGTGGTTGTCTTTCCTGTAACAAATTCTTAGCTTCTCTTTCCTGTTGCAAATCCTTAGTGTCAATAGTCATATGCATAGGTAATGGGACTGGATGTTCTGCTTGTGAAGGAGTTGGGACTTCTATACTACTACCCATGATCTCCCCCTATATAGAAGTCCGATCAACCGAGAAAAATGGAGTAGACTAAAAAAACGTGACATCCATGGAGACATAACGACGCCAACAAATAGGATCATAGCATCGATACCCTTTTTGAGTTGAAGAGTATCCAAGAAAGACACATCGTACTGCTTTAGGGTCCATCTTATCTTTCCTATGATGGGCCCTGTATAGAAGTCCGATCAACAAAGAAAAATGGAGTAGACTCAAAAAACGTGACATCCATGGAGACATAACGACGCCGACAAATAGGATCATAGCATCGATACCCTTTTTGAGTTGAAGAGTATCCAAGAAAGACACATCGTACTGCTTTAGGGTCCATCTTATGATCTTATCTTTCCTATGATGGGAATGGACATAACATGTACAACCAAATACTTTTGGAGGTACTGTAAATAACAAGGAATGAGGATTCAAGATTGAGAAAGGTGATTGAAAATTGAGGACCTTTGAAGGCATGCGGTTAATAAGATGTGTGGCTGTCAAAACTGCATCAGCCCAGAAAATTTTAGGAACCTGCATGCCAAGAAGAAGGGATCAAGCAATTTCTTGAACATGACGATGTTTTATTTCTGCTACACCATTTTGTTGTGGTGTATCAGCACAAGATGTTTGATGAACAATCCCGTGATCAGCAAGGTACGAAGCAAGACCACCATACATATATTCACCCCCATTATCAGATCGAAGAATTTTAAGGGGAGGCCCCAACTGATTACACACCATCTTATGAAAGGTCTTAAAAATAAAGTGAACCTCGCCTTTAGTTTTCATAAGATACAACCAAGAATAACGACTAAAGTCATCAACAAACACGACAAAGTAGCGAAAACCAAGCATTGAGTTAGTATGATTAGGACCCCAGACGTCAGAATGGACAATTTGTAAAGGCATAGTACTTTTATTCATACTAGTAGTCAATGAAACACGACTTTGTTTTGCAAGTACACATGGTTCACAGTTCAACTCAAAAGACTCAATAGATGCAAATTGGGGAAGGACACGCTTCAAATTATGAATAGGTAAATGACCAAGTCTGTTATGCCAACGCATCAACAGATCTTTATTGGTACAAGTACTCATGACACTAGACTGATTCTCAACATAGTAGGAAAATGGCTTCGCGTCGAGCAAATACAAACCATTGACCTCACGTCCACTGCCAATCGTCTTCTTCGTGTCCAAATCCTGAAATATACAATGAGTAGGTAAAAATGTTACACTACAATTCAGATTCTTTGTAATGTGACTAACAGAAAAGAGATTAGTAGTAAACTTGGGTACATGAAGCACTGAAGATAAGGTGATATTTAGGGAAGGTGAAACTGTGCCTTTCCTCGAAATAGAGGATAATGTGCCATCGGCAACTCTTAACTTTATCTCGACTTAAAGATAAGTTATATGAAGAAAAAATGGAAGCCATACCAGTCATGTGATCGGATGCCCCAGAATCAATGATCCAAGGCGATTCATGTGATGAGGACATATGATAGGCCGAACGAGTACCTGTTTGGACAAAGGCAGTCGTGGAGGCAGAACTGTGACCATCAAGTTGTGCTAGAAATTGTCAAAGCCGATCAATATCAGGTCCCGAGATTGATTTGTGTATCTCAGATGACTCATGACGAATAGGGACAGTCTCATGAGCACCATTGTGAGCTGAAGACGACTCCCTAAATGGACTGGACCTTGGTTTGGTGTTGGATTGCACAGAGTTATGCCTACCATATAAGTCCCAACAAGTTTCTTTAGTATGGCGTCGATGCCCACAATTATCACACTTTAACTTGTCCTTTTCATCTGTTTTCCCACCTTTCTGAGCATTTGTTTTGCTCCATTTTTGGGTGGACAATGCAGACTTCTCAGACAATGGCACAGTGGTCTCCGATTTCGAAGTCATGGCTTTTTTTCTGCTTTCCTCAGGCTGGATGTAGGAGAACACTTGTTTAAGAGACGTTGGTGCCGGATCTCTGCCTAACACCTGAATCCTAGCATGCTCATAGCTTTGATTCAGTCCTCCCAAGAACTCATAGATCCGATTCCTTTCGACCATGGACCTGAATGCTGCAACATCAGTTGAACAAACTGGAGTGTAATCCTGGTAGTGATCAACCTCCTCCCATTTGCCCCTTAGAGTATGATAGTAGCTAGCCAAAGAGAGATCTCCTTGCTTTAAGTTTGCAATCTCCTGTTGCAACTCATAGAGTTTAGCAAAATTTCCAACCGAAGAGTATGTTTGTGCGACAACATCCCATATATCTTTGGCAGTTTTAAGAAATAAAAAACATTTACTAATCTGTGCATGCATTGACTGTAGTAACCACGACATAATCAATGCATTTTCTGCTTCCCACACTTTATATGTAGATTCACCAGTCTTCGGATATTGAATGCTTCCATCAATATGGTTGATCTTTCCTCGACCAGTGATATGCATACGTGCAGACTGAGCCCACTCCATGTAGTTTGTCCCATCCAGCTTAACAGTTGTGATGCACAACCCTGGATGATGATCACTGTTACTCCCCAAACTTGGGAGTGCACCAGTAGTAACCATAGGACTAGCAGCTGTAGTCTCCAATTCTCTTTCTGAATCAGCCATTTCTCACAACGTATAGCTATTTCAGAGAAGTACCTCTCTTAACAAACAAAAGAAAAACACACACTACAACTGCAGATCTAGATCAGTGGTAAGAAACAACATGCAACCACAGTGCATTCCTTTTCCAGATCTGCGACACACTTTTCTGCAGATGGCATGCTACCCTTCTACAACCTCTCGATCATCTCTACACAGAGTTTGATTTGGGAATGCGTGGATCTATTAACCACGCTCTGATACCATGTTTTACACTAAGAACAAACTATAACCTGAAGTTTAAGTCAGAATAAGGTAATGGCAGAAGTAGAGTAGATAGAGAAGAAGAGAAGAGTAGATAGAAAAGAAGAGGAATATGGTGAAGTTGTTATATTATTGATGTAGATTACAAACATACATATATATAGCCTTAACATAGACCAGATCCATATTATATGGAGCACAAATTGACTTGTGACTGCCAATGTAATAATGGTGGCTGGCTAACTAGTAATTACTAACTATAAATATGTTGGCTCCCGTGTTCTTGACTTTAACACTGCAGTTATCTATGACTTTTAACAAAAACCTCCCATGGAAAAAGGGATAAAAAACCACCAAATAGTCGAGGGTGAAGGGTCATTTAAATAATTACTTAATTTGTCCTTTAAAAGCTAATATTTAGGATCAGACGCAGAGTCCTTTGAACTTTTAGGGAGTCCTGCATTCATCTAACCATAGGGAAAACTGAAAGGTTAATAGGATAGGTTAATAGGATGTTTTTTTATGGATTTCCACACACAAAAGATGTTCTGGATCAACTGGTGGCTTCCTATTAGAGTTTTATTGTGTGAGCAATAGAAATGGAAAATTTTATGTGTATAGAAATTGTTTGTGGTATTTAATGATCTAATTTTTAGTTAGGAAAACTATGCAGCTTGTTTAACTTTTTTATCTTTATATTGTGAACAGGAATCTAGAACTCGGAATAGAAAGAAAGTTTATATGAACATCTCCATTTCAGATGATCCAAGGTTATCCACTTCCAGGTTTAGAGTTCTCAACTTCGAGAATGTCTTTCCTTGTACTGCATAAGAGAAAAAAAAGGTAAAAAAATAAAAGAAGAAGAAGAAAAAAAAAAGAAAAGTGTGAAAAAATAAAGGAAAAAGGAATAAAAAGGAAAAAGGAGAAAAGAAGAGAAAATAAAAAAGTGAAAAAAAGGAAAAAAAAAAAAAAAAAAGTGAAAAAGGAAGTAAAAGGGAAGGAAAAAAAAACTGTCATTATCTTAACAAGCCACGAAATTCTTTTTGTGTATGACTGAGCCAATGGAATCATGATTACAGAAGCGAAACAACCTTATCATAAAACAATGCCTGTGAGCATGTCTATCCTTTTTAGTCCCTTTGTGAATGTACTCCAACCCTCACCCCCTCCTTACATTATCACATAAAGAGTGTTAGATTATGCAGAAAAAAAAATCAATCTTACAAAATCTACCATTATTGTCGCCCCCCCATTGTGAGCTCAATGTTTGATTGGCAGTCACTGCACTCTGCAAGGAAGTTGCTAGCCCCACCATTTTGAACCTCCTTCACCTTACCAGCTAGTCACCAACCTCCTTCCTTTGACACAATAGCCTTTGTGAACCTAGTCCCACTCTTCTTGATGATGTAGATGGCAAGCCACCCGGCCCCATCCATCCCAGCGCTCTCTCTCTCTCTCTCTCTCTCTCTCTCTCTCTCTCTCTCCAGAAATGAACAGTGTTATCTCTAGTCAAGCTGATTTCACTTGAGACGTGATGTATGACATCTGGTATATTCATAAATGGTTTTTTTATATATGGTTATACACTTAGAGCATCTCTAATGGGTCTCCCATATTTAGCCTACACATGGGACGATTTAGCCTCCACGTAGGTGCCAGCTCCTTTCCCATCACTTTTTTTAGCCGGTCTTCCATACCTATATCAGGGGTATCCCTAACGCGTTTCCTATTTTTTTTGCCAAATTTTTATCTTCCACGCTGGTTGAACCAGCGTGGAAATGTTTTTTTGTTCCACGCTGGTCCAACCAGCGTGGAAGTCTTGGGCTTCGCGTGGTTGGGCTTGGGGCTGGGCTTTGGCTACAGGATCTGTAAGATGTTCCACGCTGGTTCAACCAGCGTGGAACTTTAATGAAGTTTTTTTTTTAACGATACAACAACCAGTTTACACCATCTTCTCTATCTTTCCGCCGCCATTCTTCTTCCTCTTCCGCCATTTTCAACTTCTTTCATCTCGATTTTGCTACTTCTACTTCTTCCTACTTCCAAATTACCCAACATCTTTTGTTATTTTCTATATTTAGCCCTCTTTTTATTAGTTTTAACTCAAAATTTTAAATTTTTGGTAAATCACAAATTATGGCTCCAAAAAGAAGATTGTGCGGTAAAATCGTTCAAAAGGTGTATCAAGGAACTAGTAGTACTATGGAAGATCAATCTTTAGATAATATGGAAGTCGAAGTTGTCGACATTGATTTTCCACATTTTCGCGAAGTTCGAGATTATACACCGAGAGAGCTCGCTCCATGTACTGGATCGCATCTTAGTGATAACCAGTATTCCGTCGATGTAAGTATTTGATTTAATTTTTAATATATTTATTTTTTAATTAATATTTCATTATTTTTTAATTAATTTTATTAGTTTTTTAATTAATTTTTTATTAGTTTTTTAATTAATTTTTTTTTAGTTTTTAATTGGTAAATTGTTCGTTTAATGTAGAGGATGAAAAATTTGACATATAGAGGCAAAATGAATAACGTAATGACTTGGTGGTCATATATGGTGGAGAGAGGAAATGATTTTGCTCATGTACGAGACCGAATACAAGCGACGCCATTTGGGCCTCTCGTTTCTTTGACACCATTTCGAACTGATCGTCAACTTATATTCGCGTTTCTTGAGCGATGGTGGCCGACGACACATACATTTCATTTGCCTCTCGGTGAGCTTGCTTTTACTCCTCTTGATTTTACTATGCTTACGGGTTTGCGTGTCGGGGTGGGAGAGATTGTGCCATATATTTCATCTTATGATAATAATGAGTGTGAGGCTACTATATTATTCCCAACTCTAAGTGAATATGAGGAGGCTTGGAAGGATGATGACAAACAAACAGGTTTACAGTATGGTCTTTTTGAGAATATATACATGCTGCGTATTGTTGCTGATGATGATTGGGTGTTAGAGCCCAATTCAGTTGAAGAGGATGAGTATGTGTTAGCTTTTTTGTTATACTTTGTATCCGGGGTTTTGTTTTCTACTGGACACAGTTGTGTGAAGTTGGGTTGGTGTGGAGCGTTGCTTGATACAAGCAAGATTGGAGACTACGATTGGGGCGGTGCAGTGATGGCACACATGTATTATCAGATGGATTATTTTTCTATGAGTGGCAAGAAACTACACAACGTCGGTGGGTTCATTTGGATTCTACAGGTTAGTTATGGTTTTTATATTATTTTTAATTTTTAATTAATCTAAAGCATAAAAGCATGAATGATTTTTTTATTTTTGTATATAATTTTTTTAATTAGGAAATTTTTATTATGTAGTTTTGGTGGTATGAGTATCTGGGCACGTGTAATCCGATTTTGTTAGACTGTAGACCACAAGTGTTCCCTCGTATTCTTATTTGGGCCCTTGAAAACCGAGCTGAAATGATGGGACTTGTAACGAGTAACTTTAAACAAGCAAGGGCCTCGATCGAACAGAAAACTTGGGATAGTATTAGGTGGATGCCTTGGGCTGGGTTGCCATCAAACAGTGTCCCACATATTGACAGCTCTAGAATCATATCTCAGACGAGAGTGGTTTTAGTTTCTCCAGAGATTAGTGTTTGGTTTTTAGGGGATAGATGTTTACGACAGACGACTGGTATGATAGCTATTCCTCATCCTCCACCACCTGATATGGCTCCAGTGAGTCTTCCTTTGGAGCAGATCCGTGCTCGTAGATCATCCTTTGACTGGCCAATTAGTACAGCTTTTTGTAAGTTTGTTACGGCTATGGAGTACCAGTTATATTGGAATACTGTTTCTCGGGGCACATTAGCTATTTCCCCCGTCTCTCGTGAGGGTAACGTAGATTATGTGTCATGGCGAGGCATACGACCAGAGTATCAGATTCCTTTTCCAGCAGACCCTACTACTAGTCAGCAAGAGTACCCTTTGAGACAAATACAGTATGCAGAACAGGTTGGTGAATATAGCCTTAGGTTGATGGGATCACAAGGTATGACATGGACTGTACCGGTTCCCTTTCTCGACCGTGACTTAGTTACACAGCATGTACCTGATTTTGATACCTTAGACGAGGTATGTTTATTTTTTTTTATTTACAATTGTATTTATAATTTTATATTTGTTAGTTAAATCTTGTATATTTATAACTAAGGGAACTCTTGTGAATACAGGCTGCTCTCCGGTCACGCTTAGCAGATGCTGTAATGCTTGGTCAAGGGATGCGGCATGCAGCATTTGATTCTTCTGCGAGATATTATGGTTGGTTGCAAGAGCAAAGGACTGCCACAACAAGGGCTGAAGAAGAACTCGCAGCAAGTGCTTCTAGGGTTGCTGAGCTGACAAGCACATTAGAGGCCTTGGTAAGTAATTATTAATTACTATTACAGTTAAACCCTAAAATTTATTAATTTTAGTTATTAAATTGTAATTGTATTTATATTTGATTATAGGAGTTGCAAGGGCACACTAGACGCGGTGGACGGGGACGAGGTAGACGGGGCCGAAGTGGACAAGGCCGAAGTGGGGAGAGTAGTCAGGGGAGTGCACCTTGAGTGTTTTGAGTGCTTGATATTAGGGTGGGTTTGAGTGTTTGTTAACTGTATACTATTGCTTGATATTAGGGTTGTTTCTGTTGAACCACCATAGAAGATAAATTTATGGTTATTTCGTAATGATTTATTTATTATTCGTTTAAAATAGTAATAAAAATATATTAATCAAAATAGTAATACATTAATCAAATTAAAATTCAATACATAATTAAATAAAACATTTTAACCTTCGATATATTTTAATTTTCATACTCTTCACCACAAGTTGAACAAAATATTTTACCCAATACATAATCAAAATCAAACGAATCATGATTACAATTTTCGGGAAGCACATGAATTTCATCTTCATACTCGTCAATAAGTCGATTAAATTCATCATCGATACGCTTTTGTTCTTCGGGTGCTAATGGTTTTTGTTCTTCGATGATTTCTTTCTCCATTTCTTCACGTTTTTCATCTTTCGGATCTTCAATGCGCGCCGAAAAGTGTTTGACAGAACCATCTCCCATAATTATATAACAAAAAGTATCAAACTCAAATGAAAAAATGAAGAATGAAGAAGTAGAAATGAAGTAGATATCGAAACGAAGAACATGTATATATAGGTGTGATGTATAGCCGTTTGGAAATTTAGCCGTTCGGAGGAGATATATAGCCGTTTAAATTTAGGGTTCCACGCTGGTTAGACATGCGTGGAATTTAAAAAAAAAAAAAAAAAAAAAAATGTTCCACGCTGGTTTGACCTGCGTGGAATAGGGAAACAAAAAAAAAAAAGTTCCACGCTGGTCGAACCAGCGTGGAACATTTTATTTTACCTATTCCTATAATCGTATCTTTGGTTCGATTTTAGACGAAGTTTTAGCAGACCGGCCCACCACATCCTACGTGGATAGCCGGCTGCTAAAATTATAGACGACGCGTTAGGGTGCTGATTTTTTAGGAAAACCTAAATTATAGGTTTTAGGAGACCCATTAGAGATGCTCTTATACAGATATGATGAATAATAATCCACAACAACCATTTTGTGAATACTGCAAGGCTGATGGTTATTATCAATCTACTTGCTATCAACTTCATCTTGAACTTCGCCTGAAAAAGGTTTCTAGCAAGTCAGGAGGTGGCAAGCCTCATACGGCAGCCTTTTCAGAGGTTCCCATCAGCTCTTGGTCAGGGGGAGTCTAGGATGATCTTAATGCCACTATTGAGCAGGCATTGAACTCGAAGATGGATCCACAACATATAGGAAGTGAGTCGTCACAAATCAATATTCCAAACTTCCTATGCCTCAAAAAACTTGAAGGACGCTGGGGAATATTTGATAACAATTCAGGTATGCAATAGTGTCCATTCATTGCATTCTGCTTGCTGAAAGTTGATACTATTTTTTATGGCTTTGCTTTTAACCTCTTTATTCTCCCCTTTATGTAGAATCCACATGAACTTGATAGCAATCCTGGTAGAATCCGATGATATTGACACTTGGTAATTTTTTCCATCTATGATGCAATTAGATATTATTCTAGATCTAGATTTTGCCAAGGGATTAATTGATCTTGCTAATGGTTAATTGCCGGATGACTTAATTACCCTTGAGTATGTATGGATTAAACAATTACTACTAATAATATAATAATATATTTATGATAAATTTGCTTATTCTAGTGGTTATTGTTCCAAGCTATGCTCTTCTTTTATGTTTTCCTGATTCCTATTCCTATATACTGTAAGAAAGTTTTGAAATGTTGCTTATTAGATGTGAGATATAATTTTATTGACACTTCTTATGTAAAATTGTGTCGGTGAGGAAATTTACAACTTAACAACAATGGTTGGAACGTTTTACCCTAACAATTATCAAGATTGAATGATTATCTTAAGTTTGATTTATGAGAAGAGCAAAATGTATCTAAAAGTCAATAATATCATAAATGTTTCAGGCTATTGTTATTAGTCTTTACATTATATAGAAATCAAGAAGACATGAATGATGGGAAAAGGAAGAGCATAGCCTGAAACAAGAACCACCAGAAAGCAACCAGCTCAATGGTGTAGTTTAGGAAGAGATTTCCTGATTCTTAGGAATATTTCTAATTTTAGCATAGGCAAAATTGTCATCAGCATATTACTAAATTAATAGTTGTTTAATCAATACATACTTGAGGGCAATTAACCATTGGCAAGATCAATTAATCCCTTGGCAAAATCCGGATCCTTATTCTATTTTACATGATAATTAACTTTTGTTTTCCAGTTAGATCCGTCACTTTGTTCTTGGGCTGGTCTCATAAGTAGATATAATTTTGGTAACAGGATTCGATGGGCAAGGATGGAACCCAACATCTGCGTCATTGTGTTCGTCGTCTTGTTTCTTGTCCTACTGATCTGCTTTCTGTCCGCCTATCAGGTTTTATCTCTTGTAAATATTTACAATACAGAATAATGTTAAGTTTATGATTTAATAGAGGAAAACATTATTATCTGTAAGAAACAGTTAGGTTTTTCAATTAGATAGGAACAAATGTAATTTGCTTTAAGTTACTTTCTCCTTTCTACTGGTCTGATCTGATCGCTTAAAGATTCAGATTTGAACGAATTATGCATCATAATGATTCAGTGCCATACATTTTGATTTGATGCAGGTATAGGAAAGACTATAAAAGAGAAAGTTTGTGTTAATACTACTGGTGATATTTGTGCTGGTACAAGCCAGCTGGTAAGCATGTGGATTGAAGTCTTTCGTAAGGAAAAAGCTGGTTGGGTGGTTTGAAATTGTGAAGGCAAAAATCTGTACCGGAGTCCTCAAAGAATAAATTCTCCAAAAGCTTCTATCTCTTGAATGTATATACTCATGTTGCATGGTGCAACATATAATAGAGGAAACATGCAGGTTCCTTCTTTTCCTGGGAAGAACTCTCTATCAAATGAAGACAATTAGAAAACAAGTAGCATGCTAGTAAGGTTAGACACTTACTGATTCAAACTACGAAGGATTCATTACATTCAGTAGAAGTTGGAGAAGACCTGAAACCGGCACGAAGTGGTTTGACATCAATTTTGTGACAAAGTGTCTTTGGTTATCTCGCCTTGAATTCATTGTTAGGAAAATCAAGATGTACGCATGGTCGTCTCGTGTCCTTCGTGTCTCTTGGTTCTGTCTAGGAAAAGTTATTGGGTACTGGACGTACGTACCTAGTTAGGACGTACGTACGTCCACTGAGGCAGCAAACATCTTTTGGTCAGGGCGTACGTACGCAGTTAGGACGTTCGTACGTCCAAGCAGGCAGCAAACTTTTACCGTGTGGGGACGTACGAACGTTGATTCGACGTACGTACGTCCAATATGGATTTTCAGTATTTCGGCCCATTTTCCTTGGTTTCCAACCCTAAGTATAAATAGGGTTTCTCTTCCAAAGAACAAGTCAGTTCTTTGGCCGTCCATTCTTCTTCTAGTTCATGTGTTTTGGTTTAGGTTTTGGTATTGAAAGTGTTTGTGGCTATTGAACTCAATTCCCTTTCTTCCCCCTTCTCTCAATTCATAACTTTGTGATCTTCAAGAGTTATTGTGAATTCGGCTTCGAGTCTTCTTGTGTGTTCATCAAGAAGTCGAGTGTCTTGTGCGTACATCAAGGTGCTCTGGTGAAGTCAAGGTGTTAGAGATAACCAGGAGTATCAACTCGCAGTGAGTGCAGGTAGTTGATAGGTTTGTACATCTCTTTTCATCTAGTGGATTATTTTGTTGTCGCGAGGACAACCGTGGACGTTTCCCTGTTTGGGTTTTACCACGTTAAAAATCTCTGTGTGTTATTTACTTTCTGCGTATTGTTTGATTGCTTGTTTGAATTTACAATTGTTATACTAGCACTATTTGTAGTTTCTCAATTGGTATCAGTCGCTGGGGGCTGGTTAAGGAGCGTAAAGGCTCACGCTAACGATCAATAGTGCTTTATGGAACCTCACAAGTTTGCTACTTCAAGTCTTCCTCCACAATTCAGTGGAAAAGACTTTGGTCATTGGAAAGTACGGATGCGAGCTTATCTCCAAGCCTTAGGAGAAGAAGTCTGGCTTTCTGTTGTTACAGGATGGAAAGAACCCCTGACCACTACAGGTACTGGTGATACTGCCGTTACATCACTGACGCCACGTGAAAAGTGGACATCTGAACAGAAGTTGTTGGCGAATTATAACAATAAGGCACTCAATGCTATTTTCATGGCATTAAATGCCAGTGAGTTTCGTCGTGTGCAAGGCTGTGAAGAGGCTAAAGATGCATGGAATAGGCTTATCTGTACACATGAAGTGACGAAACTGTCAAAGAAAGCAAGCTGGAACTGTTAACATCTCAGTTTGAAAATCTACGGATGGATAATTCTGAGACTTTTGATGATTTCTTTATTCGTCTCCAAGACATCATAAACTGCAGTGCGGCTATTGGTCATGTATATACTGACACACAAGTGGTACGTAAGATATTGCGTGCTTTGCCTCCTCGGTTTCGTTCTCGTAAGGATGCCATTACTGAGAGTAATGTGATTAAGAACATGTCCATTGAGACTCTTGCGGGGAAACTAAGGACATGTGAGATGGAACAGGCCATGGAAGAACCTTTGAAGAACAAGTCTGTGGCATTCAGAGCTACATCGTCTAAAGAAACTTTCACAGGACCTTCTGATGATGAAGAACAGGATATGTATGATAACTATGCGTTTTTATCACGTAGTTTTCAGAAGATTCTGAAATATCAACAGAATCGAGACCCTCGAAAGCGGTTTCCTGACTCCTCAAATGCTCCTAGGAGTCGTGGTTTTGAGCGATTCTCTGTGGATGGAAGAAGAGCTCGTGTTGATCGTAAAGATGTCCAATGTTACAAGTGTCGGGAATATGGACACTTTGCTAATGAATGTGACAAGAAGGTGGATCGCAAACCTGGTGATAATTCCAAAGCAAACCTCACAGTGACGTGGGATGATTCAGATGAAGATGAGGATGGCAGTTCCTCAAATGTTGTCTCCAACTATGTGGTCTTCAGTGCATCCCTGGATGAGCATCCAGGAGGTATTGTATCCTCTACTGATGATACTAATGTCTCTGATTCTGGTGTTCATGCTACTACTAGTGAATTATGTGATATGTATAAGTTTTCCATGCAACAAGTAAAGTTGCTTGAAAAAACTAACACTGTCTTACAGGAACAGGTAGATAGTCTTGGGCAGGATATTTGTAATCTTGCAGGTAACTCCAATATGTTGAAGGAAGAATTTGTGAAGGAAAAGGAGGATTTCCAAGTGCGTATTGCCACTCTTGAAAAGCTGAATAATGAACTGGAGACGCGATATCGATCCCTTGTATTGGAACATGAAAAAGTAAAAGCTGAGTTGTTTGCGGCTAACAAACAACTGGTTGGGTTTGGTAAAGCTAGTGATAATCTAAACTCTCTGCTGGGAATTGGTAAATCCCATTCAGATAAATCTGGCTTGGGTTATGACACATCTGTTCCTATTTCTACTGCTCGTACCTCTTGTACTACCTTTGTCAAACCAACAGGTGTCGCTTCTCCTGCTCCTGTGCAGGTGTCTACTGTGGTTTCCCCACCCAAGGTCACTCGAGTAAAGCATGTCCCGAAAAAGAATTTTAGACACAAAGGCTTTAAATGTCTAACATGTGGTCGCATGGGTCACACTTCTGCTTTTTGTTGGAATAATTTGTATCCTGCTCATCATCCCTCTTTTGCAGGTAATTCATATTGGAACAAGTCTTCTACTTTCTCCATGCATGCTCCATACATGTGGAATGGCTATGCTCCGTGGGGTTTACCCAGAACTTCTTCTTATGGAAATCGTCCTCAAACAACACCCATGCCTACTCCACCACCACATTTCTGGGATAGGAGTATGGATGCATCCAAGAAAATGGTATCTCACATGGCTCGTTTGGTTGAACCAATGTCTTCATCATGGTATCTTGACAGCGGTTGTTCGCGTCATATGACAGGTGATAAGACTCTAATTGATAATTTGACTCTTGGGTATGGAGGTAAGGTTAGTTTTGGAAATGGTAAAATGCTTTCGGTTGAAGGTAAAGGTAACTTTTCTGAGGTTGGATCGCTCAATAGTCATGAGCTTCTTTTTGTTAAGGGTCTTAAGTCCAATCTATTGAGTATTAGTCAGTTATGTGATGCTAAGTGTAAGGTTGTGTTTGAGGATGATAAGTGTGACGTTTTTGATTCAAATCATGTCTTGATGTTAACTGGTAGTCGCTCACCTGATAACTGTTTTATTGTCACTACACCCCTTCTGCATCTATCTACCTAATTGTGTCAGTTGGAACTGTGTGTGTTTAGGATGTTTAAGTTTGGTTATTCGTTTGTTTAGTTTATATTGTTGTTGGTATTGAGGACATACTACTTTCTTTATTGTGTGGATTCCATCTTACAGATATTACTAGTTTGGCATCTTCAACTGTGTTTTTCTGTCATGCATAGTTGTAGGGTTCCATCATACTCTCTTCGTCTTGGTAGTTCTTACATGATGCATTTACATGTAGATGGATTGTCATTTGAATATCTGTATATCTCCAGTCTTATATGATCTTCCTTCATGATCATCGTCTTCGTTTATATTTATATATCTCTTGTAAGTGGTCAATGACTCACAAAATCCCCAGCCATTTGAATGTCTTGAGAGCATACTCATTTGGCTAAGAACCCGTTGGGGCTGTGAGGGTCATGCTCTGACGGATGCACTCAGGAGATGTTAGTTCTTGTGTTGCACGTTACCATGGTATTGCACTTCTTGAGTTTGTTTTGTCGAAAAGATGTAGGCTACACCCTACCCTCGTGTTTTGGTACAAAATGGAGATGTTAAATACTCCCACACGGGAATGGCATTTGTCTCTTATGGGTTTATCAAAAAAAAAAAAGGGGGTTTCTTTGCTTCTGTAGTGATCTAGTTCATTGTCACATTGGTCTAGTTGCAAGTGACTTCAATGATCATGTCTCTAGTTTGTTTCCGGAGGTTGGTATTGGTATATTCGTTTCTTCTACATGCTTGCATCATTCTAGTAAGTACCGTGGCTGGGTGTATGATGTCGTTCTTCGATTTTGCATTTTCTTGTGGTTGGGGTATGTTTAAACTGTATTCGGCTGTAATTGGAATCCTTATGATAAGTAGAAATGTTTTCTTGTGATGTATCTCAATATTTGTTTAGGTTGTTAGTCGGTTTGCCGTCTGGTCTTTAGTCTGTTCTTTCATTTTTTTTAACAAAAAAAAAAAAAGGGGGTCGTACGAACGCTGTTATGACGTTCGAGCGATGAGGTGGGCAAATCTTTTTCCAACGTACGAACGTTATTAGAACGTTCGAACGGGGGGTCTGGCAGATGTTTTTTTTTTTTGGTCCCGACGTACGAACGTCTGTAGGACGTACGTACGTTTCTGATACAGTTCGGCCCAATTGCTGTTTAAATTCAAATTTTTGTTAAACCAAAGGCCAACTGTTATATCAATCGTGTTCCTCTTCCTTGGCACACTACAAGCAGTTACTTTTTTGGTTCCTTTGCTCGTCTTAGGAGGTATTCCTCTTCTCTCTTCTTGCTTGTTTTTGTTCTTCTTCTTTGGTGGTTGTTTCTTGCTCATCTCAAGCATTTTTTTTTTTTCGTTTTGGTGTATACTCTGTTCTTACTCAAGTAAGTGAATTCGAATTCTTCCTATATTCTTCTTCTTCTCTTACTCCTTTTTCTCTTAGTAGTGTTGGATTGCTTGGTTATTTTTTTTTGAAATGTTTTTTTTTTTTATTTTGTTTGTGTTGGTTGGTGTCCCATTTCATTCCTTTGAAATTGATGGAAGTTTTGGCTCTCTCTAATTCTTGTTGCTTCTTCTCTATTGTTGGGTATGTTTTACTGGATGTTTGGGTGCTTGCCATTACTACATAGTGGTCGATAGCATGTGTTCTGTTTCTGCACACCAAGTGTTTGATTAAATGCCTCAATGACCTTGCTGTTGTCTATTTCGTCAATTTCCTAACATTCTTGGTTTGTTTCCTGTTGTGTTTGTGTAGACAATGGCTTCAAAGCGCGCACGCACCACTCCCTCCACCACTGCATCTTCTTCTCGCGCTCCTAGGGGTAGAGGTTCCACTCCGGCCTTGTCGCCTCATCCCACATCTCTTGGTGCTCATCCTCGAGCAAAAGCTATTGTTCCTGAGCGATTCTTTGACTTGGCAGACATCGCTGCTACCCCTCTTGGGACTACTCAACTTGGCAACATAACCCTATTCTTTGAGACTCGGAATTGGCTAAGGGTGGCTCAACCAATCACCAAGTACTCGGTTGAGCATACGATAGCCTTCTATGAGACGAAGACACCCTCGCAGAATCGCTCGAGTTTTTCGGTCTTGATTGAAGGTCGGAGATACACTATTTCTCCTAAGGTGGTACGTGAGGCGTTGGGTATTGACGGTGATTTTATTCCTGAAGGTGTTGTTTCTGTCAGATGGCCCGTTCCGGATGCGATTCAAATTGACTTTGTCAATCAAGTTCAGCAGATGTTTATTGATGGGGTCACGGAACGATATCATGCAAAGTTTTACAGCGCCATCCTCTTACACATGGTTGCTCATTCAAACATCTACCCCACCAAGGGCAACAAGATCATCATGACTGATGACATGGTCAAGTTGGTGGTTTGTATGTCGGTGCACCATCTTCATTTGTCTGAGGTCATCTTCACACGAATGCTTCAGATTGATGCAGCTAAGGGTACTCTTCCTTTTCCTAGCTTTATTATGACAATCCTTAAGTATTTAGGATTTCAGGGAAGATACACGGAGGTGAGCCCTCCGAGGTTCGTTGGCCATGACTGGGTCAACGCCATCAAGAAAGGCTGCCATTCGAGGAAGGCTGCTTTTGAGTCGGTGGGTGCGCGTCTGACGCATCATCTCATCTGGGGAGGCCGGGCTCTTGATCGTCATGATGATTTTGATCGGGCATTGACCCCTGACCGTCCTCCGTTGGCCTCAGTTAGAAGCAACCGGGCAGTTGCTGCAGTTGAAGCCCGGGTTTCCTCTCTTCGGCATCATCAAGATCATACGGACGCTCGTTTGGATCGTTTTGGTGTCATTCTTGCTCAACATGATGCGATGCTCCGTGATCTACATAGGATGAATGTCGCTCAGATGCGTCATCTCCAGATCGAATTCACTCCCGTCGAGTTGCCTCCTTTCCCAGATGAGGTGCCTTCTGTAGTGAGTGATATTGATGGCGCTGACTCTGATAGCGAGAGTGCGGACGAGGGTGATGGTGAACACAGTGATGGTGACTCGGACTCCGAGTAGTTCGTGTTCTGGTTTACTCTCCATATTTTTGTACTTAACATTGCTCTTTTGCTATATCGGTTTGTTTCTATTTTTTTTGGATATTGAGCATGTTATTGGATATTGCTATTTTAATATTAGTTCTAGTTCTTTTCTGTTTTGCAGTAAATTTCTGCTAATTAGGTAATGGACCTCTCTTATTGGGCCCATGTTAGGTTTACTCTTATTTTTCTTATATATAGGGGAGTCTTCTCTTCTTTTACTCCTATTGTGTCTTCTTACCTCCTGCTAGATTGTTCTCAGAATGGCAGGCAGAATATGAACTTCATGGCTGTATTTGTCCGGGTGTTGGCGTATGTGTCGTTTATGAGGATGGAATGACGAAATAATGCTAAGGTTGTATGGTCCTTTGTTCGTTGGGTATGTCGCTGTTATGCACCATGGTATGCTATATTCATAGACCTTCTAATTGTTTGGCTTCATGTAGATTCATCATCTCAATCGACATTGGGGAGTTGATCTATGAGTTGCATCTCATACTTCTTGGAGTTAGGTTGGTTATCCGAAGGTTCCAGACTTGCAGGACTGTGCTCACTTACCGACTGTGAGCTTAGCCGAATTGAGGAGTCTGATTTTTGATATGAGTTGGATGGGAGGATTATGATGATCATGTGATCGCTCGGTGGAATAGACCTTCGGCTCGTGCGGAAGCTTACTTTTCCAAGCTTCCTCTAGGTCATTGGGAACGGGTTTTTCGAATTCGTTAACTTAAACCTTGTGTTTTTGTCGTTTTGTCTTTTATGCTTATGGATTCCTATGTTTGGTTATTAGTTGATTTCATGAACTTTTAACAGTTGGGTTAGGTTTATCTTTTTATCTGTTTTGTCTTCATTGTTTGGTATTGATTCCTTTTTCTTGGTTATTTGTTTATTGTTGTTATTTTATCGTTTCTTTTGTTGGTTGGTTATTTTGTTCACTTGTTGTGACAAAAAGGGGGAGATTTATGACTCTAATTACTAACAATCGTCTTCTTGTTGTTAGGTTATTTTTGGGTCATGTTTCAGGTATGCTACACGTATGGGGGAGTGAACGTGTTGATGATTTTAGACGTTATATAGTTATGGGGGAGCTCGAGTGTCAAAAATATTTTGGAGCTCATGAAGTATGGGGGAGTTGCTCGAAGGAACTTCTGTTGAATCCTTGATTGCTTCGGAAATTCCTAGTTGCTTCCGTTCGGTCTCTGATGGTTAAAGCATCTTGCTAAAGCTGGATAACAAGAATTAGTGACTTGTTATGTGTTTCTATCTTGAGTGATTTTGTAGGCATGTTTTATAAATGCCATGGTTTGGGCTTGTAAGCACGTTTTATAAGTGCTATTAGAGTCATAGGTTTTTGTCACAAAATCAATGTCAAAGGGGGAGATTGAAACCGGCACGAAGTGGTTTGACATCAATTTTGTGACAAAGTGTCTTTGGTTATCTCGCCTTGAGTTCATTGTTAGGAAAATCAAGATGTACGCATGGTCGTCTCGTGTCCTTCGTGTCTCTTGGTTCTGTCTAGGAAAAGTTATTGGGTACTGGACGTACGTACCTAGTTAGGACGTACGTACGTCCACTGAGGCAGCAAACATCTTTTGGTCAGGACGTACGTACGCAGTTAGGACGTTCGTACGTCCAAGCAGGCAGCAAACTTTTACCGTGTGGGGACGTACGAACGTTGATTCGACGTACGTACGTCCAATTGAGAGAAGGGGGAAGAAAGGGAATTGAGTTCAATAGCCACAAACACTTTCAATACCAAAACCTAAACCAAAACACATGAACTAGAAGAAGAATGGACGGCCAAAGAACTGACTTGTTCTTTGGAAGAGAAACCCTATTTATACTTAGGGTTGGAAACCAAGGAAAATGGGCCGAAATACTGAAAATCCATATTGGACGTACGTACGTCGAATCAACGTTCGTACGTCCCCACACGGTAAAAGTTTGCTGCCTGCTTGGACGTACTAACGGCCTAACTGCGTACGTACGTCCTGACCAAAAGATATTTGCTGCCTCAGTGGACGTACGTACGTCCTAACTAGGTACGTACGTCCAGTACCCAATAACTTTTCCTAGACAGAACCAAGAGACACGAAGGACACGAGACGACCATGCGTACATCTTGATTTTCCTAACAATGAACTCAAGGCGAGATAACCAAAGACACTTTGTCACAAAATTGATGTCAAACCACTTCGTGTCGGTTTCATGTTCAATACTTTGGGCCAGTAAAATCTTAGCCTGCTTAGTATGTGAATTATAGTGTATGTATTTTAGTGTTTGGATTTCTCCTTCTATAGCAGAGTCGTGCCTAACAAAAGATTTTGCGTGTTGCATGCAGGAATTCAATCTTAGGTCTTTGGAGTAAAGATACATGTCACATTTTGCCTCTTTCAGATCGTGGAGCCACTGATGCATCATCTGACCATGACTCACCATGAGCATCTATCGTTCGTGAGATATATGATTTTCTCCAGCACAATGTAAGTTCTTGCAATCTCACACTACATAGATATTTTTCCTGCAGATCTGTAGCGACCCGACCTATATCACCACCGATATTATCCCCACTTAGCCACTGCGGATGTCCGACAGTGTGGGGTTTTATTGGGCAGCAGCTTGCTTCCCAGGAGGTCACCCATCCTGAGAATTACTCCCACTCGAGCACGCTTAACTCCGGAGTTCTTTCGAATTCTAGAGCCAAGTGAGCCCAAAAGGCCTCGGTGATATTATATGACGGATCTATACCTATATTCCAATGTCAGGATATCCTCCTCTCACGTGCGGTAGGACACACCCCTCGGCAAACCACCTGCCGACCCGGGGTGTTACAATCCCACCACCTTAGAGGAGAGCCGTCCTCGGCTCTGGAATATATAGCCCCAGATCTCCGACGTTCCCTGCCCCTCGCAAGACGAGTACCCGGCGCAACCGTCACCCCTTCCTGGGCTAGGCGCCTTTCCAGCATACTCTCCCACTGTAGCGACCCGACCTATATCACCACCGATATTGTCCCCACTTAGCCACTGCGGATGTCCGACAGTGTGGGGTTTTATTGGGCAGGCAGGGCAGCAGCCTGCTTCCCAGGAGGTCACCCATCCTGAGAATTACTCCCACCCGAGCACGCTTAACTCCGGAGTTCCTTCGAACTCTGGAGCCAAGTGAACCCAAAAGGCCTCGGTGATTATATATGACGGATCTATACCTATATTCCAATGTCAGGATATCCTCCTCTCACGTGCCGTAGGACACACCCCTCGGCAAACCACCTGCCGACCCGGGGTATTACAATCCCACCACCTTAGAGGAGAGCCGTCCTCGGCTCTGGAATATATAGCCCCAGATCTCCGACGTTCCCTAGCCCTCGCGAGACGAGTACCCGGCGCAACCGTCACCCCTTCCTGGGCTAGGCGCCTTTCCAGCATACTCTCCCACCCTCGACAGGAGAACCGTCGTCGGCTCTGATACCATTTGTAGCGACCCGACCTATATCACCACCGATATTGTCCCCACTTAGCCACTGCGGATGTCCGACAGTGTGGGGTTTTATTGGGCAGCAGCCTGCTTCCCAGGAGGTCACCCATCCTGAGAATTACTCCTACCCGAGCACGCTTAACTCCGGAGTTCTTTCGAATTCTAGAGCCAAGTGAGCCCAAAAGGCCTCGGTGATATTATATGACGGATCTATACCTATATTCCAATGTCAGGATATCCTCCTCTCACGTGCGGTAGGACACACCCCTCGGCAAACCACCTGCCGACCCGGGGTGTTACAAGATCTCTCTGGAATGGTTCAGTTGTCCCTTTTATGTGGCTTTATTATACTTGTTTCCTTTTTTTTATTTGTGTGTTTGGAGGAGTTAGTTTAACTTTTAGACTTCGTTATTCTTTTTGATATATTCTTAGTAATCTCTAGATTTCACTTTCAAATCTTAACTACTGCTTTGAACAGGGTTTTATAATTGTAGGAGTTGCTGATCTGGAGGGTGGAATTCCTTGCGTACTTGTTCAGGTACCCTGGAAGTCTTACTGAGGCAAACAATTATACGCTCCCCCACAATGATATATCCCAAGCAACTGAAAGCATAGACCTTGTGCCAAGCATTGGATCATACAATGGCTTGATAAAATCCGAAGATCATAGAATTAGAACAGCTGATTTGATACTTTAATGCTGGATTGTGGACTAAATGTTGCATCTCCGAAAAGAACAAAATATTCACTTGCAATTCGATCGTTTGTAGATTCTCATGATGGGTTTGATAGTATGCAATGTATCTCAAAAGATTAAGAATCATTGTCATTGGAGCTGGTGCTGGCATAACTGTAGCTCGTCATTTGCAACGACAAGGTTTTTCCGTCACCATTCTTGAGGCCCGTAATAGATTTGGGGGACGTGTTTATACAGATCATTCATCTCTCTGGGTTCCTGTGGTCCTTGGGGCAATCATTATTACTGGTTTGGTGGCTGATGTTGCCATTGAAAGAAGACCGGACTCATCCTCCTTGGTCTGTTCACAATTGGGTCTTGAATTGACAATTTAAAAAAGTGACTGCCCTCTCTGCCTCTCTACGATATTGTGACGCGACAGAAAGTTTGCATCAGAATTAGTTGAAGCTCTGGAAACAGAGTTACAATTCTCTTCTTGATGATGTGGTAGTATTTATCTGAAAGAAGTGCAAACGTGCAAGAAAATGTCACTTGAGGGTGGTTTAGATTTAGAATATGGGCTGAAAAAAATGCCATATGGCTTTAACAGGGTTTCATGCTGAAGAGTTGGAAGTTGATACTTTAATTAATGCTGCTTTGAACACTGAAAGAGATTGTCATGCTAACAAAACTCCTAGTCGGATGAGTTTTGAGAAGGAGCTTTTGAGCCACTTTGAAAGGATGGTTGTGCTGCACTGGTTAAAGCTTTTTTCCTTACTGGAATCAGGATGATGTTTATGCAGCTTTTGAAGGGGCTCACTGCATGATTAAAAGTGGCTACACCAATGTCATTGGTTCTTTAGGAAAAGGCGTCACCGAAGCCTCATGTAACATGAAGGAGTATGACAGAATAAACGAATTAAATGGAAAAGTTAAGGTTTATACGTCAACTCCTCGTGTAACTCCAAAGACCAGTCCCGCTACCTTATTGGAAGTTGTGAAATCTTGGTCTCGAGCTCTAGTAAGATGGTGATGTTTTGTCTTTGAATTTCATATTTCTTTTCCCTTTCAAAAAATAAAAAAATTAAAAACAATTTCAGATTTCCTTGGCTACTTGAATAGAAAAACTGTCAAGCTATGCTTGTAGATAAAAACACTGACACCATTCTGTCATTTTTGTTGCATCAGGTGAGCCTTTGGTTGATTCATATATGCTCGGCTTTGTAATGACCCAACACAAGCTCATGTTTACTGTTATATTCACTGAAATGGGAAGCTTATAGTTTGAGTCGAACAACATTTCACAATGTCGTTTATGTGTGGTGAAACAAAAGGGAAGCTTTGAATGTGTGCCTGATGTTCAAAATGTGAGGCCATGGACCAGGGATCTAGGCAAAGGGTGGCTATGTAATCCGCTGCTCTGGGTCTATCACTTGGAAAGTTTCTGGAGCTCAACTTTTCAGTCGAATCAACTTTTAACAGATCACCTGATTTTGGCCATTCCCTCCAAGCAGACTACCTTCATTTCTACAGGTATAGGTGTTAATTGTGTTAGTTAATGTTACTATCATTTCTATGGGTATTGGTGTTATTAGTCATACTAAATTGTTTACTAGCCAGTGTCTTATCCAATCTTGGCCGGAAAAAACCCTGGATTGGATATTCGTCATCTTAAGCTATGTCTTTGTATGTAGTATCATAATTCTGTTCCAATAGCAGTATTGATTTCACTTGGAAGATACTGAGAGTTACATTATTTTTTATAGAGAAGAGAAATTATCTTTCCTTTCATATACAAATGCGAATCCCATAGCCAAATTACAACTCCACAGTCCATGTGTCAGTTGTTTTTCTTTTAAGTTGTATGTCTAATTTAGAGTAATCACTATATTTTCGTTTTTGTAAAGGATTTTGCTTTGCAAGAAATCATTTTAGGTTAGGATCTTAACATCTTAACTAGTTTGAAATTGTCAAAAAAAAATTACAATCGTAATAAAATACGATTTGAGAATTCATGAGTTTGACTTCGACGGTTTAGCTTTTTCCCTATTAGGGGTGTTATGTGAGCTGAGCAGCTCGAGCTCGGCTTGTGTTCGGCTCGAAAAAAGCTCGGCTCGGGCTCGCTCATCTTGTAAAACGAGCCGAGCTTGAACAAATTTAAGGCTCGTCTCGAGCTCGAGCCGAGCCCGAGCTTTATTCGAGCCGAGCCGAGTAGCTCGAGTTAAATAATTTAAATTACCAGCCTACCCCCACTAATATATCTTATTCCTATCCTACCCCAGTATATATCAACATAACATAAGCTTCTCCTTCTTCTGGTTCTGGAAACCTAGCCGCCCCCGCCCGTCTCCTTCTTCTTCTCCAATTCATTGGTGGTAGCTTCTGGAATTATAGCTGGTAAGGTTTTTTTTTTGTTTGAAATTTTTGATTCATGAATTCGAGCTTTTCGGCTCTCTTTCTCTCTGTCTTATCAATGAAGATTTGCGTTTATAGCAATTCGACAAGTAATTCTTACTAAGCTTTATAATTTCAATATCAACATCATCAACATCATTTTCAACAAGTTCGTCATCATCATGGAGATTGAAATTGATAGATGAATTTGAAGATGAAAGATGATTTTTAAAGGATTTACGACGATTAGTTAAGAAGGTGGTGTGTGAGTGTGATGAATTAGTAATAATAATGGGTTTGAGGAGAGAGAAATTGAACAAGAACAAGTGTGTATGAGAAGGAGAAAGAAAAGGAATTGATCGATAGAGTTGCGGTGAGTAATGAGAAACGTAGTACAGCATCATTCAATTCAATTCAATTCAGTGGTGCACTGGTGTTACTGCATTTTGATTTATAAGAAGTGTGTTGCCAAGGGTTCACACAGTTGGCACTGGGCAGTGTAGAAGATGAATCTGCCTTAGCTAAACGAGCAGATTTTTATTTATTTCCAATAATCTGTTTTATACAATTATACCAGAAAAAGGCTGCAAACGAGCTAAACGAGCTTGGAGGGCTCAAGCTCGACTCGAGCTAAACGAGCTTGGAGGGTTCGAGCTTAACTCGAGCTAAACGAGCTTGGAGGGCTCGAGCTCGGCTCGAGCTAAACGAGCCTAACGAGCTCGAGCTCGAGCTTGATAAATAGCTCGCGAGCCGAGTTTGAACATAAAACAAAGCTCGATTCATAAATTGGGCTCAGCTCGGGCTCGACTCGTATTAAAACGAGCTGAGTATGAACATTCAAAGCTCGGCTCGCTCGGCTCGAATAACACCCCTATTCCCTATGGTTCTGGCAGTTTTAATGGTATGTTATCTTTGATTGTAGCTTCCACCAATCAAGTTCCATTAATATGGTAAAGAACTTCAAGTGTAGATGACTTATCCAATTTTTCAATGAACACCTTAGTCAGGCATGTCTTGTAGTTGTAGGTGTACCCAAACTCTTTCACTTTTACAAAGCCACAACTATCAAGATTAAAAACTGGAAACTGATCGACAGGTGCGGAGATAGCTTTAACAAATTGAAAATACAAGGATGGATAAGTAGCATATAATAGTAGATGATACCTTATCATGCAATCAATTAGGCATTGGTCTTTGATAGTGTCAGGATTTCAATTTTTTTTTCTTGTTTTTCTTTTTTGGATAGGCAGACAGGGTTGCTTACGTGGATTTCAAGTATACTTTAATAGCACTGACATTTGATAAACTACAAATAGTGCTAATCTAACAATTGAATATTCAAACAAATCAAACGATACGCAGAAAGTAAATAACACACAGGAATTTTTAACGTGGTAAAACCCAATAAGGGAAACGTCCACGGTTGCCTTGATGACAACAAATAATCCACTAGATGAAAGAGATTTACAAACCTACCAACTACCTGCACTCACTGCGAGCTGATACTTCAGGTTATCTCTAACACCTTGACTTCACCAGAGCACCTTGATGTACGCACAAGACACTCGACTTCTTGATGAACTCACAAGAAGACTTGAAGCCGAATTCACAATAAAATATGGAAGATAACCAATTTATGAATTGGAAGAAGGGGAAGGAAAGGAATTGAGTTCAATGACCAAAAACAACTTCAACACCAAAACCTAAACCAAAACTCAAGAACCAGAGAAATATTGGACGGCCAAAGAACTGCTTTGTTCTTTGGAGGAGAAACCCTATTTATACTTAGGGTTGGAACACAGAAAATGGGCCGAAATAGAAGAGATCCATATTGGACGAACGTACGTCGAAACAACGTTCGTACGTCTCCACACGATAAAAGCTTGCTGACTGCTTGGACGTACGAACGTCCTAACTAGGTACGTACGTCCAGAACAACAAAACATACCTGCTGACTGACCTGACGTACGTACGCCCTAACTCAGTACGTACGCTCAACACGATGGAAGGTTTGCTGACCATAGGGACGTACGAACGTCCTAACTTGGTACGTACGTCCTGAACCAAGAACACACGACATACTAGACGCGAAGACAAGGAGTCGGGATGATGCGCGTACAACAAAGTTTTCCTAACAATGAAATCAAGGCGAGATAACCAAGGACGACCAATGTCACAAAATTGATGTCAAACAAACTTATTGCCGGTTTCAATCTCCCCCTTTGACATTGATTTTGTGACAAAAACCTATGACTCTAATAGCACTTATACAACGTGCTTACAAACCCAAACCATGGCATTTATAAAACATGCCTACAAAAACACTCATGGAAAGAACATACCAAATCACCAACACTTGATATCCAGGTTGAATAAGACGCTTTAACCATCAGAGACCGAACGGAAGCAACAAGAATTTCTGAAACAATCAAAGAGCCAACGGAAGTTCCTCGAACAACTCCCCCATACTTCATGAGTTCCAAGGTTTAATACTCGAGCTTACCCAGAACTGTACATGCATTTTGTGATCATCATCACTTTCACTCCCCCATACATGTAGTATACCTGAAACATGACCAAAAAAATACACTAACAAAGAAGAAGAAGGTGTTAGTATTAGAGTCATAAATCTCCCCCTTTTTGTCACAAATGAAGCAAGGTAAGAAAAGAAAAAGAAAAATTCCAAACCATAACAAATAAGATTAAAGAAGAAAAGAAAGAGAACAATCATGTTAACAACAAAAAGATATGCAACGGAAGCCATAAAATAAACACTTGTTAACACGATGTCAATACAAAGAATTCTCCCCCTAAACAAAAGCTCCACCTAAATGCAATGCATATGAGAAAGATGCACCTAGAACAAACAAACCAAATAAGGATATTTGAAACACACAAAGAACCATGCATACAAGGGTAGAAGAGAGTATATGCAAGCTCAATTAAAACAAGATACTTAGTAAAGATGAATAAACTTGGTTTCATTAAACAAAGTACGCACCAATCAAAGATTAAGATATGAAACCAAACATCTACTAGAAATGCATCTTACAAACATCCTTGGTGTGTGGGAAAGCTAAAGAAAACACAAAGAGAGTCATTTTCACACCTCACACACAAACCATAAGAACACTCAAAACAACTAGTATTCACCATTAGAAGGATTTCACTGCACAAACCCCTAAACAGACACGGGGAAATGCACTTATAACCTTTTTATTTTATTATTATTATATTATTTTTTTTATTGTGCATAAATTAACATGTGAAAGGGATTTTTACCTTCATCTTTTGCAACATGTGGTAGAGTGTAGCCTACATCATTTCAAATTACTTCCCCTTTAAGAACAAACTGAAAGTAGTGCAACATCATGGTAACGTGCAACACAAGAACTAACATCTCTTGAGTGCATCCGTCATTGCATGACCCTCACGGGAAAATATACCAAATGATTTCTCTCTCAAGAAGATCAAAAGGCTGGGGATTTTGTGAATTGTTGACCACTACCACACCGCATTCATACTAATAATCAAGATAACATAAGAAAGGCATGCATACGTATATTTCCAACTAATGATTATCCTAGAAGTTCATCATGTTCCAAGGATGAAAAAAGATATCCAAACAAACTCTCACAGTGCCACCTAGCTGTGCATAGTGTAATCAAGCAAGGATATATGCAGGAGACACACTAGATAAACATTGGTCTAAAATCTAAACATGAAAGCACAAGCGTATGCTAAGTGTAATAAAATAGTTATATTTATGAACACTAAGCATACAAGAATGATTGAAAGCAATAGACCAATCTAACCACATATACAAGGTATGTGTATCCCAAACACCCATAACAGAGTAAATCACAAAATATTTAAAAATAAAGTAAAAACTTCCCAACATTCAACATGATATGCAACCTTAAACAAATAGACTACAAACACCAGAAACCACTAAAATGCAATCAACATGATGAAATACCAAAACCCTAACAAATAGCCATATATAAAAAAAATAATTCAATTAATCATACCATAAGGCTATGAAAACATACTTAATCATCCCAAACCTACAAAAATCGATTATCTCTAAAATAAAATATATCAAAATCATGAAATAATTGGTCTGCAAACACAAAAAGAATTAGCTTTATTCATCATAATTACACCTTATTTAAGAACGACAACCAAAACGATAAAAAAAATGCCCTCAACCGAATAAGGAGAACCAACACCGAACATCATGACAAAACAAACTTGACCAGATATATACAGAGAAAGAGAAAAATAATAAACAAGGAAGAAGATAAAGAGGAGGGGAGACTACCAGTAACATTTAGGGAAGAGGAACAACCCCAATGGACTTGCGTAGAGAATGAAAGCGAGCTGCATCAAGAGGTTTCGTAAGAATGTCCGCTAGCTGATGTTCAGTAGGAATGAATTCCATTGCTATATCACCCTTCTCCACCGCCTCACGAAGGAAATGATGACGAATGTCGATATGCTTTGTTCGTGAGTGTTGAACAGGATTTTTGGATATGCTAATGGTGCTGGTGTTGTCACAGAACAAGTCCATCGCCTTCTGTTGGATGCCATAGTCCCGAAGCATCTGACGCATCCACAGAAGTTGTGTACATGCACTAGCTGCAGCTATATACTCAGCCTCACACGTGGAGATGGATACGGATGATTGTTTCTTGCTATGCCAGGAAACAAGATTATTCCCAACATAGAAACAACCACCACTGGTACTATGACGATCATCAAGATTACCACCCCAGTCAGCATCACAATAACCTGCCACAACACTGTTTGTATCTCTGGTAAACCATAATCCATGATCAAGCGTGCTACCAACATACCGAATGATACGTTTAACAGCAGTGAGATGAGATTCCTTAGGATTAGCCTGAAACCTTGCACACACTCCAACACTATAAGCAATATCTGGACGACTAGCAGTGAGATACAAAAGACTACCAATCATACTACGATATTCACGAATATCAACAGACTTACCCATAACATCTTTACCAAGACGTACCCTATCACCCATGGGAGTATCTTGACCACTAGAAGCACTAAAACCAAACTTTTTGACAAGTTCTTTGGCATACTTTGTTTGAGAGATGAACGCTCCATGATTAAACTGTTTTACCTGCAAGCCAGGAAAAAAATTTAGTTCCCCCATTAAACTCATTTCAAATTCAGAACTCATTAACTGAGAAAAAGATTCAGAAAGAGATGAACACGTGGATCCAAACACTATATCATCCACATAAACTTGGGCGAGAAGAACATTGTTTTCCTTTCTCAGTATAAACAAGGTTCGGTCAACACTGCCACGAACAAATCCTTTCCCTAGTAGGAAGGTTGTCAGGCGTTCATACCATGCTCGAGGAGCTTGTTTTAAACCATACAATGTTTTTTGCAGTTTGAAGACATGATTCGGAAAGGTGTGATCAACAAACCCCTTTGGTTGTTCAACATAGACCTCCTCATTGAGAAGACCGTTGAGGAACGCACTTTTGACATCCATTTGGTACAGCTTGAAATTCAAATGAAGAAGCCTGACAGATTCCAACCTAGCCACAGGAGCAAAAGTTTCTCCGTAATCAACACCTTCAATCTGACTGTAGCCCTGAGCTACGAGCCGTGCCTTGTTTCGCACAATCTGCCCAAACTCATCCAATTTATTTTTAAAGATCCACTTGGTGCCAACCACATTAGTGTGAGTAGGTCTGGGAACTAATGTCCAAACATCACTACGCTTATACTGTCCGAGTTCTTCCTGCATAGCAACTAACCAATCATCATCAGTAAGAGCATCAGTAACGTGTTTAGGTTCAAAGGAGGAAAGATAACAAACATAGTAAACACAATTTGTCTCCTTGGCCTTTCGACGAGTCAGACGCTGATCATTAATATCCCCAATGACATCCCCTATGGAGTGATGTTGTTTAACACGAGTTGATGCTTTAACAAACAACTCCTCAGGCTCAACAGGCACAGTGGAGGAATCTGGAGGCACATCAACCGCCCCTGGCGGTGGTGTTACAACATCATCCAGTGTGGGCACATCACTGGACCTACCAGGCAAGTCCTCTGAAGTAACCGAAGGATTATTACCATCAGCACCATTATCAGGTAACGAGAACGACATGGGAGACATGTCAGCAGAGTCTGACAAGGGTGAGAGAACTGTAGAATCCTGTGTACCAGTAGAAATAGAAGAGTCAGATACAATAGTGTCGTCAACAACTACATTAAAGGATTCCATGACCTTGCGAGTGTTGTAGTTGAATACTCGAAAGGCCCTACTATTTGAGGAATAACCAAGTAAAAGAGCAACATCACCTCGACTATCAAACTTAGACAGACTTTGTCTGTACTTGCACACATAGCAAACACTGCCAAAAACTCGCATATATTTGAGATTTGGCTTCTTACCATACCATAGCTCATAAGCAGTTTGTGTAGTACCAGATCTCAGATATACACGGTTCATGATGTAACAAGCAGTATGAACTGCTTCCGCCCAGAACTTGGTAGGAACATCCTTCGCATGTAACATTGCACGAGCCATCTCCTGAATAACACGGTTCTTCCTTTCAGCGACTCCGTTTTGTTGCGGAGTGTATGGGGCCGAAAATTCTTGCCACGTACCATTTGCAATGCAATACTCAATAACATGTTTAATTTGAGTATCTTTCTCATTCTGAACACGAAGACATATCCCCTGAAACTCAAGAAACGCATCAGATTTTTCACGCAAGAATGATACCCAAGTAAAGCGAGTGTAATCATCAACCATAACTAAGATGTGTCGTTTGCCCCCTAAGCTAGGAGTACGAGTAGGACGCATCAGATCCATGTGAATGAGTTCTAAAGGAGAGGATGTGGTTATAGACTTTTTCTTGGAATGTGGACTCCATATCTGTTTACCTAGTTGACACCCCCACACACAGTTTCGCGATTCCTTCCAAGTCTAGGAACTCCTTTAATATATTCATTTCGAGTTAGATTGTCTAGGAGTTCAAAGTTGACATGACCTAGCCGTTGATGCCACAACAGACCCTCATTCAGTTTGCTAGGTAAGCAGTTTATACCAGGTGCAACAGGCCGAATGGCATAGCAATTATCCAATGTGCGTTTACCTGTTATGATACACTTACCCAAACTATCAAGAACAGTACATATATTTTTAGAAAAATTAACAATATGACCAGTATCGCACAGTTGGCTAATACTGATCAAATTAACACGCAACCCATCAACTAATAAACAAACATCATTCGAGGATAGACCAATACCAACAACAAAGCCTTTCCCAATCACGGGAGCACGCTTACCATTACCAAAAGTGACACTTCCACCATCTATAGCAGTAACGGAGGAAAAAAGTTTGGCATTACCTGACATATGTTTCGAAGCACCACTATCAAGTAGCCATTCACTATCCGAGCTCGAAACATGAAGAGCAGTAATCGCCACATTTGAAACATTGCCTGCAAAGTTACAAGGAGAAGAGTAAGATGCGTAAGGATAAGATGGATAGACATACGATGGCTGTGAGAACAGCGTCCATGGTTGTGGAAAAGGAGCGGCCACGACACACTGCGATGCCCAATGTCCAAACTGCCCACATAATGAGCAGGTCATTTGACGTTTTCTTCCTTGAGGGGGAGCACGCCTAAACGGTTTCCATTTACGCCCGATGCCTACCGTGGCCACAGATTGATGATTGTTGGACTTTTTGGTAGGAAGATTGGGCAATAGCGGAGGTAGTTCAGAAGATGACAGCCCATTGCAGATTTCAAAAGACTTAAGGCGAACCAGTTCCTTTTTGATATCCTCGAGTTCAGTGGACATAATACTACACCGAGCTTCCCATTCAACATTGTCATGCTCAAGAGCAGCAAGATTGCTCAATAAGTTCACCTTATCAATCCGCCAAGATTCAGTTTCCCTATCCAAGGTTGACATGGACGAGGAACTAGAAGAGAGTAAGTCAAGTCCGTCTTGAAGAATACTATTTTGTGCCTCTAACCTTAGACATTCCTTTCTGGATAACCGGTATAGGGTAGCCCAATTATTATTGTCAACAAGAATCAATTCCCTGTCACAGTCACTAGAGCATACTTTACTAGCAGTTGATTGTTCATAAGACAATCGAGCCACAAACGAGACATGTGTCTTACCAGAGTAAATCAAACAAATAGTGCTAATCTAACAATTGAATATTCAAACAAATCAAACGATACGCAGAAAGTAAATAACACACAAGAATTTTTAACGTGGTAAAACCCAATAAGGGAAACGTCCACGGTTGCCTTGATGACAACAAATAATCCACTAGATGAAAGAGATTTACAAACCTACCAACTACCTGCACTCACTGCGAGCTGATACTTCAGGTTATCTCTAACACCTTGACTTCACCAGAGCACCTTGATGTACGCACAAGACACTCGACTTCTTGATGAACTCACAAGAAGACTCGAAGCCGAATTTACAATAAAATATGGAAGATAACCAATTTATGAATTGGAAGAAGGGGAAGGAAAGGAATTGAGTTCAATGACCAAAAACAACTTCAACACCAAAACCTAAACCAAAACTCAAGAACCAGAGAAATATTGGACGGCCAAAGAACTACTTTGTTCTTTGGAGGAGAAACCCTATTTATACTTAGGGTTGGAAAACACAGAAAATGGGCCGAAATAGAAGAGATCCATATTGGACGTACGTACGTCGAAACAACGTTCGTACGTCTCCACACGATAAAAGTTTGCTGACTGCTTGGACGTACGAACGTCCTAACCATAGGCTAAAATATCGTTTAGGGGCGGATATCCGATCCCCCAAAAACCGGAAAATATCGCGGATATCCGACCTCATGTGTCGGATTGTATTGGTTTGGCAAATTCGAAAAAATCGGTTTATGCCGCGGATATTCGCGAATATTCGCGAAAAATTCAGCAAATTGGGAGGTTTTCTGCACTTTACGTGTTTTTTCGCGGATTTCGATATATAAACTTATAATTAAAAGAAAAACATACATTACAAATTAAACACACGACAAATCATACAAGGAAGCTAAGACGGAACTATTACACAAGATAGTTTTACTCATAGGTGAAAAAATCGTAAATATCGGGCGGATATTCATAGAAATTTTATATGTTTACAATACAAGAACTAAACACAAACAACCTCATTACAACTCAACCCATAGTTTTATTTTAATAATCAAAATAAAAGACATGCTAACCCCAGAATGATAGACGTCCCTTGTCAAACCGATGAGCTTCGAGTCGCATACGTGTGGGGACGAACTCAGTACAGTAATATTCCCATGACATTGTTTGCTCGTACGACCTGAATTGGTCAATATGCATATCATATGCATCTTGATCCATACAATACGGAGCAAATGATTCAAAGATAGAAAATCTCGAGTATTGTTGAACCGGCATTAATGTATCGGCTGACTGTACGTCGGACCCACTTGCCATTGGGGCCAACCAACTCCCTATATTAGGAAACCAAGAACCACTGTCATCTGGTTGGGTTTAGTAGGATGGTACACTGGTTTGCCAAAAGTGAGAGAGAACTTCACTTTGGCATGGGCGTGCTTTTTTTTCGTTTCTTTCTGCTATATTGCTCTTGGAGGACCATCAAGTTCGTCGCGAAAGTTTCCAAACGTCTAGTGCCTTTTGGACCTTTTTTTGATAATCTCATCGAAAATTCTAGTTCGGGGGGATTAAAAATAAATGTGTTAATTTTAAAATCGAAAATTTCCAAAATTTCGATAAATATCGGTTTTTGCCGATTTATGCCGCGAATATCCGATAAATGCCGACCGGCATGGGGTGTTTTAATATCCGAATATATGCCGTGATCCGTACCGTGCCGATCTCTGAAAAAACGGAAAATATCGCGAATATCTGCCCGGCACGCACGATATATTCACCTATGGTCCTAACTAGGTACGTACGTCCAGAACAACAAAACATACCTGCTGACTGACCTGACGTACGTACGCCCTAACTCAGTACGTACGTTCAACACGATGGAAGGTTTGCTGACCATAGGGACATACGAACGTCCTAACTTGGTACGTACGTCCTGAACCAAGAACACACGACATACTAGACGCGAAGACAAGGAGTCGGGATGATGCGCGTACAACAAAGTTTTCCTAACAATGAAATCAAGGCGAGATAACCAAGGACGACCAATGTCACAAAATTGATGTCAAACAAACTTATTGCCGGTTTCAACATTCACCTTTTGTAAACAGGCTGTTCAGGATGGTGTGGAGTGTGGACATTCTAAATCTTTCAGCTGGGCCAAATAGTCCACTAACAACCACCAAAACCATGTTCCTGAATGCCACACTTGTTTTGCTGTGAAAACATGAGATTTTGTTGTATAAGCAGCAGGAATTGAAGGACCTTTCCTGAAAACCTTGATATCGTGCAGTCTATGGATAACAACTGTAGCTGCAGTAGTTGATGATCGTAGATACAAAAACCATTTGTTCCTGGGGGAATTGAAAAGTCTTTCCTGGAATTGGTTTGACACGTAAGTTTGTCAAGACTTAAGAGTTAACTTTGTGATTCTTAGATTTGTTTGTAATGGAAAAAGTCAATCGATTGATTGAGAAACGAAATAAGGGAATATGTTAGTTTGTTTGTTGGATAAAACACTATCAAAATGTACATGAGAGCAAGAAAAAGATTGAGACCTCTCCCTCAAATCCATGCAACTCATATTGTGAAAGACTGATATATATTAATTTATGGCGAAAATATTCAGTAATTAGAGAATAATATGCATCACACAGTACAGTATGTTGCGGATTCTGGGCAACAACTTTGACTGCCTAAGATCGATTAGATTATGATAGTCTATTGTATTGCCTATATTTTGACTGTATCTTCTATATTCGTATCTTTATTTGACAATGTCCGATTTTTAATGTATCTACCTTTTAATGTAGTGGTTCATTGATTTGTGAATGTTAAGGAGGCAAGACTAAATCCTTATTGCAACAATACAAAGGAGCAGGTAATTGCAACAATCAAATCTTGTCTAGAAATGGGTGCTCTATCCTATTATGAGGAAAATGAGCTATGTTGTGCTCGTGATATATTATAAATTATCATTTAATTTCCAGGCGAAATTTTTTCCATCTTCAAACTTAATTATAACAGAACTCTTGTGGAGTTGGAGTTGAGGTGTTTGTTTACAGTTGCAAATTGGATTGTAATTTTTCTTGTTTTGCAAATTGTTATTTTCTAGCTTTTAGTAAATATACTATGATTTTTTTAACTGAATTAAATTTTTCTTATTTACAGTTTCTTCATATTTGAATCAGAAATTCACCTTGAGAGCAGCCAATGATGCAATGTTGGATTCTTAGATCACTAAGTACAGTTATTCAGATTGGTAAAGGCCGGAAGTTTTTAATCAAGAGAGTAGTTGACGGAAATAGTCTTTTATGTGGGTACTCCTTCAATTTTGTTGTTTGTGGGTTGCGTACTCAAGGGCACATTTCATAGACGAATTCCCACGAGGAGCTTAGTCTTGATCCTCTTTTGTCACTGGCTCACTGCCTGTTTCTACAACTTCACCATTCCAATTCCAACAAAAGCAGTAACACTTCTTCTTTCACTTGTAGAAGAAGAAATCTTGAATTATTTTTCTTCTCTATACTTGGAAACCTAAATTAAGAAAATTATTCTCTTCATTCTATTTTCTTGAGAGAGAGACCGATTGTGGCGCCAATTCGAGAAAACGTATACATTTCATTTTAGTCCAATGGTAGCGTTTTCGGCATATTGTGAGTATCTTTCTTATCAAAATAATAAAATGTGTTTTATTGTACTTTTCACAAGAATTGTGAAAGTTAACCTATTCAGCTTCTGTTTCCTTTCTAATTTGTTTTTATACTTTTAGGTCCTTTTGTGATTGTGTTCTTTGTTGTATCTGCAAAGATGGATGTGCACCTGCAACACATGCGATTAAATATATCTCTTGTACAACACCTGCATCCTTTGAATTATCTCTGATCATAGGACATTTATTGCAGGTACTAACTATATGTTTTCTTTTTCATTATTTATAACATTTTAGCTCTCAACTTCTCATTGCATAGTTAACGGGGTAGGGGACCCTAGTTAACAACCTCGCTTTCCCATCAGAAAGCTTTTCTTTATTTTTATTTTATTTTTTGTTTAATACAGATCATAAATGTCAAACCTCAGAATCTAACTCACAACAAGTCAAGACTGTCGTTAACCAGTAGTGCTGCTACCAAGCTGTATTCTTCTACTAGTAAAGAAGATCAAATGGTTTGTATTGAAATCAACTATTCGGTGATGCTATTATCTGACTTAGTTGTTTGTTGGTCGGTATTGTTTAAATGGAAAAACTATTTCCACTTCCAAATGACTGTATTTGTGTCCCGACTGGTAATATTTGAGATCAGTGGCAAAAAATGGTAGTGTATGACGCATGCATTTGCTTAGGCCGGCATGCAGGACCAAGAGGTGCAGTTGTTAGAAGTGCCTTTGGGTATGTTATCAACGTTGGCTTTCTATAATAGATTGCGTTTTTGGTGATGGAATCATGGAACTATGTAGCCATTCAATCTATCAGCAATTTCAAAAGGATATAAAATTGGGATAGGACTTTCTACCAATGCCATCTTAGTCCAGCCAGCTTATGTCCTCAGGAGCATGAAAAAAAAATATATCTACGGATTTAGAGAAATTTATGAGTTCGTTTTGAGATGGAAGGACCTATGGTCCCTTTGTCTAGAACTTAATTGGTTAGGTTTTGTAGTCCGCCAATGAAGATGGTGCGCTTTCTGCTTTCTTTAGAATCATCTAGGAAATGTATAATAGAGTTATAGAAATGATTTTGTAAGGGAGCTGTCATAAAGACTCCCATTTTACATCCTTTTTCCTTTTAAGAGGACTAAGACTTTTATGTTCTCATTTGTTGTACAACTTATCTCAGTAAAGCTCTTTTGTAGACAGAAAAAATTCATTATGTCCTAAATACTCCTGATATCGTATTCTGTTGTGTGCATATGATTGATGATGTTGTATTATTTTATTTTAGGCTAAGAAAAGGGGGTGTATTAAAGAAGATCTTTCATGTATGCCAGAATATTGGAATCCTGATTACTGAGCCCAAGACACCTCATCTTGAAACAGTGCTGGAGCACATCCACCAAAGTAAGTTGTTTTGCTGTTAATTCTAATATTGTCTTTTAACTTTGATGCATCTGAATCATTGACATCTGGTGGCCGCAATATTGTCTTACATAAAATGTTTCCATTTAATTACTGATATGAGCATCTTTAATTTAGGCTAATTGCTAATATCAATGCTAAACCTATAAAACACCTTAAGGTTTTTGATGCATATGCATAAAGATAGCATGTGCAAGGCACATGCCTCATAGTTCCTGCAGAATCCTATATGGATTAGAACATCCCTAGTAATAGTTTTTATTTACTTAGCTTTCTAGTGTAGTTAGGATTAGGTTTAGGTTATTATAAATAGGGGATTGCAAACCTTATTGAGGAGGTTAGATTGAAGATTTGTTTATGTCTTGAGACATTAAATTCGTTTTTGTGAAGAACCTTAGTTTTTGGGTGTTCAAACCATTTATGTAATTGGTGTTCTTATTATTGTTTGCTTCCGCCGATAGTATTACATCAAAATTGGTATCAAGAGCTTGTTTTTTCTGGGTTTAGAAGATAAAAACCTGTTTTTTTTCAAAAGGGCCGCGTTCATGTTGGTGATTTGAAGATGAGTTATCGTAGAAGAGGTCAAAGAGAGTTTTCGCCGCCGTCGGATCTTTGGAGTTTACAAGAATCGAAGCGTTGTACCGATTCTGAATATAAAGCTCCCAACTTTGATCCTAGCCGCCGCTTTTCTCTTTCCAGAAGGTATGAACCTCCCTCTTCCTCCCGTTCCCCTTCTCCTCCACGCAGGCGACGTCATGGTTATTATGACGATGGATATTATTCCCACCACCAGCAGGACACGCACCCTCCTCGATGTGGTTTTCAGCAACAATATGTTGCTTATGGTGCTAAATATTCCCATGGAAACCATCTAAAGACTTATGATCACGATGGTCTTCGTAGTCGCAATTCTAAGGTTACTCCGTATGGAGAATACCCACACTATATTGAATCTGAAATCGATTCTAAGAGGGATAAGTCCATGATTGATTATGAAGAAGATGAGTTTTCTGACGGGGAAAGTTATTATGAAGATAATTATTCAGATGATAATGATTTTTTGTGTGTTGAATATTCTGATGATGAAACTAGTGCAGAATTTGAGTTTGGTGATGCCCCCGCTAACAAGAGTTTGGTTGCAGCCCTTGCACCGTCAAACCTCTACACATCCACCTCAGTTGTTCACCCATCACAAGTTTCTAATAGCGACAACTAGCAGATTTTACTGTTGCAGCAGCCTCATTATCCAGATGATGCCTCCATGACGTCACCAAGCATACAAAAAGGTTTGAAGGAACTTTTAAATTGCTTTACTAAATTAAAAAGTCAATTTGCGTCTTTTA
The DNA here is from genome assembly GCA_023053565.1 of Aquilegia eximia. NCBI lineage: Eukaryota > Viridiplantae > Streptophyta > Magnoliopsida > Ranunculales > Ranunculaceae > Aquilegia > Aquilegia eximia. Next base: position 27,277,696 of record JALIGU010000001.1, read on the forward strand.
AGGAATAATTTGTTGAAGAAGAGAAACGACTTGACAAAGAAGCGAAGATTAATTTCTTACTCAACATGTTTAATGAAGAAAAATACGTCACTCGTACTTGAATTGGTGGTTTACAAAGTTATAATCTTGTTGATTTCTTTTTCGTTTTTGGTGATGATAGTGATGATACATCTAGTTTTGTGTCTCTTGAGTTAGAAGTTGCATGTGTGGATCAAGTAGAAGATTTGATTGAAAAATCTGCAAGGGAGATAAATAAGAAGTTCTATTTATTGCCCAAGCAAGGAAACCTGGTTGTTGTCCATGACACTGGTAAAGAGGATGACGTTCTCGGAATTTCGCTTATCACTCCCATGAATCGATGAATTCCATTGATTCTGACCGACAAATTGATGATTTTTATTATCCCCACAAATTCCGTCCCATAAAAGTAATTGGTAATTTGTTTGGTGGTTATGTTGATCCTTATCTATTCCAAGATGAGAATGGATTTTCTCTATGGAGGGACAAACACCTTCAATTCTTATTTCTTGACATGCGGCTATATTGTTCCAATCAATTGGGTTGTCCTAATGATGCACCTATGACATTAATGTCCATCATTCTTTCTGCGAGCAACTATCTGGGGAAGATTCATGGCCGGATTTTCTGCACCAACGTAAGATTGATGTTGATGTACAAGAGTCGTTTTGAACGTTGAAGGATGTTAGTACACAAACTCGAGGACGAGTTTTTTTCAAGTTGGGGGGATTTGATGCATATGCATAAAGATAACATGTGCAAGGCACATGCCTCATAGTTCTTGCAGAATCCTATATGGATTAGAACATCCCTAGTAATAGTTTCTATTTACTTAGCTTTCTAGTGTAGTTAGAATTAGGTTTAGGTTATTATAAATAGGGGATTGCAAACCTTATTGAGAAGGTTAGATTGAAGATTTGTTTATGTCTTGAGACATTAAAATCGTTTTTGTGAAAAACCCTAGTTTTTGGGTGTTCAAACCATTTATTTAATTGGTGTTTTTATTATTGTTTGCTTCCGCCGATAGTATTACATCAGTTTTTTTCTTTTATGGCAACTGGGTTTATTCCTTGATACCCTCCAAATAATTCTTAATGTGTATTCACTGACAAGTTGAAGATTTTTGTAAACCTTGAGCATCCAGTATACCTGTTATCGAAGATAAAAAATCAACTTTTTTTATTGCTAGCAAAAAAAAACAGGGTGAGAGTGGAGATCACCCCAATTGATCTTCACCCCAACTTTAGATACTGACCGCATGAATGAGTTAAATACTCTTCAATCCAGTTCTTTTGTCAAGTCAAATACCCTCAAATACGTCAATGTAATGTTCTTCTTAGAAGCTAGAAGTTGATTTTGCACCAAACCATTACTCCCTTTGTGGACCCTATGTGTACTCCTATGGCAGTGTTTTTTACTTGAATTTAATTATGTGTTGGTAGCAATTTCAGTGACATCTTATTTTTAATTTGATTGGAATTTTATTTGGGTGTACGCATATAATTCCTTATATCAAGAAATATGGAAAGCATCAAGTTTTTTGAACTTAACCCAGAGAATCCCTTTTCACTTACTTTTCAAAAGAATTCTGAAGGTCCGTGCTAAGTGTGGTTCTTCTTTTAGGTTATTTGGTATTTCTGTCTGTTTGTAATTATATGATACTATCTCACTTTACCTTAAAAATTCTGAATCGAGAAATGACGTGCAATTTACCATTCCTTTACTTTTTGTGAAGGCAATTTACAAAGTGAATCTTAAAAGCCAGAACTGGAATCTTATAGATGAACCATTTACTACAGAAGATTTGATCACAATACTGGTATGCCATATTATTTATTCATTGCGTTTTGGTCGCTGAAAGTTGATACTAATTTCCCCTTTTTTGCTTTTAAGTTCTTTTGCTCACCCCTTTATGAACAATCCACATCCACTTGAGGTGGAATTCGTTCATGTTAGAGATAGTCTGACACTTGGTGATGAAGGTGAGGTTTTAATTTCTCAATTTTTTTATTGAACCTGGGCAACAACATTTTCTATGTGTAATACCCCGTGTTGTTCCCCCTTTGATGTTAATGTTTATCTCTTATGGAGGAACGACAAGTAATATTGTCACTTACCTAGATTGGTAAGTACATATTTAGATTTGTTATGTGCACTGAGACATCATAAAATGTGGACCACTAGCTGTTGTCGTTCAGTGGAGATTGTATTGTCAGTTCCATCGTGCAAGAAGTTGAATAAAAATAAAAAGTAGAGAAGAAAAAATGAAAAAAAAAAAAGAAAAAAAAAAAAAGAACTTTCTAGAGATGGTTGAACTTGATACGCAATGGACCATTTCCAAGCAAGAAATTAAAAGAGAGTCTAATACGGCAATTTGGAGACACTTAATACGGTATAATTCCTTTGCAGTTGTAATTAGTTGCATGATCAAAGCAGCACATATAATTAATTGTAATTATATGCTGGTGATGAAGTGCCTCATGTAGTCATGTTGAGGTAGAGCTAAAGTGGTCTCGTGCAAGGTGAAAGCTCTAAAGGTAATATCGCAAAGTTGTTTGTTGCGTTCAAAAACTTATTATTGATTTTATTGGAGCTTGAGAGAGATTTGTTTCTATGTTTGTGGATGTTGATTGGTTGATCACAAATCATGCTTATAGAGTTATAGTAATATGCCTTTATTGGCACCTTTGATATTGATAGCATACCAAATACTCTTACATGTACCTCTATATATTGTACTATGTGATCTCCATTGAGATACACTGAATAAGAACATCTCTTCCACACTTCTCCGTGCTGTAGGCTTTATGCCGAAGCACGTAAATCATCTTGTTCTTTACTTTATTGTGTTATTAGTATTTAATTTCAGACTTTGTGTTTGATGAATGTAACACTATTTTTTCTTTCGTTCAGGTGTTTGCTATATCAGATCTTTTTTACCTTTTATCTCTTGGAATTTTAAATATTTTGGGTTATGTATGAAAACCTAAACTATTTTTTTTCAAGCACGCTTCTATCAAATGTCGCTGGACTTCATCCAACATCTAATTTCAGATGCTATACAGTGGAATGGAAAATTGCATTTCAGATTTTCAGATGTCATTGTAGAGGTATGTGTTATATCTGAGACAATGTGTATATATATTTAACATATATGGAAAATGTGCCTGTTTTCGTTTCTATCATAATTTTAATTTTTTTTTCACCTTATCTGGTACAGCTTTCAAGTAACAGAGCTTCCTTCCACCAGTTAAGGCTTTATGTCACCAAACTCTTTATTATTTAGGTTGAGGTAATCTTCTCTCTCAATGTTTTGGAGGCCCCTTGGTAATGTGTTTCTTTAGAGGTATAGTAATGAAAACCATTGAAAGTTTTAATTCCCTAGCTGTTGATTGCGCTGTTCACATCTTTAGGTGTCATACCTTTTCCTGCATTACAAAGTGTTTTAACGAAATTGGTGGCTTCATCAGATATGTGTTGCTTAGAAGCCTCGTGAGAATAATGCAGCCCAATGCATTCAATTGAAACAAGGTATGGTCACTTCATCTGTGAGATAATTTTATTTCTTATCTTCGTGTCCTATGTATAAAGATATGTGAAATTTATGTGCCATACTGTAATTTTTCAGTATTCTGTTGTAATATTTTGTTGGTTTCAGCTTCACTAGAAAAAGGGTGGTTGTTAAGGAGATCGTCAAAACAATTAAGGAGGTCTCTTTCCCTATTTACTTTGTTGTAAAAGGTTTGTGTTTCTTTCCTTAATTTCTCATAAGTCATATCTGCATCCTTTGCACTTGTCATATTTGATCATGTTCGGTTCGGTAGGACTTTTTCTTTTAAACAGGACAAGTTTGCACACCAAAACTTTAGAAAGAAGACTGACCATTAACTCTACCTAGTTAGTTGGGAAAGGGCTTGTACCACTAAGCTCCATGGAAGCTTAGGGCTTAAGAAGACCGGGGCGATGAATAGGGCTTTACTGTCCAAATGGTTGTGGAGGTTTAGGAAGTAACAAGGTCGTCTGCGGAGATGTTTTATCGTTTCCAGACATGGCGTGGATGCGTTGGGTTGGTATAGCAAACAGGTATCCATCCCATATCGATGTGGGGTTTGGAAAGGTATCCTGAGAGAGGCTGAGGACTTCAAGCTCAACATTAGATTTAGTATTGGTGGAGGGGATAGAGTGAGATTAGGAGGATGTTTTGTGCGGTGAAGGTCACTTGAGTTGCTACTTTCCTGATCTCTATGCCATGACAAATTGTAAAACTTCACTTTTAATAAAAAATTTCTAGTGGCAAATGGAATTGTTTTGTGAGTTTTTAGCTTAAGACAAGCTTTCAATGATTGGGAGTTAGCAGCCTTGTTGGCCCTGATTGGATCCCCACCAATGCCTACTCCCCAAGAGGACAAGCTAGTGTGGGTCACACTCGTTCATTGTCAGTTTTTTTATTCTATATGGGGACACTTTGTTAGATCTGCTTCTGTAACATAAGTAGAACTGAGTCAGTTAGTGATCTTCTCATGATATGGTTTTAATTAGCGGTCTTGTCCCGAATTAGAAAAAGAATTTGGGGTATCATTCCGTATGCGATTTTGTGGGGTATTTGGCTGGAGCGAAATTGAAGACATTATCAGGGATTACAACGTGACGTGGATCGCACCATCCTTGACATCATAGGACTCCTAACCCTTTGGTGCAAGAGATGGCATGATTATGGAGAGATTCCTTATGCTTTTTTTGCTTACTGTTGGGAGGATGTTCTAAGTGGCCCTTAATTTAGAGTTTCATAGTAGTTTCTCGTTTTTTGGTTTGTTCTACCTCGTTTTGATTTTGTTTCCTTGACCATGGATGGCATGTATTTAACTTTTTGATATAATATATTATGCTCGTTTACCTCTCAAAGCAAAAAAAAAAAAAAAACTAACCAAATTTTTTCGGTTTCATCATTTATTACATTTCTGCTGTCAAATTCATGTTGTATAAGTAAAATTTGTCTTTATTTTTCTTTAATTTATTTTATTGCAGATTATAAGTGTCAAACTTCAAAATCTACCTCTCAAGAATTCAAGTTGTGTTCTTCTACTAGTAAAGAATATCAATATATTTGTATTGAAACCTACTTTTAGGATATGCTAATCCGAAATGTAGCCTATCTATTGAATTATCTGATTCAATTTATAGGAGAATATCATGTGGCTAGTATTATTTGACTTGGTTCTTTCTTGGTCGGTATTATTTTTCCTGGACTACATATTTCCAATTCCGAGTGACTAAATGTATTTGTGTCATGATTGGGAATATGTGATTGAAGTGGTAAAAATATTTGGAAAACAATGGTACCTTATGATGCAATCGCTTGGGTCTGCATGCAGGGCAAGAGGGTACATAGAATCCTTAGAATTTTTATACGATTAGTGTTTGGTTGTTCAACGTGCTTTTGGGGTATCTTTTCAACCTCAAGATACTGGTAAGTTTAGAATAATTGGAAAATTTTAGTTATTGAAAATTGACCTTTTATAATAGATTGCAGTTTCGGAGATGGGATCATGGAAATGTAAGCATAGGACTTTGTAGCCTGCCTATATGAAACAATGTAACCCCAATCATGGAACTATTTGGCCTGCTTATATGAAATTGGCTTTCATTTTTGTACATTAGCGGATATGTATATCAGTATATACATCACTTCTTCTTGTTTTTGTATGCATGGCTTATATGCATCACTTCTTCTTACCTTCTCCTTCATCTTGTATTATTTTTTGTAGATTTTCCCATCTGTAAGATAAGGATTGTTGGACGTACTTGTTGGAGAATATTTTGCGATACTCGATAGTTTTCTTCCACAAACACCTTCAACATGAGCACTTATAAGAATTTTGTTTTGTACATATTTTGTTTTGTATGTATATGTTGTACTCATGATGTACTTTTCTTTACACTTTACCAAGTGTCAGTTCCCGTACTAAAAATACTATTCGAATCATCCATTTCCTATGGATTCATGTTTTCGCTTTGTTTGACTTGGGCTTTCATTTGTTTTCCATTTTGGACTATTATTTTGCATGGTAGAAGTAATGGTTTTCGGCAAATGTTCACAACATTAGGAGCTAGTCCCTTATTATTTTTGGATATCACTTGGAAAATTGTTCATTCCTTTATATATATGTAATACTCGATATTTTGATAGGCTTGTGCTTAATAGAAATTGGATTTCAATATGGATTTGTTTTACTGTATAAATAGGTTTTGTGAATGGGCTTAATATTATGCCTTTGGGCTTTAAAAAGTCATCTTTAGGTCCACATAAACAAATATTAGTATATATAACATTTTTAGTTATTCAATGAAAAAGAGAAATCCTAGATCTTATTGAAGAGAAATATATGGATTCCCGTTTTTGATAACACCATGTTAGTATTCACTACACCAGAATATGTATTTTCTAATAGCAAAATGTCGTTACAATAATTTTTACTAACGGTATTTATGCGTTAGAAAATCGACGTTAGTAATTTCTAACAGGTCTTATTGTAACGGTTTTATGCCGTTAGTAAATAAAAAACTTTTAACAGTTTACTACCGTTACTATTTTCTAACGGCTTTTTAGTGTTAGTATTACTTGTTAGAAGTTAGTAACACAACCTAGTTACTAACAGCATTTTGCTGTTACAATTTTTGGAATTGTATATAAAAAAAAATTATGCTTGTTCTCTTACATTATTCTTCTACAACCTACTCAAACATGCTCCTGGTCAAACTTCTACATAATAACCAACAATTTCATGTACAATATATGAAATAAATAATCTCATTACAACAAAACTTACAATCCATTTGCAATTAATATAAATAATCTTGTACATTTCATAATTCCAGCAAAAAAAAAAAAAAATGGCATCTGTTTTGATTTTTCAACTTTTATTCTGATGAACCCAAATCAAACCATATGACTATCTAAAGAATACTGACTAGTAAGCTCATTGGCTAGTGAAGGTATATATTCTTGACGTCCTCTCTCACATCCTTGCAAAATAGTAATATAGTGAAGTAGGTGAACGGCTTGTGCTCTTTGACCTACGGTACAAAACAACAAATGTTAAGAGGAATCACGATACTAGTTTAAAGAAACCAATGCAGTTCCTTGAATAATAAACAAAGATTAAGATTGAAAACTATCCAACAGAGAAATTCATTACCTTTTTTGTTAGCAACACCAATAATTGCAACATTTGTTTTTTATTCCAAAAAAATTTCAGCTCTCGCAAAGGTTTCATATATCTGGACAGTTGCAAAAAATGGATTACACAATCTGGTGCCTCAATTCAACATTGATAAAATTGCACAGAAGAAAAACTTAGAAAATCCAATTAGGGTATATAATGAGATACACTGGTGCGGTCGCAGCTTATGGAATACTAGGCAATTTTCTGAGTTTCCATTATCTAATGAACCTATCACACGTTTAACACTAGTTGAAAAAAAAAAACTCCCACTCTGAACTAAAATACAAGATTCAATTAGATAGTGGCTTCTAAAAATAAGAGTTGCGTACCTTTATGCAACAATACTTAGCCTTGGTCAACTGTTTGTGTCCACTTGTTGTTGTCGTCACTAAAAGAAAAAGTAAATCATAAAAAGAAAGAAACAAAAAACTGAACACATGCGTTATGTGTTATAGGTTCTAGTTTTACAGGTGCAGATAACAGAATAGGCATAGGATACATACTAAGAAATGTTGTTGGACATTTTACAGGTGTTGGATCTTGCTCTAATTCAACAGGCACGTCTGATGCTGTAGAATCCACAAGCCTTCTGGAAGTCGTATTATGGGCAATCAACCAACATCTGACACATCAAGTTGGAAACTGATTTGAAAGGAGCGACAGACTTCCTTAATGGGATCGACACAAATATACCATGGCAGACTACTACTATTACAAACTCTGTTTTACTGTTATTTCCTAAGTTTGATGTATAAAGGTGAACTTTGCCAGTAGAAATAGGAAGCATGTGGCTCACTTACTTGCAAGGCATGCAAATGTAATCTCTCTGGTTCGTATCCACTCTGTGATCCATCAGACACTGAAGGACGATTCCTTGTTTTGTATTGTTGAACCTTAAACTTCTTCTCTCTCTCTCTCTCTCTCTCTCTCTCTCTCTCTCTCTCTCTCTCTCTCTCTCTCTCTCTCTCTCTCTCTATATATATATATATATATATATATATATATATATATCAATGATTAAAAAAAAAAAAAAAAAAACAAACAAACAAATGGAACACAAGTAATTAGAGTTGAAGGCATGTTAGCTACTAGTCTACATATTAGGAAATGAAAACAAAGACTTACAGAGTCCATTCATAGTGTGAAGAGAGTTCACAAACCACTAAATATTATCCATCTACATATATAGTACAAGCGTCTGGAAACAACGCACTGCAATTTATAAATTACAAACCTCCCTTCATTGACCACATGTTTTCTGGTAGTTCAAGGAGAGTTTATTAAGATGTAGTAACAAGTCAACAAAATGTACAGTTTATTTAAGCAAGCCATGAGCTATTAAAGGGCCACCTCATCAGATAAAAAGACAGCTGGTCATAGTCATTAAGGAAAACAGACATTCCAGCTTAGGAAGGGGCAAGATAGCTATACCTTCACAGAATCTATCACGTGAAATTTGGATTGAAATTCACAAATGTATATTGCATGGTCTGCCAATCAAAAAATGCATTAGTTTAGGGAAGATATGAAAGGTTTGAGGAAGGACTACACCAGCACAATCATACTCTCGAAAGCGAAAATCAGTGCAAACAAAAACGATTATATTAACAGTTCTGAGTATTAGAGAATGGTGTAAAACAAAGCCATTGCTATTAAAAAAGAGCAAGATCGAGCATGTAAAATATGTATGATGCATGAATGTCATAAAAATTTTGGAGAATCACACTGTAATTTATATGTCCAAGATAAAATCTATGCAATAGAAGACTCTAATTTATAAACAACTGAATTGTAAATGTGGGGTACAAGTCCAGATAAGATATTGGCAAACTTAAAGGAATTAAATTCAGTTACAAGTCACAGACGAATGTTTCCAAACTAATTCAACAAAGGGATTTAACACAGACACAGTAGATGAAGACTGAGAAGTTCTTTTTTTTTTTTATCTTAATTTTTGCTTCTAGGATATTGATCAGAAAATATAAAATAAAATGGAATATTACTCTATCATAAAGGACTAAGGGCTCCAAAATATTGAGTGGCTCGATATGGGCATTTGGAAAATAAAGGCAATGCAAATAATGATTCTTACCACCTACCTTTATTTACAAAAAATGAAACTGGTCGAAGGTTTTCATGAGCTTGTGTAATGCATTTTTCAATGCCATCAACAAGGGCGTAATCATTTAGTAAAACAGGAAAAGCAATTGACAATTCAAAGATGTACAAATCGGCTTAAGAAGTTTTACTATTGAAATACATACAATGGACTGTGGAAATCTCAAAAAGAAAAAAAAAATCTCCTAATAATGCACCAAACTGAGACACAACATATGATAGAGTTATTCTACTGAAGTTGTCCTTGTCTTACAAATCGGGAATGGCGCAGGAGATCATTAATCAATTAACATAACCCAAATTATGAAGAGTTGGAATGAATCATTATTAATGGTTTGAATGAACGGAATGTATTTTCGGGTTGATACAAAGTATTAGATAACACGTAACGTGTAGGTGATTTGCTTTATTTTTATTATATTTGTGTATTATGTATTAACTTCATTTTGCAGGTGGATAGGTCAACTAATTTATTTTGTGCAGGTGGATAGACCTATCCTTAAAGACAGTTGCTTCTTAGGTAATGTATTTGCATTATCGATCAATTAACATCGTAAATAGGTAAATTAGAAGTGAATAATAGAATTAAGCATGCGATTATATAATGGAGAAAGAGTTTATATATAATGGAATTGATATTGTTTTTGGCGTATTCTTATTTTCTTAGCATGAAAGAATTGTTTTTGAAGGTTAATTATGTTGTTAATCATATGTTGGAACTTTATATTTATTTGTTATTTTGTGGGAATAGATTTCCCTCTTGTTTACTCATACCATCTTTTATGCTGACCCATGTTGCTTTGTTTTGCACATGGGTGTGTTCCATTTGGAATTCCATTTGGAATGTAGGCAGGAGAGGTTAAAGCTATGGAGGTATGACAGACCGCTTGTTGGGACCAGTAGAGATCTTTAGATGTTTAAATGATGTTTTTATTTGAACGTTGTATTCATGTATTTTAATTGCGTAAGTTATGTTGTATAATAGGATGGAATCAGGTGTACTTTTATCGTTTGGATTTTTCTTCACTGTATTTTATTTAAGATTTTTGTCGGATCTGGTTTTTGAGTTAGAAATTGTTGCGGCCTGGGTTTATTTTATTTTTTTTTTTTAAAGTTCCTTCTTGTGCTTGTATAAATTGAAGATCAAAGTAGACAAGTAACAAGCAAGGGTCGTACCCACCTCAGAGGGGGAGATCTTAGCTCAAACATAATTAAGAATAATAATTAAGAAACACCAAGGGAATCAATAAATAAGATGAATGATTGATTCTACTTCCTACAGGCAATAATAAATAATAAATCCTAACTTAAGAATATGGAAGATATGGAAAATAAGATATATGATGACATAGGGGGAGTAGTTGGTATCCACAATCTAAATCATGCAATCATATCATGTTGTTCTTCATGTTCAATCTATAATAACCAATAAGTGATTGGGTTTTACCACGTTAAACAACTGTGTTCTTTACTGCTTTCATAATTAATTTATTTTTGTTAGTAGTTCATTAGACTATTGCACTATTTAGGGTTTACAAGTGGTATCAGTCGCAAGGCGCTTTATTTAAGAGTTTAATTACTCAAGCGTAGATCCTTAGTGTGTTCTAATGGATTCTGATAAATTTGGCACTAATAGTCGTCCGCCTCAATTTGATGGTACTAACTTTACTTATTGGAAAGTTAGAATGATTGCTTATCTTCAGGCATTAGGTGGAGATGTGTCGTTCGCTGTTGATGAAGGATGGAAACACCCTTTAGTCACTACAGGAACTGATGCTACAACAGTTACCACCGTTAAGCCACGCAATACCTGGACAGTTGCTGAGCAGGCTAAGTCTACATGTAATAACAAAGGTAGGAATGTTATTTTCATGGCCTTAAATGCTAGTGAGTTTCACAGAGTTACAGGATGTGAAACCGCGAAGGAAGCATGGAATAAATTGGTAAGTACTCATGAAGGTGATTCTGTGGTGAAGGAAAGTAAGATTGAATTGCTTATGACTCAGTTTGAAACCATGAAAATGGATGATTCTGAATCTTTTGATGAGTTTTTATTAAGGTGTAGGATCCTATTAATTCAAGTGCTGCTCTTGGTGTACCGTTTTCAGACACTCAAGTAGTTCGCAAGATCATTCGGGTTTTGCCTGCTCGTTTTCGTTCAAGGAAGGACGCAATTTCTGAAAGCAATGACATTAAGAAGATGTCTATTAAAACTCTGGCTGGGAGATTGCGCACCTATGAGCTTGAACTTCAACTTGAACAACCTACTCCAACTAAATCTGTTGCTTTTAAGACTGCATCTCCCAATGTGGTTTCTGACTGTTGTTCTGATGATGAACAGATAAATCTTGATGAGCAGATTGCTCTCATATCTCGCAGCTTTGAGAAGGTTCTAAGATACATACAGAACAATGACTCTCGTAGGCGTGGCTCTTCTTCTACTTTTCCTAAAGCCGGTTCTTTTGATAAAGTACGGTTTGAAAACCGTAAAGGTAAAATGATACTTAATGAGGTACAGTGTTGTGTGTACCCTAGGTAAAATACCCGACAGGTGTCATCGGTGGCTGTATAAGAAGCCAAACCGAGAACACCTGAGCAGTAGCCAGCCAGACCTAGACTATAGGGTAAGGCCCAACCCGGTCTCAAGAAGCCCATATACGCTCTGTGGATTTTGGTTCGGTCCACGACTAGTGGGTGGAGCCTCGGTTACTGCATAACAAGTTGAACTGTGGGCTCCCATACGTCAGCCAGGCCCACCTCAATCAAGTGAACCAAGTCCGGCGCATTGAAGTCCATTAGCGACGAAGGCTCATCCAAAGGCTTATCATAGAATCCCAGATGACCTGGCCAGGGTGTATGCAATGCAGATTGGGCCTCCGGTCCGAGGAGTCAAGCCCAAGTATTTGCTTTCAAACTTGGTCAAATCCAAGCCCCAACTAACTGGATAAATCCAGCAAGATTCCAGGCCAACAAAACCCACTGTTCTAGCCCGCTGGAGAAGATAAAGAAATACCCAGGTTGAACCAGAGCCTATCAGAGAATGCCACATGGCAGTCGCCCTAGTCAAAGGGGATTCAAACCGAGGGATTAGCGCCAAGCAACATGCACGTTATATCTGCGGGAGCATCTTCACAGTTTGAACTGCCTATGTTCAGGGAGTCAAAACCGAAGGGGTGGTTGAGCCAGCCTCCTCCGGTTCACTACAAATATAGGAGTTCTTAACCTCCTGAACTACGAGTCTTTCACTGAGCAACTTCATTAGAGCTTAGTGGAAGTAGAGACTTGATTCCAAGTTCATCTACTTGGAAAAGTAGGCAGCCTGACCCTCATCAGGTCCAGTCTCATTGTATATCCCCATCCCATCTCAGTCTGTACACGGCTTTCATTGTAACTGTTCGATTAATCAATACATATCTCGAGTTTGTGGATTAAATTTTTGCACCCACACTCTTTGGCGCCCACCGTGGGGCAGAATCTCCCATCAGTTCCAGATACTTGAAAAAATCTCAATTCAGTCATACCGGAGAATCGCTGCAGCGATGGCTGGAAGTAAGTGATGTGTAAGAAAACGATCCTACTATCAAAAGATTAGATTTTTAACTTGAAATTCCTTCGTGTGCCTGTATAAATTGAAGATCAAAGTAGACAAGTAACAAACAAGGGTCGTACCCAACTCAGAGGGGGAGATCTTAGCTCAAACACAATTAAGAATAATAATTAAGAAACACCAAGGGAATCAATAAATAAGATGAATGATTGATTCTACTTCCTACAGGCAATAATAAATAATAAATCCTAACTTAAGAATATGGAAGATATGGAAAAGAAGATATACGATGACATAGGGGGAGTAGTTGGTATCCACAATCTAAATCATGCAATCATATCATGTTGTTCTTCATGTTCAATCTATAATAACCAATACGTCACCTCTCGATTTTTCCAACTAATTATTAATACCTATAATAATCAAGTAGTCACCTCTCAACTATTCCACCTAATTAAAACGGGATTCTATTATGCATGCTATTGAATATGTTTCATTAATTAAACCCTCACCTCTCAGCTATTGAATCTAATTAACTCAACATATTATTCATAACTAAATCATCACCTCTCAGCTATTTGATTTAATCACAAAAGGGTTCCAATAAAAGATAAATATCATAAACATGTAATAATCACCTCTCAGCTATTTCACTACACATCTACAATAAATATAAATACTACCATTAAAGCTAGGTCTCCATAAACCCTAACAATAATATTTTAACACCATGGATAACAATAGCATACAAATAATCATACTTACCTCATATCGCGAATTAAAAGTAAATAAGCATAAAGAACTTTGAATCACAATGAACAAGAAGAAGAAACATGATACTTTTACATCACCTAGAAAGCTTCCACCATCCCCCCATGAAGATTTAGCTACTCATACCAAAGGAATAAATAAATCATAAAACATCATAATGGAATTTAATGGATTGATATTGAATAATGAATTGAGTACAATGAAGAGAAGATCAACTTTTCTTCAATGAAAGTTGATCTTAAAATGGAGGCTAAAAGATAATAAACCCTAGTTACAACTTCTCTTATATAGACAATACAAAGTAGAATACTTTCATGCAAAGACTTCCAAACTTGTTGAAATTCGTGGCTGCTGCTGTTGGTCTCCTAGAAGGATTAGGCAATCAGCAAAACCTAATTCTCTTAGGCTTGAATTGTAGCTTGGGCCAAGACCTTCAGCTGATAGCTCATGGGCCCAAAATATAAAGTCAAGTCAACAAAAGTCAATAGAGTTGACCAAAGTCAGCAGAGTCCAACAGTAGACCGAAGTCAACAGAAGTCAGCAGAAGTCACCGGTTGACTGAAGTCAATACATGTCAACGGTTGACCGAAGTCAACAAAAGTTAACAGAATTGACCAGAGTTGATCGCAGGGTGCCCTTAGCAGATTTCGCACGTGCAAATATCCATTCTTCTTCCTTTGTGCCAATAACACCTTTTTGCTTGCTTTTCTCGACTTTTCGCGGGTTTTTACATAATATTCGCATTTCGGCTCATGAAACCTACACAAAAGACAAGAAAACACTAATCAATAGATATAATACAATAATATAAGCTATTCGGGGGATAAATATACACTTTTGAGGTCCAATCAAATACCCCCAAACAACACTTTGCTTGTCCTCAAGCAAAGATGAGAAGAAAGAATAAGGAACTCAAAAGAGAAGTATAACGAAGGTGATTGCATTAACCATATTCATCAAGACTTTTAACCACAAGGGTTTCCCAGGTGAAGGAGTTATAGTCTCCTGAGGGTTTTCCAGAGAAGATACCCACAAACTTACTCTAATGACTAATTCAAGAATAGAATTTTCTACCATGTACCTCAGAAATGGTCATATCAAGGATAAGGATAAGTATTGCAAAACCGTTCATATGAGATAACATACTACCAATGCATGAATAAGATATGAAATATAAACCAAGCATAACGGTCTCAAATGCATCGAATACAGGCATGTACCCATACTACCACAAGTCTTAAGTTACCTTTGGAAAGGTCGCTTTCACTTCTACCTCACAGTCATACACTCAGAAATAAAATCACTCAGAGATGGTCATTTTACCTCTATGTGAGGAAGGAAGATGGACAATCATCTCATATATATCAATAAGAACGGACTGGTGTAATGGAATGAACTTAGTCTCAAAGAATGAAAAAATTAGCCTTGCTTGAGATGTCGGGCTTTTCACCTCAGCACCTTCTCACTTACTCGCCACATCCTACCATATCAGCTTAGATTTACAAAAGACAATAATGGGTTGTAACTTGGCTTAGGACAGGGCTAGAAATGGCACAGGCTTTTGTGAAACATTTTTGGAACATTCGGGCCTTCAATACTTGTGATTTGTAGTAATAGCACATGGAGAAATTTTTGGAATTTTTCTTTTAGAAGAAGTATTTCTCATCTTCTTTTGGGAAAATTTTAATGAAGCTCTGGCCTATTTGGGAATCTTCCTTTCTTTTTGGATTTTGAATGGTTTGGAAGATTCTGGCTTTTTCTGGAATTTCTTCAAACTTTTTGATTTTCAATATTTGGTTCATCTCACTAGTTTCGAGATTTCTTTGTATTTCTCCTTTCTTCTTGTAACCACATAAACAATCATCCTCATGTTCCAAAAATAATTGGTAAAAGGACCTAAAACATTCTAAAGGTATTTACTCCTACAATGGAGTTGGGTAAGGAAATGGGCTCAAGAAAAAAGGCTAAGTAACAAGGAAAGGCTCAGAATGGTTAACCTAAGAGATAAAATATCATCAGAGTAGGCTAAGGTAAACAAGGTTTATCTAAAGGTCTTTGTATCATCTCTAAGTACTGATATGGTGATCACATCTTGAATAAGCTACAAGACCCAAGTTTATATTACACCCATTTGATGTCATCTCAAGACTAACTATAAAAATAAATATTAGACTAAAAACAGACAAAACTGAGAGGTTGAGTCTTTTGACTCCAGATGTACGTAATAATTCTCCAAGAAAATGACGAGGATCAAAAGCTCATTGGGTTAAGTCTTTACTCTTATTCCTCAAGTTTCTCAAGGTGTAGTTGTATTTGCACATGTAATCTATAATAAATGCAGATGAATGTCATGCTTATGCTCGTTCAAATGTAGTATAAGACTCAATTACTTGGTGAAGCAATAAATGTCCTTAAACTTGAAAAGGAAAGAATTCAACCATTATGTTCATCATTGATGGTGTACTTATCCTATTTTGAAAAAGTCTTTATAAGAAAGATTTTTGTTGATTTTTCTCAAATTTTTTTGAAAGGGTATTTAGGTTTTAGTATGTGTATTAATAGGTGATTTTCGTCTTAATGTGATTTAACGTTGTAATTAGGAATTGGTACAAAGTGAGAGAAGACTAACGGTTTTGACTGTCCATTGACTGTTAATTTTTTTAAAATGCCATTACTACCCCTGTTGTGTAGGGAAACACGTAATTATTAAAATCAAACTATCCTATAAACTTCGTGGACACAGTGTCACCATTGATTTAACCCCTTAGCCACCACCACCACCACCACCACCTCCCTCTCTCTTCTTACCACCACCACCGTCTACTACACCACCATAACCGCAACATCACCTCTCTCTTCTTACCACTACACAAAGCATTCTCACATTTTTTAAATGCTTTGTTGTCACTGTACATCGAGATTCATCGTACAAAATTAAAATCATAACAAGATACCCAACAACAGCAGCAGTAACTAATTTGTCCTCCCATTTTCTACAATCTTACCACTGTACAATCAACTCCTCCCATCCCTTTCTTTAAGTGCTTTCTCAAGAAGATAAAACAAAAATTAAACAATCACCCAAACTAATCATAAAAATTTAAAGCGAATCGGTGGTAGATCTGTGATTCTAGGTGGAGAAAAACGAGATGGTGATGATGATGATGATGCAAGAGGAGATGGAGAAGTAGTGGGTAAATCTTCAAAACAAGATATTTTATTATTATATTACTGCAGACTATAGTAGAGCATCCCCATGTGTTTCTTCTTCTTCTATTAAATAACAAAATTTCCTTATTTCTCTTCATTCTTTATAGGGTTTCTTTATATCTATGTATAAATCTCCGTTTTTTGGTATTCTTTCCGTTCATTCAATCAAACAATTGAAACAAAAAGTTTGCTTCAAGTTATTTGAAGGTGAAATTGAAGATGATCATTGCAGAAGTATGAAGATGTGTTGTTAGATTGATGGCCAGATGATTTTAACTGAGGGTATATACGTGATTTTTGAGTTGAACACGTGAGTACCACGTGCAATCTATGGCTATTTTCAAAATATTTGTTGCCTTTACCAAAGTCAACCTAGCAGACACACAAGTCAACGGTTAGTCTTGACAGAATTTGTACCAAAATCTAATTACAACATTAAATTACATCAAAACCTAAATCACCTATTATTACATATACCAAAATCTAAATACCCTTTTTTTGAATTTTTACACAAGTATGGATAAAGAAGTTTGAAAATCTTTTGCAAAAAGGATTGAAATACTTCCCCACCCCCAAACAAAGAGATTGTCTTGTCCTCAAGGCTTATATTAAGCATAGGAAAGAGAGGGAGAAATATATTACCATGAATGTGCTAAAAATTCAAACCGCTTTATAGATTCCTGTCAAACAAAATTATCTCCATATAGAGATTACAAAGAATTCCATACTATGACACAACTGAAATAAAATATACTGAAATAAAGGACTGACTCAACAGAAAAGGAAATCCTATATTACACTCTTGTTTTCAAGCAGTTTCTCTTGGCAAACCATCCAAGTCATCACGCCATAGAGTTAATGCCTTTTTCACCACATTCCAAGATCCCTTACCATAATCCATAAAATCATCATTTCTATGCAACATTGGATACTCTATATATATAGTGTTAGGCACCCATGTGAATAGGCGACTTCTCCTGATAAAACGATGTGTAGGATCCATAAGGATAAGGTGAGTCCAATCATTGTATCTGTTTCTCCAATTAGGATATGTACAAGGGATTATCTTACAGATAGCAGTAGGGTAAATTAGCTGACCAATCTGAAAAACATTCCTTATGCCATCCATTAACCAGGATGTTATGTCAAGAGCTCTAAAATTATTAACAATGTCGTAAACAACATGTATTGTAGTATCATTGACATAATCCAACCTATGTGCACCTAATAGATTCCTCATGACCCATAAAGCAGCAGTAGCTACATTAGCAGGTAGGCAAGTGGTAGGTGCCACATTAGCATAATTCTTAGGATGGAAGGAAAAAGTGCAAGGGCCAAAGTGATCTAGGTAATTATTCAACATGTCAACATGATTGGAGAGGAAGTAATCAGGATGTGAATAAACAGGTTGCAATTGGAGTGGAATACCCAATGCCCGAGTGATAGAGAAAGAATTGATAAATACGGGGAACCCATGCATAGTAACTTTGAAACCATCAAAGGGAATAGAATCACCAAAGGGCAACGTATGGTAAAAGTCTCTTACCATAGAAGAGGAATACACAGCAGTAGAATCATAAAGAAAACCTTCCCAACCTTTGTCAAAAATCCCATCCATAAAGGAAGTTCCATAAGGACTATCCATAATTCCCAAAAAATCCATCTCGGGGATGATATCCATGCCATCGGGCATCCATAACTCATTCTGAATATTAGCCATGGCAAAAGAAAGAAGAAAACACAAACAACCAGCGCGAAAACCGAGAAAAAAAAATCACTTAAAACGAGCTCAGAAAACTGCTGCCAGGTTCAATCTCGACTCGAGATTGAAATGACCTATAAGGAACTCGACTCGAGCTCGGGCCTAGATCAGAAAATAAAAAAGTTTTAAAGAATTCTGATTTTTAAGTGACGGTCCTCTAAACATGGTGTGGTATATATAGGCTAGATGTAAAGAGTTTGAGCCCTAGTAGGACTCCAAAAGTTGCCTAATACCATAGGGTTTCCAAAAAATCAAACCCTAACCTCCTTTCTATTTAAAATATTTGGACTAAGGTCCCTTGGACCAAAATATTTTAAAATTTACTCCGAAAGTCCAGATTTTTGCAATGAAACCCAAGAATGGCTAAAAATTTCAGAAAAAAGACAAGTATGCAAAATAAATAAAATTTCAACCATTTTCATTAATATTTGAAAATAAAGTACAATGATTGAAACTTTTAATACAAGAGTGCGAAAAACCAAACAAAGTACATAAGCAAATTACAATGGCTAATAACAGAACTAAAAATCAACCCCGTCGTCGACGAGATTGGCCCTGGCCTTCGTCGAAGCGACGCTGCAAGTCCTCGACTGCAGTCAGAATCTCACCCATACCCCTCCAGAGAAGCTGGAACCGCTCGTCATTGGTATGGAGTGAAAAGAATGCCCGCTGGTCGCCGGGCATGTACTGGACGGGCACCTCTGCCTGTGGGTCCCACAACAGTTGTCGACAGGCTGACAGCCCAGGTTGGAGACCTCGAGCCGGACGACCGACTCCAGAGAGAGTGCAGGAAGAAGATGCGCCTCCCAGTAGCGCAAAATTGCCATCACCAGGCTAGGAAGTGGAGCAGAAGTGGCTCGGGCACCGGTGATGGTAGCAAAGAGACGGCGGACCATGCAGTAGCCGTAGACGTCCTCCTGAAGCAGGCGGAGGATATGGATACCCTCCGAGAACAGCTCGCTCGTCCTTGTCATCCCAAGGACATTGGTGGTCAGCCAGTGTGCCACCAAGCCTTGGTTGACTCGGAGCCAACCGATGGAGATATGGCTGCTATACCGGTGCAACACCAAGTCATCAATGAGGACGACCTCGATGACGTCTGGTGTCACCAGTGGAGCCTCCTGCTGCAGGGGAGCCTCATCAAGCTCGAGCGCCGTGACTATGGAGACAGTCTCAGGCGTCAGCAAGAAACGATGGTTTGGATCCCAGTTGATGTACACGTCGTCATCGGCCAACTCCATTGACTCGTAAAAACGACGAACTATTTGAGGATCAAATGGCTCGTAATCAGAGCCAAGGAGTACATCCCAGCCTCGGGCATTAATCCTCTCAACAAAGGTGCTCCCAAAGCGATTATCATCGAAGAGACGCGAATAATCGCGTTCTCGGATAATCACCCACTCTCTTCTTCTAGGAGGCATGATAGTAGGGGATTTTGGTATAGAAATGAAGAGGATAAAGAAAGGAATAAAACCCCACAAAAATTATTGAATTTGGCCTAGAAATGAGAGAGATATGAGGAGAGAGAAACTGGATCTGTAACGAAACTCGAGTCGAGTTCAAATTACTCTATAAGGAACTCGAGTCGAGATCTGGGGAAGAAGAAGACTCTAGTTTGACCCACGTTGACTCGGTTTGATTTGGATTTTAAAAGTGACTTGTGACTTTTTTAATGACACCCGGGGGTATATATAGAGAAGTGACTTTCCCTAGACGCTTCCCCCACTACTGAAATTAGTGGAAATGACGGTTTTACCCCTAGAAAGCGAAAAGGCACGAAATAATTTAAATTTAACTTTGAAAATTCCGCGATAATGTATAATTATATTCTTGCGAATATAAGTACCATTAAGAGTGTCAAATAAAATCCCCAAAATCATGCAATAATTATTAAAAATACCAAAAATTGAAATAATTTCAAATTGGTAATTGTAATAATTATTTAACCAAGAAACCGCAATCAAAGAGTGGGCATTAGCCAATAACCACTAAACCGGGTAACTGATAAAAGCACTAACGCACGATTGGGTTTAGGAGATACACAAGGCTGCCTCCCAGGAGCGCTAAGTTTAACGTCTTCAGCCAGACATCTGGACAACCAGGATTCACTCCCTAGATAAAAGCTACTCTAAACAAAGATACAGGAGAGACAAAACGCTAGAATGGAATGCGTGAAATCCTGATGTTTAATATACAACATGAGTCTTTTAAAGTCAGATACTCTAGACTTATAAAAGATGGGAAATGACTTCCCCACCCCCAAACAGAGCGGGAAACAGGTCTGTTTGGTGATGACGCTTGAGAGAAAAAGCGTATACTGGATCAATTATACTCAACCAATAAGAGTTTGTGGACTATGGTCCCGGCACTTTCAACCACACCTCCCAAGAAAGAGACAAGAGTAGAGTAGGGGAGGGTTCGGATACCAGCAGGTCAAAGGTCAGTCTAAATAGGTAGGATCTTCTAAGAGAGTTTCCTCTACTTCAGGGGGCCTTAATTCATGGAAATGCTTAAGACGTTGACCATTGACTTGAAATTCAGTGTTGTCTGCAGGATTTAGACAAGTGATAGCACCAAAAGGTGTTACTACAGACACAACAAAGGGATCCGACCAACGAGACTGTAGTTTACGAGGAAATAAATGCAACCTAGAGTTCTTTCTTAGTTGTCGTATAATTACATTGAGTGTCATTGAGAGTCTTGCTAGCATAATATATGACATGGGGCTTACCATCTAGACGTTGACCTAAAACAGCCCCAACAACATAGTCTGATGCATCGCACATCAGCTCAAAGGGTTTACTCCAATCAGGAGGCCTAATAATGGGTGCAGTCTTGAGGGCGGTCTTAAGTTTTTCAAAAGCGCTCTTGCATTCTTTTGTGAAATCAAAAGGTGCATCCTTAAGCAATAAATTGGTTAAGGATCGAGCTATCTTAGAAAAATCTTGGATAAAGCGTCGATAGAATCCTGCATGGCCCAGAAAGGCTCGAATATCCCTAATAGACTTAGGAATATGCAAAGATGAAACAAGATCTACTTTAGCTTTATCAACCTGGATACTCTCAGGAGAGACTCCATGACCAAGAACTATTCCCTTTCTAACCATGAAATAATACTTTTCCCAGTTAAGCACCTTTGGAAGGTAGCAGGTGCATTACACAGACCAAAAGGCATACCGGCATAAGCGAAAGTGCCAAAGGGACAAGTAAATGTCGTCTTTTCCTGATCTTCAGGGGCGATAGGAATTTGGTTGTAACAGGAGTAACCATCCAGGAAACAATAGAAAGAATGACCAGCTAGACGTTCCAACATCTGGTCTATAAAGGGAAGAGGAAAGTGGTCTTTCCGGGTGATTGTATTAAGTTTTCTATAGTCGATACAAACATGCCACTTAGTTGGAACTCTAATGGCGACTTGCTCGTTCTTATCATTGGTAACTACAGTCATGTCGGCCTTCTTAGGGACCACATGAATAGGGCTAACCCAGGGACTATCCGAGATAGGATAAATCACACCTGCATCCAGAAGTTTAAGAATCTCAGCTCGAACAACTTCTTTCATCGCAGGGTTGAGACGTCTCTGAGGTTCACGAGAAGTTTTGGCATCGTCCTCAAGATGAATACGATGAGAACAGACAGAAGGGCTAATGCATTTGATGTGGTGGATGGATCAGACAATAGCAGAACGATGCTCTAAAATAACTTCTATAAGCTGACTCTCCTGTTCGGTAGTAAGAGATGAAGAAATGATAACAGGATGACTACCGTATGAATCAAGATGACCATATTTCAGCTCACGAAGGAGAGGATTCAGGGTGACAGGAGGTGGAGTAATGGTCTCTACTTGGGTCTCAGAATCTAAGCTACAAACCACATCAAGGGCCTCAGGGTCTTTAGGTTCAAAGATAGGAACAATGTCAAGGAGAGCATTGGTTTGGGCAATAGATTGGTCTATGTCAAAGTCTACATTATGCATAGCAAGGCAATGAACAACCGGATCCTCAGGGTAATAATTGTGCACCATCTCATAAGGTAATGAGTCTAGAAGGCACACATCCTCAGATAAGGAAAGATCAGGGGGTTGTTGGCCAAGGGTAAATATATTAACTTCAACAGTCATAGAGCCAAAAGTGAGAACCATGGAACCGTTCCGGCAGTTTATGAGAGCATTAGAGGTGGACAAGAATGGGCGGCCAAGGATGATGGGTACCGAATCATCGGCAGTAGGTTCAGTATCCAACACCACAAAGTCAACAGGATAGTAAAAGTCTGACACTTTAACTAAAAGGTCCTGTACTATACCTCTAGGTACTTTCAAAGATCTGTCGGCCAGTTGTAAAGACATTTTTGTGGGTTTCATGTATGTTAGACCCATGCTTAGGTATAAGGAATAAGGCAAGAGATTAACACTCGCTCCTAAGTCTAACAAAGCTCTACCCATGAACTTATCACCAAGCATGCAGAGTATGGTCGGTTTTCCAGGGTCCTTATATTTTACCACACCATTATGTTGGACAAGTGCAGAGAATTCTTCTGCGACAAAAGTGTTTTTAGGCACATTTGTTTTTCTCTTGGCAGTGCACAAGTCTTTCAAGACCTTAGCATAGGAAGGTATCTGTTTAATAGCCGTGAGGAAGGGTATATTAATGTTTATCTGTTTAAACACATCAAGTACTTCCTCTGCTTGGACTTCTTTTAGAGACCTTGTGAGTCTCTGGGGGTAAGGTACAGGCGGGTTTTAAGTCCGTGGAGGATCCACGATCTCACGGGCAGTCTTCTTCGACTTAGAGGTGGTCGCCTCATTAGTCGAAGGTTTAGGGGGGCAACAGGTGCAGAGGTAACCGGGGTCAAAATGTTGGGACTCGGTGTATAATTAATTTGATTATCGACCTATTTTCCTGACCTAAGGGTGGAAATCGATTTTATTTCAGCAAGCGGTACAGATGTAGATGGAGTTGCAGCTTCCGTCACCAAGGCAACTTCTTTGCCTTTGGGGTTCGGGATGGATTGTCTCGAAAATCTACCTCTTTCATCAAGTTTTTCTTCAATTCTCTGGATGGCTTGGGCATTTGACTCAATAGACGCCTGGGTCTGTTGAATGAAACGTGCAAGCACATCCTCAAGAGAGGTTTTAGGAGGGGTAGATTGATTAGTTGGCATGCGGTCTCTAGAACCACTGATTGGATGAGTATTGTTCGAGTAAGGGGGGACCGGTGCCCTGTTCCTATTGTCAGAGTGACCAACATACGTGGCATTGCTACGTTGCCCATAAGAGTTATTAAAACCAGGTGGACCCGCATGATGATTATTAGAATAAGAGAGATTGAAGCGGTCCATGTATGGGTACGTGTCATTGCCCTTAGTAAAGTTGGTTCTCCCTGCGTAATTAAACGCATAGGCATCCTCAGTTTCTAGTGAATTAACTAGGAGAGGGCAAAATTCAGCAGTGTGGGTTTGGTCATGACAAGCATCGCATGAAAGAGTGGAGGCACTCATAACAGTTGATGGGGTTATGTAAGGATACGCCAAGTGCTGCTACCTGTTTAGTTAAACCATGAAGTAAATTTTTAAGCTCAGAGTCGGGTTTGACTTCATATATGACTCTAGGTTTATCAAGTGAGTCTAGGGTAGTGTTTCTCGGGGTATGTCTAGGTACATCCCATTGTTGGCTATTATTAGCAATCTTTTCAAAGAAAGTTAAAGCCTTGGTGGTGGAGTAATTAAGGAAATCTCCACCACTCATGCTATCAACTGTGCCTCTAGTTTGAGTATTAAGACTCCTATACAGAATCCTGACTTTTTCAGTGTTATCGACTTTGTGGTGTGGACATTGAAGAAATAGGTCGTGAAACCTCTCCCATGCATCAAAGAATACCTCACCCTTTTTTTTCCGGAAACTTCTTATGGCATCAACTATGTCATTAGTTCTAGTAATAGGAAAGAATTTGGTCAAAAACCTTTTACTTAGTTGAGCCCAAGTGTCAATAGAATTGGGAAGAAGGCTATGTAACCAATGATATGCTCTATCCTCAAGAGAAAAGGGGAACAATCTCAACCTAACTTCCTCCTCAGATAAATGCGCCTCCCTAAAAGTGTGGAGAACAGTCAGAAACTTATTGAGGTGCTGATATGGATCTTCCCTTGGAAGTCCATGGAACTTAGGCAACATGCCCACAATCTGTGGGGGAATGCCATAGCTATCTGCATGTGTCTCTGGTAAGACAATGCAAGTAGGTGGCCCAGTGGCCAAAGGTGAAAAGTAATCCCGAATGGTAGCTTCTTGAGCCATAGGTGCAGGATGTACTTCAGAAAGTGAAGTTGAGTCGTTGAACTCTTCTTCAGAAGGTAAGGAGGTTGAGTTATGAAGCTCTTCCTCAGGAGGAATAGAGAAGTCCGTGATGGTGCTCTTTGTGTAGATTATAGGTTTGGACAAGATTTTACCTGATCTAAGATGCATGCAACATGTGCATTACATATGCCACAGAAGTCCTAACCATTCAAAAACATCTAGCAAGAGGCTAAAAAACTAACTCTATTTTGTGCTCACCCAAGTCAATAAGTTCTTTCCAAGCTTCGTGAATGATTCTTCCTATATCTCGAGAGTCAAGCAGCTAATAACCAATGTGGGAGGTTGTCCGTGCCTAAACACGTTCCTTAATTAAATAACCACAATTGATTCTACAGATAAATCCGTACGAGTTCCAGACCCAATTCCTGATTTGTGCTCCAATCAAAGAAAAATCAAGCAGTATTGGTTGAAATATCCCTCAAGGTCTCAATGTGAACATTGTGATGGCATGGCTTTAGTTGATTCAATTTTAAGGCTTAGGATATTGCAATCAATTGATATTAGGTTTCACTTATAAGCCAGGTCGGCCTTGCAGTCCCGGTTTAACAAGTAAAAACAGAAATTGAAATCAAGCAACAATCAAGGTCATGCTAATCAATACAGAAACTCCTCTTGCAAGGGATTCGAGGAGGGTTGAGAGAATGCTTACCTCCCACTTTGTGCTAAAAAGTAAAAATTGCCAAACAAGCGCACAAATGTGGGAGAAGACGAGTTGAAGTCGACTAAGGGGAAACCGCTCCTTGGGTTAAAATCGTCCTTAGGAGTCGTTCCTTAGTAGACTCAAGGCTAGCTCCACAACCTTGCTCTACTATCCGCTTCGAACACACAATAATATAAATCCTAACAACACCTACTTTAAAAATATTACAACCGCGACCCCTACGTGGATCGAATAATTAATTAACTTACAAGTCCTTAAAAATACTGAAAAAAAATAGACTACTTAGTTCACCTCATGATCTCTCAACAGTAAAAAAAATTAGCTAATTTGGAGTTCTGGAACGTCCTGCAAAAATCACGCAAAACGAGCAAATTCCCTGCCTGGAACTGTCGATTCAGTAATTTCAGCAAAAGTTCCCGTCTTTGAAAGAAACATTAAATATCTTCCGCTACTCCAAAAATGGTGAAAAGTTTAGGGCAAGTAGATCACCCCAAAATCTCTCAACAGTAGAAAATTCAGCTCGAAAGAAGTCCTGGATCGCCCTGGAAAAATCACGCAAAACCGAGCAAATTTCCTGCCTGAAACTCGACTCGAGATTGTTACAGACCAAATTGAACTCGACTCGAGATCAGGCCCACTTCGGAACAGTAACCTTCAGGAACAATTCCTGAATGCACAATTTTCTTCAAACTTTGATATCTCCTCCGTTTTTCGAGTTTTTTCCAATCCGTTTTCGCTGCAAAATCAATAAGAGGACTAAGTAACTAGACACTTAAAAACACTAATTAAAATAAATAAAAATTGAAGGGTGGGAGGGATAGAAGTGGGATGATGTTCCTTAGAGCGGCAACGACGCCATTTTGATGTTGTAGAAAACGTGTAAAACCCCGATTTTTATTGTCATGCAAATTTTAATTTGAATTTATCAATAATTGAGTAAAAAGTCCCTGAGTCAAGAGTTTATTAATAATTAATATATATTTGAGGGACTATGGTTTAATAATCAAAACTTGGAGAAAACAACCCACGAACAGATCTTGTTTGCTTGTAATTCGGAATCACGGCCATAGTGTGATCATGATCACAAATCAATCAGGTTCGTTGGATGAACCATCTTAGGTTAGATTCTTAGCTATACCCAATGATCAGAAGTTGGTTGCGATAAAAAAAAAAAAGAAAGAAAGGGAGAGTGGGCGCCGCTGCGACCAGAGTGATCAAAGTTCAAGGAGAAGAAGTACAGTGGCTGGAATTCTGAGTTTAGAAGAGTGAAGAAGAAGAATATTTGTGGTGTCGGGTTTTTCTGCGAGTTGCAGACCAGTCACCAGTGAAGAGAAAGGAGAAGTTACAGACTGAGAGAGGAAGAGGACGAACAACAATAGTATTAACAGGTGAGTGGACTTAATTTACTCTAAGCTAAATTTTTATGAAATTCTTATTTTTAAATATTCAGAAGTTTTGATTCTCTGTTTGATGTCTACTTGATATGAATGATTTTTTGAGTATGGCTTACATGATATTAGAAGAAATTTACTGTTGATCAACTTGGGTAGATAAAGATACAGAAATATAGGTTGATATATGCAACAATGGAATAGTATATGAATGGGATGAAATTCACATTACTGATGCATTCTTCTTATCATTGATATATGTATTTTTCTTGAAAACTAAATTCTTGGTTTAATTTGTATATATGGACAAAGAGACTCTTGATGGATAAAACATTTTTTTTTTCAAAGTTATGCTACTGTACACATCAGATCTGTCGCACTGCCAGTGTTCGTTTCTAGGTTGATTTCATTAATTTTTATTTTGTTATTATTATTAATAGTAATAATATATATATAAAAAAGGAGGTATATATTTTAATAGGTGATAGATAGAAATTTTGAAGTACAGTACATAAAGTATATTATGTGTCGGGTTGCCGAGTTTTATTTGAACTTGATGGTATACAGTATATGTGTATTAACTGTGATCAATATGTGTTAATATTTGATTTCCAAATGTAATTGGAACTGTAACAGTTTGGAATTATAAGACAGTATATATGTTCAGTAAATGTCCTACAACATCGGCATGATTTAACTTGTTATTTCGAGTTATGCAATATTTTGGTATATGATATGCAAGGAAATTAAAATGTATTGATATTGAACGTGGGTGCTGCGTTTTTTATGGAATGCCTTGGAATGGCTTATACCATAGACGGTATATTTAATTTGGATAATTGGAAAGAAATAGGGAATTGACTTGGAAGGTGATTATATGACAAGTGTTGTGTGATTGCTTGATTAATCTAGTTGTTTTAGTAGTCGCCCAAGTATTAGTACATTTGTCGCACCTGTGGAATTAGGATTAAAGAAATTTGGTATCACCCTAGATGGTTTAGCCTGCGGGTTAATTCTTGGATTATATTTGGGTATTTCTTAGACGGCTTAGCCTGCGGAACTGACCCTTCAGACCTTCATAGCCTTCGGGGTTGGTATGGGCGCCACATTAGAAAGCTCAAAGAAGCTATTAGAGATCATGAGTTAGGCATACGTCGAGGCTAGCCAAAGCTTGCAGGTGAGCACCCACTTGGGTTTTGGTTTCCGCGTAGAGGTTCTTAACCATGGTCAAGGCACACTGGTGCAGTGTGGGTATGGCAAATGTGTGGAGTGCATCCTGTGGGAGATGTACTAGTGATTGGGCATAGGTTGTGATTTTATGATTGTTAAACCCGAGCACCGCCTAGAAGCCAGGACGTGGTTTTGTGACTTTAGATTCGTTGTTTGGTAGTGTGCTAAGGCTTATGATATTGTAGTGCTTGGTGTTAATTAATGATATGGGTAAATTTTATATACTTTGATTATGAATCAGAGGTAACTAATTTTATATACTTTAATTAATGGTTTGAATGAACGGAATGTATTTTCGGGTTGATACAAAGTATTAGATAACACGTAACGTGTAGGTGATTTGCTTTATTTTTATTATATTGCTGTATTATGTATTAACTTCATTTTGCAGGTGGATAGGTCAACTAATTTATTTTGTGCAGGTGGATAGACCTATCCTTAAAGACAGTTGCTTCTTAGGTAATGTATTTGTATTATCGATCAATTAACATCGTAAATAGGTAAATTAGAAGTGAATAATAGAATTAAGCATGCGATTATATAATGGAGAAAGAGTTTATATATAATGGAATTGATATGGTTTTTGGCGTATGCTTATTTTCTTAGCATGAAAGAATTGTTTTTGAAGGTTAATTATGTTGTTAATCATATGTTGGAACTTTATATTTATTTGTTATTTTGTGGGAATAGATTTCCCACTTGTTTACTGATACCAGCTTTTATGCTGACCCATGTTGCTTTGTTTTGCACGTGGGTGTGTTCCATTTGGAATTCCATTTGGAATGTAGGCAAGAGAGGTTAAAGCTATGGAGGTATGACAGACCGCTTGTTGGGACCAGTAGAGATCTTTAGATGTTTAAATGATGTTTTTATTTGAACGTTGTATTCATGTATTTTAATTGCGTAAGTTATGTTGTATAATAGGATGGAATCAGGTGTACTTTTATCGTTTGGATTTTTCTTCACTGTATTTTATTTAAGATTTTTGTTGGATCTGGGTTTTGAGTTAGAAATTGTTGCAGCCTGGGTTTATTTATTTATTTTTTTTAAAGTTCCTTCTTGTGCCTGTATAAATTGAAGATCAAAGTAGACAAGTAACAAACAAGGGTCGTACCCACCTCAGAGGGGGAGATCTTAGCTCAAACATAATTAAGAATAATAATTAAGAAACACCAAGGGAATCAATAAATAAGATGAATGATTGATTCTACTTTCTACAGGCAATAATAAATAATAAATCCTAACTTAAGAATATGGAAGATATGGAAAATAAGATATATGATGACATAGGGGGAGTAGTTGGTATCCACAATCTAAATCATGCAATCATATCATGTTGTTCTTCATGTTCAATCTATAATAACCAATAAGTGATTGGGTTTTACCACGTTAAACAACTGTGTTCTTTACTGCTTTCATAATTAATTTATTTTTGTTAGTAGTTCATTAGACTATTGCACTATTTAGGGTTTACAAGTGGTATCAGTCGCAAGGCGCTTTATTTAAGAGTTTAATTACTCAAGCGTAGATCCTTAGTGTGTTCTAATGGATTCTGATAAATTTGGCACTAATAGTCGTCCGCCTCAATTTGATGGTACTAACTTTACTTATTGGAAAGTTAGAATGATTGCTTATCTTCAGGCATTAGGTGGAGATGTGTCGTTCGTTGTTGATGAAGGATGGAAACACCCTTTAGTCACTACAGGAACTGATGCTACAACAGTTACCACCGTTAAGCCACGCAATACCTGGACAGTTGCTGAGCAGGCTAAGTCTACATGTAATAACAAAGGCAGGAATGTTATTTTCATGGCCTTAAATGCTAGTGAGTTTCACAGAGTCACAGGATGTGAAACCGCGAAGGAAGCATGGAATAAATTGGTAAGTACTCATGAAAGTGATTCTGTGGTGAAGGAAAGTAAGATTGAATTGCTTATGACTCAGTTTGAAACCATGAAAATGGATGATTCTGAATCTTTTGATGAGTTTTTTTATTAAGGTGTAGGATGCTATTAATTCAAGTGCTGCTCTTGGTGTACCGTTTTCAGACACTCAAGTAGTTCGCAAGATCATTCGGGTTTTGCCTGCTCGTTTTCGTTCAAGGAAGGACGCAATTTCTGAAAGCAATGACATTAAGAAGATGTCTATTAAAACTCTGGCTGGGAAATTGCGCACCTATGAGCTTGAACTTCAACTTGAACAACCTACTCCAACTAAATCTGTTGCTTTTAAGACTGCATCTCCCAATGTGGTTTCTGACTGTTGTTCTGATGATGAACAGATAAATCTTGATGAACAGATTGCTCTCATATCTCGCAGCTTTGAGAAGGTTCTAAGATACATACAGAACAATGACTCTCGTAGGTGTGGCTCTTCTTCTACTTTTCCTAAAGCCCGTTCTTTTGATAAAGGACGGTTTCAAAGCCGAAAAGGTAAAATGATACTTAATGAGGTACAGTGCTGTGTGTACCCTAGGTAAAATACCCGACAGGTGTCATCGGTGGCTGTATAAGAAGCCAAACCGAGAACACCTGAGCAGTAGCCAGCCAGACCTAGACTATAGGGTAAGGCCCAACCCGGTCTCAAGAAGCCCACATACGCTCTGTGGATTTTGGTCCGGTCCACGACTAGTGGGTGGAGCCTCGGTTACTGCATAACAAGTTGAACCGTGGGCTCCCATACGTCAGCCAGGCCCACCTCAATCAAGTGAACCAAGTCCGGGGCATTGAAGTCCATTAGCGATGAAGGCTCATCCAAAGGCTTATCATAGAATCCAAGATGACCTGGCCAGGGTGTATGCAATGCAGATTGGGCCTCCGGTCCGAGGAGTCAAGCCCAAGTATTTGCTTTCAAACTTGGTCAAATCCAAGCCCCAACTAACTGGAAAAATCCAGCGAGATTTCAGGCCAACAAAACCCACTGTTCTAGCCCGTTGGAGAAGATAAAGAAAGACCCAGGTTGAACCAGAGCCTATCAGAGAATGCCACGTGGCAGTCGCCCTAGTCAAAGGGGATTCAAACCGAGGGATAAACGCCAAGCAACATGCACGTTATATCTGCGGGAGCATCTTCACAGTTTGAACTGCCTAAGTTCAGGGAGTCAAAACCGAAGGGGTGGTTGAGCCGGCCTCCTCCGGTTCACTACAAATATAGGAGTTCTTAACCTCCTGAACTACGAGTCTTTCACTGAGCAACTTCATTAGAGCTTAGTGGAAGTAGAGACTTGATTCCAAGTTCATCTACTTGGAAAAGTAGGCAGCCTGACCCTCATCAGGTCCAGTCTCATTGTATATCCCCATCCCATCTCAGTCTGTACACGGCTTTCATTGTAACTGTTCGATTAATCAATACATATCTCGAGTTTGTGGATTAAATTTTTGCACCCACACTCTTTGGCGCCCATCGTGGGGCAGAATCTCCCATCAGTTCCAGATACTTGAAAAAATCTCAATTCAGTCATACCGGAGAATCGCTGCAGCGATGGCTGGAAGTAAGTGATGTGTAAGAAAACGATCTTACTATCAAAAGATTATATTTTTAACTTGAAGTTCCTTCTTGTGCCTGTATAATTGAAGATCAAAGTAGACAAGTAACAAACAAGGGTCATACCCACCTCAGAGGGTGAGATCTTAGCTCAAACACAATTAAGAAACACCAAGGGAATCAATAAATAAGATGAATGATTGATTCTACTTCCTACAGGCAATAATAAATAATAAATCCTAACTTAAGAATATGGAAGATATGGAAAAGAAGATATATGATGACATAGGGGGAGTAGTTGGTATCCACAATCTAAATCATGCAATCATATAATGTTGTTCTTCATGTTCAATCTATAATAACCAATAAGTCACCTCTCGGTTTTTCCAACTAATTATTAATACCTATAATAATCAAGTAGTCACGTCTCAACTATGCCACCTAATTAAAACGGGATTCTATTATGCATGCTATTGAATATGTTTCATTAATTAAACCCCCACCTCTCAGCTATTGAATCTAATTAACTCAACATATTATTCATAACTAAATCATCACCTCTCAGCTATTTGATTTAATCACAAAAGGGTTCCAATAAAAGATAAATATCATAAACATGTAATAATCACCTCTCAGCTATTTCACTACACATCTACAATAAATATAAATACTACCATTAAAGCTAGGTCTCCCTAAACCCTAACAATAATATTTTAACACCATGGATAACAATAGCATACAAATAATCATACTTACCTCATATCGCGAATTAAAAGTAAATAAGCATAAAGAACTTTGAATCACAATGAACAAGAAGAAGAAACATGATACTTTTACATCACCTAGAAAGCTTCCACCATCCCCCCATGAAGATTTTTCTACTCATACCAAAGGAATAAATAAATAAATCATAAAACATCAAAATGGAATTTAATGGATTGATATTGAATAATGAATTGAGTACAATGAAGAGAAGATCAACTCTTCTTCAATGAAAGTTGATCTTAAAGTGGAGGCTAAAAGATAATAATCCCTAGTTACAACTTCTCTTATATAGACAATACAAAGTAGAATACTTGCATGCAAAGACTTCCAAACTTGGTGAAATTCGTGGCTGCTGCTGTTGGTCTCCTAGAGGGATTAGGCAATCAGCAAAACCTAATTCTCTTGGGCTTGAATTGTAGCTTGGGCCAAGACCTTCAGTTTGATAGCTCATGGGCCCAAATCGGACTTCTGGATCTTCTTGTGGAGCCTTTTTAAGATTAACACCCAAAATAGAAAGTCAAGTCAACGAAAGTCAACAGAGTTGACTAAAGTCAGCAGAGTCCAACAGTTAACCGAAGTCAACAAAAGTCAACAGAATTGACCAGAGTTGACCACGGGGTGCCCTTAGCAGATTTTGCAGGTGCAAATATCCATTCTTCTTCCCTTGTGCCAATAACACCTTTTTGCTTGCTTTTCGCGGACTTTTACATAATATTCGCATTTCGGCTCATGAAACCTACACAAAAGACAAGAAAACACTAATCAATAGATATAATACAAGAATATAAGCTAAGTGCTAGACAAACAAGGTGCTATTCGGGGGATAAATATACACTTTTGAGGTCTGATCAGTAAGAGACGCCCGACTCGTTCTAACAATGGAATGAGCCATGTTACTGAAAGTTAGACTGAGAACTTTTCTCCCCCGTCTCCGGTCATTGAAGCGACAAAGCCCATCAATCAAGAGTCAGTTCTCGGGAGTGAGGGCCATGATCATGGCTCGCAACATTCTGAAAGTGGACAGTCGGAGGCAGAAAACTTAGTGGTACAAATCACTAACGATCCTGGTAATCCGAATACAGTCAACCGGACTATCAGGATACCGGCGTCGCAAGATCCTGAACCATCCAGAGTAGCCGCTGCAAGAAGAGACCAGAGAACCATCCCCCAAGCTGCGGGAGGAGGTTTTACTGAGCAGTAAAAAGGGAAAGGGCCAGCGGCCGAATCCCCAACTGCAATCATTAAGCGGCTAACAAAGGAAAACACAGAACTGAGGAGAAAGAAGAGAACCAGAGCCGGAGATAGCCACACGTCTTCAGCCCCGTCTTCAAGTCCGTCTCACAAGAAGAAGATAAGGTCACGGTCAGGAAGTGACCGGAGTCTTACCCCTCATAGCCGTGATCCCCGCCCTGTTTGGGATAAGCTAGCACCGGAGAAGGATAGGATGTTTATCTCTCCAGTTCAGAAATATCGCCGCGGACGTGCAAAGACACCCGAGCCACGTCATGGCCGCAGGGTGACCCGTAGCTGGTCTGTAGAAGAAGTCACCCCACCAGAAAGACTACGCCAGAGGAGGCACTAAAGCACTCCTCCCACCCGCAACGACCGGAGGGGAAGGAGTCCCCAAAGGGCTCGTACCCATCAGAGACAACCGAAGCTGAACTTGGAACAGATGAATCAACTCAAGCTGCAAGAGATGATCAATCTGGCTGTTTCCAACAAGGCCAACCGGGACGAACGAATCAGGAAACTCACTATCTCAAGGTTGGCTGTGTCACCTTTGGCGGAAGAGGTCAGGAACCATATAGTCTCGGCCAGCTTTAAGCAGCCGCCCTTCAAACAGTATGACGAGACAAACGGTTGTCCGGTTCAGCATGTCATGAACTACAAGAGCACCATGGCCATCTGGGACCATGATGACAAGTTGGTATCACAACCTGTCGCCCGCATCCGTCTGCACATTCGTTCAACTACCCGAATTGTTCGAGGAAAAATACCGATTCAATGTGAAGACAAAGAAGAGAGCTGAAGTCTTGTTCTCCCTACAGATGGACCGGAGCGAAACACTGTTGTACCGGTCACTAGCAAGGAACCATCCACCCTCTGTTTCAGCTTTGACCGAGAAAGCAGAAAAGTACGCTCAGGAAGAGGACGATCTGAAAGCTAGGAGAAAGAGACTTGTCGGAGGCCAAACCTCCGAAAAGCCACAGAAGGCAAAGAAAGAAAGCTCCGGCAGGGATAGCAAAGTGGAAAAAAACCCTGACAGAAACAAAGATAGGAAGGGGAAGACATCAACTCGGTAGCCCGACCACCGGTCAGAGAAATCTACCGGGGGCGAACGCAAAGAGAGGGAATTCACACCCCTGACGTTCCCGATTGAGGAAGTATTCAAAAAGATCAAGAACAGAGGAATACTCAACAAACCTTCCCCTCTCCCGACAGACCCGGAAGGCAAGAGGGATAAGTCCAAGAAATGTGATCACCACAATGATTACGGTCACGAGCTGAATAACCAGGTCATTGAAGTATGAAATGTAGCGTTTGGTCGACGCCGGCCTCATCCCTGACATGGTACAGACCGGAGCAGTCGAACAGGTAAAAACTGGAGATCGTATTGTGTACGTCTGCCACGTTCAGGCACCCGGTTCTTCCAAAACAGAGAGAAATAATTGCGTGCGAGAAAAACTTCGGTGGATAGGACATGTCCATGAAGTTGGACAACTCAACTTCAACGAAGGGACAAACACTAAGTCCATTTTCCCCGTAGGTTTAACATTCACCGAAGAAGACAAAAGGGGTGTTCATTATGCACACAATGACACCCTGGTTATCACAACATGGACTGGCGTCTACCGGGTCCGACGAGTCATGCTCGACACCGGTAGCACCTCCAGTGTCATGTTCTCATGTGCTTACAAAGCTATGGAGTTATCTAAGGGGCTCATCGAATCTGATGATACTCCTATCTATGGGTTTAACGGGGAGTCAGCATAGTCCTTCGGGCGAGTCCACCTGCCAATCACGGTGGGATTCAATACTGTTGGAATAGACTTCCTGCTGGTCGACTCCCCCTCCTACTACAATGTCATTCTGGGAAGGGACTGGATTCATCAGATGAAAGCAATCGTGTCCACCTTCCACGAAAGCCTCAAATTCCCTACTCCCAAAGGAATTTGCATTGTTAAAGGAGATCAAGGGATGGCGTTCAAATGCCATCTCGATGCTGTCAAAGGAAAGTCCATTTCAGAGACCAAGGGAAATACTATCATCATGACGGACTCTCATCAATAGCAACCAGCTCCCGGCAAGTCTGTCAAGGGAAAGCCAGACGTGAAAACCGGGATATCACCAGCGGTCGACGAGCTAGAAGAACTCATAGTGGGACTGGAGTCTCACAAAACTACTTACATCGCTTCTGGCCTACCATGGGCTGAGAAGGATCTCATGATCACACTGCTCCGGCAGAATTACCACGTTTTCGCATGGAGTTTTAGCGAGATGCCAGAAATTGACCCTTTGGTCGCCTGTAATAGACTGGACATCGATCCTCACCACAAACCGGTCAAGCAGAAACCATGGCGAATGGCGCCAGATCAAAAAATGGCGGTTAATGAAGAAGTCGACCGACTACTTTCAGTCAACTATATCAAACCAGTCATCTACCCTACGTGGGACTCGAACATCGTAGCTGTCCCCAAAAAAAAAAGACGGTAAGATTCGAGTTTGCATCGATTTTACTAATCTTAATAAAGCATGTCCTGTGCACCCGTATCCACTCCCCAGGATCACAGACATGGTGGACGCCACCGCCGGTTATCAAAGGTTGTCCTTCATGGACGCCTACTCTAGATACAACCAGATTCCACTTCACGAAGAAGATCAGGAACACACCGCATTCATCACCGACCGGGGGCTTTATTGCTACCGAGTGATGCTATTTGGTCTGAAGAACGCAGGGGGAACGTACCAGAAGCTGGTTAACACCATCTTCAACGAGCTCATTGATAAAAGCTATTTGTGTAACCTCTAATCAAAAGATTGTATTTTTATTGAAGTTCCTTCTTGTGCCTGTATAGATTGGTTATCAAAGTAGACAAGTAACAAGGGTCGAACCCACTTCAAAGGAGGAGATCTTAGCTCAAACACAATAGAAAATAATTATTAAGAAACACCAAGGGAATCAATAATTGAATTGAGATTGATTCTAACTTCCTACAGGCAATAATTAAATAAACTGACTTAAGAATATGGTAGAGATGAAAAGAAGATCTATGATGACAAAGGGGGAAGAATTGTTCCTTCATGTTAAATCTATAATAATTAATTAGTCACCTCTCGGTTATTCCAACTAATCATTAATACCTATAATAATCAAGTAGTCACCTCTCAGCTATTCCACTCAATTAAAACAGGATTCTCTTATGCATGCTATTGAATATGTCTTATTAATTAAACCGTCACCTCTCAGCTATTCAATTTAATTAACTCAACATATTGATTCATAACTAAACCATCACCTCTCAGCTATTTGATTTAATTACAAAAAGATTCCAATAAAAGATATGAACTACAGATATGTAATAATCACCAATCAACTATTTTACCACATAACAACAATAAATATAAATACAACCATTAAATCTAGGTCTCCCTAAACCCTAATAGTATTTTAACAATATGGATAACAATAACATGCAAATAATCATGCTCACCACATATCGCGAAGTAGAAGTAAATAAGCACTAAGTATTTTGAAACACAAAGAACAATAAGAACAAACATGGTGCTTTTGCATCATCTAGAGTGCTTCAACCATCCCCCTAAGGAGATTTAGCTACTCATCCTTGATGATGACACCATAGAATAAAAAAATAAATCACAAGACATCATAATGGAAAAGATAATAGAATTCATATTGATATATAATTGAGTTTAATACAAAGAAGAAGAAGATGAACTTTTCTCTCTTCAATCTTCAATCATAAAAAGCTACCGAAACCTTAGCTACTACTTTTCTTATATAGAAAATACAAAGTAGAATACTTGCATGCAAAGACTTCCAAATTAGGTCAAATTCGTGACTACTGCTCTTGGTCTTCTAAAGGCAATAGGTCTTCAGCAAAACCTAATTCTATTGGTCTTAAGTTGTAGCTTGGACCAAGACCTTCAGTTTGATAGCTCATGGGCCCAAATCAGACTTCTGGATCTCATTGTAGAGCTTTTTTAAGATTGGAGTTTAAATAAAGCCCTAAAAAGAAATTCTGACTTGTGGGCTTCTATAGGACCCGGTTTGTGCTGAGATTCGGACCGCCCCACTTTGACATAAAGTCAAGTCAACTGGTCTGACCGTGAGGTGCCCTCAGCAGATCTGTGGGTGCAAATATCAATTCTCCTTCCTTAGTGCAAATAACACCTTTTTGGTTGTTTTTCACAAAATATTCGCATTTCAGCTCATAAAACCTACACAATAGACAAGAAAGCACTAATCAATAGATATAACATGATAATATAAGCTAAGTGCTAGACAAACAATGTGTTATTCGGGGGATAAATATACACTTTTGAGTACTTATCAAATACCCCCAAACAGGGGTGGAGCCAGGGGGTGTAAGGGTACGCACGTGTGTACCCTGAAATTTGAGAAATTTTCTACTATATAATTTTTATCAAAAATCTCACAACCAATATTTTAGGAAAAAAAAATATATTGTTCTATTTAATTAACTAATAAATCATTTATATCCTAATTATTAGCTACAAAAATCTACTACTTATTTTGTGATAGATAATTCACAACCTATACTTTAGGAAAAAAGAATACATAGACTTTTTTATTGGCCACTAAATAATTTTTACGTAATTATTAGCTATCACCCGGATCTAGTGCTTATTTTGTGTTAATAAATATCCTTAAATATCTATATTATGTGGATTTGATATTTTGATTATTTAATTATGTTTGTCTTTCAATAAAAAAAATTATCCTATAAAAAAAATGTAAAAATCCCTCCATTTCTTATTTTTATTTTTTAGTTTTAATTATCCCGAAGTAGTTATTAGCTACTAGCCATTGATTGGTTTAAGCTCCCGATTCTTGAATTTGTTAAAATGTATATCTTCAAAACTTTGTCTATTAAGGGTTGATTGTTTGATTGAAGAAATTTGTCGTACATTTATAAGAAATCTTTTGTAAAATTTAATTTGTCATAATGATGTCAATTTCATTTTTTGGTGGAAATTGTGTATACATGTTTTACTGTTCGAGTTTTTGGTTGATAAAAAATTTTGGGCGAATAATAAAAATTTGGTGCGCACCCTCACAAAAAATCCTGGCTACGCCACTGCCCCCAAACAACACTTTGCTTTTCCTCAAGCAAAGGTGATAAGAAAAGAATTAAGGACTCAAAAGAGAAGTAAAACTAAGGTGATTGCATTAACCATATGCATCAAGGCTTTCAACCACAAGGATTTTCCAAGTGGAGGAGTTATAGTCTCCTGAGGGTTTTCCAGAGAAGATACCCACAAACTTACTACAATGACTAATCCAAAGAATAGGAATTTCTACCATTTACCTTAGAAATGGTTATATCAAAGATAAGGATAAGTATTGCAAAACCATTCATATGAGATAGCATATTACAAATGCATGAATAAGATATAGAATATAAACCAAGCATAATGGTTTCAAATGCATTCAAAACAGACATGTACCCATGCTACCACGGGTCTTAAGTTACCATTGGAAAGGTCGCTTTGACTTCTGCCTCACAGACATACACTCAGAAATAAAAGTCACTCAAAGATGGTGTTTATCATTTTACCTCTATGTGAGGAAAGAAGATGGACAAGCATCTCACATATATCAACAAAAACAGACTAGTGTAATGGAATGAACTCAGTCTCAAAGAGTGAAAAAATTACCATTGCTTGAGATGTCAGGTTTTTCACCTCAGCACCTTTTCACTTACTCGCCACATCCTACCATATCAGCTTAGATCTACAAAAGACAATAATGGGTTGTAACTTGGCTTAGGACAGGGCTAGAAATGGAAAAAGGTTTTTTGTGAAAATTTTTTGAAACATTCGGGCCTTCAATACTTATGATTTGTAATAACAGCAAATGGAGAAATTTTTTGGAATTTTTCTTTCGGGAAGAAGTGTTTCTCAATTTCTTTAGGAAAATTTCAATGAAGCTCTAGCCAATATTTGGGAATCTTCCTTTCTTTTTGGATTTGAAATGGTTTGGGAAGATTCTGGAATTTCTTCAAACTTTTTGATTTTCAATATTTGGTTCATCTCACTAGTTTGGAGATTTCTTTGTATTTGTCATTTCTTCTTGTAACCACATAAACAATCATCCTCATGTTCCAAAAACAATGGGTAAAAGGATCTAAACATTCTAAGTGTAATTACTCCCACAATGGAGTTGGGTAAGGATAATGGGCTCAAGAAAAAGGCTTAATAACAAGAAACACTCAGAATGGCCAACCTAAGGGATACAGTATCATCATGGTAGGTTAAAGTAAACATGGTTTAACTAAATGTCTTTGTATCATTTCTAAGTACTGATATGGTGATCACATCTTCAATAAGCTACAAGACCCAAGTTTATATTACACCTAATTGATGTCATCTCAAGGCTAACTATAAGATGAATATGAGACTAAAAATAGACAAAACTGAGAGGTTGAGTCTTTTGACTCCAGATGTCGTAATATCTCTCCAAGAAAAGGACGGGTCTCAAAAGCTCATTGGGTTAAGTCTCCACACTTATTCCTCAAGTTCCTCAAGTTTTAGTTGTATTTGCACATGTAATCTGTAATAAATGCAGGTGAATGCCATGCTTATTGGTATATGAAAATGTAGTATAAGACTCAACTACTTGGTGAAACAATAAATGTCCTTAAATTTGAAAAAGAGAGAATTCAACCAATATATTCATCATTGATGGTGTACTTCTCCTAACTTTTTGAAAAAGTCT
This sequence comes from Aquilegia eximia, assembly GCA_023053565.1. Classification (NCBI taxonomy): domain Eukaryota; kingdom Viridiplantae; phylum Streptophyta; class Magnoliopsida; order Ranunculales; family Ranunculaceae; genus Aquilegia; species Aquilegia eximia. The sequence continues at coordinate 27,318,204 of JALIGU010000001.1, forward strand.
TTGTAACAAAGATTTTTTTAGATTTTTCAAAATTTTTGAATTTTTACACAAGTATGGATAAAGAAGTTTGAAAATCATTTGCAAAAAGGATGTAATACTTCCCCACCCCAAACAAAAAGATTGCCTTGTCCTCAAGGCTCATACTAAGCATAGGAAAGAGAGAAAGAAAGATATTACAATGAATTTACAGCCTCCTGCCGTAGAGGGGCTTCGTCAAGCTCGAGCGCCGTGACTATGGAGACAGTCTCAGGCGTGAGCTGAAAACGATGGGCAGGGTCCCAATTGATGAAAATGCCGTCATCGGCCAACTCCATCGACTCGTAAAATCGACGAACCATTTGAGGGTCAAATGGCTCGTAATCAGAGCCAAGGAGTACATCCCAGCCTCTGGCGTGAATTCTCTCTACAAACCCACTCCCAAAGCGATTATCGTCGAAGAGACGAGAATAATCGCGCTCACGAATAATAACACGAGATCTCACTCTAGGTGGCATTGCTTTTAGGGATTTTGGTATAGAATTGAAGAGGAGAAAGAGAGGAACAAAATCCCGAAAGAATTTTCAAATTTGGACCACAAACGAGGGAGATCGGAGGAGAGAGGGAACTGTGCTGCCTCGAAACTCGAGTCGAGTTCTAAATGCACTGTACTGAACTCGAGTCGAGTTCTGGTAGAGAAGAAGACTTCTGTTTGACCTACGTTGACTTGGTTTGACTTAGAATTGAAAGTGACTTGTGACTTTTTTAAAGACACCCGGGGGTATATATAGAGAAGTAACTTCCCCTAGACGCTTCCCCACTACTGGAATTAGTGGAAATAACGGTTTTACACTCGGAAAACGTAAAGACACGAAATAATTCAAAAATAAAAATTCTGTGATAATGTATAAATATATTCTCGCGAATATACGTATCATTAAGATGTCAAATAAAATTCTAAAAATCAAACAATAATTATTAAATCTCAAAAATTGAAATAGATTCAAATTTGTAACCGTAATAATTATTTAATCAAACAACCGCAACAGAGAGTGGTGGGCCACGCCGACCCCCAAACAGAACTACCACACAGATTCCAAGGAGATAGTTATTAGCCAAAATTCCACTAAACTCGACGACAAATAGGAAGCAAAACGCATGATCCGGATTAGAAGATACACATGGCTGCCTCCCAGGAGCGCTAAGTTTAACGTCTTCAGCCAGACAGGCGGACAACCAGGATTCACACCCTAGATAAACGCTACTCTAAACAAAGATACAGGAGAGATAAAACGCTAGAGTGGAATGCGCGAAATCCTGATGTTTAAGATACAACAAAGAGTTTTTTATAGTCAGATACTCGAGACTTCCCCACCCCCAAACAGAGCGGGAAACATGTCTGTTTGGTGATGACGCTCAAGAGAAAAGCGTGCACTAGATCAATTATACTCATCCAGTAAGAGTTTGTGGACTATGGCCCCGACACTTTCAACCACACCTCTAAAAAAATAGACAACAGAGTAGAGTAAGAGAGGGTCCGGATACCAGCAGGTCAAGGGTCAATTTAAATAGGTAGGGTCCCCTAAGAGAGTTTCCTCAACTTCAGGGGACCTTAATTCATGGAAATGCTTAAGATGTTGACCATTGACTTGAAATTCAGAATTGTCTGCAGGGTTTAAACATGTAATAGCACCATAAAGAGTTAATGTAGACACAATAAAAGGACCCGACCAACGACACTATAGTTTACCAGGAAATAAATGCAACCTAGAGTTATACAGTAAAACTTTGTCCCCAATTTGAAAATTTCTACGTAAGATCTGACGATCATGTAGTTTTTTCATATTAGCTTTATACGACTTGGAAATATCATAAGCTTCATTCTGAAGTTCCTCAAGCTCAAAAAGTTGGAGTTTTTTCCTCTTACCTGCCTGGTCGAGATAAAGTTGAGCTTTGTCATTGCCCAGAAGGCTCGGTGCTCAAGCTCTACAGGTAGGTGACAGGGTTTTCCAAATACAAGACGAAAGGGAGACATGCCTATGAGAGTTTTGAAGGCAGTACGATAGACCCATAATGCATCACTGACTCTACGAGACCAATCAACCTTTTCGGGGTCAATTATTTTTTGCAAAATATTTTTAATCTCTCTATTGGAAACCTCAGCTTGGCCATTGGTTTGCGGATGGTATGCCAGGGCCACTTTGTGAGCAACTCCATATTTTTGGACAAGTTTTTGAAAAGATTTATTGTAGAAATGGCTTCCCCCATCACTAATGATCGCACGGGGAGCGCCAAATCGGGCAAATATGTACTCTTTTAGAAAATTTACTACAGTTTCTTGGTCGTTGTGCCTTGTGGGAATGGCCACGATCCATTTAGAAACATAGTCTACTGCGACCAGAATGTATAAAAAATCATGACAACCAAGGAAGGGACCCATGAAATCAATGCCCCAAACATCAAACACTTCTACAGAAAGAATTGGCTGTAAGGGCATCATGTGTCGCCTAGTGATTTTCCCTAGTTGTTGACAACGAGTGAATGCAGACAATACAATGCATGTGAGCATCCTTAAAAAGAGTTGGCCAATAAAAACCACACTGCAATACTTTAACAGCTGTCTTCTTGGCACTAAAAGTGTCCACCACAAGCATGCTCATGGCAGAACTTAAGGATCTCATGTTGCTCCCAGTCGGGAATGCAACGACGAATGATCTGGTCAGGACAATACTTAAAAAGGTAAAGATCATCCCAGAAATAATGCTTGGCATTAGCAAGGAATTTGGATCTATCTTGTTCCAATTACATGGAAACTTGTTGCTAGCCTACACCAGAACAACAGTTTCCTAACGGCACATTGCCGTTACTTTAATTTTTACCAACACTTCCATGGCGTGAGTATTTAGGCGTTAGTAAATACTAACGGATATAGTTCTAGCGGTAGGTTACCGTTAATACTTGTAAAAGTCTAACGTAAATATACCGTTAGTAATTTCTAACGACCCTCAGGCATTAGTATATTACGTTAGCACTTTGAAACACTTTCAATTTACTAACGGCAATATGCCGTCACCATTTTGAAATGTTTGTTAAAAAAATTGTTATATCTATAATCCCAAGCCTGCACAGATGCTACCACTGCAATACAAATATGCATAACATAAATTTTATACAAGTATTAAAGTTACAAAGCATTCTTGCTTCAAAGATTTGACTGCCATATAACAAAACAAAACTAATAGAGGCCATGAGCAACAAGTAGATATAGTTGTTTTCAAGAAAACACTAAGCGATTGCATCAAGAGCACTGATGGCCTCAAGGAGAAGAATTTTGGGGTCCTTCAATATAGCTCTCTCAATGGAAATTCTCTGTCTCTGCCCGCCACAAGTGCTCTCCCACCTGGTTCAGTATGATGTTTAGAAAACAGAGTTATTTATATTTTCTGTTATTAGTTCAATCTGAGATATGTTGGATAATAAACTAGAGCAGTATATCAATTCCTAAATGTAATACATGCCAACAGTAATTAACTCAACGGGTTTCATGACAGTTCACATTGTTTTGCAAAAAAAAGAAAAAGAAAATGCACAGAAGCTTGCCAAGAAATGGATGTATGAAATTGTGATCACTCAGTGTTTCGCATTTACTGGATTCAAAAAGTACAGGCTTATAATCATGTAGTAAGTTGCCTAATAAATTCAGGCATTGTCAAATCAAATACATATTCAATTAGTTCATGTCCAAAATGAATCCGAAAATATTTACCTTCCCTACAAGCAGCTCCCATAAGACAATCTTGAAACTTATTAAAAACGTCCATCTTGTGATCAAATGGCTTGCGCTCTATGACCTACAATAAACATTATTGTTAAAGAGGATACATGACATTAGTTTAAGAAAATAAATGAAGATCCTTAAGCAACCTAGCGATTCATCATATTCAATAATAAACAAGATTAAGATTGAAAAAGCTATACGGCAGAGAAGTTCATTACCTTCGTTGTGAGCAGGACCCATAATTGGAACTTTTGTTTTTTATTTCAAAAAACATCAGCTCTTACATAGTTTTCATATATCTGGACAGTTGGAAAAAAAATGGATTACACAATCTGGTGCCTTATTTCAATATTGAGAAAATTGCACGGAAGAAACACTTAATTTCGTGCCACATATTGAATGCACTGAGAAGATATTTTAATTGAGGTATATAAAGAGTTACACTGTTTAGGAACACTAGACAATTCCTAAGTTTATATTATCTAATGAAAGGCATTTGGATGGGTTAGCTAAGAATATACAGAATGTTTAAAATCAGATTCATTACCACCCAGTGGTTTCTACAATAAAAAAAAAAAAAAAAGACGGCAGGACAAAGTTCTTTCAGAGAGAGTTGCACTTACCAAGAACTTGGTGATCACTGCCTTTTCAGGTCTGGGTTCAATAGCTTTTCAAAAGTTTTCTACGACTTTAAGTATTGCTTCAGAATGGCCCGTTCAGTCCTTGTGACAAACAACCATACACACCTTAACACGTTTAAAATTTAACATCACAGTCAACTAGTAACAAAAAAATCTGCACGGTCACCGGCCTAAACAAGATGAACAAGATATTAACTCAATATTATTAGAGATTAACTATACTGGCTTGCATTTTGACCTTCCTTAACAATATAATTCTATATAGGGAATCCATGTCCTCTGAAGTACTTATCCAACATGTCTTTAACTCACACAACTACACCATATACCAATAACATAATAATGGAAAAAAAAACATATATACCTAACCATCAATAGTAGTGCCAGAAGTATGAGGTGTGATGGCTTGATTTGGCATGCCATGGATCCTTTGGAGCTGGTTGTGATACCAAACATCCCCACTATAAGTCTATAACCTGCACATTTCAGTACATTGGGTGAAAAATACATACATGGAAATTTTCTGGTCCATTGGGTTGAAATGTTGGACCTGCAACAATGTGTGAAGGAGAGTTTTGGGGGGTTGTTAGCAGCAAATGTAATGCAGAAACAGAATATGCAGAGAAGAGGTTGGTAGAAAACAATTCTTATCCTACCATTATCAACATGAACACTATTGTACAAGGGAACTACTTACTAGTACTCCATTGACTATGGAAAATTTCAAATTTAGAAATACCACAAACTTGTCAGCCTACTAGATATTTCATCAAACACATGCAGTTCATCTTCAATATCATAACATTAACAAATAGAATCTGTACTGCTATAAACCCAACAATACAGTAAAAAAAAAATTGTGTTTCGTATCTCAATCAATGTGTTGATTAATTATCTTTGGTTTTAATATTGCAAGATAGAAAATTTTAACAGAACATGGCAAGTAACAAAACAAAATTGATCTAATGGATTGTTGTCATTGAGAATAAAAGATGAATTATATAAGCTAAAGCAGATGAAGTGTTAAATTGATGAATAATGATAGATTAACAAACCTTGTAAACTTAATTCGTAACCAACAGTGAAATTACAGAACTGAGAGGCTTTACATTGAAATCGAAAAAAAATTAAAGGGGTTGAGAAAATGGTTTCCAGATCTAGGGTTGTGACTGGGTGACGAGGGAGAGAGGGGATTCAGTTTGATAACGCCTTGGTGTGCTTTCACGTGAGATATACATGGGACAAATTTCGCATTTTCCGGATAAGTTTCTACAGGTAGTAACGAAATACACTGTTAGTAATATTTTCTGGAACGGTTAGAAAATAATTAATAATATTAAGGAAATTAATACTAACAACTAACGTGCGTTGCCGTTACTAACAGTATTTTATCGTGAGTACAGTTCTAATGGTAATATGCTGTTATAATAAAAAAATTCCAGTGTTACTAAATTCCTGTTTTGGTGTATATATAAGTAATTAACTATATCTGCGAACCATGGAGTATTCGATATCGTAAAAAGAAGCTCGTCAGGAAAGTTCTCAGAAATGACATTAGAATCCTCAGGACGGCCCAGTCTAGACAAGTGGTCTGCTACTATATTTTCGCTCCCTTTTTATCTTTAATTTCAAGGTCAAATTCTTGAAGCAACAAGATCCAACGAATTAGGCGCTGTTTAATTTCCTTATTGGAGAGGATGAATCTAATAGCAGCATGATCCGTGAAGATGACAGTACGGGTACCTAAAAGGTATGAACGGAACTTAGCAAGAGCATATACTATAACTAACAATTCTTTCTCCGTCGTGGTATAATTACGTTAAACATCATTGAGAGTCTTGCTAGCATAATATATGACATGGGGCTTACCTTCTAGACGTTGACCTAAAACAGCCCCAACAGCAAAGTCTCATGCATCGCACATCAGTTCAAAGGGTTTACTCCAATCAGGTGGCCTAATGATGGGTGCAGTCGTGAGGGCGGTCTTAAGATTTTCAAAATCACCCTTGCATTCTTTTGTGAAATCAAAAGGTGCATCCTTCTCATCCACACCATGTTTGTCGTCTCCAACGTGCACTCTATGGCCTTAAACAAGCGCCACGTGCATGGTTCACCAGATTCAGTTCATACTTGATCAAGCTTGGATTCCATAGTAGTCGAGCAGATTCATCTATGTTTATCCATTGCGATTCTCGAGGGATTGTTATTCTGTTATTATATGTGGATGATATTGTCCTGAATGGTTCTTCTAATGAAGCAATTCATGAGTTAATTCAGTCTTTACAATCTCAGTTTGCTATGAAGGACTTGGGTGAGCTTCACTATTTTTTGGGGATCGAAGTCACAAGATCAAATAGTAAGTTGTATCTCACACAATCTAAGTATATCCTAGACCTATTAACTCGATCAAATATGTTATATGCCAAGTCTTTACCAAATCCTTCAGTTAGTGGAAAGAAGTTATCAAAAAGAGATGGTGACCCTTTGCCTGATCCTTCATTATATCGTAGTCTTGTTGGAGCCCTTCAATATGCAACCATGACCAGGCCTGATATCAGTTATGCAGTAAACCAAGCTTGTCAGTTCATGCACTCTCCCACCACAACTCATTTGAAGGCTGTTAAGCGCATCTTGCGTTATCTGAATGGAACTTTGTCAAAAGGCCTTACTATTTCTCCCTCTCAAGATACATACATTCGTGCATTTTCTGACTCTGATTGGGCTGGAGATCCAGATGATCGTCGTTCAACATCAGGTACATGTATATTCTTTGGCCCCAATTTGATCTCATGGTCCTCTAAGAAGCAAAGTACAGTTTCTCGATCGAGTACGGAAGCAGAGTATCGATCCTTGGCGACTACTGCAGCTGAAGTTACTTGGATCAGGTACTTATTAGTTATTACGAGATCTTCATATTCCAAGTTCAGTACCCCCACTATTATATTGTGACAATATAGGTGCTACTTACCTCGCTATCAATCCTGTTTTTCATGCTCGAACACATCACATTGAGATAGATTATCATTTTGTTCGAGAGCAAGTTGCAAGAGGCCAATTAAAAGTAGTCTTTCTCCCAAGTCACTCTCAACTTGCTGACCTTTTTACCAAGGGGTTCACAACTGAACGATTCACCTCACTTTGTTCCAAGCTCAACATGGGATCACCCCACGATAAGCTTGTGTGTGTGTGTGTGGGGGGGTGGGGGGGGGGGGGGGGTGTTAAGGAATGGAACACCTGATCATTCCATTACCATCAGATGGGTAATTCTCATGGAGGCAAATCTTCTAGGATATTCTAGTCAACGTTATTTCCATCACATGTGCAAATCATTCTCCATGATTTATGTATGATTTGAGTCTGTAATGGTAAGTATATATTGTCAAGGGATCTGATCAAGGACTATGTTCCTCAACTAGTTGTATATATATATAGAGCATTGTAATGTTAATCAAAGTAAGAAATTGTTCTTACTTTATACAAGGATAGACTAGGAAATAGTAGAACGATGCTCTAAGATAACTTCTAAAAGCTGACTCTCCTGTTCGGTAGTAAGAGATCAGGAGATAATAACAGGATGACTACCGTCTAAATCAAGATGAGCGTATTTCAGCTCAGGAGGCAGAGGACTCAGAGTAACAGGAGGTAGAGTGATGGTCTCAACTGGGTCTCAGAATCTATGCTACAAACCGAATCAAGGGCCTCAGGGTCTTTAGGTTCAAAGATAGGCACAGTATTAAGAAGAGAATTGGTTTGGGCAATAGATTGGTCAATGTCAAAGTCTACATTATCCATGGCAAGGCAGTGAACAACCGATCTTCAGGGTAATAATTATGCACCATCTCATAAGGTAATGAGTCAAGAAGACATACATCTTCAGATAAGGAAATATCAGGGGGTTGTTCGCCAAGGTTAAATATATTTACTTGGACAGTCATAGAGCCAAAAGTGAGAACCATAAACCGTTCCGGCAGTTTATGAGAGCATTAGAGGTGGCCAAGAATAGACGACCAAGGATGATGGGTACCGAGTCATCGGCAGTAGGTTCAGTATCCAACACCACAAAGTCAACATGATAGTAAAAGTTAGACACTTTAACTAATATGTCCTGAACTATACCTCTAGGTACTTTCAATGATCTATCAGCCAGTTGTAAAGACATACTCGTGGGTTTCATGATTGTTAGACTCAGGCTGAGGTACAAGGAGTAAGGTAAAAGATTAACACTAGCTCCTAGGCTGAGGTACAAGGAGTAAGGCAAAAGATTAACACTCGCTCCTAGGTCTAGCAAGCCACAAACGCGTTTTTAGGCGCATTTGTTTTTCTCTTGGCGGTGCACAAGTCTTTCAAAACCTTAGCATAGGAAGGTATCTGTCTAATAGCTGTGAGGAAAGGTATAGTAATATTTATATGTTTGAACACATCAAGTACTTCCTCTGCTTGGACTTTTTTCAGAGACCTTGTGAGTCTCTGGGGGTAAGGTACATGCGGGTTGTTAGTTCGTGGAGGATCCACAATCTCACGAGCAGTGTTCTTTCGCTTAGAGGTGGCCGCCTCATTAGCCGGAGCTTTATGTGGGGCAACAGGTACAGAGGTAACCGGGGTCTGTTGAATGAAACCTGCCTTTGGGGATCGGGATGGACAAGTCGGTTCGGTTTCGGTTTTACATAATAAAAAACAAGTACTATGTTGTTTGGCTTCAGTTTTACTCAAAACCAAACCAAAACGAACCATACCCAGCCCTAGTTCTCACCATGTCTTGGCCTTAAAATGGAAATGAAATATGCTAACACAACTGATCGTCCTAGTGGGTATCTTCCTCTACCACTCCAATTTGGTTGTTGTTAATTAAAAAGCAAAGCTCTGTGAATAGTTGTCAAACCCACCTCATCCATATCCATGCAAAATTAGCCCCACATCCAATGATCTTGTGGCGTCAGTAGCAACTTAATTAAGTGACCCTTGGTAAAATTCCATTTAAACACTTTTTTGATCTATTAGAGCATTCCCAATGGTAGGTTTTAAATCACTTTTAGCCACTTTTAAGAAAAAACTCTTGCCAATGGTGGGTTTTAACACACTTTTCAAGCAAAACACTTTTATCTCCTTGACAAATTTGCCAAGGAGTTAAAAGTGCCACATAGGATCATTTTATTAATTAAAAATTAGATTTCATCACAATGTACACTATATTTTTTTTGGAAAAAGTGAAACTAAGTTTTAACACTTATTTTAAAACTAACCATTGGTAACTCTAAAAGTACTAATCACTTTTAACATAAATTGTTTGCTAAAACGTTTCTCCTCTCTCCTATGTGGCACCCTTAAAACCCTTTTACTATTGGGAATGCTCTTAACACCATTCTATTTCTATCCACTCGTACTAATGTGCTCGATCCTAAAGCAATAAATCCACACTACTAATAATATAGCGATTCTTATCAAATATTAAATTAATTAATTTTTTTATAATATTATAAATAAGATTACTAAAATATCCTTAAAATGAGGAGAGGTCTTTACACAACCATTGAGTCGGATTTTTAGTTTTTCTTTAGAAAGCAAAGAATGAGTATTAGATCCCATTTAGCCCACCCTACTTATGGATTAGTTCTTTTTGACTTTGGCTTAAATGATTAGTCCCACTTTTTAATATTACTTAATCTCAGATCTTTTTTCTTTGAAAAAATTATTAACCAATCTTTGACTTAATTTATCCTAAACTAAAATTTTCAGATTTATATTTTTAAATGGCAATACTATCCTTTTAAATCGTTTTTAACAATTTTTTTTTATTTAACTATCTAACTATGCAATCCCAAAAAATTGCTAATCATTAACACTTGCAATTCTAAAAATTGCTAACTATTTAACTACGTAATTCCAAAAAATTGCTAATCATTGACACTTGCAATTCTAAAAAATTGCTACTTGGATTGGGTAACTAATTTAAGTCTACTAGGGTTAACTACACCCATACATAGGTTATATATTTAATTATTTACATGTGGTATTTTGTGATTAGGAGTCTATAAATTAGTTGGGTAATTAATTCAAATCCACTAGGGTTAAATACACCCATACATAGGTTATAGTTTTTATTAAAACATACAAACTTTTTTTATAATTCTAAAAAATTGCTAACTTTACGTGCAATTCTAAAAATTTGCTAATTATTTATGTATGCAATTCTAAGAATTGCTAACTTTTAATTATTTAATTCTAAAAAATTGTAATAGCAATTCCACTAAATTGCAATATCACTATTCTGCGGTTTCAATTTTTGATAGCAATTCCACTTGTTACACTACCACTAACTTGGCAGTTTTTAATTCTAATAGCAATTTTAAACTTTAAATACTAGTAATAGAGGGTATTATTGTAAACTAACTTTTAGTAATAAAAAAGGACTAATCATTAATGAGATGGTTTGACGGGACTAATTGATAATGCCCATTGCATTTTGGGATGACTAATTTAATCACTGGAAGGCTATAATAATAACACTGCCATTGAAGATACCTTATTAGAACATTAGAACTTGTCCTCCATACTCATGGACTCTGTGTTGTGTTTCCATTACAATAGAGATTGAGAAATGGTCTACAGTACAACTGCAGGTTGTTATTGAATGAGAATTTCCTAGTTTGACTCAAGTTGAAATGAAACCAAAACTTCTGACAAAAAAAAGTAAAGGGTATAACAAAATGGGGTCAAATATGTCTGTCTTTATTCCTGAAAGAAAACTGAAAGGAAAGTTGTTGGAGTTGTTTGTGCACATGCATGTGTGTGTGCACGCTTCTCTGTTGTATTCTACTATATCTAATCTGTAATCTTTCTATTTAATAACTTATAAAGAGAAAACTGTTATGGAAAAAAGAATCTCATGTACGTGGGGTTGTTGACACTCGTGTGGTAGGGTCAACAAAAGTTCAAAAACCTCTAACGATTTAACTATGTCTTCTTCTCTATATATCTTCTGTTTAAAGCTCTATACTTTATTTGTTGCAGATTGAATTGATATCTTATAGATATATATATATATATAGTTTTATTGTCAAGGTGTTGAGAAACATATATACATGGCAGAACCACAAGTAAGTTGATATATATATAAGATGATGATGATGAGGGGGACTATCAACCCACACGAGTGGTTTGTTGATTTTCATGCAGATGTAACAAAGAAAAGCACAGATAACAAGTGTGTTTGTGTTGTATAGACTTGTAGTGGTATTTTTCTCTTTTTTACAGTAAAAAAAAAAAATCATCTTGTTTGCTGTACTGTTCTGTTTTCTATTAATAATGCTTTTCTTCTCACTTTCAAAGTCCTCCAAAATAAACAGAATCCAACATTGAAAACTCCCCTCTTTCACCATTATGTAATCTTTAAAACAAACCCCACTAAGAAAAAGAAAAAAGATTGTACTTTTGATTCTCTACTCTGATTAATTATCTTGAGTTCAGAATAGTTTTGGTTTCTTTTCATATCGTTGGCCTGGTGTTTTCTTTCTTTAGTTTCCTTTACTAGCTAGTGAAAATGAGTTTACAGCATTTGCAAGACTCCAATGCATGTCAGATTAGTGATGATGAAGGTTGTATCAGAAGAATTGCAGGGCTACCCTTTCTTTCTCCGCCTAATGGACCCACACATTCTTTTCTACCTGGTTCAGCTGCTGGTTGTAATAAGAGTTCTAAGATGGAGATTCAGTTCTTGAGTTCACCACCATTGGAGTTACAGCAAAAAGGTTGGAACTATAATCAGACTATAGATGATGGGAATTTAACAAATTTGATGTTCATGAAACAAGCTGGTAGTGATGAGATGGAAGAAATAAGTGAAAGCTTTATAGCAGTGAATAAGGATCATTCTGAAGTTAATGCTGGCAAGTCATCTCATAATAAGAGCTGTTCAAGAGGTCATTGGAGACCAGGTGAAGATATCAAGCTTAAAGAGCTTGTTGCTCAGTTTGGTCCTCAAAACTGGAACCTCATTGCTGAGAAGCTTCAAGGAAGATCAGGTAATAATCAATATGATTAGATCTAAGAAAAAGAAATTTGTATAATGGGACAGGTGGTCTTGGTTTTAATGTCTTGTTTGATGATAATAATAGTCATGATCATATATATATGTAATTTTTGGCAGGGAAGAGTTGCAGGTTGAGATGGTTTAATCAACTAGATCCAAGGATCAACAGAAAAGCGTTCAATGAGGAAGAAGAGGAGAGACTCTTGGCTGCTCATAGATTATATGGAAACAAATGGGCTATGATTGCTAGACTCTTTCCTGGTAGAACTGATAATGCAGTGAAGAATCATTGGCATGTGATCATGGCAAGGAGACAGAGAGAGCAATCCAGTGTCTATAAGAGAAGAAAACTGTCTTGTTCTTCTTCTTCTTCTTCTCAACCTGTTTATAACACTATGGAGATGACCACTTATCCAAACAATGCACAAAATGAATTAACATTCACAAGCTCTAGAGATGAATCTGTATCAACATGCACTGATCTCTCTCTGAGTTCTTCTTCAGCTAGAACAAATCCTTGTTTGTTTACAAACAATAGTCCAAACCAGCACCAACAGCTCTATCAATTCCCAATAGGTAATTTTGTTTTTTGTCGTTCTGTTCAGCTTTTTGGTTTTGTTGTAGTACTTTCTTTTAGAAGTTTGTTTTTGTAACTGTGTTTTTTGGTGGTTTTCAGATTTATCTGCAGAACACATGGTGAATGGCTGCTCTCAAAAGTTGGATGGTTCTGGTAATGGTTTCTATCAACTTGAGTCAAACATGATGGTTATGGGGGTAAATCAATCTGGAGATAGTCCATCATCATATTCTGAAGTTTCAGCAACAGATTCAATGGTCATGAACAGGAAGAAACTCACTGTCAAGAGTGATACTGAAAGTGGGAGTGATGAGATCAATGTCACCTTCATTGATTTCCTTGGCGTTGGAGCCACTTAAGAAGAAAGAGTAAAGCAATAGGAACTTAGGAAATAGGAGTTGAGAAAGATAGATTACCATGGAACTCATAGTTTTGTTTGATGAGAAGTGTTTAGGAGTTAGGAAGGCAATCTAATGTATACTTTTTGAATATAATATGTAGAAATGTCACTAAGGAACTTTTGCTCAAGATCAACTTTTCACTTTGAAACAGAACTCCATGTCTCCATTGTTACTGTAAAACTTTTCAGCAGTCAAAACTTTCACAAAAAATATCTCAGTAAATGTAATTTTCTCAAATATTTGTAGGTTGCAAATGTCAATAATAATGATAGGAGTTGCAAATATACAAGACCAGCTACCAACAATACTTAAAAGTTAAAACTGGCCTATTTATTTGGTGCTCTGTCTGTATATCTTTAGCTGATCAATTTGATTTTTCGTCAAATATGAACCAAGAAGTCATAAACTGGAACAGCTCCTTATTGTCCTTATGCACTAGTTTTGGAAGCTAAATTACACCCTTTCCTGATAACAGATTTGTGCCTGCTGCAAGTCCTCTGATGTATTCTGATAACCTAGTCCCTCAACTAGTGATTAGTCCTCTTATCTTCCCGTACTTTGGAAAACTCACACATTATGATTGGAATATGAAACTTATCAAATGTAACAACTGTTTATTTCTTGATCAGCAGTACTTCAGGAGATTCCTTCATTGTTATTATCAAATTCTTTTCCGCACAATTGAATAATTTTTCTAGAAGAGACAGCGTAGTAGACTACTAAGTTAACAGAATATAAAGATCTCAAAGGCACTTTCTTGACAAATTATATTATATATCTGAGTTTTAGTACACAGATTTCTACATGTTTATGTACATACATTCTCTATACAAATTCTCATTTGTAATTTGCAAGTACACTATTGAAACAACTTGGCTAATTCTCTCCAGTAACCCTTTCACCTTGCAGTTTGTTCTGTAGCCAGAATCAGATAAAATATCAGGGAGGCGTGGAAAATAAAACGATAAATACGAAGTAGTATTGTTTACATGAGCAGAGCATACCTCTATATAGCTATGAAGATCACTTGAAGCCTGAATATGCCCTTCACTGAAATACGACTGAGCATTCTCCTCGATTTTGTCCATCCTGCATGAATATCTAAATATATATCTCATCTTTCATAACATGTGATGCACATTCAGACAGGATCCTAAAACCAAGCGAACTGTAGCACCAGTATGTGCACTGATGCATTTTCAAGGGGTCTAAAACTACCTGCAGATGCACACCCTTTTTACAAGTATTGACTTTCTCAGCACTTTTAAGTCACGTTAAGAAAGAAGGTATACAATTGAGTTCAACAGTTTCCAATTGTTTTTGTTTTGATATGAATAGAATATATTAGCATTCACAAAGTAGTACAGGGATGGCAACATCGTATAGAGGTAACTACGAGATTCGTAAGCCTCCTACATACTGTTCGTCTGCACTACACATGCATTTATTATATTATGAAAAAAGACCAACTCGCTTTGAACCTGTCTCTTTTTTGGATACCAAATCAACAGCAAAAATATCACTAGATCTAGCATGTGTACCTTAACTTCCTCCTAGTGATCTTGAAACATGCATAAATAATATAATATAAAAATATTTCAGAAAGTAATATTTACCTGTAAACATAATTTACCATAATGCCTCCACTTTGACAAAGACCCTTTTCTGATCGATCAGCCATCCAATTTAGTCTCTCAACCATCTATGTCAAGTTGAGAAAATTAAGAGTAGCTGATAAGTAATTCACAGTACCCTAAAAACACTTCGGGAGTACTGAACTTGAGATTCTTTATATATATTAGCTACAGATTACATATAAAGTGTAACCTACTGGTTTTAAAGAAAGTGTGTGATAAGAAAATGTTCAGAATACTTATAAAGATTTGTTCAGTTAGTGTCTCACTGCTAGTTGCTACGTCTCTTTACAGTCATCTGAATCATTTGATTACTGTAAGCACTAAGCAGTTTTTAACGTTTGTGCGTTCTTATATTTACTTTACCAAACATACCTGTATACTGAAAATGTACATCACATCCAACTATATCATGTCAAAATATTAATAACTTTGACTTAAAGGTAAGCTTTAGCATCTTTTATATCCATCCCTTTTTCCTTTCTTTTGGTGCAACTGCATATGCTCTACTTGAACTAACTCTATATGTTACCAATCACAGATCACCAATATTTCACAAAGATGAAATCGATGAGATTAACATTGCAGAGATATTAACGAGACATGAAGGTAAATTAGCTACTGGAGGAACTGCACAAAAAAGAACACAACGTTTGACAACAGAAAATTGAAAACTGTCAGGAGGAGGGAAGACATACTGCTCCATTTTGCAAGTGAAAATTTGCAACTGCATCCAGTGCTTTCCCCCTCTTTTTCTCTTGAAGAAGGTACCTACATGCATCAATTGATCACTTTCAAATAGTATTATTTACATATCAAAAAAAGCAAACATTTTGCAAATGTTAAAATGAACCATGTAATGGACAACTAAAGAGCTATGTTTTTGTGGTGGAAAAGAGAGCAGAGGTTTGAAAGTTAGTCCTGGATGTAGAAGGAGCGGTTTTTTCCTCTTGATCAGCTCCTTTTTACTGTGTACTTAAAAGAATTCTATTCGACATTTGTTAATTTAATAAACCGTTTCACAGGGACCAAGGAGTGTTTGTCCACACATTCATTATAAGATAACATTTCCCATATGAAACATAAAATGAGATTGAAGGTAAGTTCTAAATTGTAACAGTATCCCATACGGGAATATGTACATTGAAAAAGAATTCCCAAAAATAACAGTTTTGTGTATATATAAGGTGCACAAGTGCCATTGATACATAACGATCGGCCAAAGATCTTGCCGTGGGATAATCCAACAAACAGATCAAACCCTTAAATTGGCTCATCTTCACCATTAAAACTTAAAAGCCTTTCTAGTGCATGACCATTCTACTAAAGATCCAAATTTAGAAGCTTTACGTAAGAACTTGTCTTATCCTCATTCATCAACCTACCAAAACCTAGTGACTGCATTCCAATTTTTTCTGCAGGTGTTCCTCTGATGGAGAATGCAAGACAGTTCAAAGGATTTGATTATTTCTTATATGATAAATTACAAAACTAACTTAATATGATGGAAGATGAAACTATATTTTTATATTTAGCACTACAGTCAAACTATTCTGTTGCAATTTGTTGCAGAATTCAACAGATGGAACATCAGTATATTTATGCTTAGTATCAGTTCACAGATAGTTCTTCCATAAGATAATCACCTTGCACACAATCGCATGAGAGGGGCTTGTACTACTGATAACAGTCTTTCAGAACTAGTCCACTCATAATTTCTCGAAGTCAGCAGGTTCCACATCACTTCCATGCCATTTTTTCCAAAAGAAAATTCCCTGCACCCAGAACTTTTTTCTAATAAGATAACTTTTTAATATTAAGACATTATCAAAGTATGCAATTAACAGATCTTGCTAAACTTTTATACCCTAACATATTTACAGAGCCACTTAGAACTTGGTAGTAGTACAATGACTACCGCATCAACAAAAGGGCCACCAATTAATTAGAAAAATTAAAGACTGGTAGGAAAATATATATTGTTACGAAAAATTACAACACTACTGTATCTTACCATGTCATCGTGTTTTGTTGTGCATCGATCATAATAGCTAAGAGAATGAAAGACCTTGATTTGTATGAAACACCAACTGCGGTTAGGGATAATACCTAGTGGATTCAGATATTAATTGGAACTGAGCATTCAATAACAGCATAGCTTACAGTTTTTTATCACAAGTTGCCCTTTGACGAAGGACAAACTCAAGGGGGATAACTAAGAAAAAGCATTTCGAGCATACAGAAGATAAATGAACATGGGGAGAACAAGAATCTGGAAGTGGGTCAATTCCCCACAGACCCCGTTAATATATGACTAGAAGAATTACGCAGCTTTCCAGAATGTTCATGTGCAGGGTATGGAGGTCAGGTGAACTATTCGCTAGTGGAAAATATTTACGTAACCTTGTCATGAGTACTTATATCCTGTAAGGTGGCGGCTGGAATGGCTGCTTCTCCATGTTTGTTTAGGCTAGCATTTTCATGAAGTGTGGAAGGAGCCTGCACCTGGTGCATCTTGGGTTGTTGTTGCCATGTAGGCATTGTTTTCATTTTCAGAGCCTCCAAACAATGCTATTTACTTCCGTTGAGTTGTCTGAACCTGTCAGCTTCGGTTGTGACATGTGCAGAGTGCAAGGTTTGGAGTATCAGTACAGTACAAACTCAAGCACATACATCCAAACATCCACTTCCAGTACAAACTCAAGGTTTGGAATATCAGTACAATACAAACTCAAGTACTTACATCCAAACATCCACTTCCAGTGATTTTGTATTTTAGTAAAATTTAGTAATTACTTTGTTCTATATCTTTTACTCTATACCTAGCTATGACCGCTAGACAATTTCCCACAAGGATACGATCTCAAATATAGAGAAAATATCAGATGATCTAGGAGACCTCGAGACGACTTAGAGATGCCTTATGATCATGTAATTATGTTGTACCTCCATCTAACGATCAAACTCTTAGGTACGGTGTGTAAGGTCATTTAGTTAAATGTTTGAGATTGGGGTCTGCCTAACCCAAAAATTTAAGAAAGAAAAGAAAACCTTAGAAATGTACTAGTGGCACTATCTGTCATCCAGGGAGTATCTTATTCATATTATTGTCTATAAAGCATGAAAAAAACTTACTCCGATAACTCCATCAATGCTGCCTCTTCTTCTGGATGAAGTATGTTCTCTCTGAAAGTTGAACCTGATCTCCCATCTGACATGTGGGGTGTGTATCCAGCCTCTGATTCAGCGAGCTTTGATTGAGATGCCAATTTGGATAAAAGCCATTGCATATATCCCGGGATAGGGCTTAGTGTCGCAAAAGTCTGTATAAAAAATCAAATAAATCACAATTTGATGTCAGTGTATCACTAAGTGCAGCATATAGAGATATGGAATTATGATAGATAGTCTTCATAAGTGAGTAAAGACTCCATCGTCAAAATTAAAAAAAATAAAAATTTCGTTGTAAGAGGTGAAAGATACAAGGATATGGATCAATTAAGCAAGGAACACTAAAACTGATGAAATAAAACACCTGCCAATTAACAACAACCACATTGATAATATGCAATAAAAGGAATTTCGGAAGGGTTTACTTCCGCAAAAGGTCTGGGTGTCCCAGTTCATTCAGATTCGATCAGTGGATCATAATTGAGCATAACTTTATTGACCTCGCACTGAACTGAACTCTAAGCGAATGGCTCCTTTTGAAAGATTAGCCTAATGCCTAAAATAAATGTGCTTTGGCAAACCTTCCAGGAATCACTCCATCTCTTGGATGGAGAGCCCACCCCTCTCTTTACCCAAAACGAAGTATTAGGCCTTCGGTCTTCTTTATTCCAAAAGTCCCGTTGGTCAACATTTTCTGAACTCTAAGTGCAGAGAGACCCACTATATATAGAACCATATCGAGAGGCACGGCTCCATACGATACATCGTAAACAACTATTGGTGGCTAGACTTCGAGCCTCACCCATGGTAATGAGTTAGAGGGATGTTAGTTCTATCAATCTTAAAATCACGGGGAAAAAGCACAATATTCTATACTGGATTCATCTATATATCCATGGGCTGAACTCGGAAGATTGTTTAAACTACACGATCCGATGCCAACTGCCTTTATCATTATGCACTTTGCCAACAGAAGGATCCATCTCCACAGATTGGAAGTATTAAGATAGTAAAGTATTAACTTTCATGTCACCTAATGAAAAGTCAAAGTCCCAATTTTGTTTTCTGGTTTCTACGTCGCTTCAAAAATAATCATATTTCATAACATTTGACTTTAGTGAAAAGCTTTTCAGAAGCTAGAATTGAAAAGAGGAAGGATGATTAGTCGTTGCCAAGTTGCCTGGCAACATGGGTTGAAGACGAAACAATCCAAGGTCTAAAGTGAATTGGTTGGATTTTCACACCTTACTGGAGATGAATTAAGTTATTAGAGCTCAAGTAATTAACTATTGGAGGGGTTCTATTCATGGAATGGTGTGTGAATCTTTCTAAGAATTCAAACAGACCTGCAAAACAATAATAGAAAATGGTAATCTGTGCCGAAGCTAGGCCAGGCAAGAGGGAGAAAGCAGAATTATAGAAGCTAGTTGCCTGTAAAGAATTACAGGAGGTTAGGCTCAACCAGCCAACATAGTAAATAGAAGCTCATAGCTGATATGAGATGTGATCTACAGACTCAATTGCCTAAGCTTAAAGATACTGCAGAAGTCAAGGAGCTAATAGATAGGATGGGTACAACAGATAAATACTTTGAGACTAAAGTATGCATCCAGCTTGTGTGAAGCTAAAAAAGGACTCATGCTGAGTGCTGAACACACTTGTAATAGTAGTGACTTGTCTAACACACTTGTAATAGTAGTGACTTGTCTAACACACTTCTTTCCTTATATATACAAGTTAGGTCTCATATTGAGACTATAACTTTCCACCCTAATATTCTACTTGGTATCAGTTGCTTGTGGAAACAAAACCCAGCCGTCATCAAAACCAAAACCCAAGCCGTCACCACCACCACCACCACCGCTACCACCACCATCACCACCTTGCCTTCGGGGATCTTTCTTTTATGAGCATCTGGTAATCCCTGCTCTTCCTTCACCGTGTCTGCAGCAGGACATCCCTGCAGACGGTTTCCCTTGTTGGTAGTCATCCCTGTTGCTAAGGGTATCAACTGGTGTTCGTCTCCCACCGTGACTACCTCCACTTTTTCTGGTGTGTTCCTGGTTTCTGCCACTGTTGCAGTCGTTATTTTCTGATTTTCTTTCAACGAAAAATCTGTACTCTAACTATAGTACCGTATGGTTCTTGTCCGCACCAATTTATGGAGTCATTTCATCCTCTTTTACTGCTGTTTTGTGGACTGATTTGCTGCGTTACGTCATTCATTCTGTGAGTATTTTCTGGTGGTCTATTCTGTGATATGACTAAAAGTCCGTCTTCTGTTGAGTTGCCATCCACTAAGGCTATGGAAACTGACTATGGTTTACCCAACATTCAGTCTACTCAGAAGATTACAACCATTCTTCTAGTAGAAGTAGAATATTAGGGTGGAAAGTTATATATCTCAATGTGAGACATAACTTGTATATATAATGAAAGAAGTGTGTTAGACAAGTCACTACTACTAGTAGTGTGTTAGACAAGTCACTACTATTACAATACTCCCCCTCAAGCTGGTGCGAAGATATCGCGAAGACCCAGCTTGCGAATAAAAATTTGAAGATCAGTAGGACCCACTGATTTCGTGAGAGGATCAGCAATTTGTGCCTTCGTCCCAACAAAGGATGGAGACACGATACCAGAACGAACCTTCTCTCTCAAGAAATGCACATCGATCTCAATGTGCTTTGTCTTCTCATGAAGGACAGAATCCGAAGCTAAGTAAAGTGCAGATTTACTATCACAATGAAGAATAGAGGATCCAGTCTGTGTAAAACCCAACTCTCCGAGAATAGAGCGAAGCCACATAATCTCACAAGTACCTAATGCTAAAGCACGATACTCTGCCTCAGACGATGACCGAGAGACAACTGATTGCTTCTTGCTTTTCCATGTGATAAGATGATGTCCACGAAAAGCACAGAAGCCAGTAGTAGAACGACCGTCAATGGAGCGACCATAATAATCTGAGTCAGTGTAACACTCCAGGGGACCCTGTGGTCCAGATACATAAAACAAACCTAAGCCAGGACACGATTTCAGGTACATGAGAATATGATCAACCGCATCCATGTGAGACTGACAAGGTGCATGCATAAACTGACTCACTCTACTCACGGCAAAGGCTATGTCCGGCCTGGTATTAGGCAAATAGATCAAGCGTCCAACAAGACGCTGGTAGGTTGATGGATCTGGTAGAGGCGCTCCGGCATTGGCAACTAACCTGCTGTTAGGAACCAGAGGAGTAAAAGTTGGACGGCAACCTAACATCCCCGTGTCACTCAAGAGATCTAGAACATACTTTCGCTGAGATAAGGAGATACCCTTAGGACTACGAGCAACCTCAATGCCCAAGAAGTAGCGTAGAGGACCGAGGTCCTTGACCTCAAAGGATTTCCCTAGGGATTCCTTAAGCTGTACAATGCCTGCAATGTCATCTCCAGTGAGAATAATGTCATCCACATACACAAGAAGATATATACAACCCCCTGAGTTATTCCTGACAAAGACCGTATGATCAGAATGACACCTGAAGAACCCATGTTGAAGAATAACCTCAGAAAATTTACAGAACCAGGCACGCGGTGACTGCTTAAGCCTATATAAGGACTTACGGAGGCGACAAACCTTCCCAACATACTCCCCGACATGACGAAAACCTGGTGGAGGATCCATGTAAATAACCTCATCAAGATCACCATTAAGGAAAGCATTCTTCACATCTAACTGATGAAGGGGCCAATCATATGATGCTGCAAGGGAGATAATGAGTCGAACAGAGTTCAACTTGGCTACGGGAGCAAATGTAGCTCCAAAGTCCCGACCAGGAACTTGTGTAAAGCCTTTGGCAACAAGACGCGCTTTATATCGTTCAACTGTACTATCGGCTAAGAACTTCACATTAAAGACCCATTTGCACCCAACGGTGCGTTCCTTAAGAGGTAAAGGAACCAACTCCCAAGTCTGATTCTGCTCAAGTGCAACCATCTCAACCTGCATAGCTGCTATCCAATGAGGATTCTCCATAGCCTCACCTACAGTTCTAGGAATCCGAATTGATGAAGTAGAAGTAACATATGCCTGATAGTTAGCAGACAAGCCCTGATAAGAGACATACTGAGCAATAGGATGGTCAGTAGAAAAACCCAACCTATTCGGAGGATTTCGAACCCTGGGAGGATAACGGGGTTCAGAGACATGAACAAGGGGGTTCTTGATGGACACAATATCAGTACCATTAGTGGAAACAATAGGAATATCATTAGAAATAACAGGAGGAACAACAAAAGGAGTATCACTATGAGGAAGAGGAATGTTACCTGAAGCGGGTGGCAAGGTGTAAGGATGAGCGCGGGAGCGACGAGTATAAACCTGGAAGGGTTTAGGAATAGGGGACATCAGAGGAGTAGGAAAGACAGGTATAGAGCAAACAGCGGAAGACTCCTCCTCCGATGGTAACAAGTTTTCCTGCAAAGAGATAGAAGATCCAAAAAAGGAAACATGCTCGGCAAAAGTAACATCCAAGGTATGATAAACACGACGACTAGAGGGATTATAACATCGATATCCCTTAGAAAGGGGAGAGTAACCAACAAAAATACACCGAATGGACTTGTCATCAAGTTTAGTGCGGGATGGACTTTTATCATGAACATAACAAACACATCCAAACACCCTGGGAATAATTGGGAAAAGAACACGACTAGGGTAGACAAGCTGGTGAGGGGTTTGACCATGGAGAATCCTACTGGGAGTGCGATTTAAAAGATAGGCAGCAGTAAGAACAACAAAATGCCAATAGGACTGAGGGACATGCATTCCTCTCAACAAGAAACGAACGACACCCATGAGACTCCTATTTTTCCTCTCAGCAACACCATTTTGTTCGGGTGTATAAGGACAAGTGAGTTGCTGAAGGATACCTTGTTGGCTAAGACGACTGACAAACTCATTAGACACATACTCCTTAGCATTGTTTGAGCGAAGAGCTTTAACCACCACATTAAACTGAGTTTTGATGAGTTGGAGAAACTGTGTAAACAAGGGAAGAACATCTAACTTTTGGCGAAGTAAATAAACCCAAGTACACCTAGTGTAATCATCAATAAACGTAACATAATAGCTATGGCCTGATAATACAGTAACAGGTGAAGGACCCCAAACATCAGAGTGAATTAAATCAACATAGCAGGTGATCGATGCATTCGTGGAATATAAGAATTTCTAACATGCTTCGATAAGGAACAAGTTTCACAATGAAAAGTAGAATTTTTGCATGCTTTCATTAATTCCGGAAAAAGACTACACAAATACTGGAAGTTAACATGACCTAATCGGGCATGCCAGGTTTTCACAGACTCCAAACTAAACACATAATGTCCTGACTCGGGCAAGACGTTAACATGCAGACTCGAAACAGTAGAAGGTGGAACCGGTGGGGGATCACCAAAATAGTACAACCCATCGCGCTCATACCCCCTGTCAAAAATCCGCTTCGTACTCAGGTCCTGAAGATAACAAGAATTAGGTAAGAATACAACAGCACAATGAAGGGCTTTAGCAAGGCGACTAACTGATAAAACATTTAGAGCAAAACGGGGAACATGCAATACAGACTCTAAAGTAATTTGAGGAGACAAATGAACAGTGCCCTTACGAGTAATAGAGTTATACGAGCCATCAGCAATGCGAACATGATGAGAAAAAGGGGTATGCTTACTCAATAAACTATACTCACCAGTCATATGCTCATTGGCCCCTGAATCAAGGATCCAAGCAGGAGGTGTAGAACCTGAACTAACATGGAAAGCAGAAGGTATACCTGTAGCTGTAGGCATGGTAGTAGACCCTGGTTTTTCCTCCCGGAGGAAAAAAAAGAACCTCATCTAATCGCTGACTCAAAGAACCTGAATCAGTAGGAACTCCCCCTGAAGCAGAACTGCTAGGAACCTCAGAAATGGCAGCAGTACGAGGTTTACCACCACCTGATTTTCCAGACCCCTTCTTTGGCCTAAGTTCTGGATGTAGTTGATAACACGTTTGTCGAAAATGGCTATCAGCCCGGCAGTGATCACAGTATGGTCGATTACGACCAGTAGTGCAACCAGATTGTGCATTAGCACTAGGGGCTCCTGGCAGGCCCTGAGAATACTGAGGTGTTGGAGGATGATATTTGGCTACAAAGGCCATCTGATCAGCTGAAGATGGTGTGTCAGAAACTACCAAAGGAACTGTGATCCGTGTACGACGCTCATGTTTCTCAATCACTGCATAGGCCTCCCCAAGAGTTGGAAGAGGTGTAGTGTTAAGGACTTGAGTACGAATGGCTTCAAAGTCAGGATGAAGACCAATGAGAAACTGATGAACTCTTTGTTTTTCTTCCCGTTTGTGGATAGCAGCAGCGATAGTTGAAGTCATACCTAAAATGCTAGACAAAGCGGTATAGATAGCAAGCTCTTCCCAACGTTTTTTCAAATACCCAAAGTAGGTAGTAACAGACATTGAACCCTGAGAAACTTGGCCTAATTCACGGTACAACTCATATACCCGAACCTCATTGTTCGTGGTAGGATACATCTCAGATAAAGCAGCCCACAAACTCTCAACAGAATCATAGAATGTGAATAACTCGTATATGTCAGGTTCCATAGAGTTAAAAAACCAACCAAGAATCATGCAATTGGTCATAAACCAAGTAGAATAAGTTGAATCAGCCTCAGATGGACAAGGTATCTTCCCTGGAACCAACCAATCAATCTTATTTCTAGCACCCAAGAACAAACGAACAGAACGTGACCACGATGAAAAATTACGCCCATTTAGAAGAATGGTTGTAATCTTCTGAGTAGACTGAATGTTGGGTAAACCAGAGTCAGTTTCCATAGCCTTAGTGGATGGCAACTCAGCAGAAGACGGACTTTTAGTCATATCACAAAATAGACCACCAGAAAATACTCTTAGCAACAAGGATGACTACCAACAAAGGAAGCCGTCTGCAGGGATGTCCTGCTGCAGACACGGTGAAGGAAGAGCAGGGATTACCAGCTGCTCATAGAAGAAAGAAGCCCGAAGGCAAGGTGGTAATGGTGATGGTAGCGGTGGTGGTGGTGGCGGCTTGGGTTTAGGTTTTGTTGACGGTTGGGTGTTGTTTCTACAAGCAACTGATACCAAGTAGAAGTAGAATATTAGGGTGGAAAGTTATATATCTCAATGTGAGACATAACTTGTATATATAATGAAAGAAGTGTGTGACAAGTCACTACTACTAGTAGTGTGTTAGACAAGTCACTACTAGTAGTGTGTTAGACAAGTCACTACTATTACAATACTTCTAAATGGGCGTAATTTTTAATCGTGGTCACGTTCTGTTCGTTTGTTCTTGGGTGCTACAAATAAGATTGATTGGTTGGTTCCAGGGAAGATACCTTGTCCATCTGAGGCTGAGTCAACTTATTCTACTTGGTTTATGACCAATTGCATGATTCTTGGTTGGCTTTTTAACTCTATGGAACCTGACATATACGAGTTATTCAAATTCTATGATTCTGTTGAGAGTTTGTGGGCTGCTTAATCTGAGATGTATGCTAACATGAACAATGAGGTTCGGGTTTATGAGTTGTACCGTGAATTAGGCCAAGTTTCTCAGGGTTTGATGTCTGTTACTACCTACTTTGGGTATTTGAAGAAACGTTGGGAAGAGCTTGCTATCTATACCTCTTTGTCTAGCATTTTAGGTATGACTTCGACTATTGCTGCCGCTATCCACAAAAGGGAAGAAAAGCAAAGAGTTCATCAGTTTCTCATTGGTCTTCCTCCCGACTTTGAAGCCATTCGTACTCAAGTCCTTAACACTACACCTCTTCCAACTCTTGGGGAGGCCTATGCAGTGATTGAGAAACACGAGCGTCATACACGGATCACAGTTCCTTTGGTAGTTTCTGACACACCACCTTCAGCTGATTAGATGGCCTTTGTAGCCAAATATCGTCCTCCAACACCTCAGTCTTCTCAGGACGTGTCAGGAGCGCCTAGTGCTAATGCACAATCTGGTGGCACTACTGGTCGTAATTGACCATACTGTGATCACTACCGGGCTGATGGCCATTTTCGACAAACGTGGTATCAACTACATCCAGAACTTAGGCCAAAGAAGGGGTCTGGAAAACCAGGTGGTGGTAAACCTCGAACCGCTGCCATTTCTAAGGTTCCTAGCAGTCCCACTTCAGGGGGAGTTTCTACTGATTCAGGTTCTTTGAGTCAGCGACTAGATGAAGTTCTTTTTTTCCTCCGCGAGGAAAAACCAGGGTCTACTACCATACATACGGCTACAGGTATACCTTCTGCTTTCCATGTTAGTTCTGGTTCTACACCTCCTGCTTGGATCCTTGATTCAGGGGCCAATAAGCATATGACTGGTAAGTATAGTTTATTGACCAAGCATACCCCTTTTTCTCATCATGTTCGCATTGCTGATGGCTCGCTCTATTACTCGTAAGGGCACTGTTCATTTGTCTCCTCAAATTACTTTAGAGTTTGTATTGCATCTTCCCCGTTTTACTCTAAATCCTTTATCAGTCAGTCGCCTTGAAAGCTCTTCCTTGTGTTGTTGTATTCTTACTTGATTCTTGTTATCTTCAGGACCTGAGTACGAAGCGGATTTTTGGCAGGGGGTATGAGCGCGATGGGTTGTACTATTTTGGTGATCCCCCACCGGTTCCACCTTCTAATGTTTCGAGTCTGCATGTTAAAGTCTTGCCCGAGTCAGACCATTATGTGTTTAGTTTGGAGTCTGTGAAAACCTGGCATGCCCGGTTAGGTCATGTTAACTTCCAGTACTTGT
This sequence comes from Aquilegia eximia, assembly GCA_023053565.1. Classification (NCBI taxonomy): domain Eukaryota; kingdom Viridiplantae; phylum Streptophyta; class Magnoliopsida; order Ranunculales; family Ranunculaceae; genus Aquilegia; species Aquilegia eximia. The sequence continues at coordinate 27,345,247 of JALIGU010000001.1, forward strand.
GTAGTCTTTTTCCGGAATTAATGAAAGCATGCAAAAATTCAACTTTTCATTGTGAAACGTGTTCCTTATCTAAGCATGTTAGAAATTCTTATATTCCACGAATGCATCGATCACCTGCTATGTTTGATTTAATTCACTCTGATGTTTGAGGTCCTTCACCTGTTACTGCATTATCAGACCATAGGTATTATGTTACGTTTATTGATGATTACACTAGGTGCACTTGGGTCTATTTACTTCGCCGAAATTCAGATGTTCTTCCCTTCATTTACACAGTTTCTCCAACTCACCAAAACTCAGTTTAATGTAGTGGTTAAAGCTCTTCGCTCAGACAATGCTAAGGAATACGTATCTAATGAGTTTGTCAGTTGTCTTAACCAACAAGGTATCTTTCAGCAACTCACTTGTCCTTATACACCTGAACAGAATGGTGTTGCTGAGAGGAAAAATAGGAGTCTCATGGGTGTCGTTCGTTGCTTGTTGAGGGGAATACATGTCGCTCAGTCCTATTGGCATTTTGTTGTTCTTACCGCTGTATATCTTTTAAATCGCACTCCTAGTAGGATTCTCCAAGGTCAAACCCCTTACCAACTTGTCTACCCTAGTCGTGTTCTTTTCCCAATTATTCTCAGGACGTTTGGATATGTTTGTTATGTTCATGATAAGAGTCCATCCCGCACTAAACTTGATGACAAGTCCATTCGGTGTATTTTTGTTGGGTACTCTCCTCTTTCTCAGGGATATCGATGGTATTATCCCTCTAGTCGTCGTGTTTATCATAACTTGGATGTTATTTTTGTCGAGCATGTTTCCTTTTTTGGACCTTCTATGTCTTTGCAGAAAAACTTATTACCATCGGAGGAGGAGTCTTCCGCTGTTTGCTCTATACCTGTCTTTCATACTCCTCTGGTAATCCCTATTCCTAAATCCTTCCAGTTTTATACTCGTTGCTCCTGCGCTCATCCTTTTGTTATACTCCTTTTGTTGTTCCTCCTGTTATTTCTAATGATATTCCTATTGTCCCCACAATTATTGATGTTATGTCCATCGAGAACCCCCTTGTTCTTGTCCCTGAACCCCGTTATCCTCCCAGGGTTCGAAATCCTCCGAATAGGTTGGGTTTTTCTACTGACCATCCTATTGCTCAGTATATCTCTTATCAGGGCTTGTCTGCTAACTAACAGGCATATGTTACTTCTACTTCATCGATTCGGATTCCTAGAACTGTAGGTGAGGCTATGGAGGACCTCATTGGATAGCAGCTATGCAGGTTGAGATGGTTGCACTTGACCAGAATCAGACTTGGGAGTTCATTCCTTTACCTCCTAAGGAACGCACTGTTGGGTGCAAATGGGTCTCTAATGTGAAGTTCTTAGCCGATGGTACAGTTGAACTATATAAGGCGCGCCTTGTTGCCAAAGGCTTTACACATGTTCCTGGTCGGAACTTTGGCGCTACATTTGCTCCCGTAGCCAAGTTGAACTCTGTTCGACTCATTATCTCCCTTGCAGCATCATATGATTGGCCCCTTCATCAGTTAGATGTGAAGAATGCTTTCCTTAATGGTGATCTCGATGAGGTTATTTACATGGATCCTCCACAAGGTTTTCGTTCTGTCGGGGAGTATGTTGGGAAGGTTTGTTGCCTCCGTAAGTCCTTATATGGGCTTAAGCAGTCACCGCGTGCCTGGTTCTGTAAATTTTCTGAGGTTATTCTTCAACATGGCTTCCTCAAGTGTCATTCTGATCATACAGTCTTTGTCAGGAATAACTCAGGGGGTCGTATATATCTTCTTGTGTATGTGGATGAATTTATTCTCACTGGAGATGACACTGCAGGCATTGCACAGCTTAAGGAATCCCTAGGGAAATCCTTTGAGGTCAAAGACCTAGGTCCTTTACGCTACTTCTTGGGCATTGAGGTTGCTCGTAGTCCTAAGGGTATCTCCTTATCTCAGCGAAAGTATGTTCTAGATCTCTTGAGTGACACGGGCCAACTTCTACTCTGCTGGTTCCTAACAGCAGGTTAGTTGTCAATGTCGGAGCGCCTCTTCCAGATCCATCAGTCTACCAGCGTCTTGTTGGACACTTGATCTATTTGTCTAATACCAGGCCGGACATAGCCTTTGTCGTGAGTAGAGTGAGTCAGTTTATGCATGCACCTTGTCAGTCTCACATGGATGCGGTTGATCATATTCTCATGTACCTGAAATCGTGTCCTGGCTTAGGCTTGTTTCATGTATCTGGACCACAGGGTCCCTTGGAGTGTTACACTGACTCAGATTATGGTCGTTCTACTACTGGGTTCTGTGCTTTTCGTGAACATCATCTTATCACATGGAAAAGCAAGAAGCAATCAGTTGTCTCTTGGTCATCGTCTGAGGCAGAGTATCGAGCTTTAGCATTGGGTACTTGTGAGATTATGTGGCTTCGCTCTATTCTCAGAGAGTTGGGTTTTACACAGATTGGATCCTCTGTTCTTCACTGCGATAATAAATCTGCACTTTACTTAGCTTCGGATTCTATCCTTCATGAGAAGACAAAGCACGTAGAGATCGATGTGCATTTCTTGAGAGAGAAGGTTCGTTCTGGTATCGTGTCTCCATCCTTTGTTGGGACGAAGGCACAAATTGCTGATACTCTCACGAAATCAGTGGGTCCTACTGATCTTAAAAATTTTATTCGCAAGTTGGGTCTTCACGATATTTTCGCACCAGCTTGAGGGGGAGTATTGTAATAGTAGTGACTTGTCTAACACACTTCTTTCCTTATATATATACAAGTTAGGTCTCACATTGAAACTATAACTTTTCACCCTAATATTCTACTAACATTAATGGAGTGCACACGAGGCACAAGACTAGATGGATTCCTCAGGAATGCAGATGGTGATGTGATTGTTGCTTACAATGGTTCTACCACAATATGATCTGTGTTAGACAAAAAGCTGCAAGCAAGTGATTCTTTAGAGGGAAGTAAGAGGATATTCTAGGCATGAAACTAGCCAAACAACAGGGTGTGCAGGGGGAAATAGCAAGTGATTCTTTCAGGCAGTAAGGAAGGAGCCTCCCTTGCCTGCGGAGCTGTAGTACCTCAACAAAGTCGGAGCAGTGCAACTTATGAGGTGATGGTGTACGGATGTACTACACATACAGAGATACCAACAAAGCCACTGATTATCTAGCCCGACTAAGATTAAATAATAGTAACACCTTAGCTACTTTGTAACCCTCTTGACGAGAGATAAGCTACTATTGTAAAAGATGATAAAGAACGTAAACTGTATCCTAGTCCTAGAATTATGAATTTCAAAAGTTAGAATTTTCTCATGGCACTGTTGATAGGAAAATATATCCATGGGGATTTCCTCATCTTTGACAAATAATTTCCATCCATGTGTTCTTTAATATGGTTAGCGCCTTAGAGGAAAAATGACCGTTTCATAACCTATTTTTTTTCCCTTTAACAATAATAAATGACCAAATTTTTTTGTAATTTACCGTGGGAAAATAACTTATTAAAGAACACAGCTGGAAAATGATGCAGTCGTGCATAAAGATATGTACTTTGAACCGAATTCAAAGAACTACGACGATTTTCGGGATTCGACAACCAATGTTCTTATCCAAGAACTCACACAAAGAGAAGACTCTTCTCAAAACACACAATTCAATTAACCAATCAACCCTAACTTGGCCAATAGCCTACAACTCTTTAAATAGGAAAAACAATCCTTGGAAAACAAGGAAACCTAAACCTAGACCAATTCTAATGAAATTAGAAAACATAATTCGAAATTAAAATAACCCTAAAATAGAAATACCCTAAAACACCTAAAAACACCAATTAAACATAAACCTAAATATCCCCAATAATTCTAAAAACATATAGTAGCAATCTTAGGACAAATTAAGGGTTTTAAACCCTAGAATACATCAGAAAATTTTGGTCAAAGTTGATCGATTTTCCATGGGTGTATTTTCCCATCAACAGTGCGGAGAGAAAATACAACTTTGATCAGATTTTCTCGCCTTTGAATCCCTAAGCCAAAATCTTTTACATCACTTTGTAGGTGTGTACAATGTGTGCCTTTTATGTGTCGGAGTATTCGTGTACCTGATATAGATTGTATTTAAACAGCGTGGGTCCATGTTAAATTGTGTAAAACATAACTTGGTAAGAGGATTGTCATATATTAAACATGATCCATCAGTAGAAGCATAATCTACCCGTTAACCATTTTTTTATGATCTATAAGCTAAAAGCCACAAGAACCAAGCAAACAAGATATAGAAAAGGAAATGCTACCAAAAATTTACTATTATACATATAGTTAGTAAATGAAATACTCACAGAAACATGCGGCATGTCTCTTTTCACCAGTTCAATCACACGCTTTATAAGAAACTTTCCAAGGTTGATTCCTGCTAAGCCTGGCTATAAATTTTAAAAAAGGTACTGATATTATTAAATATAAATCAGCATCAAATAAATATATACATTTATACAAAGAAGCAGTTAGGTGTACATACTAACAAATTATAGTTTCGTATAATTTCAGATACATCTCACTCCTCACAATTACAAGTCTTATAATCATAAAGTTCAACTGGCAATCTGTAATAATGACCCATCATACTTTGACATAATTCCTGAATATTTCGCTCTCCAAGAAGTGCGATATTAGATTACTATGATAAACTCAATGCTAGAGATCACTATCATATGCAATAACTCACCTGGGTTGAAGATATAGAGTAGAATAATGCACATGATGCCTCACTCTCAGGTGTGGGAGGATCATCCCATAAAACTTCCTGCTTGGAATATAGAGAAAAAAAATTGATATCAGAAATGTAGAGGGAAAAAGTATTTAATAAAAAAAAGGATGGGAAAAGAATGACCTGTATTGTTTGAGCAACATTCTTCAGAAGTGCAACTTCAATAAATATAAGAGGTTCACCTGAATAGTAAGTGCTCAAATTAATTAAATTATAGATTGGAACAGATGTAGGGAGAATCAATCTGAGTGTTTGTGTCATTGTGATAGAAAAAGAATATTTGTAGAAATGAAAATGTGAAGCTCAAAAACGGTGATCGAAGAAATGTACTTGTTAAAACTTAAAATCTGGAAGAAAAATACAAAATCAAGAATTATAAGAAAATTAAAAAAAAAAAAAAAAACTATTTTCCACCTTGCAAATTTAACAACCCCACATGCATCCTCAACACAAAATACAGAATTAAATAAGAACTTTTACGCCTCGGCAGAAGGCCTTCAGTAGTGAGAACAATAGATTCTAACTATCAAAAAAAAAAAAAAATAATAATAGGCCTTTAGTAGTGAGAACAATAGATTCCTCTACACATGAAAGGACACTATTGTCCCTGTCTATACAAAAATACAAAGGGCAGGAGTCACAAACAGACTGAATCAGATGCATAATTGAACCAGGCATCATCATTTGTGACTCTGACAATTACAAATTAAAGAGTTTCTTTATTGACTTCATGACGTCGAAATTTCTTGGGATTTTATGAGTACCGGAATAAACAAAGTCCAAACTGGTGGCTTACAACCTTGAAGAAGACACAACCATATGGTGGTTTCAAAATGAGGTAAGATGGTTGCCGATTACTTGTCATCAACAGATTATTGATCACTGAAATGTAGCAGGCTTGTTTCTCAAATGTCTTGTTCCTTCACTAATTTTCCATCTTTTATTTTACTTAAATATTGGATGATTCAATGCTTATGGTCTCTACTATACTGGTTATCTATTTATTAATTTAAATTACAAATAAGTAATATATAATAGCTGATTCATGGGTAGTTCCTCATCTGAACTCATCATAAGAACTCAGCGGAACAGATTATAAAAGGGCTACTTTTTTATGCGACAATATGATATATATGGATGTTGAAGAATGCTGCAAGGTTTGAAAACAAGAAACCAAACTCAATGTCAGCTTTGGTCTTGATTAATCCATGTTGGAATATTCCAGTACAGCTACCAGAAAGGAAACCCAAGTCATGCTTCATCAACTCAAAAATGACAATTCAAGTTATCCGCGTCTCCGACTATTTGGATCAAACTCAATTATGATGGTTCAGTTAGTGTAATGGAGGAGGGGATGGTCCTGCTGGACCAGGTGCTTTATTAAGAGATGCATCTGGTGTGTTTATAGTAGGAATGACATGTCCAATTATAAAGGTAACTGTTTTTGGGGATGAACAAATCGTCAGTGTTGGACTCCTACCTGCTCTGGCCTATGGGTCCAAACATAAGTCATCTGGTTATTAAAGTCGATTGCAGCTAGGAAGCATAGACGCTTCAAAAACCTTACTGTGTCAGTGTCGGACTTCTCAGAAACTGGATGGACACAGACACAGAACACAGAACACGGCACATACGTGTTCCATTTGCGAACACGAAAGCACAGTGTGAAATGGGGAGACAGCATCCTACTGTAGATAGAACATTTTTCCCAGAGGAGTTGAACCCTCTCCGTTCTCTTTGTTCTTTTGGTGGAGAATTCCATTCTTAATGTGTCATGTAATTATGTCAAATAGCGATGGTATATGTGTGAACAGAGTTACCAATCAAACAAATTATCTTCACCAAGAACTAAGAAACAAATGTTGCAATCTGACTTTGGAAAAGGCAAATATTAATTGAAACACATGTTATCTTTTCCATAGGAATGTAAAAATTACCAACCAGGTATTGCCGGATGAAGATATCCAAAGCAACGGCGACCTACACCTAGTCTTCTCTTTAGGTCTAAGAGATTGCTTATTGGGTGCACAGCCTAAATAATAAGACCACCACCATTACATAATTACATATTATTCTGCAAAATAACCAGAGATAATTAAGAGAACATAGAAAGGAGACGATCATACCTCATATGCAACAATTTTCTCAAGCAAAGATGCAGAATCGTCCCACGTAATATGATGAAGTTCTAGAGCAGCGGGGCTGAGCCATGTCGCAAGTTTTTCCTTTAAATATGAATCTAATGCTCGCAAAGATGCGATGTTTTCTTTTCTGTATATAGAGAAGATCAGTTCACAAAAATCTGCCAGAACTTGTTTCAACTTTCCCTTGAGTGTACATTTATGTTCTTGTGTAATTGAACGAGCAAAATGACTTAATCAATAAATAGAAACAGAACCTTACGCAAGCATAGAAAGAAGGTCAGCACGAAGAATAGTCAAGAATTTTAACCCTCCAGGGTGTGTGTTGAGGCGTTCAAAGAGAATTTCATACTTGGGTTGGAGAGCATGTCTCAGATTCCGTTCAGTTCTATAGAATGCAGATAATAAGCTTTCATCAAGCCCAGATGCTTGACCTTTTTCTCCTGATAGTTATCAACATAGTACCCAAATTTATTAATAAAAATGATAATAACGCTGCTAAGTACATACATCAAGTGATCAAAATGAACTCACCAACAGGTGGCTCAAGACCAAGATATTGGTGTATAAGTTCGCGTACTTGTGTCCTGTTAACATCATATTCTCTAGCCAATACAAGTAGTAGTTCCTGCCGCTTTTGAATTGATAAACTGAAATACCCCTGCATCCCAAATGCATTATTAAATGAAATAGATAACTAGAACACTACACAAAAACCATACGTCTGCGTCTTCTTTTCGAATAAACAAAATACCTCAGAGAAATCATTTAAAACTGAATCAATAATATCTGTTTTACTCGTGGATATAGACGAATGCATAGACGCCTGAACAACCTTCAATTCTCTGGTGAAGAAATAAAAAAGAATAATTCCTTCTTACTAATTTTAATACATAACTTTCGGCAAAAACTGCTTAAAATGTAGAAATTGAAACTGATAAAAACACCCACCTCTCAGGATTCTGCATGGATGAAGATGGGTTTTGGCTGAATTGGTTACCTTGAGAAGAAGGTTTTGTCAATCCAACTTCATTCTGACCAAACAAAAAAAAAAAAAATGAAGTAAAACTAAAAAATCTCAAACAGAATATACAGAATTTAGTATAAAGTTGGCATATAATAAACTTATTATATAATTTTCAGTACCCAATTAACATTATTGTATGTATTGATCAGAAGTATATAAAACAATCAAAATTCATAGCAAAGAAAAAAATCTAATAAGAAATTAATGAAAAACAAATAACTTACAGAGATAGGGAGCTTGTTAAATAGGTGTTGATTGGTGGTGGGTTTCATTTTACTTCTCATTAAAATTGCCCAACCTTTTCTATTCTTCATATATATATATATATATAATTTCTGTATCTAATCTTTTCTCCCAAAACCATGAAAGTGACAAACAAACAAAAGAACAGAACAGAATTGCCTTGGAAGTCTTTTTGGTAGTCTGACCACGTGTCATAATCTTTCTTAAAACGGGTGTACTAGATCACTGGTAAAGTGGACTATTCAAAGCCCACATCGTCAAATTATAGCTTTGGCCTTTGGTTGTGTAATGTTTTTCTTTTTCAACGAAAGGAACTCTCAAAGGAAGAAGGAAGAAGGAAGGATTGTGATTTGTTAAGTAAATCAAACGAAAAGTACTTCTTCAAACTACACCCATTCATTTGGTAATGCTTCTTCCTCTGTTTTAGGGGTTTATGAATGGGTTTGTTGTTTTGTTGATTTGAAATTACAAATGGGGTTTTCTTGTTTTAGAGATTTATAAATCAAATACTATTATATTATTAGTGGAAATGCAATCTTGTAAAATTACAATGCAACCAAGGTGTTTAATTAAATGTTTATAAGTAAATCACTGACACTATACCCTAAGTAACAAATAATCGTGAAAATTTAGTTTCAATTTGTAACAATGCAACACAAGCTGAATGTTTTCTATGTAATAATTACCAAATATGGGACTTGTTTGTAATATAAAATGTAGAAAGGAATTTTGTGTTGGTACTTGGTAGGTATTTGATTTAAATAGCAACTTCTCAAGGAAGAGCAACTGTTATTTTTACATACAGTATATTGGTAACTAATTTGATGCCAAAACAATGTATAGAGTATGACTGCCTCACATACAATGTGGTTTAACTTGGGTGTCTGCTTAACTTCTAGGTTCAAACGGCTCCACGATAATTCATTAGCTCTGATCAATTAGAATGAAGCTCATTTTGTTTTTTCTGTTTACACATAAACTGCCTTCTGTTCAAAGTTTCTTTATTGAGATGTGTACGTTGCAGTAGAAAGTTATTGACTGAACCAATATATCTGGAACTCGTGACACAAACACTAGGTAGACTATAGTTTCGGACACAAATCACTATATAAACCACTTGGTGGACAATCTGACAAAACATGAAATTGGAAATCAATGTTCAATATGGTCTAAAATTGTGTTCTCTACAATCTTTATATCTCTGCAACCCAAACACCCAACTGTGAAGCTCATAAAATGTCTTTCTGAGAAGTTTTCCAGTTCTATACCTTCCTGTAATTGGGCGCTCTTCGAAATTGAAAAGCAAGTGACGTAATCATAGTTGAAAATCACCTTTTTATTTATCTTTTCTTAATTGAATGTTAACTCTTCACAGTCTTGATTTGTTCATATCTGTAATAATTAATGTGGTCAATTGCTTAAAATTGGAGATTAACTTTTGGTTTAGAAATATAGGTGGGAGGGACAAAATAGGTATCTTTTTTTGTGCAATCTTTCTCCATTTACAAATTTCGTTATGTTTGTCTGTCTAGTTGGAGATGAGGAAAGGATTTCACCCTCAAAGGCAATGGATATCATATGTGACACAAAGTGGGAGACTGATTAATATTATGATGACCAAGATTCATCATGTTGGCAAGGTCTACCATTTCGGAGCACAACGACAGATGGCTCAAAGCGTAGGGCAGGTTGCGAAGTTCAATCGCAAGTATGGATTGAAAACTGAGGAAGATGATGGCAAATAATTTTGTTTTGAACATATGTTCATCCATTTATGAGGTCAACAGTATGTTTTTGAGTTTGAACCATATGCTCAGATCTTGAACTTGATGGTTCAACTGATCTTGTTTATTTTTTTTTTGTCTGCGTGGTGTTTAGTGCAATGATTTTTACTGTACTTTCCTTTTTCTTTGGTATTCTATACTTCTTACTGTTAGTACGTACACTTCTTTAGAGTATGACATGTTTAAAAGTATATTGGATATAGCTATACAAATAATCTTTGCGCAAAGATCAGAAATAAACTGCAGGAGTTATGTGATGAGTGATCCCTTCCATTGTATTAATGTTATTGTTACCTCTCAATACGAAATAATGTCATATAAATGTGTCTGAAATCTATGTATTGCCTCATTGAATGCCAATTTTATGGTTTTATGGCCTGTGCATGGTATAGACTATATAGCATATTGCAGACCAAATTTGTCAACTATTGAGGTTTGAGTAGTTTTTATAGCATCACTAATGGTTAGCTTGGAGAAAAGCTTAGGTGACTTTTACACATTTCTCTTGGGACCCTCTAGACCTTTAGGGCTGAATAAATTGGGGCTGAATCCACCTTATTTTTCTTCCTGGATTATAGATTCCAACTCAGGGTCTTTGTGAATGGAATTGAGAGGTCAAAACAACTGGTGGTGTTTCACTCCAGAATGATGGCAGATGCCTCAGATTATGGACAACTTAAAAGTCAATTTTCGCAGCATCTTTTGTGAATTTTTTTTATCATTTGGATATATTGTGAATGGCATCTGTAATCTTATGTAAAGATGTCTGTCCACTAATCAATCCTGCTTTCAAAACATCACTATTAACTTTCAAAATCAATTAAGCCAAGTGTTTTAATCAACAATTGGGAGATTACTGTAATTGGTGCCTCATATGTGATGGTACAAGGTCACTTGTGTTATTAGCGTGAAACCTAGGACTTTCTACACGGACGTTACAGTTGCATTTTAATGTGAAACTTAAGAGTTGTAAATGGATTTACCACCTACAACACGAGTAGTTAGTCAATACTAGTTGTAAGAAAAACATGAACTCATTCACCTTTATACCTCAAGCAAACTTCTCCAGATAAGAATCTTATTCATTCACATTTAACTTGCCTTATTAATATCACATACACCATACCTTCCCCTACTAATGTGTTGCATGCCTTGTAGTCTGCAGTCGGAAGTTTTCTGACGATCTCTTCGTCTTGTAAAAGAATGCATCCCTTCAGTGCTGGAATTGGAGCCTTAATACTAATAATTATAGAAGTTGTTCATTCTGAGGCCATGAGTAAAGTTGTGGTATCAAGCACGACGGATTCATCGGTTTCTCCATGGCTTAAAAGAGTGACAAAGCCTCGGACACCAGGATGTTTCCATCTTCGATGCAAGAAGCAGGGACAGTTCCCACCTGATAGTAGGGTGTTATATTGTAAAAATCGTTGTGCCAATGTGATATCTGATGCCAACAATTGTGGATTATGTGGAATAAGGTGTCCATTTACTTGGCATTGTTGTAAAGGGTTATGCATTAACACAAATGCCAATCCTTTTCATTGTGGGAAGTGTGAGAATAGTTGTGGTTTTGGTGTTTTATGCTTCTATGGGATGTGTGGTTATGCACTTCCTCCATTTCCTCCGTTGCACCCTCACCCGCCATTTCCATTCCCACCATTGGACCCTCACCCTCCTTTTCCATTCCCTCCATCGCACCCTCACCCGCCATTTCCATTTCCTCCATTGCAGCCTCACCCACCCTTTCCTTTCCCTCCAGTGCACCCTCACCCTCCGTTGTACCCTCAACCGCCCTTTCCTTTCCCTCCATTGCATCCTTACCCTCCACTTCCTTTTCCGCCATTGCACCCTCGCCCGCCTTATCCATTTCCTCCTTTGCAGCCTCACCCCCGCCCTCCCTTTCCTTTCCCTCCAAAGCTACCTTATTGTCCTCCAAAGCCTTCAAAAACTTTTAAACACTAAAATCAGATCTCAATGCATTGTAGATATGTCAATCATAAATCTATCCAATTCTATCACTCATCATATCTCATTTTCTTTCATCCCAATGTACTATATTTCATCTTTCTTTGAATTCCATAGTCACTATCTTCTTAATCTTTTGTTGCAATGTAATATTTCTTCCTGTTAGGATTCCATTGTAGAAGTACCATGTAATTAAACATCTCCCTCCTTCTCTCGCCATTTTTGTAATTACAAATCTATTAGATAGATGTAGGGGTATGCATCCATAAAAAGGATGCAACTTGCAAGTGTACTTTGATGGTCCATGGCATCTATATATATGCAATAGATGTTTGTTTTAAAATGGTATCGTTGAAGGTCATGCTTCTATGTGCTTCTATATGTTTCATTTGCAAATTTTGAATTGCAGACTATGATCAAGGTTAAGACTCTCATAAGTATGCGTGCCATCAAACACAATTTACATAGATGTGACATGATCCCTCAGGCTTACCGTGGTTAAGCCTCATCAGATACGTATCATGTACATGAAAGACATGTTAGAATTGTGGCCCAATAACCATTTGTTTAGGTCTAAATTAAATTGATATAATCTTTTGGCTTTCCACATTACAATGTAAGTTGTAATAATTTAAGTAGCATTATTAGTAGTGTTCATTATTGTGAAGAACTCAAAGGTCTTGATGGAAGACTATATAAGTAGATGACTCCATAGCTCTCCTCAATACTAAATCTCTACAATTATATGGACCATCACCTAGTTAGATTTAAGGAGAAATTGAGAGAATTCAAGCTATGGTCTAAGTTGTATGAATTAGAAGATATTCAAAGGTATGATTTATTTATATTATTTTATTTTGTGACCAATACCTTATGCATATTCGATCCTGGACATTTTGTGTAATCTAAGTTTATAAGTATTAGATTTTAGTTCTTTCATTTAGTATAATTTCATTCTTTCATTTGGTATCAGTCGCCTCAAATGCATAATGGTTTTGGTACAATATCATAAGTTATTTGATTTTCTTTTATTCTTCTGATTTTTCAAAAATCTCATATTCAATTCTCACAATATTTTTCATATGAATATTGATATAGAATTTATAATTTGAGTTTTGTTAATTGATATTCATTTTTTCAATCGCTTGTAAAGTTATTTACAAAATTTTGTTAGACATTTCTTTGTGAGAATATCAAGAAAATATATATACCAATTTTATTTAATTTCGCATCTTAGTTCTATCCTGGGTTATATTTTTTATGATGCAATTGAACATCAAATATTCTTCTAATTCTTGTTCTATTGAGATGTTTTGGACAATTTTTCATTATTAAATCTTTGTTGCTTTTGTAGCATAATTTCTTTTATATTCTCAATACAATCCAAGCTAGGCATCAATATTTATTCTTCTAATTCTTGTTCTATTGAGATGTTTTGGACAATTTTTCATTATTAAATCTTTGTTGCTTTTGTAGCATAATTTCTTTTATATTCTCAATACAATCCAAGCTAGGCATCAATATTTGGCATCTCATGTCATATATATACATGATCAATTCTATATTTTTCGAGCACTGTTAGTCGCCAAAGCGGCCTATGCTCATTTTTAATTATAGTTATTGAATCACATAATATTTATTATATTTTTGTGGGATGCATAATGATGTCTTAAATTTTAGAATTGTGATCAGTTTTTATTTAGATAGTTTTGGATATTTTATTACAATGATCACATATTGTAAAGATAACATAAGGTTTGATTATATTTTCATAACAAACCATATTAGTAGATATATAGAGACTATCATTAGTCTTACATCTAAGTTTACCAGATTTTTAAAGTATATTGGGTGTATTGTTAGTTGCCAAAGCGGCCTATACATTCAATATTAATTTGAGATAATTTGGTAAATTATTGATTGCAATTTTCACACCTCATTTCATATATATGACTGCTAGGATTTTTATTATTGTGTGTTCTAAACGGGTAGTAGAGCAAGGTTGTGGAGCTAGCCTTGGGTCTACTAAGGAACGACTCCTAAGGACGATTGAAACCCAAGGAGCGGTTTCCCCTTAGTCGACTTCAACTCGTCTTCTCCCCACATTTGTGCGCTTGTTTGGCAATTTTACTTTTTAGCACAAAGTGGGAGGTAAGCATTTTCTCAACCCTCATCGAATCCCCTGCAAGAGGAGTTTCTGTAATGATTAGTATGACCTTGATTGTTGCTTGATTTCAATTTCTATTTTTACTTGTTAAACCGGAACTGCAAGGCGGACCTGACCTATAAGTGAAACCTAAATATCAATTGATTGCAATATCCTAAGCCTTAAAATTGAATCAACTAAAGCCATGTTATCACGATGTTCTCATTGAGACTTTGACGGATACTTCAACTATTATTGTTTGGTTTTTCTTTAATTGAAGCACAAGTCAGGAATTGGGTCAGGAACCCCTACAGATTTATCGTGGTTATTTAATTAAGGAACGTGTTTAGGCACGGAAAATCTCCCACATTGGTTATTAGCTGCTTGACTCTCAAGAGAAGGAGAATCACTCACGAAACTTGGAGAGAACTCATTGACTTGGGTGAACACAAAATAGAGTCAGTTTTTGAGCCCCTTGTTAGATGCTTTTGAATGGTTAGGACTTCTGTGGCATATGTAATGCGCATGTTGCATGCATCTTAGATCAGGTAAAATTTTGTCCAAACCAACAATCTACACAAAGAGCACAATCACGGACCTCTCTACTTCTCTTGAGGAAGAGTTTAACAATTCAACCTCCCTACCTTCTGAAGAAGAGTTCAACAACTCAACTTCACTTTCTGAAGTACATCCTACACCTATGGCTCAAGAAGCTACCCTTCAGGATTACTTTTCACCTTTGGCCACAGGGCCACCTACTTGCATTGTCTTACCCGAGACACATGCAGATTGCTATGGCATACGCCCACAGATTGTGGGCATGTTGCCTAAGTTCCATGGACTTCCAAGGGAAGATCCATATCAGCACCTCAATAAGTTTCTAACCGTTCTTCACACTTTTAGGGAGAAACATCTATCTGAGGAGGAAGTTAGCCTAAGATTGTTTCCATTCTCTCTTGAGGATAAAGCATATCATTGGTTACATAGCCTTCCTCCTAATTCTATTGTCACTTGGGCTCAACTAAGTAAGAAGTTCTTGACCAAATTCTTTCCTATCACTAGAACTAATGACATAGTTGATGCCATAAGAAGTTTTAGGCAAAAAGAGAGTAAGGTATTCTTTGATGCATGGGAGAGATTTCATGATCTACTTCTTCAATGTCCATACCACAAAGTCGATGACAATGAAAAAGTTAGAATTTTATATAGGAGCCTTAATACTCAAACTACGAGCACAGTTGATAACATGAGTGGTGGAGATTTCCTTGACTACTCCACCACCAAGGCCTTAGCTTTCCTTGAAAAGATTGCTAATAATAGCCAACTTTGGGATATACCAAGACATACCCCGAGAAACACTACCCTAGACTCTAATGATAAACCTAGAGGAATGTATGATGTCAAACCTGACATTGAGCTTAAAAATCTAATTCAAGGTTTAACTAAACAGGTAGCAGCACTTGGCGTATCCTTAAATCCCCAATCAACTGTTATGAGTGCCTCCACTCTTTTATGCGATGCTTGTCATGACTAGACCCACACTGCTGAATTTTGCCCTCTCCTAATAAATTCACCAGAAACTAAGGATGCATGTGCGTTTAATTACGCAGGGAGAACCAACTTTACTAAGGGTAATGCCACGTACCCATACATGGACCGTTCCAATCTTTCTCATTCTAATAATCATCATGCGGGTCCACCTGGTTTTAACAACTCTTATGGGCAACGTAGCAATGCCACGTATGTTGGTCACTCTGACAATAGAAACAGGGCACCGGTCCCCCCTTACTCGAACAATACTCATCCTATGAGTGGTTCCAGGGACCGCATGCCAGCTAAACAATATACCCAACCTAAATCCTCTATTGAGGATGTGCTTGCACGTTTCATTCAACAGACCCAGACGTCTATTGAGTCAAATGCCCAAGCCATCCAGAGAATTGAACAAAAACTTGATGAAAGAAGTAGATTTTCGGGACAGTCCATCCCGAACCCTAAAGGCAAGGAAGTTGCCTTGGTGACGGAAACTGAAAATCCGTCTACATCTGTACCAATTGCTGAAGTAAAATTGGTTTCCACCCTTAGGTCAGGAAAACAGGTTGATAATCAAATTAATTATACACCGAGTCCCAACATTGTGACCCCGGTTACATCTGCACCTGTTGCCCCACCTAAACTTCGACCAATGAGGCGACCACCTCTAAATCGTAGAAGACTGCCCGTGAGATCATGGATCCTCCAAGGATTTACAACCAACCAGTACCTTACCCCCAGAGACTCACAAGGTCTCTAAAGGAAGTCGAAGCAGAGGAAGCACTTGATGTGTTCAAACAGATAAATATTAATATACCCTTCCTCACGGCTATTAAACAGATACCTTCCTATGCTAAGGTCTTGAAAAACTTGTGCACTGCCAAGAGAAAAACTAATGTGCCTAAAAACGCATTCATAGCTGAAGAATTCTTTGCACTTGTCCAACAAAATAGTGTGGTAAAATATAAGGACCCTAGAAAACCGACCATACCCTGCAAGCTTGGTGATAAATTCATGGGTAGAGCTTTGTTAGACTTAGGAGCGAGTTGTAATCTCTTGCCTTACTCCTTATACTTTAGCGTAGGTCTAACATACTTGAAACCCACGAAAATGTCTTTACAACTGGCCGACAGATCTTTGAAAGTACCTAGAGGTATAGTAGATGACCTATTAGTTAAAGTGTCAGACTTTTACTATCCTGTAAACTTTGTGGTGTTGGATACTGAACCTACTGTCGATGATTCGGTACCCATCATCCTTGGGCGTCCATTCTTGGCCACCTCTAATGCTCTCATAAACTGCCGGAACGGTTCCATGGTTCTCACTTTTGGCTCTATGACTATTGAAGTTAATATATTTAACCTTGGCCAACAACCCCCTGATTTTTCCTTATCTGAGGATGTGTGCCTTCTAGACTCATTACCTTATGAGATGGTGCACTGTCATTACCCTGAAGATCCGGTTGTTCATTGCCTTGCCATGCATAATGTAGACTTCGACATTGACCAATCTATTTCCCAAACCAATGCTCTCCTTGATAGTGTGCCTATCTTTGAACCTAAAGACCCTGAGGCCCTTGATGTGGTTTGTAGCTTAGATTCTGAGACCCAAGTAGAGACCATTACTCCACCTCCTGTTACCCTGAATCCTCTTCTTCCTGAGCTGAAATACGTTCATCTTCATTCAGACGATAGTCATCCTGTTATCATTTCCTCATCTCTTACTACCGAACAGGAGAGTAAGTTTTTAGAAGTTATTTTAGAGCATCGTTCTGCTATTGCCTAGTCTATCTACGACATCAAAGGCATTAGCCCTTCTGTCTGTTCTCATCGTATTCATCTTGAGGACGATGCCAAAACTTCTCGTGAACCTCAGAGACGCTTCAACCCTGCGATGAAAGAAGTTGTTCGAGCAGAGATTCTTAAACTTCTGGATGCAGGGGTGATTTATCCTATCTCGGATAGTCCCTGGGTTAGTCATATTCATGTGGTCCCTAAGAAGGCCGACATGACTGTAGTTACCAATGATAAGAACGAACAAGTCGCCACTAGAGTTCCAACTAAGTGGCGTGTTTGTATCGACTATAGAAAGCTTAATACAGTCACACGGAAAGACCACTTTCCTCTTCCCTTCATAGACCAAATGTTGGAACGTCTAGCTGGTCATTCTTTCTATTGTTTCCTGGATGGTTACTCCGGTTACAACCAAATTCCTATCGCCCCTGAAGATCAGGAAAAGACGACATTTACATGTCCCTTTGGCACTTTCGCTTATGCCCGTATGCCTTTTGGTTTGTGTAATGCACCTGCTACTTTCCAGAGGTGTATGTTACACATCTTTAGTGATATGGTAGAACGATTTGTGGAGGTGTTCATGGATGACTTCTCCATATATGGTTCATCTTTTGAAGAGTGTCTTAGTCATCTTTCCTTAGTATTTAAACGTTGCATAGAGAAGAATTTGGTACTTAACTGGAAAAAGTGCCATTTCATGGTTAGGAAGGGGATAGTCCTTGGTCATGTAGTCTCTCCTGAGGGTATCCAGGTTCATAAAGCTAAAGTAGATCTTGTTTCATCCTTGCCTATTTCTAAGTCTATTAGGGATATTCGAGCCTTTCTGGGCCATGCAGGATTCTATAGACGCTTTATCCAAGACTTTTCTAAGATAGCTCGTCCCTTAACCAATTTATTGCTTAAGGATGCACCTTTTGATTTCACAAAAGAATGCAAGCGCCTTTGAAAAACTTAAAACTGCCCTCACATCTGCACCTATTATTAGACCTCCTGATTGGAGTAAACCCTTTGAGCTGATGTGCGATGCATCAGACTATGTTGTTGGGGCTGTTTTAGGTCAACGTCTAGATGGTAAGCCCCATGTCATATATTATGCTAGTAAGACTCTCAATGACGCTCAACGTAATTATACGACAACCGAGAAAGAATTGCTAACCATAGTATATGCTCTTGATAAGTTTCGATCCTACCTTTTAGGCACCCGTACTATCGCCTTCACGGATCATGCCGCTATTAGATTCCTTCTGTCCAACAAGGAGACTAAGCAGTGCTTTGTTGCATATTATTGCTTCAAGAGTATGACCTTGAGATTAGAGATAAAAAGGGGACCGAAAATGTAGTAGCCGACCACCTGTCTAGATTAGACCGTACTGAGGATTCTAGTGTTATTTCTGAGAACTTTCCTGATGAGCTTCTTTTCGCAATATCGAATGCTCCATGGTTCGCAGCTATAGTTAATTACTTGGCTAGCAACAAGCTTCCAAATGATTGGAACAAACAAGATAGATCAAAATTCCTTGCTAATGCCAAGTATTATTTCTGGGATGACCCTTACCTTTTTAAGTACTGTCCTGACCAGATCATTCGTCGTTGTATCCCTGATTGGGAGCAACAAGAGGTCCTTAAGTTCTGCCATAAGCATGCTTGTGGTGGACATTTTAGTGCCAAAAAGACAGCTGCTAAAGTATTGCAGTGTGGTTTATATTGGCCAACTCTCTTCAAGGACTCTCACATGCATTGTATTGTTTGCACTCGTTGTCAACAATTAGGGAAAATCACTAGGCGGCACATGATGCCCTTACAGCCAATACTTCCTGTAGAGGTGTTTGATGTATGGGGCATTGATTTCATGGGCCCTTTCCCTGGTTGTCATGGTTTTTTGTACATTCTGGTCGCAGTAGACTATGTTTCTAAATGGATCGAGGCCATTCCCACAAGGCACAACGACCAAGAAACTGTAGTAAATTTCTTGAAAGAGTATATATTTGCCCGATTTGGCGCTCCCCGTGCGATCATTAGTGATGGGGGGAGCCATTTCTGCAATAGAGCTTTTCGAAAACTTGTCCAAAAGTATGGAGTTACTCACAAAGTGGCCCTTGCGTACCATCCGCAAACTAATGGCCAAGCTGAGGTGTCGAATAGAGGGATAAAAAACATTTTGCAAAAAACAATTGACCCTAATAAGGTTGATTGGTCTCGTAGAGTTAGTGATCCATTATGGGCCTATCGTACTGCTTTCAAAACTCCCATAGGCATGTCTCCCTTTCGTCTTGTTTTTGGAAAACCCTGTCACTTACCTGTAGAGCTTGAGCGTAGAGCCTTCTGGGCATTGAAAAAGCTCAATTTTAATCTCGACCAGGTAGGTGAGAGGAGAAAACTCCAGCTTTCTGAGCTTGAGGAACTTCGGAATGAAGCTTATGATCTTTCCAAGTTCTACAAAGCTAATATGAAAAAACTACATGATCGTCAGATCTTACGTAGAGATTTTCAAATTGGGGACAAAGTTTTACTATATACCTCTAGGTTGCATTTATTTCCTGGTAAACTACAGTCTCGTTGGTCGGGTCCCTTTGTAGTGTCTGCAGTAACACCCTTTGGTGCTATCACTTGTCTAAATCCTGCAGACAATACTGAATTTCAAGTCAATGGTCAACGTCTTAAGCATTTCCATGAATTAAGGCCCCCTGAAGTAGAGGAAACTCTCTTAGAAGACCCTACCTATCTAGATTGACCCTTGACCTGCTGGTATCCGGACCCTCCTTTACTCTACTCTTGTCTCTTTTGGGAGGTGTGGTTGAAAGTGTCGGGACCTATAGTCCACAAACTCTTACTGACTGAGTCTAATTGATCCAGTACACACTTTTCTCTGAAGCGTCATCACCAAACAGACCTGTTTCTCGCTCTATTTGGGCGTGGGGTTGTCATTTCCCATCGTTCCTAAGTCTAGAGTATCTGACTTTAAAAGACTCGTGTTGTATTTAGACATCAGGATTTCACGCATTCCATTCTAGCGCTTTTGACTCTCCTGTATCTTTGTTTAGAGTAGCGTTTATCTAGGGAGTGAAACCTAGTTGTCCACCTGTCTGGCTGAAGACGTTAAACTTAGCCCTCCTGGGAGGCAGCCCTGTGTATCAACTAAACCCAATCATGCTTTAGTGTTCTTATTAGTTATCGGGTTTAGTGGTTATTGGCTAATAACTATCTCTTTAGGATCCTAGAATTGATCTGTTTGGGGGTGGGGCGTGGCCTACCACTCTTTGATTGCGGTTACTTGGTTAAATAATTATTATAGTTACAAATTTGAATTTATTTCAATTTTTGGAATTTTTAATAATTATTGCATGATTTTTGGATTTTATTTGACCATCTTAATGGAACTTATATTCGCAAGAGTATAATTATACATTATCGCGAAATTTTTCAAAATTAAATTTGAATTATTTCGTGCCTTTTCGCATTCCAGGGGTAAAACCGTCATTTCCACTAATTTCGGTAGTGGGGGAAGCGTCTAAGGGAAGTAACTTCTCTATATATACCCCCGGGTGTCTTTAAAAAAGTCACAAAGTCATTTTCAAACCATGGGTCAAACCAAGTCAACATGGGTCAAACCAGGGTCGTCTTCTTCCCTAGAACTCGACTCGAGTTCTTTACAGTGCATTTCAATCTCGACTCGAGTTCCTCAACAGATTTTGTTTCTCTCTCTTCGATTCTCACTCGTTTCTAGGCCAAATTCGAAAATTCTTGCGTGGTTTTGTTCCTTTCTTCATCCTCTTCAAATCTAGACCAAAATCCCCCATTATCATGCCTCCTAGACGTAGAGATCGAGAGAGTGATTATCCGAAAGCGCGATTACTGGCGTCTCTTCAATGATAATAGATTTGGGAGCATTTTTCTTGAGAGGATTCATACCCGAGGCTGGGATGTACTCCTTGGCTCAGACTATGAGCCATTTGATCCTCAAATGGTTCGTCGTTTCTATGAGTCAATGGAGTTGGCCGATGACGGCGTGTTCATCAACAAGAGTGTAATGTAGGATTTCCTTTTCTGTTGAGTCAGTCCTTTATTTCAGTATATTTTATTTCAGTTGTGTCATAGTATGGAATTCCTTGTAATCTCTATACAGAGATAATTTTGTTTGACAGGAATTTATAAAGCGGTTTGAATTTTTAGCACACTCATGGTAATATCTTTCTCTCTTTTTTTCCTATGCTTAGTATGAGCCTAGAGGACAAGGCAATCTCTTTGTTTGGGGGTGGGGAAGTATTTCAATCCTTTTTGCAAAAGATTTTCAAACTTCTTTATCCATACTTGTGTAAAAATTCAAAAAATTTGAGAAAAATCAACAAAAATCTTTGTTACAAAGACTTTTTCAAAAATAGGATAAGTACACCATCAATGATGAACATAATTGTTGAATTCTTTCCTTTTCAAGTTTAAGGAAATTTATTGCTTCACCAAGTAGTTGAGTCTTATACTACATTTGCATGAGCATAAGCCTGGCATTCATCTGCATTTATTATAGATTACATGTGCAAATACAATTACACCTTGAGAAACTTGAGGAATAAGTGTAGAGACTTAAGCTAGTGAGCTTTTGAGCCCCGTCCTTTTCTTAGAGAGTTTATATGTACATCTGGAGTCAAAAGACTCAACCTCTCAGTTTTGTCTGTTTTTAGTCTCATATTCATTTTTATAGTTAGCCTTGAGATGACATCAAGTGGGTGTAATATAAACTTGGGTCTTGTAGCTTATTCAAGATGTGATCACTATATCAGTACTTAGAGATGATACAAAGACCTTTAGATAAACCTTGTTTACCTTAGCCTACCTTGATGATATTTATTCCCTTAGGTTAACCATTCTGAGCCTTTCCTTGTTAGGATGTGGCGAGTAAGTGAGAAGATGCTGAGGTGAAAAACCTGACATCTCAAGTAAGGCTAATTTTTCCATTCTTTAAGACTAAGTTCATTCCATTACACCAGTCTGTTCTTATATATATGTGAGATGATTGTCCATCTTCTTTCCTCACATAGAGGTAAAATGATAAACACCATCTCTGAGTGATTTTATTTCTGAGTGTATGACTGTGAGGCAGAAGTCAAAGCGACCTTTCCAAAGGTGACTTAAGACCCGTGGTAGTATGGGTACATGTCTGTATTCGATGCATTTGAGACCGTTATGCTTGGTTTATATTTCATATCTCATTCATGCATTGGTAACATGTTATCTCATATGAACGGTTTAGCAATACTTATCATTATCCTTGATATGACCATTTCTGAGGTACATGGTAGAAAATTCTATCCTTGAATTAGTCATTGTAGTAAGTTTGTGAGTATCTTCTCTGGAAAACCCTCAGGAGACTATAACTCCTCCACCTAGGAAACCCTTGTGGTTGAAAGCCTTGATGGATATGGTTAATGCAATCACCTTAGTTATACTCCTCTTTTGAGTTCCTTATTCTTTCTTCTCATCTTTGCTTGAGGACAAGCAAAGTGTTGTTTGGGGGTATTTGATCGGACCTCAAAAGTGTATATTTATCCCCCGAATAACACCTTGTTTGTCTAGCACTTAGCTTATATTATTGTATTATATCTATTGATTAGTGCATTATTGTCTTTATGTAGGTTTTATGAGCCGAAATGTGAATATTGTGTAAAAGCCCGCAAAAGGTTGAGAAAAGCAAGCAAAGAGGTGTTATTTGCACAAGGGAAGAAGAATGGATATTTGCACCCGTGAAATCTGCTAAGGGCACCCCACGGTCAACTCTGGTCAACTAGGTTGAGTTGACTTTTTGGTTAATTTTGACTAAGGTTGACTTTTTGGCCAACTTTGACTGACTTTTCGGTCAACTGTTGACTTCGGGTCAACTGTTGCTGACCTATGTTGACTTTCGGTCAACTGTTGACTTCTGAAGACCTTGGGTCAAATCTGTTGACTCACGTGGACCGGACTTTCTATTTTGGGTCTTGATCTTGAAAAGGCTCTACAAGAAGAACCAGAAGTCCGATTGGGGCCCATGAGCTATCAAACTGAAGGTCTTGGCCCAAGCTACAATTCTGGCCCAAGAGGATTAGGTTTTGCTGATTGCCTAAGTTAGAAAGTCACGAATTTCACTAGGAGGCCAACAGCAGCAGCCACGAATTTCACTAAGTTAGAAAGTCTTTGCATGCAAGTATTCCATTATGTAATAGGTATATAAGAGAAGTAGTAACTAGGGTTTACTATCAATCTAGAATCTCTTTTAGATCTTGATCTTCTAGCCTCCACTTGAAGATCAACTTTTGTATTAAATTCAATCAATATCAATCCATGAATTCTTTTAAGATGTTCTTTGATTTAATTATTTGTTCATTTGGTATGAGTAGCTAAATCATCATGGGGGGAAGGTGGAAGCTTTCTAAGTGATGTAAAAGTATTATGTTGTTTCTTCTTATTCATTGTGATTCAAGGTTTTTAATGCTTACTTATCTCTAATTCGCGATATGAGGTAAGTATGAATATTTGTATGCTATTGTTATCCATGGTGTTAAATATTATTGTTAGAATTTAGGGAGACCTAGTTTTGATAATAGTATTATATTTATTGTAGATGTGTAGTGAAATAGCTGAGAGGTGATTACTGCATGTTTGTAATATTTATCTTTTATTGGAACCCTTTCATGATTAAATTCAATAGCTGAGAGGTGAGGATTTAATTGTGAATAATATGTGGAGTTAATTAGATTCAATAGCTGAGAGGTGAGGATTTGATTAATGAAGCATATTCAATAACATGCATAATAGAATCCCGTTTTAATTAGATTCAATAGCTGAGAGGTGAGGATTTGATTATTAATGGTATTAATAACTAATAGGAATAGCTGAGAGGTGACTTATTAGTTGTTATACATTGAATATGAAAAAAAACATGATATAATTGCATAACCTAGATTGTGGAAACCTACTACTCCCCTTATGTCATCATATTATCTTCTTTTCCATATCTTCCATATTCTTAAGTTAGGTTTAATTATTATTTATTGCCTGTAGGAAGTAGAATCAATTCTTCAACTATTATTATTAATTCATTGATGTTTCTTAATTATTGTTCTTAATTGTGTTTGAGCTAAGATCTCCCCCTTTGAGGTGGGTACGACCCTTGCTTTTTACTTGTCTACTTTGATCTTCAATTTATACAGGCACAAGAAGGAAAATCTCTTAATCTAATCTTTTGATACACAATATCACAATATCATTGTGCTCTATGTATCCTCGTGAACTACCTCGAGAACTGACAAGGCTTAGATCTATTAATGAAGATACTGAGAAGGTTGCACGTGTCACTCTTAAGTATAAATTATATCGCTTTCTATGTTACAACACATCTGAAATGCAAAATTATGTAAATTTGTTATTGTTATTTTCATCTGATTATTATTGTAATATCTCACGGTTATATCCCTGTGAGCATTTATGGGTTTTTTTTTTCAGATTGGGGGGAAGGAGAATTTATATTTATTAACATCAATTATAGATCTTCAAATTCTATAACAAAATTCTACTATGTTACTTTAAGTAGCTATAAATATGGACAACATGAACAACAAAAAATCTAAGAGAATATGGAATCCAATTCCAAGTATAGTTTTCTATTGTTAAATCTTGATTTGAAACTACACATTAATTTTTTATTCTCAAAATCAATCAAAATATAAACATCAACCAACTAGTATACAAAATCAATTAACCAAACTAAACTACACATTATTTGCTTACGTTAGTTAAAATAATTCATAATCACCCATATATTCTGTTTATTGGGCAATTGTATGAATTACTTTTTAGTAGTTGTACAAAATGTTATACATGCATGAACAACCAGAATAACACAAGTTCTTAAAGAGCTGATAAGCTTTTGGTTACGTTATCAACTTATGGAACATTGTCACATCAGCTAGTAACCAAATTAAATTCTAAGCCTACTACCATGATCGAAGTAATGTCTTAAGGCTAGCTAGTCCACTTAATGAAAATGACTTTTCATCTAAAATATAATCCCATAATGGTATAGTAGTAGTAATTCATTGCTAGTATTTGGTGTCATATTCTTGAACCTTTCATGAGTTTTATTTGACAAGATATATTGATAGATGGTAATTGCTTACTCTCTAATCAATAGA
Source organism: Aquilegia eximia (assembly GCA_023053565.1). Lineage (NCBI taxonomy): Eukaryota > Viridiplantae > Streptophyta > Magnoliopsida > Ranunculales > Ranunculaceae > Aquilegia > Aquilegia eximia. The sequence continues at coordinate 27,370,821 of JALIGU010000001.1, forward strand.
TAGATTTATAATGAAGTTCCTTCTTGTGTCTGTAAATATTGGTTATCAATGTAGACAAGTAACAAGCAAGGGTCGTACCCACCAAAATGTAAATATCTTAGCTCAAACACAATAGAAAACAATGGTTAAGAAACACCATGTGAATCACAAATAAGAGAGAGATTAGATTCTAGTTCCTACAGGCAATAATTAAATAAACTGATAAATAAACTAACTTAAGAAGATGGATAGAGATGTAAAGAAGATCTTCCGATGACATAGGGGGAAGAGTTGGTATCCACAAACTAAATCATGCAAACATAACATGTTATCCTTTCATGTTCAATCTATAACAATTAATTAGTCACCTCTCAATTATTCAAATTAATTATCAATACCTATAATAATCAAGTAGTTACCTCTCAACTATTCCACTCAATTAAAACGGGATTCTTTATATGTCCTATTGAATATATCTCATTAATTAAACAGTCACCTCTCAGCTATTCAATTCAATTAACTCAACATATTAATTTATAATCAAACCGTCACCTCTCAGCTATTCAATTTCAATTAACTCAACATATTAATTTATAATCAAACCGTCACCTCTCAGCTATTCAATTTGATTACAAAAGGGATCCAATAAAAGAGATTAATTCTAGATATATGATAGCAACCTCTCAGCTATTCCATCGCATATCTCTAATTAATCTAATACTACCATTATAGCTAGGTGTTCCTATACTCTAACAATAGTATTTAATCAATATGGATAACAATAACACATAAATAATCATTTTTACTTCTATCTAGAATTGAAATAAACAAGCATTAAGAAATTGAATCACAATGAACATTAAGAACAAACATGGTGTTTTTGCTGATATAAATTACTAGGCAAAAATATACTATTGAGTGGGGAATTAAACAATAGCAGTAAATAAGATGAACAAAACACAAGATCTCGAAGAATACTATCTTCTTTACTGAATATTATGAAGATTACAAGAATCTCTGCCTCACAATACTCTCTAGACAAGCTTAGCCCTAGCTACCTCTCTTCTAAACACACTAAACCTTAGTGGTTTCTCTAAACAACTAAGTACTAGTTGTTTCTCTAAACAAGCTATGTTTTGGGTTATGCCAGAACATCACTAAACCACTAAACCTTAGTGGTTTATCTTGAAACAAGTAAAGACTACATGTTTCTCTCTATCTATTTTGGTTTATGCCAAAACATATATTTATAGGCCAAGGGTTTCCTTTTTTTCTGAAATTCTATCCCTTATGGAACAAGGAAACCTATTTAAGGTTTTCTTTTCCTTATTCTACAAGGAAAAGAACTGCTAAATTCCCAAGTATGATACACCTGTATCATTTGCATTATCTAGAGTGCTTCAACCATCCCCCTAAGGGAATTTAGCTACTCATCCTTGATAATGACACCATGGAATAATTAAATAAATAACAAGACATCATAAGGGAAAAGTTAATGGATTGATATTGATAATAATAATTGAGTTCAATACAAAAGAAGAAGAAGATGAACTTTTGTCTCTCAAGCATTGACTATCCTAAACACTAGCTACTACTTCTCTTATATAGTAAATATAAAGCATAATACTTTAAAATAAAGTCAAATCCATGGGACCAGCCGTGGCTGTTGTTGGTCTTCTAGAGGAATTAAGTTGTAGCTTGGGCCAAAACCTTCAAATAGACAGCTCATGGGCTCAAATCAGACTTCTGGATCTTCTTGTAGAGCATTTTTAAGATTGGACTTAAATAAAGGCCTAAAATAGAAATTCGGACTTGTGGGCTTCAATAGGACCCGGTGTGGGCTGAGATTTGGAACGCCCCACTTTGACATAAAGTCAAGTCCATAGGACCAGTCATGGGGTGCCCTCAAAAAATCTGTGGGTATAAATATCGATTCTCCTCTTTTGTGCAAATAACACCTTTTTGGTGGCTTTTCTTGACTTTTGGCGGGCTTTAACAAAATATTTGCATTTCGGCTCATGAAACCTACACAAATGACAAGAAAGCACTAATCAATAGATATAAGACAATAATATAAGCTAGGTGCTAAACAAACAAGGTGTTATTCGGGGGATAAATATACACTTTTGAGGACTTATCAAATACCCCCAAACAACACTTTGTTTGTCCTCAAACAAAGGTGAGAAAAAAAAAGAATTAAGGACTCAAAAGAGAAGTAAAACTAAGGTGATTACATTAACCATATGCATCAAGGCTTTTAACCACAAGGATTTTCCAGGTGGAGGAGTTATAGTCTCCTGAGGGTTTTCCAAATAAGATACCCACAAACTTACTACAATGACTAATCCAAAGAACATGATTTTCCACCATATACCTCAGAAATGGTCATATCAAAGGTAAGAATAAGTATTGCAAAACCGTTCATATGAGATGGCATACTACAAATGCATGAATAAGATATGAAATATAAACCAAGCATAACGATTTCAAATGCATCGATAACGGGCATGTATCCATACTACCACGGGTTTTAAGTCACCATTGGAAATGTCGCTTTGACTTCTGCCTCACAGACATACACTCAGAAATAAAATCACTCAGAGATGGCGTTTATCATTTAACCTCTATGTGAGGAAATAACATGGACAATCATCTCACATATATCAATAAGAACAGACTGGTGTAATGGAATGAACTTAGTCCCAAAGAATGGATGAATTAGCCTTGTTTGAGATGTCTAGCTTTTCACCTTAGCACCTTCTCACTTACTCGCCACATCTTACCATATCAGCTTAGATCTACAAGAGACAGTAATGGGTTGTAACTTGTCTTAGGACAGGGCTATAAATGAAAAAGGCTTTTGTGAAACATTTTTTGAACATTCGTGCCTTCAATACTTGTGATTGGTAATAACATCACTTGGAGAAATTTTTGGAATTTTTCTTTTGGGACGAAGTGTTTTTCATCTTCTTTGGGAAAATTTCAATGAAACTCTAACCACTATTTTGGAATCTTCCTTTCTTTTTGAATTTGAAATAATTTAGGAAGATTCTGGCTTTTTCTGGAATTTTTTAAACTTTTTTATTTTTCAATATTTGGTTCATTTCACTAGTTTGGAGATTTCTTTGTATTTCTCCTTTCTTCTTGTAAGCACATAAACAATGGGTAAAAGGACCTAAACATTCTAAGGGTACTTACTCCCATAATGGAGTTGGGTAAGGATAATGGGTTAAAGAAAAAGGCTAAGTAACAAGAAAGGCTCAGAATGGTCAACCTAAAGGATACAATATCATCAGGGCAGGCTAAGGTAAACGGGGTTTACTAAATGTCTTTGTATCATTTCTAAGTACTGATATAGTGATCACATCTTGAATAAGCTACAAGACCCAAGGTTATTATTACACCTACTTGATGTCATCTCAAGGGTAATTAGAAAAATTAATATGAGACTAAAAACAAACAAAACTGAGAGGTTGAGTCTTTTGACTCCAGATGTATGTAATAACTCTCGAAGAAAATGACGGTCTCAAAAGCTCACTAGGTTAAGTCTCCACACTTAATCCTCAAGTTTCTCAAGGTGTAATTGTATTTGCACATGTAATCTATAATAAATGCAAGTGAATGCCATGCTTATGCTCATGCAAATGTAGTATAAGACTCAACTACTTGGTGAAGCAAATGTCCTTAAACTTGAAAAAAGATGGAATTCAACCATTATATTCATCATTGATGGTATACTTATCCTAACTTTTGGAAAAGTCTTTGTAACAAAGATTATTTTAGATTTTTCAAAAAATTTGAATTTTTATACAAGTATGGAAAAAAAAGTTTGAAAATCTTTTGCAAAAAGGTTGTAATACTTCCCCACCCCCAAACAAAGAGATTGCCTTGTCCTCAAGGCTCATACTAAGCATAGGAAAGAGAGAAAGAAAGATATTACCATGAATGTAATAAAAATTCAAACCTCTTTATAAATTCCTGCCAAACAAAATTATCTCCACATACATAGAGATTACAAGGAATTCCATATTAAGACACAATTGAAATAAAATATGCCGAAATAAAGGACAAACTCAACATAAAGGGAAATCCTATCTTAAAATAATGCATTTTGTAACCGCAATAATTATCAACCAGCCAAACGACAAACAGGCAGTGGGTAGGCCGGTCGCGCCCACCCCCAAACAGAACTAAGCACAGATGGTAGAACGAGCGGTTTAACAACTAAAATGCAACTAAACCCAACAACAAAAAGAGAAGTAAAGCACGATCGGGCTTAGAAGATACATAGGGCTGCCTCCCAAGTGCGCTAAGTTTAACGTCTTCACCCAGCCAAGGGGACAAACAGGAAACTCACTCCCTAGATAACGCTACTCAAAAAGAAAGATACACGAGAGATAAAACACTAGAGTGGAATGCGCGAGATCCTGATGTCAAAGATACAACAAAGAGTCTTTTAAAGTCAGATACTCGAAACTTAAAAGAAGATGGAAAATGATTTGCCCACCCCCAAACAGAACGGGAAACAGGTCTGTTTGGTGGTAACGCTCAAGAGAAAAACGTGCACTGGATTAATTATACTCTGCCAGTAAGAGTTTGTGGACTAACGGTTCCGGCACTTTCAACCACACCTCTCTCTCTCAAAAAAAAAAAAAAACTAAATTAGGAAAGGAACACAAAGAAGGTCCGTGTACCAGCAGGTCAAGGGTCAGTCTAAATAGGTAGGATCCTCTAAAAGAGATTCAGGATGCCTTAACTCGTGGAAATGCTTAAGATATTGACCATTGACCTGAAATTCAGAATCGTCTGCAGGATTAACACATGTAATAGCACCATAAGGAGTTACTACAAACACAACAAAGGAGCCCGACCAACGAGACATAAGTTTACTAGAAAATAAATGTAAACGAGAATTATAAAGCAAAACTTTGTCACCAATGTGAAAATAAAGCTGATTTTCTTTTTCGGTATTAAGAGATGAAGAGATGATAACAGGATGACTACCGTCTGAATCTAATTGGGCACATTTCAGTTCGGGAGGAAGAGGGGATCAGGAGATGGCGGGATGGTCTCGACTTGGAACTTAGAATCAATGCAACAAACCGAATCAAGGGCTTTGGGGTCAAAGATAGGCACAGAATCAAGATGAGCGTTGGTTTGAACAATAGATTGATTGATGTCGAAGTTAACATTATGAATGGTATGGCAATGAACAACCGAATCTTCAGGATAACAACTAGGTACCATCTCATAGGGTAGAACATCGAGATGACACACATCTTGTATTAACCTATTTCTAGATTAATGCACTACTAGATCAGGTCGTTGGGAGACTTGACCAAAGGGGAAGTTTTAGGTCGGGGTGGCTGCACCTCGTTGAGATCGAGATTGCCTACGTACTCTTAGCTCGAGGGGATTGAACTTAGAGATCAAGCCATCGTAGTTCTGTTCTTATAGAAGGTAGAAGGGCGTGGATCGTGGATCTTGCAGATTCTCCGTCATCATAATGAGGATTAAATGTGTAACGCGCGAGGATTATCCCTGTGAATTAATTATGTAACTGATGAGAATATTCTGTGCATTGAATGAGAGCACGTGTGTATAAGCAGGTCGCTGCTCGTTGTGAGATCGAGTTGTTGTGGTCGAGCTACGAGCAGGTAGAGATCGTGGCGACCTGATGGATGGATGATTGTGCCACGTGGCTGCTTTTGATTGGTCGGAGTATGTAGTACCCTTACACATCTTTAGATAAAGAAAGATCAGGGGTTGTTGGCAAAGATTAAAGATATTAACTTCAACGGTCATAGATCCAAAAGTGAAAACCATAGAACCATTCCGACATTTTATGAGAGCATTAGAGGTGGCCTAAAATGGACGACCAAGGATGATGGGAACCGAGTCATCAACGATAGATTCAGTGTCCAACACCACAAAATCAACAGGATAGTAAAAGTCGAACACCTTGACTAAAAGATCCTCAACTGTTCCTCTACCTAAACCCAAGCTACTACTTCTCTTATAGTAAATACTAAGCATAATACTTGCATGCAAAGACTTCCAAATTAGGTAAAATTCGTGGCTGCTGCTGTTGGTCTTCTAGAGACATTAGGTCTTCCTCAAAACCTAATTCTCTTGGGCTTAAGTTGTAGCTTGGACCAAGACCTTCAATTGGACAGCTCATGGGCCCAAATCAGACTTCTGGATCTTCTTGTAGAGCCTTTTTATGATTGGACTTTAATAAAGGCCTAAAATAAAAATTCTGAGTTGTGGGCTTTAATAGGACCCGGTTTGGGCTGAGATTTGGACCGCCCCACTTTGACATAAAGTCAAGTCAATAGGACCAATCGTGGGTGCCCTCAGTAGATCTGTGGGTGCAAATATCGATTCTCCTTCTCTTGTGCAAATAACATATTTTTTGTGGCTTTTCTTGACTTTTGGTGGGCTTTAACACAATATTCGCATTTCGGCTCATGAAACCTACACAAATGACAAGAAAGCACTAATCAATAGATATAACACAATAATATAAGTTAAGTGCTAAACAAACAAGGTGTTATTCGGGGAATAAATACACACTTTTGACTTATCGCGCTGATTTTTGGTATTTTCTCTTTTCTTTTGCAATGGCTAATGTTCAGAATGGGTTGTGGATGCCCGATGGAATGAATATCATCCCCGAGATGGATTTTTCGGGAATTATGTATAGTCCTTATGGAGCTTCTTTTCGGGATGTGATTTTTGACAAAGGTTGGAAAGGTTTTCTTTATGATTCTACTGTTGTGTATTCCCCTTCTATAGTAAGAGACTTTTACCTTATGTTACCCTTTGCCGACCGCCCGACCCTCTCCCCTTTGTTGGTTTCCAAGTTCATATACATGGTTCCCCGGTGGTTTTTAATGCTATTGTCGTCTCTATTGCCATGGGTAATCCTTTTGTCTTTCAATCGGTTGTGCCCTATGACAATTATGTTCGTGATAACCGTGTACACATCATAGACACCTACCTTAATCACTTTGGCCCTTGTACTTTCTCCTTCCAACCCGAAGGATACCCTAGTATTGTACCTACCACTTGTCTTCCTGCTAATGTAGCTACTGCTGCTTTATGGGTTTTGCGTAATTTGTTGGGTCTTGAGAAGATGGATTATGTCAATGATAGTACTATGCATGCCGTCGTTGGTATTGTTACAAATTTTTATGCTCTTGACTTATCCACTTGGATTTTAGATGGTATTAGGAATGTATTCGTATTCGGTGAGGATAAGCTTGTTTTCCATACTGCTATATGTAAGATTATTCTTGAAAGCCAAGGATGCATTAGAGTATCTCAATCCAAGATTATCTTTAGACGAGCTAAATTAATTAGCTAACCTTGAATATATATGTTGGCATTATGTATTTGAAATCATGGTTTATTTTGGTATTATGTATTTCAAATCATGGTCGATAAGTTTCTGATCTTATAGAAGAAAAATATATAGTAATTAAAACCCTAGTTTATTTTGCTTGTACCAAGTAACTCTAGTGTCTATTAGTAGAGGTGCTTTCATTGAAAACTAGTCTTCCAAGTTGAAGCTTTCATTCTAAGACTTTAATTAATGGATAATTGAATATTATGAATGTTTAAAATTTTCATTTGAAGCTTTATTGATATGAAATCGTCGTGCCTGCAAATAACAACCATGGATCTATAAATGGGTGCAAGGGTTCATAAAGTTACATATATACTTTAGATTTAAATAATATACTTGACGATATTTGGTGAACCATGCATGACCACAATGTTGGTGATGACTTTATGTTACACCTTTCGGAGTCTATAATGTACTTTTGTTAATATTCTCGTCGATTTACATATGTTCGTAACAAGGGAGAGTCTCACAGTTGCAAGTACATTAGGCAACTGATCAGGTGTGAATGTGTGATTGAGAAGATATTGGATGTCTTCTACTGCCTACCAAGTAAGTACCAATAGTAGTTACAGGCAAAGAGCCAAGACTCCGATATAAGCATATGAGAGATATCATGTCTCTCTGCCAAGTCGAACCGAATATTATCTTGGGGTGTATGAGTGCATGTGTTAATTCGATTTCTTAGGAATAACAACGACCAAATTACTCACTTTGACAACGAACTTTGAAGTTGGTTGCAAAACTGACAACCAACTACAAATTTGACAATGAACTTCGAGTCAACTTTCTTGACTAACATTCAAAAAGTCTCCGGTAGTTTTCTCCGTTGAACTGTGTGACGTGGAAGAATATGTATGACGTGGCTTGCCATTTAATGACACGTAAGTAAATAATAAAAACCGAAAAAGCAATAACGGTAACCCTTGTTTAAACATCATCTTCTTCCTTTGTTTATTTATACCAGTGAAGCCCTAGAAATCTAATTAAAGCTCTTCTTACTCTTTCTTCCCCAAATTTCATGAAAACCATGTCTTCAAGCTCCACTAAGTCTTATACCAATGCATTCGCCACCTGCAAATGTGGAATTCCTGCTCCAATTAGAGTTTCAGGTACGGAAACCAACAAAAATCGAAAATTCATCAACTGTGTGAGGGGAGAATGTAATTACTTTGTGTGGGTTGATAATCTTGTGCTAAAAACTCAATTGGAGACGATGAAGAGAGAAGAATACATATTTTACACCATTAATCAATGTTTAATTTAGACCAATAACATTAAATTAACCTAATTCACAAAACCCCCAAATTTAAAAACCCTAATTTTGAAAATCCCCAAATTAAAAAACCCTAATTTCGTAAAATCCCAAAATTGCAGAAATAAATCAATTTCAAAGCTTCTAAACAAACAAGAATTGAAGCTTTAACAGTACAAACATACCCTATTTGGACCACTTTGTTGGTAGGACGAAAACAGATTTTGAGTGGAGTTGCCGGAAAGGGACCACAGTGAAAGTGATTTTTGTAAAGAAAGAAAGATTAAATTATTTTGATTTTATTAAATTAGTTTTAATTGTTGTCTGAAAGAGATTTTATTGTAATCAACTTCTTAACTAATCACGTGCCTACCATGAGCTTCTTATCGTGCCAACGTAGCAATAGTTAGTGACACTGTGTAGCAGTCAACGCCACGTGTCCAAATATTTTACACGTCAGCAAGTGCGCCGACGAAATTTACCGGATTCCGTTCCCAATGTTAGTTAAGAAAGCTAACTCAAAGTTCATTGTCAAATTTGTAGTTGGTTGTCAGTTTTGCAACCAACTTCAAAGTTCGTTGTCAAAGTGAGTAATTTGGTCGAATAACAACTCAATGGATAGTCTCAAGGTGTTGCTTACGTAGTTGTTTTGTAACATGCAGGTTACAGATACTGTGACACATCTTTTGTGGGATTGTGCGCACTCTAGTACAGGGCTTGTCATGACCATGGCTAGCTCAAAAATTCAAGACCAAACTAGGATTCTAAAACCACAAAAGTTTTAGTGTAGAATAACATTTAGTGACAATTGGGTAATTGAGACTTCCATGAAAGGCTCCTTGATGTTTGCTGAGGTCCTTAGCGAATCTTTGGCAACCCTAATCATCTTCATTCCAAGCCACTTTAAAATTTATAAAATAGAAAATATGCTATTAAGGTGTTTCCATTAGAGTTACCAACCAGTCCCTATAACCACGAGTATGCGTGAGGACTGGCTAGCAGTGTCGCAGTTGGGATAGTCGTGCATTTCGCTCGACTGTGGCAAATATGTCATTTTATTTGGCAAAGAAATGATGGTGTAAGTCTGTATTGTATCCAACCATACTTATTTTTTTCAATTCCTACCTTTAATAACTCTTGAGATAAACTCCGACCAATATGAAAATGATGATTTGAGTGATAGGCCTAAACCCTTCACTTACATGGGTGGGTACGCAAAGGGGTCTGATAAAGAATAGTGGGCAGAAAACGTGCCCTAGGGAGCACAAATTTCTAATTACAGCTATGTGAATTCCGCCATTTTGATGCAATATAAACACACAAGACATAGTCGCCACCCAAACATATTAAGCGAACATCATTTTATTGGTTTGTGTACAAACCATATTTCAAAATTTACCCTAATTCATTAGAATTAATTACTCTTATTATCTTTATTAAAAGGGTAAATTGGTGATTGCCCACTGGTTTAACAAACGAATAGAGATTGTCTATTATTTTTTACGTGGTCAAGCTTTAGTTTTTACTTCATATTCCTAAACTACCCTTCATGAGCTATATTGGATTATTACACTGACATAATCTTAGATAATATATTACCTTTTCATTTTCAAACAATCAGATGTGATGTCAATTTACTTACATATTTGTCAAAAAGTGTTAACTAGTTAAAAAAAATATAGGGATATCTTAGTAACACCACACAAATCTCTCATACACAACATTTGTTTAGCTTACTACAAATATTCTTAAAATTCTTTAGGCACACCACAAATAAAATTAAAAAAAAAACTTTAAGTGTACCACATTTTATTTTATTTTATTTTATTAGTAGTAAAATATATATAGAAATAAATCTAAAGAATCTAGAAAATGGAAATCTAAATAACAATATTTCTATATAAGAGAGTTTACTTTCATGTACAATTGGAATCATAAAAAAAATTCAAATCTTGGATTTTGTCTATTGTTCTCTTCATTAAGGTCATAACGTTCCATATTACTTTTTCATAGAAAATTTAGAATGAAGTTTTAGACGAAGAAGAGTTTGAGGAAGAAGAAGAGATTAGTTGATTTTTTGATTTTAGCATATTTTTAGCAAAAATAAAGGGATCAATAAAATTTGTTTTGAATTAAAAAATAAAAAAAATTAAAAACTACAGTTATGTGTGGTGTGCCAAATAAAATAATAGGGATAAATTCGTAAAAACACAATTATTCAAAATTTATCCAACAATGTGGTGCAGGAGAGATTTGAAACCGGCACAAAGTGGTTTGACATCAATTTTGTGACAAAGTGTCCATGGTTATCTCACCTTGAGTTCATTGTTAGGAAAACCAAGTTGTACGCACATCGTCCCGAGTTTGTGTTCTCATGTCCTTGTGTCAAACTCGAGTTTTGGGTTCAGGACGTACGTACCTCTTAAGGACGTTCGTACGTCCAAGTAGGCAGCAGACGTGTTTTGGTCAGGACGTACGTACCTCTTAAGGACGTTCGTACGTCCATGTAGTCAGCAAGTTTGGATCGTGTATACGACGTACGAACGTCATATCGACGTACGTACGTCCAAAGTCGGTTTACACTATTTCGGCCCATTTTCTTTGATTTCCAACCCTAGGTATAAATAGGGTTTCTCTTCCAAACAACAAGGTAGTTCTTTGGCCGTCCATTATCCTTCTAGTTGTGGAGTTTTGGTTTAGGTTTTGGTGTTGAAAGTGTTTGTGGCTATTGAACTCAATTCCCTTCCTTCCTCCTTCTCTCAATTCATAATTTTGTGAACTTCCAAGTATCATAGTGATTTAGCTTCGAGTCTTCTTGTGTGTTCATCAAGAAGTCGAGTATCCTTGTGTGTTCATCAAGGAACTCTGGTGTAAGCTTGTTTCATAGTTCGGCTTCGAGTCTTCTTGTGTGTTCATCAAGAAGTCGAGTGTCTTGTGCGTACATCAAGGTGCTCTGGTGAAGTCAAGGTGTTAGAGATAACCAGGAGTATCAACTCGCAGTGAGTGCAGGTAGTTGGTAGGTTTGTACATCTCTTTTCATATAGTGGATTATTTGTTGTCGCGAGGACAACCGTGGACGTTTCCCATATTGGGTTTTACCACGTTAAAAATATCGTGTGTTCTTTATTTGTTTATTGCTTTATTGTTTGCTTTACTATTGTTATATTGCACATATATTGGGTTCTCAATTGGTATCAGGAGCAGGGCGCTTGTTAAGGAGCGTAAAGGCTCACGCGTAGATCCTTAGTGCAATTTTAATGGATTCTGATAAATTTGGAACACTAATTTGTCCTCCTAAATTTGATGGTACTAATTTTCCCTATTGGAAAGTTCGTATGGCTGCGTATTTGCAGGCTATGAGTGAGGATGTGTGGATCGCTGTGGAAGATGGTTGGTCACCACCGAGAGTTACTACAGGTAGTACAGATGAGGTTGTTACAAGTGTAAAGCCACGAAACACATGGAGTGTGAAAGACAAAGTTGCTTCTACTAACAACCAAAAAGGGCTTAATGTTATATTTATGGCTTTGGATGCTAGTGAATTTCGGAGAGTTCATGGTTGTATAACATCCAAAGAGGCTTGGGATAGGTTGGTAAGAACTCATGAGGGTGACAATGCTGTCAAAGAGAGTAAGCTTGAACTTCTTATTACTCAATTTGAAACTATGAAAATGGATAATAATGAATCTTTTGATGAATTCTTTATTCGTTTGCAGGATATTATCAACACTAGTGCATCTTTAGGTTTAGTGTACACCGATACTCAAATAGTTCGTAAAGTTCTTCGGTCTTTGCCATCTAGATTCCGTTCTAGGAAAGATGCCATTCAAGAAAGCAATGACTTAAAGACCATGTCCATAGAGACCTTAGCAGGAAAATTGAGAACTTATGAACTTGAGGTTCAACTTGAACAACCTCAAAATAAATCCTTTGCTTTTAAAGCTGGAACTTTTGAGGATGTACAAGATGAAGGAATTAATCATGATAAGTCTCTTGACACTAAGCAACATCTAAGTATCATTTATCGTTATCTTAAACATATTTTTAAGACTATGAAATATAATGGTTTGACTAACCATGGTTTTGACGAGTGTAAGCTTCCCAAGAAATTTGGTGCACAAGGGATAGAACAAAAAAAAATCAAGTTATCTACCACTTGGGAGGAAGATGAAAGCGATGATGATGATGATGTTGATGTAGCGGAAGACCATGCTACACATTGTGTTGCCTATGGAGCATCTTTGAATGAGAATGTGGATTGTCAGGTAACCGATATTGTCGATCATGAATTCGATGATTCTATTTTGGTAAGTCCTGGTGAGTTAAGGGAATTACATATGTCATCTGTTAAACAATGTCAATCCTTGCGTAAGACTAATCAGATTTTAAATGATATGGTTGAGTCTCTTGTGAAAGAGAAATCTGTACTTGCAGGTGATATGAATGCCTTATCTGAGGAGTTTTCCCAAGAAAAGCTAGATTTCCAATCTAGAATTATTTCTTTGGAAATATCCAATCGTGAGATAGAAGATAAGTATCGTTCTTTGTTGCTTGAGCATGAAGCTGTGAAAAAGGATTTATTCGCTTCTACTAAGCGATTGCAAGGGTTTGAGAAAGCTTCAGTTGATCTAGACACCCTTATTAAAAGTGGAAAGTCTTCTTCAGATAAGACTGGTTTAGGATATGACTATGTCGGAGCTTCCTCCAGTTGTGTCCCTCCTACTACTTCTTTTGTGAGGCCATCATTGCCTCATTTGTTACCAAATCCTCATATTCCTACTCCGTCTGCACCTACCAAGGCTTTTGAATCTAAGCCAAATATGATGACCAAGAACAAGACAAGTCCTAAACATAGACATTTTAAGTGTTTTACTTGTGGTCGGTTAGGTCATACTTCCGCTTTCTGTTGGGATAACAATTCCATGGTTCCATATTCTTCTTCTTATGGTAATAATTATTGGAACTCACATTGTTCTTTTCCTGTGCAGGCTCATCCTTTCTCTTGGCCTCCTTTTATGAGAAGAAGTGGCCCTAAAAAACCACAACACTTCAACAATAGAAAGAAGGTTGTGCAAAAGGTCACCAAACCACCTCACATATGGGATAGAAGCATCGATGCTGCCAAATGTAGTCTAGAGAATGAGAGGTTAAAGATTGGAAAGTCTACTATCAGGGATAATATTCAAAAATCCTCCATATCCGGGTCCAACTTGCAGAATATCTCTCAAGTATGGGTACGAAAGGATGACTTGAACGTTCTGTTTTGACTTCTTAAAGTCAGATTGAATATCATCTTCGTATTTTTATTTTTATTTGTTTGTTTTCTAGCCTTGTGTTATTTTAATTGCATATTTTTCTAACCATATAGGTTATTTGTTTGGTGTGTTTTGTCTTTTTGTTTATGCATGTTTTGTTTGTTTGGGTTGAATATCATAAAAAAAAAAAAATAGTTTACTTTGTTATGGGTGTTTGGGATACACATACTTTGTATATGTGGTTAGATTGGTCTATTGCTTTCAATCATACTTGTATGCTTAGTGCTCATGAATATAACTATTTTATTACACTCAGCATACGCTTGTGCTTTCATGTTTAGATTTTGGACCAACGTTTATCTAGTTGTGTCTCATGCATATATCCTTGCTTGATTACACTATGCACAGCTAGGTGGCACTTTGAGAGTTTGTTTGCATATCTTTTTCCATCCTTTGAACATGATAAACTTCTAAGATAATCATTAGTTGGAAATATACGTATGCATGCCTTCTTATGTTATCTTGATTATTAGTATGAAGGCGGTGTGGTAGTGGTCAATAATTCACAAAATCCCCAGCCTTTTGATCTTCTTGAGAAAGAAATCATTTCGTATACATACCCGTTGGGGCCGTGAGGGTCATGCAATGACGGATGCACTCAAGAGATGTTAGTTCTTGTGTTGCACGTTACCATGATGTTGCACTACTTTGAAAAGGGGAAGTAATTTGAAAAGATGTAGGCTACACCCTATCACATGTTGCAAAAGATGAAGGTAAAAATCCCTTTCACATGTTAATTTATGCACAGTAAAAAAAAAAAAAAAAAAAAAAAAAAAAAGGTTATAAGTGCATTTCCCTGTGTCTGTTTAGGCGTTTGTGAAGTGAAATTCTTCTAATGGTGAATACTAGTTGTTTTGAGTGTTCTTATGGTTTGTGAGTGAGGTGTGGAAATAACTCTCTTTGTGTTTTCTTTAGCTTTCCCACACACCAAGGATGTTTGTATGATGCATTTCTAGTAGATGTTTGGTTTCATATCTTAATCTTTGATTGGTGCGTACTTTGTTTAATGAAACCAAGTTTATTCATCTTTACTAAGTATCTTGTTTTAATTGAGCTTGCATATACTCTCTTCTACCCTTGTATGCATGGTTCTTTGTGTGTTTCAAATATCCTTATTTGGTTTGTTTTTTTTTCTAGGTGCATCTTTCTCATATGCAATGCATTTGGGTGGAGCTTTTGTTTAGGGGGAGAAATCTTTGTATTGACATCGTGTTAACAAGTGTTTATTTTATGGCTTCCGTTGCATATCCTTTTTGTTGTTAACATGATTGTTCTCTTTCTTTTCTTCTTTAACCTTATTTGTTATGGTTTGGTATTTTTCTTCTCTTTAGTTTGTTACCTTGCTTCATTTGTGACAAAAAGGGGGAGATTTATGACTCTAATACTAACACCTTCTTCTTCTGTGTTAGTGTATTTTTGGGTCATGTTGCAGGTATGCTACACGTATGGGGGAGTGAACGTGTTGATGTTTAGAGGTTGTACAGTTATGGGGAAGCTCGAGTATTAAACCTTGGAGCTCATGAAGTATGGGGGAGTTGTTCGAGGAACTTCCGTTGGCTCTTTGATTGTTTCAGAATTTCTTGTTGCTTCCGTTCGATCTCTGATAATCAAACTGTCGGTGTTAGCTGGATGTCACGAATTGGTGACTTGGTATGTGTTCTACCTTGAGTGATTCTGTAGGCATGTTTTATAAATGCCATGGTTTGGGTTTGTAAGCACGTTTTATAAGTGCTATTAGAGTCATAGGTTTTTGTCACAAAATCAATGTCAAAGGGGGAGATTGAAACCGGCACAAAGTGGTTTGACATCAATTTTGTGACAAAGTGTCCATGGTTATCTCACCTTGAGTTCATTGTTAGGAAAACCAAGTTGTACGCACATCGTCCCGAGTTTGTGTTCTCATGTCCTTGTGTCAAACTCGAGTTTTGGGTTCAGGACGTACGTACCTCTTAAGGACGTTCGTACGTCCAAGTAGGCAGCAGACGTGTTTTGGTCAGGACGTACGTACCTCTTAAGGACGTTCGTACGTCCATGTAGTCAGCAAGTTTGGATCGTGTATACGACGTACGAACGTCATATCGACGTACGTACGTCCAAAGTCGGTTTACACTATTTCGGCCCATTTTCTTTGATTTCCAACCCTAGGTATAAATAGGGTTTCTCTTCCAAACAACAAGGTAGTTCTTTGGCCGTCCATTATCCTTCTAGTTGTGGAGTTTTGGTTTAGGTTTTGGTGTTGAAAGTGTTTGTGGCTATTGAACTCAATTCCCTTCCTTCCTCCTTCTCTCAATTCATAATTTTGTGAACTTCCAAGTATCATAGTGATTTAGCTTCGAGTCTTCTTGTGTGTTCATCAAGAAGTCGAGTATCCTTGTGTGTTCATCAAGGAACTCTGGTGTAAGCTTGTTTCATAGTTCGGCTTCGAGTCTTCTTGTGTGTTCATCAAGAAGTCGAGTGTCTTGTGCGTACATCAAGGTGCTCTGGTGAAGTCAAGGTGTTAGAGATAACCAGGAGTATCAACTCGCAGTGAGTGCAGGTAGTTGGTAGGTTTGTACATCTCTTTTCATATAGTGGATTATTTGTTGTCGCGAGGACAACCGTGGACGTTTCCCATATTGGGTTTTACCACGTTAAAAATATCGTGTGTTCTTTATTTGTTTATTGCTTTATTGTTTGCTTTACTATTGTTATATTGCACATATATTGGGTTCTCAAGATTTGTGTGGTGTGACTAAGATCTCCCGAAATATAAGGACAATTAAGTAAAAGACCCAAAACTTAACAAAGTCAACAGTGGCTTGACCACCTGCAAATGCAAAAAAGATGGGTAATCTCCAATTTGATTGTCCATCTACTATGTATAGTTATTTTAGTTGTATTTTAAATGTGTATCCTAGTAAAATCTTTAATTTGATTCTAAAATAATCTAAAAACATTATTGAAGATTTGAAATACAATCTCTATGTTATATTCCAAACGTAACTATACTTTTGCATCACTACCTAAAAAATGATATAATCAACTAGTCTATGTGTGGGAAAGAGAGATAGGAAACTAGTTAAAAATGGGATCTAAGAAAGATGATGGTAGTAGTATGTATAACATAAGGGGTTTATTTCAAAATGATGAAGAAGAGAAAGAGAAGGATAAACAATGGTTACTAAGTCTTGAAGAGGTTGAAAATATATTGGGGTATAAGTTTACTGACAAAAATTTATTAAAATAAGCTTTTACTCACCCTTCTTTCTATTATCCTCATAAATCAATTGAAAGTTATGAAAGATTAGAGTTTCTGGGTGATTTTGTTCTTCATTCGATGTTAACTGTGGAGTTGTGCTCTATGTATCCTCGTGAACTACCTGGAGTACTGACAAGGCTAAGATATATTAAAGAAGATACAGAAAAGCTTGCATGTGTCGCTCTCAAGTATAAACTACATCATTTTCTACGCTACAACACACCTGAAATCTAAAATCAGGTAAAAATCTTCAAATTCTATAACAAAATCCTACTACGTTACCATAAGTAGCTATAAATAAAGACAACTGAACAACAAAAAATATAAGAGAATTTGGAATCTAATTCCAAGTATAGTTTTCTATTGTTAAATCTTGATTTGAAACTAAACATATTAATTTTTTATTCTCAAAATCAATCAAAATATAAAACATCAACCAGCTTGTATACAAAATCAATTAACCAAACTAAACTACACATTATTTGCTTACTTAGTTAAAAGCTTTAGTAAATCATAATCACGCATATATTCTGTTTATTAGGCAATTGTATTAACTTCTTTTGAGTAGTTGTATGAAATGTTATACATGTATGAACAACCAGAATAACACAAGTTCTTAAAGAACTGATAAGTTTTTGCTTACGTCATCAACTTATGGAACATTGTCACATCAGCTAGTAACCAAATTAAATCCTAAGCCCAATACCATGATCGAAGTAATGTCTTAAGGCTAGTCCACCATGCAACGAATAAGTTTTTAAGAATTGTATAATTAAAATCACCCAAATGATTGTCGGCGAGGAGTTTTTATTCACGAGCTCCTAACATGGATGTCGTTGTTATAGTTGTTGGCAATAGAGTAGTTGTTGTACTTATTAGATTAATTACTATATAATTAACTTCTTCAGTTCTTTATGGCTAAACAACATTCTTCATCATTTAGTAGAGAAGTCCATCCACGATTGCCAGGCTTGTAAAAGGTTGATTTCCAATAATTACCACTATAAGCTGCCACTCGTACATAATTAGGTTTTAACTTAAGGTTGAAAATAAAAAACATTTTCTGATCCACTTATCATTTTCCATTTCATCGCCTCCGTCATGTTAACTCTTGACTCATTGAATGAGCATGACCTTCCATCTAGAATATAATCCCTTGATGGTATATAATAGATGGTAATTGCTTACTCTCTAATGAAAAGATAGATTTGTATTGATTTTCCTTCTTGTGCCTGTAAATATTGATTAACAATGTAGACATGTAACAAGCAAGGCTCGTACCCACCTCGAAGGGGGAACAATAACTTAAGAACACCATATGAACCAATTAACAATATTGAGATTGATTCTATTTCCTACCGGCAATAAATAAAATAAACTAAACAATAAATTAACAATATTAAGAAGATGGATAGAGATGTAAAGAAGATCTTATGATCAATAGGGGGAAGAGCTGGTATCCACAAACTAAACAATGTAATCATACATGCCATTCATTCATGTTCAATCTATAACAATTAATTAGTCACTTCTCAGCTATTCCAATTAATCATTAATGCCTTTAATAATCAAGTAGTCACCTTTCAGCTATTTCATTCAATTAAAACTGGATTCTTTTATATGTGCTATTGAATATGCTTCATTAATTAAACCATCACCTCTTATCTATTCAATTCAATTAACTCAACATATTAATTCATAATCAAACCGTCACCTCTCGGTTATTCAATTTAATTACAAAATGGGTCCAATAAAAGAGATTAATTCTAGATATATGATAGTTACCTCTCAGTTATTGCATCACAAATCTCTAATTAATCTAATACAACCATTATAGCTAGGTCTCCCTATACTCTAACAATAGTATTTTATAAACATGGATAACAATAACACATAAATAATCATGTTTACTTCATGTCGCGAATAGAAATAAACAAGCATTAAGAACATTGAATCACAATGAACATAAAGAATAAACATGGTGTTTTTGCATTATCTAAAGTGCTTCAACCATTCCCCCTAAAGGGAACTTAGCTACTCATCCTTGATAATGACACCATGGAATAAGTAAATAAATAACACAACATCATAATGAAAAAGAGAATGGATTATTATTGAGAATAAGAAGATTGAGTTCAATACAAGAGAAAGAACTTTGAGTTCAAGAGAAAAGATGAACTAGCCTAAACCCTAGCTACTACTTCTCTTTATATAGAGAATACAAAGCATATTACTTGCTCACAAAGTATACTTGCTCTCCAAGTTAGGTTACATTCGTGGTTGTTGTTGTAGGCCATCTAGAAGCAGCAAGACTTCATGAAAACCAAATTATCTAGGGCCTAAGTTGTAGCCTGGTGCAAAACCTTCAGATAGACAACTTATGGGCCCAAATCAGAGTTTTGGATCTTCATATAGAGCCTTTTTTTTTCCTTATTCATATTGAGCTGGGTTTTGGACCAACCATCTTGGACATAAAGTCAAGTCCACATGACCTGTCCACGGGGTGCCCTCAACAACTGTGGGTGCAAATAGCAATTCTTTTTCCTCGTGCAAATATAACACTTTTAATGGCTTTTTTTGGCTTTTGGCAGGCTTTAACACATTCACATTTAGGGTCATGAAATCTACACAAATGACAAGAAAACAATAATCATTTAATCATTAGATATAACACAATAACATAAGCTAAGTGTTATGCAAACAAGGAGATATTCGGGGATAAATATACATTTTCGAGGACTTATCAAGCGCATATACTATGGCTAACAGCTCTTTCTCAGTCGTAGTGTAATTATGTTGAGCACCATTAAGAGTTTTGCTAGAATAATATATGACATGAGGTTTACCATCTAGACGTTGACCTAAGACGGCTCCTACAACATAGTCTGATGCATCGCACATCAGCTCAAAAGGTTTACTCCAATCCGGCGGCCTAATGATGGGTGCAGTCATAAGGGCGGTCTTAAGATTTTCAAAGGCAGTCTTGCATTCTTTTGTGAAATCAAAAGGTGCATCCTTAAGCAATAAATTGGTTAAGGGGCGAACTTCTTTGAAAAATCTTGGATAAAACTTCGATAGAATCTTGCATGGCCTAGGAAGGCTCGAATATCCCTAATAGACTTAGGAATAGGCAAGGATGAAACAAGATGTACTTTAGCTTTATCAACCTAGATACCCTCAGGAGAGACGACATGACCAAAAACTATTTCTTTTCTAACCATGAAATGTCACTTTTCCCAATTAATCACCAAATTCTTCTCAATGCAACGCTGAAAAAACCAAGGAAAGATGATTCAAACACTCCTCAAAAGATGAACCATATATTAAGAAGTCATCTATAAACACCTCCATAAATCGTTTAACCATATCACTAAAGATGTGTAACATGCACCTCTAGAAGGTAGCTGGTGCATTACATAGACCGAAAGGCATACGAGCATAGGCAAAAATGTTGAAGGGATAGGTGAACGTCGTCTTTTCTTGATCTTCAGGGGCGATGGGAATCTGGTTGTAACCGAAATAACCATCTAAGATACAATAAAAGGAATGACCAGCCAAGTGTTCCAACATCTGGTCGATGAAAGGAAGAGGAAAATGGTCTTTCCGAGTGACTATATTAAGCTTTCTAAAGTCGATACAAACACGTCACTTGATTAGAACTCTAGTGGCGACTTATTCGTTCTGATCATTGGTAACTACAGTCATATCGGCCTTCTTAGGAACCACATGAATAGGACTCACCCAGGGGCTATCAGAAATGGGGTAAATCACACCTGCATCTAAAAGTTTAAGAATTTCGTCTCGAACAACTTCTTTCATAGCAGGATTGAGACGTCGATGAGGTTCGCGAGAAGTTTTAGCTCCTCAAGATGAATACGGTGAGAACAAACATAAGGGCTTATGCCTTTAATATCATGGATAGACCAGGCAATAGCAGAATGATGCTTCTAAATAACTTTTAAAAGCTGACTCTCATATTCTGTAGTAAGAGATGAAGAAATGATAACAGGATGACTACCGTCCGAATCAAGATGGGCATATTTTAGCTCAGGAGGAAGAGGATTCAGAGTGACAGGAGGTGGCGTAATGGTCTTGACTTGGGACTCATAATCAATGCAACAAACTGAATCAAGGGCCTCAAGGTCTTTAGGGTCAAGGATAGGCACAAAATCAAGAATAGCGTTGGTTTGCGAAATAGATTGATCGATGTCAAAGTCAACATTATGCATGTCAAGGCAATGAACAACCGAATCTTCAGGGTAACAACTATGCACCATCTCATATGGTAAAGAATCGAGAAGGCACACATCTTCAGATAAAGAGAGATCAGGGGGTTGTTGGCCAAGATTAAAGATATTTACTTCAACGGTCATAGATCCAAAAGTGAGAACCATCAAACTATTCTGGTAGTTGATGATAGAATTAGAGGTGGCAAAAAATGGACGGCCAAGGATAATGGGAACCGAGTCATCGGCATTAAGTTCAGTATCCAAAACCACAAAATCAATGGGATAGTAAAAGTCGGACTTTTGACTAAGAGATCCTCAACTATACCTCTATGTACTTTCAACGATCTGACGGCCAGTTGTAAAGACATGCTCGTGGGTTTCATGTTATCTAGACCTAGATCGATGTATAAGAAGTAAGGCAAAAGAATGACACTCGCTTCTAGGTCTAACAGAGCTTAACCCATGAACTTTTCACCAAGCTTGCAGGGTATCGTTGGTTTTCCAGAGTCCTTGTATTTCACCACTCTGTTGTGTTGGACAAGTGCAGAGAATTCTTCCTCAACAAACGCGCTTTTGGGAACCTTTGGTTTCCATTTGACGGTGCACAAGTCTTTCAAAACCTTAGCGTAGGAAGGTATTTGTTTGATAGCGGTGAGGAACGAGATGTTTATGTTTATATGTTTGATCACGTCAAGTACCTTCTCAGCTTGTACTTCCTTCATAGACCTTGTGAGTCTATGTGGGTAAGGCACGGGTGGGTTGTAACGCTGTGGAGGCTCCATAATCTCACGGGTATGTTTCCTTTGCTTAGAGGTGTTAGCCCCATTAGCAGAATTCTTAGGTGGTGCAACAGGTGTCGTGGTAACAGGAGTCACAATCCTAGGACTCGGGTTGTAGTTAATCTGATTTTCAACCTGTTTTTCTGACCTAAGTATTTGGATCGTTTTGACTTCTGCAAGCGGTTGAGATCTAGACGGAGTTTCTGTCACCAAGGTAACTTTCTTGCTCTTGGATTCATTATTGGTTGTCCCGGAAATCTGCCCTTCTCGTCAAGTTTTTATTCTATTTGTTGTATAGCTTGAGGGTTCATTTCTACGGACACTTGCATTTGTTGCATGAAATTGGGTCCCTGGAATTAGTCATCTGATGAGCAATATCGTATAAGTGGGGACCGTCACCATAGCTCTATTGTCAATGTTTCCAACATAGGGTGCATTGTTGCGTTGCCCATAGGACTTGTGAAATTCTGGTGGAACCGTGCAAGTGTTATTGTTCGTGTAAGACAAATTTGAACAGTCCATTTATGGGTACGTAGCATTACCCTTAGTGAAATTTGTTTTCCCGGCGTAGTTGATCGCACAGGCTTCCTTAGTTTTAGGTGAAGTGTAAAGGAGAGGGTAAACTTCGGCAATATGGGATGGGTCTTGACCTCATACATACCTCTAGGTTTATAGAGTGTGTTCGTGGTAGTGTATCTCGGGGATGGTCTTAGTGAATCCCACCGTTGGCTATTGTCTGCTAGTTTTTCAAAGAATTCCATAGCCTTGGAGGTTGATAGATCAAGAAAACTACCACCGTTCATACTTTCAACAAGGTTCCTAGTTCCATAGTTGAGACCTATATACATGATCCTGAGTTTTTCTGTATCATCTACTTTTACTAGACCTAAGACGCATGCATGATGCACATTACATATACCATACAAGTCCTAACCATTCAAAAGCATCTAGCAAAAGGCTCAAAACTTACTCGATTTTGTTTCCACCCAAGTCAATGAGTTCGTTCCAACTTTGCGTTGTGAATTCTCCTTATATTTTGTGAGTCAAGTAGCGAATAATCAGTGTGGGAGGTTTTTCGGGCATAAGAAACGTTCCTTAATTATGTAACCACTGTGATTCTGCAGACGTAATCCGTAGGGGCTCCAGGCCCAATTCCTAGCTTGTGCTCCAAGTAAAGAATGGTTCACGCAGTACTAGTTCAAATATCTGCTCAAAGCCTCAAATTAACATCATGATAGAATGGCTTTAGTTGATTCAATTTTAAGTTTAGTGATAAGTCCTCAAAAGTGCATATTTATCCCCTGAATAACACCTTGTTTGCATAGCACTTGGCTTATATTATTGTGTTATATCTATTGATTAGTGTTTTCTTGTCATTTGTGTAGGTTTCATGAGCCAAAAATTAAATATTGTGTTAAAGCCCGCCAAAAGCCATTAAAAGAGTGTTATTTGCACAAAGGAGAGAAAGTGTTATTTATTCCCCCTATGTCATCATATATCTTCTTTACATCTCTACCATATTCTTAAGTTATAGTTTATTTAATTATTTCTTGTGGGAAATTAGAATCAATCTCAAATCTTATTTGTTGATTCATTTTCGTGTTTCTTAACCATTGTTTTCTATTGTATTTGAGCTAAGATCTCCCTCTGAGGTGGGTACGATCCTTGTTTGTTACGGGTCTACTCTGATATCCAATTTATAAAGGCACAAGAATGAACTTAAAGTTAAAAATATAATCTTTTGTTTAGAGTAGGTTTACCGCTCTATCAAAATGGTGTCGTTGCCGCTCTAACGAACGAAGTTCATTCAAACACAAGCGAGAATAGTAGTTTCGGGACATCATCCCACTTTTATCCCTCCCTCCCACCCTTCTATTTTTAATTTTTATTATTTTTTTTAAGTGTCTTGTTAGTTAGTCCTCTTATTGATCTTGCAGCAAAGACAGATTGAAAAAAGCTCGAAAAACGGAGTAAAAATCAAATTTTTAAGAAAGACGTGCGTTCAGGATTTTTCCTGAAAAGTTACTGGTTGGATTTGATCCCGATCTTGAGTCGAGTTCAGATTGGCCAGTAGCCATCTCGAGTCGAGTTCCAGATAGGAAATTGTCTCGTTTTGCGTGAATTTTCCAGAACGTTCCAGAGCAGTTTTTCAAGAAATATTTTTTCCTGTTGAGTGATTGTGAGGCGAACTAAGTAGGTTTATTTTTTCAACATTTTTAGAGACTTGTAAGATATTTAATTATTCGATCCACGAAGGGGTCACAGTTGTAATATTTTTAAAGTATGTGTTGTTAGGATTTATTTTATTGTGTGTTTGCGGCGGATAGTAGAGCAAGGTTGTGGAACTAGCCTTGGGTCTACTAAGGAACGACTCCTAAGGACGATTGAAACGCAAAGAGCGGTATCCCCTTACTCGACTTCAACTCGTCTTCTCCCCACTTTTGTGCGCTTGTTTGACATTTTTTTAGTTTTTAGCACAAAGTGGGAGGTAAGCATTCTCCTAACCCTCCTCGAATCCCATGCAAGTGGAGTTTCTGTATTGATTAGCATGACCTTGATTGTTGCTTGATTTTAATTTCTATTTTTACTTGTTAAACCGGGACTGCAAGGCGGACCTGACCTAAAAGTGAAACCTAATATCAATCGATTGCAATATCCTAAGGTTTAAAATTGAACCAACTAAAGCCATGCTATCACGATGTTCATTTGAGACATTGAGCAGATATTTCAATTAGTACTGCGTGAACCATTCTTTGATTGGAGCACAGGCTAGGAATTGGGTCTGGAACCCCAATAGATTAGGTCTGTAGAATCACTATAGTTATTTAATTAAGGAACGTCGCTTACGCACGGAAAACCTCCCACACTAGTTATTCGCTACTTGACTCTCGAAATATAGGGAGAATTGACAAGGGAAGCTTGGAAAGAACTCATTAACTTGGGTGAACACAAATTGAGTCAATTTTTTAGCCCCTTGTTAGATGCTTTTGAATGGTTAGGACTTCCGTGGCATATGTAATGCGCATGTTGCATGCATCTTAGGTCAGGTAAAATCTTGTCCAAACCAACTTCAGTCTAGACAAAGAGCACAATCAAGGACCCCACTCCTTCTCTTGAGGGAGAGTTTAATGACTCAACCTCCATACCTTCTGAAGAAGAGTTCAACGACTCAACTTCACTTTCTGAAGTAACACCTGCCCCTATGGCTCAAGAAGCTACCCTTTGGGATTACTTTTCACCTTTGGCCACTAAGCCACCCACCTGCATAGTCTTACCCGAGACAACTACAGATAGCTATGGCATTCGCCCACAGATTGTGGGCATGTTGCCTAAGTTAAATGGACTTCCACAGGAAGATCCATATCAGCACCTCAATAAGTTTCTGACCGTTCTCAATACTTTTAAGGAGAAACATTTATTTGATGAGGAAGTTAGCCTAATATAGTTCCCCTTCTCTCTTGAGGATAAAGCATCTCACTGGTTACATGGCCTTCCTTCCAATTCTATCGCCACTTGGGCTTAACTAAGTAAAAAGTTTATGACCAAATTCTTTCCTATTACCAAAACTAATGACATAGTTGATGCCATAAGAAGTTTCTGACAAAAAGAGGGCGAGGTATTCTTTGATGCATGGGAGAGGTTTCAAGACCTATTTCTTCGGTGTCTACACCACAAAGTCGATGACACTGAAAAAGTCAGGATTCTATATAGATGCCTTAATACTATGACTAGAAACACAGTTGAAAGCATGAGTGGTGGAGATTTCCTTGATTATTCCACCACCAAGGCTCTAGCTTTCCTTGAAAAGATTGCTACTAATAGCCAACAATGGGACATACCCGGACATACCCCGAGAAACACTACCCCAGACTCATTTGATAACCCTAGAGGCATATATGAAGTCAAGCCCGACTTTGAACTTAAAACTTTACTTCATGGTTTAGCCAAACAGGTAAAAGCACTTGGCGTGTCCTTAAACCCCCATCACCTGTTATGAGTGCCTCCACTCTCTCATGTGATGCTTGTCATGACCAGACCCATACTACTGAATTTTGCCCTCTCCATTATAATTCACCAGAAACTGAGGAAGCCTGTGCGTTTAACTACGCCGGGAGGACCAACTTTACTGAGGGCAATGCCACCTACCCATACATGGACCGCTCCAATCTGTCTAATTCTAATAATCATCATGCGGCTCCACCTGGTTTTAATAACTCTTATGGGCAACGTAGTAATGCCACGTATGTTGGTAATACTGATAATCGGAGGAGGGCACCGATCCCCCCTTACTAGAACAATGCTCATCACATGGGTGGTTCCAG
Organism: Aquilegia eximia; assembly: GCA_023053565.1. Lineage (NCBI taxonomy): Eukaryota > Viridiplantae > Streptophyta > Magnoliopsida > Ranunculales > Ranunculaceae > Aquilegia > Aquilegia eximia. The sequence goes on from JALIGU010000001.1 coordinate 27,397,346, forward strand.
GGACCATGTGCCAACTAATCAATCTGCCCCACCTAAGACCTCTTTTGAGCTGAGGATGTGCTTGCCCGTTTCATTCAATAGACCCAGGCATTTATTGAGTCAAATGCCCAAGCCATCCAGAGGATTGAACAGAAACTTGATGAAATGCGTATATTTCTGGGACAGTCCATCCCGAACCCCAAAGGCAAAGAAGTTGCCTTGGTGACAGATACTCCATCTCCGTCTGTACCGTTTGTTGAAGTAAAATCGGTTTCCACCCTTAGGTCAGGAAAACAGGTTGATAATCAAATTAATTATACATCGAGTCCTAACATTGTGACCCCAGTTACCTCTGCACCTGTTGTCCCACCTAAAGCTCCGGCTAATGAGGCGACCACCTCTAAGCTGAAGAAGTCTGCCCGTGAGATTGTGGACCCTCCATGAACTTACAACCCACCTGTACCTTACCCCCAGAGACTCACAAGGTCTCTAAAGGAAGTCCAAGCAAAGGAAGTACTTGATGTGTTCAAACATATAAATATTAATATACCTTTCCTCATGGCTATTAAACAAATACCTTCCTATGCTAAGGTTTTGAAAGACTTGTGCACCGCCAAGAGAAAAATAAATATGCCTAAAAATGCGTTTGTGGCGGAGGAGTTCTCCGTACTTGTCCAACATAATGGCGTGGTAAAATATAAGGACCCTGGAAAACCAACCATACCCTGCAAGCTTGGTGATAAATTCGTGAGCAAAGCTTTGCTAGACCTAGGAGCGAGTGTTAGCCTTTTGCCTTACTCCTTGTACCTCAGCTTGAGTCAAACAAACATGAAGCCCACAAAAATATCTTTACAACTGGCCGACAGATCATTGAAAGTACCTACAAGGAAATGGTTCTAGGACCTCATTAAGTATCCACAAAACACAAATGGCCCATCTAAGGCCCGATTTATAATATTGGCCCTGATTAAGCATTTGTCGAATAAGAAAATACCCATTTAACGTTGATATTGTAAAAACGACCCTTTCACTACCGATAATACCCTTCTGGTTTATGCAAATAAATGTTTGCGTTTTATGGTATGTGGTGGTTGTTGTTTCGACTATGCAAATAAGTTTTTGCATTTAATGTTTATGTGTGTTGTGACTGATGCAAACAAGTCTTTACATTTTATAGTTTATGTGGTTGTCGTTGCGAGTATGCAAACAAGTTTTTGCATTTAATGTTTATGTGTGTTGTGACTGATACAAACAAGTCTTTACATTTTATGGTTTATGTGGTTGTTGTTGCGAATATGCAAACAAGTCTTTGCATTTTATGTTTGTGTTGTGACTGATGCAAATAAGTCTGTTTATGTGTTTGTGATATGGAAACGAGTCTTTGCATCAGTCGGGGGGTAAACTAGTCCATAAGACACGAAAATCAGCGGTTGTGCCTTTTTTACCAATAGTTCCCTAACTGGTCCAATCTTACATATTAACATCTTAAAGGGGTCTTAACCCTAACTGGTCCAATCTTTGCATTAGCCCTTCTGTCTTTTCCCATTGTATTCATCTTGAGGACGATGCTAAAACTTCTCGTGAACCTCAGAGACGTCTTAACCCTGCGATGAAAGAAGTTATCCGAGCAGAGATTCTGAAACTTCTGGATGCGGGTGTGATTTATCCTATTTCGGATAGTCCCTGGGTTAGTCTTATTCATGTGGTTCCTAAGAAGGCCGGTTGTTGTTACTAGAGTTCCAACCAAGTGGTGTGTTTGTATCGACTATAGAAAGCTTAATACAGTCACCCGAAAGAACCATTGTCCTCTTCCCTTCATAGACCAGATGTTGGAACGCCTGGCCAGTCATTCCTTCTATTGTTTCTTAGATGGTTACTCTGATTATAACCAAATTCATATCGCCCCTGAAGATCAAGAGAAGACAACATTTACTTGTCCTTTCGGCACTTTCGCTTATGCCCGTATGCCTTTTGGTCTGTGTAATGTACCTGCTACTAAGGGTGGGCAAAAAAACCGAAAAACCGAAAACGGAACCGAAAAAACCGAGTCAAAATCGGTCAAAACCGAGTTGACTAAAAATCGATCAAGACCGGACCGAAACCGAACCGAACTATATAGCTATTGGTCCGGTCTCGGTTCTTGTTTTTATAGAACCGAGAGAACCGAAATAAATAAAAAAACATTTTTTTTATTAGTAAATTACTAAACTAGACATAGGAATTAGGAATTAGATTTGTTTGATTTTGTAATTGGTTGTGGACTTATGGTGGATCCATGGTTGGTTCATTGGTTTTGGACCTTTTTCCTATTTAGTACTTGATTTGGTGTATGTCTTATTTTGTTTAAAGCCCAAAACTTAAGAAAAATCATCTAAATTGTAGTGGACTAAAGGCCCAAAAAAAAGCCCAGGACCGAGTTTTGGACCGAAACCGGACCGATTGTATTTGGTCCGGTTCGGTCCGGTTACATTCAAATAATTTTGGTCCATGGAACCGAAACCGAACCGATACTTTCAAGTCGGTTTGGTCCCGGTCCTATTACATTTTAGAACCGGACCGGACCGTGCCCACCCCTACCTGCTACCTTCCAGAGGTGTATGTTACACATCTTTAGTGATATGGTAGAACGATTGTAGAGGTGTTTATGATGACTTCTCCATATATTGTTCATCTTTTGAAGAGTGTCTTAGTCATGTTTCCTTGGTTTTTAAGCGTTGTATTGAAAAAAATTTGGTACTTAACTGGGAAAATTGCCATTTTATGGTTAAGAAGGGGATAGTTCTGGGTCATGTCGTCTCTCCTGAGGGTATCCAGGTTGATAAAGCTAACGTAGATCTTGTTTCATCCTTGCCTATTCCTAAGTCTATAAGGGATATTCGAGCGTTTCTGGGCCACGCAAGATTCTATCAACGCTTTTTCCAAGATTTTTCAAAGATAGCTCGCCCCTTAACCAATTTATTGCTTAAGGATGCACCTTTTGATTTCACAAAAGAATGCAAAAGCGCCTTTGAAAAACTTAAGACCGCCCTCACGACTGCACCCCTCATTAGGCCACCTGATTGGAGTAAACCCTTTGAGCTGATGTGCGATGCATCAGACTTTGCTGTTGGGGCTGTTTTAGATCAACGTCTAAATGGTAAGCCCCATGTCATATATTATGCTAGCAAGACTCTCAATGATGCTCAACGTAATTATACCACGATGGAGAAAGAATTGTTAGCTATAGTATATGCTCTTGATAAGTTTTGTTCCTACCTTTTAGGTACTCGTACTGACATCTTCACGGATCATGCTGCTATTAGATTTCTTTTCTCCAAAAAGGAAACTAAACAGCGTCTTATTCGTTGGATTTTGTTGCTTCAAGAGTTTGACCTTGAGATTAGAGATAAAAAAGGGAGCGAAAATGTAGTAGCAGACCACTTGTCTAGACTCGACCGTCCTGAGGATTCTAGTGTCATTTTTGAGAACTTTCCTGATGAGCTTCTTTTTGCAATATCGAATGCTCCATGATTCGCAGATATAGTTAATTACTTGGCTAGCAACAAGTTTCCAAGTGATTGGAACAAGCATGATAGATCCAAATTCCTTGCTAATGCCAAGCATTATTTCTAGGATGACCCTTACCTTTTTAAGTATTGTCCTGACCAGATCATTCGGCGTTGTATCCCTGACTGAGAACAACAAGAGGTCCTTAAGTTCTGCGATGAGCATGCTTGTGGTGGACATTTTAGTCCCAAAAAGACAGTTGCTAAAGTATTGCAGTGTGGTTTTTATTGGCCAACTCATTTTATGGACCCTCACATGCATTGTACTGTGTGCACTCGTTTTCAACAACTAGAGAAAATCACTAGGCGTCACATGATGCCCTTACAGCCAATTCTTCCTGTGGAAGTGTTTGATGTATGCGGCATAGATTTCATGGGTCATTTTCCTGGTTGTCATGGTTTTTTGTACATTCTGGTCGCAGTAGACTATGTTTCTAAATGGATCGAGGCCATTCCCACAAGGCACAACGACCAAGAAACTGTAGTAAATTTTCTAAAAGAGTACATATTTGCCCGATTTGGCGCTCCCCGTGTGATCATTAGTGATGGGGGGGACATTTCTGCAATAAAGCTTTTCAAAAACTTGTCCATAAGTACGAAGTTACTCACAAAGTGGTCCTTGCGTACCATCCCCAAACCAATGGCCAAGCTGAGGTTTCCAATAGAGAGATTAAAAATATTTTGCAAAAAACAATTGACCCTGAAAAAGTTGATTGGTCTCGTAGAGTCAGTGATGCATTATGGGCCTATCGTACTGCTTTCAAAACTCCCATAGGCATGTCTCCCTTTCGTCTTGTTTTTGGAAAACCCTGTCATCTACCTGTAGAGCTTGAGCACCGAACCTTCTGGGCGATGACAAAGCTCAACTTTAATCTCGACCAGGCAGGTAAGAGGAGAAAACTCCAGCTTTCTGAGCTTGAGGAACTTCGGAATGAGGCTTATGATCTTTCCAAGTCCTATAAAGCTAACATGAAAAAACTACATGTTCTTCAGATCTTACGTAGAGATTTTCAAATTGGGGACAAAGTACAGTCTAGGTTGCATTTATTTCCTGGTAAACTACAGTCTCGTTGGTCGGGTCCCTTTGTTGTGTCTGCAGTGACACCTTTTGGTGCTATCACTTGTCTAAACCATGCAGACAATTCTGAATTTCAAGTCAATGGTCAACGTCTTAAGCATTTTCATGAATTAAGGTCCTCTGAAGTTGAGGAAACTCTCTTAGAGGACCCTACCAATTTAGACTGACCTTTGACCTGCTGGTATCCGGACCCTCTCTTACTTTATTTTGTTGTCTCTTTTTGAGAGGTGTGGTTGAAAGTGCTGGGGCCGTAGTCCACGAACTCTTACTGGCTAAGTATAACTGATCCAGTGCACGCTTTTCTCTTGAGCGTTCTCACCAAACAGACATGTTTCCCGCTCTGTTTGTGGGTTGGGAAGTCATTTCCCATCTGTTTTTAACTCTCGAGTATCTGAATTTAAAAGACTCTTTGTTGTATATTAGACATCAGGATTTTGCGCATTCCACTCTAGCATTTTGTCTCTCCTGTATCTTAGTTTAGAGTAGCGTTTATCTAGGGAATGAATCCTGGTTGCTCGCTTGTCTGGCTGAAAACGTTAAACTTAGCGCTCCTGGGAGGCAGCCCTGTGTATCTTCTAAGCACGATCGTGCTTTAGTGTTTCTTATTAGTTGTTGGGTTTAGTGGTTTAGTGGCTAATAACTATCTCTTTTGGATCTGTGTGTTAGTTCTATTTAAGGGTGGACGCAGCCCACCACTTTCTGTTGCGGTTTGTTTGGTTAAATAATTATTACGGTTACAAATTTGAATTTATTTAAATATTTGAGATTTTAATAATTATTGCTTGATTTTTGAGATTTTACTTAACATCTTAATGGGACTTATATTCGCGAGAATATATTTATACATTATCGCGGAATTTTCAAAATTAAATTTGAATTATTTCGTGCCCTTCACGCATTCTGGGGGTAAATCCGTCATTTCCACTACATCCAGTAGTGGGGGGATGCATATCAGGGAAGCTACTTCTCTATTTATACCCTTGGGTACATTAGAAGAGTCACGGTCAAAGTTAATTTCACTAGTCAAACCAAGTCAAACTGGTCAGCAGAGCCTTCTTCCCTACCAGAACTCGACTCAAATTCAATCTAGTGGTTTCAGAACTCGACTCGAGAATCGAGGCAGACTCCATTTCTCTCTCCTCCGATCTCCCTTGTCTGTGGTCCAAATTTGATCATTCTTGCGGGGTTTTGTTCCTCTCGTTGTCCTCTTCATTTCCATACCAATTTCTTCGAGATTCATGCCTCCTAGAGTTAGATCTAGAGTGATTATTCGGGAGCGCGATTATTCTCGTTTATTCGATGATAATCGCCTTGGGAGTGGTTTTGTAGAGAGAATTCAGGCCCGAGGTTGGGATGTACTCCTTGGCTCTGATTACGAGCCATTTGACCTTCAAATGGTTCGTCGATTTTACGAGTCGATGGAGTTGGTCGATGACGGTGTATATCAACTGGGATCTGGCTCATCGTTATTTGCTCACACCGGAGACTGTATCCTTAGTCACGGCGCTCGAGCTTGACGAGGGTCCTCTGTAGCAGGAGGCTGCGCTGGTGACATCACTGGACATCATCAAGGTGTCATCATCGATGACGGGGCAGTTCATCGGTACAGCAGTCATATTTCGATTGGTTGGCTCCGAGTCAACCAGGGCTTGGTAGCACACTGGCTGATCACCAATGTCCTTGGGACCACGAAGACGAGCGAGCTGTTCTCCGAGGGTATTCATATCCTGCGGCTGTTTCAGGAGGACCTCCACGGCTACTGCATGGTTCGCCGTCTCTTCACTACCATCACCGAGGCTCGAGCCACTTCTGCTCCTCTTCCTAACCTGGTGATGAGTATTCTGCGCTACAAACATCAACATATAAGAGACTAGCCACTCAATAGCTTAACTCGAGGAGAATAAACTCTCTTAGGTGTATCGTTTTCTATGCGAAAACATGTGTGTTTCGTCCACTTTTAAATTCGGAACAAAAATCGAGTAAATACCAAGCCAAATGTCTAGACAAAACGTTCGGGGAAAGGATCCCCCGAATATTGGGTATCCGTCATTAAACTCGGTCGAATACTTTATGGAATGGTTGGAGTATCAGAAATTGTAGCGAGAGAAGCTATTTCTATAGCTGCGTCCAAAATGCCTATACGAACTCAATTCGTTATTAGAGCAGCTATATTGTCCTCGTCGATGACCGGGCAGTTCACCGGTACAACAGTCATATTTCGATTGGTTGGCTCCGAGTCAACCAGGGCTTGGTGGCACACTGGATGACCACCAATGTCCTTCGGACGACGAGGACGAGCGAGCTGTTCTCCGAGGGTATTCATATCCTGCGGCTGTTTCAGGAGGACCTCCACGGCTACTGCATGGTCCGCCGTCTCTTTGCTACCATCACCGAGGCTCGAGCCACTTCTGCTCCTCTTCCTAGCCTGGTGATGAGTATTCTGCGCCACTCGGAGGCGCCTCTTCTTCCTGCTTTGTCTCTGAAGTCGGTCGTCCGGCTCGAGGTCTCCAACCCAGGACTGTTTGCCTGTAGACAGTTGTTGTGGGACCCTCAGGAGGAGGTGCCCATCCAGTACAGGCCCGGTGACCAGCGGGCGTTTCACCAGCTTCATACCAACGAGGAGCGATTCCAGCTTCTTTGGAGGGCTATGGGCGAGATTTTGGACGCGGTCGAGGACTTGCAGCGTCGCGTTGACGAAGGCCAGGGACAATCTCGTCGACGACGGGATTGAAATTTCTGTTTATTAGCCATTGTATTTTTCTTATTTATTTTGTTCTATTTTAGTTCTTGCACTCTTGTATTAAAATTTCAATCATTGTACTTTATTTCCAAATATTAATGAAAATGGTTGAATTTTTAATTTTTGTAAACTTTGTCCTTTTCTGAAATTATTTAGCCATTCTTGGGCTTCATTGCAAAAATCTGGATTTATGGATTTATTTTGAAAATTTTCTGGTCCTAATAGGGACCTAAGTCCAAATATTTTAAAAGAAAGGAGGTTAGGATTTGAGTTTTGGAAACTCTAAGGTTTTTAGGCAATATTTAGAGTCCTACTAGGGCTCAAAATCTTTATTTTTGGCCTATATATACCAAACCAAGGTTGGAGGACCGTCACTCAAAAATCAGAAAACTTTCAAAAAAAAAAAAAAATTATTTTCTGAAATTGGCCCGAACTCGAGTCGAGTTCCTTATAGGCCAAATCAAACTCAAGTCGAGTTTGAACCTGGCAGCAGTTTTCTGAGCTCGTTTTATATGATTTCTTCTCGATTTTCGTGTTGGTTTTTGGTGTTTTCTCCTTTCTTTTGCAATGGCTAATGTTCAGAATGGGTTGTGGATGCCGGATGGCATGGAGATTATTCCCGAGATGGATTTTTTGGGAATTATGATAGTCTTTATGGAGCTTCTTTTCGGGATAAGATTTTCGACAAAGGTTAGGAAAGTTTTCTTTATGATTCTACTACTGTGTATTCCCATTCTATGGTAAAAGACTTTTACTGTACGTTACCCTTTGGCGGAGCTATTCCTTTTGATGGTTTCCAAGTGCATATGCATGGGTTTTTGGTACTTTTTAATTCGTTTGCCATCTCTCGAGCCTTAGGTATTCCTATGCAATTGCGACCTATCTTGCCTCATCCTGATTATTTCCTTGCCAATGAGGTTGATATTTTGGATAATTACCTTGATCACTTTGGATCTTGCACTTTTTCCTTCTATCCTGAGAGTTATGCTAATGTTGCACCTACTACTTGCCTTCCTGCTAATGTGGCTACTACCGCTTTATGGGTTATGTGGAATTTCTTAGGTGCAGAAAGATTGGATTATGTCAATGATGTTACTATGCATGTTGTCTATGGTATTGTTAATGATTTTCGTGCTCTTGACATATCTTCCTGGATTGTGGATAGTATTCAAAATGTTTTCCAAACTGGTCAGTTGATTCTCCCTACTGCTATATGTAAGATCATCCTTCATACCTATCGTAACTGGAGGAACAGGTACAATGATTGGACTCACCTTACCCCTAAGGATTCAACTCATCGTTTTATCAGGAGAAGTCGTCTATTCACTTGGGTGCCTAACACTGAATATGTAGAGTTTCCTGCTTTACATAAAAACGATGATTTTATGAATGAGGGTGAGGGTCCTTAGAATGAGATTAGGGAAGTATTAACTCATTGGCGTGATAGTTTGGATGGTTTTCCTATAGAACAAGTTTGAAACCAAGAGTGTAAAGTAAGATTTCCCTTTCTGTTGAGTCAGTCCTTTATTTCAGTACATTTTATTTTAGTTGTGTCTTAGTATGGAATTCCTTGTAATCTCTATGTATGTGGAGATAATTTTGTTTGGCAGGAATTTATAAAGCGGTTTGAATTTTTAGTACATTCATGGTAATATCTTTCTTACTCTCTCTCCTATGCATAGTATGAGCCTTCAGGACAAGGCAATCTTTTTGTTTGGGGGAGGGGAAGTATTACAATCCTTTTTGCAAATGATGTTCAAACTTCTTTATCCATACTTGTGTAAAAATTCAAAAATTTTGCAAAATCAACAAAAATCTTTGTTATAAAGACTTTTCCAAAAATAGGATAAGTGCACCTTCAATGATGAATATAATGGTTGAATTCTATCATTTTCAAGTTTAAGGACATTTATTGTTTCACCAAGTAGTTGAGTCTTATACTACATTTGCATGAGCATAAGCATGGCATTCATCTGCATTTATTACAGATTACATGTGCAAATACAACTACACCTTGAGAAACTTGAGGAATAACTGTGGAGACTTAACCTAGTGAGCTTTTGAGCCCCGTCCTTTTCTTGGAGAGATATTACATCAATCTGGAATCAAAAGACTCAACCTCTCAGTTTTGTCTGTTTTTAGTCTCATATTCATTTTTATAATTAGCCTTGAGATGACATCAAGTGGGTGTAATATAAACTTGGGTCTTGTACCTTATTCAATATGTGATCACCATATCAATACTTAGAAATGATACAAAGATATTTAGAAAACCCTATTTACCTTAGCCTACCTTGATGATACATTATCCCTTAGGTTGACCATTCTGAGCCTTTCTTGTTACTTAGCCTTTTTCTTAAGCCCATTATCCTTACCCAACTCTATTGTAGGAGTAAAACCCTTAGAATCTTTAGGTCCTTTTACCCATTGTTTTTTGAACATGAGGATGATTGTTTATCTGGTTACAAGAAGAAAGGAGAAATACATAGAAATCTCTAAGCTAGTGAGATGAACCAAATATTGAAAACCAAAAAGTTTGAAGAAATTCCAGAAAAACCAAGAATCTTCCAAACCATTTCAAATCCAAAAAGAAAGGAAGATTCCAAAATATTGTCAGAATTGCGGTCATTACAAATCACAAGTGTTGAAGGCCCGAATGTTCCAAAAATATTTCACAAAAACCTTTTCCATTTCTAGCCCTGTCCTAAGCCAAGTTACAACCCATTACTGTCTTTAGTAGAACTAAGCTGATATGGTAGGATGTGGCGAGTAAGTGAGAAGGTGCTGAGGTGAAAAACCCGACATCTTAAGCAAGGCTAACTTTTCCATTCTTTGAGACTAAATTCATTCCATTACACCAGTCCGTTCTTATTGATATATGTGAGATGATTGTCCATTTTCTTTCCTCACATAGAGGTAAAATGATAAACACCATCTCTGAGTGATTTTTATTTCTAAGTGTATGTCTGTGAGGCAGAAGTCAAAGTGACCTTTCCAATTGTGATTTAAGACCCGTGGTAGCATGGGTACATGTCTGTCTTCAATGCATTTGAAACCGTTATGCTTGGTTTATATTTCATATCTTATTCATGCATTTATAGTATGCTATCTCATATGAACGGTTTTGCAATACTTATCTTTATCCTTGATATAACCATTTCTGAGGTAAATGGTAGAAATTCCTATTCTTGAGATTAGTTATTGTAGTAAGTTTGTGGGTATCTTCTCTGGAAAACCCTCAGGAAACTATAACTCCTCCACTAGGGAAATCCTTTTGGTTGAAAGCCTTGATGCATATGGTTAATGCAATCACCTTAGTTTTACTTCTCTTTTGAGTCCTTAATTCTTTTCTTCTCACCTTTGCTTGAAGACAAGCAAAGTGTTGTTTGGGGGTATTTGATAAATCCTAAAAAGTGTATATTTATCCCCCGAATAACACCTTGTTTTTCTAGCATTTAGCTTATATTATTGTATTATATCTATTGATTAGTGCTTTCTTGTCTATTGTGTAGGTTTTATGAGCCGAAATGCGAATATTAAGTTAAAGCCCGCAAAAAGTCAAGAAAAACAAGCAAAAAAATATTATTTGCACAAGAGAATGAGAATTGATATTTGCACCCACAGATCTGCTGAGGGTACCCCACGGTCAGACCAGTTGACTTGACTTTATGTCAAAGTGGGGCGGTCCAAATCTCAGCCCAAACCGGGTCCTATTGGAGCCCACAAGTCGGAATTTCTATTTAGGGCTTTATTTAAAGTCCAAACTTAAAAATGCTCTACAAGGAGATCCAGAAGTCTGATTTGGGCCCATGAGCTATCAAACAGAAGGTCTTGGTCCAAGCTACAACTTAAGCCCAAGAGAATTAGGTTTTGCTGAATACCTAATGCCTCTAGAAGACCAACAGCAGCAGCCACGAATTTGACCTAATTTGGAAGTCTTTGCATGCAAGTATTCTACTTTGTATTTTCTATATAAGAAAAATAGTAGCTAAGGTTTAGGTAGTTTTTCATAGAAAGAGGAAAGTGAATATTTGTGAGAGAAAGTTCTTCTTCTTCTTTGTATCAAACTCAATTCATATCAATCAAATCAAATCACTTTACTTTATGATGTTTTGTTATTTATTTATTTATTCCATGGTGTCATTATCAAGGATGAGTAGCTAAATCTCCTTAGGGGGATGGTTGAAGCACTCTAGATGATGCAAAAGCACCATGTTTGATCTTATTGTTCATTGTGATTCAAAGTTCTTAATGCTTATTTACTTCTAATTCGCGATATGAGGTAAGTATGATTATTTGCAGGCTATTGTTGTCCATGATGTTAAAATACTATTGTTAAGGTTTAGAGAGACCTAGCTTTAATGGTTTTATATATATTGATTTAAGATGTGTAGTGAAATAGCTGAGAGGTGATTATTACATATCTGCAGTTGATATCTTTTATTGGAACCCTTTTGTAATTAAGTCAAATAGCTGAGAGGTGATGATTTAGTGATGAATAATATGTTGAGTTAATCAAATTGAATAGCTGAGAGGTGACGGTTTGATTAATAAGACATATTCAATAGCATGCATAAGAGAATTCCGTTTTAATTGAGTGGAATAGCTGAGAGGTGACTACTTGATTATTATAGGTATTAATGATTAATTGGAATAACCGAGAGGTGACTAACTAATTGTTATAGATTGAACAGGAAGTAACAACATGTTATGTTTGCATGATTTAGTTTGTGGATACCAATTATTCCCCCTATGTCATCATATATCTTCTTTACATCTCTACCATATTCTTAAGTTAGGGTTTATTTAATTATTGCCTGTAGGAAGTTAGAATCAATCTCAAATCTTGTTTGTTGATTCCCTTTGGTGTTTCTTAACCATTGTTTCCTATTGTGTTTGAGCTAAGATCTCCCCCTATGAGGTGGGTACGACCCCTTCTTGTTACTTGTCTACTTTGATATCCAATTTATACAGGCACAAGAAGGAACTTCAAGTTAAAAATATAATTTTTTGTTTAGAGTAAGTTTGCCGCTCTATCAGTTTCATGACCCAAAATGTGAATATTGTATTAAAGCCCGCCAAAAGCCAAGAAAAACCATTAAAATAGTGTTATTTGCACAAAGGAGAAGAATTGAAATTTGCATCCACGGAGTTACTGAGAGCACCCCGTGAATTGGTCATATGGACTTGACTTTATGTCGAAGATGGGTTGTCTAAATCCCAGCTCAATCCAAGTTATAATGAAGCCCACAAGTCAAAAGATCCATTGAAGCCTTTAATTGAATCCCAATCTTAAAAAGGCTATATGATGATCCGGAACTCCGATTTGGGCCCATGAGCTGTCTATCTCAAGGTTTTGGTCCAGGCTACAACTTAGGCCCAAAAGAATTAGGTTTTAATCAAGTCTTGCTGCTTGTAGAAGGCCTACAGCAGTCACCACTAATTTGACCTAACTTGGAGAGCAAGTATACTTTGTGAGCAAATAATGTGCTTTGAATTATCTATATAAAGAGAAGTAGTAGCTAGGGTTTAGATAGTTCATTCTCTTCTATTGAACTCAATAATAATTCTCTTTTCCTTTGTGTTCTTTATTTACTTATTCCATGGTGTCATTATCAAGGATGAGTAACTAAGTTCCCTTTAGGGGGAATGGTTGAAGCTTTCTAGATAATGCAAAAGCACCATGTTTATTCTTTACGTTCATTGTGATTCAAAGTTCTTAATTCTTATTTATTTCTATTCGTGGCTTGAAGTAAACATGATTATTTATGTGTTATTGTTATCCATGTTGATTAAATACTATTATTAGAGTATAGGGAGACCTAGCTATAATGGTTGTATTAGATTAATTAGAGATATGTGATGGAATAGCTGAGAGGTGACTATCATATATCTAGAATTAATCTCTTTTATTGTACCCCTTTTGTAATTGAATTGAATAACCGAGAGGTGACAGTTTGATTATGAATTAATATGTTGAATTAATTTAATTGAATAGTTGAACGGTGACGGTTTAATTAATGAAGCATATTCAATAGCACATATAAAAGAATCCCACTTTAATTAAGTCGAATAGCTGAGAGGTGACTACTTGATTATTGTAGGCATTAATGATTAATTAGAATAGCTGAGTGGTGACTAATTAATTGTTATAGATTGGACATGAATGAATGGCATGTATGTTTGTATTGTTTAGTTTGTGGATACCAAATCTTCCCCCTATTCATCATAAGATTTTTTTTCCATCTCTTTCCATCTTCTATTATTAGTTTAATTATTTAATTGTCTGTAGGAAGTAGAATCAATCTCAAAGATATTAATTGGTTCATGTGGTGTTCTTAAGTTATTGTTTTCTATTGTGTTTGAGCTAAGAATTCCCCCTTCGAGGTGGGTACGACCCTTGCTTGTTACTTGTTCTACATTGATAATCAATATTTACTGGCACAAAAAGGAAAATATCATTACAAATCTATCTTTTGATTAGAAGGGTAGGAAAACTCATCTCTCACTTAGGATATTGCAATCAATTGATATTTCAGTTTCACTTTCCGTAGGCCAGGTCCGCCGTCAGTCCTGGTTTAAACAAAAAGTAAAAACTGAATTAAAAGCAAGCAACACCTAAAATCATGCTAATCATTTCAAAAACTCCACTTGCATGGGATTCGAGTAGGGTTAGGAATAAGCTTACCTCCCACTTTGTGTTAGAAAAATAAAGTGTCAAACAAAAGCATATAAGTGGGGAGAAGACGAGTTGTAATCGACTAAGGGGAAACCGCGCCTTGGGTTTCAATCGTCCTTAGGACTCGTTCCTAAGTAGACTCAAGACTACCTCCACAACCTTGTTCTACAATCCGTCGCGAACAATTAAATAAATAAATTCTAAAAACATCTACTTTAAAAATATTACAACTGTGATCCCTTCGTGGATCGAAAATTAAATTATCTTACAAGTCTCTAAAAATGTTGGAAAAATTAAACTACTGAGTTTAGCCTCACAATCACTCAGATAGCAAAAAACAACATTGAAAATTGCTCTGGAACAACTTCTTTGGGCCCCACAAACAGGTGTCAGAATCAGGTCCAAACTCGAGTCGAGATGGGTCGGTTCTGTTATGAACTCGAGTCGAGATCCAATAGAACTCGACTCAAGATCCAATCATTATGTTCTGAACTCGACTCGAGATCGAGTACAATATACACCAGTAACTTTTCAGCAATTTTCCTGTTTGTGCGACTTTCAAATTGATATATTGACTTTGTTCCTTGATATTTTTTGATCCGTCTTCACTTTGAGATCAGTAAAAGGACTAATTAGAAAAGGATTAAAAAAACTAATGAAATAAATAGAAATAGAAGTGTGGGAGGGATAGAAGTGGGATCATGTCCCGAAACTACTATTCTCGCTTGTGTTTGAATGAACTTTGTTCCTTAAAGTGGCAACGGCGCCATTTTGATAGTAGATATTTATGTATCCTCTAATCAAAAGATAAATTTGTATGTTATTTTTCTTCTTGTGGCTAAAAATATTGATTATCAATGTAGAACAAGTAACAAGCAACGGTCGTACCCACCTCGAAGGTAAAATTCTTATCTCAAACACAATAGAAAACACTAGTTAAAGAGCACCAAATGAATCAACTTAAATAGATGAGATTAATTCTACTTCCTACATGCAATAATTAAATTAACTAATATTTAAACTAATAATAGAAGATGGAAAGAGATGGAAAGAAGATCTTATGATGAATAGGGGGAAGAATTGGTATCCACAAACTAAACAATGCAAAACATACATGTCATTCAACCATGTTCAATTTATAGCAATTACTTAGTCACCTCTCAGCTATTCCATTCAATTAAAACGGTATTCTTTATATAATTTATTGAATATATTTCATTAATTAAACCGTCACCTCTCAGCTATTCAATTCAATTAACTTAGTATATTGATTTATATTCAAGTTGTCACCTCTCAGCTATTCAACTTGATTACAAATTGGGTCCATTAAATAGATTAATTGTAGATATATGAAAGTCACGTCTCAGCTATTCCTTCATATATCTCCAATTAATCTAACACTACCATTATAACTAGATCTCCCTATACTCTAACAATAGTATTTAACAACATGAATACAATAAACACATAAACAATCATCTCTACTTTTTATCATGAATTGAAATAAACATGCATTAAGAACTTTGAATCACAATAAATTAAACATAAAAGAACAAACATGGTGCTTTTTGCATTATCTTGAGTGCTTCAACCATTCCCCCTAAAGGCAACTTAGCTACGCATCCTTGATAATGACACCATGGAATAAGTAAATAAATAACACAACATCATAATGGGAAAGAGACTTGATTGTGATTTGATTATGAATAAGAATAAGAAAAGAGTCAAGGATAGAAGTTCAAGACTTTGAGTTTAAGAGAGAAGAGAACTTGAATTAACTAAACCCTACCTACTACTTCTCTTTATATAGAGATTACAAAATATGAGTCCTAATGAATTAAGAAATTACTTTGCTTGCACACAAAGTATACTTGCTCTCCAAGGTAGGTCAAAATTTGGGGTGGCTGTTGTAGGGTTTTATAAGCAGCAAGACTACGTGGAACCCTAATTATCTTAGGCTTAAGTTGTAATTTGGATCAATACCTTCAGATAGACAGCTTACGGGCCCAAATCGGAGTTCTGGATCATCATATACAGTTTTTTTAAGATTGGGGTTCAAGTAACGGGCTTCAATGGGTCTTTTGACCTGTGGGCTTCATTACAACTTGGATTGGGCTAGGATTTGGACCACCCACTTTGGACATAAAGTCAACTCCACCGGACCAGCCCAAAGGGTGCCCTCGGCAATATGTGGGTATAAATAGCACTTTCTCTCCTTTGCGCAAATAACACTCTTTTAATGGCTTTTGGCGGGCTTTAACACAATATTTAATTTTTGGCTTATGAAACCTACACAAATGACAAGAAAGTGCTAATCAATAGATATTACACAATAATGTAAGCTAAGTGATATGCAAACAAGGCGTTATTCGGGGGATAAATATACACTTTTGAGGACTTATCATGCACGTTTTTTTGGAGGCCATGCATTATACCCAGACATGGTTTCATTTCTTGGCTTGCTGGGAGCATTTACCACATTAGACAAATTAGTGGACTGAAAACTTCTCTCCCACTGGCCAATTGTGTGTTGTGTAACCCATCCTTCTCATCTACCACTTCACCGACCACCCTCCATGAGCCCAGTCCTAGTAGGCCAACATATATGACTCTGTGGTATGGCCACTCATCTGCAGTTCATCTCTTTATGCATACAACAACACCACCAACAACACAGCTCTGAGGAATTGGAGGAGCTTGCAAGCCAGCTCGAGTACAGAGCCAGTTTGTGAACACATGCACCATATACTTTTGGATTGCCCCATGGCTACAGGTATCTGGCAAACAGTTCTGTAAAAATGTGGCATCACTAGGAGAGTCTTGCAGGCTGATAAAGAATGGAAATGGGTATTTAAGGAATGTCAATCAACAGACTTACAAAGGAAAGTGTTACAGTCAGTCCTCATAGCTACTATGTATGCTATATAGGCTGAAAGAACTTGCAAGAGTTTTAGAGAAGAAAGGAATCACACAAGTAAGATCACTCAAAACATTTTGAGGGAAGTGAAAATCAGAATTGCAGCAAAGATCCCTACAACAAAAGACACAATAGCCAACAGGAGCATTGTTGCAGAGCTTGGGATGCCAGTTCAAATGGTCAATAGACCACCTATCATGGTACAATGGAAACCTCCACCTTCAGATTGGCACATGTTGAATTCTAATGGATCATTATCAGAGAATTTCTCTGGCTATGGAGGCGTCATCAAGGATGAGAAGGGAGCCATAAGACTAGCATATGCAATGTAGGACCTGTTAGATTAGTACTATACTTGGAGATAAATGATATTGCAAAGGGAATTGAGTTAGCAATCCAAGAGGGTATCAACAAACTATGCATAAGATCAGACTCACTAAAGGCTGTCGGGATTATCAATGGGACTTCTCCACCTACTTGGAGAGTCAAAGAGGTAGTGGAAGATATGAACTAGATGTTGACCATGCTTCATGAACACAATGTGGAACATACATTCAAATAAGCAAACCAAGCGGCTGATTACTTAGCAAATTTGGGTGCTCTGAGTATAGGAAGTGTGATATTTTGTAACCCTCTGTAAGAGGATCTCATGCACCTTACCTGCAAGGATGTTGAAGACTTTTGGTACACTAGAATTTAATTTCTAATCAACTGGTAGGGGTCCATGCCTAACCCCAGCTTGCCATTGCAAAATATATAGAATTAGGTGGTGTTATGAAAACCATTATCTGCAACTTATATTAAGGTGGGATATGACTTATGAGTGATGCAAAATGATAAGGACAACATGTTACAGGTGAAGGAAATAATTGTTTAGGTAAAACTATTCAAATTTTTTTGCAATAAGTAGGAAAAGAGAGGAGAATGAAAATGAGGAAAAGACAGTTTGAAGTATTAAGACTTTGCAACTCTTTATACAACCTTTTAGGGGTTAATAGATATTTGTATCCGTTATGTGCCCATCCGGCCTAGTTGTGCCTCATCTAATATTCAATGTTATAATTAATATATTCAAATTATGCAGAAAAATGAATCATTTGCTAGAAAAAAACATGCGATACATTAAACCATTTACCAAAATCCCAAAGCATATATTATGGAAACTTTGTAATTTGCAAATGAGTGAAACACTTGTGTGAAAATTCCTATGGCATGTAGGCTACACTTATAGGTTGCTTCTTGTCATGGTCTCAAATTTCTAATAGTTGTAGCAACACATTACATTCTTCATATGTGATACGCATATTAGAGATTTGTCTGTTGTTACTGCAAATAGTTATTGCTGCAACAAAACAAATAATTAGACCATCTAAAGAAAAGTTGTTGGAGTTGTTTGTTTCCTGTAGTACCACTAGGTATTGGAAATCTTTCTTTTATTTACAAATATTCTTAGAATAAGAATTTTCAAATTTTAATGTGGAGATTTTTATTTTTTTTTTTTTTTTTTTTGCAAAGCACGGATGATAAATGGACTATTTGATCGTTTGTTCCGATTCAATTCGTATAACGTAGTTGATGTTTTGTTTTTTTCCTTTGGTTTCATTATACTTGGAGTGTGAAATCTTTTGCAATATGCGTGCAAGAGATGAGAAGTGGACTATGTATAAAAAGCTTGTAACATCTTACTACTTTATAACGAGGCTTGAGCGAGAGTTACTACAGTGAGTTGTTGTCACACACATGGTCATAGTTTCAATTTATGACCTATTTACCCCTTGTCTTTTAAATTAATTCTTAAAAGACGTCAATAAAAACAATAACTATTAAGGTATTTACGTAAATTACTATCTTGTATGTAGGCTCAAAAGGAGAAAAACTTCAATCCATAGCGTTTAGGACCAAACCCTATCCAAAGCATCTATCCACCCCACATTACAAAGATCTATGCAAATATCGAGTTTTATTATAATGATGGTTTTCGAGATTAACATAGATAATTAAAATGAGTGGCAGATGAATACTCTGGACAATATTTCAGTCCTCAACGCTATGTGTTTTTCTCGCTCAAAAGAGTTCAGCCTTAGGTAGTGTGGCTACTATGGCTAGCTATAAAGTCAATAGAGAGAGATATTTATGTCATGGGATCCACTTATATGGTTTATCAATAAAAGTCTTTGATCTGGTGCACCCAAACATAAGTTATAGTTGTAAAGATTGATAAACTGTCAGCATTCATCCTCTTTTATTTGTCCATAGTCTATTTTGCTATTTTAATTTTTTTTTTTTTTTTTTTTAAATAATGCAATGTTAGCTGTGATCTTATCTCTTAAACAATCCATTTCTATTGTTACGATAAAAAATTACTATGAGTACATTATCTAATCTTATTTGTTTCAAAAATATTTATAAATAAATAATATGTATATTATAAATCTAATTAATATGTATTTTGTGATCCTAATGTATCACAAATTTAGATTTTAAATTAATTTTATCATAATCAAATATTTTTGTATATTTTTTTTTTCTCTAAGCCTCCCGTAATATAGGGTCTTCTTTATACTACATCCAACAGATGTGCATTGCACTTGTAATTTGAAATGTATTCATCAGTTCCATTTCAATTTTAGCTAATTACCCAGTGAAGATCTTGTCACTAGAAGTCTGAATTTTGTGGACATACACTTCAAAGATGTCCACGGGACAACAGAATCTCATTAGTCCACGTAGTCAGAAAACCAGTTAGCATTTTTAATTTAGTAAATGTTAAATTTAAAGAAAAAGTAAAAGTAAAAAAAAAAAATTAAAAAAAAACAACAACGAAGCAACAAGGGTTTCTCTTTGTCTTTCATTCTCTTTAAACCGCTTCATCTACTGCTACACATCATCGTTTCAGAGAAGAGCTTTTTTACTCTGATTCTTATATCCTTTGAAGAATAGGTAATTTTATTATCAATTTCTAGTAAAACTAGTTTTATATCATTTGTTGTTTGTGTAATTAATTTTGTTGTTCAGTCCTTTTTTATTTATTTGTAGTTGTTCTTAATGTTTGTTCAAATAATATTGTTCATCATTCCAGAATTACATGGAACCGGAAGATCTTCACAATGATGATCCAATAGATGTTGACATTAAGAGTCCAAATCTAAATCCTGAGATTCAAGTTGAAAGTCACGGTGTGTTGGATAATTGGATTGACATTAAACAATATGAAAGATGCATATGATTACTACAATGAGTATGCAAGAACAGTTCGGTTTAGCATTAAAATTAAAAGGACGAATAAATATCGTCGCAATCCTAGAAAAATAATCCTACAAACATAAGTTGTTCATGTAAAGGAACTTATACAAAGGTTCACACTCCGAGAAAAAAGAAAAGAAAAGAAAACGATTCGAATGTTTGGCAAAATTTGAGATTAAGCTCAATAACAATGAAAAATTTGAGTTGACAAAATTCATAACTGAACACACTCACGAGCTTGTCCCTCCGACGAGATCATTTTTGTTGAGGTCTCGTAGAGGTATAAAAAATTCTCAAGGTAGAATCATAAAGAAAATGCATTCATCTAGACTTCATCCTTCAGATATTTATTATTACTTTTGTGCGGAAGCTGGTGGAGCAGAACATGTTAACTTTAGTCATATAGATTGCAACAAATTCATATAGAGGGAGCGTGTTGAGATTCGTAGAAAAGGTGATACACTTTGTCTTCTTAAGTACTTCAAACAAAAGAAAGAATAAAAGAAACATTTTTTTTATGATTTTATAACGAATGAAGAAAGTGAAATACGTGGCATCTTTTTTTGTGATGCGCTCTCGACATGATTATGCCTTGTTTGGGCATGTAATTTGTTTTGACACCACTTTTCGTTCAGATAATTACAACTTGATCTGTGCACCAATAGTTGGCGTTAACAACCACGGGCAAACTCCAATTTTTGGATGCAGGTTATTGGAAGGGGAGACAAGTGATGCAATTGTTTGGATGTTTTAGACATTTTTGGAAGTTATGGGAGGAAAAAAAACAAGTACAATATTTACAGATTAGTCCATGGCAATTTCTAATGCGATTTCAACGATATTCCCTGATGCACATCATAGATTATGCATATGGCATATCGTTCAAAATGGTGCAAAATACTTGGCTAATGTATTTAAAAAATTCAAGAAAACTTTCTCGAAGCAATTCAAGGAATGTATATATGAGCCAGCACTACGTCAAAATACAAGATAAACAACTGTTAATAACAGGCATTTTTAGGTACTTACGACTGTTATGGGCAGTCGCAGGGGGAGTTGTTAATTTCGGAGTGGTTGCTGACAACCGTTGTTCATTTAAATTTGAAACGACTGTTATTAACAATCGTTAATAAATGACTGTTAATAGCAGTCGTTTTTGCACAGATGGGTCCAACCTACAAATTTAATAAACGACTGGTAGTAGCAGTTGTTCTTCACAGTAATTATTAATACAAAATGCATGCTTTTCACGTGCTCGTAAAATCAGAGATCCTATGATGCAAATGATCTACACATACTACCTGAAATAAACTATTTTAAACTTTATTAAAATCCAAGAACTACAATAGTTACAATCCTGATCAGCCTGTATAATACAGCGTCAGGTCACAAGACAAACAAAAGACCCACTACTACATACACACCTATACATACACCATCACCATTCGTTTTCATAATAATGATAATAACAACAAAAAATTCTCTTGACTGCAATGTAACTTCAGTAATGGTGATATAAAATTGGAAAGGAGATCAAACTATGCGTAATAGGATCAGCTGCCAATCAACTGTATGTCCCACATCAATATCTCTAAATGTCTTGCCTATAACACCAAACAATTCAGCAGTCCAATCTTCAACTTCATCAATGATAACCTTATGTAGTACCCTCACTATTTGTAACTATTTTTCCAAAGGCAACAACTCTTCCACCAATATTTAACACTCACATGCTTGTTGAGCTGAAATAGATTGTCCAGGCAATGAATTAATTGGTCTCTACAAAAATGAAGATATACATAATAAGAAACTCATTAATGTTGTGCAATGACTAAAGTTAATATTATGAGATCTTGCCCTGTGTTGTTGTACATTATAAGTGCCTAATATTCTAAACATGTTACTGTTAAACATTCTGTCACAGCTCTGGAAAACCATTTCAATGTGTGTTTTCTACCTTAGGAATTATTTACAACCAAAAAGTGCAACCATGGCAAATTGGCAATAAATCTTTCAAATAATAGATGTTGCAGTCAGTAATCAAGCATGGAGAAGATTTCATGGACAGGGAGATTGATGAAAATTAAATGGATCAAAGAGATAGGAGATCATAAACAACAATAACATGTACTATATTTGGTGAAACATGTGAAAGGTACTGCCTGGTTATGGTTGAATATCAGAAGAGTCTGGAACTAAGGCAAGAAATTTCTTTCAATGATTTTTGTTGGACTGAACATATACTATGGCAGAGCAATGGTAAGGTTCAGGCAGCTCAGGCCACTAGAGGTACTCTTCCAGGTTTTAGCAAGCTGCAGTCTATATATCTGTTAGCTTATGCTGGGTTGTATCCTCTCTTTTACGTGTAGTAGTTTACCTTGTAAGGGTGGGTACAAGGAAGCCGTTTCTTATGTATTAAAGAGGTGATGTACCTCTGGGTATCCTGACAATGCACTATCATAGTGTCATCTTGCTCAGGTCTTTTGTATAGTTAATGAAATTGTTTTATCAAAAAAAAAAAAAAAAATAAATAAAACAAAACAAAGTAATCACAAGTACATGGTATCACAAATCTGCATGTCACCATTTGCTCTCTGCTTATTAGTTAAGCATCACAAGTATAAGCTTTGACGAAAGAACGAATTCATACCATGTGAAATACAGCTGGGCTAGCAGAGAAATGCCTTAGCGACCTTTGAACGCTTCCTTGTGATCCAAGCAATGTACTCTGTTGTTCTTGCATCTCTATGCGTTCCCTTCTATCTTCAGCCATTTGGCACTCCATATTATCCACTTGGTGTTGAAGCTCCATACGAGACATATACTCTTCTTGGCTTTCTTTTTATAAGGAGTTGCAGCCGTAAGAGTGGTCATTGAAACACCATGACCATAACCTATTACCGTACCCCTTCCATCAATTCCAAAAATCTAGAAAAAATATTTTACAAATCTCAGCTAATTCCTCGTAATAAATCTCAACTACATGTTGATGGACAAGATCATTTAATTCACTTAAACCTCAGCTATATATATAAGAGAACAAACCTCTACAACAGGATCATTATCAAGGTCTTTGCATTTGCATTTGCTATTAGGGACACACGCAACAATGTCTTCGATCATTTGCTGCGTAAAACATGAATAGATCAATTATATCATATGTTTAGCAATTACAACTATAAAATTCTGAATTTTTCCTACCATTTTTTCACCAATCTCTTCATTTAAATAAGTCCCACCAGGCCTAGTATAAGTTGCCATAAACAAATCAGTACACGTGCCAGGTTCATTTGGATTATTTGCAACCTACAAGACAAAAATTGTGTAGAAACAAATATGAGAGATACAAGAAAAGATATTAATAACCAACATGCAACAACAGCAACTAATGCCAAAATATAGGAGACTGCCCATCTATGAAGCAAGCAGTTAGTGTTCTAAATTTTGAAACTCCATTGCCAGATCTCCCCTCCTAAATGCCAGTAGCAAACACATGGTACTACGGTAGAAAATATATACATACCAATAATTTTGCAATCTTAGCTGCTCCACACCTACCACTTGTGTGTCGGTTGTTCATTTTTTTTTTCTAGCAGCTTTGCCTTTTTTCGCGAGGCAAGCGTGCATCCTCTGTTGCTTCTATGTCAACAAAGATATACCACGGTCCCCTTCTACAGACCTGCATTGCTAGGTTTTTTTTTTGTTATCTTTACATATTTGTTTTAGTTTTTACTTGCCAGATTTTGTACTTAAAGCTATATTTTCGGATAAATCATTTATCGTTTTATCTGACATCTTTTCAAACTTAATAAAAAGCTTCATCTAGGATAGAAAGGATGCTTCAATGAGACTTGTAAATGAATGTGAACATACTGCTTGCAATATTGATTCATAATGTGGACTAATAGAATTCTCTCAAACTAGTTAAGTAGTTTCAACTAAGACTAAAAGGAATGCTTCAATCTTACTACGTACTTCAGTAATGTGAAGTGTTTATAGCAGCTTATTAGAGAGTCACCTATAATTGTAACTCTCTTCCTCTTTTGTGTAACATCCATTCATGTTTAATTTAAAGGGTCCCTATACATAAAAGGTTTTCACTCAAAATAACATTATTTATAAGCTGTAACCTATCAATCAAGGACTCCCATACAAAATTGGGAGTATTGCAAATCAAACCTGTAATGTAGAGGGAAAAATTAACGAAAGAAAAGAATCGATACAATTTCTCTTTCTCTTCTTTCGACACTATCTAAGAAGCAATGACAGTTGGAAATATGCAAATTAAAATAAAGCAGATTCAGAAATTGAGATACACAGTAAAAGAACAAGTAAAAAAAACAGATTTTGAAATTAAAATTTCAATCATTTAGAAACTAAGAGTATACAAATCAAATTAAACTAATGAAATAAAATTGTAACCTTTTAGTAATTGAAGTCATAGAGAAACAAAAACTAACCTAATTAAAAGAGAAATCTCACCCAAAATCTTCCCCAAAGCCTCCAACAATCAGGAACACCTCTAGCAATCTCGTTGATGGCTAATTGAAACTAATTAGAAGTTATTTAAAGAGGAGCAACCAGAAAGAAGCAAGAGGAAGAACCGATTAGTACCTGAGATTTTAACTTGCTAGTGGTTGAAATCAAGAAGAAGAAAGAGATCGATCCCGGTTCAAACCGTTTCGTGTAGCTCAAAACCCTTCTTTTTTTTTTTTCTTTCAAGGAAAAAACGGAAACCCTTTTTATTTTAGAAAACCTATTTTTTCCAACTAAAGGCGGGGCATCAATTTTTAACATTTTGGGATGCGGGAGTAAGCACCAAACCAATAACTAAGAAACGACTGTCTCCATTTTCAAGAAGGCAAATTCTACAGGCAGACCCCATTTTAAAAAAATCGGTTTTTTAAAAAAAACCCGGTGTTTTATAATACACCTCCTCAAATGTTACTTGATGGTAACCTTCTATAGCCCTTCATTTTCTTTTTGTCTTTTTCTTTACACACTTTTTTTTATTTCCCTCCAAATCAATTTTTTGTGAAAATGGATGATAATGAACATATAGATTTTAGAAAAGTAATAGATTTTGAAGAAGAAATGCATTTTGAAGAAGAAGACTCAAAAATTCCTAGAGATATGAGTGATGGGGAAGAAATAGATTATGTAGAAGAAGTAAATATTAAAGAAGAAGAAGAAGACCCAACAAATCCCAAGTCTCAAAAAAACTCAAACTTTTCTAACTTTGAGGTAAAAAGCTTAGCCTTTTTTAATGTTATTGAGAAGTAGCATACAAATAACTACAATGGAACAAAAATGGTCTTTAAAACTCGACATTATACTCTCAAATTTATTAAAAGAAATTCGGCCTGGTTTCACCGATAATAAACATATATTCGGTATAATTCTGCCGAATATGCATATTATTTCGGCAGAAATGTACCGAGAGTTAAAAAATTTCAATAAAAATTTGATTTATTTTGTTAACATTATATCAATTGAAGTATCAAAGAAATAGATGTGGTTAAACAAAATAAATAACAAAATAGATCTTTAAACTCGGAATGTTGTTGGCGAAACTATTTAATTATATCGGTTGTATTCTACCGATAAATTACACAGTTTCGGTGGAAGTCTGTTGAATATATTGTAATATTTCGGCTAAACTGGACTGAGTTATTTTTATTTTTTCGGCAAGTTGTTGACAAAATTTTGCAATCTTCGGTGATCATTGGCAACAAAATTGTATTCAATTGAATAGCTCCTATATGATAAATATGTTCTTTTTTGTACTTTCACTTAATGATTCGTCATGTCTTGTACTTATTTTTAAGTTTATTTCGGTAGATCTTTACCGACTTTATTAAATATTTTCGTTGCACTGTCTTTGATAGTAGGTATAAATTTGGTGACAATCTACCGAGTTATCTATATTTAGTTGAAATTAGTTGTTTATAATTTATTTTGTGGTGTGTTCAGGATCCTTTTCAAAATAATGAGGACTCGTATAATGCTTCCAACGCATTCAACATGGATGATGATAGGTCACAACAAAACGAAGGGATTAACATCGATTTGACAAGAGAATTCACTACGAATGACACATTCCATAGTCGTCAAGAGTTAATTGCATGGGCAAGTGGCATAGGAAAGGAGCATAAGACGGTTGTTGTAATTGGTAAATCCCAAGTAGCGTACAATAATAGGATGCCGAGATTAATTCTAGTTTGTGAACGAGGTGGAAAATATCGATCTCACAACAAACTTCAAGCAAAACCCAAGGGTCTTCGAAAGTGTGGAACAAAGAAATGTGATTGTCCTTTTGAGCTAAGAGGAGTGTTCAAACGTGGTAGTAAGGATGATTGGAATTTGAATGTAACATGTGGTTTGCACAACCACGCATTGGCAAGAAACTTGGATGGGCATTCTTATGCTGGGAGACTCACAAAAGAAGAAACGGGGTTTGTGTATGAGCTAAGCAAAAGTGGTGTTCCTCCTAAGCAAGTTTTGAGTGCTATTAGAAAGAGAAATCTACACAATGTGACGGACTTGAAGCAAATATATAATGCAAGGCAAAAGGTTAAAGTGACCGAAATGGATGGAAGAAGTCAAATACAAGAATTGTTGAGAAAGTTACGAAAATACAACTACATACATTGGTGTAAGCCTGATAAAGAAGATCCCAAGCAAATAGATGAATTATTTTGGGCTCATCCGGAATCTATTAAATTGGCAAAATGTTTTCCAACGGTCTTTCTAATGGATGCCACATACAAGACTAACAAGTATCATTGGCCATTTCTTCAAATTGTAGGTGTTACATCAACGTATATGTCTTTCATTGTATGTCAAGTTTTGATGCAAGCAGAGAAAGAACCCGATTTCATGTGGGCATTGATGAGATTCTGTGACCTTCTCGATAAAGAATCTCCTTCGGTGATAGTTATGGATAGAGATTTAGCGCTAATGAATGCAAGCTCAAAAGTTTTTTCCGATACTCATAAACATCTTTGTAGATGGCATATTTCAAAGTGTGTTCTTACACATGCTAAGAATTTATTTCCAACGGATGAATTGGTCGAAGAATTTCAAAAAACATGGGCTATTGTGGTTAAGGCACCAACTCAAGAGGCATTTAGTAGAAGATTTGGTTACTTGGAGAAACATTTAGTGAAAAGTGGTATTCTATTGTGGCATACCTTCGCGAAACGTGGTTGCCATACAAAGAGTTTTTCGTGGCATTTGCTACAGATCAACATTTGCATTTTGGTTATAATACAACAAGTCGAGTTGAGGGTAGCCATGCTCAACTTAAAAGGCAATTGGGTGCAACATGTAAGCGTGATTTCCTCGGAATGTGGTCTTTAATTCACCCGATGTTGAGCATCCAATTATCTCAAATCAAAGGGTCCTTTGAAAGGAGTATGATTGTCATCCACCATGAGCATATGATACCTCTTTTTCAAGAAGTCGTTGGGTTTGTCTCAAAGAAAGCATTGGATTTAATCCTTGAAGAAATGACTCGTTTGAACCAAGTACGGGAAGATGAGAGCAAATGTGGACACACCTTGCGAACAAGCTATGGTTTGCCATGTGCTCATGAGCTCCTCAAATTCGAAAGAGAAGATGTTCATATACCTCTCAAAGAGATTGACAAATTTTGGAAAAAGTTAGATGACATACCTCTTGAAGAATTGTGTGAAGATGTTCTTGACATCAATCCAATCGTTAATATGCTTTGTGAAGAATTCGATAAATCTTCAAATGAGCAAAAACGTTTTTTGGCTCTACAATTGATGGAACTTGCAAGACTCGAGAGTACAGGGTTGAATCCACCAACCGTAGAGGCAATAACGAGGGGTCGCCCGATTGGTAGTGTGAAGAAAATGTCGACACTAAATTCTTCCAAGAGAGATCCTTCGGGTTTTGAATATGCCGAAAGAGATCATGATGAGTTTGTAAAATCCGCTTCAAAGTCGAATAACAAATCGGCCACCAAAAGAACACCGTCAAAGCAACCAAAGAACCCTCGGTCCAAGGCGCGTAAGAAGATTTCTTTTGACAATGGTGATGTGGAGCCTATTGAGAAATACAAAGAATATTTTTTTAAAGAAATGCATCCATTTATCTTAGGAGTGAAAAATCCCGAACCGGAAGGAAATTGTGGATTCAGGGCATTATGCATAGCAATAGGGAAAGACGAAGAAGATTGGAAATGGATAAGAGAAGAGCTTCTTAAAGAATTGAATGAAAATCTTCTGCAATATGTACATGTATTTAATGAAGAAGGTGTGCTTGCAATGAAAAGAAGACTACAGCACAAAGATGCTTGGGCTCCAAGGGATAAATGGATGGATATGCCATCCACCGGATATCTATTTTCTAATAGATTTAACGAAGTGCTTATTGAACTCTCCAATAACCAATGAGGACGGAGATGAATATGGATAAGGTGAAGAATGTCCTTGCTTGCGGTCATATTCATGGTAACCACTATGTTTGCCTTAACATACAACAAGAATGCCCAATTCCTAGATCGGTCCTTTATTGGATGAACTTTCATTTCCCAATTGCAGATGGATGGCAAACTGCACTTGATACTCGCATAGAAGCATTTCAAGAACTTAGAATACCAAGTTTGGTACAAACCGAGGGATTTGAGGATGACCCCATTTTCGTAGATTGAGTTTGACATAACTTGAGAGGATTTTGTTTAGCCCATTTCAAAAGTCTATGATCTAGTATGATTTCATTTAGAATTATTATAAATCTTTCAGTATTGAAATTGAATGATTAGTATATATACATGAAAATTAAACCCAAAACAATTGAAGATATCTAGGAGAGTGGGATTTTTCAGTCTCAATTCTCAAAGTCTCAATTAGAATTTGGTTTGGCTCGGTTGTTGAGGCTTCATCACTTTGGGAAACAATCTTTTTCACACAGTAGTCCATTAGTAGTCGAGCGTCTCTTAATTGGCTTGTAACAGTTAACATCCTGAAAATTCAAAATATTTAGCAAACTATTATGATGATAAAAATAACTTACTTGTAATGTGACAGAGAGATCCCCTTAGGCCCTTTCCGGAAGGCAACCATACGATCTATGTCTGTGTGAATCTTGCGACATTTTTTTATATAGTCCCATTTGCAACACATTTACATACATTAGATCACAAATTAAGGGAAACTCAAATTTCATGAAATTGCAGTAAGTAGGTCTTACTGCTACTTGGGTCCCCTTTCATATCCCCACCATTGAAATGTATTGGAGATTATATCATCATCTTTATTGGAGTCTATTTTTTATTTTCATTTACTTTTTGTCAATGTCTACTAAGTGCAAGGAAAATAAATAGATTACTGGTTCTCCATATTCCTGCAAAATATTTTTTTTGTCAAGTTGAGAATGTACTTGAAAATGGCCTTCACAAACATGTTTGATGTGTGTCCACAATAATATCATATTAATATTATTAATGATTTTATTAATAAACTTGCATACTACCCATTTGACTTAGAATACCAGTGAGTTTTGATTTTTGTGTCGTCGAGAGATCTTCAGCAAACATCAAATATACATGGATCAAATATAAGCATATAAGCAGACATAGACTTTGAGTGAAGAGGAAGATGGAGAAGTTGTACAAACGTAGTAAATCATCTGGTGATTTCAATGTAAATCTTGGAGATACTTGTAAATCACTACTTCCACCAGATAATTATTTAGCTACTTATTCAAAAAAGATTACTGGTAAACTTATTGAAGTTAAAATTGTTGAATTGAAAGAAATTCGAGTTAGGGTATTTTATCAATGGTAGTCAATTACTGGTATTAGATCTAGTGGTGAGAATTTGGTTTACTGCCTATAAAGAATTCGATTTAGGATTACTTATGAAAGTGGTTGTATTTAAGATGTGAAATTATATATTGACCAATTTTTATTTATTTTGTGTAGTTACAAAAATACCCAAATAAAATTGAATGAATTTCTCTTCAATTAGGTTATCAATTTCAGCCTAATTTAAAAGATACAGTAAAACCTCGATAAGATAATACTCGATAAATTAATTATCTCCTTTAAATAATATTTTTGGATGGTCTCAACTTGGGCATAGGTTGATAAATTAATATTTCGTTAAATTTATTAGATAATACATTTTAGAAAAATCCTTGAAGGCCCAACTAATATATAAATTAATTAATATTTTTTTTGATATACAAATATATTTTATATTTTTTATAATAAAAGTCAATTGTTGTTTTTTTTTTCTCAAAATTGATTTTAATTTAAACCTCGTCTCTGAATTTTTGTAGTGTGATGAGTTGATCTGGTGTTGTATTTTGTATTGCAAGAAGAAATTATTCCAATATCATTATCGATTTTAGTGCTTCTTTTCGTGAAATGGGTTCTAGAATAAAACGATTGTCCAACTTCATCATGTTAGCCCCCCAAATAAAAAGATATACATAAAAATATACTGTTAATTATGTAAATTATTAGTTTATTAATTAATCGATGAATTAATATCTCGTTTAATTAATAATTTTCTCTAGTTCAAAGGCTATTAATTTATCAAGGTTTTACTGTATTTTTTAGGGGTACGGGCTGGACTTGATTATACTTAGGATTGGGTATACTTTTAATTTTTTTTACTAGACTTAATTATGCTTGTGATTTGTTCCAACTGGGTACGGGCTGGACTTAATTATACTTGGGATTGGGTATACTTTTAATTTTTTTTATTAGGTTTAATTATGCCCATGATTTGGTCTAATTGGGCTTGATTATATCTATGATGGTGGTCCACTTTTGCGTAATTACAAATATACCCAAATTTAATCAAAATTCTCTTCAATTAGACTATCAATTTCAATCTAATTGATAGTCTAATTGAAGAGATATTTTTTTAAAGGTATTTTCTGCTTTAATATAGTATAATAGATTCATTTGGTTATGCACATCATATTAATGTTAAAATAAAACATTTACAAAACAAACTTAAAGATCAAATGTCTCACATGGTTAATTATGTTGTATTCTATATCTATTCTTCTTCTCTTATAAACGTCGACCTTTCCCCTAGGCGCACAGATTTCGACCTTTAGAAATAGGCAAATTCTATAGGCAGACCCCATTTTGAAAAAACCGATTTTTTCAAAAAAACCCGATTTTTTAAAATACACCTCCCCAAATGTTACCTGTTGGTAACCTTCCATAGCCCTTCATTTTTTTTTTTTTTTTGTCTTTTTCTTTACACACTTTTTCTTATTTCCCTCCAAATCAATTGTTTGGAAAAATGGATGATAATGAACATATAGATTTTAGAAAAGTAATAGATTTTGAAGAAGAAATGTATTTTGAAGAAGAAGACTCAACAATTCCTAGAGATATGAGTGATGTGGAAGAAATGGATTATGTAGAAGAAGTAAATATTGAAGAAGAAGAAGAAGACCCAACAAATCCCAAGTCTCCAAAAAACTCAAACTTTTCCAACTTTGAGGTAAAAAACTTAGCCATTTTTAATGTTATTGAGAAGTAGCATTCAAATAACTACAATGGAACAAAAATGGTCTTTAAAACTCGACATTATACTCTCAAATTTATTAAAATAAATTCGGTCTGGTTCTACCGATAATAAACATATCTTCGGTATAATTCTGTCGAATATACATATTATTTCGGCAGAAATAACCGAGAGTATTAAAGTTTTTCAATAAAAATTTGATTTATTTTGTTAACATTATATCAATTGAAGAATAAAAAAAAATAGATGTAGTTAAACAAAATAGATTTTTAAACTCAGATTGCTATTGGCGAAACTATTTAATTATATCAGTTGTGTTTTACCGATAAATTACACAGTTTCGGTGGAATTTTGTTGAATATACTGTAATCTTTTCGGTAAGTTGTTGACGAACTTTTGCAATCTTCGGTGATCATGTGGCAACAAAATTGTATTCAGTTAAATAGCTCCTATATGATAAATATGTTCTTTTTTGTACTTTCACTTAATGATTTGTCTTGTCTTGTACTTATTTTTAAGTTTCTTACCAATGAGGACGGAGATGAATACAGATGAGGTGAAGAATGTCCTTGCTTGCGGTCATATTCATGCATGGTAACCACTATGTTTGCCTTAACATACAACAAGAATGCCCAATTCCTAGACCGGTCCTTTATTGGACGAACTTTCATTTCCCAATTGCAGATGGATGGCAAACTACACTTGATACTCGCATAGAAGCATTTCAAGAACTTAGAATACCAAGTTTGGTACAAACCGAAGGATTTGAGGATGACCCCATTTTCGTAGATTGAATTTGACATAGCTTTAGAGGATTTTGTTTGTGAATTGTCAATGTGATCAATATAATTGATATCAATTTTCGTTTTGTATATGAATTGACAACGCGATGTATACAACTTGAATGAATATAAATTTTGATTATCTCATCTTTGTTTCTCTTAAATTTTGTTTCTACAAATATAAATATGTTGTTGTTACATTTTTTGTTATGATATTTCTACTTTTAGTTTGCAAGTATGTTAAGTAAAAAGAAAATTTTCATTACAGCAAAAGTATGCCAATATTTAAAATAGTATCGGCAAACAACTGCCGATTCTGGACTATTTCTCGGTACGAGACTGCCGTTATATAAAATTGTTATTGGTGGTATTCTACCGAATATTGAAACAAATTACGGTAGTCATCTGTTGTTTTTATAAATTATTTTGGTAGTACCCTACCTTTTCAGGACAAACCATCGGTGGATTGTTGCCATTATATTTTCATTTTATTGGTAGTACATGACCGATTATGATTTACCTTTCGATAGACTTTTGCCGTTTTTGTTTATTTTCTAAAATTATAAAATTGAGTGATTAATAGTGTTCGATATAACACATATTATCTTAGGTGAAATTATGAAGTTCCAATTTGGGGGTTTTCGAAGGTTAATTAGTCAATTAATGTAATACATACAACTTTAGGTGAAATTGGGAATTTTTAATTTGAAGGGTTATAATTGTAAAATTGAGTGATTAAAAGTGTTCAATATAACACATATTATCTTAGGTGAAATTATGAAGTTCTAATTTGGGGGTTTTCGAAGGTTTATTAGTCAATTAATGTAATACATACAACTTTAGGTGAAATTGAGGATTTTTAATTTGAAGGGTTATAATTTTAAAATTGAGTGATTAAAAATGTTTAATATAACACATATTATCTTAGGTGAAATTATTAAGTTCCAATTTAAGGGTTTTCGCAGGTTAGTTATTAGTCAATTAATGTAATACATACAACTTTAGGTGAAATTGAGGATTTCTAATTTGAAGGGTTATAATTGTAAAATTGAGTGATTAAAAGTGTTCAATATAACATATATTATCTTAAGTGAAATTATGAAGTTTCAATTTGGGGGTTTTCGAAGGTTAATTAGTCAATTAATGTAATACATACAACCTTAGGTGAAATTGGGGATTTCCAATTTGAAGGGTTATAATTGTAAAATTGAGTGAATAAAAATGTTCAGTATAATATTTATCATCTTACCTAAATGAAGTTCCAATTTAGGGGTTTACAAAGGTTAATTAGTTGATTAATGTAAATACTGAACCTTAAGAAAAATTGGGGATTTTGAGGATTTCTAATTTAGAGAGGTTTAATTATCAAATTGATCGGTTCAAAATGTTTAATATAACACATATTAACTTAGATGAAATTATGAAGTTCTAATTTGGGGGTTTTCAAAGGTTAATTAGTCGATTAATGTAAATATTGAACCTTAAAAAAAATTGAGGATTTTGGGGATTTTCAATTTAGAGGGGTTTAATTATCAAATTGATCGGTTCAAAATGTTCAATATAACACATAGTAACTTAGATGAAATTATGAAGATCCAAAAGGGTTTTCGAAAGTTAATTAGTCGATTAATATAAATACCGAACCTTAACGAAAATTGGGGATTTTCGGGATTTTCAATTTAGAGGGGTTTAATTATCAAATTGATCGGTTCAAAATGTTCAATATAATATTTATCATCTTACTTAAAAATATGAAGTTCCAATTTAGGGGTTTACAAAGGTTAATTAGTTGGTTAATGTAATACATACAATTTTAGGTGAATTGATACTGTTATAAGCACCTCCCGGCTTCAATTAATACTTGCACCCACCAAGTTGCTGAGGGCACCCCACGGCTAGTCCTATGGACTTGACTTTATCTCAAAGTGGGGCGGTCCAAATCTCAGCCCAAACCGGGTCCTATTGAAGCCAAGAAGTCAGAATTTCTAATTTAGGCCTTTATTAAAGTCCAATCTTAAAAACGCTCTACAAGAAGATCCAGAAGTCTGATTTGGGCCCATGAGCTATCCAATTGAAGGTCTTGGTCCAAGCTACAACTTAAGTCCAGGAAAATTAGGTTTTGCTAAAAACCTAATGCCTCTAAAAGGCCAACCGCAGCAGCCACAAATTTGACCTAATTTGGAAGTATTTGTATGCAAGTATTATGCTTTGTAATTACTATATAAGAGAAGTAGTAGCTAGGGTTTAGGTAGTTCATGTTTAAGAAGTCAATGCTTGTATTGAACTCAATTCTTATTATCAATAGCAATCAATTCCTTTTTTTTTAAGATGTTTTGTTATTTAATTATTCATTCCATGGTGTCATCATCAAGGATGAGTAGCTAAATTCCCTTTGGAGGATGGTTGAAGCACTCTAGATGATGCAAAAGCACCATGTTTGTTCTAAATATTCATTGTGATTCAAAGTTCTTAATGTTTATTTACTTCTAGTTCGCGACATGAGGTAGGTGACGGTTTATTTATGAATTAATATGTTGAGTTAATTAAATTGAATAGCTGAGAGGTGACGGTTTGATTAATAAGACATATTCAATAGCATGCATAAGAGAATCTCGTTTTAATTGAGTGGAATAGCTGAGAGGTGACTACTTGATTATTATAGGTATTGATGATTAATTGGAATAGCTGAGAGGTGACTAATTAATTGTTATAGATTGAACATGAAAGAATGACATGTTATGTTTGCATGATTTAGTTTGTGGATACCAACCCTTCCCCCTATGTCACCATAAGATCTTCTTTACATCTCTATCCATCTTCTTAAGTTAGTTTAATTAGAGTTTATTTATTATTGCCTGTAGGAAGTAGAATCATATCTTTCTCTTATTTGTGATTCGCTTGGTGTTTCTTAACCATTGTTTTCTATTGTGTTTGAGATAAGATCTTCACCTTTGAGATGGGTACGACCCTTGCTTGTTACTTGTCTACTTTGATAATCAATATATACAGGCACAAGAAGGAACTTCATTATAAATTCAATCTTTTGATAGTAGATACATCTTTGTCATCTATCATTGAGCATGAAGCGTCAAAAGTCTATACAAGGAAGATGTTTAATGTTTTTCAAGAAGAATTTAAACAAACTCTTGATCTTCGTATGATATTAAAGGAAAAATCAGGGATAATCCAGATTTATGAGGTTGAACAATTAGGAAAAATGAGGAAAAGGCGTAGACTTACTTATGATATGTTTGATCAGTCCGCGGAATGTACCTGTAGAAAATTTCAGTTTCAAGGGATTCTTTATTCACATATTTTGAAACTTTTTCCTGATTTGGATTTTAAAAGCCTGCCCACGAAATATTATATGAAGAGATGGACTAGGAGTATCACAGATGAAATTGTGTATGACTCATATGGTGAAGCGATTCCAAGTGACATAGATCCCGAATGCACAGCTTGTTACAGTAAGCACTCACATCTTTTTCAAAGACTTATAGTAAAAGGCTCGAAATCTACTTTATTATATTCCATGGTAAAGTCCAAGGAAGTACAATTTGAGGAAGAGTTGGATGCAATCACGACAAATAAAGAAGAATGTGGAATTAGTTTAGAAAAGAGAAAGGATGATCCACAATACAGTTTAATCCCAAATTCTAATGAGAATGCACAGTTAAAAAACCCACCACTCCCAAAAAAGGGAGGCCGAGGCGAACCGAAAACTCGACGCAAGTCTTGCTTGGAGAAAAAAAACATCTAAAAATAAAAAAATTTGAAGCATTACGGTCAATTTTTTTTTACTGGTTGTGTAATTTCATTCCATACTAGTTTACAGCTCACTTAATCGGTTTTGTAGATGTCATAGAGGAACAGAAGGGGGTCGAGACTCAAAAACAATGAGAGATATCATCTTTGAATCAACTTGCTCAGGTTATACTTCACCCAAATGGTACATATCTAGCTATATTTTATTTCTTGTCATTTAGGTGTTTAAATTTGTATTGTATAGGAAAACGCGCGTTATTAGTGGAACAGGAAAGAAAAGAAAGACCATTAATAGAGGAGCATCATCTCTTAATCAACCAACTCAGGTTGCTCATAACATTTATTTGAAGTATTTAATGGTTCTGTATGTATAATTGTTTTGTAATCCATTCTAAACAGGAAGTTAAATGCTTTAATATCCAAGTGAATATATTATTTTGTTACGCAAGTGTCATCGGAAGCTACAGAACAACTAATGAATTGTGAAAGATCGGCACGACGATTGGACTTCTCAGATTTATAATGCCTACCTCTAGCTAGATTGGTTTACATCGTAGTCGATGGTTTTTTTGAACTCCCAAACTGGTTGAATGTTTTTTTTATTTTTTTTGTCTGAGTAGCTTGATTATGTTTATTTTGGCTTGAATATGTTTAGTTTGTTTCCAAGTATTAGAAAGTTGAGAAAGAATCTCAAAAACTTGTTGGGGTTTTTCTTTTTTCTTTTTTATGGTTTGAAAGAATGGTAAATCACTGTCCCAAAACTAGTTGAATGGTATCATGATGTTTTTTGGAATTTTTTCTTTTCTTCAATTAGCTTCAAGCTAGCTCTGGTGTCGTTATTCAATGGAAGCATTATTATAGCTTTCTATTATTCCTTACTCTGTTCTATTGACCACAAGTACTATTCAAAATGTTGTTTCAAATAAAACTTAACAATTAATTGTTTGAAGGATCTTGGTGGAATTGAACCACCATCTAAGATCCAGCTTGTTCTAATTAATGTTAGAAAAATTAATTTGACGTAATTTCATTCGAAGGTATGGACTGAAGTTTTAAACTGGTGTGAGATTAGCAGACCTGTAGGCAGTGCCTCAAATGAGTGGAGATTGATGCACCTAAAAGGTAAGAACCTTAAACAAGGAACCTGTCAATAAGCTTTATGTGCCACAATTCACTTGCTTTGGAGGGAAATGAACGATAGATTGTTTGAAGGGAAATAAAACTTTGAAAAGCGAATTACTGAAAGGAATATTGAATGTGTGAAGGTTAGGCTGCAGAGCAAAATCAAAGTACTTAATGATAATATGCTGACTAGAACATTGGCCAACAAGTTACACATCCAAACTCTTTCCAAAACTAAGGAATCTAGAAGGTGCAAATGGGAGAAACCACAAGAAGAAACCTTTTGTCTCAACCTAGATGGCTCATTGGAATAAACAAAGGATTGCTATGGAGGAATTATTAGAGACCATGAAGGGAATGTTATTATAGCTTATTGTAGCTCAGACAAGGAAAATGCAATCACCACTATTGAAATTGTAGCCATCGTTGAGGGGATGCAGATTGCAAATTAATGATTTCAGAGTAAAACTACTTTGGAAACCATAAATTTCACATGGTTGTTGGGGACACTAAGATTCAATCTTCCCAAATCTCATTGTGTCATTTGTTCAAATTGGTTGTATGTTAATTGAATAACATCACCTAGTCGTCAAAGTGAATGAAAGATGTTGGATTTATTGAACTCAAAAAGAAAGCAAATAAAATTACCTGCTCTTCAAAGGATATAAGAATCAGAGTAAAAAAGCTTTTCTTTGGAACGATGTGATGCGTAGCAGTAGATGAAGCAGTTTAGAGAAAACGAAAGACAATGAGAAACCCTTGTTGCTTTGTTGTTGTTTTTTTAATTTTTTTTTTTTAATTTTACTTTTTTAAAAAATTTAATATTTACTAAATTAAAAATGCTGACTGGTTTTCCATGGAAATGGTTCTGGAACCCTATTAAGAGTTCACAAACTACAAATGGCCTAGCTAATGTTCGGGCTTCACAAAAGAACCATTCTAGCGTAACATATATCACAAAAAGCCATTATTAAGAATCATATTTCAAATTTGGCCCTTTTTATTAATATATATATTTTTATAAATATACCTAAAATACCCCTAACTTTTTTCTCGCAAGTCGCAATTCTTCTGCCTTCCTACTTTCTCTCTAAACAAAGTAAAAACTTTCTTTCTAAACAAGAACAAAACAAAACACCGTTTAGATACAGCGGTGGTGGTAGATCTTGTGATGAAGCAGTTGGTGGAGGCGTTGGATATGATCGACATGAAGGTAGTGGTGGTGGATATGGAGGTGGTCGTGGTGGTGGTGGATTGTCCGACTGTTTCTTATCACTACAATCATCATCATGAGGAAGTGGTAAAAAGAAATTAATCAATTGGGGTTGATCTACAAAGTGGGTAGGGCTTTAGAATAAACAACAAGGTTTGAGCTTGAAGCTGCTAGTAAATATTATGGTTGTTCTCCAACTGTTGCAATTTCATCATCATTATCATCATCTTCTCTTTCTATTGCTCGTCAATCTAAATGTGTTGTTTATAATATGTTTGTTGAATTGAATGTATAAAACTGTGTGAATAATTGTCCAAAAGGAATAATATCGAGTTATGTCCATGTAAGAGATATGAGTCTACGCAAACATTATTTGAGGAAATGCTGGAGAAGAATGTTGTAACTTAGAATTCTATGATAGACCGTTATTCAAAATTGGGTAGATTTTTCAAATTGTGGGAGTTGAGAAGAAGCCATTGTAGTGTTCTTCACAATGTGACAATGAACAAGTTTTGTTAGAATGTTGTCATTGAAGGGCTTGTGGTTCATGGTTACAAGTTAGTGTTTTTTTGTTATGTAAACTTGTAAGGAAGTGGATTTTAGACTAGTTTGATACAAATTTAAAAATGACATTCTTAGTAGTTTGCTTATAGAAATGGAAGAGTATTGAGAAATCTCTACATGTGTTTTTTTTTTGGTTGGCAAGCGAGGTTAAGGGGACCCCTACCCCTTTTTAAATTACGTGTCAAAACTTATATCAACATTCATTTTTTGATGTGTTTCGAACCAACAACCTCTCCACTTTGTGAGAGGGGTGCTACCATTGAGCCATAGGCTCATTCGCTACATGTGTTGATCTCATGAGACTGATCAACAGACACAAAATAAGGGATTCCTAAATAGATCAGTCGAGTGACGTCGTTTTCATGATTGTTGATGCAGAGGAATCCAATGAAGAAAGGAAGAAACTAAATAAGCGGAGTTCATATTTGATGGTATATATGTTTTGAAATTGAAACAAGTTTATTGCTTATGTTTCCTGAATTAACTGGGTTTGATGTTCTTGTGTTATTTAGTTCTGCTGAGACACGTAAAATATGCTCGACTATTTGTTTAATTTGTTTCAACTCTGTATTTGGTGGATAAGCCCTAAACAAGTTGAGGTTTTGGTTTATGTATTGATTAGAGGTGAAGTGATGAGGGTTTTAGATTTAAATGGGTAGACAAGTTTTGGAGTGAATTGAAGTGTTGATTTAAGGTCATATTCTGATGTATTTCTAATTAAATTCAGTTCTCGACTTACAGAGGTAAATTTTAGTATTATATGTCCTCTTTTAAGCATTATGCATTGCAAAGAGCTCTATGCATTCAATGTATTGAATTATATTCATCTTATATATTAATCTCTACGCAGTTGAGAAATGCAAAGAGTTTTATGCATCTAATGTATTGACTTCTACGTAACTAGCACAACATATACCAACAAGTTAATACATGCAAAAAGATCTACGTATCTAATGGCATTAACCTCTATGCATTGCAAAGGACTCCATGTGTCATATGCATTAATTTATGTGCAATCAGTCATTGAACTCTTTGCATTTTATAAAAGATTATTTGAACTCGTTGCAATCTAGAAAATATTATTGGAAGACAATCCCTGAATCCGGTGGCAAGGTATGCATTGAGCAGCTTGCATTGTAATTATGGTGCCAACTGCCAAGTAGGAAAGGTATTCAACTTGCACAAATTTCTTGTTTGTTATGCCCAATTAACCAAAATACCAACTAATCCCCAAAATAAGTGAAACACATAAACAAACATAAAACACATTTGATTTCACAATTGAAGCATGTTTTTGTATTTCTCTTGAGTGTTGGGTTTTTTGTGAAAAACAGGACGGAGGGAAGTTTTTTGTACAGGAACGTACGTACGCAGTTAAGGCGTTCGTACGTTCAGCATCACAGATAACTTTGGACGTACAAACGTTAATTCGACGTACGAACGTTGTATTTGTTCAGGGAACGTATGTACATCCCGTATCACAGATGACTTCTCCGTGGCTCGACGTACGAACGTGATTTTGACGTACGTACGTCCTCCTTTGCTTTGTGCAATATGGGCCTGTTTAAGCCCAATTCGTGGTCTATTGTAAGGCTATGTTATAAAGCCAAATAGAAGAGAACAAAACCTAAGTTTTTCTAAGAGAGAGATTGTGAGAAGTCATTAGAGAGTTTGAGAACTTTTGAGAGGAAGAAGACTTCGGTTTTCTTTGTGAGGGCTTGTACAATTGTCTCAAGAAGAAAAACATCATCCTTTCTCCCCGTGGACGTAGGCATATTGCCGAACCACGTATATCTTGTGTCTTGTGTGGTTGCTTGTTTGTTTTGTCGTTTTTTGTTTTACTTTCATACACTAGTTCAATCATATTATTTGTGCATTAGTTTCCGCTGCGCACAACAAGTGGTATCAGAGCTTCGGTTAGAACTTGAGCGTCTAGAAGGTGTTTGTTGAAATTCCGGTGTGAATTTCAGATTCGTTTGGTGATTGTTTAGTGCTTGAAAGTTGGTGGAAAGATGACAAAAGAAGTGAGTACGAAGGATTCGAAGGGGGAAACCAAGACAGTGGTTTACCATCAAGCAAAGATTGATGTAGAGAAGTTTACCGGCACCAATAACTTTGGCATGTGGAGGTGTGAGGTAATGGATGTTCTATGTCAACAAAACCTAGAAGATGTTCTGGAGGATAAGCCAGAAGGTGTGGAAGAGAAGGATTGGAAGAAGATGAACAAACGAGCTTGTGGAATCATAAGGTCGTGTTTGGCACAAGACATTAAATATCTTGTGATGAATGATGCGTCTGCAAAGGAGATGTGGCGAAAATTGGAGGAGAAGTACATGACAAAGACTATCCACAAAAAAAACTATCTACTTCGAAAGTTTTATCGAATAAATATGAGAAGAGGCATTTCCATGGCGAAGCATCTTAATGATTTTACCAAGCTAATTGCTGACTTGGTGAATCTAGGAGGAGGTGTGAGTGATGAAAGCAAGGCAGTGTGTTTCCTAAATTCGTTACCTGACGAATATGAACACTTGGCTATCACACTCACATATGGGAAAGAAAAATCGGTGTATGGTGAGATTTCTGCAGCATTGTTAACTCATGCGTGTATGAAGAATGACAAAGAAGAGTCCAAGGGCTCTACACCCGAGGTCTTGGTGACAAGAGGAAGGTCTAGTGACAGGAAAGGCCAAGGTGGTAGAGGAAAATCTCGGTCAAAGTCGAGAGGTCGATCTCTAGCAAAGGATGAATGCTCCTTTTGTCATGAGAAAGGGCATTGGAAGAAAGATTGTCATAAAGCCAAGGCAAAGGACAAGAAGAAGGACTCTGAGGTAAATGTTGCATGTGATACTAAAGATGATGTAGATTCTGATTATTCTTTATGCGTTTCATCAATGGTTTGTTACACTAGTGGTAATGAATGGATCTTAGATTGTGCTGCTTCTTATCATATATGTCCTAAAAGGGAATGGTTTTCTGATTTTAAGAAGCAGGAGAGTGGTGTAGTGGTGATGGGGAATGATCAACCCTGTCACATAATAGGTATAGGTACCATTCGTCTGAAGATGTTTGATGGAATTATAAGGAAGCTGAAGAATG
Organism: Aquilegia eximia; assembly: GCA_023053565.1. NCBI lineage: Eukaryota > Viridiplantae > Streptophyta > Magnoliopsida > Ranunculales > Ranunculaceae > Aquilegia > Aquilegia eximia. The sequence continues at coordinate 27,439,594 of JALIGU010000001.1, forward strand.
TTAAGTATGTTCCTGACATGAAGAAGAATCTTATCTCGGTTGGTACTCTAGAAGCCAATGGTTACAAGGTGGTACTTGAACATGGCGTTCTAAAGGTTGTGGCTGGTGCAATAGTTGTACTCAAGGGTATTCGACAAAGAAACTTGTACTTCCTTCAAGGTAGTACAGTTACAGGTGATGTGTCCGTGTCTGAGGCTACATCAAAGATTGCTAGAGAGACTACGCGACTGTGGCATATGCGGTTGGCGCATACTGGTGAAAAATCCTTGCAAAGATTGATAAAGCAAGGGTTGTTAAAGGGTGCTATCGCCTGTAAATTAGAATTCTGTGAGCATTGTATTCTAGGCAAGCAGGCAAGAGTAAAGTTTGGCACGGCTATCCATAATACTAGTGGAGCTCTTGATTATGTTCACACGGATGTTTGGGGGCCTACTAAGAATGCATCTTGGGGAGGTAAACATTATTTTGTGTCTTTTGTTGATGATTTTTCTAGGCGTGTGTGGGTGTACACCATGAAGAGCAAGGATGAAGTCCTAGAAATTTTCATAAAGTGGAAAAAGTTAGTTGAGACCATAGGTGAAAAAATCGTTTAGGGGCGGATATCCGATCTGCCAAAAACCGGATTATTCCGCGGATATCTGACCTCCCGTGTCGGATTTTTGAGGTTTGGCAAATTCAAAAAACCGGAATTTTTCGCGGATATTCACGAATATTCGCGAAAAATTCGGCAAATTGGGAGGTTTTCTGCACTTTCCGTGTTTTTTTTCTGATTTCGATATATAAACTTATAATTAAAAGAAAAACATAGATTACAAATTAAACACACGACAAATCATACAAGGAAGCTAAGACGGAACTATTACACAAGATAGTTTTACTCATAGGTGAAAAAATCGTAAATATCGGGCGGATATTCATAGAACTTTTATATGTTTACAATACAAGAACAATTCGATAGGTGAAAAACCAATTCGATACCAATTATTCATTACATAAAAACAAACCTTGGATACAAACAGTATACTGGTTTGCCAAAAGTGAGAGAGAACTTCACTTTGGCATGGGCGTGCTTTTTTTTCGTTTCTTTCTGATATATTGTTCTTGGAGGGCCATCAAGTTCGTCGCGAAAGTTTCCAAACGTCTAGTGCCTTTTGGACCTTTTTTTGATAATCTCATCGAAAATCCTAGTTCGGGGGGATTAAAAATAAATGTGTTAATTTTATAATCGAAAATTTCATAAATTTCGATAAATATCGGTTTTTGCCGAATTATGCCGCGAATATCCGATAAATGCCGATCGGCATGGGGTGTTTTAATATCCGTTTATATGCCGTATGCCGTACCGTGCCGATCTCCAAAAAACGGAAAATATCGCGAATATCCGGTCGGCAAGAACGATTTTTTCACCTATGGTTGAGACCCGAATTGGCAGAAAGATCCATAGGTGAAAAAATCTTTTTTGCCGACCGGATATTCACGAAATATTCCGGTTTTTTGGAGATCGGATCGGTACGGCATACGGCATATAAACGGAATTTAAAACACCCCATGCCGGTCGGCATTTATTGGATATTCACGAAATATTCGGCAAAAACCGATATTTATCGAAATTTATGAAATTTTCGATTATAAAATTAACACATTTATTTTTAAACCCCCGAACTAGAATTTTCGATGAGATTATCAAAAAAAGGTCCAAAAGGCACTAGACGTTTGGAAACTTTCGCGACGAACTTCATGGCCCTCCAAGAGCAATATATCAGAAAGAAACGAAAAAAAAAAGCACGCCCATGCCAAAGTGATGATTCCAGTACCATCCTACCAAACCCAACCAGATGACAGTGGTTCTTGGTTTCCTAATATTGGGAGTTGGTTGGCCCCAATGACAAGTGGGTCGGACGTGCAGTCAGTCGATACATTAATGCCGGTTCAACAATACTCGAGCTTTCCTATCTTTGAATCATTTGCTCCGTATTGTATGGATCAAGATGCATATGATATGCATATTGACCAATTCAGGTCGTACGAGCAAACAATGTCATGGGAATATTACTGTATTGAGTTCGTCCCCACACGTATGCTACTCGAAGCTCATCGGTTTGACATGGGGCGTCTATCATTCTGGGGTTAGCATGTCTTTTATTTTGATTATTAAAATAAAACTATGGGTTGAGTTATAATGAGGTTGTTTGTGTTTAGTTCTTGTATTGTAAACATATAAAAGTTCTATGAATATCCGTCCGATATTTACGATTTTTTCACCTATGAGTAAAACTATCTTGTGTAATAGTTCCGTCTTAGCTTCCTTGTATGATTTGTCGTGTGTTTAATTTGTAATGTATGTTTTTCTTTTAATTATAAGTTTATATATCGAAATCAGAAGAAAAACACGAAAAGTGCAGAAAACCTCCCAATTTTCCGAATTTTTCACGAATATTCTCGAATATCCGCGAAAAATTCTGGTACATTTGAATTTACCAAACCTCAAAAATCCGACATGGGAGGTCGGATATTCACGGAATAATCCGGTTTTTTGGAGATCGGATATCCGGACTAAAACGATTTTTTCACCTATGGAAAGATCAAGGTACTTCGCTCAGATAATGGAGGATAGTACAAAAATGATCCATTCTTGCAAGTATGTCAGGATGAGGGTATAGAACGCCATTTCACTGTAAGAGAGACACCGTAGCAAAATGGGGTGGCAGAACGGATGAATCGAACTTTACTGGAGAGGGTTCGATGTATGTTATCTAATTCTGGGTTAGGCAAAGTGTTTTGGGTTGAGGCTATTGTGTATGCCTGTCACATTATTAACAGGTTGGCTTCGACTGCGATTGATGGCAAAACTCCTATGGAAGTTTGGTCTGGTAAGCATGCTTCAGATTATAGTTTTCTTCATGTGTTTGGGTGTCCAACTTACTATCATGTCCGAGAGAGTAAGTTGGATCCTCGTGCAAAGAAATCTTTATTTATGGGTCTCCAGAGTGGAGTAAAAGGTTATAAGCTATGGGATCCAGAATTGAAGAAAATTATTCTAAGCCTCGACATTCGATAAGGCTTCTATGTTGAAGCCTAAGAGCTCTCAGCAGGTGGAGAGCAAGGCCAAAGAGGTTTCGCAGTGGGTGGAGACTGAGATATCTCCACGTGTTCCAGTTGGTTCTGTATCTTTGGAAACATCTACTATGAGGGGTCCAAGTAATGAGGTTCCTAGTGTTACAGATTCTAATGACATGGCAGATAATGAGGTTGATGATGAGACGGTTGATGATACAGTACATGTGGACTCTAATGATGAGGGTCCAATTGCATCTAGATTATCCAAGAGAAATGCCGGTGTTCCCAAACGGCTTACTGATGATATGGTAGCTTATGCACTTTCGGTTGTTGATGAGGGTGTTCCAGAAACCTTTCGTGAAGCACTGCAGAGTTGTGATTATGAAAGGTGGAAGAAGGCCATGGATGAGGAGATGAAATCTCTTCATAAGAATGAAACTTGGGAACTCATGGAGTTGCCTAAGGGAAAGAAAGCAATCGGGTGCAAATGGGTTTACACTAAGAATGATGGGTCTCCTGGTGAAAATGTACGCTTCAAAGCAAGATTGGTGGCAAAAGGCTATGCTCAGAAGGAGGGAATTGATTATAATGAAATCTTTTCTCCGGTTGTGAAACATTCCTCCATTCGCATCTTATTGGCCTTGGTAGCACAGTTTGATTTGGAGTTAGCTCAACTTGATGTGAAAACTGCTTTTCTACATGGAGCTAGATGAGGAGATCTATATGACTCAGCCGAGTGGGTATAAAGATGCGGTTAATGACAAGTTGGTGTGTAAATTGAAGAAATCGTTGTATGGGTTGAAGCAATCTCCAATACAATGGTACAAGCGATTTACACGGTTTATGCTTGGGCAAGGGTACACAAGAAGTCCATATGATCCTTGTGTCTATTTTCGCAAGGTATGTGATGGTACTTTTATCTATTTACTTTTATATGTTGATGACATGCTCATAGCCTCTAAAAGCAATGTGGAGATAGACAAGTTGAAAAAGACTATGTCTATGGAGTTTGAGATGAAAGATCTTGGTGATGCGAGAAAGATACTTGGCATGAAAATTCAGAGGGAACGAGACAATGGAAGATTGTGGTTATCTCAAAAGGCCTATCTACAGAAGTTGCTACAGAGATTTAGCCAATATGAGATTGGTACAGCTGTGAGTATACCTCTCTCAAAAGATTTTAATTTGAATGCTTCTATGTCTCCTACTTCTGATAGGGAACGTGCTTACATGACACGTTATCCATATGCAAGCGCGGTTGGTAGCTTGATGTATGCGATAGTATGTACAAGGCCCGACATTGGGCATGCAGTTAGTACTGTAAGTAGGTACATGCATAATCCTGGTGAGAAACATTGGGAAGCTGTGAAATGGATCTTACGCTACATTCAAGGTAGTGTGGAGGTTGGTTTACTATTCCAGAAGGGAAGGGATTTGAATCAGTTTTGTGTTGGTTATGTGGACGCTGATTATGATGGTCAAATAGAGAGACGTCGGTCTACTACTGGATATGTTTTTACATTGGCAGGTGGTCCTATTAGTTGGCGGTATATATTACAATCTCTGGTAGATTTGTCTTCGACAGAAGTTGAATATATGGCTGTGACTGAAGCCTTTAAAGAAGCCATTTGGGTATGAGGTATGTTGAAAAACTTGGGTATTGTGCAGGATCAGCTTATGGTTTATTGTGATAATCAAAGTACCATAAATCTGACAAAGAACTCAGTTTATCATGCTCGTACAAAGCACATTGATGTGCGACATCATTTTGTTAGAGACATTATTGAAGATGGTGAGATCTTATTAAAGAAGATTCATACTAGCAATAATCCGTCTGACATGTTGGCTAAAGTGGTTTCAGGGACTAAGTTCTATCACTGCTTAGATTTGGTCCATATACTTCCTTCGAGTTGATAGTATATCTTGACGTGAACTACGATGGCTTGATCCCTTAGAAGGAGGGTACGTAGGCAACCATGAGGTGGTGCAGCCGAGGTGGTCTTTCTGGACATGTGTGGGAGTTTGTGACTTGGTGTTAATTCTTGGTGTCGGCTTAGATTTATTGAATCTTCGCCGAGGTGGAGAATTATTGGGTTTTTTGTGAAAAACAGGACGGAGAGAAGTTTTTTGTACAGGAACGTACGTACGCAGTTAAGGCGTTCGTACGTTCAGCATCACAGATAACTTTGGACGTACAAACGTCAATTCGACGTACGAACGTTGTATTTGTTCAGGGAATGTACGTACGTAGTTAGGGCGTACGTACGTCCCGTATCACAGATGACTTCTCCGTGGCTCGACGTACGAACGTGATTTCGACGTACGTACGTCCTCCTTTGCTTTGTGCAATATGGGCCTGTTTAAGCCCAATTTATGGTCTATTGTAAGGCTATGTTATAAAGCCAAATAGAAGAGAACAAAACCTAAGTTTTTCTAAGAGAGAGATTGTGAGAAGTCATTAGAGAGTTTGAGAACTTTTGAGAGGAAGAAGACTTCGGTTTTCTTTGTGAGGGCTTGTACAATTGTCTCAAGAAGAAAAACATCATCCTTTCTCCCCGTGGACGTAGGCATATTGCCGAACCACGTATATCTTGTGTCTTGTGTGGTTGCTTGTTTGTTTTGTCGTTTTTTGTTTTACTTTCATACACTAGTTCAATCATATTATTTGTGCATTAGTTTCCGCTGCGCACAACATTGAGCATATATTTGACAAGCGTCGGTGGATCAAATGCCTATTTCACTGTTACTTGTAAGCTCTTCAGATCTGGTTCAGTTTTTGTATTCCTAAATAATCCAGTTCATTTGAAATGGGTTAAGCATCATCTTGTACAAATTGCTCCAAATCCAATTGATTTCAAATGGGTTAAGCACAGTATTAAGATTAATGACTCAAACTTTTAGACAGAGAAAATTAATAGTTGGGGAAGAGAGATAATTCATAATTGAGTGGAGAGAGAATATGGTTGATGATTAAGAGGAGAGAGAGAGAAGATTATTTGACGGGAAAAGAGATTATGATTTACGGGGATAGTGATATATATATATATATATATATATATATATATATATATATATATATATATATATATATATATATATATATATATTGTCCAATAGACACGTAATTGACGTGGGGCCTTTTTTGCAAGTAATTTGCTAACCGAGCCAATCTTGTATTTTGGTATGTTAACTGCGTCTATTTTATTTTTCCTGGACTACGTGGACTAATAAATAAGATTTTGCTGTCCCATGGACATCTTTGAAGTCTATGTCCACAAATTCGGACTTTAGGTGCTTGTAGACCATCTCCAAGGGTAACAGTGAAAAAAAAACTCAAATACCTATAATATTCTGTAGGACCTAGTGAATAGTGTATGAATATGGTCTTGTTATCTCCAACCCTTATACCTACTATGTGAATGTGCACGCTCTTGCGTGCTATTAAAGATTGAGTAATGTGGATATGGGCCTGGGCTACTGTATCTCTATCTGTATCTAAGCCACTGTGGATATGGGACTGGGCTACTGTATCTCTATCTGTATCTAAGCCACTGTGGATATGGGCCTGGGCTACTGTATCTCTATCTGTATCTGTATCTAAGCCATTGTATCTGTATCTAAGCCATTGTGGATATGGGCCTGGGCTATTGTATCTCTATCTGTATCTGTATATCTGTATCTGTATTTATAAGAAACAGGTGTCAATTTCTTACACTGCCAGCGAGGGCCTCATGAACGCCTCGGTATGGGGGCGCCATATAAAGTAGTTTAGATATTTTGATGCAAAACTATTAAAATAATAATTAATTAATATTTGTAGCACATGTAATTGATTAATTATTATTTTTTTGTCTTATATATGTATTTTACAATTTTATTTGTGCCCTTCAACCATTAAAATGGTCATTAGCTATGCATTTGTGGACATACACTTAAAATCTGTCCACGGGACAACAACATCTGATTGGTCCACATATGATTCTAACCCACGTTAACATATTGTAAAAAGTAAAAAAAGAAAAAACCTAACACAGTCTTCCACACCAACTTCAGTCTTGTATCCATTGAACTTTTTTCATTGGAACAAAATTGTTTGATACAGATTAGACCCATCATTTTGATCATCACAAATTGGGCACATTTTTTTCTTTGCTAACTTCAAATATCGAACTCACAAACAACAACCACCCATTTATACTAGTAGAAGATTTTAAACTTTTTGCACAAGAAGGAGGAAGATCTAAGTATCTAATAGACTTTAGGTTTGATGAGATATGAATGAATGAAGACACCATCACTAGACATCGATCCAATAAGACAACATAATTTCATTAATTTGTGTTAATTACTGAATTAGATTGTTCAATTCCTCTTTTTTCCATGGAGGTTAAGGAGAAGTTGAGAACCCATTTTGATTAGTATTTGTTGTTATGAAAATTAGTCTTAAGAGAAAAAATAAAACCTTCAGTTTGGGTTCAAATTATCAACAATTAGTACTAGAAAATTGGAGAATCTTTTTGAATTCTAAACAAGTTTTTCAGTGAACCTATGTTAAGAAGTGGTCTTTGTCTGTAGGGGTTTTAGAGAGGAAGAAGACACGGTTGGAAAAGTGAAAGTGTGAAAATAGAGATTTGTTTTTACCATATGTTAACGTGGGTTAGTATCATACATGGACCAATCAGATGCTGCTGTCCCGTGGACAGGTTTTAAGTGTATGTCCACAAATTCGGACTCATGCATATATATTTTTTCAGTTAAGTATGTTGTATATGATTCCACATTCAAATTCAAAAATTATATTAATTAAACTTTTAATTAAAATTTCATTTGAAAATAAGCATTAAAATGGTCATTAGGGTATAATCCTTTTTAATTAGTGCATATTCATTTAATTTTTAATTTTAATTGTTGTTTAACATGAGAAATATTTACGTTTTTTTGGGTTAGATTTAATTAGCCCAATACGAATATGGGTCGTTTCTTTAGGTTTAGACTTGAGTTTAAGAAGGATTGTTTGGAAAAACAAATATTTGATGAGGACAATATGGAAAAGTTAAATTTTGAATGTGGGTTAGGTAGGTCCCAAAGACAAACAAAAACTTAAAACTCAAATGTTTACTCAAATATAAGTAAATATAGGTAGTATTTGAGTTTTAAGTATTTGAGTTTTTTAAGTATAGATTTTTGGACATACCCCCATTTGAAAGTCGAAATTTGAGATACCACCCCATTTGAAAAGAAAAAAAAATGAGATATCCCCATTTTAAGACATAAGAGCTTTACAGCCGTAGGTGAGTTTTATGATGGACGGCTAAGATAACACCACATCTTGAATTGGGGGGTATTTTAAATTTTTTTTTAAATTGGGGGTATCTCAAATTTTGACTTTCAAATATGGGGTATATCCAAAAATCTCTTTTAAGTATGGGTTAGAGAAGAATTTTAATTAATAGTACAACCAACAATTATAAGTTTTAGGTTGATGGTCGTACAGCAGGATTTGTTTAAAGTGTATTTAAGATATTGTCATTGGTGACGAAATAAAAATAAGAGAAATCCAGAAGTTTCTCTATGGACTAGAAACCAACCGACCCGTATCGATTTATTTAACGAATTCGAAGTTGGAACGAAGTAATTCTTGTTCTTCTCTTATTTGTTTTGCATAATAATAAATATAAAGAGATGAAGAGTTTTTAGTTTTTAGTTTGATTGATCGATTGATTGTTTTTGCATACATACTACTGTACAACGTTTGTTTGTTTGTTTGTTTGGATCGAATAGAATTATTGATTGATTTGAATCGAAATTCGAAAGATCTTGAAAAGAGATGGAATTCGAGTTGAGAGCAGCAAAAGCAAAACTAGAAAGAGAACAAAAAGAGAGGAAAGATAAAGCAAGGTTGAAGTTTGAAAGAGAAAGAAAGTCTAAACAAGAAGCTATTAAACAGCGTGAAGCTATTGAAGCTGCTCAAAGAATTCGAAGGCTTGATGCTGCTCAAGCTCAACTCAAGGTATTATTTTATATCAATTCATTCGTTGCTTTTATGTGTTTGTTAATTTCCAATCCCCTTTTACAAATTTGAGGGTTTGTTTTAAGTAGATATAACAGTAGCTAACTTTTACTATTTCCTTGCTTTATTAATTTTAGTAGAAACAATCAATGGGCTCAATATAGCTACTACTAAACTAATTCAGTGTATTAAAACACCCACATTGTCTATTTCTATTAATCCGTCATTATTGGTTTGTTTCAATTCTAGGGATTTGAGGCTTGTCATAATGTCATAACAAGTTTGTATTTTCTTTGTTTGGCCACTGAAACTTCCCCTTATAACAATCAGTGATCTAAATTTACAGAATTAATTATCTTCTAATTTCTGTACATTTTTTATATGTGTGTCACATGGTACCTGAATTTATTTGGTTTCGCCACTGAAACTGTCCCTGATTAGAATCAGTGATCTAAATTTACAGATATACTTATCTTGTAATTTCTCCACACTTTTATATGTGTGTCTCATCACACATGGTACCTGAATTTGAGTTTAAGGGTACAATGTAGAGATCTTAATTTGGGCGAGATTCATAATTGCAGAATAAAGTAAGAAGAGATCTTAATACTCCGTCAAATCTCTCTCACACTTTATGTCTTCTTCTCCAATTTTAAAATTTTACCTCCATCTTGTGTCCTCCATTTTCACCCGTGAACTAATTTACTGCCCAAATCAAACAGACCCTTATTGATCTTTTCATTTAACATAGTATGCACTAGGCCTTTTGACTTGCTCTTAAACTCTTCATTTGGTCCACATAGACCTTAGTTAGTATAAATAATATTCTTAGATGTTTTATGAAAAGAAAAAAACCATTGATCTTAATATATTAGAGAAGAATATAAATTCCCATTTTTAGTTGACACCTTTCTTGTTAATTGACCATAACTTTCTGTAGAATCTCGGAGTAACATGAAACATCCATAATTAGAATTCTTAATTTCATGTCAACCCGAGGTCTCAACAGAAGTTATGGTCGATTTGCTAGAAGAGTGTCAACCGAAAACGGGAATTCATCTTCTTCTCTACAATATTAAAATCAATCTTCTCATAAAACATCTAATGATTTTATTTATACTAACTAAGGTCTATGTGGACCTAAGCTTGAATTTAAGAGCAAGTCCAAAGGCCTAATGCTAAGCTCGCATACAAATCTAAATTATCTACTTGATGGAATCCTAATTAGAATTCAATTTCTCTAAATCAGGAAATCTACACATGGCATTATAATACAACTCATTTCTAATGACTAGGAAATTGAAATTCAGGTTATTACATCAAGTATAAGAGAAGCACTTGCGTTGGAAAGTATTTCTTTAAGAACAGAAGATTTTATGAGAACATTCTATTTACGTCATTGTCAGTGGTATCATATCATTTCGACCTGTAGTGGTGGTTGCTCAAAGACAGCTATAGTCTATGTACCATGTACACACTATATTTTTACAAATACATGTTGCATACATGGAAATGCAAGATGTGTTGGACACACAAACTGATGCATTTGATTTCGGGTTGGTGTTTCTTTCATAACTCTAAATAAAGAAAAGTGAAGAAGAAATGTTTTTCTCTGTTGCTAAACCATGGATCGCAAATAATTCACAATCTGTGACCCCCTTATCCAAGTTGTTTTGGGATGCTGTGTTAGACACTGGCACACGTACACATCTCAATGTTACCTAGGTTATAACTGACAGTGAAAACTATCCCAGTACTGCAGTTGATGAGCTCAGTTTATGTTCTTTTTCTTTTGTTTCTTTTTTTTATCGTGCCCCCTTTTTTGCGATTGAATTTTGGTCATCACATGAACTTTAATTTTTCATTCAGGCCGATCAGATGACAGAAGAAAGCTTACTTTCCGGTAAAGGGGTAATGTTTCATCGTATTCTGGAAGCGGTTCCTTACCAAGGGAGTGGTGATAAAATTAAACTGCCTTCAACCTGCTTCACTGAACTGTCCGATCAAGGTGCTCTAGATAAAGGACCAATGTATTTCAGGCTTTCAAAAGTTGAAAAAGAGGTTCCTCTACACTCAGAAGCTTCCGGACAAGAAAATAGTGGAGAAACCCATTCTGGTGTTCTGGAATTTACTGCACCTGAAGGTTTCGTTGAACTTCCTCCTCATGTATGGAGAAACTTATTTCCTGCCATCCCTCCAAGTGCTCCCTTGATTGAGGTTTGTTATGTTAGATTGCCAAAGGGTGTGTATGCCAAATTACAACCTGCTGAAAGGGGCTTCTCTGACATACCTAACCACAAGGCTGTTCTGGAAACATGCCTTCGCCAGCATGCCACTCTTTCTCAAGGTGAGGTTGTCACTGTCAACCATGGGGAGCTGACTTTCAAGTTGCAGGTTTTGGAGCTTAAGCCTTCTTCTAGTGTATCTGTCCTAGAGACAGATATTGAGGTGGACATAGTGGGGTCAGATTCTACTTCGGAGAGGACTGATCAACATGTTTTGCTCCCACTTGAGCTAGGAAAGACAGAATCTGGATATGTCGAAGAAGGGAAGTATGCTTACTACAAGTTTTCAGTTGACAAAGACATTAGTGATATAGTTGCTTGTGAGGATGCTAGAATAATGGTTAAGCTAGAAACTGACAGTGATGGTGGGGATACTGATCTTTATGTTTCCAAGCATCCCATCATGTTCCCAAACCAGCATCAGCATGAATGGTCTTCCCATGATATGGGCTCAAAGGTTTTGATTCTTGGTTCCAAGGATTCGAGCATACCTGCTGGTGTGTATAGTATAGGTGTGTTTGGCTTTAAGGGAACATCTAATTTCAAAATTTCAGTGGCTATTCAAGATAATAACAACGGTATGGGTGAGCGAGCTGCCTCTTCATCGTCTACAGTTGATGCGAACTCTGTAGAGTGTCGCAACTGCCTCCATTATATACCCGGTAGGACCATTGCTCTGCATGAAGCCTATTGTGCTAGGCACAATGTTCAATGTCAGCATAATGGCTGTGGTGTTGTTCTTAGAAGGGAGGAAGCCGTTAACCACATTCACTGTGAGAAATGTGGAAAAGCCTTTCAACAGCGAGAAATTGCAAAGCACATGAAAGTCTTCCATGAACCACTTCATTGCTCATGTGGAGTAATCCTTGAGAAGGAAGCAATGGTAAGTAATTGAACTCACTTTCATCTATATAGCCTACTTGGCCTTTTTTTTATGGGTGTATATTTATACCATAACCTTTTGCTTTTCCTATACATCAGTTCATCAATTGTTGTTTGCTTGATAAGCTGCCTCTTGGAGAGGCCATTATGAATACATTACACCAATATACTGTGGTGATATCAAATTTCTTGGTTTTTTACGATAGATAAAGGGTGATTCTGATGAAACTGATGACAATCCAAAACCCCACCTGTCTGCTTTGCGGTTTTTCTGGGTTGACCTTTTCTTTACTTACTACTGAATGCATACAATCAAGCACCACTGCCTTATATATATTTTTTTTCTAGTTTCAACCTCCTTTTTCTCTTTTTACAAGCTTTGGAGGGTATTAATGGAATAATATATTCATATGCTAGCAGTAACAGGGGGGGGTATCATACCATTTTGTGAAAGAACAGGGGATAAACACCCCATAACATGGGTTTATCTGAAGGGATTTTGAGATCTTGATGGAAAACGACCTGGTTGTTAGGCAATCGGCATTGCATGCCATTGTCTTGAAACTTACAGTTGTACGAAAAGCTTTTCATTGTCTTTTGTGAGGCTCTAACTGAAAATACACTCTAATTTTCTTTTGTTTCCACTGTGCCAGGTTTTGCACCAGTCCTCTGTCTGTCCCTTGCGACTGGTAACTTGCAGGTTCTGTGGGGACATGGTCCAAGCTGGGAATTCTGCAAATGATGCACGGGATCGTCTTAGGGGATTGTCAGAACATGAAAGTGTTTGTGGGTCTAGAACAGCCCCTTGTGATTCATGTGGTCGCTCTGTCATGTTGAAGGAAATGGACATTCATCAAGTTGCTGTTCATCAAAAGAGCTAGGTTCCCCTTCGATGTGTTTCGGTACAAAGTGGCTGTGTTAGATTTCAAATGGGGCTAGTGTTCATGCATTCTCGGCCTTAAATCTTCCTTTCAATGTCTATAAAATCTGGAAGTTGGTCTTTACACTAGCAAGCATTTGTAATGGTTACCTGTGTATCTTGTTTGGTGTACTGAAAGGAATTCCAAATGTTTATTTCATTCTTGATAAATTATGTACTCCGTATTGAGGACAATATATCAATCTATTATGGTGTTGAGGGAAAGCAGTAGTCAAGAAACTGTATGTATATGATAATATGAAGTTTACTTTTGTGTCCCCAATCCATAGGTGAAAAAATCGTTCTTGTCGACCGAATATTCGCGATATTTTCCGTTTTTTTGGAGATCGGCACGGTACGGCATACGGCATATAAACGGATATTAAAACACCCCATGCCGGTCGACATTTATCGGATATTCGCGGCGGCAAAAACCGATATTTATCGAAATTTATGAAATTTTCGATTATAAAATTAACACATTTATTTTTAATCCCCCCGAACTAGGATTTTCGATGAGATTATCAAAAAAAGGTCCAAAAGGCACTAGACGTTTGGAAACTTTCGCGACGAACTTGATGGCCCTCCAAAAGCAATATATCAGAAAGAAACGAAAAAAAAGCACGCCCATGCCAAAGTGAAGTTCTCTCTCATTTTTGGCAAACCAGTATACTGTTTGTATCCAAGGTTTGTTTTTGTGTAATGAATAATTGGTATCGAATTGGTTTTTCACCTATCGAATTGTTCTTGTATTGTAAACATATAAAAGTTCTATGAATATCCGCCCGATATTTACGATTTTTTCACCTATGAATAAAACTATCTTGTGTAATAGTTCCGTCTTAGCTTCCTTGTATGATTTGTCGTGTGTTTAATTTGTAATCTATGTTTTTCTTTTAATTATAAGTTTATATATCGAAATCAGAAAAAAAACACGGAAAGTGCAGAAAACCTCCCAATTTGCCGAATTTTTCGCGAATATGCGCGAAAAATTCCGGTTTTTTGAATTTGTCAAACCTCAAAAATCCGACACGGGAGGTCGGATATCCGCGGAATAATCCGGTTTTTGGCAGATCGGATATCCGCCCCTAAACGATTTTTTCACCTATGCCCCTATCTCAAATCATCAGTTTTTGTTCTTTTAACTTACTGTTTGACTCTGTTTTCCCACACCTTTAGTCCAAGCTTTTTAACTATGAGTTTTCCACTCGGCCTACAAAACTCAGGAAACAAAAATGAGTAGGAAGGTGGTAACATGTCTACCCCTTTCCTGTTAGTCATAAAGACCAATGTCTTACATTACATTTCAGGAAATAGTATATTGTTCCTGGGACATCCTCATCTCTAGCCATGGATTGATGGATATCTGCAGCCAAATTAGCCTCCCTCCAAATAGAAGAAATCATCAGAAAGGAAAAGCTTGATTTCACACTCAACCATCTATACTTCAGCCTCTAAGGTCTGTTCCTGAACGAGAGTCCATGGCTGACTTTGAATCAGTTTCTATCCATAAATGAGACCAACCTCTGTCAGATGCCACCTCTGCAGCTGTAACTATTGCCATACACTCAGCCTCATAAGAGCCAACATCTCCTAAATTCTGCCAGACCACCAACTTAAATTTCACTGATGATCCCTGAAAGTAATTCCCAGACCAGCACTCTGAGTAGATGCTGCACCATCTGTGTTGGCTTTCATTATACAATTACTGTAGCTATTTGCCATGGATAATCTTGCAGAAAGCTTAACTTAGGGCCTGTTTGATAACATTCACCAGATTAGCCACAAAAAGTGGCAAATCCCAAAATGTGGTGTATTTGTTATTTGCCATTATTTTTTGCCTTCATTCACCGAGATTCGCCAATTCGCCGTGTTTGATAACCAATCTGGCAAATTCGTGGAAAACTCATTTGCCATAATATTTCTGTTTGATAACAACTTCGGTGAACATGGTAAAACTGATTTGCCATTTTCTCTTGTGTTTGATAACTTTTGTAAACATGATAAAGTGGCAAATCCATTTTTATAAAACACCCATTATGTAGCATTGGGTCTATGGAAGCCTATGAAACTTTTTTTTTTTTTTTTCATTTTTCTATATCCACAAGATAGTAAAATAGGTCTAACAAAAGCCCATTAGGTAGCATTGGGTCCATGGAAGCCCATGAAACCTTTTTTTTTTTTTTTTTTCATTTTTCTATATCCACAAGATAGTAAAATAGGTCTGACAAAAGCCCATTAGGTAGCATTGGGTCCATGGAAGCCCATGAAACTTTTTTTTTTTTTTTCATTTTTCTATATCCAAGATAGTAAAATAGGTCTGACAAAAGCCCATTAGGTAGCATTGGGTCCATGGAAGCCCATGAAACTTTTTTTTTTTTTTTTTTCATTTTTCTATATCCACAAGATAGTAAAATAGGTCTGACAAAAGCCCATTAGGTAGCATTGGGTCCATGGAAGCCCATGAAACTTTTTTTTTTTTTTTTCATTTTTCTATATCCACAAGATAGTAAAATAGATCTGACAAAATAAATCCAACAATTTTTCAACTTACCATAGAAATACAATATTTAAACAATCATTAAATCCAATTGAATGCATAATAGTTCAAAAATTACAATAATTTGAGCTCCATCAAAATAGCACAAAAGAGTACATCAAACCATAATTTATCCAATATTACATAATCCATAAATCCAACATAAAACATTCCAATTTGAGTTTGGATTACTCTGAACAGATTGACATCATAGCATAGGTGGTGGCACTTGAGCGAATAGGTGGATGCACATGGTGTGTGCCGGAAAAATCTTATTCTTCAGATCAATCCAATGGATATGATTTGGTGGTTGTAATAGCTCAACCCATGCTTCCTCACTGGCATTGATTTTACATTCTACAAGATCAAATTCAAATTCAGGCCTCAAACATAATTCTTCTATTTTTTTTGTGGTCTTCTTCAAAGTCTTCAGACGACCCCTAACTTGTTCAGTTGTTACTTCAATTCTTAAGTATTTCTTTATCTCATCTGCAGCTTTAGAGTGTGCACTCTTATTAAATCTTCCATCCGAACTACGGCCACCATTTATGGTAATCTCTAATAATTTAGCACACATATTCATATCCATTGCGGTGGTCCACCTAATGGACCTATAAGAGGCTGACCAAGGTATATCCATACCAAAGCTGTTACATACCAAGATAAATATTAAACATACAATATAAAAATTAGTTGTTCCACAAGTTTACAAGAAGTTTATACAATACATGAAACTAATCGATATCACAACTACAACAATCACAATCATTAGCACAATCCCACATACAAGGATCACCCAAGCAATGCAAACACATTGTATCTTCAGGTGGCTCCACATGGTGCAACCACCAATTTGAACAATCTCCATAACAAGGGTATTGAAGGCATTTCACGCAAATCAACTCATTATCGCTAGAAATAGGAGGGCTAAGAAATGGATGAAGAAATCTGATTCCAGAGCACGATTGAAATGAACACTTTGCAAAAGATATCCATTTGTTACTTGCATTCCCCATTCCAGTGTGGAGTTTTAACATACCAACACAATTAGGTTGGTCACACATCATGAAGGGTTCTAGGATTGGCAAGCATGATTTGAATTCAAATTTGGACCATTTGTTAGCTTCATATAATTTTATTGCTTCTCGCTTTCGTTCATTACCATCTGAAATAATTGTGCGATGGACCCGGAGAAAATCCACCAAACCAAGCAAAACCTCAATATCCTCCCAAATTGCTTTAAACCTATTGGACAGAGCCAATAACCCTCTTCCTGTTTCATTCCCATTCATGCCATGAAAATTATCGGAAACACAAGTCCAATAGTCATGGTCATTAACATTTATTGGAGGTGAAGTATGGACTAAACCCCATGCAGTACACAAATTTTCATCTTCTTTTGATGTCCACGCCATTTCTGAAGTTCGAATATTATATAATTAGAATCATACATATATCACTTCCAGTAATACAAAAATAATACAAATTACATAGAAAAGTTTTAAAACTTGAAATTTCAGTTTCGCTTATATGCGAAATTCATCTAAAATAGCTGCCACTAGTAAGTATGACGGAAAAACCATGCCTCTAACATACTCATAACGATCACCATGATCTTCAAGAATCTCATCCCAAGTATCGTTAGATGCCATCACCATATTACAATTGTCATCCCAATGAAAATTGGGATGTTCACACAACTCTTTCACCATAATTGCCCTGTCCTTGAGTATATGCAAACGTACCCTAACATGGAGTTCATTCATGCCCAAACCATAATACCCATTCATCATATGACCAACCATTTCATATGCACGTCTAAGTCGGTTTACACCTAAGTAATGCGTATCTCCAGCAATATAGTTCGATAGCATAGTAATACACATCACGTGGTCCATATTTGGAGTCCACACAAATGCTCTATCCGATAGGATATTCCTTGACACGTTTGGTGGCATACCTAACATCCATACAATATTTTAGCATTAATAAAATTTCAAAAGTAAAAACACGCCCATTGTCACAAACCAACATTTAAAAGTATACATCCTCAAGACAACATAAAACAAGTTCAACAACACTCCCAAACAACAACATAAAACAAATTTCAAATCCAACAAATAGAAAAACTGTTATAGGCAAACAAACAACAAGACCATCATGTAATATTGAGCTTTCTCCTCAACCACCCCAATCTCATGTCTTCATCTAGACGTAGAAAGACCTCGCCTAATGTGGTGTTAA
The DNA here is from genome assembly GCA_023053565.1 of Aquilegia eximia. Taxonomy (NCBI): domain Eukaryota; kingdom Viridiplantae; phylum Streptophyta; class Magnoliopsida; order Ranunculales; family Ranunculaceae; genus Aquilegia; species Aquilegia eximia. The sequence goes on from JALIGU010000001.1 coordinate 27,457,530, forward strand.
GTGCGAGAAACTCTAAGCTATCAGCATACAAGTACCTATCATCTCCAACCACCAAATCTAGTGCAACCTTAATCTGATCCATATTGCTCTGAGGTGCAACAATAGTAGGGGCAGTAGCAACAAGTGAATCGGCAAGGTTTTGGATAACATCTATCATACCCTTGTTATAGTCCGATTCGTGTGAGAAGCGAGATTTCTTACGCTTAGAGGGCAACTGGGAATTCGCCTGAACATGAATTTCATGCCTAAAAGGTACATCAGTACTCGCACTTGTTCCAGTGGACCCTGCAGGTGCACCGGTGAAGTCAGGTGCATCGTAACAAGTATCAGGAGATGCGGATTGACTAACTCCAGCCTCCAAGTCATCCGCCTCTACAAAACCTTCAACATCTACAATCCAATTTGTATGAGTTAATACTAAAGTCAGGTTTTCAAAGGAATTACTAATGTCAACTATCATACCAGGTATATCAGGTGACATTTCTCCACCATTGTCAAATTCCCCTGTTGCGACCTCATCACCACATAGGGTAGCCATAGCTTCATGATATGGGAATGTCTTGTTCTCCCAAGTCCTTGCGTAAGCGCGAGTCTACACATATATTAGAACATATTAGCAATTATGATGGAGCTTTCCCACACAAAGCTAACAACCAATGATTTAGCCATTACCGAACAATAATACTCCCATGCACCATGCTCCGCAGAAATAACTTTTTTCTTGTTTGAACAAAAAGTGAACCCAAAGCCACTGGTATTCAGTAGATCTTTAACACAAGTGAAATGACCTTTCAAAGTCTTGTACTTTGACCTCACATGTTCAGTTGTTACAGTTATCATGTCACAGGCACGATTGACAGCTAATGTCGTTGCCTTTTGGGATGACTTGCTTAATTGGTTGTTAACTTGCCTACCATCCCTAGCGACTTCTTCAAGCAACGTATTCAACATTACTTCTGTCATGAAGTGTGTCCACCTCGTTTGTCTAACAGAAGCAGTTGTCTCTATTGGCACAGATGGTTGGAGGGGCGCGTTAAAGGAACCGAAGTAAGGATCGGGTGGTGGGGCTTGTTTTTTTCTTTTTCGACATGTTGCCATTCTTAAATTGTCCGGATGCCATCCTTATATAAAAATTCAATATCCAAGATTTAATACTGGTAAATATATGTTCAAGTACATACAACCATTTAAACAAACAACCAAATATGTTCAAATACATGCATAACTAAGCGTACTGGATTATGGATAATATAAAATAATACACAAACAAATATGTCTCAAGCATCATGCTCTTCTTCATTCATAACTTCTTCTGGTTCAACTTCAAGGCCGTTGCTATAGTTGTACCACATTTCTTGTTTTAGGTTTTCACGCCATTGGGTCCACTCTTGTGAAGCACCTACAGCAATCCCACCACCAGGAAGAGCTACTTCTTCTGGGTGGTTTTCCTCGTCCTCATCCAAGTCTACTACATCTGGATTCCAAACATCCTCGGGGTCAATATCTTTAAGGAAATTATGTAACCCACAACACGCTAATATTATTTTGGTATGCGTTTGTACGTCGTGGTATGGGGCTTTCCTCAAGTACGCAAACCTCATCTTTAAGACACCAATCACTCTTTCCACTATATTACGCAACGATGAATGTCGAAAATTGTACAACTCTTCATCGTTTGTAGCAGAGTGATGACCTTTCTCCTTGAGGTGGTATCGGACTCGACGATATGGTGTTAAGAACCCCGGACTTAATGTATATCCAGCATCCGCAAGATAGTATTTACCTACCATAATATACAAAATCAGGAAAAAACAATACCTAACTTAAACCAAAACCCAATGACTAAGGATCTAGAAAAAAAAGGTTACCAGAAGGTATGGTCAACCGTCTTCCGGGTCGGACGAGAGCTTTTCTCAAAACACGACCATCATGTGCAGATCCTTCCCAACCAGCAAGTACATACGTAAATTTCATGTCAAACGTACACGCAACCAAACAATTCTGGGAGATTTGACCTTTTCGATTACGGTACCTAGCTTGGTTTTCTAACGGGACCAAAGTTTCAAAGTACGTACCATCGATGGCTCCAACAGCATCCTAAGATTCAAACCCTATAGTCAAGGACAACATCTAAACAACTAAAATTTATTTTTAAAAATGGGTATTTAAAATTAATCAAACCTTGAAATATCGATGAAAATACACGTCCCCTGGACCATCTACAATCGGTGAGTTATCAACTGTAGCATTGTTCACAACTTGCCTGAAAAGGACTAGCATCTTCTCCAAGACAACATGAAAATAATGACTAACTGTTTGGTTGGAACGCCTAAACTCATGTCGTGTCCTTCGTAACCGGTTATTGTGGCCAACTGTGAGTAAGAACATAGCAACTTGTTCTTCGACCTTCAAGTAACGTGAGTCACTTAACCCTAATCCCTTTAAACCATCACAAAGACGATGGAATGCAAAACGCCTCATGCGTAGTTGGTCCAGGCAATTATTGTCAGAATCAATATAGAACCGTCTTAGAGTATGCTCATAACGGAGTTGTGGATTCCTATTGTAAGTGTAGGCCAACCTAGGGATTCTCTTTGACCTTCTATACCAACCGCTGTGTCTAAGGAAAGCATCAACTGCTACAATTACTACTGCAACCACAACTACCCTACGTCGGTGTTTATGCTCTGCTGCAGTCAACATTCTACAAAACCTCCAACAATTACATGTCATACTAACATTCGAGTATTCGACAAACCCATCCATTAAAATTAAGTGACATTAATGTAAAGTACTCGAACTATTAATTCGTACACAAGTGTTAATTATTACAGAACAATTAACAACTTCAACAATATTGCAATTATCAGAAACAACACAACAACCACCAACTTCATGATCAATACCATATAATTTGATTGAGGCAGAAGTCCAGTTGGAAACAATGCAACAGGTTGTGGGATGCGTGGCTCAATAGGGTTGTGTACTTGTTGCGCAACCACTGGTTCAAGTGGACGCGGAAGACCGACTTGGTGAACTTGTTGTCTCTCATGATGGACAAGACCTAATGCAACCCCATTTCTATTGTAGTCATTAAACAAAGCTTTCGCTTGATCAAACGAATGACAACCCTTGAAAGATGAGTTCGGGAAATATTTTGTTTGGGCCTCACATTCTTCCCAAGTTGTGTAGATACCAGGGTTGAACCCCCTCTTGACCACATAACATGCATATCTAACCATAACGCCTATTACAAAGAAATCTCATCATGGTATCTTTCAATCATTATATTAAAACATGCATAGATATACATAAAAAAAATGAAAAAAGGATAATACCTACACTTATGTACAAAATATATTATCCAGTAAAACATTAACCAAATCAATACAAATGATGGTTATAAACAACTATCACTACAACATAGTTCAGTTGTTTATAACTTTTTATCTTAAAATACACAATGATTATATCATAAACAAATATCACTACAACATAGTTCATTTGTTTATAATAAATCATCATAAAACTAAGATAAAATACAACATTTGATACAAAATATCAGATTTGCAAGTACAAACAACGCATTACAGTATACAAATGATGGGTCATAAACAACTATCACTGCAACATAGTTCAGTTGTTTATAACTTTTTATCTTAAAATACACAATGATTACATCATAAACAAATATCACTGCAACATAGTTCATTTGTTTATAATAAATCATCATAAAACTAAGATAAAATACCACATTTGATACAAAATATCATTTTGCAAGTATAGGCCACAATACAACATACACAATGAACAAAGGGGCTTCGATTCTTACCTGAGAGGAATAGATCAATTTTGATCAAGCGAAAAAAAAGCTTGCTTACAAAAACAAACTCCGACAACCAAACCTACAAAATAGATTACAAACGGAGTTAATTCTCAACATAAATTAAGCATCAATAGTGAGATGAACCCTAAAAAAATTGATTAAACAAGGCCAATATTTAAGACACTGACACCATGTCTTATTAGAGAATATATTGAGAAAGAGAGATCGTGTTTTGGTTGCGGCAGCCATTATCGAGAGAGAGAGAGAGAGAGATCGAGTTTTTAGTCAAAAATTAGTCTAAAACTAACCAATGTAACAGTAATTAACTGAATCATTTAAATTCTCTCCATCCTTCTTGAAACAAGAAAACGACCAACTTTTTGCTTGAATTAATTTATCTCTAGCTCCCATATAATCTTCATTATTTATCATTTTTTCTGCCATTTTTTTACATCTCATTGCTTCTAACTTACTCTGTTGACTCATTCTCTCTCTCTTTTCTCAATCTTCTCAATCTTAAAAACCAATTCATATGTTTGAAACCCTAGAAAACTAAAATGATGAATTAAATTTAAATTTCAATAATTTGAAATTTAAAATAAAAATAAAAAAAATTGAAAGAACTTGAATATGATTAATTACTTTGAAATTTCTCACTATTTCTCAAAACCCCCAATTTGAAAACCCTGATTTAAAAAATCAAAATTTTTAGGGTTTGTTCAAAACCCCAAAACGAATTCACAGCGAATTAAACAACAGAAAAAGATGAAAGAGTAAGGGTGAGAAGAAGATGCTTACGCAGCGAGAAGATGAGAAGAATCACAGCGATGGAGAAGATCACAGCGATGAAGAATCACAACGGTGGTGGTGGTGGTGGTGGTGGTGGTGGTGGTGGGTAGTGGTGGTGGTGGTGGTGGTGGTGGTGGTGGTGGTGACTAAGAATAGAGAGAGAGAAGAGTTGAGAGAGAGAGAGAGAGAGAGAGAGAGAGAGAGAGAGAGAGTTTTGGTTGTGGTGGTGGTGGTGGTGGTGGTGAGGGTGAGAGAGAGAGATCAAGTTTTGGTTGTGGCAGCCATTATCGAGCGAGAGTCGGTGTAAGGTTATGTGTTTTCTTTTTTTCGTTATGTTATATAGTCTGGCGAATAATCTATGGTGAATTCACGGTGAATGAAAAAACACCTATTTGGGTGGGCGAAAAAATGGTTGATTCGCCGAGTTTTTTTGGTGAATAGGTGTATCTTGACCAAAAAATCCGGTGTATAGATAGTTGACTCCAAATACGCCAAATTCTCCGAAACTTTATCAAACATCAACAAACACGGTGAAACGCGGAGAATCAGCTATTCGCCACGGGGAACCGGTTATCAAACAGGCCCTTAGTGCAGATAAAGCTATAGCAATAGGAAATGTTGGTAGTGCCCTTTCCCATCACAATTGCAATAGGAAATGTATGTCAAGAACTCTAAGCTAGTGTTTGTTTCAACAAGTGTTCAACAATAAGTGATTTTTAAGTGGTGGACCAGGCTAATAATAAGTGAAAAGTGATTTTTATGTTGTTTGTTTAGAACCAGTGTTCAGAACATAATGAACTTTTTTAGCCATTTTGAACCAGCACAAATCTCATGCTTAATTTATCTTCTTAATGCTTATTCTAATTTTATGACAATTATACCCATGTATAATACCTTTCATTATACGTATGTCCAAAGTCCACGTAGGATTCCTTCTTCTCTAATCTCATGAGGAACCGAATTGCACTCTTGACCCTTCTAAGCTAACTGATTAATATATATATTATATTTTATTATATAATCATAAATACATAATCTACTTATTGATCTTTATAAAATAAGGCCCTATCTGTTTGTAGATTGTGGATGAATGTGCAGTATATAAGTCAATAATAGTCATTAGTCATGAAAGATCCATTCAAGTGTTCTTTTTATGATAATTCATTAGTTATATCATATGCATTGGGTTTAATTATTATAAAAATAAAAATAATGTATATAAATGCAATTAATTGTCTCGATTTTTTAATATGTTTTTATTTTGTTTGATTTTTTTAACCATGTTTTCTATATAAGTATTTCTTAAATGTTCAATTATTATTTCGTGATGTCATTTTTTCGCAAAGAACTTCAGATTCATGTTTTTCAAATTTAAAATTTCAGTTTCATTAAGATGCATCGAAAGACTAGAATAAAAAAGGATAAATTTGTCAAATTTAAAATAATCAATTGTAAAACAGAAGTTTTGAAAAATGATAAACAAACAATTTTTTCAGCATTCAGTCTTCAGTATCCAGCATTCAGCATCCAGCATTCAGAAAATTAAATGGTTTGGAAAAGCATTTTCACAATGATACTCTTTTCAAAATATAATTATTCATAAAGGTTCATCACAATAGGTACTTTCTCTTCCCACACAGGTTTTTTTTTTTTTAATAATCATGATATATATTAAGAACAAAGGTTACAAGCATAAGGAGGTATAAGGCTCCGAAAATAGAAAAACAAGGGGGATTTAGAGATACCCCCCAGATTTAAAAACTATTAGAGATACCCCCCATTTTTTCATTTGGAGCCGGTCAACCAAGCCATTGACCTATATTTGACAAGTCTTTATATCACTTAGACTAAAATACCATTCCTTGATTTTAATGGTGATCCTAGTCAGCTACGCACTCACCAATTATGCCATATCAGCAAAAACACTTCATTTCACCAAATCTTAAACTCAGCCACTAACCTTATGTTATCCCCACCCAATATTAGGAAGATGTAATCTGGACCGTCCAATATAATCAAATTGAAACCCTAGATCAATTAGAAACTGAAACCATAATTAGAAGAGGGAAAGTAAATTTCTTGAGAGAGAGAGAGAGAGCAGTGCAACAAAGCTACTTCTTTGAAGTTTTTCCTTTCTTCATCAATGTCTTCTCCACCCATTTTCGAGATTTCTTCAGATTGTCTTATAGCATCTAACCATTTGAAATTCCCATAAAGATGACATCTCAAAAAATTTCGACCTGGATTGTCTGATGTGTTCAAAATTGTCAACCTCGTGATGCAATGACAATCTGGTTTCTTACAATAGCTATATACCCATTGACATTCATCTCCATAATGCCCAGTCTGATCACACATTTGACATATTATCTGTTCACAAAAAACCAAACTTTTCTTAGAGATATCCCCCAAAATTAAACTTTTCTTTGAGATACCCCCAAAATTGCCAGAAAAGACATGAGTGAAGAAGATGATGAACCAATACTTGAAAAAATAAAGAAAAACGAGATATAAGTGAACTAAAACAACTACAAAGTACTTTATTACCTTTATCTCGATGTTTTAGCTAGCGGAAAGAGAAAAATTTTAGTTTAAAGTTCTTCGCCTTTTCTTCTAGATCTGTTAATGGAGTTATTTTTTGGATCTCTGATAATGGCTGAAGAAGAAAGAAGAAGCAAAGAAGGAAGAACAAGGGTTGGAAAAGAAAGAAGAAGAGTGGTTAGAGAAGAAGGAAGAACATATAAGATGGGTTGGAGAAGAAGGATGAAGAAGAATGGGTGGAGATTGATGGGTTGGAGAAGAAGGAAGAAGAAAAATGGGTGGAGATTGATGGGTTGGAGAAGAAGGAAGAAGAAGAATGGGTGGAGATTGATGGGTTGGAGAAGAAGGAAGAAGAAGAATGGGTGGAGATTGATGGGTTGGAGAAGAAGGAAGAAGAAGAATGGGTGAACATATAACGGCTAATTATTTGCAACCATTGGATTAGATCTGGTGAAATATTTGATGTAATATTTGATGATGTGGTAGAAATGTATGCTGACTGGGTTGGATGATTAGGACAGAGCTTAAGTTAGGAAAAGGGTATTTCAGTTAATATGAAAACAAGTTAGGTCAATGGCTTGGTTGACCGGCTCCAAATGAAAAAATGGGGGGTATCTCTAATGGTTTTTAAATCTGGGGGGTATCTCAAAGAGTGCAAACTTTTTTGGGGGTATCTCTAAATCCCCCGAAAACAAAGATAGAGTTAAATACATAATAAGCTGATATATCGTACGCCATTCTTGTAACAAGGTGAAAACTGATAAGTTGCCACTATTTTTTGAGCTGCTCCATAACTTCATCTCAAAACAAACCAACCACTCCAAATATGAGATCCAAACTCCATACTCCCAAAAGAACCAAGCTGTAGAGGAGACTAAACTATAGATGAAGTGTAAAATGAACCAAACTAGGGAAGCTAAATTATAGATGAACCGAAGAAGAGCATTGTCACACCTGCAAGTTGAAAAAGTTAAACTTGCAATCAATATCCAATTAAGAATATTTGTATGCTCACTAATGAGCGATGTACAATAGAAATCTCTCCAAACCAACGAATTTAAGAGAGGAGTCGAAGCGAGAATCTGAACATTTGGATGTTGTATTTGCATCAAGAGGTACACCAAGGTAAACGCAAAAAGATTGCATTTCATTGATTCAAACCTTAGAACAAAGATGAAACAAGACCATATCTTTTTGGAACAACAGGGAAAAAACATAAACAAGGTGCTAAAACACACAACTCTAATTTCCTGACTCATTTCATCGTCACAGGTAAAGGGTTAATAAAGTACAAAAACCATCACAGAAAATACCCGAAGGCACAATCCTTTCTAGTTAAAACTAGTTGCATCTATAGTTGGATAATATTCTTTCACGGATTAGTTTAAATTACAATCAACCATATATATTCTAAATACTCATCAAAATTCGAATAATATAGATTTCTAAATTCAAAAATACTCTCTAAGGACACCAATTGCGTCTAAATATAAACGCACATCTGCCGTGAAATCCAACAACTTTGGCTTGGACGTCTCCAGCACTGAAAAACATTCCTCCTTCCTCGCCAAAAGGTCCATATCGACCTTTTGTTGTGTAAAAGGAAATGGATCTTATCACTTCATGGCCTTCATAAGCTCCATAAAACCCAGTAACTGAAATCAAATGCTCTTTAGGATAATCCAGTTTGATCTGCCATTAAGAAACAAAGTCTATTAGATTAGATTAGAAAAAAATATATTAAACATGGCAATACATAAAAATTGTTCAGAAGGGTAGCCACGAAAAACAGTTTTCAGTAAGTGGTCTCTCATAGTATTTCACTTGAAATAGATATAACGTAAGTGCTCACTGTAGAACAGATTATAGTGTCTTAACGTAAGTGATACAGGCTGATCAGGCTTGTAATTTTTCTGCACATCTAATAAAATCTTACTTTATCAAAAAATAATGTAAGGAAACTTCAGAAGGATAAGTTCGTAAACATCGTGCTCAGTAAAATTCTCTGTGTTTCTCTTTAAACAAGTACTAATACATTTATGCTCAAATCCATTGAGTGAAACAAGTGAAAAAAGATTTGACATACTGAATAGCCGATGGTATTGTCTTACCCTGTTAGTGATTGCACCGCCGAGACCTCCATGCCTGTGTGACCAAACAGATTGGCCATTTCGATCATACTCTATCAAAATAGAGTTTACCACAGCCTTTCCTTTCCGAACAAATATTTGCTTTATCCCAATGAAAATGCCATCATCAAATGGTTTGCCTCCAGGGCCACCCCATGGCCCTACTGTAGGTTCTTGCTTAACCTCTTTTATCACAGCATTAGGCAGTGGTGCCTGAAAATAATTGCAGAACTCCCATGATTATATATACTTATTGAAAATAAAAGCATACACGCAGACACACAGATAGTTTCACCCTACGAATCTTAATCACATTCTCTTATGGTTTTTGGATATTATAGATGGCTTTACCACATGGATGGTCAAAAATGAGAAAAGCAGATGGTACACTAAATATGCAAATTCTACAAGTACCTTCCTAAGAGAAGATTATTGGGTACATGCGCACTTCTATCAATAAGATTTAACACAAAACATCTCCATCCATGCTATATATTGTAGGTAGATATCTTTTGAATGTGACTAAGGACAGTGGTATGCTTAACAAACATATCCAGAGGAGTGACAACAATTGTGTTGTTTAATAAACAATTTGAACTTTGCCGCAAATACAAGAGGTGTAAATCTTCAATCGTTTATTAGCTAAGGATAGCATTATTGTTTTGTTTGCTTTTCTTGGACTGTCACATTTTCTTGATATTGAAATGCTATTACATAGTAAAAGGACATTACAGACAGGATGGGTGACAGAATTTTTCACCCATACTCAACTACATTAATACAGAGGGAACAATAGAATCATGAAATCAAGCAGCTTGTCTGCCAAATATCTAATAGCAAGTGCACGTCGATTCTCACCATTTGCCTGGTTTAACCACATTGAGATGTCTAGAAAAATATATATATTTGTATCAAGCTTTATTCTACATATCATTTCTTGTTTCCAGCTTGATGTTCTTTTAATTATCAACATTCTTTGTTTTTAATTTTACAGGTTACCCTGTGAATTAATGTTATCATAGTATTTATGATAAATCATTCTTACAGAATCAATTATACTTATTTAATAAATGTATCTTGCGATGCAGAGTGTTTAGTACCAAAAAAAAAAATAAAAAAATAAACAAGATGTACGAAACTACGAATGTCTGGAGTTAACAAATACGTGCTTACCTCTTTGACACTTGCATCTTCAACACTGTTTAAACATCGAAATACCGTAATGGTTGGCTTCACGTAAATACCAATGGCTTTTAAAAATTGACCACATTTTCCATGGAAACCAACAATTGTACCGCCCTTCATTGGCAAGGAGAAATAAGTTCCATCTGCAGGACCAATCGGTCCATATTTTGTCACATTTGACACAAATTCCAGTGATCTAATGACAAGCGGGCCTTCTGGCATGAAATATCCGTAGTGTCCACTTATTGATGTCAGATACTCTTGAGGCGCATCTAGATCAATCTGCAAAAAAATAAGAGAGAAATCTAGCATCAAAGCAAATATTATTTGATTATTAAAAAAAAAAAAAAAAAAAGCAAATATTATTTATAATTGTATATTTTAGTTACAATACATAACAAAGCCTTTCCCCATCACAGTCATGTGTTAGGAAGAATTAACATACTACAAAATGTCAAGGCATGGGTCTAGAAACTGGTAACAATTAGGGTACATGATTTATCATCAAGATTACTTGTTGTTTCAATCATTTCCATTGACGTGAAGAGTAATAGGAGGGTTTTCATTTGTTGGTATTGCATGTCTATGGACTAGACCAACATAAACCCTAACTTAATACTGTAGTAATTAATTGGCTATTGCAGATGACCTATGCTGTCAAGAACCTGAAAGTACATTACCTTGGTGGTTCTGAAACCCCCATTTCCACCAAACTTCTTGGAATAACATCCAGTTCCTTGTTTACAACCATTATTATGTTCAGCTTTGAAAAGAATTGAATCGATCGCCCCACCATGAACAATCACTATCTTTTTAATGATTTTGCTATCATCTTTATTTGGTCTCTCCATGTTTTGATCCCATGGCCCTACACATATTAGCTTAGGCTCCATCTCCTGGAAAAAAAAATGAGACAACTAACTATAAAGAAATCAAAGCCAGGTATACTTGCTTTCAAGAAAACACTAACATATACTATTGCTTACCATTTTATTTCTAGAAAAGGTTACTATAGTTAGCTTTCAAGATTGTTCTCAATCTGTAGAAATTGCAGTACAATGTTTTTTGAGTTTCTTTACCTTTCTTCTACCATCCAGTTTTATATGGGGTGCCTTTTTATTAAGTTAAAGTTGGCAGTTTAACATTAATACTAGTGTTGTACATCAAAACCCAATGTATCATCATCAATTCACCTTGAGAACTATAAAGTCACGTCTAGTTCCCAAAGGCTTCAGAGTGAGAAATTTTTTGCTCACCACGCTCCCCACCCCCTTTGACATCTCTACATGTGGCCCTAAGAGTTTATAGTGATTTGTGTGATAACTTCTATCTTTCTTAGGATATTGAATCACTTTCTCTCTTCTGTTTTCTTTATTTCCATCTTCTCCATTGAAACAAAAACAAAAACAACCTAATTTAAAAAAACTTTCTTAATTTTTTGATCAGACAGGTCAGCAGAGGACGTGATAAGCATGTGCTTTGACAGCTACTTCAGCATGTGTTTTCCAACAATTCTACAACTCATCTTCTTCATCAGATCTGCAACCATGTCTTATGGTTCATCTTCAACTGACTTCAAGTGTATTTGAGGAGTTAATTCGGTAGTGAGGACATCATGGACGGAGGAAAACTTTGGTTGAAAGTTCATTGGTTGTGGTATCAAGTATGGGTTACAAGATGATGATAAGAAAAAAATAGAAAAACCCAAAGGTTGCAAATTTTTCGATTGGATTCAACCTAGAGTAAGGAGGAATTGTGATGGTGGTGGTCGTGAAGATTACGAAGCTTTGAAGACAAATCTACATGAAACCAAGATTGAACTTGCAAGAATTGAAGAAAAATATAAGATTTTGAAGAAATTGTCATCAATTCTAATTTTATTTTTTTATTATTTTTTTTCATTGTGTTCAAGTGATACTCTGTAAACCAAGGATGTAATCTTTTCTTTAAATGAAAATTTTCAATTTCATAATTCTCAATTTTCCCCAATTCTATCAATTTAGGGTTATGGTCAAACGTAGTCAACATTGGTCAAGAACTAGTCAAAGTTGGTCAAGAATATATCAAAAACAACAAATTCAGGTTTTTTATTTAGTTTTTTTTTTTAGAAAACAGTCATCGACAAATTCAGGTTAATATATGACTTAAAATTGGTTGAGCTTAGTCAAAACTTGTCAATTTCGTAAAATTGGTCAAAATTAGTCAAGAATGGTCAAAGTAGTCAAAACTCGTCAGTCATTTAAAAAAATTACCTGGAGATCAAACCTAATCACAAGTGCCAAAAAAATTTAGTAAACATTTCTTGTACTCTTCAGACAATCTTAATCACAAGCTCCAACAGTGCATTATCGAAAAATTTGCAACCTTTGGGTTTCTATTTTTTTCTTATCATCATCTTGTAACCCATACTTGATACCACAACCAATGAACTTTCGACCAAAGTTTTCCTCCGGCCATGATGTCCTCATTATCGGATTAACTCCACAAATACACTTGAAGTCAGTTGAAGATGAAGCATAAGACATGGTTGCAGATCTGATGAAGAAGATGAGTTGTAGAACTATTGGAAAATACATGTTGATGAAGTAGTTGTCAAAGCACATGCTTATCACGTACTCTGCTGACCTGTCTGATAAAAAAAATTAAAAAATAATATTTTATATATTTAACAGTACACGTATACAGTTATCGAAATTTTGTTAAGTTGCTTAAACAGTGACTTAACGGATGACTAAATTGATAATGAAATGTAAGTTTATAACCAAACTGACAGAAAATAACTTTTATGACCATACTGCAAAAATGTGTAAAGTACAATGACCAAAATGAACATTTTATTCCAACTTGAGTTACAGCTACTACGGCTTGAATCATAAAGCTACAACATGAGTACATAATATTTCGCCACTTTTTATACAGACTACCAAAATATGAACCAGTTGTGTGTTCAATGACTTCAATAGTAGCACTTAGACCATCTCCAACCGCTACAGTCTTTTTTTGCTATTTTGTTATTTCTATTTCTATAATTATGAAAAAACTCCAAAATCAACTTCAAATTTTGTTATATTTACCTCACTAGCCTTTATACTCAAATGGCTGATGAGAAATATGTAAAAAACAAAATTTTAGTACTCATTGTATATTAATTGGAAACCACGTATGCAAATCATTTCCAAAAATACCCTCTTAAACATATATTATTGCTTTGTACATAAGTGAAAGCGTATAAAGGAGATTGTATGAAGTTGAAATTCTCACCAGCCATTCTCTATCACCACCAAAAGGCTGGTGACCAATATCTCATCTGCCACTCATTAATTCTTGAAGGCTGATGATGCTTATCCGCCTTTCTAATCATTGGAAAATAGTGATTGACGCATATTATATCAATATTGCTATATTTTCATTTTTCTCAAAAGTTTTTTCAAATTTGAAAACGGAAAATAACAAAATAACAACCGGTTGGAGACTAAATTGGTGACTTTTTGAGAAAATAGTAACCCGTTGGAGATGGTCTTATAATCTTACCCGCAACCTTGACTGCTAATAAAAGGTTGCTTCATTCCCACATACGCAATATAAATATATAGTATTGTAGCTACAACCTAATATCTCATGCATAATAATACGCGGATCAATATTATTTTAAAACCCCCTTTTTATGACGTATTGCGATAACCAACTAACCAGCTAGTTACCAAAGTTAGAAGGAGGATTGATGGATAGAAAAACAAGTTATTATCTCAAGGTGGTAAGCTCATTCTTCTCACTTATGTGCTTTATAGTATGCCTATATACTTGTTCTCTGCTTTTGCAGTGCCTAAAAGAGTGATCAGAAATCTGGAACCCATGTTTGCTACTTTTCTGTTTGTGGGTTTCTTGGGCTATTATTTTAAAGCCTACCCTCAAAGGGGGGCTTGGTGTCAGGCCTCTACCACTTAATCTCTGTAACACACATTAGTTGGTGTTAGTCCCACATTGCAAAAGAAGTGATTGTATTAGTGGTATATAAAGCTTATCTATACTCTAACTAATTTCAAGGCCTTTTGGAGTAAACCACATGGGTGGGCCCTGATCCAAAACCCTCTACTGCTGGATATCAGCAGTGACTAAATGGGGACATAGTATTGACATTAGCGAGCAGTATGGTGCTCGACGCACCGAGATGAGCGAGGACGAAATCCTGGGGCGTTACATATGGTATCAAAGCCGACGACGGGTCGTCTGTTGCAGGTGGGAAGTACATTGGAAAGGCCTGGGGAACGCTGATAAGTCCTCAAAAGTGTATATTTATCCACGAATAACACCTTATTTGCATAACACTTAGATTATATTATTGTGTTATATCTATTGACTAGCTGTAGACCCCGTGCTATGCACCGGGATTAGAGATTTTGCAAGAGAAATTTTTTATAAATTTTAAATTTATGTAATTTTAATTTTATCTGTATTAATTTTTTTTTATATGTATATATAATAAATTATTATGTTTGGTTATATTTGATTATTAATTTGTGTTTTGAGTATATTTGTTGTTTTTATTTTATTTTTATTGAAATGTTTGTGTTTATACTTTATTTAGAGAAAGCGGGTAGAGATTTTTGGGTTTAGTGAAAAATGGGAAAAAGTGTAGAGAAATACAAAATTTAGTTATAGAACCAATTAGTATAAATAATTTTTCTTTTTCTTTTTTATTTGTTTTATGGGAGAAAATTTGTGAGAGCTTGATGATCATATAGAGTGCCACATTAGTATTTTTTTTTTTTTTTTGATAAATAAAATTTTATTAATAAAAGAAAAAAAAAAAAAAACAGATTACAAAACCCGATCAATCGGCACATTAGATGTGACACTAGATCGACAAGCTAAAAGCTACAAGCCTTAATATGAGGCAAACAAACTCAAAAAAGACAACTCTTTTTAAGAAAACCTTTAGCTAACTCAACCAGGTTTACGACTATTTGCGACCGCCAACTCTTTAAAGAGTTTTTGTTGCCCTTCTGTACTCATGCCCGTCAAGCCCATTTCCTTAGCTAAAGGAACCACAAGATAATCCACAAAATTTCCATGATCCACCTCGGAATCACTTCCTATCAAGCTAGAAGCAATTACCGACATTTTAGCAGAGTGTTGTTGTTGTTGCTCCATCAAACTCTCGAAACCAGGAGGGTAATCCCTTTATAGCGAAGGCTGACGACTGTGATTTTCTATTTTCTTCATCTTCTTCGTTTTCTTTTTCATGAGTTTGTCTACAGTTACATCCCCAATTGCAATCTTATCTGATATTTCACCTTCTTCTACCGTTTCTTGATTCATAGATTCCATGACTCTAGAACAACTAGAATTTGCCTCAGCATCTCTCTTACGTGATAAAGTATCTGCATTTCCCTCTTTAGGACAATGTGCTGCTGTTTGGAAGGAGAAATCATCCGTGTTTTCATCTTGGATGACCTCGAAATGGTTACTAAGTGGCAAGATTGAATCCACACCCATCGTGGGACTTATTTTGGCTACATTCACATTTTTGTTAGCTAGCCTGACTTCTTTATCTTTAAAATTCTTCTCTCTATGTGTCTTTTTCGGTAAAATCCAATTTTGTTGTTGGGCTTTCGTTGTAGCAGCTGAAATGGCGGTGTTTAGAGTGCACTTTCCTTTAGCATGTCCAAAAGATTTGCAAATTATACAAATTAAAGGCTTCCAAGCATACTCAGCCTCCACAGTAATAGTTTTAGCCCCCATATTAATAGGAACAGATTGAGGTAAATCAGTTTCCGCTTTCACTTCGATGCATACACGAGCAAAAGACAACATTTTCTTGCTCTCTGTGTTCTTATCTGAGAACAAAGGTTTGCCAATGGTACTTGCTATCAAACTCAACCCCTTGGGATTCCAAAGGTATTTGGGGACTTTATGAAATTTAACCCAAAGTGGAATGGCTTGGATTTGCCGTCTATCTTCTTCAATTTGTCTATTCCATGGCTGAATTATGAAAAGCTTTCCCATGAGATGGAAAGAGCCCTCATCTAAGATAAGTGTTCGATCCTCAATGTCATCGAAATTGAAATAAAATAGATCACCATCTAATAAAATTTTAAACTGACCTTTAGTATTCCATTTCTTCTCGAGCATGGATTTAACCATTGAGTATGGAAGTTTCGTGTCGAGGAAGAAGCCAACGACCATGTTCTCCCATTATTCAGCTCCTTGTTCACACAAATCTTCATCAATTTGTAACACTCCATCAACAAGATTGGGTGTACAATAGCTAAGTTCGTCCACTCCTGCAGATGGTGGTTTAGTTTTCAAAATTGAGTTCCATGAAGTATTAGTCTCTTTATCTTGCTTCTCCACAAAAGCATGGTCCAGATCTGGCAATTTCACCTCTAAAGATCCCACCTTTATCGTCTCTGAGGTGAATTCTCCTTCAATTAGTGTAGACTGAGCTTCAACTCCATGAAAAGAGTCATTCATCCCTTGAGCCAGCGGCGAAGGAGTTGGTGAGGGTATGTACTTATGAGATGAGGTTTGAGGACGAAGGGAGATGGTGGGTGTTAGAGGTGGGGGTGTTAAGGTGGTGGTATTTGAGTAGCTTGGAGTGGCCATGCCACTCCGTTGGAGTGCCACATTAGTATGATGTAGTTTCAACTTAATCCATTAAAAGTAAAGTGGTGAACTATGGGTTTTGGGGTGGGCCTTCCTCAGTGGCAATGCTTATACAACCAAATTTCTTTATACATGAATTTATGAGTGCCCATCACCACCACCACCAAATTGTCATTTCAACCACCACCACATAAAGACCTGGTTGCCTTTTTATTCAATCTCCCTATCACTGCCAATAAATATTGGTAGTGTAATGTATAACCTTACAAACATTGTCTTGTATGTTTAACACTAATGATATTATTAACAAATGGCATGTATAGATGAGTAATTACCTGAGTAAGCACTCACATATATAAGTGATTACTGTAGTAAGCACCCAGTGATTACTGTAGTAAGCACTTTGATAAAAAAAATGATTA
This sequence comes from Aquilegia eximia, assembly GCA_023053565.1. NCBI lineage: Eukaryota > Viridiplantae > Streptophyta > Magnoliopsida > Ranunculales > Ranunculaceae > Aquilegia > Aquilegia eximia. The sequence continues at coordinate 27,475,028 of JALIGU010000001.1, forward strand.
CCTGAGTGAGCACTCACATATATAAGTGATTACTTGAGTAATCACCCAATGATTACTGTAGTAAGCACTTTGATGAAAAGTGATTACCTAAGTAAGCACTCACACATATGAGTGATTACCCGCGTAAGCACTCTGATGATGAGTGATTATCTGAGTAATCACTCTGACAAGAACCATAATTAAATCACATTTAAGTTAAAAATAAGAATATTTGAAGATGACGAGCAGAAGTTGTTTAGTTAAGATTTAATGTCGAGGGAAATAAAGGAAATAAAAAAAATTACACTTGGCCTGAATATACATGTTTCAAGATTTTTAGTTTGAAAATCAAAGAATTAAAAAAATCACGTCCTGATTTTATAATCTTAATATACCCTGTCCTGAATTTAAGTTGAACTCAAAAGCTGGGCCTTATTTTTTTTTTTTTTCTTCTTCTTCTCTTCCCCAACTCTCTCTTAACCCCCTTTTGTTCGAGAAATTTTTTGCTCACCACGCTCCCCACTTTTTTATGATTGTTACACGTGGCCCTAAAAATCTTGAAAATACAGTTTGATAACTTCTATTTTTTTCAATTCCCTATATACCCTTGTCCAATAATTAATTAAAACAGTTTCCAAACAAAACACTTTATAAGATATCGACTTCTCTCATTCCTATCTCCACCGACAGAAGCAGAACCAGAAAACTACACTCTTTCTTTTATAACAAAAAATAAGAAATCAATAAAAAAACTCGTCCGTCTCAATGCTATAGGCATATGCCTTGGCTTCAATTCCACTGACTTTATAGTCAATCTTGTTCATGTGTCAGTGTCCAAATTTAATCTATGTATGCCATACTTGGGTGATTAATAAAATGTCGAAAGAAAATTCCAACAAATCATCCATTGTAGACCATGATTCCATGATAATATACCACATAAATGTAGTTCATATAAACATGCTAATGAAATTATTTAAACTATGTTTGAAACTTGAAAGAAGTGCCGAAATGGCAATGTGGGCAACAACATTTTGACAGATTTGCATCATATTCATTTAAAAGTTTTGTTGGAAGAAATATGACCATGTGATTTTGTTAATCTCTATCGAATTTTCTCAGTTTAGTTCACCCATATGCGAGATATCAATCATGAGACAGTTTTAAAAAATAAGAAATAAAAAAATCATGAGACAGTTTATTGGGTTTCTTCATTGTAGCTTGGTAGAAGAAAGAGGAGAAGAAAGAAAGGAGGAGAGAGAAAGAATCATATCATTTTGTTTTAAATTTTAATTATTTATCATCTACTTATTAGAAAGGATAAATTAGAAACTGAAAAAATAAAAGTTATGAGACTGATTTGTTTTTAAGATTTGTGTGCCACATGTAACGATCTTAATGGAATGAGGAGCATGGTGAACAAAAACGTGGTGAGCAAAAAATTTCTCTTTTTGTTCTCCCTCCTCTCTCTTTCTCTCTCACAACCCAAAATCAGTCCCCACCGTTTTAGTTTGGACCAGTTTTTTTAAGTTTGTGGTAGGTAAATATCACTAATCCAAAGTTCCAAACCTCATGTCAACTTCTTTATTTTGTTTTGTTGCTTTGAAGACAAACGTAATTTGGACCATACCACATGTGGTGCCTGGACGGCTAGACTAGAACATCTGATTTAAACAAATTCACTATGGTCAACATAAAAAGCTAGTATTGTAATTTTGCCAAAAGTCAATATTTCCAGCATGTTAAAATTTAGACAAAAATATACAACTTTCCCAGATTTTGTCTTGAAAATTCTAAATTGTTGTTTGCTCAAAAATCACCCCTAACAGTCAAAATGAGTGTACTGTTGTATGACAATGGACCCAGCACCAAACAACATTTTTGAAAACACTAAATTATCTAAACTACTTTCTAAGTCGCCTCCTTCCCGAGGTCGTTCATGAGGCCTGACGTGTCTCTCATGTACAGTTCCGATTATACCCCTATCTCTTATACACAGTTACGATTATACCCCTATCTCTTATAAATAGTTTTGATTATTCCCCTATCTTTTATTAAAATTCCAATTATACCTCTATCTCTTATAAACAGTTCCAATTATACCCCTATCTCTTATAAATAGTTTCGATTATACTCCTACCTCTTATTAAAGTTCCAATTATACCCCTATCTCTTATAAACACTTCTGATTTTATCATTAAATTTCGATTTTATTTCCATAGTTCCAATTTTATCCCTAAGTTTCAATTTTATTTTCCCACTTCCAATTTTACCCCTAAGTTCTGATTTTATTTCCACATTTCCGATTTTATCCTAATGTATTAAGAGTTGTGTATACTACAATGAAAAAAAGGTAAAAAAATAATTTTAAAAAAAGTGGGATCTATTACGCCTCCTTCCCGAGGTCGTTCATGAGGTCTGACGTGTCTCTCATGTACAGTTCCGATTATACCCCTATCTCTTATACACAATTACGATTACACCCCTATCTCTTATAAATAGTTTTGATCATACCCTATCTTTTATTAAAATTCTGATTATACCCCTATCTCTTATAAACAGTTCCAATTATACCCCTATCTCTTATAAATAGTTTCGATTATACCCCTACCTCTTATTAAAGTTTTGATTATACCCCTATCTCTTATAAATAGTTCCGATTTTATTCCTAAATTTTGATTTTATTTTCATAGTTCCAATTTTACCCCTAAGTTTCAATTTTATTTTCCCACTTCCGATTTTACCCCTAAGTTCTGATTTTATTTCCACATTTCCGATTTTATCCTAATGTATTAAGAGTTGTATACTACAATGAAAAAGGTAAAAAAATAATTTTAAAAAAAGTGGGATCTATATTTTCACAGTTTTGATTTTACCCCTTATGTATTAAGGTTTGTATACTACAATGTAAAGGGCAAAAAAATAATTTCAAAAAAAGTGGAACCTACTATAATTTATATAAAATAATTTCAAAAAAAAAATGGAACCTACTATAATTTATAAATATAAAAAACCTACAGAGTTTTGTTAAAAAAAAAAAATTGCAAATATATATATATATATACATAGTACCGAGTAATACCCATAAAAAGCATTGAATGTTACCGTTTACAATGGACCCGAACCGAAATAGGATCTGAAAAACATTCAAATGTCGCATTCAATGTTACCGTTACATTATGAATTTTTTTATGACCAGTTACATTATGATATTGATATTGATATTATTGATCTAGTTCATTTCCTCTTCTACTGTTCGTCGCATGCAGTCTGTCTTTCTGTCAATATCACTAAATCAAAATTCTAACCAAACCCCATCTAATTTTCTTAATTTAATTTAATATTAAAAATAAACTCTTAAACTGCCATATGCTTTTATTCTTCCTTCATTGCCGACACTAAACCGTATTAAACAAAACAAATCCTTAATGACAACAACAACTTAACGTTTACACTTCCACTAGCAATGTAAACAACCACTTTTTTTTTTTTATACGCCTCATTATCATGCTTACTTACGTGGCAAAAGTGAGTATCTTACATGATCTCTCTGTTTCCATTTTCTAATTAACAAGTCACACCACCAGGCGCATTTTAGAAACAAACACACAAATAGAAAGTTTAACTTTAAACAGAATCTTTACTTTATCTGTATAATCTGTAACACTTCTTCTCCTCTTCTTCCTCTTCTTCCTCTCTCTCTCTCTGTCTTTGTTTCAACTTGAAGTAAACCAAATCTTCAAAGTTCAAACTCTTGTTATTCTTTCTAAATCTTCAAAGTTCAAACTCTTGTTATTCTTTCTAGTTTCTTCTTCTTCTTCAGATCTGTTTCTTTTGCTTCTTTCTATCTTGAATAAGTTTGAATGACTTGTTCTTCAATCTATTTTCAGTTTGATTCTAGGGTTTTTTCTTTTATGACATAGTTCTCTTCAAGTTTAATTACTTAAGGTATGAATTTTTTTTTTCTCTCTGCAAGTTTTAGTTAGTTTGAAGCATGATTTGTTGAATTCAGTGTTGTTGTTTAGAATACAACTTAGACGACTTGTTTATGTGTTTTTTGTAAATAAAAGAGTTACTTGGCGAAAAGACTGAGTGAAAACTAATCAAGTTTTGATAGGTAACTCAATAGTATAAGTATGAAAAACTAGATCCAATTAGCAACAATGTTAATTGATGTTTATAACTAGAAACAATTACTAATACCAAATTTTCGGCAAATTTTTGATGTTTTTGCAACAACATAATAGTTCTTAATTAGGCTGTTTGAGGCATATGTTCACCTTTAAAAATTTTAATTACTGGCATAAATCTGCATTTTTCTCAGAATTTTGTGGTTTTGCCTCACCCTGTTTTGTGGAAAGGTATGTGGCTAGTTAAATAGTTATATGATAGTTCGTACAATGCTTTTTATATGAACAAAACCATGGAAAGACAACGCCATATCAATTGTAGCAACTCATCCCAAAAATGTCTAGATGTACCTAAACGTTTAAGTGCAATACTTTGTAAACAGTTAGGAGATTGACATAATTATAGTTTGTAGTGACTATTATGTATGTACTCAAGGTTGTGCCTAGGCTCAAGTTTAGCCCCTAGCTTTCCCCGAGGCTTACCCTCTGAACCTATCCTGTGCCTTTAACTACACTGGTGACTAACTACTGTATATACTAGGCATTGTGTCTTGACTTTTCAGCTATACCTAATTCCCTATTTGCAAGGTTTGCCTAGGCCTTGTTTCTGTCCAAAACAACTATATATACTGCTTTCCATGAATTTTTCTCTATAAGCATTTTTTTTCAATTACTTACAGAATAAAAAAGTATATATCCAACTCCTGCCTGTCCTTAGAGGTTTGGGCTCAGCCGGCTGTTAAAATGGCTATAATGTGATTAGTTGGCCCTTGCCAGTGCACTCTCATAAGATACCTCAAACCTCGTTCTACAGTTTTATATCTTTGTGATGTGAAGCACTACAGATTTCTGTTTGGTGGCATGTACTATGCTTCAATTACCTTATTATAGAAATGTGAAACATTACTCATCTACAGGAGTTTTCTATCTGCGTGAGAAGGACAGATGGCTACACTGAAAGACATAGGACTTTCCGCAGCTATTAATATTCTCAGCGCATTTGTTTTCTTGGTGGCATTTGCAATACTACGACTACAACCCTTTAATGATAGGGTATACTTTCCCAAATGGTATCTTAAGGGTTTAAGGAACAGTCCAAGGCATGCTGGAGCAGCTGTGCGCAAATTTGTGAATTTAGATTACAGATCGTATGTAAGATTTTTGAACTGGATGCCGGCTGCCATGAAGATGCCAGAACCCGAGCTTATTGACCATGCAGGACTTGACTCTGCAGTTTACCTGCGGATCTATTTTCTTGGGTATGCCTGCACTCTCATATAAATCTCGAACTGTAATGTTTTCCTTTTCATTATCACCAGTGTATTTTTTTTTTTATCACTAATAAAAAAAGCATAATTTGCTCAGATAAAAGAAAAATCTTTTCTTCGATCAATCACAAAGAAAGGTCTTATAAATCAAACTAATATGTTACTTCTTGTTGTAAAACATAATAGGTTAGATTGTAACATTCAAAGTATTCATTTCTTAAAATCGAAGGTGGTAAACACCATGGTCATCTCTTGCTTTTGTGCGAACATAAGTTCGGATCTGGTAGGAAGTTGGCAATTCTTTCAGAAACAAAAGTGCAAAGACCTGTCATAACATATGATCCTCCCCCACCCCCTTCCGTTTCAGCGAATTGTCATTATTATTATCCTTTGAGTGACATTATAACTTCTTATTTTGATAATCATTGTTAGAGAGTGTGATAGTTGTTATCGTAGTTGTTAGAGATTAAGGAGAGTGTCTCCTTTGCTATACCAAATTGAATAATAAAATATTAAAGAATAGAAGAGAATCTATTCAGCTGAGAGTTGATTATAACAAAGGATACATTGTCCTTATATAAGGAGAATATCCATACCCATAGTCTTACCTATACAATGTGGGACTAAAGCCGAATATAAGATACCTCTATAACTCATATGATATAGTATTAGTTATTAGGTTTACTGTTAGACAAATTCTAGATCTAACATTTCTCTAATGTACTTTTGTTATTGTTGTTCTTTTTTTTTTCAGACTCAAAATCTTTGTTCCTATAGCAGTGCTTGCTTTTGCGGTCCTAGTACCTGTCAATTGGACTAACAATTATCTCGAAGAGTTATTTCGTGGAAATCCAAAACTGACCTACAGTGACATTGATAAGCTATCTATTTCAAATATTCCATCTGAATCACAGAGGTTTGTAACCTACCTTTTGTGAGCAATTCTTTTAGCATAGTTAAGCTGTGTTTGCTAAATTGCCAGGTATGTGGGCAATTGATGTAGGTATCACAAAGTGCATGATACATAAATTGAATGGAGAAAATAAAAAAATAGTTCATGAATGGTGTTGATGTTGTATTGCTTTGGCCACTAATTTTAAGCATTTGGTTGTGAACAAAAAAGTATAGCATAGCAAAACATGTGTCAGCATCCTATTTGAGTCTTCTGCAACACAGTTATACAACTTTTCACCAAATCGGAGGAGTGAACATGGCTAGCAAGATGGTCTGCAACCCTGTTTGTCTTCCTGTATACATAGTTGACATTTATTTCATTAAAAAGAGATTCTCATATTACGGAGGAGTGAACACTACCTAATCTTACAAACGAGATTCTCATAGTACCAAGGATGTTTTTGGGCTCCATTCAATATAAGCATGCCTCTCAGCGAATCTTAAGCAACCACCATTTTCTGAGTTTTTCTCATTCAATAGTATGCACCCTTGTTTTATTTTAAATTTTGAGTTTTAGACTTCTAGATGCTTAGCTTTCTCCATGAAAGCCAACAGAATAAGATAATCTATCATGAGCGAATTGGAGGTGAGAGATAGTGGACCGTTGGTTTTTCGAAGAAAGTATAAAATCATTTATTTACCTAAATTCGAAAATATGTAAACTTATGCGTAATGATTCCATAATAGACCAACATGAGTAGTGTAATGGAGAGATCTTGAGTACATGAGTAAGGTCCAAGGAACTCGATAGTAAGTCGAGTTCACACATTTGAGTGAGCGCGCTTGGTGATACAAATGGTATAAGAGTTGGGCCTACTAGTACGTTGGTGCGTGGTGTAGTGCATAGCCTAACGAACAGGGTGAATTATAAAGACCTTAATTTGGCAAAAATTTGCCCGAAGGGTTGAACGAGTAAAATATCACAAAAACATCCCTACATGTCAACAATTATTTTCAACATCTATTAACGTTTTACTCATGTTGTGATGGCATCCCCTACTTTGGCAAATATTTTCCCAAATGGCTACAAAAACAAATAATAAATATTACTTTGAAAAACAAATCCCTACATGTCAACAATTATCTTCAACAAAAATTAACCTTTTACTCATGTTCTGATGGCATTCTGTGTATATATATTGGAATCTCAAGATCAAACATTTTGGCAATGTTTTCTCAACACCCACCCCCCCCCCCCTTTTTTTTTTTTTTTTTTTTGAAGCCACAAAAAAGTTGCAGAATTTATTTAACGTTATAAACAAAGCTTGATTTATATTTTCTTATTTTGAACCACAGATTTTGGGCTCATCTGATGATGGCTTATGCCATTACCTTTTGGACATGTTATATTTTGTATAAAGAGTATGAATTAATAGCTACAATGAGGTTGCATTTTCTGGCATCTGAGCAGCGCCGACCCGATCAGTTTACAGTAAGCTTTTTTGCCCTTTTAATGGATTTTTACCTTCTATCGTTTATTGTAATATGCTGTCTGTCTGATTATTTTTGGACTTGGAATTACTATCCTATATATTCATTTTGAACTCTTCTCACCTGGTGAATGCTCCATCGAAATCTTAAGATTTACTAGATATTCAGTATAATTTAAGTCTCTTCTAGGGGCATCTTACCTTCTAGAATTCAAGTATAGCAGATATTTCATTGAGTACAAATATGGACAAAGGTAGCCTAAGCTATCAAAAGTGAAACGATGCATACTTTACACAACACCACATGAAGTCGTCTTCACAACACACAAAAGACTCAAGAGGGTACTGTTTTGATAGTGATAGGGTTCATCTCTATTGCTTATGGAATTTTGAAAATGAATTATGGCAAAATCTTCTGTAGATTAGATTCTTTGAATTTCAGATTTTCTCTCAACTTCGTAGCCCTAACAAAGGATTAGGAGTCATTGACCCAGATCTTGCAACCTTGTCTGTTTGTATCTTGTCCTTCCTAAAAATAGCCAGCACAAACAAATTAAACTTAAGAAACAAGGGCCTACAATGAATACTAATGTGCATTTTTTCTTTTCTTGTTACAATTATTACCCTAAATTCCCTTCCTCCCTATGAAGATGGAACACAATCCCAAGATTTTGGTTAAGCGTGTTTGAATGGAACATATTTGGGTTCAAGCCTTTCGAGCGGCATCTAGTGCGTGTGCTAATGTAATTCATGGGAGTTCAGGGTGGAAAGCCTATGAATTGGACCATAGCAAAAGAAAGTTTTCATAGAGGGATATGACTGTTTTGATGATGTGGTCATTAGGTAGCAAGGACCTGATACTATAGGTCGTGGTTTGATTACCCTTTAGTAATAGATGAGATATCCTTCAGGCCTAGTTGCAATAAAATAATTTAAAAAACAATGATATAAAAGAGATATCACTACGACCCGCGTATAGACTTGCACCATGTTGAATCTGTACAGCTGATCTGTGTCAAAGTAACATCTACATCTCTTGTATCTAAAAACCCAATTTTAGCGGATAAAAAAAGAAAAGGAAATGCCCCATGTTGAAGGATGTGATGTATAACCGATGACTGAATATAGTAACTTTAAAACTAGTTTCTCTTATGAGGCAAATGGTTTCATCGTGCCTATTGTCTTTCAAAACTAAGTAGGACTCTAATTCTGTGTTAGGATATATTTCGACACAAGATTTACTATAACATGTATGTTAATTCTTCATGTAAGGTTGGTGACTGAGCTTATACCTATAAATAAATAAAGATTCTGCTTCACACACGTATGGAAGTGAGACCATTTCTCTTCTGAAAAGAATCTTTCCACTAAATCTTCCTCTGTATTTGTTAACCCTTGTTAAAAGTTAAGCTGAATTCTGCTTCTAGTCTTCTCATGATATCGACATCATAAAAGGAGCATCCATCGAGTATCAATCTGCTAAACTCAAAACTGGTGACAGAAATTGCTGCTAGTGTGACTTCTTTAGTGCTGGATTAACCTGCTTATCATTGCATTGTACAAGATTCCCTCAATTAGAATCTTAAAATTTGGGAACAATACGTTCCACAAAACCAAGAAAATGGTCGGCGAAGCCAGAAAATGCTGATTTTTTAGTCTATAATAGGCACACCTGGAAGAAAAGATTATTCGTTTGTTGAACTATGTCTTCCCAGAATATAGCAACACAAGAATATTTTACATAATGAGATACACAATTTTCTCCAAAAAATAGGAAATATATATATCTGGTGTTAAAAGATTCTGTCATTGTGGAACTTTGATCTACTAATTTCATCCTTTTTATCGATTAATAAAGTAGGCAGATTTATCCTCTTTCATCATTTTTTTTTTCTATTATTTATTGTGCATTCCTGTTGCGAATACATCAGAATTTGATTTGATCCTCAACAGGTCCTTGTAAGAAATGTGCCACCAGACCCTGATGAGCCAGTCAGTGAACTTGTGGAGCATTTTTTTCTGGTCAACCATCCAGATAATTATCTCACTCATCAGGTCGGATGCTGTATCATATATTAAGTTTATGTTCTCGTCTTTAGAAAAATAGAAGGGAAATAACAGTCAATTATCAGTATTGTTTGTTTAGATGGTATAGTTACTAGTTTATCCTTGCAGCAGAAATTAGTCAATAAATTATTTTGGAATGTTGGATTTTAATTGAGAACAAAATCCTCTTTCTTTAGTTGGTTTTATTGACAATTTTGATCAGTCTTTACAGCATTTAGGTTCTTTTTCCCCCATTCTTCCGTTGACAATTTTGATCAGTCTTTACTAGTAAAATTTTCATACAAGCAAGTCTTTCCCATTCTTCTCCTTCTTCTTCGTCTTTTTTTTTTTCACTTTCCATACTTTTGCATTCAGCCTTTACTTAATATACAAGAAACTTTTTGACATTATGGGACTTGGCTATGTTTCTATTGAGAAAATATGACTGGTTCGATCTCTATTTCTGAGATATGAATATAGTTGATCTATTTGGTTTGTTTGTCTAGATTATCTTTCCTCTCATTCTACTGGTGTTTGAAAATTTTAGCACTTATCTAGAGAATATCATGCAGGTTGTACACAATGCAAACACACTTGCTTCAATGATAAAAAAGAAGAAGAAGTTGCGTAACCGGCTTGATTATTATGAGCTTAAATATTCTAGAAATCAGTCTAAAAGACCAACTACAAAGGTACACTAAATGAGCTAAGTAACTGTTAGATCTGGTTAATTCTTACTTTTGTAATTGATTTACTGCCCATGTTCTTCTTTGATTTAACAGACAGGTTTTCTTGGCCTTTGGGGAGAAAAAGTAGACGCAATTGAGTTTTATACTGTGGAGATTGATAAAATGTCAAATGAAGTAAGTACCACCCATCAAGGTTCTCGTACAGTACTCATTTTGCTTCTTACCATCTTTTTTTATTTAAATTTTTAAAGTATAAAAATGGATGCTGTATTTCTCACACAATTCTCTCAAATGCCCATGAAGACTTTCACTAAATATAGTATGCAAGTCCCTGCCTGGTTTGTTTGACATTTTGATTAAAGTTCTTAAAATTCTGATATCTGCATGGTTTAGATCTAGCACCAACGATCATAAAGGTCGTATCATATTTTAGGTTTTCACATAATAAAGGAGTCTCAAGCACATAAATTGTCATATTACTTACATAGGACATGGTGCATGCTTATATGCCTATAAAGTCGTGAAGTTTCTAGCTATCCTGGAACACCCTATGTTAGACTAAATAGGGCTACAGTCTAGCATTTAAATGTCATATTACTTGGGATCTACAAGGTGCATGCCTAGTATTAGTAATGTTATATATGCCTACAAGTCTTGAATTGGATACCAATATTCTAGCTATCCTGGAACATAATATGTTAGTTTATTCAAATTATATTGCTGCATATGAGTCCAGAACTGGAATTCTGTCGCCTGGCGCCTCGCCCCGCCCGTGACAACATAGGATGCCATGAAGATGAGGATTTGAGATTCTTTAAGAATTTAACTAGAAAGTGGCAGCATAAATGAGGATATATTTGGTGCGATCTTCTTCCTTCTCCATTCTGAAACTTCCTCGGCTTTTTAGCATTGTGTGCTAACTAGGGTTGGTCACAAAACCGGGAAAATTGAAAAACCAATCCGAACCGACTCATTTTTTCGGTTTTTAACTATTTCGGTTCGGTTTTCGGTTGCTAAATTGGAAAAACCGACATTTTTCGGTTCAGTGTCAGTTTCAAATCTTTGGTTACAGTAATACCCAAACCGATCCGTGCAAAATTTACTTAATTAAATATTTTACTTAGCTGTCAACTTGACACAATGACCCAATGGTACAACTATAACCAAAGTCAACAAATTCATTCCGACACAATGACCCAATGGCACAACTGTAACCAAAGTCAACAAATTCATTTCTTTTAAGTGGTACCTCATTTATAGCTACATTTCATTACAAATGTTTCTTATCTGGTCTATGTGGGACAATTGCTATGAAGCACAGACACCGGACACGGATACGACACGATACGAACACGTCGACGTGTAATTTTTTGAAAATGTAGGACATCGACACGTTATAATATACACATTTTTTTTTTTTTTTTTCTAGCATACAATATCTTTCGTAGAGGATAATAATATAGTGTACAAATAATAATGTGACATTGTCATTTGTTAAAGTTAATTTGACAAGAGAAGCAACAAAGTATTGAGAAAGACGAAGAATACAAGAGAAGCAAACCTAGAGAGAGAATAACAGTTGATATTGAAGGAAGATGTGGAGAAAGTAGGTGAGACTTGAGAGAGACGTTTTTGGAGAAGTAGCGATCTTTTAGTTTGTTTATTCTATTTCTGACCCAATTCTATTTTGATTAGTAATGCCTCTTGCAATCTTAAGTAATATCTTCTCGCCCATTGTAAAAAGCTAAAATTACAAAGTAATCCCTAAGCCAAGGTGTCCAGATGAAGTGTCTGGCAGTGTCCAAATTTAAAAATTTGGTTTTTGAAGTGTCAGACACGTGTCCCAAGGTGTTCGGAGAGTGTCGGTGTCGGACACGTGTCCGACACTGGTGCGTGAGATTAAAGGGGGTGTCCATACTTCATAGGACTATTGTTTTTAAGCTCTCTGACAAGTTTTCTGCAAGTTCAATTGAACTTATTCTAGATCTAATTTGATTATGCTTCTAGGTTTCTTTGTAATCTTAAATCTTATTTAGTTGTTAATATAGCCCACAAACTGATTTTGAGATATTAAATTCTATAAAATAGATCAACAACTCATATATACAAGTAACTAAATTTTAACGACATAAAAAAAAAATGAGGAAGAACCTTACACTACCAATTTAAGATAAAAAGGGCGACTTCAACTTGCGATGGGGCTATATATGGGGGATGATGATAATGTTGATAGTAGACGAGGACATGATCCCATCCCACAATGCCACGTAGTTTGCTTAGGATGTAGCTATATGTTGCTACATATTTAGTTGCTATGAAGCACGGACACGACACGATACGGACACGCCGACACATAATTTTTTGAAAATGTAGGACACCGACACGTTCTAATATACACATTATTTTTATTTTTTTCTAGCATACAATATTTTTCATACAGAGGATAACAATATAGTGTACGAATAACAATGTGGCATTGTCAGTTGTCAAAGTTAATTTGACAAGAGGAGCAACAAAGTATTGAAAAAAATGAAGAATACAAGAGAAGCAAACTTAGAGAGAACAACAGTTGATATTGAAGATGAAGAGAAAGTAGGTGAGACTTGAGAGAGCCGTTTCTGGAGAAGTAATATCTTGCAATCTTAAGTATATATTATCAACTATTACTTCTAGGACCCAGATCTTAAGTTTGTTTAAATGAATATTGGTGGTTGAACCTTTGATTAAATGACACGGGGCCACCTAATCGGACTGTCAAAGACTTTATTATGCCACATGTTGCAACTGCACCACAGATGCTTCTAGGAATGGCCATGATTGAGTAGGGCAGCTGGAACCGTAACTATACCCCATAACCTGGCTTGAGTTTTCCTATATAGACTCTTCAATAATCAACCTAAAACCTGATCCCAAACTTGAACCTGTTTTTGAATTTGGATGTTTTACAAAACCCAACCCGCTGTATTTAGGTTTCAGTTGAGTTCAGATTGGGGTAAACCCGAACCAATTTTCTGCCATAATTTGCTCTGCAACAGACTTCTTGTGGTGATGGTTGAAGTGGCAGAAAGAAACGCCTTGTAATAAATTTTACAAATAGTTGTAAAATCATTTTATTCACGATAACAGTAAGCATAACTAGTTTAGTCAACCTCAAATTTAAAGTCAAACATTATGAATCCTTGCATTTAGCCTTCATTTTCTTTTCAGCTGATTGTGGTGCTTGACATAACAGATAGAGAAAGAGCGAGAAAGGACTACAAACAACCCTAAGTCTATCATGCCAGCAGCTTTTGTTTCCTTCAAAACTCGATGGGGTGCGGCTGTTTGTGCGCAAACTCAGCAAACCAGAAACCCAACAATATGGTTAACTGAGTGGGCTCCGGAGCCTCGGGATGTGTATTGGCAGAACTTGGCGATTCCATTTGTTTCACTCACTATTAGGAAGCTGATAATGTTTGTTGCCTTCTTTTTCCTTACCTTCTTTTTCATGATCCCAATAGCGTTCGTACAGTCTCTTGCAAACATTGAAGGAATAGAGAAGGCAGCTCCATTTCTGAAACCTGTAATTGAATTGTGAGTGTACTCTACTTCTGATGTTTCTTGCCTAAATAGTATCCCTGTTTGAAGCTCTATAAATTGTGATCACGTATTATATCAAACCAAATTAGGGTTCGTATATCCAACAACTAATTTAAAATTACTTCATTTATTAACAAAGTGGGGTGGAAGACTTTTTTTTCTTGTTTTTTTTTATTTTTTTTTCTGTTCCTTTTGTAATTGTGGTTTTTTTTTATATTGGATAATTAAGCGTTCAAATCGTACAAATGTATTGATGTTTCAATTCTTAAATAGAGCTTTCCCATATACAATTTGAAATGCTTTATGTAGTGCATTTTATGCAAGGAGCTTTAACCTTAGGGGAGAGATATAACTACTATAGCAACCCATTGAGGTGGTATCGAATGCCATGTATCTTTGTCTTCATTTTTTCCATTCTAATTATACATCGACTCTCACTTGAATCGCTGAATAACATCCACTACAAATCTGAAATCTGAGTTGGGGTTTAGGAAGAAATAATAAAAGTACTTGATGTTTTCACTTTACTGAAATTTCATGGTGTTAGTGGTGGGTGTGGATATGATGGTTGTTAGCATGAGGAAGAATATCAGAAGATGATAAGTAAACAGTAACCCTTGGATGCAGGTGCATGAATCCCTATGCTTGTGACACGTGTAGTTTTTTATCTGAGAAGTGTCAAATGCTATCACTTGAAAGGGTCGGTGAGGCGTTTTGGAAAATGTGGATGTTTGGACTTGAGTCAAAGCAGTTGACTGACGAACAGGATAAGGAACAACACACTAATAAATAAATAAAAAGTTGATACCGAAGACTAATTAGGCTTCATCTTGCAAACAAATCATAATATAGGCCAACATACCCCCAATTAGTTTTTGTTGGATGCATTTACGAACTCGAATGAATTGTCATGTGGCAGTAAAAGAACACCTTTTGCTTTCTCTCTCAGGCCTGTACTTAGTTATCTTTGTTAAATTAGTGTATTCGTGGAATGGGAGACCTTTCACTAGAAATATAAAAGATAAATGATTATATTAATATAAAAGGTTAAACTTACAAAGAAGCTAACTCTCTATATATAGAGAGAGAAAGCACAAAGTCTAGAGGGAGTAAGGGTATTGTAGGTTTTAGGTGTGTACTT
Organism: Aquilegia eximia; assembly: GCA_023053565.1. Lineage (NCBI taxonomy): Eukaryota > Viridiplantae > Streptophyta > Magnoliopsida > Ranunculales > Ranunculaceae > Aquilegia > Aquilegia eximia. The sequence continues at coordinate 27,490,244 of JALIGU010000001.1, forward strand.
CCAACACTTTCTGTCAACATTAAATTGTGTAAATTTGCTTCCTTGAGTATTGAGATCCATTTTCTCTTTGTAGTCATATAGGAGCTTTGTTATACTTTCCTGCTAACAAGCTTTTTGTTTAGGTTTTTTTTTCTTGCTTTACGCACTTTGTGTTAATTGTTTCTAGAAATTCTATAGTAGCTAGCCATTGGTTTTGGTGCAGGTCATTCATCAAGTCATTCATTCAAGGTTTTCTTCCTGGGATTGCATTAAAGATATTCCTCATTGTTCTGCCTGCAATATTGATGCTGATGTCTAAAATCGAAGGCTATACAGCCATATCATCTCTGGAGAGGAGATCTGCATCTAGATATTACTTTTTCTTACTGATAAATGTCTTTCTTGGGAGCATAATCACTGGAGCTGCTTTTGAACAACTAGATACTTTCCTTAACCTGTCAGCAAATGAGTATGTTCCTTGAACACTACATGTTGCATGCTTATCAAGCTTCTTTACCTCGATGCATCGTAATGATAAAAGATTTAGGGTCTGTTTGGTTCGAGTTCGGGAAGTCTCAATTTTCCCGGGAAATATCAATTTCCCATGTTTGATTACATGGAAAATTAGTGGTAAATTCTTAAAACGAAATGATAAGTCAAAATTTTGGGACATATTGGAGTTCAATGTTGATAAACACTCCCTAAAAACATAACACATTTTTCCAATGATTTTCATGACCAATATAGCACTATAGTCATTTCATAAAAAATTTATTTCCGGAATTTTGCAGTTGCTAAATCTATTTCTCGGTAAATTGTTTTCCCACCCAAAGAATTTTGAGCTGTCAATCTTTCGCTTGTGTTAATTGGGAGTTGCTTGAGTGCAGTTCTATGACTTTATCACTTAATTTTGCAAGTGCTCAATATGCTATACTAAAAAATTTACTCTTTTGTTTATGTGAAGTATCCCAAAAACAATTGGAGTAGCAATTCCGATGAAAGCAACCTTTTTCATAACTTACATAATGGTTGATGGCTGGGCTGGAGTGGCTGGAGAGATTCTTAGGCTCAAACCACTGATTATTTTTCACTTAAAGAATTCCTTTTTGGTGAGGACTGAAAGGGATAGGGAAGAGGCAATGGATCCAGGGAGTCTTGGTTTCAACGAAGGCGAACCTCAAATACAACTATATTTTTTACTTGGTCTTGTTTATGCTGTGGTGACTCCCATACTGCTACCTTTCATAGTAGTATTCTTTGGCCTGGCATTTCTTGTATATCGCCATCAGGTAACTATCCACCATTGTGGTAAGGCATGATATTGTTTCAAAATATGACTTTGTTCCATTTTTGTTGTATATATGTTCATAGTCGTTTTTGTTTCTTACTTTGTCTGGATGAAAAGAAGTAATTTGCAATGATGACATCTGAAAATTGAGAATTTTTGTTTTGGTCGTTTTAGAGTACTAGCCATTTATAGCCCATGCAATGCATGGGCCTTGAGGTTGCGGTCCATTAAAGTCTCTTTAAGTTGTTGTCCACCTAAGAATATTGTAAAAAATATTCTTTTCAACTAGGATATCAATTAGGAGAGAGAAAATTTTCTTATGGGCAGGTTCTCTAATTATATAGAGTATAGATTAGTAAGATCACTTCCACCACAACCCAGCTAGATGACTGCCCAATTTCCCTCTTCAGAAATCATTGGTCTCTCATAAGAATTTATCTTTTTCCCTTTCTTCTTCTCGCAACTATATACATGCATAATGCTTTTGTGGTCCTTTTGTCATTGAGAGAAGATTCTTGGGTTAAAATGCCATTTACACTTTGTAGCGTCCTTTTATATTAGACTGATACAATCCTTATGGGTCTAAAAGGATCATTACTCGTAAATTATTAAACTGTGGGAACATACTTTGTGGTTTTTTTTTTTTTGCAATAATCCTTTTTACAATGGAAGCTTTATTGTATTGTAGATTATAAATGTCTATAATCAAGAATATGAAAGTGCTGCTGCATTCTGGCCAGATGTCCATGCGCGTGTTATAACTGCACTGATCATCTCACAAGTTCTACTTATGGGATTGTTAAGTACAAAAAGAGCAGCATCGTCAACTCCCTTCCTCCTTGCTCTTCCTGTATTGACAATATTTTTCTACAGATACTGCAAAAACCGGTTTGAACCTGCATTCAAAAGATACCCTTTACAGGTATGTTGAAGGTGTTATTGGCTCAAAAGGCTGGTTTTTAATTGCAAGTTGAAGTCTGCTTGAGTAATGAGATGTGGTATTGTTAGGAAAGTCATCCACATTCATAGTATGAATTTCATGCTGTCAAAGTTATGATACTTTTGTGTTTTTCGGCTTTTCATGGGTGGGCCTACGATAGATTTAATGTTTTGGTTCGTTTTTGTCTTTCAGGAAGCAATGATGAAGGATACACTGGAACGGGCAAGGGAACCCAACCTGAATCTGAAAGGTTACCTTCAAAATGCTTACATTCATCCAGTCTTCAAAGGTGAGGATGATGATGAGAATTATGAAATCACTAAAGAGTGGGAGCAGGGGGGTTTAGTTCCTACAAAACGCCAGTCACGAAGAAATACTCCATTGCCCAGCAAATACAGTGGTTCATCGTCGCCATCCCTGCCTGAGGTAATTCAGGAACAAACATAAGTGTAACGTGGACCTGCATTTTATTGTATATTTGAGTTCAGCCTAAGATTTGATAAGCGTTGTATATTTTTACATGAGCAAGATAGATGACCATGTAATTAAAGAAATGAATGGATGGATCAGTACCGTGTTGCTGTTGGTGGTTTTAGTTGTATACACATTTAGATAATGGGCAAGGTTTATATTGTGGGATGTTTAGGGCCACGACCCATGTTTTTACTTCATATATCATATATGCTGTTGCTGTGTAAGTAAAACGTGCAGTATTAGTTGGCCACATTCTAGAATTTGGAATCTCTTTAGGGTCAATTTGCCAATACACCCCCATTTTACCCCACGTTTGGGCAATATCTCATTAGTTAAAATATTAGGTTTTTCACCTCTTTAACTGCTTGACTCTGTTAGAAAGGTAAAATGATCAAAAAATACAATGTACTTTTATAAATTTTTCGCTTTATACAATGTACTAAAAATCACGCCAAAATATCAATGTACTTTAAAAAAAATTTCACGTTATACAATCTGTCTAAAACTAACTAACGGACTGCTTATGTGGCTAATAATTATCTACATGTATTTTTATTTTTTTTTAAATAAATGTTGATTGTAAAATTAAAACCAACACATCTGCTTTAAAACATGTCATCATCAACAAATGTTTACATCTAAACCATCCATTAATCCCAAGATGTTAGTGATATAGATGTATTACTCCATTACATCGAAACCCCCTAAGTCAACATTTCTTCCATCTCTCTTTCTCATAGCAAATGTGAACCCTAAATCTTCTCTTTAGTTCTTCAAACCCTAATTTTAATTAACCATTTTCTCACAACTAAAAACCCAATAAAACACTAATGTATGGTGAATTGGTGAATCTTAAGAAAGAATCGGTGTGGAACAATCTTGTTGTGTGTGTAAAAGAAAAATCTCCTTTCAAGTAAATAATAACTAGTAGTTAGTTTAACACTAAAAGATGAAGACACAAAAGCTAGGGTTTGAAATTGAATTGGAGATTTGAATTGGGGATTTACAGATTTGGGGATTTTTACATTTGTTGAATTCAATTGTTAAAATAGGAAAGAAAGAGGTCAATCATGTGAGAAACATGTGCCTTATTTGATGTGTTGGAAATGTTGTTTAATTTATTTTTTTTTAAAAATACACGTAGATAATTATTGGCCACGTAAGCAGTCTGTTACCTAGTTTTGGACAGATTGTATAACGTGAAATTTTTTTCAAAGTACATTGATATTTTGGTGTGATTTTTAGTACATTGTATAAAGTGAAAAATTTGTGAAAGTAGGTTGTATTTTTTGATCATTTTACCCTGTTAGAAAAAACAGTCAACTTTCTTTGACCTAATCAAATCCTTAAGGTTACCTATCTACCTTCAAGTTTTAAAATACCAAAGTTATCCCCAACTTAATCTAAACTCTCAATCAAAGCTTTTTCAGATCTAATTTAAGCCATTTATTTTATAGCTATTGGGTTATCTTTTTCTTCCCTGTAAAATATTAAGTTTTTTCACCCAAACTACATATACAACAACAAATTGAAGGTTTCAAATCGCGAAGCTCTATTTCAACCTTTTGATTTTAGAAGAACTCAAAAACTAATAAAGACTACTTCATTAATTTAATTGGGTTTTCTTCATATATTGTACACGAAATTGAAGATGCATGAATTGGAGTTGATTTATTAATCAATTCAATTAACCAGATTTTTAATTAAAGAACTTTTAGAATTGTGTATATATATCATTCTATCAAGCAAGCTAATTATGTCCAGCTCATACCCATTTAGAGTACAAGGGAAGGGATTCCATTTTCTTCTATTCAGCAAGAACATGAAGTAACAGATAACCTCATAATCTATTTCCAATAGTAAACATGTTGATTTTCAAAGACATGCTACCAAAATTGAAGTCCTTCATTGTAGAAGAAACTCAGAAGTGAGTACTATTTAGTATACGATCTCTGTAATCAATTATGAGTTTTCGGATTTTTAATTCACATATTACATACTATTAAATCAAAACTTTTCTGAAATTTAGATCTCCATATTGTTTTTCCAAAAATTGGGGTTTTGCTTGTTAGAAAGAAGAAGAGGAAAAGGATTTAGTGTTGTTGGTTTTGTAAGAGGGCAAAATAGTCTATTCCTACACTAGAATCAATGGCTTAGATTAGATCTATGAGAAAAGTTTGGATTGATGGTTTAGATTAAGTCGGGGTAATTTAGGTATTTTGAAATTTGAGGGTAGATAGGTACTTCAAAGGTTTGACTAGGTCAAAGATAGTTGATTGTTTCTTTTAACGGAGTCAAGCCGTCAAAGAGGTGGAAAACCTAATATTTCAACTAATGGGATGTATTGCCCAAACGTGAGGTAAAATGTATGGAAATGGTTCTGGGACCTCATTAAGCATCCATAAAACACAAATGGCCCAGCTAAGACCCGGTTTATAAAATTGGCCCTGATTAAGCATTTGTCGAATAAAAAAATACCCATTTACCGTTAATATTGTAAAAACGGTCATTTTACTACCGATAATACCCTTCTGGTTTATGCAAACAAATGTTTGTATTTTATGGTACGTGGTGGTTGTTGTTTCGACTATGCAAATAAGTTTTTGCATTTAATATTTATGTGTGTTGTGACTGATGCAAACAAGTCTTTACATTTTATAGTTTATGTGGTTGTCGTTGCGAGTATGCAAACAAGTTTTTGCATTTAATGTTTATGTGTGTTGTGACTGATGCAAACAAGTCTTTACATTTTATGGTTTATGTGGTTGTTGTTGCGAGTATACAAACAAGTCTTTGCATTTTATGTTTGTGTTGTGACTGATGCAAATAAGTCTGTTTATGTGTTTGTGATATGCAAACGAGTATTTGCATCAGTCGAAGGGTAAACTAGTCCATAAGACACGGAAATCAGCGGTTAGACCGTTTTTACCAATAGTTCCCTAACTGGTCCAATCTTACATATTAACATCTTAAAGGGGTCCATTTTTTTATTCCCTAGGTAAAATGGGGGTGTATTGGCAATGACCCATCTCTTTATCCCCATATCAAGGCTCACACATAGGGGTGTTCATCAGATGGATCGGATCGGAAATGGCATGATCGGAAAAAATTATTCGAAAATCGGAATTTTATTTTTCTTTCCAATTCCTATCCAATTTTTTCGGATCGGATCGAAAATAATATGATCGAATATATTCGGAATATCGGAAATAATCGGAAAACATAGATATCGAATCAATTGGAATTCCAAAATCGGCAAAATCGGAATTCAACACAATGAAGCGAAGTTCACACTTCACACTGACTGGGTACTAGAAAAATAAAAGTGAAAATACTGTTTGAAAATTTTGAAGTACTTTATAGCATTCATTCATTAGTTTGCTTATAATGATCTCTATTCTATAGCATATAAAATATCATAATGCTCAGTAAGTTCAATAATCATCGGTTCATCTTGTTTTCAATGATCTCTATTCAATAGCATATAATTTTGTCTTTCTTCATCCATAAAAAATTTGTGTTTATTTTTTTGCTAAAATTAGTTAATTTTATAATACAAATATTTTGTATGTTTGGAAATATTTCGGAAAATAAATTAGAAATATGAATCGGAAAAAAATTCGAATTAAATATCGAAAATATGGATCGGATTTAAAATCGGAATTATCGGAACGGAAATCGAATTTTAAAAACTCGTTCCGGTTCCGTTCCAATTAATTTCGGAAATAGTCGGAAATCGGAATTGAAAAATCCATTCCATAATCGAAAAAATTCAGATCGAATTTTGGAAAAAATCTGAAATTCGGCAGAAATGAACACCCCTACTCACCCATATGGTATTATGTACTTTAGGAGGACGGTGAGGGAGAGTTGTTTATTCATTTCGATCACTCGATTGATTGGCGATACTCAGACAAACACAAAATCAATAGAAGCACCAAAAAGATGTAGAAAGAGATTCATAACTAGTATGCGATTTGCTTTATAATTTGAAAAACTTAGTATAATTACCAGTATCCAATTGGGTGAAAGATACAGCTTCACATGTATAAGAGCTGAAAGTAAAAGTGCTTATTAATAAAGTTCAGTCAATTTTCTGAACGAGATCTTTCAAACGAGATCCCACATGACTATAAAATTTTAAATTTAAAAAATTAAAATTTTTATAAAAATTCAAATATTCGTAAAAATTTAAAATTTCATATTTTTTTTTTACTGAAAAGTTGGGTTTCGAAAAAAAAAAAAAAAACTCACGATTTCAAAAGGTTTTTCAAAAGTACTCTAAAAATCAAAAAAAATCACACATTACTACCAAATTCAGGAGTTTTTATTTTTGTCCTCTAAAAAATATTTTCTTTTCTTCTAACATCAAAGCAATATCCTCTAAATTGTTGCTTGTTGTTCTGTAAATTATAAAGGCATGATATCTATTCCATATTATCAATATATGTGGATTGTACTCTGTAATTTGATGCATGAGTTCGATGTCTCGAGTAAGGACAAAACCCTTATAGTACAGTCAAAAAGAAAATTGTATTGCCATGAAAATGAAAAGTTCATAAAAACGTTTAATGTATAGTTAACTTCTCAAAAGACTATATACTATTTTTAGGTTACAACCCAAACCATAAGAAAGATAACATAACCCAGTCTAAACATAAATCCCTCCTTTTGTCTGGTGTAATACCAAGAAGCTCGTCAAATTTGTACTCCATTCTCCCTTCCCATCCCCCACACCAAAACAATATAATAACTCACATCTCTAACCATTTTTTTTTTTTTTTTTTTTTTTTTTGCAAACGGGGTTGAGGGCACATTTTACCCTTTAAATTATGTGAGGAAACTTATATCAAACAATCAATTACTGGCGTGTTTGGAACCAACGACCTCTCCACTTTGTGAGATAGATGCAACTATTGAGCCACAGACTCATGTGCTCTCTAACCATTATTGCAACTGGCTACATAGACACAATACAATGTCTCATTCTCAGAGGTGCCCCTTGAGTTCATTTACTTTGATAACCAGCTTTAATCCACTTCTCAACACTTTTCAATATATGATGTGATTTAGTAAAATTGCATGTTAAGTGGATACAATAGCTTGTTTAGAGGATAACGATATATTGTTTAGAGAACAACATTCAATGTTTTAGCGGACAAGACCCTCACAGTATATCATGGAAATGGTTCTGGGACCTCATTAAGCATCCACAAAACACAAATGGCCCAGCTAAGGCCCGGTTTATAATATTGGCCCTGATTAAGCAATTGTCGAATAAGAAAATACCCATTTAACGTTGATATTGTGAAAATGGCGCTTTCACTACCGATAATACCCTTCTAGTTTATGCAAATAAATGTTTGCATTTTATGGTATGTGGTGGTTGTTGTTTCGACTATGCAAATAAGTTTTGCATTTAATGTTTATGTGTGTTGTGACTGATGCAAACAAGTCTTTACATTTTATAATAGGTTGTCGTTGCGAGTATGCAAACAGGTTTTTGCATTTAATGTTTATGTGTGTTGTGACTGATGCAAACAAGTTTTTACTTTTTATGGTTTATGTGGTTGTTGTTGCGAGTATGCAAACAAGTCTTTGCATTTTATGTTTGTGTTGTGACTGATGCAAATAAGTTTGTTTATGTGTTTGTGATATACAAACGAGTCTTTGCATCAGTCGAGGGGTAAACTAGTCCATAAGACACGGAAATCAGCGATTGGGCCTTTTTTACCAATAGTTCCCTAACCGGTCCAATCTTACATATTAACATTTTAAAATGGTCCGTTTTTTTATTCTCTGGCAGTATATAGAGAAAATAAAAATCACATGTTTTTTTTTCATACCCATGTGGGATCTTGTTAGATAGATCTCGTCGAGATCTTTCGAACCATATACATCATATTGATTTTTAATTTCTTAATAAAAAAATATACAAGTTACAAATAATATAACAAAAAAATATAATTAATATTAAAAAAAATGTTTTTGTCTCTTTTTTATTTGTCTTATTCTAATTTTCTCTTTTGTCTTTAGTGCAAAGGGTATTTTAGTCAAATAAAATAAAATAAAAAGTGGGATAAGGGCTTGTTTGAAAAGATGACCCCATGTCAGGGCCTATTAGGGAAGAGGCACCTAAACATGGGGCTTTTTTGAGATATTACCCTTAAAAATATGATAAACAATTTTATTCAAATCATGCATATTTTATTGTTACTGTTACGATGCTAATCAACCCGAAAATATGAAAACATGTTGATTAACTTATTAATCAATTATTTTTATATTGATTTATATTGAAAGATGTGTTGATTAACATGAAACAATGTTATTTATACAACATCGAATTGGGCAACAGGACATGATTCTAAATGGGTTTAGTCATAAGGCAAAACTTTAAATTGAATTAGTTTACAGGACATACAATTTTTTAGATATAAATACCCATATCTGAAGTTTTTCCGTGTTTTTTTTTTTTAATAAACCACATCTCATTCTTCTTCGTTTAACTCAGTGTTTTCTTCTTTATTATGTAACTTTGTGCTTTCTCAAGTACAATAAAATAAGTTTTTTTCTTCGTTGTTCGTCTTCTTTTTTTTTTTTGTAGAATCTTCATTCATTCATCAATGACAAGACTAAGAAATGTTGAGTTACTCGAAAGTCGAAACTCATAACTAATTATTGAAGTGGGTAAGTATTATAAGGTTCATCAATGACTGCAAAAATAATTATTAATAGAGAACAATCTGTGGGTATTGAAGAAAGCACATATATGGGTTGTGATAATCAGATAATGTACTAAATACAAAAAATGGTTATTAATGGAGAACCATCCAATTTTTAATTGTAATTATGAACATGGGAATTATTGTAATGATTACAGTTGTACCTCTCTAATTTAATGCCCTTGGTAGAATACAAAATTATTAATTAGTGGGAGATATTAATTTGTAGAACTTTAAGTGTAAAAAAATATTTTTTTCATACATGTATATGTAAGAATCGAATGTCGTATTTCCCAATGAACTTAAGAGACATCTCCCATACAAATTGAATTGTGGTAGCACATTTATCTAATGAAAAATTAAGGTATTTCGAGATATACAATTTGAGATTAGGATAACCGGAAAGAAGCAAACCACATTAGATAAATGGCTCTCAAAGCAATGTAGTAATTCTACTAATTAATATTGTTTATATAGTTGGTTCTATGTTTTGTATTAATTAATAGATAGTAATTCTACTAATTAATATTAATTTATACAGTTGGTTCTATTGTTTATTATTGGGGTATTAATTTAGGGAGGTACAATTGTAATTGTGATTTTTAATTGACAACAAAACTACGGATTTTACAATTTTCTCATGGAGAAGAAGATTGAGTCAACTCAGTTTTTTGAGTCAACTCAGTTATCATTATAATTGTGATAATATCACTATATTTGCCTTTGAAAAATAAAGATGATAACATCATGTTATCACTGGACTGGTCTTTGATAACATCATGTTATCAGTTTTGTATTTTATTTGTAAAAAACTTAAAATAGATAACATCATCCGATTTTTTTTTGTGTGGGATTTGTGGGACAAATAAAACACCACCACGTATGGGTGTTGTTAACCCTAGTGGGATTTGAACAAGTTACCCAACTAAATTTATAGACACGTATGGGACAAATAAAACACTACCACATATGGGTGTGGTTAACCCTAGTGGGATTTGAACAAGTTACTCACTTAATTTGATAGACACATATAAGACAAATAAAACACTACCACGTATAGGTGTTGTTAACCCTAGTGGGATTTGAACAAGTTTACTATAGTTGTTTATGATAACATAATGTTATTAGTCTTGTTTTTTATTTGTAAAAAAAACTTAAAGTTGATAACATGATGTTATCATTATAATTTTTATTGATAATATCATGTTATCAGTTTGTCTTTTATTTATAAAAATGGAAAGCTAATAACATGATGTTATCAATATAACTGTGTTTGATAACATCATATTATCAGTCTTGTATTTTATTTATAAATAACCTAAAACTAATAACATCATATTATCATTGTAGTTGTTTGTGATAACATCATGTTATCACTGTACTTGTGTTTAGAAATTAAAGCTGATAGTGTATTAACTTGTTTCCAGATTAATACATTAACTAGGTCATGTCGCTGTTTGACTGACCAAGGTGGGATTGAGATCGGGGTGGCTGCACCTCGATGAGGTCGAGATTGCCTACGTACTCTAGCTCGGGGGAGTGGAACTTAGAGATCAAGCCATCGTAGTTTTGTTTATATATAAGGTGGAAAGGCGCATATCATGGGATCATGCGGATTCTCCGACATCATTGCGTGATATCTGGCATTGAATGCGTAACGGACCAAGATATTCTCTGAGCATTGATTAAGGGCACGTGTGTTTAATGATGTCGCCAACGGTCATATACTCGATCTGTTCTGGTCGGAGTAAGGCAGGTCGTGTCGTGGACGACCTGGTGAACTGTGGAGGTGAGAAACTACAAATAGTGCTAGTATAACAAATGTGAATTCAAACAAACAAACAAACAATACGCAGAAAGTAAATAACACACAGAAATTTTTAACGTGGTAAAACCCAAACTGGGAAACGTCCACGGTTGTCCTCGCGACAACAAAATAATCCACTAGATGAAAAGAGATGTACAAACCTATCAACTACCTGCACTCACTGCGAGTTGATACTCCTGGTTATCTCTAACACCTTGACTTCACCAGAGCACCTTGATGTACGCACAAGACACTCGACTTCTTGATGAACACACAAGAAGACTCGAAGCCGAATTCACAATAACTCTTGAAGATCACAAAGATATGAATTGGGAAAAAGGGGGAAGAAAGGAAATTGAGTTCAATAGCCACAAACAAGTTTAATACCAAAAACCTAACCAAAACACATAAACAAGGAGAAGGATGGACGGCCAAAGAACTGCCTTGTTCTGTAGAAGAGAAACCCTATTTATACTTAGGGTTGAAAACCTAGAAAAATGGGCCGAAACTGTGCAAACCGACTTTGGACGTTCGTACGTCGATATGACGTTCGAACGTCGCCACACAAAAATAAGCCTGCTGCCTAACATGACGTACGAACGCTCTAAACAGGTACGTACGTCTCCATACGAAAACATGTCTGCTGACTACCTGGACGTACGAACGTCCTAACTGAGTACGTACGTCCTGACCAAAATAAGTTCGCTGCTTCAGTGAACGTACGTACGTCCTAACTCGGTACGTACGTCCAGAACCCAATAACTTTCCCTAGACAGACCTAAGAGACACAAGGACACGAGACGACCATGCGTACATCTTGGTTTTCCTAACAATGAATTCAAGGCGAGATAACCAAAGACACTTTGTCACAAAATTGATGTCAAACCACTTTATGCCGGTTTCAATCTCCCCCTTTGACATTGATTTTGTGACAAAAACCTATGACTCTAATAGCACTTATAAAACGTGCTTACAATCCCAAACCATGGCATTTATAAGACATGCCTACAAAATCACTCAAGATAGAAACACATAACAAGTCACCAATTCTTGTTATCCAGTTTTAGGAAGATGCTTTAACCATCAGAGATCGAACGGAAGCAATCAAAGATTCAACAGAAGTTCCTTCGAGCAACTCCCCCATACTTCATGAGCTCCAAACTTCATGAGCTCCAAACTTCATGAGCAACTCCCCCATACGTGTAGCATACCTGAAACATGACCCAAAAATAACCTAACAACAAGAAGACGATTGTTAGTAATTAGAGTCATAAATCTCCCCCTTTTTGTCACAATAAGTGATCAAAATAACCAACCATCAAAGGAAAAGAACAATAATAAACCAATAACCAAGAAAAAGAAATCAAAACCAAACAAAGAATACAAAACATATAAAATATAAAACGAACCCAACTTGTTAAAAGTTCAGAAAGTCAACTAATAACCAAACAGAGAAATCCATAAAGAGAAAAACCAAAAACGATAAAAGAAGAAAGCTCGAATTAACAAATTCGAAAAACCCTTTCCCAATGACCTAGAGGAAGCTTAGAGAAGTAAGCCTCCGCACGAGCCGAAGGTCGATTCCACCGAGCAATCACATGATCATCATAATCCTCCAACCATTCACTCGTACAAAACAACTCCTCAATTCTGCTGTCCAAGCCACAGTCGGTAAGTGGAGCAGCAAGACCTCGAACCTTCGGATAACCAACTAACTCCAATATGTGATTTTGAAGATGTCCCGGTAATCTCTCCCAATGATTGACACGAACCAAACAAGGATTAAGGAAAGGACGATGAATATAGTCATATCCATGGGGAACGCGACACAAACGACAAACCTTAGCATTGTTCTTGTACTCCATTACCATGAACGACACATAACCAACATTCGGAACAAAAATTCCATGAAGTTCATATTCTGCCATAGAGAATTCTGAAGAACAAAGAGAGAATTAGCAAGAGGGAAGAAGACACAATAGGAGTGAAAGAGAAGAAGACTCCCTATTTATAAGAAGAATAGGAGTAAACATATCATGGACCCAAAAAGAAAGGTCCATTACCTCAGAAAAATTTACTGCAAAACAAGGAAACCAACTTGAACTAATATGAAAATAGCAATATCCAAGAACATGTACAATACTAAAAAATAGAAACAAACCGATATAGCAAAAAAAAATAAAAATTTAAGTACAAAAATGTGGAGAGTAAACCAGAAAAACCACTACTCGGAGTCCGAGTCACCATCACTCGGTTCACCATCACCCTCGTCCTCACTCTCTGAGGCATCACCATCACTCGCACCTTGAACTGGAGGCACCTCTTCCGGAAACGGAGGCAAGTCTGTGGGAGTGAAGTCCAGCTGCAGATGCCGCATCTGAGCAACATTCATCGCATGAATATCACTGATCATGACATCATGACGAGAGAGAATGGCCCCGAAACGATCCAACCGAGCATCCATATGGTCCTGATGACGGCGGAGAGAGGAAACCCGAGCATCAATGGCTGCAACAGCCCGATTTCCCCTAGCAGAAGCAGGGATGGGGCGTCCAGTGGTCAAGGCCCGATCGAAATCATCATTACGCACAAGTGTCCTGCCTCCCCAAATGAGGTGGTGCGTCAGACGCGCACCCACGGACTCGAAAGCCAACCTTCGAGACTGACAGCCCTTTTTAATAGCGTTGACCCAGTTGTGGCCAACAAACTTTGGAGGGCTCACCCCCAAATACTGTCCCTGAAAACCCAAGTGCCTGAGAATTGTCATAATAAAGCTAGGGAAAGGAAGAGTACCCTTAGCTGCATCAATTTGAAGCATCCGATTGTAGATGACCTCAGAGAGATGAATATGGTGCACCGACATACAAACCACCAATTTGACCATGTCGTCGGTCATAATTATCTTGTTGCCCTTGGTGGGGTAGATGTTGGAGTGAGCAACCATGTGCAGGAGGATGGCGCTGTAGTGCTTGGCATGATACCTTTCCGTGACACCATCAATAAACATCTGCTGAACTTGATTGACAAAGTCAATTTGAATGGACTCCGGAACAGGCCATCTAACAGAGACAGCATCCTCAGGAACAAAGTCACCATCAATACCCAACGCCTCGCGTATCACCTTAGGAGAAATGGTGTATCGCCGACCTTCAATCAAAACCGAAAAACTCGATCGATTTTGCGAGGGTGTCTTTGTCTCATAGAAAGCTATCGTATGCTCAACCAAGTACTTGGTGATTGGTTGAGCCACCCTTAGCCAATTCCGAGTCTCAAAGAACAACGCGATATTGCCAAGTTGAGATGCCCCTAGAGGTGTGGCAGCAATGTCTCCCAAGTCGAAGAACCGCTCGGGAACAATGGCCTTGGCTCGAGGATGAGCGCCAAGGGATGATGGATGAGACAAACCCGGAGTGGAACCACGACCCCTCGGAGCGCGAGACGAGGATGCCGCGTTGGAGGAAGTGGTGCGTGCGCGCTTGGAAGCCATTGCCTACACAATCACAACATCAAACAAACCAAAAATGTAAGAAACAATGACAAATAAAAACAGCAAAGTCATTGTGACATTTAATCAAACACTTGATGTGCAGAAACACTACACATGTTATCGACAACAAGATAGCAATGGTGAGCACCCAAACATATCACAAATCAATCCCAACAGTAAAGAAGCAATAACAAGAAATAGAGATAGCCAATTCGTCCAACAATTTCAAGAAATTGAATGAAAATACTAACCAATAAGACAAATAAAACAAACACATATTTCAAAGAAAAAAAACGAAAACTAACCATGCAATCCAATCAATACCAAGAGGGGAAGGAGAAGAGAAGAAGAAGAAGAAGAATAAAGGAAGAAGAATATGGGAAAAAGTAGAGTTTACTTACTTGAGTGAAAAACAGAGTATGCACTAGACAGAGAAACTTCTAGAAGTTAAGCAACAAACAACCTCCAAGAAAGAGGAGGAAAAAGACAATGCTAGAAGGAGAAGAGAGACCAAAACGGTTGAATGGGAGTGGAGAATACCAAGTGTACGTGCAAGAGAAGAAGAAGCACGATCGATATAACAATAGGCCATTTGTTTAAACAAAATTTGAATTTAAACAGCAAATGGGCCGGACTGTATCAGGGACGTTCGTACGTCCTAAGTACGTTCGAACGTCGGGACCAAAAAAAAACATCTGTCACACAACACGTTCGTACGTCCTATGAACGTTCGTACGTTGCAAAAAGATTTGTCCCCCTCCACGTACGAACGTCTTTAAAGCGTACGTACGAACCCTTTTTTTTTTTTTTTTTTTTTTTTTTTTTTATGAAAATAAACCACATAACTAGAAAAACAGATATTGAGAGACATCACAAGAAAACACTTCTACGTATCATACGAATTCCAAATACAACCGGATATAGTTTAAACAATCCTCAACCACAAGAGAATGCAAAATCGAAGAACGACATCATACACCATGACAAGGTAGTTACTAGAATGATGCAAGTATGTTGAAGAACCTGATAGACCAATACCAACCTCCGAAAAACAAACTAAAGACATGATCATAGAGAATATTGAAGGTCACTTGCAACTAACCAAAAACACACACTATTGTTTTTCTTTTTGCCCTTCAACTAGACAAATGCGAAAGCCACGAGTCATTCATTTTTTTTTTTTTTTTTTTTTTTTTTTTGTAAACCATTAAAATAGATGCCATTCCCGTGTGGGAGTATGAAATATCTCCATCTTTTACCAGAACACGAGGGTAGGGTGTAGCCTACATCTTTTTGGCAAAAACACACTCAAGAAGTGCAATACCATGATAACGTGCAACACAAGAACTAACATCTCTTGAGTGCATCCGTCAGAGCATGACCCTCACAGCCCCAACGGGTTCTTAGCCAAATGAGTATGCTCTCAAGACATTCAAATGGCTGGGGATTTTGTGAGTCATTGACCACTTACAAGAGGTGAGAGAATAAAGAAAACAAAGAACAACGATCATGAAAAATTAACCATGGGAGACTGGAGTGAAACATGTATTG
The DNA here is from genome assembly GCA_023053565.1 of Aquilegia eximia. Taxonomy (NCBI): domain Eukaryota; kingdom Viridiplantae; phylum Streptophyta; class Magnoliopsida; order Ranunculales; family Ranunculaceae; genus Aquilegia; species Aquilegia eximia. Next base: position 27,506,495 of record JALIGU010000001.1, read on the forward strand.
AAAAAATCAAGCCGACCACATTGAAATGCATCATGCAAGAAACTACCAATAAGAAGAGAGTATAATGTAACCCTACACCTCTGCATGACACAAAGACAGTTGAGAACGCCAAACTAGAAACATTTGTAAAATGAAATCCACACAATAGAGAATGTAGTATGTCCTCAATACCCATAACAACAATAAATGACCAACCCTAAACATCCTAAACACAGACAGTTCCAATGAACACATTACACAAATGAATGCAAAAGAGGTGTAGTGACAATGAAGCAGTTATCAGAGGAGCGACTACCAGATAACACCAAGATATTATTGGAATCAAAAACATCACACCTATTATCCTCAAACACAACCTTAAATTTAGCATCACACAACTGACTAATACTCAACAAATTTGACCTAAGTCCCTTAACAAAAAGAAGCTCATGACTATTGAGCGATTCAACCTCAGAAAAGTGACCTTTACCTTCAACTGGAAGCAGTTTACCATTACCAAACCTAACCTTACCTCCATAACCAAGAGTCAGGTTATCAATGAGATCCTTATCACCTGTCATATGACGCGAACAACCGCTGTCAAGATACCATGATGAAGGCAATGGTTCAACCAAACGAGCCGTGTGAGACACCATTGTCCTGGATGCATCCATACTCCTATCCCAGAAATGTGGTGGTGGAGTAGGCATCGGTGTTGCTTGAGGACGGTTTCCATAAGGAGAAGTTCTGGGTAAACCCCACGGAGCATAACCATTCCACATATATGGAGCCTGCATGGAGAAGGTGGAAGACTTGTTCCAATATGAGTTACCTGCAAAAGAAGGATGATGAGCAGGATACAAATTATTCCAACAAAAGGCAGAAGTGTGACCCATGCGACCACATGTTAGACATTTAAAGCCTTTGTGTCTAGAGTTCTTTTTCCGAACTTGCTTCACATGAGTAACCTTGGGTGGTGATACCACACTAGGCACCTGCACAGGAGCAGGAATAGCGATACTAGTTGGTCGCACAAAGGTAGTGCGGGAAGTACTAGTAGTAGCAAGGGGAACAGAAGTGTCATAACCTAACCCAGATTTATCTGAATGGGATTTACCGATTCCCAACAGAGAGTTTAAATTAGCACTTGCTTTACCAAACCCAACCAATTGTTTGTTAGCAGCAAACAATTCAGTCTTTACTCTCTCATGCTCCAGTACAAGGGATCGATACCGTGTTTCCAGATCATTATTCAGTTTTTCTAGAGTGACAATACGCACTTGGAAATCCTCCTTTTCCTTCACAAATTCTTCCTTCAACATGTTGGAATCACCTGTAAGAGTGCATATATCCTGTCCAAGACTCTCTACCTGATCCTGCAAGACGGTGTTAGTTTTTTCAAGCAACTTTACTTGTTGCATAGAAAACTTATACATGTCACATAATTCACTAGTAGTAGCATGAACACCAGAATCAGAAACATTAATATCAGCAGAAGAAGATACAATACCTCCTGGATGTTCATCCAGGGATGCACTGAAGACCACATAATTAGAGACAACATTTGAGAGATTCCCATCATCATCTTCATCTGAATCATCCCATGTGACTGTGAGATTCGCTTTGGAATTATCACCAGGTTTGCGATCGACCTTCTTATCACATTCATTTGCAAAGTGTCCATAATCACGACACTTGTAACATTGGACATCTTTCCGGTCAACCCGAGCTCTCCTCCCATCCACAGAGAACCGCTCAAAACCACGACTTCTAGGAGCATTTGAGGAATCAGGAAATCGCTTTCGAGGATCTCGATTCTGTTGATATTTCAGAATCTTCTGAAAGCTACGTGACAGAAACGCATAGTTATCATCCACATCCTGTTCTTCATCATCAGAAGGTCCTGTGGAAGGTTCTTTAGACGATGTAGCTTTGAATGCAACAGATTTGTTCTTCAAAGGTTCTTCCAAAGCCTGTTCCATCTCACATGTCCTTAGTTTGCCAGCAAGTGTCTCGATGGACATGTTCTTAATCACATTACTTTCAGTGATGGCATCCTTTCGTGAACGAAACCGAGGAGGCAAAGCACGCAATATTTTACGGACCACCTGTGTGTCAGTATATGCATGACCAATAGCCGCACTGCAGTTGATGATGTCTTGGAGACGAATAAAGAAATCATCAAAGGTCTCAGAATTATCCATCCGTAGATTCTCAAACTGAGATGTTAACAGTTCCAGCTTACTTTCTTTGACTGTTTCGTCACCTTCATGTGTACAGATAAGCCTGTTCCATGCATCTTTAGCCTCTTCACAGCCCTGCACCCTACGAAACTCACTAGCATTTAATGCCATGAAAATAGCATTGAGTGCCTTGTTGTTATAATTTGCCAACAACTTCTGTTCAGGCGTCCACTTTTCACGTGGCGTCAGTGATGTAACAGCAGTATCATCAGTACCTGTAGTAGTCAGAGGTTCTTTCCACCCTGTGACAACAGAAAGCCAGACTTCTTCTCCTAAAGCTTGGAGATAAGCTCGCATACGTACTTTCCAATGACCAAAGTCCTTTCCACTGAATTGTGGAGGAAGACTTGAAGTAGCAGACTTGTGAGATTCCATAAAGCACTATTGATCGTTAGCGTGAGCCTTTACGCTCCTTAACCAGCCCCCAGCGACTGATACCAATTGAGAAACTACAAATAGTGCTAGTATAACAAATGTGAATTCAAACAAACAAACAAACAATACGCAGAAAGTAAATAACACACAGAAATTTTTAACGTGGTAAAACCCAAACTGGGAAACGTCCACGGTTGTCCTCGCGACAACAAAATAATCCACTAGATGAAAAGAGATGTACAAACCTATCAACTACCTGCACTCACTGCGAGTTGATACTCCTGGTTATCTCTAACACCTTGACTTCACCAGAGCACCTTGATGTACGCACAAGACACTCGACTTCTTGATGAACACACAAGAAGACTCGAAGCCGAATTCACAATAACTCTTGAAGATCACAAAGATATGAATTGGGAAAAAGGGGGAAGAAAGGAAATTGAGTTCAATAGCCACAAACAAGTTTAATACCAAAAACCTAACCAAAACACATAAACAAGGAGAAGGATGGACGGCCAAAGAACTGCCTTGTTCTGTAGAAGAGAAACCCTATTTATACTTAGGGTTGAAAACCTAGAAAAATGGGCCGAAACTGTGCAAACCGACTTTGGACGTTCGTACGTCGATATGACGTTCGAACGTCGCCACACAAAAATAAGCCTGCTGCCTAACATGACGTACGAACGCTCTAAACAGGTACGTACGTCTCCATACGAAAACATGTCTGCTGACTACCTGGACGTACGAACGTCCTAACTGAGTACGTACGTCCTGACCAAAATAAGTTCGCTGCTTCAGTGAACGTACGTACGTCCTAACTCGGTACGTACGTCCAGAACCCAATAACTTTCCCTAGACAGACCTAAGAGACACAAGGACACGAGACGACCATGCGTACATCTTGGTTTTCCTAACAATGAATTCAAGGCGAGATAACCAAAGACACTTTGTCACAAAATTGATGTCAAACCACTTTATGCCGGTTTCAGGAGGCATGCCACATGTCGTGTTTTGATTGGCTGTTGTATGTAGTACCCCTACATATAGCATGATGTTATCACTATAGTTTTCATTGTTCATGTTATTAGTCTTGTATTTTATTTATAAATAACCTAAAGCTGATAACATCATGTTATCATTATAGTTGTTCATGATGTTATCACTACAATTGTGATAACATCATGTTATCATTGTACTTGTCTTTGAAAATTAAAGCTGATAATATCATATTATCATTGTAGTTATTTGTGATAACATGATGTTATCACTGTAGTTAGGGGTGACAATCAGACCTGGCGACCCGAAACCTGACCTGAACCCGACCCGATCTGGATCAGGTTTGGGTCAAGGTATTTGAGGTTTTAAGCCTAAATCAGGTCAACTTGATTGACTTGATACAAACTCATGTCAGATTTCCCTTGCAGACCCGTCAGGTCGACCCGAAACCCCACCAATATAAACCTAATTCAATTTATCTTCTATAATTTCCCTATTTTGAACCTAAAACAAGTAAAACCCTATCTCATTCTCTGCGACGTTTTTTAAATCAAATCAAATGACTATACAATCGAGAAACACTGAATTCTTTGTTTTGTTATTGGTTTGATTGAGAACAGAGCGAAGGAAGTACGAAATTAGGTTTAATTTCGATTTTATTCTTCATGAAGTTAGGTTTCTTTCAATCTTCAATCAATTTCTATTCTATTCTATTCTATTTATCTGGTGTTTGTTTCAATCTTCTATTTCAATCGATTTCTATTCTATTTCTCTGGTGTTTGAATTTCACTACATTCATTTATATTCAATATGTTATCCGATTGTTGTTGATTTATAAGTAATTGATATATTTAGTTGATGTTTTTGTAATTTGTTTTTGATTGATTGATTGATTATCGAGTATTGAATTTGATTTTGTTGTTTATGAATTCATGAGCTTTGATAATGATGATGAAATTATTTAGATTCGGTTAATCAACTTGTCTGGAATCTATGATGAAAGGAGCACAGTGGACTTGTATGAATCAAATTCAAAGAAAGAAAATACAGCTAAAAAAGTATATGATAAAACTGAAATTATAAACTGAGATTAAAATTTAAAGACGATGATGATGCTCGGTAATGAATTCATAAACTGAATTCACAATTTGAATTCAAGTACCATTCATGTCAACTACTATTCACTAATGAAGTAGTAATCAAATAAACAATTTTCGGTCACAAATTTGGTATCATCTTAACCACTTTGCTTTATTTGCTAGGAATTTAGTTGTGTTAATTTTTTGGTACAGATCACGATAATTTGAGTATTTGAATCTGCAAGTATTAATCATCATGTTATCGCTTATCAATGGTGTATAATGCAAATTCTATTTTGGTTTTGCACAGGTCCAGATCATTAGTGAAGGATCATGGTCGTGGCCATTAGTTTCTAAGTTGTAGACCATTATGATTATGAGCATTGTCTTTGTAGACCATTAGTTTCTAAGTTGTAATTATATTGGAAACAAGTCATAGTACTTTGTATTTTTGCAAGAGAGATAAATTCTCAATGTTTATTATGAGCATTCATCGGTTTTCGAGTAACGACATCTTTTTGATAAGTTCTCATTATTTAGCTAGATTCAGTTTTGAAAAGAAAATGGTCAGGTATTCAGGTCGACCTGAACCTGACCTGATAGCCTGACAGACCAGGTTCAGGTTTCAATTTTGAGAAAAATAAAGTCATCAGGTCAGGTTCAGGTTTTTGGGTTAAGACCTGACAACCCGACTGACCTGACACGACCTGATTGCTGATAAGTCCTCAAAAGTGTATATTTATCCCCCGAATAACGCCTTGTTTGCATAGCACTTAGCTTATATTATTGTGTGATATCTATTGATTAGTCTTTCTTGTCATTTGTGTAGGTTTCATGAGCCGAAATGCGAATATTGTGTTAAAGCCCGCAAAAAGTCAAGAAAAGCCACCAAAAAGATGTTATTTGCACAAGGAAAAAGAATTGATACTTGCACCCACAAAGTTACTGAGGGCACCCCGCAAACTGCTCCTATGGACTTGACTTATTGTCTAAGTGGGGTGGCCCAAATCTCAGCCCTATCCGGGTTATATTGAGGCCCACAAGTCAGAAATTCTATATAAACCCTTTATTAAAGCCCAATCTTAAAAAGGCTCTACATGAAGATCCAAAAGTCTGATTTGGGCCCATGAGCTGTCCAATTGAAGGTCTTGGTCCAAGCTACAACTTAAGCCCAATAAAATTAGGTTTTCCTGAAGTCCTAATTCCTTTATAAGACCAACAACAACAACCACGAATTTGACCTAACTTGGAAGACTTTATTAGGAAGTAATATGCTTTGTATTTACTATATAAGAGAAGTAATAGCTAGGGTTTAGTTCGTTCATATAGAGTTGAAGTTCTTGTTGAAGGTTTAGGTTTTTTATCTTCTTCTTTGTATTGAACTCAATTATTATTATCAATATCAATCCATTCACTTTTCCTTTATAATGTCTTGTTATTTATTTATTCATTCCATGGTGTCATCATCGAGGATAAGTAGCTAAATTCCCTTAGGGGGATAGTTGAAACACTCTAGATAATGCGAAAGCACCATGTTTATTCTTAATGTTCATTGTGATTCAAAGTACTTAATGTTTATTTACTTCTGTTTTGCAACATGAGGTAAGTATGATTATTTGCATGTTATTGTTATCCATGTCATTAAAATACTATTGTTAGAGTATAGGGAGACCTAGCTATAGGAGTTGTATTTATATTGATTAGAGATATGTGGTGGAATAGCTGAGAGGTGACTACCATATATCTAGAATCAATCTATTTTATTGGAACCCTTTTTGTAATTAAATTGATATCCGGGAGGTGACGATTTGATTATGAATTAATATGTTGATTTAATTAAATTGAATAGCTGAGAGGTGGCGGTTTAATTAATGAAGCATATTCAATAGCATGTATACGAGAATCTCGTTTTAATTGAATGGAATAGCTGAGAGGTGACCACTTGATTATTATAGGTATTGATGATTAATTGGAATAGCTGAGAGGTGACTAATTAATTGTTATAGATTGAACATGAAAGGATGAAATGTTATGTTTGCATGATTTAGTTTGTGGATACCAACTCTTCCCCCTATGTCATCATAAGATCTTCTTTCATCTCTATCCATCTTCTTAAGTTAGTTTAATTATTAGTCTATTTATTTATTGCATGTAGGAAGTAGAATCAATCTCTCTTTTATTTGTGATTCACTGCTTCTTAACCATTGTTTTCTATTGTGTTTGAGCTAAGATCTTCACCTTTGAGGTGGGTACGACCCTTGCTTGTTACTTGTCTATTTTGATAATCAATATTTACAGGCACAAGAAGGAACATGATTATAAATCTATCTTTTGTTTATTTTTATGACAATTTACCCTCTATCAATTGCCACCCCTAGACACATTATTGTCCTAAATCTAAAACAAACGTTTTTATTGTCCTTGGGCCCTATAAAACTAGCTATCTGGTTCTTGGGTCCAAATCTCTTGAGTAAATAAATTACTAAGAAATTTTGATTTCGGGATAACCCAATATAAAACAAATTTGCAAGCTAGAATGCTAGATGCCAAATCTCTTAAGTAAATAAATTACTAAGAAATTTTGATTTCGGGATAACCCAATATAAAACAAATTTGCAAGCTAGAATGCTAGATGCAACATTAAAGGTTAAAATGTAAGGATAGAGTTTTAAGTTTGGGAATCTATGTGCGTATGTACGTAGGAATATATATGTATGTAGCCCAATTCCAACCTACCTATCTAGTCTAGCAGTCTATATACAGTAAAACCTCTTTGTAATAATACTCTAGGTGGGAATAACCTCTACCTAGTCATAAAAAATTCATGTCTCAATTTGGGCCAGTTATAAATAAGAATAACCTCTACATTGTAATAAGTTATAATTTTTTGGATGAGTTGGGCTCAAGGACAAGGTTCTTATTCGGTTAGGCTAAAAGGACATTAAAATATTCCACTTAGTAAAAAAGACAAGGTTTTTTATGATCACGGGTCTGATCATAACAATTCACCTCCTTGGACAGAAATACCCTACATGTCTAATAATATACTATATACACACTAAATGAAATAAAACTTTACCCTACCCAAATGAACCCTGGTTGGAATGCAATCTTAAGCAACCCTATGATTAAACCTATAATCACATGATCACGGGTCTAATCATATACTATATAACACTAAATGCAATAAAACTATACCCTACCCCAATGAACCCTAGTTTCAATGCGACCTTATGCAACTGTATGATCAGATGTATAATCATAAGATCACATATCTAATCATATACTACATAACACTAGATGAACTCTTGTTGGAATGCGATCTTATGCAACCGTATAATCAGACCCTATAATCACATTTAGTTGGAATGATTAGACACATTTATTCGTTATGATCATAATTATAATCACACATAAATCACAACAAAAGTATGTATGATCATACTTATAATCACATTTATTTGTTATGTCCAGACCTGTAATCATATTTATTTGTTATTATCATAGTTCTGATCACATATAAATATTTTATGATCATGAGTGATTATAAGTTGTGATCACATAAATCAAAGGCACAAGTGTGTATGATCACACGTATAATCATAATAGCAATCACATGTATACAATGATAAAATTAAAATTTTGAAAGAGTGTGACTATATGATTACAAGTCTGATCATAAGCATTTGTCCTTATGACAAAGTCAAAATTCGGGTTTGTTCTTTTGATAAATTATTAACGTGCGTGTAACGCCCCAGGATTTCGTCCTCGCTCATCCCGATGCGTTAGAGATGGTATCAGAGCCGACGACGATTCACCTGTTGCAGGTAAGAAGTACGCTGGAAAGGCCCAAGGAGCGCCAGGTACTTGTCTCACTTGGCAGGGAACGTCGGAGATTTTGGGACTGTACTGAGTGTACCACAAAGCCGAGGACGGCTCTATTTCTAAGGTGGTGGGCTTGTAACACCCATGAGTTGGTGTTAGTCCCACATTGCCAAGGAAGTAGTTGTATTGGTAGTATATAGAGCTTAACCATACTTTAACTAATGTCAAAGCCTTTTGGGGTAAACCACATGGGTGGTCGCTGATCCAAAACCCTCTATTGTTGGATATTCGCAGTGACTAAAGGGGGACAATATTGACATTAGCGAGCGGTATGGTGTTCAACGCATCGAGATGAGCGAGGACGAAATCCCGGGGTGTTACAGTGCGTTTGTCCTTTTGACACCCACAATTTAAAGTCTGTCTTTTTGGCAAAAGAAAAAAAATTGCAAAAAGGCCTTACAACCTAATTCTTTGTAATTTTTGTTGGTCCCATCTGAAGAAATTTGCCTCCATATATAGTAATAATTAGTTATATATTACAAAAATTAATAATATTACCGTAAATTAAAAGTTTAGTATACGATACAATAAAATATTTATTTAAAATTGTTTGGAACAATGATTTAATCTTAAATTGGGAAGATTACATAGGTTATATTAGAATATATACACTAACACTAATAAATACATCTGCACGCTATTTTTAATATTACAAAAAAATTTGAAACTATATACTACTAAACCTCTACATAGGAATAATTTTTATTTGGTCCCATTAGTATGACTGAGGTTTTACTGTATTATTACTAGGAAGGGTTAGCTAGGTTGGTGTGTTGGTGGTAAAAAGTGGTAGGATTATTTTGGCGTGCGGCACAAAGATAGAATAGAATAAAGAGATTTTTGGACATACCCCCATTTGAAAGTCGATAACCCCCATTTGAAAAAAAAAAATTGAGATACCCCCAGTTCAAGATGTGGTGTTATCTTAGCTATCCATCATAAAACTAACCTACTCTTTCATCTTGAATTGGGGTATCTCAATTTTTTTTTCAAATAGGGGTATCTCAAATTTCGACTTTCAAATGGGGTATGTCCACACATCTTTAGAATGAATGCCAACAAGTGTAAGAGAGAGAGATTACAAGGAAGGAAGGACCCACCTGACACCTCACCAAATTCATCTCCTACCTTTCCTACCTTTATTTGAAATCGAACAAAACAAACTAATAAGAAACAGAAATCCAACACAACTAGTATTTACAACTATTGCATTGCATTGATTTGGTTTGGTTTCTTTCCTTCCTTGACAATCATCATCCATCATCGTTGACGTCGTTGAGGTCGTCTTTCTTTTATTCAATTTCTTCCTTCGATCGACCGGTCAATACGAAACCCTAAACCAGGAGAACATCAACAACAACAATACCATCGATCAACAAACCAACCAAGTACCAATTTCTCTTGATTTCAAATATATTTTTTTTAATTGATTTGTTATTGTGAACCAAATAATTAATTTTATCTAATTTATGTTTCAATTGTTAATGTTTTTAGAAACGAATTGTTTCTATGCTCCAGGACAAGGAAGATCATTGTTCATGCCATGGTAATAAACCTTATATTCTTCTGTTACTACTGCGTGATTGATTTAGCTGAAATATCAGATTCTTTTTTTTCTCAATAATTCAAATCCTAATAGAGAGACATGTAGTAGTAGTAGTAGTAGTAGTAGTAGTAGTACCTTTGAGAATGCCGGTGCCCCAATAGCTGTGATTCAAGCATTTTGTCATACACCTTTAAAACATCATAACAACATTCTCCCTAACACCCACAAATACTTGTTTTTGTAGTTTAAATCAAATTTGCCAAATTAAAATTATGCCCCTCAAACGCTGTATATTTAGATAATTTGAAGCATTAAATCAGCTATGACTTATAAAATTAACGTGTCTTCCACATACAGTCAATAGATGTATTTTAATTTTGTGACTTGTGGGAGAACACTACCTATCACTCTCCAAACAACCCTCCACAAACAGATCCTGGATTGGTGGAGTTGGAGTTGGAGTTGGAGTTGGATAGATACATACTCTTTTCTCCTCTACGTCCTATCACAACACTGATTATTTATTCTTACTGCATTAAACTCATATCTCGTTCCCTACAATACTCGTCATTTACTTGCTTCTAACAACTTTAAATGCTTCACATACCAGTTGAATCTTAGGGCTTTATATGATTAGTCAAATGAATTACTACCTGATGTAGACAAACATTCTCATTGATGCTAATAACTTACTCACTCTGCATCCCTTTTAATCTGCAGTTCAAATGACAGTTTGGCCATTCAAGAGAAAGCGGAGAGGAGGCCGTACAAACAAATACTTGAACAAAGTTAAAGAGAAGACAGATGTCGCTGGGGATACAAATACTAGAATTAAAACACTGCAAAATATTTGTGAGAACAAACAGCTCAACCGACCAGTTCAAAAACAAGGGAAAGATGATATATCTTCATGCACACAGAGACTGAGTTCAATTAAGAAAACCAAAACGAAAAGGAACCATGATTCTGTCATTGTAGATGCTGGAGGAGTTCCAAAAAAGCTGCGACAGAAAGTGGTCCGGAAACTCATACTTGCTAACAGTGATTCTGATGATGAGTGGACTCCTCCTATATCAAAAACTTTAACAAAGATCAGTTCTGAAGGTTTCAAGGAGTCTACAGAATCAAGGGAAGGAGAAGACAATACTTCTGAACCAGATGATGTTGCTCGTGCTTCTTCTCCGTCCACATCCTCTTCCTCTTCCCAGAATACAGTTTTGGATAGCTATGGAAGAAGATCCAGAGCAAGGAATACAAAGGCATACAGCAATCTCCTATATCCTTTTATATTTTTTTATTTAATGCACTGAATATGAGGATTTGTCTAATATGCTATAACTTTTTCTTGTTTTAGGATACCCTGCATCATCAGGGAAGTGTAGATGATAAGAAAAGATGCCATCAATGTTCAAGAAAAGCTGGAACTGTTGTTCCATGTTGCAAGTGTAAACAAAAACTATATTGTGTTAAATGCATAAAAACATGGTATAGACTTTACGCCTTCTTCAATGATTTTGGCGTAGCAGAAATCTTCATCACTTTGAAATTTTTTTCTTGGTGTTACTTTTTGATAAGGAAAGGTTTACCTTAATGCAGGTACCCTCAGATGTCTGAGGAAGAAATTGTAGAGGCGTGCCCATTCTGTCGTGGAAACTGTAACTGTAACACATGCTTGCACTCAACTGGAAGTTCTGAGGTCTATATATAGCTGTATTAATGAAGTTTCTTTCTAATATACCTTTTCCCTGTGACACCTAACACCTTTTTCATAATTCAACTTGCAGACACAAAAGAGGAATATTACAAAAGCTGAAAAGATACGGCATGCAAAGTTTCTGATTCATCATCTGCTTCCCTTTCTGAAACAAATATGTGATGAACAATCCAAGGAGATGGAGTTTGAAGCTGGTATTCGAGGTATCAATATCACACATTGCTAAAAAAACAAAAAACAAAAACATATTATGTTTTAATTGTTAACTTCTAATTGCTAGCAACATTTGATCTGAACAGGGATACCTTTGTGTGACATGGAGGTTGAAAAAACAACATATTTTGACAATGAGCGTGTCTACTGGTAACCTGCTACATCATATTATATATATATATACATATATTTCTCCATAAAATGTTTCCTACTTTCCTTATCCCTTACAACATTTAATCTTTTTACAGCAACAATTGTGCAACTTCAATTTTTGATCTGCATAGGAGCTGCCCCAAATGTAATTATGAACTCTGCATTAGTTGTTGTCGTGAGATTCGAGAAGGAAACCTTCTAGGAGGTGCTGACAAGGTAGTGTTCCACTATCCAAACAGGGGCTCGGAATATATTCATGGTGGGGATCCTCTTGAAGAGACTTCTGAATTAGATTATTCTATTGATCAATTTAAAAACGTGGCTGGGTGGAAAGCGAATAGTGGTGGAGTTGTTCCATGCCCTCCAAAGGCAATGGCTGGCTGTGGTTCCCATGCATTGGAGCTCAAGCGTATCTTTCCGTTAAGTTGGATTGCCAATTTGCAAGTAAAAGCGGAAGAATTAGTACAAAGTTTTGTACAAGCTCCTTCCAAGCAAGATTGGACTTGTACAAGCAATGAGATGTTACGGAGGGCAGCATGCAGAAGTAACATCAGTGGCAATTACTTGTATTGCCCTACATTGAGAGACATTTCAAAGGAGAAAGAGTTAATGCACTTTCAGAAACATTGGGCCAATGGTGAACCAGTAATTGTGCGGGATGTGCTTGACCAAGCATCGGGTTTGAGCTGGGAGCCAATGGTCATGATGCGTGCTTTATATGACAGTACTGTTTTCACGACTGGTTCAAAGTTCTCTGAAGTGAAAGCCATTGATTGTCTTGCTGGTTGTGAGGTTAGTTCACAAGAATAAAATTTGCTTGTCTTTTTTGAATTAAGATAAATCTTGATATGTAAAGGAATGGCTAATCTTGTAGAACTTTCCTAATTTTGTTTTGTTGTATTAATATTGGAAACGAACTTATTTGCACTCACTAATACAAAGGCTTAGTGATTAGAGGACCATACGTAAAGCTGATGTATGAGTTTTTTGAGGGATTAATAAGAGGATTATTGAATTCAAGATTAAGAAGGCTTAAAATGTTTTTATTCGAGATTATAGAAGCCTTTTTCTATGGGTGTATTGGCACTATGAAAGTTCTCATTGTTTTGTTGGTAGTCTGTCAGCTATAGGTTGTACGAAAAAAGTAGAGTCCAGGTATCGAAAAATACTAATATACGCGACATATTAGTTTAAAATCTTTTTTAGGTTACCTTTTTCATCGGTATTATTAATATCTGTAATCTGATACTTTTGTAATGGATTAGAACTTAGAAGATATACTATCTGGGTAACCAGGAAGAAATAATTGATTGCCTATCTTGTCGTTTATAACAAATTCTACACAATGTTCAGTAAAAAAACGTAATAATTGAATTTGGATCTCAAACGATAGGAGGATCCAAATTTACTTAGTTTATTTCACATAACTGAAAGTCTGTATCTTTCACTTGGTTTGTCATTTTCTTCATATATTTCAAATGCCGTCAGTTTGTAGTTCCCATATACCATTTTTTGTTAGAAAGGAAAAGAATGGTTGTAACCGTCACACTAAGCATGCATTTCCCTGCTGCTGTTAGGTTACTTTCATAAGTTTGTTTGTCATATTAAAGGATCTTTGTCTTGCTTGCATTGTCATTACAAACTCCTATTTGCAGACTCTTTATAAGATTCCTAATTTTGTTCCATTGTATTTTCTGGTCATAACCCTACATTGTCAGGCTCAACTGTTCAATAGGTTTTATATTTAGACAGGGGACATGAACAAAATTTCTAGATGCTACTATGTTCGATCCATTTCACACTAATATGTCGTAATAGTAAATGCTCGATATGTTGTATCAGGAAGTTTGGAATTACTAAAAGATGGTAAAATATTTGCAGGTGGAGATAAGTACACATGATTTCTTCAAAGGATACACAGAAGGTAGGACATATGAAAATTTGTGGCCTGAGATGCTCAAGCTGAAAGACTGGCCCCCATCTGCTAACTTTGAGGATCTTATGCCTCGCCATTGTGAGGAGTTCATCAGTGCACTGCCATTCCAAGACTACGCACATCCTAAGAGCGGTCTTCTTAACCTTGCTGTTAAGCTGCCAGATGGTGTTTTAAAGCCAGATTTGGGGCCAAAAACATATATTGCTTATGGACTTCCAAAAGAGCTTGGGAGGGGTGATTCTGTAACTAAGCTTCATTGTGATGTTTCAGATGCGGTATGTCATATGTTTTCTCCCTTTCCTCGTATTAGCTTATATTCATTTAAGGACTATTTTCACTTTGTTGGCTCTTAATAACTTATATTCTCATTCAGATCTCTGTACTATAAAAAAAAGGTCTTCAAGATTTTCAGTCAATAATGAGTCAGTGGAACAATAAGCTTGTTCTCTACCTTCTTGATGACCCAGTTAGTGATTCAAGATGAAACCATATAAATCCTTGACTGCATATTAAAAATGGACAAATTAAGTAATTGGAATTTAACTTGGGCACATCACCTTGTGAGATGTTCAGCAAAACCTTTTACTATTCTCTTCACAAATTGTAATAACTAAAAGTGCACAGTAACCCTTAATTAAAATTTTAATCTGAATGAATTGCTGTCACAGGTGAATATTCTGACACACACTAAAGAAGTAATGTTGACTGAAGATCAGTGCTCCAAAGTAGAAATCATGAAACAGAAGCACAAAGCTCAGGATGAAAGAGAAGGCATACGCATAGCTCAAGAGGATCGAGCAACTGCTAAAGAGACTAATGCTAAGCAATATGATGGTATTGAAGGAACCAATTTTCCTGGTTTTCCTTGTAAACTTTCCGAAGAAACCGGTGGTGCTCTTTGGGATATTTTTCGAAGGCAGGATGTTAGCAAACTACAGGATTACTTAAAGAAACATTACAAAGAATTTAGGCACATCTATTGTTCTCCAGTTGAGAAGGTAGCTTTGTCACAACTGCTTGTTTAAACATGTACATGTTCTGCCATCCATACGCCTATAACTTTATTGATTTTGTTATTATTAGGTTGTTCACCCCATTCATGATCAAGCTTTCTATTTAACCTTGGAGCATAAAAAGAAACTCAAGGAGGAATATGGTTAGTATGTCATATTGTGGTTACTTTTTGGTAATATGGCATTATTATATCACTGCTCAACTCATGCACCTTTTGGTCATTTTGAAAGGGATTGAACCATGGACCTTTGAGCAAAAACGGGGAGAAGCTGTCTTTATTCCTGCTGGTTGCCCACATCAAGTTAGAAATCTCAAGGTATGAATTGGAGATTTACCAACTTAGTGGTCATCAGCAGGTTTTTCTTTCGTTTATTTTATTTGCTCATTTTGGTACACCTTTTCCTGATCCTTTTGCTTCTTGCTTGCAGTCATGTACAAAGGTTGCACTTGATTTCGTATCTCCAGAAAACATCCAGGAGTGCTTCAGGTTGACAGAGGAATTTCGGAGACTTCCCAAGAATCACAAGATCAGGGAAGACAAGCTAGAGGTAAAAATAAACTTTTTTTTTTCTTTCTTATTATTATTTGTATTTTAATTTGTTTTAGCCTTGTTTGAACTAAAATATTGCCTGTTTATATGGCCACAGATCAAGAAAATGACTCTTCACGCCATCAACCAAGCTGTGAAAGACTTTGAAGAACTGATGGCAGCTAAGTAGCTGGTGCTTCGCTGTTGCAAATGTGAGATACTTCACAAATTGCAATATATCAATAGCTGGTATATAAGCTTTGCAACTCTGCGAAATCAACAAAGGATAATCGCATGTTCCGGTTGGTAATTTCAGTTGTTGATTGTGTTGATAAACAATGGGTTTTGAACCCAACACCCTGAGTCAGTTTAGGGCTCATTTCTGGGATTTTGATACCAATCAGCTTAAACTTAATATATACTAGGTATAATTCACTATGTTGCCCTAACTTGACAAAAGCAAAGAAGACGAGACTCGAGCAATATTCGACCAAAGAACCAAAGCAAAGACTGAAATGGTGCAAAATAGGAAATGTGCAAAACTTCGAAGAGATAGAAAGTAGCCTAGTATGCCTTCACTGTATGTATCAATCACCATAACATCACCATGCTTCCTGCTCTGTTCTCTTGGTGTAGATTTGTCAACATCTTTGTATTAATTATGTAAAAAGCTTGGCGATAAGCCTTTTTATAAGCTTGTAAAATTAGGAAAAAAATATAATTTTAACAAAATCTTGTTGCAAAATCACATCTATTATTTATATTACTTTTCATTTTTTGGGCTTCACAATTTTAAGATTAAGAAGGGTGGAGATTGGATCAGAAATGGCATGTTCGGAAATAATACATCAGAAAATGAAAAAAATGGGAATTTATAAGTATCAAAAGAATTGGAAAGAGACTTGAAATTATAGGGAATATAATTGGAAAAATCAGAATTATCACGAAAAGATTAATTTATATCAAGACTTTGTCGATGCTAAAATTTAAATAGTTTTCTTAAAAATTATATTATTTCTAAATTTGTATGTATAATTCTCATTCGAACAATTATGACAAAAATATTTTAATAACAAAACTTTATTGTAAGCCAGTTTATTATTGAACTCATCTCCCAAATCAAACCACACAAAGGATGTTCTATACTATGTGAATGTACACGCCTACGAGAAAGAGTGAGTGGGTGCAGGGAATAAAATCTGGGGTCATGCCAACTTACCCTTGGCTATAAGTTGGGTTTTACTGTAGCTAAAAGCATGCCTTTTTAAATTGGGTAATATCCCAAAAAAGCCCCATGTTTAGGTGCCTCTTCCCCAATAGGCCCTGACATGGGGCTATTTTCTCAAACAAGCCCCCTGACCCACCACATTACCTTTTAGCAATTTTTGTGAGACCATTATACCCTTCATACTAAAAACAAAAGAAAAAAAAACAGAATAAGATAAATAAGAAAAGACAAAAACAAATTTTTTAATATTAATTAATATTTTTTGTTATATTATTTATAACTTGTATATCTTTTAATTAAGAAAGTAAAAATCAATATGATGTAGATGGTTGGAAAGATCTCGACGAGATCTATCTAACAAGATCCCACATGGGTATGAAAAAAAAATGTGTTTTTTATTTTTTCGATAATTTTCTCTCTATATACTGTAAGGGTCTTATCCGCTAAAACATTGATTGTTGTTCTCTAAACAATATACCTTTATCCTCTAAACAAGCTATTGTATCAACTTAACATGCAAATTTATTAAATTACAATATTTTTTTTTGATAAAAAATATGTCTCTTCTTCTCTTTCTGAATCAAACAACATTATATTCACACCCAAAAGTAGGATATACATCGCCTAATCAGCATGTACAAAGACTGTACACCGTCAGGTAAGAAACCAAAACAACTCTCTACACCTAGCTCCTGAGCATAACAGGCCACTCAAAGACAGAGAAGAGAAAAGAAAGAAACAGGGGGACACAAACATCCCCAAATGTCCAATACAGCTGAGTTAGCACTGTTCCTGTAGAGCATATGCCCACCTGGTCAACAGATCCCTAAAGTTAATGTCACCCCTTAATGCTAAAGTATATTTATTAAATTATATTATATATTGAAAAGTTTTGAAAGATGGATTAAAACTAGTTATCAAAGTATATTGGTCATGGTTTTATATGTATTACTTGGATTTTGTTGAAAACAAGAAGACATGAGTGTTTAAATAAAGAGAGACTATTAGTTTCAATGATGGTTAGAGAGCACTCGAGTCTGTGGCTCAATGGTTGCATCCATCTCACAAAGTGGAGAGATTGTTGGTTCAAAACATGCTAGGAAATTGATTGTTTGATATAAGTTTCCTCATGTAATTTAAAGGGGTAAGGGGTGCCCTCAACCCCGTTTGCCAAAAAATAAAATAAAAAAATGATTAGAGATTTGAGCTATTATATTGTTTTGGTGTGAGGGATAGGAAGGGAGAATGGAGTACAAATTTAACGAGCTTATTGACATTACACCATGCAAAAGGAGGAATTTATGTTTAGTCTGGATTATGTTCTTTTTCTTTTTTTCTTATGGTTTGAGATGTAACCTAAAAAACAATATATAGACTGGGTTATGTTCTTTTGTGAAGTTAACTATACATTAAATATTTTTATGAACTTTTCATAGCAATACAAATTTTTTTTCTTCTGTACTATAAGGATTTTGTCCTCAGTTGAGACATCGAACTCATGCATCAAATTACAGACTATAATTCACATATATTAATAATATGGAATGGATATCATGTCTTTGTAATTTACATAACAACAAACAACAATTTAGAGGATATTGTTTTGGTGTTAGAAGACAAGAAGATATATGTTAGAGGACAAAAATAAAAACTCCTGAATTTGATAGTAATGTGTGATTTTTTTAGATGTTTAGAGTAATTTTGAAAAACCTTTGAAATCATAAGGAGTTTTTTCTCGAAACCCAACTTCTCGGTAAAAAAAAAATATGAAATTTTGAATTTTTTATAAATATTTGAATTTTTATAAAAAAATTAAATTTTTAAATTTAAAATTTTATAGTCATGTGGGATCTAGTTTGAAAGATCTCGTCGAGACCTTTCCAACCATATAAACCATGTTGATTTTCGATTTCTAAAACACAACTTATAAAATTTTTACAAATGTTAAAACCAAAAAATTATACACCAACTGTTTTTTTGTCCTTTTCTGTTTTTTGTCTTTTTCTGCTTTTTTGTCTTATCCTGGTTTTAGAGGATAAAAGGTTGAGATTAGAAGATAGAATACAAGGGTAATTTTGACCTACTAAAAAATATGATCTAGTCAAAGGGCTTGTTTGAGAAGATGACCCCATGTCAGGGCCTATTGGGGAAGAGGCACCTAAACATGGGGCTTTTTTGGGATATTATCCTTTTAAACTTGGTAAAAATGTTTTTGAGGACAAGATTATAGAACTGTACTACGTGACCCTTAAATTTTGAAATTTTATAGAAATCAAAAGTATAAACTAGAAAAAAAAAATCTGAAATCAAAACTAATATATTAGGTTTCAAATTTGAAAAAACTAGGATCAAAAATTGAAAAAAAAAAAAAATTAGAATTTTGGCAGAAATCTCCACCTCTTATGAAGGGATATAAAAAAGTTTGTATTTCCACGTAGGGTTAACATTACCGTGTTATAGATAAAAATTTATATTAGTCTTAATTATTTGTTTTTATAAATTTGTAACACTTATAAAAGTTTAGACATACCACTCATTTGAAAGTGGATTGTGAACATACCCACCATTAGAAGAAACAAAAAAATAATAATAACAATAACAATAAATAGACACACCTTCCCCTTCCATTCCCTCCCCTCATTTTCACTTGTGATGTTATCCAAGCCATTTGCCAAATTTAACATGTGGCATCATCTAGGACAAAAATTTGGTGTGAATAGCCTAAAATCTGATGGGAAAATTGGACTTAAACCCGCTCCCTCCTAGTGACCCTTATTTGGATAAACCCTCGTATAGTCCAAAATTTGGATTTTGTACCCTACCGTTTGCCTCCGTCCAATTTTTCATCCAAACTTAATTTTCTTTTTCCAAATGCCCCTACACCATTTATTATCTAAAACCCCACCAAATACTTCATCTCCTTCAATTCAACTAATTTCTCCCCGAGAAAATCAAATCATTAGATTAGAAAAAGGTAGTTGAGATGGAAAACTGAGTTTCGTAAATCTTTGAAAAGTTGTGTAATAGTTGCTATTTGTACGATTGAATTGAATGGTGGAGATTGTAATGATGGAGATAACAGAGATGATCTTGAGATTGATTTTAATGAAGGTAATGACGGTGGATTGAAATTAGGAGTAGTTTGGATGATTACTGTGTTAATTGCAACATCAACAAGACATTATTTGTTAAGAGATATGTTTAAATTACATAAAGAAGGAGAAAGAATAGTTGTGATGGATAGAAAAAGATTGAGAGAGTTTAGAGAAGGGGGAGAGAAAAAATTTAAGGTATGGGATATCTTTAGGTGTGTTGTCTCTTTAAAATTCATGGATTTGTTTAGAAGTGTTCACTTTTCATCTCTACCTTATTTTGTTCTTAGTGCTCATGTCAAAAGTCAAAACAATGTAAAAGGGTATTTAGGTTAGAAAAATATGTTTTGGATGGAAAACTGGACTAAGCCAAAAGGGTGGGGGTGCAAAGTCCATATTTTCAATAATGTGGGGGTTTATTCAAATGAGGTCACTATATGGGGGGTTAAGTCTAAATTTCCTAAACCTGGTTTGACCGAATTCAAGGATTTGGATTTTATTGTATATTCTTAAATTTTAAGACAAATTTGATTTGAATTTGATATTTGTGACCTATTCGGACTTGGGTGTGAACTTTGCTTGAATGCAAAAAAAACAAAAAAAAACAAAATTAAAAAAATTATATTTATTATTCAGAAAGAACTTGCAACATAGTTTGTAGCGCGATTATGAAACCTTTAGATAATATCTAATTCGAATAAAAAAATCTCACGTAATGATACAATCATAAATTGAAGTTATCTTGATCACCAAATTGTAGCCTTTATCATTAACTAAAAAAAATATAGAAAAGATCCACAAAAAAAATTAATTAAAAAAATATGCTTAGTTATTATTTAGAAAAAACTTGTAGCGTAGTTTGTAACGTGATTATCTTCTACTTTTATATAATATAATATCTTATATAAATTAAAAAAAAAATTATTATATAATTATAAATAAAACTTACCTTGATTCCTAAACCATAGCCTTTGGCTTTAATAACAAAAAAAGATAGAAAGATTCAAAGATCTATCAAACAATTTTCCCATTGGCTAAAAAGGAAAAAGAATTAAATTAAGAGGCTCAAGAAAACGTATGGAACCCTAGCCTAATAGCTAACCTAATTTCATAGCAAATTCTATTGTTATGCTTTCCTTTATATAGGAAACAAAAAGCAACTGTCCACCTATACTTTACCTTATTGAAAAGACCAAACTACCCTGACCTAATGTAGCTTCAGCAATTAGGTCACATAGTCACACACCTTTAGTGCAGTTGTAGTCAACTCTAAGAAGCCTTATTAAATTGGAGCACATTAGAAAGTTAAGTAGAGTGGTAGACCAACTTTCGTTTGAGGGTACCCATGACTTTGGCTGATATTCGATGCACAGTGACCAATGGTTATTTCATTGATTTAATTTATAAATTTTGTTGATAAAAATTTAAGGAATTATATAAAGTTAGAAGACAAGCACGTTACAAACTGTACTACAAAATATAAAAATTTAAGAATTTATACAAAGTTAGAAGACAAACACGCTCTAAACTATGATGCAAACCTTTTTTTATAATAAAACTAATCCTACGCAATATATATTCATTAGAACACGCTATCATTACATTACAATTTGCAAAACCATAGGTAAATATAAATGTATAATGAACCTCCTAAAGACTAAAGTTGGTCAATGAAAACTTAAAAAAGCAGGCTCTATGTGGGCCGGACTGTAATTGAACAAGGTCAATCAAACTATAGAAAAAGACTGTTATAAAAAATGGCCCACGAAAGATGCTACTCCAGGGACCAGAGAGCAAGCAGACATTCATTATCCACTTCATTTCTCCTCCATTCTCCATTCTTCTTCTTCTTCTTCTTCAGTAATGCAAAAACAATTCCAAATCCAACAAGTTCTTATACCGTCTTCATTCTTCCCCACTTCAAACCGACCCACATATGTCTCAACCATTAATACCACTTCCTTTTTTCTTCCACAACCACTCTTCTTACATTGTAGTAGAACCAAATATAATATTATTAGATGTTCAACTAAGAAAGATATCAATGAAGTTTTAGAAGAACAAGAGGAAGCCTAGAAGACCATACCCTTTTCATGAAATTGAACCACGCTGGCAACGTTATTGGGAGGAAAATCAAACTTTTCGAACACCGGATGAAGTTGATACAACTAAACCCAAATACTATATTCTTGATATGTTTCCTTACCCAAGGTGATGGAATGAAACTACCCTTTTCTTCTTTTTTTGTTTATATTTTGTTTCATTTGTACATTCAATACAACATCAACTCTAATGAATTGGGTTCTCTTAGGAATTTTGTCAAACAGTTTGTTTCAGTGTTCAATTCACTTTCCTTGATTCAACTATATATACTGTATTACTTTTAGTCGTATATAATATGCACACAGTTAAACTTTAATGAATTTGATTTGCCTGATAAGTTCATTTCTGTGCTCAAAACAAAAAATAAAATAAAATCGGTGTTGGTCTACTTTTTGTTGCCTATGTACATTACCGACTTTAGGAGGTCCATTATACTTCGAGTGGGAAAAAACAGTGTCCGTCCGTCCACTTTATAAAAAAAAATAAACTCTTCTTCAATTCTCTCTCTCTATATATATATCAATTCTCCCTCTTCTTTCTTCTATCTCTCCATTCTCCTTCTTCTCTTTGTCCCTCTCCGATTTTTCTTCTAAAGTCGGCCCCCCACCGTTTCACGGTTCTATATTGGAATGGTAGAACCGTGAGACAGTGAGGACCGACTTTAGAAGGGAAATCGGAGAGAAGAAGATAGAAGAAAGAAGAAGGAGAAGTAGGAGAATTGAGAGTGAGAGAGATCACAAAGAGAGGAGATGAGAAGAAGAGAAAGACGAAGAAGGAGAATTGGAGAAGAGAGTTTTTTTTTTTTCTTGAAAGTGGA
Organism: Aquilegia eximia; assembly: GCA_023053565.1. Classification (NCBI taxonomy): domain Eukaryota; kingdom Viridiplantae; phylum Streptophyta; class Magnoliopsida; order Ranunculales; family Ranunculaceae; genus Aquilegia; species Aquilegia eximia. The sequence continues at coordinate 27,529,397 of JALIGU010000001.1, forward strand.
TGGACTGACACTATTTTTTCCCCCACCCGAAGTATAATGGACCTCCTAAAGTCGGTCGATTAAAGAAGAGTTACCAGATAAATGGACATAAGTTCAAAAACTTGGATGAAATAGAATAAAATTAAGGATTGTGAATATTGGACCGATTTATCATGATTGGCTCCTTGGGTGATAATTCTGTATATTTTAATTTGATATATTTGTGCAGTGGAGCTGGGTTGCATGTGGGGCATCCACTTGGGTATACCGCTACAGATATACTTGCTAGATACAAAAGGATGCAAGGTTTCAATGTTCTACATCCAATGGGTTGGGATGCATTTGGTTTACCAGCAGAACAGTATGCGATACAGGTAAGCTTTGATATTTTGGCGTATCTATTTTAGTTTCTTTTAATGCTACTATGATATTTTGATAATGTTCTATATGTTTTAATGGTTACAGACGGGAACCCATCCAAAAGTCATAACCATAAAGAACATTGAGCGCTTCAGGTCCCAGGTCATCTAATGTCTGTTTTCCTTTCTGAGAATTTTCTCAGTGATATATTTTGCTCTGATAGCATTGTTTAATATACTTTGATTGTGACATTGGTTAGTGCACAAACATTTTTCGATTAACCAGAAATTCAGATGACCAAAACTCCAGTTACAAACTTTTTGGATGTCATCTTTTTTGAATCTTTATGCGTGCAATTCCCTCGAAACCAGAGGATCATGATTAACTGAAACTATTTGTAGTAATCTAGTTAAGCAGTAGTACACAATATAATACTTTATCCATATGTTGAATTTTTGTTTTCCTTTCATTGCAGCTCAAATCATTAGGGTTTTCATATGATTGGGAACGTGAAATATCAACCACTGAACCACAATATTATAAGTGGACCCAGTGGATATTTCTTCAGCTCTTCAAAAGAGGACTTGCATATCAGGTCTTGAATCTTTTAAATGCTGGAATTACTTTAGTTGTTGAGTTTAATCAAGCATCAGTTCAAATAATCTAAATAACACATGTTCAGGCTGAAGTGCCAGTCAACTGGTGTCCTGCCCTTGGTACTGTTTTGGCAAATGAAGAGGTGGTGGATGGGGTTAGTGAACGTGGTGGCCATCCAGTTATAAGAAAGGTATGTTGCATAATTCAATGAGTTATTCACTTAGTTTCCTTTCACTCAAGGGTTACTTACGTTTATATGATTTGAATTACCAGCCAATGCGCCAGTGGATGCTTAAAATTACTGCCTATGCCGACCGTCTTCTGGAAGATCTGGATGGCCTCGACTGGCCTGAAAGCATAAAGGAAATGCAGCGGAATTGGATAGGGAGGTCGGAAGGCGCTGAGTTGAAATTCTGTGTTCTTAACTTGGATGGACGGGAACGAGATATACAACTCACTGTTTATACAACTAGACCAGATACCATCTTTGGAGCAACGTATAAGTCATGCTGTCCTTCTTAATAACTATATTATATAGGTCTTTGTTTTCAAAAATTCCAATTTTGAGTTTAATGATTCATTTATCACATAATCTAGGTTAAAGTCTGAACTAATGGCATTAATTAATGTTTATGTACACAGGTATCTGGTTGTGGCACCCGAACATCCATTGTTAATGTCATTGGTATCTGACTCTCAGAGAAAATATGTATGTTGATTATATTTATATCCTTTTGATGTTAATGGATTTGTCAAGTTAACCAAATAGTAGGAGAGTACTAACTTTGTAAATGCAGGTGGAGGAATACACAGAGGTTACATCAAGAAAGAGTGACCTTGAAAGGACTGAACTTCAGAAGGAAAAATCAGGGGTCTTTAGTGGTTCTTATGCCAAAAATCCTGGAAATGGTGAAGCTATTCCAATCTGGGTTGCAGATTATGTTTTAGGAAGGTGTAAACATCTTTACACTTCATTATATGCACAGTTTGTTTCTTCTGTTTTATTTTAAAATAACTGTGTTTCAGAGTTGCCAAATTCTTATAGAGATGGTTCCACCCTATAATCACAAGGAACAAAGATGATTATTTACTGAAATTATGAAAGAACGACCAAGTTATATGATTCTTACGCTTTTGTAGTTATGGCACTGGAGCGATTATGGCTGTACCTGCTCATGATTCTCGTGACCACGACTTTGCTATGAAATATGACATCTTAATTTGTTGGGTTGTGAACCCAAACGATGAAAGTAATAGTAATTTTGAAGAACCATATTCTGGAGAGGGAATTCTTATAAACTCATCAAATGCAGAGCTTGGCCTTGATATTAATGGCATGCTCAGCAAACATGCTGCTTCCAAAGTCATAGACTGGGCTGAAAGTACAGGTCAAGGAAGAAGAAAGGTACCTAGTTTTTCTTTTATAGGTGCACGGTCTTATAATATCTCTACCATATTCTGGTTCTCAAATTTGAAAGATACTTTTGTTTAGGTCAATTACAAGCTGCGAGACTGGCTTTTTGCTCGGCAGCGTTATTGGGGAGAGCCCTTTCCAGTGATTATCCTAGATGATACAGGTGAAATTGTTTCACTTCCTGAAAGTGAACTGCCTGTTATTCTACCTGAGTTGGATGATTTCACTCCAACTGGAGCGGGGGAACCACCTCTAGCCAAAGCTGTATCTTGGGTATGTACTTATTTTCGTAAGAACTAGTCTATTTATTGTTGGTAGTTGTGGTTCATTGTGACCTGCATTTTTTGCGTTTGAAGTGTTTCAAGTTTGCACCCAACATTTTATTAGAAATTTAGACCAACGGATTCGTCATATTTCACAAATTAAATAAACATCAGGACACAGTAGCTACAACTTGACATTTTTGTCCTTTGGACTGACAGATGGAGCCGCACCATTATTAACAATTTTTAACTAGAACTTTAGCTTCGAGTAGAATCAGGTATTATCTGATCAAAGAATGAAGTATTATATATTCATGCACCATAAAATATTGCTTCTAAAGAACTGAGAGTATGAGATAGTTTATGAAATGTCTCTGTGTGTACCATATCGGTTAAGATATAAGTGTAAGATGGCTATTTTTGCTGCACAGATATACAGTTCACTATCAGTCTCAACTCTCAAAGTAAGTAAAAGTTAGAGATTTTAGTTTTCACAGACCCATTGATATCTGGCTAGGAAAAAAAAAGAAGAAGGCCAAATTGCCAATTCAATGATGCTTATCCCTATTAGGGATGCACTTGTAGAGACACATACCATGTTCATGCAAATTTTTAAGCTGGGAATTCTGGAAACCTTGATTATCTTTCTTCCTTTTTGATTTGTAAATCGATTTTTTATAGATTACCAAATAAAAATATGTAGGACAAGATGGGCTACAATCCATTGAACTAAGAAAGCAAAAACAACACAAACCAGAAATCCAAACAGTTTTGCATGGAAGCAAGGTTAAAGCTAGACACCAACAATTATAACAAAATAATCAGACTCAATTTTCAAATGTCCTAATTAATAGAATTTTTGAAACCTTAATAACTCTCAATTCAGTCTTAAGAAAATTTAAAACTCAAAAAGCCTACTGTTGTCAAGTAATTAACTGTAATTCCACATCCCTCAAAAACAATGAAATAAAATAAATATGCCGTCTTGCCGTCTTCGGCATGGGGACCGAACAGATATTGATCATCAAGCAGTGGTCTGATGCACTCCTGTACTCGTGGTCCTATGGAAGATATTCCTTGCATTAGCCTTACTCAAAGTCAAAACCCCCAGTTTCAATATGACCTCAACTCTTCGTAACAGTCCTATCTAATTACCAAGTGTTTATTTCTGGAATATGTATAGTTTGCGTGTTACTTAGTGTTTATGTTTATATTGTGTATAGCTGTCATGATCCTTGTCTTTTACCTTTTTGTAATGTGTAAAATTAGTCTCTAGAAGTCGATTATCCAATAGCGTCTTAAGAAGATATATTGGCCCTGATTAGGGAGATAGGATATTCAGTAAAGTTGTGTTTTCGCTCTGCACATGGTGCTAGTCGCATCTAGGGCTGTTAAACGAACCGAACAGCTCGGGCTCGGCTCTTTAAAAGCTCGGCTCGAGCTCGTTCGTATACCTAAATGAGCCGAGCTTCAACATAAAATAAAGCTCGTGTAAAATTTGGGCTTGGCTCGAGCTCGGCTCGTTTATAAACGAACCGAGCTTGAACATACCAAAGCTCGGCTCGTTTAGATAAAATCCTACTTTTATGTGTAATTTAATCGAGCAGCTCGAGCTCGGCTCGGGCTCGACTCGTTAAAAGCTCGACTCGAACTTGTATAGCTAAACGAGCCGAGTTTGAACATAAAATAAAGCTCGTATAAAATTTGGACTCGGCTCATTTATAAACGAACCGAGCTTGAACATACCAAAGCTCGGCTCGTTCGGCTCGTTTTTAACACCCCTACTCGCATCTAACTTGGACTGCCTAACTTTAGTAGTATTTTGGTTTTCATTGCAATTTTTAAGGACATTATGATTTCTTACAGATCTTATATTTTCTTTGCACCTATGGGCTTTACCCACGGCTTTACCCACTGCTTCTCAGTGCTCCTTAACTGGCATCTTTTGATTTTCCTGGATAGTTACTTGTTTTCCAACCATCTCTATGACATTGTTGCTTGTTGTTGATAACATATTGTCATATTATGAATTTTTAACTTTTGATTCTTTTTCTTTTCCTTTAGGTGAAAACAAGAGATCCAGTATCTGGAAAACCAGCAGCAAGAGAAACAAGCACAATGCCACAGTGGGCTGGTTCGTGCTGGTAAATTTTTTTTTTTTTTTTCAAATTTCATATAGTACACAATTTGGAGCATCTCTTTAGAATACTCTTAATACGTTAAGGAATTCCTTGTCAAAGCTGGAGTCTTTCAGACGTGGTTTTCTCTTTTGGCTTAAAAAATAAAAAGAAAAGAAAAACTAACGGAGGAGATTCAAAAATAACACTCACAAACAGGCAGTTTAATAAAAGGAAAGACAAACAGTTTCCAACTGTGCACATGAGTGGGAACTCCTGCAGAAATTTGAAATGATAAATATAAATAGAAAAGTGAGATTGCTGGTGTCCAGTTGCATGCTGCTCAAGCCTTGGGGGTTTGGGAGCCACGGTCATGGATTGATTCGTACCTTCACCTGGGAAGAAGAAGAAGAGGTGTATCACTGGGTTAAAATAGGATACTTGTAGTCTTATACCAATATGATAACAAAAGGTAAAAGAAAAGTGGAAACCGGAAGGATCACAATAGCAAAAATAATAAAAAATAACGGCAAGAATACAGAGTTGACCTGAAGAGTTTGCATAGGCTTCTCATTGTCCTGGTAGCACTTGCTGCCATTATGTGCCTGCTTTTAACATTGTCCAAAGATTTTCAGAAGTACACACGGTCACGGCCCCAATTTGTGCAAGTACAGATCCCTGGTTGTGCAATAACAATGCTCCATATTGTACTATGGAGCATGAGTGTACCACATCACTTCTTCTAGAACAAATATAAGGAGAGGCCATAAAGAAAAAAAAACATTATTTCTTTGGTTGTATTCGAATATTGAATGCTGTAAATTTTGTGCAATGGAGACTATGTTCTATGTGTTTCCTTATTTTCTTTCAGGTACTATTTGAGATTTATGGACCCAAAAAATACCGAAGCATTGGTTGATAAGACAAAAGAAATGTAAGAGTACCTATTTCTCCATGTTAATTTGAAAGGTTCTACTGCAAATTATAAAAAGAATACATTACTTTGACTGTGTTCCAAATATCCATCTGCAGGTATTGGGGCCCAGTCGATGTATACGTTGATGGTGCTGAACATTCTGTCCTTCACTTATTATATGCTCGTTTTTGGCATAAGGTTTAGCATCCAAATTTATGTCGTATTGTGTTGGAAGTTATTGTAATAGTAGTGACTTGTCTAACACACTACTAGTAGTAGTGACTTGTCTAACACACTTCTTTCATTATATATACAAGTTATGTCTCACATTGAGACATATAGCTTTCCACCCTAATATTCTACTTCTAGTATAATTCATCTTTTATACTTCTAGTTGGTATCACAGCCAAGTGAGATCATGGTTTTGGGCCACCGGCGACACTAACTCAGGTGCCGGTGGCCGGATCTCCGACAAAGTCTTTTTGTCTAATTTGTGTTCTTGTTTCCGCTGTTTTTCTGCGCCTTGTGTGCTGCTGTTTTTTTTTTTTTTTTCTGAGTACTGTTCACGAGTACCTCCGATGTCTTTCTCGGTTGAGCAGCTGGTTATCCCTGCTCCTTTATTGTCTCTGCAGCTGGACATCCCTGCAGACGGTTCTTCTCGCAGCTGGTCATCCCTGCCATTGAACATCCTGCCCGATGTCGTTCTCATGATACTTTGTGGGGGATGTGAGAGAACTTTTTTTTTGTATTTCAAGCTGAAATTCAGAGTCTGAATGTTCAGCTTGAGGGGGAGTGTTGGAAGTTATTGTAATAGTAGTGACTTGTCTAACACACTACTAGTAGTGACTTGTCTAACACACTACTAGTAGTAGTGACTTGTCTAACACACTACTAGTAGTGACTTGTCTAACACACTTCTTTCATTATATATACAAGTTATGTCTCACATTGAGACATATAGCTTTCCACCCTAATATTCTACTTCTAGTATAATTCATCTTTTATACTTCTAGTTATTGCATTCAGGATATTGTGTAGCCTTGTTGACATTGAACATGCTGTTCTCATTTTTCTTCTAATTCTATCTTCCATAGGTGTCGAAAATTTGAAATTTGCTACAAGATATATCACATTTAGTGCTCTAGATTCACTAACCCATATAGATTCAATTCACTTGGAAAGAGGATGGAACTTTCAGTCCTTAGCTTTGTACAGTTAAGCTGTAAGCATAAGTTGCTTCTGTCTAAAAGTTTATAGGTTACCATATTATATAACCTTCATTAACGACTTAATGACTTTAACATGTCCATATAGTCGAAATGAGTACTTCTTACCAATTTTTAACCATGTAGTGGACTTCTGTTAATGAAATACCCATCATTAATTATAAAAAAGATCTGTGTTAATGGAGTTAAACGTGTATCAGATTTTTACCTTTTGCTTGGAAGCAATTTCCACTGCGTTCGTACTTATTCAATACATTTGATGTGTGCATATACTGTGGTTGTATTGAATTTAAGTGTGTGTCAGGAATTTAGGATCAGTAGACTTATGTCAGTGGAACAAAATTGATATTTGTACTGATGATCATTTGGTCCTTACGGAATGTGTCACTCTCTAATTCAACAGTTTGTCATATTAAGGGCCTGTTTGATTCGTGTTGAAAATAGATTTCCCGGAAAATGCATTTACTGTATGCAAATATTCGGGAAATAGAGTTTTAACAAAAACACTACAATGCTATATTGACCATGAAAATCATTGGAAAATCATGTAAAAAATTAGGGAGAGTTCATTAGCATCGAGGCCCAATATTTTCCCAAATTTTAACTTATTATTTTGTTTTGAAATTGGACCGCTCATTTTCCATGTAATCAAACATGGAAAATTGAAATTTCCCAGAAAGTCTATTTCCCGGGCTCTAATCAAACAGACCCTAAGTTCTATTAGTCCATTGGGTCTCACCAACACAATTATTAATCATGTTGAGCTTCTGCTCACATATATGTTCATGCCTTTATGCTTTACTCATAGAATATTTTTTTTATTTATTTTTTATTCGCCCTCTTTCAAAGAATGTAATAAAAATTACGCATTTCAGGTTCTCTACGACATTGGAGTTGTGTCCACCAAGGAACCATTCCATTGTCTGATAAATCAGGGCCTAATACTTGGGGAAGTAAGTGAAGTGTTGTCCCTAGTATCGAGTTAATGTCATCTGCCATTTCATATTTCTGATGGTCAGAGTAACAGGTAGAATATACAGCATGCAGAGATGCAGATGGGAAGTTAGTTTCTCCTGGCTCTGCTGATGTGCTCACGGAGTATTGTCAAGAAAGAGTGCCAGAAGAAAAGGTCTGCCTTGTTGCAATGCAGAGTGTCCATTTGTTTTTTCTCTCTCTCTACCAAGATGCATCAAAAGTCAAGATCACCTGAAATTATATTCTGGAATTGTATCTTATGAGACGTCCATTTTAAACATTGGCTCATGGTGTGAATTGTATGTAGGTCATGAAATCTGGCGACTCCTTTGTATTAAAAGAAAATCCAAGCATTTGTCTGATTGCCCGAGCTCACAAGATGAGTAAAAGTAGGGGAAATGTCATTAACCCTGATGATGTTGTTTTGGAATATGGTGCAGATTCTCTTCGTTTATATGAGATGTTTATGGGACCATTAAGGTAGAATTTCAGATTACGATCCAGTATCCATAGTATAGCCTACCGATCATTTCTTATGTTATTTCTGACTATTTACTTATTTAGATATTTGAACAGAGGGAGTGTCAAGTTTAGCTGTGTCTATGCTTTATGTCGCTCATTATGACCTTTTCTTTTCAGAGACTCAAAAACATGGAGTACTGGTGGGATTGAAGGTGTTCATCGATTCTTAGGGCGGACCTGGAGATTAGTTGTTGGTCAACCTTTACCAGATGGATCATTCAGAGATGGGACAGTAGCAACTGATGATGAACCTACTTTGGATCAGCTCTGTGCTTTGCACAAATGTATTGGAAAGGTCGTTTAGTCTCTTAACTCTTCAATACATCTTTTTATTTTAGATTTGCCTATCAAACTTGCAATACCTCTAGGCTTTAATTTAATTTATTTACTCCCTGATTGTGTGTGGCCTTATAGTTTACATATATTGGATGTAGGCTTAATTTATAAATAACTAAATATTGTACTTGATCCAAGTCAGCTTACTGGTCTTAATATGTGTGAGGAGCTTGAATAGGGTGTTGTACTATTGTCTGAATCTGTTTGTTAACTGCAATTCTGGAAAAAGTGATACAACTTCTTAGACAAATTATAAGATGATCTTTCCTTTTGGCTTTGCTTTTTGACAAGGGTAATGGAAAGGCATAGGAGGATATATTCCAAGCAATCACTTTCCTGAAATGTTTATTTTCAGATGCTGTTGGTTGAATGGAAATTTTGTAGAAAAAAGAAACTCTACTTGAGTCCATATTGGTGTGTATGAAAATGAGATTGCTTCTAAAACTTGCTGTGTCAGTAACACTTACTGTGCATGAACCCATAAACTGAATTAAATTTTGATGAAATGCTATATATACCTAGAGAAACTGACTAGTCTTGAGGCTTTGAGCGGAATGTTCTATGGACATTTCAAACGTGCGAAAAACCTTTGAAAATGGTAATGGTATTTCTGATGACTAGGCTTCTCAATTGAATTCTGGACTTCAATGAGAATGGTATATCTTGGTCACGGACATCAGTCTTAAAAGTTAAAATTCATTGTTCTGACCAGGATGAGGTTCTGAGTAACAGTTCTGACGTTGATCCTGCTTGGCCTCTTTTTGATGTGCAGGTGACAGAGGAAATTGAAGGGACAAGATTCAACACTGGAATTTCTGCAATGATGGAGTTTCTTAATGCAGCGTACAAGGTTTATCAATTGTACATCCAACTAAAACTTGTAACTGACATAATGAACTTAACAGTCTGGAGTTCCACTTCTTATTTGCTACCTGGTTTCTTATTTTCAGTGGGATAAGCATCCAAGGTCAATAATTGAAGCATTTGTCTTGTTGCTTTCCCCGTATGCACCTCACATGGCTGAGGAGCTTTGGTTTCGCCTTGGCTACTCCAATTCGTTGGCATATGAGAATTTTCCAAAGGTATGGACCTGTACCATCGTGATCAAGTGATTGATGTCTTTTGCTTACAATACGCATGTTGTGTTTGCCTTAGCTACCTTGAGACGAGCATTTTATCATTACAATTTCTTCTCTCCATGGGATATGGACATGTTGTAGTGATCGAGTAGCCCATAAAAACGTTGACATATTTTTATCATATCTTTAGTTCTTTTCTTCAACACCATTTAAGACTGCACATTCATTACGTTTATGAACTATGTCTTTGTTCTAGCTTTTGAGCAATTACAAAGATTGCCGTGAATTATGTGTATAGATGAATAATTAAGTGATAGGGTTAAGAACTTACCATTTTAACCATCAATCCATCATTTATGTTTTAAGAATTATTGTCAAGTGAATACTGAGAGGTACTCCATGATGAGAAAGGTTAAAATCTTGATTGCATGTTTACTACATATTGGCTCTCTTAGTAGTGGGACTGCGGTAGTATGTATGGTTTTATTTTGTGATCCAAATGAGCTTCTGGTAAATCTTGTATGCAAATAAAAATTAGAAGCCACAATGTTGAACTGGTGTTACTACTTACTAGATAATAGATTTGACATTTGATTTTACATTCGAGGCATTGATTTTTGTTTTTCATTCTTACTTATTGGAAAATGCAATATATTTGAATTAAGGGGTCCATTCAAGAGACTTGAGGAGTTGAGGGAAACTGGTACGTACTGGGGTTCTTTTCTTTTGTTACCAATGATTGAGAACTAGATAGAACAAAATAACATTAAGAAGAAAAAGATAATCGGTTTACTGAGGAACCGTTGCCTCTTGTTACAACTCAAGTTGAACAATCAAATGAAATAAGTCAATAATAAGTCATATCCTATATTCATGATTCCCTCACCTTATATAGGTGATTCACTACAACTGAACTACCTAGAAAACAGGAAAATATCTTCAACTACTAACACAACGTTACCTAATAAGACCACTTCTCCCCTACTTCTTAGCTAACAACTTAGACTAATTCTTCATGACATACTGCACTACTTAAGAAAATAAATATGACACCCATAACATTCCCTTCCCCTTAAAAAAACAGCCTTGTCCCCAAGGCTACAATCTGGAAACTGTTTTTTCATCTCAGACAGATTCTCCCATGTTGCCTCTGCTGGAGATAAACCTTGCCAGTGAATTAGAACCTCCTCTTTCCTTCGACGAATGCGACGATCAAGAATTGCTTGAGGCCTTGGATATAAAGATTCATCTTCATCAGTTGTTATGGGCAACTCAGTTTGAACTTCAACCATTTCCCCAACTTTTTTTTCCAGCAAGGAAACATGAAACACCGGATGAATGCGAGAGCTTTTAGGCAAATCCAACTTGTATGCGACAACACCAATTCTCTTAAGAACTTGAAAGGGCCCATAAAATTTGGGAGATAACTTCAAATTTTTCCTTAGAGAAAGCGATGTCTGATGGTACGGCTGAAGCCTTAAATACACCCAATCTCCTTCTTCAAATTCTCTCTCTCGATGGTGACGATCATAGACCTTTTTCATACGTGACTGAGCTTCCTTAATGTTGGTCTGGAGATGTACAAGAACCTGATCACGATCCATGAGCTGCTTCTCTACTGCCTGAACTTTAGCCATACCAGGAACATAGGACAACAACGTTGGTGGCGCACGTCCATACACAATTTCAAAGGGAGTAGACTTAATGGTTGAATGCCAGCTAGTGTTGTAACAATACTCAGCCCAAGATAACCATTTACTCCATTCCTTTGGCTGGGAACTAGTGAAACACCTTAAATACATCTCCACAGTCCGGTTTACTACTTCACTCTGACCGTCTGTTTGAGGATGGTATGCTGAATTATAGTTGAAAGCAGTGCCATTTAACTTAAATAATTCTGACCAAAATAAGCTTGTGAAAGTCGGATCTCGATCGCATACAATAGACTTTGGCATTCCATGAAGCTTGAAAACGTTATCAAAAAATGCCCGAGCAACTCCAACAACAGTGTAAGGGTCTGACATTGTGATGAAGTGAGCGTATTTAGAGAGTATCAACAATGACAAATATTGTAGTTTTGCCATTAGAGGGAGGTAGACCATCAATAAAGTCCATTGATATATCTTCCCACACCTGATTAGGAACAGGAAGAGGCTGTAACAAACCCGCAGGAGCTAGTTGTTCGGCCTTGTGACGTTGACATGTATCACAAGCTGAAATATACTCCTTAAGACCCCCTTTCGCATTCCAGGCCAGTAAAACGCTGCTCTGATTCGCTGGAGTGTCTTTTGGTACCCTTCATGGCTACTGTTATGAAATTGCCCCATGATGTCCTTAAGCAATGAAGAACCTTCAGCAAGATAAATTTTCTCCTTAAAGAAAATAATTCCATCTTTGAATTGCCATGGGCCTACTGCTTCACCTTGCATGATGCGTTCTACAATTCCTTGTAACACTAAATTGGACTTCACTTCATCTTTAATAGCTTCTACCCAATCTGGAATGGGTTGAGTGATAGCTGCAAGTGCACCTTGTGGAACATCTTCTCGACGAGATAGAGCATCAGCAAAATGTTTTCGTTCCCCCGTTTGTACTCAATGACAAAATCGAAACCCATCAACTTATAGAGCCACCTTTGTTGCGCTGTAGTAGTAATTTGTTGGACTTATAAATGCTTCAAGCTTTGGTGATCAGTTCTGACTACAAATTGCCGACCCAACAAATATGGACGCCATTTTTGCACAGCCAATACTAACGCCAAAATCTCCTTTTCATAAGTGGACAACAACAAGTTTTTTCCTTGCAAGGCATGACTAAAGAAAGCAATAGGACGCTCTTGCATTAAGACTGCTCCCACACCCGAACCACTAGCATCACATTCGACAAAAAACTTATTTGAGAAGTCTGGTAGAGCTAACACAGGAGCTTGGGTCATGGCTTCCTTTAAAGTTTGAAAGGCAACTTCAGCCGTTGGTGTCCATTCAAATGAATCTTTTTTCAGCATCCGGGTGAGCGGTCCAGCAATTTTACCGAAGTTTTGGATAAATTTTCGGTAATATCCAGTCAGCCCAAGGAAACCTCTCAAGGCCTTTGGAGTTGTTGGCTTAGGCCAGCCTATCATAGCCGCAATCTTGTCTGGATCTACTGCAACACCTGTATCAGATATCACATGGCCAAGGTATTGTACCTTATTTTGACCAAACTGGCACTTCTCTCTTTTCACAAACAAACTGTGAGACCTTAACACAGACAATATAATTTGTAAATGTGTAACATGCTCACTCCAAGATTTACTATATATAAGGATGTCATCAAAGAACACTAAGACAAACTTTCGTAAATAATCTTGAAATACCTCATTCATTAGAGCTTGGAAGGTGGATGGTGCATTGGAAAGGCCGAACGGCATTACCAAGAATTCATAATGGCCATGATGTGTACGGAAAGCTGTCTTTGATGTGTCTTCTGGTACAACTCTGATCTGGTGATACCCGCTTCGAAGATCCAACTTTGAGAATATTTTAGCTCCATTCAACTCATCCAACAACTCATCAATTACTGGAATCGGAAACCGGTCTTTGATTGTAATCTTGTTTAGTGCACGATAGTCGACACACATCTGCCAAGACCCATCATGTTTCTTAACTAAGATAACTGGTGATGAATAAGGACTGTTACTGGGTTTGATCACACCAGTAGAGAGCATTCCTGCCACCAATTTTTCAATCTCAGTCTTTTGATAATGCGCGTAGCGATATGGCTTGACACACATTGGTTCACTGCCTGTCTTTAATGGAATTTTGTGATCATGGACCCGTGGTGGAGGTAAACCACTTGGCTCCTGGAAAGCATCTTTAAACTCTTCTAACAACAGCTGCAATTGAGGAGGCCGATATTCATCACTAACTTCAAGAAGTGGAGTGCCAACTGAATATAATTGAAACAACGCCCCCCTTTTTGATTTTCTTGCTTCACGACTAAACTTAAGTTCTCCAACGAGCTTGTCATCTGGTTTGGATTCTCCTTGAAGGAAAACCTCTTTATCTCCCACCTTAAATGTCATCTGCAACTTAGTAAAATCCCATAAAATCGGGCCAAGTGTACGCAGCCATTGTCTACCCAAAACAATATTATATCCTTCAAGTGGTAGTAAATAAAAATCCAGATAAACAATCATACCACGCAAATTTAATTTCACATTTGTGCACTTACCTTGACTAGATAATCTGTCACCCGAAGCAACCACAACATCGAATTGTTCTGCATTATCAGGTAGTAACCCGAGCCTTATAGCAAAAGTTACACTCAAAAAGTTATGAGTGCTCCCTGAGTCCACCAAGACAATGGTTGAAAGAATTCCAATGCTTCCCCTGATCCGCATTGTTTCTGGTGCTTGTGTACCAGCAATGGCGTGCAGAGAAATTTGAGGTGTCTCATCATCTACAGCCATAATAACATCTCCATCTGCTTCACAAGCTTCAATCAAGAATAACTTCTTACATCGATGACCCGGAACAAACTTCTCATTACAGTTATAACATAACCCCCTTTGACGTCGTTCTTGTAATTCAGCTGTGGACATTCGCCGAACAGGAAGAGTTGAACTGCTGGCTGATGCTTCTTTGTTGACAAGGAACATTCTTCTTTAAATCTGATGAGGGAACAAATTTTTTCTGTGAATTATTGCGAGCTTCATACAAGCGAGCCAGTCCAATAGCCGGTGATAAGGTTTCAGGGCGCCCAGCTAGTACATCTGCCTTGATTGAGTCTTTTAGTCCACTGATAAAACAGCTCACTTGGCGATCATGAGGGAGGTAACCCACCTTCGATAATAATTTCTCGAATTGTGTCTGATATTCACGTACAGACCCAACCTGCTGCAACTTAATCAAATCACCAAAGAAGTCTTGGAATTGAGTCGGACCAAATCGCGCATGTAAACCATCGCGAAATTCTTGCCAATTCACTTCACCTTTATCCTGTTTTAGCACCTGATACCACAACTGAGCATCACCCTCTAAATGGAAAGACGCAAGTGCAACACGTTCGTCTTCGGGTGTATGGTGAAACTGAAAGAATTGTTCCACTCTACAAACCCAACTCGTAGTGTCTTCTTCCCCATTGAAGCGGGGAAAATCAAGTTTGACAAGCTTTGGAGCACACGATTGCTGCATCCCATTTTGGCGAAACCCGAAAGTATTTCCAGATCGAGCCATCGAGTTCTTTGCTTCATGCTCAAAGTTTGCTGGTGTCGGAGAAGGACGTGAATTAATCTTATCGAATAATTCATCAAGCTTCGCCAGAATTTTCTTCTGATCGATGGAGAGATCTTTCACTTCTGCTTCTAACTTTTCCACTCTTTGATCCATTTCCTTGCTTTGATACCACTGTGGTACGTACTGGGGTTCTTTTCTTTTGTTACCAATGATTGAGAACTAGATAGAACAAAATAACATTAAGAAGAAAAAGATAATCGGTTTACTGAGTAACCGTTGCCTCTTGTTACAACTCAAGTTGAACAATCAAATGAAATAAGTCAATAATAAGTCATATCCTTTATTCATGATTCCCTCACCTTATATAGGTGATTCACTACAACTGAACTACCTAGAAAACAGGAAAATATCTTCAACTACTAACACAACGTTATTTTGCTAATAAGACCACTTCTCCCCTACTTCTTAGCTAACAACTTAGACTAACTTCTCCCCTACTTCTTACCTAACAACTTAGACTAATTCTTCATGACATACTGCACTACTTAAGAAAATAAATATGACACCCATAACAGAAACCTAATAAAATTTTGTCAGTATTGGAAACCCATTGAGAGAAGGAATTGTGGGTTTCTCAGGTTCTGCAGAGTAGGAAGACCATTGTATAATCTTCTCTTATTTTTGGTTGTTGTTATTTTGTTGATAACCATCTTCTTGTGTTAATCTCTAAACTGCAGGCTAACCTGGAGTACATGAAAGACTCTACTATAGTCCTGCCAGTTCAGATCAATGGCAAAACCAGAGGTACCATACAGATTGATAAAACATGCAGTGAAGATGATGCTTTTAGGTTAGCGTCAGTAGACGTGAAGATTTCCAAGTATCTGGCTGGACAGTCAATAAAAAAGCGAATATATGTTCCTGGAAAAATCTTGAATGTTAACTTGGACCGTAAGAATGTTGAGGTAGGGAGTCGGTAGCTTTGAACCCACAGTTTTTAGCGATGATCTCTTATCATTGCATGATCAAAAGAAAATGTATAGTTGCTCAGAACTGTTGAAAAACAAGAAAGAAATGAGGAAAATTCATTAATTTTTTGTTCCATACAAGTTTATTGCTGCCTCTGAATGTGGTGAATGCATAATCAATCATCTGGGAGTATTTGTTCATATGAGCCTGTGTGCAAATCTGTCTTTTACCTGCAAATATTTCTCTTGTATTGTGTCCAGGTTTGAAACTGAAGAATAGAGCCCATTCACTTTAGAGTTTATGATAGCAAAAAGTGGTTTGCTAACTAATGAGCTGACTGAATGCAGACTAATGCATTTCAAGAGATGATAACTAATGAGCAGTATTGTATGCCCAATTGCAAGTTTAATCGTTTGCTCATACTAATAGTGCATGCACTCATGAATAGTTCTAGTGCCATGAGCTGTTACACAAGAATGTATTATATATGATACTCCTGTTATATATGCTTATACATGTTTATCAACCAGAGTTTATTCTTGGTCGATTTTGAGATGAGTTTATGGATATTGGATGCAGACTTTTCGGGAGATGGCATGAGATGGCATGTAACCGTGAGATTGGAGAAAACCAACGGGGGGAAATAGTTGTAGGACCAATTAAATGTCAATTTGGCGTGACACAGTTTTCCTTTGGCTTTGCAAGTCACAGAGTTACACCCCCCTTAAAGTAGTATGTTTACCAATTCTGTTTCGTTTTCCATGGTCAAATATATGATGGGAGAAGGCGAAAATGCATTATTAGATAGCGTAAATAAAAACAGAAAACAGAATCAACGCTATGTCGAACATGAACTATGTATTTGTAAATAAAAACAGAATATATCTTCATATCTAGGTAAAATTGATAAAAAATACAACGTACTTTACCACCTTTTCCAATTAATACAATGTACAAAAAAACTGACAAAACAATGCTTGTACTTTCATTTTGTTCTGTTAAAACGAAGCTAACAGACTGCTTACCTGTTCAAAATTTTCTGACGTGGCTTTATCTAATTAAATAAAAGTTGATAATAATTTCCAACAGTTCAAAAATTGCACGTGATTCTCACGTGATTCTCTGTTTAGAAACAATTGAACACTTCTTCTTCTCAAATCGATTTATCCCCAAATCAAAGTTTCAGAAAATCTAGCTTTCTAATATCTAAATTCAGGTTTCATGTCTTCTTCTTCTAATATTAATTCTCTCCGTAGTTGCAAATGTGGAGTTCCTTCTCTAATTAAGATCGCTTGGACTCCTGAAAATGCTGAGAGGTCGTTTTGTGGGTGCGGTAATTACACTAATGGACAATTAAATTGTGATTTTTTTCAAGTGGATTGATTCCTACAAACGACCTGAACAACGTCATCAATAATTGTACTATAAGCATGAAGAATTGAAGGTTGTTAATGGACATTTGAATTTGAGAATTGAAGATCTTGAGAATACATTGATTGAGATGAAGAAGTTAAATAAAATTATGCAAAAGACAATTGATGTTGATGAAGTTTCGAAGCTGTAGACGAAGGAGAAGTTAAACTTTTGTTATGTTTTTTACACCTCAACATATTCATTAATTAGATAAAGCCACGTTAGAAAATTTTTTTGTACAGGTAAGCAGTCTGTTATAGGGGTGCTGATTGGGGCGGGGGAACAGTGTGCGGGGTTAGGGCGGGGCGGGTTCAAATAATCCCTGTTCTTAGGCGAGGCGAGGCGGGGCGGGGAACGGTTGGCTTAAGAAGGTTCATCCCCATCCCTGCCCTGTACAGGTCGGGGGGGGGGGGGGGGGGGGGCGGGGAACGGGGCGGGGCACGAAACAGGGGCGGGTCCGGGTCTCTCTTCTCTGGTTTGGTGCGCTTGTGCTTGGTAACGATGATGAAGACGACTTTCTTCTATTGACTACTCTAAACAAAAAATCTAGGAAACCAGAAACAGAGAAATTCTTTTTCTTTTGTTTGTTTCATGTCTGCTAATCCATAGTAAGTCTTCATCACTTGCTTCATCTTTTACTCTCTACTGATTTGCATAGAAATGATTTTTTTTTTTTTTTTTTTTTCTGTTGAATCATCTACTACCGTTTTTAGTTTTGATGTTTGATTCTTTATTCTCTATTCTCTATTGTTTGTTTTTGTTTTTAACATCTTCTTAATTTGTTTTTTCGATCGATTGATTGATTTCTTATTGTATTGACTATTGACTAACTAAGTTGTTGTGAATGTAATTTATTCTTCATTTTTGTTTGTGTTACAACAAATATTATTCTTCTAACATCCATCATATCTACATCTTATGTTTTTCTGATTGATTCCTTTGTTTTCTGACTCACTTCTGATTGCAAATTATCATCTTTTTCATCTTTTTGTTTTGCAATTACAACTCATATTATTCTTCTGGGGAACGGGGCTGGGTTTCGATCTATATAATGAAACCCATCCCTCCTCTGCTACCCATTGGAGCGGGCACGGGGCGGGGGCAAATATTGGGGCGGGGCGGTGAGATAAAAAAAGAGGGAGGGCGGGTCCGGGTCACGGGGCAAGTTGAGCCCCCTATTCTGTTAGTTTCATTTTAACAGATTGTATAACGTAGAAACAAAATGACATTGTTTGGTCAGTTTTTTATACATTATATTAATAGAAAAAAGTGGTAAAGTACGGTGTATTTTTTATCAATTTTACCTCATATCTACCCCATCAATTTCTAACTTCTCAGTTCTCATGGAGTCTGCCATCTTTACCAAAAAAAAAAAAATGGGCACATGTGATGTGACCCATCTACGCGTCTCAGTTTCTCCGATCATGGATGAGGATTGAGGTGATCACCGTCGCCGATGCATCTTCATCCTTTCGATCAAATGAATATCAACCATCGATCCTTCCTTCCAATCTTCCTCTTCTTTCTGCTTTGTTTGCATTATCTCTTGCTCAATTTTTCAAACTCTCACTACTTGGTACGTTTCACTTTTCTCACAATTCATTATTTCATTTCAATTCTAATTTAATTAATAAAGATTAGTTTTAATTTTAATTATTATTATTTTATTTTTTTGAAATTAAAATTAGACAAGCAGGTTTAAAGAGAAGAAATGGGATTCTAAGAGAATATTTGGGTCTGGTGGAATGCTATCATCACATTCAGCAACTGTTTCTGCTCTTGCTGTCGCTATTGGTTTCCAACATAACATGGCACTCAAACTTCTTCATTTTCTATTGCTGTTGTTTTGGCACTCGTTGTAAGTATCACTTACTTACTTACTGTTGGGTTTTGTTTCTTCATTCAATTTTGTTTGGATAACTTCATTTCGTGAGACAAATAAGTAGATTTTTTTTGAATTTTTTCGACACCACTGACTTACATACTACAGTACTGCAATGTCATTAGGGTAGTACAATAGTTCAGCCGCTGCTTTTGCTGTTTTATTGCCTGGAATATTTAGATTTCAGTTTGACCAATGTCACGTAGCTGAACCTAAAAGTGTAATATAGTTCTACTCTAAATACATTCCCCAAAGTATTGTTACGGAAAGATCCTTCCTACGTCTACGGAGATTGTCAATATACATAATTCTTCTAAGGGCAGCACACGAGGTGAAACAACCAAACAACAGTCACATAGGTCTCTTATGATAGTAGTACAGCTGTTCATTATTATGTCAAACTTTCAACTAAGAAATCGTAAATAAGGTTTTGGCGATCTTAAATAAAATTTGCATCATGCTTCAAACATATGAAACATTATGCCAATCAAATGGGATTGTGCTGTCCTTTGCTGTTAATGATAGGGAATCTTTACATCACCGACCTAAGCATTTCTCGTATGGAAGTAGTTAACTTTTATATCTATGATTACGTGGCAAGAAGTTGGGGTAGTTATTCCGTACTAGGAAAGTGTATTCATCTATATATAGATTGTTAGTTTCTTTTATTACAAAAACAATCAGTGTCATGTGTTTAAACACTATGAATCTCACTACAATATCATTAGCGTTTTTATAAAAAACGAGTCTCTTTACATAACATTTTCAAGTTTCGCAACATTTTGTACTATGGTTTGGATTAGACGTAATAGAATTACGTGCTAGATGTTGCTTAATTGAGTGGTTAATCAAAGTTCCAAGATAAGTATATGTTATTTCGACCATTCATTCATTTTGTGTGATTGGCCTAATCCGGGTAGATTTGCTTCTTTGAATAGTAATCTATATTGATGCCTAGGAATGGGTGTATAGGAATGCTACAGAGTACAGACACACACATATGGCCGTTACATGAATACCACTCCATGGACATGTGCTTTGATTTTTTATTTAATATCTACTAATATTTTTTGGAAATTCCACGTGCCTATTAGTGAGTGTTATATACTGATATACTGTATGTAGTTTTGAAACATATTTGGAAAGTAATGATTCTATATATTTTGTTATCGAATGAGGTAGAATCTAGTGGAGTGCAATACAACTTATTCTGTGTTTATGCCAGCATGAGTTGGATTGTACTGTAATCAAATGAAGCCGATTGTGTTTGTAGGTTAGATTCTTAGGTTCTAGACATATCCTTCACGGAAATAAATGTTTATTTACTATATTCTATTTGAAAGTTAATGTGAGATTTGTGCTTACCAAAAATATATTCAGGATTAATCACTGTTGAATATATACAGGTGATGTATGATGCTTCTGGAGTTAGACTTCATACAGGGAGACAAGCTGAGGTAAGATTTCTATTGCATTATGAAAACAAATTCAGTCATCATTATTATGCAAGTGTTTTTTTTGTTTGCCTGAATTAAACTAAATGTTACGCATTTTCCCTCAAAATGCATGGAAATGGTTGTTTTCATATACTTGCTGCATAATATTATTAATACTAGTGTCTCAGGCTGATGGGATACCCAAATATTGATGAGAGGTATTGCATTTACTTTTCATTTTGAAATTGTAGAAAATAAAATATATATTAAAGGGTACAGTTACATTGAAAATACTATCTTTAAATAGAATAAACACTTGCAAAGTCTTTCTCTATTCACGGGCCGTGTGGGTTATGTCGTAGGATTACATGTGCATCTTGTAGGCCATATGCTTCTTCCACGGTACCTAGTATGTTGGGGGTATGCAAAAAGGTTGTATACTATTTCGGGTTTTCTTTGAACTATATATATAATCGTAAGGAACATTGTCATCAATACAGCTTAATTTTTTTTTTTTGGAAAATGATGCAGTATTCTTAACCATCTCTCATAGTATTATTTATAAAAACATTACCATAGTTAATGGTGTATTCTAATCTCACAGCCGAATGCCCCACTTATCTTCTAGCTATACAAGTGTTTTCAGGTTCAATATCCCATTTCTTGTTTGTCCCATCCTTATAACTCTAGGTCAAAACGTGATTGGAGACGAATATTTGGTTGGATGAAACCAATTTGCCAACGGTTTTAGATTTTAACTTATATTCTTTGAGATTGTGAATGAATCAATAGCTGCTTTAAATTGTTTCAGACGATGAACTAGTTATTGCTTTTAGAGGTACCTATAACTAATGTAAGAAATGGCCAAACATAAAATATTACTTTCTTCCTAGCCCTAGCCTCTAATTCAGAGTTTCTGAACCATATCCATATGTTGACCCCTGATAAATAGCATCTATGTTCACAACATTTCGTTCCAGAACTTATGTAACATACATACCTTTCTGTGAGTGAAATTCTGCATATTGTTCACATAGTAGTTGTGCCTTCCTTGCTTGTTCAGTTACTTTTTGAATCATAACACCTGTTATTACTTCTTTGCCTTAGTCTGGGTTTTCCTAGTCTTGCCGCTTGATGGGTAGAAAATATCGAGGATAATGAAATCTTGGTGTAAAAACAAATTCATGACAATGTATAGGATAGGAATATTAATTTGGCAGTTTGGGTCATCTTTTTACTCTGTAGACTTCATCAACTAGGCTCCTGTGATGGCAAAAAGTGGTTTGCTCATTTGCTAATCCGCGGTATGACCAATTGCATGTTTAATCGTTTGCTCATATTATGGTGAATAGTGCTATATATCAGTTTCAAACTGAACAACAAGAGTTTATTCTTAGATGATTTTGAGATGAGTTTACCGATATTCATCTTAACGAGGATGCAGAATTTTCTGCATCAAATGACATTTGACTGCGGGTTGTGAGATTGGAGAAAACCAATGCAAATGATTCCAGATTAAATGTCTGAAGTTATGGCCATGCAAGTATTTGATATAAAATCCTGGTTTACAAGTAAATACAGTTAGTGTCCCTGTATCCAAATGCTTCCTTCAGATTTATTGGACTCAGCAAGTTCATTTGGAAAGAGATATTGATGTAGACAAATCAAGATGTTGATGTATTGTGCTACGCCACAGATTATTATATGTTTCCGTTTTGGGATTGAGTCCATTAGGGTTTGAGTTTCTTGATTAGTAAGTTATATATGTTACAAATACGGCACTAGGCCTCCTTTGTTGTGGGTGGGGTGCTGATGAATACTTTGAATCTTGATTGAGTTATGATTTTTGGTTCTTTGTTTTGTTATTGAGTTAAGTTTTAGTTATTGTTCGTCATTGTTTCTTATTAATTTTACGCTTTTGCAACCTTTTCCATCAGATGTTAGTATTGCTTAAAATATTATGTGATATGACCCTTTGTCAGTAAATCTTAATTGCTGTGCCTAGAACTAGAGGGGTTTGAAAGCTAAGAACCTGTTAAATAGTGAATATCTGATAGACACTCCTACTCAAAATCAAGACATGGTGTCAAAATTAAGCTTTAATTGTTGCCAATGATATAGAAGTGTTGGATATGTTTTCAATAATGTCTATTGTAAACTTTTTTACACATGAGATTTTGTACCCATGGTCCGCTTCCCTTCTCTTGGTTGGGTTTTATTTATTTTAGTGCCAGTGAGTAAGGATAAAAAGCCTCAAATTGACATTAAACGTGATGGATACTTGGAGATCATTAATATATAATACTATCTGACATTTTAAGTGATAATTTTTTATTAAGAATGACGTAAGAATTTGAGTGAATCTGTTGAAACGGTGGAACTGTTAAATCCTCTCATCCTGGCGAGAAGTGGATTATTTTTATTTGTTTATTTATTTTTGAGAGATAGTGGATTCTTTTTTCTCCTGTTTAATACTCTCTTAAATGAGTTTTTTTATTTTGATGTAATTGCAGTTGCTGAACCAAATAGTATGCGAGCTACCTCCAGAGCACCCTTTATCTAATGTTAGACCTTTGCGTGAGCTACTTGGGCATACTCCACTTCAGGTCAGGCTCACTTCAGTATTTATATTTTTGTTGAAAAGGTTCATTGTGTTATTTTTTCTGTGTCTCAAGTCCGTTACTGATTAATAATGGTTGAAATTTCTTTGGTGCACATTGATACTGTTGTCTGATGATCCTTAAAGTGTTCATAGAGATAGGTGTTGCATTTAGAGGGCACACAAAATACAACAACAAGCACTTTGGTCCATAAACACCAAACACACAAACCTTGTAACTGTGGTTGCTCCTTGAAACTACCATGGAGAATATGTATTCGGATTTTACTCAATTGTCGAGCAGTTCATCTGGTCAGTCTCTGAAGGCGTACTAGGTTCAGGGTTTGATTCCACTACTTACTTTGGGTTGGGGGATTTTCATTTATCTATCATTCTGGTTGCTTAGTTTAAGGCTTTAAGCAACAGCCTCTTTATATAAGGAGGAAAAAGTAGGCATTTATATAAAATAATATTTGCCATATAGATTTTGCTGCAGGTGGTTGCAGGGGCTATCCTTGGATGTGTAATTTCGTACCTTATGAGGAACTCGAGTAGCCGATGTGGTCATGAATGTCCATTCTTGGTATGCAAGTGTTCACCCTGTCCTCTGTTTGGAGCTATATCTTGTTCAGCCAAAACATATGAAGAGTGAAGACAACAGGTTGTTCCTATTACCATAGAGATATACTTTTGGGGAAGTAAGAATTTATAAAATGACTGGAGCTAAAATATATATAAATTTTTTTTTTTTTTTTTCTGGACTTTGACTCAGCATTCAGCATGCATCTGACATCTCCTCTGCAAACTTCTCATTTGTGCTACTTATTATCTTCTACATATATTATTACAAAGAAATTTTATATGGAGAAGTTAAAATTAGTTAAATGCATTTAATCGAATATTGTTGGTAATAAAAATATGATGTGATAGTGTAATTCATGCTTTGAGGACATACAAAAGGAAACTCAAACTCCACACATCTTTAACTCAATTTGTTCACTGCTTCTGCTTCATCTGTTCTAGCATTCTTCGTTCCCAAAACTTGCAGAATAATAACCCACATTTTTGGCCTGCAGATAGATTAATAATATAATAGTTAGATAATTTGCCTAAATAGTGTATAAATTTGGAAACTTAAGAGCCTTTACTGAACGTGGTTTTTTTATAGGCGATTTCCATTAACCACATACCGTAGATAGAATTCGTTGCTTCTTCATTAGCCGTGTTTTGTTTTTGTTCAGTACGGAATTGGAAGAGATACAGATTCTCTGTTTAAACATTGAAAATGCAAACTATTTAGTGCATGTCTCTTCTAAAATAAGATAATTTTCTGTATCATTCACAGTTGTTATACAGTTACCTTGTAGTGAGGGTTTTTGGGTGATATTTCGGGTTGATAAATGTAGCGGATACCACTCTCCTCATTGATTGATATATATAGCTCCGGTTGATGTTGCTCTACCCTTGGTGTGAAGTCATAGAAGTCTCGGAACAGTTCATTTTTCTGTTCAATCAAATTGGAATCATTTATAAATTTGAATCAACAGATTCCAAACCCTTAATCAATCATAGTAAAGAAGAAAATGTGTAAGGAAATTTTATAATTCTTAAGAATCAAACCTCGACATATCGAACAAATGGAGTTCCCAAGAACCGTTTCAAAAAGTCCACCTGCACAAGAAAAATTTAGATTACACTACAGAAACCAGGGAGGTTGAGACCATTAGATGATAATTGCAGCATTGGAATAAAAAAATATTATACTTGTATCAACTGCGACCACTTTGATATAGGCAAGACATCACGACCAATCTGTATTGATGTTTCTGGACAACAGCCTCTCTGAAATCCACATTGGTAATACATACTGTTAGCATACTGAATATTGCGTAATATGTAAGCATTCCTAACATATGGTACATTAAGCATACCTTCAGAAACGCTACAATATCTGTAGATAAGGTGTGATGATCTATTATCAGATCTTTCTCAGATAAATCAGATCTACTCATTTCGAGAATAACATTCTTGACCTGATCCATCATTGTTTTCGTTATTTGCTTGCATATAGACCCACCATTGCTTTTGCAGGTCAGGTTGTCATATGTATCCAAAGCACTAACAGAGAACTTTTCTATAACATTTATTTCAACAATATGCGCTAATGTTTCAGCAGCTACGATGCGCAGGGCAGATTGACTAGACTTCATGAGCAGGTTGCCTAAGTACCATATCGACCTGCAATGAATTGCAAATGCCTGTAAACATTTTTGCATCCAAAAGAACAACAGAAACCCCAAACGACCTGTGAAACACATGATGATGTACTCACTCTTTCCAAGCATTCGAACTAATATTCCATTTGTCAATACTTGCTAGCAGAAATGACCAAGCTGATATTGCTGAAATGATTACTCGAGTATTTGGTTCACTTGCAACTACCTATATAATAATAAGCACCATCAACAATCCAATTCATCACTCATTGATAGCTGTTTTCAAGGAAATAACAACCATTCATACCAGTTCACGAAGAAATCTCCAAATGATTTGCATTGATCTTTGTGTGTCGGCAGCGCCTTTTCCACCCACAAAAGTAATGACAGCCAAAACATCCAGCAACTGTAAGGCAGAAAAAAATCAACATATATGTTAGGGTGTTAGGCTATAAGAAAGGTAAAAAATCATGGAAATTCACAGCATACTTACATTTATTATAGTCGAAGGATCAGAGCCAGGTTTTAGAGCTTGATAAAATTTGGATATGGAGCTTTGGAGTATTCCAATTGAGTCTTCAAATATTTCATGCGTTACGCTATTCTCGTATTCCACATTAAGTGGCAACAATCCTATAAAATACAATGTCATATAATGCATTGTTTGAAGGGCTGTTATTTAAACTGGAAAAGGTCTAATAATATTACCGATGATGCGCGAGGCTAAAAAGGTCTCCTTAGTACACTTTCCCTTTTTGAGATCAGATTTGATGCAGTGAAGGCAACGATGAAGTAGCGTTATAGCGCTGCAAGCATACCATTGTCAATAATAAGAAATATAATAAATAATTATAATCACAGTTGAATATTACAGTTCGAAAGAGCAGAAAATTACTTTTTTTCTGCAAACTCTTTGTCATAGTCGATATTAAATTTATCACAAATTATTGTCAATGCCTTCTCTCTTCTAGGACCCCTGTTGTTTTATAGAAAATCACATGATCAGCAGCAATATACGATAAAAACATTATACATGAATTAAGCGAGTTGAAAGGTGTTTACTTCTTCTGGAACAAGTCCTCGAGACAACCACTCAATGACCTTTTTGAAGGCAAATCTTCTGCACGGTCATCATCTGAGTAGTCCACTTTTTTAGAAGTTTTTCTCTTTGTAGTAAATTCATGATCTTCATCAATAGTACAAACGAATGCCTTTCTACGTTCTTTTTTTGAAAGTAAAACCACAAAAGAAGCAAGCTAGAGTTAACACAAAACAACAACAACATATAGCCATATACAATGTGATCAAAGGGTTTGAATTGAACTGTTAAGAAATCAATACCTTCTTTTCTCCAAGTTTTCCTCATTGTAGGTACTTCATCGTCATCGTCAATAGACTTGCAATGACCTTTTTATTTGTCAAAACCAAAAAAATAAACAAGAGTTATTAAGTTAACAAACAACAACATAACATACAAGTGTTTTATTATTTAAGTGTTTGAAGTTTTGAACTATTGTATTTAGAATTGATCAACATATGTAGTACCTTTTCTATGATGTAAATTATCGCGATCACGATTACGGTGACTTTTCTTGCTAATAGTTTTTGTTTTGTTTGATCTTGAAAGTAGAGGCATGGTTGCAACTATCTATAACAATGCTAATAGATTATCTGTTTCTTAATTTTTCTTAACCAAAACTAAAACTAAACTAAGAAGACAGTTATTTTTTTTTTTATAATAATCCAAACGATGAGATCGAATTGAATTTGGATTTCTAATTATATTATAATAACACCATACTTACCATCTACCATAGCCTCAAAACATGTCTGGTTTTCTAAGTTGGAATTGGTATTGGGTTGGGCTGTTTAAACTTAGTTGGAATAGTCCGAACTAAGCCCTGGCCTGTACATACAATGTTTTTCCATACTTCCACATCTAGCTAAGTAGCTATCAATCTATCTACTTTGTAATCTACTCCTTCGTTCCTGTCTTTTCAGTAATTCCCTCCCTGTCCCAAGTTCAGCGGTCAGACTTTTCGACTTCAGCCCAGCCCAGCCCAAAATTGTGTTCCGCCACCCAAAAATTGTCAAAGCGTAAGCCTACTCACTTTCTGTACCTGTCTGGATTCCTTGAGTTACTGGTCTTTCTTATTGAATTAGGTACTCTCCTCTTTTTCTTAATCTAAGCAAAACCAGAGCAGTCTAAAGCACCTAATCGGACGTTGGTGATTTTGTTTATATTCAAAAAATAAGTGCTGCATTGGATGAACTCTAGCTCTCCGAATATCCAATCTTCCTGTGTTTTACTTTAATTCATCTTGCTTCGTGTTTTTATTTAATTCATATCGTTGTATTTTATTTTTCGCCCAATTGTCTTTTTACCATTTGTCACCCACATTAATTAATAATCAATATAAGCCCTCTTTTTGGGTATTTTTTCCTTATACATAGTTTAACAAAAAAATTCAATAAATCTACAACTTCCAACAAATTAAATGAATAAGAATGACATTTGTTTTGTTAATGTTTTTTTCTGGGTGAATTGTTTTTATTTTTTATTGATTCCTATTATAGGACTCTACTTCAATATGCAATCTTTGTAAAACCGTCACAAACAAAGAATAACAGAAATTAATCTTCAAAGGGAACGTGTTTGCACTCGTTATAGATAACGTCTTTTCAATTCCCTGACATGGAAATGGTTCTGGGACCTCATTAAGAGTCCACAGAACACAAATGGCCCAGCTAAGCCCCCATTAATAAAATAGGCCCTGATTAGCTGTTTATGGATAAAAAAACAACCCATTTAACGTTATTAATGTAAAAATGGCCCTGTTTTCTTTTAAGCCCACCATAATCAACAAAACTTATGACGAAATTGCCCTCCAAACATGAATACGCAGAACTTGCAGAATTTTATGGTTTCTCTTCTTCTTCTTCTTCTTCTTCTTCTTCTTCTTCTTCTTCTTGTGCAATGCGATTGTTTATTAGATTGAAAAACAGAGAGATCTCCTTTGTTCTTATTGGTATTGAAAGTTATTGATAGATTGAAGATATTTTCTATTTGGACACCATTGATTTCTTTCTAAGGTTTGTTTTATTTGGTTTAATTCATTATAATTTTGATTAATTCTCCATTCATTATTAGATTTGTTGTTCTTTAAGATTAATTTTGAGTTCATAAACTTGATTTTTGTATTCAATTTTGCCATGATAACTTGTTTAGCCATTTTCAAATGTTTGATTTAAATTTTATTTTGCTATGAATCAGTGATTTCGAGTTAAATTGTCAGTGATTTCGAGTTAAACTTGTTTAGCCATTTTCAAATGTTCGATTTAAATTTTAGTTTGTTCTTGTACATGTGGATGCAAACCCTTTATTGCATACTGATATTTTGTATATATCTATATGTATCAGGTATGGATAAACCAAATGTTTTCGCAGTTGTTTGTTACGGTGGTGATTGTATTGGGATTCGTGTTGATTGTGAGTATACTCTGGCAACTTTTAAAGAAGACATATATAGGAAATGGTGTTTCTTGAGACATGTGGATTTTGCGTTGTCATATACATTGGATGGGAAAGATTGTGCTATTGACAGTGATATGAGCCTGCAGTCCCTAGCATGTTTTTGCTTTTATAAAAAAATATGTAAAGTTGACGTGAATGTGTTGATGGTTAGAAGTGTGAGTTGTGGGACTACTCATGATGTCTCATCTGTGGCTAGTACATCTTCTGATATTTCGGTTGTCTCATCTGCTCATGACAATGGTGAAATTCGAAAATCTTCGAATTGGATTAATGCTATTACCGGTGAAGGACAAAGGTTTTCAAGTAAGAGTGAGTTCAAGGAAGCTTTGTTGAAGTATAGTATTGCATGCGGATTTAAGTTTAAAAAGGCTAAAAGTGACACGACAAGATATAGTGCGCATTGTTCCAAAGATGGATGTGATTTTTATGTTTTGGCATCCGCAGTGCATGGTGTTGAAAATTTTTTTGTGATTAAAAAATTTGTTCCTGATCATAGTTGTGGACTGATGTTGAGAGACAATTACAAACCCCAAATGAGTAGGGAACTTGTAATGAGCTCTATACTTCGACATCTTAAAGATAAACCATCCCTTACGCCGAAAGAGATACAACATGAAATGGAAAGGGAATTCGGTGTTAGCATAAATTACTATTATGCCAAAGAAGGGAAGAAACTTGCTGCGAAACAGATTTATGGTGATGAGGCTGAGTCGTACTCTCACTTGGTTTCATACATGAAAACGTTGAAAGATAGTGATCCTGGTGGGCATATGGTTTTGGAAATTGATGAAAAGACTCGGAAATTCAATAGGCTGTTCATTGCATTCGAAGCATGCATACATGGGTTTACATATTGCAGGCCTTTGTTGTTTCTTGATGCTTGTCATCTCAAAACAAAGTTTAAGGGTTGTATGATGGCCGCGACCGGGAGGAATGCTGATGATGGTAATAATTTACTTATACTTTATTATTTATGTTGATGATAGTAATAATTTGTTTATATCTTTTGGCTTATGGTTATTTTTTAACTTTAATAGAAAAAAAAAAACTGATGACAAGCATAGGAGATTCAATGTAAATATGCAAATAAGTGTTTGCATTTGATGTTATGTGTTTGTGGTTGATGCAAAAACATCTTTGCATTTATAGATGAAGGAGATTGTCAGTGTAAATAAGCAAACAGGTTTTTGCATTTTATATTTATGTGTTTGTTACTGATGCAAATAAGTCTTTGTATTTTCTGTTCTTTTGTTTTGTGTTTTGGTTGATGTATGTAATATTGTGGAGGAAAACCTTTTAGTTAATATGATATTAAGCTCCCAAATATTTTTTTTTTCCAGGTTTCTACCCTTTGGCCTTTGCTGTGGTATCAACGGGTGAGAATGACGACAACTGGGGCTGGTTCCTAGAAAACCTGAAAGTGGTAGTCTCACTTCAACGTCCTATCACTTTTATTAGTGATAGGCATAACAGTTTATTGAAATATGTGCCACAAGTTTTTCCTAATTCCACTCACGGTTACTGTTTTTGGCACTTGAAAAACAACTTACGCGCTGCTATTAAAGGGCCAAGTCGTAACCGAAAGTTCATTGAAGAGTTGTTTAAAGATTGTGCATATGCTTATACCACTCGAGAATTCAACGAGAAGTATAATGACCTTTTGGTTGGCAGCAAGGAGAATCAAAAAGATGTGTTGGATTTTGTGTCTCGAACCCCTTTTGAGCATTGGGCAAATGCTCATTTTCCTGGATGTAGATATGGCGATATGTGTTCTGGTGTTGCCGAAAGCTTTAATTCATGGATTGGTGAGGAAAGATTCCTCCCCATTACATCATTATTGAATAAAGTTCGTATCAAATTGATGAACCAGTTTTCAGAAAGGCGTGCTCTTGGTAATGGTTGGAAATCTATAATTTGTCCGAAGATAGAAAACAAGTTGAGAGAGAGAATTGATGCAGGGAAAACATGGATCCGCCCTAACAAGTCAAATGCAACCAGGTTTGAAGTTCATAGCATAAGGACAAATATTGTAGACTTGGGAAGTTTTTCGTGTACTTGTGGACGTTGGCGCGTAGAAGGGATTCCATGTGCACATGCTTTG
Source organism: Aquilegia eximia (assembly GCA_023053565.1). NCBI lineage: Eukaryota > Viridiplantae > Streptophyta > Magnoliopsida > Ranunculales > Ranunculaceae > Aquilegia > Aquilegia eximia. Next base: position 27,560,548 of record JALIGU010000001.1, read on the forward strand.
AAATGTATTCTAGCTGATCGTCAACCTATTGAGAACTTCATTGATCCCATGTTTTCAGTAATTTACTACTGTCAGAGTTATTCACATCACATTCCCCCTGTTATTCTGGATGTGAGTGATATTATTGTAGGAGATGAGGAAACAGTTGTTCCACCTGAAACTAGTAAGCAGCGCGGCAGACATAAGACGAAAAGGATCCCTAACACTGGTGCAATTAAGAAGAAAGGACGTTTTAGATCAAAGATTTCTATGACTTCAGCCGAATGGTCTGAGATAATTAATAGAAATCGCTTTGATTCTTAGATACCAGATTTTATTGTAAGGAAAACCTGGAATGTTCCTAGTTAAACCATTTCAACAGCAGTTATTTTTTTGTTAGGGAAGATTTTATATGCAAACAATTCTTTGCATTTTATCTTTTATGGTTTATATCTATGACTACTGTCAATAATTGTTTGTGACCTATACAAAAATATCTTTTCATTTTTATAGTTTATGTAGTTTTAACTGTGAATATGCAAACAGTTCTTTGCTTTTTATAGTTTATTTGTTTGTGACTTATTAAACAATTTTTGTGCAGTTTCCACGGTTACGTCAGAGAACTTGATGTGGTTAAGTTCTCCAACTTGCCTTGTCTGGATATTACCATCAATGTACGAAGCCATATTACACTTGGAACACAAAACCCATTTCAATCACTCATCAACATTAGCACGTATGCAATTATAGGGGTCTTGCTTTATTTAAGAGAAACAAAAGAACAGAACAATAACTTCTAACAAAGGAAGTACCACAAACTTCAGGACCAAACAGATGACTTTTGCATTCAGCAACCTCCCCCAAATGGAGTTCTCAAACTCATTAGTGATGGTGCAGTGGGTTTCTTAAGGTAAGATATGGTGTACGGTGTACCACATATATGGAGTTGGCTTACACTCGGAAGTCCATAAGTCAGTCTCAGATCAGTAACCTAGAGCCATTATGTTTTGTAGAATATAAGAACAAAAAATACAGTACAAAAAAGCTGTTATGACCATAAGAACAATGTACAGTAGTAACATATGCCTTGCTACTAAAACAATGTACAGTAGTAGTAGTAGAAAAAGTGTCAACATTTTCATAAAGATATGAGACCAAAGGCCATTACATAGGTCTATTGACAAAGTTATACAACAAAAGTGTCAATCCTACAAAATACCCAGAGAAACCAGAAAAAATATCAATCCTACAAAAGTGTTCAATCATTTCAACTGCACAGAGGAACCCTTCCATATATGCCTTGTTTACAATCTTAGTCTAAATCTTTAGCTAACTTGTTAATATTCCAGCTGTGTTCTTTGTCTGCCAGTATTAGGTATGTCAAAGTAGGCCTCAACTCCTCAACGTCTGATTGAAAATCTTTGCCGGTGTGCAACTTCTCTTCACAGCTCAAACTTTCCATTATTTTGCACACATAAATCCCACAATCAGACCTGAAAAACAAAAAGAGTTTGTTACCAATCATGCATGACACATCAAAGGTTCTAAAATCTATGCATTTAGTGTTTGTGACCAATCATGACATACGTTGTGCCTTGCTGAGGGCATGTGGGGGTTTTTACTCCTTTCGGCCAAGAGATTTTAGACTTCTTTGTTTCAGCCCTGTGACTGTTAATCCAGTCCACAACCTCATTTCTCTGCATACAAATCAAATCATTCGATTCAAAGACATTCTCTCTACCCCAAATTTAGATCTTTGCATTATAAAAATTCCTTCTACTAAAAAATCAATTTTTACTTACCATGACCACTGCGTCTTCATAAGACAAGTTAAGAAGTCCTTTTCTTGGTTTCATGCTATCATAGTGTTCGAACTTCTTATCTTGGTAGTTCAAAACCAAAAGTGTCCAATGATATCCTTCTGCTTGGTGACGACTCTTTGATGTATTCATAGGGATGAACACATATTTGATGTCGTCAGCCAACTCCTTCTCCAAGACGTCGTGCAATGTTCTTTGCACGCATTTCTTTTGGTCGGCCTTGAGATGAGTCTATATTTGAAAACAAGTTTTGATAGCATGTTAAGAAATGGACTCAATAGGCAAATTTATAAAACAAACTTAAACTTTAAATTAGTTATACCCATGCAACAGAAGACACATATAAGGATTTTGCTCCCTCGGAAGAGTGTTTCTTCAACCATTTCGAATAGAAGTCAATAACCTTGAAAAAAAAAATGAAAATAAGTTGGAATGACTAACTTTATAAAAAATCAGCAATTACAAGATTCAAGATACGAACAGAAAATTTCATGATAAACTAATCTTATTATAGTTTAACCCAACAGAAAATAAGTTCTTTACATTTATGATATATTTTAACAAGTTTCGTGATGTTAAAATCAACATACCTCACTACTTGTGAACTTATCAAACATTAAATCTTCTAGTAGCCTTCCTTGGATTGTCAGGGTATCATCCATATATGCATTGGAGCTGCATATTAAAAGAAAATTTATCACTTTCATTGTCCAGGGAAGTGTTTGCAAACGGATAGAGACAAAAAATTTATCACTTCCATTGTTAAAATATAAAAATGACAGCAAAATAAAATCATGTTTGTTAACTTACAATGTATGGCAAAGTGAGAAAAACTGCAACACTGTAGCCTTTTCTTTTTCCTCGAAATAATTGTAGTGGCGACTATCAGTTATGTTTCGGAGTTGACAAGAAGCTCCAGCATCAACACTCTTGCTTACAGTCACAATCTTTTCCACTTCAATAATTTCATCGTTGTTTTCAGCCTTCTTCTTTCTTCCCAATTTCAATGTTTTGCTTTTGATAACTTTTGCATCCTCCACCTTTCTCGGCGCCTTTGCCCTTAAGCAATACTGTTTCTTTTCATTCTCGACTTCAACATTTTTTTGTTGTGTTTCTTTTCTTTTCAATGCTAGCTTACTCTTGAATGTTTTCACTTGTCCACGCTGATTTCCAACCTCAGCTGCATCTTTGTTTTCAACTTGCATTTGAATTTCAATTTCAGCACCAGCTTCATCTTTTTCGTGAACATGCTTTAGATTTTCAATCTCAGCTTCAGCTTCATCTATGTTCTCAACTATGTTATCACCATCACTAATGCCATCATCAAAATTGTTGACAGAAACTTCATCTTCACGCTTATTTGGTATACTCTCCTTTTCAAGCTCATTAATTTTTCTTTGCAGCTCCAGAATTTGACCTTCGTAGTTCTCTTTCATTTGTTGCATTTGGGTAATTAACTCCTCGTGATCTTTGAGAAGTTGATCATAATCCTTTGGCTGAACTTCCTCTTGGATGGCTACTTTTTCTAATAGTTGTTTCTCTGCCTCCGTTAGATCTTGGAAATCTTCCTTGATCTGGTTAAAAGAACAAAAACAAGAACACAAACCATTAGTTTTTTTTTTTAAGTAGGCAGATAAGCATTTGCATACAGTACATATATGTGTTTGCATGTTCTACATGGTGGTATACTAGTTTATTAAAAATAAAGATAAAAATAAAACTTCAAGGAATTTTTTTCTTCATTGGGCTGTTTTTGAACAATGCAGAGAAATCAATGTAGAGAAATAGTACAATGTTTGCATAATGAGCAGAATTATTTTTGCATATTGTCCAATGAGGTGTTTGCAAACAGATAGCAATAAAAATAAAATAAAAACAGGTTTCTTTCAATACCTTGTCCTTTGCAATATTCTCTAGGAAGTCATTTTTCCATTTCCGTGAAAGCTTGGTGAAATTCCATCTTCCAATTCTTGGAGTGCCAACAATGTAGCCCTTTCTTGGTTCTAAGATGCCACTGATCTCACATATCCATACCAAGAGAGGAATGACGCATGCCGCGTTGACAGACAAGGGTTTGTTGGTATGCTCCTTGATCTTTTCCATTAACTTGTCATAAATCACATGTGTCCAGCTGATGGAATTCATGGTCTTAAGACTCTCAATATTTGAGACAAAAGATAGCCCTATGTTCGTGTTGGAGTTTGCGAAGAAGAGTGTCGCTGCCAGAAAAACAGCTACCATCCTACAGAAATGATCATGTTGATCATTTAAGGTCAACAAGAGATTGAGCTTAGCTACCATTTCTTCTTTCTTGATGACTGAGTTCTTTGCAAGGTCTAAGAACTTGAGAAAAGATGATGATTCTGGATCGTACTTGAACCTTCTAAATACATCAGAGACTCTCTTCCCATCTAGAGGCAAACCAAAAGCCAATGACACATGTTCCGGTTTGAATTTCACATATTTGGCGTTTTCTCCTTGCCCAATTCTGAACGCGTCCTCTTCATGTGAATATCTACTTATTATGTCACAGAGAAGGTCCTTGTTCTGCCCAGTAATAGTCTCATCTCTTACTCCATTATCAAGGAAAAGATTGAACAATCTCCCAAAAGGAGTCTTCATCATTGCATCCATGTGCGTCATTGGAATTCTCTGCTTCATGTCTTGCGTGACAGAAACTATAAATCTGATGTAGCTTCTAAAACTTCCTGACTGTTTTTTTGTGCCACCCTACAAGAGAATGTAAAATATAAAGTTAGCATTGTAATGGATACTACACGCAATTAACAAACAACTTAAGAAGCTTCAAACAAACAGACGCAATCTATGTAAAGCTTCACGTTCACAATGCTTTAACAGTCCTGTAGACTTGCCAGTTGCCACTGCAAGATCACCAACATGACCCGTAAAGGTCCTACATGGCCTCAGCTGATGGCAACTCCCTATAAACCCTAAAACCTCCAACAAACAGAATAGTCGAGACTATTCAATGCTGTGTTTGGGAGCTTTGGTTCTTATCATTTTATCAGTGCAGAATTGAAATCTATACATGTTTGATGTATTTAATGATCATTTCACAGTAGATTTTCTGCAAACTTACGTCAACTTGCGTTTTTTTCTTTTTTAGAGGTCTTGTGCTCTTTATCTCACCATCCCCTTTTCTTTTCTCTTTCACGACTATCGCCAGTTTCATTGCTTTGTTTATCCTAGGAGATTCACGTCGTGTCGCACTTTTCTGTTAAATTTAATTCAATGTAAGCAATGCATTAATTCCTCTGCATATCTGAATAGCTCAATGTAATTCATGCAATGATTTTTATGCATTTTCAAACAACATGATCTATGATAAGTAATACACCCATTTAATTCAACTGTCACATAATTGGTTTAAGGACAACATAAAACTCAATTTAATAACAACAAAAAACTTGGTTGAAAGTGGGAATGGAAATTTCAGCACCTTTTAAGTAAAGGCCACACCACCAGATGGGGAGCCAAGAAAAAACTTTCAATGCAAGATATAGACAACTTCCAATGCAAAATTTAAAATGCAAAGGAAAAAAATGGCCAGATCTGAAACAAACATCATCCGAACTGTCGGAATTAAAACCAATTAAAAACAACCATAGAAACATGATTTGCAATGAACTCTAACTACTTCCTGTGCAGCCTCTCAAAGCAGGAACTTTCAGAGAAATGGATGTTTTGGTCAGGGAATTAAATTCAATGTAGGAAATGCATTGATTTTTGTGCACCTGTGAATATGTCCATTTAATTCATGTAATGATATTTGTGCATTCAAGAACAACGTCAAGCATGACAAGTACTGTTACATACCTTTGTATTTGTTGGAATTCTGTCCTTTGGTACTTGTGTTGCTGCCTTTGAACGCACTACTTTCTTTCCCTTATCCACCGTGTAAATCTTCGGTTGCTTTAATCTAGGTGATTGACGTGGCGGTGTTTGTACAAAATCAGACATTAATTATTTCCTGCAAAAACATAATAAAACAACACAATCAAAACTTAATGAATCACCAAAGAGATCTCTACAACATGACCCAGTCCAAATCATGTGAATTACACAGTAGGTTTTTTTGTCTTTAGATCATTTGACAAACATATAGAAGATGTAACCGATCACATTGTATAAGAAAATGTATACCATTGCATTGTACATATAAAGCTTGTCATAATATAAGAAGATTCGGGAATTATAATAATAATATTTATTGATGATACAGGATGTATTTGCCTACTTGGGCATGTAGTGTGGTGCTGCCAGAAGCTGCGGACCAGCAGCTGCGGACCAGCAGCTATAGGTGCTACTCTCTGATATAGAATAAAATGTGCAGTTCAAGCTAGTTTTAATTTGTGCATTGGCACTGGTGCGTTAGACACTTGGACTATATTCCCAATTTCATGGTCAATTGAAAGTGCATAGCTTCTCATACAGGTCAGTGTTGATTTCGAGTGCAAATCAAATGCCAAAAAAAAAAGTTCAATCCAACCAAAAAGATCTCTACAACAATTGCAAACAATATTTTGCACAACTAGTAAACAACCAAAATACAAAACACAGCATCAAAATCGTTCAAAGCTTAATGAATCACCATACTCTCTATAAAAGAATTCAAGGCAAAGAACTGTTTGTAAAGAAGATGCAATAACTTCCAAATCTAATGATAATCCTACCATTGCAAAGAATTCATACCATCATTTGTAGAAATCAAAAAAAAAAAAAAAAACCCTAGAAATGGAATTAATCAAAGAGTTTGATTAATGTTGAATTCAATTACTTACTTGATATAAACTAGATCTCTATAAAGTGATTCACGCCGTTTTCGTCTTCAATGATTTGCAATGTTGATAGAGAAAGGAAGAGACTTGTTTTCGCGAAGAGAAAAAGAAAAAGAAAGAGTGCTGCTAAGAAATGGAAAGTTCTCGCGAAGATAGAGAGAAAGAGGGTTTTGGGATTCTGTGGGTATTTTCGTCAAACAAACGAATTTGATCGGGCTCGTTTTTGTCGGGGCCGTTTTTACAAATGGTACCTTAGTTGGGCCAATGTTATATTTCAAACCCTTAAAGGGGTCCGTTTTTTTTTTCCCTGATTCCCTGAAGAGCTTGCATCCGCATAGCGCAACAAAGACAATGAACCCAAAATATGACTGAGGCCCAAAGAAATGTGCGAAGAGAAAGGCAACAGATATCTATAACTGAACCATTTTGGTTTCTCTATGCTTCTTATATTATTTAAAATGCAACCAGCACAATGTAGGCAGAAAGAGTCTCCTTCCAATATTTTACATCCCCCATTCACGGTCTCATGAAGGGATATCAGTAGAAGCATGTTTGGCACCTTTGATAAAGCACAATGTTGTTGTTAAACTTGGAAATGAAGATTCAACACTTCTGAAGTGTACTCTGCCAAAAGTTCTATTTTACAATGAGAACACAATATAGCGACAATGGTAGTATAGGAAAGACTTATTAGGCATTGCGAATAAAAAGAGTAAAACACACTATAGTGAATCTATATACTTTCAATTCTTACTAACTTTAATATTTTCTTTGCGAATAAAAGGAGTAAAAACACCATAATAACGTTGCTGAAACTCCAGTGTTTTAGGTACATGTCTTTCAATAAGTCTACAACTTCCAACAAAATGCATAACAATGATATTTTTTAATGTTTTTTTGGTTGAGTTTTTTTTTATTGATTCCTATTATAGGACTTTATTTCAATATGCAATCTTCGCAAAACTGTCATAGACAAAGGAGATCAGAAATGAATCATGAATGCCTTGCGCTTGAAAGAACGTCCTCACACTCGCTATAGACAATGTCTTTTCAATTTCCTGAAGAGCTTGCCATCCGCAAAGTGCAGCAAAGAAACTATCACAGGCAACGAACTCAAAATATGATTGTTGCTCAAACAAATGCGCAAAGAGAAAAGGCAACAGATATAACTGAATCATTTTTGTTTCTCCACGTTCTTATATTATTTATAATGTAGCCAACGCAATGTCAGCAGAAAAAGTCTCTTTCTGATATACATCCTCCATTAGCTTCACAATCCCATGAAAGGATATTAGCATTCTCTAAAATTTCAGTGAATCACAAATCCAGATTGAACTTTTGGGAACCAAAGACAAACCAAAATAGATTGGATCGCTTATAAAAGAGGTTAGTGCACTTTCAATCCACTTCATTCTTCTATAATCATAAATGAAACTCAACTAATTTTAATGCCGATATTACAGCTTGGTTGCATAAATTTTGAACTATGCCAACATACATACCACACTATTATATTATTTATTAGCAATTGATTGTTATGCATACTATACTAAGCAGATGTTGCTGTCGCGAGGGCATTGGATCTTTATCTATAAAAATGATGCACCTGTTAGAAATAATGTTAAATCAGTAAAAGCATTTTTGGCATCTTTGATAAAGAACAACAAAGTTCTATTTTAGAATGAGAACACATTATGCCGATAATGTTCGTATAGGAAAGACTTGCAAAAAACAAAGTAAAGGGTTCATATGCAAACATTATGTTTCAATAGTAATGGAGGAACAAAAATTGTTTTAAGGATGTATATATGATAAACTGCACACTTTGAATTAAAGTTGTAAAGGGTCAAGGACAATAAACTAAACAAATATGCTTTGCAATGTCAAATATTGCGTAACTGAATTTTCCAGTGATTAAGGAACCTACTTATTTTCTTATCAGACAATGTAAACTCCCAAATGCAACTTAATATTTGACTGGTTTGCTTATATACATGTCTACGTACTTGTTATCTTCTATTCCTCCTTGGTCGGTTCTTGGAAACAAAAATTCCAAATAGAAATGGCGTACAATGATCTCTTCCACAAACTAAACTTCCAAATGCAACTAAAAACACTTCTGTTTTCAGACATCAATATGATCTGTCTTTTTCTCAATTTCAACTTCCTTTTTAGTCATTATGTAATAAACATGCCAACTTATAAAAGTTCAAACAATTAGCTCAACTAATAAATAATGACAACATACAAGTATACAACAAACCTTTCTTTAGCAAACCATGTCATCAACCACATTATTCGAGTCTTTCCTACACTTGAATTTTCCTACCTATACTTTGCTTACATTATACGCTCCTATGTTAACACAACCTCCTACCTACACTCTACTTATATACTGTCTTCCCCTTCAGTGTTTTACTATTGAATTGTTCAATTGTATCATTATTGGCCCCTTTTAAAGTAATAAGCACCCCTTCGCAATATACTAATACGGCCCGCTCTGCCCGGGCATCTCCTGCTATAAAATTTAATGCATTTGCCATTTGAATCAAATCCATGACTTTAGAATGACTGAGTGACTGATTGTTATGAAATCTATACTCTCTATTAAAGTTGGACTTACCCCTAAGGAAAATTTCTCTTTCCAAATTAAAGAAAATTTGGTGCTCCAATTGAAGAGAATTTAACAAAAATTAAAATTGAAAGGGTTATTATTGTAAATTTAAATCTAATATGGCTTAAATAGCTAGATGGCTACATTTAATAGCACTATGGCCATATCTGTCTTTTTGCACAAATATATTAATAGTTACCCAATGAATTTAATGGAAATATGGTTATATATATATATATATATATACAGGGAGGCTCAGGTACGGTCTGTCCGTATACGAACTGGGGGCTTTTTTGTAAAAGTGTATCAGATATGGAAATAACAATATGAAATCACGTAAATATGGTTTTCTCTATGGGTTTAAGTAAACCCAAGTTGAAACCCAGATTTAACCCATCTTCCTTCTCCTCCGTATGTTCATCTCTTTTATCTTAGAAACAGATCTCTCCGTCTCTGTTCGATAATTGTGACACATTTTTCAATATAAGGTTTACAAAAACCAGGTTTTAATGAAATGGTAGAGTAGGTCCAACACATGATATTAGCAAGTAAAATTCCAAGTAAAGTTCACTGATGTTGCTATGAGTTTGACGAGTTGCTGCTTCTAAAACCTACTCATCTCTCACAAAAATTTCAAAACATAACCATTTTATTGCGGTTCGAATTCAACGGAGTGATTTCTAATGTTAATTGAGTCTCAAGCAAACTCAATAAAATTATTTTTCAATCACAAATCTTTGAATCAGAGAGGGTGAATTTTGTTTCTTATTAATTTTTGTTGAATTAGATGACATTTTTATGCCTTTGGATCAGTTGAATAATATGATCATTACAAGTCTTGTGTTTATGGATGTCTTATGCATACCCTGGTTTATAACAAAAGAGAGAATCACTTGTATTTCTAGGTGAACCCAACATCACAATCTCTGAATATTTAATTGGATTTAATCAAATCCAAAATTAATTAAAAAGTTTTCTAATATGCTATGTTTTCTCTGCAAATCTGATTACATCAATATATTCTGAATCGCCTTCACATTCATTCTTTGATCAGGTATGGTAGATGATAAGATGAAGAGTTTCGTGTAAATCAAAACTTCAAGATTAAAATAGAGAGCAAGGAGAGAAGCCATGGAGAATTACAGTCTTTATTTGGTAGATTTATGCCAGCTTGAGAGAGAGAACAAACGAGAGAGAAGAGAGAGAAGAGAAATGAAAATAATCTTACAGATCCAAAACGGGTTGAACATGACCCAAAAAACAAACCATATTAGCGATATGTTTAGAAAACTGACCTTTTTACTATTTTAACCTCAGTCCGTATACGGACAGACCGTACCAGAGACGCTCTGATATATATATATATATATATATATATATACTTATTAGCAATAAAATTTAAAAATATAAAAATTATAATTTCGTACTTTACCATCTTCCTTCCACTGACGTTCCTCATACATCAAATTTAATCTATCATCTCTTGCTTCTCCAAAATAGTGGTTGGAAAAAAGCACACACAACCTTCATTACAATAGAGTAATAGACTATGTGAATATATGCCCGAAATAGTAAAATATTGTGCCTTTTCATTTTTCTTTGAGTACAAGTGAGAAATAAAATTATATTGGCTTTATAACCATATAACATAGTTTTGTTGCCTAATTATACCATGATTTTCGGGATTACTTTAATCTTATTTATCAATTATACTCAAACATGAGTATTTGAAAAGCTGGCCTTCGACCAACAGTTAGCCCAGGATATAAATTCAATAGTGTTTTTCGAAATAATGTATATTCTAGACATAACAAAAGCGCAACCCAATAACTTGACAATGGTTTTTTTCTTATTTCAATGCAAATTTTCTTTAATAAAAAATCCAAGAATTATAAAAAGTTAGAGGACAAGTGCGCTACATACTGCGCTGCAAACCCTTTTATTATTATTATTATTTTACAAAAGCCATTATTTAGGGGTTACAAAACGGTATGTGGGTACACCTAAATATAAATTTTGACATTTTTTTTCCTAATTTTGTCATGAAAGTAGGGACTGGGAGAAACAGAAGATATAATTATATTTAGGTCCCACCATTTTTTTTTTAACTAAAACTAAAAATCGAAGTCCAGCAAATTTTTTTGATTAGCCAGCAGGTGGGCTTTCATTGTAGCTTACTAGATGCCTCTTTAAACTTTCATTGTAGCTTACTACATGCCTCTTTAAACTAAGTATAGATTTGTTTAAATGAAATATTTATTATAGCAAATATATTCTTAGTATAAATTTGTCGATTTGCATGTGGCTCAAAGGTAGCCTCCCACAAAATCGAGATATGATGTTGTGGGTTTGAAACACGTCAGCAACTGATTGTTTGATTAAAAGTTTTTCCTTAACCTCGGTTACCAATAATAATAATAATAAAAATTATGTTACTTACTATATATATATATATTATATATATATATAGAAGCTTCAATAAGCACTGTATAGTTTGTAATCCAATATTTTATCCTATGCTTCAACTTCATCTTTTCAATAAATTTTTTGGGTGCATTAGTTGTGAAAGGTTACTTTACTACTGCAAGTTACTATATTTATTTCTTGCTAAATTTATTTTATATTCAAAACTTAAGCCTAAATACCAAACAAAAAATGAATCAAATCATATGATTAGTCTAATTCATGGTTTGAATATTCATAGGATTTATCATACCATTGTTTATTGTCACATTGAAGTAAAAATATAATAAAAAATTCAATAATTGCTAGATATTATATATAAAAATTAATGATAAACCATTTTAAAATTTGTAATCAACCATATTTACGAAAAAATAAAATAAAATTGGTGCTATAATAAAATCATAAAGCCAATGACATACATTAAGTCATTAACAAAATATTTTCAATAAACTACACCTAATGACGTAAGTTACATTATTTAATAATATCCGTGCATCGCACGGGCCTTATAACTAGTTGTACATAAATATACGACTACAAGTGCCTTAGCCGGTGCTACCGGTTAATTTTAATTTATCCGTGTTTAATTACAATTCAAGTTTTAAATTATTAATTTTATTAAATATTATAAATTACATTAATTTATTAAATTTGATGAAATATTTATTTCTTAAGTAAATTTGGGTAGTTTATTTTTAATATTTATAGTTCATTATTAAAATTATTGATTTTCATTAATTATTTTATAAGAGTTTACTATTAAAAATTATTATTCTTATTATATTTTGTTAATTTAATTTTTTTTTAATTATTGGACCTTTTGCTCATAAATAAAAATTCAGCCCATAAATTAAAATATGTTAAATTATAATAAAACCATTATTTAAAGAGTATTACGTACATTTACCAAAAAATCATAACTAAAAATGTATTTTAGTCAGAATTAGATAACAAAATTCTAAAGCTCAAATCTCATCGACCGGGACTTACCCCTGAATTTTATTCAGATTTATAATAATAGTATAGATGAAGGCTATACTTTATCAAAAAAAAAAAAAAACAAACTATGAAGGCTATATAGTGTGATGACGGAATGTCTTTTTTTTTTTTTTTGACAAATACAAAATGGGAAAGATAAAATATCATGAAATTCTTAGATCAATGATTTTCTGTTATGCAACATTGGGTTAAGATATTGGAGTGAATTGAGTTAGAAATAACTCAAGATGGAATCTAGCTGGCGTAAAACTTAAAAGAAAGAAAATTGGGTTTAGACATTGCTCAGGATTTAATATTACTTATTCGGGCAGTCTAGGTTGTTATCCTTAGGATGACATCCATCTTGGCAACCCATCATATTCATTAGATTAAGTCAGATCAAAGGGCTTAGATTTATTCTAATATTATTAACTTTTTTTTTTTTTTTTTTTTGCTAAAGTTCTAATATTATTAACTAAAATCCAAAGGTTCAACTCATGTTCTTGTCAACCACGCCAAACATGATTTAGATCTTTCTCTTTTTAAGTTTCACATTTAAACAGAATAGACTTTAAATTTTCTAATGGAGTTGTTAAATTTTCTATTCACTGAAGGTCTAGTCTTTGATCCCAAAATATACATTGTTTTAAATCACAAAATACAGCATGGTTCTTGAATTTGATTTTGAACCTGTTTGCAACTTGCAGAATAGATCAATTGCAATTATTGAAATTCTGATAGGTTTTTCGTTTACTAATCAAATTCTGATTTGATGATATAAAATTTTGATAGATTAAACACAAATTCCCTAAAAAGGGTATTGGATGCAGTAGGTAATCATTTAAACACAACTTCAAACCTAATGGGGGTGAAAACACAAATCCCAAAATCCCATTTTAGAAAATTAGTATTTATTGTTCAGACTTCATACCTTTTCACATTATTTGGATTCAATTTAAGATTTCGGGGATTTGTAAACCCAACTACAAGCAATATATGTTTGACTATATTAGATTAAATCATCAAGAAGAAGATATAAACCCTGTGGTAGTTCATGGAGATTGAATCGTGAGTTCAGAGACCAGAATCTCTCCGACTCTTCTTGTTTTAGACTTCTATCTAGTACATCCGAGATGAATTAACTTGAATTACAAATTTACCCCATAATGTTTAGGTTACAAATATGGAACCGTGAGACGGTGGGGACCGACTTTACAAAGAGAAATCAGAGAAGTACGAAAAAAAGAAGGAGAATTGTGAGAGAGAGAGAGAAGAAGAAGATAGAAGAAAGAAGAAAGAAGATCGAGAAGATCGAGAGAGAGAGAGAGAGAGAGAGAGAGAGAGAGAGAGAGAGAGAGATGAGAATAGAAGAAGAAGAAGATAGAAGAAAGAGAAGTAGGAGAATTGAGAGTGAGAGAGAGAAATCACAAAGAGAGTTGATGAGAAGAAGAAGATAGAAGAAAGACGAAGAGAAGAAGGAGAATTGAAAAAGAGAGAAAAAAAATAAATTAAAAGTGGACGGACGGACACTGTTTTTTTTCCACCCGAAATATAATGGACCTCCTAAAAGTCGATCGATTAAATAATTTTTTTTTTTGAAGAAACCTTGGGTTAGACAGGACCCACCTTGTATATTCAGCTGATTCTAAAAAAGACCCTCCCTTTGATGTCATCATCAACACAAGACGAAAGCTTAACATCCAGAGGGGGGAGGGGGGGGGGGGGGTAAAGAAATTTACAACATAATCAGAAGAAGTAATCCAGCTAGCAAGAAGGTCTGCTGCTGCATTAGCTTCTTTGTAAACATGGACAATATAAAAACTGTCAAACAAAGCTACCATACTCCTGTTCTTCTTGACAATATTAAGACAATACCATTAGATAATTAATCTTAACTATTAGATTTTTAGTAAATGGACGCACAATTAAATAATTAATCTTAACCATTAGATTTTTAGTAAATGGACGCATTAGATGGGCTGTTAAGATGAATGTCATTTTCCCAGTTACTTATTTTATATTCTCCTTTTATAATAAAACACAGCCCCCGGGCAAACAATTCTCAAATGATAGCACAAAATCCCATAACCACGTCAGCAAAATTAGAGTAGATTTACAGATTTAACCCTATAACTTTGTGAAATTACTAAATATCTTCTTAAAAGATAGCACAGAATCCCGTAGCCACATCAACAAAGTTAGAGTAGCTTTACAGATTTAACCCTATAACTTTGTAAAATTACTAAATCTCTCTATCTTCTTTACCAATCGTTGCATCTTTTTGTTAAGTGTATCCAAACGCCGGATTTCTCTCTACTTCGCAACTATCGGTCATCGAAGCAAATCTTCACTAACCGACATGTTTTAACGAAAAGACACATAACGATTCGTCGCTATTTTGTGAAGTTATAAAAGGAATTAACAACAATAGAATTCGTCACTTTCCTTTTCTGCTTCTCCTCTTCAAACCGATCTGCCTGTGCCTCTGCTGCCAAAAAAGAAACAAATAATTTTGGGAAGGTTAGATTCTCAATTGTTTTTATTTTTCTCTTTTTCGTTTGTGTGAATTTTTATTAGATATATGGAGTAAATATTGAGTTCGACTTTGTTCCACACACCAAGATTCGTGTGGAACCTGACCTTTTATCTCATTGGTCCAAAATTGTATAGTGCCACGTCACCTCTTAATTAAAAGAAAAATAAATAAAAAGAATCCAAAAATCTAATTAAGAAAAAATGGGTGAAAATAAAAACTTCACTCTCTTCCACACTTGTTCATTTTCTCTCGTCTCTTCTTCTCTATGTCTTCTTCTGCCTGTTGTCTTGAATCGAAACTAAAGTACTAAAACTCTCTTTCTCTATATATCAATAAACTAAAGGGTTATGAGGGTTTATGTTTTGAGTTTTAATTGTTTCAAGTTGAAAACTTTCAATCTAGATAGAGATTTATTGTTTTGGGTTATGTCTTTGTATTAAAAAAAATTATTTCAGACCAACTCTCTCAATTCGTCCCACATTTGTGGCAAGTCAAAATTGATCTTTTAAATCAATTATAATCAGTTAAGCATCTAAAAATAACAGAGATTAATTTCGTCGCAGATAAATTTCTCATTCAAGCATATAGAGAGAAGAAAAAGATGAATGAAGGTCATGTGATAAAAGAGACGAGAGAAGATGGAAAGATGTGGAAGATAATATATTCTTATTTTATTAAAAAAATCTTTTTTTAATTAATTTATTTTTCTTTTAATTAAGAGGTGATGTGGCACTATACAATTTTGGACCAATGAGATAAAAGGTCAGGTTCCACACAAATCTTGGTGTGTGGAACAAAGTCGGACTCGTAAATATTCTTCTTTTTTATGTTCCAAAATTACAGCAATCATTGATTGATTTATACATAGAGATGTGTCCTTACTGAATTGATTCACTACAATTTGGGTTCATTCTAATTTTGTTGCTATTTATACTAACAAAATATTACATAAATTATTTTCTATTCGGTACAAATCCGCGCTTGCCTTTCTAATTCTTGGTTTCCTTAGTGGCATGATTCACATTCACTACATTTTGAATTACTTATAGTTTTGGTTCGGTTTATACTAAGAGAAAGATTGAATAATTTTGTATTCATTACAAATCACATGCTTGCATCTGTTTTCTAATTTTTTTTTTACCTAAATGAATCTGTTTCAATGGGCATGATTGTTTTTCTATTTTGATTTTAAATCATCCTTATTCAGAATTTGGGAACTCATTTTTGGTATTTTTAATTTTTGAAAACTAGATGTTATTATCTAAACATTACAGTAATGCTAATCTCCATCATACAAATTTCTATTTCAATTTCAATGCCTTTGATAAACTGTTTCGATAAAATTGTGTTATTACAGACAGGTGTAAATAGAAAATGGCTTGCACCGACTATCACTACCTATCTGAAATCAATGATTGTTCGGAGCGATGGAAGATTAAAGTTCGTATTTCAAGAAAATGGAATGTTATTGACTTTGAGAGTTAGGAACACCTTGCGAATTGATATGGTTCTTCTGGATGAGAAAGTAAGCAGTTCTCATAAAAGTACAACTTAGACGTAATGTTATAGGGGAATTTAATTTTATGGTATTAACTATATTTTAATTCTTGCAGGGGGATCAAGTGCACGCTACCATTCCCAAGAGACAGATAATGAAGTTCTCTACCATTCTACACGAGAGGGATGTTTATTTTCTACAGAAATTCGGCGTGTCTCCAATTAAGAGCAATTATTGTCCTGTTAAATTTAGAAAAGTTACTAACATTAAAGCTAAAGATTCACCAACAACATGAACAACAGTTGAAGTAGTTGTAGGCCATTTCAAATATGACCAAAACCATTACAAACCGACTGCAAAATCAACAAAACTGAGTCCATGGAATTCTGCAACTATGCTATTGGAAAACTGGCCAGTGTTTAACAGCAGGGAATTAAAGCAACCAATATGGGAATTTTTGCCTCTTGCAGTGCTCTGGGGTAGTGTGGAGAACGCGTAATGAGGCCATCTTTAATGAAGGGGAGGTTAGTTTCACTAAAGTTCTGCAGGTCATTAAGGCAACTGTTTGGAATTGGATGAAAATCAGTAAAAAGGCCAAGGAACTGCGACAAAATGTAAGGTTCATTGATCTGCTATATGTCTGGAGATTCTTTATGGTAGAAACATGGTGAGGAGGCAACAACAATAGGGAATTCAGGTCTGTATAATCAAGGATTATGCACTCCGATGGAAGCAATAGGGGGGGCATCAGTCTTTCACCAACAACAAACAATGGTTTGTATCTTGCAGTCTGTAGTTTGTCTCCTTTAAGGTTTCCTGTGGGTCAAAACTGACGGTGCTCTTCAGAGCAAGCTGACCAGTCTCTGTACATCCTTTTATACTAATGAAACTTTTACCCTGGAATTTGGGTCTTTTCACATTGCTAGTAGACTTTTTGTAGTTAGGACCTGGAAGTTGTTTGATGAGGCTGATTTGAATGAACTAAGAACTATACCTATCTGGGTTATTTTTAAGAAATTCCCTCTTGAAATGTGGGATACAAAGGGTTTTAGCCAAGTAGCTAGTACAGTTGGTAAACCAATGTATGTGGACAAATTCACTAAAAGCATGGAAAGAACTACATATGCTAGAGTGTGTGTGGAAATAGATTCAGAGTGCACTTACCCTAAGGAGATCACATTGGTGTTGGATCAAAAAAGAGTTGTTAAAATTCCAATGGAATATAATTGGAAGCCACCCAGATGTTCAACATGCAAGGTTTTTGGGCATACAAACCAGAATTGCCCAAAGCTACAGAAAGCAACACAAGGAGGTGGTAAAGTTTGGCTTCAAAAGCAGGGCAGTACTGAAGAAACAATTGATGGAAGCAAAGGAAAATAAGCAACTTGTGCTGAAGTGGTGGAGGAACATGTTTCATCAACTGGGACTTTGGAAGCAACAGGATCAGAGTAATCACAAGAAAGGAAAGGTATGGAGCTACTCGACAAGGAAGCGGAATGGGAGAAACCGAAGCGAAGACATACTTGTTCACCAAGGCAAGTATCACCAAGTACCAACCAGGAAACAAGTGAGCAGAGTGGGAACTTACAAACAGGCCAGGAAGAAGCTACTGAAGGAAATCAAGGGAATACAAGTCCAAGGCCGTCAACAGTAGTGGATCTAGGAGAACATACTTAGCCTATTAAGATAAAACGAAAATAAACCTATACACTAATTCGTAGAAATCAATTGGTAGGGAATTGTTAGATCTTCCTCTGTATTTACTTGACTTATTTTTAAGAGAGAGAGATAGGGAGAGAGAATGTGTGATAAACACATGTTTGTACCTAGCTTTAAGTTTCTTTGTTTTCTAATATAGGGGTAGGGATCCCCGTTAACAACCCCGCTTGCCTATTCATCACATTTTTTACACTATCAAACTGTTATCTGTTATGATTTACCACTTTTCATCCTATTTATTAATTAAATCAACTATTTGCTTATGTTTAAAACTTTTAATACTTCCTGCTTTTATACATTTTGAATACACATATTATTAGTCTTTCTTACTAACAAAAAATCAGTTTTTATTCGAAACTTAAACAAAAAATTTCAAACATCATGTTATTCTATCAAAATATTCTTTCAAGCTTCCCGTCCAACAGACGGGCTCAAAAGCTAGTACTATATAATAGTGGAGCCTAGCAAGTGCCACATGGTGTTTCTACAGAGGTTGGATTTTTATGAGAAAGCCCAATCTAAGCCCAATCTCTACTGATTTGAGATTTGAGAACAGAGCCCACGCCAGCCACATTAATACCTTTTTTTTCTAAATATCTTCCGTACGAAAGAAATAATTGTCTCCCATTTTTAACAAAGATATAAATGTAGAGTACTACCACTCAACTGCAATACTAATGTGGAAATACATCAGCAAGAGCAACCATCATCAAGTTCTTCGGAGACACATGGTGGAGTCTCGGTACCAACCATTCAGACCTCTAACCTGCTCTATATGTTAAGTATCTCCTCCACTTGAAATATCAACGGTTTCAAAAACATTTTTCTTTTTTTCTTTTTCCTAATTTGGAGGGCATCACAAGACAAAATCTCTGAGCAAAGTTGTGTTCAAAAAATAATTAACATATATATCAAATGAGAAATGCTAGCATCACAGATCTGTGATGCTTGAGAATCATAGAATTTCTAAAAGACTGCCACGTACAGATGTGAGAAAGGGAGAAGGTTTTAGCCGGTTCCAACTTACTATTTACAAAGAAAACAAAGAGATAGAGAAAGAAAGAAAATAGGAGTAAAAATTGGAAAAAATAAAAGTAAACCAAAAATAAAAATAAAATCACATCTCTTCTTTTTTTTTTTTGATGAGGTCTTTAATTACTTCCCTGATCACTACAATATATATCTTTGAAGCTGTTGCCAATGCAACTGCAAGACATTCTTTGTATATGATGTATGTGTTGTACTTGTACATGGACTGTAACTTGATATCAAAGAAAAAAAAATAATTACAGTGTGATTTCCGTTGTATGAATCACATCCATGGTTGCACAGAAGAAAATAAAATTTAAGGAGAAGGAGACGAAGAGTTTGAGTAAAGAGAAAATAAGAAAGAGAGGAATTTTTTATTTTTGGTTTAATTTTATTTTTTTCTATTTTTACTCCTATTTTCTTTCTTTCTCTTTCTCTGTTTTCTTTGTGAATAGGAAGTTGGAACCGGTTAAAACCTTCTCCCTTTCTCACATCTGTACGTGGCAGTCTTTTAGAAATTCTGTGATTCTCAAGCATCACAGATCTGTGATGCTAGCATTTCTCATATCAAATTCTTACTCCCCAAGGATATGCATCTTTTTGTAAGGGAAATCTTATTGCCACCCACAATAGTTGTCCAAAACCCAAAGCATTTCAGATTCGTCAAAAACTCAACCCTTACCCATAGTAAAATTATGGAAATACCCTCTATAATCTCAAATCAGTCGTTAACAGTTACCTAAAAGGCTAAACCACACCTGCCATATTGTCACATATCTGTTCGTTATACTTTCTCTTCCATCGTCCAATTTTGGGTTGGTCTTCTTCATCTTCATTGTTTTAATTCATCTGTTCGTCATCTCTATTGTTATCTCAATAGATGTCTTTGAAAGTCAATGACATCAATGTGTTTGGTTTGCATTGAATCTTTGGAAGTTTTACTGTGAAATCCCTATTGCCTTACAAAGATTTGATTGAGGCTGAACTTGCTATTGTTTTGTTAAAACTAAAATATAGATGTTATTTTTAACCTTTCTAATCAACCATTACAAGAGCTTAGAATTTGTTCTAGCTTAACCTTAAATTAATTCTCTATACAAAACTAGTTTTGGATAGTTGAGTATGATTTATTATCCACCACATTTAAAAAAGAATTCATTGAATTGGTGGTCGAATTTTTTCTTTTTGATTTTGGTCGTTCTTGTGGTAGATCAAGAATGCAAGGAAATACCAGAGATGTGAAACAGAGTGTGTGAACGTGGTTTTTAGATAAAATGGTAGAATAGGTAATTTTGTTTGGGTTTTGGAAAAAAATTCAAACATTGGGTTTTCGACGAACTATTTGGGTGGCAATAAGATCTCCCTTTTGTAAACACCCACAAAATAGTTTCTTACTCTGTAAGTAAACTATTTGCTTTTCTTTGTTTCCTACATGCACTATGTCTGTCAAGGATTTCAATTTTCAGATGAACATGCATGGACAAGTACAAAGGGCTATTTATGATTTAAGAATATTTAAATTTTGTAAAGAACCTAATGAAGATGGGATTGAATTGAACCTGTCTTAACTTCTCTATCCATGCAAAAGCTTGATCTGCCAAAATTCAAACTAGCTAAACCCACATATAAATAAAGGTAGCACTGTGTAAACTGTCGTTAGAATAGCACTGTACCGTGTAAACTGTTGTTTTCAAACGATGCTGCTAAACCAAGTAGATATGGTTTGTTACAAACCGATGGCCTTACAGGAAGAACTGAAATGGACCACTATACTCCATACAATAGAAAGACCATTAAGGTTTAGCAATTCACTGTTTGGTGCTATGTTAATCGAACAAATAAATTCTGCTCTAAACATTTTTTGTATTATTGTAGTATCATATGGTTGGCCATTTTGTTTGGTTTTCTCATTTATGTCTTCATGATATTGTTTGCAGTATAACGTTGTTCAGGTGTCGTGGATGAGTATTATATAAGATGATTTTGGGATAGTTGGTATTTAAAGGATTTCATGATCAAGTGCGTAATAATACTTCGAATTTATTTGATAATTAAGTACTTCAAAAACTTGGACATATATAACAGTAATCTAAGTTATATATACCATCAGTATATTTAGCAATTTTGTATATTCATCTTTTGTGCGCACGTCTATTTTTCATGAAGAGATAGGTAGATTTAGCTTTCAGTACTTCACTATTGAGAATGCCTATACCATCAGGGATCTTAGTAATTATCTTTGGACTAAGGAAGTTACCTAAGGTTGGACTTGGAAGGAATACGTACTGAAAAACAGGAAAATAGTCCACAGTTTTTGAACTCTGTGTATTTTCTTTTTACCTTCTTTTTCCTGAAATCAAACTAATTAATAGTACGTGCAAGCCTGCGACCTATGATATGATGCTAAGCTTAAACCAAAGGTTGAATGAGAGTTCAACTAACTCATATACATGATTCAAAGAGCAAATTAAGAAAAGACAGAGAAATTTATGAAATATACTGGTGGGATTGTGGGAAAGCATGGTATGCTATCATTCAATCCAGGGAGTTGATGTATAACACCAACCCCATTGGTAGGATTATTCACTCATCAGCTAAGTTTAGTATAACATAACCTTTGCTACCAACATTGTATACACCATCATATTCAGGCTCGCTCAGCTCGCCTATAATTATCCGTATCGACCTATTTCGACGTGAGCCTATTTTTATTCGAGCTCACTCGACGCTCACCATTTTCAAATATCATCCGACCTTAATTCTTTTCAATATCGACCTATCTCGACGTGGCCTATTTTTATTCGAGCTCACTCGGCATGAACAATTTTTTACTCGACCTTCATCGACCTTGTTCAAACCTCATACGTTTTGATTCTCTTCAATTACAATATCTTTTCTAGATCCAAAATATCCGCTCATTAATTGACCACACCGTTGTACAATTAATGAGCTATCCGTTGTCCCAATCACTTATAAAATTGAACTACGTAGGCTTGATTATGGGACTTGGTCAATCTCAGATACGTAGGCAACTATCTCTCTAGATAGCTCAGCCACTTCCACTCTAAAAATCCCTTCTTCTCTACTTTCCAATCGTCTTCTCCGATTAACATTTCCTTTACATTTACATTGGCGCCGACTGTTTCGTGATCGAATATTAACCAGACAACGACCATGGCAACAATCACCGCTGAGCAGTTTGAGCAACTCCAGAAGCAAATGGTCGATCAGCAAGAACAGATCAACAAGTTGGTGGCTGAAAACATTCAACTCAAGAACATCACCATCACTGGAATGCCACTCAACGGAGTTGCTACAAATGGACTCACCACTGAAGAAGTCAACACCACCACCATCAACAACCCTGTTCTACCCACTTCCAGCAATACCACCGCCCCCACCATGGCTGACCTTCAAGCCGCTCATGATCGTATACTCCAACTGTCCGAAAAACTTGACAAAAACCACCAAGATTCCCTCAAGGCCAACACAACCCAAAAAGTTGCTTCCACAACCCTAGAGCGTTACAAGACAGAACCCCTTCATGAAGACCTCCTCCAACAGGAGCCACCCCAGAATTTCATGCCACCAAAATTTTCAACTTACGACGGAAGTAGAGATCCAATGGACCACGTCCTTCAATTTAAGACTAGTATGACCTTATGGCCAAAATATAAAGATATATTTTGCAGATTGTTCCAGGCATCACTCCGTGGGAGTGCCATCGATTGGTACCATCGACTTCCAAAGAAGTCTATCACCTCAATGACCAACTCGAATCTCTCTTCGTCACTCAGTACATCCACAACAAGAGAAGAAGAATCGAGGTCACTGCTCTATTTCGACTCAAACAAGACGAGTCAGAAACCACTAAAAAATTCATGGCAAGATTCAAAAAGGAATGCTTGCGAGCTGAAAATCCAGATGAGAACTCATGCCTCTTGGCCTTCATCTCGGCTATTAACCCCAACACGACATTAGGAAAGAATATTATCCTAGATGCCCCTGCAACACTGGAAGACCTATATGTGCGAGCTGATAGGTACATCAAGCTTGAAGAAGCCCTCACAAAGTCAAAGGAACGAGTAGCTGTTGTTCAAACTACACAGCCCACTTATTCTAAACAAAAAACGCCCAGGTCAGAGTACAAAGGCAAACCAAAATCGACCTCCAAATCCAAGTTTCCAAACCCTTTCAATTGTTCCTACAACCAACTCTTTGACCTAATCAAAGATGAGCCTTACTTCCAACCTCCAGTACACGACCTTGAACCTATCGAAGGAAATCCATATTGTAAACTTCATAAATGTTGACATCATCTCACTGAAGATTGTCGCATTCTGAGAGCTTACTGTCATAAGCTCAAAGAGGAAGGTCACCTCGATGACTTCCTCTCGGAAAACGAACCAGATCTTCGCAACAAACTTGATGCAAAACGACAAAAGACCTTCGAAGAAAAGGGTAAAAAACCCAAAGGAACCATCAACATGATAATGGACGCTCGACCTCCAGAATGGTCAGCTCGATCCAAGAAATAGAAGATTCATCAAATCCACCACACCTTTCATCTAACCCACAAAGAAATCGTGGTTAAGCAGGTCTCGGGCAACAATGCCCTCATATTTTCAGATTTCGACCTCAAGAAGGTGTGTCTTCCACACAATGATGCGCTCGTTGTCCACATCAACATTGGTGGATGGCTGATCAAAAAAGTACTTATCGATCCAGGCAGCTCATGCGACGTACTCTTTAACAAAGCATTCAGTCAAATGCAAATACCTGACTCAGTTCTCAACAAGCCACAATTCATTCTCTTTGCGTTCAATTCCACTGAAACAGAAGCAAAGGGTGAAATTTGTCTTCCCGTGGAAACTGGCGAAAATGAAGATGAAGTAACTGTTCATTGCACATTTTTCGTGCTGGATGTTCCTACCCAGTTCAATGCAATCTTGGGAAGGAAATGGATCCATAGAATGAAAGTTGTTCCTTCGACTTATCATTAAGTCATCAAGTTTCCTGGCCCCAGAGGCATCATGGAACTACGAGGTGACCAGATTGAGGCACATGGATGCCATGCAATACCTGAGGTCGTCCCACTTCCTAATAAGGTGGAGACCTACAAGACAGTTGTGAGCTTACTTCAGCCCACTGTCAATGCGATCTCTGTAAATAACAAGACATGCGCGAGCACTTCTAAGCCTACTGTCGATGAGATCCCATAGGCCGACAAAGGCAAGGCTATCATTCAGCCATCCGACCCACCAGTCATTGAAAAAGGTGAAAAGGTCAACATAGGATCGGATGACGATCCTAAATATGTCTATGTAGGGGCTAACTTGGACCCCATTGTAAAAGAACAACTTATTGCTACTTTTAAGATGAATAAGAATGTTTTTGCTTTTGCTTATACTGATATGCTAGGGATAAATCCCAACATTGCATGCCATAGGTTAAATGTTGATTCTAACAAAAAACCTATTAAACAAAAAGCTCGCAAACTTGCAGCTCATCTCGCTAATGCAGTTAATGCAGAGATACAAAAATTAAAAGATGCCAAATATATTCGTGAAGTCGCATACCCCGAATGGCTCGCTAACATTGTCGCAGTCATAAAACCAAATGGTAAAGTCAGGGTATGCATCGACTTCACGGATCTCAACAAAGCTTGTCCAAAGGATAGCTACCCTCTACCTCGAATAGACAAGCTCGTTGACTCAACAGCATGTCACGAGCTCATCTCCTTGATGGATGGCTATTCAGGTTATAATCAAATCAAACTCGCAGATGAAGATCAAGAGAAAACCGCGTTCATTACTGAACAATGTACCTTTTGCTATATAGTCATGCCATTCGGATTAAGAAATGCAAGGGCTAGGTATCAGCGACTTGCAACAAAAATGTTCGAAGACATGATTGGCAACACAATGGAGGTATACGTCGATGATATGATTGTAAAAAACAAACAAAAATCATCTCACGTATCCGACCTCCAAAAAACATTTCACCGACTTCATGAATACAATATGAAGCTCAACCCAGAAAAATGTTTATTCGGTGTTGCCTCCGAAAAATTCTTCGGATACCTCATTACACAACGTTGGATAGAGGCAAATCCAGAGAAAATCAAGGATATAATAGACATGCCAAGCCCAAAAACCAAGAAGCAAGTTCAAAAGCTCAACGACATGCTAGCAGCCTTGAATAGATTCATAGCTCGGGCATCAGACAAACAACGCCTTCTACTTCAAATACTGAAGAAATGAGCAACATATAATTGGACTCCAGAATGCCAACAAGCATTCGACGAGCTCAAACTATACCTCGCAACTCCCCCTGTCATCAGAGTACCTCAAGAAGGTGACGTACTGGGGCTTTACCTCGGAACTTCAGAACATACAATCAGCGGGGTATTATTCAGAGATGAAGGTGGTATCGAAAGACCAATATACTTCATCAGCAAAACTTTGTTGCATTCTGAAGCTCGATATTCAAGTCTCGAAAAAATAGGTTTAGCCTTACTCTTCACGTCAAGAAAGCTAAAACCATACTTCCCATCGCACAAGATCAGAGTAATCACAGATGCACCACTTGGACAAGTGCTTGAAAATAAAAACAAGTCAACCAGAATGGCAAAATGGGCTCAGGAACTCAAAGATCATGAGCTCATCTTCACCCCATGTAGCAGCAGAAAAGGTTA
This sequence comes from Aquilegia eximia, assembly GCA_023053565.1. Lineage (NCBI taxonomy): Eukaryota > Viridiplantae > Streptophyta > Magnoliopsida > Ranunculales > Ranunculaceae > Aquilegia > Aquilegia eximia. Next base: position 27,586,683 of record JALIGU010000001.1, read on the forward strand.
AATAGTGGCCGACCTCCTGGTCGACTATGCCATTAATGATAACACGTGGGTACCAGATAATGAAGTCAATGAACAACCACTCATCAAAGCCCCGATATGGAAACTTTATGTCGACGGCTCAAAAAACCTTAATGGCTCAGGCGTTGGTGCAACACTCATCTCGCCAGAAACGGTCATCTTAGAAAAGTCAGTTCGGTTAAATTTCACCTCGTCCAACAACGACGCATAATATGAAGCATTAATCACCGACATACAAATGGCCAGAACCTCACAGGTAAAAGAGTTACAGATTCTAAAACTATACTTAGAGCATACCAAGAAGTTGCTAACTCATTTCACCAAATGGGAAATCCATCATATCCCAAGAGATGATAATCGTCATGCCGACAGTCTAGCATATCTAGCCTCGCAGATTGACATGGAATCACCTCGAGCATTACAAATCAACATACAATCAGCTCCAGCATATGAGACTTCGATCTACCAGATAAATGAAATATCTGATTTCATCGGCATTCCCCAAACCGAGATCGATGACTCATGGATGGGCCCAATCATCAACTACTTAAGGGGAATATATCCTGACGACGACTTTGTCTTAGGCAAACTCGAAAGAAAAGCTAAAAAACTATATCCTGCTTGAGAATAGACTATACAGAAAGTCGACTTGAGGACCATACCTACGGTGTGTCCCACCAAAACAAGCACATACAGTTCTAGCTGAAATTCATCATGGCGAATGTGGAAATCATGCCGGGGCCAGATCCCTAGCTCAAAAAGCACAAAACCAAGGCTACTTTTGGCCTTACATGCAATCGACTCAGAAAAATTCGTCCAACATTGTGACAAGTGCCAAAGGTTCTCGCCATTTATACACCAGCCAGCTCGAGAGCTCAAAACAATTTCAAGTCCTTGGCCATTTGCAATTTGGGGACTTGACATTGTAGGACCCATTTTAAAGGATAAGACAAAAAAAAGATTCATACTAGTAGCAACAGACTATTTCACTAAATGGGTCGAAGCAATACCCCTACGACGTATAAGACAACAAGATGTAAAAAGCTTCATATGGAAGTTCATCATCACTCGATTTGGACTAACCCATACTCTAGTTACTGACAACGGCCAACAGTTCTGTGGTAATACAATAGAGGAATTTTATCTGGATTGGAGAATCAACCATGCACTTTCCACACCTCTCTATGCTCAAAGCAATGGTTAAGCTGAAGCCACCAATAAGACCATAATGAATAATTTGAAGAAAAAACTCGAATCACACAAAGAGAAATGGGTAGAGGAGCTCGATCGAGTCCTATGGGCATACAGAACGACACCTCGCACATCCACAGGAATGTCACCATTCGCATTATGCTATGGCACAGAAGCTATCATACCCACCGAGCTAAACTTCCTAACAACTAGGTCGGAGCTTGTAGAATAAGAGGAAAACAAAGATTTATGGGCACACGAAATCGATATGCTCGAAGAAAAAAGAGATCAAGCCGCAATTACAATAGCTCGTTATCAACAAATCCTAAAACGACGCTACAATCAAATGTCAGATCCAGAAAATTTCAACCGGGCGACCTCCTCCTTAGACAGGTTTTCTCCAACACAAAGAAATCAGGAGATGGGAAACTAAACCCCAATTGGGAAGGTCCATACATTGTCAAGCACGACCTAGGAAATGGTGCATACACACTCATCGACATAGAAAATGAACAAGTACCTAGACCTTGGAATTCGAAATTTTTAAAGTTGTATCTCCCTTAACTGCTTTTCTAACCAACTGTTTTCCCCTTTTCTCTATGAAGTCAGAAAATTGGACCACAAAGCATAAGCCAAATATTTCACGAGCTAATCCATCCATACATTCAGGAAGCAAAAAGTAATTCTCACACAGTCATTCTTATCTATGCTACCAAACCATCATACCAATATTCAAAAAGCTACAATCAAAGTCCAATCCGGCGTACGCCTTAGATAATTTGCAAAAAAAAAAAAAAAAAAAAAACATTCATTACTTTGCAAAACAAACTTCAAACCATTAATTCAAAATATACCAAAAAATACTTTGAATACAACCCAAAATTAAAATCGTAGGGCCGACCGAAGTCGGAGTTCCCTACTATTGTTTTTACATTTGACCAAAAGCAATACACAAAACATCAAACTAAGTCTATTGTTGAGAAGGTTGTTGCTCATCCATCACCACGTCGCCACCTTCACCGGGGGCTTCAGTCGGGGATTCGATGTTGGCATCAACAGTAAGCTCAGCCTCATCTTCAGCAGTAGCCCTAGTCGGGTTGCCTGCATCTCGACTTACGTCAAGCTCATATCTCTCCAAGGCCTTAGTCTTAATAGCCTCCTGGTTTGCACTAGGGTCGAAACCTTCAACCAAAGAGGGAAGGTGAGCCTCGCGCCTGAGGCACCTCTCCTCCCAAAAATAAGCGATCTTCTGCCATTGGGATATCACGTTGATGGACTTTTGGGCATCAACATCCCAACTCGAAGTCACAGATTTAAGTTGATCCTCTACCTTCAGGAACACTTCATGACTCTTGTTAATGTCCTTATTCAGCTGGACATTCTCTTTTCTTGAAGAATCGAGGTTCAACTTCAGGTCCTTGTTTTGAGCTCGGAGGGAGGTGACCTCAGCGTTTGCTTTCTGCAGCAATTCTGCTTTCTTCCTAGCGTGCTCCAGCTTACAAATCCACTTATTGTGAATCAGGTTCATCTGAGAAATTTGACAACACTTCAAAAAAAAAAAAAAAAAAAAAACTCTCGAGCTATAACGCACCTTGTAAGCACAGTTGGCAAATTCCCTCGAGTCATCTTCTAAGGGTTGAGGTCGAATTTTCTTTGCATCCTCAAAAAGAATTATGTTCTCCAGCAGGGATAGAGACATTTCCTTATCATCAAGGGCAGAGTCATCGGGATTTATGTAGGCGTCGCCACAAGGAAAGATAGGGGCAAAATGATTTGCTTCCTCTGCAGAGAGATCATCGAAGAGGTCGACGACCTTTCCCTTCCCAGATTTGGAAGTAGGAGCAGGAGTTCTACCGACCTCCTTCCCCTTCCCCTTATCGTTCTTCGAGGCAACTGTCACCTCAGCCGACTGGGCAACAACTTTCCTCTTGCGCTGAGGATTCTCGGGCTCGATACTTTTTGAACCAAAAAAGTCACTGAGGCTAGGACCATCAGAAATCTTACTTACTGGGGCCACAGTGCTACCAGTAAGGGGGAAGCTCAGATTTTTCTAGGGAGGCATGGGTAAGGCAGGCAATACCTCAACTGGCAAATCACCAGGACGAGCTGAAACCAATTCAGCAACCGGAGTAGCAACAACAAGCTCCCTCTTTTTCCTACCTCTCTTCGAAGCTACAACACTCAACGTTCCGGCTTCCACTGCTGTATCCTTCGAAAACTTAACTCTAGGCTCGAAAAAAACGAGCTAAGTGGGGCAAAAACTCTCTCTTCTCAGCCCAAGACTTCTCAGCAAATTCAATGATGTTGCTCGGATGAAGCCGACCGTCGATAGGCTCGTTGTACTCTTTTGTTTGACCTGCAATATCAATCAAACAAGTCAAAAACCAATTCGACCTAGAACATAACAACGAAACTCAAGATCCATATATACCTATGCTCGGAATAGCGTATCGAGCTAAAAAAACACTGGGCTGTACAAACTGACCCCGAATTCTATACACAGGTGAGTTTTTCCAGCCATCATTCGAGGTAGGAGGATTAAAAAGTTTAGCTCTACCGCAGTTCCTTTTTCTGTTTAACGAACAAACATAATCCCTACTTCGACCAGTTACACAACTATAATAAGCAACGACGTCAGCCTTGCATATATCATAGCTATGTAGCTTATTCAACTCCTTAAAGATTAGCATCGACGTCCAAAAACTGGTGGGCATCATGATTGGGGCTACGTCGTAATGATTTAGAATATCACATACGAACTTACTAAAGGGAAGTCGCATCCCACCTTTCAGCTGGGCAAGATAAATCAAACATGACGTCGAATCCCCACACAGGTCGAACAATCTATCACTAACTTTATACATTTCGAGGTCGGGGATCCTAATTTTAAATTCCTCCCGAATCTCGGGAAAAGATCTTCGAGCTTGGTCTACTGTAAGCGACCTACTACTGGTTATTTCCTCTTCGTCCACTCATCTACGGGAATTACTCACACTGAACTCGACCCCCTCATCGAGCCCAACTTCTTCTTCATTCTCACTAATACTTTCAGACTCCCGATCACTCCTTTTTGCAAGTTTTCTCTAAACAAAACTCCGGCAATTACCCACAAAGAAATGCACAACCAAATTACAGCAACAAACAAGAGAAAGAAAGCAGAAATGAAGAACAAAAAGCTTCACCGACTCAACAATGGCGGAACACTTCCAACAGCAACAAAAAAGAGACAAATTCCAAAGCAAAACTAAAGAACAATTGCAGATATCAAAAGGAAGTAAAGATTTCAAACACAAACAAGAGAATTTAAGCGAAAACACAATAGCAAAAAAGCTAAGAGCAGCAACAACAACAAAGAAGAAGAAGAAGAAGAGAAAGCAGTTGCAGAAGAATACCTTGGCAAATGACCAAAAATCCCTTAAAAACCAAGACAGAAAAACCCCTTGGTTATCCAAAAACCGCATGTTAGGTTTTATATAAATCAATAACTCGATCACAACCGTTCAACAAATCATAAATCTACGACCAAATCTCATCAACCAAATCTGACCGCACAAACCTTTCAGTTTCTCCCCTTTTCTCAAATCAAAATTAAAAAAGCAAACTGCCACGTACCCCATTACAACACGGTTACCATAAATAAAATCATTATGCTTCCTCAAAAATCTCTTTGCATTAAATGCAACACACAAAGGAATCTTTGCCTTTCTTTTCAATCAAGGAAATCACTCACTTCAGGATAACCAATTACCCCCTTCAACACGTTAACTACTGTTTTCATTCAAACCAAAGTCGACATGACCTCATGTAATACTACACATTTCAATTGCCCACTTTAATTCAAATGAAAAGGGGCTATCACTACAAGAAAACAACTATTTTGGCACGGCTAGGCGAATTGTTTTGCCACGATCCGGGTCCGTGCTAAATTTAGCTACAGCTATTAGCCGTGGCAGATGTCAAACTTGCTGTGGCAAAAAGCTGAAGGAGATGCAAAAAAAAATTTGACATTAGCAACGATTGTTAACCGTGGCAAGTATATAGTTCTAAGCCGTCCGATTGCATTATCATTATCTACGGTTATAGATCTGTTTTAGGTCCGTGGCTAGTGAGAAGTGAAAGAACAAAACAGTGTTAGGTTTCCCATTTCTTCTTCGAAATTATTTTGATTTCGCGCCTGTGAAAAACCCTAATCCCTCCTTCCCAGTTGTCACCCTAATTTCCTGCTTCCCACTCATCTTCTCTAATAAAAATCGTTGTGCCGATTTATCGTCTCCAGAATTTAAGATTTTTTATTCAACTTCAAAATATCTCTACAGAAATGAAGGTAAGGTTTTTGATTCAGATTTTTTCTTCTTTGCGATCTCTCAATCTCTCTATGAATACAATTTTTATGAATTCACTTCTTTGTAATTTATAAAAAAACATATGATCTTTGTTGGTTTGTATTCGTTCGAGATTAATCTCTCGTTGTGTGGTTGCTGTGATTAATCTCTTGTTCTCAATCTTTCTCCTTCTTCTTCTTTCTGTTGGTCTTTGTTTGAAGACAAGATCTCTGATTTTGTTTAGGGTGAAATTCAATTTTATTAAATCTCGTTTGTAAACTGTTTGATTTAATGTCTACATGAAAAAAATGGACTTTGTATGTAAACTGTGTGAGTGAGCTTGTTCCCCATGTTTAAGAGTTTCAATTTTTCTATTGTATATTTGTATATATCTTATTATTACAACTGGTACTGAGTTTTGAGCGATTGTTCAATATGAACAGGGAAGGACATTCTAGAGCAGCAGATCCACTGTTCTTGAGGTGTAGTCAAGTTAGTAACATCTCTTTTATTTTAGTTGTTGAAAAATGTAAAGGAAACTTCTCTCTCTTTTCGGTACTTGTTTCTTTCTTCTTCACCTTCCTCTTCTATTCCTTCACCTCTTAGGATTTAAAGAATCTCTAACCCAAATCATATGCATCAGTTTGTTAGTGTGCCGACGAGTGTCTTCACATGTCCAACATGTTTGTCGTATGTCCATATTACATACAATAAAGTGGGCAATTGCGGTCAAATGCAACTGACCCATTGGTTTATTACTGCTTAGTTGCCTTTAAGTTATGAAATAAACGTACTTGTCATACAGACTAATTTATTTCATTGTCATAAAATAACCAATGTTCTAGAGGTGTAGTCAATTACGTAACAGACTCATAAAGTGTGGTCTTCAATGTTCATACCAATACTTTAAAACTACTTAAATGGGATACTGTATATGTTATATTAGTGACAAGTTAGCAGTATATTGAAGGTTATTTATAGGATATTCTGGATTTTGTAAAACTTTGTGTCTAGTTGATTTCCATGTATTGAATATAGAGTAGTTTGATTGGATACTGTATATGTTATATTAGTGCTACCAAACATTGTAATCAACAATACCATGCTTCGAGTCCTTCGATATATGAATTGGTTAGATACAACATTCAAACTGATAGATTATATGAAAGAACACTTGCAATTCAAATGTGGTAACCTTAGATATTTTTACAAAGTAGCATTCTATTGTAGGCGATGAAACCAACTAATTGAGAAGATATTCTTACACAGTGGTCTGAAATTTCTAATGTTCATCTTTGCATACACATGTGCGCTACCAAATTCTAATGTTCATTTTTGCATACACATGTGCGCTACCAATTGTGGTTATATAAGCTTGTCATTATTCATGATTAAGTAGATATAGCCTTTAAAGTTTATCTAATGTTGAATCATAGTTTGAGACTCGTGCAAAAGGTTGTATTAGTTACAAATTTGTGAAGCAAAAACATTCAATAGGCAATTCATATCAGTGGTAAGTCATGTTTTGTTTTATGAATGATGCTGTTAGCATGTATTCAAGTAAGTAAGTAACTAAAAGTTTACAAGTGAAGAATAACACCCTCTTGCTAACTGCCTGCAGAGAGAAGGGTTATTGCAGGTAGAAGTGTTGTCAATGAGTCCATGCTTACTGGAGAATCTCTTCCTGTGTATAAGGAAAGGGACCTTACAGTTTCAGCTGGAACTGTCGAGTGGGTATGCTTATGTTTAAGGTTACAGGATTATGCGTGTTCTCTATTTTACCCAAGATTTTGTTTTACTCACAAGCTTCTCAAGGATTCAACTATGCACTTGTATGTTGTCTGTGGGACTTTGGTGTTCAAATTAAGACAAACAATGTTTATTTTGTCAGGATGGTCCCTTAAAGCTTGAAGCCACTACAGCTGGTTCAATGTCAACAATATCGAAGATTGTACGCATGGTTAGTACATTTCTGAGAATCCTTAGTTACAGAAATGTTGTTATACTTTGATCTAGTTTCATTGGCTATATAGTCCCTGGAAAAAATAATCTTTTTCTTTATTGTAATCCTTTTGGAACTATTGTTGTTATTCTTGTCATAGTATGTATCATTCCGTATTCTAAGTTCATATTGCAGATGGCATGTTGTAGCTTCCTGGACATAGGATGCCCAAGATGAAACGTGGGATTTGTAGGATGGTTTTTTATGGTTCCGGACTGTCTCAAGATTACTCAACTCCGAATTTCATTTTATTTCATCAAGTGTAATAGCTAGTGTTTGAAAGTTGATGATATACATGTTATTGTTGTAACCATTATTTTGGAGTTTTGTCATAAATTTTGAAAAGATTAAATAAAATATTTGTTAAACATTTTCTCTCTTTTGGAATTGGCATCAGTACTGAATACTGAAAATTTAATTTTATTTTTTCTTTATTTTTTTTTTTTAATTTCCAGAATATTATTTGCCACAGTCCTTGGCGGTAGCAAACAGTAATTCAGATTTCCCACGGCTCCAAACAGTAGCAAAATTCAATTTTTTTTAGAAAAATTCCGGATTTGCCACGGCTAAAAACAGTAGCTAATTTGAAAAATAAATTAATTTCGATATTTTTTTTTCAAAAAAAAAAAATATTCGCCACGGACCTGGACCGTGGGGATATTGAAATTCTGCCACAGTTGATATCCGTGGCAAGGCCCACGGTTCATAACCGTGGCTAAATATAGCTATTCGCCACGGACCTGGACCGTGGCAAAAGAATTAGCTACGCCCTGAACACCCACGGTCTCACCACGGTCGAAAACCGTGGCTAATCCTGTTTTGCCACGGTTCCGGTCCGTGGCAAATTTGATGTATTCTTGTAGTGTATGTATACACCATCATATTCAGGCTCGCTCAGTTCGCCTATAATTATCCGTATCGACCTATTTCGATGTGAGCCTATTTTTATTCGAGCTCACTCGACGCTCACCATTTTTTAATATCATCCGACCTTAATTCTTTTCAATATCGACCTATCTCAACGTGAGCCTATTTTTATTCGAGCTCACTCGGTATGAATACTTTTTTACTCGACCTTCATTGACCTTGTTCAAACCTCATACGTTTTGATTCTCTTCAGTTACAATATCTTTTCTAGATCCAAAATATCCGCTCATTAATTGACCACACCGTTGTACAATTAATGAGCTATCCGTTGTCCCAATCACCTATAAAACTGAACTACGTAGGCTTCATTCTGGGACTTGGTCAATCTCAGATACGTAGGCAACTATCTCTCTAGATAGCTCAGCCACTTCCACTCTAAAAATCTCTTCTTCTCTACTTTTCGATCGTCTTCTCCGATTAACATTTTCTTTACATTTACAAACATAATTGCCAATGAGTGAGGAATGGCTATACTCTCTCTATATATAATAATAGTTGGGGGCCACAAGTGCCACGTGGGGGTTTGAGAGCAAAGTGATCTTGCAAAACACTATTGGCAACAGAATATATCTATAAAAAATTATGTTATCTACAGAGTTTCAAATGAACTGCCAATGAGTGCATGCAGTCATGACTTTAAGCTTTGACTGCACTCTGAGTCAAGTTGACAGTTCGAGTTTCAATTATCTTTGTTATGAATCTAGAATAGACCAAATTACCGTGCAAATTATACTTATTTATAGGCTTCATAATACTAAAAAAAATTATAAGATTTTTGGAAGCTGACAGTATTGTCCTTTTCGTCGGTAATTCTGGCTACAGTTCTCTACTGTTTCCATATCTATTGCCTTCAGAAGCACCTGTTTCACTTTGAAAACTATTATCTATGATTCCTTGGTCAATAAGCGTTCAAAAGGACCAGTTTCACTTTGAAAAGCTGTTATCTGAGACTATTTGGTCAATACGACAATCTTAGAAAAAGTTAGATCATTTGTACATTGAAGTTAGTAGTAGGAAACTGATCGATAAAGAGCATTGGTTGATTAGTGTTTGTTTTCTGCTGTTCTCTACTGTTTCCATATCTATTGAGTTATGCCTTATAAACTCATACTGATGTACGACTAATGAAGAGTTTCAATTTGTATATTGAGTTAAACATTTCAATTGCGCTATATGTGCTTCTCTACTGGTGTTTAGTGACTTACTTTTAATTTCATAAACTAACTATTGTTGATGAAGACACCTCCAAAAGTTTAGTTTCAGTTCTGTTGTCGAACTGAAGCAAATACTGTATATGCACTTTTGATCTCCTATTTCATTGTGTCATTGTAGTATTTCATGGTAATATGCGTGCAGGTCAGCTTGCGTTAGTTTAGTTATAACAATTAACAAACATGCCCTAAAATATACCTTTTTTTAAAAAAAATAAAATAAAATTATGATGATATTGAATTGATTTATAATTTTGTAGAGGCAAGTATTGTAAATAATTAATTGGGAATTTGCTTTGATTTTTGATAGAATTCTTAGTACTATTAATTTTAAGAATAAATTTAAGTTTCTTTTTGGATGCTATAAATGTTTTGTATTTACGTTGCAGCTTTCAAAGCAGTCTGTGATTGGAGTGAAAAAACGTAGCAAAGATGATTTGCATAATTCCGCAACTCCACACGTATAATGCCTGGTTATTCAAAGTGAAAACACAAAACCAATCTATTTAGGGAAAATTATTCAAAACCCCCTATGTTTTGATCGCCTTTGGCGTAAACCCTCAAATGTTGTCCAACCTTGGCGTTAACCCCCTTCCGTTAAGCAACCCCCCAAGTTTCCGTCCATTCAAAATTTACTTACCCATTATACCCCTAAAAATTTGCTTTACCCATTATACCCCCAAATTCAAATTCAAATAATCAAATTAGTGAAGTTAGTTTTGATAAGCAAATTTTGGGGAGTTTACACAAATCATTTGAATAAGGGGTATAATAAGTAGTCAAACTTTGAATGGATGGAAAGTTAGGGGGTGCTTAATGGAAGGGGGTTAACACCAATGTTGGACAAAATTGGAGGGTTTACGCCAAAGCCGGTCAAAACTTGGGGGATTATGACCAAATTTCCCATCTATTTAATCATATGCTGATTAAGGTATAACCTATAGTATATTGCAATTCAATGAGATATGAACAACATATATATATATATATATATATATATATATATATATATATATATATAGGTAATCAAACAAGTTGCCCACTGATAATTAATGAAATGTCAGGATTGATCTAATGTTATGAGTTATATTTAACCTATAGTTTAGATCATGCATATATGGTTAATTCCATTGAGGTTGTTGTTTCAAACATGCTCTTTATGTCGTAAATACAAAACTCTATCTATACCCCGAGATAGTCTTTTAGGCCCATATAAACGGTTAAAAAAAGGACCCCCATAAGGTTTCAAAAATCACATCTGGCCCGGTTAGGGAATCAATTGTAAAAAAGGCCCCTCCGTTCAATTACGGCTCTAGTGGGCAAAACTACCCCTGCAGCTTTTCCTAATCTTCTTCTCTCTTTAAAACTATTTCTTCCTCAACCTCCTCCTCTCTCTTCTGTATCTCTCTTATTTTCTATTTTTATGAACAAAAACTCTCTCTCTCTCTCTCTCTCTCTCTCTCTCTCTCTCTCTCTCTTCTCTTTAATTCTCTTCAAAACTATGTTGTGATTTTAGCCTTGAGAATGAAAAAATGAGCATCCATCAAAATGATTCAATTAAAAAATCTTCAAGTGATGAAGAGGGGAATTGTTATTGTTTAATTAAATGATGAAACAGTAAAAAAGATTAGGGAATTGCTTGTTGGAATGAAGATGAAGAAGCAGATTGTTGTTAACTATTGTGATTGATAGAAGAAGATGTGGGGATTTAACAACTTCGATTGTTTTCATACAGTTTAACGTAATTGATTTAATCGTTTGAAAGTTCAGTTTCCTTCATTCCATCTCCCTTAACCTTAAACCTTAAAATATCAAGAGTTTGTTACTATAATTTCAAAACAACTTGAAAAAATATTTGTTGCTGGTGGTGATGTTGTTGTTCATCTTCATTAATATTATCATCTTTTATGTTTAATTTTTATTTTATTTTGATGGGTTTATTTTTTAAGTTCAATTTGATGTTTAGTGGTGATGGGTATTTTTTTTTTTTTTTTTTTTTGCTAATTTGATGTTTTTTTAAGGGTTTAATTATGAAATTGGAGATGAAGGAAAGCGTTAAAATTTTGTTCCAGGAATTGACATAATTTCAAGTTTCTTGGAGAAAAAAATCTGCAACGAGGTCTTTGCATATCTTACCAACACATATCTTGGCACAATAAATACATTGCAAAGAGTTCATTGCATATCATGCTACAACATCTGGGCATAACATTCCAACATGACCTCACATAATTTCTAGTGTTTTAATGTCATGAGCTCTTTGCATACCTTGCCGATACATCTTTGCACAATAACTAGAATGCAAAGAACTCATTGCATACATTGTTTTCAATGCATTGGTATAGAGCTATTTGCAAGAAAATGCAAAAACTTGTTTGCATACTCGCAACAACAACCACATAAACCATAAAAATGTAAAGACTTGTTTGCATCAGTCACAACACACATGAACATAGAATATAATGCAAAGATTTGTTTGCATACTCGCAAGAACAACCACATAAATCATGAAATGCAAAGATTTGTTTGCATAAACAGAAGGGTATTATTGGTAGTAAAAGGGCCATTTTTACAGTTTCAACGTTAAATAGGTATTTTCTTATTCGACAAATACTTAATCAGGGCCAATATTATAAACTGGATCTTAGCTAGGCCATTTGTGTTTTGTGGACTCTTAATGAGGTCCCAGAACCATTTCCATGAAGTAATAACATGCATTATAAGTGGTTCTCCATATATAGGAATCACACAAACCCCAGTGCGTAGCACGGGTTTAACAACTTGTTTTTAAACAAAGTCTAAACTCTAAACTTGTATTTACTGGATTGCACAATTTGGGCCCAAATTCACAGTAGATCGATTATTAGGTAAACTGGGCCCTTTCCGGAATAAATTTGGTTAGTAGAGTACTTCAAACTTTGAAAATTTGGTAAGCTGATGGTTCATCGAATTTTCCTATATGTAGAAGCTAATGAATTCTTACATTTGAATCAAACGCATTTGTTATGCAACAAAAAAAAAGGAGTCTAAATGCATTTGTTTGCAACCAAAAAAAGGAGTCACATAAGACATACCATATTACCATAATATACACAAGGGTCATGATAAATATTTTCTTAATTAATAGTAAGCTCTAATGAGCAAATTTATTCCTTAAGCACATCTTCACCATACATTAACAACGATCAAACTTTTATGGATGGTGGAGATGCAATGACAGCATTAATTCTTGATACTAGATGCAATGCCAGCATTAATTCTTGCTAATAAGCAATTAGCAAGAAATTTTGGTAATAAGTGCTCATCAGCTTCACCACAAAATTTACCTCATTTCTATGGAAAGTTACAAACAAACAACTATATAACTCTCCCTCCCATAAGCCATATAAGCAACCAAACAAATCAACATTCTAATTATCTTTCTCTTATTGAATGGGAGATTTACATGCTAGTGAAGCAATGGTTCAAGAGAATGAAGAAGTACATGTGCTCATGGTAACATTAGCAGCTCAAGGTAACATAAACCCCATGATCATGTTAGCAAAGGTCCTTTTATCAAAGGGTATTCATGTTACTCTAGCCACCACAGAAGCCTCACGTAAACGTTTACTTAACAGTAGTGCTTCTTCCATCACCAACACTGCTACCAATTCCAAGTTCTATTGGGAATTCTATTCTGATGGCTTGAGCGATGATTTTGATCGGGTTAACAACATTGAGGTAGGTGTCAAATCCATATTTACATATTCTCCTCCAAGCGTGTCTAACATAATCAAGAAACTTAGTGATGTTCGCAAATTTTCATATGTCATATATAATCCTTTTGTCCCATGGGCATTTGATGTTGCAGTAGAGCACAACATACCTTGTGCTATGCTTTGGATTCAACCGTGTGCGTTGTACGCCATGTATTACCATTTCTATAATGATTTGAGTCCGTTTCCAACTATGGAAAATCCCGATATTCCCATTGAGTTACCTGGACTCCCTGTTTTATGTATGGATGATATGCCATCATTTATTCATCCTTCTGCTCCTTTTCCTTTATGTAAGACGTTGTTGACAAGTATGATTAAGAATCTTGACAAGGTGAAATGGGTATTAGGGAATTCATTTTATGACTTAGAGAAGGACGTGATTGATGCTATTGATCAATTACATCCAATAACTCCGGTAGGCCCATTGGTGCCACCAATAATACTAGGCAAGGAAGAATCTGTCAAGGGCAATGCTGATATGTGGAATGCCGATGATTCTTGTTTTGAGTGGCTTGACAAGAAGTCTAATATGTCTGTCATCTATATATCATTTGGAAGCTTAAGTGTGTTCTCAGCAGAACAAATGGAGAATATTGCATTGGCTTTAAAGAAAACCAATAGGCCATTTCTTTGGGTGGTTAAGCCTCCAGAGAATCCAACTGCAGATGGTAAGGGTGAACTCCCGAAAGGGTTCATTGAAGATACGAAACAACAAGGACTTGTAGTAACTTGGTGTAGCCAAGCCAAGGTACTCAGTCATCCATCTATAGCATGTTTTATGAGCCATTGTGGATGGAATTCTTTGTTGGAGGCAGTAACTTTGGGCGTACCAGTTATTGCTTTACCACAATGGACTGATCAACCTGCGAACGCCAAGATGTTGATTCATGTATTCAAGATGGGAATCAAATTGCGACAGGAAGCTAATGGGATTATTAGCAAAGATGAAGTGGAGAGATGCATCTTGGAAATAACAGAAGGGCCAATGGCAAAGGAATTCAAGAAAAATGCAACTCATTGGAAGGATGCTGCAAGGAAAGCAGTGGCCTGTGGTGGTTCATCTGATAAGAATCTTGACCTTTTTATTAGTGATATTAGGGGTTTTTCACCCAAGTCACTTTGATCATTTGAATTATTTTTTTAGTGTCTTTGAATGAATATTATATGAATCCTTTTGAGATCGAATTTCATAATATTATGTGATGATATTTTAATTTACTTTTATTTAAGTAAATGTTTTATGCATTCCTCTCATTCATGGATCAGACAGGGTTGTGCACTTGATGGATCAGACAGTGCACCATTGAAAATATGATTGGACACCCAATAATTTGCCGCTTGCGAATAGTGTACACCATCCCAGCTGATATACATCCCTGGTTTCGCGCATGAACCCCGGTAAATTTCAGTACCATTGAATTTTTTTCTCTGTCCACATGCCACAAAATGAACCCCATCTTGGCCAAAGAAACATATGTTAAGCGGTTCAACGAATCCTGCCATCATATAGTGATATTGTTGAATAACATTTGAAAGAGGTTATAATAAAAATGGATTATTTCGGCTTACCTTGATTTTTAGCATCACTGATTAGTTGATATTTCACGGTATACATATCAACATAAGTCAGTGCAGCATCTTGGAACTGCGTCCTCAATTGTAGAACTCGTTCTTTCAATTGCCTGTTAAACTCCACTGCAATATTGTTGTGAGACTTGATGCAGCCATTTTTGTCAAGCAAACCTGGTCCCCCGGAGAAATATAGAAGGTATGCTGGCAAGCAACCTATAGGGCCTGTATTATGTATCCAAATTGTTTTTGCTCCTTCCTGATAAAGTGTCTGCATACAATATAAGCATCTCAAATTACTGATTAGGAGTGCCTGTAAGCATCACCATATACAACATTCACTGGTACTAAAAATCTTTAGCTTCAGACGTGCAGTTAGTGCTGCGCCGTGTTTCAAGGTTACCTGAACTAACTGACAATGCTGACAGTAAGACCCTTCCTTTGGTTGTTGGGTTGTGCAGTATGTTTACCCAACGTGAAAAATTACTTACTTGTATAGCAAATGAGATAATATCAAGCATGCTTGGAATGGATGCGCGCAGTTCTTTATCAGTCATTTTATCGAAACCAGATGCAAGATCATTTTGACCAATATCAATTGTGTAAAGAGCCTTCGAATAGTCATCAGGATTTGGTAAATGAGCTCTTTCAGAGGGGCTCCTAGCTGAGGAAAAAAGCAATTGATTTTACATCAATTACAAGCTAATAAATGGTTAATGAAAATTTTAAAAATAATAAAAGCGATTTGCCACATACCTTGCTTATATAGTTCACTGGTCCGTGCTTTGAACTGAAGGAACTGCATGAGCTGAATTTTAAGAGAGATAGGACTAGGACCATCTTCAGTAATGGTTTCGTTTGGCTGCTGAATGGTCGAACCTCCTGTTGCAAAATTTGCCCCATGTCGAAAATTTGCTCCAATAGAGTCCAAGTATGCATGCAAGTACGGTAACCCCAAACGTTTAGCTGCGGAAAAGTCTTAAGTTTAAACACAACACAAAGATAGTATTTACTATTTAGATTGTAGAGTAAGCACTATTTAGAGAAGTGTATCCAAGTAATGGTGGTTTTTATTATATACAACTGCATACCAAAGAAGTCTATTATTAGACGCCCATCACAATATCTTCCTGCAGGCTGCCCCGGGAATGACTCGCCATATGGCGGAGGGACAGGAATAAATGCTGCTGATATGCCACCAGTATCAAAGTTGGAGTCACCGAAATTATAAATGGCGGAAATGTACAAGGCTGCTCCAAACCCTTCACCATGTTTCCCAGACTAAAAATCCATAGCAACCAGATCCAAAAAACAAAATACTTGCCAGTCTCCATGTTTGTTGAGACCTATTTTAGAGAGAGATTCTTTGTTAAAAACCTTAATGTAGATAATTGTTGATGATATCAACCTGGTCTGTTGAAACTAAAGGATGGATGCCCTGCCGGCCGACTTTCAATGTGTGTCTTTTTGTGTGGGTTGTCGTTGGTTACTAGGCTTCTTGTTGGACACTCGGACTCGTATAGGATCATTTTTAATTTGCTGGTCAAGTATTAAGAGCCAGGGACATTATCCCTTTGCTTAGCTACAAGAACCATCTGAATTTAGTGATGATAGGGAAAAGGAAGAAGTAGAAATTTCTGAGTATTATGTTTTGACAGGAAAATTTCTTCAACCCTTTTTAAGCATCCAACCAAAGAAAGTTAAGATATATAATAATCCCTAATGAATAATGACAGATATATCAAACCATGTCCTAGTAGAATCCATAGTTCAAAGTTTCATTACATTTCGCGGAATTTGGACGGTATATGCCGATAGTTGAGAATTCGGTACCACGAAATTTCACGAATCTCGGCTTGCAATGTGATTTCCGGTGTTAGAATCTCGGCATATGCCGTTATTTTAGGAAACGAAATTTCGCTCGAGATCGAAATTTTAAACTATGGTAGAATCTACTCTGCTGATACATACATGGAGCACCAGCGGACTCTTCTGTCAGAACTTTGAAGATTGTAAATTCAGTTAATCACCTTTTTCTGATCAATAGAGAAGAAGACCAGCTGACCTGGGATCGAAAACTGAGAAGAAGTCCAAGAAATTGGGAGGAAAGTGATGTTCAGACCCTGCACTATTTACTAGGCTGTCAAAGATTACAGAATGAAGAAGATAAGTGGTGTTGGACTCTGTCTGACAAGGCTGTTTTTACTGTCAAGAGTTTTTACCTTCATCTGGACACAGAAAGAAGAAGCCCCAATGTAGTGACCAACCCCCCTTTCCCCCACAACCTGGTCTGGACAGTTCCTGTGTCGTCTAAAATTAAATTTTTTTTTTCTGGTGTGCACTACAAGGCCGTATTCAGACCCTTGATCATTTGATCCTTAGAGGCATGCATCTTCAGAATGTTTGCACACTGTGTAAGCTTCATCCAGAGACCATCTCTCACCTCTTCATTCACTATGTGGTATCTCAATCAAGCTGGATCGAGCTCGTGGATTATGCTATAGACAGTGTGGGGATACTGAACAGAGCAATGAACTTGGAAGAGCTGCTGCGGCGATGGCCTAGACATAACTTTGCATCAATGGGAGCATAACTGTGGTCTTTACTGCCCTATGCCATCATCTGGTCCATCTGGCTAGCTCGAAACGACAAGGTGTTT
Organism: Aquilegia eximia; assembly: GCA_023053565.1. Taxonomy (NCBI): domain Eukaryota; kingdom Viridiplantae; phylum Streptophyta; class Magnoliopsida; order Ranunculales; family Ranunculaceae; genus Aquilegia; species Aquilegia eximia. The sequence goes on from JALIGU010000001.1 coordinate 27,604,340, forward strand.
AGACTTACAGACCCTAACCTGGAGAACATCTGCAGAAACATAAAATCTCTACGGTGGTTTTGGATCGGTGAAAGTGCAGTGCATAGGGATTATACCTTTGGAGACGTGGTCAGAAACTGGGAAATTTTGTTACTACCTTAGTTTTTTCCTACTGCCTGTTGCTGTATGTTTTTATTTTTTTATCTTCTGTTCATCTGTTGTATCACCTAGAGTTGTGAATATCTGCCAGTGAACTACTCAATCGCTGCAGACTATTTCCAAAACTCTTATACTCTTTCTTTAGATAATCAATAAAGCTATACGATTTCTCTCTCTCGAAAAAAAAAAAAAAAAACCTTTTTTCTGATAAATATTTTGGTTACAATAATGGGTAGTTAGCTACTTATATAACAATCTCTGATCAAGTATTAAATGTTAGATAATTGACAAAACAGTAGACCAGAAAATTCCATCAATTCGAAAAATTCACCTTGCCGAAACACCGGATAGAGTAATCCCGTTAACAGAACAAAGTGATGAGCTTGTGGAATGACTTGCTCGGATAGGTATTTTTCCAACTGAAAATGCAGGCTGTGTGGGTCTAGGAAGTTCAATTGATTCAGTTTCCAAAGTTGAGAGAACATGTGACATAGTAGGTCTATCAGCTGCATCTTCTTGAACACAAAGAAGCCCAATATGGATACATCTTAATACTTCAAGTTTAGAACATGAATCAATCTGCAACAATGGGTCTATGAAATCCATTCCTCTGTTTGTATTCCACAAGTTCCATGCCTGCAGTTTTAATAATCATATGCATGGAGTTAGTTAAAGCATATAAAGAGCTCCATTTTGTTATAAAAGTGGGAAGAATTCATACATATGTTAGGAGGCTTTGAGCATGTTCCGTGAGGTAGAAACCGGTACATCGTTTCCCACTTAAAATCTCAAGCAAGACTACTCCAAAGCTATACACATCAGACTTCACTGAAAATAACCCTTCCATAGCGTATTCTGGAGCCATGTATCCACTGTTCAAAATAGATAAATTTTATAATGCATTTGTAACTAATCATTCATCTAATAGTATAAATTTTATAGCAGCATGCTTACTGGGTTCCCACTACTCTTCTTGTATTAGCCTGATTTTGATTTTCACCGAAAATTCTAGCCATACCAAAGTCTGATATCTTTGGGTTCATCTCATTGTCCAACAAAACATTGTTAGGCTTCAGATCTCTATGAATGACTTTAAGGCGGGAATCCTCATGAAGATAAAGAAGGCCTCTAGCAATCCCAACTATAATGTTAAAAGATGTTGTCCAGTCAAGTTGTGGGCGTCTTGCACGATCTGCTGCCAGTTGGTGTGTTAGATTGTATCAAGACAACATAACGCACACATAAGCAATTTATGTACATTATGGAAGTTCAAAATGAATATCCTGACGGGTATAAGGCCTGGGATTAGAAGCGAACCGAAGATAAACTGATCAAGGCTCCTGTTTGACATGAATTCATATATGAGCAACTTTTCTCTATCCTCTAAACAACAACCTAAGAGCCTCACTAGGTTCCTGTGCTGAAGTTTTGCAATTAGAATAATCTCATTCATGAATTCCTCTGAGCCTTGCCATGACGTCCTTGAAAGCCTTTTGACTGCGACTTCTTTACCATCTAACAGGGTACCCTGAAGATTGCAAAAAAGTAATATTGATTAAAAACATTTTCCTAACCTAATTATGATTAAAAACTGTCTTAGATCATTGTGAAAACAATTTAACTTTCATTTTTACCTTATAAACAGTTCCAAAACCACCTTGTCCTAGCTTATTTAAATCCGAAAAGTTATCTGTAGCTACTTTTATAATAGTCAAATCCATCAAGTTCAACTGATCTTGATTATTATTCTGCTTGTTACCATGAGTATTCCTGCTGAAGAGTATTGCTGGAACTACGGAATCCTGTAGTAATGCATGATCACTTTTTACCTGATCTGTAAGAAAAAATTAAACTGAAATACTGAATACTAGTACTTCTGAAGGTTTATTATCTCTACTAACTTAATTTGGTCCATATATATACCTCTGTATGTCTTACTCCTTCGACGTTTACAATAGCAGAAGAAGCCAAATAGAACCCCCAGTACTACAACTATTAATACACTGGAGATAACCGCAATCTCTGTCATATGCGGCTTTTTATCTGCTTTTAGAGCAAGTGTGAATGATTCATATCAGTTCTCTGGTACATACATATATATGTGATCATGCTTATCCAAAAAACAACAGAAAGACTGTAAAGTTTATTGTGTAAATCTGAAGCAATCTTGATGCATGCTGTGTCACATACTCAAGTTAGATGATCTGTGTGACTACTAAATGATATAATTCAAAGATAAAGGGTGCAAAAGGTTTCTGAGTTCCTTACCGTTGCCAGCTGATTGATGACTTAAGGCCTGCTGGTAAAAACGGTACAATTCATACCTCACATTGCAACTATGAGTAAGAACAATTCCTCCACCAGTATTTCTACGGGAAAAATATCCAAGAATATCTCCTTCCGCACGTTCTAAGCATGTCTCACAAGAATCTTTTGATAAATCCTTGGTACACTGCACAAGGCCATATAAAGTATGGGTTTTTCCTACAGTAAGCTCCCCAGAGGCAAACATGTTATTCACTGAATCAGAACTAATGGCCTCGCTAGAGAGTTTTGTTATTAAGGCCCTCAGAACTTCAGCAAACATATCTGGAGTTGTTACATTTTGTTTACTAGTATTCCAAGGTGGATACTTTCCGGTATAAATCATCGAAGAGAAGAAGTCTTGGTTTGAATATCTTACTTGACAAAATTCATCGAAGATAGTAGCATCATTCCCATATGGACATTGTTTCGGAATATCTTGTATAACATCCTGAATGCAATTGTAGCAAACCGTAGTATTGATGTCACCTCGACAAAGAGCTTGTCCATAGACTTGATTGCTAGGGTCATCACCTACAGTGGTGTTGTAGTAATTATGTGAGGAAGAGGTTTTCGAAAGAAGGGATTGGAGAAGCTTATGGAGGTTGAATCCATATGTAGAATTATGTTTATAAGTAGTAGTATTAGGACAAATGGTATAGAGGGGTAGTTCATCAGCTCTAGTACCATGAGTACTGAACAATAGTAGAAAGAGAAGCAATAGACCTACAGGAGCTTCTGTATTGATTATCATCTTCATTCCCAGGAAATCTTTCTTTTCGTTAAAAAAAAACTTAAACAAAATTTGAGACTAAACTGAACTTCATCCACAAGATAAGGCAGTGTACATACTGGTTCTGTTAAGAAAAGCATGTGGTTATGAAGTACTTGAAATCTTCCTCTAATATTTCCATTGTTGACTTGTAGTTTTCTGCAAGTTGGGGCTATTACTAATAATTTAAATATTTTAATCCTTTCAAAGGTCACGAGCATAAGGTCATGGTAACGAATGCAATGACGGAGGCGGAGGCGGAGGTCAAGTGCACTACAACTGCACTGCAAGTCCATTCGGAACAAAAATAAAAGCTAGCATGACGGATGGTAATTTATACAACCAGGGAACTTACCCTTAGTTTATTATTATGGTACAACTTAACATTACTGTATTAACTTGCACAAAATACTCCATTCTTGAGTTGTCGTGCCATAGTTTAGCGTTTGGATTGCAATTTTAATTATTCAAAATGAGAATTTACAGAAGATTTCCCATGAAATCAAGCAGGGCAAAAAGTAAAACAAGTCCAATTGCTTTAGCAAATATGTAGTATACCAACCAGGCAATCATCACTAATATTCTTTCTTCTCTGGAAATGCTTTAGAAAGTAAATTATGTTAATTAATAGTACTTTTTTTCTTTTATCAAGTCCAAGTCTAATCCAGGTGGTTGACATGTCCTTATTTTCTGATTATAATCATAATCAGGACATTCATAATGAAGACATTGATTTTGTACTTGGTTTTTTTCCTTGTGAAAGCTTATCCTATATATGTATGATGATTAAATTAAACTAAATTGCTTATTCTCTAAACTGCTTCCTAATTTAATAAAATTCTCAATATTTAAATTATATTATGGAATCAAAGAATAATGTATTGTGGACTTGATGTGAAATAATTGAACTGAACTGGTCTTTGAACACTTAAGTAAACTCATGAACATGCCGGCCGATATGCCAAATCATATCATGTCACCCTCCACATATTTGAATGGACCTGTTCGTACGTTGACAGTCGAAGTGTTTGCGAAATTGTAGCTCCCTTGGTTGACTCAAACAAACTCTCCAGAAGTCCAGATAGACCATATCAGATGAAACCCCAAAATTTTAGAGACTAGAACATTAACTAAGGGTCTGTTTGATTCGAGTCTAGGAAATAGATTTTCCGGGAAATTTCAATTTCCCATGTTTGATTAAATGGAAAATAAACGGTAAATATTGAAAATGAAATAATAAGTTAAATGTTGGGACAAATCAGAGCTCAATTTGTCGAACTCTCACTACAAACATATTTAAACGATTTTCCAAAAAATTTCATGATCACTGTAGCATTATAACTATTTTATCAAAATGTTATTTCTGCAATATTTGTACATGGTAAATCTATTTCCTGGTAAACTCTTTTCCCGCCTGAATCAAACAGACCCTTATAATGCCACTCACAATTGTGAATAAAGTTACACAACCAGTTCAGATAGTCTTGCTGCCGAGTCCTAGAGACTAGATACCCTCAAAATATTCATAGCTTGACCAATCTTGTTAATGTCCTTGTTTATAGTTGAAGCAAATCAATTTTGTTGGAGAAACATGTCTGACAGACCTGTCAGACTGTCTCCTTGTATTGAATGAACAAAGTGTATTTACATGTAGTCCCACATGTGTTGTGGGAAGTGAATAAAGATGTTTATATACAATAAATTGCAACACTAAAGGGTGTAGCCCTTTGGGTTACCAAATTTTTGCGCGATAACGCAAGGCTATACAATTAATTGTCCAACACTACACACACGCGCACGCTTGGTTGATAAGATAACTTATTTTTTTGGTCCACCTTTCATTAATTAAATTGTGAATGGGTTCAGTGGATCATATTAAACCTTTACACTAACAAATGTGTCTGTTCATTTTGAAATGGTTCATCCAATGGGTCTGACCCGTTTCATTAAGTCTGCAAACGATGTGTCTGTTGAGAAAAGACGTTTTCCAACAAATGTGTGTCTCTTGTGAACAAATACGACTTAACCTATAAATTGAGTGTTATTCTGGCTAGTAAGCATACAATTCATTCAGACTAAGTCTGTTTCTCTCTCTTTCCATAGAAATTCGAAGTGTTCTTCTTGTTTGTTCCAGTACTTTGCTATTACAGTGCAGTCTAGCAGAGTGTAGAACAGTTGTATTTTGGGAGACTAATCTTCCAGTATCTGTGTGCACCATAGCAGAGACGTAATATTGTCTTAAGGATATTGCCTCAACAAGCCTCTGTTCAAATCCTTAATCAGCAACTTGTGTAATAAGTGTTACTGTTATATATATATATATACACGGAGGGGCTCAGGTACGGTTTGACATTTATTGGAAAATTTAGAAAACATAAAAAAATGGGCGAATTGGTCAAAACCCCAGCAAAAATAGTTCCAATTTACACTAACCCCAGAAGTTTTTTATTCTTTGAGCTTACCCCAGCTCGTTAACTTTGCTGTTAGACCACCGTCTGCAGGGCCCACTTAAAATCTACGTGGCATCTGCGTGGCAAAATTAAAACAAAACACTTTGTATATACCTATGTTACTCCTGAGGAGATGACTGGCTCAGATCTATCTAATCTGACGGTTGAGATCTAATCAAAATTTCGCTGTTTATGAAGCCCTAAAATTAATTTCTTCCCCAATTTGAAACGAAACTCTGCTGCCATGATGGAAGGTTCTTCTTCTTCTTCTTCTTCAACAAAGGTCACTTAGAATCAACTCTACATAGACATGAATAATATTCCCTGGTGTTGGTTTCTGTATCTCCCACATTGTGATAATATCTATGTCATTCTCAAGAGCAAGCCTTTGATTAATATATCCATCTTTTGCCTTCATATAAAACCAACTAAGTGCAATCTTAAAGCCTATGGGGACAGGTATGAGTTTTGATACTTCTTTTTTCAAATCACCCATAAAAACCTCATCTCCATCCCAACCTTCACTATCTACAGTTGCACCATCAGTATAACATCTTAGTTTAGAAGAAACCTGCCGCACTTCCTTAAAATTACCCCCATAGTGAAACCTTAAGTTTCTTATACCTAATTCCATCTGCAATAAGGTTTTCTAAAATCAAAATCAAAACAACACAAAACCTTGACTTATACAAATCGAAATAAATCCTACACTACACAAAACCTAACCTATACAAGAATTAGAAAAATTACCTTCAGTTTCGGTTGTAGTTCAGTTCAATTTCAATTCTATTTGATTTTGCTCCTTCAATTTCGTTTGTAATTCAACCAATTTCGCAATACAAAAACAAAGTTTTGAAACTAGGGCAAAAGATTAGGGTATAAACTCAGTGTTTTCTGTTCTTTAAGTAGTTCTAGAATATTTAATCCTGGTCGTTCATTTAGATGGTTAGAATTTAGACACGTGTCCAAGATGCTACAGTTTTGGAGGGAAAGTTTTTTTGGGCGGGAAATGTCTTAACCGATAAGAAGGGCATTCTTGTAACTTTACCTAACATCCTAGTCGGTGGTCTAACAGCAAAGTTAAAGAGCTGGGGTAAACTCAAAGAATAAAAAACTTTCTGGGGTTAGTGCAAATTGGAACTATTTTTGCTGGGGTTGACCAATTCGCCCTAAAAAAATTTAGTTTCACCATCGCTAATGTGGTTCTCCTCTCGGGTCAACTGTAACCCATTTTTGATCCGGGTGGATATTAGTTCTTTCTCTGATTCTCTCTTCGTGTTCTTTCTCTTTGTTTTTCTTCATCTTATATACACATGTGTTTCTCTCCATACAATCAGAGATATGCTGGAGAAAATTTGTTTTTGTTTACGAAGATGAACCAATCAGAAATCAAACCAAAGTGGATTAAGTTATTGTGGTTATGCACCATTGAAGCTACAAGTCTCATAAAACTTCGAGATCTGATTTTTTATTATTTAGCATATCATCGTTAAGATAACACCTGGTTCGCATTTTTAATTGGTGCTTCTATCTATAGATTTGTCTAATTTTAATTCGTCGAAATTTCATTTTTGATTATTAATCTTATTCGTCCAAAATGCTATCAAGCAGAATTCAGGAATGGTGAAGAACCCAAATTTTTTCATCGTTTAGTTAAATATATCAGAACTCCCAATCATAAACAAACACCCATAAACTTTCCATAAATTCTTCTTCTTTCCCATAATCTCTGCTTCAAGAAACATGTGTTTGCATAAACCATTAACACTTCAATTCCACAATCCTATAATTAATTAAATCTCAACCAATACTTTGGTCAGTTGTTCATTGAAATCTTAAGTTTGAACTTGTATGATTGAACTAAATGAGTAATATCTATTTTCTGATATGCGATATGGATACAACGAACACGAGAAAGAGAGAAGGAAGACGATGATAACCATAGGTGAAAAAATCGAATTTGCCGTCCGGATATTCACGAAATATTCCGTTTTTTGGCTATTCGGATCGGTACGGCATACGACATATAAACGAAATTTAAAACACCCCATGCCGTTCGGAATTTATCGGATATTCACGAAATATTCGGCAAAAACCAAAATTTACGACATTTTCGATTACGAAATTAACACATTTATTTTTAATTCCCCCTGAACTAGAATTTTCGATGAGATTATCAAAAAAAGGTCCAAAAGGCACTAGACGTTTGGAAACTTTCACGACGAACTTCATGGCCCTCTCAATTGATATAATATAAAGAAAGTTAAATTTCATCGATCATTTTCCCGCTCAATTGAAAGTAACAAGTAATGCTTCTAAGGTTATTGCAAGTTAAAATGTAGGAAGGAATGCATGTGTCATAAGATTATTGAATGAGTTCTGTATTTTCTATAACTATCCTCATTGTAGAGCAATATATCAGAAAAAAACGAAAAAAAAAAGCACGCCCATGCCAAAGTGAAGTCCTCTCTCACTTTTATAAAGTTTTCATTCACTTGTTGTCTGTTTATATCTAAGATTTGTTTTTGTGTAGTAAATAATTGGTATCGAATTGGTTTTTCATACATAATTGGTTTGCTTTTGTGTAGAACCAGTGGGCCTTGCAAGTTACCTTTTTGTCTCCCCACATTAATAATTCTTCTGAACAATAATTGGTCTTTCCATACATAAAAGGACCTCGACAGAAAAGACCGCATCCTAAAACGGAAACAGAATCATCTAGGGTATCTTCCCAAGGTTCATGGAACATTCCTGACCAGTTTTCTTCCCAAGGTTCGTGGAACCTCCTTTATTCTCAAAGCAACATCCAACCTACCTATGTTTACCCTCATTTTTCTTATGGTAACATGGGAACCTCCCAAAGTGATGATTCCAGTGTACCATCCTACTAAACCCAACCAGATTCCAGTGGTTCTTGGTTTCCTAATATAGGGAGTTGGTTGGCCCCAATGACAAGTGGGTCGGACGTGCAGTCAGCCGATACATTAATGCCGGTTCAACAATACTCGAGATTTCCTATCTTTGAATCATTTGCTCCGTATTGTATGGATCAAGATGCATATGATATGCATATTGACCAATTCAGGTCGTACCAGCAAACAATGTCATGGGAATATTACTGTACTGAGTTCGTCCCCACACGTATGCGACTCGAAGCTCATCGATTTGACATGGGGCGTCTATCATTCTGGGGTTAGCATGTCTTTTATTTTGATTATTAAAATAAAACTATGGGTTTAGTTGTAATGAGGTTGTTTGTGTTTAGTTCTTGTATTTGAAACATATAAAAGTTCTATGAATATCCGCCCGATATTTACGATTTTTTCACTTATGAGTAAAACTATCTTGTGTAATAGTTCCGCCTTAGCTTCCTTGTATGATTTGTCGTGTGTTTAATTTGTAATGTATGTTTTTCTTTTAATTATAAGTTTATATATTGAAATCAGAAGAAAAACACGAAAAATGCAGAAAACCTCCCAATTTTCCGATTTTTTCGCGAATATTCGCGAATATCTGCAAAAAAATTGGAATTTACCAAAACTCCCATATCCGACATGGGAGGTCGGATATTTGCAGAATATATCGTTTTTTGGGAGGTCGGATATCCGCGTTTAAACGACATTTTCACCTATGATGATAACAGTATATACCGGGTCCGAACTGGGTTTAAATGGACCCGGTAGGAATAACCACTTTAGCGCTAATGTCTAATGAAAATTGAAAACACTACACTGTTTCCTCTTTTACCCTCAGTCCGTAGGCGGACAGTCCGCACCAGAGTTATCTTATATATATATATATATATATATATATATATATATATATATGTATTAACCTATTTCTAGATTAATGCATTCACAAGATCAGGTCGTTATTGGAGTTGACCAAATGGGGAGTTTGAGATCGGGGGTGGCTGTACCTCGATGAGATCGAGATTTTCTACGTACTCTAGATCGTGGGAATGGAACTTAGAGATCAAGCCATCGTAGTTCTGTTTATATAGAAGGTGAAGGGGCGAAGATCATGGGATCTTGTAGATTCTCCGACATCTTTATAATTGTGTAATATTCTCCAATGATTGCATAATATCTTCAATGATTGTGTAACAGCTGCGATGATTGTATAACAGTTGGGGATATTCTCCATGCGTTGATTTAGGGCATGTGCATATGAAGAGGTCGTTGTCGATCATGTAGTCGAGCTGCTCTGGTCGGCCTCTAAGTAGGTCGAGTAGTGAGCGACCTGTGAGATTGATGAGTAGGCCACGTGGCCTGTTTTGATTGGCTGGAGCATATAGTACCCCTACATAAGCCCCCTCTTTTTAGGTCGATGAGGAAATCGGGCTGAAAAGACATTTTCAACTCTGATCGATGCGTGCTGATTTGAAGTTTGCTTTTGAATTTCCAGACTTGCACACGTGGTGGCCATGCACGCCTGTCTCGTATCATCATTGCGCCTTTACGGGGAAGTGGAGAAGTTTCCTTGAGCAGTTACCCATGAGATTTTGGCAACTGAAGCACTCCTTGACTAATTTCTCTTTGTTGGACACGTGGATTGATCCAACGACGGAGGTGAATCGTCGGACGAGTGGGTAATAACTACATAGGTCGTGGGTGCCCTTGTTTGATCTTGCCCGTTGATTCTATCTGAATCGATGGCTGGGATCTCGTTTTTCTTACTATTTAAACTGTAGCTTATGAGCAAAGTTTCTTACTTTCTTCATTTGCTCTCTCGAACTGCTGTTGCTCTGCCATTGCGACCTGAAGATCTTGAGAGCTTTTGAGGTGAGTTCCTATTCTTTTGCTTTTTCTTTTCTTCTATCTTTTCTTTTTACTTGCTTTCGTAGTTGGAGAGATGTCTGAAGGTAGTGACTCTCACAATGACCATTTGAGTGGAAATGGTGCTGGGGAGTATGAGTCTGACGATGAGCGGACTCATTCTGGTGATGAAACTGGCTCTCCTAATCGAGAGGAGGAGGGTGTAGATGTGGCTAGCCCTGGGAGTAGTGGTCCTCATGGGGAGGATTCATCAGATGAGGAGATGGTGATGGGTGATGACGAGTCATTCTGTCGTGTAGTTAACCACGCGTATGTGAACAGAGATATCGCGTTTAGGAAGAGGTATGGGTTAGACTCCATCAAGCATCTTGAGATTAGGTTTTTAAGAGATCGTTTGCTCACGGAGGACTATCGACCTAACAACCCGTTCTCCACTGTTTTTACTTTGGGCCAATTTCGAGCTGGGCTTAGGCTACCCCCTAAATGCTATCAGGCGAGCTCCTTGCCAAATGAATGGTAATTTCTGGAGAAACATGAGGGTGATAGATGACCTTAACGGGCTGCACAGATAGAATATCAGTGTAGACGACGTGTTAGGACATTTCTCTTTCAAGCGGTCTGCGAAGCTCGAGCTAGCGGGATATAACATGCAGGTCAGGCCAGACCGCTTACCCCTGATATACCCTGTGAGCAGTGAGCCATGGTGGAAGGATCCCATGTTGCTTACTGGCTCGATAACTGAAGGGAATCTTCACTTGCGACATGTCACTAGGAATGTGAATGAAAACCGTAAGCTCCTGGTTGTCGGTCTTAGATTGTAATGTGGGTGACCTAATTTTGCCTTTTCTGGTCGTTGACTTTTGTTTATGTTTGTCTTGCAGCGATCAGGGATGACCATCTGGTGAAGAAGAACGACCTGAAATCTGTTTGGAACGCCTTTGGGTCCTGGACTGACGATCGAAAGATAAAGTACCTTCCTCACCTGAAGGAGTATTTTATCCCCAAGGGTGGTCCCAAGACTGTTGCTGAAGAGCTAGAGAGAAGAAGGGTGCTGAAGAAGAACTTTATGGCCTCTGTGCAGAAGGCAGACAAGTCTCGATCTGGTGGAAGTTCGAGGCAGAGTGAGCGAGCTGCGAGCCCCCAGATCGTGTCTCCTCCGACCTCTCTCCCTAAGCTGCCACCTGGCTCGAGCAAGAAGATGTCGTTTTCTGGGAATCTTAAGTTGATGGAGCCTCCACCAGTCATGCCTTCTCCTGCTCCTCTGAAAGTTGTGCGGTCTCCTGACTCTACTCCCTTGTCCAAGAAGACTGCTATACGACCCTCGAGCAAGGGTAAGGGGGTGTCATCCAAATTTCGACCTGGCCCTTTTGACTATCTGAACGACCAGGGAGGGAAGCACGTTGTCTATGACAATGATAGTGCTATAGATGACCCCTGTGTTGCCCGGGTTGTGAATGAGGGCACTATTCTTGATGCTGACTCTCGAATGGTGAAGTCACAGACTCTCCTGGTGACTTCTTCGAAGATAAACTCGGCTCTTTCTCTGGTGAGTGTAGTTCAACTTGTGTGTTTAGATTTTTGCATATATTATCTTCTAACCGACTTTGCGTGCAGCTCAACGCTAGCTTCCAGGAAGTTCGTCTGGTCGCTGAGGTTGGTGCTCGAGCTAAGGCATTTGAACGAGAAGCTCGAGCAGGCTAAGAATATTGCTCTCGTTGCTGAGGAGAAGGTGAGGGATAGGAATGGGGAGATCGTTGAGCTGAAGGAGGTGATCGCTGGCCTTAGAGGTGAGGTTGATGCTGCCAAGGACTCTGCGGCGTATTGGGAGGACGCGTGCCAGAAGAATGGTGTTGTGTGGCAGGCATACTGTGATGGCCTCAAGAAGTAGTTGATGGGATCGCCCGAAGGAGAGGAGACCCTAATTGGTAATGAGAGTGCTATAGTACCAACTCAGGACACCTCGATGGGCCCTGTTGATGGGGTAGGAGATGTCCAGAACGAGGTGGTCGATCCCATCAACCAGGTCTCGCAGCAGTGACCTCCTATATGTCTTCAAAGATTCCCGACGTTTCTTCTTCTTATAAACATTCCTCATTGCTTGGTAGTACATCTCCTTCTTCTTTTCCTTCTCAGGCATTACATCTCCTTCTTCTTTTCACGTTCAGTCTTCATTTTTTTCTCACGTTTACTCTTCAGCTCGAGTGGTTGTGACGTCGAGTGAACATGGTCTTGATTGCTTGTTTGAATGAGTTGTAATCATAAACAATAGTGGTCGATCTGCTTTGGCAGGTCGATTGCGACTTTATTTTCTGCGTTGTTTTTTGTTTGTTGTGAATGATGTAATCTGTCTATCTGGGTGGCTAGTTTCCAGGGAGTCCTGGTACCTCGTTCAGAAGGCAGGTAGACGAGATGAATGGCTGCAAGTAGGGCGGACTGAAATGCTTTCTCTTGTATGCCTTAGTTTAATGAAGTTACTTTTCCTTTTCGTTGTTTGCAGTTCTGCTTTGTATTTGCAGGTGACCTTTTTCTTGCGAGCTGGATATGTGCAATGTTTGCGTAGCCCCCAAGTAGTTTAGGCCAATATAGCAGATTGCTTTTCCTGTAATAGTTAGACTTTTTTGAAGAAATAAATAAAATGAAATTTTACTTGTTTACCTGGCTCGCCTTTTCTATTTTTGTATTGCCTGCTTGAATTGATGTGCAAACAACAAATAGTAAGTATAAAATTCGACCTGTTTCGAGATGTGGTCGATTGAGTATGAGCTCGATTGTACTTAGGTCGTGGGAAAATTATGACCTAAGTACGAAGTGTTAGTTGAGTTATAGATGTTTAACTTAACACTTTTAAAAATTATCAAAGGGACTAGAGTATTGATAATTTGGAGGTCGAGGGATTGAGTTAGACCTATTCAAGCCATTCATGTTTGAGCTAAGATGAAGGCAAAATTGAGCTCGTTTATTTAAATATGAGAATGCATGCTTACATTTATTGGTAAAACTTCTTCAAATGGTAAGCATTCCAAGGATTCTTCACATCGTCCCCTTCTGGAGTTTGAAGACGATAAGACCCATTGCTTTGAACTTTTTTGATTATATATGGACCTTCCCAGTTGCCATTGAGCTTTCCAACATTTGTTTTTCTTTTATTATGGAACATTTTCCTTAACACGAGCTCGCCAAGTTGGAAGGATCTAGGTCGAACGCCTTTGTTGTAAGCTCGTTTGAGCCTCTGTTAGTATTGCTTGAGCTTAATGGTGGCGTGATTCCTTCTTTCTTCAACCAGATCTATTCTGAACGACCAGGCTTGGTTATTGACCTCGGTGTGGACCAGTAATGGCTTGGTCGTGCCAAATGTTAGTTCGGTTGGAATTACAGCTTCAACTCCATAACAAAGACTAAATGGAGACATTCTTGTAGACATTCTAGGAGTTGTTTTGTAGGCCCAAAGGATATTTTCTAGCTGTTGTGGCCATTGGTCCTCTTGATCTTCAAGTTTTTTCTTCAAGTTAGATAGAATTTGCCTGTTTGCAGCTTTGACCTGACCATTGCTTTGTGGGAAAGCCTTGATGTTTTTACCAACGAACTGAGTGCCATTGTCAGTGACAATTCTCTTGGGTAAACCGAATCTTGTGATTATGTTTTCCCAGATAAATCTTTGCACATCAGCTTGAGTAATGTTGGTGACGGCGACGACCTCTACCCACTTAGTGAAGTAGTCGACTGCAACTAGAATATATCTCTTCTCAGATTTCTTTTCTTTGATCAATGGGCCCATGATGTCGTGCCCCCACATGTGAAATGGCCAGGGTGCAGTGATGTTGATGAGGTTGTTAGGATGCTGATGTATGTTATCGGCAAAACGTTGACACTCTTTACATTTCAATACAAACTTTTTGGCATCCTCCTTCATTCTCAGCCAGAAATAACCATGTGAGATCGCTTTATGAGCAAGTGTGCGACCTCCTGAGTGGTTTCCACACTCTCCTTCATGAATTTCTTGAAAGATGATTTGCCCATGCTTTGGAATTAAGCATCTTAGAAGCAAACCAGTTGCTGATTTCCTGAATAATTTTCCTTCATGCAGCCTGTACATCGTGGCCGTGTGCAATAATTGGCTGGCCTCCTTTTTGTTTGATGGGAGTTCTCCAGTCTATAGATAATTGATGAAGGGTTCCATCCACGTCCCCTTGATATCCTCAGAGGTCGTGGCTAGCAGATCGCTTATTTCGTTGACCACTTTCTCCTTTTGCAGATACGCAGGTAGCGTATTCACTGCGATGGTTAAAGCTCGAGGTCGCTCTGACTCGACCTTGGATGCAAGGAATGCTAGTGAATCAGCATGTCGGTTATCATCTCTTGGGATGTGTTCGATGGTGAAGAAACTGAACTTGCTGATCAATTCCTTCACCTTACTTGCATACCTTATCAAATTGACTCCATGTATTTGGTAGTTGTTTGTGATCTGATTTACTACCAGTTGTGAATCGCTGAATGCTTTGAGTCGAACTGCTTGTTGGTCGATGGCCATTTGTAGACCTTGGATTAGAGCCTCATATTTGGCCTCGTTGTTGGAGGTCGAGAAGTCTAATCGAGTTGACCTTTCAAGTTGTGAGCCCTCAGGTGAGATGAGTAGGACACCAATGCCACTTCCATTCGAGTTGTGTGAACCATCAACGTAGAGTTGCCAAGTGTCTGGTGGATCGACTTGGACTTGCCTGGTTTCTGGTTCTGGTTCCCAACTGAAATCTTCAGCAGGGTAGTCTGCTAAGAAATCAGCTACGACCTGGCCCTTGACGGCCTGGCGGGGCACGAACTCAAATGTGTAATCACCGAGCTCTGCTGCCTGTTTTGTTTTTCTTTTCTAGTATGTGGCGTAATGGCTGGTCGGTGATTACTTTAACGGTGTGTGCTTGGAAATAAGGCCTAAATTTGCATGCACCGTAAAGAAGAGCTAATGCTAACTTTTCCAGAGGTGTGTACCTTATTTCTACTTGTTGCAACACCTTGCTTGTGAAGTAGATTGGTCGCTCGACCTGATTTTCTTCCTTGAACAGTACTGCGCTGATCGCAAAATCTGAAGTGGCAAGGTAGATTCCGAGCACATCTCCATCATTAGGCTTTGTGAGAACTGGTGTAGTGGATAAGTATGCCTTCAGCTCGGTAAAGGCTTTCTCGCATTCCTCTGTCCATTGATATGCAGCCCCCTTTCTGAGAATATGAAGCATTGGTCGACACTTATCAGATGCTCTAGAAATAAATCTATTAAGAGATGATACCATGCCGTTGAGCTTTTGGATCTGCTTCTTTGTCTTCGGGCTGGGCATATCGACCAGGGCTCTGATCTGGTCGGGGTTTGCTTCAATACCCCTTCTTGTGACTAGGTAGCCAAGAAATTTTCCTGATGCTACCTCGAATAAACACTTTTCTGGGTTAAGTCTCATCTTGTATTGCCTTAACCTCTGAAATGTCTGATCGAGATTGGGCAAGTGATCCTGCTCTTGGCTCTTTTTACCAACATGTCGTCGATGTAGACCTCCATTGTTCGACCTAGCAGGTCGTCGAACATTTTGGTGACAAGTCGCTGGTAAGTTGCTCCTGCGTTCCTTAAACCAAAAGGCATGACCTTGTAACAAAAGATGCCTTGTTCTGTTGTGAATGAAGTCTTTTCTTGATCTGGTTCATACATTGGGATCTGGTTGTAGCCTGAGTACGCGTCCATGAATGACAATAGCTCGAAACCATAGGTCTGATCAACTAACCTATCGATTCGTGGCAGTGGGAATGAATCTTTAGGGCAAGCTTTGTTCAAACTTGTGAAGTCGATACAAACTCTTGTTTTCCCGTTCTTCTTTAAGACTGGAACTATGTTGGCCAACCAATCTGGTGTGTCAACTTCTTTGATAAACCCGACCTGTTTGAGTCTGTTGATTTCATCATTAACTGTTTGATGAAATTTTGGGGGTCTTCTTGGCTTTTGCTTCACAGGTCGATAATTTGGATTGACGCGTAGTTTATGGCATGCAATTGATGGGTCTATTTTAGGCATATCGATATACGACCAAGCAAAAACATCTTTATTTAAGGAAAGAAAGTTTACAAAATCATTATACTTATCTTCCCCTAACTCCGAGCCCACATAAACATATCTGGGGTCGTCCTTCTGAGTGACATCTAGGGGGAGCTCGCTTGCTCCTGCTCTTATTGCTATTTGGCTGCTTCAGCCTTTCCTTTTGACGGTCTCTTTGCTTGCTTCTCGACCTACTTTGCTTCTGAGGTCGGTTGACTCTTCACCTGCTTCTCAGTGTCCTTGGTTCCTGAGGTGGATGGCTGATCAGGCGCCACAGCTTCAAGAATTCCATGGCATTCTTGTGCAGCGTTCTGATTGCCCCTGAGTTCCATTATCCCATTGGGGCCGGGATAACGGAACACTTGATGGTACGTTGATGGTATACCTCGCATGGCATGGATCCACTTGCGACCAAGTATCGCATTGTACTTACTTGCGATGTTGAGGATACTGAACTTTTTGGTCACGACGACCTTATCTTCTTTCCTGCCCACTGTGACGGGCAACAGTATTTCTCCTTTTTGATCCTCTCTCGAGCTGTTGAAGCCCAAGATCGGAGTGAAATCAGGAATGAGGACTGAATCAGGCAGCCTCATATCCTTGAAGGTCCTGTACATCAGTATGTTACAGGATGCACCTGGGTCAATGAGGACCCTCTTGATGATGTAGTTAGCTACTCTTAACTCAACGACCAGAGCGTCGTTGTGTGGTGTAGGTGAAAGTGATGTCTGTTTCCTGCCGAGCTGGGATGTTGAATCGAGCTGCTCGGCCTGTGATTGAGTAGACGTGGTGAAGATGCTCTACTCGTCTCTTCTTTTCCCTTGATACTGGGGTGGAGTTGGATTCATAGATCATGTACACGACATGACTTTCGGATTCACTTTCACTATCTATCTTGTTTGCGACCTGCTTGTTGATTTGTTCGCGTAGGTCGCCTATTAGACCTAATCTCTTTGAGAGGCTACGCCCTCTGCTGCGTGCTGGACTTGTGGAGGCCGTTCTGGCCTTGCTTTGAGATCGCCTTATTGATCGTGGAGGCGTTCTTGATCTCTTCTTTGTTCTTTTTTCATTGGACTCCTCTTGCCTGCCGAGGATCCAGTTGTTGAGCCTTTTTTCATCGGCCCGAGTCTGAAGGGCTAGCTTTAGTATACTGCAATCATCAGTTTGATGACATCTGACCTTGTGGACCTTGCAATATGGATGACCAGACGTGTCATCCAACTGTGTGAAGTCCGGAATCTTGCACCAGTGGTTGTGCTTGATGCGCTCATAGATGTATCTTGCTGGTCTTGTAAACCGGTGGTACTCTCGTTGCTCTGTGGGCAACGTCTTAGCTTTGAATATCTTGTTGTCTGATCAAGGTTTTTTAGTGGAAGCTCCTTCCACATTTGAGATGACATGAGCTTTCTCCCTACCAACTAGGGCTTCTTTGAGCTTGATGTAATGATCTACCTTAAGGTAGAGCTCGTCAAGAGATGCTGGCCGCTTCATGGCCAAAGACTTGTGTAGATCTGACCCTTGGATCAGACCGTGAGAGAATGCGATTATTGCGAAGGGCTCGTGCTCCTTTGCAAAATCCTGGATGGAGTGCAGTTCATTTTTGAAGCGAGCAAAGAAGCTGCTCAGAAGTTCTCCTTCTCGCTGCTTCACCTTGAATACAGCGTCGATGGTGACTGGACGCTTTTTGTTGTGTATGTAAAAAATGACGAACTGCTTCTCTAGATCGGCGAACGAACTGATTGACCCTGGTTTCAAACGGTGAAACCAATCTAGAGCAGGTCCGGTGAGGCTGGACTGGAATAGCAAATATAACAAATGATCTTCCTTGTTGAGTGGAAGTGTTTTACGGAAACCCTTGATGTGGTCCGTTGGATCTCCTATCCCTGCATACTGATCAAACTTTGGAGCATTGAGTTTGTTTGGTAACTCATGCTCGAGGATTTCCTTGCAGAAAGGAGATTCCTGGAAGTGCTGTAGAGACTGAACAGCGAGCTGTTTGGCTGTGTGCCCTTTGCTTAGTTGAATGGCGACCTGAGAAGGTTTGAACTCAGCGAGCTGCTGACTGAGTTCTTCATATTTCCGATTGCTGTCGTCAGCAAAGACAGCCCCTTGTTCAGGGTTTGTTTCTACAACTTGTGCAGCCTTTAGACGGGCATTCTCTTCCTGGAGACGATTGAGTTGGTCTCGCAGTTCTTGGATTGTTACTTCTTGGGTAGCCATCTGAGGAAATGAGAATGGTGAAATGACTTTGAGTTGGGTGGGAGGACTGGTTTTTTCAATATAATCGAATCCTTTTAGTCGGCGCCAAATGTATTAACCTATTTCTAGATTAATGCATTCACAAGATCAGGTAGCTATTGGACTTGACCAAATGGGGAGTTTGAGATCGGGGGTGGCTGCACCTCGATGAGATCGAGATTGCCTACGTACTCTAGCTCGTGGGAATGGAACTTAGAGATCAAGCCATTGTAGTTCTGTTTATATAGAAGGTGAAGGGGCGAAGATCATGGGATCTTGCAGATTCTCCGACCTCTTTATGATTGTGTAATATTTTCCAATGATTGCGTAATATCTTCAATGATTGTGTAACAGCTGCGATGATTGTATAACAGCTGGGGATATTCTCCATGCGTTGATTTAGGGCATGTGCATATGAAGAGGTCGTTGTCGATCATGTAGTCGAGCTGCTCTGGTCGGCCTCTAAGTAGGTCGAGCAGTGAGCGACCTGTGAGATTGATGAGTAGGCCACGTGGTGTGTTTTGATTGGCTGGAGCATATAGTACCCCATTATATATATATATATATATATATATATATATATATATATATTATTTGTATTCTATTTGTGTTTAGAATCTTTACTTCTGTACTTCTTTGTGTTATATTCCTGAGTTCATACAATATAATCCCAACAGACTTAAGACAATATTAAAGTTGGTTTTTGTGTGAAATAAATAAGAATGACGACCAATTCTTCATCTGTGAAGACTACTGAAGTGCCTGATCTGACTAAGATCATCACTCCTCAAGACAAGCCTGAGAAATTCAAGGATGTGGATTTCAAGACATGACAGAGAAAGATGTTGTTCTATCTGACCATTCTCGGTTTTGCAAGGTTCTTATCTGAAGATACTCCTAAGCCCAAACTTGGTCAAACTGTCGAAAAAGACAAGGAAGCATTCCAGGCTATGGACGCATGGAAGCATTCTGATTTCCTTTATTGTCGCAATTATGTTCTGAATTCGCTTGACGAAGTGTTGTACAAGGTTTATAAATCTATTGTTACTGCGAAATTATCGTGGGAGGCTCTGGAAATGAAATATAAGACTGAGGATGTTGGTCTCAAAAATTTTGTGGTCGATAAATTTATGGACTACAAAATGATTGATTCCAAGTCTATTTCTGACCAAATCCAAGAACTCCAGATCATCTTACATGAAGTCCATGATGAGGGCCATGTAATTGGTGAGACTTTCTAAGTGGCAACAATCATTGGAAAGCTACCTCCTTCTTGGAAAGATTTCAAGCATTATCTGAAACATAAGCGCAAGGAAATAAGTCTGGATGATCGGATAGTGTGAATGAAGATTGAAGAGGACAATAGGTGTACTGAAACCCAAAATACTTTTGAGGCTAAGGCACATGTGGTGGAGACCTCAAAGCAAACTAAGACCTCCTCTAAGAAGAGGAAGAAGAATCAGTCCAACAATGCACCCAAGGACAAAGGTCAGAAAAAGTTCAAGGGAAGTTGTTTTGTTTGCGGTAAGAAAGGTCATTCGACAAAAATTCTAGGAACCGCAAAGATGAAAAGGCTCCTGAGGCGAACATGGCTGACGTATCCAGGGAGATTGACAACTTGCACCTGTCTGCGATGGTTTCTAAAGTGAACTTGGTATCTAATACCAAGGAATGGTGGATAGACACTGGGGCTACCCGCCACATCTGTGCTGACAAGAGCCTTTTTATGGGTAATTCTGCGGTTTCAATGGTTGAAGGCTATGGCAAAGTGGTTCTGAAATTCACTTCTGGAAACAAAGTCAGTCTCAATGAAGTTCTCCATGTACCTGACATCAGGAAGAACTTAATTTCTGGTTTTGTCCTTAGCAAGAAAGGGTTCAAAATGGTCTTTGCGTTAGATAAGTTTGTGTTGACAAAAGGTGGGATGTATGTGGGCAAAGGGTATCTAGTTGATGGCCTCTTTCAGGCAAATGTAGCCGTTGTTGAAACCAATAAGGCAATTATGTACTCTGATTCTATTAATAAGATTAATTCTTCTTACTTGCTTGAGTCACCACATTTATGGCATGATAGACTAGGTCTTGTTAATTACAGAAAAATGAAAAAACTAGCAAATTTAAAATTAATTCCTAAATTTGACATAGATAAAACACATAAGTGTGAGACGTGTGTGGAAGCAAAGTTTGCAAAAAAAACCTTTTCATTGAGTTGAGAGAAGTACTGAGCCATTACGCTTAATACATACTGATTTATGTGATTTTAAATCAATTCCAACTCGAGGTGGAAAAAAATATTTTATCACATTTATTGATGATTGTACTCGTTACTGTTATGAATATTTACTTAATAGTAAAGACGAGGGGTAAGTGCTTTTATAAAGTACATAACTGAAGTTAAGAATCAGTTAGACAAAAAAAATCAAGATCATAAAATCTGATAGAGGGGGTGAATATGAATCTCCATTCGTTCAAGTCTGTACTGAAAATGGAATAATCCATCAGACCACAACACCCTACTCACCTCAGCAAAATGGTGTTGCTGAAAGAAATAACAGAACTTTAAAATATATGATTAATATCATGCTTATAACTTCTGGTCTACCTGAGAACTTGGGGGGGGGGGGGGGGGGGGAGGGCTTTACATATGTCTAATTACATATTAAACAGAGTACCACACAAGAAAAATAAAACCATTCCATATGAGTTATGAAAATGACGACAACCCAACTATAAATACCTTAAAGTGTAGGGGTGTCTTGCCAAAGTTATGGTTCCACCACCTAAGAGAACTAAACTTGGGCCTAAAACAGTTGATTGTTATTTTTTGGGTTTTGCTCAAAATAGCAGTGCATACAGATTTTTGGTATTTAAATCTGAAAATAGTGAAATAAGTGTTAACACTATTATTGAATCTCGTGATGCTACATTCTTTGAGAATGTCTTTCTTCATAGGAAGGATCACGTAGATAAAACTCCAAAACGGACACATGAGGTGTCTAATGAAACAAATGAACCAGATGACAATTCAGATGAGCCTGAATTAGAAGAGTCAAGGCGTAGTAAATGGGCAAGAACTTCGAAGTCATTTGGTCCAGATTTTTTAACTTATATGTTAGAAACTGAATCTAGGACGTATAAAGAAGCAATGTCTTCTCGTGATGTTCCACTTTGGAAGGAAGCAATTGCCAATGAAATTGAATCCATTCTAAGCAAAATACTTGGGAATTGGTTGATCTTCCACAAGGAAGTAAAACAATGGGGTATAAATGGATATTCAAAAGAAAATTGAAACCAGATGGTTCAGTTGATAAGTATAAAGCTAGACTAGTAGCAAAAGGGTATCGTCAAAATGAGGGCTTAGACTATTTTGACACATATTCACCAATAATGAGGATAACATATTAATTAGAATGTTACACAATTGCAGCCATATTTAATATGGAAATACATCAAATGGATGTTATAAAACTGTATTCTTATATGGTGACTTAAAAGAGGAGATTTATTTGGAACAACCAGAAGGATTTCAAATAAAGGAAAAAGAAAACAAAGTTTGTAAACTGGTTAAATCCCTTTATGGTCTTAAACAGGCTCCAAAACAATGGCATATAACCATTAATGGAGTCATGGTTAAGAATGAGTTCCAAAGCAATGAATGTGACAAGTGTTTCTATTTCAAGAAAGTAGGCGAGGCTTACGTAATTGTTTGTTTATATGTCGATAACATGCTCATTTTTGGGACTAATAGTGAAGTTATTAAGTCTACGAAAAAAATACTAAAAAATAATTTTGAAGTGAAATATTTAGGTGTTGTAGATGTTATCTTGGGAATTAAGATAATTCGAACCCCTAGTGGAATTGGGCTATCTCAAACTCATTGCATTGAAAAAATGATAGAAAGGTTCAAGCATCATGGAATTAAAAAGACAAATACACCTTTTGTTCCAAATATGGTGTTACATAAAAATCGTGGTCATATCATTGATCAACTCGAGTATTCTCGAATCATTAGTAGTTTAATGTACATTAAGAATTGTACAAGACCTGACATTGCCTATGCAGTTGATAAACTAAGTTGGTTTACAAGTAATTCAGGCCAAAGTCACTGAGATGCTCTTCTGCGAGTGTTAGGGTATTTAAAAGGTACACCTAACTATACCTTACACTATGAAAGATACCCAAGTGTTGTTGAAGGTTATACTGATGCAAACTGGATTTCTGATACAGAAGAATCCAAATCAACCAGTGGGTATGTGTTTATTTGGGTGGTGGTGCGGTATCATGGAGATCTGCCAAGCAAACATGCATAGCAAGATCCACAATGGAATCTAAATTCATAGCTTTAGATAAAGCCGGTGAAGAAGCTGAGTGGCTTCGGGGTTTCTTAGATGATATCCCATTATGGCCTAAACCTGTGTCGACCATATGTATCCATTGTGACAACCAATCAGCTTTAATCAAAGCTCAAAGTTTTATGTATAACGGTAAATCACAACATATACATCGTAGACATAATACTGTGAGGCAGTTACTCTCACATGGAATTATTTCCATTGATTATGTGAAATCACAAGATAACCTAGCGGGTCCATTTACTAAAGGTTTATCGAGAGAGAAAATTGACTACGCATCGAGGGGAATGGGGCTAATGCCTCAATAAATACGAGTTACCTTATACGAAAACCTAACCTAACGATTGGAGACCCCACGGACTAGGTTCAATAGGACAACCAGTTATGAGTAACTTACCGGGAGCACTGGGGAGATTTTCTCTATCCCACTCCTATGATGCAACAAGTGCAACCTACAGTGTAGTACAGGTTAATCTATACTTTTAATGACGCCTGTATCTTGTGAAATACAAGTGGGGTATAGTAGAATGCCTTTAATTGGAGCAGTCACCTATATTAGTGAGAGCTGGATCAGCTCTATGAGAATTCTTAAAGGCAGAATATCTCTAGTATCACTTGCAGAACCTAAGATTGTCCAGGGCCAAAACGAACACAACCGAGAATTAAACAAGAATCGGGACAACATCGTGCATGGTTTATTGTCTTGGTTTACACCAACAGCTGACAGTTAAAGATGAAATATTTCACTGATTAGCTAAGTAAATCCGATAAGCCTATGCTACGGAAGGTTCAAAGTGAAATATCTACCTATCCCGAGGCAATTTTGTTCCAACATACTCTTCGAAGAATCTTTGAGAATTTGTAGACGGATTTCATTCAATGTGGGGGATTGTTGGAGAAACAGATCTGATAGACCTGTCAGACTGTCTCCTTGTATGGAATGAACAAAGTGTATTTACACTTAGTCCTACATGTATTGTGGGAAGTGAGTAAAGATGTTTATATACAATAATTGCAACACTAAAGGTGTAGCCCTTTGGGTTACCAAGTTTTTGCGCGATAGCGCAAAGCTATGCAATTAATTGTCCACCACACACACGCGCACGCTTGGTTGATAAGATAACTTATATTTTTGGTCCACCTTTCATTTAATTAAATTTTGAATGGGTTCACTATATCATATTAAACCTTTACACTAACAAATGTGTCTGTTCATTTTGAAACGGTTCGTCCAATGGGTCTGACCCGTTTCATTATGTCTACAAAAGATGTGTCTATTGAGAAAAGACGTTTTCCAACTGGTGTGTGTCTGTTGTGAACAGACACGACTTAGCCTATAAATTGAGTGTTATTCTGGCCAGTAAGCATACAATTTATTCAGACTAAGTTTCTCTCTCTCTCTCTCTCCTCTCCTCTCCTCTCTCTCTCTCTCTCTCTCTCTCTCTCTCTCTCTCTCTCTCTCTCTCTCCATAGAAATTTGAAGTGTTCTTCTTGTTTGTTTGCCAGTACTTTGCTATTACAGTGCAGTCTAGCAGAGTGTAGAATAGTTGTATCTTGAGAGACTAATCGTCCAGTATCTGTGTGCACCATAGCAGGGCCGTAATATTGTCTTAAGGAATTGCCTCGGTAAGCCTCTGTTCAAATCCTTAATCATCAACTTGTGTAATAAGTGTTACTGTCATTGTGGATTTATTTAATATATATATTTTTTGTATTTTATTTGTTTTTAGAATCTCTACTCCTGTAATTCTTTGTGTTATATTCGTGAGTTCATACAATATAATCCCAACATATGACAAACAAAGCACAAGCTACGTTATATAGGACCACGTTAGAGCAATGTTTGCAATAAAATGTTTAAGGATTAGGGCATCATGTTTATCGTGAGGGCCTTGTTTGGTCACATTTGTTGTTCCATATGACAACATGTGTTTGTAGGGCAAAAAGCACGGCAAAACCCTTCACTGTGCATAGAATATGCAAAAAGAAAGATACAAGCTGCTGATCATCTCAGAACTTGGCATGCTTAGGCAATGTAAAAGATAGGCTGCAAGAGATGAAAGATTTGAAGCAGAGTTGGGCTATGAACAAACACATGCGGCTTCCGGGGAAGTAGGTACAAAGAACGCTGCTGAAGCTGATGTGGACTGCTGCTGCTCAGGTCTGTGTTGTGTCTGTCCTGTATTGTTTGGCCTCCTGTGTCTTGTTTCCTGTTTTTTTGGAGGCCTCGTTTGTGTGTTCTTGTTTAGTATGCATGATGTGGGCTTGTCCCGATGGGTCTTAACCTGACGGTACACAATTAAGCATACGCTGATAAAGCGCGTAATTTGATCGAGATATTAAATATTCTATTATTTTTAACATTACTTGAAATTGCATTTTGTTCTATGATTGAGCTATGATTATGCTTACGACAACTGAGGACATGATTATGTATCAAGGTTGCCTAATGACTAAGACTCTCACCGTGGTAAAATACTAGATGTAGATAAACCATTGATGGAACAATCTAAAGATTGACGAGATTGGACAGCATGTCGAACTACATAGAATGCAGGTCGTAGTGGTTGACGAAGAGGCACACATTCATTTACCAGCATTACGACAACTGAGGACATGCTAGGCCTTGTGTTAGCATCTTCTTGAACACAAAGCAACCCAATGTTAATGTATCTTTGAAATTGAGTGGCTGAGCATGACTCCGTTAGCAGTGGATCCATCAGTTGGAAGACATTCCCTTCATTCCACAATTGCCATCCCTACATTGATTTTTTTTCATAGGGGTAAGTTTAAGAAACATAATTTTCAAAGATATTAAAGCTAAATGTGATACCAACATATGCTAGAAGACTTGGAGCATGTTGAGAGAGATGAAACCGAGCGTTCCTTTTTCCGGTAACAATCTCAATCAAAAGAACTCCAAAGCTGTACACATCAGACTTTGTGGAATATAATCCCTCCATAGCATACTCTGGTGCCATATATCCACTGTTCAAATCCGAAATAGAAACGAATGGGTAAAACATAAATAGTATTATGGATGAGTTTTGTAAATCAACATAATATTTAGTCTTAAGTGTATCGAGCTAGCTAAACTAAACTCGTTTTTAGAAACAACAGTCTATCAAAGTCTACTACACAAGAGTGTTCTTCATTGGGTTTGTACCAAACTTGTAACATCAGAGAATGATATCCAAAGTAAAAACAGTTAAATGAATAACTTACTATGTTCCAACTATTATATTAGTATTAGCGTCTTCTCCATGATTTCCACAAAATATCCTTGCCATCCCAAAATCTGAAATCTTTGGATTCAGGTTTTCATCTAATAACACATTGCTAGCTTTAAGGTCTCTGTGTATGATTCTCAATCTAGAATCCTGGTGTAGGTACAGAAGCCCACGAGCGATTCCAGTGATAATGTCAAGCCGTTTTCTCCAATCAAGTTCAACACGTCTTTGGGAATCTTGCCATATGAAAAGGAATTATATTGAACACGCGATTACTCAACTTATAGCTTGATAGACTTTAAGCTTTTCAAAAATATGCAAACTTGTATAACAGAATATCGTCAAAGTTTGAATTTCGATATGATAAAGGAGCTTATTAGTGAAGTTTCATACCGAAGATGAAGACATCAAGGCTTCTGTTGGGCATGTATTCATACACAAGAATCTTTTCTTCCTTTTCAATGCAACAACCAAGGAGCTTCACAAGATTTTTGTGTTGAAGTTTCATTATCAGTATGATTTCATTCATGAATTCTTCTGAACCTTGCTCAGAGGAAATTGACAGCCTCTTAACTGCTACTTCTTTTCCATCTGATAGCACACCCTGAAATATAGCGCAGTGTTTTACTGACATAATTGAGTATACCAAAAACATTCAGAGTTTATAATAATCAACAATAAGCTATGATCACCTTATAAACAGGGCCAAAACCACCCTTTCCGAGTATATTTAAATCAGAGAAGTGGTTTGTAATTTCATTTATAGTGGCAAAAGTTATCAGTGGGAAATCCTTAGGCCTCATTTCATCCCTCTGTTGCAAGGAGTTTGTTCTCACCTCATGTAGATAAACTTCTTGAGTGGTAGATTCAATTGTCTCTACAAGAAAACAGAATGGTGTTTAATTGTATTTGATTCTCTATAACAGTAATACATAGGATTACTGTTATGAATTAGCTTGGCTTATACCTTTCTTTTGTGGTTTTCCCCAAATATAATGGTAGAGCCAACTACACAAGAAAATGACCACAACTGCGGATGCTGCAATAACAACAATTATGACAAGGGACAGTCTTTTCGAACCACCTGCAAATCAGAGTTACTACTCCATCAAATGATCACTTCAATTTGTTGACTAATTAGATTAACAGCTCTATTTCTATAGCAACAAATTCACAGTAAAAGCCTATGTCTAGAATGTTGTAGGGGTCTGCCTAATCGCAAATTTCTGTTTATAAGAAAAAAAGAAGCAAACTTACGTGTGCTGGGTTTACCAGGAAGAGCTAGCTCTGCTTCAGTTAAATGGTATAACTCATATCGCAAATAACAACTTCTACTTAGAACTCTTGCACCTCTATAGAAATAACAACAAGTTTGAATATCCGAAAGGGCATTTTGGAGACATGTATTGCAGTCATTCCTAGATAAGTCTCTAGTACATTGAACAAGACCCGAAATATTTTCATTCACGGTATACTTCATATCTTCTCCAAGGGCATAACGTTTACTGGAAGAACCAAAAGCAGCCACTCTAGAAAGATTGCGCATAAAGTCTCTTACAACCGCCCGAAAACCATCTGGGTTTGAAATATTTTGCTGGTTATAAAGCGTAATATTAGTTAAGTAATCCATAACACCAAAGAACTTTACGTTTGAGTAACGCAATTGGCAGTTTTCCTCCCAAACAATTGCTTCCATATTTGTTGGGCATAGTCTTTTGATGTCCTTGACAGCGTTTGTCATGCAATTCAGGCAGGTTTTACTTGAAACAGTGCTATAACAGAGGAAGTTGCCATAGACTCTATCTTTGTCATATCCTACTGAAAATTCAGAAAAGTTTAAGTTGGAAGCATTAATGGCTAGGGAACTGAGAAGGATATCACGATTGACGTGAAACGTACTAATAACTGTGAAGTTTGCTTTAGCTGAACAATTGAAATATGGAGGGTCTGCAAGAACAAGGCGATTGAGGAAAATAAAAAGTAAAACAATCAGAAAAAACATACTAATTCTTTTCGACATAGATGGAGAGTTCATATCCTAGTGTACTTTTAGCAACACTGATGAGTATTCCAAATATAATAGGGAAAGAGACTTAAGAGTACTAACCAAAGAAGACTTTTCTGGTGACATGCATGGAAAATACCAATGTATTTCCTTGAAGGTCTCCAATCCTTTTCAAACAAGTATAGTGTCAACTGTCAAGTATATAACTGTATAAGTATTCCTTCATTTGCCTCCATACACAATTGATTTCCAATCTTGAGTCTTGACCCAGAGGCTTTCTTCCCAGATTTACAAAGATTCTATTTGTCACTGGGTCCACTCTCTAAATTGACTTCAATATGCATCCACCGTGGAGCCCATGTTACATTTTTCTTTACGTAGTGGTCCTCTCTTTCTTTTTTTTTTATTCAAATTTTTTTTTTTTTAATTTTATTGATAAGCTCAACGAATTACACAAAAGTAGAGGACAAACGCGCTACAAACTGCGCGGCAAGTCCTTTCTGGATAGCAAACCCGATTCTCCTAAATACATATTCGTTCGAACCTGCAGTCATCACGTTGCTATCCATTATCTTCTGCACTCTCCTGAGGAGCTCAACTGCTTCTGAGCCTAGCAATCCAAATGTGTCAAATGCAAAGAAGATGAAACTATGTTGGTTAGCCCTACAAGCTTCGTCATGTTTCTCCACTTTTGCGGCTGCTGCATTGCTAGCTGCTAGCCCCACCTCAAAAATCTCAGCACTCAGCCCAACCATCGGAGACGCCCTTGTAACATCAACACACGCATGTTTACCTTCAGACCAGTTGTAGACCAGAATATCAGCAGGACGTAATGTTGATCTTCCTTCCTTAGGATCAGTAAGAAAGTTAACAGGAGCCTCCTTCTTAACCTGTACGCCAGCCCACCAGAACACATCACACAAGATATCTCTAACGTGGTCATGCCTGTACTTGAAGCCGGGGTAATGCTTACAATGGGCCGCATGGTCCCCGAAAGCATCAAGTCTACTCTTCTTGCATACTGGACAAAGCTCACCATCTGAATATAGAGGGATCATCAATCGATAACGAAGAATGGCACGATATTCTACAGGCGTCATGCGTTGTCCAAGCCCTTCCATCGGGATAGCAAGGAGAAAATCTTTGGCATGTTCTGACTGCACACATCCAATCACGGCTTTTTGTCTAGCTGACAACTCAAATTCCCTCTCAAGACCAGAACTAATCTTGTTGTAGTATGCTTCCGCCAAGACATGTTGGGGTCTGAAGGGGACGGTAGCAGTTGGAGCAAGATTACTGAGATCAAAATCCGGTATAGAAAGATGTAAACTAGCAATGGCAGTATCGAAAACATTACCCATAGGTGGAGTGTCACAACCTCGAAGAATGTGGTCCTGGAGATCCTTGGTTTGCGTACATGAAGCTACGAAAGCAAACTTCATAACATCAGTAGCACAATAGATACCAAGTCCACCCATACGTAATGGGAGGGTTGCCATACGCTACTGTAGATCGCCAAAACCACGTCCATCGGAAACCACAATATTTTGAAGGGCTGCACGAAGCTTGTGGTCAAACCATTCGGCTGTTTCCTGAACATAATCAGGGGGGCAAGTACGGAGAGCAAAGGTGAGTTTAGATAATCCCATACAAGAACGTAAAAGTGCCAACTCACACTGCGGATCCTTTAGCTGTGGTAATAAGTCCATAAGTTGAAGTGTCTTATCCACTCGTTGACGAACATTATCCACAATAAATGATGCATCAATACTTACAGCCCCTCCAAGCAACTTAACCCCTCGCTGAGGACATGATATACCAACCGGAAAGATATCTGGATAGGAGCAGTCAGGATCAACAGAAGGCCAGAACAACTCTGTCTTAGACACATTAAGCACGAGCCCAAGAGATGGTCCTCTTTCCTAAATGATACGAATAGCTCTAGCCACATATTCTGTACTACCAATCAGAGTACCATCATCTAAGTACCCTGCCTGCAACTCCAAGTGGCATTCTGACTGAATGTGGTGTATCAATGGATGCAAGACCAAAGCAAAGAGAAAAGGCCCCAAGGGGTCCCCCTACTGTATCCCAGCTGCTGACCAAATATGAGTAGACCCTAGATACAATCGAGCAGGTTGACAACAGAGGTATTCAACCCATAGAGCAATAGATGGACAATGATTACGTACCTCCCGTAGCATAGCAGACCGATCTACAAGGTTGAAGGCATTCTGAAAGTCCACAAGCAGCATAGAAAACGATGTGTCATCCTTGTTGGCATAAACCAACCGATTAACAACATGCAAAATTGCCTCTGCTCCACCAGGCACACCAACCCCAAACTGAAAATCCTCTAGGTATGGGACAATATCCTTAGAAACTCCTCTCATGGCAATCTTAGACACCAGGCGACGCCAAACCATACCCACAGCTATTGGGCGAATGCCGTTACCTGGCTTAAGAAGTGGGGTGAGCGGTGCACTAGCTATGAACTCTGCCAAGACCCGTGGGCATCGACCTTGTAGCCATAAGTTCACAACCGGTGTCAAGGCCTCCATAAGATCTGTGGCTACAGTGGATGCAGCCTCACTCATAGCATCCAATAGGTGTTGGGCCCGGAGACCATCTCGCCCACAAGACGTCCCTTTGGGGAAGGACCTGATGCATGATAATATCCCATCCCTCTCAACTGACAAAGGTGACTCAAGTAAAGGAATATCGGGGACAGATGGTGGTGGATGCTTCGGGTGTTTATCCTCTAAAGCCCGCTGCGTCTCTGGAGTGTTCGGAGCAACCCCTGATGATGCCAACACCTTCACGGCTGCTGCAAAGTGCCCGTCTGCAACCTTTTGCAAACACCGTCGTACATTCTTGCTTTGGGACTGTCGAGATGGTCGTTCCAATGGAGGCTCTGTGTGTGTGACCCTCTCAATCAGACGAAATATACCCCCAGGCTCGTTCCAAATAGAGAGAGCCTGCAAAATCTGATTCTGCTGGAGATATTTCTGAGCACCAGAACGACGCTCTTGGCGATTCTACGGATGGAACACTTGTAATGTGCAATAGGGAAGCAGGAGCAATCTAACCCATGGCCCTGTCGACATGGGGTCTGCAGTAACCTCATACAAGACTGACTTCAATGCACAGGAGAATGCTAATCGACAAGGACGTGGAATACTTTTCACTGCACAAGCTGTGGTGGTTGTATACCTACAATTGCACACTCTAACTCACCGGTCTCCTTTCACGCACGTGGTTTGATGACTGCACCATCCGGATGTTTACATTTTATGGTCGATGCATGGATACCAAAACAATCACCACACATCCATTTGTTCATCCTCTTCAAAGTATTGTCAAGCGACGAAAATAAACCTATATCAACTTTGATCGCATCTCTCAGCCTGTCGATGTCATTAACCCTCTTCAAGTGATCTTTCTTAACATGCGTTGGGATGTACGAAGATTTGTATCCATTTCCACACGGTCCATTGGTGCATCCATCAAAATTTCGAAATGGACAATGGATACTCTCCATCAAGCGGCCAATTTTTTTTTTATTTTTTTATTTTTTTATTCTTTCGGGTAAATCCAATTTTTTTTTTTTTTTTTTTTTTTTGTGGCTTGGCTGGCTTGAACTGCTGGTCTGGCTGCTGGTTCTGCTGGTCTGGCTGACTGGCTTGAGCTGCTTTTTTTTTTTTTTTTTTTCTTGGCTGGGCTTGGCTGACTGGCTTGAGCTGTTGATCTGACTCGGCTGGTGGCTTAAGTCGGCTCGGCTTAGATTGGAGCTAAATTGCGATTCAGTGGGTTAATGGTGGCTTGGTTGGTGGGGAGTTGGAGAAGAAGGTTACTGGCGGTGCTGGAGGAGGGTCCTATGAAGGATTTTTCAGCATGAAAATTTTAGGTGGAATTGAAAGGTAATTTATCATAATTAAGTTTGAAACATATCTGTCCTATATTTTTTTGCAACAAGCTTGGACTTTTCTGAATTTTCAGTAGGATAGGACAAAGTCCAGCCCAGTTTAAGGTGCACATCGTTGCCGTGCAACAGAAGAGAGAAGCCCGCACACATTTTGTAAAAAAATGTCAGCCTAATCCGTTAACTGAAGAGAATAATGTGTTTCCCGTTTGTACAACCCAACCCAATCCGTTAATTCGAGAATAATTTTTTGGGTAATTTCTTCGATAAGCACAATTTTACGGTGTTTTTTCCCAAAGAAGCACACTTGAGGGTAATCTTCCCAAATAAGCACAAATTTAACTTTGACTATTTTGTTGGACATATCTACCCTTATGACAACTTTAAGGCATCAACATCATATCTTTTGTTTGATTTACTTTCTCTTTCTTTATTAAATTAAGCAAAGTAAACCTTCACCTTTAAATGAAAAAACATATTGATTGCCACCGTTGGATGAAATAACACAAAAATCTGTATAAACAATCCTCCACATTACACTGCTCTATCCTCCATTCATAAAAGACAAAAACAACTGTCTTACATTCAGAGAGAATTAAAACAAATACTCTACCATTTTTGTTGTTGTTCTTCATCTTCTTTGTTCATCACAGAGAAAAAACAAGATACAACTTTAATCTTCCCTCATCAGATCACACTCTTTGTCTCAAAGGTTTAATTTTTTCCTGGACGTTGGGGTTTTCATCCCCCATTCTTTCACCATGGGGAAAAAAGGAAGCAATAAGGACAAACAAGTTATGAAATCTTTTCCGATTCCTGGTAAGTTTTAAGATTTTAATGTTCATCTATCATGATAATGGGGTTTTGATTTCAGTGGCATTAATACTAATCATTGGTATTAAAGTTGTCATTTTTTGGGTATCTATTTCAGTGGCATTAAAGAGTATTCAACACACCCACCACCTTAAATGCAAGCATTCAATTGTGGGTAGGGTTTCAACCCTAGTTGATTGTTGGGTTGAGGGTATGAAAACCCTAGAATTTAGTTTAGGATTTCTAGTATGTGGTTTTCAAGCTTTCAATCACTAGTGTCTATTGGTTTTTGTCACTGTTTTTATGGGAGTTTTAAAGTTTTTCCTCTAATGATTATAAGATCTACTCCTCTTTTTGTACATCCACAAAACCTTTCCATGTTCCTGATGAATATAGGTTGGAAACTCCTTCTCAAGACCCAAGTTATGAAGTGAGTGTAAAGGGAAAGGGGCACTCAAATGACCTTTTAGTCTTGGAAATCCCCCCCCCCCCCTAATGTTCAAGTGAGAGATGATATTTACATTCCTCAACCTCCAGTTTACTTGACCCCCTAAGTGGCTACAATAGGATTTGGATCGTCTATTTGTTTACACAAATCGACTAGAAGTGGTGATTTTGAAGACATTGCAGGGATTCTATCTGATATGCACAGGGGTAATTGTTTTTGGGATTCAAATGAATTACAAGGTGTATAAGAAAGATTAGATGCAGAGATAGAGAGAAACCAATAAGAAGTATTGGATGATGACAATGAGTAGGGTGAATGTGAGGAAGGCCAATGAGATTCAAAGGAGGATGTGTTCGACTCAAATAATGATTACTCTTATAATTCATTCGACAAATGATGAGAGCACAAAAGTCTTATTACTTAATACCTTCCGAATAACATTTTGCCTACTCCTATGTGATTTAATGTCTCTTTTAATCTTATTTTTAGGTTTATTATATTTCACGGACTTTAACTCTCACTAACTAGAAAGAAGGCATAAAGTATCAAATATTAGGCTTAAGTTGATGGATTATGAAATAAAGTGAATAAAAGCTCCAAACCATCTCCTCAAATACTCTTACACCAAATGGAAGTCCAAGACCAAGAGAATGAAGACTTTGAAGCAAAAAAGGAAGCCACAACTGTATCAACCTCAGAGAAGTATTTCCACCAAACCAAAGTCCCATAGGACAGAAGTCCCATGATCTAGGAAGTATGCGGAGCAGACGACCAAAGACGGAGCAGTGAAAGTCAACCGTCAAATCGCCACCTCATGACTACTACTCGCCACCCCACGAGTTGACCACTTAATCGATGGTCCGGTCTTGTGTCGACTTGAAGATAATGGGCCCCCTACCAACCTACTTTATCCTATGGCCGACTTGATGTATTTAGGCATGCTTGCATGGTCGAAGAGTATATATACTCAAATCTGGAGTTTTAAATATCTTGCATCTTGGAATCAAACTCTTGATCAATCTCTTCTTGAAGCTTTTATTCTTAGGAAAGTTGTATTAGGGTTTTAAGATTTAAGAGCAATTAAGGTATGTTCTTCTTATTGATGATGACGTACTTGTTCTTTATCAATGGAAGGCTAACCCCTTAGGGGATAAGTAGCCTCCATTGATGAACCAAGGATGTTAATGTAGTTTTTATGCTTGTTCTTCATTGAATCGTTTTCATACAAGAAGTAATAATAATACTTGCATGTTGCCATATCGAGAGAGAAGTAATATGTGTAGTTCATCCTTTTTGTTCTTGTACGTTGATAGAGGCTAAAGATGTAACCTTCTAATCAAAAGATAGATTTTGAAGTTATTTCCTTCTTGTCCCTGAAAATATTGGTTATCAATATAGACAAGTAACAAGCAAGGGTCGTACCCACCTCAAAAGTGAAGTTCTTAGCTCAAACACAATAGAAAAATATGTTTAAAGCACACCAAGTGAATCAACAAATAAGATGGAGATTGATTCTACTACCTACAGACAATTAAATAAATAAACTAATACTTAAACTAACTTAAGAAGATGAATAGAGATGTAAAGAAGATCTTATGATGAATAGGAGAAGAGTTGGTATCCACAAACTAAATCATGCAAACATACATGTCTTTCATTCATGTTCATTCTATAACAATTAATTAGTCACCTCTCAGTTATTCCAATTAATCATTAATACCTATAATAATCAAGTAGTCACCTCTCAGCTATTCCACTTAATTAAAACGATAATCTCTTATACATGCTATTGAATATTCATCATTAATTAAACCGTCACCTCTCAGCTATTCAATTTAATTAAATCAACATATTAATTCATAATCAAACCGTCACCTCTCGGTTATTCAATTTAATTACAAAAGGGGTCTAATAAAAGAGATTGATTCTAGATATATGATAGTCACCTCTCAGCTATTCCATCACATATATCTAATCAATCTAATACAACCATTATAGCTAGGTCTCCCTATACTATAATAATAGTATTTTATAACATGGATATCAATAACATAAATAATCATACTTACTTCATGTCGCGAATGACCAGTCCTCAAAAGTGTATATTTATCCCCCGAATAACACCTTGTTTGTATATCACTTAGCTTATATTACTGCGTTATATCTATTGATTAGTGCTTTCTTGTCTATTGTGTAGGTTTTATGAGCCGAAATGCGAATATTGTGTTAAAGCCCGCAAAAAGTCAAGAAAAGCAAGCAAAAAAATGTTATTTGCACAAAGGGAAAAAGAATCGATATTTATACCCACAAGATCTGCTGAGGACACCCCATGGTCAGCCCTGTTGACTTGACTTTATGTCAAAGTGGGGCGGTCCAGATCTCAGCCCAAACCTGGTCCTATTGAAGCCCACAAGTCAGAATTTCTATTTTAGGCCTTATTTAAAGTCCAAACTTAAAAATGCTCTACAAGGAGATCCAGAAGTCTGATTTGGGTCCATGAGCTATCAAACTGAAGGTCTTTGTCCAAGCTAAAACTTAAGCCCAAGGGACTTAGGTTTTGCTAAAAACCTAATACTTCTAGAATACCAACACCAGCAACCACGAATTTGACCTAGTTTGGAAGTCTTTGCATGCAAGTATTCTACTTTGTATTTTCTATATAAGAGAAGTAGTAGT
This sequence comes from Aquilegia eximia, assembly GCA_023053565.1. Classification (NCBI taxonomy): domain Eukaryota; kingdom Viridiplantae; phylum Streptophyta; class Magnoliopsida; order Ranunculales; family Ranunculaceae; genus Aquilegia; species Aquilegia eximia. Next base: position 27,640,532 of record JALIGU010000001.1, read on the forward strand.
TAAGGTTTAGTTATCTTTTAGACTCCCATATTTTAGATCTAGAGTTTTTCATAGAGAGAGAAAAGAGAATATTTTTGTGAGAGAAAATTCATCTTTTTCTTCTTTATATCAAGCTCTATTCATATCAATCCAATCAAATCATATTACTTTATGATGTTTTGTTATTTATTTATTTATTCCATGGTGTCATCATCAAGGATGAGTAGCTAAATCTCCTTAGGGGGATGGTGGAAGCACTCTAGATGATGCAAAAGCATTATGTTTGTTCTTATTGTTCATTGTGATTCAAAGTTCTTAATGCTTATTTACTTCTAATTCGCGACATGAGGTAAATATGATTATTTGCATGTTATTGTTATTCATGTTATTAAAATACTGTTGTTAGGGTTTAGGGAGACCTAGCTTTAATGGTTTTATGTATATTGATTAAGGGTGTGTAGTGAAATAGCTGAGAGGTGATTATTACATATTCAAAGTTGATATCTTTTATTGGAACCCTTTTGTAATTAAGTCAAATAACCGAGAGGTGATGATTTAGTTATGAATAATATGTTGAGTAAATTAAATTGAATAGCTGAGAGGTGACGGTTGATTAATAAGACATATTCAATAGCATGGATAAGAGAATCCTGTTTTAGTTGAGTGGAATAGCTTAGAGGTGACTACTTGATTATTATAGGTATTAATGATTAGTTGGAATAACCGAGAGGTGACTAATTAATTATTATAGATTGAACATGAAGGAACAACATGTTATGTTTGCATGATTTAGTTTGTGGATTCCAATTTTCCCCCCTTTGTCATCATATATGTTCTTTACATCTCTTCCATATTTTTAAGTTAGGGTTTACTTATTATTATTATCTGTAGGAAGTTAGAATCAATCTCCAATCTTGTTTATTGATTCCTTGGTGTTACTTAATTATTGTTTTCAATTGTGTTTGAGCTAAGATCTCCCTCTCTAGGGTGGGTACGACCCTTGCTTGTTACTTGTCTACTTTGATATCCAATTTATACAGGCACAAGAAGGAAAATTATATACAAATCTATCTTTCGATTGTGAGGGACACAAATATCTTACGTCAACAAACTAGAAGTAAACAAGCATTATGTACATTGAATCACAATGAACATTAAAGAACAAACATGGTGCTTCTTGATAAGTCCTCAAAAGTGCATATTTATCCCCCGAATAACACCTTATTTGCATAACACTTAGTTTATATTATTGTGTTATATCTATTGGTTAGTTCTTTCTTGTCATTTGTGTAGGTTTCATGAACCGAAATGCGAATATTGTGTTAAAGCCCACCAAAAGTAAAGAAAAAGCCACCAAAATGATGTTATTTGCACAAGGGAGGAGAATTGAAACTTGCACCCACAGAGTTACTGAGGGCACCCCATGGGCTGGTCCTATGGACTTGACTTTATGTCTTGGTTGGGTGGCCCAAATCTCCGCCCAATCCGGGTTATGGTGAAGCCCACAAGTCAGAATTTCTATTTAAGCCTTTATTAAAGCCTAGTTTTAAAAAGGCTCTATATGAAGATCCAGAAGTTTGATTTGGGCCCATGAGCTATCCAATTGAAGGTCTTGGTCCAAGCTACAACTTAGGTTCCTAATGCCTCTAGAAGACCAACAACATAAGCCACGAATTTGACCTAACTTAGAATACTTTGTATGCAAGTATTATGCTTTGTATTTACTATATAAGAGAAGTAGTTGCTACGGTTAGGTAGTTCATATAGAGTTGAAGTTCTTGTTAAAAGTTTAGGTTTTCATCTACTTCTTCTCTATTAAACTCAATTCTTATTATCAATATCAATCCATTCACTTTTCTTTTATGATGTTTTGTTATTTATTTACTTATTCCATGGTGTCATTATCAATGATGAGTAGGTAAATTCACTTAGGGGGATGGTTGAAGCACTCTAGATAATGCAAAAGCATCATGTTTGTTCTTAATGTTCATTGTGATTAAAATTCTCAATGCTTGTTTACTTCTACTTCACGACATGAAGTAAGTATGATTATTTGCATCTTATTGTTATCCATGTTATTAAAATACTATTGTTAGAGTATAGGGAGACCTAACTATAATAGTTGTATTTAGATTGATTAGAGATATTTGATGGAATAGCTGAGAGGTGACTATCATATATCTAGAATCAATCTATTTTATTGGAACCCTTTTGTAATTAAATTGATATCCGAGAGGTGACGTTTTAATTATAAATTAATATGTTGATTTAATTAAATTGAATAGCTGAGATGTGACGGTTTGATTAATAAACATATTCAATAGCATGCATAAAAGAATCCTATTTTAATTGAGTGGAATAGCTGAGAGGTGACTAATTAAGTGTTATAGATTGAACATGAAATGATGATATGTTATGTTTGCATGATTTAGTTTGTGGATACCAACTCTCCCCCCTATGTCATCATAAGATCTTCTTTACATCTCTATCCATCTTCTTAAGTTAGTTTAATTATTCGTTTATTTAATTATTGCCTGTAAGAAGTAGAATCAATATCTCTCTTATTTGTGATTGACTTGGTGTTTCTTAACCATTGTTTTCTATTGTGTTTGAGTTAAGATCTTCACCTTTGAGGTGGGTATGACCCTTGCTTGTTACTTGTCTACTTTGATAATCAATATTTACAGGCATAAGAAGGAACTTCATTATAAATCTATCTTTTGATTAGAGGTTACACAAATACCATCTATCAAAATGGCGTCGTTGCCGCTTTAAGGTAGGGGTGCGTACGGGTCGGTTTGGTTCGGGTTTGGGCAAAATTGCCAACCGAACACCTAGTAGATGTTTTGCTATAGTTGAAATCGAAACTGAACTGGTTTACTTTCGAAACCGATCCGAACCAAACAGAATTCACTGAAACCGAAACATAACCGAACATGTTATTCAGTTCGGTTAACCGAGTAAAACCGAACTGAACACTTAGTTTCTTGGCAGATAGACTGGAGTGCTGGACAGATAGCCTGGATTACTGCTAACTTGCTAAGTAAGTCGGCTATACAGATGGGCTGGAGAGATGGGCTATACAGAATTACGTATGGGGATTATGGGTTGGACTGTATGTACAGAATTACATGTTCGGTTCGGTTTTGGGTGTTCGAAAATTTTCGAAACTGCAACCGAACACACAAAGCAGGTGTTTTGCAAAAACAGAACCTGCAACCGAACAGGGAAACATGCAAACACTTTATTTTCGGTTCGGATTGGTTCGGTTTGCATGTTTCGGATCGGTTTTGCCCAGCTCTACTTTAAGGAACGGAGTTCATTCAAACACCAGCGAGAATAGTAGTTTCGTGACATCATCCCACTTATATCCCTCCCACCTTCCTATTTCTATTTCTTTTAATACTGTTTTTAAGTGTCTGGTTACTTAGTCCTCTTACTGATCTCACAGCGAAGACGGATCGAAAAAATCTCAAGGAACGAAGCCAATATCTCAATTTGAAAAAGATCGCGCAAACAGGATTTTTCTAGAAAAGTTACTGGTGCTTATTGATCTTGATCTCGAGTCGAGTTCATCCAAGCACAAATTGATCTCGAGTCGAGTTCCCAGCAGGAATTTGACATGTGTTTGTGGAACACAGAAGACATTCCAAGGCACTTTTTCGATTTTTTTTTTGTTGTTTGAGTGATTGTGAGGCTGAACTAAGTAGTTTAATTTTTCAGCATTTTTAGAGACTTGTAAGATATTTAATTTTTCGATCCACAAAGGGGTCACAGTTGTAATATTTTTAAAGTAGGTGTTGTTAGGATTTATTTATTTGTGTGTTTGCGGCGGATAGTAGAGCAAGGTTGTGGATCTAGCCTTGAGTCTACTAAGGAACGACTCCTAAGGACGATTGAAACCCAATGAGTGGTTTCCCCTTAGTCGACTTCAACTCCTCTTCTCCTCACTTTTGTGCGCTTGTTTGGCAATTTTATTTTTCTAGCACAAAGTGGGAGGTAAGCATACTCCTAACCCTCATTGAATCCCATACAAGAGGAGTTTCTGTAATAATTAGCATGACATTAAATATTGCTTGATTTTAATTCAGTTTTTACTTTTTTCTAAATCGGGACTGACGGCGGACTTGGCCAACGGAAAGTGAAACTTAATATCAATTGATTGCAATATTCTAAGCTTTAAAATTGAATCAACTAAAGTCATGCTATCACGATGTTCAATTGAGGCCTTGAGCAGATATTTCAACTAATACCGCGTGAACCATTCTTTGATTGGAGCCAAGCTACGAATTAGGTCTGGAACCCCTGCAGATTACGTCTGTAGAATCACTGTGGTTTTTAATTAAAGCACGTCGCTTATGCATGGAAAACCTCCCACACTCGTTATTCGCTACTTGACTCTCAAAATATAGGGAGAATTCACAACGGAAACTTGGAAAGAACTCATTGACTTGGGTGGACACAAAATTGAGTCAGTTTTGAGCCACTTGTTAGATGCTTTTGAATGGTTAGGACTTCTATGGCATATGTAATGTGCATTTTGCATACATCTTAGATCCGGTAAAATCTTGTCCAATCCTATTCAAGTCTACACAAGTCGCAATCATGGGCCACACTTCTTCTGAGGAAGAGTTTAACGACTCAACCTCCATACCTCCTTCTGAGGAAGAGTTCAACGCCTCAACTTCACTTACTAAAGTAAATCATGCACCTATGGCTCAAGAAGCTACCCTTCGGGATTACTTTTCACCTTTGGCCACTGGGCTACCTACCTGCATTGTCTTGCCGGCGACAACTGCAGATAGTTATGACATTCGCCCTCAGATTATGGGCATGTTGACTAAGTTCCATGGACTTCCACGGGAAGATCCATATCAACAACTGAATAAGTTTCTGACCGTGCTTAATACTTTCAAGCAGAAACATTTGTCTGAAGAGGAAGTTAGTTTGAGATTGTTCCCCTTTTCTCTTGAAGATCGTGCATCTCACTGGTTACATAGCCTTCCTCCCAATTCTATTGACACCTGGGCTCAACTGAACAAAACGTTCTTGACCATTTTTTTCAAATTAGTAGAACCAATGATATTGTTGATGCCATAAGAAATTTTCGACAGAAAGAGGGTGAGGTTTTCTTTGATGCATGGGAGAGGTATCAAGACCTATTTCTTCGCCACACCACAAAGTTGATGAGATAGAAAAAGTCAGGATCATATATAGAGGCCTCAATTATCCAACTAGAAACATGGTTGAAGGCATGAGCGGTGGCGACTTTCTTGATCTATCCACCGCCGAGGCTATTGTATTCTTTGGAAAACTAGCTAACAATAGCCAACAGTGGGATTTATGATAGATGGTAAAAGTGTAACCTCTAAACAAAAGATAGATTTATAATGAAGTTCATTCTTGTCCCTGTAAATATTGATTATCAATGTAGACAAGTAACAAACAAGGGTCGTACCGACCTCAAAGGTGAAGATCTTAGTTCAAAGACAATAGAAAATAATGGTTAAGAAACACCAAGTGAATCACAAATAAGAGAGATATTGATTCTACTTCCTCAAGGCAATAATTAAATAAACGAATAATTAAACTAACTTAAGAAGATGAATAGAGATGTAAAAAAGATCTTATGACGACATAAGGGGAAGAGTTGGTATCCACAAACTAAATCATGCAAACATAACATCTCATCATTTCATGTTCAATCTATAACAATTAATTAGTCACCTCTCAGCTATTCCAATTAATCATCAATACCTATAATAATCAAGTAGTCACCTCTCAGATATCAATTTAATTTAATCAACATATTAATTCATAATCAAACCGTCACCTCTCGGATATCAATTTAATTACAAAAGGGTTCCAATAAAAGAGATTGATTATAGATATATGATAGCCACCTCTCAGCTATTCCATGACATATCTCTAATCAATCTAAATACAACTATTATAATTTGGTCTCCCTATACTCTAACAATAGTATTTTAATAACATGGATAACAATAACATGCAAATAATCATACTTACTTCATGTCGTGAAATAGAAGTAAACAAGCATTAAGTACTTTGAATCACAATGAACATTAAGAACAAACATGGTGCTTTTGCATTATCTAGAGTGCTTCAACCATCCCCTAAGGGAATTTAGCTACTCATCCTTGATAATGACACCATAGAATAAGTAAATAAATAACAAAACATCATAAAGAAAAAGTGAATGGATTGATATTGATTATAAGAATTGAGTTCAATACAAAAGAAGAAGATGAAAACCTAAACTTTCAACAGGAACTTCAACTCCCTATGAACTACCTAAACCCTAGCTACTACTTCTCTTATATAGTAAATACAAAGCATATTACTTGCATACAAAGTCTTCCAAGTTAGGTCAAATTCGTGGCTGCTGCTTTTTGTCTTTTAGAGGCATTAGGACTTCAGAAAATCCTAATTTTCTTGGGCTTAGGTTGTAGGTTGGACCAAGACATTCAATTGGACAGCTCATGGGCCGAAATCAGACTCCTGGATCTTCATACAGAGCCTTTTTAAGATTGGGCTTTAATAAAGACTTAAATAGAAATTCTGACTTGTGGGCTTCACCATAACCCGGATTGGGCTGAGATTTTGGCCACCCAACCCAGCCATAAAGTTAAGTCCATAGGACCAGTCTGTGGGGGTGCCCTCAGTAGCTCTATGGGTGCAAGTATCAATTCTCCTCACTTGTGCAAGTAACATTCTTTTGGTGGCTTTTCTTGACTTTTAGTGAGCTTTAACACAATATTCGCATTTCGGCTCATGAAACCTACACAAATGACCAGAAAACACTAATCAATAGATATAACACAATAATATAAGCTAAATGCTATGCAAACAAGGTATTAGTCGGGGGATAAATATACACTTTGAGGACGTATCTATTTACCTGGATCAACCCCGATAAACACTACCCCGGACACATATGATAAACCTAGAGGGATGTATGAGGTCAAACGCGACCCCGAGCTTAAAACGTTACTCCATGGTTTAGTAAAAAAGGTAGAAGCACTTTAGGTATCCTCAAAACGAACATCACCTGTCATGAGTGTCTCCACTCTCCAGTGTGATGTTTGTCAAGACCCATCCGATATTGGCGAAGTTTGCCCTCTCCTTTACACTTCACCAGAAACTGAGGAAGCCTGTGCGTTTAACTACGCTGGAAAAACAAACTTTACCAAGGGTAATGCTACATACCCATACAGGACCGTTCAAATCTGTCTTACACAAATAATAATGCTTACACGGTTCAACCTGGTTTTAATAACTCTTATGGGCAACATAGCAATACAACTTATGTTGGAAACAATGATAATAGAAACAGGGTAATGAGGCTGTTGCACCACCTAAAGGTCCGTCTAATGAGGCTACCTCCTCCAAGCCAAGAAAACATACCCGTGAGATTGTGGATACTCCACAGACTTACAATCTACCCGTGCTTTACCCCCCCCCCCAGAGACTCACAATGTCTCTGAAGGAAGTATAAGCATAGGAGGTACTTGTTGTGTTCACACATATAAACATAAACATACCTTTCCTCATGGCTATAAAATAGATACCTTCCTATGCTAAGGTTTTGAAAGTCTTGTGCACCGCCAAGAGGAAAAACAAAAGTGCCCAAAAGCACGTTTGTGGCAGAAAAATTCTCAGCACTTGTCCAACATAACGACGTGGTGAAATACAAGGACCGTGGTAAACCGACCATACCTTGCGAGCTTGGTGGTAAGTTCATGGGTAAAGCTCTGTTGGACTTGGGAGCGAGTGTCAACCTCTTGCCTTACTCCCTATACACCAGTTTGGGTCTAGCAAACATGAAACCAACGAACATGTCTTTACAATTGGCCGACAGATCATTGAAAGTACCTAGAGGAATAGTTGAGGATCTTTTAGTCAAAGTGTCCAACTTTTACTATCTTGTTGATTTTGTGGTGTTGGACATTGAGCCTACTTCCGATGACTCGGTTCCCATCATCCTTGGTCGACTGTTTTTTGCCACCTCTAATGCTCTCATAAACTGCCAGATTGGTTCTATGGTTCTCACTTTTGGCTCTATGACTATTGAAGTAAATACTTTTAACCTTGACCAACAACCCCCTGATCTTTCTTTATCTGAAGATGTGTGCCTTTTGGACTCTTTACCTTATGAGATGGTGCATAGTTGTTACCCTGAAGATCCAGTTGTTCATTGCCTTGCCATGCATAATGTTGACTTTGACATCGACCAATCTATCGCCCAAACCAATGCTCTTATTGATTCTGTGCCTATCTTTGAACCTAAAGACCCTGAGACCATTGATTCGATTTGTTGCATTGATTCCGAGTCCCAAGTCGAGACCATCACTCCACCTCCTGTTACTCTGAATCCTCTTCCTCCTGAGCTAAAATATGCCAATCTTGATTTGGACGGTAGTCATCCTGTTACTTTTTTCTCATCTCTTACTACCAAACAGGAGAGTCAGCTTTTAGAAGTTATTCAAGAGCATCGTTCTGCTATTGCCTGGTCTATCCACGACATTAAAGGCGTTAGTCCTTCTGTTTGTTCTCACCGTATTCATCTTGAGGACGATGCTAAAACTTCTCGTGAACCTCAGAGACGTCTTAATTCTGCTATGAAAGAAATTGTTCGAGCTGAAATTCTTAAACTTTTAGATGCAGGTGTGATTTATCCCATTTATGATAGTCCCTGGGTTAGTCCTATTCATGTGGTTCCTAAGAAGGCCAGGTTGATTGTAATTACCAATGATAAGAACAAACAAGTCGCCACTAGAGTTCCAACCAAGTGGCGTGTTTGTATCGACTATAGAAAGACCATTTCCCTTTTCCCTTCATAGACCAGATGTTGGAATGCCTAGCTGGTCATTCCTTCTATTGTTTCTTAGATGGTTATTCTGGTTACAATTAGATTTCTATCGACCCTGAAGATCAAGAGAAGATGACTTTCACATGTCCTTTCGGCACTTTCGCTTATGCACGTATGCCTTTCTGTCTGTGTAATGCACCTGCTACCTTCCAGAGGTGTATGTTACTGATAGATGGTAAATTAATACCTTTTATTCAAAAGATTATATTTTTATTGAAGTTCCTTTTTGTGTCTGTATATATTGATTATCAAAGTAGACAAGTAACAAGCAAGGGTCGTACCCACCTCAGAGGTGAAGATCTTAGCTCAAACACAATAGAAAATAATAATTAAGACCACCAAGTGAATCACATATAAGAGAAAGATATGATTCTACTTCCTACATGCAATAATAAATAAACTGTAAATAACCCAACTTAAGAAGATGGTAGAGATGTAAAGAAGATCTTATGATGACATATGGAGAAGAGTTGGTATCCACAAACTAAACCATGCAAACATAACATGTTATTCCTCCATGTTCAATCTATAATAATTAATTAGTCACCTCTCAGCTATTCCACTCAATTAAAACGAGATTCTCTTATGTATGCTATTGAATATGTATCATTAATCAAACCGTCACCTCTCAGCTATTCAATTTAGTTAAATCAACATATTAATTCATAATTAAACACTCACCTCTTAGCTATTCAATTTATTTACAAAAGGGTTCCAATAAAAGATATAAACTGCAGATATGTAATAATCACTTCTCAGCTATTTTACTACACATCTTCAATCAATATAAATAAAACCATTAAAGCTAGGTCTCCCTATACTCTAACAATAGTATTTTAACAACATGGATAACAATAACATGCAAATAATCATACTTACATGGTGCTTTTGCGAATTAGAAGTAAATAAACATTAATAACTTTAAATCACAATGAATATTATAAACAAACATGGTGTTTTTGCATCATGTAGAGTGTTGTGCAACGGAAGCTTTAACCCAAGGATTGGTTGTAATACCGATAATCTAGATAATAGCAAATAACAGAGAAAGTAATCGAAAAAACACAATCACACACAATAACACCAATATTAACGTGGTTCGGCAAACCCGCCTACTCCACCCGGCAACCGATCAAGAAAAATTTACTAATCAGAGAAAAGAAACAACCTAATGACAAATCTATAATTCCTTGTCTCTCTTTCTCTCACACACTAGCTAGAACCTGAGAAACCCTATTATGAAAACCCTCATAAATTTGTCTCTCTCTATCTAGTAATGCTTTTACCTTTGGTTCAATCTCTTCTTATTTACCACCCCTTTTACAATAGCCAACTAGTTGAGTATATATAATACCCAAGAGTTCCTAATCCATACAAGGATTCTAATTGAATAACAATACCAATTACCAATTAGAATACCAAGTACTTATGGGAGTAGAATTCCTACCTACATTATTTCTAGAAACAAACATAAAGTATGATCCTATAGACCTCACTTAATATAAGCTATTATCCTGCACATTGCGAGCCAATACACAACAATCTCCACCTTGGTGAGCAAATGAACTTGATTATTGTTGACTCCACCCGCGCCCATGAAACCTTCTTGATCCATGTTGCCGCTTCCACCCTTTTGGGTGCCCAATCAATTATGATTGACCGACAAGTTTGAGAAACCCTCAAACTTGCCCACAGGAATCCACTTGCTGACCATCTTTCCCTTTCTTGAGTTCCTTCCTTCTGCAACTACCTTGTTCATAACAGAACCCTGTGATTTAAACATCACCTTGCCTGCCTTAGGACCACCTTTAGATCTTACTATTGTTTGACCCAATAGTATATACAAGCCACTACTATTCGTGACTCCTTTCATGATCACATTGGAATCTCTGCAAACCTCTACAACTCCACCTTTGCCAGTGAACTTGTAACCTAAAGAATCTAACTTGAAAAGAGAAATTAGTTCTCTTTGCAAACTCGGCACATGTCGAACACCTTCAAGAGTATGTATCCTCCCGTCATACATCTTGATGTGAATATTACCGACTCCTACTATCGACTTCTTGGAGCCATCACAAATCGACATCCAGCTACCCTCACATCTTTCATACTTGTCGAACCATGACCTATGTGAACAAACATGTTTTGTGGCACCGCTATCAAGTACCCATTCCCGATGTAAATTTTCTTCTTGAGTAGTCACCAAGAGTAATTCATCATCAAACTCCACTTGATTAGCCTGTCCGCCAGAATTAGCAATATGCTTGCCTTTTCCTGACCTGGAGCTATTTGCTGAAACCGCTCCACCTTTTTCCTCACAATCCCGTTTAAAGTGCCCTGTTTTTCCGTACTTCCAACATTCTATGTGAGCCTTGTTACTCTTGTTAAATCCTTTCCGTGATCCCCCATTAATCACCAAACCCTCACCATGAGATTCATTGTCTCTGCCTTTATTTCTGATTTCATAAGATAAAAGAGCACTGACAACCTCATCCAATTCCAGAGTTTCCTTTCCATAAAGCAACGTGGTGATAATAGGCTCATAGGATTGGGGCATGGAGTTCAGAAGTAGATGTGTTTTATCTTCATCCTCTAACTTCACTCCAACATGAACCAATTCATAAAGCATGCTATTGAAGATACTGAGATATTCATTAATACCTGTATCTTCTGTCATCCTCAACCTGTAAAGTTGTTGCTTGCGGTACAATCGATTTGATAACGACTTAGTCATATACAAACTTTCAAGCTTTAACCAAAGTTTTACCGAAGAACTTTCTCTGAGAACGTTTGACAAGACCTCCTTCGTTAAACACAATCGAATCGCACTAGTAGCCTTCAAATCAAATTCTTCCCAAACATCATCTGACATATCCGCCGGTTTTCCCTTTAATGCTTTGTGTAGCCCGGATTGTACCAAGAGATCTTGGACTTGTACTTTCCACAACTAAAATTCATCTTTCCATCGAACTTCTCTTCATCAAACTTCAAACCTAAATTTGAAACCCTTTGCGCCATCTCGAAAATCCCTACAACCTAGAACCTTGCTCTTAATACCACTTGTTGTGCAACAGAAGTTTTAACCCAAGGATTGCTTGTAATTCCGATAATCTAGATAGTAGCAAATAATAGAGAAAGTAATCGAAAAAAGACAATAACACCAATATTAACGTGGTTTGGCAAACCCGTCTAATCCACCCGGCAACCGATCAAGAAGAATTTACTAATCAGAGAAAAGAAACAACCTAATTACAAATCTATAATTCCTTGTCTCTCTTTCTCTCACACACTAGAACCTGAGAAACCCTATTATGAAAACGCTCATAAATTTGTCTCTCCCTATCTAGTAATGTTTTCACCTTTGGTTCACTCTCTCTCTTCTTTACCACCCCTTTTACAGTAGCCAACTAGTTGAGTATATATAATACCCAAGAGTTCCTAATCCATACAAGGATTCTAATTGAATAACAATACCAATTACCAATTAGAATACCAAGTACTTATGAGAGTAGAATTCCTACCTACATTGTTTCTAGAAACAAACATAAGGTATGATCCTATAGACCTTGTATTGGACCCCCCCCTTTGGGCCCAACTTAAAATCCATTCGAACCAGGTCCATACCCAGGTCCAATACCTGGTCCAAAGGCATTATGAAAAGGGATTCATACGTGGAGTAAATAGAGATCTATCCAATTACATTAGTTAAGGACACTAATCTATATGCAAGTCTACACCAACAAGGAAACCAAAAACTACGGTTTCCTACATCATATAAAACACCATTTTTACACAAATATGAACTACGGAACAAGAGACTTGATCCCTAGCTTCTTCAAGAACTAGGGTACGTAGGCAACCTTCAACAAAAGAGGTTCAGTCTCAACAATCAATCACAAACAATCCCGCTTTTCATCATCTTTCCCATTAATTCCAATCAATTGAGGGTGTCCGGTCAAATTCTATAGGAAAGCTATCATCTTGTTGAATTTGGTCGAAATAGACCTCACTTAATATAAGCTATTATCCTGCGCATTGCGAGCCAATACACAACATAGAGTGTAAACCTCCCTATTTTAATGTTAATGGAAATTTTATTTAAAGTTTAATTTGAGATTAAGAGTAATTGGGTATAAGTCCCTGGACCAAGGGTTTAAACATAATTACTATAAAGTAGTGGATTATGGTTTAAATAACCAAACTTGGAGAAAACACCCACGAACAGATCTGGTTGCTTGTAGTTCGGAAACACGTCAACACGATCTAAATCGGATTAAGCATGAACCGTTAGATCAGCCGACTAAATTCTCTATATAGAGATTTAATCAAGGGTTTTGTTTGCTTAGTTTTTAAAAAAAAAAAAAGAATAAGGTTTGCGATAAACAGCGAGAGAGATCGAGAGTGGCGGCGACAACTCAATCGATCGAGCGAGCGAGAGAGAGATAGAGATCGAGAGTGGCGGCGATCAGAATTTTTGGAAGAAGAAGAAGTGAAGAAAGAGATTAAACCTCGCTGTGATTAAAGTGAAGAAAGAGATTAAACCTTGCAGAATTTAGAAGCAGCAGTTGCGAGAAGCATTGCAGAACCTGGAACTTAGAAAATAGGAAGAAGAAGCAACGTGGGGTATAGCAGGTGAGTGGGCTTATATATATATATACATATATAACTTATGTTTGGTGAAAGTAATGGCTATTGCAGTAATCTGTATGTATAGGATATAGGTTCTGTGCTTGTTTGAATAGTATGAAAAATATGGATTGGAATGCATCTGCTGGTTAGGTGGGGTTCTGTGCTTGTTTGATGTTAAGTTGACTTGTATGGTAGCAAAAAAAAAAAATCGGATTACTGTGCACCTGCTAGCTTTGATGTTCATGTACTGTAAGGTAAATATCTATATGAATTACATATGTAATGAGAAAGTGATAGTAGAGTACAGGGTATACTATGTGCCGTCTTGCCAAACTTGTAATTTGTACTTAATAGCATACAGTAAGTGTATTATTTGTGATTGGTCTGTGTTAATACATGATTCTCCATATATTGGTTTGGATAATAATGTTTTGGGGCAGCGTATATATTCAACCTTTTTCTTTGTGTCACCAAGAGGATTTAACATGTTTTTAAATTATGCCGTAAGATGGTATATTTAAGATGTAAGGAATGAGATCCATGTTGATCCTGCACTTGAGAATTTAATTTATCATAATTGCCTTAGAATGGCTCCACAATATGGTCGGTAGATATTTAATTTGGATAGTGAAAACGAAATACGAAAATGGACTTGGATTGTGCTTGTTTGACAAATGCTGTGTGGTTGTTTGATTAATCTAGTTGTTTTAGTAGTCACCCAAGCATTAGTACATTTGCCGCACCTGTGGAATTAGGATTAAGAAAATTAGATATCACCCTAGACGGCTTAGCCTGCGGGTTGACACTTGGAATATATTTTTGTTGGGTATTTCCTAGACGGCTTAGCCTGCGGAACTGACCCTACAGACCTTCATAGCCTTCGGGGTTGGTCTGGGCGCCACATTAGAAAGCTCAAGAGAGCTAGTAGAGGCCATGAGTTAGGCATACGTCGAGGCTAGCCAAAGCTTGCAGGTGAGCACCCACTTGGGTTTTGGTTTCCGCGTAGAGGGTCTTAACCATGGTCAAGGCACACTGGTGCAGTGTGGGTATGGCAAATGTGTGGAGTGCATCCTGTGGGAGGTGTACTAGTGATTGGGTATAGGTTGTGAAGTGTTGTTTGAGTGTAATGATTGATTTGCAGTGATTGAGATATAGTGTCGAGATTTAAGATGCCATGAATTATATATTATTGCACTAACACAGTTTTTGCAGGAGGATAGGTCAATTAACAGTTCTTGCAGGGCTCGACCTATCCTAATAGGAGGTGCAGCTCAGGTAATGTATTATTATAATATATAATATTTATTTATTAAACGAGATAAATGTATAAAGACCGCGGAGTCTGTTATCTTATTGTTTTTGGGAATGGAGTTCCCTACCCTTGTCCACTCATACCAGCATAATTTGCTGACCCATGTTGCTTGTTTTGCACGTGGGTACGTATCCTTATGGAGCGTAGGCGGAGGAGAGCAGCCAGTTGAGTACGATCGGGAGCAACACCCGGAGGCTCGTGTAGATCCAGTTGTTCGGGAGGGAGTTTGAGATTTGCAGGAGTTATCATTTCAGAGTAGGTTTAGTTCTTTGATTTGTCGTTAGCTGATTACTCAAGTTCATTATTTCATATATTGGATTATTATTGATGGGGAAGACAATACCTCAGTAGAAGCTGTTGAATTTTATTATTGGAGTTGTGTAATTCAATATTCGGAGTTTTTGGATTATATATGGAATTTATTGGGAGTTCAAATTATGTGTGTTGAAGTATTTGTGTTTAATGGTTATGGATTTTACCTTGTGAAAAATGTTAATTTAGATTACTGTCCCGAACCTTTATCCTTTTATTGGCTTATCGAGGGTAATTTTGTAAATTCTCTCTTATTGCCAATTTTTGTATATTAGGGTCGTGACAGTTTTCTTGGTATCAGAGCGCTTGGTTAACTTAGGCCGAGAAGGTCTAGGTGATCCTCGGAATGTGGAATGGGTGATAAGTTTGAAGGAGTTGGGTGATTATCTAATAATAATTTAATCTTTTGAATGAAGGTCATGGCGGGAAGAGGACGTGGTCAAGTCTATCAGTTGACTCAAGACCAGATGAATCAGCTGTTGCTAGCAGTTGCAGGCAACAATGGGGGTAATGGTGACCCATTTGCCAAGAGGAACAAAGACTTCCTCAATCTGGGTGGTATCAAATTCGATGGTAAGGGAGACGGGAAAGCTGCAGTGTTATGGCTCCGTCAGACAGAAGCCGTGTTTGCAAAGATGGTGTTGACTGAAGTTCAGAAGCAGGAGCTCGCTTCCCATCAGTTGGAGGGTGGAGCATTACTTTGGTGGGACGCTTTGAAGGTCGGGCTTGACCTCACCACTCTGACTTGGGAGGAGTTCAGGAATACTTTTGAGGGGAGATATCTTTCGAGTGCTTACCGAGACAGATTAGTGGATGAATTTCTGAATCTGAGGCAGGGTACTATGACTGTAGCGGAATATACGAATCGGTTTAATGAGTTATCTATGTTTGCTCCGCATATGGTGGATACAGTCGAGAAGAGAAATCATCGTTTTATTAAAGGCCTAGGGCACTATGTGTCGAAGCAACTAATTCCATTTAAGCACGAGCCATTTGATAGAGTCCTGAACCTCGCAATGAAGTATGAGGAGAAGGAACAGGAGTTTAGAACTGAGAAGAGCAAAAAGACAGGTGATAACTTCAGAGACAGGAACAGACACAAGCCTTATGATCCTAACTTCAGGAGTCGACGTTATGACAACAACCCAGGGAGGAACCAGGGTTACAACAGGCCACCGGGAGATAACCAGGGTTTCAGACACCGTGGTGGGTATGGGCGTGGTGACAACCGAGTTAGAGCAGGAGCACCACCACCACCAGCACCAGGGCAACCTGCCCCAGGTTTGCCTTATAGGCCAGCACCTTTACAGTTACCAGCGCCAGGAGCATTAGCAGGGCCGATCAGGGGTAACTGTTGGAACTGTGGAGGACCAGGACATCGTTCTGCTGAGTGTCGTTGACCAGTGAACAACAACCAGGGAAGGCCAGCACATCAGCAAAACCGAGGGAGAGCCTTTGCTGTTTTGCCTGCATTTCAGGGACTGGAAGGTACTTTTGATTGTTTTCAATTTAGATTCCGAGTGTTATTTGATTCTGGTGCATCGCATTCATTTATTGCTAAGCAAGTAGTAGACAAGTATCAGATTGCGACCACACCTTTACCTCAACCTTTATACCTTCGGACACCTATGGGAGGGTCGACTTGTTTGTTTTACCAGTGTAAGAACTTTGTTCTGACATTCATGGGTAGACAGTTTGTTATTGATCTGGTTGTTTTAGATTTTGAGGGCTATCAGTTTATTTTGGGTTTTGATTGGTTGAGTCGCTATCATGTTATTTTGGATTGTGCTGGAAGGAGAGTTATAGTGGACACACCAGGTCTACCCACATTGGTACACAGTTGTGTTAGTAGGGATGATTCGATTATGTCCAGCTTTTTGATGTCTCTGGCTGCCCAGTCGATTGATATTAGTGATGTGGCGATAGTCAAGGATTATCTAGATGTGTTTGAGGAGATTCCGGGTTTACCACCTAAGAGAGAGGTGGAGTTCCGTATTGATTTGTTGCCAGGAACGGCACCTATTTCTAAGACTGCCTACAGGATGGCGCCTAAGCAGTTGGAAGAGATGAAAACCCAGTTGGAGGAGTTGCTTAAGAAAGGGTATGTGATATTTGATGTTTTATTTGATTTAGTTTATTCTTTTGGTGTATATGTGTGAGCCTTTTGAGGTGTGTATGAACCACAGGTTCATACGTCCAAGCAATTCTCCATGGGGAGCTCCAGCTATCTTTGTCTCTAAGAAGGATGGGACTTTGGGGATGTGTATTGATTACCGTGAGTTGAACAAGGTGACAATCAAGAACAAATATCCACTGCCGAGAATAGATAATTTGCTTGATCAGTTGAAAGGAGCAGCCGTGTTTTCTCAGTTTGATTTGAGGACGGGTTACCATCAGATGGGTGTAGAGGAGAAGACTATACCACTGACTGCTTTCAGAACTCGATATGGATTGTATGAGTTTCCAGTAATGCCTTTTGGGTTAACTAATGCTCCAGCATTTTTCATGGATTTGATGAACCGGATTTTTAGGCCTTATCTTGATAAGTTTGTGATTGTATTCATTGATGATATTTTGGTGTATTCTAAGGATGCTCAGGAGCATGCGAAACATTTGAAAATAGTGTTGCAGATATTGAGAGATCACAAGCTATATGCTAAGTTTAGCAAATGTCATTTCTGGAAGAATGAGGTGCATTTCTTAGGTCACGTGATATCCAGAGAGGGCATTGCCGTTGACCCTGAGAAGGTTACTGCAGTTAGGGATTGGAAACAACCAACCAACCCTACAGAGATTCGAAGCTTTTTGGGATTAGCTGGATATTACCGTCGTTTCATTGAGAAGTTCTCGCTCATAGCTGAGCCATTGACCAGACTTACGAGGAAGAATGTGAAGTTCTTGTGGACTGACGATTGCGAGAGAGCTTTCCAGGAGCTTAAGCAGAGGTTAACTACAACGCCAGTGTTAGTTATACCGGTTAGAGGTGGCAAGCTTGTGGTATTCACAGATGCTAGTGGTACAGGACTTGGTTGTGTTTTGATGCAGGATGCGAGAGTGGTCTCTTATGCTTCTAGACAGTTGAAGCAACATGAGCGAAGATATCCAGTGCACGATTTAGAATTGACAGCTGTGGTGTTTGCTTTGAAGATTTGGCGTCACTATTTATATGGGGAGAAGTTTGATCTTTATACCGACCACAAGAGTCTAAAGTACTTGTTCTCTCAGAAGGATTTGAACATGAGGCAGCAGAGATGGATGGAGTTCATTAGCAGTTATGATTTTCAGATTCAGTATCAGTCTGGGAAAGGTAATGTAGTTGCAGATGCTTTGAGTAGGAAACATGCCACCGTTGCTATGATGATGATGGAAGAGTGGAAATCTTTGGAGACTATAGCGTCTCATGATGTGTACTTACAGCAGGGAGGTGAACCGGTCACCATTTGTTCTATGGAGGTGAAACCTATGATGATTAGCTTGATTGTGTCCAAGCAGCATGAGGACCCTTTCTTGCTCCGAAAACTTGGGCAGTTAGTTGTGGATTTGTTAGATGATTGTCCCACAGAATGGTCAGTTGGTGTTGATGGAGGTTTGAGGTATAGAGATCGATTATGTGTTCCTGATAAGGATGGTTTGAGGAAGAATGTTATGGATGAGGCACATCGTTCTCGTTTCACTATTCACCCTGGTGGAACGAAGATGTACAAAGACCTGAAGAGGACTTATTGGTGGGAAGGAATGAAGAGAGACGTCGGAGAGTATGTTTCTAGGTGTTTGACATGTCAGCGAGTGAAAGTCGATCATCAGAGACCGTCAGGGTTACTTCAGCCTTTGTCTATCCCTCAGTGGAAGTGGGAGCACATTTCCATGGATTTTATTGATGGTTTGCCTAGATCACGGGGAGGCAATGAATCCATTTGGGTTGTCGTCGATCGATTGACTAAGTCAGCTCATTTTCTTCCTATTTCTATGAATAGGAATGCAGATAAGCTAGCAAAGAAGTATGTGAAGGAGATTGTCAGACTACATGGTGTTCCGGCTAGCATTGTTTCAGACAGAGATCCTATATTCACTTCTGAGTTCTGGGGTAGTTTTCAGCGTGCCATGGGTACGAAGCTTAATTTGAGTACTGCTTACCATCCCCAGACAGATGGACAGACTGAGCGGGTAAATCAGGTTCTAGAGGATATGTTACGTGCTTGTGCACTCAGCTTTGGTGGAGAATGGGAAGAACATCTACCTTACGCGGAGTTTGCTTACAATAACAGTTTTCAGGCGAGTATTGGTATGGCACCATATGAGGCACTGTATGGTAGGCCATGTAGATCACCGGCTTGTTGGGCGGAGGTTGGTGATACTGCTATTCTTGGACCAGTGATGGTTCGCGAGACTACAGAGAAAGTAGATATCATTCGACAGAGATTGAAAACGGCTCAAAGCCGAATGAAGAGTTATGCAGATAATAGGAGGAAGCCACTCGAGTTTGCTGTAGGGCAGAAAGTGTTACTGAAGATATCCCCGATGCGTGGAGTTATGAGGTTTGGTAAGAAGGGCAAGCTGAGTCCTAGGTATGTGGGACCGTATGAGATCACTGATAGAGTTGGACCGTTGGCTTACAGGCTGGCATTGCCACCTATTTTGGAGAAGATACATAATGTATTCCATGTTTCTATGTTGAGAATGTGGAAAGGAGATGATAAGGATGAAGAGGATGAAGGAGTAGACTACGCGCAGTTAGATATTTATGATCCTGAGCAGCTAGAAATTAATGAAGATGTTACCTACAGAGTGAGGCCAATTACTATCATTGATAGAGATGAGAAACGACTCTGGCGAAAGACATTGAAGCTGGTAAAAGTGCAGTGGAGTGATGATCCGAGCGATGTCACATGGGAGCTGGAGGACAAGGTGCGAGCTAAGCACCCGGAGTTGTTCGATTGATCTTCCTTCCAAATCTCGAGGCCGAGATTTCTTTTGAGGTGTGTATAAATGTAAACCTCCGTATTTTAATGTTAATGGAAATTTTATTTAAAGTTTAATTTGAGATTCAGAGTAATTGGGTATAAGTCCCTGGACCAAGGGTTTAAACATAATTACTATAAAGTAGTGGATTATGGTTTAAATAACCAAACTTGGAGAAAACACCCACGAACAGATCTGGTTGCTTGTAGTTCGGAAACACGTCAACACGATCTAAATCGGATTAAGCATGAACCGTTAGATCAGCCGACTAAATTCTCTATATAGAGATTTAATCAAGGGTTTTGTTTGCTTAGTTTTTTTTTAAAAAAAAAGAATAAGGTTTGCGATAAACAGCGAGAGAGATCGAGAGTGGCGGCGACAACTCAATCGATCGAGCGAGCGAGAGAGAGAAAGAGATCGAGAGTGGCGGCGATCAGAATTTTTGGAAGAAGAAGAAGTGAAGAAAGAGATTAAACCTCGCTGTGATTAAAGTGAAGAAAGAGATTAAACCTTGCAGAATTTAGAAGCAGCAGTTGCGAGAAGCATTGCAGAACCTGGAACTTAGAAAATAGGAAGAAGAAGCAACGTGGGGTATAGCAGGTGAGTGGGCTTATATATATATATACATATATAACTTATGTTTGGTGAAAGTAATGGCTATTGCAGTAATCTGTATGTATAGGATATAGGTTCTGTGCTTGTTTGAATAGTATGAAAAATATGGATTGGAATGCATCTGCTGGTTAGGTGGGGTTCTGTGCTTGTTTGATGTTAAGTTGACTTGTATGGTAGCAAAAAAAAAAAAATCGGATTACTGTGCACCTGCTAGCTTTGATGTTCATGTACTGTAAGGTAAATATCTATATGAATTACATATGTAATGAGAAAGTGATAGTAGAGTACAGGGTATACTATGTGCCGTCTTGCCAAACTTGTAATTTGTACTTAATAGCATACAGTAAGTCTATTATTTGTGATTGGTCTGTGTTAATGCATGATTCTCCATATATTGGTTTGGATAATAATGTTTTGGGGCAGCGTATATATTCAACCTTTTTCTTTGTGTCACCAAGAGGATTTAACATGTTTTTAAATTATGCCGTAAGATGGTATATTTAAGATGTAAGGAATGAGATCCATATTGATCCTGCACTTGAGAATTTAATTTATCATAAATGCCTTAGAATGGCTCCACAATATGGTCGGTAGATATTTAATTTGGATAGTGAAAACGAAATACGAAAATGGACTTGGATTGTGCTTGTTTGACAAATGCTGTGTGGTTGTTTGATTAATCTAGTTGTTTTAGTAGTCACCCAAGCATTAGTACATTTGCCGCACCTGTGGAATTAGGATTAAGAAAATTAGATATCACCCTAGACGGCTTAGCCTGCGGGTTGACACTTGGAATATATTTTTGTTGGGTATTTCCTAGACGGCTTAGCCTGCGGAACTGACCCTACAGACCTTCATAGCCTTCGGGGTTGGTCTGGGCGCCACATTAGAAAGCTCAAGAGAGCTAGTAGAGGCCATGAGTTAGGCATACGTCGAGGCTAGCCAAAGCTTGCAGGTGAGCACCCACTTGGGTTTTAGTTTCCGCGTAGAGGGTCTTAACCATGGTCAAGGCACACTGGTGCAGTGTGGGTATGGCAAATGTGTGGAGTGCATCCTGTGGGAGGTGTACTAGTGATTGGGTATAGGTTGTGAAGTGTTGTTTGAGTGTAATGATTGATTTGCAGTGATTGAGATATAGTGTCGAGATTTAAGATGCCAGGAATTATATATTATTGCACTAACACAGTTTTTGCAGGAGGATAGGTCAATTAACAGTTCTTGCAGGGCTCGACCTATCCTAATAGGAGGTGCAGCTCAGGTAATGTATTATTATAATATATAATATTTATTTATTAAACGAGATAAATGTATAAAGACCGCGGAGTCTGTTATCTTATTGTTTTTGGGAATGGAGTTCCCTACCCTTGTCCACTCATACCAGCATAATTTGCTGACCCATGTTGCTTGTTTTGCACGTGGGTACGTATCCTTATGGAGCGTAGGCGGAGGAGAGCAGCCAGTTGAGTACGATCGGGAGCAACACCCGGAGGCTCGTGTAGATCCAGTTGTTCGGGAGGGAGTTTGAGATTTGCAGGAGTTATCATTTCAGAGTAGGTTTAGTTCTTTGATTTGTCGTTAGCTGATTACTCAAGTTCATTATTTCATATATTGGATTATTATTGATGGGGAAGACAATACCTCAGTAGAAGCTGTTGAATTTTATTATTGGAGTTGTGTAATTCAATATTCGGAGTTTTTGGATTATATATGGAATTTATTGGGAGTTCAAATTATGTGTGTTGAAGTATTTGTGTTTAATGGTTATGGATTTTACCTTGTGAAAAATGTTAATTTAGATTACTGTCCCGAACCTTTGTCCTTTTATTGGCTTATCGAGGGTAATTTTGTAAATTCTCTCTTTTTGCCAATTTTTGGATATTAGGGTCGTGACATAGAGTGCTTCAACCATCCCCTTAAGGAGATTTAGCTACTCATCCTTGATGATGACACCATGGAATAAATAATTAAATAACAAGACATCATAAAGTAAAGTGATTTGATTTGATTGATAATAAGAATTGAGTTCAACACAAAAGATGAAGAAAATGAACTTTGATATCTCAAGTATTCACTTTTCTCACTATGTAAAAACTACATAAACCCTAGCTACTACTTCTCTTATATAATAAATACAAAGCATAATACTTGCATGCAAAAACTTCCAAATTAGGTCAAATTCGTGACTGCTGCTGGTGGTCTTCTAGAGGCATTAGGTCTTCAGCAAAACCTAATTATTTTGGGCTTAAGTTGTAGCCTAGACCAAGACCTTCCATTGGACAGTTCATGGGCCCAAATCAGACTTTTGGATCTTCTTGTAAAGCCTTTTTAAGATTGGACTTTAAATAATAGAGAATACAAAGTATATTGCTCACAAAGTCTATCAAGTTATGTCAAATTTTTGGCTTCTGTTGTAGGCCTTCTAGAGGCAGCAAGGCTTCAGCTAAACCTAATTCTGTTGGGCCTAAGTTGTAGCTTGGACCAAGACCTTCAGATAGACATCTCATGGGCCCAAATCAGACTTCTGGATCTTCATACAGAGCCTTTTTAAGATTGGGCTTTAATAAGGGCTTCAATAGATTTTTTGACTTGTGGGCTTCAATATAACTCAGATTGGGCTGAGATTTGGGCCACCTATCTTGAACATAAAGTCAAGTCCATAGTTGATAGTACCAATCCACAGGGTGCCCTCAACAACTCTACGTGTGCAAGTATCGATTCTTCATCCTTGTGCAAATAACATCATTTTAAGTGCTTTTCTTTGCTTTTGGCAGGCTTTTTAACACAATATTCGTATTTCGGCTCATGAAACATACACAAATGACAATAAAACACTAATCAATAGATATAACATAATAATATAAGCTAAATGCTCTACAAACAAGGTGTTATTTGGGGGAATGGGGGATAAATATACACTTTTGAGGACTTATCAAATACCTCCAAATAGCATTTGTTTGTCCTCAAGCAAAGTTGAGAAGAAAATAAATAAGGACTCAAAAGAGAAATAGAACTAGGGTGATTGCATTAACCATATGCATCAAGGTTTTAAACCACAAGGGCTTCCCAGGTGGAGGAGTTATAGTCTCCTGACGATTTTCCATAGAAGATACCTGTGGGTGCAAAACTTTGATCCACAAACTCGAGATGCGTATAGATTGATCGAACAGTTACAATAAAAGTCTTGTATAGACAGAGATTAGATGGGGGTATACAATGAGACTGGACCTGATCAGGATCAGGCTGCCTACGTATCCAAGAAGATGAACTTGGAATCAAGTCTCTGCTTCCACCGAGCTCTAATGGAGATGCTCAGTGAAAGACCCGTAGTTCAGGAGGTTAGGAACTCCAGTATTTGTAGTAGGCCGGAGGAGGCTGGCTCAACCACTCCTCCGATTTTGACTCCATGAACTCAGGTAGTTCAACTGTGAAGATGTTTTCCGCAGAGATAGCTTGCATGCTGCCGAGCGGTTATCCATTTGGTTTGATTTCCTTTGACCAAGATGACTGCCATGTGGTATCCTTTGATAGGCTCTGGTTCAACCTGGGTCTTCCTTTATCTTCTCCAGCAGACTGGAACAATGGGTTCTGTTAACCTAGAATTTTGCTGGACTTATCCAGTTGGTTGGGACTTAGATTTGACCAAGTCCGGAAGCACAGACTTGGGTTTGATTCCTCTGACCAGAGTCCCAATCTTCATTGCATACACCCTGGCCAGGTCATCTGGGGCTTCTATGATAAGCCTTTGGATGAGCCTCTGTCGCTGTTGGACTTTACTGGGCCGGACCTGGCCTACTTGGCTGAGGTGGGCTTGGTCGATGTATGGGAGCCCACGGTTCAACTTCTTATACAGTAACCGGGGCTCCACCCATTGATCGTGGACTATCCGGTGGGTCAAGGTCCACTGAGCGTATGTGGATCCCTTGAGACCAAGTTGGGCCCTACCCGATAGCCCAGGCTTGGTTGGCTAATGCTCAGGTGATCCCGGTTTAGCTTCTTATACAGCCATCAGTGACACCTATCGGGTTTTTTACCTAGGGTACACACATCGCCATCTCTTTCTCAAGTAGAAAATCTGCTTGGGAAAGATCTTCGAAAGATCTTCCCCGACTGTTGAGATTCGGAGGATTCCTTCCCTGATATGACTCTTGATGACGATTCTGCATCCCTTGGATCAAGGACTAGGGTTTATTTCTTCTTCCTTTAAATAGCAAACCAGAGGTGTAGAAGGATATCCACTTCTCTTTCCCCGGTTTCTGTTGCTGTTGCTGCTGTTGAAGCTTCTGTTGGAGAATGGATGACGACCGGAGTACCATACAAAAGTATACTGTAGATATGCGGGAGAAAATGACTCTAGAGATCGAAGACTGGCATCGCCGTATAGAGCTGATGACAAACGCTTTTTTGGAAGACATTCGTCAGGCGCGCTTGAGCCTGTTTGCCTTGAACGACCAGCTTGCTGATAAGAGCCGGAGGCTTGAGGCAACTACTCGACGGATTCGGGTTCTTCAGAGTGAACTGGCTACCGTATATGTTCTGTTGGAGAAGCTGGGGTACCATCCGGTCAAGGAATAAAAGAGTCTTTGACATGTGCCTCCCCGGCTTCTTGCACTATGTAGGGGAGTAGTGCCCCTGATTAAGACGAATTAATAAAATCTTTATCTCTTTTTTCTCGCCTTTTACCAGATGCTGAGTCACCAACTTGTCAATCTTTTGAGGACAAGGGTGCCCTTGTGAATGGCACCAGCCCCTTATAAGACGTTTGTTCTGAATGACTCGTGACTCCCTCTCTTCTTGAATGAAGGAGTTTCTTGACAACCCGACTTTTCTCTTGCATTCTTGACAATGGCAGACCCTAGGCCTCTCTCCAGTGCCGTGAGCGACAATCGATCCGAGATAGTTCAGAAATTGTCGCGTCAGATGGATGACCTTAAGAGGAAGATCGATGAGTTTCGTGAAGAGCAACTTCTCCATGAAGATATGCATGACACCTGGATGGCGAGTGTGAAGGAAACTATGGAATACTACCGGGAGAAGCTGGAGGACAAGGTAGCCGAGCTGTCAGAAGCCAAGGAGCGAGCAGATTTCGTTGTGTCTTCATCTTGGAAGGTTAGGTATGTCGCTGCAAAGATTAAGTACGACCTTCCTGACTCACCGGAGGGGTCTGGTCCGTCTCCCTCTTTGATGTAATTCAGTTGCGGTCACACTATGTAAGGGACTTGGTGCACCCCATACCTTGCATGTGGTAATAAAATCATATCTTCTTTTCTCACTGTCTTGAGCTCTGGTAGATAGGTCCGGTTACTTTCTCATCACGATGAGTGAAGGAACACATACCGGTCAATCTTCCCTTGACCGTGATGACATGGACCGAAGGTCCACATGTCGCTGACCTGGACCATGTGGACCCCACCTGTACATGCTGAGTGGATCTCGGCTGAGTGCATGATGTGGGTCTCAACAAACGTGGGTCCCAGATGACTGTGCGGTGTGAGCCCCAACTGACTATATTAAATGGGGCCTACTTGGTCTTCTCTAAATCTTCCTTTGTTGGTGAGAAGATGTACAGCTTCAACTTCCAGTGAAAGCTTGTGACTCTTCGCTGATCGAGTCATTAAACTAGTTGGTTTACTGATCTTAATGGAGAGTTCATTAAGATATTTGGAATACCATTAGTCGGTGGACCAAGGGTCCAGCATTCCCTTCGCTCTCTTTCTTCTTCTTCAACTTCATTTCGCTTTCTGTCGGAACCCTAGGTTCTTAATACTCAAAATTCCGGTATCTTCTGTGTGAATTTTGTTCCAAAGATGAGGAGAACTCTAGTATTGAGCTCTAGTAGTGACGAGGAGCCTAAAAATTCGGCTCCCTGTCCCGCTGCTGATGAGGGTGAACCAAGCGGTATTCTGTCAACTGGACCTCCTTCACCAGCTAGTGTGGCGGAGGTGGCTCCTTTAGATACTGTTGAGCCTTCGACAGAAAGGCCTAGGATGAGGTGGCAAGCTTCCTCCAACCTCCCCCGAAATCCTGAACTCGAGCGGATGAGTGCGGCGGAGGGTGGTTCGATTTGGCTCCCACCCCTCCATTTCTGATGGTTGCTCCGACAATCTCATCGCGGTGAGTCTCTACCAACTCTAGTATGGTATGCAGCTCCCACTGTATTCTTCAATTATGAGACTGCTGTCGTGGTTGGGGATCCTGCCGGGTCAGATGCACGTGTCCTTCTGGATAATCGTGCGTCGGATCGGGCTGATTGCCCACCCCTTGCAGGTTCACCCTTTGGCCCGGTCAAAATGTTCATGCTCATGAAGCTGGTCGTTCGGGAGGCCAAAGAGCGTTGCTTTTAGGCAATTTCTTGGCGCACTGCCCGAAGGCTGTCTGGGCTTCCCAATCACTATAGGAACTGGTTCGAGCCCTGCTACCGGGTGTCAGGGTGGTCGTCTGACCGCAGCATCCAGGTGCCGCTGGACTTCATAGGTAAGAGCGCGCCTGACCTTGCTTTCATTTTTGCCCTTATATTTTGCATGCTTGTTGAGCTCTGGCTCAGGAATAGTTCCATGTTTTGTGTTTGCCGGGAAACGCCAGCCTCAAGTGTCTCTGCCAGCGGGGGTGGACTCCTCTGCGGCTGAAGGGAATATTGAGCGCTTCTTCAGTCTGCCCATAGACCTGCGGGACCTGACACTTCCCGACCAGATTGTGACATACATTCGCTTCCCGGCCAGGCTTGCAGCCCTGCTGGCCCCTCGGCAAGTTGTGGAGGTCGAGTCCAGCTCTGGTGAAGGTGCTGCCACTGTAGAGACCACAGTCTCCAGTGTTGAGGAGGAGCCTCCGGTTGAGAGTGAGGCTGTTGATCTGCGGGGGGAGATGGACGACTGGCCCGATGAGGCTCTTTCGGTCGGGGGAAGATCTCCTCCTGACGAGCTCATGCCGGACGCCGTGCCGGAAGTCATCCCAGTTGTCGGGGATGTCCAGGTCAGTGATGCTAGCTCCGTTTGTAAATCAAACCCTCCCTTGGGTCGCCGGAGGAAACCACACATTTTTTATGGTTCATCTGACTTCTCCAGTGACCCAAGCCTGATGTCGAGGGATAGCGGACTTCTGCTTCCCCATGGGTCTGGTGAATCAGCTTTTGAGGGATTCTTTCCTACCCTGGTGCAGGTACATGCTGAGGTGGACAACCTGGCCTAGTCGGAGATGGTGGGAAGTGTGTCCAAGGAGACGGTGGTTGCCTCTGCTGCTGAGGGGGCGAGCCAGCCGTGATCTTAGGGGGTCCACCGGACGAAGTGGACACCCCCAGTGCTGGAGACGTTGGAGTTGAGGCTCCGGTGGAGGTAAGACCTTCCCAGCCACTTGTTGTTGAAGTTGTTTTGTACGGTCCCCTGCCCCGGTTGATCCGAGGGGAAAGGCTATTGTAGAAGAGTCCGCGAGGGGCTCGAAGAGAGCTGCTTCTACCTCCCCTGCTGACCAAGGGGAGGTTGTGCGCCTGCGAAGGGAAGATGCCATCCCTCGGGCGCTTAGGGTATCGGTGACGGGGACTACCCGGATTGGTAGTGGCTCCCGGGTCCCTGTTGAGGAGGCTCTGGCCGGGCACTGCTGATGATGAGGTGGAGTTTACTGTACCGGGCACTGCTGATGATGAAGCCCCGGTTTACGGGTGGGGTGACCAGGTCCCATACACTGACCTGCCCACTAGCCCAACTGTGCAACTGGGCCCCGAACCGGGTGAGTACCAGCCAGAGGCTACCTCGGAGTTTCCACTGCCCACGTTTACCATTCATCCTGCATTTCTAAATGGGGAGCCGATGTCGATTGGGGACTCCGACATCATGTACATCCACACTGCCTTCGACTACATCTTCCAGAACCTGCTCCCGGTGGACCAGACATACTACAGCCGCCTTTCTCGCGACCGGGCGATGAGGGTAGTGGCTCATAACCTGATTGCGGTATGATTTCCTGCCTTGAATTCTAGCTTTAGATTTGCAGATGTCCGTATGCTTATTCCTGACTCTTGTTTCTCTTATTTATCAGACGCAAGCTGCCATGGCCCAGGTCTTTGAGCTGAGTATCAGACCCCGGCCTTCTGCCTTGGAGGATCTGGAGCGCCTTCGAGCTGAGAATCGTCAGCTCGAGAAAGACCTGGCGACAACAAACAACGACCGGTGGGCTCTGGAGGAGGACAAGCGGTTCATGGCGGCAGATTACCACAACCTGGACTTCACCCTGACCGCTGCTCTTTAGAGAGAGGAGGATGCCAAGACTTCCCTGGCAGAACTGGAGGCCACTTGCGGGAAATTGACCCGAGAGAAGCTGGAGCTGGACCGGCGTCTCTCCATCAAGGAGGTGGCGTATGACCGGGCTGCTAAGGAACTTCGGCTAGCGAAGGCTGCCTACCAGCAGGTTCTTGACCAACTGGAGAAGGAGAAGGCGAAGAATGGCGGTGATGGCTCCGGTCCTTCCTCCCAACCTTAGCTCGGTCAAATTTTGTTAAAAAGGCTCCTATCCCGGTTGTCGGGGTACTCTCTCTTGTATATCTTCTTTTCTGAAAAAGAAATAAAAATTTTGTAGTGCAAAAACATCTTGTTAGATATCTTTACCTTATTTACAGCATTTATTACAACTGTCTATTTCCCTCACCCCCTTATCGTTTTAAGGAGTTTTCCTTGGGACGATAATAGTTCTTTTTCTTACTGACTTCATGGCGATCCATGGTTTGATGCTCAAAGGGGATTCGTCCCTGTATTGCAAGCTTTGACTCAGGGGAAGGCTAGCTTGCCTAACAACCCCGGTTTTTAATAGAGGATAACCTCGCTCTTAAAACTGGTTTCCGAGACCAGAAGCTAGGTCCAGGGGTCTTGGGCCTAAAACGAGCGCAACTCTACATTTAGGACTTAGCCAAGATCGGAAGATAGGTCTGGGTATCCTGGGTTAGATGGGGTTTGATCCCTGACATCCTTGATTTCCAAGACCGGAAGCTAGGTTTGGGCGCCTTGGGCCTAAAAGGAGCATAACTCTGCATTTAGGACTTAACCAGGATCGGAATCTAGGTCCGGGCATCCTGGGTTGGATGGGGTTTGATCCCTGACATCCTTTATTTCCAACACCGGAAGCTAGGTCCGCTTGGGCCTAAAAGGAGCATAACTCTGCATTTAGGACTTAACCAGGATCGGAAGCTAGGTCCGGGCATCCTGGGTTGGATGGGGTTTGATCCCTGACTTCCTTGATTTCTAATATCGGAAGCTAGGTCCGCGCGCCTTGGGCCTAAAAGGAGCATAACTTTGCATTTAGGACTTATACAGGATCGGAAGCTAGGTCCGGGCATCCTGGACCTTAGTGGAGACTTGATCTTGCACTAGGATTTTCAGTAGTAAATAATACAAAGTACTTAAATTCTTGCGGGAAAGAATCTTTATTGAAATCATTAAATGGAGTACATTACTTGTAGAATTTCTTGAGGTGGAAAGCGTTCTATGGCCTGGAAAAAAGGTCGCCGGACAGAGTTTTGGGGAAGTATGAGCCTTTCGGAGCATGTCTGTCTATGATGTAACGTTCTTCCCAATTTTCGCCGAGCTTTCCGGCGGTTATATCCTCTGTCATCACTTTGACTTTCCTCATGACCCAGTCGCACGGATTGAATTTCCTCTCTACGACTCGCTTGTCATATCCTCCTTTGATAGTGTCTTGGTACCGGAGGAGATGTTGCAGGTTTTGTTCTCTCTTGTCTTCAAGAACGATTTTTTCTCTTGCTAAGATTCCCTCATTCTCCCCGGTATGGCTGCATCAGTAGAGTTGTTGGAGCTAGCAGTTCTATTGGCATTACCGCTTTTGCTCCAAAGGTAAGTTGGAACGGTGTCATACCGGTGGACCTCCTTGGGGTGGTCCGGTATGCCCATAAGACCCCCGGGAGTTGCATTACCCAGTTGCCTTTTGCTTTATCCAACCGCTTCTTGAGTGTGTCCAAGATGACCCGGTTGGATGCTTCTGTTTGCCCATTCCCTGAGGATAGTATGGGGCTGAGACGTTGTGTTTGATCCCCAAGGACTTGCAGAACAGCCAGATGTTGTTGCAGTCGAACTGTTTTCCATTATCTGACACTAGCTCTTGGGGAATCCCGAACTTGCAGATTATATCATTCCACAAGTAGCCTTAGAAAGCTACAGCTTCAACCCATTTGGTGAAATAATCTGTAGCGACAAGTAGGAACCTGACTGAGTGTGGAGCCTTTGGGAGTGGTCCCACAGTATCTAGCCCCCACTTGGCGAAGGGCCATGCGCTCAGGATGGGGTGTAGTTCATTTGCCGAGGCATGCCCGACCGGGGCATACTTCTGACAGGGGAGGCATGCCTGTGTGAACTTCTTGGCGTCTGTCATCATGTGCGGCCATTAGTATCCTTGGATCATTGTCTTCTGTGCTAGATTTCTTCTCCTGGAATGGTTGCCGCATATCCCAGCATGGATTTCCTTTGGTATGATCAGGCCTTGTTCTGGAGTAAGGCATCTGAACAAGACCCCGGAGCCATGGATCTTCATGTATAGCATGTGTGACTCCCGGTGCAGGATGACAGTGAATTTCCACGCATCCTTCTTAACTTTGGCTGATCGTTTTGGATCTTCGGGAAGCAGACGGTGGATGAGGAAATTGATGTATGGCCTCCTCTAGTCTTGGTCGTTGTTGGACTGCAACTCGGCATCGATTCTGTCTACTTCAAAATTCAAGTTGTCTAGAATGTCTTCAATTGGTTCCTCCAGTGGGAGTTCCAAATCGATGTGAACATGCGAGAGCGGTGGTTCTGACCGGTCATGTTCGTCCGGCTCAGTTGAAGGTGACATCGCTTCTATCCGGCCTCTGGTGAGGCAAGGATTCCATTCTTCAAGTTGTGATTCTGGTGGGTCCGGTGTCTGACCCTGAGATGGAGGACTTGGCTCGCTCTGTGTGTTGGGCCCGGTGCTGGGCTGTGAAGCTTCCTCATCCTAAACCCTAAACCCTAAACCCTCTTTCTTTTCTGTCCTCTGGTGGTTACCATGAGAACTTCCTTCCAATGTCTGCATTCGAGGAAGTAGACCTCTGGTAGCGGCATGTCTGGATCTTTAGGCCTGATACTCGGCTCCTTCTGGTATCCGATTGATAGCTGTCGGGCTCTGTAGTGTTGATAGAAGAGGACAGATATGCCAGGGCATCTGCATGCCTGACATTTATCATTGGTCGTTGCTCGACCATGATGAATTCAAACTTCTCTGCCGTGGAGTGGATGACATCATGATATTTTGCCATCCGGTTGTCCTTGGCTTTCCAAGAGCTTTTCTGAACGGGAACTCTGTGTAGACTTTGATTGCCCTCCCTTGGAAGTATGGCTTTAGCCTCCTGGCTGCATGTACCAGGGCCAAAGCGATCTTTTCGATTTTCGAATACCTTGTCTCAGCTCCCTGCAACACTTTGCTGATGAAGTATACTGGTTTCTCCTCCGGCTCTTCCACAAATATAACCACACTAACTGCTTTATTAGATGCGGCCAGGTAGATACCGACTAGTTGCCCAGTTTGTGGTGCTGTAAGGACAGGAGGTGTCACGACCCTAATATCCATAAATTGGCAAAAAGAGAGAAGTTACGAAATTACCCTCGATAAGCCAATTAAAAGGAAAAAGGATCGGGACAGTGATCTAAATAAACATTTGCACAAGGTAAAATCCATAACCATTAAACACAAATACTTCAACACACATAATTTGAACTCCCAATAAATTCCATATATAATCCAAAAACTCCAAATATTGAATTACACAACTCCAATAATAAAATTCAACAGCTTCTACTGAGGTATTGTCTTCCCCATCAATAATAATCCAATAAATGAAATAATGAACTTGAGTAATCAGCTAACGACAAATCAAAGGACTAAACCTACTCTGAAATGGTAACTCCTGCAAATCTCAAAATCCCTCTCGAACAACTGGATCTACACGAGCTTCCGGGTGTTGCTCCTGAGCGTACTCAACTGGCTCCTCTCCTCCGCCTACGCTCCATAAGGATACGTACCCACGTGCAAAACAAGCAACATGGGTCAGCAAATTATGCTGGTATGAGTAGACAAGGGTAGGGAACTCCATTCCCAAAAACAATAAAAATAACAGACTCCGCGGTCTTTATACATTTATCTCGTTTACTAAGTAAATACTATATATTATATTAATACCTTACCTGAGCTGCACCTCCTATTAGGATAGGTCGAGCCCTGCAAGAAATGTTAATTGACCTATCCTCCTGCAAAACTGTGTTAGTACAATAATATATAATTCATGGCATCTCAAGTCTCCACATTATATCTCAATCACTACAAACAATCATTCGTAACCACACAACACTTCACAACCTATACCGAATCACTAGTACACCTCCCACAGGATGCACTCCACACATTTGCCATACCCACACTGCACCAGTGTGCCTTGACCATGGTTAAGACCCTCTACGCGGAAACCAAAAACCAAGTGGGTGCTCACCTGCAAGCTTTGGCTAGCCTCGACGTATGCCTAACTCATGGCCTCTACTAGCTCCCTTGAGCTTTCTAATGTGGCGCCCAGACCAACCCCGAAGGCTATGAAGGTCTGTAGGGTCAGTTCCGCAGGCTAAGCCGTATAGGAAATACCCAATAAAAATATATTCCAAGTGTCAACCCGCAGGCTAAGCCGTCTAGTGTGATATCTAATTTTTCTTAATCCTAATTCCATAGGTGCGGCAAATGTACTAATGCTTGGGCGACTACAACAACTAAAACTGACAAGCAACACTCGACACGACAATTTAACATCAACTTCACATCAAATCCATTTTTTGTATTCCTTTCGCATTTTCTAGATTAATCAAATACCGTCCATGGTATATAAAGCCATTCCAAGGCATTCATCAATTATGTCCCAAAATTCAGAATTTAATCTCTTTGATCAATATGTATTTTTTTTTATAAGTATTAATTTCTTAGCATGCATAGCCATACAGAATATCAAAACCGGCAACAACAGCAAACAGTGTACTGTATACCCATACCAATTCAGAAATTAACATTTTCTTAGATATGTAATCCATATATATAGATAGATACCTCATAGTAATAGAAGTTCGACCCGACACAATTACCAAGTAATTAATTAGAACCACGTTCTTACATAAAAAAAAAAACTAGTAAAATATTCCCATATATTTGGGGTCTGATCATCAATTCTTATAGGCTCAAAAGATAACAATTTTTTTTCATAAGATATATGTACATAGCAATATGCATACCAGAACCTATCCTTACATTCTATCATTCAATTAATAGTAGTTATAATCTCTGCACAGGTCAGCATCATCATACAATAAAATAAGAATGCAAACTACTTTGAAATATATCCACTCAGTGTTACTGTTACCTATATCCATACCTTCACAGCAAAATAATAAAAGGCTAACTATGTAGATCTAATTTAAAAAGAAATAAGCCCACTCACAGTTACTGTTCTACTGTTGATCTTCTTCCTCCTTTCAAACGTCTAAGCTCTGCAACTTCCTCTCACCGAAACCCGACCCCAACTATAGTTTCTTTTTCACTTCCAAATTTCTGCCACTTCTTCTTCTTCCACTTCAATTCCGATCGCCGCCACTCTGATCGCAGCGCCGCCCTCTCTCTCTCTCTCTCTCTCTCTCTCTCTCTCTCTCTCTCTCTCTCTCTCTCTCTCTTTTTATCGCACCCTTTTTCTTTTTTTTATAAACACAAACAACTTCTTCTCTAGATATAGGTAAGAATCTATCCTAAGACGGTTCATCCAACGCTCACCAATTAATCAAAGTGAGATCGTGCTCCGAATTACCAGCAAAGAAAAAAAATCTGTTCGAGGGTTATTTTTCATGGAGTTTGGTTGATTTAAACCATAGTCCACTACTTTATAGTAATTATGCTTAAACCCTTGGTCCAGGGACTTATACCCAATTACTTTTAATTCCAAATTAAA
Source organism: Aquilegia eximia (assembly GCA_023053565.1). Taxonomy (NCBI): domain Eukaryota; kingdom Viridiplantae; phylum Streptophyta; class Magnoliopsida; order Ranunculales; family Ranunculaceae; genus Aquilegia; species Aquilegia eximia. The sequence continues at coordinate 27,675,212 of JALIGU010000001.1, forward strand.
ATTAGCATAAAACATAAAAGAGGGGGTTTACATTCATACACACCTCAAAAGAAATCTCGGCCTCGAGATTTGGAAGAAAGATCAATCGAACAACTCCGGGTGCTTAGCTCGCACCTTGTCCTCCAGCTCCCATGTAACATCGCTCGGATCATCACTCCACTGCACTTTTTCTAGCTTCAATGTCTTTCGCCTTAGTCGTTTCTCATCTCTATCAATGATAATAATTGGCCTCACTCTGTAGGTAACATCTTCATTAATTTCTAACTGCTCTGGATCATAAATATCTAACTGCGCGTAGTCTACTCCTTCATCCTCTTCATCCTTATCATCTCCTTTCCACATTCTCAACATAGAAACATGGAATACATTATGTATCTTTTCCAAGGCAGGTGGCAATGCCAGCCTGTAAGCCAACGGTCCAACTCTGTCAGTGATCTCATACGGTCCCACATACCTAGGGCTCAGCTTGCCCTTCTTACCAAACCTCATTACTCCACGCATCGGGGATATCTTCAGTAACACTTTCTGCCCTACAGCAAACTCGAGTGGCTTCCTCCTATTATCTGCATAACTCTTCATTCGGCTTTGAGCCGTTTTCAATCTCTGTCGAATGATATCTACTTTCTCTGTAGTCTCGCGAACTATCACTGGTCTGAGAATCGCAGTATCACCAACCTCCGCCCAACAAGCCGGTGATCTACATGGTCTACCATACAGTGCCTCATATGGTGCCATACCAATACTCGCCTGAAAACTGTTATTGTAAGCAAACTCCGCGTAAGGTAGATGTTCTTCCCATTCTCTACCAAAGCTGAGTGCACAAGCACGTAACATATCCTCTAGGACTTGATTTACCCGCTCAGTCTGTCCATCTGTCTGGGGATGATAAGCTGTACTCAAATTAAGCTTCGTACCCATGGCACGCTGAAAACTACCCCAGAACTCAGAAGTGAATATAGGATCTCTGTCTGAAACAATGCTAGCCGGAACACCATGTAGTCTGACAATCTCCTTCACATATTTCTTTGCTAGCTTATCTGCATTCCTATTCATAGAAATAGGAAGAAAATGAGCTGACTTAGTCAATCGATCGACGACAACCCAAATGGATTCATTGCCTCCCCGTGATCTAAGCAAACCATCAATAAAATCCATGGAAATGTGCTCCCACTTCCACTGAGGAATAGACAATGGCTGAAGTAACCCTGACGGTTTCTGACGATCGACCTTTACTCGCTGACATGTCAAGCATCTAGAAACATACTCTCCAACGTCTCTCTTCATTCCTTCCCACCAATAAGTCCTCTTCAGGTCTTTGTACATCTTCGTTTCACCAGGGTGAATAGTGAAACGAGAACGATGTGCCTCATCCATAACATTCTTCCTCAAACCATCCTTATTAGGAACACACAATCGATCTCTATACCTCAAACCTCCATCAACACCAACTGACCATTCTGTGGGACAATCATCTAACAAATCCACAACTAACTGCCCAAGCTTTCGGAGTAAGAAAGGGTCCTCATGCTGCTTGGACACAATCAAGCTAATCATCATAGGTTTCACCTCCATAGAACAAAGGGTGACCTGTTCACCTCCCTGCTGTAAGTACACATCATGAGACGCTATAGTCTCCAGAGATTTCCACTCCTCCATCATCATCATAGCAACGGTGGCATGTTTCCTACTCAAAGCATCTGCAACTACATTACCCTTCCCAGGCTGATATTGAATCTGAAAATCATAACTGCTAATGAACTCCATCCATCTCTGTTGCCTCATGTTCAAATCCTTCTGAGAGAACAAGTATTTCAGACTCTTGTGGTCGATGTAAAGATCAAACTTCTCTCCATATAAATAGTGACGCCAAATCTTCAAAGCAAACACCACAGCTGCCAATTCTAAATCGTGCACTGGATATTTTCGCTCATGTTGCTTCAACTGTCTAGAAGCATAAGAAACCACTCTCCCATCCTGCATCAAAACACAACCAAGTCCTGTACCACTGGCATCTGTGAATACCACAAGCTTGCCTCCTCTAACCGGTATAACTAACACTGGCGCTGTAGTTAACCTCTGCTTAAGCTCCTGAAAAGCTCTCTCGCAGTCGTCAGTCCACAAGAACATCACATTCTTCCTTGTAAGTCTGGTCAATGGCTCAGCTATGAGTGAAAACTTCTCAATGAAACGACGGTAATATCCAGCTAATCCTAAAAAGCTTCGGATCTCTGTAGGGTTGGTTGGTTGTTTCCAATCCCTAACTGCAGTAACCTTCTCAGGGTCAACGGCAATACCCTCTCTGGATATCACGTGACCTAAGAAATGCACCTCATTCTTCCAGAAATGACATTTGCTAAACTTAGCATATAGCTTGTGATCTCTCAATATCTGCAACACTATTTTCAAATGTTTCGCATGCTCCTGAGCATCCTTAGAATACACCAAAATATCATCAATGAATACAATCACAAACTTATCAAGATAAGGCCTAAAAATTCGGTTCATCAAATCCATGAAAAATGCTGGAGCATTAGTTAACCCAAAAGGCATTACTGGAAACTCATACAATCCATATGGAGTTCTGAAAGCAGTCAGTGGTATAGTCTTCTCCTCTACACCCATTTGATGGTAACCCGTCCTCAAATCAAACTGAGAAAACACGGCTGCTCCTTTCAACTGATCAAGCAAATCATCTATTCTCGGCAGTGGATATTTGTTCATGATTGTCACCTTGTTCAACTCACGGTAATCAATGCACATCCTCAAGGTCCCATCCTTCTTAGAGACAAAGATAGCTGGAGCTCCCCATGGAGAATTGCTTGGACGTATGAACCTGTGGTTCATACACACCTCAAAAGGCTCACACATATATACCAACAGAATAAACCAAATCAAATAAAACATCAAATATCACATACCCTTTCTTAAGCAACTCCTCCAACTGGGTCTTCATCTCTTCCAACTGCTTAGGCGCCATCCTGTAAGCAGTCTTAGAAATAGGTGTCGTTCCTGGCAACAAATCAATACGGAACTCCACCTCTCTCTTAGGTTGTAAACCCGGAATCTCCTCAAACACATCTAGATAATCCTTAACTATCGCCACATCACTAATATCGATCGACTGGGCAGCCAGAGACATCAAAAAGCTGGACATAATCGAATCATCCCTACTAACACAACTGTGTACCAATGTGGGTAAACCTGGTGTATCCACTATAACTCTCCTTCCAGCACAATCCAAAATAACATGATAGCGACTCAACCAATCAAAACCCAAAATAAACTGATAGCCCTCAAAATCTAAAACTACTAGATCGATGACAAACTGTCTACCCATGAATGTCAGAACAAAGTTCTTACACTGGTAAAACAAACAAGTCGACCTTCCGATAGGTGTCCGAAGATATAAAGCTTGAGGTAAAGGTGTAGTCGCAATCTGATACTTGTCTACTAATTGCTTAGCAATAAATGAATGCGATGCACCAGAATCAAATAACACTCGGAATTTAAATTGAGAACAATCAAAAGTACCTTCCAATCCCTGATATGCGGGCAAAACAGCAAAGGCTCTCCCTCGGTTCGGCTGATGTGCTGGCCTTCCCTGGTTGTTGTTCACTGGTCGACGACACTCCGCAGAACGATGTCCTGGTCCTCCACAGTTCCAACAGTTACCCCTGATCGGCCCTGCTAATGCTCCTGGAGCTGGTAACTGTAAAGGTGCTGGCCTATAAGGCAAACCTGGGGCAGGTTGCCCGGGTGCTAGTGGTGGTGGTGGCGCTCCTGCTCTAGCTCGGTTGTCACCACGCCCATACCCACCACGGGGTCTGAAACCCTGGTTATCTCCCGGTGGTCTGTTGTAACCCTGGTTCCTCCCTGGGTTGTTGTCATAACGTCGACCCCTGAACTCCCCTCAAAAGTATTCCTGAAAGTATCTCCCCTCAAAAGTATTCCTGAACTCCTCCCAAGTCAGAGTGGTGAGGTCAAGCCCGACCTTCAAAGCGTCCCACCAAAGTAATGCTTCACCCTCCAACTGATGGGAAGCGAGCTCCTGCTTCTGAACTTCAGTCAACACCATCTTTGCAAACGCGGCTTCTGTCTGACGAAGCCATAACACTGCAGCTTTCCCGTCTCCCTTACCATCGAATTTGATACCACCCAGATTGAGGAAGTCTTTGTTCCTCTTAGCAAATGGGTCACCATTACCCCCATTGTTGCCTGCAACTGCTAGCAACAGCTGATTCATCTGGTCTTGAGTCAACTGATAGACTTGACCACGTCCTCTTCCCGCCATGACCTTCATTCAAAAGATTAAATTGTTATTAGATAATCACCCAACTCCTTCAAACTTATCACCCATTACACATTCCGTGGATCACCTAGACCTTCTCGGCCTAAGTTAACCAAGCGCTCTGATACCAAGAAAACTGTCACGACCCTAATATCCATAAATTGGCAAAAAGAGAGAAGTTACGAAATTACCCTCGAGAAGCCAATTAAAAGGAAAAAGGATCGGGACAGTGATCTAAATAAACATTTGCACAAGGTAAAATCCATAACCATTAAACACAAATACTTCAACACACATAATTTGAACTCCCAATAAATTCCATATATAATCCAAAAACTCCAAATATTGAATTACACAACTCCAATAATAAAATTCAACAGCTTCTACTGAGGTATTGTCTTCCCCATCAATAATAATCCAATAAATGAAATAATGAACTTGAGTAATCAGCTAACGACAAATCAAAGGACTAAACCTACTCTGAAATGGTAACTCCTGCAAATCTCAAACTCCCTCTCGAACAACTGGATCTACACGAGCTTCCGGGTGTTGCTCCTGAGCGTACTCAACTGGCTCCTCTCCTCCGCCTACGCTCCATAAGGATACGTACCCACGTGCAAAACAAGCAACATGGGTCAGCAAATTATGCTGGTATGAGTAGACAAGGGTAGGGAACTCCATTCCCAAAAACAATAAAAATAACAGACTCCGCGGTCTTTATACATTTATCTCGTTTACTAAGTAAATACTATATATTATATTAATACCTTACCTGAGCTGCACCTCCTATTAGGATAGGTCGAGCCCTGCAAGAAATGTTAATTGACCTATCCTCCTGCAAAACTGTGTTAGTACAATAATATATAATTCATGGCATCTCAAGTCTCCACATTATATCTCAATCACTACAAACAATCATTCGTAACCACACAACACTTCACAACCTATACCCAATCACTAGTACACCTCCCACAGGATGCACTCCACACATTTGCCATACCCACACTGCACCAGTGTGCCTTGACCATGGTTAAGACCCTCTACGCGGAAACCAAAACCCAAGTGGGTGCTCACCTGCAAGCTTTGGCTAGCCTCGACGTATGCCTAACTCATGGCCTCTCCTAGCTCCCTTGAGCTTTCTAATGTGGCGCCCAGACCAACCCCGAAGGCTATGAAGGTCTGTAGGGTCAGTTCCGCAGGCTAAGCCGTCTAGGAAATACCCAATAAAAATATATTCCAAGTGTCAACCCGCAGGCTAAGCCGTCTAGGGTGATATCTAATTTTTCTTAATCCTAATTCCATAGGTGCGGCAAATGTACTAATGCTTGGGCGACTACAACAACTAAAACTGACAAGCAACACTCGACACGACAATTTAACATCAACTTCACATCAAATCCATTTTTTGTATTCCTTTCGCATTTTCTAGATTAATCAAATACCGTCCATGGTATATAAAGCCATTCCAAGGCATTCATCAATTATGTCCCAAAATTCAAAATTTAATCTCTTTGATCAATATGTATTTTTTTTTATAAGTATTAATTTCTTAGCATGCATAGCCATACAGAATATCAAAACCGGCAACAACAGCAAACAGTGTACTGTACACCCATACCAATTCAGAAATTAACATTTTCTTATATATGTAATCCATATATATAGATAGATACCTCATAGTAATAGAAGTTCGACCCGACACAATTACCAAGTAATTAATTAGAACCACGTTCTTACATAAAAAAAAAAACTAGTAAAATATTCCCATATATTTGGGGTCTGATCATCAATTCTTATAGGCTCAAAAGATAACAATTTTTTTTCATAAGATATATGTACATAGCAATATGCATACCAGAACCTATCCTTACATTCTATCATTCAATTAATAGTAGTTATAATCTCTGCACAGGTCAGCATCATCATACAATAAAATAAGAATGCAAACTACTTTGAAATATATCCACTCAGTGTTACTGTTACCTATATCCATACCTTCACAGCAAAATAATAAAAGGCTAACTATGTAGATCTAATTTAAAAAGAAATAAGCCCACTCACAGTTACTGTTCTACTGTTGATCTTCTTCCTCCTTTCAAACGTCTAAGCTCTGCAACTTCCTCTCACCGAAACCCGACCCCAACTATAGTTTCTTTTTCACTTCCAAATTTCTGCCACTTCTTCTTCTTCCACTTCAATTCCGATCGCCGCCACTCTGATCGCAGCGCCGCCCCCTCTCTCTCTCTCTCTCTCTCGCTTTTTTTTGCACCCTTTTTCTTTTTTTTTATAAACACAAACAACTTCTTCTCTAGATATAGGTAAGAATCTATCCTAAGACGGTTCATCCAACGCTCACCAATTAATCAAAGTGAGATCGTGCTCCGAATTACCAGCAAAGAAAAAAAATCTGTTCGTGGGTTATTTTTCATGGAGTTTGGTTGATTTAAACCATAGTCCACTACTTTATAGTAATTATGCTTAAACCCTTGGTCCAGGGACTTATACCCAATTACTTTTAATTCCAAATTAAAATTAGCATAAAACATAAAAGAGGGGGTTTACAGGAGGTTGAGTAAGATATGCCTTAATCTCGTCAAAGACTTGCTGACAAATAGGATTCCATTCACACTAATTTAATCCTAGTCACACTAAATATTAGTCCTAGTTAAATTATGCACCCTTTGCTGGTTATAATTTAGACTAGTAATACTCGTGGCGCTGCCATGTTTGCCAATTAATTGTATATTTTCATAGTAAATTCTAATTCAAATGGATATATTTTGCTTATTCTATTTAAATTGGATAACTATAAAGGGTGATTTAGGTTTTGGTCACCACTTTTTAGTATAAATTAGGTTTTGGAGCCGGTTTTTTTCTTTATTAGGGTTTAGAGCTGAACCGACAATTGACCCAAGTAATTGTTTATAATGGCCAAAATACCCCTGATCAAAACTATATTAGGGTTAGTGATCACGTGCAGAACACGTGAGTTTCAGGGGTAAACTTAGGTATTTTGAAAATATTTTCGGTTCAATCGGGTTTTTTTAGTTGTTGGTTCGAAAATGAGCTCTAAACCCTAATAAAGAAAAAAACCGGCTCCAAAACCTAATTTATACTAAAAGGTGGTGACCAAAACCTAAATCACCCAACTATAAATTCACATAATTGCAGACTTTGATACTGAAATTTGTTCTAGTCATTCAAATTTATATGGGTATGGTAAGGAAAGATACGCAGAGGTTAGAGGCATAAGTTCATTCATGAAGATAAGGCATGGAGGAGTATGGCCAAATAGAACATTAAGTGATATATGATGCTAACCTCTATGGAAAAAATTGAATTGAAACCTAAAAAATAAAACAATCAAGACAATTCTATTATAAATTTATGCAGCAGATATATTAATAGAATATCGATATTATCCAAAAACTTTGTACTCTGATTAGAATTATTTGTCATTCCTTTTTTTAGTTACACATCCTTTTCTTTAGACTTCATCTCGAGCATTTCATTCGTATATAAATTGATTATTTTGTTTGCTATTTGTTTGCAATCTTCTTCTTCTAAAATTCTGTCTACACTAGTTTTTATTCATCCATACGATCTATTTTCTTTTATCTTTCTGACTAAAGTATCCATTTTTTTTTAATATCCATCACAACCAATTTCATTACCCTCGATGTAGTACCGATGACAAACTATGGTAGTCTTGTATGGAGTCTGCAATTTCTATAATGTAACTCAGTTGTACTTTGGTTGCTGAGTTTCATTGAAATATTATACATTGATACCAAAAACAAATAAAAAAAATTATTCTGTTTGGTTTCAATCCATGTTTTAAAACAACAGATAATGGAAGCATAGGAACCCACTATATGAACACTTATAGTCGGCGTTGACAATAGACCCAGATGAAAGCATTGAATTTTGACACATTAAATTTTTATAGATGTCTAATTTTCTAAGCTGGTAGCAAAAATGGATTCCTAAAAAATGTGTCTTTACTCTCAAACTACTCCCGACATAAGAGTGTCTCTAGAGGGTTTCCAACCATGGATGCAGTACGAGCACCTAAATTGCTTAATAATGGCAAACTCTTTCTTCAAACATGTTGAAGTAAATTGTTTCCTACCAGGTAAGGCGTATATGATCATCTATGTTGTGACCGTCCAATGGACCAATGTAGTGGAGATCCAGCTCCTGAAATAGTGATGAATTAGAACCACTGATCATCCCACACGTACATTCATCAACTTTAACAGCTAGTGCACATTAGAAGGAGATTCAGTGGTTTACAAAATTCAATCCAGTTTATACTCTAAGAGATAGGTCAATTTCTTTAACTTTATGAGGGTAAATGAAGTTGGGTGATCTGGTTAGCTTCTCTTGAATGAGGCAGTCATCTTGAATGCTAAATACGATCCGATTGATCCATTCGATGAAGTCCATAAACTGAAATAATCAAAACTACATCTCACACTATACAAAGCTCTCACAACCCCTCTTCTAGTGCTACCATGTAAGGATATTGTTTTGGTTTGTAACTACAAATCTAAGAGTATCTCTATGTCTGCAAGTGTGTTAGGAAAATTTTAGTTAAGATACCTAGCCATAACCTAGAAACGTAGTCATAGCAGAAATTTCAGCACCGTACCCTTCCAGTTCCCTTATGGTAGATCTTTTTAAACGTATACCATTGTCCATTGCTTTGGTAGTGAGAGAAGTTTTTTATCTATAGATAATTCTGATAAATTTCAGGAATTTAACCAACTAAGTCCCAAAAATAATAGGTGGGTGGGATTTAGTTTCTAAACATGCACATTTGGGAACATTTATAAACCTTTGTTAAAATTGACACCAAAGCCACAGAATAAAAAATTTAAAACATGACTTAGCTTATGGAGAAACTCTAAAGCTAAATCAAAGTAGTCCAAGATTTAACTGGCAAATAAAACTTGGCTGTATAAAAAAAAAATTGTTGCAATAATTGTGTACTAAAAATCCAACTACCTTTAACACCGAATTAGCTTTGAGGCAATAAACCCTTCCTTTTGTGTAATCTTTTGTAGCCTCCTTGATAATTGCCTCAACTCCTGCAGTATCTTTGACTCTGTCATATGCAACATCACGTTGGCAAATAAAACTTGACTGTATAAAAAAAAAAAATTGTTGCAATAATTGTGTACTAAAAATCCAACTACCTTTAACACCAAATTAGCTTTGAGGCTTCTAAACCCTGCCTTTTGTGTAATCTTTTGTAGCCTCCTTGATAATTGCCTCAACTCCCACAGTATCTTTGACTCTGTCATATGCAACATCACGTTGAATAACAATTAAGTAATCATGAAAAAGTAGGTGTATAAATCTCTGATTTACTTTCAGTACGCCCATTATCATGTACATCATTTTAGAATGATTCTTTCCACAAATTCCATATAAAATGGTGTTTTGTATCTAATAAAGTACAATCAAATTAACCAGTGTAAGTTTGTCAATAAGATATTCCGAACAAATTTACAATGAACCTGCGATATTCAAGAAAAGATTATTTGAAGCATTCAAAGGTGGACCATTGATCACGAGATCCGTGAAGAAAAATCAATCAGGATTAATTGAGTACATCGTTAATAAGTTTATTTAAATGCAATTGTGTGCAAAAATGAATCAATCATATCATGAATCAAAAAGAGTTGAAATTAATGACAACGACTGAGAATGTGTTCTAAGGCAGATTGCTCTATTCAATTGGGTTTTCCATGCCCACGCTTTATATGCTAAAACCCACGTTTTTATGTTATTTAATTACAGCCCATCCTATTTGGGCTTTTATTTTTAACCCTTTTGTTTTTTTATTGGTGATCTGACGACTGAGAAATAAAACACATCTCTTCTCAACTAAACTTATTTTCATAACAAACAATAAATCGGGGAACAACATATGGCACATCTTTCATCTCTCTCATCAACAACACGTTTCTCTCATCTCTTCACCAGCAAGACAACATATAATAATAATGGATTAAATCTCATCTCCTCACCAGAAACTAATAATAATGGATTGGATCGCAAATCGTTTTTAGAGCAAAATCTCGCGATCGCTACACCACCTAATATAAATTTTGGTCGTGACAATCTGACATGTAAAGACAATCTGACATGTAAATCCATGATAATTTCACTTCAGAGCAGATAACATTGAGTTGTATTAGAAAAGGAAAATGCATCTTTTTTCTGTATGCAATTGGGAGGAATGGTTGGATGTAAAAGGTGTTAGCATTATTGAAAACTTTATTGTCTTGGAATGGGATTGTTCAGTGCCGAACATTACATTACAACACAATTTAACAAACACAAAGCTGGACTTCTGCCATGACTTACAAAGTATCCCATATCCATATGTCTTAGTTACCAAAAGAACAATATCGATTTGAAAACACATAACTTTCAGAAAAGATGACTAATTTCATATAGTGACAGGAACTAAGCATGAAAAAACCGATTGATAAGACCAAAGTCATACCTCGCTAAATTGTTACTTGAACAATCTTGGCAACACAAATAGCCTAGACACCTACATCCAGTTAGCCAAACAATATTAAAGTAATCATTCAATCATGTTCTCAAGATCGTCAATTAATTATGAAAATGAGATCTGAAAAGAAAGGATACATAAAATAAAACACAGAGGAATAGAAAAAGATACCTGAAAAACATCTAGTACTGTACTTTTCAGAAAGAATTCTGTTTTTAATGGCCTTCAAAAAATTGAATTAACAAGACTCTATTGCTAATCTATCACTTTACAGTCAGATAAGCTGCAATGTGGCTATACTTTAAGAAAACTACACAAATCTTCTTCTACTTGCTACATCTAGACTACACTTTAAGGTATTGTTTTGTCAAATACTCCATTGTCAACTGTTCTAGGTTAGAGTATTTTTTTTTTAGGACAACTCAACTATTTTCCTCTTTTCTAGATGTAAAAGTGCATTTGTCTAAGACAACTCAACCATTTCCCTCTTATCTGGATGTAAACTTCACCTTATAGTCGACATTTTGTAAAAATTAATTGAGAAATAAAGTGAATTTAGAATTATTCAAGCTCATAGCTAATGTTTATCTGCTTTTGCTCACCTTATTTTGTATAAGAAATTGCAAGTATATCAGAAATTCAGAATTGGTAAGTGCTATAACAACATTAGTAAGTCTATATTAGTAAAAGGAAAATGATCAAAATGTCAATTTAAATTAAATGTGTAACCATCCTGGTCGTTTTGTATTATCAAGAAATTATAATGCATCATATCATTTAGGGATGAATTAATGCAAGTTCGTTCTCCTTGCAGACTCTGGCCTTAGAGTTATATATATCAGCTTAGGCTAACATCGCAACTTATTGTTTGGAAAGGTACTTGGGTATAAAGTAAAAAAAAAATAAGTAACTGAATTATGACTAAGAAGTAGTACCAAAATTGATGTAACTTACCCAGCTAATGGTGGAGATCACAATGAGCAATATATTAATGGTATATTTCTGTTGTTGAATTGTCAATAATGGAAGGCAGTGTGCATCAAACTTAATTTCTGTTGTTAAAATGCCAATAATATGGTAATCAATATAAAAAAACAGGTAAGAGCAAAGAAATAGAAAATCCATTTTGATTAATCAGTATATAATCCACATTTCGACATGGATGTTTCACCTAGACGTAGCCATTTTGATTAAGAAATCTTTTATTATCACCAACATGATTTACTATCATCTTTTATCTACAGTCACAGTTTTAACTGAGATGTCTAATTGAGTACATGCTTCCAACTACGATTATCAAATCTTATCTAACATATTAAAATATTGTATGTCCAACTATTTTACTGTAAAAGATAGTCAGAGCAGAAACGGGCACCTACACCAGTATATAATCCACATTTCGACATGGATGTTTCACCTAGACGTAGCCATTTTGATTAAGAAATCTTTTATTATCACCAACATGATTTACTATCATCTTTTATCTACAGTCACAGTTTTAACTGAGATGTCTAATTGAGTACATGCTTCCAACTACGATTATCAAATCTTATCTAACATATTAAAATAGTGTATGTCCAACTATTTTACTGTAAAAGATAGTCAGAGCAGAAACGGGCACCTACACCAGTAACCAGTAACATTACAGAGAGCTTTCGCATGTTTAATGACTATCTTACCATTGTTTTACTCAATTTTTCATGTTTAATGACTATCTGATCTTGTTTAATGGCTTCTTGACTATCCAAAGTAAAAGAACATTGTGAAACCAAGGTGTGTTGCTTCACAAATGGGCACATTCAACATGTGTTATCATTTAGCATCAATGGACAACACTTTTCTTCAAACTCGTAGTCAATGTTATTGAGGGCTCCTTGGCATTAGATTCATATTAATCAATTAATGACTAAGAGTACAATAGCCCCATATTTCTACAATTTAACGACTTCGCTCAAAACAAATAATAGAGCATGTACCTTTATATCATTATATGACCGTGAAAACCAGAAATGTTTCCTGAAAATAAAAAGTTTATTTTGTTGATTCATTTGATTGTGACTTGAACGTACATTTTCAGCCTAATAAATAGTCCAGATTTGTTTTCCAACACTCTCAAAATATTAAGAAATAGCTTCAAAATGGCTAATCTATTGCTGATGCAGTTGATGTCAATCGTTTTGCTAATTCTGAAAATCGTTTTGCTAATCTTACTGAAAATCGTTATTGTTTAAGGTTTAATGGCTAATCTTTTGCTAAGCACTTATTATTGCTAAACTGATTAATATGTAAGAAATTTAGAAATTGGTTTAAAATTCAAAAATTGGTTTAAAAGTTGGTTTGATTATATAAGAAAGAGAGGTCGTTCAGAGTTTGATTGAAGAAGAAAGATGGGGTTTGATTGAAGGAGAAAAAAAGGTTTATGAGAGAGGACATACATACCTTCGCGATGATAAACATGATTGAAGACGATGATGATTAGTCTTATAATGGCGCTGCCACGGTAGGCATAATTAATTTAATTGTATACTACAATAAAAATATAAATTTGGATAAATAAAATAGTTTCAATTATATGTTAGTACAGGGATTATCTTGTATGATATGATAGAAAAATAGAAAGAAAGGTTTGATTGAAGGAGAAATGCATACCTTTTGATGAAGTTGATTGAAGACTATGATATGATGATATTTTATTAAGGTTTAGTGAAGAAGAGAAAGGTTTGGCATGTGAAGAAAAAAGGTTTAGTGAAAAGGGGGATGATGGACCGAAGAACACAGAGGAATAGAACGGTTCAGTAAATGAAGAATGCCTTATTTAATCCTAGTCATACACATCCATCCTAATCATACTAAATATTAGTCCTAGTCAAATTATGCACCCTTTGCTGATTATAATTTAGATTACATTAGCTAACCCAGTCATATCTTATTTAATCCTAGTCATACACATCCATCCTAATCATACTAAATATTAGTCCTAGTCAAATTATGCACCCTTTGCTGATTATAATTTAGATTATATTAGCTAATATCTTTTTTTTTTTTTTTTTTTACTTTTTTTTTTTATTGGATTGTGTTGTCAAACTTAACATTTTAATTTTTTTTACTTTTTAGTCGGTACATTTCCAAACTAACTTTTTACTTTTTTATTTCTACTATAAATAAAAGTAAGAGTAATTTCTCGAATAAGCACAACATCTTGCCTAACTTTCACAAAAACACAACAAGTCTTAAGTTCTTCCCATGCAAGCACATATATTCTCTAGCAATTTTTTTTTTTTTTTTGTCTTTTAGTTAATTTTTATCCCCATTGTACCCTTATTACTTAAATAATATTTTGGTTTAATATTTTGGGTTTGACTGACAGATGTGACAGGTGAGAAAATGATTCTTCATTAAATAAGGACCATTGGATTCGTTTGATGAACTCTGACCGTTGGATACAATGTTAAGTTGGGTTTATCTGCAATAAAACCCTAACTATCTGCTACTTTGTGATAACACGTGGCATAAGCAGTTTGGGGAATAAAGAGGCGGGCTTTTAGTTTAGGGAAAGCGAAACTTTAGGGATTTCAATTTCAATTTTGCAATTTCAGAACAACGCCTCCCTCTCATCTTCTTCTTCCCCAACCGTCGCCACTCTTCGATAACCTTTTCTAACCACCCACCCCACCATCAATTTAGCATCCGAAGTTCTCAAAGTTCTTAATTCGGAAGAAAATGAAGGAAACTAAGAAGCAGCAGCAGACTAAAGATGATGAAAACGAAAATGAGAAAGGTAGGAGATTTACCCTTACAGTAAGGTGTTCAACAACTAAATTTTTCGATCACTTTCAACACCCAACAAACAAAATTCCACCTTTAGAGTACGAATCTTTTCAAAATTCTCCCTTTGGTCAATTTCTAGATTTTAAGTTCGAGTATGTTCATATGATAACATCTGTTATCACCGAAATTGTTAGATGTAGAGTAAGGAGGTTGAAATATGGAATAGGAGGAAGAGTTGTTGAATTCAAAATGTCTGATGTCGCTATGATTTTAGGGCCTTTAAAATTTCAAAAAGTTCCGGTTGATTTTCTTATGAGGAAGCCTAAAGAGTATAGTGCATTTAGGAGCAAGTACTTTGGTACGAATCTGCATATAAGGGATGATCACATTCTGAGTGCAATTACTGAAGCAAGGAGATCAATTGCTAAGGGAAAAGGAGATTCAAATGATGTTCATCGTTTGAATAGGTTATATTTTCTGTGTATTTTTCTTCTTGCCGAGTCATCTAAAAATCTGAGTGTAAAGTATATTGATTTGGCTGAAGATTTGAATGCCTTTGATAATTATCCATGGGGTACTGTGACTTTTCAATTGCTTGAGACTTCCCTTGAAGAAATATATCCCAAAGTCATTGAGGATAATCTTAGTTATTACATAAATGGGTGTATGTTGGTTTTCATCATTTGGGCATATTTGCACTTCCCTGATTTGGGTCCTAGGAGGGATCGAAGTGTTGGATTTCCATTGATGCTTGGATGGTCTGAGTTGCTGAACAGGAACAAAACTAGAAATAAAATTGCTCTCAAGTTGTTTCCCAAGAAAGGTAAATGTACTGTGGCATATCCATTAGATGTCACCAAGGAAGAAAAAGATCTAGCTAATCTACAACAGGTTGCAGAGGTAAATCCCCTTCAATTGTTTTTTTTATCTTCTACAAAACAATCAGTTCCCTTTCTGTATTAATTTAATCTGCTATAATTTACTATTTATTTTCTAGAATACAGCATTTATCTGCTACATTTTATTTGCAGTTTGAAGCTCAATATAAAGCAGAACATGAAGAGTTTGCTTCTTCCAGGCCATCTATTCCTTCCATTCCATCTTATCCAGCATCTTCAACAAGAAGTGGAGGTTCAGATTTGCTTACAATTCCCAAGGATTTTCTTGAGACAATTCTGAGTGGAGTAGTTAAGGCATGCGTAACTCAAAAGGTATATTGTTTGCTACAACTAAATTTTCCATGTTCATGTTTTGATAAAATATCTGCTACTTGTTGTATGATATCTGTCATTTGTATGATACTTGTTGTATTATATCTGCCACTTGTTATATTGATGAATTGTATTGTTGAACTGTGATATCTACTACAATGTATATTTTATTTGTTACATTAGTACTAATATCTGCTAGAATAGTAATTAAATGTGTTTGTCAATATTGGACTCTTATCTGCTAGAAACTTGGATTTTGTCAACATATTTTGTGTAATATCTGTTACATCTATGCATTTTATCGGCTACAATGTTTTGTGTCCATTTCTGCAGAGTGGTGAGGAACTTAATGCAAAACAATTTGTGAGTGATGCTTTAGGTGAGATTGATAAGGGGGCAACAAAATCTAAGGCAACAACAAAATAGAAGTCAAGTACCTCATCAAAGGCAACACTAAAAGTCAAACCCAAGACGAACTTGCCAGTTAAAACCAAGAAACCTTCACCTCACAAACCTTAACCTCACAAACCTTAACCTAAGAAAAAGGCTACAGCCAAGAAACCCATTGTTCCAACTCCAAAAGTTAGTGTTTCACCCAAACCAGTTGGGAGAGTGAAACTTCCACCTAAGAAAAAAACCCCTACGACCAACCCCAACAAGGATTCAAAATCTAAGAATGATTCATCATTGCCTACATCCCAGAAGAGTATTCCAAAGCCAACAACATCACCAACTTCAGTTAGAACTACCAGAAGGAAATCCTAGGAGGATAATGTTACAACAGTTGGTAAGTATGAGTTAAGAAGAAGGGAACCAATACAACCAAAAGCTGCAGAAGTTAAGAAGAGGAAAACCAGATCCTTTACAGATGCGCTACCGCATTGCTAGAGACCTAATTGATTGTGGAGAGCTACCACCAAAAAGAAAGACCTAACTTATGAACCTATTGACATGTTTGTGAAGACTTATGTATTTTTTGTTTTGTGAAGACATGTTTCTGAATTTATTGTATTCTGAAACTTATGAACCTTTTAACTTATGGTAGACACCGTGTTCAGTATATTGGATTACCCTTGAACATCTGTTGAACATGTTAGCAAAGATACCAAGATTTTAAATAACAGATAGTAGAATCAGTCTAGTAGATAGAATGCTCTTAATAGCAGATAGTATGTGAAGTCTAATACACAATGATGTAGAGGATACATAAACACAAAAAAAAAAAAAATACTTGGAAAACCTCCTATGTTGTTTGAGGGAGAGGAGAGAGAGGAGGTCTTTCTCCAAACTGCATTGGAGTGAAAAGTTCATAGTCATCTATGAATTCAATGCAAGTTTTTTTGTTGTGACCTCTCCGTTTACACCTTGAACATCTCCTACTCTGGATTGGGACACCTTCAGCTTTACCTCTCTTTCCTGACCACTTTAGGTCGACCTGGCATGCAAACTTTAAGTGGTGGCAATATTTTTCTTGTTGGTCGTGCAGTTGGCCATGATTCCTTTCCAGTAGTGGGAATCCATTCTTCCTTGTAGGTTTCCATGTATGTTTCTTTCAAGTAAAAAACTTCAACAAACTTGTACGGATCATGGCCTACATCCTTTATGGCTGCCATGGCATGGGCACATGGTATCCCCATGTGATGAAACCATTTGCATGTACATGTTCTCTTGTTAAGATCGACTACACATGACCTAACCAGCCCTGTAACAGTCCAAATTCCGGCTGAAACTCTTTCAATTGTGCATCTTCTTGCTGTGGAAGCATTATGAATTATTAGCTTCTGAAACCATTTTGTAACTGGTAAGTTGAACTTCAAGGTGTCATTGTGATAATTGTGATAATCGCGATAATGTCTAATCACATTGTCTCTTATCATTGACACAACAGTAGTAATTGGCATCATTCTCTCCCCAACAATCATTTTGTTCTAGGACTCCACATGATTTGTGGTCACAATTCCATACCACATATCCATCCTCTTCCCCCTCAGCTGTAACCTCCAACAGACCACCAAATCGATAAATTACATTGAAAGTATTCGCTGAAAGTATCCATATGTTAATAATTTGGATTAGTATCACAGTGTTATAGTAGTTATTCAAAGTTTTTCATGCTTTTTAAATTCTATCTGCTACATTCTAATTCTATCTGCTACTGTCAAGAACTGTTGCTTTATATAGCAAATCTATCTGCTACTTACAAACTGAAAGCTTAAAATCTTTAAAAAGCAAAGTTTGCATCTTTAAAACTAATTGCATCTTCAACAGCAAAGCTTGCATCTATAAAAAACACTTTAAAATCAAATCTTGCATCTTGGCCCAACTTTAAAAATCAGAAAACTTTAAAAATCAATTCATACTTTGGGAAAGCTTTCATCTTAAAATCTTTCAAAATGAACAAATACACACTTAAACAATAGCAAACCATAACGAATTTAATGCGAATTTAATGTGAAAACAGTATCAAATTGAATAGCAAGCCCTATTAAATATCAATCATTACATTAAGGGTTTAAATGCATACCGGGTATGGGTATTTCCTCGAGAACATTAACTTTCTTCTTGGTTGTCTTTTATTTCCCCATTAAAACAGTGAGGAACAGTACCTAAAACATTTTATGTTGATGATGGTACCACGGAAAAATCGAAATTGTAGGATAACAACAACCTAACAACAAAATGATAGATTAAAACCTTGAAATAGAAAAATCGTTTTTCACTTCTAGCAGATGAACAACAAACAGAAAAATAAAAAGTAAAAGAGGAAGAAGAAGAAGAAGATGATGGGTACTTGTTTAAGCTAAAAACTTGTTCCAAGTCCAAATCCAAACGTTTGTTTGGCTTATAGGTTTAAATTTATGTTTAGTTGGCCAAAGGACACGGATTTAAGGTTTACTATCGCATAAGTCCAATGAATAGATAGATTTTTAGTTTCCAAGACAGAGTAGCGTTTTATTAGTTGAATAAAATTTAAATAATACCAGAACTACCCTCGCGAGCAGAGATTGAGTTTTCTTTCTCAAATTTTACATCGTAGGATAAGCAAATGAAAGCTGGGAAGAGGGGAAGCAGACAAGAGTAGTAGCAGCAGAAGAAGAGAAGTAGGTGATCGCCAGATCGAACGACAGAGAAGATAGATTGGTGCGAGATGAGTCGAAGTGAAGATGATGAAGATTTCTTCTTCCACGGTGATCAGAACTTCTCATTATTCCACTTCAAATAATCCTTCTCCATCTTATCCGAATTCTTCAGTAAGTTTCTTTTTGAAAAAAATATTCTATTTTATAATTTGTTGTAAATTGTGTTTATAATAGTTTTATGTTTGATTTGATGATTATAGTTGAGAGTCTGTAATTTAATTGGAAGAGAATTTGTGGATTCTCAATCAATTGCAACTATTGATTTTTTGAACCCTATAAGAGTATTAACAAGTTTTGATTTTTTTTTAATTATTTTGATTGATGAATTGTGGAAAATGTTAGAATTGATTTAGTTTGTTTTTGATAAATAAGCAACACAAGCAGTGGTTTCTCAAGTAACATTAACTTCTAATGAGGAGTTTAAGACTTCAGGCTGCAAAATTGGCTTTCCCTTCTAGAAAAAATACATCTGTTATTATTCGTCAAAGGATTATGTTTAAATTACAAGAGCTTATGCGAAGAAATGCGGTGAGCATTCCCCCTTTGATCGAAACATGAATTTGAAATGTTAGAAACTTGTTGTTTTTATTTTTATTTTTTTGTATTGATTGTTGTATTTGTAGTTGTGGGATCAACATAAACTAGCCAATACTAAACTATGAAGCAAGGGAAACCATTGAAGGATGCGCGTCCGTTGATGTGTTTCACGTTATAGGTTAGTATTTTCATTATTTTGTTTTAGGAAGAGAAAAGATTATATTCATTGCTTCATTGAATGTTTTACTAGGGTTATTGGAGGATGTGTAATTTATATATGTTTGAAAATTTTGTACATGTGTTGGCATGGGTATATATACTGTACTTGCAAAAGTTGACTGCTCATATGGCTAAGACCTCATATGACAAGCTTATGTATATCCATTTGATTGTATGTCCTGTAGGTTCCATTTGATGGTGGAGTTTTGACAAGGAAAGTGTTATCTGTGTGCAGCAAGGTTAGAACTTGTAAAATATTTAGCTAGCTATATATAATTTTAGTATGTCTATGGATGAGCTTACGAGTAAAATCCAATCCCATGTGGGTGCTAGTAGAGCAGCTCACAATCAAGTGAGGGAGAAATTCACTTGATACCAAAACAAGAATGAAAAACAAAATAAGCTTTAAGCCATTCATTATTAGTTTATTACAATTAACTACAGAGGATAAGTCTAGCAATTTTTCTTTAGGTCGAATAAATGAAACCAGGAAGAATTTGATACAGTGATAGACTCTTTGTACCAGCTTCCTAATTAAACCTCACCAAATTTATCAATTACGAATATGGTAAGAAGTCATTTCTTATTTTCCTTTGTTTTTGGTTATCATGGGGAATGGATTCAATGCTCGAGATAGCTTACTGATATCTACTCACCAGTCCATAAAACCTGATTAAATAACTGATTACTTGCGATATCTTTATTAATTTCCATACAGTAGCTAGGGTCATATAACAATGGTTTGAGAGAAAACTGTCTTCAATCTCTTGGGTTGATTGTACCACCTAGGCAGGCACGGGTTCTCCCATACTTGGTTGTTGAGTAAAGATACATATATTCCTTCTTCTTTTTTCATAATAATTCTATTTGTGGATGAGTGGAACTATTTGTGCAGGGTCTCGAAGTGTATAGTACTTGTAGGAGCCTTGTGTTTGGGTAAAATGAGAAGGCCGCCTACTACATTGTTAGTGATTGCAACGCGCAATAATTGCCATCAATTCAACAACGTTTTTTTGTTATTAAACTCCATGAGTGGCATGAATGCTCTCGAAACATCATTTGTGTTAGCTTTGTCCATTATGCACACAATTGTAAATTCATATTATATCATGGTTTTGTGTAGGTGTTAACCTTAGAGTGTTTGTAAACTTCTTTATATTTTTATCTTTACATGTTAAATGGTCCACGTTGCTTGGTTTTGATTGTTACAATTTAAATTATGAATATGGTGTTGTTGGATGGATCCATAAGCTCTAAATGGTAAGAGCGCTCACTAAATGAGAGGTTGATGGTTCGAATCCATCTGGATCCAACTTGTGTCCGGTATTAATTATTAATAATTAGTTGTAGCTTGTGATATTTTAGTTGATTAACACATTAATCAATACATATTAGAGTTGATTCAAAGAATTGAGTTGATTAATATGATAATCAACTGAGATTTGAGTTGATTAATATGTTAATTTTTTTAATATTTGAGTTGATTAATATGATAATCAACTGATACTTGAGTTGATTAATGTACTAATCGACTATTGTTGAGTTGATTAATATACTAATCAACTAAATAGAAATGAAAGTATAAATTAATTAACATGTTAGTGGAGTTGATTAATATGATAATCAGCTAAAATTTAAGTTAATTAATAAGTAAATCAACAAACATTTGAGTTAATTAATATGATAATCAACTGATATTTAAGTTGATTAATGTACTAATAAACTATTATTGAGTTGATTAATATACTAATCAATGAAATACAAATATAAATACAAATTTCTTAACATGTTATTGGACAGACATTTAAGTTGATTAGCATGTTAATCAACTGATATTTGAGTTGATTAATGTACTCATCAAAGTTAATTAATATATTAATCAACTAGCGTTTTAGTTCATTAATATACTTGTAAACTACACATAAATGAAAATATAAATTTCTTAGTTGATTACTAATCAACTATTGTTGAGTTGATTAATATGTTAATTAGTTGAACAAAAGAGTTGATTATGTTAATGAATTTAACAAAATTGTTGATTAATAATTTAATAGAAAACTTGATTAATAGTTTAGATAAGAGTTGATTAACGTGTTAATCAGATAAAATTTAAAGTGAGTAATGTGTTAATCAATTCAAGAAAAGTGTTGGTTAATGCGTTAATCAATTAAAACCAAACTTGATTAATTTACTTATCAGGTTAATATGTTAATCAGTTAATAAAAAAGCTAATTAATATGTTAATTAGTTGAAATAAGATCTGATTAATGTGTTAATTGTATTAAAATATTATTCAATTGAAAAAAAAATGGATTAACATGTTGAACATTTGTATATTGTTTAGTACTTCGGTTCAGCAATACCACAATAAAAATGGCAAGTTTGCGAGATTTATGAACTTACATGATCAAAAAATAATAACGATAACAAATTTTATTTATTTTAAAATTGAACAAATCAATTAAGAAAATTTGGTTAAGTTGTTAATCAAAACAAAATTACACCATCTTCTTCTTCAATCAAACCAACCAATTGGTGAAAATCTTCTTGTTCTTTTGCCATAGATGTTGGTGAAAGTAGTTATAATTTGAAAACTTTGTTAAATTTCAATGAGAGTAAGAAAATATCGACGAATTAACCATTTCATAACTTCGGTATAAGGAAACTAATTGGTTTTTTGTTATTAAGAACTTTGTCGGGAAAATGGAGTGATTTGAGCCGTTGGCGGTAATGGCGATGATGGAGAGAGAAAGCGATCGGAAAGAAGAGAGAGAGATCGCAAAAAGAGAGAGATAGCAGAAAAGAAAGAGAAGAGAAAGATCGCGGAGAGGAGAGAAAGATTGGAGAAAGAAATTGCAAAGAGAAGAGAGACTGTCCTGTAGAAATTACATATAAGGGTAAATTTGTCATTAGATTGAATTGTCCTAAACCCTAAAAAAACGTTTACATTGTCCTAGAGCCTTATGAAACTAAATATCTGGTCCTTGAGCCCAAATCACTGTTGTTTAAGGTTTACATAAGAGATGGACGGTTGAGATGAAAAAATAAGATCTAAGGGAGATAGTGTTCTTTGCATGTCATTGTCATGTTTAATGAACAAGTACATAAGAGAGAGAATGATAGTGATGTTTTAAAAGCTAGGTAAGATGTGTAAGAAGGGTAGGAATGAAAACTAGAAAGTATATGTGCTTGCATGGGAAGAACTTAAGACTTGTTGCGTTTTTGAGAAAGTTAGGCAAGATGTTGTGCTTATTCGAGAAATTACCCTAAAAGTAAATGGGGGTAATAGCCAAAATCTCTTTTGTGAAACAAGGAAAAGTGTTTACAGTTGGACAGAGACCTAAAATGGCTAACAGAAACATCACCGGTCGTTTCGTCGTCTTCTTCAGCACTCTCCTTCTTCATCGTTGCAAACTTATTCACTCAGAAGCTCGATTACCGCCATTCCGTCAGCAGATTCAAGAACCTTCTTGACAAGCTTTCGTCGTCCCTGTTCTTCTTCCTTGCTAATTTTTCAAAAAGCCTCACCTTTTTCCACCTCTGGCTCTTTACCTCACCAAAAAAAAGGTAAATCTTCTTCTGCTGCAGTTAGTAATAGTAATATTTGGTCTCCTATCAGGGTCTCTACTATTGTAAATGTCGTAAACCCAATCAATGGTTGTTTGGATCCACAAGGTCCTGATAAACGTCATTGGATCGTTATTATGAACTTGTTATGCCTAGAAGTTGCTACAGAACAAAAATTGTTTAATGTCTATATCAATACAGTTGCTCGTATTGTTGGCAGGTAATCAAAATTTCACTAATAATTATTAAGGGTATTGGATAAATTTTTTTGTGGAACTAGGGTTTTGGAACTTTAAGTAGATTGATTTGAGAAATTCATTTGGATTTTGTTTTAACCTCTTGGATTTCCAAAAACAAATAGGAGTAAATTAATTGCTCTGTGTTGTGGTGCTAACTCTCCATTCAACCTAGGTTACTGTTTGACAGACATTGTATCTCATAGGACATAGGAGTTCTTTTTACTAATTATGTTATAACTGTTGTCATTGTTGTAGTGTGGAAGCTGCAAAAAAAAAAAGAATTTACCTTGTTTCCTGTGGGGATTCCTATGGTTTTGATGTTGAACTTGATCAGAAAGACAAGTATAAACTTTCAGGTTGATGATTTCTTAATTTATAATCCAGTTAGTGCATATTTGATGGAACTGGGTCTTAATAATGCTGCTCAATTTTTTTTTACCACTATA
Organism: Aquilegia eximia; assembly: GCA_023053565.1. Classification (NCBI taxonomy): domain Eukaryota; kingdom Viridiplantae; phylum Streptophyta; class Magnoliopsida; order Ranunculales; family Ranunculaceae; genus Aquilegia; species Aquilegia eximia. Next base: position 27,699,159 of record JALIGU010000001.1, read on the forward strand.
GTGATGGGAGAGGTTACGTTGGCTTTGCCAGACTGCTGTTTTCATGTTAGGGACATGAATCGCAATGGTAAGCTTTCCATTTATATTATTTATGTTCATTTTGTAACTGTTACTTCCATTTATGCTCTGATTTTACTTTGGACAATTTCAATTCCTAAATTCGCTTCCAGGTACACTATTTGTTTATATGTCACTGCATTTTTTGAACAGTTAAATTATTTGTTTTTGGTGTTTGAGTGTGTGGGCATTCTTAATTTGCTTGTGTAAGCAATGCGCACATAATTTTTTTCATGTTCTAGGCCTAGAAATACTTTCTTTGAACCAAGTTATTGATAAAATAATACGTGGAGACAAATAGTCTGGTTTCTACCCCATCTCCTTTCCCTTCGTATTGTACTTTCCTAATGCTTGGCTTTTTCTTCTGGTGGGATTTTTTATGATTTGGTGTGAAAGTAGCTTTGTTTAAGTGGTGCAGGTATGAATATACTTATTGAGACAAACTAATTGGTCAAACAATTTGTTGAGTGAAACCAGAACTATTATTCTCTCACACTGTGTGTGTATGTATGTGGATTAAATCAATGTTAATTTACACGATTGTAATTTGATCAGTGTGCTTGTGAGGGTTCAAAAGTGTTAGTGCTTGTGTTTGGCTGTAGTAATAGATTTTTTTGGGAAACTGTAAATGTAGTGTAAATTGAGATCGGAGTGATTAGGAAGATGATCGGAAAGGGAGAGAAAGCTTTGAAGTGGCTGAACTATCTGAGCAGGACGATAGCTGCCTACGTATCTGGAAGGGGTCGATCCAGAATCAAGCCAAACGTAGTTCCTTATATAGGTGGCTTAGGGTGTGGATCGAATTAATGACTCAACGTTCAAATCATAAAGTATGCGGATATTCAGGGATTTAATGAGAGAGATCCGTAACTGACATAAGATTTGGAGTTTGAATATATTGAACTCGGTGTTCAGAGTGAGATAGCCCCGAGTCGGATGTGCTCGGATATTTTATGAGGTTAGGATTTGAACAGAAATGAGTGAAATGTGGTTTTATACGAAGTCGGATGAAATAAGTGCAAGGTCGGTGTTCAATATACCGAGTTAGTGAGATTATGATTTGAATAGAAATGAGTGAAGTGTGATTAGATACGAAGTCGGATGGAATAAGTGCAAATTCTGTGTTTGGCATTCCGAGTTGGTAGTAGGTATATACATAGCCCCTTTTCATTTGGGCTGAAGGTGTGAAAGTTAACTTTAGGGCAAATGAAAATTTAGTCGGTCCTTAAGATATGTTGCTTGGATAGAGTGCCAGGAGGCGAAGATTCCGTTGTGTGTTGCTTTGATTGTTAGCTTAGATTTTCGAGGCTTAGGGCATGATTGCTTCTTGAGGTACGTGTGTTGTCTGTATACGTGGAGTGTATTTACTGTTTCGAATTTGAAAGATCGAACGTGGTTTGGTGGGAGACTAAAAGGTTGTGCGGTTAGATTAACATCTGACCGTTAATGTTCGAGGAGATGTGCGGCTGAGATCGTGCACATGTTTTTATAAAACACTTTGCATGTAACTGCTGGAAAAATCAAGGGTCGTCGCACTGGTTTTAAAGGTGCTGCTAAGTCTTTTCGAAGGTAATTCGCTCTTCTTTTTCATTTCTTTTCTTTCTTCTTCTTGTTGTTGCCTGAATTTGCTCTGAAAGCTGATGTTATTTTTCCTTTCAAGTTGTTGGAATTCATCGTTTTAATTCATTGTCATCGTTTGCATCTGCCTTTTCGTTCGTTGACGTAGTTTTTCGGTTTGATTTGTTGTTTCGTTCTCTGTTTTCCGCCATTATTGCTTCTGCATATTTTCTTTGTTTACTTTGGTGAAGATGAGTAGTGGTAGTGAGAGAATCAGCGAGAATAGTGGTGAAGCGAGTTCTAGCCGAGCTGTAGATATAGATCTAGTAGTAGAAGACGAGGCTTGTAGCCGTCATGCCTTAGATATTGAGAGAGCTCGGAAAGCCTACCCCAAGGTTAGGGCGGTTTACGATATCAGGATTCCAGACCTAGAGATGTATAGAGTAGATAATAGGTTAGTCGACTTGTGCGGTGATGACACGTCGACACTAATATGCGAGGGTCAACTCCGGGCTGGTATGAGGCTCCCCTTCTCTAAGTTTGTGTGCGACGTCCTGAATCATTATGATAAAGCCCCCATAATGATGAATAGTAGCTTCTGGAGGGTCATGTTGATATTCGAGGAGCTGAACAAGCTTGGCTATGATATATGTAAGGCTGACGTCGTAGCATACTTCACGTGTGTGGAAGGTCGGTCTGGTGATTTTTCTTTTTCGCTGAATAGGAGACCTGAACATGGTCCTCACGACCTTTACAATTCACCGAGTTCCAATGATAATTGGAAAAAGTCAGCATGCTATAGGATTAGAAGCTCGTTCATCAAGCCTAGTGCATATCTGAACCACTTGCGCATTCCCAGTATAGGTATTTAGGTCTTTTGCTTTGTACTCTGTACTTGCTTGATTTCCGAGTGCCTCCTTGATTTCTGACTTGTTTTTGTTAGGTACTATATATCACACTCGGGATTATAACCAAAAAATCGACGGGCGTTTCCTTCCAGGAAATATAATCGAGTTCACGGAAGAGAGTTGGGCACGCAAGCGCGAGTTACTCCCTCACCTTGCACACTTGTTTAGAGATCCTCGTTCAAAGAGAGGTGCCAGTGTAGTTCGGGGTGAGTCCTCGACTCCGAAGCCCCAGCGTGCTCGTAAGAAGAAAGAGCTGCCCACTGCGACCGTGGTTGCTTCGGTTGCTGTTCCGCGTCCAGGTGACCCACCGATAGAAGTGTGAGCCGCTCTACCAATGGGACCTAAGCCTATCCCTGGTCCTCCGAGTAATAAGTTCGGTCGAGGCGATATTGAGCCGGATTCCTCGAAGAAGAGGAAAAGCTCGAAGTCGGCCGGGGTTACTCTTGTTGCGCCTGGAGTTAAAATTCTGAGTGACGCGGAGAAGGCTAGCAAGGAGAGAACCCGTCTCGAGAAGGAGAAAAGGGTGAAGATGAAGTCGGTGCAGACCGGCGGTGAAGGCCTCAAAACTGTTCCTGTAGATGGTCACTTCGCCCCCATTTTTCCGTTTAAGGACGGGTACGTGAAGGCGGGAGACTCCGCATGGGATGATGGGGAGATGTGTACCACTTTGTTGCAGCATATGGCCCTGGACGCCGATGGAGTCCGAGTTTGCCGCCGCTCGGTTACGGAGGATTTCAAATACTTGAGTTCTTCTATGTACAAGGTAACTCTTTTCGTTTGTGAAGTATTTTTGTTATCTGTGTTTCTAACGCTGTTGCGTGGTTGTTGTAGATGAACATTATCCATACCAAGTGGTTGGCGCTGTTAGAGAGGGGCAATGAGAAAGAGAGGGAAGCCCGAAAGGCGAGGGAGGCCTTGGCCGCCGAGCGGGGTGAAGTGCAGAAGCTTCATGACCAGCTCGGGAAGGTAGAGAAAAAGGCGAGGGCTCTGAACGATGCCGTGTTGGAGGCCAATCGGAAGAATGCTAAGCTGGACGCCGAGCTGAAAACTACCAATGAAAGACATGAAGCCGATAATGCCAGCTCGGTTGAGAGTATCACAGCGTGGCAGAAGATGGCCTACTACTGGCAGCGGCGCGGCCTGATGCGTGAAATGAAGCTAAAGGAGTTGATACCCGACTTCGATCCCCTGGCTGATAATGACCAGATTAATGCTGAGGCTCAGGCGCAGTATGATGCTGACCAGCAGGTGGAAAAAGAGAGGGTTGACGGCTTGGAGGCTGAGCTTAACGCTGATGGCCCAGAAGCCGAGGTGAACAACGAAGCTGTTGCTGATGATTGTGAAGAGAGGGTTGCCATGGATGAAGAGCCCATAGTCTAATCCACTGTGTTAAGTGAAAGAGAGGTTGAATTGTGAACACTTGGTCTGGATGTAATATACAATAGTGGGATACTTTCGACTGAGGTCGGTCCTACAAAAAAGTTTTTGTTTGTAAGATCAAACTTATAAGTACCTGTGCAACACTCTTTGAATATGCTCGAATAAACGTATCTTTGTACTACTGAAATTCTCTAAGTATAGAATGAATGTCGTAGTCTTAAATGTTGATGCTTATGGAATGTATGTTTTTAAATATTTGCCATTCCATGGTCGATTAACTAGGTTACCCTCATGATCGATTAGTTTGTAAGCCCCATTGCCCAGGTCGGAATGAACGATATAAGGTCCTTCCAAGTTTGGGTTGAACTTTCCATTTCCTGTGATCTTAGTGTTTGGGAATGTTTGTCGCAGGACCATGTCGCCAGGTCGGAAGTGTCTTGGATGTACCCTTTGATTATAGCTCCGCCTTAATATTTGTTGATAACGAGCTATTTCTATGGCAGTGTTATCTCGCTTCTCTTCAAGCATGTTTATCTCATGTGCGAGTAGACTTTTGTTGTTGGCCGATTCCACGACTTCCGACCTTGTTGTTAAATAAGTCAGCTCCGTTGGTATGACTGCCTCAGTACCATAACATAATGAGAAAGGTGAGACGCCAGTCGAGGTGCGTGGAGTTGTTCTAGAAGCCCATAAGACTCTATCCAACTCTTGTATCCACTTCTCCTTTTCGGCTTCTAACTTTTTCTTAAGTGTGTTCATTATTGTCTTGTTGGTGGCCTCAGCCTGGCCATTACTTTGTGCATATCGCGGTGTTGATAATGCATGGTTGATTCGCCAGTCCGAGTAGAATTCTTTGATTGTGTTTCCACAAAATTGTTAGCCATTGTCTGTGACCAATGTATGTGGTAATCCGAATCGGGTGATGATGTATTTCCATATAAAATTCTTAACTTCCTGTTGTCGAATCTTTCGAAGTGGTATAGCCTCCACCCACTTAGTGAAGTAATCGGTGGCAACCAAGAGATATCATTTTTTATTCTTGTCTTTTGAGAGTGGTCCCACTATATCGTGTCCCCACATGGCAAATGGCCATGGGATAGATATCGTCTTGAGGTCCCTTGGGGGTTGATTTTTAAGGGGTGAGAAGCGCTGGCATTTGTCACAATGCTGTACGAAAATCTCCGAGTCGGATTGCATGTATGGCCAAAAATAACCTTGGTTTCGTGCTTTCTGTGCTAAGGAACGAGCCCCAGCGTGATTTCCACATTCTCCTTGATGAATCTCCGCTAGAATCATATGAGCTTGCCGGGGTGGTAAACACCTGAGATAAGGGCCTCGAACTGACTTCCTGTATAGTCTGCCTCGAGTATTATGTAGCTCTTGGTTTTTCGTTCCAATTTTCTGATTTCCGACTCGCCATCCGGGTAGATTCCATTGATATAGTTTACTATGGGGCCCATCGATGAGTCTTGAATCTCTTGTTCAGTTATGTCGATGAAGTCAGATATCGCATTGACATGGTGGATTTCGTCGTTATATGATGGACTGTCCCTTACCTCGATCTCTAAGTGTCGAGTTGTGGTCATGTCGATTTGAGATGCGAGGTAGGCAAGGCTATCTGCATGGCAGTTTTCTTCTCGTGGAATGTGGTGGATTTTCCATTTATCGAATTTGCTGAGCAAACGCTTAGTATGCTGGAGATACAACTTGAGTGTTGCTTATCGTGTCTCATAATCCCCTAGTAATTGACTGACCACTAATTGGGAATCGCTATAGATTTGAAGTTTTTGTATCTTTAATTCTGTCGCTATGCATAAGCCCCTCACTAAGGCTTCATATTCCGCGTCATTGTTTGAAGAAGTGAAATTAAGTCGTATGGACTTTTCAAGTATGACATTATCGGGGGATATAAGTGTCATGCCGACTCCCACGCCATTGTTGTTTTTAGAGCCATCCACATTTAATTTCCACATGGGCTCCTTTTCCTGGGAGTCTCCTTGATGTTCTGTCTCGGGTACCCAGGTTGTATCTTCAATTGGGTAATCAACGAGTAAGTCGGCAATGACTTGTCCTTTCTTACTACTGCGAGGCGTGAAAATTAACTCGTGATCACCCAGCTCCTGAGCCCACTTGGCCATTCGAGTAGACTTATTCTTGTTTTCAAGTACTTGCCGTAATGGAGCGTCAGTTATAACTCGAATTTTATGGGATTGGAAATATGGTTTCAATTTCCTCGAGGCAAATAGTAGGGCCAATCCTACCTTTTCAAGATTTGAATACCTAATTTCGGATTGCAATAAAGTTTTACTAATAAAGTAAATAGGTCTCTCGTGACCGTGATCATTTCGGAAGAGGACGGCGCTGATTGCGTGTTCGGAGCAGCTGTATTAATGGTCTCTGCTTGTCGGATGCTCGGGCGATAAATCTATTTAAGGTTGCTAACATTCCATTGAGCTTTTGCACTTGTTTTTTCGTCGTTGGACTCGGCATATCCAGTATGGCCGTGATTTTATCGGGCTTGGCTTCTATTCCACGTTGCGTAATTAGGTAACCTAAAAATTTACCTGATGCGACCCCAAAGAGGCATTTTTCGGGGTTGAGCTTCATGTTGAAGTCGCGAAGTTGTTTGAAAGTCTTTTCGAGGTCGGATATGTGAGATGATCTGAGTTTTCTTTTAACTATCATGTCATCAACATATACCTTTATTGTGTCGCCTAGCATATCTTCGAACATCCGTGTTGCGAGGCGTTGGTATGTAGCCCCGGCATTACGTAGGCCGAAGGGCATGACAGTATAGCAGTACGTTCCTCTTTCCGTAATGAAGGCTGTTTTTTCCTGATCTTGTTCTGCGAGTTTCATTTGGTTATACCCTGAATAACCGTCCATCATCGAGAGGAGCTCGTGGCCAGCGGTGGCATCCACAAGTTGGTTTATCCGTGGTAGGGGGAATCTATCCTTTGGACATGCCTTATTTAGATTAGTGAAGTCTATACATACTCGAATTTTGCCGTTTGGTTTCATGACGGCTACTATGTTTGCGAGCCAATCAGGGTATTTGACTTCCCTTATGAATTTAGCATCGATTAGTTTCTGGACCTCGGTATTGACCGCCTTAGCTAAGTGTGGTGCCAATTTCCGTGCCTTTTGTTTTACTAGTTTTATTGTTGGATCGACATGAAGTTTGTGGCATGCAATATTAACATCTATTCCAGGAATGTCAATATACGACCAAGCAAAAATATTCTTATTCATTTTCAAAGTTGCAACGAGTTGCTCTTTTACAATAGGGTCTAAATTAGCTCCTACATATACAACTCTAGGTTCGGCTTCAGTGCCTATATTGACTGGCTCACCCTTCTCGATGGTTGGGGAGTCGGTAACAAGTTTGCCTTTAGGGGCATCAGAGTGGCTCAGAAATGGCCTTGCCGTCGGGGGCATCAGTAAGTGGCTCAGAAATAGCCTTGCCGTCGGGGGCATCAGTAAGTGGCTCAGAAATGGTCTTGCCGTCGGGGGCATCAATAAGTGGCTCAGAAATGGCCTTGTCGTCGGGGTAATCAGTAAGTGGCTCAGAAATGGCCTTGCCGTCGGGGGCATCAGTAATCTGATTGACAGTGAGCTTTTCGGGGCTAACGCCTGTCGTTCCCCGTGTCTCTGTGTTGGGGAGAGGAATCACCTCGGGAATGGCGTGGCAGCCATGGGCTTCAATTTGATCACCTCGAAGCTCCATTATACAATTTGGTCCAGGGAACTTGATTACCTGGTGATAAGTAGATGGGACAGCTCCCATTTTGTGGATCCATTTTCGACCTAAGATAGCATTGAATTGAGTGGGGACGTCGAGGACATAGAAGAGGCAGTCAACCGTTACTTCATCCCCTTTTTCTCCCGTTGAAACAGGGAGGGTGAGCTGACCTTTTGCCGGTATTTCAGTTGAATTGAAAGCAAAAAGTGTAACAGTGGGAGCCTGTAAGACGGAGTCGGGCATTAACATCTGGGCGAAGGCTTTGTTGAATAGAATATCGCAAGAGCTTCCCGGGTCTATTAATACCCTCTTTGTGGTCCAACCACCAAGTCGGATGTGAACGACCAATGCATCATTATGTGGCATGCATACTTTCTTGAGGTCATAGTCGGAAAAAATGAGTGCATTCTTCCCTTGCACCTGCTTAGCTATGATGGCATGGTGAGTGAGCTGAAAGGTATGATGAATGTGGTTTATCTTCTGTCGCTTGGCTCGGGATGTCCATTCAGGTGGGCGTGTATCCATGATCAGTTGATTGTGCCCTTTGTTTTGGGTGCACTGTCCGTTCTCTTGCGTTTATCAGTAATCTTTTGTCGGAGGTCGTCTGACTCTTCTGCCAAAAAGTCCTTCAAGTGTCCATCCATTTTAAGCTGGTGACAATAGGTTCTAAGGTAACGAGAGTCTTCAGTTGCGTGGTGTCGACACTTATGCAATTTACAATATGGGTTCTCTTCTATTGGTTCCAGCTCGTGAATTGTTGGTTTGAAGTAGTCTTCTTCTTTGATCAGCTCGTACATCTGAGTGTATGAGCATTTGAACGGGTTGGGGAACCTGTGTTTTACCGAGCTTTGGGCTTGCTTTCCTCGGTAAGGGCCCTTCGTTGTCTTGACTTCAGGGGTTGGGGCCTTGACTGTCTGTATGGCGGAGACATGTTCTCTGGTTTTGGCGAGTTTGTCTTCAAGCTTAATATAATTGTCAGCTCGGACATACAGATCTTCTAGTGTCTGAGGTGTATCTAAGATGAGGTTTTTTCCCAAGGCTGTTTCGGGATGAACACACGAGGTAAATGCGAGGAGACATGCATTCTCATCCGGACTGTCTGCTTTTAGGCATTCCTTTTTGAAGCGAGCCATGAACTTCTTGGTGCTTTCCGTGTCCTTCTGCTTAAGTCAGAATAAGTCGGTTACCTCAGTTCTACGTCGCTTGTTGTGTATGTACTGCGTGACAAAAAATGACTCGAGCTGGTCATATGACGTGATGGATCGCTCTGGAAGTCGGTGGTACCAGTCGATAGCACTACCTCGGAGTGAGGCTGAAAAAAGCCCGCAGAAGATGTCCTTGTATTTGGGCCATAATGCCATGCTGGTTTTGAATTGTAGGACATGATCCATGGGGTCACCACTGCCATCATAGGTTGTGAACTTAGGGGGAATAAAATGTGGGGGTGGTTCTTGATGAAGAAGATCATCGTGTAAGGATTCTGTTCTATATTTTTCTAAAGTGGTGTTGGCCACTTTTTGGGCAGTGTTGGCCTTACCAGACTCCTGATGGTTCTTATGGAGTTGGGCTGAAAGTTGCAGGAGGCGGTTGTGGGTTTCTTGCATTTCGGCCATGGTGGGGGCGGTGGTGTTGCTGGAAGTGGGGATGACGATGGGGTTATTGGTATTAATCTCGTCAGTTGCTTGACCGGTTGCCGGGGGAATGGTGGAGCTTTTCAATTGAGCGTTTTCGGACAATAATTTGTTGATCTGCTCCTGTTGATCAGTGAGTTATCGTTAGAAGGTTTCAAACTGTACTTGTGTGATTCCAGCCATGGTCTTCGTCAGGTTATCTTTCGTTCACAGTCAGTCGGCGCCAATGTAAATGTAGTGTAAATTGAGATCGGAGAGTGATTAGGAAGATGATCGGAAAGGGAGAGAAAGCTTTGAAGTGGCTGAACTATCTGAGCAGGACGATAGCTGCCTACGTATCTGGAAGGGGTCGATCCAGAATCAAGCCAAACGTAGTTCCTTATATAGGTGGCTTAGGGTGTGGATCGAATTAATGACTCAACGTTCAAATCATAAAGTATGCGGATATTCAGGGATTTAATGAGAGAGATCCGTAACTGACATAAGATTTGGAGTTTGAATATATTGAACTCGGTGTTCAGAGTGAGATAGCCCCGAGTCGGATGTGCTCGGATATTTTATGAGGTTAGGATTTGAACAGAAATGAGTGAAATGTGGTTTTATACGAAGTCGGATGAAATAAGTGCAAGGTCGGTGTTCAATATACCGAGTTAGTGAGATTATGATTTGAATAGAAATGAGTGAAGTGTGATTAGATACGAAGTCGGATGGAATAAGTGCAAAGTCGGTGTTTGGCATTCTGAGTTGGTAGTAGGTATATACAGAAACTTCCATTCTTGATTTTGATGGCAAACTCTTTCTACGAACAAACGCTTAAATATTGAATATCTTTTAATTATCAAAAGGTGAGTGGGAGCCCTCCTCAGACCAGTTTGACATTTAAGAAGATTTGACACGAATCCAGACAAAAATCACATTTTGATTTTGGGAATATAGAATTATGTGGAAAGTATACCTATCCTTGCCATTGGTGTTATGTATGATAGGGGTGGCAGTTGGTCATGTCTGGGTCGTGTTCGTGTCGGGTTTGTCTTGGGTTGCGGGTCAAACAGGTCAACCCGGTAGCAACCCGGTTACTAAACAGGTCAACAACAGGTCAACCCACCATGACCCTGGTTATTAAATGGGTGACACGACCAGAACACGCTTGACACGCCTCACTTCACTTCACTTCTCTTCTCTCCTCATCTTACTGAAAATTTACTTTTAAACTTCTTCTGTTGTTTTCTCTTACCTTGCCCTCATCAAATTTCTGATAGAATCAGAATTGGAGAAGACGTAATCGACGAGAATTCTTTCACCTTAGAAGAGTGTTTTGACTGCAATCTTAACTGCACCAACCCAGTTCTTGATTTTAAAATCTAGAAAATCCCAATCTAATTTAAGAATCTGATTAGAAGTAAGACCTTCATCCACAATTGAGTTTGTAAAGACCTTCATCCACAATTAATTTAAGATAGCTAACTATAGTATAAGCAGAACCTTGTGGATTCTATTTCTCGATTAAGGCTTCTGCAATCTCGATGTTTTCTTCTATTAAAGACTGAGAGAATAGGTTTGATTAAATTAAGAACGACACAACACGTGAACACGACCGGGTTTACACGACACGACCCATTTGTTGAGCGGGTGAAACAGATCAACCCATTTATAACACGCAGCAGGTAAAGGGTTGACCCAAACACGCTGAAAACGGGTCGTGTTTGTGTCAAGTTTTTCGGGTCGTGTCACAAACTGCCACCCCTAAATTGTATGAGTGTTGGCTAGAACTGAATTTGATACATTGACGACGATTTCAGTAATTTGAAGTGATCTTGAGTAAATTCTTGACTTCTAGGTTGTTGTTTAGGTTTCTTTTGTTTTTATGCATTAAAATCTCTTCGGACGGCTATGGCATAAGATAAATTTGTAAAACCTGATAATTATTAAGCCTAGTTATGTATAAGTTAATATAGATTTGAGCAATTCTATAACTTCTATTATATTATATTATGTAAATTATTCTTTGTAGCTATGCTTGATCCAAACAACCTAGCAATAGAACTCTTACAGTAGAAACGAGAATATGTGCTTATTATGGCTTCAACTTTTCAGGCGAGGTCTACTATTCTGTTTCATGCCATCAGGATCCAATAATGTCTTAAAGGCTATAATTACAAATGGGTAGCCAAACACTCAAAAATCATTCATAATAGATAAAAATTCCAACTGAATTTATTTTCATAATACTGTAAATTTAAAAGACATTTTACTCTCATTTTCATAAACATAAAAAAAATTAATCGATTATAAAGCCAAAAAGATTTTACACCCCATAATTAAGTCATCTCTTACATAAAAGGGATATAAGTCCTTTGATGTCAAGTATGGTGTGATAAATGACTTGGAGGTTTCTATGGTCCAAATCCATCCAAATGCTCCACAAGATAGCGAATGAAATGATACCCAATTCTTTTTCAGACCCAACAAGAGCTTTTTGATTGACGCCACATCAAGAGATGATCATTTCAGCTCAGGCACCACCCAAATCAGAGAAGCATACCTAACAAAATAACTCTGTACAAAGTAGGAAAAACGACAATGAATAAGAGTGTGACCTACTGACTCCCCAGATTCTTAACAAAACGGCAAAAAATTAATTAGATTCATTACCCTCCTACAAAGATTATCTATTATGAGAATTTTCCTAATACTAGCTTAGTATGTGAAAATGCAACCTTAGAGCATCTCTAATATAACGCCCCGGGATTTCGTCCTCGCTCATCCCGGTGCGTCGAGCACCATACCGCTCGCTAATGTCAATATTGTCCCCCTTTAGTCACTGCGGATATCCAGCAGTAGAGGGTTTTGGATCAGGGCCCACCAATGTGGTTCACCCAAAAAGGCCTTGACATTAGCGAGCAGTATATAGTATGGTTAAGCTCTATATACTACCAACACAACCACTTCCTTGGTAATGTGGGACTAACACCAACTCATGGGTGTTACAATCTCACCACCTTAGGAAATAGAGCGAGCCGTCCTCGGCTCTGCAGTACACTCAGTACAGTCCCAAAATCTCCGACGTTCCCTGCCAAGTGAGACAAGTACCTGGCGCTCCCTGGGCCTTTCCAACGTACTTCCCACCTGCAAAAGACGACCCGTCGTCGGCTCTGATACCAACTGTAACGCCTCAGGATTTCGTCCTCGCTCATCTCGGTGCGTCGAACACCATATCGCTCGCTAATGTCAATATTGTCCCCCTTTAGTCACTGCGGATATCCAGCAGTAAAGGGTTTTGGATCAGGGCCCACCCATGTGGTTCACCCCAAAAGGCCTTGACATTAGTTAGAGTATGGTTAAGCTCTATATACTACCAATACAACCACTTCCTTGGCAATGTGGGACTAACACCAACTCATGGGTGTTACAATCTCACCACCTTAGAAATAGAGCCGTCCTCGGCTCTACAGTACAGTCCCACATTACCAAGGAAGTGGTTGTGTTGGTAGTATATAGAGCTTAACCATACTATATACTGCTCGCTAATGTCAAGGCCTTTTGGGGTGAACCACATGGGTGGGCCCTGATCCAAAACCCTCTACTGCTGGATATCCGCAGTGACTAAAGGGGGACAATATTGACATTAGCGAGCGGTATGGTGCTCGACGCACCGGGATGAGCGAGGACGAAATCCCGAGGCGTTACGGTTGGTATCAGAGCCGACGACGGGTCGCCTGTTGCAGGTGGGAAGTACGTTGGAAAGGCCCAGGGAACGCCAGGTACTTGTCTCACTTGGCAGGGAACGTCGGAGATTTTGGGACTGTACTGAGTGTACTGCAAAGCCGAGGACGGCTCGCTCTATTTCCTAAGGTGGTGAGATTGTAACACCCATGAGTTGGTGTTAGTCCCACATTACCAAGGAAGTGGTTGTGTTGGTAGTATATAGAGCTTAACCATACTATATACTGCTCGCTAATGTCAAGGCCTTTTGAGGTGAACCACATGGGTGGGCCCTGATCCAAAACCCTCTACTGTTGGATATCCGCAGTGACTAAAGGGGGACAATATTGACATTAGCGAGCGGTATGGTGCTCGACGCACCGGGATGAGCGAGGGGACGAAATCCCGAGGCGTTACAGTTAAAAAACTGTCACGACCCTAATATCCAAAAATTGGCAAAAAGAGAGAATTTACAAAATTACCCTCAATAAACCAATAAAAGGACAAAGGATCGGGATAGTAATCTAAATCACATTTGCACAAGGTAAAATCCATAACCATTAAAGACAAATACTTCAACATAAATAAATTGAACTCCCAATAATTTTCATATATAATCCAAAAACTCCAAATATCGAATTACACAACTCCAATAATAAAATTCAACATCTTCTACGGAGGTATTGTCTTCCCCAATCAATAATAATCCAATAAATGAAATAAACTAGAATAATCCATTGACCAACAAATCAACGAACTAAACCTACTATGAACTATAACTTCTACGATCTCAAACTCCTTCCCGAACAAACTGGATCTACACGAGCCTCCTGGTGTTGCTCCCGATCGTACTCAACTTGCTGCTCTCCTCCGCCTACGCTCCATAAGGATACGTACCCACGTGCAAAACAAGCAACATGGGTCAACAAATTATGCTGGTATGAGTAGACAAGGGTAGGGAACTCCATTCCCAAAAACAATAAAAATAACAGACTCCGCGGTCTTTATACATTTATCTCGTTTACTAAGTAAATACTATATATTCTATTAATACCTTACCTGAGCTGCACCTCCTATTAGGATAGGTCGAGCCCTGCAAGAAATGTTAATTGACATATCCTCCTGCTAAACTGTGTTAGTACAATAATATATAATTCATGCCAATCTCAAGTCTCGACACCATATCTCAATCACTACAAATCAATCATTACACCCAAACAACACTTCACAACCTATACCCAATCACTAGTACATCTCCCACAGGATGCACTCCACACATTTGCCATACCCACACTGCACCAGTGTGCCTTGACCATGGTTAAGACCCTCTACGCGGAAACCAAAACCCAAGTGGGTGCTCACCTGCAAGCTTTGGCTAGCCTCGACGTATGCCTAACTCATGGCCTCTACTAGCTCCCTTGAGCTTTCTAATGTGGCTCCCAGACCAACCCCGAAGGCTATGAAGGTCTGTAGGGTCAGTTCCGCAGGCTAAGCCGTCTAGGAAATACCCAACAAAAAAATATATTCCAAGTGTCAACCCGCAGGCTAAGCCGTCTAGGGTGATATCTAAATTCCTTAATCTTAATTCCACAGGTGCGGCAAATGTACTAATAATTGGGTGACTACTAAAACTAGATAAATCAAGCAATCACACGACATCATTCGATCATAGAACTCATAAACTCAAAATTTCCAAATCCTAAATCCATTCGGTATTTCTTTTCCATTTTCCCATGTAAATACACCGTCCATGGTGTCGGCCATTTCAAGGCATTTAATATAATAATTTCACATGGGTGGGCCCTGATCCAAAAGCCCTCTAAGTCAAGCCCTCCCAATTTTAAGGGCCGGCCCGGCCCGACCCTGATGTATATAAGGGTAGGGTCAGGGCCAATATTTAAAATGTGTAACCCGCCCCTAAGCCCGACCCTTATTAAGCCCTAATTAAGCCCTTTCATATTTTATAGTTAAATTCATTTATATTTAATAAAATACACAATTAAAAATTGTCGGGCTTTAAGGCCCGACCTCTGAGCCCGGCCCTCAACCCTTTAGAAAAGGGTAAGGGTAGGGTAAGGGCTTAAGTATTTTGATGTCAACCCGGCCCTATCCCGGCCCTCATGAATAGTAAGGGTAGGGCTGACCCGGCCCTTAAGACTATAAGGCTTAAGTGTTGAAGGGCCGGGCTAGCCCTAGCCCGGCCCATTTCACAGCCCTAGCTAGTAGTAGTGAATACACAATGTACTGTACAAATTCAAAAAGATAAAAATTGGCAACTCGACCAATAATTCACTGTACTATACTTTTGTAATAGTTCTAAAACTTTAGATTGATAAATATGTTGATATAAATTAATACATGCTTGTATAATTAAATCACCATTAACCCAAAATCCATTTCTTCCTTAACTCCAGTAGGCGTAACATAGCTACTCAAATTCCAATTACATGTATATACTGAATATAACAAAACAACAAGAAACAAAACCAAACTAAATACTCTCTATCATCAGTTCATCACACATCAAATAACCATGCCAGGTGAGTACCTTCAGTAACCATATTAACATCATGTCATGCATATCATCTCTTTTAACTAATTATGATTTGGTTTTTTTGAAAGTACATACATATCAATAGTTCTCGTTTAACGTGCACATCATATTCAGTACTCATGCTATTCCAGTTATCATGTAGAACAAAAATCAATCTAATTCATACAATAACTAATTCCATGTATAGTAAAAAAAAAAAAAATAACAAATATAATATATATCCACTCACTGTTCTACTGTTGTTTGTCTACTTCTTCTTCCTCTAGCTTCTAATGGATTCCTGCCAATCTGCAACTCCTCGTCCGAATTATCGACACCACAACTACTGCTTCTTCTCTCCTTTAATTTTTTTTTTTCTGCAACTTCTTCTTCTCCCACTCAAATCTCAGCCGCCACACTAATCTCTTTCTTTTCTTTTGTTTCCGCAAAGAGTCTAACCACTACTTCCTATATATAGAGAAAGGGAACCTAAGCTAGTCGATCGTGATCCGAAACTTATGGAAAACCAATTACTTCGTGGGTTATCTTTTCCTTAAATTTTATCTTATTAACCCTTAGTCCTCCCACTTTATATTAATTATGCTTAAACCCTTGGTCCAGGGACTTGTACCCAAGCCTCCTCATATTCACTTAGAGTTGGGAATAATATAGTAGCCTCACACTCATTATTATCATAAGATGAAATATATGGCACAATCTCTCCCACCCCGACACGTAAACCCGTAAGCATAGTAAAATCAAGAGGAGTAAAAGCAAGCTCACCGAGAGGCAAATGAAATGTATGTGTCGTCGGCCACCATCGCTCAAGCAACGCGAATATAAGTTGACGATCAGTTCGAAATGGTGTCAAAGAAACGAGAGGCCCAAATGGCGTCGCTTGTATTCGGTCTCGTACATGAGCAAAATCATTTCCTCTCTCCACCATATATGACCACCAAGTCATTACGTTATTCATTTTGCCTCTATATGTCAAATTTTTCATCCTCTACATTAAACGAACAATTTACCAATTAAAAACTAAAAAAAATTTAATTCAAAAACTAATAAAAAATTAATTAAAAAACTAATAAAAATAATTAAAAAATAATGAAATATTAATTAAAAAATAAATATATTAAAAATTAAATCAAATACTTACATCGACGGAATACTGGTTATCACTAAGATGCGATCCAGTACATGGAGCGAGCTCTCTCGGTGTATAATCTCGAACTTCGCGAAAATGTGGAAAATCAATGTCGACAACTTCGACTTCCATATTATCTAAAGATTGATCTTCCATAGTACTAGTAGTTCCTTGATACACCTTTTGAACGATTTTACCGCACAATCTTCTTTTTGGAGCCATAATTTGTGATTTACCAAAAATTTAAAATTTTGAGTTAAAACTAATAAAAAGAGGGCTAAATATAGAAAATAACAAAAGATGTTGGGTAATTTGGCAGTAGGAAGAAGTAGAAGTAGCAAAATCGAGATGAAAGAAGTTGAAAATGGCGGAAGAGGAAGAAGAATGGCGGCGGAAAGAGGGAGAAGACGGTGTAAACTGGTTGCTGTTTCGTTAAAAAAAAAAACTTCATTAAAGTTCCACGCTGGTTGAACCAGCGTGGAACATCTTACAGATCCTGTAGCCAAAGCCCACTGCCCCAAGCCCAGCCCAGCTACTGCCCCTAAGCTCAACCAGCGTGGAACATCTTACAGATCCTGTAGCCAAAGCCCACTGCCCCAAGCCCAACCCAGCTACTGCCCCCAAGCCCAGTCCCAAGCCCAACCACGCGAAGCCCAAGTCGTCCACGCTGGTTGGACCAGCGTGGAACAGAAAAGAAGATAAAAATTTGGCAAAAAAAAATAGGAAACGCGTTAGGGATACCCCTGATATAGGTATGGAAGACCTGCTAAAAAAAGTGATGGGAAAGGAGGTGACACCTACGTGGAGGCTAAATCGTCCCATGTGTAGGCTAAATATGGGAGACCCATTAGAGATGCTCTTAGGAGGTACTTTGGTGTTCCAAAAGTATTTCCAAGAGTACCTAGGGTGAAGTAGTATATGGGTGAGATAAAAGGAGGTAGGTAAGAAATATTATAAAGTAGTGAGTACCAAGACTTTTCCTCATGGATCCACACTAGCTTGTCCTCTTGGGAGGTCGGCCTAGTAAGAGCTATAATCCGGTCCACTAAGGCAGCTAAATTCCATCAATATCCCAATCGTTAAATACTTATCTCAAGCCAAGAACCAAAGGTAGGAAGCTTGGAGCTAACGAACGACCAAACCCGTAACACCAGCCAAATAAACCAAGTTGTCGACTTGGCGCAAATACCACCTCAACACCAGCCATGATGTCCCTCGAGTATCCCAATTGGTCCACATATTTGTACAGGATAAAAATGGTAGTGGCCTACTGACTCCCATCCCTATGACACAAGGAACCAGAATTATTAATAATCTTACTCTGATTACAGAGATTAGCAATAAACCTAGGTTTATTTGGAAGTACTGTTGGGTGGCTATAGTGCCTCCCAGAGTTGAGTTTATATATAGATGTAGGAGAATTTGTTTGGGAAGTAAGAAGCCCTTTTGACATTTGTTGATCTGCAAAGAGTTCTTGACGTGAAAACACAGAGACAAAGGGTGGGTCTTTGAATAGGAAAAAGAATGGATCTGCAGGGTCCCAAATGAATTGGCTTAAAAGCCCCGTTCTTTGGAAGATCTATCTCGTGTCTGGTACTACATTGTTCAATTCTGCAAACACTCCAAATCATTCTCTTGAAGCTCATCCTCTTTATGATAAATGATCCGCTTGCCCCGAAATTTGTAGATAAAAACACAACCCAAAATCCCACCCAAATAGACAGTTGGTGATCTACTCTCAACACTGAATGCTTTGAGTTTCTTAATATTGGTTTTCAGACCTGAAACCTACTCAATACAAGCCCCGTGTATCACAACTGATCATAATGTCGCCTTGGAAAGGAATAGTATCGTCAGCAAACTGCCAATGAGACACCAAGACCTGGCCGGTTCCTATCCCTTGAAGTTCAATGGACATTGAACATCAGTTTTTATTGCATGCTTATTAGTGATTGCTGCTTTGTGAGCATATTTGAACATGAGTTGTTGAGGCGCAGGCGCTATCGAAAATGTTGGGAAGAGCACCAGGGTCGGGGTGCATGAGTGTTCAAAGCTTCAGTAAACAATCCTATTATACTGCGGATATATTAGCCTTTCATTAATGATGAGTACAGATGCAACACTTAAAGTCAAAGTTTATATTGTTTGAAATAGTTTCAGGTCTTCATGTAAATTTGGGTAAACGCATGGAATACAGTGCAACAATCCCGGAAAATTTAGTTCAAGCTTCAAGGGTGATGTGGTGTAAGCATGTTATACCTAGGACCTGGGACTTCCTTTGGCTGCAGCATTCCTGCAACCAACCGAATGAGGGAGGTAGAACCCCCAACATCCCCCTCAGCAACATATTTATTTCTAAACAAATTTTGCTGCCCATGAACTCCATGGTCTGAACTACTTTTTGACCTACAAAACTTGCTTTACACGTCTTAAACCCTTCTGTTTAGTATGGAGGAATGGTGGTACTTTCTATTCCTTGCCTCAAATCTTTCACATCTTGAGCCTGAGAAAAGAGAAGAAAACCTTATATTGACCACTTATGCTGTCGATTAAGAAATGATGGGTATCTGTTACCATGTTTGAAGACTATCTTCACAGCTTGAAGTTGTAGAGAGAGGTTACAACATGTATATTAACTAAACTAAATGGTATGTGCATGCGTTTCACCAAACACAGGGTGGACTCACTTAATTGCCACTCTACTTCAGAGATATCATGAGCGGCACACGCAGGTAGGCCCACACCTAAACTTGGTAGGTAGTCTCACCAACGAAATGAAATGTCAGAATTTTGCTGTATAATAATAATGCTCAAATATCACGAACTTTATATTAAATCTCTGTTCACCTGGAGCTTAGAGGGTCTTGGTACTGACATAAAACTTTGCTAAGATAAATTTTGATAATAAATTGGTATGGGCATACTGTTACTTATAATCTTGACAGTCAAGTGTGTATGTGTGTGGGTGCACGCGTGTGTGCGTGTGTGATTTATCATTGTGACTGCATAATATTTCCCGTCTTGCCTAGGTGATCAAAGTGGATCCACTGATTGATTTAATATTGCCTAATAATAATATCATTATAGTTAAAAATCAATCTGATTTAAATCTTAAAGTCGTCTAGCCTAAATTTATGATTATTCTGCTCTAAATCTTTTCCTCCCATATAGTCCAGTCAGCTGCTTCATTCACTCCGTTTAACCGAAATCACAAATATGACAGTATCTTCACTTATCATCATTTGTCAAATTGGAACTCCCAGTGGAGTAATGATCATTGGCTTATCAACATCAAAGAGCCTGATGGTGGATTCAATAGTAGAAAGCAATTAACCAATTTCTGTATTCAAATGTTAGCCGAAGTTGTTGGAAGGTAAATAATTTTAGATGATCTAACTTTGTGTTCTAGAGTTGCACATTAGGTAAATATTTATTCATTATTTATATTGTGTTTATTTGTGCTCAAATTATAAACATCTGTTTCTTTTGTAGTTGTGTTTATGTACATTCATTCCTATGGTTTACATTCCTAAACTTTATCTTTGCATTATTCAGTAAAATATTGGCAAGGAAGAAGATTTACATCGTATGGTTTACGTTGCCTTTTGGTTTTGCCGTTGAAACTGATAAGGAGACCTCCAATAGGCTTAGAGGTTGGTATTTAAGTTCCGCAATAATGAGTTATTAAATATCTGATGCAATATATGTTATTTTTTTTTTTTTTGACAAGTCATAAGTGGGGTTGAGGGGACCCCTACCCCTTTAAATTACGTGTGGAAACTTATATCAACAATCAGATATTGGTGTGTTTCGAACCCACAACCTCTCCACTTTGTGAGCGGGGTGCAACCATTGAGCCACAGGCTCATTCGCATACGATATATGGTTGAGGGTACTTACATTTGTTTTTATCCACAGGTCTTCCAGGTGTGTTAAAAGTGCTTCCAGATTATGCTTTTGATACTAAGGACCACCTTGGAGGCAAGCAATTTAATCTGATTTGTTATTTTGTTTTTATATCACATATATGTTGGCCATCATATTCTGTTTTCAAAATTTTATTGTGTTGCTTAATGTTTATATTTTGTTTTTCTGTGTATCTGCCAATTATATCTGTTGATTGCTTCCATTGCTCGGTATGGCAGTTAAAACCCTGTATGCTTTGTACTCACTTCTTGATGCTGGTTATATAACTAAAGGATTTCATTTGATGGGAACGTAGCACTACAAAACCTCTAGTGTTTTGTCTTGCATCACCAATTATGATGTCTGAGGATTAGGTGCTAGCTTTGGATGTAATAATCTACCTATACAATTTACCAATTTTGTCTCTCCTTAACCATTGGGTTTTCCAATAGTGTGGGGGTTTAATTGTACACGAGCTTCCCAGGAGGTCACCCACACTTTTTCCTTTACTTTACTTGAATCTTATTGGAACTTGGAAGTAAGGGTATTGTAGACGAAGTGTGGTTTAGTCCCACATAGCTTGGATATGAAGTCTATGTGGTTTAGGCCCCACAGTTCCTATCCAGCCCTTTCTAGGGACTTGTCAAGGCATATATCAGCCTCATTTTTGTCCTGGATAAACCTATCATTGTCGATTAATTGAAATTTATTTTAGTTGCTTTGTGGAATTAAAACCTAGCCACCAAAACAAACAAAACCCTAGCCATCAACCCCACCTCCTGGCCTTAGGGAGTATTTGTTTGATGAACAACTGGTTATCCCTGCTCCTTCATTGTCTTTGTAGCTAGACATTCCTGCAGACAATTCTTTTCACAATTGGTCATCTTTGCTGTTGAATATATCTCCTGATGTAATTCACTAGATACTTTGTTGGGGATGTGAGAGAGTTTCTAGTAGTGGTACAAATTACTAGGCAACTATTATTGACTGTGGAATTAAACAATAGACGTAAAAAAGATGAAAGATAAAACACATGATCTCAATGAAATATATCTTTATTAAATTTGTTATGAAGATTACAAGAATCTCTTCCTTACAAGACTATCTAAACAGACTAAACCCTAGCTGTCTCTCTATGTTTTGGTTTTAGCCAAAACCTCACTTTTATATACCTTGGACGACATCCAAGTGTCCAATGAAAAGAATTTATTTTTCACCTGGAATAAGAAAACCGCCTTAAGAAAACTGCTTTACCCAACTCAACTGCACTGCGGACCCCATCGACGATGTGGTTGTATGGTGGCAAAGTCTATCCTCTAGATACATTACACATGTCTAACAAGGTAAAAAAAGTATTTTGAGACTCTACATAGGGGCAAAATTGTCGAAATGGGATGAGAAAGCCTGTGAGAGACAGATCTACTGTTACACGCTTAAACATATTTTAAGATAATTTATATCGAGTCTTAGTTACTTGAGATATCTCATCTCGTTTTTTTTAGCTTTTCGTGCTTTGTTCTTATACTTTATGAATGAAATGGTAATTTACCTTTAAAGGAACAAAACAATAACAAAAGTTTGGTCGTGAGCTATTGTCGAAAAAGGACTTCAGAAAGTTGAAGTTGTCAATTCAGTGGCAAATACTACTTTTGGGTGTTGAAGACTAGCATAGAAACTAATTAACTTTATGAGTGTGATTTTAATGTTGCAAGTTATGGGTTTATGGAGTAATATTTGATATTATGCGACAGTTTTTGGAACCCTTGTTTCTCTTTGTTGTTTTCTTTCTTTTTTACTTCGAATATTCAGGGAAGAGTTAAACATTTATCTGCATAAATATAGGGTGTTTGTGGGAAATAAATTTGGGGGCACATCGATGGGGTTATCGTGGGTATCTATGATTGCATGGAGTCTGTTAACCATGACATTAATTTGCCAGTAATAATTGTCATGTGATCCTTTCCAGCTATTTTTCTTTATGTTGATCAGTGATTAATTTTCAATTGATATTGTTTTATCTTCTAATGGTTGCATTAACTCCATGAACTGTGATGACATTAATTGTGTAGTAATAACGCTCCAATGATTCTGTAACTATTCTGATGTAGGGCAAGATAGGAGAAATGTTGAAAAATTTGTATTTATTGGTTAAAACTGTTTTATTGCTGAAATTAATCGAATACAAGAGGAGAATTATAGAAGAAAGACGAAAACTACTAGCATCACACTAGTAAGGATGACGACTACTAGCATTGTACTAGTAGCTACTAGCATCACACTAGTAGGATTTCCTAGGAATCACTCCTAGGCACCTAGGCATCGCACCAAGGCTTGGATTGCATCTCACAATCTTTACAATAGCATAATTGCTAGCAATTTCTCCAACTTCATTCTCCTCCCAATACAACGACTTACAAACCTTATATAGAGTTTATAAGAACTCTCTAGACACTTAGGAAAACTAATTGTGTTACATAGTGTTACATGGGTACGACGATTTTCGAGTCGAGTCCTGAGTCGATACGTGTAGACTCGGACTCGGATTCGTCCATATCAATGATGTAGAAATCATAAAAACTCGCGATCTTAAACGAATCGTTCATATTACAAGTCAGATCGAAGAAAACATTGCATCTTGCAAAAATCGCAACAGATCGTATACGATAATCGCGAGATTTCTCTTAGTCGCGCGATTAGAGGGAATATAGAGAGAAAGATCTGTAAAAGGACGCGATTAGAGAGAGAGAGAGAGAGAGAGAGAGAGAGAGAGAGAGAGAGAGAGAGAGAGAGAGAGAGAGAGATTTTAAGAGGTTGAAGATGAGTCAGATCTGAGCTATACTTATCTTGTGTATCATCTGGGTCCTCTTTTATTATTATGGGCCATACTTGAACTCAAGCCCAACTAGACCAAAACATTAAAAAACAAAGAAAACATACGAATAAAAAGCCCAGAAAAGTTCATTGAAGCAAAATCTTCAGTCCACCATCTAATAAACTCACTTACTTATGCACCTAAAATCTTAAAAGCAATTCTAAATGGCTCTAAATTCATTTTTCAGCCAATCTTCAAAAATGGCAATTAGAACAAATAAGCAAGTTAATAATATACCTCTAAATTCATTTTTCAGCCAATCTTGGGTACACATCAAGGCTTGCACAGTATCTGGTGCCAAAGAACTTCGATACTTGTCAAGTACTCTACCTCATTTGTTAAACGCCCATTCAAATGGTACAGTTGACACTGGAATACCAAGGATGTCACGAGCCAATTGAGACAAGATAGGGTATTTCCCCTCATTCACCTTCCACCATGATAAAATGTCAAAGTTCCCGGTCCTAGGCAAAACAGGTTCCTCTAGATTATAATCTATCTCACTTTTTGTGGTTTGGCCCTTTGAATTTTCATCAATGAACTTATAAAATCCTTTGTGCCTTTTCCTCATACCTGTGTTTAAGTTGTCATCATCCCTCCCACCACTTGTTCCTACCTCTTTAGTCAAGCTTGGAAGGTGCTTGGAAGATTTTATTGCATATTCAGTATAAAATTTGCAAAAGCATCAAATATTTTTTTTCTCTCAAAATTTGCAAATTCTCCATAAATTAGTGGTAGATAGTAATCCAATACTTGCATTTTCAACTGTGGATCTAAAATAGCAGCGACCGCTAAATTCGAGTGACATGTATTCCAGTACTTTTCAAATTTCACTAACATTGCAATTGCCATCTTTTGAAGGATCTGATTTGAACTTTTTCCCCATTCCAATATTGCAATATGAATTTCAGATATTTCAAAGAAAAATATATTTGAAGTTGTATATTGGGTACCTAAATAAAAAATGAAATACACATATTAATGTCATGATATAAAAAATGAGTATAACAAAGGAAAACATAGTATCCTAAAAAAGCATAAAGCTCTAACCTGAAAAAGCCTTTATTGCATCCTCAAATAGCCTTAAACAATTAGATATAGCTTTTGCATCATCCCATGTTTCCTTAGAAGGGTAAAGCTTGTATTCCTTGTCAAGAACTTGCAAACGATCAAATGCCTCCTTGTACATATAAGCAATGTCCAACATATCAAAAGTTGAATTCTACCTTGTAGGACAATCACGAACCAAACTTTTGTTACTTTGGATATTCATATGCTTAACCGCATCATCGAATAGTTTTTTTTTTTTTTTGTGTGTGAGTGAATTTGTAACATATTTTACACTCTCACGAATTTTTACAAGACCATCACCTAAAACAAGCAATCCATCTTGCACAACCAAATTTAGAATGTGGGCTGCACATAATGTAAAGCTAACCTCGAATACTCGAGTAAAATTAACTTTGTTGATATTTACAAAGTAGAAGAAAAGAACAAAGTAATTAATTGTAGAGAAAATCTGAAATCTGAATTGTATTAAGAGAATTGTGTGTTCGACAAGCATGGCTTAATGCCTTTAAATAGATCTCTAAGATTCTAATTATAGAAGTAATCCTAGTTCTAATTGTATTCCTAAAACACTAAGTTTAATAACCTAACAAAACAATCCTTATGGAATAGGAATTCCTAATACTAATAATATTACTAAATAGATAAAAAGAAGAAAAAAGAATCCTAATGTAACTGTAACTCTGCATCAGTCCCCCTTTATTGAAAAAGACTAGTCCTCGAGGCTTGTTGGAAAGTGTGGATCATCCCCATGAAATGCATATAGGTCTGCAACATTAAAGGTCGGAGAAATGTTATAACCTTCAGGTAAGTCAACCACATAGGCATTGTCATTAATTTTGTGCAAAATCTTGCAAGGTCCAATCTTCTTCATCTTTAGCTTGTTATATGTTCAGTACGAAAACGCTCTTTACGTAAATGCACCATAACAAGGTCACCAACTTCAAATGTTTGTAAACGTTGATGTGCATTAGCGGAAGCTTTATACTTTGCATTGGCAGCTTCAATATTCTTTGTAGCCATATCATGAATTTCCGCAACTTGTTCAAGAAATTCATTAGCCAATGTATTGACCCCTGGAACTTGAGGAAGACTTTCCAGATCAAGAGTATGCTTAGGAACTGTAGCATAAACAATCGTAAAAGGAGAAAATCCCGTGGTGCGACTTTTTGAGGAATTATAAGTAAATTCAGCATGGGGAAGACAAAGATCCTATTGTTTGCGTTTTGTAACGCCCTGGGATTTCGTCCTCACTCATCCCGGTGCGTCGAGCACCATACCGCTCACTAATGTCAATATTGTCCCCTTTTAGTCACTGCGGATATCAAGCAGTAGAGGGTTTTGGATCAGGGCCCACCCATGTGGTTTACCCCAAAAGTCCTTGACTGCTGAATATCCGCATTGACTAAAGGGGGACCATATTGACATTAGTGAGCGGTATGGTGCTCCACGCACCGGGATGAGGGAGGACGAAATCCCAGGGCGTTACAGATGGTATCAAAGCGCTAGGTTCACTTAGACCGGTGCGGTCTAGGTTGTCTTCGGAATGTGGATTTGGGCATTCGTATGTTTTATGTACTTGAGATTTCTATTTGATAATGATTTTGACGTGTGCTTTGTTTGTCATGTTTGAGAAATCTTTTATGTCTCAGACTATGATTGTTTGCTTCTTTAAAAGCTTTGTGATTGATGATGTGATATGATTTTGTTATATGATTAGGTTTATTCTTTTGAGGTGTGTATACTTCGTATACACCATTGACTTGTTTTGTATATTTTGAAGTATGGTTAATGTGTTTGTTGAAGTGTAACCTTAAAGTGTCTTATGGATAATCTTAGTTTACAGATTAAATTTTGTTGAGTTCATAGATCATCATTTTGTTTATTATTTAGAAGAATCTTACTCGTACTATGTGTAACTCTTAGATGCCATTGAGAAGGGTTAATTTTTGTTTGATTCATCTGATATATGTTCCCCCAATGTAAATTTTAATTGTATGCAACAGATAACAAACTTTTGGTACTAGAGTTCAAGTGATTTTAGAAATCTTGATGAAAACATTTGGATATTAAATCCTCTAAGAAGCCATTCTTGTTGTCCTTGAATTCTTTAGATAATATTAATGTTTGGCAGATTTATGTAAAGAGTTTCTTTTTAGCATATATGTTTGTTTTGGGTTTGTCCTTTTGTTTGATTGTCAAGTTGAAATAGACATGTACTAAAAGTATTCTAAATATTGAAATAGATTAGTATATAATGGCATGTTACTTGATTAATTATGTTTAAAGTAACTTGGAAAGTTATATTGATGAGCGCCTAAAAATGGCTCCATACCAATGGATGGTATATGAATAAAAACGAAATGAATACTGAACTTGGGATTTAATTATGGAATGATTTGGAATGGTTTGATACCATGGACGGTATATATTCAATTTGAAAAAAATAGAACGAAATACGAAATGGACTTGGAATTTAATTGTTTGACAAGGATTGTGTGATTGCTTGATTAATTTAGTTGTTTTGGTAGTCGCTCAAGCATTAGTACGTTTGCCGCACCTCTGGAATTAGGTTGAAGAAATTAATTATCACCCTAGACGGCTAAGCCTGCGGGTTGACTCTTGGATTGTATTTGGGTATTTCCTAGACGGCTTAGCCTACGGAACTGACCTTTCAGACCTTCATAGCCTTCGGGGTTGGTCTGGGCGCCACATTAGAAAGCTCAAGAGAGCTATTAGAGATCATGAGTTAGGCATACGTCGAGGCTAGCCAAAGCTTGCAGGTGAGCATCCACTTGGGTTTTGGTTTCCGCGTAGAGGTTTTTAACCATGGTCAAGGCACACTGGTGCAGTGTGGGTATGGCAAATGTGTGGAGTGCATCCTGTGGGAGGTGTACTAGTGATTGGGCATATGTTGTGATTTTTATGATTTGTTAAACCCGAGCACCGGCTAGAGGCCAGGACGTGGTTTTGTGATTTTGGATTCATTGATTGGTAAGTGTGCTAAGGCTTATGGTATTGTAGTGTTTGGTGTTAATTAATGATATGGGTAAATTTTATATACTTTGATTATGAACCGGAGGTAACTAGGATTATATGGAAGAACTGCGTTGTCTTATTTATTATGGGAATTAATAGTCATAATTGGACTTATCATTTTAGTAGATTGCAAACTATGAAGAGTTGGAATGAGTCATTATTAATGGTTTAAATTAACAGAATGTATTTTCAGAATAATACAAAGTATTAGATAACACGTAATGTGTATGTAATTTGGTTTATCTTTATTATATTTGTCTATTATGTATTAATTTCATTTTGCATGTGGATAGGTCAACTGATTTATTTTGTGCAGGTGGATAGACATATCCTTAAAGACAGTTGCTGCTTAGGTAATGTATTTGTATTATCGATAAATTAAAATCGTAAATAGATAAATTAGAATTGGATAATGGGATTAAGCATATGATTAATTATGGATAAAAGAGTTTAAATATAATGGAATTGATATGGTTTTTAGCGTATGCTTATTGTCTTAGCATGGAAGAATTGTTCTTGAAGGTTAATTATGGTTGTTAATCATATGTTGGAACTTTATATTTATTATGTTATTTTGTGGGAATAAATTTTCCCCGTGTTTACTCATACCAGCTTTTATTCTGACCCATGTTGCTTTGTTTTGCACGTGGGTGTGTTCCATTTGGAATGCAGGCAGGAGAGGTTAGAGCTATGGAGTTGTGACAGACCGCTTGTTGGGACTAGTAGAGATCTTTAGAAGTTGTATTCATGTATTTTGTTGGCGTAAGTTATGTTGTATAATAGGATGGAATCAGGTGTACTTTTATCGTTTGAATTTTTTTTCCTCACTGTATTTTATTTAAGATTTTTGTTGGATCTGGTTTTTGAGTTAGAAATTGTTGCGGCCTGGGTTTGTTTTATTTTTTATAAATTCGAGTCGTGACAGGTTTGGCACCGGAAAGAGCTCTTAATAAATTTTCCAAAGTGCGGTTAACAACCTCTGTTTGACCGTTAGTTTGTGGATGGGCGGTACTACTGAATTTCAAGGAAGTATCCAAGCGACGCCATAAAGTTTGCCAAAAATGACTCAAAAACTTTGAATCCCGATTAGAAGTGATAGACTGTGGAACACCATGAAGACGAACAATATCTCTAAAGAATAAGTTAGCAATGTAAACCGCATCATGTGTCTTCTTACATGGAATAAAATGAGCCATTTTCGAGTATCTATCCACAACCACAAAAACTGAATCATCACCACGTTGAGTGCGGGGTAGTCCCAAGACAAAGTCCATAGAGATATCTATCCAAGGTGCATCTGGTACTGGGAGAGGAGGGTAAAGACCTGTATTTTGAGAGTGTCCTTTGGCTTGTTGACAGATAAAACATTTTTTAACAAAATCATTAACATCTTTCTTTAAAGAAGGCCAATAATAATGAGATTCCACCAAGTCAAAAGTTTTATCTTGACCCAAATGTCCACTTAGTCCACCAGCATGTAACTCCTTGAGAAGATGTTCTCTCAAAGAACCTTGTGGAATATAAAGGCGATTTCCACGAAAAAGAAAACCATCTTGTAATAAGAAATCAGAGGTACATCCAGTGTTATTATGTAATTTCTCCCAAATCTCAGAAAAATCATGATCCGTTGAATACAAATCCTTGAGATAATCAAAAGCAACAATAGAAGCACGAGCAGTAACAAGGAGTGAAGCACGTAGACTTAAAGCATCAGCAACTTTATTTTGAACACCAGATTTATGTTTGAGAGAGAATGTGAACTTTTGAAGCTCTTGAAGTGCGTTAAAAACTTCGCGCAGATGTTGGAAATGTTCTTTTTCTGACTTGCTATATATAAGAATATCATCGAAGTAAACAACCACAAACTTGCCTAAAAATGACTTCAACACCTCATTCATCAACCTCATGACCGTGCTTGGAACATTGGATAACCCGAAGGGAATAACAAGCCATTCATATAGACCTTCTTTAGTTTTGAACGCAGTTTTCCATTCATCCCCTGGTCTTATGCGAATCTGATGGTATCTGCTCTTTAAGTCAATCTTGGAGAAAATTGTGGAACCCGAAAGCATATTGAGCATGTTATCAAAATGAGGTATGGGAAAACAATAACGAACTGTGATTTTATTTATTGCTAGACTATCGATGCAAATACGCCAAAAACCATCCATTTTTTGTACCAAAAGTGCTGGAACTGCACAAGGGCTCATGGAATCACGAATGAGACCGTTATCTAGAAAATCTTGGACTTGTTCATGTAAAATATCATGTTTTTTTGGAGACATCCTGTAATGTGGAAGATTAGGCAAAAAAGCACCTAGAACTAAGTCAATGTGATGTTGAACATTCCGCATTGGTGTGGTAACGATGTTGGATAATCTGTCGGGAGAATACTAAAAAATTCATTCAAAAGAGAAGTGATGGATGCTAGAACATCAATTACATGGGAGCTAACACCTTGAGCAACAAGAGCATATATCACATCCAAATCATTAAGATCATGCTCATCATCAGTAGACAGTAACAAAATAGGTTTCTCTTGAAAATGTGCTTGAGGAGGCTGGTTAGACTTCATTGGAGTCAACACATATTTGACACCATTTTTGGAGAAAATATAAGAATTAGTACGACCCTTAGAATCAACATCAAGGTCATACAACCAAGGTCGTCCTAGTAGCATATGAGAAACATTCATATCATCATCGCATAAAATTTCATCACTATAAGAACCAATTGAGAACGGAACGCGATATTGAGAGACCACCATAGTAGTATGATCGTCCTTAATCCAAGAAATAGAATAAGGATCTGGATGGGCAGATAATGGCAAACGCAATTTCTCAACAACAGCTTTAGAGATGATATTCTCACAAGAACCCCCATCAATAATAAACTTAACAAGTTTACTTTTCACTGTGCCTTGAGAACGAAAAATTTTGTGCCGTTGAGAAGGATCACCTTGCTTCGAAAGGAGTAGTTTGCGCACAATGCAACAATTATCATCATCTTCATTAAAATCATCTAAAGCTGGTTCAAGACCATATTCATCCTCTAAATGCTCTACAAATTCAGTATTACATAAAACCACCTTAGCAACGTCTTCGAAAGGCTGATTTGGATCTGGATTATCATCATGGTGAGTCAGACCGACTTTAGGATTGACATTATCACGGTTAGGGCAATTATTCGAGAAGTGACCTGGTTGATTGCAGCGGTAACAAAAATCTCGCTTAGGGTGAGCATAAGGGTTGGCAGATTGGTTTGGTCGGGTAGAAGGGTTTTGCGTAGTTGTGCGGTTGGTGGATTGTGAGTAACGGTTGGTTGTGGAAGAAGAATTGTTCGAAATTTTTTGGTGTGGAGATGATGTTGAAGAATTGGGTTGAGTGTTCCCCCTTTGTTGAAAATTGGGCCTCGACATTCGATTTGCTTTTTCAAGAAATTGTTCGGCTTTTTGAGCTAACTCAATAGCAATATCCATGGATGGAATAGTAGACATAGACATTTTATCTTGAATAGCAAAGCGTAGTCCACCAATAAAACGACTAAGTTGTTGGAGTTTTGTCTCTTTGATACCATTGCGCGCAGTAAGCCGATAGAAATCATCAAAATATTCTGACACCGAACGACTCCCTTGATTCAAATTCCTAAGTTGATCATATAGAATTACCTCATAATTGGAAAGGAGGAAACACCTACGCAAATACTTTTTCATCTGGTTCCAATCACGAATAGGCAATTTTTCATCTTTTCGACGAGCTTCGGTAACGTTATCCCACCAAGCATTGGCACTACCAGTCAGTTTGTAAGCCACAAGAGAAGTCTTTTTGGCGTCTGGTATGTTCATGTAATCGAAGAATTTCTCAACCGAAGATAGCCAATCCAAGAAATCTTCTACATGAAGATGACCATTAAAAATAGGAAGATCAACTTTCATCTTATATTCAAATTGATGAGGCTGGTATTGATTGTAGCCATAATTGTTTTCAACATGTATACCAGGATCACTAGGGCGGCCATACACACCATCAACGAGATTCATATCATCCATTGTTAGTTCATAATCTGGAAAACGTTGTGGAGAACTATAACCAGGAAGAAAACATGAAGAAAGTGGTGGGGTGCTTCTCGATATGGCCATGGAAGTATGGGGAACAATTTCGTGTTGATAGTAATGGGTTTGTGACGGGTTGATACTTTTGGGTGGAACCGATAGTGGAAGTGTTTGGTGCGGAAGTGGTGATGAGTATATATTGGGAAAAGATGTTGGTTGGGTTGATTGTTGGTAAGTTGTTTTTTATGGAGTTTGGAGTAGGTATTCGTTGTTTAAAGCTTCAGCAACTGTAGGAACAAACGGTTGGGGAGAAGCGGTGGTGTTGATCGGTGATGATGGTTGTGGGTTGAAAGAGGAAACTTTAGGAATTGATGTAGATGACGACAAAGACTTACCAAAAGATGGAACTGTAAGCGCTACAACGGAATCAACAATCTTCTTTATTTGTTGTTGCATATCCATCATAAGCTTTTGATTTGAAGACTCAATCTTGTTCGCCCAATTAGCAAATTCTGTAGCAAGCTCTTCTTTGGTGACATAATTTGCAGAATTTTGGTCACCAACACTATTCTTTCCTGTCATGGTTTCTCTGCAGCGGAATTAGGTGATATTGATGGCAGCGATGATTGTAAGGGTAAAAAGGGTGGTGGTAGATGAAAAACACAGGTAAGATCAACCTGCTCTAATGCCACTTAATGTAAAACTAACCTCAAATACTCGAGTAAAACTAACTTTGTTGATATTAACAAAGTAGAAGAAAAGAACAAAGTAATTAATTGTAGAGAAAATCTGAAATCTGAATTGTATTAAAAGAATTGTGTGTTCTACAAGCATGGCTTAATGCCTTTAAATAGATCTCTAAGATTATAATTATAGAAGTAATCCTAGTTCTAATTGTATTCCTAAAACACTAAGTCTAATAACCTAACAAAACAATCCTTATGGAATAGGAATTCCTAATACTTATAATATTTACTAAATAGATAAAAATAAGAAAAAGGAATCCTAATGTAACTGTAACTCTGCATCATCACATCTAACATGAAATTAACTCCCACAACTTAAAAGAGATCCCCTCTCATTCAATTCAGGTGAAATCTTATTTGCCACACAATCATTTACTGAACAATTGTCTAGTACCATTGAAAACAACTTGCGATCAATGTTCCACTCTGTTAAACATCGCATAAGAGCTTCAGAAAGATTATTCGTGTTGTGTGGTACATCTACCTTCAAAAAGTTGATGATTCTCTTTTGCAATTTCCAATATTTATCAATGTAATGTGCTGTCAGTGACATGTAACCTATGTTTTGGCATGAAGTCCACATATCATATGTAACACTAATTCTACCTGGAATATTAGCTAATTTTTCATACATCTTAACCTTCTCATCACCATAAAGCTTCATAATATCACTCTTTATAGGTTTAGAACAATTGACTTCAAACAAAGGCCGAAGGTTTTTCACAAACTTTTTAAAACCAACATAGTCGGCAAAAGCAAATGGCAACTCATGTAAAACTATCATGCGCGCAAGATCCATTCTACTTGTAGCCATATCAAATTTGAAGCTCTCAACCTTCGCTAATTTGTTTTCCTATTTCATAGTGATAATTTGTTATCCCACGTCGCGATTCGATGTTCTTGGACACCTACTGGTATGGTTTTTCAAATGAGTTGTTCGTTTTGAGCTTGCCCCATCCATTTCTTTTTACAATGCCTACATTGTGCAATCACATCATCACCATTTTTGTATCTCTCGTATTCGGCCCACACCGCTGATGTTAGTTTCTTTTGTGGCTTTACCTTTTCAGTTACAGTTACACTACTTAACACCTCGACATCTTTGTCGTTCTGACTAGCATTTTCAGATACATAAACAAAGAGTTCGAACGGGATGGACATGATTGCTGAAGTGAAAAAAAAAGAAAAAAGAAAAGAAAGAGAGAATGATTAGATCAGTATAGTTAAAGTTAATATGCTCTTAGAATCACACATAATAATTAATATTCCAAATCAAACCAAGATTATATCATTGTATATAACAAAAAGAATGATTTTAATTATTATTAAAACCAAAAACTTCTAAAAAGAATCAGATTTATATTGTTATTAATTAAAAATTAAAAAAATCTAACCTGATGTTTAGGCTTTAGAAATGAGGAAGAGAGATTTTTTTTAATCTTCTTGATGCTTTTTAAGTTTTTTTTTAATCTTCTTTTAACTCTTCTTCCCCAAAGAGTTAGAGAGAAGGTTCTCTGTAAAAAAACGGTCGCTGTAATGAGATTTGAGAACAAAAGACTAGGTTAAACTATTAGGTTTTGTTTTTGATATTCCAATGACCATATTACCCTTGTATAGAATATATTTTCTTTATAATTAAAATTTCAATCCGGATATTCTGTCGGATTTCCAGATTTTATCCGTATCCGAGCCCGTTATAATAATAAAATCTGTATTCGTATCCGAATTCAAATATAGATAAAATTTTGTTACCATATCCGCTGTATTCGGATTTCGGTCGGTTGGATATTCGGATAAATCTGACCAGATTTCCTGCCCTAATCGCAGTAGTAGCTACTAGCATCACACTAGTAGGATTTCCTAGGAATCACTCCTAGGCACCAAGGTTTGGATTGCATCTCACAATCTTTACAATAGCATAATTGCTAGCAATTTCTCCAACTTCATTCTCCTCCCAATACAAAGACTTACATACCTTATATAGAGTTTATAAGAACTCTCTAGACACTTAGGAAAACTACATGGAAATGGTTCTAGGCCCTCATTAAGCACTTATAAAACACAATTGGCCCAACTAAGGCCCGGTTTGTAAAATTGGCCCTCATTAAGCATTTGTAAAATAAGAAAAGACCCATTTAACGTTGATATTGTAAAAACGGCCCTTTCACTACCGATAATACCCTTCTGGTTTATGCAAACAAATGTTTGCATTTTATGGTATGTCATTGTTTCGAGTATGCAAACAAGTTTTTGCATTTAATCTTTATGTGTTGTCACTGATGCAAACAAGTCTTTACGTTTTCTAGTTTATCTTGTCGTCGTTTCGAGTATGCAAACAATTCTTTGCATTTACATTTTATGGTTTATGTTGTTGTTTGCAAGTATGCAAACAAGTCTTTGCATTTTATATTTGTATTGTGACTGATATAAATAAGTATGTTTATATGTTTATGATATGCAAACAAGTCTTTGCATCAGTCGAAGGGTAAACTAGTCCATAAGACACGGAAATCAGCAGTTGGGCCTATTTTACCATTAGTTCCCTAACTGGTCCAATCTTATATTTCCACACCTTAATTGGGTCCGTTTTTTTTTTCCCTGAGGAAAACTAAACTTATTAAAGACAAATTTGACTCTTTGACTACTATTCAAAATAAAACATTAAATGACACTAAAGACTTTAAAAAACTTCCTGATCTTTCTAGGTTGTTTATTCCTGATTTTTGCTGCCATGTGTCTCCATCATATTCGTATAAATGTTGGACAAGGATGAATTTTATATTTTATCGGTATGTAATATGTAAAAAATGTTAGTTTAGATGGTTTATTCATAATATCTACATGTATGTAGTTATGTACATACTACCCATTCACTCAAGTTCTGGGTGTTTGCTTGACTAATTCGCAATGTTGGTATATTTTATGAATTTAATGTTTTATATATTCTCTGTTGAAAATTTATTCTAGGCTTAAAGCATAGCTTTTATTTTCTCCCATGCAGTCCTACGAATTTCTCCTTCATACAAAGGTTCGAGAATTTCTCGTTATGGTTTGACTAAAGATTATGATTCAAGGGATTGCAACTCACTCTCTTTCATGAGGTTTGACCTTAATTTAAAGGATCTTTATGAAAAAGAATATGACTGGAGGTTCGAGGATAAACATCGGTTTATTAAAATGAAGAAACATGATGGTGATTTTGCTTTTATTCAACAGAGAAATGATTATGGTACTCACACTCTAGCTAGTGCGGACGAAAGGTAAAATGAAAGAAAAGTGTTATTCAGTTTCTTTTTTGTTATGCTAGTTTTCTTTTCCAAAGATGAAAGCTTTCTTTTCTCTTAAAAGTTTAAAAGGGATATGCAATAGAACTCTGCGGCCTCCTCCCTTTCCTCCAATATCCTCTCATAGTCATAGTCATCGTCCTCCTTATAACAGATGTCATGAAATAAGTTGGGCTTGTCTGAGTCAAACCCCTCCATTCCTTTCTCTCTTTTCAAAGCCTTCAGCCACTGTGATGCGCTCCTTAAGCCTTCTTCTATTGTTGTCTACATTGACCCCCGGTAATAATATATGATTACAAAGGTTGGCTAGGTAGCTGACCTGCTTTGCAAGACTTAGAGCATAATATATTTGCTTCTTAGATACTATTCCCCCCACTTAATGGATAACCATTTGCTGCCAATGGTGATTGCTTCTTATCTCCAAATGAGGTGATTGGATTTGCACCAATAGAAACCATAAATTTCATATACATCATACAATGGTTTTTTTTTTTTCGGTTAGATTTTTATATTTAATGAAAATTTTCCAACCTATTCATTGGTTCTGGTCATTGTTAAAAATAAATCTCCCTATCTTTTGTTTGTTCCATCTCATGATCTGACCGCGTCACACATACACTCTAACCATCTCCGTATGTTCCTCCAGAATTTGTTAGCTAGCTCATCCTTCTTTCAATTTCAGATCCTCCCTGCTTGAGACAGACTCCCAAAGCACTTTTTTGGTGATTTATGTGAATACAGGAATCATTGCTAACCCAAAAGATGCCTAAATTCATTGATTGGATAAGCTACCTATGCAAACCAAACACTTATCCCTATAGTTTTACTGAGGTTAAAGTTGTGTGTGACTAGATGTCTTCAAACCATGTACAAGAGCAACATCTTGGAAAACTTATTTACGCTAAACACAACCTTATAATTTACAGTTCTCTGTTTGGAGTTAATTTGTTTAAAGAGGGCAATTGCTTTTAGTATAGACCGAGGTTGTACGTTAACGTTTTATTCCTTTTGGAAAAAGTATATTTCATTTTCAGAAATTAGTTACTCATTGTATTCTAATAGTACCAAATATTCTATATATTTCTTTATGGTACTAAATATTGCTTATTTATTAATTGGGGTTTTTAGGTTTTGGTGAACCCAATAATGGTCTAATTAGACTTTGGTCCTACTTAATAGGGGCCACTTCTGTTAGTTGACCACGTTGACTATTATTTGACTTTAGCCAAGGCATCCAAAATTTTGTAAATAACCTTATTACCCTGCTCATGAATCATGATATTGAAAACATAATAACCGTAAGTGATAATACACGTGGTAAGATCTGAAAAATCTAATCCAATGGCTCATAATCTTATTTCGTTAATCTAATAAGAATATCTTTAATCGCGAATGAGCTCGTAGCTCAATGGTAGCACCCCTCACAAAGTGGAGTGATCGTGGGTTCGAAACACATCAACAGCTGATTGTTGATATAAGTTTCCACACGTAATTTTAAAGGGGTAGGGGGTCCCCTCAACCCCGCTTGCTAATAAAAAAAAAAGATAAAAAAATAATATCTTTAATCTCCTTCTTCGATTGTTTGTCTTCATCGGCATCTATGATGCACGGACACCTCCCTAAATCTTACGCACCGTTGTCCGATACGTGTCGGACATCGACACGCCCAGGACACGTGTCGGACACTTCAAATTAAGTGTCCTACTTGAGAAAATAAAAATTTCTAAACTGGACACTGCTGACACCTTAGTTAAGGGATAATTTTGTAATTTTAGTTTTTTTATAAATAAAGTGGGTCAGGGATAGAATAAAAAACATATTTGTGGAGAGAGAAACAAGTAAAAGATGAAACTTCTCTCACAAGCCTCACAAGTCTCAAGGTCTCACTCACCCTCTCTTCATCTTCTACTTTCTCTCTGTTACTCTTCCTCTTTAGCTTCCTTCATCTATTCTCTTAAGTTTGCTTTTCTTATCTTCTTCATCTTTCATAAGACTTTGTTGCTTCTCTAATCTACATAGAACAACCATGGCTTCAGCTTCAACAAATGGTGCGTGTATTGCTATTTTGTAATCTTCAAATTCAGTTGATGAATGCTAGAAATTGACTTTGATAAAAGGCAATCAACATTGTTACTTGTCCACTATTAATCTCTGTACAATGTGTTTTATATATATATATATATATATATATATATATATATATATATAACTAACGTGTCGGTGTCCTACTTTTGCAGAAAATTACGTGTCAGCGTGTCCGTGTCGTGTCGGTGTCCGTGCTTCATAGATCGGCATGCTTTTGAATTCTAATAATAAGCAACAAGAATTTTTGCAATAGTTGGACGAATAGCATGGATCAGAGAAGTGTGTCCACCACCACGAAATCCACCAAATCGATGACGACAAGATAGGTTCAAATGGATTTTGTCAACACATTCAATACTCTAGAACCAGAATCACTCAAAGCACACTCAATTGGGTGTGTGGGTAGTGAATGATAACAAAGTTTATAAAGAAGATGAAGAGGATTTAGAAGTGGTTTTTTATGTTGAAGAAGTGAAGAAGAAAGGTCTAGTGATAAAGGATTGGGTTGATATTTGATGAGAGTACTAAGTTGTAGGTGGGTTTGTGAGTCATTGTGGGTTGGACTCAGTGAGTGAATCAACATGGCATGGTAACATACTGGCATGTAAGGATATAATTGCATTTTAGGCCCTGCTTGTTTGGGCTGCAAAGAAGGCAAATCTTTACCCATCTATAGTTAGAGTGGTCCCTCCCAAGTTTACTCTTTGATTTGAATGGACCCCCATCTATTTTAGCTTCAACCCTATTGGTCCCCCACTTAAATCTTGCATAAACATGAGATAATCATAAATTGTCCCCTGCTACTAGTTTATTAGAGAAAGGTGTAAAATTTTTGCACTTTTGAAATAACACCAAACTTTTGCATAAATTTTGTACATAAAACTAATTATCAAGAGTTTCAAGCATATTAAATTAGGCTAAATTTCATGCAAATTTTTGCGGGGTAAACAAGCATGGCCTAAAGAAATAATCACAGTTTCAAGTCAACAAAGTCAACTAACAAAAGTGGTCCTAAAGTCAAATTATGCCATTAAGTTGAATCAAGGTCTAATTAGGCTATTATTGGGTGCCCCTAAACCTAAAAACCCCTTGTTAATTGGCATAAAAATGAAATCTGTCTGGTAGTCTATCCTGGAGGTATGGTCATGAATGAGTTTGTTTAAAATAGGTAGATGTGTCTTCTGAACAATATTTAAACTCAACAACCTAGCCAAGTGTAGTTTTTGTTTAAAAATTGGATGTGCAGAGATATTTTATTTATTTTATATATATCGATATAAAAATTTGGAGCTACTACCTTTAAATTCTTGACTTTTTTACAGTGAAGAAGCAAAGAAAAATTACAGGATCAGATGTGGAAGTCAATTTCCCAATTCTGGTGTTAAAAGTGATGAAGAGATCTCAAACAAGATTACAGGTAGGTGCCTTTTTAGTTCATATATTTAAATATATGATGGGGTGGGATTATGGAACTTTAATTTGAATCTCTCATTACGTAACTGGACAACTCTAATTTTTTTTTTTTTTTTTTTTTTTTTTTTTTAATTAATCAAATTTTATTGATAAGCTCAACGAATTACACAAAAGTAGAGGACAAACG
Source organism: Aquilegia eximia (assembly GCA_023053565.1). Taxonomy (NCBI): domain Eukaryota; kingdom Viridiplantae; phylum Streptophyta; class Magnoliopsida; order Ranunculales; family Ranunculaceae; genus Aquilegia; species Aquilegia eximia. The sequence continues at coordinate 27,738,467 of JALIGU010000001.1, forward strand.
CGCTACAAACTGCGCGGCAAGTCCTTTCTGGATAGCAAACCCGATTCTCCTAAATACATATTCGTTTTTTTTTATTTCTATTAGTAATTGAGCAACCCCAATTTTTATTAAGGGAAACTTCTTAAAAAAACCACCACCTTTAGGTGTTTCTACCCAAATAGCCACTCATGAGTGCTAATCTTCCCAAACAGCCACCTTACCCCCACTACTTTTTGCTTTTCAAAAATTTTGATACCAAATTAACCTTTGTACTTATGACAAACCTTTTTGCTTTGATTTGACCAAGTACAAACAGATGTGACTTCTTGACAATAACCTATATAGAATTACAACCATTGATTTTGCTAGAAAGGAGAGATTAAATCACAACCGTTTATTCAGCTGCATTTACAAAAATACCCTAAACAGTTGTTTCCAATTAAATGATGTGTAAGGCTGAGATTAAACATGGATCTGTTCCCACAACGAAAAGATGACACGTGTTTATAGTCGCTTGGAGGGTAATTTAGGCGGGAAATTTTTGAGAAGATAATCACTTACAAAGAAGAACCCTAACTTACCTAACCTTTTTTTTTCTTTTCCAACCGCCTCCATTAACACAGCAAAATCACAAAGTTACCATTTCTTCTTCAATTTTTAATTTCCCTTTTAATTTTTTTGTAGTTCTAGAACCCTAATTTCATAAAAAATGGTTCTTAAATGCACTACCTCAGAAACCCTAGAAACAATTTGTGAAATTGAAGAGATGTCTGTTAATGAGAAGTTAGAAGGAGCAATTGAAGAAAAAAATTGAAGAGCAAGTAGAAGAAACTGAAAAGAAAGAAGCAGAATTTGGAAAGAAAGATGATGAAGAAGAAATCACAGAGAAACATGTAGAAGAAGAAAAAAAAATTGCAGTTGAGAATGAAGTAATTGAAGGGGGAGAACAACAAACTGAAGGGGGAGAACAGCAAATTGAAGGGGGAGAACAACAATTTCAAGAAGAACAACAACAAATTGAAGAAGAAGTAGACGAAATTGAAGAGCAAGATGATGAAATTCCAGAATCAAGTGGAGTAGAAAAGATGAAAAAGAAATATGGCCGTAAATTCATTGTAACGGTAAGATGCTTAATGAAGAAGGTAGGTGATCATTTTGGGAGTAAATTACCTCTATTGGAGAAGCAAAATTTTAGTTCTTCATGCTTTAGGTATTTCTTAGATGTTCAAACAGATAAATTACACATGATTACCTCTGTTGTTACACAAATTGTGAAAGCTAGGGTTGGTAAATTGAAGTACAAGATTGGGGGAAAGGAAATGCAGTTCAAACCATTTGATTTCACTTTAAATTTAGGATTGAAAATTGGTCGTGTATCACATGAGTTCATTTTCATGGAATCAGAAGTTCCAAGTCCATTCAAGGAGAAATATTTTGGTAAGAGGAAAAGCATTAAGGAAAAGAACATGAAATATGCAATTGAAGTAGCACGAAATGATCCTAATTCTGGTGATGATGTGCATCGTTCGAATTGCTTGTTGTTTCTGTTAACATGCCTAATACCAGATGCATCTAATACCATTGATGTTAGGTACGTCTAAAATTCACACATTTATCTTCACATGTGGTTATGTTATCTGCTAAATACTCTAACTGAAGTTGTTCATTGTTGTCATATTGTCTGGCAACATTGTGATATTTATTTTTTATATGCTAAATATTAATACTTCAGCTTCATATTTGTGTCATATTATCAGCTAAATATCAGCATGTTATCCTCAAAACCTTAATCTCGTATCCTCTAAATTTAGTATATGTACATGGTTTAGGGTTAATATGTTATGTTATATAATGTTAACATGGTTTATGTATATTGTAATAGTCTTGTAACATATATGACCATTGATCTTAGATATGTCGACATTGCATCAAATCTTCAGAAATTTGATGAATTTCCTTGGGGAACTGTTGTGTTCAATCTGTTAGAAAATGCTCTAGAAACAGCAGCAACAAATGAAGCAGCCCAAAAACTGAGTTACAATCTACCTGGGTGTGTGCTTGCATTTATTATCTGGGCATACAGCCACATCCCCATGTCTAGGTCCTAGAAGGGAAGCTGATGTACCACCATTCCCTAGGATGCTTAGTTGGAAGAATCTTCCAGGAAAAACAACATGTAGAGAAACTATTGATAAGAAGCTTAACCCTCCTCGCGGAAAAGCAATCGAAGTTGCTCCCCCTTTCCTTACTCCTCAAGAATCTGGTGAAGCACTTGTTGTTGAAGCAGAAAAGGTATGTATACTACTCTCTAATTAGGTTTTATATCCCATACATTATGCATAGTCTATCTTGTAGCTAGTAAATTCCTACATTACATGTAACAATATATATCCATCCTCAAGTTATGTCTATCTTATCGGCTAAAATGCAAATAGTATCCTCTAAACTGTGCAATATTATGTGTTAATATTAGCATGTATATAATGGTGTTGTAGTGGCAACAAGAACTTGACAAACAAGAAAAGGATATAGGTGTGGGTTCACTGGAAGGAATTCTGAAGGGAGTGGTAAGAGACATTGAGGAAGGAGTTGTTTCTGGTGTAAGCAAGATATTGAAACCCGAGACACTGAAAGGGGGATCTTCTTCTTCAACCCAGATGAGAAACACTCCTAAAAGAAGGACACAGAAGAAGGACACTACCCCCACCAAAAAGAAGAAGGACACTACCCCCACCAAAAAGAATAAGGACACTACCCCCACCAAAAAGAGGAAGGAACCAAGTACCCCTAGTAAGAAAAATGAAACTAAGAAGAGTCAAGCAGCTGTAGCCAAGTCTAAAACAATTGGACCTGCACCCAAGACTAACCCTAAAACAACTGCTACACCCAAGACTAAAACAACTACAACACCCAAGTCAGTTCTGAAGAAGGACAACACAACTACCACCACCACCAAAGCAGTCTCCAAGAGTGGTGTTAATACAAGGAGTCAAAGCATTTCTACTCCATCCAAGAGAAAGCCTACTCCATCTAAAACCAATGCAAAGACCATTTCAAGTCCTAGTGCAGATAGAAAAGGCAAGAAAATTGCCAGTGAGAAGTTAAGTTCACCAATTGCAACAACTCCAGAAAGGTCTCAAACTTTACAACTCTCTTTAGGTGGGATGAGGGTCACAAGGAGCACAAGTCAAATTAGAGAACAGGAGAAGCAACAAGTTACTCCACCTCCACCTCCACCAAAGAAACAGAAGACCATCCCACCTCCTACCAGAAAACAACCTCCTAGGTATAAATTTAAGTTACATCCTCTAAATCGCTAATTATTAGCAGCTAATTGTTAACTTTATATCCTCTAATATTTATCTTATATCCTCAGGGAAAGCAAAGTGGCAGGTCTTGACAAGTCATGGAGGAAAAATATAAAAGCCAAAGATGCAAGAATTGCTGAGAAGAAAAATGCCAAAGAAAAAGCTAAAAAAAGAATATTTATTCCAAGGCCAGATAGTGATGAAGATGAGGATATACAGGTTCAAAAGAAAGGAAAACATACACAGGGGGGGGGGGAGATAGAAAAAAATGATGAAGGAGCAGTTGAAGGAAAAGGAAAGAATGATGAAGAAAAAGTTGAAGGAGAAGGAAAAAATGAAAGTGAAGGAAAGGTTGCAGTAGAAGGTAATAATGAAGGAAAGGTTGAAGGAGAAGAAAAAGTTGAAGGAGAAGGAAAAAACGAAAGTGAAGGAAAGGTTGCAGTGGAAGGTAATGATGAAGGAAAGGTTGAAGGAGAAGAAAAAGTTGAAGGAGAAGATAAGAAGGGTGGATCAGCTGAAAGTGAAGAAAATACAACACAAGAAGTTATTGTTGCTGATGTAATGGCAATATTGGCCCAATCAGATATTCTTGATACTACCATGGAACATGTGCAGGAGTTGGCCATCCTCAAGACTGAGAATACTGATGTGCAAGAAGTGAAAGAGTTGGCAGCTAAAGTAGATACTTTGCCTGCTAAAATTCAAGAGGTAGATGCTAATGAGGATGGGCAAGAAGAAGAAGAAGATTATAGCTTTGATGATGACATTCCAGCTCCTAAGAATATTCCTGAAGAATATTTAGTAGAAATAGATGGTGTATCAGCTGGTGAGATGGGTAATGTTGAACACCACGAAGATGATATAGTTTTCACTGGTGAAGAAGAAGAAGATGAAGAAGTGGATAAGCAAGCTATTGATGACTTTAACAACAGCCAAAAAAGATTGAGAAAAATGAATTAGGGGAAGGAAGAGGGGAAAGAAGTTGATGCTCAGCTGATGATTACTATGGGCATATCATTTCTAGACAGAACTACAACTCATAATGAGACAGATGTTTTGAACTATTACTGGAGGTTGGCAAAGGACCCAAATTTTGAGCATAAAATGATGAGGATTTATGGATATGGACTGGAAGTCCATGTGAAACAGTTTTACAGCCTATGGAACACTAATTGGGTGCATGGAGATATCATTGAAGCCTATGTTAGCTTGATCATTCGTTGGTATGGAATGATGAGGAGGCATAACAATGCAAATGATCAGTATGCTATTGTTCCAACAATAATATTTGCTGTAAGTATTTTTTTTTTTTTTTTTCAATCTCTTATGCTTGAACCTTTGAGTAGAGGATACAATTATGTTATTTAGAGTTTACAATATGAGTTATTTGGGGATACTAATATATTTGTTTGGTTGTTTCAGGGCATGGTTTATGGTGATATCCAATATACATACAATAGGCGTATGAGGGATCCAACTTTTGCTGCACTATCACCAGCAAACAGAGTAAGGACTGGTGCATTCAAAATTAAGACAGGTGCCATAAACATTATGAGCCCTACTGGTCATATGGAGAACCAAGTTTCCCCTTACCATGCAAAGGCTATCCTTATTCCTTTACAAGTAAGTGTATTAACTTTGTACCCTCTAATTTACATTTACAACATCCTCTAACAACATAGATAATATCTGCTAAAAATTATGAGATTTGTTAATAATGCAGGTCAATGATAACCACTGGGTACTCTTGAGTTTTAGCTTTAAGGAAAAGAAGGTGAGAATATATGACTCTTTGGGCTTGAAGAGACCATCAAGACAACAACTAGGGTTGGAGAAAATGTTGCCTTATGTGGTCTTTGCTGCTGACCCTAACATTCCAGATTTTGACTTGGAATTTGGATGGGAAAGGGAATTTGTGAATTGCCCAGAACAAGATGATGGTCACAGCTGTGGAGTTTTTTTGCTTAGTTACATTGATTGTATAGTTAGGGGTAGGGAACTCGATTTCAAGAGAAGGTCTGCTCTTATGAGGAAGTGTGTTGCTATGGACATTGTTCAGTGTGGATTGAAGCCACCAAGTAAGGGGGTGCTTACAGTGTAGATGACTGCACTTTTTTAAAATTAGATAAGTTTAATGTCCCGTCAATGTACTTTCAGTTCAATGTATTTTGGTACTTTTGAGTGCTGTTCTTAAATGGTCATAAAGAATATTAGTTGGCAGGTGAAAAAATAGTCAAATGCTTGGAATTCGTGTCCTGATCTTCCCACTTTATTAAATTCTACTAGTATAAAACCATGGTGAGGTTACAACCCAAACCATTCTTGAGAGCTTATTTGAGTGAAAATGGTTTCCTTGAGTGAAATCTCTACTAAGTTAGATATCTCTTTACTCATCGTTGAAGATGAAGTGCGTCTGAAGTTTCTCGAAACATCAGACCCTTTTCTTGGAAGTTTCAGTGAAGAAGAAAAAGATGATGATGATGAAGAGGATTCTGAAGGAGCAAGTGAAGAGAAGAAAGATGACGAGGGATCATATTCCTTAAATACAGAAAACTATGTCCAACCCAATCCTCTTGTTGAGTACCCTGATGACAGCGGTGTTCCTTCTTCCCAATAATGTGTTGCTGCAAAGGATAAGGACATCGCAGAGGAAGATGAGGTGGAGAGCAGCTTTTCTGGTGAACATGAAGAAGAAGATTATGATGATGATGAGTGAAGAAAGTTTTTTTTTTTTTTTCTGTTTTGCTGAAGTGTTTTATTTTATTTTTTTTGTTGAAGTTTTTTTTTTTTTTGTCTTGAATGTACAAACCCTTTTCCCTTTCCCTTCCCTTATGCAAATATATAAAAGTATTATTATATTTCATTTTCTGTAGTACCAATATTTAGTATAAATTAGAGGATAAAGAATGACTATTTAGAGATATTAATCATTCACATTAGAGGATACATATGTAAGATCTGGAATATAAAAGATAAATATACAAAATATGCCATATAAAAGGCAAACATAGAACAAACCCTTTTCCCTTTCCCTTTCCCTTGATGCAAATATATAAAAGTATTATTATATAATATTTTCTTCAGTACCAATATTTAGTATAAATTAGAGGATAAAGATTCACTAGTTAAAGGATATTGATCGTTCAAACTAGAGGATACATATGTAAGATCTGGCAGAGAAAAAGATAACTTACAAAATGTGCCATATAAAAAGCAAACATAGAACAAAATGGTCAAAGTCTGGTACAACTTCCAAAGGCATAACTTAGAAAAAAAAACACCCAACACTTAATAGGAATCAGGTGGTCCATCAGGTAAAGGTTGGAAAAAATAGTCAAAGTCTGGTACAACTTCAATACATGTTGATTTGTTGTGTCCTCTTCCCCTACACCTTGAGCATCTTCTCTCCTGTACTGGGATACCTTCAAGTTTGCCTCTCCTTCTGTTTTTCTTTGGACGTCCAGGCATAACACATGGTAGTGGTGGAAGGATCTTTCTGCTTACTCTATCCTTTAGCGATTCATCCTTTCCTCTTGTGGGTCTCCAATTTTCTTTGTAGGTCCTCCATATATGTCTCCCTTTTGTAGTACACACCACAAAATGTGTATGGATCCATTTGACATTCTCTAATGACAGACATTGTGTGCTCACAGGTATTCCCATAGTTTGCCACCATTTGCATGTACATTCTCTTGCGTTCAAGTTCACCACACATGTCCTGCTCTCACCATAAACTGTCCAAATAGTTGGAGATATCTTCTCACGAGTGAAGGTTCTACCTCTCCAAGCATTATGCAAAATTTGTTCGTGACACCACTTAGTTACAGGTGTCTTGAACTTCTTTCCATCAACACGATAATCTTTGTGATGCCTCATGATGTTGTCATGAATTCCTTCGACCAGATTTGTAGCAGGAAGCATTCTTTCTGGTATAATCATTCTATTCCACGATTCCACATGATTGGTGTAAATAATTCCATATCTGCTTCATTAGAGGACACACATAAATGATTAGCCGGTACAATGAACCAATTAACCGATATAGTAAGTACCAGTAGAGGATAGAGAAATGAATAGGGTACCGACCTGGGTTTCTCCTGAAACGCACTTGCCCACTTATTTAGTGGTCCAATTGCCATTAGGCTGTGGTGTGCCTTTGGAGATATGGCCCATATTTGCAGCATCAAACCCCAATTCTCATTTTGATTGAGTGTCTTGGCAACCTCTTTAAGCAACCACCTTACTTTTGCATTCCCATATTTAAGGGACATGTGTTGGGCACAATATATATGACAAGCCTTGGGCAAAATCTTTGGTACAGCTTGAATAATACTTTTGTGCCTATCTAAAAGAAGCACAAACTCGTGGTCAGTCCCAACCACATGGTCTCTAAGTTTTTCAAGAAACCATTCCCAATACTCATTGTTTTCTTTTTGCACAAGGGCAAAATCAATAGGGAACACATGATTATTTCCTTCAATTCCAATTGCTGATAGTACAACTCCAGAATATCTCCCTATCAGAAATGTTCCATCTATAATGATTATTGATCTTAATGTGCTTCTGTAAGCTCTCACAGTTATACCATATGACTAGAACATACATTGGAATTCATCACCAGGGCCTATGATAATATCAGTCTGAGAATCGGGATCGACCAACTTAAGTTCATTACAGTATGTTTTAAGTTGTTGATATGACTCACTGAAGCTTCCCCTTAACTACAATATCAGGATAAACATGACTAATTAGCCGTTATAATTGACATATTTAGAGGATACCATTAACGTACTCTAGGCACATACATAAAATGATTTAGAGGACATAACATAAGTTATTAGCCGAGATATGTGAATGAACTAGAGGATAAGATAGGAAAGTGCAATTTTAAATAGAACAATAGCTTGGCCAATGTCTTTTCTGTAGCTCTCCAAGCAACTTTGTATGAAATCTGGGTAAGATATTCCTTCTCAATTTGGCTTTTCAGTTGTTTGGATGTAAGATCTTCATTATCCCGTAATTTTCTCGCAATTTTAAATGTAACCCAATCACTATCAGCTTGACGATTTTTTTATCCAAGTCTGAACTTCCCACATGTGTGACGCTCAGTAATGCATCTTATTTGTCAAGTACCATTCAAATTTGGTGTAGCACGAACATACCATGGGCAAGTTGGAACTTTACATTTCCAATACACCCTTTTCATCTCAGTTTTATACTTATTCAGGTCAAACTCCTCCTCAATTGCATAAGATTTCATGTCTCTCATAAAATCATCCCGACACAAATATATCTGCCCAATCTTAGGGAACAAGTACTTATTGTGTAAAGGTTCAGTGTGTGGAGCACAACCTCTATTGATCCGACAAAGATTTGCGTATATAAAATTTAGTTCTTGTTTGACTTCATCATCTTCATCTCGATTGTTCTGAGATGGGTAATGCCTTTGACGTCGTACACTATCTTCATCCCGATTGTTCTGCTGCTGTGGAACATTTGCTTGATTTGGAACATTGCCCTGGTAATGTGGCCCATTTGTCTGATTTCGAACATTGCCTTGTTGTTGTGGAACATTTGTTTGACTTGTGAAATTACCCTCCTCATGTTGAGCATTGTCATGACTTGGTATATTGCTCTCATGTTAAGCATTGTCGTCGCTAGATGCATGTCTATATCTATCCTCTAAGTTGCATCTAACACCGGCTAAACATGTAGAATTACCTGCTAAATGTAAGGGGTTATCTTCTACACCATAAAACCTTGACATGGGTGTAGGGCCTTCATTTTGGCTATCTGAATGTTGTGAACCAAACATTGGCGCAGAATCATCATACATCTGATCTTCCAATTCATCCTCTGTGGTCCAAATGATTGGTGAATCATGCACATCCAGTAGAGATTTTGTATAAGTTGCATCGCTATCGTCGTCGGCTATCGAACAACCTTTACCTTCATCTTGTGGTTGCTCTTCACCTGCCCCTTGACCTTGATCTTGTAGTTGTGTTTGTTGCAGTGCATTATATTCTTCAATTTCATCTGAGAATCCTTTCCAAAATCCATCATTATTACACATCTCAGAAAGAATTGCCGCTGCATCACCCGTATTAGCGGATGTGTTGGTCAAATTAGAGGATATATTCTCACAGTTAGCCGAAATTGTTTGAGATTTGTACCCAACTTCATTATCAGCTCCAATTTGCACAACATTAGCCACCAATGGAGATTCACTCCTAAATGAAACTCTAGAAGGAGCAGGAGGGGGAGTTGTTATAACAATTTGAGGATAAGTCCCAGGTGGGGTATCCAATACAAGATGTTGTTGTTCATTGCCATACCCCTTTGAGAAGATAACATGGCTCTTCTGTGCTGATGCAGGGTCTAGGAGATATTGGGAAGAAATACAACCTTGCTTTACAGGTGTGGAAGAATCTGAATAATCAGGTTGATTACCCCAATCTGTTGGAGGGGTAGGTTCTGGGAAATGGTTTTTTTTCAATCCAGTTTTTCCTTTACCTTTTTCTTCCTCCTTTCCTTTCACCTTTTTTTTTTTGTGTTTTGGAGCTTGATTCCACATTCATTGATTGTAAATCTCCCACTATCCAAATAGACATGACATATAAGTTCTTGACAACAACAATCCCCAACATCAATTGATCATAGTCAGATTGAGCATGGATGTTGCGTGGACTGTTATTGACGATAACTTGAATTAAAAATTTGTGTCTTTGTGTATGAGTCATATCTTGAACCATCTCCATAAACTCTTCATATGGTGCCTTCAACTCACAAACTGTTATTTTTGTGTCACCATTCTTGTATGATAACAATCCATCTGCATTAGTCTCCACCTGACCACCATAGCGAAACACAACATTGATCGTGCTACCTGAAACCACAATGTCATGCAAACTATAAGAACATATCGGCTAATTGTAACTAACATATCGGTTAACATACTTTCATTTAGCCTCTAATAGAATATAAGTTATAGTTTGCTTTTAAAACAGAGTGACATTGACCTCAGATGTATACCAGTAAACTGACAATAAACCACAATCGAAATCACAACACCATTTATGTTAGTTTGCCTCTAAATTATGAGGATGTGAGTTTGGTAAAGATACAACTTTTATGAGGTTGGGGTTTCATAAATACACAATCTTTATCAAAGATTTCATCTTTATGAAGGTTAGGGTTCATAAAGATGGTATCTTTATAAAGATTCTATCTTTTCATTAGATACCATCTTTAAATCACCAACACCTTCACCACATTCTTGTCATAAAACAGAACAAAACGTATGTTAAAATGCTTACACAAATCAACAACACCTACTGCATTCAAAGTCAAACAACAACACCTACTGCATTCAAAGTCAAACAACAACACCTACTTTATTGTCCAAGCATTAAAATCTCCAGATTTAAGAAAACATTTAAAGCTTACATAATTTATTGTTCATCTGCAATTCCTTTGCAATTAAAGCTTTAGATTTTTCCTTTTTCTTGGGTGGCATTTTGGTTGTGAAGAAGTGCAATATTTGTGTGTTTAAGGTTTGGGAGAAGAATAATGTAGAAGAAGGTGAAGAACAAACTGTGTTAAGGTTCAGAGAAATCGAAAAAGTAGAAGAAGAGATAAAGATGACACTGTGCTGTTAGTTGTATGTGTAGTAGATTCATAAAAAATTCCAACGGTAGGGATCTAATCTTTTTAATCCAATGGTTAGGTTTGTTTTAATGTCTTTGTCTAAACCTTAAATGCAATTCAGAGTTGGTATACGGTTCATCAAAAAGTTGATTTGATGGAGACAAGAGGAACAGTTGTGCAGAAGGGTATAATAGTAAAGAAAATTTAAAAAAGTAGGGCAGAGTGGCTATTTGGGAAGATTAGCACTCATAAGTGGCTATTTGGGAAGAAGCACGTAAAGGTGGTGGTTTATTAAAAAAATTCTCTTTTATTAAATATATGATGGGGTGGGAATGTGGAATTATTATTATTATTATTAGAGAGCGCGGGAATTCACACTCCACCTTTTGGTGATTACATCCCACTGTAAAAACTCCCATCATGCAAGCATGCCGTGCACTGTGCAAACAAGCGAGGAAAAATGCATGATACATACCAAAACATACATAAGAGTTCAGAAAGAGAAAACACCCAAACATATTGCAACTTATTTAAGACAATTGAATTAAACCAATATCTCAGAAAAGATGCATCCAACAACACATACATGGAATAAATAAATAAAACAAAAAAATAGAAGGAATAACCAACAACCCTTTTTTTTTTTTATTAACAATGTATTCAGACATGCAACATGATCTGCAAGCTAAACAAACAAAGCATAAAAAGTAGAAACACCAAACAAATAGCATATGTGGTTAGAGAAATATGCAATTCAAATAACACAAGGCTAGAAACAAACCACATCATCCCAAATATGAGACACCACCAGACTTTTGCAAGTCCAGAAAAACCTGCAACTTATCTTTTCTTACCCATACTTGTTTAACACTAGGCGTGCACACTTTGGGAGTTGAAAGATATGAGATCTCCCCTTAACAAGCTTTGCAATAGACTTGTCCTTAACTAATTCCACCTTAGTTTTTGACTTCCTTTTGTTGGAGTACCTGTTTTTCTTAAACCTATGACAGTAAACATTAGAATTCCAAGGTCTAGAAAACGCACAAGAAGGAACATAAGAATCAACATGATTATAACGATGAGGAACACGAGAATAGGATGAAACATGTTGATCAAAATCCCAACAAAAGCTATCCAAATGACCAACTCTACCACAATAAGAACAATGAAAAAATTAGACTTACTCAAAGAATTCTTATAAGAAGATGTGGTGGTAGAAGATGAAACATGTATGTCACCATTGTATTTGTGACATGGTGCCTTAACAATACCTATACCTCCATTATGAGAACAATATGGCTTATCAGTAAAAACAGCCTTACCATTAACCTTAGACTTAAAATTCTTACGAGAAACATGCTGAAAATTAGTAGCATTAAGTCTAGTCTCAATAGGTGGGGTAGGCAAAAGGGCAGGCAAACTAGTAGATTTTACAGGAGTAATCACACTAGATGAACTAGTAGAACTATCAATAGGAGAATCAAATCTAGTTTTGTCCAAAACCTGCAATTGGAGTTGAGTAGACGTTAAATCGTTCTTTGTTACCTCATACTCCACCAATAGAGATTTGTATTTCTCATCGACCTCCTGATTGGCCTTCTCTAAAGCTGCAATTCTACATAACAAGTCAAGTTTTTCTTTGTCAAATAATTGAGAAATAGAAATTGTATCATCTGCAGCACAAGAAATCTGTTTTTCAAGAATCTCAATTTTATCCTGCAAAGAAAGATTAGCCTTTTCCAAATTTTCAATTTTGGATTCATAAACTTCCCCTTGAAGCATATAGTCATCTGCACAATGTCTGAGTCGTTGTTCTAGAGAATCAACCTTAGTCTGCAAAACACCATTATCTTCAAAACAAACATTATCAGAAATAGTAGACACATTACAATTAGCTTTATTAAATTTTTCCTACAAATCAATATAAGCTTTTTGTAATCTTTCACATTCTTTTGCAGAAAGTCTGTAAAGAAGAGCCCAATCACTATTGCTAACAACATACAAATTATCATCCTTTTCAAAATCAGATTTTGGTTTTGTAGATTTAGACGATTTAACAATAAAATTATTATGACCAGACTCATGAACCATCATTGCACTCATAGGATCGTTAGCGTGAGCCTTGACGCTCCTTAACCAGCCCCCAGCGACTGATACCAATTGAGAAACTACAAATAGTGCTAATGTAACAGTTGAATATTCAAACAAATCAAACAATCTGCAGAAAGTAAATAACACACAGAAATTTTTAACGTGGTAAAACCCAATAAGGGAAACGTCCATGGTTGTCCTCTCGACAACAAATAATCCACTAAATGAAAAGAGATGTACAAACCTATCAACTACCTGCAATCACTGCGAGTTGACACTCCTGGTTATCTCTAACACCTTGACTTCACCAGAGCACCTTGATGTACGCACAAGACACTCGACTTCTTGATGAACACACAAGAAGACTCGAAGCCGAACTATGAAACAAGCTTACACCAGAGTTCCTTGATGAACACACAAGGATACTCGACTTCTTGATGAACACACAAGAAGACTCGAAGCTAAATCACTATTCAATAATGAAGAAGAAGATGAATAAGGAAGAAAGAAGAAGAAGATGAATGGGGAAGAAGAAGATGAGTTCAATCACCAAAACAACCTAAACAAACTCCAAAACTAGATGAATTAGACGGCCAAAGAACTAACTTGTTCATTGGAGAAGTAAACCTATTTATACCTAGGGTTGGAATACACAGGAAATGGGCCTGATTAGACGAAATCCATATTGGACGTACGTACTTCGAAATAACGTTCGTACGCCTTCATACGATAAACGCTTGCTGCCTGCTTGGACGTACGAACGCCCTAACTAGGTACGTACGTCCTGACCAAAACATGTTTGCTGCCTAACATGACGTACGTACGCCCTAACTAGGTACGTACGTCCTAAACCCAAAACTTACTTTTGACACAAGGACGCGAGGACACAGACTCGGGACGATGTGCGTACAACTTGGTTTTCCTAACAATGAACTCAAGGCGAGATAACCATGGACATCCAATGTCACAAAATTAATGTCAAACAACCTAGTGCCGGTTTCAATCTCCCCCTTTGACATTGATTTTGTGACAAAAACCTATGACTCTAATAGCACTTATATAACGTGCTTACAAACCCAAACCATGGCATTTATAAAACATGCCTACAAAAACACTCATAGAATATACATACCAAATCACCAACACTTGATATCCAGCTTGAGTAAGACGCTTTAACCATCAGAGACCGAACGGAAGCAACAAGAAATTCTGAACCAATCAAAGAGCCAACGGAAGTTCCTCGAACAACTCCCCCATACTTCATGAGCTCCAAGGTTTAATACTCGAGCTTACCCAAAACTGTACATGCATTTTGTGATCATCATCACTTTTACTCCCCCATACGTGTTCACTCCCCCATACATGTAGTATACCTGAAACATGACCAAAAAATACACTAACAAAGAAGAAGAAGCTGTTAGTATTAGAGTCATAAATCTCCCCCTTTTTGTCACAAATGAAGCAAGGTAACAAAAGAAAGAGAAAAGAAAAAAAATACCAAACCATAACAAATAAGATTAAAGAAGAAAAGAAAGAGAACAATCATGTTAACAACAAAAAGGATATGCAACGGAAGCCATAACATAAACACTTGTTAACACGATGTCAATACAAAGAATTCTCCCCCTAAACAAAATCTTCACCTAAATGCAAAGCATATGAGAAAGATGCACCTAGAACAAACAAACCAAATAAGGATATTTGAAACACACAAAGAACCAAGCATACAAGGGTAGAAGAGAGTAAAGAGAAAACCATACCATAAATCTGGAATCCATGACACACAAAACTAAAAGACATGAGAGAGATCTAGGCATATAAATGAAGAAGAAAGAGTACCAACACAGACACAAGAAAGGATATTAGATAACAACCAAAACGAGATAAGAAGGAGATAGTGAAAAGACACTGAATACTTATATAGGTAACAGAGGGAAGAAAAGAAAACATAACATGAATCCCTGATAGAAACCAAGAGAAACTTATACATAGAAGAAAGAGTCAGGACACCAACAATCAGAACAAATGATTCACTAGAATATCACTTTAAACAACCGACCATAACCACCTGAGATAGATTCCAGAGAACCGACTTCATAGTAGCAAGATATCTAGAGAAAAAAAAACAAACAAACAAAAAGGAAGAAATATCATACCTGATGAAATTGGGAAGGTACAATAATGACCAAGAACCAAATAGTCAAACCTGTGAGAAATGTGCAAGAAAAGAATATGCAAAAAGAGAAAGAAGAAGAGATAAACAATAGTTAGTAGGAGATATGAAAGATAATAGGGAAACCATGCATATTAGACACATCCAACAATATCCCATGACAAAACTACAGGAATATGAGTAACGGCAGGAAGAGATACGTAAAGTATAAGAAAATCCATTGAGAATCCATGGAGAAATCCAATCTGTACATGTTCCTGAAACAACTCATCCAACCACAAAAAGAGAATTAGAGAATCTTATAAACAAGGAGAAGAAAATATTATCCCAAACACAATGGAATAGAGACATAAAAAGGAATAAACCTGTAAGCCCACCCTAGTGAAACCCAAAAATTAGTTCAACATATGCCAAACAAGATAAGCAATCATCAAGCTCATAAAAAAATGCTTTAACTGAAGAATGAGCAAGGATTATCGATGCCACCAAGTTACAAAACAACAATCCAACTTCAGAGCAATTTCCTGCCAGAACACTAAGACTCCGATGACATGCCATACATTGTCAGAAAGATTAGAGAGTCAATAGAAGAGAATTGCTAACAATAGATGACCAAACTGAGCATATGCATCCCAAAGTAGAACAGTGGTAGCCCAAAACCATTGCATGAGGATTATTGCAGAAGACTACCAAGAACACATCTAATCAAACCTATTGCAGGAAAAAAATAGGATCAACCAGGCACAAGAAGCAACAATAAGAGGATAGACAAGTCTCATAAGCATTTAATCAAACACCAGTTAGCCAACACGGTAATTCAAGAATATTAGCCCAACATAGAAAAGTATGATGAGAACCTATGAGAAAACATGAATCAATATAAATCATGACAACCGAATACACCAATAACATGATTTCATCACCAAAATTTGCTTATGCATACCTTGTAGCCTTCGTAAAACAAATTGAGAACTATTACCTTGAGAAATCACATCAAACACATGTGATCCAATGACAAAAATAGAAAGCATGAAGTGTAAAACCAAATAATACTAACAATCTGACCTTAGTATGTCAATGAAACACCGACTGAAAAGAATTACCAAGGAATAGAACCAAAATAGAGTAAGCCATAAACACTTTCAGCAAGAACATCTACAAGAATCCAAAGGAATGGCGCCTCTACTCCTTTAAGCACGAGGAGGACGTGTGCTCGATGACGAAGCACCGTTGGAACCGGGTGTTTCTTTGGTGGGAGTAGTCCGAGCGCGCTTAGGAGGCATGTCCCATGTAGACATTTTATCGAACACATGGTGTGCAGAATCATGAAGTGTGCACACGATAACAACCAAGCAATGAGAATCGCACTAAACTTGTTAGACTAGGATAATGAAGAACCAAACACAAACAATAGCAAATAGAGGCTGCACCATATCTAAGAATCAATTTTAACGACAAAACTAACAACCCATATCCAACCATGTGAAGACTAACCTTAAGGACTAACTTTAATAGCAGAAAAACAAACCTAATAACTAACAACACAAACCATAATAAGAAGATAAAAGGAAAATAACCGATGTACCATAGAAGTGAAGAGGAACACATCATGAACTTCCAAAAATAGTAGCCAATCCGAATCCGTACAAAAATAAGAGGCAATATGTTGGGATAAACAAAATATTGAACAATTAAGAGAATTGAAATGCATCATAAACTAAACCTCGGTGTGTAGATGCAATGCAATGCATAAAGAGAGATAAAGTTCACCACTAGAACACACCCTTGAAGACCTAGAATATAGAACCATCAACAAGAGACATACGATTAGTAAGTGAGCATAGAAGAAACAAACTTCAACCCCCTTTGAAACAAACGTTATGAGTAGAAGGCAAACGAATATACATATATAAATATGATCTTTCAAATGAAAACCAAGACATTAAAAGGCAAAGGAATATAACTTTGTATGCCTTACATAAAAAACAATGAATATGCGCTTGGATTTTTATTTTGCCGCATGTGGTGGAGTTTAGTCTACATCACTCTAATGTCATTCCCGCGTGGGAGGGATTTTTGCCTCCATCTTTTCAAATACACGAGGGTAGGGTGTAGCCTACATCTTTTTGACAAACACAAACTCAAGAAGTGCAATACCATGTTAACGTGCAACACAAGAACTAACATCTCTTGAGTGCATCCGTCAGAGCATGACCCTCACAACCCCAACGGGTTCTTAGCCAACTGATATTGCTTCAAAGACAATCAAATGGCTGGGGATAAAGTGAGTCATTGACCACTAACAAGAGTTGTAATAGGAAGATAAGAATGCTCAATAACACGAACAACAAGATGAACATTAACCAAAACAAAGGAGAGATAGCTCAAGATCACATAAATACTCGAGAGATAGAGAAGTTCTATGAGCTCAAAGAATATGTAAGTGGTTTCCAAAAACTCCCATCATGCAAGCATGCCGTGCACTGTGCAAACAAGCGAGGAAAAATGCATGATACATACCAAAACATACTTAAGAGTTCAGAAAGAGAAAACACCCAAACATATTACAACTTATTTAAGACAATTGAATTAAACCAATATCTCAGAAAAGATGCATCCAACAACACATACATGGAATAAATAAATAAAACAAAAAAATAGAAGGATTAACCAACAACCCTTTTTTTTTTTTATTAACAATGTATTCAGACATGCAACATGATCTGCAAGCTAAACAAACAAAGCATAAAAAGTAGAAACACCAAACAAATAGCATATGTGGTTAGAGAAATATGCAATTCAAATAACACAAGGCTAGAAACAAACCACATCATCCCAAATATGAGACACCACCAGACTTTTGCAAGTCCAGAAAAACCTGCAACTTATCTTTTCTTACCCATACTTGTTTAACACTAGGCGTGCACACTTTGGGAGTTGAAAAGATATGAGATCTCCCCTTAACAAGCTTTGCAATAGACTTGTCCTTAACTAATTCCACCTTAGTTTTTGACTTCCTTTTGTTGGAGTACCTGTTTTTCTTAAACCTATGACAGTAAACATTAGAATTCCAAGGTCTAGAAAACGCACAAGAAGGAACATAAGAATCAACATGATTATAACGATGAGGAACACGAGAATAGGATGAAACATGTTGATCAAAATCCCAACAAAAGCTATCCAAATGACCAACTCTACCACAATAAGAACAATGAAAAAATTAGACTTACTCAAAGAATTCTTATAAGAAGATGTGGTGGTAGAAGATGAAACATGTATGTCACCATTGTATTTGTGACATGGTGCCTTAACAATACCTATACCTCCATTATGAGAACAATATGGCTTATCAGTAAAAACAGCCTTACCATTAACCTTAGACTTAAAATTCTTACGAGAAACATGCTGAAAATTAGTAGCATTAAGTCTAGTCTCAATAGGTGGGGTAGGCAAAAGGGCAGGCAAACTAGTAGATTTTACAGGAGTAATCACACTAGATGAACTAGTAGAACTATCAATAGGAGAATCAAATCTAGTTTTGTCCAAAACCTGCAATTGGAGTTGAGTAGACGTTAAATCGTTCTTTGTTACCTCATACTCCACCAATAGAGATTTGTATTTCTCATCGACCTCCTGATTGGCCTTCTCTAAAGCTGCAATTCTACATAACAAGTCAAGTTTTTCTTTGTCAAATAATTGAGAAATAGAAATTGTATCATCTGCAGCACAAGAAATCTGTTTTTCAAGAATCTCAATTTTATCCTGCAAAGAAAGATTAGCATTTTCCAAATTTTCAATTTTGGATTCATAAACTTCCCCTTGAAGCATATAGTCATCTGCACAATGTCTGAGTCGTTGTTCTAGAGAATTAACCTTAGTCTGCAAAACACCATTATCTTCAAAACAAACATTATCAGAAATAGTAGACACATTACAATTAGCTTTATTAAATTTTTCCTGCAAATCAATATAAGCTTTTTGTAATCTTTCACATTCTTTTGCAGAAAGTCTGTAAAGAAGAGCCCAATCACTATTGCTAACAACATACAAATTATCATCCTTTTCAAAATCAGATTTTGGTGTTGTAGATTTAGACGATTTAACAATAAAATTATTATGACCAGACTCATGAACCATCATTGCACTCATAGGATCGTTAGCGTGAGCCTTGACGCTCCTTAACCAGCCCCCAGCGACTGATACCAATTGAGAAACTACAAATAGTGCTAATGTAACAGTTGAATATTCAAACAAATCAAACAATCTGCAGAAAGTAAATAACACACAGAAATTTTTAACGTGGTAAAACCCAATAAGGGAAACGTCCACGGTTGTCCTCTCGACAACAAATAATCCACTAAATGAAAAGAGATGTACAAACCTATCAACTACCTGCAATCACTGCGAGTTGACACTCCTGGTTATCTCTAACACCTTGACTTCACCAGAGCACCTTGATGTACGCACAAGACACTCGACTTCTTGATGAACACACAAGAAGACTCGAAGCCGAACTATGAAACAAGCTTACACCAGAGTTCCTTGATGAACACACAAGGATACTCGACTTCTTGATGAACACACAAGAAGACTCGAAGCTAAATCACTATTCAATAATGAAGAAGAAGATGAATAAGGAAGAAAGAAGAAGAAGATGAATGGGGAAGAAGAAGATGAGTTCAATCACCAAAACAACCTAAACAAACTCCAAAACTAGATGAATTAGACGGCCAAAGAACTAACTTGTTCATTGGAGAAGTAAACCTATTTATACCTAGGGTTGGAATACACAGGAAATGGGCCTGATTGGACGAAATCCATATTTGACGTACGTATGTCGAAATAACGTTCGTACGCCTTCATACGATAAACGCTTGCTGCCTGCTTGGACGTACGAACGCCCTAACTAGGTAGGTACGTCCTGACCAAAACATGTTTGCTGGCTAACATGACGTACGTACGCCCTAACTAGTTACGTACGTCCTAAACCCAAAACTTACTTTTGACACAAGGACGCGAGGACACAGACTCGGGACGATGTGCGTACAACTTGGTTTTCCTAACAATGAACTCAAGGCGAGATAACCATGGACATCCAATGTCACAAAATTAATGTCAAACAACCTAGTGCCGGTTTCAAAACCACCCCCACTAACCTCCTAAAAAAAAACCGCACCCCACTTTCAAATCTTTTTTTATTCTTTCTCTATCTCTAACATTTTTCTCTTATCACCGTCATCATTTTTTCTCATTGTTATCATATTTTCTCAACTTTTTCAACTTCTACATTCATTAAGGAAGAACAATATGAGCCCAATGAAGTGAATGATATGAATGTTTTGTTTATATAATCAAGCTCCTTACTGTCATCTTGTTTTCGCAATATGGCATAATGCAGCTTATGAGTTTAAACTAATTATCATACGGGTTTCGATAATTTTCTTGTATTTAACTAGATTTCAGGATTTTTGTTTACTTATCCAGGGGATGTACATGTTTTAGAAAAACATTTTGTTATCTCATTTATCAAGATTATTTGGAGTCGATACGCTTGTAAGTCTGATGATTGACATGTTTATTTGAACTGGAATGAATTCCAAGGTTTTGATTCGTTATTCTGTTGCTTCTCTATTTTATTGTTGTGGCTCTATATGTTTGCCCCCTTTTTATTTATGACTGGTCAGCTAATTACTAAAGGGGATATGGGGTGCTGATATATATATATATATATATATATATATATATGATATCTTAGTCGGCTTAAATTTTTCTTCTATATATTATTATTGTTTTGCTGTTGAAAAGATCAAAAGAAAGCAATTTATCTTCTTGGAGTCCAAGGAACCAAAGTCTATAGATAGTTTTAATCGTAATACTGAGAACATTTAAAATATTATTTTGGTTAAGGGGGCCTTTTTCCATGGGTGGAAAAAGGTTAAAGGCATAGCCTAAATTTCAAGGGTTATATGTAAACATTATTATTTTTAATATTCAAGCTAAAAGAAAAGCTAGAATACATCAAGGTGGTTTTAATCTCTTTTCTTCTTTGATTCTTCTAAAAGTGTACAGTGTAATTCCAATGAATAGGAATTAACGAAGTGACTACCTGCTTTGACTGGTAAACTGAATGTAATAGTAGAGGTAGACAAGATAGGACAAATGTATTATAGAATTTGATGAATACATGTTGGGGTCTGCCTACTCTCTCACCTTCTGCGAAAAGAAAAGAAAAGTTTCAAGTTAAATATCTATCTTATTGGTTCTTGAAATGCTTGTATTAGCATATTACTAAACCCTTGTATATTTGAATTGGGTGGATAATTCATTTACCATCTATCTATACTACTATTTTAAACCTGAATAAAATTCAAGGGTAAGTCCCGGTTAATGAGAATTGAGCTTTGGAATTTTGTCACATAATTCTAACTAAAATACCCTTTTAGTTACGTTTTTTGGGGAAATTTACATAATACCCTTTAAATAATGGTTTTATCATAATTTAATATATTTTTATTTATGTGCTGAATTTTTATTTATGAAAATGTCCAATAATTAAAAAAATAATTAAATTAACAAAATATAATGAGAATAATAATTTTTAATGGTAAACTATTTTAAAAATATTTATGAGAATCAATAATTTTAATAATGAACTCTTGTAAAATATAAAAAAAAACTACTCAAATTTGCTTAAGAATAAATAATTATTTCATAAGATTTTATAGAATTAATAACTTAAAACTCGAATGGTAATCGGACATGGGTAAACTAAAATTAACCGGTGCGTAGCATCGGCTAAGGCACTAGTATATAAATATATTAGAAATGGAATTTTCACAAAAAAAGTTTAGTGTTATATTATATTACTAGAAATATAAAAGATGAATGATAATATTGATATATTAGGTTAAACCTACAAAGAAACTTACTCTCATTGTATGGAGAGAGAAACTGCATAGATTTTATATCTAGGCTACGTGGGACTAAACTACACCAAAAGCCTACAATACCGTTACTTCCTACACTCCCCCTCAAGCTGAACATTCAGATTTTGAGTATCTTCTTAAAATACAAAGAAGTTCTCTCACATCCCCCATAAAGTATCTTGAGGAAGACACCAGAAAAGATGTTCAATGGCAGGGATGACCAGCTGCGAGAAGAACCGTCTGCAGGGATGTCCAGATGCAGAGATAATAAAGGAGCAAGGATTACAGCTGCTCAACCAAGAAAGACGTTGGAGGTAGTGGTGGTGATTGCTAGGGTCATGTTTTATTTCGGTGGCTAGGGTTTACCTTCCACAAAGCATCTATAACTTCAAATTCAATAAAGATGACGTACTTCAAGACAAAAGGCTGATTTGGTGTAACAAAGCCGTTGAAAGGGCTAAACACGGATGGAAGCGTAGAAGTTTCAGTGGTGGCAGTGCAGAAAAAGCCATAGAGAAGTAATGAGAGGGCCAAACAATAATGACGCATGAAATCAACAACGCAGACAAGGCCCTCGAAAAGGCTCGACAAGAGCGGTGAACACGGATGGCTGCGTAGAAGCTTCAATGGTGGCAGTGTAGAAAAAGCCCTAGAGAAGTAATGAGAGGGCCAGACAATAATGACGCATGAAATCAACAACGCAGATAAGACCCTCGAAAAGGCTAGACAAGAGCGCTGCACTACGGCAACAACGCATACAAGACCCCAGAAAGGGTTGGACAAGCTACGAACGACATCTACACAGACAAAACCCTAGAAAAGGTTGGACATGAGTGGTACAGACCAACAACGCATGACGCATACCAAAAGAAATAACAAACCTGAACCTTGAAGAAAAAAAATTCTTGATGAACAGTGATCCGGGAACTGTACTGTGGATGAACAGTGATTCTGGTGAACAACACTCGTGAACAGTACTCAGGGAAAAAAACCAGCAGCCCAAGCCTCAGAAAAAACAACGGAAACAAGAACACAAATTAGAAAAAAACACTTTGCTGGAGATTCGGCCACTAACACCTCACACCTGAGTTAGTGTCATCGGTGGCCGAAAACCATGACCTAACTTGGCTCTGATACCAACTAGAAATATAAAAGATGAATGATAATATTGATATATTAGGTTAAACTTACAAATAAACTATCATTATATAGAGAGAGAAACCACATAGACTTTATATCTTAAGTTATGTGGGACTAAACTACACACCAAAAGCCTACAATGCCCTTACTTCCTACAATATTAAGAATGAAAACCATTGGAAACTCACATGTATATGTATTTTGTGACAGTTCATTAGCATTAAGCCCTTTTGATTGCTTCTTCTTAGTAATGATTCTTTGACTAATCAAAATCCAATGACAGTATCACAATTTTTTGGTTCATAACCACCGCTTCAATATGAGCAGCTCTTAGATCTTGTAAGACATCTTCGATGTACTCAACTAACTTTTCTGTTTTTCTGCTTCTAAACTTTTATTCGACTGGTTTTAAAATCAGCTTCTTCAATAATGAATTCAACCTCCTTGGGATTGCATCACTGATATTCATGATGAAGACTTGAATGGGAGAAAACTTGGTACTGCTTTGCCTGCCAGAGAGAAAATTATATCAAACAGACCTTTTAGCATATCACTTTGTTTTAGATTTTTGCCCATGTAATCAAACATGGTAAATAGACTTTTGCCTGAAAATCGTTATCCCGGATTCTTGTCAAACAGACTCTTAATTGTCCTCCTCTACAAGTTTACTTGTGACTCATCAAAGGAAGGACAATATATCTTAGTTATCTTTAGTATCTGTTTCTATTTCGAGAGGCAAAAAGCGGATGATGGAGGAGTTATAGAGTCAAGTAGGCAATTTCATTGGTCACTTGAAATTTTTGCTAGGGAGCTGGTGTTCCATTTTCAATGTAGATCTTGTATTTTGTGTCGTATAATGGGTTGGGGTGGATGTTAGCTCCTCGCTGAAATTTTGGGTTCTTAGTGTAATCATTTTTTTCTTATATTAGTGAAATAAATCTTTGATCTATAAAACAAGTCTTTTTTTATCTTCTAGTGATATATTTTCCTGAATTTTTCTTCCAAGTTTGTAGTTTTGCTGCTATTTTTTTTTCCATTGGATCAGTTTTTGACTTGTGAGTTATAGGCGTGAACTGAATATATTCTATCTGGATTGTAACCAAAATCTCAATTTTGTTTATTCATTTAGGGTATGTTTGGTTCAAGGTAATTCAAATTCCAAGGAAAGTGGTTTCCTAAGGAATTCACTTTCTTAGAATTCATTTTCCAATGTTTGGTTCACTGGAAAAGGAAAACAGTTTTCTGGAATTTGGTTTCCTATGTTTGGTTCACTTAAAAATGACTTAAATTTTTTTTTTTTTATCCATTTAAGCAAATAAAGTCAACAAGTATAAAAAAACCCCAAACAAAAAAAATAAAATAAAAAAATCTGTAAGAAACCTCTATTTTTTTTTTTTTTTTGATCCATTTAAGCAAAGAAAGCCAACAAGTATAAAAAAACCCCAAACAAAAAAAATAAAATAAAAAATCCGTAAGAAACCTCTTTTTTTTTTTTTTTGATCCATTTAAGCAAAGAAAGCCAACAAGTATAAAAAAACCCCAAACAAAAAAAATAAAATAAAAAATCCGTCAGAAACCTCTTTGTTTTTTTTTTTTTTTTGATCCATTTAAGCAAAGAAAGCCAACAAGTATAAAAAAACCTAAAACAAAAAAAATAAAATAAAAAAATCCGTAAGAAACCTCTTTTGCAGGCAATTCTTAAACTTTGCCCAAGACTTTCAAGCTTAATCAGGATAATACTCTAGTGTCAAACTTCCACTGTGTGGATCGACATTTTTAATATGTATATCATATATATGGACAAAAGAATAAGAAACCTCTTTTGCAAATTTGAACATCTTATTACATGATACAACATTATGATCTGAAACACTATAAAATTATTGTATCACTTTTTAGAACTTTTGTAAGCACAACAATACAATTAGCTAGAATTATAATAAACAAGACAACCATTCAATTTTGACATACTATATTTAATAATCAAGACATCTAATCAACATTAGCTATTTGTTAATTCCCATAATTTGCTTAAATAAACATCACCATACTCCTACATATAATAACATTCATTCTTCTCTTATAACACTAGAATTGTGCCCACATATCATTGACTAGTTTCATTCTATACTCTTTCCATCTTTTGTTTTCCTCCCTTTGCTCTCTTCTGTAAGTCTTATTGCATGAGTTGGAGTCTCTTCTTCTTCATCCTCATCATCCTCTTGTTCTTCTTCTTGTTCATTTTCTTGTTCAGGTTCTTCATTTTGGGCTTGTACAATGAGTGCATCATTTGGGTCGACTCCCATGATATGATTATGTAGAATACAACACGCTAAAACAATATCTACTTGTGTATCATAATCAAAATGTGCCTCAGAGTCATCTAATATCTTCCACCTCTTCTTCACTACTCCAAATTCGTTCAACGGTGTTCCTAAGTGAAGAATGGCGATGATTGAACAACTCTGTTGGAGTTGTTGGATTGGGATTTTGATCATCAAATTCAGTCAAGTGGTATCTAGTTTTGCGGAACGGAGCAAGAAATCCCTTACAATTTGTATAACCAGCATCCACCAAATAATATTTACCTGCAAGATAAGTAAAATCTAAAGTTGACATATCTTCTAACTGGATAATAAATATAACAAATAATTTTTAAATCACACATACCCTCAGGAACAATTAGTCCATTAGGACGTTTCAACGCATCTTCAAGAACACGAGCATCGTGAGCACTCCCTTCCCAACCAGCTAAGACATATGTAAACTTAAGATCAAAAGAAACTGCTGCTAAAATATTTTGAGTTGGCTTATCTTTCCTTCCACGAAACCTATTACATATACTATTCGGAACGTTGACACGAACATGAGTGCCATCGATAGCTCCAACACAATCCTAATTTAAAACATTGTTAATTATTAATAAGAAAAAATGTACTTGATTTTTTAACAAGGAATAATCTAATTACTTACCTTAAAAAAGGGAAAGAATCTAGGATCAGATTGTATCTTTTGGGGTGTCTCCATACCATGAGTTGGTTGTTTCACGAGATCATTGTGAAGACTAAGTATGGCCTTCAACACCACATGAAAATATCGACTAATCGTTTCACCAGAACGCGTGAAGTTATGATTGATAACTCGATTTTTTTGATTATGGCCAATCGTGTGAAGAAACTCAGCCACTTGTTCTTCAACTTTAATATTTCGTGAATCTCGTAATAACTTCTTCTCTTTGAGCAAAGCAACTAACTTGTAAAAAGCTTCTTTGTTCATTCTTAATAGATTATGACACTCAACATCAGTCCTATTGTAGATACTATCCAAATACTCGTTTCGATTACTATTATGAATGGTATAAGACTTTTCCTCTATAGTATCCATTCCAACACAAAGTGTGACAATACCACCAACAGTTGCCGCTATAGCTCCTGCTACTGCAGCTATCTTGCGTTTTCTATTCTCAGTGTTCATCTAGATAAATGATCACAAAATAAATCAATGCAAAATAAAACTATTTTTTCATTAATACATAATTATACAGAAAATGATAATATTGTACAATATCTGCAATGCCAATCTGCCCAATCCTATTCCCATAAAAGGTACCAGCTACACCTACACCACCCGTACGTAAAGCCAAGCCAGCAGGCCACCAGTAAAAGTGTAGAAGGGAAGAGACTACACATGGATTGACATACTGAAATATCAAAAAGTTGTGTGTTGTGCGTATATGAGTCATGACTCTTGACCCTGAGTCTTCTTTACCCTTTGGTGATCTTTAAGGGTTGTTAACGAATCACCAACTCAGGATGAGTAAATGGCAGTAATGCCCAAACTTAGAAGAAAATTGCAGGACTACTACTAAAATAATGGATATGAGACATCAACCACAATAAAATAGTACTAAAAACATTGGTTTATGAGTAGCTATCATAATTTCACACTTACATTGTTTTAATAGTACATACATACTGTAAATCAGTAGGTAAGCCACAGATGAATGCAAACTTAGCGTTGGTGACATTAGGATTTTATAAGCTCTTCTCATCATGGAAAGAAATAGCTATGATTGATCTAGGGAAAGAAATAGCATCATCGTATCCGGTATCCCATTCATGTTTTGAAAAAGAATAGTGTCCAATACATTATAACAAAATGTTTCCTCTGGTCACTTTTGTTGCGCAAATGAAATTGAAATATAAAAAATGATTTTGGGGCAGATGACCTTTCTCACTTTCTCAGTCACAAAGATCATCATACATTCATACTCGAAATCAAACAATTTTATAATTGTCAAACCTGGTCAGAAAATGTTGGAGGTTTTCTATAACCAAAATTCATTAAAAAAACCAATAAAAAGTAAAAAAAATTCAAGTTCCATCGCATGATGACAGTCAGCCAAGGAAAACATGAGATCGAGCACCTATATTAATAAGTGTAATTGCGAGCAATCTATTGTTGAAACCACAACTCCAATGGTACAATTAATTTCAAGTGTGTTCAATCTAGATTTGAATAAAAACAATACTTGTATGTTCAATAAACTAATGACATACAATGATTGAAGTTGGGTGGGAGATAAAACCTTCAATTGAAGTTGGGTGGGAGATAAAACCTTCAATTTCCAATTTGGGGGTCTGTCATTACAGTGAATCCAACTTTTTCCAAATCAAATTTGTAATTTATTGAATTAACCAATTCTGGGAATTGTTGTTTCGTTTACAACTGAGTAAGCAAAAGACTAAAACTGAAGCCTCCTCTTTGGGTCTGTTAATTACAAAGACTCTAACTTTACACAATCAACAATTGATTGAAAAGAAATACGAAGAAGTCATGAAGATCTGATCTTACCTTTTTGAAGATGATGAACGATTGAACACACACGAAGAAGTAGTAGAGTTGCAGAAACTTGACTACAATGAAGAACTCTTTAATGGTTTCTCAGTGAATGAAAGAGAAAGAGAGAGAGAGGAAGAAGAAGAAGATTAGTTTTCGATTTTGATTTCGGGGAGAGAGAAAAGAGATCGAGACGGAGAGAGGAGAAAAAGGAAAGTGGTTTCCGTAAAATTAAAAAGGTGTCCATTTTCCAAAATTTTAAACTAGCTTATAATCGCACGGAATTTGCTTTCCAAATGTTTTTCATTTTCCTGTTGAACCAAACAGCTGGAATTTCAACTTTCCAAGAAAACGTTTTTCTTTCCGACCTTTTCCACCGAACCAAACACACCCTTTAATATCAATTGTCTGAATTTCTTTTTATAATTTCGTTCTGATGATTACGTGTTTTATATGTTGTTCTTTTTAGTGATGAAGAAGATGCCAGGAAGAAAATTTTCATCGTTTGGTGTAAGATGCCATTTGGTTTTGTTAGCTTAAAGAGTTTGGGACGAAGAAAGCAAAATAATTTCAGAACTGTAGGACCTGAAATAACACTCTTTATTAAGGTTTTCTTCTGAACTACATCAAACAAATTACTTCCCAAGGTATATATAGATACCTTGGATGACACTAGATACATAACTGACTCTAGGAAGACGAACAGACTTCATTATTAACTCATGGTAACATCTAGTACATGAACTGAAAAGACACACCTAGATACTTCTAATAGATTGATCACATACTCCTTCATACTAACATAGTAACATCAGGGTAAGTCAGAAATTAAGTTCAATTTTCAATACCCCCCCTTAAACTTAATTTATCGGCGCTAACCATTCCAAGCATCCGCCACATTTTGGTGAAGTCTTCTACTTTGAGGGGCTTTGTAAAGATATCTGCAAGCTGA
The DNA here is from genome assembly GCA_023053565.1 of Aquilegia eximia. Lineage (NCBI taxonomy): Eukaryota > Viridiplantae > Streptophyta > Magnoliopsida > Ranunculales > Ranunculaceae > Aquilegia > Aquilegia eximia. The sequence goes on from JALIGU010000001.1 coordinate 27,767,522, forward strand.
TCATGAGACCTTGTGTACTGCAAACTTCTTGCCTTGCGATGCATTCACGGATGAAATGATACCTTGTGTCAATGTGTTTGTTGCGGTCATGAAAAACTGGATTCTTGGCAAGTGCTAGAGCTGATTTGTTATCAACAAAGATTCTCGTCGCTTCGCTTTGTGGCACATGAAGGTCCTTCAACACATTACAAAGCCAAATAACATGGCAAACACATGAGGTGGCTGCTTACATACTCAGCTTCACAGGTTGAGAGAGTAACAATCTGTTGCTTCTTGGAAGTCCAAGTGAATGCAGTATCACCTAGGAAAAACACAAACCTGATAGTGCTTTTTCGATCATCCTTATCTCCAGCCCAATCACTGTCACTATATCCAACCAGCGTGCAATCCTTCGAAGATGAATAAAATAGGCCAAAGTTTATTGTACCTTGAAGATAACGAAGAATTCTCTTGGCGAATTGCATATGAGGCATTGTCGGTGCTTCCATGCAACGACTAACAAGTCCAACTGCAAAGAGAATGTCTAGTCTTGTGCATGTTAAGTAGTGCAGGCTGCCCACAAGACTCTTGAACATAGTTGGATCTACTCGTTCACCGTCATCATATTTTGACAACTTGGTGCCGCACTCAACTGGTGTGCTTACCGGTTTGCAATCTGCCATATTGAACTTCTTGAGAACTTCTCTAGCATAACCAGCTTGAGAAATGAAGATGCCATCTTGCAACTGCTGCACTTCGATTCCAAGATAGTAGGACATGAGCCCGATGTCCGTCATTTCAAACTCCTTGGTCATTGTTCTCTTGAATTCATCAAACATCTTTGGATTGTTACCTATGAAGATCAAATCATCTACATACAAACAGACCAACAACATATCTCCACGTGAATTTAACTTGATGTAAAGGGCATGTTCGTATGGGCATTTAATAAAGTTGTTCTCTTGAAAATATTTGTCGATTCGACAATTCCAAGCCCTTGGAGCTTGTTTCAGCCCATATATAGCCTTTTTTAGTTTCAAGACTTTATTTTCCTGCCCTTTCACCACATATCCGAGGGGTTGGTGAACATAGACTTCTTCTTCGAGGTGGCCATTTAGAAAAGCGGACTTAACATCCATTTGATAGATCTTCCACCGATTTTGAGCAGCCAATGAAAGGATTAACCTGATCGTTTCTAAGCGAGCAACGGGAGCGAATACCTTCTCGTAATCAATGCCATGACGTTGATTATATCCTTTGGCGACCAACCTTGCTGTAAACCACTTTCTCTAAAAGCTCGAACTTGTAGGGGGAGGCTACCACAATGTATATCAACCGGAATACCGGATAAACTGGTAGGCACATACCTAACCAAACATGGAGGTGGACTTTCCCACTCTCCCAACTGGGTCACGGGCCGCACAAACGGTTAGGCCCACAGTCCTAACCAAACATGGGGATGGATCCACCAACACTCCCCCTCAGCAACATATTTATTTTAAAATGTTGCTGCAAAGAATCGAACCCGTGACCTCCCAAGACCGAACCGCTCTGATACCACTTTGTTAGCTTAAAGAGTTTGGGAGGAAGAAAGCAAAATAATTTCAGAACTGTAGGACCTGAAATAACACTCTTTATTAAGGTTTTCTTCTGAACTACATCAAACAAATTACTTCCCAAGGTATATATAGATACCTTGGATGACTCTAGATACATAACTGACTCTAGGAAGACGAACAGACTTCATTATTAACTTAGGGAAACATCCAGTACATGAACTGAAAAGACACACCTAGATACTTCTAATAGATTGATCACATACTCCTTCATACTAACATAGTAACATCAGGATAAGTCATAAATCAAGTTCAATTTTCAACAGGTTTTGGTGCTGAAATTGACAAGGAGACTTCAAATAAGCTTAAAGGTTGGTGTATTCTTAGTTGAGGAATGAATTATGTTTATTGACACTGTGTCTTGTTTAAGCTGTTTACATAAATATTTTACAGGTCTGCCAGATGTTCTAATTGTGCTTCCAGATTATGCATTTGATGTTCAGAATAAGAGTCGTGAAAGTAAGTTTTTTGATATTAGGAAGTATATGAAGTCTATTCTTGTGGTTGCATCATTTTTGTTCTTAGGCATGTTTCCACCCAAGTATGCACATAAAGGTGCAAATGTGCTAATTTTAAGACTCATTATATAAATTGCTCCTCTTTTATAGAAATAAGTTATCAACATGGTATTTCTATCATTACCACCATTTGGAATTGGACTTTTTGCACTTCAACAATAAGGGGAATCACTCTGGATGATCTCATCTGTAATTGTGGGGATAATATGTGTGATAGCGTATAAGTCTATCTGATGTATCCATAGTTTTGGGGGTTTAGTGTGATTCCCTCAATCATACTGTTATAAATAAAATCTATTGTTTTGCCGGTAAAAAAAAAAAAAGTTATCAACATGGTATTGCTGCAGTTCATTCCTGGGAAGTTGTGAGGTTAAAGTCTATCATATTTGAAAATAAAGATAAAATAGAAAAATATATCTAGCAGTATAGCTGTGGTGAGTTTGTGATTCCTCATTTTTCCCATGTCTGCTCCTACCGTGTGTGAATCTGGTGAGGAGGCTGGTGTCTCATTATCTCCCTAGAAGTGAGCTACTGGTTCTTGATACTATGGTCAGATTGTTTTTCTTTTGGATGGTTCTTGACAATATGTTCTGCCTTTTCCTGTTTGAGTGATTAATTACTAGTAGTAGTTCTAGCTATTTGGATGCTAAGTTGTGATGAGTGTTTATATTTTTGGGTAGTCATTGATGACATCTTGATGAGCGCGACAAGTATTTTCTACTGTAGCAGCAAACAATTATTTAGCTCACAAATTTTGTCAGTACTTGAGTCCATCTTGCTCATAAACTTTGGATTGATCTTCACACATGACAGGGTTCTAGTTCAGTAGTGATACAGTTAAGTTCTCATTCTTTGGGTGACACATTTCTCTTCCTTGAAGCTGTAGAACAAATGTTTTTTTTTCCTTAATTTGGAAACTGAACTCTGTATGTTGTCTTGTATTTGTTACATGTGTATGATATGCTTAATGTTCATTATTAGCCATGAATAATTTACTGTCTTCCATAATATTCTCATGTTCTCATGCAGCGCTAGTTATATCTCCATCCTGTTTGTCATCTATATGGACAAAGATGTTCTATTTTTTTTTTTTTGGTTGGCAAGTAGAGTTTAACGGACTCTTACCCCTTTAAATTAGGTGTGGAAACTTATATCAACAATCAGCTGCTGACGTGTTTCGAACCCATAACCTCTCCACTTTGGACAAAGATATTCTATTATCCTCCTCTGGATATAGATTCCGATTATGATGAAGATTCTGAAGACTTCGAGTCCAAAAAGTCAACCTATTCTGCAGAAGATTGGGTTAATCTGGAAGATGATGAAATGGACTATTCTGAACAACCATATATTGAAGACAATTCTATAGGTTTTAGTGATTGCCGAAAAGGAATCGAGGGTCTGGTAAGTAACCCTGGCAATTCATTATCTACCCACAAGAGGTCTAGCTGTAGACCTAGAGTTATTACGAAGGCCCCAGGTGGAGATTTTAAGCAAGATCCAGCTGAGCTTTGTTATTAATTCATTTGTAGCCTCTTAATTTAAGACCACCGCCTTTGAGCTTTGCAAAGAATGTGCCAATGCTCCAGGTGAGCTGTGTTTATTATCTTCTATGGTTAATAAGTTGTGACGAGTCTGTATATCTTTGGATGATCATTGTGTATGGAGCTAGGTAAAATACCCAATATAGTTCTCTAGTGCATTTTTGGACTGTTGTCACGGGCGGCGGTGCTAAGGCGAGAAAGGCGGAATATTAGCATCACCACTCGCCTACTCTAATTTGCTTTTGACCTCTGGGTGAGGCAGAAGCTAAGGCGAGAAAGGTGTGTTTTTTGAAAAATTGGAGAACCATAGTTTATTAAAGCCCATTTTAATTGGGCCTATATTCTTCAAAGTTTATTAAACAAAGCTAAGTTTTCAAGGTTTCTTCCTTTCTTTAGCAAGCTACTCCACTCTCCTCTGCTGCGAGGCACGGAGATGCAGTCTTCTTCTTCTTCATCTTCTTCATTAGTTCTTTTCCAGCCTCTCTCTCTCTCCCTCTCTTCTCATCTTTTCTTCTTCTATTTTTATGGTCTGGAGTAGAGTCAGATCCTAGATTTCTAGAAAAGTAGAAAGTAAAACTTGGATTTTTATTTTCTTTATATACATTGTCAGGGGCGACACCAGAGCGACTAAGGTGGTATATGGAGTTCTGGTGTCTCGCCTTGCCTGTGACAACATAGTTTTTGGATGAATATGTCAACATGCGGAAAATGCATTCTCTTTAACCCCCTATCCATGAAATAGATATGACAATTGCCTCTATCAACATTTTCTAAGTTTTATTTTTTAACTAGTAGGTGGCCTGTGTTACGCATAGGTTAATCAATGATTATTAAGGTGATTGTATTACATCAAGAGTTATTTGGTTCATGATGGTGTAAATTGCATTTCCATCATCATTACTATCTATATTCATCATCTATATTCGTGATGGTGTAAATTGAAATTGTAACGTTAGTACTTTGAAGGTAAAATTATCAAAAAATACAATGTATTTCTCACAAATTTTCCACTTTATACAGTGTACTAAAAACACTGAAACATTAATGTACTTCGAAGAAAAATTCATGTTATGCAATCTGTCTACAATTGGCTAACGGACGACTTACATGGCTTGTAATTATATACGTGTATTTTTTATTTATTGTTTAAAAAAAAAAAAAAACTTAAAAATTTCCAACACATCAAAAGTGAGGCACATGTTTCTCATGTGATTGACCTTTTTTTTTTTTCCTTTTTAATAATTCGATTCAACAAATGTAAAAATCCCTAAATTTGTAACCTTAGCTAGTTTCTAAATCCCCAATTCAATTTCAAACCCTAGCTTCTATGAAAAAGACTATTGAAGCAGATGAAGATTCCAAGCTACAGGACAAGAAGAAAATAGAAGAACTAGAGAAAATGGTTAACAATGTTAAGCTTAAAAAAAATTTAGTAGTGATTTAGGGTTTCGTAGTTTCCTATGGTCGATATTTTCTAAAAAAATAAAATAAAATACGTATATACATCTCTAACATCTTGGCGTGAAATTTGAGCGGGATAAATGGACAGTTTAGATGATACAAATGTATCTTTATTCTAGGAACTTAGTTTTTTTTTTTTTTTTTTTTTTTGGTTGGCAAGCGAGGTTGTGGGGACCCCTACCCCTTTTAAATTACATGTGGAAACTTATATCAACAATCCGCTGTTGACGTGTTTCGAACCCACGACCTCTGCAATTTGTGAGAGGGGTGCTACCATTGAGCCACAAGCTCATTCGCAAAAAAAAAATATGGTTTGGTAAGCTTGTTTTTAATGAGATCAGTAACTCGATAATGCTGGCGGGATTCGAACCCCAGACCTCTGGTATCATCACCTAAAGGTTTTACCAGTTGAGCCCAACTGACACCTGCAAAAAAAAAAAAAAAATGGTTTGGTAAGCCTGTTTTTAATGAGATCAGTAACTCGGTAATGCTGGCGGGATTCGAACCCCAGACCTCTGGTATCATCACCCAGAGGTTTTACCAGTTGAGCCCAACTGACACCTGCAAAAAAATTTGATTCCCTAATTCCCTAATTCCTTTTCCTTATTGGACAAGAAAAGGAAAAAAAATTATAAGAGTTTTCCTTGTTAGACAAGGATAAGAATTTTAGGAAATAGGAAATCCTTTTTCCTATAAATATTGATGTTTTGGCAAAAACCAAAATATATAGAGACTAAACATAACTTATTTTAGAATTATAAGTGAGACAACTAAGGTTTAGTTTGTCTAAAGAGTATTGTAAAGCAGAGATTCTTGTCATCTTCATAATATTCAATAAAGAAAATAGTTTTCTTCGAGATCTTGTATTTATTCATCTTTATTTACTGTTATTGTTTAATCCGCACTCAATAGTATTTTTACCTAGTAATTTGTATCAAGTTGGTATCAGAGCCAAAGTTGTACCAAGTTGGTATAAGAGCAAAATTCGATTCCCTAGTGGAGTTTTCTGTGGTTTATGGTCTTAACTCGTTCGCAGTATAAGTTCTTGTGTCTTTAGAAGATTCTAAGAAGACAAAGGAAAAGTTCGACACCTACTCCGCAGCAGAAACTTAGTACAGAGGAAACAGTGTTTCGTTTTAGATCTAGATGCAGTCGATGAATTCTACTTTGTTAAAACTAACCGATTTCATCATCAAAGAAGGGGAAAAAAAAATCGAAGAAGAAGAAGAGTTCATTTTCTGAGCAAGACAACTCAGATGATGATGAAGGGGAAGAAGAAGAAGCAAACGAAGAAGAAGAAGTCGATAACATTAAAACTTCACATAATGGAAGTAAGAATTCTGTCTGAATTCTAAAAATTGATTTCAAAGTTGAGATTCCTATGTATGGTGGATGTGTTGATGTGGAAAAACTAGATGATTGGATTGAACGTCTAGAGACATATTTTACTCTTTATGGCCATTCGTTGAAAGAGAAGATTATCTTTGCGACTTTGAAGCTGTCGTGTCATACATTAACTTGGTGGAAATCTTAACCCAAGTATCATTATCAGAAATGGGCAGTGTCGTGGAGGAAGTTCAAGGAGTTGTTTAAGAAGCAATTCTATCTAGTGGGATTTCTGGAAGAGAAATGGTAGAAGTGGTACACCTTGCGCCGAGGATACAATCAATCCATCTAAGAACATAGAACCGAAATTCAGAATCAAGCAATGGTTGTGTATATTAATCTAAATGATTACTCCATATAAACTACGTGGTAGGTTTTAGTGAGTATATTTAGAAGGAGTTGAAGTTTTTTTACAGTAGAATGTATAAAGGATGCTACTGTGAAAGCTATTACTATTGAAGGCAAGTTGAAGAACAATACAAAAGGAGATGAAAAACAATCTGATGGTTCTAGTAGCACACATGATGATGCTAAAAAGAAGGGAAAATGTGAGTCTGATGGAAAAGAATCGTTGATTTGCAATCATTGTAAAGTAACGGGACATGCGATGCATAAATGCTGGGAGAACTATCCGCATCTCAAACCAAAAGGGTTGAAGGAGAAAAAAAACTGTAGCTTTAGTCACACAAGGTCCAAAAGAAGTACCAGGGATGACAAAGCCTAACCTTAAGCTCAACATGATATGGCGTGGAATCATACCCAGGTTGAAGAAGATGACCCCAGAGAGCAACTCTTTTGTCTTAACAGGTGAAAACCAATTTGGTGGTTGCTATTTTAGATCCAGGAAGTTAAAAAAAATCTGATTTCAGAAGCTTTGGTTCATAAGCTTGGTTTGAAAACTGTGAAGCATCCTAAGCTTTATCCATTGGGATGGATTCAGAAGGACTTTGGCTCGAGTGTGAAACATCAATGCACATTGAAGTTTCATCTTTATGAGTCTTATATTGATGAGATAACATGTGATGTTGTTCCATTGAATGTTTGTCAGGTGGTTCTAGGAAATCCCTACTTGTGGGATATGTATGTTCTTTTTGATAGGATGACTCAGAAGTATACATTCACTAAGGATGGAGAAAAGTTTGTTATTCGAGCAATCCCAACTTGTTGGATATGTATGCTCTTTTTGATAGGTTACTAAATGCTTGTAGGAAGTTTGTCTTGATGACATGTCCTTGGGTTGATCGAGAGGAGACATTCAAGGAAGATTGCATATTGGAGTGCAAGGTGACTAAGACACGAAGTGGGAGACGGTTAATGTTTCGCATTGGGCGTGTTAGTCAAGTTCCAAGCGAATTGAAGCTAAATGGTTCAACAAAAACCAGGGAGCTCTCGAGTTCCCTAATCTTCGTTTCTAACCTAAACGAGAGTTTAAGTTCTTTAAGTGGGGAGCCATGATACAGGTGTATCCTTATTTTAGGAATTTAGTTTCCTTTTCCTTGTGGGACAAAGAAATGAATGTCTTTATAAGAGTTTTCCCTGTTACGCAAGGATGAGAATTTTAGAAAATAGGAAATCTTTTTTCCTTGGCTAACTATAAGTTGTACAAAACCTATAAATATTGATGTTTTGGCATAAATCAAAATATAGAGAGACCAAACATTGCTTATTTTAGCTTGTTTAGAGAAACCACTATGGTTTAATATGTTTAGAATTATAAGTTAAATGAGACAACTAGGGTTTAGTTTGTCTAGAGAGTATTGTGAGGTAAAGATTCTTGTAATCTTCATAATATTCAATAAAGATGATAGTTTTCTTCAAGATCTTGTGTTTGTTAATTTTTATTTATTGTTATTATTTAATCCCACACTCAATAGTATTTTCACCTAGCAATTCGTTTTCAATGCCTTTTATAGATCTAATATTCCACCACACAACTTTACTCCATACTTTTTCTCACTGCAAATACATAGAAGGTATTTACCAACACTATAATGAGAATCCTACGGATTATAGTGGGACTATATTGTCCCGTACTTTAGGTGGGATTATGTAACTTAAGGTGCCCCTTCAGTAGCTAGAATCCACAATTATGTTTAGTTAGAGTTTTTGGGAAAAAATATGAAAGGATTCACTTCAAGTTTTAAACTTAAGATAACAAAACCACTACGTAGAAATAGGTCAGTAAGAACAATATTATGATTTTCAGAATAGATAACTGAAATTCAGAAGTTTTAGTGGAAGTCATATGGCTGTTATTGCGTACAGTGTGCTTTGGTACATTTGTGTGCGACATAATCTCCACCAAGCAATCTTTCACGTGTAAAGCAAAAAAATACCTGATACCGGTTGGAAGAAAGTCAAAATTTCGGATAAAATCTTATTTTATAAGATGTGGGCCTCTTGAACCATGTGGAAAAACAGGTGGACGCTCATGGCCCACTTCACTCTCTCTTCATCTTTCTCTTTTCTTTTATCTTTCTTCATCTTTTCTCTTGCTCTTTTTCTCTCCCCCTTTCGTCTATGAGGAAAAAAAGCTCCCCTCTACGTTAATGGCTCTTTTCTGATTCGAGCTTCAATTTCTCCATTTTTTTTCTCAATCATGTTTTTTCCTTTTTTTTTTTTTAAGATTCTGCATCTCTCTTTTCCCAATTTCTAGGGTTCTATTTTTTCTCTCTATCAGGAATTCGGGTATGCTTTTTCTAGTTTCATCTTTTCTCTCTTATTTACATCATGGTTGTTTGTTTTTTTCGATCAGTTATCTCTAACAAGAAATGGGCAAAAGGACCGGGTTCTAACGTTTTGTTAGGATTTAAGTTCGACCAAACCTTTCGTTAGGACCAAAGATGCAGATTTAAGTTTTGTTAGGATTTAAGTCTATTATTCGGGCTTTCATTGTTTCTAGGCCCAGTCCGCGTACCTTAAGTTTATCTGTATTTTTAAAATTCCATAATTATCCTTTCAGTTAATCAACATAATATTATTTGCTTGAATTGTCAGAGTTGGTCAACACATTGATCAACTAATTAAATAATTTTAGTCGTTTGAATTGTCAGAGTTGATCAACTAAATAATATTAGGTGTTTGAATTGTCAGACACTAAATATTGGCTTTTGGTTTCACAACTCTCTCTCTCTCTCTCTCTCTCTCTCTCTCTCTCTCTCTCTCTCTCTCTCAATACCCTAGATTTATCTGTATTTAGGTTTTAGGGTTATGCATTTAGGGTATAGGTTCTAGGGTTTTAGAATGTGTTTAAGATAATATTAGAAGGACTTAAGATATCAATAACTAGGGTTCACCTTTCCCATTGGGTTTAGGGGTATAGAGATAAAACATTAGGGTGTACTTAAGACTACATTCCACTAGGGTTGACGATTCCCATTGGGTTTACAGGTATAGAAATACAACATTAGGGTGTACTTAAAACAAGATTCCACTAGTGTTCACCATAGGGTTTTAGGGGTATAGATACGTGGCATTACGATGTACTTAAGACAATATTTCATTAGGGTTCATCGTTCACATTGGGTTTAGGGGTATATGAATACAGTATAATGGTGTACTTAAGACAGGTGTACTTATGACAAAATTCCCTTTTGGTTCACCATGGGGGTTTATAGGTATAGATACATAGCATTAGGGTGTACTTAAGACAATATTCCACTAGAGTTCACCATTCCCATTAGGTTTAGGGGTATAGAACATGCATGGGTTGTACTTAAGATATCATCACTAGGGTTCACCATTCCTATTGGGCTTAAGGGTATAGTTACATGACATTGAAGGTTATACTTTATGGTTTAGTGTAGTACTTTAGGGTTTAAGGTTTAGTTTAGGGTTTTAGGGTCTAACAATTTTAAAAAGGACCGTAATATTTCAATGATCATCAGATTGGAGTTTATCAATTGGTACTTGAGTTGATTGGCATGTTAATCAATCAGTATTAAAGTTGATCAGTCTATTGATCAACTAAACTCTTGTTGTATCAGAATTGATCAACATGTGTTGTAATTGATCAAGTAGAAAATAAATAAATAGAAAGTTGATCTACAAATTAATCAAATTATATTGGAATTGATTGACAAATTGATCAACATATATTGGAGTTGATCAATATGTTGGTCAACTTGGACACACAAAGAATTGATTAACAAATTAATCAACATATATTGGAGTTGATTAATGTGTTGATCAAGTAAAAAATACAAAATACTTGAAGTTTTGTGTTGATCAAGTATGAAAATCCACATTGAAACTATGAAAAGTTGTCAAACACTGATCAACACATCGAAACCATGAAAAATATCATGATACATCACAAAAAAAAATAAAAATAAATGAATATATTATCAACATGAAAAATTGTTATCAACACTATTTACAATACTATCTAAACATTGTTTATCATCCCAAAATAACATTATTTACCACTTCAATCCAAAAAAATCATTGTTTATCAACACAAAATGGAAAAAACATTAATTTTCAATCCTTGGTTTTTTCTCTCAAAAGCTTCATCTTCTTCTTTCTTGGCTTTCGTTGTTTCTACGGCTACTGCTATTTTGGCTTATTCTGAAAAAGACTAGGAATCTTGTTGATCAACATAAATATGAGATGTCAGATTTGATCAACATATTGATCAATAGGTTTTAGTGTCACATGCAGCATAATAGTTGTTGATCAACATTTATAACAATAGAAATTGGAATTGATCAACATTCTGATAAACTATATTATAATAGTGACTTGAAATACAATAGTTCATTAACATATTGATCAACCAGTATAATAGTTATTTGACATGACACAATACATATTGATCAAAATGTTGATCAACTTCATTACAATAGTTAATCAAAATTTTGATCAACATGTGGGTCAATAAATATTGGAAGTTGATCAACTAAAATATACTAGTTATAAGGCCCGTGTGATGCACGGATATTATTAAATAATGTAACTTACGTCATTAGGTGTAGTTTATTGAAAATATTTTGTTAATGACTTAATGTATGTCATTGGCTTTATGATTTTATTGTAGCACCAATTTTATTTTATTTTTTCGTAAATATGGTTGATTACAAATTTTAAAATGGTTTATCATTAATTTTTATATATAATATCTAGCAATTATTGAATTTTTTATTATATTTTTACTTCAATGTGACAATAAACAATGGTATGATTAATCCTATGAATATTCAAACCATGAATTAGACTAATCATATGATTTGATTCATTTTTTGTTTGGTATTTAGGCTTAAGTTTTGAATATAAAATAAATTTAGCAAGAAATAAATATAGTAACTTGCAGTAGTAAAGTAACCTTTCACAACTAATGCACCCAAAAAATTTATTGAAATGATGAAGTTGAAGCATAGGATAAAATATTGGATTACAAACTATACAGTGCTTATTGAAGCTTATTATATATACATATAGTAAGTAACATAGTTTTTATTATTATTATTATTGGTAACCGAGGTTAAGGAAAAACTTTTAATCAAACAATCAGTTGCTGACGTGTTTCGAACCCACAACATCATATCTCGATTTTGTGGGAGGCTACCTTTGAGCCACATGCAAATCGACAAATTTATACTAAGAATATATTTGCTATAATAAATATTTCATTTAAACAAATCTATACTTAGTTTAAAGAGGCATGTAGTAAGCTATAATGAAAGTTTAAAGAGGCATCTAGTAAGCTACAATGAAAGCCGACCTGCTGGCTAATCAAAAAAATTTGCTGGACTTCGATTTTTAGTTTTAGTTAAAAAAAAAATGGTGGGACCTAAATATAATTATATCTTCTGTTTCTCCCAGTCCCTACTTTCATGACAAAATTAGGAAAAAAAATGTCAAAATTTATATTTAGGTATACCCACATACCGTTTTGTAACCCCTAAATAATGGCTTTTGCAAAATAATAATAATAATAAAAGGGTTTGCAGCGCAGTATGTAGCGCACTTGTCCTCTAACTTTTTATAATTCTTGGATTTTTTATTAAAGAAAATTTGCATGAAATAAGAAAAAAACCATCATTGTCAAGTTATTGGGTTGCGCTTTTGTTATGTCTAGAATATACATTATTTCGAAAAACACTATTGAATTTATATCCTGGGCTAACTGTTGGTCGAAGGCCAGCTTTTCAAATACTCATGTTTGAGTATAATTGATAAATAAGATTAAAGTAAACCCGAAAATCATGGTATAATTAGGCAACATAACTATGTTATATGGTTATAAAGCCAATATAATTTTATTTCTCATCTGTACTCAAAGAAAAATGAAAAGGCACAATATTTTACTATTTCGGGCATATATTCACATAGTCTATTACTCTATTGTAATGAAGGTTGTGTGTGCTTTTTTCCAACCACTATTTTGGAGAAGCAAGAGATGATAGATTAAATTTGATGTATGAGGAACGTCAGTGGAAGGAAGATGGTAAAGTACGAAATTATAATTTTTATATTTTTAAATTTTATTGCTAATAAGTATATATATATATATATATATTTTTAAATTCATTGGGTAACTATTAATATATTTGTGCAAAAAGACAGATATGGCCATAGTGCTATTAAATGTAGCCATCTAGCTATTTAAGCCATATTAGATTTAAATTTACAATAATAACCCTTTCAATTTTAATTTTTGTTAAATTCTCTTCAATTGGAGCACCAAATTTTCTTTAATTTGGAAAGAGAAACTTTCCTTAGGGGTAAGTCCAACTTTAATAGAGAGTATAGATTAACTACTTGAAATATTTGAGTTGGTGATCAACAAATATAAGAGTCAAATATATTAGGAACTTTAAATATTTGAGTTGATCAACATAACGATCAATAGATATAAGAGTTGATTAACATGTTGATCAACTTCGATAGTTTTTAGTATGTTTAACATGTACACTTACAAAATTTTGATTGTTTAACATGTAAATCAACATAATTCTTTAAGGTCTGTCTGATTTGAGTCCGGGAAATAGATTTTCTGGGAAATTTCAATTTTCCATGTTTGATTAAATGGAAAATAAGCGGTAAATATTGAAATGAAATGATAGGTTAAATGTTGGGACAGATTGGAGCTCAATTTTGTTGAACTCTCACTACAAACATATTTAAACGATTTTCCAAAAAATTTCATGATCACTGTAGTCTTATAACTATTTTATCAAAATTTTATTTTTCGATTATTTGCGCATGGTAAATCTATTTCCCGGTAAAATATTTTCCCGCCCGAATCAAACAGACCCTAAATGTAAATTAACAGCAGGCCAACAACAACTCACAAATCCCCAATTTAGCAAGAAAATCGCTGAATTTCGATAAGTATAGATAGAAATTTACAAACACAAGGTAGTAAGAATTTTAAAAGATTGTACTTGCTACTGAGATTAAGTCTATATTTGATGATTTTAACACATAGATTAATAACTTGGCAATGCTCATTTCAGCTGGAATAATGTAACTTTGCTATACATGGAATTTAATCTACTGAAGAATATGGAATTTAAAGTCAATCTTGCATGTACATATTGGGATATTTTTTGTCTGTGAAGTTTTTCTTTCTATCAATCAAGAATATTTTTTTTCTATGAAGTCTTTTTTTCTATCAATGAAATCTTGCTTATGGATTTAGCTCAAATGGCAGAGCACTTGGGATATGAATGCAAATTTTGTAATAATACCAAGATGATGGTGGTTCAATAAAAAGATTTTTCTACAAAGATTTTTTTTTTTTTTTTTTTTTTTTGATTTTTATTAATCACAAAAAATCAATAAAAATCCTAGTCAACATGACTTAATCGACACTGTCAGGTAACCCAGTAAATACATGAAAAAATTACAAACATTATTCTCACTATCAACAATAGTAGCAAGATTTCACCCTGTCAGAATTATCTGCCCATGAACTCAAAACTATACCCACCAGCAACAACAGTTCTGTAACCAACAACAACCCATAGGCAAGAAATACCCAAAACTTAGCCCTTGTAGATTGTGTAAAATACCTTACCATTCATCCATTATATTTTTTCAGAACATTATGAGGTCATATGTGTAGGCACTTGTGTATATGTACAATGTTGTCATATATATTTGATCTTGTTATTTCTTGATTTGTCTCATCCATATCAGCAATTCTGTCACTTATATATGTACAATGTTGTCACTTATATAGTCATTTCTGGCCTGAAAATATATAATGTTGTCATGTATGTGTATAATCTAATCATAATATATTTGATTTATTGTTTCTTGATTTTTCACATCCATATAGGCACTTGTGTCACTTAAGTGTACTCATGGGCAGTACCAAGAATCGGAACAATTCTAGCATGGAAATGTATAAGACCAAATTGTGCATACTAACAATGTGGTTAAACATTGTTTTCTATCTTAACAACGTAATTTTAAACTAATAATATACTTAAGGTCAACGTTTAATATTAACAACAAGTATGTTTTCAGTAGTTTTCTCCGGCAAAGTACGTTGACGTGGATTACTTAATACTGGGGTGGCAAAAATTAAGACACGTGGCAGAAAAAAATTTGAAAACAACCAAAAGTCCACAAACTCTCAAACCAAGAAAAATCATTTCAAAAAAACTTCAACATCAAAATCCTAGTTAGATCACTCTCTTTACTGAATCCTAACACACATACATCACAATTTAAAAAGAAGAATTTCGTTCTTTACTCCTTGTTCCTTTAATTAAGAATGAATCCCAACAACAACAAAACCAAACCTAATTTCCCAAAGACACCACCAACCTAATAAGAAGTGGGTTTTACTTCAATTTTAGCTTTAGGGGTTTTGTTTTTCTTAATTTGAATTCAAAGAAATTTCTCAAAAAACCACCACATGTAGGTGTCTCTTCCCAAATAGCCACTCATGAGTGGTATTTTTCCTCAATATCCACTCTGCCCCATTTTTCTTTTATTTTAGGTCTCTTTTACCCTTCTGCACATCTGTTGGAGACATAACCATCAAATAAAACTTTTAACCAAATCTAAATTTTTTTAATGCTTAGATAACAACATCAAAGCAAACTCCAGACGTTGGATTAAAATGATGATATATACCGTTGGATTAAGATGACTCTACAACACAATATACCAACAACTCAATTTCATCTTCTTCTACTTTTTATTCTCTGCAACCTAACACAGTTTCTGGTCTTCATCTTCTTCCATTTTTTTTTTCTCAGCCTTAAAAACAACCTTATTATTTGTATTTCATCTTCTTCTATATCTTACCAAACAAAATATCAAAGAAAAAGGGTAAATCTAAAGCTATGATTGCAAAAGAAGAATAAATCAACATTAAATTTGGTAAGTTTTGAATGCAGTAGATTTTTCAGTTTGGGTAAGATAGGAATTAAGATAATAGACATTAAACATAATGTACTGCTTTAAAATAAAAATGTGGTGAATGTGTTGGTGATTTAAAGATGAGATATTTTATAAAGATGATATTTATATGAATTCTTAACCTCATAAACATGAAATAATTCATAAAAATGGTATCTTTATGAAACCTTAACCTCATAATGATTATAAAGATGGCATCTTTATTGAAGATGGTATCTTTACCAAACTTTCACCATCATAATTGAGGCAACCTTATGAAACCCTAACATTGTTGTAGATGTTGTTTTATTTCGATTTTAGTTT
Source organism: Aquilegia eximia (assembly GCA_023053565.1). NCBI lineage: Eukaryota > Viridiplantae > Streptophyta > Magnoliopsida > Ranunculales > Ranunculaceae > Aquilegia > Aquilegia eximia. Next base: position 27,783,710 of record JALIGU010000001.1, read on the forward strand.
CTTGAAGGTGTACTGGTATTCTACATCTTAGGCCAATGTTATTCTGTTTTTAAATTAAACTTATACTTTATTAGAGGATAAACAATAAAGTTTTAGAGATACCCCCCAGAATAGTTTACACTCTTTGAGATACCCCCCAGATTTGAAAATCATTAGAGATACCCCCTAGATTTTCGTTTGAAGCCGGTCAACCAAACTATTGACTAGTGTTTAACTAGTTTTTATGATTTTTAGACAAAATACCCTTTTCCAATCCTAGTAACATGTCGCTCACTATTAGTTAAATTAATCTCCACCATTCAAATTAAAATGTCACTAGATCTATTTTTAACCATTCAAATTAAAAGGTCAACATTAAAATTTTCTTTCATCTTCCTCCTTTGTGCAACCACCACCTTCAACCTAATTACCACCACCCACTACCATTATCTCCAACTCTAATTACCTCTAGCTCTAACACCTCCACAACCCATAACACACATTACTAACACCACTCTACCACCAACTATGTATATAATCCCACCACCATCAATTTCACCACCAACATCTCCACAACCCCACTACCACAAATTTCACCACCAACATCTCCACAATCCCACCACCACCATACACATTACACAATCACACCCCATTACCATATCTATCATGCCATCTCAACATATTCAAACTCCATCTTCACATATCCATCTCTACCAATTGCTTCATCTCTTTCTCAATGTACTTTTATTAATTTCTTCAAAACGAATTTCACCACAAAGATTTTCAATGTACATTATAAATTAAAGAACAAAATGGTGGTGGTGTTACTAAGCTAGTGAAAATAATGGTGGTGGATGGATGGTGAATGGTGGTGGTGCTAGCTAATGGAAGTAGTAGTGGTGGGTGGATGGTGGTGGTGGTGGGTTTAGGATGGTAAATATTTAGTGGTGATGTGTCATAAATCAATAGTAAGTTGGATGGATGACTAGGATGTAGGTTTAAATGGAAAGGGTATTTTTGTCTAAACAACATGAAAACTGGTCAATCTCTAGTCAATGGCTTGGGTGACCGGCTTCAAATGTAAATATGGGGGGTATCTCTAATGATTTTCAAATCTGGGGGGTATCTCAAAGAGTGCAAACTTTTCCGGGGGGTATCTCTAATTCTTTGTTGGTGTACCAACTGGTATTCTACATCCGAAGTTCCACGTCACTCTGTTTCTACACTAAAGCTCATTTTATATTGGAGGATACAAATTAAGTTTTAGAGGATACATTGTTTCGTTTCAGCCGATAGTCACCTAATATTAGCTTGAAATATTTATTTCAGGTAACAAGATCAATGTTGTATTTCGCTATGCTGGTCAGGTGGAGACTAGTACAAATGGACAGTTGACATATAAGAACGTAGACACAAAAATAACAATTTGTGGCTGAAAACACCATATGAAGAGTTTATGGAGATGGTTGAAGCTATGACTCATGTGAAAAGAGACAAATTTTCAATTCAAGATGTTATGAATAATTGTCCACGCGACATCCAATGTGAATCTGACTATGATCAATTGATGATGAGATTTTTTGCTGCCAGTAACTTATATATCATCAATGTTTGGATAATAGGAGACATACAATTAATTAATGGAACGAGGAAGCAACCTCCAAAATATATTGTGGTAATTAATCTGATTATTCAGATTTTTGTACACCTGTAAAACAAGGTTGTATTCCCTCCTAATAATTACTAAACCCTACATCAGCACAGAAGAGCCATGTTATCTTATCAAATGGGAATGAGGATGAACAACAACCTTTCCATATATTGGATACCACTCCTGTGACTCTTCCCAAGTTGTTCTGACAACTCCCCTTGCTGCTCCTTGTAGAGTTCCATCTTTTTATTAATCTTCCTTGGTGGATAATGTTGTGCGACCAGGAAATGATAATGAAGTTGGGCACATGCCTCAACTAATATCCTCTTATTTGCCAGTCGCATCCTCTAATTTTGCAAAAAGTATCTTCTAATCTGTCAGAAACATCACCTAATTCTATTGTAGTAGCTTAGCAACAATTCTTTCTTAGATGTGTAAGAATGATGGCTTTTGCGAATGGATGTTCCAATGAAATTGAACAATATCATAAAGTTCAAGCACATTGACAAGCTCAAGGTGCAGGTGAAAGTGAACCAAAAGATGAAGGTGATGAAGGTTGTTCGGTAGACGACGATAGCGATGCATCTTATGTGAAATCTCTAATGGATGTACATAATTCAGCTCTTATTTCGACTATATAAGGTGACTTAGAAGCTGAGATGTATGATGATGACTATCCAATATTTGGTTCACTAGGTTCATATAGCGAGAATGCAAGCATTTCACCCATATAGGACAACCATGGGGTGAATACTCAGGATATTGAAAATAAAGAAATGGAAGTTGAAATGTACGTTGATCCTCATCCTATCTCCCAGAGTTGTTTAGAGGATATTTGAGTCGGTTTAGCAGGAAATGGTATTGGTTTAGTAGATGTTAGATACAATATAGAGGATAGATTTAGAAATGGTTCTGGCAGCAACAATGTTCCACATGATGAGAACAATTTGCTAAGATGCACAAGGTACAAAGGTCCAAGGCACAACAAATCTATGTGTCTTTAAGTGGTATTAGACTATGAATACTTCTTACAGCCTTTACATAAAGGAATGCCTAATTCCTTTTAATTGTTCGTAGTTTTATTTTTTGCTAGGTTGATGGTAATTTATACCGGTTAAAATGGTCTCCTATATCGGCTAAAATAAGCCTCTTATCAGTATATATAAAATGATTGCCCTTCAGATGACACTTTTTGAATCATCTTAACTTCTTCTTATTAACGTAGTTCAAAGATTGCACCGATATTAATAATTCAAAATAGTTGCTAGTACAGTACTAACTTTTGTATTAGTGTTCTAAATATTGCACATATATCCTCTAAAAAGCACAATTGTAATATTTAAAACCTAGGCAATACATCCTTTAAATACCAATACAATCCATAACAATAAATTCAACTGATAAGAGTTAATAATAAAACATTGCAACACATTATGTCCACAAAATACATTGAACGGATAATTGCACCCATACATTCAACTATGGTCCATACCAAGTAAAGAACATAAAATGATGATAAAAGCACAACAACATAAATAGAAAATAACAAGTCTTCAACACTGTAGGTATAAATCTTTTTGGAGGCTTCAGTCCACACTCAATAAGTTCTATACCAATGCGCTTTCTCATAAGAGTAGGGTTTCGAATGAATTTGAGGGGTTTTCCTCTGATGATGCAATCAATATAAGCAATAAAAAATGCTCCACATCAGTCACTATCAGGTTGTTGTGCCTATTAAACAAATTCCCTATCCCATTCCATTTCCATGTCAAAATCAGACAACTTTGGGTTAACAGCAAAGACCACGTTAATAGGAGTTATTTGCGTATCTACCATTAAAAGATTAATTTGTATGTTTATTTTCCTTCTTGTGCCTGTAATTATTGATTATCAATGTATAACAAGTAAAAAGCAAGAGTCGTACCCACCTCGAAAGGAGAATTCTTAGCTCAAACACAATAAAAAACAATAATTAAAGAACACCAATGAATCAATGAATAAGATATGAGATTGATTCTACTTCCTACAGGCAAAAAAATAAATAAACTAATACTTAAACTAATAGTAGAAGATGGAAAGAGATTGAAAGAAGATCTTATGATGAATAGGGGGAAGAGTTGGTATCCACAAACTGAAAATGCAAAACATACATGTCATTCAATCATGTTCAATCTATAGCAATTACTTAGTCACCTCTCAGCTAATCCAAATAATCACTAATGCCTATAATAATCAAATAGTCACCTCTCAGCTATTCCATTCAATTAAAACGGTATTCTTTACATGCATTTATTGAATATAATTCATTAATTAAACCGTCACTGTGGGTTCAAAAATTTGATCCACAAACTCGAGATGTGTATTGATTAATCGAAAGGTTATAATGAAAGCCTTGTACAGAATGAGATGGGATGGGGGTAAACAATGAGACTGGACCTAATGGGGATCAGGCTACCTACGTATCCAAGGTAATGAACTCGAAATCAAGTCTCTGCTTCCAGTAAGCTCTAATGGAGTTGCTCAGTGAAAGACTCATAGTTCAGGAGGTTAAGAACTCCTGTATTTATAGTGGACCGGAGGAGGCTGGCTCAACCACCCTTTCGGTTTTGACTCCATGAACTCAGGTAGTTCAAACTGTGAAGATGCTCCCGCAGAGATAGCGTGCATGCTGCTTGGCGGTTATCCCTCGGTTTGAATCCCCCTTGACTAGGATGACTGCCATGTGGCATCCTCTGATAGGCTCTGGTTCAACCTGGCTCTTTCTTTATCTTCTCCAGCGGGCTAGAAAAATGGGTTCTGTTGGCCTGGAATCTTGCTGGACTTATCCAGTTAGTTGGGATTTGGATTTGACCAAGTTTGAAAGCAAAGACTTGGGCTAGGCTCCTCAGACCGTAGCCCCAATATGCATTGCATATACCCTGGCCAGGTCCTCTGGACTTCTATGATAATCCTTTGGATAAGCCTTCGTCGTTAATGGACTACAATAGGCCGGACCTGGCTCACTTGATTGAGGCGGGCCTGGTCGATGTATGGGAGCCCACGGTTCAACTTCTTATACAGTAACCGGGGTTTCACCCACTAATCGTGGACCATCCGGTGTATCAAGATCCACAGAACATATGTGGGCTTCTTGAGACCGGGTTGGGCCTTACCCGATAGTCCAGTTCTGGCTGGCTACTGCTCAGGTGCTCCTGGTTTGGCTTCTTATACAGCCACCGATGACACCTGTCGGGTATTTTAGCTAGGGTACACACATCGCCCCCTCTTTGTCAAGTAGCATAAAATCTGCTTGGGAAAGATCTTCGAAATATCTTCCCCAGCTGTTGAGATTCGGAGGATTCCTTTCTTGATACGACTCTTTGATGACGATTCCAAATCCCTTGGATCAAGGAATGGGGTTCGCTTCTTTCTCTTATAAATAACGAGCCGGAGGCGTAAAAGGATATCCACTTCCTTTCCTCCGGTCTTTATTGATGTTGTGTTGCTGCTACTTCTGCTGAAGAATGGCTGACAACCGGGCTGCTAACTTAGCTCACCATGCATTCAACCTCAAAGTGGAACATGTGTTCAACCATGTGCAAGCGCAGGAAAAGAACCTGGAGAAGGTCATTCGGTTGGAGCATGACATGAAGCCGTCTCTCAAAAAGCGAGACGACATTATTGCATCCCTGCGCCAGGATCTCCGGCTTTTCGAAGATTCGCTTAAACAGACCGGAGATCAGATTCAGGAACTGAAAGAGAAGGTCTGGATTCTCGGCAATGCTGCAGCCGGGTTTTTTAGCTAGGATCAAGCCACTAATCCCCCTGATAGATGACAAAATTATATCTACTATCAAAAGATTGGATTTTTATAATGAAATTCCTTCTTGTGCCTATAAATATTGATTATCAAAGTAGACAAGTAACAAGCAAGGGTCGTACTCACCCCAAAGATGAAGATCTTAGCTCAAACACAATAGAAAACAATGGTTAAGAAACACCAAGTGAATCACAAATAAGAGAGAGATTGGATTCTACTTCGTACAGGCAATAAATAAATAAACTAACTTAAGAAGATGGATGGGGATATAAAGAAGATCTTATGATGACATATGGGGAAGTGTTGGTATCCACAAACTAAATCATGCAAACATAACATGTCATCCTTTCATATTTAATCTATAACAATTAATTAGTCACCTCTCAGCTATTCCAATTAATCATCAATACCTATAATAATCAAGTAGCCACCTCTCAGCTATTCCATTCAATTAAAACGAGATTCTTTATATGTGTTATTGAATATATCTCATTAATTAAACCGTCACCTCTCAGCTATTCAAATCAATTAACTCAACATATTTATTCATAATCAAACCGTCACCTCTCAGCTATTCAATTTGATTACAAAAGGGGTCCAATAAAAGGGGTTAATTCTAGATATATGATAGTCACCTCTCAGCTATTCCATCATATATATCTAATTAATCTAATACAATCATTATAGCTAGGTCTCCCTATACTCTAATAATAATATTTAATCAACATTGATAACAATAACACATAAATAATCATATTTACTTCTATCTAGAATTGAAATAAACAAGCATTGAGAAATTGAATCACAATGAACATTAAGAACAAACATAGTGTTTTTGCATTATCTATAGTGCTTCAACCATCCCACTAAGGGAATTTAGCTACTCATCCTTGATGATGACACCATGAAATAAATAAATAAATAACAAAACATCATAAGGAAAAAGTTAATGGATTGATATTGATAATAATTGAGTTCAATACAAAAGAAAAAGAAGATGAACTTTGGTTTCTCAAGCATTGACTATCCTAAACCCTAGCTGCTACTTCTCTTATATATACAATACAAAACATAATACTTGCATACAAAGACTTCCAAATTAGATCAAATTCGTGGCTGCTGCTGTTGGTCTTTTAGAGGCATTACTTTTCAGCAAAACCTAATTATCTTGGCCTTAAGTTGTATCTTGGACCAAGACCTTCGATTGGACAGCTCATGGGCCCAAATCAGACATCTGGATCTTCTTGTAGAGTCAAAGTGGGGCAGTTCGAATCTCAGCCCAAACCGGGTCCTATTGAAGCCCACAAATCAGAATTTGTATTTTAGGCCTTTATTAAAGTCCAATATTAGAGCCTTTATTAAAGTCCAATATTAGAGAGGCTCTAATATTGGACTTTAATAAAGGCCTAAAATAGAAATTCTCCTCCTTTGTGCAAATAACACCTTTTTGTGGGCTTTTCTTGATTTTTGGCGTGCTTTAGCACAATATTTGCATTTTGGCTCATGAAACCTACACAAATGACAAGAAAGCACTAATCAATAGATATAATGCAATAATATAAGCTCAGTGCTATGCAAACAGGGTGTTATTCGAGGGATAAATATGCACTTTTGAGGACTTATCAAATACCCCCAAATAACACTTTGCTTGTCGTCAAGAAAAGGTGAGAAGAAAAGAATTAAGGACTCAAAAGAGAAGTAAAACAGGAGTGATTGCATTAACCATATGCATCAAGGCTTTCAACCACAAGGATTTTCCAAGTGGAGGAGATAGTCTCCTGAGGGTTTTTCAGAGAAGATACCCACAAACTTACTACAATGAATAATCCAAAGAACAGGATATTCTACCATTTACCTCAAAAATGCTTATATCAAATATAAGGATAATTGTTGCAAAACCGTTCATATGAGATAGCATACTACGAAGGCATGAATAAAATATGAAATAAACCAAGCATAAGGGTTCAAATGCATTGAAGACAGGTATGTACCCATACTACCACGGGTCTCAAGTCACCATTGGAAAGGTCGCTTTGACTTCTGCCTCACAGACATACACTCAGAAATAAAAATCACTCAGAGATGGTGTTTAACATTTTACCTCTATGTGAGGAAAGAAGATGAATATGCATCTCACATATATCAATAAGAACGGACTGGTGTAATGGAATGAACTTAGTTTCAAAGAATGGAAAAATTAGCCTTACTGAGAGGTCGGGTTTTTCACCTTAGCACCTTCTCACTTATTCACCACATCCTACCATATCAGTTTAGATCTACAAAAGACAGTAATAGGTTGTAACTTGGCTTAGGACAGGGCTAGAAATGGAAAAGGCTTTGGTGAAATATTTTTAGAATTTGGGCCTTCAATACTTGTGATTTATAGTAACAACACTTGGAGAGATTTTTGGAATTTTTCTTTTGGGAAGAAGTCTTTCTCATATTCTTTAGGGGAAATTTAATGAAGCTTCAGCCAATATTTTGGAATCTTCCTCTTTTGGATTTCTTTATTTTTTTGTGGAAGATTCTGGCTTTTCTGGATTTCTTCAAACTTTTTGGTTTTCAACATTTGGTACATCTCACTAGTTTGGAGATTTCTTTGTATTTCTCCTTTCTTCTTTGTACCACATAAACAATCATCCTCATGTTCCAAAAACAGTGGGTAAAAGGACCTACACATTCTAAGGGTAATTACTCCCACAATGGAGTTGGGTAAGGATAATGGGCTCAAGAAAAAGACTAAGTAACAAGAAAGACTCAGAATGGTCAACCTAAGGGATAAAACAACATTAGGGTAGGCTAAGAAAAATAGGGTTTACTAAATGTCTTTGTATCAATTCTAAGTACTGATATGGTGATCACATCTTGAATAAGCTACAAGACCCAAGTTTATATTACAACCACTTGATGTCATCTCAAGGCTAACAGGAAAATGAATATGAGACTAAAAACAGACAAAACTAAGAGGTTGAGTCTTTTGACTCCAGATGTACGTAATAACTCTCCAAGAAAATGACGGGTCTCAAAAGCTCACTGGGTTAAGTCTCCACACTTATTCCTCGAGTTTCTCAAGGTGTAATTGTATTTGCAGATGTAATTTGTCATAAATGCAAGTGAATGCCATGCTTATGCTCATGCAAATGTAGTATGAGACTCAACTACTTGGTGAAGCAATAAATGTCCTTAAACTTGAAAAAGATAGAATTCAACCATTATATTCATCATTGATGGTGTACTTATCCTAATTATTTGGAAAAGTCTTTGTAAGAAAGATTTTTTTGGATTTTTCAAAAATTTTGAATTTCTATACAAGTATGAAAATCTTTTGCAAAAAGGTTGTAATACTTCCCCACCCCCAAACAAAAAGATTGCATTGTCCTCAAGGTTCATAGGAAAGAGAGAAAGAAAGATATTACCATGAATGTCCGAAAAATTCAAACACCTGCCGCTCCAGACTGCTCATCCGGTGGTTGAAATGCGCCCGGTATAGCTCACAGTTGTCACCAACTGAACTGGAATCTGAACGTCTGGCCGCCATGAAAGCTGGACAAGGAGGGAAAGAGAAGAAAAGAGAGTGTTGGACTCAAGAGGAGTAGGCTCCTTTTTATAGCCTCAACAACTCCACAAGAGTTAAGAAACTGGGCCACAACCCAGTTTTTTCCCGAAAAAGAAAAGTCCCTCATGGACCGACAGTTAACCTGCAGGATTCAGAACACAAGACTGGAAAAGGAAAACATTCATATTTGGGGAAGAAGGAATTTTATTGATGAAGAAAAATCCAAAAGAGGGCAAGGACATTGTGCAACATTAACTAGTCTACCAAATCGTCCCACGAGGCGGTAGGAAGAGGGTTAGCGGCTTGATCTCAACCAACGGCTCAAACTGCAGCATTGCCAAGAATCCAGACCTTCTCCTTCAGTTCGCGAATCTGGTCTCTGGCCTGCTTGAGTGAATCTTCGGAAAGCCAGAGATCCCGGCATAAGGATGCAATTAATGGTGTCATCTCGTTTTTTAAGGGACAACTTCACGTCGCACTCCAGCCGAACGACCTCCTCTAGGTTCTTTTCCTGAGCTTGCATATGGTTAAACATATGCTCCACTTTGAGGTTGAATGCACGATGAGCCAAGTCAGCAGCCCGGTCATCGCCCATTCATCAACAAAAGCAGCAGCAGCACAACAGCCACAAAGACCGGAAAAGAGAAAGTGGTTATCCGTCTATGCCTCCAGTCCATTATTTATAAGAAGAAGATGCGAACCCTATTCCTCGATCCAATGGATTTGGGGCAATGTGTGTACCCTAGGTAAAATACCCGACAGGTGTCATCGGTGGCTGTATAAGAAGTTAAACCAAAAGCACCTGAACGATAGCCAGCCAGATCTGGACTATCGGGTAGGGCCTAACCCGGTCTCAAGAAGTCCACACACGCTCTGTGGATTTTGACCCACTAAATGGTCCACGATCAATAGGTGGAGCCCCGGTTACTGTATAAGAAGTTGAACCATGGGCTCCCACACATTAGCCAGGCCCATCTTAATCAAGTGAGCCAAGTCCAACCCAATGAAGTCCATCAGCGACGAAGGCTTATCCAAAGGCTTGTCACAGAAGTCCAAAGGACCTGGTCAGGGAGTATGCAATGCAAATTGGGCCTCCGGTCTGAGGAGTCTAGCCCAAGTCTTTGTTTTCAAACTTGGTCAAATCCAAGTCCTAACTGACTGGATAAGTCCAACAAGATTCCAGGCGAACATAACCACTGTTCTAGCCCGTTGGAGAAGATAAAGGAAGACCCAAGTTGAACTAGAGCCTATCAGAGAATTTCATGTGGCAGTCATCCTGGTAAGGGGGATTCAAACCGAGGGATAACCGTCGAACAGGATGTGTGTTATCTCTGCGGGAGCATCTTCACAGTTTGAAGTGCCCGAGTTCATGAAGTCAAAACCAGATGAGCGGTTGAGCCAATCTCCTCTGGTCCACTATAAATACATGAGTTCTCAACCTCCTGAACTACGAGTCTTTCACTAAGCAACCTCCATTACTGCTTTGTGGAAACAGAGACTTGATTCCGTAGGCAGCCTGATCTCATCAGGTTCAGTCTCATTGTATACCCCCATCTCATCCCAGTCTATACAAGGCTTTCATTGTAACCTTACGATTAATCAATACAAATCTCGAGTTTGTGGATCAAATATTTGCACCCACACATACTATACTTTTTTCCTTCACTTAGGTTTTGTCCCACTGGGTTTTCCTAAGTAAGGTTTTAATGAGGTAGTACAATCCCATCGCCACTAGAATAAAAGATTGCACTCTTTTTTTTCGTCGGGTTTTATCCCACTGGTTTTTACTGATGGAGGTTTTTAATGAGGCAACTCTCAGCGACGATCTCAATGGGTAGTGTTATGAATAGGCTAGTAGGTGAATGATCATTTTACCAAGGTATGGTATAAATAGTATGTATGACCCTTGATTCAAAGACCATCACAACAATAGTCTTCTTTACTGTAATACCAAAGACATAGTGGCATCCCTTCTCCTATAAAAAGGTATACTTAAGTGAATGAAACCTAGGGGTGTTACTCGAGCCGAGCGAGCCGAGCTTTGAATGCTCATACTCGGCTCGTTTTAATACGAGCCGAGCCCGAGCCGAGCCCAATTTCTGAATCGAGCCTGGTTTTATGTTCAAGCTCGGCTCGCGAGCTATTTATCAAGCTCGAGCTCGAGCTCGTTAGGCTCGTTTAGCTCGAGCCGAGCTCGAGCCCTCCAAGCTCGTTTAGCTCGTTTGCAGCCTTTTTCTGAATCGAGATGAAAATAGCGGACGTCGATGTGGCTTATTTCTTACCTGACAACACTTCAGATTTCAACTTGCTGAAGTTGAAATGCTTGGTTTAATGTCTTGTAGAACTGAATTTGGTCCATCACAACCATTTAAAGGAGCAAGAATTACTGGTTCACTTCATATGACTATTCAAACTGCTGTTTTAATTGAAACTTTAACTTCTCTTGGTGCTGAAGTTCGTTGATGTTCTTGTAATATTTTTTCTACTCAAGATCATGCTGCTGCTGCAATTGCTCGTGATAGCGCTGCAGTTTTTGCTTGGAAAGGAGAAACATTACAAGAATATTGGTGGTGTACTGAAAGAACACTTGATTGGGGTATTGGTAGTGGACCTGATTTGATTGTTGATGATGGTGGTGATGCTACTTTATTAATTCATGAAGGTGTTAAAGCTGAAGAAGAATTTCAAAAGACTGGGAAATTACCAGATCCTGCGTCGACTGATAATGTTGAGTTTCAGATTGTTCTTGGGATTATTAAAGATGGGTTGAGTGTTGATCCTAAAAAATATCATAAAATGAAGTGCTGCCAGTGCCTGCAAAGAAACCAATTATGTGGAAAGGAGACGGGCGGGGGCGGCTAGGTTTCCAGAACCAGAAGATGAGAAGAAGGAGAAGCTTATGTTATGTTTATATATATTGGGGTAGGATAAGAATAAGATATATTAGTGGGGGTAGGCTGGTAATTTAAATTATTTAACTCGAGCTACTCGGCTCGGCTCGAAAAAAGCTCGGGCTCGGCTCGAGCTCGAGACGAGCCTTAAATCTGTTCAAGCTCGGCTCGTTTTACAAGATGAGCGAGCCCGAGCCGAGCTTTTTTCGAGCCGAACACGAGCCGAGCTCGAGCTGCTCAGCTCACATAACACCCCTAATGAAACCTGGTACATAGTATGAATTATTTCCCACGAGTCCACGACCCATCATTGAAATGGATCCATGTCTCATTAAATAAAAAAATCTGTGTCCAAACTCCCCATGAACCCAACATCCCACATCCTTAGGCAACTTTGAGGTTAATTGGGCCCATAATGTTTTCCGAAGTTAAAAGCCCAAATAGCTCTGAGTCCACCAAAAAATCAAATCTACTAACAACAATCAAGATACGCTTTCAGCCCTGTGTAAGAGCTGAACATAAGTACTCAAAACCAATTAAAAATCTAAATCCAATGCTTACAACATCAACTTCCTCCCAGTAACATAAAGATGAATTTCAGGCCGCCGTCGTCATAGTGAAAAACATATACGCCTCAACATGACATAAATAATAAAAAAAAAAAAATCTATCCACAAAAAAAAAATACAATAGTTTTTGTTGAATGTCTTCAAAAAAGAATATTCAAGCCATAAACACACTCACAGTCACAGATTTATAATCCAAAGAAAAATTAGTTGTCAAAATCTTAAATGGGAGTTTTGAATGGGTAACCCAAAACCAATTGGACCCACTTGATAGATAAAAGATAGCTACGGGCCACAACAGCACTATTGAAGCAAGTGGGAGTGAGATGACGAGGTTGTTACTTTTGGGTTTATTTGTGGACCAAAACAAAGATCCTAAAAGTACTTCAAATGGACCTACTTGCACAACACAAGTTGAGACTTGAGACTTGAGAAGATACTCTACCTAATAAGCAACCTGCTTGTGTTCCTAATTTGAAGAGAGAAAATAAAAGTGAAAACGAATATTCTCACCGACCTTATCTACTTATTACACACTACATTTTGTCTCATCCATGCACTATTGTCTTTGCTAAGTTGATTTCTAACCTTTGACCTATTTTTGATTAGCAAACAAGCTAGATTGTTTGGAGTTATTTGGAGGTAAGCATGTTTTTAGTGAGATCAATAACATGAAATCTGATGATCAGCACTAGACTTCTGGTATCATATAAACTCGTGCCCGGTGGGTTTTACCAGCTGAGCTAGCCTCATTTCAGCTTAAAATTATCGTTTGCTTGAATGTTGATTGCAGAGAAGGTCGAAGATGAAAATAACAATGCTACAATTCAATTCAAATTTGGTATCATTTGTAGACCATCACATTTTTAGATGATTGAAAAAGAATTAAGAGAACAGTGATATGGTGACAGCCAATGCAAGATGTTGATTGTAGATTAAGAGAGATATATATACATCCAGACATTTATGAGTCTGTCATCTACTAGATTTATTGCATGCATGTCATCGACTAATCAACAGTACTGTGTACTCCATTGGTTTGTTCGAGCGGGATAGGTGACTCTGTCTGCCACTACAGTTCATTCCAATAGTTAGAGTTATATGTTTCTATAAATTGTAAAGGAATAATGCTTCATGCATGCATGTTGGCCGGCAATAATGGACTACAATAATCATCAACCAAGCTAAAGAAACAGAACTATGGGATGTATAATTTTCAGTGTGTAGGTTCACCAAAGAACTACGTGATCCGAATATATATGTAGACTACTGGTGAAAGTTGTTTGAGAAAGAGACCATGCTATTAGGTCATGGGATCAATTAATGGTCATAATATTCGTGTGGAACATTTGGCGGGCGAAAGACAATTACATATGGCAGCATTATTTTTGCATCGAAAGGCGGCACTTGCTTATTCAACTCTTTAGAGAGTTTAGTCAATGAGAGTTGAGAGAGGAAGGGAAGGAAACTCTAAAAACATTAATCTGAACATCTTGAATGGATGAAGTACAATGTTTTTTTTTTTTTTTTATTTCTATTGTTCTGTCGGGGTTTTTCATTTTGCAATGGGGTGTGATCACTCTCATTGAAGTGCCAGCAATAACTAGCTAGCCGACTATATGCGTCACTTTCCATCTATCACTCTCAAGGTCTTTAATTAGTCTTCTTCCACACAAGAAAAAGGGACTTGGATGTTATCTATTTCTGATTTCTTTGAAACAAACTAACATTCTAGCTTTTTCCACACACACACTATTATATATATATACATGCAGAGGGTCACATTGTTTATCATCAAATACTCTCTAGCTAATAAACATCAGCCTTCCTTCCTACCTCTCCATTCTGTATACATACCTAAACCTTCATTCAATTCCAAAGAAGCCATGGACAAGAGCCAAAAATCCCATATCGTGAAGTTATGTCTGATTGCTCTCTTCTTCTTCGTCACTCCCCTTTTATCATCCTCCATAAGGCCTGCTTACCTTTATCTTCTCCTTAACCTACTTATTATTGCTATAGGTGCTGAAGCTGGTCTTCTATCTTTTTTGAACCCTCAAGAAGACAAGAAGCCTATAGTTATGGCACCAAAGCCTATTGATATCCCTACAAGAGTGATCACTACTGCTACGGAACTAATTTCTCCTATAAAGGAGATTGATGATCAAGCCAGCAGCAATGATTATTATCAGTTGCCTAAAATTGTAGAAAAGAAAGAGAGGAAGGTCGGAAAGTCCGTATCAGCTAAGGTTGTTTCGGCTGTTAAGGTGCGTACATTGATGAAGTCTCCCTCTACACCAAGTCTTTTTTTCATAGGAGGTGGAGAGACTGAAGCAGAAGAGACCTTGAATGAATTTAAGGGAGAAGACGAGGATGCATTCCTTAGTGGACAGGAGCTCTTTACTAAAGCTGAAAACTTTATCGGAAACTTCTATAACCAGTTAAAAATCCAGAGGGAGGATTCATGGAGGAAGATTCATGATTTATATCACAAAACCTTTTAATAGTATTACTTACCTTGCCTGCGTTATCTTCACATGCATATTATTTGAAGTTTACATGAAGTGTGAGTCCTATAAATGGTTGCTCGTTGGTTTTTCTCACGAAAATAATGAAGAGGATCAACTAGGGAATCCCATGTTATTTTGAATCATGGTTATCTTCCCTTCTTGCATTTGTAAAAATTCATTTCATATTTATGTTAATTACATGAAGTCTTGTTGTCATTAATCTTGGGTGTACTAAATTCCCATACAAAAATAACAATAAGTTATATATAAATATGATATTTTATACATATGGTTACATCTCAGCTAGATTTCTTTCATTTCCTTGGTATTTCATAATGCATGGTTTCTTGTAATTCAATTCATTTATATGATAATAATCATGGTTTTTTTATTCTCTTTTCCCTGTAATTTTACTGAATTTAGACTTCATCTATCAATGGAACAAATAATCCGACATGTTGAGATTAAGATGATATTCTGTGAATTAAAAAGCTCCATAGCCAGAAGATATTTGCATATATAATATAACACGTCAACACATATTGACTGCTGAATACAAAGTAAATTATAAATGTCTCTTTCCTTGTATATATAGTACTTGCCATTAATTTCAGATATAGCTAAAAGGATTGAAATCTTTGTCGTGTGTAACACCTGAAAATGGATTCATCATCGTATCGTACCCTACTGCAAAAAATTTCCATATTCAAAGCATTATAAAATTTATTCAAAATTACTTGAAACAATACTGCAGTCCAAATTAAAAGGTAGAAGCTAGAGTGTAAACTATATATATTAGTTCCAAAAATCATGTTTTAATTTAGCTGCTTTCATTTGATATTCATTTGTTTACGTCATACCTGATGAAATACCAGATGAACTAGGCTAATTCTGTCAGTGTTTAATGACAGTTTTGTTTATACGAAGTGACAGAGGAAATGATTTTGAAGGCGGGTTTGTCTACAAGGACATCACTGTCCTTGCCAAGGATAAGATGTTGGTTCACTGGCACACTGACTTTATACAATTATCCGAAAATATTTATTAAAGTTGTGTTCCTAATTTGTAGCAGTCCTACTATCAAGTGATAGGTGCTGATTTTATAAGGCTAATTAACTATGATATATATAAATGTGTTCCTTTGTTAACGTGAATCATTTTTCGTGTAATATATTTAACAACAATACGTACAAAATATTGCGGACTATGAAATTGCATGGAACATCCCCTGGTTTCAAGAATTTGAAATGGAAATTCCAAGGGATGAAACACCAATAATTGGCATCTGGCCTTCTATAGGACCTAGGAATCTTGCAAAATACCCAGACATATATTTCATTTAAAAGAGGAATATGTCCAAGGTTGTACATCTAATATTGGTTCCGTACGTAATTAGTCCGTGTTACACCTAGTAGACATTTCAGCAAGATGTTGGCAATGTTGATTAGTAAGGCCTGTTGGTATACTTATATACAGATGTAGCGTAGCCTATAAATCGTAATCTCTTTGAACGACAACCAGTAATTCTAAAAGCTTGATCTTCTAGAGATGTGGCATTATACCTCTTGAAATTTCAAGAAGAGACCTAAAGCTTAAACACAAGTGTGACACACTTGCTTAATTAAGCCGATAAGTAATAGTAAATCCAACTGGTAGAGTGTGGAAAAGGCTTTTCCTCATCAACTAGCAAAGAGATGAGGATTCATACCCAACAAAGTAAAGCAATAGGCATCTTTATCACCCTCTAAACATAGATTACAATTGTCTGCTTGTACTATCACAGACATACTAAAGAGAATAGCCCTTGTAGCGCACCTGCAAATGGTATCGATCACATATGTGTAGGTCCTTAGTGTGGAATGTTCACTTTTGAAACTTTTTTAGCTAAGATTACGTTCTTTTTGGAAATTGGGCGACTTTCTTTTGTTGAAAGTTCAACCCCTTTACATCTTTTGCACTATGTGGTTGTAAGTTGTGATCAAAATTCTTTTATTCCATTCCATATTCAAACATGGAGTACAAGTAAAGAGTCTTCAATCTATCTATGATTTGGCCATAGATATGCAACCCCTCTTTATAAGACCAGTCACGTTCTTATCTTTTATTTCCAAACCATGAATGTGTATATGCTAATCCACCCCTTTCTGGATTCCTCTTCTGTTTCGATTGATTTTGATAGCTTCTTCACATTACAAATACTCATGATAATCCTCTAAATGTAGTATTGATATCAAGGCCATCTTCAAACCTTTTGCCCCCGATAAGATTCTCATAGGACCATTTAATTTTGTCATGAACTTCTGAGCAACTCTATGCTAGCTGAAATAAAACTATACAACGTAACTACTGTAATGACGAGCGCTGTATAATATACTATCTAAGATCGTATGCATTAATTCAAGTGATCACATTTACATTTCAATTCCCTTTACTTCATATTGTGTGAAAAAACATGTGTTATGCTATATATATTTACATTACCAATCAACCTCAGTGATTCCTATGGGTATTAGTGTATAAAAACTGTACAGGAGTTGTGAGAAAACAGGTTTTGGATAAGTAGCAACTTTGTGTACCCATGACACGATTGGTTACCTTTTTGCTATAAAGTTACATTTCATGCATACATCATCATACATAGAAACATCTGTTTTCAGGTATGTTTTGTGTTTTCTTCCAGATACTGAGAAGATATAGGGAACATTTTTACTTAGTACTTCCTCTATATTCCCAAACTGGATTTTCAAAAGAGAGAAAACTGATAAAAATCGAGACAAAAATGCTTCTCTGAGTTTTGATTTTATGGGGATTTTTAGACTTAACTCCCCCTTTTATGGTCACGTTTTGAGTAAACCCCTCTATTTGTCCAAGTTTGGACTTTACCTCTCTCCATTTATTTCTGTCAAATTTAACGTCTATTTTTATTTTTTGTTCTTAAAATACCCATCTCTCGTATTTTTAGAGGGGTTAAGTCTAAAGCAGTAATTCGAGGACATTTTGGGAAGTTACAAACAAAATTAAAGTTAAATTTGACAGAAACAGGCGGAGAGGGGTAAAGTCCAAACTTGGACAAATAGAGGGGTTTACTCAAATCGTGACCATAAAAGGGGGTTAAGTCTAAAAATCCCGATTTTATGATATGGCTTAGCAGGTACAGTGTGAGATCACATGTTAAAGATTTCAAAGTTGAGATGATCAGTGGTAGTTTAGGAGAATGGAGCCAAAAACAAATACACTATACAGTACACACTACAGAGTACAGACTAGAGTTGTTAGTGGATTGAGCTTACACACATTATATGTTCCTTGGAAATTGGGCTCTAAGGGGGTAAAACAAATGTTTATTATATGTGTATTGGACCTAAATCAGCCCCATACATTTTGGGGGTCCTTAGACAGCTGCCTAGCAATCCTCCAATGCCTATATGCAGAATTGCCATAGCAAGTGTCATGGATTTAAGAGAGGGAGGGGTTCCTAAAGTCAAAGTGCCAATTTTTCCCACCCAGATCGCAAAATAAGTAAAAGTTTATGTCTATAACCTTGTAAATGAGCAAGTGCCCATACTGCCAGTTGCATTACCAACTAATCTCTAGTTGTGTCTTTTCGTTCGAGTAGGGTGCTATTCAGGGATGGATCTAGTAATGCTTTGAGCCCCCAAAAGCTCAAAAATTTTCTATAGTACCTACTAAATAGTTATGCTTTTGGTAAAAATATAAGCATTTGCCCATTTGCCCCCCTAAATTTTTTCGCATATAAGTTATATATACTTTCGCCTGCCAACCCAGACTCAGATTCCTGGCTCCGTCCTCAATGCTATTAGAAATTTAGAATGAACGTTGTTGAGGTTAGGCCCGGCCAATTTTAGGCAGCATAGACAACTAGCCTCATGCATGGACTGGTCGGTCTGATCAAAGGACAAAACTACAATAAAGATTGATCAAACGCTGCACTAAGAGCACTGCTGATATGTTAGGCTCGTGGACTATAGCTAATTTTTTGATAAAGTAATAATTTTATTAAAATCTCCAACAAAACTGTTGCATTCTGATCTGCATACTCGATCACTGTACCGTGGATAGTTGCCCATGGAGACATAGTGCATAGCACCATTAGAGCAAGATAAAGCATAAGACAAACCCCAGAATGGGTCAGAAACCCTGTAGACATGGGCGGAAAGATTTTTCAAAATGCATACATTTAGAACAAATAAAGTTAAGTTGAGTGCAATATTTATTTTATTATATAGTAATTTAAGTTATGTGCTTATCTATATTATAACCGACACTTATAAAACTTGGTAAAGAGACAAAGGATGGTCAAGATTTGTGCAGGAGATTCTAGAGATTGGGATTTAATGAGATTCTAGAGATTGGGTTATTTAACCCTTGCAATGCATGGGTGTTATTTTATATGTAAGTTTTCCATGTTATAATTTGATTTTGATTTTGATTTTTGCTATTGAAATTGATTGAAAGTAGAATTTTATTACGTATATGTATATTTATTTTCTAATTCCTCCATAAAATTATTGTTGTCCTAATTTAAAGGTTTTATTTTTAAGTTTTAGATCGAATTAATTTAAATTGTATTATCATTTTTTATTATAACCATCGAAGTTGTAATGTGAAATAATAATAATAATAATAATAATAATAATAATAATAATAATAATAATAAAAAGACAAACAACGGTCAAGATTTGCACAGGAGATTATAGAGATTGGGTTTTAATGAGATTTGGAAATAAATGGTCAGGATTAATCATATCATAACAAATTCACAAATGAAAAGGTATCCGACTCTTTCTCCCACTTAAAACTCTACTACTTGGCAAGGGTCAAGATTTGCCCAGAGATTATAGAGATTGGGTTTATTGAGATTTGAAAATAAATGGTCAAGATTAACCATTTCCATTTGGATCTAAGTGCAATTTTTTGGACAATTCATCTTAATATAATTGTATCATTTTTTTAACTACTGGTTGCAATTCTTCACTTTTATCATCAAATTAACCATTTCCATTTGGATTTGCTTCAAAATTCATGAACTTTTAGTATTAATTAGTGGATTGATAAATTTTCCACACAACTCCTTATATTGCAGGGATAGAACTCTCTCAAGAAGGAAAGAAAATCTTTACTAAAGAACTTATGAAGCAATCCACAAGTCCTACCTGCAATGCATTGGCACAGACTCACCTTAAATGTAAGTGAATCGTAAAATCTCAATGTGGACAAACTCAGCCAAGAAGATGTTGATTCCTTCTCTAACAGAGAAAGGAAGAGCAACTCCACACGTTCCAGGCTTTCCATATAACTAGCATGTAATGTCTGACAAGTAATGGAGGACGCTCAGGTCATGTTCCGCAACAATCACATAGCTGAAGAGAAAAAAGGGGACTCTTATATCGATGTCAACTCATATGATAAAAGTAGGATAATAAAATGTTACTTAATGCATTAGTAAAAAACTACAGGAAAATTCCCTGATAGGTCTACGCAAGGATCGAACAACCCGAGCAGCTTTATGTTTTTTCTTAACATCAAGATAACTTAAAGGCTCATCAAACATATATATCTCTGCATTCTGTATAACAACCACAACAATAGCAAATCTTACATCCTACCCTCCTAAAGTCCTAATAGATCACCCACATTTCGATTAATGACCTGATTTAAATCAAGATCCTTACACAGTTCAACCTTCATGTTTCTCTCATCTGTTTGGTCTAGAACCAGCCCAACATTTCCTTGCACGGCATTTGGAATGTAGTCAACATGTTGAGGCTTAATGATTGCCTGTTAAAGATTTACCCCCATTAGTCACTGATATAATGCATGCTGTCACCAATGGCTTATGAGAATGATAAATGCAATCTCCAAAAATACAAGAAAACAAATAAACACATAATTTGTGATATGTATATCACTGTATCAATTTAATTAACAGGGGTCCATTGTAGAGTATATGAATCTGACAACGAACACAAGAACCTGCTTTTTAAATTTCACACAGTTTCAGAAGCTGTGAAGAGACCTCAACCAGGGAAATAAATAAGCTGTTGAACAAAGATATATTCATTCAAGGGTTGTGTATTCTGTTTTCTTTCTATTCACCTGACGATATACGTAACTGCATATGCTGACCAGGATACCCCTTTTTCTAATGTAATCTCACATAAAATAGGCTAATAGCAGTATAATTTCACATTTTGCAATAATATCAAACTTGAAAAAAAGAAAGTAGTAAATACATGACAAAAAAGAAAAGTTACAATCACATGGTGATTGTTTTCTGAATCAATTGAACAATCAACTGTCCATTTTTATCCTTTAAAAATGTGTGCAAAGTTCAAAATCAGTACTTCCTTTAAAAATGTGTGGTTTCAAAATTAGTACTTTAACTATAATTAAAAATAAGCGTCTCGGAGGGACGGGTCATACCTATATTATCTATATTATTTTATCTATATTATAACCGGCACTTATAAAACTTGTAAAAAGACAAACAAGGGTTAAGATTTGTACATGAGATTGTAGAGATTGGGTTTTAATGAGATTATAGAGATTGGGTTATTTAACTCGTGCAATGCACGGATGTTATTTTATATGTAAGAACTCGTGCAATGCACGGATGTTATTTTATATGTAAGTTTACATGTTATAATTTGATTTTGATTTTTGCTATTGAAATTGATTGAAAGTAGAATTTTCCATAAAATTATTGTTGTCCGGATTTAAAGATTTTATTTTTAAGTTTTAAATCAAATTAATTTAAATTGTATTCTCATTTTTTGTGTAGTCATCGAAGATGTAATGTGAAATAATAATAATAATAATAAATTACTATCATTTTATAATATTTTTAAAGATTTATTTACTGTATTTGTTTACCTATATAATTTTTTTAACTATTTAAATAATATAAATTGATGTTTTTAATTTGGAGTGTAAATTATATCTCCAAGCTCACAATCCAAATTCTTGACATTATTTTGCTTATGTTACTATATTTTTATTTTTTTTAACAAAAGATTTAATTTTAACTTTTGACAAAATACCAATATTTTGGATAAGATGTTCAATTGATTTGGTTTGTAAACATATTGATTTAACCAAGTTATAGTTTTTACTTCTTTTGATTTTGAACATATTTTGGATAAATTTTAGTTATGTGATTTTAATAAATAATCTTTTAATTTTGGTTTAACAAAATTCTCTTCAGTTAAAGCATCAGTTTGTTTTATATATATATATATATATATATTTCTAGAATTGCAAATTTTTGAATTTGGATGTACCAAAATTATTTTCTCATAGGAACCAATAGTCAATTGTAAAAGTATTTATTTTATACTTTGGGAAGACAAGCATCAAATGAACTAGCTAACTTAGATTGATTTTGAACTAGCATCAAATTATTTATTCTCTACAAATTTGACTTTGTTGTTTATACAATTTAATCAAAGAATGCCTCCATTTTACTATCACTTTACTATAAGTCTCAGAATTACCGACCATTTGGCTTGATTACTATCATTTTGTTCATTAATTAAACATTATATTTCAGCGTATGTAGCAAGGGGTGGGTGGTACTGACGTACTGTCAAAGAAATCCAAGGAATTGTGTAACATTGTTCTGAAAGTTTATATGATCAGAAAATATACCGATTTAAGGGATGCACATTAAATTATGACAGAATGATTATATCCTTTAAGATGATTGGATAGTAAAAGTATATTCTACAGATAGATCTGATATAGAAATAATATTGTAGAGCAAATTGTGTTGTAGAGAAGAACGAATGATTGGACGGGCAAGACGTATACAATTTACTGAGGTTGGTTTACGGTTGTTATTTTCCTTTGTATTTTGCAGTCATTGGGTCATATCTGATGGTGCGTCAGTCATGTTGACCAAGAACTGCATCATGCTTTGATGAGATTAATGTTATACGTATCATTAGTGTAAAGTTGAGACTGATGACAATTATAGATAGGTGCTTCTGAGTTTATAGATATATGATTATGCTCCTTAATATAAGTGATAGTAAACATCTTTAGCACAAAATTTGTAAGAGTAAAGTTAAATCTGTGCTTCATGGGTTTATGCTACAATGGTATTATGATGATTCAGAACAAGCATAAAAGTAGACAAAGTAGCAGTCTAAGACTGTATGTGTTGAATGCATACATGTACAACAATAGATAAAGCAAGAGAATAACCTAGCTGAGCAACCAAAACAAGTAGGTACTAAATATCTCGTATGTAGTGGAAATTATGATGGAGATTTGGAATAACAGAAACATGGCATTAGAACCTTGAATTCAACTTCGTCAGAATAACGAATACTAATTTTAATTTTGTTGTGCAATGTGAAGATAGTTTATGGGAAACTCAATCATTTTCAGTTAGGCTTCTAGCCATGGTTCAGGAAATTACAGAAGGTGGAACTGAAAAATATACAGGGAATCCAACAGGGTGGCTAACACTTTGCAAAGAATGATATCCATGAACCTCTTCTTATTCGAACTTTTAGATCATTAAACCACGATATGAGGACTATTCTATCGTACAATGTGATGAGGGTTGCTTGACCAAGTTGATCAACCTTCATATATGGGAATATGACATGAGGACTATTCTATCAGACAGTTGTACAAGCCATACTTGGAGGCATATTTTCTAGATTTTCCAAAGAAGATAACACCTACACATTCCTTTATTAATTATGGCATAGGAAATGACCTTCAAAATGCATACAAGAAATGGAATGACTATGTAAACATCACAATAAGACGTTGCAAATGGTGTAAAGGTAGGTCGTCCATCATCAAAAGAAGGTGATCCACATATATCCTATGTTGTGGTTTAGGGTCAAATGCTCAACTCAGGGATTTTCTTGACAAAAAATGAAGTCCAAAAATGGTCTAACAATTATTTTCAAGAAAGAATGGAATATGTGAAACTAATAGAAAAGATTCGTGCAGCTGCAATTAAAAATATCAATTCATAAGATAAAAGTCATGAAGACGAAGCTATAAAAATTTAATATATTCTTTATTTTATCTCTGTTAAATTTATTTCTGTCTACAACAAATAATAATATAGGATTTATTTTTCAGTAACAAAAAGGTTTAATTATCTCTATGATTTACATATAGAGGACTTTGCAAATTATATTAGAGTAATCACAATTTTTTGGCGTTTATTATCATTGAGTTACTCAATACAAGTATCAAAATAAATCAAAATTAACTATTTTAATCAATTTAACTATCAATTGTCTATTTTAATCATTTAGATTTTAGATTTGTGTCAGATATAAAAATTAGTAATTTAAATATAATTAAAAATAAGCGTCCCGGAGGGACGGGTCATACCTAGTACCACTATAATTTTTGCTATAGTAATTTTTCTTATCATAGTACACTTATATATTCTAATGTTGTCCCCCTCAAACAAAATTTCTGGTTCTGCTCCTGCCTGTAGAGATGCATCAACATCTTACCAAGTTTAGAACACAGTAATGTTGGAAACTGTTTACAGAATCTGTTAGATTTTTGACAAGATATTTGGCAGCATATTTTTATATGTTCTAAAGCTCCGTTGGGTGAGATCTTGGTATGTATAGATTCCTCGTTCCGAGTAGATGCTCGTAGAGTATGCATATGTCCAAAACGATTTCATATTGGATGAGAAATTGATGTAGTGAAGAACTTATATGAATAGCAACTACACAACCTTCACAAGCTTGTTGATTTCCACACAAGAAATAACCAAGTTGATGGTGACCAAATCTTGAAATCACACAGAGAACAAGAAACGGAAAGAAGACAAACTTCTATTAATAATAATAATCATAAAAAACTAAACTTCCTAAAGAAATAACATAGCCTTTATATAGGTTTAAAATCAAAACCCTAACTAACTAGGAATAAGACTATGGGCCCGTTTTCTCAAAACCAAGGCCCTGCCATGTCATCCAGACAACATAGATGAACCTTCAGCTACATGTAAAGACGCTACATGCAGCTTCCTTACACGACTGCGACGAAGACCCCCACGTAGACCCGCTTTACTACGGTTTAATTGTTCTTCAAATATATTTGCTATAACATGGACTGCATCATCCTCCCCTGGCTGAATAGAATTCGACCTCGAATTCACAGCATCATCATCATAAATATCACCATGGTATGGAACAAGGTGTTTGACATTGAACACGTCAGATGTACGATAATGACTAGGGAGCTTTAAACGATAGGCGTTGGGGTTAATCTTCTCAAGAATCTCCAAGGGTCCAATCTTGCGTGACACGTTAGAGTACTCACCAACGGGAAACCTATCTTTGGTTAAGATAGCCCAGACAATATCACCAACCTCAAATTCAAGAAACTGACACTTCTTATCAGTAGCAAACTTGTATTTAGCAACATATTCTAACAAATGTTGTTCAGTCTCACCATGAATACGTTGGAGCTCAGTAACAAAGTCTTCAGCCTTACCATGGACACGCTTAAGATCAGGTATTGGAGCCAAGTCCAAAGGAGAGCGTGGATTAATGCCGTAAACCACATAAAAAGGGCTAAAACTAGTACTCCGATTTACTGAACGATTAAAAGGAAACTCAGCTTAGAAAAGCTTTTGATCCCATGACTTTAAAATGTCACCAACTAAACTGCGCAAAAGATCACCCAAAGAACTATTAACAACCTCAGTTTGTCCATCCGTTTGAGGATGATAAGCACTGCTGAAATCAAGCTTGGTGTTTTCAGACACAATAGAATGAGGAAGCGAGTACACGATCAGACACAATAGATTGAGGAAGACCATGAAGACGACAAACCTCACGAAAAAATAATTGTGCCACATGAACAACATCCGTTGTCTTTTTGCATGGAATGAAATGTGCCATTTCGGAAAAACATCAACAACCATAAAAACCAAATCTGCACCACGCTGGGTACGAAGAAGACCCAAAACAAAGTCCATACTAATGTCAGTCCATCATGGATAGGTACTGGTAAAGGTAACTATAAACCAGCATTAGTAGACTTTCCTTTAGAAACCTGACAAATACGACATCTCTTTACAAACCGATAGACATCACTGCGCATAGTAGGCCAATAATAAGAACCAGCAACAACAGCAAATGGTTTGTCCCTGCCAACATGGCCTTCACAATGAAGCTCTTGAATAATTTTCAACCGAAGACTAGAATCGGGAACACATAACTGATTACCACGAAAGAGAAACTCATTATGCATAAGATAATCACATCGTAGGCCTGCCAACACATCAACCACCACATGAGCAAAATATGTGTCATGAGATAACAACTCACGAAAGGAATCAAAACCCAGTATCTTGGTGTGCATAGATATCAATAGAGAACTACGTTGACTAAGTGGATCAGCTGCGCGATTCAATACACCAAACTTGTGCTTAAGAACAAAAGTATACTCCTGGACAAAAGAGAACCATCGTCCATGACGATGAGAAATATTGGTCTGGCTACTAAGGTGCTTTAAAGCATCATGATCAAAATATAGAACAAACTCCCTATGAACCAAATAATGGCGCCAATGTTTTAATGCCTGAACGATCGCATAGAATTCAACATCATATAAACTATACCGCTGTCTAGTTTGATTCAATTTTTCACTGAAAAGGGCAACAGGCTTCCCATGTTAACTCAAAATTGCACCAATCCCAACCTTGAAGGCATCACAATGTAACTTAAATGGCTGAGAAAATCAGGTAAAATCAGAATTGGCGCAGAAGTTAATTTCTTCTTAATCAAAGAGAAAAAATCATTGGCAACCTGTGTCCATATAAATTTGTTACCCTTCATGCAATCTGTGAGAGGAGCCATAATAGTACTGAAGTGAAGGATGAAGCGACGATAAAAAGAAGCCAAACCATGAAAACTACGAATATCATGTAAGGAAGACGGTGTAGGCCAATCATAAACTGCAACAACCTTAGTATCATCAACAAAAATCCCATCCTTAGATACCACATAACCAAGAAAAACCACTGTATAAGTCATAAAAGAACACTTGTGAAGGGCAGCAAAGAAACCTTCTTGACGCAAAACAGAAAGAACATCGCGAAGATGTTGAAGATGCAAATCAGGAGTGGGGCTATATATTAAAATGTCATCAAAATAGACCACAACACAGTGACCAATAAAAGGACGCAAGGCTTCATTCATAACTCTCATAAAAGTACTAGGTGCATTAGAAAGACCAAATGGCATAACCAGCTATTAGGTGCATTAGAAAGACCAAATGGCATAACCATCCATTCATACAACCCTTCGCGAGTTTTAAAAGCAGTCTTCCACTCATCCCCTTCACGAATATGGATCTGGTGATATCCACTTTTCAAGTCCAATTTTGTAAATAGAGAAGCACCACTCAATTGATCTAACAAATCATCCAGTCTAGGAATTGGAAAACGATATTTCACAGTAATCTTATTGATAGCCCGACTATCAACACACATTCGCCAACTACCATCTTTCTTAGGAGTAAGTAAAGCAGGAACCGCGCAAGGACTGAGACTTTCTCCAATAAATCCCTTACGTAATAACTTTTCAACCTGACGACGAAGTCCTGGATGTTCCAATGGGTTCATGCGGTAATGCGGACGGTTAGGAAGACTAGAACCATGGACCAAATCAATCTGATGTTGGATATGCCGTAAAGGGGGCAATCCATCTGGGAGATCATTATGGAAAACATTGTTGTACTCTTCAAGCAAGAGTTGTACAATATCAGGAATAATAGTACTAATAGGATCAGCCACACTTGTTTTGCCAAGCAACAAGTAAACCATTCCAGATGTACGCATTTCACCTAAGAATTGTTGCATAGATAACATGGTGGAACTCCGGTCTGTAGGGGTAGAGTTTGAAACTATCTTTTGTAGGCAACAACACAATATGAGTATCATTCCACAAGAAACTATAAGTATTGCGTTAACCAGTAGAAGCAACATCACGATCATACAACCAGGGTCGACCAAGCAAAATATGACAAGCATCCATATGAACAATATCACAAGTAACTTTATCTTTATATTTGGACCCAATAGAAAAACTCACCACACAACGTTTAGAAACAGTTACCTTAGTACCTTTCTTAAGCCAGGACAAGTCATATGGTTTGGGATGCTTCGAGGTTTCTTGCTTAAGCTTGTTAATCGCCTCCACAGAAATAACATTCTCGCAGTTGCTGATAAGTCCTCAAAAGTGTATATTTATCCCCCGAATAACACCTTGTTTGTCTAGCATTTAGCTTATATTATTGTATTATATTTATTGATTAGTGTTTTCTTGTCTATTATGAAGGTTTCATGAGCTGAAATGCGAATATTGTGTTAAAGCCCGCAACGAGTCAAGAAAAGCAAGCAAAAAGGTGTTATTTGCACAAAAGAAGAAAAATTGATATTTGCACCCATAAATCTGCTGAGGGCACTCCACGGTCAGACCAATTGACTTGACTTTATGTCAAAGTGGGGCGGTCAGAATCTCAACCCAAACCGGGTCCTATTGGAGCCCACAAGTCAGAATTTCTATTTAGGGCTTTATTTAAAGTCCTAACTTAAAAAGGCTCTACAAGGAGATCCAAAAGTCTGATTTGGGCCCATGAGCTATCAAACTGAAGATCTTGGTCCAAACTACAACTTAAGACGAAGAGAATTAGGTTTTGCTGAAGACCTAATGTCTCTAGAAGACCAACAGCAGTAGCCACAAATTTGACCTAATTTGGAAGTCTTTGCATGCAAGTATTCTACTTTGTATTTTCTATATAAGAGAAGTAGCAGCTAAGGTTTAGGTAGTTTTTTATGAATTGAAGATTAAAGAGAATAGTTCATCTTCTTCTTTTGTATCAAACTCAATTTCAATATCAATTCCATTATCTTTTTCAGTATGATGTCTTCTGATTTATTTATTTATTCCATGGTGTCATCATCAAGGATGAGTAGCTAAATCTCCTTAGGGGGATGGTTGAAATGAAAAGTCCCACTAAGATATTAAGAATGACTAGAGGGGGGTGAATAGTCCAATAAAAATTATCTAGGTCAAGTGAACAATTATACAAGAGAGGAACACACTTAACACAAGATAAATAAACTAAACAGGAACATCCCTCACCCAAAAACCCAAACTAAGCCAACACAAGTCTCAGTCTGACAGGGTCCAGTTAACTGGGGTCCAGTCGACTCAGCCTTGTCAGACAGAGAGGTCAAATTCCAGATTAGAAGAGAACCAACAAGAACAAGATGATGAGAGTAAGAAGAGATGCTGGTATGATTATGAATTAAATATTATAAGCATAAAGGTGAAGTCTTTATGTGATAGACCCAACCCCACACCTACACATACAACTAACAACAAGGAATGTGTGTGTGCTTAATGTTGAGACATGAATATGATGGATAGATAGAGATATTTAGAGAGCAAGGAAACCACACAAGAGACACTTGGTTTATAGTGGTTCGGCAAGGTTGCCTACGTCCACTCTTCAAGGAGGCTTTCTTAGCCTTTAGAAATTCCAAGCAAAGCAAGATAGTCACACCTAGTACACCACTTCTTCACCACAAGTACTTCTTGTTGAATCTCTAATGAGTCCTTCAACCTTGAATATTGTAGAGATACCTAACTTCTAACCTAGCCTACTAGGATTTCTTCTCACAAATCACTTTTAACAAAGTGGGTTTTGTTTCTCTTAATGATTCCTCTCAAAGGATGAATAGAGAAAGTAATTAAAAGCACTTAAGGTTGGTTTATAGAACACCAACTACAATAACTCTCACTCTCATAAATAAGGAAGCATTCAATGTAGTGAGTGAAGTTAATTCAATTCGATGGAATGGGATAGATTTCAATGAAGCTCTTCACTTAGGGTTTATTACTTTTGAGTAGATAATAGAGCTAACACCATCAAACTTTTCTTTAGCCTTCTCTTGCTAGATATACTCCATAAAGTGCAATAGATCCGTTGGTCAAACCTGTGTTGACTAGATCTGAAAACTTTAGTGGATCATGGATCGGGTCATAAACCATGTCGCTTGGTAATGTCGCTTGCTGCTGAAAATAATAAGTCTCGTCCAGTCGACTGGAGCAAGGAAACCTGGAGGTTCTATCTGGTCTTCATTTTCAGCTTCCTTTTCAGCTACATAATCTTCAAGTCTTCAGCTCTTCATGTTCTCCAAGACACAAGATATACTTACAAGACTTGTTACAAACTCTTTTAGGGTTTACATGTGTTTTTACAAAATTACCCTTTGTCATAATACACAACACAAAAACCATAGCTTTACAATCTCCCCCTTTGTGAACTTATGACAAAACAAAAACACATGTAAATAAAACAAATAAAAATACATCATGAAGATCCACTTCCCCTGAATACACAATTCCTCCTGTAGAGTAGTTTCCTGGAAAAAGAAATAAATACCAAACACAAACATAATACTATACAACATTCTCCCCCTTAGTATGTGTCCATCCCAGTACAACATTAATCATTCTCCGCCTTTTTGTCAAAAGTTGGCAAAGGGAAAGAATATAGCATATAAAGGATATAAACGAGTATAAACATGCTCAACCTAACAAGATACTACAAAAAGAGATATAAGGATATATGAAGCGGTAATATGAAACAGACAACTATGCCTCCCCTTAAAAATCATACGATGGCAAATGAGAGACATCTAAGAGCATCTAAAAAAGGATACAACAATAGAAAAATCTCATGAGGTAAAATATGCATAATGATAAGATATAACAAGTATAGCTAGCAATGCATTACTACCAACGAAACTCCCCTAAAAACAAACGCGAAGATGAGGAGCATGCCAAGAAGAAATATAGCATGAAAGACCAAAAACAATTTAGGCATGTTGTGTAAACAAATCAAATATCCTATAAAAGGTATGGTATATAACTACCAATCAATTATGAGAAACCCTGCAAAAACAGTTAGTACAATCACGTACATATAGAAGAACACACGGCAAAAAATACTATTCAGTCAACTGAACACAAAGGCCATTCAGTCCACCGGTCAAACAGGTTCTCTCAGTCGACTCAAACTCTGAACCAAAGTAATATAATGTAATGTAAACCTACAGACACCCAACTATGACGGATACACAATGATGTATGAAACAACAAGATAAATCATATAACATCCATACATGGATCACATGGATATGATAAGCCTATGAAAACAATGATCTATAAACAAACATCAAACATCCATAACAAGGATAAACTAGTCAGACAAGGATAAATATGATAAGCAGGACTGATCGATATGTAACAGAACAAAAAATGGACTCATAAAAGGACTCGAAACCTCCACAAGAGGACATAGATAAGGCTATGTCGATCATCATTGGTCTTGTATGTGTGTCCTGCTCTCAGCAGCATGTCTAGCATAGTTACCCTCAGTAGCAGCACTTCCCAAAATCTGAACACCGCGAATAAAATCTGCAGTGAGCTTTAAATCTTTTCCTTGTTCTTCAACCTTATCTTCAAGAATACCAAGTCTGTGATTCTGATCCGCTAAGGACTCCTCAATCCTGAACAGACTTGCTAAAACTTCATCCTCATGAGAAGGAATACTAGGACCATCCAGGAATTTCACATATCGAAAGATCTTGTATCCAATGGGTGCCTTGCTGGGTAACATAGAGGTAAAAGCTGTAAACACACCCCCAAGAACCAACTCTGTAATCAAAGCATAGACACGTGTTCGATGTTCCTGAATGAGCGTCTACCATCTGACTCCATATCATCATGGGCATGTCCAATCTTTCACCTAGCATAGCTTTCCACACACATAAGGCATGATGCTTAGGTATCTCAGTAAAATTACCAGCTTTGCAAAGAACAGTACTAACCATGATACGATTAAGTACTCTAGCCATGGGTATCATATTCATCGTGGAAACGACTACAATATACTCAAAAGTCTTGCCACAAATAGCAAATAAGCCAATGTTAATCAAAGTATCAACCTGATCAGGAGTAAAAATGAGAGAATTTGTATCATTGTCATGAAAATCAAGAATTACCACACCTCGTTCAATAGCTATCGCGTGGTTCTTGATCTTGTTTAAATATAATTCTTTTGCAGTGATAGAAACAAAATCACCAAAATCTTGAGGTGTACTTAGGGCAGGATCATTTGGGACAGACGGACCAGTTCGTTTCCTCTTGGATGCCATGATCGACAAGCTCTTGGCTGATGAGAAACACTGCAACTTGAAAACAAGGAACTTGCCACTTCAGAATTTTCGACAGCTTCTTCAATCATCAAACATAATTTCCTTCACCCTATTGGTTAAGAAGGAAATCTTAACCAATTTAGAAACCAACCAAAAACTTTTAAACCCCAACCAGATAAATTATCTGAGCTTTGGTGCTTGATGAGACCAAATTCTTCTTCTCTGTCAGATGAAGAGAAACATGGAGTCAATTCAATTTAGAACCCTAGCTGCTGCTGTTACTCGAAATGGAGACATATGATTTCTCTCTTTTCCATCTATGAAGTGAGTTTTCAGGTTGTTGGGTTTTGCCCGATCCAAGATTATATGGTCTGATCTGATCCATGAAAATGGCCGAAACAAATCCATAGGCCCATCAACCAATACACCCAGTCCACAGTTCTGGTTTCTAAGTCAGATCCTATTGATTCTTCGTCCAGTCGACTGGAGTCCAGTCGGCTGGAGTCTTCAGACATCCAAAACTTGCCAGGATCACTGAAAGATCTCCAGAACTTGTTCCACAAACTGATTGAATCCATCTAATACAGACACAATGGAGAGTAAAGACACACACATGGGACCTCAGATAGGAGTTGCAAGTTCAAGATAAGGTCTCGAGAAAATGCACTACAGATAGGGTACCAGGAGCAAGTATGACAACAAATAAGAAGCGATAAACACATCATACAAATGCACTACAAAAACATATATGTATCAGCATGTGCAATGTAAATTTTACCAAACGAGAAATCATTAACAAATATGTAAAACAAATTATCTTGGTATAAACTTTATTAAGAATGCAAAACAATAAGCAATAAAGAACTATGCAAGAACACAATAACAAAAAATGCGACACATAACATGCATAAAAGACTAAACATACAAGATACTCACGAGACCTTACCACTCAAAATGGTCCCTTGGGAGTCAGATCATACTATCCACATAGGGACTTAATATGATCTTCAAACATGTCCAAGTGTGCCGACCACAAAGAAGATGGTCTTCACTCACACATGTGACATGTAGACCACACCCCTTTTGCTATACTTATGATTTGACCCTCAAGAAACACAATCATGGTCAAAACCTACAACTCAAGATACAATTCAACCAAAATACTAAAGATACATGTGAGAAGATATAAAAGACAAGAAAGCACCCATCACATGTAGTGAGACCTAGCATAAGGAAGAATATAACAAGTAAACACTGTGAGATCACAAGTATGAGAATAACCATAAAAGATAGGCATGATGCACAGAAGGAGACTAGAACATAACAAGATAGCTATATCCTAGGAAATGGCATCGCACCACTTGATGACAAGTGACTGCCTACGTACCCCACTAAAATAGATATGCAAAGGGGTACAGGGGATCAGACGCCTCGTAGTTCGGTCAACGGGCCCACTTAGCACATAAGTACCAATGAACCCAAGGTAACTCACCTAGAGACTAGGTGGACGTGAAAGTACTAGAACTCACCCTCAAATACGAAAGAAAAATAGTATCGGGTGTTCTAGTAACATGGACAGGTAGGCTATCACATAAAGAATTGTAAGATAGTTCAAGAGCCATACCTGGGACACTCAAGCTAGATGAATGTTCATTACCGTCAAGAGAACATATTTGGACCTTAGAAGCTTGATCATTTTGCTCTACGCGAGTAGTAGCTTTCTTAGGTCTCCATACTTGCACAATTCTCTTAGGAGGCATACATCTCTTAAGTGTATACTCGAGATCCCTCTTTTTGGCTTCAAGACTAGCCAAGGTCTTCTTAAGCTCTACTTCTTTCTTAGCCCTTTCATCGACTTGTTTGTGCTTGCACCGCCTTTGGATATGACCCTTCTTTCCACAATAGTAGCAAATGGGAGATAAGGTAAAGCTAGGAGTGTGCGGCCTTCTAGGAGGTGTAGCTTTAGGAGGAAGAGAAGTCTTTGACTTTGCCTGGTACCCAAGTCTGGACTTGTCATAAGGACTTTGAGATCTCTCAAGAAGGTCATCCACCTTCATAGAAGGATTGTCATAAATTACTTCTTTACCCTGAGTGATCTTTTTCTTCAACTTAGTCTTTAGATCTTCATTCTCTCTCTTGAGGCTTTTGATTTCGACTTCAAGATCACTAGACTTAAGTAAAGCTCCATCTCTTTCTTCTTTCAACTTCGCACATTCTTCGCTCAATTCTTTTACACTTGCTTTGCTAAGATCCAGGCGTTTGGCCATTTCATAGCTCTTCTCATAGAGATCATTGTAGGCCTTTTGTATGGCATCAACATCATACTCACATTCACTACTTTCATCAACACTGTCACTATCCGAGGTCTCACGTTCGGTAGTGTTCTTTACTTGAGTTGAGCGAACCATGAGTGCACGACGAGTAGGAGTGTCATCACAATCAGAGGAGTCATAATCACTGTCAGATGAAGAGTCACATACTAGAGATGCTTTCATAGCTTTAGCATTGGTTGCATTGTTTGGACACACTGTAGATAGGTGCCCAATGTCACCACAAATGAAGCATTCTCTGTTATCTTTGGCTTTAGCTTTTATTCCTTCATGCTTGTGTGAATCTTCATCATCACTATTGGAATATTTGAAAGATGATCCATGCTTGTCGAAGAACTTCTTTCCTTTCTTGTAGAACCTGTTGAACTTCCTAGCCATCATAGCAAGATCATCACATTCACTAGAATAAGAAGATTTTAAAGCAATAGATTTTTCAGGTTTTTCATCTTTACCATTCCTAGTTGCAAATTTTAACTCATAGGTCTGAATAGAGCCAACTAGCTCCTTAAGGTCAAGAGAGTTAAGATCTTTGGCTTCTTCAACAGCCGTGATTTTTGGGTCAAATCTATATGGTAAAGACCTGAGGATCTTTCGCACAATAACAGTGTCATGAATCTCCTCACCTAATCCCCACATAGAATTGGTGCATTCTTGGAGCCTTAGCCAAAACTGTCCAAAAGTTTCTTTTTCTTCCATCCTCATATTTTCAAACTGACTAGACAACATTTGAAGTTTTGAGTCTTTGACTTGGGACGTCCCCTCATGAGACAATTCAAGGATGTCCCAAGCCTCTTTTGCAGTCACGCAAGTCATAATGGATTTGTATTCCTCAACAGAAACACGACAATGGATAGCATTCAGATCTCGATTATTTGCATGGTCAAGGTCTTTCTGTTTCGGAGTCCACATATCAGGAGGAGAGGGTGTGGTCGTGACAACATCATTAACAGTAGCAGTGATGATAGGTTCCTTATATCCAAATTCAGTGACGTGCCAACAATTTCGGTCTAAAGACTTGAGGAAAATCCTCATTCTAGTTTTCCAAAACATATAATTTTTTCCATCAAACAGGGGTGGTTTATTTATCACACCACCATCTTGCCCATTCGACATCATTGTGGATCGTAGCTCGAGATGTTAAGCCCAGTGTGAGCAACCTGCTCTGATACCAATTGAAAAGTCCCACTAAGATGTCAAGAATGACTAGAGGGGGGTGAATAGTCCAATAAAAATTATCTAGGTCAAGTGAACAATTATACAAGAGAGGAACACACTTAACACAAGATAAATAAACTAACCAGGAACATCCCTCACCCAAAAACCCAAACTAAGCAAACACAAGTCTCAGTCTGACAGGGTCCAGTTAACTGGGGTCCAGTCGACTAAGCCTTGTCAGACAGAGAGGTCAAATTCCAGATTAGAAGAGAACCAACAAGAACAAGATGATGAGAGTAAGAAGAGATGCTGGTATGATTATGAATTAAATATTATAAACATAAAGGTGAAGTCTTTATGTGATAGACCCAAGCCCACACCTACACATACAACTAACAACAAGGAATGTGTGTGTGCTTAATCTTGAGACATGAATATGATGGATAGATAGAGATATTTAGAGAGCAAGCAAACCACACAAGAGACACTTGGTTTATAGTGGTTCGGTAAGGTTGCCTACGTCCACTCTTCAAGGAGGCTTTCTTAGCCTTTAGAAATTTCAAGCAAAGCAAGATAGTCACACCTAGTACACCACTTCTTCACCACAAGCACTTCTTGTTGAATATATAATGAGTCCTTCAACCATGAATATTGTAGAGATACCTAACCTCTAACCTAGCCTACTAGGATTTCTTCTCACATATCACTTTTAACAAAGTGGGTTTTGTTTCTCTTAATGATTCCTCTTAAAGGATGAATAGAGAAAGAAATTAAAAGCACTCAAGGTTGGTTTATAGAACACCAACTACAATAACTCTCACTCTCATAAATAAGGAAGCATTCAATGTAGTGAGTGAAGTTAATTCGATGGAATGGGATGGATTTCAATGAAGCTCTTCACTTAGGGTTTATCACTTTTGAGTAGATAATAGAGCTAACACCATCAAACTTTTCTTTAGCCTTCTCTTGCTAGATATACTCCATAAAGTGCAATAGATCCGTTGGTCAAACCTGTGTTGGCTAGATCTGAAAACTTTAGTGGATCATGGATCGGGTCATAAACCATGTCGCTTGGTAATGTCGCTTGCTGCTGAAAATAATAAGTCTCGTCCAGTCGACTGGAGCAAGGAAACCTGGAGGTTCTGTCTGGTCTTCATTTTCAGCTTCCTTTTCAGCTACATAATCTTCAAGTCTTCAGCTCTTCATGTTCTCCAAGACACAAGATATACTTACAAGACTTGTTACAAACTCTTTTAGGGTTTACATGTGTTTTTACAAAATTACCCTTTATCATAATACACAACACAAAAACCATAGCTTTACATGAAGCACTCTAGATGATGCAAAAGCACCATGTTTGTTCTTACTATTCATTATGATTCAAAGTTCTTAATATTTATTTACTTCTAATTCGCGATATGAGGTAAGTATGATTATTTGCATGTTATTGTTATCCATGATGTTAAAATACTATTGTTAGGGTTTAGGGAGACCTAGCTTTAATGGTTTTATTCATATTGATTAAAAATGTGTAGTGAAATAGCTGAGAGGTGATTATTACATATCTACAGTTGATATCTTTTATTGGAACCCTTTTGTAATTAAGTCAAATAGCTGAGAGGTGATGATTTAGTTATGAATAATATGTTGAGTTAATTAAATTGAGTAGCTGAGAGGTGACTGTTTGATTAATGAGACATATTCAATAGGATGCATAAGGGGTGACTGTTTGAGTGGAATAGTTGAGAGGCGACTACTTGATTATTATAGGCATTAATGATTAATTGGAATAGCTGAGAGGTGTCTAATTAATTGTTATAGATTGAACATGAAGGAACAACATGTTATGTTTGCATGATTTAGTTTGTGGATACCGATTCTTCCCCCTTTGTCATCATTAATCTTCTTTACATCTCTACCATATTCTTAAGTTAGGGTTTATTTAATTATTGCCTATAGGAAGTTAGAATCAATCTCAAAACTTGTTTGTTGATTCCCTTGGTGTTTCTTAACCATTGTTTTCTATTGTTTTCTATTGATTGTTACTTATCTACTTTGATAACCAATTTATGCAGGCACAAGAAGGAACTTCAAGTTAAAAATATAATCTTTTGATAGAGATTAGAGATTAACACCCTTTGGCCTCTATCAGCTGCCAGGGTCTATCACAAAGCGACAAACTTTTCCACCAATAGTGCGAGTGGAATGGAAGATATGATTACGAAGCCAACTATCACCTCCCTCGTCCCGAGGTGTGAAACAAGAACGTCAAACAACTAGAACTTCACCTTGATCACCAGAAACAAATTCCTCAGGAACGTTATCATCTACCTCTTTGACACAATCAAACATTGGTTCTCCAGAAAAATCTTTATAAAAGTCAGCCTGGTCATCATCACCATCAAGAAACAAATTTTTACCAGAGCGATCACCCTTCCGACATTCAGCTGCGTGATGGCCAGTCTCCCCACATTGAAAACACTTAAAACACTTAAAACCCGAGGTACTTTGTGTTGTTTTAGTAGGTGCAACAGCTGGGCGATTTGGAAGACTCAATTGTGTTGGAAGTCGTGCATGTTCACCACCTGTAGTGTCACCAGTAGAACCATGCCATTGATTGCCACCATATCACTGAGTAGAGTTCTTCTCAATTGAAATTGCTCGTTGATGGGCATCAAAAACAGAAAGAGGGTCAAGTAAATTCAAGGCATGTTGGAATTGTTGCCGCAAACCCGCAATATACCGAGAGACCAATTGTTCATCAATTTCCGATAAATCATTACTGTGTATACCAACTGTACGTTGGTATAAACTTCGTATATAATTATGTGGCCGAAAAGCCACATGCATGTGTTTCTTCATTTTTTCCCAAGATTCCAGCTTGTTCTTTCCATTACGGAAATGGGTTAATGTTTGTTGCCACCATGCTGCAGTGCGACCCCTAAAGCGTGTAGCAATCAACTTCTTTAAATTCCAGAATTTCCTCAACAATGTTAACCCAATCAAAAAACTCCTCTGGCTGCAAGCCACCATGAAACTCGGGTATTTCAATCTTAAGACCAGACTCACACCTTCGTGAATCACGTTCCTCCCTTGGGTGTACATGCCTCCCACGCATACGACCATAATCAGCAAAAGGGTTGTCGTCATCCTCATCAAAATTGTCCCCATCTTCACTTTCCTCTACAACACGTGGTTGTCGAGGTGGATTCTGAACTTGAACAGTTAGTGTAACACCCTTGAGTTGGTGTTAGTCCCACATTGCCAAGGAAGTGGTTGTATTGGTAGTATATAGAGCTTAACCATACTCTAACTAATGTCAAGACCTTTTGGGGTAAACCACATGGGTGGGCCCTGATCCAAAACCCTCTACTGCTGGATATCCGCAGTGACTAAAGGGGGACAATATTGACATTAGCGAGCGGTATGGTGCTCGACGCACCGGGATGAGCCAGGACGAAATCCCGGGGCGTTACAGTTAGCGCGGCAATCTGCTGCGTTAACCCTTTAACTTGTCGTGATAACCTTGCCATATCATCACGTTCTACAAAATCAGCAGCAAGAGCTTGTCGGTTTTGTCTCCTTGGAGGCATGTTGGATGGAAAAGCGTTGAATCTGATACCAACTGATGTAGGGAAAAACTTATATGAATAGAAACTACACAACTTTCACAAGCTTGTTGATTTCCACACAAGAAATAACCAAGCTGATGGTGACCAAATCTTGAAATCACACAGAGAACAAGAAACGGAAAGAAGACAGACTTCTATTAATAATAATAATCATCAAAAACTAAACTTCCTAAAGAAATAACATAGCCTTTATATAGGTTTACAATCAAAACCCTAACTAACTAGGAATAAGATCATGGGCCCGTTTTCTCAAAACCAAGACCCTGCCATGTCATCCAGACAACATAGATGAACCTTCAGCTACATATAAAGACGCCACATGCAACTTCCCTACATGACTGCGACGAAGACCCCCACGTAGACCCGCTTTATTGCGGTCTAATTGTTTTTCAAATGTATTTGCTATAACCTGGACTGAATCAGAAATTGGCGACCCAAGTTACCTATGTAAGTTGTATAAATTGAGACAAAGCAATGAAAATATGATAGTTCCACGTACATTTGATCCATGTAGATAAGGTTTGCTCTTAATAAACTACTCTTGTACAATAAGAGTGTGGCCCTTGGAGTTACAATACTTTTGTGCGTTGGACGAAAGCTTACATGGACTTGGGCTTGACCTGACCCGACTTTGCCCTGGGTTTGGGTCTTGGTCATCCAACATAATCTTTTTGTTGAAAGGTTCATTGAACTTATATCCCAATAGGTGCATACCCATACCCAACCTGTTTGCTATTAGTTCGGCCCAACAGGTGTGTCCCTTCATGAAACTGTTTTGGGCCCAAAGTGTCTTTTCGACCTAATGGGTGTGTATGTTCAAAATCTCGCGAGATCTCACGATATATATCGGATTTTGAGGTGGTCGATACGGTATATTGTTTGGATCTCAAACGGTATGGTTTGGTACGCTGATATTTTCGAGATCTCACGAGAAATATCGAGAACTCACGAGAACTATGAGAACTCAAGAGAACTATGAGAACTCACGAGATATTCAATTTTTCAATAATACCGACACTAAATCAATCAGAATCTCGTTGAGGCTTTTTTTTTTTACTTGTAAGTGTTTCTACTATGGCTAAAATCTCCAAATCAAACTCGTTTCTCTATCAAATTTTTCGATTTCAAATGGGTTTTATTCCTTATATTACATTGTAATACTGTTAGATGAATAATCTTAAAGAAAAAAACTTAATAAATTAACTAAAGATTGGGATGATTTATTAAGAACAATCATCTAAAAAATTGGTGATTAACTAGAAGCAAAAGAGTAATATTGGGTAAACAGTTATACTGAGGAAGAAGACGATGAAGAATGGATGAAATTGGGATATAATTTTGATGGAAGTAAGCTATATTTGGATTAGAAATGATGTACTGGATTAAAATTGGATGAATTTGTGTGAAATTTAAGGAGAAATTGAGTTTAGGGTTTGAAAACATGTAAGAACATGTGTCAAAATTTGTACTGAAAACCTTGTTCATCCCGACAAAGAGACTCGAGATCTCAATGGGATCTCGGGTTTTAACTATGTCGAGATCTTGCAATTCTCGAGATTTTGAAGTATACTCTATTCAATGAACTGGTTCGGCCCAAGTGTCTATTGCCACAAAAGGTTACGCAAACCACCTCGAAAAGTGAGGCTCCTTTAAAATAATACGAACGTGTCATAAACCTAATAAACATTTTAAAAAAAAAAGTTTTTCTTTTCCTTCATTTTGTTCGGCACATAATAAAACTGTGCTTGTCGTTCTTCCCCTATCGTTTTGCACGCGTGCACATTCACATAATAGTCCTTAGTCCTCCTTGCTCTCTCTTGATCCATCTCAAGAGTCAAACTCATCTTATACTTTGTTGACCAAACTACCCACCCTTCAGACTTTTATCCACGCTTATACTATACAACAATAATTTAACATTTGAACATTGTAGATTTCTCTATTGACATCTTTTAAATCACGTTTTTTAAGCGATTCTTATGTTTCATAGTTTGTGTAAGTACATGGATCTCTACCGACAGATGGCAGACGGGGAGACGACGGATAATGTACACAAGCTACTTCCAAGACTAGGGAATCAAAGATCAGAACTATTTAGAAGAGCCCGTGGAGGAAGCGTCAGTATAGCTGTAATACATAACTCAAGAATAAGAGGATAACAATAGGCTACGTATAGGAACCACAACGGTGGGATAAACAGGTAGATGTAACGGACAACACCAAACGGAGGGGAGGTAGTATAAAAACTACCCTAGAAAGACAGGTTACATTAGATAGAATACTCTCTCTCTCTCTCTCTCTCTCTCTCTCTCTCTCTCTCTCTCTCTCTCTCTCTCTCTATCTCTCTCTCTCTCTATCTCTCTCTCTCTCTATTTTTTCCTTTTGATTTACTCTTTGATCGGATTATTAGTTAACTTGGTCGTCGGAGCTTCTCCCACTGGTCGAACACCACCGGTTTTTTAGGTACATGAAGGAAGCCAGAGGTCCAGCCTTCTTCGACATATGAGCTCACGGAATCCGAGCTTACAAATGGCGCTAGAAGAAGAGATGGATCTCAGATCTGGATTTATTCAGATCTAGGGTTTGTTCATATCTTAGGGTTAATTTGTTATAGATTTTAGGGTTCACTATGTTATTCACCTTATGATTTATTGTCTTTTCATCCAAGGTATTAGTGGAAACTTTATTTAACCAGTAGTTTTTCAGTGATCTCTTTCAGGAACAACTACTGTCGAAGGAAGGAAGAGATGGTGACTGCAACACGGTCAACTACTTTAGTTCCAGAAGGACCACCAGCTTTGCAGCCAACAGCCTTACCATCGCCTCAAACAGTGGATTAGGAGACAGCTAGACTACAAGAGGAAAACCAAAAGCTCAGGGAAGAGCCAGCGGCTAAGGAAAAGTTCATATAGAATCAAGTGAACACGGAACGGAGGAATGAATATGAGCCAACACGTCAAGGATGAAGGAATATAACCAATGAGATGGGAGCGGTTTCGGTGCAATCTCAGACCAACAACGAAGAGGATAGCTCAAAAGAAGAGGTCGAGATGGACTCTGAAACATTGCCAGCACCAACGAAATATGAAAGAATTTTCAATATGATCTCAAAACTTCAGGGGTAGATGGCGGAACAGAACAAAGGGAGGAACGTGATGGTCACCCAAGATTTAGAACGACTGGGGAAGCAACCACTAGTAGAGAATTGTTATACTTACGGTTTCCCCGGCAAATTCCATTCACTCAAGTTCTGTGAGTATGACGGTACAAGCGATCCTGTCCAGCATTTGAACCATTTCAAGCAGAAGATGGCAGCTTTCGAAGCACCACAGTATGACAGAGTGTGGTGCAAGTTATTTCCTAGCAGCCTCAAAGATAATGCATCAGATTGGTATTTAAGCTTGGAACCAGGAAGTATTCAAAGATTCTCCCAATTGAGTGTTGCCTTTGTTACTCATTACATTCACCAAAAGAGGGAAGTATCAGATATCTCAAGTCTGTTCGATGTTCATCAAGACAAGACTGAGTCGTTGAGAAGTTTTGTTACCAGGTTTAAGAACGAAGTTATGAAAATAGAGGGAGAAGTGTCGGACAAAACAGTTGTAGTAGCGTTTCAGAAAGGGATCCATGCATGAGAGGTTACCAGCACATGATGCAATAGTAGGCAAACAGATAAGCTCGCTGGCAGAGTTGTTTTCAAAAACTGAGAAGTACATCAGATTGGAAGACATTGCAGCAAGAAGAGAAGCTCAAGCTCCACAGGTAACAGTTAAATTGGTAAAAGATAAGGGAAAGCAGGCGGTAGAACCATCACAGAGGCCAAGTCCACCAAAAGACTCAGGCTATACAAGAAATAGAAGTAGATGCAAAGGATCAGACTCTAGACCGAGACACGAAGATAACAGAGAAAGGAGAGGAGAACCGCAAAGGTCACCGCCAAGGAAACCGACACCCCTGAAACCGCTGCCCCCACTGAATACAACCCAGGAGCAGGTTTACCTTAAAATCAGAAACATGAAGTATTTTCGTGGTCCAACAAGCAGATGCAAAACGCTAAGAGGTAAACTGTTCTGTGACTATCATCAAACCTATAACCATCTATCCAACCAATGACTGCTATAATTTCCAAGAATTTATATGGAGTTTGTTAGAAACTGGGCACTTGAAGGAGTTTGTGGTGGTGGGGGATAAGCAAAACCCAACCGCGAACCCTACAAGTTCACGAAACTGTTAACATGATTCTTGAAGGTGCTAGAGAGACACAAAATCAAGTGAGGAAGAAGATAAGGCATGTGTTGCAGATAGGTGAAGGATACGGAAACAAAACTCCAACAGTAGCCATACCAATGGAAATAAATGGAAGGAGAGTTCATCAGAATGAGCCGATTGGGTTCACCGAAGAAGACTTAGGAAGAGTAATCTTACCTCACAGCGACCCCACTTGTGATAACTATACTAATCGGAAACTGAAGTGTAACAAAAGTGTTAGTCGATTGCGGAAGTGATGTGGATATATTATTCAGTAGAGGATTGGATCAGATGAGGATGAGTAGGGATACACTCATACAACCAGTTACAGAAGTCTATGGGTTCAATAGAGGGTTTGTACAACCGCTAGGTGAGATAACTCTGTCGGTCACTACAGTAACGAGAACCGTGATGTCGAGGTTTGTGGTAGTGGAAGCTCCCACAGAGTACAATGCCATCTTGGGAAGAGACTGGATTTACATGATGAAGGCGGTTCCGTCAAGCTATTACCAGAAGATTAGATTCCCAACAGACGAAGGACAATATGATATAAGAAGTAATCACGCAGCTGCAAAGTCTTTGAATTTAGCAATTGTTAAGGGTATGAACCAGAATCCACATGGGGGCGACATAGCCTCCACTTCTCAATAGAAACCATAGGAAAGGGGTGGCGGTCTGCCAGAGGAGAAAGCCTCAAAAACTGTAGAACCTACGGAGCCCGTCAGCCTCTCAAACGTAGAAGGTCAGAACATTACTTACATTGGAAGGCAGATGGACCCAACGGAAAGATCTGATCTTATACAATTATTTAAGAATAATTTTGCTTGGTCTATGAATGATATGACTGGACTAGATCCAAAAATATGT
Organism: Aquilegia eximia; assembly: GCA_023053565.1. NCBI lineage: Eukaryota > Viridiplantae > Streptophyta > Magnoliopsida > Ranunculales > Ranunculaceae > Aquilegia > Aquilegia eximia. Next base: position 27,828,145 of record JALIGU010000001.1, read on the forward strand.
TGTCACAAGTTGAACATAGACCCCAACGTTAAACCAGTAGCACAGAAGCCAAGAACTATAAAACCGTCTCTTCAGGATCAAGTTAGCAAGGAGGTTGAAAAAATGATGTCAGCCAGTATAGTAAAGGAAATGCAGTATCACAGATGGGTTTTCAACATAGTCGCCGTACCAAAGAAGAATGGAAAGGTAAGGGTGTGCATTGACTTCACATATTTGAACAAAGCCTGCTCAAAAGACAGATACGTCATGCCTAGAGTTGATGAATTGGTTGATCAGACTACTGGTTACGACCTCTTATCTTTCATGGATGGTTACTCTGGATACAATCAAATATTGATGTATGAAAGAGATCAAGCTGCAACTGCCTTCTATGTTGACAACAAAACGTTATGTTATACTAAGATGTCGTTCATACTGAAGAATACGGGGGCAACTTATCAGAGATTGGTGGAATTCATGTTCGAGAGTCAACTAAAGAAAATAATGGAAGTCTACATAGATGATATTTTTGTAAAGTCTATACAACCTGCAAATCATTTGAGAGATCTGGAAGATACTTTTGGAGTGTCGTCAGGAAAGTTCTTGGGATACATAGTAACGCGAAGAGGAATTGAGGTCAATGAAGATCAGATCAGAGCTTTGCTAGACATGCTGTCACCATCAACTCAGAAGCAGGTACAAGTGTTAGCCGGCAGAATAACAACACTAGGCAGATTCATCTCTCATTCCACAGACAAGTGCAAGACTATGCTTCAGCTACTTAGGCAAGGAACAAGGTTCAAATGAAACAATGAATGTGAAGAAGCTTTTGTGACAATGAAGTCTTATCTTTTGTACCCACCAATATTGTCAAAACCAACTCCTGGCGAAAGGTTGTATCTATATCTTGCGGTCTCGGATGTTGCAGTCAGTGTGGTCCTCACATGCCGTGATGGAACCAACGAATCTCCAGTCTACTTCCTCAGTAAGAAAATGACAGCTCCAGAAATAAGATATACAAGGATAGAGAAACATGCATTGGCAATCTTGTTTACTGCTCAACGGTTACGACCATACTTCGAAGCTTAGAGTTGATGAATTGGTTGATCAGACTGCTGGTTACGACCTCTTATCTTTTATGGATGGTTACTCTGGATACAATCAAATATCGATGTATGAAGGAGATCAAGATACAACTGCCTTCTATGTTGACAACAAAACGCTATGTTATACTAAGATGCCATTCATCCTAAAGAATGCGGGGGCAACTTATCAGAGATTGGTGGAATTCATGTTCGAGAGTCAACTAAAGAAAACAATGGAAGTCTACATAGATGATATGTTAGTCAAGTCTATACAACCTGCAAATCATTTGAGTGATCTGGAGGATACGTTTGCGACTCTGCGGAAATTCAATATGAAGTTAAATCCAGAAAAGTGTACTTTTGGAGTGTCATCGAGAAAGTTCTTGGGATACATAGTAACGCGAAGAGGAATTGAGGTCAATGAAGATCAGATCAGAGCTCTGCTAGACATGCTGTCACCATCAACTCAAAAGCAGGTACAAGTGTTAGCCGGTAGAATAACAACACTAGGCAGATTCATCTCTCGTTCCACAGACAAGTGTAAGCCTATGCTTTAGCTACTTAGGCGAGGAACAAGGTTCAAATGAAACAATGAATGTGAAGAAGCTTTTGTGACAATGAAGTCTTATCTTTCGTGCCCACCGATATTGTCAAAACCAACTCCTGGTGAAAGGCTGTATCTATATCTTGTGGACTCGGATGTTGCAATCAGTGTGGTCCTCACACGCCGTGATGGAACCAACGAATCTTCATTCTACTTCCTCAGTAGGAAAATGACAGCTCCAGAAATAAGATATACAAGGATAGAGAAATATGCGTTGGCAATCTTGTTCACTGCTCAACGATTACGACCATACTTCGAAGCTTACACCATGACGGTGGTAACCAACCTACCACTCCGACAGGCTATCTCCAAGATAGAAAAAGCTGGTAGAATGGAGAAGTGGGCAGTGTCACTGAGAAAGTTTGACCTTCAATATGAGCAAAAGAAAGCAGAAAAACCACAAGTCCTAGCAGATGTTTTGGCTGATTTTTCGGTGGAAGATAATTCCTGGGAATCCGATATGATGATTGATAGGGACGTGATGGCCACAGTGGAAAGCAACTGGCAAAATATTCAAGGGTGGAGAATATTCACAGATGATTCCGTTAGCAAAGATGGTGCAACAATTCGGATAGTGATTGTGACTCCAGAGGATCAAAAGATTGAAGTAGAAGAGAAACTGGGGTTAACAGCAACTAACAATGAGATAGAATACGAAGTAGTTCTCGCGGGGCTGTCCATGTTCCACGAAATGGGGGTCAGAACTGACGGTGTTTGCCGATTCTAAATTAGTAGTTGAGCACTATAATGGAGGGTACAAAGCGCTGACAGGGAGGATGTCGAAGTACTTGGAAACACTCAAGGAGAGCATATCATCATTTTCAAAGGTTGAACTGATCCATGTGTTCAGAGGAGAGAGCAGACACGCGGATGCTCTGGCTTACTTGGCCGCAACCATAGGAGGAAATGCAACCAAGACGATTTCAATCTCACAATGAGGCCACTCTATGATAGAAACTAAAAAGAAGATCAATCAGGTGGTCTCGGATATGGGGGCGAGTTGGATGTCGCCAATCATCAAATATTTGCAATCTGGAACCTTGCCAGACGAGAAGACACAAGCTAGGTCAATAGTGGAGAAGTCAAAATGATATGCACTCCTTGACGGTAACTTATATAGAAGATCTCCAGGAGGCCCATTACTAAGATGTGTCCACCCTTCAATGATAGACACAATTCTGGCAGAAGTGCATAGTGGGAGTTGCGAAAACCATTCCCCGGGAAGATCAATGGCTCACAGAATCCTGGTGCATGAACACTATTGGCCAAAAATGTATGAAGATTGTTGCAGTTACGCAAAAAAGTGCCATGGTTGTCAAATCCACGGAAGACTAATTCACACACCGGTAGAAAGCTTGCAGTACATCAGTAATCCATGGTCGTTCTCTATGTGAGGGATCGATATTGTAGGCAAGTTAGCCAAGTATCATGGAAGAGAGTACTTCATTGTAGCCACAGATTACTTCACGAAATGGATCGAGGCCAAGCCATTAAAAAGTATCAAAGAGGAGCAGGTCAAAGATTTCATGTGGACCAACATCATTTGCAGATTTGGTCTACCTAGAGCTATAGTGATGGATAATGGCATGCAGTTCAAAGGCGACAAGGTGAAGAATTCCTTAGATAGTTACAAGATCAAAAGATTCTTTGCCGCACTATACGACCCCCAAGGTAACGGCCAGGCAGAAGCCTCAAACAAAGCAATATTGGAAGTGTTGAAGAAGAAGGTCAAAGATAGAAAGGAGAAATGGTTTGAGCAGTTATGGGAAGTCATTTGGGTTTATAGAACTACGACAAGAAGATCGACAGGAGCTACCCCCTTCTCACTAACGTATAGAATGAAGGTCGTCATACCCCAGGAGATGCTGGTAAGTACTATCAAGGAAAAGGTGGTGGATCTTGGAATTAACAATGAGGTTATTGAACGAGACCTTGTCTTGGCGGTTGAAGTTCGAGAGAAGGCTCAAATAAGATTGGAAAACTACCACTGTCAACTTCAAGGGATTTACAACAAGGGGTGAAGCCAAGATCCCTAGTGGCAGGCGATATGGTGCTTCGAAAGCAATATCTTGAGCCGGCAAAGTTGGAGCCAAACTGGCAAGATCCTTACCTAGTGGATGAGGTAGGAACCAATGGTGCTTATTATCTGTCAACCCTCAGCGGAGAACAAATCGACAAGCCGTGGACTATGATTGATGCATTGCCATGTTATGTTGAATGAATCAAACTTTTGACTATCTTTGAATCAATGTAAGTTGTTCATGTATACCGCTAGCAATGTCGAGTATTGCTTATTCTTATCTATAAAATATTTATGTTTAGTGTTGTAAATCTGATTGGGTGGATATTTTACATCTATACAAGAAATAGTTCAAGCCTTGGCGTTGAACAGGCTAAAAGGTATAGCCAGGATGCCCAAGGTTAAGACTTGGGGGCGAGTGGAATGGCAAAGGGTTAGGTCTAGCAAGCCGTCAATGCCACGTTGACAATCCTTGCAAACCTACTCGCCCCTCACGGGTGTTGAATTTGATCAAAGTTGTGAGATGCCTCCTGGGAGAAGAGCATTAGTGTTAAGGCAATAACATGGTTACTCGGCAAGATTGTGTGACGACATAATCTCGGGTGGGTAAGCCTACTGTTATTGTAGGAAAACAGGATGGATTTATCATAGATAAATAGATTATTTACGATAACCATATAAAATGAGAGCAAAAGAAAACAAAAGGCAAGTTGCAGTATCAAGCATACATGAGTACTCTAACAGAAGCAAAACATAAATGATTCCAAAATAGAGAGAAATACATTGAAAGCCTCACGGCAAGCAAATAACAATTACACTTCCTTAGAAGGGGAGAGATTCTACGGAATAGGAGAGTCAACTGCGATATCTACAGTAGAAGGAAAGAGGCCACTGCTAGACCTAATAAACTTGCCAAGCAGAGCCTTCTTCTCCGCCACCTTCTGTTTAACTTGAGTTGTGGCCATCCGATGGATATCAGCATCACTACGGTTCTTGATTTCATCATAGTTAGCCTTCAACTCAGAAATTTCTGCACCAAGCAAAGCCTTCACCTCCGCAACCTTCGCGGTCAATTCAGTTTGATGCTTTTCTTTTGCAGTGTTCAACTGGGACTGATAGAAATCCTCCTGTTCGCGAAGCTTTCTTTGGTATTCCTCTATGTCATGATCATAGCTCACAGCTTGAGCTAAAACAGCCTCTTTCATGCGTTCAAAATGTATAGATTCCCGCATCCCAAGATCAACCTTCAACTTCTCAATTTCAGCTTTCAAACCTGGAATCTCATCACAGCTAGCTTTGATTTCCATGGCTGTGCGGCTCCAATTTTGATTAATAGTGATAAGTCCTCAAAAGTGTATATTTATCCCCCGAATAACACCTTGTTTGTATATCACTTATCTTATATTATTGTGTTATATCTATTGATTAGTGTTTTCTTGTCATTTGTGTAGGTTTCATGAGCCGAATGCGAATATTGTATTAAAGCCCGCCAAAAGCCAAGAAAAGCCACCAAAAGGTTATTATTTGCACAAGAGAAGGAGAATTGATATTTGCACCCACAGATTTGCTGAGGGCACCCCACGACTGGTCCTGTTGACTTGACTTTATGTCAAAGTGGGGTGGTCCAAATCTCAGCCCAAACCGGGTCCTATTGAAACCCACAAGTCAGAATTTCTATTTTAGGTCTTTATTAAAGTCCAATCTTAAAAAGGCTCTACAAGAAGATCCAGAAGTCTGATTTGGGCCCATGAGCTGTCCAATTGAAAGTCTTGGTCCAAGTTACAACTTAAGCCCAAGAAGATTAGGTTTTGCTGAAGACATAATGCCTCTAGAAGATCAACAGCAGCAGCCACGAATTTGACCTAATTTGGGAGTCTTTGCATACAAGTATTATGCTTTGTATTTATTATATAAGAGAAGTAGTAGTTAGGGTTTAGAATAGTCAATGCTTGAGAGACAAAAGTTCATCTTCTTCTTCTTTTGTAATGAACTCAATTCTTATTATCAATATCAATCTATTACTTTTTCTTTATGATGTTTTGTTATTTAATTATTTATTCTATGGTGTCATCATTAACAGGGACAGATGTATTAGTTGTCTTGACCGGGCTCAAGCCCGGTGTAAAATTTTAAAAATTTACTAGTATTATATAGTCCATTACATATATACACATGTCTATTAAAAGTTCACTACAAAGTCCATAATCCATCACATATCCACGAAGAGAAAAAGCCCATTAGAAAGTTAGAAACCAGCAAAACGAGAAAGAGAATCAAAAGATTGAAAAAGAAACGAGATTCTGCTGCTTCTCAACTTCTGTCTGTGCTTCACTTTTCAATCCTTGGTGGCTTGGTGGTCCTCCTTTGTCTCTCACTCTCTCTATATGGAATATATCATTCATTATTCTTTCTTTCTTTGAGTGGTAAGTGGAAACATTTGATTATTGAATTCAATTTGAGTACTAGTAGTATTGAAAGCTTCAAAACTAGGTTTAAAGGTAAAAACTTTATACTTTTTGTTTTATTTTACAAATTACAATTACTGTTATGTTAAACATCAATAATATAAATTTTAGTTTTCAAAATCCCTAATCAATTTTAAATTAAAAGTTGTGGGTGAATGATGTATCGACATTTAATTTATTTTATTAAAATAAAAAAATTTATTTTAGTTATAAAAACTCATTTAAGTGTTGACTGTTGAGTGCAAAATGTTTATGAATTTGATTAATCTAGTTTATGTTTTATACTTGTAGAAAATTTGATTATTTCATCAATGGATATTACATTTATGTCATGAGATTTTTTCTTGCAGCGGAATTTAACAACTCAGGCATATTTCTTGGACAATGTCAAATCCTCATCAAACACCTAAGTTAACAAAACCAAGAAAGACTATCGATTCATTCTTTAAACCCAAAGATGGTGCTAAACGTGATGTAGCTTCTATATCCGAAGTTGAACCTACATGTGATAAGAATGAGGATCGTTCATCCAAAACTCCAAGATTTGTACCGGAAGCTCCAAAACTTACACCTAATGCTCCAAGTATTATACTTGAAGAAGTTGACCTCACAACTTCTTTTGAACGTGATCCAGGATTACGTACTTCGATATGGAAATATCCCGTTATAAACGTGATGAGGTTCGGCGGGCTTATCTTAAAATGGGACCGTACAAGCTACCAAGCAATTATGTGTTTCCTCTCACTTGGTGCACGAGTCAAAACCGTGGATTTTGTTTCACTTGGTATGAAAAACAGTCTTGGCTAGAGTACTCACCTACAATTGACAAAGCCTATTGTTTTCCATGTTTCTTATTTGAAACAAATCCGCCAAAGCGTCGTGCTTACACTATTAATGGGTTTAATAGTTGGAAGGGAGTCAACAACGGCGCTAAGTGTTCATTTTTAACACATGTTGGAGGTCCATGTTCACCACACATGTCGGCAGTGAGATCATGTGAAGATTTGATGAGAGTTTCTCAACATGTAAACAATTTGGTGATTCGACAATCTAAAGAGGATGTTATGAAGAATCGGTTGCGACTCAAGACTACTATAGAAATTGTTAAATGGCTTGCACTACAAGGATGTGCTTTTAGAGGTTGTGATGAAACCGTTACTTCAGAAAATCGAGGTAACTTTATTGAACTTGTAAAGTTTTCAGCAAGATGCAATATTGAAGTTGCTAGTGTTGTTTTAGAAAGTGCTCCAAAGAATGCAATGTACATTTCACATAGCATTCAAAAAGAGGCTTTGCATATTATGGCTGAAATGGTGAGAAAGAAAATTCGTGAGGAAGTCGGGGATGGAAATTTTTGTATTCTTGTTAACGAAGCACAAGACAATTCTACTAGGGAGCAAATGGCTGTTGTCTTAAGGTTTGTTGATGATGGTGGTTTAGTACGAGAGCGGTTTTTGGCAATTGTGGGTGTTGTTGATACCAAAGCAATAACTTTGAAGAAAGAAATTTCTAATGTTCTTGCATGTTCTAATCTCCATGTTTACCATATGAGAGGTCAAGGGTACGATGGTGCTAGTAATATGCGTGGTGCATGGAATGGATTGCAAGCACTATTTCTTAAAGAGTCCCCATGTGCTTATTACATTCATTGTTTTGCTCATCGACTACAACTTGCTTTGGTTGCTGCATCCAAAGATACACAAGATGTTTGGTTATTTTTTTCGAAGTTGGCTTCTATTGTTAATCTTGTTGGTACTTCTCCCAAGTGCAAAAGTGAGCTACAATCTGCTCAAGAATATGAAGTAGCAAAATTATTAGCTACTGGTGATATTCAAACTGGCAAAGGAGCAAACCAAATTGGCAACTTACAACGAGCAGGAGCTACTCGTTGGAGTTCCCATTTTGCTTCTGTTAGTAGATTGATTGAAATGTACAATGCAACATCTACTGTTCTTGAAAGTATCACGAGGACCGGATCAACAAACTCTATGCGAGGGGAAGCTAAGGGTGCTAATATTCAAATGGCAACATTTGAGTTCGTTTTCATTTTACATTTGATGCACAAGACTATGGGAATAACAAATGTGTTATGTCAGGCCTTACAGGAAAAGACACTTCTCCAAGAATTGAAAAATGAGAACTGGGATACTTTTCTTGATAGTGTGGTTTCATTTTGCAAACAACATGACATTGATATACCTGATATGAATGATCGTTATAGAAGTAGGACAGGACGCTCTTGCCATCAAAAGGATGATATCACTATTCGGCATCATTACCATTTTGATCTATTTATTGCTGTCATTGATCACCAGTTGATGGAGCTAAACCATAGATTCACTGACGATACGATGGAACTGCTTAAGCTTAGTTCAGCTTTTGATCCTAGAGATGCTTACAAGTCATTCGATATCAATGACATATGCACACTTGCCGAGAAATACTATCCCCAAGATTTCACGAAGCAAGAGATTAATATTTTGAGAAGTCGGTTGCAACATTATCAGCTTGATGTCATTCATGATCAGCATTTTCAGAATTTGTCTTCTATTTCTGATTTATGTCAAAAGCTAGTAGAAACAAGAAAAGCGAAGATCTATAGTTTGGATGATAAACTGATTCGTCTTGTTCTGACACTACTTGTTTCTACAGCAACTACTGAACGAGCATCTTCTGCTATGAAACATATCAAAACACTACTTCGAAATAAAATGGATGATGAGTTTCTTGCAGATTTGATGGTTCTCCACATTGAAAGAGAATATGCTAAAGAACTAGATTTGGATGCAGTTATAAAAGAGTTTGAAGTTGTGCCTCGTCGAGTTCAATTTCACTAGTAAGTTTTAATTTTGTATTATCTTTTGTAAACATCTACGTCTCATTTATATTTATGACTAGATTTACTACTTGTTATTTTGTCCATAATGTTGAAAATGCCAAGGTTTTTTAATAGAATTGTTATCATATTTGTTCATGTGTATTTTATATACTGTACAATATGTTCGTACATTTTTTTATTTTTTTTTTTAGCTTTACTTCATTCAAGCCCACCCCAAAAAAAAATCCTGGATTTGTCCCTGATCATTAAGGATGAGTAGCTCTAGATGATGCAAAAGCACCATGTTTGTTCTTAATGTTCATTGTGATTCAAAGTTCTTAATGCTTATTTACTTCTAATTCGCGATATGAGGTAAGTATGATTATTTGCATATTATTGTTATCCATGTTGTTAAAATACTATTGTTAGAGTATAGGGAGACCTAGCTATAATGGTTGTATTTATATTGATTGAAGATATGTGATGGAATAGCTGAGAGGTGACTATCATATATCTACAGTTAATATATTTTATTGGAATCCTTTTGTAATTAAATTGATATCCGAGAGGTGACGGTTTATTTATGAATTAATATGTTGAATTAATTAGATTGAATAGTTGAGAGGTGACGGTTTGATTAATGATACATATTCAATAGCATGCATAAGAAAATCCCGTTTTAATTGAGTGGAATAGTTGAGAGATGACTACTTGATTATTATAGGTATTGATGATTAATTGGAATAGTTGAGAGGTGACTAATTAGTTGTTATACATTGAACATGAAAGAATAACATGTTATGTTTGCATAATTTAGTTTGTGGATACCAACTCTTCCCCCTATGTCATCATAAGATCTTCTTTTCATCTCTATCATTTTCTTAAGCTAGTTTAATTATACTTTATTATTGTCTGTTGGAAGTATAATCAATCTCTATCTTATTTGTTGATTCCTTGGTGTTTTTTAACCATTGTTTTCTATTGTGTTTGAGCTAAGATCTTCACCTTTGAGGTGGGTACGACCCTTGCTTGTTACTTGTCTACTTTGATGATCAATATATATAGGCACAAGAAGGAACTTCAATAAGAAATCATATCTTTTGAATAGAGAAGGAATTTTCCCATCTATCAAATAGTTTGAGATTTCTTCAATTCTCCTTTGAGTTGAGCTTTTTCACTAACAAGGCTCTGATTGTACCTCACAAGCCCATAATGGTCACCGGTCATCTGAGTACTAAGCCAATGACCACGGACATGGCTTTGTAGTACTCTGAATGAGCCTGTTCAGCCGTGAGGGCTTCCATCCACTTCCGGTCTTCGGGAAGAACAGTATCGTCGAGCATAGCAAAGCTAACGTTCGCATCTTTGAAGGTTGAATCCTTAACAGTGACCACCTTGCCATCCTTTCCCAAAGAATAAAAACCAACAAAAGAAGTGGGACACTTAGGGGAGACCCAGACCCAAATTTAGAAGCAGATTTTGAAGAGTGGGGTCCACGTCCAGCAACTGAAGAAGTCTGAGAACTTGGTGGAAGATTGGATGGCCCCAAGGGAGTTATGATCTTACCATCAGCATCCTTCACAGGAGGAGACATATCCAAATGGGCTGCTGTAGAAAACTCCACGCAATCAGGATCAAAACCGTCAGCAGCAAATGAAGAAGAACCATCATCCACATGTTTCCTTTTCTTATCAGAAAGCCCAACATTGCCATCTTCAAAGGTAGGAAGAGCATCACTACAAGCTTTTGAGCTAGCCCCAGCATCAGGTATCTTCTGGGGTGAGAAGCTAGTACCAAAATCGTCAGGATCAGAGAAGTCTCCTTCGCTAAGAACATAACATCAGACTCGTTCAACTCATCCATTGGTCTATTAATATGACCACGACGGATGTGGGGAGGAGCTTTCTGTTTAAGCCTCAGATTGTCACCAAAAATGTCACCCTCACCAGCTTCGGCAATATCCTCAGATTCTCCTTGTATTATCTAAAAAGGGGGAGATTCGCAAACATGAGAATCGTGAGGAGTCTAATGAAAAATCCTGAGCATTTGTTTCAATAAGGGAGGTAAAGCGAAGAGTAATAACCTTGGCAGTTCCCTTGGCTCTTTGTGTTTGCCTGCCTTTACCACTGAGATCTGGCACAGACTTGAGTGATGGTACCGATGGTTCAGGAGCGGGATCATGGATAGAGAAACCTTTCACGGTAGCCGGGGATGATTTCGATTTCTTCTTTGATCTTTTTTCTTCAGCTTCTATACCGAGAGGCTTTCCGATTTGGGGATCCCTACTGAGATAGTTATCGGCGGTGGGTGAATTCCGCGGAACGCAAACTGGCAATACAGTATCGCCAATCTCTCCCAGATTGTCTAGAAATTCATTACCATTAATTTGAGCCTTGGTAATGCAATTCAAATCCTCCCACTTCAGCTCGTCACCCTCTCCAAGAATCACATCAACATGTGTTGAAATAGGTTTGAACTTACTTTAACCGTCTCCGTCAATTTCTGAAAAGAGAAATCAAGAGGTTAGCAAAAACAGAAAAAAATAGTTAAAACAATCACAGAGAAACAAAAAGGCTTGCCACAATAATTGAAATCTCAATTTTCCAAGGGATTAGAGATTCCCTCGCCCCTACCACCGAAGAAACCGCCAACTATTATGGGAAAGTCAGCCCACGGCTTGTCGCTGCTTATCATATTCTGGATGATACCATTTCTACCATTCCAGCGAACAAAATGATAATATCCGACACCAACCTTATCTTTATTTTTCCTGAGGGTGAAGGTTTGGCGCATGGTCATAAGGTCAATAGGGTAACCCTGACGGTTTAATTCGTTATAGGCCCTCATCACCCTCCAAAAATTAGGATGACCTTATCTAAGGGGAATCTTATAAAAATTTAAGACGTCGTGGTCAAGAGATGTCAAAGGAAACCTCAACCCAGCGAATATCTGGTGCACCGTGACCATAATGATGCCTTCATCAGTCACACCGTGGTGAGCATATCTAAGACAATCTTTGTAATGCTTAAGGGTGACACAGGGTGGAATTCTATACAACCTACGGAGGTAACCTAAACACTGCCTATATTGGTAAGTTTCAGGTTCAAAATAATCTAGAAAATAAAAAGTATTATGGTCACCGCCAACAGCTGTAGTAGAAGGAACCATGATGTCTTTGGTTTCTTCCACAATTTTTCTTTTCTTTTTTTGTAATCTATCTCCAGCCATTTGTTCCGACGAAGAGATACAAATAGAAGAAAGTTTCGAGACACCCAAATACTTACACAAGCTACTTCCAAGACTAGGGAATCAAAGGTCAGAACTATCTAGAAGAGCCCGTGGAGGAAGCATCAGTATAGTTGTAATACATAACTCAAGAATAAGAGGATAATAATAGGCCACGTATAGGAACCACAACGGTGGGATAAGCAGGTAGATCTAACGGACAACACCAAGCGGAGGGGAGGTAGTATAAAAACTACCTTAAAAAGACAGGTTACATTAGATAGAATACTCTCTCTCTCTCTCTCTCTCTCTCTCTCTCTCTCTCTCTCTCTCTCTCTCTCTCTCTCTCTCTCTCTCTCTCTCTCTCTCTCTCTCTCGATCTCTCGATCTCTCGATCTCTCGATCTCTCGATCTCTCGATTTACTCTTTGATCCATTTCTTAAATATGAGTATAACGAAAAAGCAAAGATAATCAGGATCTTAATCCATTTTCTCTACCCATATATTGAAAATGTTTCATATTTGCTCATTGTCAATAGCATCGAAAGTATTATTTTTTTATATATGTAACTAATCAAGCATTTTATTGTCCCTTATTTCGACAATTAGAGTGTTGAAGATTTGAAGAGTGAAAATGATTAGTGATTTGGTGAATAAATGAGGAAATAACTATCATCACACAATACACAGGAAAAACCTAAATAAATCAATTGGAATAAAATAACACTAATACAAATTAGGGGTTTTAAACAAAAAAAAATTTTAAATGTTAACCAAATTTAAGAATAAATCAAAATAAAAACAGTTCAAGAAAATGACAGTGAAAAAGGAATGGATGAGAAAAAGATCCGAAAGCTTATTTTTGGCTCAAGGTGGCCCAGTCTACAACAGTCTAACCACCAAGGCACCAATAAAAAAAAATAAGAGTTAAGTAGTTACTACTGTAATTAGGAGTTGATTTGTTTTATTGGGCTTAGTAAGAGAAATTTCAAACAGTCAACAAAAACTGCTTGAATACAATGAACCAGTCGTTGTGTACTATTGTTATACTGATTTACCAATTGCAGAATGCAATAAGACATGGTTATACTAAGCAAAGGGTTAAAATAAATAAAAATTATAAGATTTTGAGAAAATCATCTGTAGGGCCGGCCCTGAGTTTTGGGTGGCCCAATTCAAATTCAAATATAGATGGCCCACATGAGTAGCTACATTTCTCGTAAACTAGGGGTGGAAATCAGACGGAACGGATCGAAAATGGCATGTTCGGAAAAAATAAATCGATAATCGGAATCAAAAAATTTCTTCGAATTTCATTTTAATTTTTTTTGGAAGAACAAAATTTATTCCAAGTTTAGAATATCGGAAAAAAATTAATTCGGATCAAGAGCTAGTATTTTCGGAAATTTTGAAATATTTATCGAAAAATTGAATCGGATTAGTAATCAGAAAAATCGGATCGGATTCACAGGAGGAGTTCCAATTATGTTCCATATTTTTTCAGAAAAATCAGAAATAAAAAATACAATAATCTAATCCAAATTCAAAAAAAAAAAAATCAGATCAAAAATCGTAAAACTCGAAAAATCGATAGAAATTTACACCCCTGTTCTAAACACATAAAAAAAAAATTCTTGTAAAAAAAAAATTCTTAACAAAATAGTACTTAAATATTAATCTTAGAACATTATTGTGGCCTGTAAATAATTATCTAGAGATTAGAGTAAAAGTTTTGTGGCCACTTTTTTATTTATTTATTGGTTGGCCTCAATCAAGAGTTTCTCGAGCATGCCTTCAGGGCCGCCACTAATCATCTGGGGCACGTGCCCCAGTTAACTTCCGTCACTGTGAACACCAATGGTTTTTCAGGTACCAAGGAGCATGAAAGAAATCAGAGGTCTAGCCTTCCTCGATGTATGAGCTCACGGAATCTGAGCTTACAGTTTGACTAATAAAGATCTGGATACTGTACTACTAATAGTTTAAAGAACATCATGCATTAAAAAACCTAAAATCATCAATTATATATCACTTGCCGTAAATCTCATGTGCATTGGATATATTGTATCATAGAAAACAAATCAAACTATTTTCTTGGCAAAAGTATCGCGTCTATGCAGTCAACTCTTTTATCCTAGCACGATGAGTGGAAGGTCAGTTTGTTGTGATTGGTTTAACAAATATCTAATGAGAATATGTCAAATTGGCTAAAACAAATCTTTCAAAAACCATGCTAGTGCATGTGAAAATAAAATCAAATATACCCTTCAAGCTTAAATTAAAATTAAATTAATAGTCCAAATTTATATAAAAAGTTAGGCAAAATCCTACCAAAAAAAAAAACAGGTAATTAGGCTAAGATTGATATTTCTACTTTCTTACACATTTTAATGTAGTACAACTATGTTTCCATATACACCTTTAGTCCCCTTATCCTTAAGGTTTCTTACATTAGTACAACAATGTTTTCCATGTGAAGAACTCTTGCCATAGTGATTTTACTGACTTCTGAAAATTAAAAGTGGTTGCCTAGTTATCAAAATATATACCAAAAGTTTATTTATTTTTATTAATTTTCAACTCAAATTTCAGCATGTGATTTATGTATATAATTTTCTTGTAAATTGTTTGATTGGCTTTTTTATGTTGTATTATCCATGATTACTTTATCAGTGATTGAGTGGTGGAAATTATCTAAATAGTGACATGTTTGGAACTATTTAATCCATGGTCCTTGTGAAACTTAAAATGAAGCAATAAAACAGTACTACTCCTTCTAATAATGTCATGAAATGTCATTACACAAGCAAAACAAGAACAGCTTCACCACGTGAATCCATCACCAATAATGGCATATTGAAAGTTTTGAGAAGCTTTAAAACCTTGAACAAACTCACATACCAAGGTCATGGCTTCCATGAATTTAATGATCAAAATGTCTTCTTCTTCTTCTTCTTCTCCTCCATCTCCATCCATAACTTCAATACCAACACCAACACCACCTTCAACATCATTACCTGTAAGAGCTATTCCAGGTAGCTATGGGTTGCCATTGATAGGTGCAATATCAGATCGTTTAAAGTATTATTGGTTCCAAGGTCCCGAAACTTTCTTGAAGAAAAAAATGGAGAGTCATAAAAGTACTGTGTTTCGAACAAATATACCTCCATCATTTCCTTTCTTTCTTAATGTGAATCCAAAGATGATTGCTGTTCTTGATTGCAAAGCTTTTTCTACTCTTTTTGATATGGATGTTGTGGAGAAGAAAAATGTACTAATTGGTGATTTCATGCCTAGTACTAGCTTCACCGGGAATATTCGTGTCGGTGTCTATCTTGATACCACTGAACCACAACACTCCCAGGTACACATTTTTTTTACCTAACTAGAAATGGCCGGTTTTCCAAATATTTATTGAGATTTTAATTTAAAATTCAAGCTATAACAAGATGTCAAGATCCATTGTTCACTGAAGCATGGACTGTTTGATGTGCTGGCCGGGCTTCCTGGCCGGATCGGAGTTACCTACCTCACTGTCTGTTAAAACAAACTTGATTCTGTACCTAGCTTATCAGCCAAAACGAGAAACAAAGAAACCGTAGAGATATATCATATCTGAGCTTCTACCTTGAGCTGAGGATCATAGTAGTACAACTTGTTGAATATTTGTTCTGTAAGTAGGGTTGAATAACCATTGAGCTGCCTACATCTTGTGCAGGACCACAAGATAATATTTTGTATCATTGTTATATCTGCGGTTTTTCATGATTTTAGTACTAATTACATGTCAAATGATCAGTTACTACTAATCTGTTGAAGTTAAATGCATTACTACCCATGTTATGAATTTCCTACATACATATATATTCAATGGTTTTTTTTTACTGAGCACGCTTAAGATTTGTGCATTTAGATGGTAACATATGAACAGTTGTATTATTAGTGGATATCGACACTTGATTTGCCATAAATTTTGAAGTCTGATGTTTATGTACTTTAGGTGAAAAACTTTTGTCTAGATATTCTTAAACGAAGCTCAAAACTATGGACCTCGGAGTTCCTATCCAACATCAATGACATGTGGGATAAGATTGAAAAAGATGTTGCGGAAAATGGGAGCGCGAGTTACCTCATGCCGTTACAGCGTTCCTTGTTCCGATTTCTAGTTAAATGCATAGTGGGTGCAGATCCAGCGAGCTCACCTGAAGTTGCTGAAAACGGGCACATCATGTTAGATAAATGGTTAGCTCTTCAACTCATACCTACTCAGAGTATTCCAGTCTTGCAACCTCTTGTAGAAATTTTTCTACATTCTTTTACATACCCATTTGCATTGGTGAGCGGAGATTATGGAAAACTTTACGAGTTTGTGAAAAAACAAGGAAATGAAACAGTTCAACGCGGCATGACTGAGTATGGACTGAGTCAAGACGAAGCAATTCATAATCTTATTTTCGTATTGGGATTTAATGCATTTGGTGGATTTTCAGTTTTTCTTCCTTCTTTGATTAATTCTCTTGGCAGTAACAATGAGATTCAAGAAAAGTTGAGAAAAGAAATAAGAGAAATAGTTGGTTCATCACCACTGAATTTTGAGTTGGTGAAAAAACTAGACCTAGTTCAATCGTTCGTGTATGAGACTCTCCGATTCAAACCACCTGTTCGAGCTCAATTTGCGCGTGCCAGGAAGGATTTTGTACTAGATTCACATGATTCTGGTTTTCAAGTGAAGAAAGGAGAGCTTCTATTTGGGTACCAACCATTTGCAATGAGAGACCCGAAAGTGTTCGATGACCCTGAAACGTTTATACCAGAGCGGTTCACCGGAGAAAAAGGGAAAGAGTTATTGAACTATTTGTACTGGTCTAACGGACCACAAACTGGATCGCCCAGTACATCGAACAAGCAATGTGCTGCCAAGGATTATGTAGTACTTACTTCATGTATGCTCATAGCAGACATGTTTCAACGGTATGATTCAATTACAGCAACTTCATCAGCAATCACAGCCATTGAGAAAGCAAAATGAAGCCAAGTTCTTGTTTTGCAAATGTATACACTACTTATAATTGTATTAGATAGGTGTGAAGTGAAAATGTCTTTATCTAAATCATAGCTGTGAAAAGAAAGTGACAATAACCTAGCTGTGAAGTGAAAATGTATGTCTTTATTTAAATCATATCCATAAGTGTCGAGGAGGAGGGAGGATAAGATTCAGTATTATTCAAAAAGCTCAAGAGGCCAAACAATGTTTATTAGAAGGCCTAATATGTATTTAGGGTTTTTTAGTTTAAATTAAGTTATTTTTTATCATTCATCTATATTATAATCTACAAAGGATAGATAAAATAGACAAGTTGGGGTTATAAGTAGCGGTCCAGATTCTCTCGAGTTCGAAGTTGTAGATTAGATCTACGGCTATGATTCATTTTAACAACTAATAGATGGCTAAACCTTTAGTTAAACCTTGGTTAAACCTTAATAGAACAAAGGATTTAAGTAAGTGGTCCACATGTTTTAATACGGGCTTGAATGTAGACGGATCAGCTGTTGGTTTGGGTTAAAGCCCATTAATTTTTTTTTTTCTCTCTTTTATTTTCTCCTTCCTCTCTTCGAAACCTTAAATTTTATTTTCTCCTTCCTCTCTTCGAAACCTTAAATCTTCAATTCAATCTCAATCTTCTCTCTGCTTCTCTCCATCTTCATCTTCTCCTCAGAATACAGAGCAATCGATCACAGTAAGTCCTCCTTGCATTTTTACTTTTTTTAGTATATTTTGGAAAGACAATTCTCTCATATAATACAAATCAGTTCTTTATAATCCCATTTAATAGTGATTATTAAGCACTAATTCATCATTCTCTTCTCTTCTTTCCAAGTTTCGAATTTTTATCAAATTTCGAATTGTTCTTTAAATTTCTCATCACAGTTCAATTTTTTATCTTCTACCCCTTAAGGTTTTGTATGTTCGTCAGCAAATTATAATTGAGAATCCTAACAAATTATAAGTGTTTGTGAAAGTCCGTTTTGATTGGGTATAATCGTTCACAAACTACTTCGTTTGTTTAATTTTAAATGATATCTAGATTTAACACTCACCAAGGAACATGATCTGTTCTTAGCTTTATTTTCTGTTAAATTGTTTTAGTTTTTGCTATAATTGTCGGTTGAGGTTAAGTTCAATTGTTGCTTTCCAATGATCGCAGATTGACAGGTAAATTTTTTAATTACTTCTCTAAACATGTCAATCTTGCATCTTCCATTAGAATATGCAAGTTATGTATTTATTTTTCAGCTTAAATATATATCCTCTGTGTAAATTACTTTATCTCCTAAATTGGACGTGTCACTGGTTTTAAGTACAATTGTCTGAGGCTTTTAAGCATTGGTCCACAGACTATATTTAAAAACAAGCAATCAGTTTAATATGTCTGTCAACAAATTAGTGTTATAATATGGTCCTGAATATGATACCAGTTGAATAGTTGTGTTAACATAGGTTGTATCATGTCAATATGACCCATGAATAATAATAACTTCCATTATCGGTGGTTTATAATTTTAAGAAAGTTATAATCCCATATATTCAATGTTTTTCACTGTTGCATTCCCGAACTCTCCCTTTTCTGTTTTTCGGCGTGTAAGATTTTTAATTCGATAATAATTACTTTTCTGCTTCTTTGATTTATTTTGATATATTCGGTGATGGAAGTTTCGATATGTGATGCTAGCTTGGATATTTCATCATCATCTTTATCAAAACCTATACAATTACTAACATAGTAACATCCAAACACCCCTTTAGTATGTGTACAAGACACTCACTTAATTCCAAATACATAAGATTTGGTAGGTACAAGTAAGAAAGTTTTAATTAGTTGCCAGGCTGAATTAATAAGCTGGTAGGCATTGTGTCCGAATTTGGATGTTGGTCTTCAGTTTTGAATATAAATGTTTAGTTTTAGTCATTCCGAAAATATAATATGTTTTGGTTTTGAATATATATGTTTAGTTTTAGTCATTCCGAATTTGGATGTTGGTCTTCAGTTTTGTTCTCTGGCTTCGTTCTGGGATGCATATTATTGTATTCATCAATCAACCTCTTATTATAGAACCTGCTACTATATGATCATTGAGATGTAATTTCAAAAACCTGAAAATATACAAATGATATTTTTTTTTTAATCAAAAACAAAGTTAGAGGACAAACGAGCTACAAACTACGCTGTAAACCTCTATTATTATTATTATTATTATTATTATTATTATTATTATTATTATTATTATTATTATTATTATTATTATTATTATTATTATTATTATGCAATGTTATGTAAACTGTCAATACAAACTACAAACACGTTGCTCCGAGTTTGCGACTTGATATAGAATATTTTAAGTATAATGATATATCCAAGATTTAATTAATTTTTAATGCTTTCTTTCTTTTTTTTGATGAAAGTAAGATTTATTGATATAGAAAAAGAATACAAACCTGATCAGCCTGCAGCAAGCAGCGTCAGGTGAAACATGAAACAAAAATAGGGCTCAGGCTATGTTCTATTGCCTGCCATAAAATCATCCTAGTGCTCCAATAGGTCTTTGAAATTGTAGCTATCTCTCCCCTTCCAATTTCCCATCCAATACCAAATAATTGCCTTCATTTTTGTGCAAATTCCATCGATTGTGAAAGCTTTATCCTTGAATACCTTGTTGTTTCTTTCGCACCAGAGTATCCACATTGCGGCATAAGGCAGCAGCTCCCATGCTCTTCCTCCAAGGCCATGATTAAATCTCTTTGGCCAGTCTGATAATGCCTCTACAATGTTCTGTGATTGTAAGATGATAAGAAACACAGCATTGCGAGTTCGAGTCACCTTGCTCCAAAGTTCAAGTGCGATGGGGCAGTGAAGAAATAAGTGCGTGATACCCTCATCAATCAAGCCACACATGGGGCAACTTGGATGAAGCGCCTGTCCCTTCCTGTTCAGATTATCCTTTGTTAAGGCTCTCCCCAAGATAAGAATCCAGAAGAATAACTGAATATTGGTGGGGATTTTAGCTTTCCAAACAAGTTTAAAAGGGAAAGCATCATTCTCATAATTTGCAGGTCTCCTTCGTGCTTCCAGCTGCTGATACATAGTCTTAACCGAGAAAATTCCCTGCTTGCTCCATATCCATTGCCAACTATCTGGTTCATCATCAAACACAACTCCATGAAGCTTGTTCTGTAACTCAGCTAGGTTCTCCAACTCCCAGTCAAATGGTGTCCTTCGCAGCTGCAAATTCCATTGGTTCTCATCTTCCACTCTATTGCAAGCTTGGGCAATGGTCGCATTTCTTTCTTATTCTTCTAAAACATCCTTAACAGTAGTAGAATTCACAGTACAATTATTACCAAGAGTGCAGACTACGGGATTGCAACTTCAAGTTCAACCAACTCTAAATCATATATCAACTAATCCAAAAAAAAAAAAATAGTTAAATTTTAATCGAACAAACAAAATATTTTAATTTAAATTAAAATTTACTATGCAGTATAAAATTAATTGACAATCGTGGCAGCGCCACGGGTTTTACTAGTTTGATAAAATAAAGCAACTTCAGGTTAACTTAATAAATGGACCAGGCTAATACTTAAAAACGAGTATGTACAATAGAGAGATATGGACGGAGATAAGTAGCTCTTGTTTATTTTCATTTCTCTGTGTATTACTGTGTCTCATACATTTGCAAGTAAGTGTGTATATATACACAAGCACCTATATAGGTATTACAAGTCATGCCTTTTAAGCATACTTGAGTGCCACCTGGATCCCTGCTGTTGACACCTATCAGATGATAAGTCCACACCTAGATAGAGATAAAGGATGGCAAATGGGCTTGGGCTTTGAGCTATGAATTGGACATCCATACTTCCATACTAGTTACAACAATTCACACATTATTTTCACTATAGTGGGTTATCCCCCCATCACTGCGAGAGTACATGGATTACTAGCAGAACTCGAAAGATATATATAGTTCAATACTCCAGGAGACATGAATGCATTTCTTCTGCAAGAAATGATCAATTGGACACTGCATCAAGATTCAAACTAAAGAGAAGAATGCATGACAGATACAAAAGCAATTATGGAGAGACTTGGCCCACAACCCCACAAGTGAGTTATGTATCAAGGTGCAGAGCAAAGTCGGTCATATTGGGGAACACAATCAAGATCATCTACAGCTCAAGAACTGTATGCTATTGAAGCTCATATCATAAGTTTCAAGATGGTATCGTCTACACAAATGATATTGCAAGAACCTGCAACCTAAAGCACACAGACCTACGTGTATATCAATGTACTCATACGATTTTATGATAAATTATGTTTGTATCTAATACAAAAATATTACTAAAATTTAAATATTAGAATTTAACAATATATTTAACCCTACTAGTATTTGACTGGTCCGACCAGTGACCCAGTGGTCGAACCACTAACCCGGTGTTCGGGTTGGTTCTGATAACATTGGTTGGGAATGGTGTTTAGAGCATAGGTGAAAATATCGAATAATCCCGAATATCCGATTCGTGAAAAATCGGATTATTCCACGAATATCCTAAAACCAGTGTCGAAATGGGGAGGTTTGGTAAATCTGCTTCTCGCGAAATATTGCCTGAATATTCGCGAATATTCCGAAAAATTTGGCAGACTAGGGAGGTTTTCTACTAATATCATGTTTTTCTTCTTCTTTCAATGTATAAACTTATAATTCAACAATAGAATATATAAACACACACCATTTTTATTATATGACCATTATCATCCAAAGAAAGGCATGCGTTTTAATTTAAACACACCCCTTTTTATTATATGGGTTATGCATTTATAGATAAATTTGGGTATTGAAATTCGAAATTGCAAGTATAAAGAAAACTAAATAAGTTATAAAACACTTTAAAAATCATTGAAAGATGGTGTTTTTTACAGACTTTGAAACTTAGGGAAGACAACCCATAGATTCCGAATTTTTCATAAATTTCGTATTTTTTCGAATTTTTCGTTAATATCCTAATTTATCGGGTCGAAATGGGGAGGTTTTTTTTTCGTATTATATCCGTATACCGCTCCGAATTCCAAAAAAACAGAAAAATTCGTGAATATCTGCCCAAAATTTTCGATTTAGAGACATTCAACTCACGGTTTGTAAAAATTTAGGTGGCATGACCGCATGAATTCCTATCAGGCAGAATGTCAGGCTATTGTTACACATTGGAGGTAGCAGGTGACAGGGGTTGGGACAAGATCTGGATCGAATCTGACTCACAAGCAGCCATTGCTTCTTTTGTTCACAATAAGATTCCGTGGCAGTTGAGATTTAGGTGGCTAAGAGTGGTAAAGTTCTTTTCTGTGCTGATGATGTCTACAATTTGGAGGGAGGCCAATTTTTCTGCGGATAAGGCTTCAAAATTGGCTGCTCTCTTTAACTCCTCATACTCTGTACACTTATGAGGAAAGGGCATCTTGGCTCACGGTTTGTGAAAATCCTGATGGTGTTTATTACAGATTCAAGTGACAACTAGTGCAAATGGGTGAGGGTAGTCATGTTACCAGCCACCTACACCTTTTGTACATTTGTATATTTATACAATTTAAACATACTTAACAAAAAAAAAAAAAAAAAAAAAATATCTGGACGGTCTAAGATTTGGTTGATCCAACAGGTTAAGGTTCTGCCTAACCCTAATATCTCTCAAATAAATAAATTAATAATTAATAAAAAAAGAGCTCAATACCTGTGAAAGGGCAGTTATTCTATACTATCGATCGGAGCATATCTTAAAGAGCATGTCGTTAATATTCTTCCAATAATTGCACACAAGTTAACTATAACTTCCAATGCAGAAATGTTGCCCAGTCTTGATCACAAAACTGCTTCCCTATAATTACCAACTGAATTACACAATATGAAACTGATGGTTCACTATTAGTTCCTGTCATGTACGGATTCTTAGAGATAGTTACTCAATGAAGGTTTCGACTTTCCACTGACCTGCACCAAAAGCAGTATCAAACCATTAAAAAAAAAAAGGTACAGACCTAGTTGGGAGATGTTTGTGCAACAATTAGACAGTAGAAATTCAAACTATAACGAATAGTCGAATATTGTATATCAAAAGATCCCTACATTGAAAACATTCAAAATTTCGTGGATATTTTATACAATCAAGCTCAAAAAAAGAAAGAAACATGTTCAACTTTTTAATAAAGGTAATAGATCTAAACAAAGACTAACTGAATGATTGAAGCCAGCAACAACAGAGTGCAAACGTAGTACAGCTAATGATCTCTTCCATTTCATTAGAGATACCCTCTTTGAGGAGTAATCACAACTTAAGACTCCATCACGTGTTATGTGGATGATATTCTGTTTCTATTTAATAGTGTGGGTGCTTCACTTTGCTACCTGGACCTCTCCACCCCCAGATTGAGAATGAGATTTGGTAGAGCCTTCCTTCCATCCTCTCTGACGAGCCCTCAGTTCCCACATTTCAGTCAATCTCTTCTGTTCAATTAATGCGGCTTCTGCCTTTTCCCTTGCTTCTTCACAAGTCTCCATGCCTGAGGTGCACTTGTCTGCCTCCTTTTGATACTGAGATGCCATCTTTTTAGCCTCAAGCAATGCCATATCGGCACGCCGCTGATTTTCTGTCGCTTCAGTTTCTCGTAACTTCAATTCCTCAGAAAGGAGCTCTGTAAAATTATTCTCCATGTCTTCACTGACCTCTGGATCACGCTTTACACAATCTGCAAAAATAAAAGAAAAAAATGGAGGGTTCTGTTAAGACGTTTCAATTTGATGGTCTGGAATGCACTTTGTAAGAAGACTACATGATCCTCAATCTACACCTTTATCCAGTCAGATGAAAAATCTAAAACAAAGTTTTAATATTATTTTAAGAGAGAGATATTTAAGTAGATCTAAATTTTGGATCTTTATCAGAATCCAAGTTTACGCCTCCACCCATACACAAAAGTTGCAGATAACTGAGTTTGAACTACGTTGGTATAATTTCATCTGTTTGTTCAACTGTCATAATTGGAGCATGATCACAAACTATATAGCTGGTGCTTATTGCATCACAGTATACCCAGCAGGCAGAGTTTTTTGAAAGGGAACACCTGGGAGTCTGGGACCAAATGTTAGCTTGCTGCGAGTACATTCTAAGAACGTACTCAAAGTAATCTATTCCCTGTAGCATCATTTTTTCTGCTCGAGATTTGCACTTCAGAGGCTGCTAACAGTGGATCAACCGAAAATTAGAGGAAGCATAATCCCAAATAGATACACTATGTGCATGAGAGAAAAATAAGACATCCACCACCTCTTTCTCAGTTGTCCCTTTATCATGGAAAATTGGGACACATTTCTAGAATCTTTTTCATTCAGAACAACACTGACACCTGTGAAGCAAAGCTTTAAGGTCGAGCTTTCTGAGTGGGGTCCTTCCTCAAGAAGCCAGTGGATGTTGAGCACACCTTAGTAGCATTCATAAGGGTCACCAGGAAAGAGAGAAATGGGATAATCTTTGATTCTAAAAAGCACACTAAAGAGGACATGATCTTAAATGTCAAGTCTGTGCTCTATGACTAGTCTAGGGAATGCTCAAGCTTCAAGCTTTGCAGCATTGGTGACTTCACTATAAACTGGGATAACTTGATCAAGCAACTGTCAGTGTCAACTGTTTTTGTCCTTGCTTACTTGACCTCTTGCTAAGTGACAGTGCCTAGGTCAACTTGTAATTTCTAATCATATGAAGATACTTCAGATGAAATAATAATTAGTACAAGGTGATGCTTCAGATGAAATAATAATTAGTACAAGGTCGACTAAGTGTTCTTCAATGATAGAATAACTAGAAACGATACTTCAGGCAATTAGAGGCCACGTTGAAGGTAACTAAAACCCATCCACATGTAATACAATGAACATTGCGAATGAGCCTGTGGCTCAATGGTAGCACCCCTCTCACAAAGTGGAGAGGTTGTGGGTTCAAAACACGTCAACAGCTGATTGTTGATATAAGTCCTCACGTAATTTAAAGGGGTAAGGGTCCCCTCAACCCTGCTTGCCAACCAAAAAAAAAAAAAAAATAAAGAAAAATAAAATGAACATTAACAATTTTGTTCAACACTAGGCGGCATGTTCTTATGCTTTGATCGGAGCCTTCCAATCGCAACTGTCAGGGGCTTTTCAGTGAAGGTCTATGGCCTTAATAGATGGTAGACCTCCCTTAAATTTGGCTGTAAAGGAGCTACCTTTAGGCTCTATCATATAAGAAGGAATCAGAGCAAGCATTGACAACAGTGTTCAACACTGAAATTCTACAACATTACGAATTTCAGCAAGAAAAGCTACAAAAAATGGAGATCAAGAAAATTGTGTTTCCTCATACCTGGCGCTCTTTATTATAGAGAGTACTCTACTTTCTGAACTTCTAGGTGTGCAGTTCTCTGTGCCTACTGTGATATACCTTTAGCTACCTCTAAACTGTCCTCTAGGTTGTCAGTGAGAGACTGTCATTGCACTCATTGGAAGAGTTACTCAGTTACTGTCAGAATACAAAACTGGAAAACCAGAACCCTTTCTTATGGAGGGAGAATGCTACTTATTCAGGTAGTGTTGTTGGCTATTACCAGTTATTGGACTAAGGTCTAACTTCTTCCTAAGGCAGTGTTGCATCAGGTTTCTATGGAGTAGGAACTCTCCCACTCAGAAACTAATTTATCCTTGTTAGGAGACATTGCTTTATTCTAAGGAGGAGGATGGGGCGTGTACTCATGGACTTGAAAGATTGGAATATTGCAGCCCTCTTTGGACTGATTTATTTGGTTAGCAAAGATGAAAACTTTTGGATTAATTGGTTATGGAACCAAACAATTCAGAAGAGAATCTGAGATATGGACTGTAAAAGTGATGGTAGCTTCTGACTCCTTACGCGCTGTGTCTAGACTTATGGTGTAGAGAACCCCTCCTCCGCCCCCTGGTACTGTTAGAGTCCGGTGTGCAAGATCAGGGAGAGCTTTACACGCTTTGTTGAGATTACAGTAGTCCACATATACAGGGAAACGGACAGGGTTTCAGACCATATTGCTAACCGTGTTCACTCCTCTGAGTATATTGTAGATTTATTTACTCCAAACCCTAAACTCTTTCGGGAAGAAAACTTGTTCCACGCATCTGGAATCTCAAAAGTTCTTGATGACCATTTGGAACTGAGAAATAGAGGTTATCAGTTAAAGTTGTTGCTTGATCCCTAGCAACTTTGAATTGATATACCTCATTCTGTCAATTCGAAATTTGTGATTCTTTCATGTCTACCAAAGGAGACAAGTTTCTAGGATGGTTTAAATGTTTAATTGTTACGGTTTGTGTGCCGGGATGAGTTGACGTGATTTTCGTTACTCATTAGTGCCTCTCTCGTTCTCTCTCATGAAGACAATCACACAGCCAAAATATTTGAAGTATAGAAGAGGAGAGAACCCAAAAGAATTTATTATGATGTAAAGATAAAACAGTCATCTGGGTGGGTGTCAAGAGAATATTTGAGGCTTGTCAATCTTTCTGTAATACCTATAGTAACTATAAAGAGCAGATACATACCTTTGGGTAGTATAAATTTTACATGCATATTACCTATTTTAATCAAAGAGTTACAAAAAAGTTCACAGTCAAAATGCCTACAAGTTACAATAAAATTTTGATACAAAACACATGCTGTCATGCATAAAAATACCAGGTACTCATTAATATTTAAGGTCGGGGTGGAAAAAGGCATGCATTAGCATTATGCATCTAACTTTATGAGATTAACCACCATATATTCAAATAAAATGATAAAAGTAGCTTTATCGACAACAAATTTCTGTAAATACTATTCGAAAAAAAACAACTAACCTACAGAAGAACTGTTGCTCAATCCTGCAGGCCAAAAAATAAAGAAAGCAAATGAGTACTTGACTGGTAATAGAAAACACAACAATGAGATCAAACAAGAAATGCCTAAAGATACTACAACCATTTAAGAATATTAATACAAAGTTGAGTAGTGAAAAAAAATCACTAAGTTTGTAATAATCTATGCAAATACGCAATACATAATGATACAGACAATTCTAGTATACCCAATAAACTATTGTAAAAAATTTACCAATAAATTCATGCAAGAACTTTCACGAAATAAATAAGTATTTACATAGAACATAGCCCTACAAATACCAGACTACTAAATATCTAGTTCCATTATAGTATTCTTCACGGGTTTTTTGTATTCGTAGGAGTCTGGTATCGTTAGAGATTAGACCTCGAATTTTTGCTTGATGTGTTTTATACTTTTATCTTGTTGTACTTATCTTTGTAGTTCAGGCCAGGGATATCTCATCCCTTGGCACTTTGTATGCACTTCCCACTATTAATATTTTCGTGAACATTTACCTCCTAAAATAAGGGTTTACGGGCTCCTCTGTTGCAATGTCAAGTTGTTTAGGAGACTGTGAAGAACATTAAAGATGCACTCGTGCACAGAGCATGTAGGACTTAGTACATACACACTATTATTAAAAAATATCAGAAACAAGAAAGAGTCAAATCTCATCTCTGTGTTCTGTTTGTAAGTTGTAACAAATTTTCTCCAAAATCTTAAAGTGTTCTGCAAAATCATTCCTGTAACCATAGTCCACACTCTCTTTAAGTTCTCTTTTGACTTGTCCCTATCCCTTTAACCTCAAACTTCTCTTCTAAGAAGGTTATTTTTATTTTTATTTTTATATTGGCAAGCCTATTTTTAACGAGATCAGCAACTCAAATGCACTGCCTGTGATCAAACCCCAGACCTCTGGTATCATCACCCAGAGGTATTACCAACTGGGCTCAGCTGGCATCTGCAATACTAATGATTTCATCCTTCTTATTTAGCTTTCATCCTTTCATATTTTTCTCAAGATAGTTAAGAATCATATATCCAAACAATATCCAAATAAATATATAAATCTTCTGGAAATTTTCTATTAAACAAAAAAAAAATAAATAAATAAAAAATTGTGAACTAGGATTAATTTAACACTTGAACGCCCCCACCATCAAATTTGACACTAATGATGTGCAATCAAGAGAAGCAATGTTTGAATGAAAGTCATTTCTATATATGAAGGGATCAAATTAAAGGTTCAATAACATTAAAGAAATTGAATACTGACCAAGGGGCATAGAGAGAAAGGGTTCTTGTTCTTGAAAAGAAGAGCAATCGCAAATGCAAGGTGAACAAGTAGTAGTAGCAGTTGATAAAAAAGCTTCAGTGAAATGCCAGTAAAGAGATGGACCTATGATGTAACCAGCCATACACATTGCTATCACTCCCACCGTCACCTTCAACACGTCTGCTTGACTCATACACCAACCACCACCACCACCACTACCTGCCATCTTCTTCTTCTCTTCTCTTCTCTTCTCTACTTGGCTGTGTATACTGTAATTTCTTCTCTCTACTAGGCTTGTATACTGTAATTTGTTTCTTTCTGGAATCTGGATCGGTGGTGGCATAAATGGGCCAGAATCCCAATTATTTGTTTCTAGGATAATGGGCTGGATTTTTTCTCTTATTGGGGGATATTCATATCGTTGAAAAATGTTTCTTTGTGTTGCCTTTAATGGTTTTATTGTAATTTAACATACTTTTATTTATGGGTTGGATTTTTATAAAATCTAGAAGTAAAAAAATTAAAAAAAAAATATAATGAACTCCCATAAAATATTAAGAAAAACTACTTAAATTTACTTAAAAAATAATTATTTTATAAGATTTAATAAATTAGTGTAATTTATAATATTTTTAAAAATTAATAACTTAAAACTTTAATGGTATTCGAAAATAAATAAATTAAAATTAACCGGTGCTATTAAGACACTACTATCCGGTAAGTTTTCATCACTGGAATCTGGAGATGGTTGAAGCAGTTTGTTGTGTCACCCATGGCAAAACTATTACATATCTTGTTATTCAAGTTCAAGAAATTACAGATCTCTTTGATCTTGCTATGGGCATTTTTCATATCCAGTACTCTAAAGAAATCATTGACAACAAAATTACAGAGCTCAGGAATAAGGTCAAGTCTTGGGTAGATAGTACTACTAATTTGCAGGAACAGTTAAAACAGGCTTTATTAGGGATGAATACTGAAACTCATCTATGTCAAGAAAAGTTGCACATTGGTAGTGTTGATGATCTCAATGGTTGTAGTGGTGTTACCACTACCAGTGACTCCCAAAGACTGCAGGATGTATCTAGTAACAATGATATGGAGATGGAGATGGAGATGGAGGGATATGGGACTCTTTACTCCCCGTGTTTTCGTTTCTTTGTGAATTCGAGATTCCAGAACCACATGTTCATTCTTGGACAAAATACAGATATTGGTACCTTGATGATTTAATTAAGCAGACAACTATGCCATATTTTATGACAGAAATGGCTTTGAGAAAGAATAGCAAGGAAACACTTTTATATTTATGCGATGCATATGAGGGGCGCTATTGTTTCATACCTGATCTATATATGAAGGAAATTCTAGAAGCCCTTCGCAGTCTTCATCGACATTATCCGATATAAATCTTATTGGGATGAAGATTTTCTCAGACTCATTATAATTTATGTTGAAGATGCGCGTGCATGTTTTATGGTTGAGAAGGAAACTTGTCTGGAAGACCTTTCTGAGATCATACGATTGGCAAACTTTCTCTTGATGACCTCAGCCGTATGCATGAGTTGCAAACAAAAATGAAGTCATGGATACATAAAGTGCGGAAATTGTATGAATTTTTTATGTTTTTTTTTCAAGAAAAAAATTAAAAAATGGAGTAATAAACTGATTTGCCTAGGTGCTTTATTTGATAAAAACTGGGGTATTGTTGCGAACTTCAAATTGAGATGGAAAAAAGCTTCAGTGCAGCAAGATAAGTTCTTTCTCCCTTCTTCCCCTTCTTGAGTTGCAAGGCTGAGAGCAATCCACCATCACATACCATTCCCCTTTGTTGCCGCAGGAATCATGCATGAGTTCTCTCTTCTTCTAGGAATAGGTCCCTTACTTTTTGAGACACCAATTATGCAGCTGAACACTGATTATATTTTGCAGAATTATGTTCTTGAAATGTGCATGAATCATACACCATAGTATTATCATTGATAACCACATTGCAGTCACAGCTTGAGTTTAAGTTGGAATACACAAGGTTCCATGCTATACTTTAAAAGACTTGCGAACGCCATTTTTGCAATTCTCAACATCAAAGTTCTGCAAGGCAGGACAGACAGCATTGAAATATATTAACTAATTAATTCTGACACAACCATCTATTTTCTCCAAATCAGTGACATTATTAACAAACTAAAAGTCTTGCACCATAACAGGAGCTTCTACTCCGTTATATACTTCACAGGCTACTGAGAAGGGACAACACGCCAAACAGAAGATAAAACCACGTTTAGAAGCCTTTTTCAGGAAAGTCTGACCCCTTGTTCAGAGTCCTTGAGAATATGGAGCATCATCGAAGGTGCAGAGTTTTCTGCATCTTTCACTTTTGGTTTTCTATCCCCTTGAATATTATATCCCAAAGTTTCAATCTGGACTGAACAGAGGAATCTTTTGTCATGTGAAGGACCCTCAGTTTTTACAATACTGCAAGTTCATTCAGAATTATTGGTGAAGTGAAATAGTCCAATGTATTTTTGTTAAACTGCTCGGCTCGTTAAAAGCTCGACTTGAGCTTATTCGTATAGCTAAACGAGCCGAGCTTGAACATAAAATAAAGCTTGTATAAAATTTGGGCTCGACTCGAGCTCAGCTCGTTTATTAACGAACCGAGCTTGAACATACAAAGCTCAGCTAGTTTAACACCCCTATTTTCTACACTAAAATTTGACATGGTAAACTAAAAGTAAACACGACGCAATAAATAGAAAAGAAACATATCTAATGTTATTTCAAACTTCAAAGTATATGGAAATAGCCCCTGTGATATTGCCAGTTTTCGAAGTGGGATAACCTTTCTTGTGATACTACTTGGCACTCATTTTTACAAAAGAAGACTTTGAGAGTGCTGATTTGCAAAATAAAATGAACAAAAGCTCGTATTTCCCAACGAAAACAATGCGTAAAAAAATCTACACATTCCCTTTATGGTTATGTGAACAAAAGCTCGTACTTCCAACAAAGTGTGTCGTTACAACTATATATCCAAGATTTTGGATTGAAGTCCACATGTCGGTTATAAGGCACACCCTTGATGACATTTCGTCCATATACCCTTTCAACTTGCTTCTTTCCACATGAAACATTTTAAAACAATCCCTAGTTATAGTGGATCTTGATACCATATAAAACTCAGGTTGCATTTCTCCACAAAACAATTTAAAACCTTCATTCTCAACAAGACTAAAAGGAAGTCATCAAGAATAACCATTTTTGTGAGTGCATTACGACATTTTTCTTGATCAAACTCCAAGTAGAAGGTTGTCCTCCGGCCGAAAAAGAAAGTAGATTTTGCAACTTATCTTTTTCAAAACCAAGGAACTCCTTACATTTCTTCTTTTTGAGGTGGTTCCACAATTTATTAGTTCCTTGACAAGAAGGTGCATCAATTGCGGTATTACAATACTTACAACTAGCTTTACCCGCATATTTGGTTGTTCCCTTAATAAGAACTTTGTCAAAATTAGACCATACCGCGGAAACTCCATGGTGTTTAGATAGACCAAATTTTGCCCTTGTTTTCTGCTTATTTTGGCTAACCTTGACATCTGTGGTGCTTGTATTTGGAGTATTGCACTCATCCATCATAGACATACAATAAAACCTATATGATTACGCAAAACAAATCCATTAGTCGATTAGCAAAGAAGAACAATACTTAGTCATAAAACTAAGATTACAGTTTTATATAATATTGAATGAAACAAACAAACAAAAAAGTGCCACCTAATTCTTCTTTTTCACTGATCTCCAAAACTCAAGAAAAAAAAAATTAATCTTTATAGTCATATACTAAAATGATTTGATGCTCAAATGGCAGTGTATAAATACTAACATGATTTGATTTAAATTTTTTTGGTGTTTGGTGGACGCAATTGAATACCAAGACCAACAACAAGGCTTCCTCCAAATTACTGACTAGTCAATGATGAGTAGAAAAGGCAAATAAAGAGAAGAAACTTTGTAATGATTTCAATACCAAATTCAACTCCACCACGTTTTTTTATCCAATAACAAAACACTTAAATTAAATATAGATTAAAAAGAAAATTTAAAAATTAGTAATAACTTACTTTTGATGAGCTTTAAATCTTGATTTGTTCTTATTAATGAGAGATTTGTTATAATTGCTTGAAATAAGAGAAATAGAGAAGAAGAGAATAGCGACGACTATCATATCTGAATCTTTGAAGCATAGTACAAAATATCGTTATCGACTAATGTATCGATCTCCAAAAAATAGATATATCGAGATATATTGGAATCTATCGGTGGATATTTTACATGGAATGTATCGACTAATATATCAATTTGTTATACAAAATATATATAAAATCAAATTTGGAAGTATATTTTCATAGTATTTACCTAAAAAACATCATATCTACTAAAAATAGAATAAACAAATTATTTCTAAAAAAAAAAATTTGAAAAAAAATAATATTTCCAGAAAATTTCGGAAAATATCAGTAAATATCGGAAAATATCGAATATATCGGAATATATCGAAAAATATCGGCCGATATTTTACAGATACTTTAAGGCGAAAATTTCGGGAATATATCGTATCGTTTTATTTGAAAACCGATAAATATCGCGATATATCGTGATATATCGCGATATTTTGTACTATGCTTTGAAGTAATATAATCAAGTTAGGTTTTGTTTAGTACACCCACCCATAATTGCACAATGCACCCACTGACTTATTTTTATTTAATATTATTTTTATTTTTACAAATTAAAATTACTTTATTAATTATATATTTTTATTCGTCAAAATTGAGTTATCCAACTTTTCCATTATCAATGATCTCACTAATTTATATTTTTTCCTTGTGATTCATTTATTATTTTGTAATATATCCGCACTCATTTTTACTATTTTTTATAAAATAATAATTTTAAATAATAAAATAAATAAGTGCGATTAAAATGTTCAATTCAACTATTTGTGTGGTTGAGAATTGTGATCGAGTTATTAGGAAGAAATTAATTTGTGTACAATTTGATAAGGATTCTATAACTTTCTGATAAAAAATAAATGAATTAATATATATTTTTTTACATGTGGTGAATATTTGGTCTATTTATATTATCAATATGAAAAATACACTTCTTCTTCGTAAGAGTTTAGAGTGAGAAAAGGAGAGATCGATAAATAAATAATAATTTGTCTTAAAAAAACTCCCAATGTGCTTCGATATTAGATTTTATAGAACAAGAAAAAAACTAAAATATTATTAAACTTACAATTTACAAATCCAAGTAAAACAAAGTAAATCAATTATTATTTATCTTATATGTTTTACAAGATTTAGTATATAGCTACTAGCTAGACATCTCTTCCAGTTAGAGCTGTAAAATGAGCCGGGACGGGCCAGCCCGGCCCTTAATTGATAAAGCCCTTAACATATTAGGGTCGGGCTGGCCCAGCCCTCATATGTGTTGAGGGTCGGGCTTGGTTGGGCTACTCTTTGAAATGTTAAGCCTTGACCCACCCCTTAGCCCTTACATTAGGAGGGCTCGAGGGCCCATGCAATTTTTTTATATTTTTTTTTTTTTTGGTAAACAATTTTATTATATTTTAAATTAAGTATAAATATATTTTTTTGTACTAAAACATATACATTATATAAATTATATACATCTAACCAATAATATTAAGACATGTGTACATGTACCTTAAATATATAATCAAGCACAAAATAAAATTTAAAATTACTTATTATTTATAATAAATAAAAAAATAAGGGCTTAGTAAGGGTCGGGTTAAGGGCTGGGTCGATGTCTCAAAATCTAGGCCTCGGCCCGACCCTAAAATTTGAGAGGGCCGAGTTGTAAGGGTCGAAAGAGCTTTTTTTAGGGCTGGGTCGGGTAGGGTTGAGGGCCAAGGGCCAAGATTTACAGCTCTACTTCCAGTTCCATCTTCTTTCCTTTGGTTGCATGTTTTACTCTCTACATTGAATGTAGTATATTTTACTCTCTGAATCTTTGAAATTTAAAATTAATGATGGATCGCTTGAATAGTACACACTCCTGAAACTTTTGCAGATTTGTAGTTTTTGTGTTCTTCCGAATCCTGAGAAACGCTGAAAGCCTGAACATAATCACAATTAAAAAAAAACACACGTAAATTTTATAAATCATAACTATAGAATTACACATATTAATTATATGTTAGATTATGTATGGACTCCCTTGAAAGCTTGTCACTAAATATAATTTTGTAAATTGTAAATATAAATTATACATATTAATTTTGTCTTACATTGTGCATGGGTTCCACGGAGAATTTGTTATCAAATATAATTAGTTTATTTTATCTTACAAATATTTTGTATGTTTGAGACTATTTTAAAAAAATAATTACTTTTAACGTTTTAAATTATTGAACACATTAATTTTATAAATTATAAATATAGAATTACACATATTAATTATGTGTCTTCAATCATCCATGGACTCCATTAAGAGTTTGTGAGAAAATATAATTTTGTAAATTGTAACCATGAACACATATTAATTTTGTCTTTCATCATCTACTAAAAATTTGTGTTTTTTTTTCGCTAAAATTAGTTGATTTTATAATACAAATATTTTGTATGTTTGGAAATATTTCGAAAAATAAATCGGAAATATGAATCGGAAAAAAATTCGGATTAAATATTGGAAATATGGATCGAAATTCGGACCGGATTTGAAATCAGAATTATCGAAACGAAAATTGGAATCGAAAATTCGGTTTCTCGGAATTCAAAAATTTGGAAATCGGAATCGAAAAATCCATTCCAAATTTGGAAAAATTTGGATCGAATTTCGGAAAAAAATCAAAAATTCGGCAGAAATAAACACCCCTAAGCAGAACTATAATAAGTTAATAACTACTACACGTCTACACCTTAGTGTAGGTTTACATTTTTTTTAGGGATAAGTGCACAAGTATAACAGACTTACAAACTAGTTAATTATGTAAGAAGAATAGCAAGTAAGAGCAATGGTTAATCAAAGAAGGTTGTTAAGGATGAAATATTTTAACTAAAGAACTGGAAGAAAAAAGTTGCTAAGCTGGAAAAAAAAAATTATAATAATTTTTATTATCAGTTTTTTTATCTTAATAATTTTATTTTTTATTTTATTTCTTTCTCTAACTTTTCCTAATTTTTCTCTCAAACAGTTTACAGCTAGCTTAAAGTTCTCAAAATCTGCCACACGTCACCTGGGTTGGGCAATGAGGCAAGGAGCAAATATTATTAGGAGCAATGTTTTAGGGATTTTTAGACTTAACCACCCCCCCTATGATCACGTTTTGAGTACTCTATTTCTCTAAATTTAGACTTTACCCTATTTTCGTCTACTTCTATCAAATTTAACGTCTATTTTTATTTTTTTCCTAAAATACCCCCTTGTCATATTTTTAAGGGGGTTAAGTATAAAGCAGCAATCGAGGGCATTTTGGGAAATTACAAACAAAATTTATGTTAAATGTGACGAAACCAGGCGGAGAGCGGGTAAAGTCCAAACTTGGACAGATGGGGGGTTTATGGAAAGTTTAGGTGTGAAAAATTACTAAAAAAGATTATTTCCCTTAATAGACCCTAAATTGTTAAAAATTAATGAGTGCTTGTTTAGGCAGAAAAATAAAACAGAAAACAAACACGTGGAGATATTGAAAGAGCAGGGACCACAACCACAAGTTTAAACAGAATGATAAGAGAGAAAAAATGGGAACCACGAGTTCTCAAAGTTTTCCCGTAATCTTGAACCCGTAAAAAAAATTGACGTGTTTTGCAATTTAAGAAATTTTTGCGATAGACCCCACAAGCAACCAAGCAGCTATAAGCCTAGTATAAAATCTAGAAAATTTGATGTGTCGTTGTTTTCGTTTCCCTTTCACCAAGTTTTCCGGGTAAACAAGCACAACCAACAATTTACACAATTTTCCAATAATTTTCGTGATCAATATAGACATTATTTGCAGAAATTTTATTTTCCAAATATCTGCATCCAGTAAATTGATTTCCAGGTAAAAATTATTCCCGCCCAAATCAAAGAGACCCTAAATTGTTAAAAAGCCTTAAGATTTCCCTTAGGTACAACGTTAAAATCCTAGAGTTCTGAGTAAAATTACAATACTACCCTTAATAGGATTGATATTTACTATTTATTAGTGCAGTTTACATTATTACCTTTTCTTTTCTTTTTCTTTTTTGATAAGCCTCAGTATCATACTCACTAAAATAAAAAATCATAACCTTTGCAGTTCCATTTATATATAACAAAAAACAGCCACACATAAAATCATGCTGTTGAAAACCCCTTGAGATGTTGGTAGGCAAATTAAGTATAATTTCTGTCCAGGATTGCAATCTATTCATCTGATTTGTGATTAACTTTTCTTTTACATTCTGTATAATAAAACTTTGTTCTGCTATGAAATTGTGTATATTATCCATTGGAGAACTTGCAATTTTCACAGTGAATTTTTTCTTGTCTGAAGCTGAATGATAAATTATGTGAGAATACTATAAGACCCTTGCTTGGTTAGCTACCATGTGATCAAGTCCTCCAGCTTGAGCTGCTGTCATTTTGTTGCTCTCTGACACATTATTTATAAGCTGTTGCAACTTCCGCTTTGTTGTTGGATCTTCCTGGAAACAATATGCAAACAAAGGCAAATATGTGAATAGGCAGAAAACAAAACTAAATAAAAACTAGAGAGTTCCAAATTCAAGGAAAGTTCCAAACACTGAATTCAGCTAGGATAGGATAGGATAAAGCACATGAATAGAGCCACAATCTCACTGGGCCTTGCAGAAGTCCTATTTTGTCGCAAGAAATTACTAATAGGTAATTCGATAATTCAAAGAAAGGTGTAAACCAAAAGATACGAGAACAAGTGTTATGGAATCAGATGTCCTCAGTGAAGCACAAGTTACAAATCATCAAAAATGGACGCTGGATATTCCTTCTTTCTATTACAACTGCTCCCCACATTCATGGCTCTTTGATTTTATTCACTCCCTTGAATATCAAAAATTACAATTTTATTCGCAAAATATTTTCCAAGTATTGTGTATTTTATGTTCATAGAATACAAGCATGAAATCAACTTACTGAAGGATGGTCGATAGACCTGCATGCAAACTTGTGGAACAAACAAATACCTTCATGCAT
Organism: Aquilegia eximia; assembly: GCA_023053565.1. Taxonomy (NCBI): domain Eukaryota; kingdom Viridiplantae; phylum Streptophyta; class Magnoliopsida; order Ranunculales; family Ranunculaceae; genus Aquilegia; species Aquilegia eximia. The sequence goes on from JALIGU010000001.1 coordinate 27,865,813, forward strand.
TGATATAGTGCATGAGATCAATATAATGATGCTAATGAAAAAAGGCTGCAAATGAAGTTACATGTTTGCAAAATTTCAGGCAAACTAATTAATAAATTTCATTTCAAAAGTAAACTTACATGAAGGCAACTGCTGAAAGTTCCATCCCCTAAAGTGTATGGCAGTGATTTTCTTAAGACTTCACAAGCCCTGCATTTTACAAAGAATGTTCATATTACATTTTCAGAACAATGCAAGCATTTCAGAAAAGTTCCAAAAGTACTACTTATATGCTAAAGACCAACCCACCTTTGATCCTCTGAAAGTCGAAGATAACAGCAAATTATATGCTTGAGCAGACTAGAGGGAGGTTTTTCAACAACAGCAAGTGATGTAACCATATCTTGCAAAATGCGGCCTACTGCTGCAAATCGATCTGCTCTAGCAAAAATATACTCAAGCCCAATGTCAGCCTGTAGAATTCTTTCGAAGATATAGGTGGCCACCTATATGATCAACAAGTGTAAGAGAGAACTCGTCAATTTTGTATATACAAGTGATGTAGATATTAATTAAGGAAAGCTGTGCGTCGATTTTAAAATAAAGACAACGATGCACTTGGACTTCGTTATTACCAAAACTTGAAATAAATTATGTCACTAGAGGCACTACCTGAGCCTAGGCAACACACACCGCTATCTACTACGTAAAGAAAAAAGAAACAAGAAACATGGGTAGAAGAGACACACACCCGTGTAACATAACATATTGTGATTTAACAATGAGAAGATATTAAATTACAATATTTCAAACGATGCTCGTGGACTTTTCTATTTCTTAAATTTGACATAATTTATATGAGTAGAAGAGACACACACGATTTACCTATTACAAAAGGGGGGAAAAAAAACAGGCACCTTCTTAAATCTTTAAAAGTCATGTTCCACCTGCTAACTAAATTCCAGTCTCCTCATCCCAAATCTCATTTTTGGACTAGAATATTTCAGTTCACGACCACGGTAAATTTCAAACTACTATAAAATATTGTTTAGGTATAACATATTTTATTTTGTGACAATACTAGAGTACTATACTCACTACATTAGTGCTATTTGCTAAGTTTTAGAAGATTAATAATAAACATGACAAAGACGAATGACTAGGACACCAAAAACAAAAAGAACTGTCCAGTAGACATGAACTGACACACTGATGTGTTCAGACAAAACAAGACAGCTAGATGAGTCATAAATGTCGATGCAGATACGAAATAAAAACTTTATATGCCTCTTCATAGTGTATAGTACATATTAGGGCTTCAATAATGCAAGAACATCATTATACGAGTCTTCCACAATAACTAAGCCGCTTTCCCATTCTTACATCTATGAACCCTAGTAATCGAATTGTGCTTTAGTTTCTTAATGGAAGACAAAAATCCCTATGAAGGCTTACATAAGAACAGAAAATTAAAGGAAAGCATATGAATAAACTTTTTGAGGGAACAAAGAATATTTGAAAACTTTGCAGAATTTAGTTTCTAAATAAATGTCTATCTCATGTGTAATGTGGAAGGCCCTCTTTGATTCATTTGATGTGCCTTACCGGTGGGTATTTGCATGGCATTGGGGTGGAGACTTATTATGGCTCCACAACTACCTAAGGCTTCATGGTTTGTTGATAATATTCTCAAAGCTATGGGTGGACTCTTTGGATGGAGCATAATAGGAGGGTGCTTGACCAAGAAACCGAGAGGCTCATAAACTACTTGTGGAAATGGAGTACCTATATGATCGGTCTTAGGTTGTGTGACATTCAAGAATGTCACATTCAAAGTTTCATGTGTTGATTTGTAGGTAAGTTGAACTTGCACGCACATGAGGGCTTTTCTTTTATATGAGGTAGTCTCCATTATATGTGAGCTTTACTTGTTGGTCCCTTTGAGAAAGTGGGTTCGTTAGTGTCTTGCTAATATCGCGCTACCCTAAGGGCAGGATGTAATCTCTTTCACGATTAATGAAATACCTTTCACTGGCAAAAACAAGTGGCTTAAAGTAAAGTTGTTCTTATGGTTTGGTTTCAGGGCAAAGAATTATGTTTAGTGGTTTAAAGATACCTTCGTTACTATTTTTTAGCTCATGGGCTTGCTTAAACTCAAATTGGTTAAGAAGAAACAAAATGAAGAAAAGAAAGAATAATGATGGGTTTAAGGAGGAAGAAGAAGAGAGAATAATGGTGGAGCAACCGGGGTGGGGAGAATGGGGGCAACGTCCATTTTATGAGCTTAAGTTTTAGGTCTAGGGTTTTAATTTCAAAAACTCAAATTGGTTAAGAAGCAACAAAAGGAAGAAAAGAAAGAAGAAGACGAAAGAAATAATGGTGGGTTTAAGGAGGAAGTAGAAATAGGAATAATTGAGTTAAGTCTAAAAAAGCATGGAAGGGTATTTTGGGAAGAAAAATTAAAGTTAGGCGTTAATTGGGACCAAAGCAGACGGAGAGAGAGGGGGTTATTTAAAACATGACCATATTAGAGAAGAGGGGGGGGGGGGGGGGGGGGGGGGGGGGGTTAAGTCAACTTTTCCCTAAATTAGGCTCCCTGCTAAGAGGGACTTCGTTTACTTGCCTGCCTCTTGGTAAGTGTTTTCAATAGACTTATCAGCCTATAAATAACACCATAAAAGTCAAATGTAAGACTATATTCTCATGCAAATTGGAATTTTATTTTTTTATTTCTGCAGATTTGAAGGTATATCTGCATGCTCATAACACCTGCCAGTGTCTGATGAGATGTTATAAAGATAAGCCTCTTAGAAGGTGATGTATAGGGTTGTATTCGATAGGTCTAAGGGTAATCAAGATGAAAAAACATATAGAGCAACCAGGCTTCATTTGAGTAGGACAGTTTGTGTAATGGGAAATTAAGCAAATGGGAGGATCTCCTTGCTTTTTTTTGCTTTTTTTTTTATTTTTTCAGTTTTCATTAAAAAATGTCACAACCCATGTGGTTTACCCCAAAAGGCCTTGACATTAGTTAGAGTATAGTTAAGCTCTATATACTACCAAAACAACCACTTTCTAGACGATGTAGGACTAACCCCAACTCATGGGTGTACAATCCCACCACCTTAGAATAGAGCCGTCCTCGGCTCTGCAGTACACTCAGTACAGTCCCAAAATCTCCGACGTTCCTTGCCGAGTGGGGCCGTGTATCTGCGCTCTACTACACCCCTTCCTGGGAGGTGTCTCTTGGCCTTTCCAGCATACTCCCCCAACCCCGACAAAAGATCCGTCGTCGGCTCTGATACCAACTGTAACGCCCCGGGATTTAGTCCTCGCTCATCCCGGTGCGTCGAGCACCATACCGCTCGCTAATGTCAATATTGTCCCCCTTTAGTCACTGTGGATATCCAGCAGTAGAGGGTTTTGGATCAGGGCCCACCCATGTGGTTTACCCCAAAAGGCCTTGACATTAGTTAGAATATAGTTAAGCTTTATATACTACCAAAACAACCACTTTCTAGACGATCTGGGACTAACCCCAACCCATGGGTGTTACAGGTTGTATTCGATAGGTCTAAGGGTAATTAAGATGAAAAAACATATAGAGCAGCCAGGCTTCATTTGGGTAGGACAGTTTGTGTAATGGGAAATTAAGCAAATGGGAGGATCCCCTTGCCTTTTTTTTTTTTTTTTTTTTTTTCAGTTTTCATTATAAAGGCACATAATGAAGCTGCTCCACCTAGCACTACCAAAAACTTTTGAGTTCTGAGCACACACAGGCCAAACAACCTTGAAGAAACATATATAATTAAAATTATGATTTTTCTTTTGATAATTAAAATTAATTCTTTAGCCAGAAGAAGAGCCTAAATTAGCTTTAGACAGAGCTATTCCCAACGCCCTCACCCACTCACACCTCATTACATCCGCAACATGTCTAATTCGCTATTGTGACGCTAGTTCTCAAACTAACACGGATCACCCCAACCCTGTACTAAAAGGGAGTTCAGCCCTAATGATCTTGTTGCGAGCTCAATAAATTTCTGTAAGCACACTTATTTCCTTCCTGACCTCCAGCTCCCAACTCAGTGATGTTCTCACTTCCTTCTTGGCAGCAATACTAGCTTGGTGCAGACCATATGTTCTTTACTCTGTCTGCTTCCTTTGTTCTCTCCATCAACAGTTCTTACTTCCATCCTCACCGTCTCTACTGGCACCATGTAAATTAGTATAGATTTTGTTATCCCTTGTTCTCCTTCATCTATGTCTCAATCAATTGTCCTATAACCCGATTTCTTCCTCTGACAAGTCTGATCATCTTTTCTTCCCATCTATTATCCTTCCTATAATCCTTTTAAAGAAAATACCTTCCGTTCGTTGTTTCTACTGAGAGTCTATGATAGAGACTCCACCTTCTCCAGTTTTGTTCATTATGTTTTTGCTGAACCCAGCTTGTCCTTTAGCATTTATAGCCTGGGGGACTAGGAAGCCAGCTCCATAAAGCTTAGCACTACTTCACAGGACTCCGGCTATTAACAGCCATCTTTTCTTCTATCCACCCCCAAGATTCCACATCATCTGTTTTTTCTTAATAGTAGCCAGAAAATTTGAAAATCTGAAATTGAAACCTTTTTCATTGCAAATAAGTTGTCTAGTTTCATACTTCACATCCCTCAAAATGAGTGACTAGATGTCAAAATTTCTGAAATAAAGTGAGTAGATGTCAAATTTCTGATCTCTTCACGATTTTCGAACCTGTTGAGTTCCACCCCTTCACTGTTGTACTTGTTGATGCATGGTGGTTCCTCTTCAAGAAGAAAAACAACAGTTCTAATATCGTGAAGATGTTGGCGATACATTGTTTTTGGCATTTACTGGGTCTCTTCGGTGACGTGAGGTCTGAAACTCGACAGGTCGTTTGCAAACTTTTTGTTTCAGTTTTTTCTGGCTACTATTAGAAAAAAAAAAAAAAAAAAGGGTGTTGTGCAGAGTGTCATGGTGCATAGAAGAAAATCTGGCTAATAAAAGCCAGGTCATAGATAGGTTTCATTAAGACATTTGGCATTTACACCAGCAAGTTCAGAGCTTGTGCCCTATTGATTTTGAAAATCATCCTGTGTTTCTTTGATAGAACTCATGAATCGTGACTATGGATTCAGTGGAGTCTAGTGCCTTTCGGCTTCCATCTCCATCCACGTCCACATCAGTCAAACCCTCTCTCTTATCTAAACAGACCCTAGGTATAATTGTTGTACTATCATCTAATCCTGCTGAAGCTTCATCAACCAAGGTCCCTATCTTTCCTCCTTAATTAAACCTATCCCACCTATCTCCTCTCTGTTAAAAACTATATTTACCGATAATAAGATATGATGAAAATAAACTTTGCTTTGTTGGAAAACACCACAACGAATAGAAATTAACACCACAAGAAAGTTCAATTCACTCACGTTCTTGGACAGTTGACCACCCACTTCCATGGAGCGAAAACACAAGGGAACCATCTCCGTTTTAAGAAGGAAACTGACAGCATCTGCATCATTTTCCTGCAATAAATGTTTCAAATCAATATTGAATTTCAGAGTAGCTAAAAAGCCCATCTTATTTAAGCATGAACGAACCAAGTACCTTAACGAGTGCACCGATAACACCCAAGCTGGTAAGCCTCAAATATTCGAACGGTTTTGAGTTGCATGTTGTATAAAGAAATGGGTACAGGTACAGGGGTATATGAGCTGAGAAAGGAATACAATTACAATCCATTAACTTGATTCAGTCAAACTAACTACAGTAAAACCTCGATAAATGAATACCCTTGGGACCGGAAAGATATATTATCTAACCGAGGTTATTCATTTATCGAACACTAATTTAGTACAAAAGCTTGAATTGGGGCTGGGAAAAATTATTACTTAAGCAAGGTTATTCACTTATCGAACATTCATTTATCGAGGTTTAACTGTATACATATTTCATATTCCTGGAAGATAGTTGTGATCACATTTTGTTAAACGGCACACTTTTGATCATCAACAAATCATAAATGCTTACTCTCCTTCTCAAAAATAAAATTACAAATACTAGAATTTCAAAGGAAGACGAGATAAATAAGTTGATGATACAAGCATGATTAGTTACTTTTTTTACTTTCATAGTAAAAACCCTGGTTTATGTTCATCTTTAGAGCTTCAAATATTGAACAAAGTCAAAGCTAAAAATCAGAACTCACAAAACCAAACAAATCATAATTCATCAAGGCAAAATGTCATATATCATTTGTTTGAATGAAAAAAAGAAAGATAGCTAAGCGTATAGTTTCATTGTTTCAAAAGTAAATGGGCAATAACAACTACCAATTCAAAATTAATTCCTACATTCATACGGGGTTAGATTCAGATCAAGCAAACTAGTGAAATCAAGCATCAAATCTATCGTCTTATCTAGGGTCACCCAAGGAATAATCATAGTATATATTTTTTTGCCATATATGCATCATCACCATCCTAACCAACTTCACCATATTCAGTTTCCTCATCCATCAATTGCATATTCTTCTTCACCCTTTGTCCTTAACTTATGACCCTAAAGTACCTTTTAGAAACAAGTGTCTTTTTTATAAGAAAAAAAAAAATCTAAAACAAGGGTCCCAACTGAGGCTTCAACCTTATGTACCTCATGGCTTAAGCCTCACAAAGGTAAGGCCAAAGCCTCACTAATTATGTTTTAGTTGATTTCACTTGTGTTTGTGTTTTCACAAGTCAACTGTTAGTTAAGAGTGAAGTAATAGAACTACAGTGCCTCGCCAAGAGGTCAGATCTATTAGACAACGTTGAGATTGAATATCTTGTGCATCCAAGAAGAAAAAGGTAAAGTGTTTCAGAATGCTACCTGGCTCAACAAATTATATAAAAATGGCCTGAAGAAGGTTTATAATTTTCGAATTTTACTGTTCTTATCAAATGTATCTTCAGGTTGATTGATCAAATTTATTTTGTCCATCAGTCACAATCTGGACCCAACCATCAAGAGACATTTCAAAATTCAAACAAAGACTGTGATTATTTAAAGTCAATGAAGATAAAGCAAAAAAGATAAGGCTTCTTTGATTGCTGCCTGGCTAAAGAAAAGTACTGTATTTAGAAAGTGCTTGAAAACAGATTTTACATTATATTGTCAAGTGTTCTTATCAAATGTGTCTTTAGGTCGATTGATAAGAAATAAATTGTTCAACGGTCAGTACTGATTCAAAGGGCATATGATTATTTAAATATAATGCAGCCACGAAATAAACAATCCCGGCCGAGTGGACAGTCAAGCCTCTCCGTACCATAAATCCCCACTTTTAGCTACAAACTTATCAAATGGCATATGTTAATTTGTGCTCCATAGTAATTTTGACCCAACCAAAAATAACATGTGATGTAAAATGACCTAAATTTCTACAGCTCTATTGTTGTAGCTTTGAAATGCCTGTTGCTTCACTCCCGTCAAATTCCCAGATCACTACAAAAGGAGACCAAAATCCAAATCATATGGCTTTCAATGAAAAAAGGGCCTCGAATGTGTAAGTGTTTCGTAACCTGGATCAAATTCACATGGGGGTTTCATGATTATTAAGTTTGACGGCATCTTTTGGGTTGACTTTTCCCCATCTAAGACTAGCGTGCTACATTGGAGTGACGACCCACCCCCCACCCAACCCTCTCCCACGGTGCATATTTATTTTTCCTGGTTTTTCTTGTAGGCCTCTGCCACTTACACTTTTGTATTTTCAGAATTCAACGTCCTCCCTTCCTTTGGGTTGATATTCTGTATTGTAACGACGAATTGAGGACACAATAGCAAGCTACTATCTGATTGAGCAGATGCAGCTGCAACTGCTATCATACTCTATTAGAGATCTATAAACGTAAATAACATGCAAGACAACACATTAAATCCAACAATATTATTCAGAAATAAGAAATCCTACTCAAGTATTTCGATTAAAATGCCTGCATTCAAAAAAACGAGAAAAACTAGGACATCGTATACATTTAATTTTAATCATTACTTTCCTCTTTATGAAAACAAATATTACAAAATGACGGAAAGAGGGTCTCAAGATTTACAGGGGATCCAATATATGTAGTGTGCATACATGCCAGGAAACACTGTGATAAAACTTTGATTTAACGAATTGACATGTACAAGTCTTGTTTGCGTTTCTTTATTTTCATCTTGCAAATCAAATAAACATGTTTAAAATTTAAATACTTAAAATAGATGAAAAACAATACCATTAAGAAAGAGTAGCCTTGTATCTGGGTGAGCAGCAACACTCTGTATTAAGGAGAATGCAAAACAAAAGTCATTTTCGGGAAGAACATAAAGAACAAGATGAATACACTATTCTGACAGAGGACTAAAAGCTAAGATCTGTAATACAGTAGAAGGCATTGTGAAATTAAAAAGTAAATCCACATAACAGCAGTTTCCTATTGCTAAAATATTTTCCTTATGAAAGATGCAAAATCATTCTTTCAGTTTCTTTAGTTTTATAGACACCAAAGGATGTCACCTGCAAACTATCTTTGTTTAAAAAGTTCAAATGAATGTAGAATCTTTTAGTAAAAGTCTAGAAAATATGGCCCCATTACGAAAACAACAAGGGAAGCATAATTCATTCTATTAAAAACTTACGACCTTCATAATCCTCTGAACATTGTATTGTTAAATGTCCATTGCCCCAGAGAACGTTAGCTCCCTGATTTTAGCGATGATTCACTGTGGCCATGTAACACCCCGGTCGACAGGTGGTTTGCCGAGGGGTGGGTCCTATGGCACGGGATGTCCTGACATTGGAATATAGGTATAAATCCGTCATATATAATCACCGAGGCCTTTTGGGCTCACTTGGTTCCAGAGTTCAAAAGAACTCCGGAGTTAAGCGTGCTTGGGTGGGACTAGTCTCAGGATAGGTGACCTCCTGGGAAGCAGGCTGCTGCCTATAAAACCCCACACTGTCGAATGTCCGCAGTGGCTAAGTGGGGACAATATCAGTGGTGATATAGGTCGGGTCGCTACAAATGGTATCAGAGCCGACGATGGTTCTCCTGTCGAGGGTGGGAGAGTATGCTGGAAAGGCGCCTAGCCCGGTAAAGGGGTGATGGTTGCGCCGGGTACTCGTCTCGCGAGGGGTAGGGAACGTCGGAGATCTGGGGCTGCATATTCCAGAGCCGAGGACGGCTCTCCTCTAAGGTGGTGGGATTGTAACACCCCAGGTCGGCAGGTGGTTTGTCGAGGGGTGGGTCCTATGGCACCTAAGAGGGGGATGTCCTGACATTGGAATATAGGTATAGATCCGTCATATATAATCACCAAGGCCGTTTGGGTTCACTTGGTTCCAAAGTTCGAAAAAAACTCTGGAGTTAAGCATGCTCGGGTGGGAGTAGTCTCAAGATGGATGACCTCCTAGGAAGCAGGCTGCTGCCCATAAAACCCCACACTGTCGGATGTCCGCAGTGGCTAAGTAAGGATAATATCGGTGGTGATATAGGTCAGGTCGCTACAGGCCATGTGTTGAAAGATCCACATTCCCTTTTATGCACTCCATTGGCATTTAACCGAGAAACAAAAACATGCATTGACTAGCATCTAAGTAACATTGACACAGGTACGTGTGTTGATGTCCGACAGGGGATCCCAAAATGGTTACACGCACATGGACACAGATTCTGATTTATATTTAATTTATGTTTTAGACATAAAAAACAACATCTCTCCTTCTCACCTTTGTTTTAATCCTTTCTGTAGTTGTAATTAGACAAAAGGATACATTATTGCTCTTCACTTTCGTTCTTCCTCCTTTAAAAATTAAAGTCATTATCAAATAAATAGGTTGTGCATGGACCTGATACTCTCCAGCTTCTTCAACACCCACAATGAAATATAAGTTCTTTGACTTGAGTCAACGGTTAGTCATAACAGTCAATATCGGAAGGTGCACCCAAATCTAAATATGGATTTAAAGCGTCCCAAAGTCTAAATACAAATTATTTAGGTGTTCTAAAGTCTAAAAACCTTTTTTTTTTCTTTCTCCTGTTAATTATGTTCATATATTAGTGTTTTATAACAAAATCTAACCCGAAATTATATGCATCAATTTGTAAGCATGTGCGACACGTGTATCCAGTGTCCATATATCTGACAAGGAATTTATAAATATATGGTGTGTCCATGTTATATAGGTCGGTATTGAATTCTGGAACAAGTCTGTAAGAAATTTTACCATCTCTAGGTTCATTCCCCAAACTTCTAAGTATCGTTATTCTTTGAAGAAATGCATTTCTGAGTTGTACACGAATAAAAGACCCCTAAAGTATAGCTTTGGACATTATTATAAATTAAAGCAATTTCTCAGACACTGAGCTTAAAAGGAAGCATGTGGATTACAACGCTGATCCTTCGGACACCTCCTTTGTAAGGAAAATCAAGAAATGGAATGCTAACTGAAGTGATTCCACAAAAATCCTAGTGGTTATAACATTTTCAAATTGAGCTAAAGCTAATGAGTAATAATTTATATGACACGGTTAACCTAGGGATATATAAAAAAAAAAAAAAAAAATCTAAAGTCAGATTGATTTGATGGCATCCAGAAAGCATCATACAAACAAGTGATACCCGACATGAAAACAACAAACCCATAATGAAATGAAGCTTAACACTAATAGGTTCAAACTCACAATAGATAAGAGGTAAATAAAAAAAATGGTACTCCAATAGAAACCTGAAGAAGAGAAACTGCATTGCAAGCCTGGTTTGATGCTTCTGGAGTGAGCTTAGCACTTAATAATGCTGGGTATACAGAAACTATCTCCTAAAAAAAAAGAGAGAGAGAATTAGATCAAACATATGGTTGGCGAATAAAAAACTAGCCTTTGTATAGATTGTGATTTGTGAATAAAAGAGTTTTCATTTTTCAGCCTTGTTTAGAAATTGAAGTAAATTAAGAAAGGGATTATTTTGATTTTGATATATATAGTTAGTAATAATAATAATATGATTTACCTGTAAAAGAGCAGCAATGGTACCAAAGGAATACCATAACCATGGACCAAAACAACCAAAACATATGTTTCTCATCTGAAAAAGAAAAATCAATAAAAACAACTTATGTTTGTTAACAACAAGAACAAGAACAAGATACTAATTAGTATATATAATTTAGGGAAGTTTGAGACGAAAATGAAATTTGTACCTGACGGAGTTCAAGAATAGCATGTGGTCTGAGAAGAGGATTAGTAATTTGAAGGACTAATTCTTCTACTTGTTTTGTTACTCCACCATTACTACTATTACAACAACAAGAACCAGAATAACAACTTGTCTTATTATTAATAGAAGAAGAAGCCATGTTGCTTTTTCTTTCATATGTAGTAATGTTGTTGTTGTTCATTGTTGTTGGCATTGAAGTGAAGTTGAAAGAAGAAGAAGAAGATGAAAATGAAGATGGCGGAAGTGGAGAAGTTTGATACACCATTTGTCGCTTGATACAGAGAAAACCCACAACACAACAGACGAGACGATCGAGCTGGCTCTTTCTTTTGCAACACTTTGCATATTTATTAGTAGGGTTTTCCTTTGTTTTTTTAATATGTACTCTAGTAGTAGTCTAGTGAGCTGGCCAATAACCTAATCCCTAAATTCATTACAATTAGCCCAAGCCCAATACAGTACCAAGCACAGGGATGCTACTATATCCACTGTTGGAGAGGGATCCAGCAATTCAATTGTATCTTCTTCTTGTCTTTGATAATTGATATACACTTGGAAATGCATTTCTTCAATACAAATTTTACTACAAGTTTAAAATGCGAATATTTATTATTATGTAATATAAACCATTCAGTTAGTTTTACAGCTCCCTCTTTCTACAAAAACATAAACACTAATTTACAAACAGCTACAAGCCTACAACAAGAGGATAAACTGGAGGTTTAACCGCGGGCAGTGGTACCCTAGAGAAGACAGAATGTGGTTTATATGGAGACACTCATATGAGAGTCGAAATCAGACTTTTCAGCCACTAGGTTCCCACTTCCCAACTGATGATATCATAAAGGTCAAACAATAAAAAAACACAAAGGTCTTCACTCTTCAGTTGCATATTCACTTTGTAGTTCACCTTTTAAATACTCCATAATGAACACAGACATTCCCATTGATCAAGTGCATGTGCATGTGCATGACATGATATATATTGAAAGGGACTGAGGCTCTTTCCATCACTGCTTTTCTGATCCGAATGATCTTGTATTGCCTTAATGGTTTATCACATCTGGTGGTAAGGCTCTTGATCCACAAACAATTGCTGTATATATGTGGTGTAGACTGTAGAGTACCATATGTTCAAACTCCATGTTCATCGAAGCAAATTATCATTTCCCTCGTACAGTTCTTCTGGTACCAATATCTTCAGATTCTCAAAATTCGAGTCAACTTATAGACCTGCAATCACACAAAAGGTCAAAACATATATGTATTAGACCATGTGAAAAATGGTTGACCATAGTTTATTACATTCACATGTAGAAGCTTATTTGTTGGTTACAAAAGCACCAGGAGGGGATAAGTCAAACAACCGATTGGCTCTCAATTTAGGATGTTTGTTCGTAAGGATCCATGAGAGGCTAATAATCCCCTTGCTTAGCATCATAGCATGTTTTCAGAGAGTAACATTTTAGAAAAACACAATTCATGTTATTAAACATATGATTCCCTTGTTGGCACTTAGCACATTTGTATCACTAACCTGAGCACTTCTACTAGGTAGTGTCACCTTTAGGCAGTTCCTAAAGCCATCAACCCTACAACATAAAAGACAAAGCTCAGTAGAGAGTTAGGTTTTTTTATAAATAAAAGCTATTCATTAATAAAATTAATGATTCTAATTAGAACTAAGGAAATTATAAGTCATAAAAACCAAAAAGTGAAATGGGGAAATATACAGGCTTCTAGAGAATAGAGAGAGGAAGGCACATGTCTCACTATCCACAAATCTTAATACCTTTTACTGATGGTTCTCTGAACATATTTCTCATGCTGGAGAAGTCCTCGTCCACCATATTTGATTTCATCAGTATTCAGGATTACCTGTGGTGATGTAGTAAATCATCAGCTTTACTAACAACATACATAGTATAGACATTTGAGATGTTTTATATGCAAATAAGATAAACAGTGAAACAAGTCAGAACCAAACAAATGCTATAAAATGGAGCATAAATAACAAGTCAACAGGTACACTATGACCAAAAATGTGAGTGACTCAGTGACAGCGCCAAGAAACAAACATTTATGCAAAATTCATAGCTTTTGTTCAACCTTTCGACAACAACACGATCTAATAGGAGAGGCAACTTCAAATAAAACCTTTAAAAAAGTAAAGTCATTATAAAATAAATAGGTTGTGTATGGACCTGATACTCTCCAGCTTCTTCAACACCCACAATGTAATTCTCATAGGAGCCCTTCGGATGAAAATTGAATATAAAGAGAAAGGGCCCTCTTATGTAAGATATTACCTGTGACAAAAGCGTAAAAATGAGTGAAATATTATAAGTTTTGACAGTTGCATATGGCGATAGATTCTGATATATACCTGATGGGATGGACAGATATAACTGTGGGGAGAGAATTTGTGGGTGTGCTGTGTGTGTGTGTGGGTGGGGGGGGGGGGGGGGGGTGGGGTGGGGGGGTTGTTTGTTGTGTGCGAGTGAGGGATTGGGAGGAGAGACCAAAAGATAGACCACTACATAATGTCTCCATACTGTTTCATATGACGTGGCAAAGGATAGGTACTATACCATAGTCGCGTCATTTACATGATGAACATTGGGTAAACCTCTTGAAAGTACCCTTTGAGCTTCATCTAGCATCATCATATCCTACAAATAAGAAAGAATTACTCAGTACCCCAGTCAGTCAATGAAAATATGCTCTCTTTGGTCCATGAAAATATCAGCCTACATCTAAGAAATAATTTTTTTACCCTATCCCAATTAAGTCTGGTTTCATTTTACAAGTTCAACAAACATCAAAAGAACACAGTTTTCTCTTTTTGTTGAACAAACAAAAAACAACCTTCGAACTTTCCATCATATGCAAAAGACTTAATTTGTCTATGAAGTAAAGTTTGGTAAACATAAACACCAATGAAGTAATGTTTGGTCATTGATTTGTCTATGAATTTTTCTTTACCAATTATTTTTTTCAATTCAAGTATGTTTTACCGCCAACCAGAAACATAAAATGGACTCTAATAATTGACACATAATTCCAAACAAAAACCAGACTCCGCACATGCAATACGCTTTGAAAGTAACAAATATGCTAGACTATGTAAATCTGCACCTTATCAAAAGAAAATAAACCATTGTGTATTCCTTCATCCATCAACAGATCCCACTGACGGTTGGCAAGAGAAAAAGAGAAGTCGTTGCCTGCCATAGGAAATTCCACCCTCTACCACACAAAAAAAAGGTATGAATCACATTGTAACACTACAAGCAGATATCTTAGGGAAAGTAGCAGTACCTTTGGATGCCCAAACTCATTCCCCATAAAATTGAGATATGCACGGCCTCCAATTGAAAAGGTAATTAATTTGATCATCTGGAATCGAGCAACAATGACAACTTTTAGCAAAGAAAACTTTTAATGGTGCTGTATCACGTTATAATGGGGGAGATAACAGGAATCTAAAGCTAGACAGAATACATGGTTTAGAGGTCCTTCCTTGAAATACAGTCTTTGCCACAAGCAATTAACATCAAAAGTAAAAAGGGAAGATAACAGTAAATCATTTCGTTGCAAGCTAATTACTCTGACAACATTGAGAAAGATGTGACAGATATATCTGGTCAATAATTGATCCGAACATTATTGAAACTTAAAGGGTCCCACGAAACTTACTTTGTGTAATGAAGATCCTCTAAGCAACAGATAATCTGAGTCACCAGAATTCTGTTTAGTGTCACCAAATAATATTTCCGCAAATGACTGCCCTCCTGATATGGACTGCCACAGAAGTACTAAGATTACACACAACCCACGAAGAGACATATATATACAATCATATGAAAAGAACAATGAATCACACCGCTAAGTCACTGAGCTAAATTTTAGGGAAAGTTACTGAAGGATTTCAGTGATGGATTTCTTACTGACAATTATAAGAAAAAAAGAGACAAGTACCTGGTTGTGGTTCTCGGCATACATAAGCATCTTATCAGCACTCTGTCTGTTGCCTACCAGTGTATTCACAATCTGCATAGGTATTTCACTATTAGAGATTTCATTAATTAAATATAGTTAAAAACAAAATCCGGCAGACATCATGGTGGCCTCAAAGCTGTACAGACTATTGATGTTATACACATACTAGTGGTGAAAACGTTCTGTTCTAATGCCAAATAATAAGCAGACAGCACAACTACTTTTACAGAAAAAATACTGAAAATCATATGACAGACCTTATTCATGCTCCATTGATCGTCAGGAACATTCTCCAAGAACCACAGCCACATTTCTGATACCGAGAGATTGACATAATAATCAAAACCCAGTCCACCTTCAGAAGTTGGCTCGCACAATCCTGGGTAATGTGTAGCCTGCAGGATAGAGCCAAGAAACATTAGTAAGTGCAAACAACTACAATTGTTGCATAAGAAACCCTAAACAGGGCCAACCATATTCAGTGAAATAAGAAGTCACTTCTCACCTTTTCATTCACATCTGTTATGGAGGTAGTTCACTAATTATATGTAGGTAATGTGGGAGAATGTGAAGTTTAAATCCTCATACTTGATCGGCAATACTCTTAAAAGAAAATAAATTAAATTTGTAGGTTTTGCTTTTGTGAAAGAAGAGTTACTTCTGAAGATACATTTGTCCTTTACAGAACAACTACATAGAGAGCTTACTTTTGTTGCGGTTAGATTATTAAATACCATTCAAAACAAGTTCCACCTTGCAATGAAACTTCAAACCATTATACACAAAAACACAGTAGACGGTCAAAATATACTCGCTTATTCTTTTTCTTTATGAAATTGACCCCCCCCCCCCAAAAAAAAAAAGAGATAGAAGGTTGAAAGGATATCATGATTCATAACACTTACATCTTCTGCAATTGTAATTATGTTTGGATGAAGGTAATGGAGCATCTCATTCGCCAATATCAGGTAAATCAATGCATCCTTGTCCACATATTGGTTACAATATCTAGTAAAATGAAGTTTCAAAACCTAACATCAGACAAATGTGCAGGCAATTTCATACAATGAACAAAAGCATTAATTGAATTTTACATGACATGAATATATAAAGCTAGGAATTTGTTTCTTACTTTATATGCCAAAAGCATGAAGGTACACAAGGAAATGAACTCACAGAACACAGTGGAGAAAGCACTGATGACATTTTTTAGTTTAAACAAAAAAAAATAAAAATAAAATAAAGAGCAAAACAAGAGACAAATCAAGAGCACAATAATGGTGCTTGAATGTATATGTTTGAACGACCTTTTCTATGCACTTGCAGGAAAATGGCCACAGATTGCGTTAGCAGTGATTAACCAGCCGTAATTGAAAACTTGAAACAACCATGACCCAACTTTAGAACTAAAACAAGATGTGTATAGTTCTGTTTGGCATTGCGGGTAAACATAATACAAGGGACATAAAGGATTGAGATGTCTCATCTTTTAAAGGACACCGTAGGAAAGTCATGAACTTTTCCTTTCAGATGTAACAGGGAAATGTCCCTAACTTGGGGGCGACTCCCTAGAAAATCCTGAAAGAAAAAAACTATATAGAACTCAAGAATATTGGAATGATTATGGATTCGGACACGCTGATTTTTAAGTGATTGAAATGATTGGGTCCATGGATTACTTACTCCTCCAAGTCACCAGTAAAAGAAGCAAAACCATTATGTGTATACATCATTGATGAGATCGAATGGAACTGGTAACCATCAATTTGATATTCTGAAACCCACCTGTTGAAGAATTTAGAACAGATTATGACAACTGAATAACAAACAAAAAGGTAGAAAAATTCTCACGCAAAAGCTATATATGAGGACTGTTTATAGGAAAAGATGCTAAAGGTTCACGAAGTACCACTTGAGATTGGATAATAGGTACTGCAATACATCGATATCTCCATATTTGAACATTCTCGTACCCCAATACTTGTGATGTCCTCGTTTACCTAATAAACCATGGAAAGTTTAGAGGGAGGATGGAAATTACAACAAACTAGAGTAAATGTGAGCAGTTAGAAGCCGAGTTTAGTAATATTGGAATGACTTTCTCTTCTAATTTTATTTAAATGACAATATGGAAGAATTCAGGCCCGTCAATTTTAGAGATAAACCCTTAATTTTTGTTCAGTATTTCCTTTTTCCGTGGGAGACCCCCAGTTTCTGGTTTGCTCATTTCTGGTCTTAGAGGCTACTACAAAGGTATAATTTGTGGCAGAGTCCTTCTGAACTTTGGGAGAGTGGTGTGTTTGAAACTAAGATTGAAGAGAATGAGTTCTCAAGGAATTTATCATTGGAGTTTTCTTTCTTATTCTTGCTTCTGTGATAAGAACTATACACACCTTAGGAGATGTTTTAACTAGCTTCTTCCTTAAGTAAAATGTACTATGAAGGAATAAAACCCACTTAGTAGGAGAGATGGCAGAGGACTAACAATCTCCACATCTATCAAAACATACGCAGAAGAAAAAATCTAAAAGACAAAAGCAGAACCTGTCATATCAAACTTCCATGTAGGACAACAATGTAAGCAGTAATAGCATGAACTATGATTTCAATCTACTCTCATGGGGATAGCCTTGCCAAGCATGTTCAAGAGAGGAAAGTACCGCTGGCAATTTTTAAAAGCGAGTCTAATGATAAAGAAAGGTCCAATTCCAAATATACACCGATAAGTTCAGTATTTCGTAATAATTGGCAAAAGGAAAGAGCACAAAATATGCTCCATGAAGGACTTAATATAAAAGAGCCAGAACCAGTGAATTTGATTAGATCTTGCCAATATTTCAACTGAAAAGACTGCCCAAGATTTGGACACCATTTCAAATGCTATTTGCTCCCTAAAAGCACTGGAAAACGAAATTCTAGACGAAAAGATCACAGTGGCAATTAAGCTGACATACAGTATATTATAATAGCACCCCAGCCCCCTTACCAGTATGAAAATAACAGTCATTTGAACCATCAAATAGGGACAAGCCAACCATCTCGTCAGCTGCTGAATAGGAGTGAGCTACATCTAGCAAGACCAGCAACCCAAGACCTGTAAACATGTGCTTGATATAAGCATTGGTACACAGAAAAAAATAAATAAATAAATAACTTAAGAATACAATTTGGTAACTTCCAAATATATGACGCTATCTACGTATGATATTAGTTGTGGTGTTTTTTCACATTTGCACTATCACCACTATCACCAGTCTAACCCGCTATTCTCAACATATGCAGACCAAACACTTCAACATGTTCTACACTAATGCCACGCCGCAGATCATACCAGATTTTCATATTTACACGTCCAAAAGATGATAAATGCAATTGTTTGCAGTATTTTATCTAAGTATGTAACCAGCAGATGTGCAGTTTAAAAGTAAGTTTGTGGAGATATGATAATTATTTAAACTCTACAGCAGTCATAAATATTGACAGTCAATCAGGCATCAACAAAGGCAACATCACTCTGGTTGACATAAGAAACTAGAACACTAAACTGGCTTCTAACAATAGTTATAATTTACTTCAATTTTTCTAAGAAAAAGATAAGGTAATAGTTGGTGAAAGGTTATGAAAGATGACCATGTGCCTCATCCACCAATCGCTTGAAGTCGTCCGGAGTACCAAACCGGCTACTAACAGCAAACAAATTAGTTACCTGTGTTGTAGAGAAGAAAAAAAAGTTCAGAAAAATAAAAGCATTTGAACGATAAGTCGGAAATATGTGCTTTTTATGCAGAGAGCAGGGACACAATTATTTCAGACAATAATTGAACAGTCACTATCTTTATTCATACAAAGAAATCTAGATTAAATGGCTAAGTTAACATAATTAGCAATTGGTTCATACAGATTACTCATTCCTGAACCCTTCTACACCCCCTCCCCCCCCCCCCCCCCCCCCCCTCCTCTCTCTCTCTCTCTCTCTCTCTCTCTCTCCTCCTCCCTTCCATCACAAAGGTGAGAAATGACAAATGTTCCTAAGGCCTTGTGGGCAACCCAAATGTGCCTGAGGAAACCTCTAAGCAAATTGAAAGCATCTTAGTCGGACTATATTTAAAATCATGCTTTTTTTTGCTATGGTATCAGAATCTCACATATAGTCGCATCCTAAATTCCAATATCCACTACATGTTTTGATTTTGCATAACCATCAATCTATCATTGAGTGCAGAAAAGAAGCAACTATAGATTAAAATATAATTTTTGTGGCATTTGCAATTGCCTTTATTTTTCAGAAAATAATAACCGTTAATAAGCCTAAAGGGGACCAATTTAAATAACTTGGGTCATGTTCATCACTGTGAGGGCTCTTTCACAATCAAGACTTGGAGGATTAGTTGTGTTGTTTTGGATAAAAAAGAAAGAAAACTTGAATGTTATACTATGTTTCTTCCCTGATTAGGGTTGTGTTGTCTGACAATACAGTTGTGGGCTTGTGGCCCCAACAGACGCAATTTCTAAAACTAGGACCTTGAGGCTTGACCTGTGCAACAAACACCAAGTCAACATTTAACTAGAAGGGGATGACCAATAGGCTGCTTTTGTTATCATTTAAATACTTAGTTAACAAGTCATATTCCCACAAAATAGAAGAATATATGTTGCACATAGATTTTGGTAAACAATGAGATATATAAATGGAAAGATA
This sequence comes from Aquilegia eximia, assembly GCA_023053565.1. Taxonomy (NCBI): domain Eukaryota; kingdom Viridiplantae; phylum Streptophyta; class Magnoliopsida; order Ranunculales; family Ranunculaceae; genus Aquilegia; species Aquilegia eximia. The sequence goes on from JALIGU010000001.1 coordinate 27,885,752, forward strand.
GATAACGGACTGGATGGCCATCAAAAAGCAACAATTTGCGTTAGTAAAAGTATGCATATAACAAAAGGATAAAAAACTAAACTCACTCTATAACCAACAGTAAAATAATCTTTGTGCTCAATGACTCCCATTAACTGTATGGCATTGTAGCCGGCATTCTTTACATGTGGAAGAACCTGAGAAGAAGAAATATGCAGTATTAATTACATCAGAAATGAAACTTATATATATATATTTTTAATGCTACTAAGTTTATGGATAACTGAATCAGAAAGGTTAAATTGAAACTACATCACTAACATTCTCAATAAATTCATGGAAAGAAGAAATTTTTGGCTCCGATCCACTGATGCCTACATGGCATTCATATATACGAAGAGAATTTGGCTTTTTTGGGCGCATGTGTTTCCACTTATAGGCAATTTCAGGAGGTGGGTCCCAATGTACTGCACAAGATTGCTTCCCATCTACATCTGAAAGTCATCAATAGAATTTGTGTCAGCACTCAGGAGTCTACATAATTTTTATACTACCGTCGACATACACTATGGAATTGAATTTGCTAGAATATAACATTCAAATTACCAACTCCAAATAGCTAGGGTAAGGAAAGGATTCTAATGGCATGATATGAGATTGTCCAACTAAAGTGTAGATGAAATCACTGAAGATATACAACAATGTGAGGCTAGCATCTTCCAAGTGACTGAATTACAATATGCCTACAGGCGACAAATATATGGGTGTATTACAAGTGTTGAAAACCGAGAACTACATAATTTTTTAAGATACAATAAGAGACTATAAATCCACTTAAATTCATAATGGGATAAAGACGATGAGAAGAAAACTCTTAGCAACCAAATAAGCTACCTGGAAGTACATAGGTCGCCCAAGCAGGTACTCGTTCCAAAGACCCACTTGGAGTGTTAAAATACACTCTGTATCTGCTCCCATGAGGAACAGCTGGGGCATACTTCTTCAACCATGCTTTCCTTCCTTTACGCAACTCTAGCCAATAAGGGAAAGGAGGCTTCTTAGACCGAAACTTCTTCTTCCACGCTGGATCAGTCACAACGTTGAATATATCATATTCCTTTCCGTTATCAATCACGTCTAACGGAGGCAAGTTACTCTTGGGGTCGTCTTTGTGTTTTTCCTTGTATGCTTCATATCTAGTTTTCGCATCAAGTATTTCAGGTAACTCCTCCTCTGTTTGGGGTCCATTTGGACCAAATATTTGCTCATATAATTTTGCTGGCACTTCAAAACGTGTTTTCATGTAGTGGTCCTCTCCAGGTTCCCAATACTCTTCATCCATTCTCTTAAAAATTTCTTCCATGGTGACACCGCTATCACCTTTATCATAGTCATCAACATAATTGTACTGCTGAAAGTAGTAGTCATCTGGCTTTTCCCCATCCCTTAGCTTATCTTCTAAGATTATGAACCAATACCCATAATCATCATGGCCAAAGTGTCCTTCTCTTGCACTGTCTTGTGTCGGCGACCATCCATTAAAATCTCCAATAAGTGCACAATAGCGAGCACCTGCATGCAATATGTTTAAGGCTCACAGAAAGTCACCCACATAAAAAATATTTAGTTAACAAACCAGACGTGCTAGATACAAAAAGAAGTCTCAGAATGATCAAAATCATATCAGGTATGAATGGTGTAGAATTTTTTCAATCCTAAACTTCATTCCATGAAGAAGGTCCCAAGTCCAACTAGATTAGATGGTAAAATCTGTGGGAGTTGTTACCACAGATCTAGGTTGATACCGACCAGGACCCTCGCTCACTCACTTATCCCAGAATAATATAATTCAATAAACCCAACTCCATAAAATAATTGGCATTTCAAACAATTGGAAAAGTTGGGTTTCTATTACTTAAAATGGTAAAAAAGACAATGGGTCAAATTTGGTTGAAGCATTTGAACTTTGAAGTACTAGGCATTACCTGGTGCCCACTCCATGTAGTCCGCACGATGTTGTACATTGCGATGCAGACCCATTAATTCATACCTTGATAAAATATCTCATTATTATTTACAAACTTGAGTGAACAAAATTTAAGTAAAAAAAAAAAAAAATTATACATAATCTTATGGAGTAATTCATATAATAATTCTAATCTTAAAACCAGAATTCAATAACAAAATGAAATGGATAATTCTGAAACTAACCCAGAAGCCAATTCCATGATATTAGCAAACCGATTAAAAATCTGGTCTTGAAGATCCTTCATAGCTTTATGCCTAAAAAAGAAGAAACAAATAAATAGAATTCTCTAAACATCCAAAATCCCATTCAATAGAAAAAAAAAACTTGTATAGTAAAGTAAAGGGTTTCACCTTTCGCGAAGGAATTGAGCAAAAGCTTTGTGGGTAATGCCATGTTTGGTTAAAAAACCAACTGGATTAGTCCCTTTATCTACATCAATTGAAGAAGTTGTTTTCCTGTTGAAACCTTGTTTTGGTTGCTCTGTAGCTGAACATTTCCATTTGTGGGTGGATATAGTAATTGTTTTCTTTTGGAATTGAAAAGGAAGAAAATTATCAGTTGAAAGAAAAGATAAGTTTGATGGAAGTAGAAAAGAAGCCATTGTTATTACTTATTAGTGATAAGACATGAATAGGACTAAAACCCTTAACACTACAGTCTTAAACGTTAAACCCTCCTCCTAGCTGTTAAAATTGGGAGGTATCTAAAATTTTAAGGGCCAATAAGTAACTTCACGTTGTTGCAGTTCACTCGATCAAAATACTTGGGAAATGAAGTCAAGCTATGGGGGTGATTGTATAAATATTTTAAAAAGTGGGGTGTTTTTACAAAGCTTGTGCAATAAAATGAGGTTTTGACTAATTAAACTTAAAAGAAATTGTCAAGATGGTTAATATTGTTCAGTTAGGTGGGTTAAGCTCCGCTTATTTTATACGAGCTTATTTTATGCTTAAGCTCCGCTTGTTTAGCTATACGAACGAGCTCGAGCCGAGCTATAAATGAGTCGAGCCCAAGCTGAACTCGAGCTACTCAATTAAATTACACATAAAAATCGTATTTGAGCCGAACGAAGCGAGCTTTGGTATGTTCAAGTTCTGTTAGTTTGAAAACAAGCTGAGCCCAAATTTTATACAAGTTTTGATTGGTGTTCAAAGTTTGCTCGTTTAACTATATCAACAAGCTCGAGCCGAGCTATAAATGAGTCAAGCTTGAGCTGTTCGGTTCGCTTAACATCCCTATGTTCAGTAGAACAAAATGCAAGATAGATTGCTGATGCAGAACAGTGTTGACGTCATTGTTGACGTCATCACCAACAATGTTGACATCATCGTCAGAATTTATTTTTCTTATTTTCTTTTTATCTTATAATTTTATTTAGTAATTTCTATTTTAGAGTCTAAAAGTTCTAGAATAGTTGGTTTAGAAGTTCTAGAATAGTTGGTTTACTATTAAGTTGATATTAGTAATACAATTCAAAGTAGAATTTGTATTTTGATTTTTTTTGTTTAGGAAGTTCTAGTGCTAGTTAGTCTAAGTCTTTAGTCTATATAAAGAGTCATGCTTTGTATAATAATTATTCAATTATTCAATCAATACAATTAAGATTTGTTTATACAATTTTTTATTTTTTTTAGTTCTTCCTTGTTTCAAGGCAATCCTCCCCTTGGGTTATTCAAGGTTTGATTTTTAATCGCTTCCGCTACGTCAATTGGTATCAAGAGCTTCGTTTCGATCTTACAATGGTTAATAACAGAGATTCTTCACCCCGCTCCCAAGTCGATAATCTTGGAGATTTATGTGACAAAGGTTGAATTCAATTCGACTATTAATTGTCTCACCACTTTAATAAAAAAACTCACTCTTCGATTTGATAAGTTTGAAGGTAAGCAATCTATTCTTGATGCTTCCCCCCCTAGGGGTGTTATTCGAGCTGAGCGAGCCGAGCTTTGAATGCTCATACTCGGCTCGTTTTAATACGAGCCGAGCCCGAGCCGAGCCCAATTTCTGAATCGAGCCTGGTTTTATGTTCAAGCTCGGCTCGCGAGCTATTTATCAAGCTCGAGCTCGAGCTCGTTAGGCTCGTTTAGCTCGAGCCGAGCTCGAGTCCTCCAAGCTTGTTTAGCTCGAATCAAGCTCGATTCTGGTGATTCTGCTGCTTTATTACTTCTTCTTCTTCTTCCTCTATCAATGGAGAAAGAAATAAAATTACTCTCTAAAGTAACAGTAAACCATCTCTTTCTAACACAATTCGAAGCTTTTAGAGCAACTCTACTCAGTTTACGAAAACGAAATCCTTTACTCTCTTTAGCAATTCTTCAAGCAGTTGTATCTCAAGGTGGAAAAATCAAAGGAATTCTCTGGTCAGATTCTTGTTCTTCACCTTCTTTACTTGCTTGGTTATCAGCACTCGTGTTACTTGAATTCGATGATGCAACCAAGATCGACATATTTTTTCTTCTTCTGCTCCATGGGACCTAGAAGCCAACTCTGATCGAGTGGTCGAGAAAGAGCAGCACGGTCGAAGTCTTGAAGATTCCGACTACGATCATCGTCGGTGGCAGCAGAAGAATCGGCGGCATTGATCTCCTAGGGACCGCCCCATGGATCACGACCGTACATACTTCTTTCCTTTTTTTTTTTTTTTTTTTCTTGTTTAATTACTTTTCAATTGTAACAAAATTTACAATCGCTTGATGTGTTGTTATTTGATAAATCAATCAATCAATCAACAGTTAGAACACCAACCAACAATTTGTTTTTGCTGCTTCGATCTGTTCTTGTTCTGCTTCTGCTTCTGGTTGAAGAAGGATAAGAAGAAGAAGAAGAAATCCCAGATCTGGAAGAGCTAACTTTGGTTGTACTACTTGTGTGAATTAGATGGATGGATGGTGTGTTTACTTTACTTAATAATAATAAAAATAATACTAATTAATAATTGAAGTTTTGAAGAAAAATAAATGGTGAATAAACTCGAGCTACTCGGCTCGGCTCGAATAAAGCTCGGGCTCGGCTCGAGCTCGAGACGAGCCTTAAATCTGTTCAAGCTCGGCTCGTTTTACAAGATGAACGAGCCCGAGCCGAGCTTTAATCGAGCCGAACACGAGCCGAGCTCGAGCTGCTCAGCTCACATAACACCCCTACCCCCCCCCCCCACACACACACACACACACCCTCTACTATGACCAACATATCTCAACCACCCCAATTTTCCACCACCACCACAACTTTACCCCAAGTTTCCTGTAACACCCCGGGATTTCGTCCTCGCTCATCCCGGTGCGTCGAGCACCATACCACTCACTAATGTCAATAATGTCCCCCTCTAGTCACTGCGGATATCCAGCAGTAGAGGGTTTTAGATCAGAGCCCACCCATGTGGATTACCCCAAAATGCCTTGATATTAGTTAGAATATGGTTAAGCTCTATATACTACCAATACAACCACTTCCTTGGCAATGTGGGACTAACACTAACTCATGGGTGTTACAATCTCACCTCCTTAGAAATAAAGCCGTCCTCAGCTCTGCAGTACACTAAGTACAATCCCAAAATCTCCGACGTTCCCTGCCAAGTGAGACAAGTACCTGGCGCTCCCTGGGCCTTTCCATCGTACTTCACACCTGTAACAGGCGACCTGTCATCGGCTCTGATACCATCTGTAACGCACCAGGATTTCGTCCTCACTCATCCCGATGCGTCGAGCACCATACCGCTCGCTAATGTCAATATTGTCCCCCTTTAGTCACTGCGGATATCCAGCAGTAGAGGGTTTTAGACCAGGGCCCACCCATGTGGATTACCCCAAAAGGCATTGACATTAGTTAGAGTATGGTTAAACTCTATATACTACCAATACAACCATTTCCTTGGCAATGTGGAACTAGCACCAACTCATGGGTGTTACATTTCCAATATTGACTTCGCATCTCTCCCTATTCATGGTTGCCCCCAAACACCACAAAACCTATTTTCACATCCCTACCCATATATACAACCCTATAATACCTCCCAACCATCTCAACTCTCCAATACTCCACAAGTTCGCACCACTTATACCACTATTGTTTCTCCATCTCAATCTTGCTACCGACTCCCACATTCAACCAACAATGTCTCACCCACTACACAAAATTTTCAACCACCTACCAATCTTCCTATTAATCGTTTCAAACTTATCACTGTCGCGTCCCTCGAGCACCTAATTCTTATCTTAATGATCATGATAGTGATGATGATGCTAAAAATTACTGTGTGTACCCTAGGTAAAAAACCCGACAGGTGTCACCGATGGCTGTATAAGAAGCTAAACCTGGAGCACCTGAGCAGTAGCCAGCCAAGCCTTGGCTATCGGGTAGGGCCCAACCCGGTTTCAAGAGATCCGCATACGCTCTGTGGACCTTGACTCACCGGATAGTCCACTATCAATGGGTGGAGCCCCGGTTAATGTATAAGAAGTTGAACCGTGGGCTCCCATACATCGACCAGGCCCACCTCAGTCAAGTAGGCCAAGTCTGGCCCAGTAAGGTCCAACAGCGACAAGGGCTCATCCAAAGGCTTAGCACAGAAGTCCAGAGGACCTGGCCAGGGAGTATGCAGTGTAGATTGGGCCTCCGGTCAGAGGAGTCAAGCCCAAGTCTTTGCTTTCAGGCTTAGTCAATCCAAACCCCAACCAACTGAATAAGTCCAGCGAGATTCCAGGCCAACAGAACCCATGGTTCTAGCCCGCTGTAGAAGATAAAGGAAACCCAGGTTGAACCAGGACCTATCAGAGGATGCCACGTGGCAGTCATCCTGGTCAAAGGGGATTCAAACCAAAGGGATAACCGCTCGACAACATGCAAGCTATTCCCACGGAAAACATCTTCACAGTTGAACAACCTGAGTTCGTGGAGTCAAAACCGGAGAGGTGGTTGAGTCAGCCTCCTCCGGCCTACTACAAATACAAGAGTTCTAAACCTCCTAAACTACGGGTCTTTCACTGAGCAACTCCATTAGAGCTTAGTGGAAGCAGAGACTTGATTCCAAGTTCATCATCTTGGATACGTAGGCAGCCTGATCCCGATCAGGTCTAGTCTCACTGTATACCCCCTGTGTGTACCCTAGGTAAAAAACCCGACAGGTGTCACCGATGGCTGTATAAAAAGCTAAACCGGGAGCACCTGAGCAGTAGCCAGCCAAGCCTGGGCTATCGGGTAGGGCCCAACCCGGTTTCAAGATATCCGCATACGCTCTGTGGACTTTGACTCACCGGATAGTCCACTATCAATGGGTGGAGCCCCGGTTACTGTATAAGAAGTTGAACCGTGGGTTCCCATACATCAACCAGGCCCACCTCAGTCAAGTAGGCCAGGTCCGGCCCAGTAAGGTCCAGTAGCGACAGGGGCTCATCCAAAGGCTTATCACAGAAGTCCAGAGGACCTGGCCAGGGAGTATGCAGTGTAGATTGGGCCTCTAGTCAGAGGAGTCAAGCCCAAGTCTTTGCTTTCAGGCTTGGTCAATCCAAGTCCCAACCAACTGGATAAGTCCAGCGAGATTCCAGGTCAATAGAACCCTTGGTTCTAGCCCGCTGGAGAAGATAAAGGAAACCCAGGTTGAACTAGGACCTATCAGAGGATGCCACGTGACAGTCATCCTGGTCAAAGGGGATTCAAACCAAGGAGATAACCACTCAGCAACATGCAGGCTATCTCCACAGAAAGCATCTTCACAGTTGAACAACCCGAGTTAGTGGAGTCAAAACCGGAGGGGTGGTTGAGCCAGCCTCCTCCGGCCTACTACAAATACAGGAGTTCTGAACCTCCTGAACTACGAGTCTTTTACTGAGCAACTCCATTAGAGCTTAGTGGAAGCAGAGACTTGATTCCAAGTTCATCGTCTTGGATACGTAGGCAGCCTGATCCCGATCAGGTCCAGTCTCACTGTATACCCCCCATCCTATCTCTGTCTATACAAGGCTTTCATTGTAACTGTACGATTAATATATACACATCTCGAGTTTGTGGATCAAATTTTTGCACCCACACTATTTGGCGCCCACCGTGGGGCTGAATCTCCCATCAGTTCCAAAGCCTTGCAAGGAATCTCATTCCAGTTATACCGGAGTTACTGCAGCAATGGCTGGAAGTAGAGACGCCCCACTCGTTCCAACAATGGAATGAATCAAGTTACTGAAAGTCAGACAGAGAACCTTTCTCCTCTGTCTCCGGTTCTTGAAGCAACAGAACCGGTGAATCAAAAATCAGTTCTCGGGAGTGAGGGCCACGATCAGGGCTCGCAACACTCTGAAAGTACACAGCCGAAGGCAGAGAACTTAGTGGTGCAAATCACTAACAATCCTGGTGATCCTGATGCGGTCAACTGGACCGTCAGGATACCAACTTCACAAGATCCTGAACCTTCCAGGGCAGCCGCTACAAGAAGAATCCACAGAATCTCTCCCCTGATAACGGGAGGAGGTTATACTGAGCAGCAGAAGGGAAAAGGACCAGCGGTCGAGTCCCCAACTGCAATCATCAAGCGGTTGACTAAGGAAAATACAGAATTAAGGAGAAAGAAGAGAACCAAGGCCGAAGATAGTCAGTCATCTTCATCCCTGTCTTCGAGTTCATCTCCTCAGAAGAAGATAAGGCCACGGTCAAGCAGTGATCGAAGTCTTACCCCTCATAGCCATGGTCCCCGTCCTGTGTGGGACATGCTACCACCAGGGAGAGATAGGATGTCTATCTCTCCAGTTCAGAGACATCGCCACAGACGCGCAATAACACCCGAGCCGTGTGATGGCCACAGGATTGCCCGTAGCAGATATGTCGAAGAAGCCACTCCTCCAGGGAGACTGCGCCGAAGAAAGGCACCAGAGTACTCCCCCGACACGCCGTGTCAGAGAACTAAGAGCCCTCAAAGGGTCCACATTCATCAGAGACAACCGGAGCTGAATGTGGAACAGATGAATCAATTCAAGCTGCAAGAGATGATCGATCTTGCTGTATCCAACAGAGGTCAGGAGTCATATGGTCCCGGCCAGCTTCAAGCAACCGCCCTTCGAATAGTATGACGAGACAAACGATTGTCCGGTTTAGCATGTTATGAACTACAAAAGCACCATGGCCATTTGGGACCATGATGACAAACTACTAGCGAAAATGTTTGTTGTTTCACTCAAAGGCGAGGCACAGATGTGGAATCATAATCTGCCACCCGCATCCGTCCGCACATTCGTACAATTGGCTGAGTTGTTCGAAGAGAAGTATCGGTTCAATGTGAAGACTAAGAAAGGAGCTGAAGTCATGTTCTACCTACAGATGAACCGGAGCGAAACACTCAGGAATTTCGCCCGGAGGTTTCGAACCTTACTATCTGGGGTACATGATGCATCTGATAGCGTCGTTATTCAAGCTTTCAAGTATGCCTTGAATAGCAACCATGAGGAATTATATCGGTCACTGGCGAGGAAGCCACCCTCCTCTGTTTCAGCCTTGCTCGAGAAAGTGGAAAGGTATACTCAGGAGGAGGACGACCTGAAAGCCAGAAGAAAGAGACTTGCCGGAGGCCAAACCTCCGAGAAGCCGCAGAAGGCAAAGGAAGAAAGCTCCGGCAGTGATCGCAAAGAAGTAAAAGCCCCTGACAGGAACACGGACAGGAAGGGGAAAGCGCCGGCCCGGCAACCCGACCGCCGGTCAGAGAAGCCTACCGGGGGCGAACGCAAGGAAAGGGAGTTCACTCCCTTGAGATTCCCTCTCGAGGAAGTATTCAAAAAGATCAAGAACAGAGGGCTGCTCAACAAACCTGCCCCCCTTCCGGCAGACCCGGAGGGCAGAAGAGATAAGTCCCGGAAGTGTGATCATCACAACGACTACGGTCACGAGCTAAAGAACTGCAGGTCATTGAAGTATGAAATACAGCGTCTGGTCGACGTCGGCCTCATCCCTGACATGGTACAGACCGGAGCAGTCGAACACGTAAAAACTGGAGATCGAATTGTATATGTCTGCCATGTACAGACACCCGGTTCTTCTAAGACAGAAGGGAAGAATTGTGCTCGGGAAAAACTCCTTTGGATAGGGCATGTCCATGAAGTTGGACAGCTCAATTTCAACGAAGGGACGAACACTGAGTCCATTGTCCCCGGAGGTTTGACATTCACCGAAGAAGACGAGAGGGGCATGCATTATCCCCACAATGATGCCCTGGTCATCACAGCATGGATTGGAGTCTACCGGGTCCGGCGAGTCATGGTCGATGACGGCAGCACCTCCAGTGTTATGTTCTCATGCGCCTACAAAGCTATGGAGCTATCTAAGGGTCTCATCGAATCTGATGAGACTCCTTTCTATGGAAAGGAATTCAACGGGGAGCCAGCACAGTCCTCCGGGCGAGTCCACCTACCAATCACGGTGGGGTTCAACACCGTCAGGATAGACTTCCTGCTAGTCGACTCCCCCTCCTGCTACAACGTTATTCTGGGAAGGGACTGGATTCATCAGATGAAAGCCATAGTGTCCACCTTCCACCAGAGCCTCAAATTCCCCACGCCCAACGGAGTCTGCAGAGTTAAGGGAGACCAAGGGTCGGCATTCAAGTGCCATCTCGATGCTATCAAAGGAAAGTCCATCTCCGAAACCAAGGGGAACACTATCTTCCTGACAGACTCTCATCAATAGCAACCAGCTCCCAGCAAGTTTGCCAAGGGGAAGCCAAACACAAAAGTTGGGATATTACCAGCGGTCGATGAGCTGGAGGAAGTTATTGTGGGATCGGAGTCCCACAAGACAATTTTCGGTCTACCGGAGGCAGAGAAGGATTCCATGATCACTCTACTCCGGCGGAATCACCACGTCTTCGCGTGGAGTGTCAACGAGATGCCAGGAATAGACCCTGCGGTTGCCTGCCATAAGCTAGACATTGATCCTCAGTACAAACCGGTCAAGCAGAAACCAAGACGAATGCCACCGGATCGAAAACTGGCGGTCAATGAAGAAGTCGATCGGCTACTTTCAGTCAACTTCATCAAACCAGTCATCTACCCTACATGGGTTTCCAACATCGTGGCCATCCCGAAGAAGAATGGTAAGATTCAAGTTTGCATCGATTTTACCAATTAATCTTAACAAAGCATGTCATGTGCACCCATATCCACTCCCCAGGATCACAGACATGGTAGACGCCACCGCCAGATATCAAAGATTGTCCTTCATGGATGCATACTCCGGTTACAACCAGATTCCACTTCACTAAGAAGATCAAAAACATACTACATTCATCACCGACCAGGGGCTTTACTGCTACCGGATGATGTCATTCAGTCTGAAGAATGCCAAAGCGATATATCAGAAGCTGGTCAACACCATCTTCAACGAGCTCATAGGCCGGACGATGGAAGTCTACATAGACGACATGGTGGTCAAAACCAGGGAGAAAGACAATCATTTGCGAGATCTGCAGCAGACATTCGACATCCTAACGCGATACAACATGAAGCTGAATTCAGCCAAATGTTCTTTTGGTCTTTCTTCCGGCAAGTTCCTTGGCTTTCTCATGACCAACCGGGGCATAGAAGCCAATCCAGATCAGATCCGAGCAGTCCTAGAGATGCCCGCCCCAAAGACAGTAAAAGAATTCCAGAGGCTAAATGGGAGGTTAGCCGCTCTCAACAGGTTCATCTCCCGGTACTCGGACCGATGCAAGCCATTCTTCAAGGCAATCAAAGCTAATGCGGAATGGAATCCTACTTGTCAGCAAGCCTTTGATGAAATCAAAGCATATCTCACTCAACATCTGGTCCTCACAGCACCACAGACCGGGCAACCAGTCGACATCTATCTGGCTGCATCCGATATAACAGTCAGTGCGGTCATATTTGTGGAAGAACCGGAGGAGAAACCAGTCTACTTCATCAGCAAAGTACTATAGGGAACTGAGACAAGATATTCAAAAATCGAAAAGATAGCTCTGGCATTGGTACATGCAGCCAGGAGGCTAAAGCCTTATTTCCAAGGAAGAGCGGTCAAAATCTATACAGAGTTCCCGCTCAGGAAAACACTTGGGAAGCAGGAAGAGTCTAATCGACTAATTGAATGGTCCAACTACCTCAGCGCATACCACATCCGGTATGAACCTAGAACTGCGGAGAAAGGACATGCAATAGCCTCCTTGATGGCAGACTTTCCCATCGAGGATATCCCGGTCAATCCAGAACTAGAGGAGGATACACTGGGGGCGAACGACGCCCCCCGATCACAGGAGTCTCCTGCCGAAGGAGACAGCGAAGCATGGACAATCTATACTGACGAATCCAGTAAATGTACAGGGTCCGACATAGGTTGTCTCTTGATCTGCCCAGATGGACAGAAGACAGAAAAATCTGTCAGATTGGGATTCCCAGCTTCATACTCAGCTAGCTTCGAACAACGAAGCTGGGTACGAAACTCTTGTATATGGTCTCCAGACAACACTCCAACTGGGGGCGCGAAAAGTCATGATCAAGACAGATTCAAAGCTAGTGGCGAACCAGTTCGTCGGATCCTTCCAGGCCAAGGACGACCGGATGGTAAAATATCTTGATGTCGTCCACTCCATGGCAGGGAAGTTCGAATTCATCACGGTCGAGTAGCGACCAAGGATAGACGTCAGGCACGCAGATGCCCTGGCGTTTCTTTCTTCTTCTATCAGCACTGCAGAGCCCCGACAACTATTAATCGGATACCAGAAAGAGCCGAGTATCGGGCACAAAGATCCAGACATGCCGCTACCGGAGGTCTATCTCCTGGAGTGGAGATATTGGAAGGAAGTTCTCATGGTAACCACCAGAGGACAAAAAATAAGAAGAAATGAAGAAGCTTCACAGTCCGGCAACGAGCCCAGCACGCAGGGCGAGCCGAGTCAACCATCACAGGGTCAGACACAAGACTCACTGATGTGTAGGTTTTTTACGCCTACTATCAAAAGATTAGATTTTTACTTGAAGTTCCTTCTTGTGCCTGTATAAATTGAAGATCAAAGTAGACAAGTAACAAGCAAGGGGTCGTACCCACCTCAGAGGGGGAGATCTTAGCTCAAACACAATTAAGAATAATAATTAAGAAACACCAAAGGAATCAACAATAATATTGGAAGATTGATTCTACTTCCTACAGGCAATAATAAATAATAAATCCTAACTTAAGAATATGGAAGATATGGAAAAGAAGATATATGATGACATAGGGGGAATAATTGGTTTTCACAAACTAGATCATGCAATCATATCATGTTGTTTTTCATGTTCAATCTATAATAACTAATAAGTCACCTTTCGGTTTTTCCAACTAGTTATTAATACCTCTAATAATCAAGTAGTCACCTCTCAGCTATTCCACCTAATTAAAATGGGATTCTATTATGCATGCTATTGAATATGTTTTATTAATTAAACCCTCACCTCTTAGCTATTGAATCTAATTAACTCAACATATTATTCATAATTAAATCATCACCTCTCAGCTATTTGATTTAATCACAAAAGGGTTCCAATAAAAGATAAATATCATAAACATGTAATAATCACCTCTAAACTATTTCACTACACATCTACAATAAATATAAATATTATCAATAAAGCTAGGTCTCCCTAAAACCTAACAATAATATTTTAATACCATGGATAACAATAGCATACAAATAATCATACTTACCTCATATCGCGAATTAGAAATAAGTAAGCATTAAGAACCTTGAATCACAATGAACAAGAAGAAGAAACATGATACTTTTACATCACCTAGAAAGCTTCCACCACCCCCCCCCCCCCCCCCATGAAGATTTAGCTACTCATACCCAAGGAATAAATAAATAAATCATAAAACATCATAATGAAATTTAATGGATTGATATTGAATATTGAGTTGAGTACAATGAAGAAGAAGATCAAGTCTTTTTCAATGAAAGTTGATCTTAAAATGGAGGCTAAAAGACAATAAACCCTAGTTACAACTTCTCTTATATAGACAATACAAAGTAGAATACTTGCATGCAAAGACTTCCAAACTTGGTGAAATCCGTAGCTGCTGTTGTTGGTCTTCTAGAGGGATTAGGCAATCAGCAAAACCTAATTATCTTGGGCTTGAATTATAGGTTGGGACAAGACCTTCAGTTTGATAGCTCATGGGCCCAAATCGGACTTCTGGATCTTCTTGTGGAGCCTTTTTAAGATTAAGACCCAAAATAGAAAGTCAGGTCAACGAAAGTCAACAGAGTTGACCAAAGTCAGCAAAGTCCAAGAGTTGACCGAAGTCAACAGAAGTCAATAGTTGACAGAAGTCAACAAAAGTCAACAGAGGTCAATAAAAGTCAACATGGTTTACCAGAGTTGGCCGCGGGGTGCCCTTAGCAGATTTCGTGGGTGCAAATATCCATTCTTCTTCCTTGTGCCCATAACACCTTTTTGCTTGCTTTTCTCGACTTTTTGCGGGCTTTGACATAATATTCGTATTTGAGCTCATGAAACCTACACAAAAGACAAGAAAACATTAATCAATAGATATAATACAATAATATAAGCTACGTGCTAGACAAACAAAGTGCTATTCGGGGGATAAATATACACTTTTGAGTCCGATCAAATACCCTCAAACAGCACTTTGCGTGTCCTCAAGCAAAGATGAGAACAAAGAATAAGGAACTCAAAAGAGAAGTATAACTAAGGTGATTGCATTAACCATATGCATCAAGGCTTTTAACCACAAGGGTTTCTCAAGTGGAGGAGTTATAGTGTCCTGAGGGTTTTTCAGAGAAGATACCCACAAACTTACTACAATGACTAGTTCAAGAATAGAATTTTCTACCATGTACCTTAGAAATGGTTATATCAAGGATAAGGATAAGTATTGCAAAACCGTTCATATGAGATAACATACTACCAATGCATGAATAAGATGTGAAATATAAACCAAGCATAACGGTCTCAAATGCATCGAATACAGACATGTACCCATACTACCACGGGTCTTAAGTTACCTTTGGAAAGGTCCCTTTGACTTCTGCCTCACAGTCATACACTCAGAAATAAAATCACTCAGAGATGGTGTTTATCATTTTACCTCTATGTGAGGAAGGAAGATGAACAATCATCTCACATATATCAATAAGAACGGACTGGTGTAATGGAATGAACTTAGTCTCAAAGAATGGAAAAATTAGCCTTGCTTGAGATGTCGGGCTTTTCACCTCAGCACCTTCTCACTTACTCACCACATCCTACCATATCAGCTTAGATCTACAAAAGATAGTAATGGGTTGTAACTTGGCTTAGGACGGGGCTAGAAATGGCACAGGCTTTTGTGAAACATTTTTGGAACATTCGGGCCTTCAATACTTGTGATTTGTAATAATAGCATATGGAGAAATTTGTGGAATTTTTCTTTTGAGAAGAAGTATTTCTCATCTTCTTTTGGGAAAATTTCAATGAAGCTCTAGCCTATTTGGGAATCTTCATTTCTTTTTGGATTTTGAATGGTTTGGAAGATTCTGGCTTTTTCAGGAATTTCTTCAAACTTTTTGATTTTCAATATTTGGTTCATCTCACTAGTTTGGAGATTCTTTGTATTTCTCCTTTCTTCTTGTAACCACATAAACGATCATCCTCATGTTCCCAAAACAATGGGTAAAAGAACCTAAAACATTCTAAGGGTATTTACTCCTACAATGGAGTTGGGTAAGGATAATAGGCTCAAGAAAAAGGCTAAGTAACAAGGAAAGGCTCAGAATGGTTAACCTAAGGGATAAAATATCATCAGGGTAGGCTAAGGTAAACAGGGTTTATCTAAAGGTCTTTGTATCATCTCTAAGTACTGATATGATGATCACATCTTGAATAAGCTACAAGACCCAAGTTTATATGACACCCACTTGATGTCATCTCAAGACTAACTATAAAAATGAATATGAGACTAAAAACAGACAAAACTGAGAGGTTGAGTTTTTGACTCCAGATGTACGTAATAACTCTCCAAGAAAAGGACGGGGCTCAAAAGCTCACTGGGTTAAGTCTCTACACTTATTCCTCAAGTTTCTCAAGGTGTAGTTGTATTTGCACATGTAATCTATAATAAATGCAGATGAATGTCATGCTTATGCTCATGCAAATGTAGTATAAGACTCAACTACTTGGTAATGTTCTTAAACTTGAAAAGGAAAGATTCAACCATTATGTTCATCATTGATGGTGTGCTTATCCTATTTTTGAAAAAGTCTTTGTAAGAAAGATTTTTGTTGATTTTTCTCAAATTTTTTTTGAATTTTTACACAAGTATGGATAAAGAAGTTTGAAAATCTTTTGCAAAAAGGATTGAAATACTTCCTCACCCCCAAACAAAGAGATTGCCTTGTCCTCAAGGCTCATATTAAGCATAGGAAAGAGAGAGAGAGAAATATATTACCATGAATGTGCTAAAAATTCAAACCGCTTTATAGATTCCTGTCAAACAAAATTATCTCTATATAGAGATTCGAGGAATTCCATACTATGACACAACTGAAATAAAATATACTGAAATAAAGGACTGACTCAACAGAAAAGGAAATCCTATATTACACTCTTGTTTTCAAGCAATTTCTCTTGGCAAACCATCCAAGTCATCACGCGATAGAGTTAATGCCTCTTTTGATCACATTCCAAGATCCCTCGCCATTATCCATAAAATCATCATTTCTATGCAACTTTGGATATTCTACATATTCAGTGTTAGGCACCAATGTGAATAGGTGACTTCTCCTAATAAAACGATGTGTAGGATCCATAGGGATAAGGTGAGTCCAATCATTGTACCTGTTTTTCCAATCAGGATAGGTACGAAGGATTATCTTACAGATAGCAGTAGGATAAATTAGCTGATCAATCTGAAAAACATTCCTTGTAAACCCCTCCTATTTTAATATTAATGGAAATTTTATTTAAGTTTAATTTGAGATTAAGAATAATTGGGTACAAGTCCCTGGACCAAGGGTTTAAGCATAATTACTATAAAGTAGTGGACTATGGTTTAAATAACCCAAACTTGGAGAAAACACCCACGAACAGATCTGGTTGCTTGTAGTTCGGAAACACATCAACA
This sequence comes from Aquilegia eximia, assembly GCA_023053565.1. Classification (NCBI taxonomy): domain Eukaryota; kingdom Viridiplantae; phylum Streptophyta; class Magnoliopsida; order Ranunculales; family Ranunculaceae; genus Aquilegia; species Aquilegia eximia. The sequence goes on from JALIGU010000001.1 coordinate 27,902,844, forward strand.
CGATCAAATTCGGATTAAGCATGAACCGTTAGATGTGGAAAGACGATCAATTAACTTAGGTTTATGCGTTCTTTATTTATGGGCAGCAAAAATCTTAAAGTTTGTTTTGCGATAAAAAAAAAGAGTGGCGGCGATCAGAATTTTTGGGAAGAAGAAGTTACAAAAGAGAAAGGGTTGCGATAAACAGCAAGAGAGAGAGAGAGAGATCGAGAGTGGCGGCGCTGCGACTAGAATGATCAAAATTGAAGAAGAGAAATTGCAGTGACTGCTGACCGGAAGCTGCTGAGTTTAGAAGCAGTGTGGTGTCAGCAAAGTGTGACAGGGAGTTGCAGACCTGTAGAGAAGAAGAACAGTAACGTGGGTATAGCAGGTGAGTGGGTGTAAAGTATAAAAATCTATTTTGGTTAAATTATAATAGTGCTTGATGATATTCATATATTGTGCATTGAGTTTTTTGCCTTATTACAATCTAGTCATAGAGATTGTTTTCTTCATATAAGAATGTTTTGTGATATGAATCACCAGTGAGTCTATTTATGTTTTTTTAAAAAAGAAGGTAGGAAGAGGACTACTTATAACTACTGTGTATGGAGTTTAGTTAGTCATGGGTTGGCTAATCTCATTTGCTTTTAATCAATTTACTAGTTGGCTTATCTAGATATGTGGTTGTGAGAGTCTGATTAATTAGTCTCTGTAATACTTGTGTTCAAATGTGGGAGTCAGACTATATTGTACATACACAAGATTTATGGATTTGCCGACCTATATACTATAGATATGAATTAAATTATATATGTAAAGGATTATTAATAAATTTTGAAAATGGCTGTATACATCTCTTGGCTTTGCTCCATATCGTTTTTTTTTTTTTTATTTTGTTATAATTATATCTTCTATTGATCATATTTTATATGAGGAAAATGAAATATTACAAAAGGTTAACTTTCTGAATATTGAATGGGATAATACAGTATCCACTTTTACCGAGATATTGGTTTTACAATTTGGTTTCTTATATGCAGTGCAATATATATTTGTTATGTAAGGAAATGAAAATGTTGGGAGTTGAATTGTTATGGAATACCTTGGAACGGCTGACACCATGGGTGGTCCATGATCAATTTGGATAATAGAAATAAAATACGAAAAATGGATTTGGAATATAAAGTTGATGTGTAATTTCACTGTCGAGTGTGGTTTGACTGATTGATAGTTTAGAGGTCGTAGTAGTCGTCCAACCATTAGTACATTTGCCGCACCTGTGGAATTAGGATTACAGAAAAAGATTAGATATCACCCTAGATGGCTTAGCCTGCGGGTTGACACTTGGAATATATTTTTGTTGGGTATTTCCTAGACGGCTTAGTCTGCGGAACTGACCCTACAGACCTTCATAGCCTTCGGGGTTGGTCTGGGCGCCACTTTAGAAAGCTCAAGGGAGCTAGTAGAGGCCATGAGTTAGGCATACGTCGAGGCTAGCCAAAACTTGCAGGTGAGCACCCACTTGGGTTTTGGTTTCCGCGTAGAGGGTCTTAACCACGGTCAAGGCACACTGGTGCAGTGTGGGTATGGCAAATGTGTGGAGTGCATCCTGTGGGAGGTGTACTAGTGATTGGGTATAGGTTGTGCAAGGTTGTGTGGGTGTAATGATTGATTTGTAGTGATTGAGATATAGTGTCGAGACTTGAGATGCCATGAATTATATATTATTGTACTAACACAGTTTTGCAGGAGGATAGGTCAACTAACATTTCTTGCAGGGCTCGACCTATCCTAATAGGAGGTGCAGCTCAGGTAATGTATTATTATAATATATAATATTTATTTAGTAAACGAGATAAATGTATAAAGACCACGGAGTCTGTTATTTTACTGTTTTTGGGAATGAAGTTCCCTACCCTTGTCCACTCATACCAGCATAATTTGCTGACCCATGTTACTTGTTTTGCACGTGGGTACGTATCTTTATGGAGCGTAGGCGGAGGAGAGCAGCAAGTTGGGTACGATCGAGAGCAACATCAATAGGCTCGGGCTGATCCAGTTGATCGAGAGGGAGTTTGAGATTTACAGGAGTTATCTTTCACCGTAGGTTTAGTTCTTTGATTCGTTGCCTGTTGATTACTCAAATTTATTTCATTTATTGGATTATTATTGATTGGGGAAAAACAATACCTCAGTAGAAGTTGTGAATTTTATTATTAGAGTTGTTTAATTCGGTATTTGGAGTTTTTTGGATTATATATGGAAATTATTTGGAGTTCAAATTATTTGTGTTGAAGTATTTGTCTTTAATGGTTATGGATTTTACCTTGTGCAAATGTTTATTTAGATTACTGTCCCGATCCTTTTTCCTTTTATTGGCTTATTGAGGGTAATTTTATAAATTCTCGCTTTTTTGCCAATTTATGGATATTAGGGTCGTGACATTCCTTATGCCATCCATTAACTAGGATGTTATGTCAAGAGCTCTAAAATTATTAACAATGTCGTAAACAACATGTATTGTGGTATCATTGACATAATCCAACCTATGTGCACCTAATAGATTCCTCATGACCCATAAAGCAGCAGTAGCTACATTAGCAGGTAGGCAAGTGGTAGGTGCCACATTAGCATAATTCTCAGGATGGAAGGAAAAAGTGCAAGGGCCAAAGTGATCTAGGTAATTATCCAACATGTCAACATGATTGGAGAGGAAGTAATCAGGATGTGAATAAACAGGTCGCAATTGGAGTGGAATACCCAATGCCCGAGTGATAGAAAAAGAATTGATAAATACGGGGAACCCATGCATAGTAACTTTGAAACCATCAAACGGAATAGCATCACCAAAGGGCAACGTACGGTAAAAGTCTCTTACCATAGAAGGGGAATACACAGTAGTAGAATCATAAAGAAAACCTTCCCAACCTTTGTCAAAAATCCCATCCCTAAAGGAAGCTCCATAAGGACTATCCATAATTCCCGAAAAATCCATCTCGGGGATGATATCCATGCCATCGGGCATCCATAACTCATTCTCAATATTAGCCATTGCAAAAGAAAAAATAAAACACCAAAAACCAGCGCGAAAACCGAGAAAAAAATCACATAAAACGAGCTCAGAAAACTGCTGTCAGGTTCAATCTCGACTCGACATTGAAATGGCCTATAAGGAACTCGACTCGAGTTCGGGCCCATATCAGAAAATAAAAAAGTTTTAAAAATTCTGATTTTTTAAGTGACGGTCCTCTAAACTTGGTGTGGTATATATACGCTAGATTTTAAGAGTTTGAGCCCTAATAGGACTCCAAAAGTTGCCTAATACCATAGGGTTTCCAAAAAATCAAACCCTAACCTCCTTTCTATTTAAAATATTTGGACTAAGGTCCTTAGGACCAAAAATTTTCAAAATTTACTCCAAAAGTCCAGATTTTTGCAATGAAGCCCAAGAATGGCTAAAAAATTCAGAAAAATGACAAGTTTGCAAAATCATTATAATTCCAACCATTTTCATTAATATTTGGAAATAAAGTACAATGATTGAAAATTTTAATACAAGAGTGCGAAAAATAAAACAAAATACATAAGTAAATTACAATGGCTAATAACAGAAAATAAAATCAACCCCGTCGTCGATGAGATTGCCCCTGGCCTTTGTCGAAGTGACGCTGCAAGTCCTCGACTGCAGTCAGAATCTCACCCATACCCCTCCAGAGAAGCTGGAACCGCTCCTCATTGGTATTGAGTTCTCTCTCTTCTTCTAGGAGGCATGATAGGAGGGGATTTTGGAATAGAAATGAAGAGGATGAAGAAAGGAACAAAACCCCGCAAAATTATTGAATTTGGCCTAGAAACGAGAGAGATATGAGGAGAGAGAAACTGGATCTGTAAGGAAACTCGAGTCGAGTTCAGATTACTCTATAAGGAACTCAAGTCAAGATTTGGGGAAGAAGAAGACTCTAGTTTGACCCACGTTGACTCGGTTTGACTTGGGTTTTGAAAGTGACTTGTGACTTTTCTAATGACACCCGAGGGTATATATAGAGAAGTGACTTCCCCTAGACGCTTCCCTCACTACTGAAATTAGTGGAAATGACGGTTTTACCCCTGGAAAGCGAAAGCGCACGAAATAATTCAAATTTAACTTTAAAAATTCCGCGATAATGTATAATTATATTCTTGCGAATATAAGTACCATTAGGAGTGTAAATAAAATCCCAAAAATCATGCAATAATTATTAAAAATTCCAAAAATTAAAATAATTTCAAATTTGTAATTGTAATAATTATTTAACCAAGCAACCGCAATCAAAGAGTGGTGGGCCATGCCCACCCCCAAACAGATCTATTCTAGGATCCTAAAGAAATAGTTATTAGCCAATAACCACTAAACCCAGAAACTAATAAAAAACACTAACACACGATTGGGTTTAGGAGATACACAGGGCTGCCTCCCAAGAGCGCTAAGTTTTACGTCTTCAGCCAGACAGGTGGACAACCAGGATTCACTCCCTAGATAAACGCTACTCTAAACAAAGATACATGAGAGACAAAACGCTAGAATGGAATGCGTGAAATCCTGATTGTCTAATATACAACATGAGTCTTTTACAATCAGATACTCTAGACTTAGAAAAGATGGGAAATGACTTCCCCACCCTCAAACAGAGCAGGAAACAGGTCTGTTTGGTGATGACGCTTTAAGAGAGAAAGCGTGCACTGGATCAATTATACTCAGCCAGTAAGAGTTTGTGGACTATGGGCCTGGCACTTTCAACCACACCTCCCAAGAAAGAGACAAGAGTAGAGTAGGGGAGGGTTCAGATACCAGCAGGTCAAAGGTCAGTCTAAATAGGTAGGGTCTTCTAAGAGAGTTTCCTCTACTTCAGGGGGCCTTAATTCATGGAAATGCTTAAGACGTTGACCATTGACTTGAAATTCAGTGTTGTCTACAGGATTTAGACAAGTGATAGCACCAAAAGGTGATACTGCAGACACAACAAAGGGACCCGACCAACGAGACTGTAGTTTACTAGGAAATAAATGCAACCTAGAGTTATATAGTAAAACTTTGTCCCCAATTTGAAAATCTCTACGTAAGATCTGACGATCATATAGTTTTTTCATGTTAGCTTTGTAGGACTTGGAAAGATCATAAGCTTCATTCTGAAGTTCCTCAAGCTCAGGAAGTTGGAGTTTTCTCCTCTTACCTGCCTGGTCGAGATCAAAATTGAGCTTTTTCATTGCCCAGAAGGCTCGATACTCAAGCTCTACAGGTAGGTGACAGAGTTTTCCAAAAATAAGACGAAAATGAGACATGCCTATGGGAGTTTTGAAAGCAGTACGATAGGCCCATAATGCATCACTAACTCTACGAGACCAATCAACCTTATCAGGGTCAATTGTTTTTTGCAAAATGTTTTTAATCTCTCTATTCGACACCTCAGCTTGACCATTAGTTTGCGGATGGTATGCAAGGGCCACTTTGTGAGTAACTCCATACTTTTGGACAAATTTTCGAAAAACTCTATTGCAGAAATGGCTCCCCCCATCACTAATGATCGCATGGGGAGCGCCAAATCGGGCAAATATATACTCTTTTAGAAAATTTACTACAGTTTCTTGGTCGTTATGCCTTGTGGGAATGGCCTGGATCCATTTAGAAACATAGTCTACCGCGACCAGAATGTACAAAAAACCATGACAACCAGGGAAAGGACCCATGAAATCAATGCCCCATACATCAAACACTTCGACAAGAAGTATTGGCTATAAGGGCATCATGTGTCGCCTAGTGATTTTCCCTAGTTGTTGACAACGAGTACACACAGTACAATGCATATGAGAGTCCTTAAAGAGGGTTGGCCAATAAAAACCACACTGCAATACTTTAGCAGCTGTCTTTTTGGCACTGAAATGTCCACCACAAGCATGCTCATGGCAGAACTTAAGGACCTCTTGTTGTTCCCAATCGGGAATACAACGACGAATAATCTGGTCAGGACAGTACTTAAAAAGGTAAGGGTCATCCTAGAAATAATACTTGGCATTAGCAAGGAATTTGGATCTATTCTGCTTGTTCCAATCAGTTGGGAACTTGTTGCTAGCCAAGTAATTAACTATATCTGCGAACCATAGAGCATTCAATATTGCAAAAAGAAGCTCATCAGGAAAGTTCTCAGAAATGACACTAGAATCCTCAGGACGGTCTAATCTAGACAAATGGTCGCCTACTACATTTTCGGTCCCCTTTTTATCTCTAATTTCAAGGTCAAATTCTTGAAGCAATAATATCCAACGAATAAGGCGTTGCTTAGTCTCCTTCTTGGATAGAAGGAATCTAATAGCGGCATGATCCGTAAAGATGACAGTACGGGTGCCTAAAAGGTAGGAGCAAAACTTATCAAGAGCATATACTATAGCTAGCAGTTCTTTCTCAGTTGTCGTATATTTACGTTGAACGTCATTGAGAGTCTTACTAGCATAATATATGACATGGGGCTTACCATCTAGACGTTGACCTAAAACAGCCCCAACAACATAGTCTGATCCATCGCACATCAGCTCAAAGGGTTTACTCCAATCAGGAGGCCTAATAATGGGCGCAGTCGTGAGGGCGGTCTTAAGTTTTTCAAAAGCGCTCTTGCATTCTTTTGTGAAATTAAAAGGTGCATCCTTAAGCAATAAATTGGTTAAGGGTCGAGCTATCTTTGAAGAATCTTGGATAAAGCATCGATAGAATCGTGCATGGCCCAAAAAGGCTCAAATATCTTTAATAGACTTAGGAATAGGCAAGGATGAAACAAGATCTACTTTAGCTTTATCAACCTGAACACCCTCAGGAGAGACTACATGACCAAGAACTATCCCCTTCCTAACCATAAAACGACACTTTTCGTAGTGAAGTACCAAATTCTTCTCTATGCAACGTTTAAAAACTAAGGAAAGATGACTAAGACTCTCTTTAAAAGATGAACCATATATGGAGAAGTCATCCATAAACACCTCCATAAATCGTTCTACCATATCACTAAAAATGTGTAACATACACCTCTGGAAGGTAGCAGGTGCATTACACAGACCAAAAGGCATACGGGCATAAGCGAAAGTGCCAAAGGGACAAGTAAATGTCGTCTTTTCCTGATCTTCAGGGTCGATAGGAATTTGGTTGTAACCGGAGTAACCATCCAGGAAACAATAGAAAGAATGACCAGCTAGACGTTCCAACATCTGGTCTATGAAGGGAAGAGGAAAGTGGTCTTTCCGAGTGACTGTATTAAGTTTTCTATTGTCGATACAAACACGCCACTTAGTTGGAACTCTATCGGCGACTTGTTCGTTCTTATCATTGGTAACTACAGTCATGCCGGCCTTCTTAGGGACCACATGAATAAGACTAACCCAGGGACTATCCAAGATAGGATAAATCACACCTGCATCCAGAAGTTTAAGAATCTCAGCTCGAACAACTTCTTTCATCGCAGGGTTAAGACGTCTCTAAGGTTCACGAGAAGTTTTGGCATCGTCCTCAAGATGAATACGATGAGAACAGACAGAAGGGCTAATGCCTTTGATGTCATGGATGGACCAGGCAATAGCAGAATGATGCTCTAAAATAATTTCTATAAGCTGACTCTCATGTTCGGTAGTAAGAGATGAAGAAATGATAACAGGATGACTACCGTCTGAATCAAGATGAGCATATTTCAGCTCAGGAGGATGAGCATTCCGGGTAACAGGGGGTGGAGTAATGGTCTCTACTTGAGTCTCATAATCTAAGCTACAAACCACATCAAGGGCCTCAGGGTCTTTAGGTTCAAAGATAGGCATAGTGTCAAGAAGAGCATTGGTTTGGGCAATAGATTGGTCAATGTCAAAGTCTACATTATGCATAACAAGGCAGTGAACAACTAGATCTTCGGGGTAATAATTGTGTACCATCTCATAAGGTAATGAGTCTAGAAGGCACACATCCTCGGATAAGGAAAGATCAGCGGGTTGTTGGCCAAGGGTAAATATATTAACTTCAACAGTCATAGAGCCAAAAGTGAGAACCATGGAACCATTCCGACAGTTTATGAGAGCATTAGAGGTGGCCAAGAATGGGTGGCCAAGGATGATGGGTACCGAATCATCGGCAGTAGGTTCAGTATCCAACACCACAAAGTCAGCAGGATAGTAAAAGTCTGACACTTTAACTAATAGGTCCTCTACTATACCTCTAGGTACTTTCAAAGATCTGTCGGCCAATTGTATAGACATTTTCGTGGGTTTCATGTATGTTAGACCTAGGCTAAGGTACAAGGAATAAGGCAAGAGATTAACACTCACTCCTAAGTTTAACAAAGCTCTACCCATGAACTTATCACCAAGCTTGCAGGGTATGGTCGGTTTTCCAGGGTCCTTATATTTTACCACACCATTATGTTGGACAAGTGCAGAGAATTCTTCTGCAACAAAAGCGTTTTTAGGCACATTTGTTTTTCTCTTGGCAGTGCACAAGTCTTTCAAGACCTTAGCATAGGAAGGAATTTGTTTAATAGCCGTGAGGAAAGGTATATTAATATTTATCTGTTTAAACACATCAAGTACTTCCTCTGCTTGGACTTCCTTTAGAGACCTTGTGAGTCTCTGGGGGTAAGGTACAGGCGGGTTGTAAGTCTTCTTCGACTTAGAGGTGGTCGCCTCATTAGTCGAAGGTTTAGGTGGGGCAACAGGTGCAAAGGTAACCGGGGTCACAATGGGACTAAGTGTATAATTAATTTGATTATCGACCTGTTTTCCTGACCTAAGGGTGGAAACCGATTTTACTTCAACAAGCGGTACAGATGTAGACGGAGTTGCAGCTTCCGTCACCCAGGCAACTTCTTTGCCTTTGGGGTTCAGGATGGACTGTCCCGGAAATCTACCTCTTTCATCAAGTTTTTGTTCAATTCTCTGGATGGCTTGGGCATTTGACTCAATAGACGCCTGAGTCTGTTGAATGAAACATGCAAGCACATCCTCAAGAGAGGTTTTAGGAGGGGTAGATTGATTAGTTGGCATGAAGTCCCTGGAACCACTCATTGGATGAGTATTGTTCGAGTAAGGGGGGACCGGTGCCCTGTTCCTATTGTCAGAGTGACCAACATACGTGGCATTGCTACGTTGTCCATAAGAGTTATTAAAACTAGGTGGACCCGCATGATGATTATTAGAATAAGAGAGATTGGAGCGGTCCATGTATGGGTACGTGGCATTGCCCTTAGTAAAGTTGGTTCTCCCTGCGTAATTAAACGCACATGCATCCTCAGTTTCTGGTGAATTAACAAGGAGAGGGCAAAATTCAGCAGTGTGGGTTTGGTCATGACAAACATCGCATGAAAGAGTGGAGGCATTCATAACAGTTGATGGGGGTATGTAAGGATACGACAAGTGCTGCTACCTTTTTAAGTAAACCATGAAGTAAATTTTTAAGCTCAGAGTCAGGTTTGACTTCATATATGTCTAGGGTAGTGTTTCTCGGGGTATGTCCAGGTACATCCCATTGTTGGCTATTATTAGCAATCTTTTCAAGGAGAGCTAAAGCCTTGGTGGTGGAGTAATCAAGGAAATCTCCACCACTCATGCTATCAATTGTGCCTCTAGTTTGAGTATTAAGGATCCTATACAGAATCCTAACTTTTTCAGTGTCATCGACTTTGTGGTGTGGACATTGAAGAAATAGGTCGTGAAACCTCTCCGATGCATCAAAGAATACCTCACCTTCTTTTTGGCGAAAACTTCTTATGGCATCAACTATGTCATTAGTTCTAGTAATAGGAAAGAATTTGGTCAAAATCTTTTTACTTAGTTGAGCCCAAGTGGCAATAGAATTGGGAGGAAAGCTATGTAACCAATGATATGCTCTATCCTCAAGAGAATAGGGGAACAATCTCAAGCTAACTTCCTCCTCAGATAAATGCTTCTCCCTAAAAGTGTGGAGAACAGTCAGAAACTTATTGAGGTGCTGATATGGATCTTCCCTTGGAAGTCCATGGAACTTAGGCAACATGCCCACAATCTGTGGGCGAATGCCATAGCTATCTGCATGTGTCTCTGGTAAGACAATGCAAGTAGGTGGCCCAGTGGCCAATGGTGAAAAGTAATCCCGAAGGGTAGCTTCTTGAGCAATAGGTGCAGGATGTACTTCAGAAAGTGAAGTTAAGTCGTTGAACTCTTCTTCAGAAGGTAAGGAGGTTGAGTTATGAAACTTTTCCTCAGGAGGAGTAGAAAGGTCAGTGATTGTGCTCTTTTTATAGATTATAGGTTTGGACAAGATTTTACCTGATCTAAGATGCATGCAACATGCGCATTACATATGCCACAGAAGTCCTAACCATTCAAAAACATCTAACAAGGGGCTCAAAAACTGACTCTATTTTGTGTTCACCCAAGTCAATGAGTTCTTTCCAAGCTTCGTGAATGATTCTTCCTATATCTCGAGAGTCAAGCAACTAATAACCAATGTGGGAGGTTGTCCGTGCCTAAACACGTTCCTTAATTAAATAACCACAATTGATTCTACAGATAAATCCGTAGGGGTTCCAGACCCAATTCGTGACTTGTGCTCCAATCAAAGAAAAATAAAGCAGTACTGGTTGAAATATCTGTCAAGGTCTCAATGTGAACATCGTGATAGCATGGCTTTAGTTGATTCAAGTTTAAGGCTTAGGATATTGCAATCAATTGATATTAGGTTTCACTTATAGGCCAGGTCCGCCTTGCAGTCCCGGTTTAACAAGTAAAAGCAGAAATTGAAATCAAGCAACAATCAAGGTCATGCTAATTAATACAAAAACTCCTCTTGCAAGGGATTCGAGGAGGGTTGAGAGAATGCTTACCTCCCACTTTGTGCTAAAAAGTAAAAATTGCCAAACAAGCGCATAAATGTGGGGAGAAGACGAGTTGAAGTCGACTAAGGGGAAACCGCTCCTTGGGTTTCAATCGTCCTTAGGAGTCGTTCCTTAGTAGAATCAAGGCTATCTCCACAACCTTGCTCTACTATCCGCTTCGAACACACAATAATATGAATCCTAACAACACCTATTTTAAAAATATTACAACCGCGACCCCTTCGTGGATAGAATAATTAATTAACTTACAAGTCCTTAAAAATACTAAAAAAAAATAGACTACTTAGTTCACCTCACGATCTCTCAATAAAAAAAAATTAGCTAATTTGGAGTTCTGGAACGTCCTAGAAAAATCACGCAAAACGAGCAAATTCCCTGCCTAGAACTATCGATTCAGTAATTTCAGCAAACGTTCCCGTCTTTGAACGAAAAATTAAATATCTTCCGCTACTCCAAAAATCTTGAAAGATTTAGGGCAAGTAGATCACCCCAAAATCTCTCAACAGTAGAAAATTCAGCTCGAAAGGAGTCCTGGATCGCCCTGGAAAAATCACGCAAAACCGAGCAAATTTTCTGCCTGAAACTCGACTCAAGATTGTTACAGGCCAAATTGAACACGACTCGAGGTCAGGCACACTTCAGAACAGTAACCTTCAGGAAAAATTCCTGAATGCACACTTTTCTTCAAACCTCGAGCTTTTTCCAATCCGTTTTCGCTACAAGATCAATAAGAGGACTAAGTAACTAGACACTTAAAAACATTAATTAAAATAAATAAAAATTGAAGGGTGGGAGGGATAGAAGTGGGATGATGTCCCGAAACAACTATTCTCACTTGTGTTTGAATGAAATCTGTTCCTTAGAGCGGCAAGGGCGCCATTTTGATGTGTAAGAAAACGATCCTACTATCAAAAGATTAGATTTTTACTTGAAGTTCCTTCTTGTGCCTGTATAAATTGAAGATCAAAGTAGACAAGTAACAAGCAAGGGTCGTACCCACCTCAGAGGGGGAGATCTTAGCTCAAATACAATTAAGAATAATAATTAAGAAACACAAAAGGAATCAACAATAATATTGAATAATTGATTCTACTTCCTACAGGCAATAATAAATAATAAATCTTAACTTAAGAATATGGAAGATATGGAAAAGAAGATATATGATGACATAGGGGGAATAATTGGTTTTCACAAACTAGATCATGCAATCATATCATGTTGTTCTTCATGTTCAATCTATAATAACTAATAAGTCACCTCTCGGTTTTTCCAGCTTTATTAATACCTCTAATAATCAAGTAGTCACCTCTCAGCTATTCCACCTAATTAAAACGGGATTCTATTATGCATGCTATTGAATATGTTTCATTAATTAAAGCCTCACCTCTCAGCTATGGAATCTAATTAACTCAACATATTATTCATAATTAAATCATCACCTCTCAGCTATTTGATTTAATCACAAAAGGGTTCCAATAAAAGATAAATATCATAAACATGTAATAATCACCTTTCAGCTATTTCACTACACATCTACAATAAATATAAATATTATCAATAAAGTTAGGTCTCCCTAAAACCTAACAATAATATTTTAATACCATGAATAACAATAGCATACAAATAATCATACTTACCTCATATCGCGAATTAGAAATAAGTAAGCATTAAGAACTTTGAATCACAATGAACAAGAAGAAGAAACATGATACTTTTACATCACCTAGAAAGCTTCCCCCCCCCCCCCCCCCCCCATGAAGATTTAGCTACTCATACCCAAGAAATAAATAAATAAATCATAAAATATCATAATGGAATTTAATGGATTGATATTTTATATTGAGTTGAGTACAATGAAGAAGAAGATCAACTCTTCTTCAATGAAAGTTGATCTTAAAGTGGAGGCTAAAAGATAATAAACCCTAGTTACAACTTCTCTTATATAGACAATATAAAGTAGAATACTTGCATGCAAAGACTTCCAAACTTGGTGAAATTCGTGGCTGCTGCTGTTGGTCTCCTAGAGGGATTGGGCAATCAGCAAAACCTAATTCTCTTAGGCTTGAATTGTAGGTTGGGACAAGACCTTCAGTTTGATAGCTCATGGGCCCAAATCCGACTTCTGGATCTTCTTGTGGAGCCTTTTTAAAATTAAGACCCAAAATAGAAAGTCAGGTCAACGAAAGTCAACAGGGTTGACCAAAGTCAGCAAAGTCCAACAGTTGACCGAAGTCAACAGAAGTCAACAGTTGACCAAAAGTCAAGTCAATAGGGTTGACCATAGTTGACCGCAGGGTGCCCTTAGCAGATTTCGCGGGTGCAAATATCCATTCTTCTTCCCTTGTGCCAATAACACATTTTTGCTTGCTTTTCTCGACTTTTTGCGGGCTTTTACATAATATTCGCATTTTAGCTCATGAAACCTACACAAAAGACAAGAAAGCACTAATCAATAAATATAATACAATAATATAAGCTAAGTGCTAGACAAACAACGTGTTCTTCGGGGGATAAATATACAATTTTGAGGTCCGATCACTCACCAGAATTGCAACTCGAAGACTGGAATCCTTACCTCACCAGAGGTCGGATAGAAGCACAAACACCTTCAACGGAGCCGGACCCGTCAGAGCCACCGCTCTCTCATGTCCACATTGATTTGGAGCTCCCGTCAGAGGAACCAATTGAAAACATTCCAGACAATCTGAATTCTGAAGTAGACAAAATTGACGTTGAGTTGCAGTCTAGCAACAACCAAGACTGGAGGAAGCCATACATCAGCTTACTTGTCCACCGTTTGCTCCCTGAAGATCCAATGCTGTTAGCCAAAGTCAAAAGGATGCATGGAAATTCACTGTTATACCCCACCAGGAGTCACACAGGTTATACAAGAAGAGCCATGGCTCCGGGGTCTTGTTCAGGTGCCTTACTCCATAATAAGGCCTGGTCATACTGAAAGAGATCCATGCTGGGATCTGCGGCAACCATTCCAGGAGCAGAAATCTGGCGCAAAAGACAATGACCCAAGGATACCGGTGGCCGCACATGATGACAGACGCGAAGAAGTTCACACAGGAATGCCTCCCATGTCAGAAGCATGCCCCGGTCGGTCATGCCCCGACAAATGAACTACATCCAATCCTGAGTGCATGGCCTTTCGCCAAGTAGGGACTGGATATTGTGGGACCGCTTCCAAAAGCTCCACAATCAGTTAGATTCCTATTGGTCGCTACTGATTATTTCACCAAATGGGTTGAAGCAGTAGCATTGGTACAGGTATGTGCCTCAGATGTCAGAAGATTTTTGTGGAAAGACATAATCAGCAAATTCGGAATTCCTCAAGAGCTAGTGTTCCATAATGGAAAGCAGTTCGACTGCGACAACATCTAGTTGTTCTGCAAATCCTTGGGGATCAAGCACAACTTCTCAGCCCCGTACTATCCTTAGGGGAACGGGCAGGCAGAGGCATCCAACCGGGTCATCTTGGATACACTCAAGAAAGCGGCTGGATAAAGCAAAAGGCAACTGGGTGATGCAACTCCCGGGGGTCTTATGGGCATACCAGACCACCCCAAGGAGGTCCACCGATATGGCACCCTTTCAACTTACCTTTGGAGCAGAAGTGGTAATGCCAACAGAACTGCTAGTTCATACAACCCGCACAGAAGCTCTCCTTACCGGGGAGAACGAAGGGATTCTGACAAGGGAAAAAGTTGTTCTTAACGACAAGAGAGAGCAGGCCCTACATCACCTCCTCCGGTACTAGGAGACCATCAAAAGGGGATATGATAAGCGAGTCGTAAAGAGGAAATTCAATCCGGGCGACTCGGTCATGGGAAAAGTCAAAGTTATGACTGAGGATACAACCGCTAGACAACTTGGAAAAAACTGGGAAGGACCTTACATCATAGACAACCATGCTGCGAAAGGCTCATACTTCCTCAGAACTCTGTCCGGCGATCTCTTCTCCAGACCATGGAACGCTTTCCACCTCAAGAAATTCTACAAGTAATGTACTCCATTTGATGATTTCAATAAAGATTCTTTCCCGTGAGAATTTAAGTACTTTGTATTATTTGTTGTTGTAAGTCCTAAATGCAGAGTTATGCTCCTTTTAGGCCCAAGACGCCCGGACCTAGCTTCCGGTCTTGGAACCAGGGATGTCAGGGATCAAACCCTATCCAACCCAGGATGCCCGGACCTAGTTTCCGATCCTGTCTAAGTCCTAAATGCAGAGTTATGCTCCTTTTAGGCCCAAGACTCCCAGACCTAGCTTCCGGTCTTGGAACCAAGGATGTTAGGGATCAAACCCCCTCCAACCCAAGATGCCCGGACCTAGTTTCCGATCATGTCTAAGTCCTAAATGCAGAGTTATGCTCCTTTTAGGCCCAAGACGCCCAGACCTAGCTTCCGGTCTTGGCACCAGGGATGTCAGTGATCAAACCCCATCCAACCCAGGATGCCCAGACCTAGCTTCCGGTTTAGGAAATCTATCTTTAGAACGAGGCTATCCACTCTTAAAAACCGGGGCCGTTAGGCAAGCTAGCCTTCCCCCGGTCGAAGCATGCAGCACATGGACAAACCCCCTTTTTAGCAGCAGACCATGAATCGCCACGGAGTCAGCAAGAAAAAGAACTATTATCGTCCCAAGGAAAACTCCTTAAAACGATAAGGGGGCGAGGGAGATAGTCAGTTGTAAACAAGGTAAAGATATCTAACAAGATGTTTTTGCACTACCAAAATATTATTTTTATTTTCTTTTTCAGAAAAGAATATGTACAAGAGGAAGTCGCCCGGCAACCGGGAAAAGAACCTTTCTACAAAATCTAAGGGAGCTAAGGTCGAGAAGAAGGACCGGGGCCATTACCGCCCTTCTTCTCGTTCTCCTTCTCCAGCTGGTCGAGGACCTGCTGATAGGCAGCCTTCGCCAACCGGAGCTCTTCAGCAGCCCGGTCGTACGCCGCCTCCTTGAAGATGAGATGTCGGTCCAGCTCCAACTTCTCTCAGATCAGCTTCCCGCAAGTAGCCTCCAATTCTGCCAAAGAAGTCTTGGCATCCTCCTCCCTCTGGAGAGCAGCGGTCAGAGTGAAGTCCAGGTTATGGTAGTATGTCGCCATGGACCGCTTGTCCTCCTCCAATGCCCACCGGTCACTGTTGGCAGCCGCCAGATCCTTTTCGAGCTGACGATTCTCAGCTCGCAGGCGCTCCAGCTCCTCCAAGGCAGAAGGCCGGGGTCTGACACTCAGCTCAAAGACCCGGGCCATGACAGCTTGTGTCTAACAGAAAGAGAAACAAAGATCAGAAACAAACATATAGACGTCAACAAGTCTAAAGCCAGAATTCAAGTCAAGGAATCTTACCGCGATGAGATTTTGGGCAGCCACCCTCATCACCCAGTCGCGAGAAAGGCGGCTGTAGTATGTTTGTTCATGATGCCAAAGTCCCCAATCGACATCGGCTCACCACTTAGAAATGCAGGATGAATGGTGAACGACGTCAACGAGAACTCCGAAGTGGCCTCAGGCTGGTACTCGCCCGGTTTAGGGCCCAGTTGCACAGTGGGGCCAGTGGGCAGGTCAGTATATGGGACATGGTCACCCCACACATAAGCCGGGGCTTCATCATCAGCAGTGCCCGACACGGTGAACTCCACCTCAGTCAGGACGTCCTCAACGGCCAGAGTATCTTCAACAGGGACCAGGGAGCCACTACCAATCTGGGTAGTCCCCATCACTGATCCCCTCAGCACCCGAGGGATGGCATCTTCCCTTCTCGGGAGCACAGGCTCCCCCTGGTCAGCAGGGGAGGCAGAAGTTGCTCTCTTCGAGCCCCGGCCAGACTCATCTACCACAACCTTGCCCCTTGGGTCAACCGGGGTAGGGGACTGCACATAAACAACTTCAACAGAAGGAGGCTGGGAAGGTCTTACCTCCACCGGAGCCTCCACTCCAGCATCTCCAACACTGGGGGCATCCACTTCATCCAACGGACCCCCCCAGCACCACAACTGGCTCGCCTTTCTCAGCAGCAGAGGCGACCGCTGTTGCCTCGGACACACCTCCCACCATTTCCGGCTGGGCCAGGTTGTCCACCTCAACATGTACCTACACCGGGGTAGGAAAGAATCCCTCAGTAGCTGATTCGCCAGACCCACGGGAAAGAAGAAGTCCACTATCCCTTGACATCAGGCTTGGATCACCGGAGGAGTCAGATGAACCATAAAAGACATATGGCCTCCTCCGGCGACCCAAGGGAGGGTTTGAATGACAAGCAGACAACTGGGATGATCTCCGGCAGAACATTCGTCAGGAGTAGATCTTCCCCCGACTGGAAGAACTTCATCGGGCCAGTCATCCATCTCCCCCCGCAGATCAACAACCTCACTCTCAATCGGAGGCTCCCCCTCAACACTAGGGGTCGTGGTCTCTACAGTGCCAGGACCTTCACCGGAGCTGGACTCCACCTCCACAACCTGCGGAGGAGCCGGCAGGGCAAGCCTCACCGGGTAGCGGATATCTGTTACGATCTGGTCAGGGAGCGTCAAGTCCCGCAAGTCTGCGGGCAGACAAAAGAAGCGTTCAATGTTCCCCTCAGCAGCAGAGGAATCTGCCCCCGCTGGCAGAGACACCTGAAGCTGACGTTTCCCTGCAAACACAAGCACAACACTGTTCTTGAGCCGGAGCTCAGCAAGCACACGAAGCATAAGGGCAAAAATGAAAGAAAGGTCAGGCGTATGCTTACCTATGAAGTCTCGCGGCACCGGTATGCTGCGGTCAGACGACCACCCTGACACCCGGTAGCAGGGCTCAAACCAATTCCCATAATGGTTGGGAAGTCCAGCCAACCTCGGGCAGTACACCAAGAGATGGCGTAGAAGCAACGTTCCTTTGCCTCCCGGGCGACCGACTTCATGAGCATGAACAACTCGACCGGGCCAAATGGAATCTCGAAGTGGAGAGCGATCAGCCCAATCTGACGCACGATTATCCAGAATGACACGTACATCTGACCGGGTGGGATCCCCCACCACGACAGCAATCTCAGAATAGAAGAATGCAGCCGAAGCTGCATGCCATAAAGAAGCTGGTAAAGACTTACCGCGATCAGGTTGCCGAAGCAACCGTCTGAAATGGAGGGGTGGGAACCAAACCAGACCCCTCTCCAGCCAAGCCGCTCCTGAACTTCCGCCGGGCTCATCCGCTCGAGTTCAGGATTTCGGGGGAGGTCGGATGAAGCTTGCCACCTCCTCTTTGGCCTCTCAACAGGAGGCTCAACAAAATCCACAGGAGCCACCTCCACCAAACCATCAGGCGAAAGGGGACCCATCGCCGGAATACTGCTTGGCCCGCTTACATCAGCAGAGGGACGGGTAGCCAGACTCTGAGGCTCTTCATCACTACTTGAGCTCAGAACTAAGGTTCTCTTCATCTTTGGAGTAGAATTCGCGCGAAATTACCGGAATTTGGAGTTTCAGAACCTAGGGTTCCGGCGAAGTAGAAATGAAAGAGAAGGAAGAGAAAGAGAGTGAAGGGAATACCCTTCTCTCTTTCGAGCCTCCCCTTTTTATAAGGAGAGCTTAGGGTCCACCGGCTGATGGTATTCCAGGTTCTCTTAATGACATCATCATTAAGGTCATTAAACCAACTGGTTTTAATGACTCGATCAGCGAAGAGTCACAAGCTTTCATTGGAAGTTGAAGCTGTACATCTTCCCGCCAACAAAGGAAGATTTAGAGAAAACAAAGTGGGGCCCACTTAACACAGTCAGTTGGGGCCCATGCCGCACAATCATCTAGGACCCACGTCAGCTGGGACCTACCTCATACACTCAGCGAGATCTGTTCAGCATCTACAGGTGGGATCCACATGGTCTAGGTCAGCGATATGTGGACCTCCGGTCTACATCATCACGGTCAAGTGAAGACTGGTCGACATGTGTTCCTACACTCTTCATGACAAGAAGGTAACCGGATATACCTACCGGAGCTCAAGACAGTAATAAAAGGAAACATGATTTTATTACAAAATGCATTATACGGGGTGCACCAAATCCCCTACATAGTACGACCGGAGCTAAATTACATCAAGGGGGAGACGGAGGATTCAGACCACATCCCTCAGGCGAGCCAGGAAGGCCGTACTTAACTTTTACAGCGGCATACCCATCTTTCCAAGACGTAGCCACAACAAAGTCGGCTCGCTCCTTGGCGACTGACAGCTCGGCCACCTTCTCCTCCAGCTTTTCCCGGTAGTACAATACAGTCTCCTTCACACCCGCCATCCGGGTATCATGCATATCTTCATAAAGAAACTGCTCCTCACGAAGCTCACCGATCCTCCTCTTGAGGTCATCCACCTGACGCGACAATTTCCGAATTATTTCAGATCGGTTGTCACTCAAAGCACTAGAGAGAGGCCTATGATCTGCCATTGTTGACAAAGGAAGAAGGAAGTCGGGGTATCAAATGGACTCCTTCAATTCATTCAAGAAGAAAGGGAGTCACGATTAATTCTAAATAAACATCTTACAAGGAGATGGTGCCATTCACAAAGGCACCCTTGTCCTCAGAAGACTGGCAAAGTTGGTGACTCACCAGTACGAAGGAGACAAGACAGAATAAATAAATAAATTCATTAATTTGTCTCAATCAGGGGCACTATTCCCCTACATAGTGCAGGAAGCCGGGGGAATACAGGTTAAGGGTTTTTCTCTTCCTTGACCGGATGATATCCCAGCTTCTCCAACAGTACATATGCGGTGGCCAGACGCTCTGAAGAACCCGGATCCTTTGGGTAGCAGTCTCGAGCCTCCGGCTTTTGTCAGCAAGCTGGTCGTTCAAGGCAAATAGGCTCAAGCGCGCCTGACGAATGTCTTCCAAACAGGCGTTGGTCATCAGCTCTATACGGCGATCCCGGTCTTCGATCTCTAGAGTCATTTTCTCCCGCATATCCACAGTATACTTCTGAATGGTACTCCGGTCGTAAGCCATTCTTCAGCAGAAGCTTCAACAACAGCAACAACAACAAACAGGGAACGAAGAGAGAGAAGTGGACATCCTTCTACACCTCCGGCTCCCTATTTATAACGGAGCAAAGAAAACCCTAAACCTTGATCCAAGGGATACAGAATCGTCATCAAGAAGCGTGTCAAGGAAGGAATCCTCCGAATCTCAACAGCCGGGGAAGATATTGCTAAGATCTTTCCCAAACAGATTTTCTACTTGACAAAGAGGGGGCGATGTGTGTACCCTAGGTAAAAAACCCGACAGGTGTCACCGATGGCTGTATAAGAAGCTAAACCCGGAGCACCTGAGCAGTAGCCAGCCAATCCTGGGCTATTGGGTAGGGCCCGACCCGGTTTCAAGAGATCCGCATACGTTCTGTGGACCTTGACTCACCAGATAGTCCACTATAAATGGGTGGAACCCCGGTTACTGTATAAGAAGTTGAACCGTGGGCTCCCATACATCGACCAGGCCCACCCCAATCAAGTAGGCCAGGTCCGACCCAGTAAGGTCTAGCAGGGACATGGGCTTATCCAAAGGGTTAGCACAAAAGTGCAGAGGACCTGGCCAGGGAGTATGCAGTGTAGATTGGGCCTCCGATCAGAGGAGTCAAGCCCAAGTCTTTGCTTTCAAGGTTGGTCAATCCAAGCCCCAACCAACTGGATAAGTCCAGCAAGATTCCAGGCCAACAAAACCCATGGTTCTAGCCCGCTGGAGAAGATAAAGGAAACCCAGGTTGAACCAGGACCTATCAGAGGATGTCACGTGGCAGTCATCTTGGTCAAAAGGGATTCAAACCAAGGGGATAACCGCTCGACAACATGCAAGCTATTCCCACGAAAAACATCTTCACTGTTGAACAACCTGAGTTCGTGGAGTCAAAACCGGAGGGGTGGTTGAGCCAGCCTCCTCCGGCCTACTACAAATACAGGAATTCTAAACCTCCTGAACTACGGGTCTTTCACTGAGTAACTCCATTAGAGCTTACTGGAAGCAGAGACTTGATTCCAAGTTCATCATCTTGGATACATAGGCAGCTTGATCCTGATCAGGTCCAGTCTCACTGTATACCCCCTATCCTATCTCTGTCTATACAAGGCTTTCATTGTAACTGTACGATTAATATATACATATCTCGAGTTTGTGGATTAAATTTTTGCACCCACAATTACTATCAACAAGCATGCCCTCAACCTCAACAACACCACAATAACAATTTCCGTACTCAATCTGACCAGTTTCGTATGAAAATTGATTTCCCTACTTTTACTTGTAATATGAATATTGAGGAAACTCTTGATTGGATTCATGAAGTTGAGAATTTCTTTGAGTACATGGATACTCCCGAACATGCACAAGTTAAACTCGTGGCATATAAACTCAAATAAGGTGTTTTTGGTTGGTGGGGAAAACTCAAGGCTCATCGTCGAAAGAATAATAAGCGGGATATTGTTTCTTGGGCACGTATGAAAACTTTGATTATGAAGCATTTTTTGCCTAAGGATTATGAACAAATTTTATACAACCAACAACTATCGTGTCGCCAAGGATCTCGTAGTGTTGATGACTATGCTGCAAAGTTTCATCGCTTGGTATCTCGAAATAACATCGTGGAAAGTGAAGATCAATTAGTTACTCGTTTTCGTAAGGGTTTGAATAGGAATATCATGGAAAAGATTTTTCACTCAATTCCTACCTTGGCCGATGCAATTCAAATCGCACTCAACATTGAACAACATAATGGTTTCCGCTCGAATTCTGGTAACTCGTACTCTTCTCCATCTTCTTCTCAATCTTATCCAAATCGTCGCAACAACTACAACCCTTCACCATCATCTACTGCACACCGCAATAATCAAAATTCTCCAAACACTAACTATTCACCCAATACTCCTACAAACAATCAATGCACACTTGTTTCCAACGATGATTAACCTCTACCTACCAAACTCCACAAACCACCCAACTAAGCAAAACCAATCCATATGCTTACCCTACCATGCCCAATTGTTACCGTTGCGGCCAACCTGGACATAAGCAACATGAATGTCCGAAACGAGACAAGTCTAGAGTTAACTTTATTGATCATGATGAAAACGATTGCGATGATGACTATGATAAAGATTACTATGATAACTGTGAACCTAGTAATGAGATTCAATATGAAGTAGATGCTCCATTCTTGGGTGTTATTGGAAGGCTTCTCTATGCTCCTTCTCAACCGGTGAATTCTGAAGGAAAAAAGATCTTTCGGACTCATTGTCAAGTTAAGGATAAGGCTGTTAATTTAATTATTGATGGTGGTTCCCATGATAATTATGTTTCCACCTATATGGTGACTAGGTTGGATCTACCAGTGACTCCACATCCTATGCCTTATTCCGTTGGTTGGGTTAAGGATGGTCACTCACTCATGGTGACTACTCAATGTTGTGTTCCATTTTCTCTTGGTAAGTATCATGATGAGGTTCTTTATGATGTTTTAGATATGGATGCTAGTCATTTGCTACTTGGTAGACCTTGGCAATGGGATCGTCGTGCTATGTATGATTGTTATGCCAATACAATTACCTTTAAGAAAGATGATGAAAAATATACTTTGGGTTCTATGCGTCCAAAACCTGTTCATGAAGTTTCTAAAGTCGAAGAGCGAACTTGTTTGATTTCTAAGGACCATGAAGAGGATTTCAAAAAAACTGACACAATATATGCTCTTGTACTTAAGGGAGAAAAGAGAGAAGAAACAAAAATTCCGATGGTTGGCCAACCTTCTTTGGATGAATTCAAAACTATCATACCCACCGATCTACCTTCATCATTGCCTCCAATGCGTGATATTCAACATCACATTGATTTGATGTCTGGTGCAAGTCTTCCTAATCTTCCCCAATATCATAAGGCACCTAAAGAACATGAAGAGCTTCGACGCCAAGTTAATGATTTACTAGAAAAATGTCTCATTCACCTTAGTATGAGTCCTTGTGCAGTTCTTGCTTTGCTTGTTCCAAAGAAAGATGGTTCTTGGCATATGTGTGGTGATAGTCGTGCAATCAACCAAATTACCATTCGCTACAGGTTTTCTATTCCTCCCTTGGATGATAGGCTTGATATGCTTATTGGTTCTAAAGTGTTCTCTAAGATTGATTTAAAGAGTGGTTATCATCAAATCCGCATACGACCAAGAGATGAAAGGAAAACTGCTTTCAGATGGTAATGCCTTTTGGTTTGTCAAATGCCCTAAGTACATCTATGCGTTTGATGACTTAAAGTGTTGCAGCCTCTCATTGGGAAGTTCGTTGTCGTATATTTTGATGACATATTGATTTATAGTCAGAATGAGCAACAACACATGTGTCATTTTGGGAAGTCTTCAAGGTTCTCTATGATAATTCGCTTCTCATCAACATCAAGAATTGTGATTTCATGATAGACCGCATTCTTTTTCTTGGCTACATTGTAAGTGCTTCAGGTATACATGTTGATGAAAACAAGGTGAAAGAAATACGAGAATGGCCTGCATCTCGTACAATTTATGATGTTTGTTCTTTCCATGGTTTGACTACTTTCTACTGACGTTTTGTCAAAAACTTCAGCTTCATCGTAGCTCCATTGACACATTGTATGCGAGGTACTAAATTTGAATGGACTGAAGAAGCCGACAAAAGTGTTAACTTGCTTAAAGACAAGCTTTCTACAGCCCAAGTTCTCGCTCTACCTGATTTTTCCAAGATTTTTTAAGTAGATTGTGATCCTTCCATCATGGGTATTGGCGTTGTTCTTTCTCAAGAAGGTAAGTCTCTTGAATTTTTTAGTGAGAAACTTAGTGATGTTCGAAAGAAATGGTCTACTTATCAATTGAAACTCTTTGTGTTGGTTCAAACATTGCGTCATTAGCATCATTATCTGATTCATCGGGAATTTATTCTCTATACCGACCACCAAGCTTTGCAATTCCTTCAAAGCAGTTCCAAGACTAATCGAATGCATGACAAATGGAAAAACACAATTGACAAATACACTTTTGTGACTAAGCACAAATTAGGTCAACAAAACAAAGTAGTTGATGCCCTCAGTCGAAGAGCTTCTTTGGTCGTTATAGTCAACACCGATATTGTTGGGTTTGATTATTTGAAGGATTTATATGATGATGATCCTGATTTTTCGGAAATGTGGATTAAATGCTCTCAAAATCAATCCGGTACAAATGATTTCCTTATCCAGGATGGTTTTCTTTTCAAGGGAAATCACTTGTGCATTCCTCAAGGCTCCCTTAGAGAACATATCATTCATGAAATGCATGCTGGAAGTGTCGCAAGTCACATGGGTCGTGACAAGACTATTGCTTTCATTGAAGAAATGTATTATTGGCCATCCCTAAAAAGAGATGTTGGTAATCTCATTCAGCGGTGTTATACTTGTTAAACCGCAAAAGGTCAATCTCAAAATACTGGTTTGTGCACACCATTACCGGTTCCTGATGCACCATGGGTTGATATTTCTATGGATTTTATCTTGGGTCTCCCTCGGACTCAAAGATGTGTTGATCGGTTATGGTTGTTGTCGATAGGTTCTCCAAGATGGCTCATTTTGTTCCTTGCAAGAAGACATCAGATGCTTCCAATATTGTTACTTTATTCTTCAAGGAAATTGTTCGTTTACATGGAGTTCAAAAATCTATTACTTCAGACCGTGACACCAAATTTTTAAGTTACTTCTGGAAGACTTTGTGGATGAGACTTGGCACTTTCTTGAAATTTAGTATTACTTCTCACCCACAAACTGATGGTCAAACTGAAGTTGTGAATCGAACATTGGGAAATTTGATTTGTTGTCTCTCTGGTGACAAACCAAAACAATGGGATCTTGTTTTGCGTCAAGCTGAGTTTGCTTACAATACCTCAAAGAGTTGTACCGCATGATATTCTCCTTTTCAAATTGTCTATGCTAAAGTTCCCAATCATACTCTTGATTTTGTCTTTTTGCCTAAGGTTCCAGGTATAAATTTTGATGCAGATGCAATGGTTGATAATATGACTCAGCTTCACGACATAGTCAAGAAGAATATTGAGAATTATAATACTCATTACAAGCAAGATGTTGGCAAACATCGTCGTTCTCAAACGTTTGAAATTGGAGACTTAATAATGGGGCATTTGCGTAAGGAGAGATTCCCAGTAGGTACTTACAACAAGTTCAAAATGAAGAAGATTGGTCCCCTAAAGATTCTTCGCAAGATCAATGACAATGCTTATATCGTCGATCTTCCAAGTGACATGCATATTTCCAAGACCTTCAATGTCAAAGATATCTAACCCTTTCATGCTTATGATACTTCTAATTCGAGGACGAGTTCTTTTAAAGAAGAGGGGACTGATGCAGAACAGTGTTGGCGTCATTGCTGACATCATCACCAACAATGCTGACATCATCGTCAGAAATTTATTTTTCTTATTTTTTTTTATCTTATTATTTTATTTAGTAATTTCTATTTTAGAGTCTAGAAGTTCTAGAATAGTTGGTTTACTATTAAGTTGATATTAGTAATACAATTCAAAGTAGAATTTGTATTTTGATTTTTTTTGTTTAGGAAGTCCTAGTGCTAGTTGGTCTAAGTCTCTAGTTTATATAAAGAGTCATGCTTTGTATAACAATTATTCAATTATTCAATCAATACAATTAAGATTTGTCTGTACAATTTATTTTTCTTTAGTTTTGTTTTAGTTCTTCCTTGTTTCAAGGCAATCCTCCCCTTGGGTTATTCAAGGTTTGATTTTTAATCGCTCCCGTTACGTCAACTACATAAGTGTTTTGTTGGGTTAATGCCTTCATGGCATAATAACCATTTGTTATTTAGAGGTTTTTTAAGATATTTGTATAGACTTGTTTAATAAATAATGAAACCCTTATTAAAAGTCTCTTTAATATTATATTAATGAGAGACCATTATTGGATAATAATTATATATATTAGTAATTATGTAACTATTTTAGAAATTTAATGAGTTCTTTTACGAAGAATAATCCTATAGAGCATCTCTAGTGGGTCGACCAAAAGCTTATTTGTCAGAAAATTTGGAAAAGGGTACCTAACGCTTTTGCTATGCCTATAATAATTTGCCTTATACGTCAGATTTATATTCAGAGTCCTATTTTTTTTCTCTCTCTAAAAAAAAAAAGATAAGATCGAAAACATATAAATGTTCTACTATGTGAATATGCACGCTGCGTGTGAGACAGAAGCAGAGATCTATGTGCGTCATAAGATATATCAATGGATTTGGATTTTGGGCTTATTATACCTTAAAATGTTTAAAGATATTAATTATTATGGGCCTATGTATGGGCTTTTCAAGTGTGAAATAAGTATCTGTCTTTATCAACTTATATATTTTTTTTATCAGAATTCATACATGTCTCTAACATCTATATACTATAATAGTGGAGCCTAACAAGTGCCACGTGGCGTGTTCTCAACAACTTGAGAATAGAACTTAAGGCCAACTTTAAGCCCAATTGAAGTCCTGTCGTAGTTAAAAAGGAAATCTACCTTCCATGTCAACAGAGATTTATAGAAACCTTAAAACCCTTTAGAACTTGATTCTAAATCTCTTTTTCCTACTAAATTCTTCTTCTATTTAAAATCCTTAATTCATATATAAAAACCATACTAAATACAAAAAATATTAATTATAAATCTCTACAAATTTAGGTTAAATAGAGCATTAAAAAAAACTCGGTTCAACAAATCACTTATAAAGTCATTATAAAATCTCTACAAATTTAGGTTGAGAAGGACATTAAAAAAAGTGGTGATTTTCCATTTTATTGAATAACACAAATCCCAGTGCGTAGCACGAGTTCAACAACTTGTATCCACTAATAAAGTCTTATATGGACTTTCCTGTAGCTAACTACAGGTCGTTTTACAATTAGTAAAGATATTTTATGGTTCCACAAGGTTTGGACCTACGGCTGCGTGGAACATTCCACGAGTAACGGACCAACATGGCACAATTTTTCTTAAAATAATTACAAGTCCACGATTTTTACAGTCACCCACTGGCCACTGTTAATTAGCAAAACAGTCTGCCAAATTTGTACATTAGAGACTCAAATGTGACCTAATTCCACTCAGCACAGTTGCTAAACTTCCCCCAAAAAAGCAGTTGCTAAATCTTGTTAATAATATTCTGTATTGATCTTTCACCCTACATCAATGTGGTTTTTTCTTTTCTTTTTTCTTTTGATAATCACCTTCAAATGCGTTCTTGTTCTTGTTCCTTCTACATTTCCTATCAACCAAAACAGCACATTAGGTAACAATAAACTTCAAAAGAATTTTGCCTCGCACACACATGGCTTCCAATTGAACACAGATGATGACCCATCGAATAGAGTTTTTCGTTTCAACTAGACTGTTACAGAGATTCATGAAACATCGATTACATGAAATTAGATAATTTCAAATTTGGGGGCCTCATTTATCTCAAGGAAGTCTGAACTTGACCAGAAAAAAACTGTGTTGCTCTACTAAAATCGGTCAGTTGCCAGAATCTAAATTATAATCTACAAAGAATACATAAAATAGACAAGTTGGGTTATAAGTATCAGTCTAGATTCTCTCGAGTTTGAAGTTGTAGATTAGATCTACGGCTGTGATTGGATTAGAGACAAAATGGTTTATCAGTCGTTGGATTAGATTGGGTCCAAACTTAAATTCTATTAGATGGTTGAGATCAGAAACCTATTTTCCATTATCGTCTCCCCTCTCTCTATACGAATCCTTTGCTTCAACAAAACCTTAATTCCTCTCTCTATCTGCAAATCTTCAATATCATCTCTAATCTAACGAAAAGCACCACCACCACCACCAAAATTCGAACTCATATTCACATCTCCAATATCTCGAATCTAACTAGCGGCAACAACAGCAGCAGCAGGTTCTTCTACTTCTTCTTCAGTAGCATTTATTTGACTTTCCATTAGAAGAAGAATTAAAACACTTCCAATATAATTGCTGTCAGTGTTTACCGTTCAGATTGAAATCCTAACTTATTATCAATAATTGAGAATATGCTATAAAGACATATTGATTTCAATATATGACTAAATTTGACAAAACCATATTCTTTAGTCATATAATTGTTGTCAGCGTTTGCCCATTGTAATTACCTGTTAGCATACTTACTATGCCATTACCACGATAATTCATAAAGCTTTTTCACCTTCAATCAGCAGCAGCAGCAACAAGTTTTTTCACCTTCAATCAGCAGCAATAACAAGCTTTGGAATCGGATTAAGGTGAACTTTATTAGTTGTTTAAAGTGTTTGCACTTAATTCTCATTAATCAAATATATAAGGGTTCAAGAATAAATTGACTTGTTGAACTAGATTCATTGTCCATTTCTATTTGTTTTCATTGGTTTTACTCTATTCTCTGGACATCCAATGGGTTTAATGTCCATTGGTATTTGATTCTATCAATAGGTTTAGTGTGCAACTTTTGAAATCCCCAAACCAATTTAGAGCACTAAAATTCTTGGATTTCATTTAAAAAGATGCACCATGTATCCTTAATCATAATGGTAGATGTTATGATGTTATGGTATTTCATTCTATCAATTCATGGTATTTGAAAAGTGCAATCGACTAATGGACATGTTAAGTGCATCACTCCTATTACATTTCCCTGCCATCAAGTCCGCACCTGTTTGTTTCCCTGAATATAGCTTGAAAGATATGTTGTCGAATGAGCTCGATCATCAGGAACTTCATGAAGTTCACATGAGGTCTTGCTCTACATGAAGCTTCCTGCCTGTATTGTATGCTTTCTATGGCCTGGTTGGAGTCAGCTCCAAAACTAGGTTTGTGTATCCCATGTCTATATTTTGATTCTATCAATGGGTTTAGTGTGGACCATCTCTGCTATATATAGATGTTTAGTCTTGAAAATTATATTTTTAAGAGTATAAATCTCTGCTATATATAGATGTTTAGTCTTAAAAATTATATTTTTAAGAGTATAATTTTTAAATTATTAATGGTAGTCGCGTAGAAACACATCCTCATCCTCCAGCGTAGAAACACATCGCGTTAACACAAAACAGCAGGAAAAAGTAGACACCATAACCAATTCTACTGACCAGTCCATGTGTTATCCCTGTTGTCATTGGCTCTTCACATTTCTTTTTGTACAACTCCATCACTTTTTCTTCAGCAGAGAAAGAAGCAACTGTTCTTATACTCCTAACTGCATCATTAGCAACTTGACTCGCTTCCTCATACATCGCCTGCATAATTTGGTTGCCCATGCTCATAAGATACAATGGTTATTATACCGTAATATATATACGACAATTTATATAGATCGAACTCCACCCGATATTCTATCGTCTTTCATTTAATATTAAAAGTTGATGTCTAAGTCTCAAAACATACCTTCCCATCTGCACTAAATCCTTCCAAGAATTTCTTCTGGACATATCCATTAATTCCTATAAGGGGTACCAGGCCAAGAATGATGAAAGCCAATGCCCATTTTGCCGTAAAAGCAATAACCAAACCAGCAACTGCACAGGCTGTGTTCTCAACAAGCTGAGCAAGTGCGTCTCCATTTCCACTGACCGTCCATTTTCAGTTCTTTAGAGGGTCCCTGTAATCAACCAGAAATAAAATCCTGACATGATCAAGGCATGAAATTTGCCTCTAATATTCTAATGCCATCTTCAAAATATTTGTATGATATATACGTTTAGAAAACCCACTTTTGTTGTTTAAGTAAAGGCCATGATCTGAAATTATTAAACAACTTCAGAGCAAGGCACTAGAAATGCTATTGGGTATGATAGAGATTGTTTTAGAAGAGTACCTTTTACATTTTTTGTTAGTGTTGTTTTCTCTTCTGAACCTTCTCCTAATCATAAGTTCTACTCACATGAGTAGATGATATATTTTATCTCTTGCACACTGGAAGGCATCTTAGGTTGCATGTTGGTGTCCATGGGATGGGATACTCCATCTATTCATGCAATGGTTTATGATAGAATTGCTTATAACAGATTGTCATTAGTTTGTCCCATACAAATTTGGATCATATTGTGTGTTAGGTGCAGTGTTGAGTACTGATGCCCTAAAATGTGTTTCTAAATGAAATTAATAGGGAAAATGGGGTTGAAAGCTAAGGACATATTATGCACTTATGCCATTGTTAAGCTTTATTATTTCTCGAGGTCTTACTCAATGCTTCAAAATTTACTGTGTAAAATGAAAGATACTTTTTTTTTTTTTAATATATGACATTCTTCTACTTGATTTTGTCTTAGATTTTCTTATTTGTATTTGGTCTCTAATCAGGTAGCATTGGAAGTTGTCAGAGTTATTCATAGAAATTTAAGACCTTTCGAGAAGAACTTCAGGCCTGCTCATAAACAGGGCGCATTCTCCTGCTCTCTTTAAGGGCGATTCAACCCCTATTGGTAATGTTTTGGCCCTTCCCTTTATGTACTTTTTCTCATAGCAAGGTATTTTAATGTGAGATATATGACACTGACAGAAACATGTTTCCGACTGCAAGTAAGACATTGGTTTCACACTGACAGAAACATGTTCAGGCCTGCTCATAAACATTGGCTCGAGCCACCTAAAAGGGAACGAAAACGCAAGTAAGACATTAGTTTCACAATGCAGCTATCGCTTATAATATCTTGCTTTATTGTTTTCTCATACCTGTTTTCTGTCAAAGTAGCCATTCGGAATCTGAATACTTTAAGCAAGCATTGCGCCAAGGTGGACCGACAAAGCCAAGGGAGCCAAGAATTCCCCGCATGCCCCAGTTGTAAGGATCTCTCTCGCTTCTGTTATTTATTATTTCAAAGTGGGTACTGATTTTATCAAAAAAAAATTCGCTGCAATTATATAGCTTCAAGTTTGTGAATTCAATGTTAAAATCCATTATTATTACTAATGAAAATTGCAGCTTTGATTACACCACTGCTGCTTTGGCACCACCATCAGTTAAATCATGGCTCTTATTAGTAACAATTCCTTTACCCCATTATCTTTGTGTTATGGATAGAAACACAGAAAGAAACCATGTATATTTATTTGCAAATCCCCATTTTTTTTCCTTTTAAGTTTTCCGTATGGGACGAATTATTGATACCAAAACTTAATTTTTGTATTGTTTGCCACAGTCTCTTTCTTCAAAGTAAGTGGTGAAGTGGTCTTCAAGGGATTGCTTGCTAATTGACTGCATCCACTCTCTAAGCGGGTAATATTTTTATCTTGCTTTAAAGAAATATAATTACGCTATTTTTATCTTACAAAACTATTTTCTTTTTGATTTTTTCTCTTTCATTCCCTGCCATATATATTCCGTCGAATGCCCTGCCATATGTCCTTAAAGTTTTTCGTGTTTGAATAAAGAAACTCCATATCAAAATGGACTCCTGACAACTGCCGACCAGGAAGCTCCCTACACCAATATGATCATAATTAATTATTTTTCCAACACAAAACCAGTTAACAAAAAAAGGATTTCTCAGTATCATCATGAATGCAAGTATAACTCGAACTAAATTGAGCATCTTGCCTTCCCCATTACCTTACTTTAGCTCCCAAAATGGTATACTTATTTTCTAATTAGTCTGTTCAATGACACCATTGAATAAATTAAATTAGTCTGTATTATCATGGTTATTTTACAGTACTCCAATGTTAGTATACAATTAGTCTGTTGATTGTTTAGAAAAATCTCTATATATTGTTAAGGCACATACCTCTTAAAACTTTTCGAATATCTCTGTTGTAATTCTTCTCGAATAAGACACAAACCAATAAAAAAATTTCAAAATTGCTACAAGCAACTGCCATTGTAAACTGTTATATAAATCAGAACAGTTTAAATGCCAATCCAAAATTATTCATATTATTCTCTTTAAATTTTACATTTGTCAGAATTCTTCTTCTCAATTAATTAGATGATATGATTGTGTTTTGTACTCAAAAATCTTGCAATTTCTTCAATTCCATGTCTGCTTTGGAATAAAACCATCCTTTCGTTGAAACGAAGATGGGATATCTCACGTATGTCATTCTAAAAGACTAAAACAAGCCCTGCCTGCATGTAAAAGTAGATTAGTTTATTGTGAAGCTCTCTAAAGAAACACGGTATTTTTTGGGGTGATGCAGCAACACATGTTAGGAGTAGATACATATTGGGACCTTTTAGATCAGCAAATGTATTTAGTATTTTGGTGGGTGATGTAACCACATGTTAGGAGTAGATACTGGACAATTCTGTGCATCTTAAGATCCCAACAGCACGCAGGTTGGAAACTTTCTGATAAATGTAGTCCCAATCATAGTTCCACCAAAAAGAAATGCAGTCATGCAACTTACTAGATGCTTTATATGCCATACGAGAGAAAAGCATTAACCTGATACAAAATGTAAATCCTATTTAAGACATTGACAAGAATGGATAGCATTTTTATAAGCTAGGATGGGTTTTTTGTAGCTTGACATAACCAGTTAGAAATAATTAATATAAATAACTAACATGTGGGAGCCAGTGAACAATACTACTCTCAACAACTTAAACCTTCAGCCACGTATGATAGGCATCTCTAGCAATAGATTTGTTACACCAGTCTGTTCTGCATATTTGTTCTGTTAGGTGATCAGGCCTGACCAGTTGAAAAACTCTCAACCAAGTCACGACATGGATGGAAAATCCGAATCAAAGTTTATGCTAATCAAAAGTATATAGATGGTCAATATTTTAACATCAGAATCACTTTTTAATTTATAAACTTTTCTTTTCCGTAGGAAGAAAGGGAAATAACATACTACAAGTCAGTCAATGTTTACAGTTACACCTTGAAGAAAGTATCCTATTATTTCAATCCTCTTTTGGTAAAAGTATGAACTGAAATAAAACTTAGAACAAATATAGATAAAGGCGTATGTACAGAGAGGGGCCTATATCTAAACCTGTTGTTATTACATGTTTTCTTTTTCCAATATCAAATGTAACCCTGTTGCTGTATTACCTGTTTTCTTTTTCCAATATCAAATGTAACGGCTCCTGAAACTACGTCAATACTTTGTTATAGCTTTAGTAGTTTTGTTTATGATACTCTATTCTATCATTGCTAGCATCCTATTATAAAATTGGCTTATTGTACAATATTCTTTAGGGGTACTTTGCTGATGTGCAAAGTGGTATTGTGGTGTCAGAGCGTGGCAGGTGACAATTTCTAGGGTCTGTCAATGAAGATACAGGGCTATTTTATCGAGCTTGAAAAATTTAGTGTTGGTACTTTCTTTCTTTTGCTTTGGATTTTTATCACCAGATGGCACACGTTGATCAGGATTGTATTTAGTTTGTTGCTGATTAATAATACTTTTGTTAATCCATAAAAGACAACAAAACTTTTATTAAACATTCTATCTATGCAGTCAATGATCCTTATGTAATGCCATAAATTGCCAAATTTATATATATATACTACCCAACTCAAAGATGAATAAAAGCAACGACAAACATATATACAAAATATGAACTACGCATTTTTTGTTAGAGTTATGTGTTTATCAGAGTGGGGTGTACCATTTCTGAAAATTTTGTATAGCAAAAGGGTATCTATTATAAATTTTTTGCAAGTTTGTTAAGGGAGTAGAGATAGGTTCAGGTGAGATTGTGAGGTACACGTTGATCATGATTGTAACATTCAAATCAATTGGATTTTGATTATTGTTCTCTTCATTAAGGTCATGACGTTCCATATTTTCTTTTCATAAAAATTTTTATAATGAAGTTTTAGAAGAAGGAAAAGAAGAGTTAGAGAAAGAAGAAGAGATTAGTTGATTTTTTGATTTTAGTATATTTTTAGCAAAAAATAAAGATATCTAATAGAAATAATGAGATCAACAGTAGAAGATATATTACTACTAGAACAGTAAAATACTGACTGTATTTTAGAGTACAAGTCAGACGATGCAGACGCAACGCTATACCTAGAGTCTGATTTGTTTTCGCAGTCTGAATCGAGGATTTCAATCCTACACAGAACCTCCATAGGGAAGGGCGTCTAGCCAGATCAAGAAGAACCTTCAAATGATAGAACTAGAGTCGGAAGCCGCATAGATAGGCACGATAGAAGGACAAAAAGGCCTTGGCTAACGCCAACCTATGTCCAGTACCCTTTCCCTTTGGGTAGGGAATCCATCAATCAATTTCTTTATCTTTCGCTTTAGCGAGAATTAAGCTATCCATTGAGCTTATTTATTGGTCCCCGTGAATACAATGAATCCAGCAATAGAGTTGATCCCGGTCGGCCTTAGTTTATAGGTTTTAAACCCTATGATTTCCCCTTTGTTTATTAAGCATAAAAGATGGACTTGATGAAAAAGAAAATGTTGTACAAGAAATTTAAAATGGATACATGGAGCTGATAGAGATATTTACTCTAAAAAATATTGTTTATTAGATTAATTATTATATTTTTAAGAATAATAGGGACCAATCTATTGACGCTTGGTAATTTAGGTCGACAATTTTATCCATGCATGGTATGAAAGGTTTTTAAAAAACTTTGGTGTTTATGAAGCATTGTAGAAAACTTTGGTGCTTATAAGTCAATTGGTTTATTTAGGATTAACAACAAAAATTGATTTTTAGAAATCCGTTTGACCAAGAAGGTGAGAGGCAGAGCCCAGATCGTTGTAATACCTGCCTCTGTACTCTTCACTTGGAGAACAATATTGTAGCTTGCGTCGTGTACATTTGCTCCACATTTCACCACTTGAAAAGCATCCCTTCAATCTAGGTTCTTAATCCTTTACAAGTGTGTTAACGTCATGTACATGTTAGATTAGTTCTCTCAATGATTACAAAGAGGATACAATATTCAAAAATATATAAAGATCAGTACTTCAATGCCAATTATTAGTATTTCTATTTCTATCTCACACACTCGAATCTTTTTGGTCTTTCTAGGTTTAAATTGTCTGTGTTCTGTAGTGTGAATAAGTCCGTATAACTTATGTAAGTTGATATATGTCTCTTGAACGTTTGTATAATTTAACCTATGTAAATTGATATATGTTACACCTACTGATATCTGTTTTAGGAGAATAAAATTACTAATCTAACTCCTAAAATTGAATGTGACAGAATAATATTTCTAAGATTACTATCTTCACATCATTAATGGTAGTCGTGGCAGCGCCACGGGTTTTACTAGTCTAAGTTATAAGGGACAAGGCAATCTCAACTTTGGAAGACAAACTTATATAAAATTTGACAGTGGACGAACCAGATTACAAGTTGGAGTTCGAAATTAGATTTGAACCCTTAGATTTCCTCGATCACAACAAATCTAAGTTTGACATAAGTTTAAGATGCGGGCTAACCTTAAATCATTGGTTGGGCTTAAGTTGTGGGCTTCGGTTAGTAAAGACTTACTTATGTATGGAAAATAGAAAAAGTATTCTGCTTTCACTAATAAAGCGAAAGCAAGCTATCTCCTTGCAAAGTTCTTCCTGCTCGATTTTCTCTACCAGCTTATCTCTCTTCCTCTTGGTTTGAATATGGTTGCATACTCCATTTGGGGTAATTTTTTAACTCTTAATCTTCAATATTTTATTTATCTAGCAATTGTTTTTATTTGATAATTTTTTTTATTCTTGATTCAATTCAATAGCGATTATCTGTTGTATCTTAATTATTGTTTACAATAATAGTATGAATTGTTTGAAACCTTTTTTATTTATTTATTTATTTATTTATTAGGTATGATAGAATAAAGTGTTTGTCTTTTTGGTAATCCTCTTCAGCAGATAATCTGCGAATCCTCTTCAATCAATGATTAAGTATTAAGTTTTTTTTCTTTTCATTTATTAGGTATTGAAGAGGTTTTTTGTAACCTCTTCAATTAATGATCTGGTATGATTTATTAGGGATGATAGGGATAGTTGTTGAATAACTGAGTAGTGAGTATTGACTACTCCTTTTGTCGAGCAATAACCATGCAGTCTGCCTCTCAAGTCTCAATAGATCTTGGTGAGCTTTGTCGCCAGTAATTTCTTCAACCATGTCTTGCATTGCTTTGTCAATTGTCACTGTCAACAGAACATCCTCCAGTTTTGGGTTTCTCTTAGAATTGCTTGATGAAGTATCTGAGAATCAGTCTGGTTTATTAATCAAGTTTAGTGTTACACCTTTCAGTAAAAAGTAAGCCACCTCATTTTTATATTTAGTAATGCAAATCCAATACATTTGTTAGATATGCATTAGACATAAGATGGGATAGAAGAACTTTTAACAGCAATTCCAGTAAAAATTGACCCTTGACATTGTGATTTGGCAGACTATACCCGCATCCGAGTTAAGAGAGCCTACATGGCTACATTCTAAAGCTGGCACATCAAACCTTTCGCTCGTTCGGAGTATGCTCTGGGTCTGTAGATTTTATGCCTACCTTTAAAGAAAAAGAAATTAGTAGTTTTTGAGCATGCATCAAAATACAGACAAAGGCCTAACCATTATCACCATGTAAATGTTGATAGTGGTTAGGCCTGATGATGTAATTTAATTAAAATGTTGATAGGCTTCGTATTACATTATCAGCTATCCCTGATAATGTACAGATTCTACAGGACCTCGTATATTTTTTTTCAAAGGTGTTCTGAAGTTTTAAAAATTCAGAACACCCTCATATACTCAAACCTTATTCTTGTACATTGGATTTTTTTCAAAGGTTATCTAGAAACTCAAATCTTTATGAAATACGAATATCCCTGCTCATACAACATTTTTCTTTCAGTTTTCTCCTAAAAGCTTGTAACAATGAAACTACTGAAAGCATATAAGATTGAAATTTTATGGTTGCATTATTTTCACGAAATACGATTATTTAGGTAAAGAGAAATTTGGCAATTGGGACTGACTTGAGATCTTTGGTGCTAATATGGTGTTTATGTTGAGGTCCAGGTAAAATCTATTGAATGACCGTTGGACTTGTCTGCAATTGTTAGAACAGTTTTGTTTGAGACTTTGAGTTCAAGAATTTAATGATAATTTTGATCTCAGTTCAAGTGAATTTAAATTTCTTTACAACATTCTTGTTCTTTCGTAAAATCGAGTTCCACTTTGAATTCAATATTATTATTAATTGATAAATAACTTTGAATTCAATATATTTGTCCAAAGTATGAACAACCAGTAGAATTAATTTTATTAGTGGAAGAAATCAACTTAAGGTTAGAGAGAGAGTCATAAGGATGAAAGATAGTTGCTTCGAGCCACGAAAGCAAGGCTGAAATGAAGAATCTCTCTCTCTCTCTCTCTCTCTCTCTCTCTCTCTCTCTCTCTCTCTCTCTCTCTCTCTCTTGTGTGTGTGTGTGTGTGTGTGTGTGTTAATAGATGTATCGTTGAGTATAACCACAGGATTTACTGAGATAAGAGGCCTAGATTTGGAGTGTGATATTAGTAACTCTAAAGGAATCACTATAACCTGCTTGTTTTCTGTATATAATCTCTCTTAGTCTTTACCAATTTTCATTGTCAATATCATCAATATAAATTTTGTTTGTTTTAGCATTATCCATGTGAGCCTAGATTAATGTGATGCAAATTAAGAGCTCACTTTTTAATTGTAATTATTTTGAATAATTTAGTCAGTAGATGTGAGGCTAGATTAATGCCCATACTCATGTATCATATGAAAATATTAGTTGTTAAAGATCCAACAGATGGATCTATATAATTTGTTTATGTAAACTGTATAAGATTATGCCAGTAGCCCAGTAGGGATAGGTTCTCAACTTAGAATGCGTTCTACTGCAATGTGTAAATTCAATGTTAGCTGAGTCATGTATCTAATTTCCACGAATAGTTATTAGATATTTTAACTCATATAGTTTTTGTTTTGGATTTGATTGTTGACTTGCATACCCTGTGTTTTGCCTTTAACTTACTTAACATCAGACTTTGATAGTACATGTCTTTGGTATATGTGCCTTTGATAGTACATGTGGGTTTTCAGTTAATCATCGTACATGTCTTTGATGTGTCTTTGCAGTTTTTGTGGTATATGTGCCTTTGCAGTTTTTGTTTTGGATTTGATTGTTGACTTGTCCGTTTACTGCAATTTTAGTGCTTATATTATATAAAAACATAATTTTGATAGTTCGATAGTTGATTTCACGAACTATACGATGATTAAGTTAAGCTTAATACGTGTTTTTAATGGGATGAATTGCTATAGTTGCTGCATGGTTAAAGGATGATTTTATTTTTAGTTTTGTAGAGGATATGAAGCATTAGTGATTCACTTCCACAACCTGATATAGACATAGGAAAACTTTTTCTCATCCAAAGCTAAGATCTTTGACCACAATGAACCAGTCAGATTGAAGTCTATATTGATTCTATGTTCATATTTTAGGACGTCTTTTCAGTTGAGATCTTATTATTAGGGCTATTTTGTATTTAGTCCCCCTAGAAGATTGCTAATTAGCAAATGGTCCCGAGTTTTTCGTTTATTTGTAAATAATCATTTTTCTGTCAATTGACTGTTAGTCAACTCAGTTGACCAAAGTCAAACCATCCAATTTCTTTTAATGTCTAAACTACCCTTGCACATGTTTTCCACGTGACACTACTTAAACCATTAAAACCATTTTTTGGTTTTATATTATCCACGTGTCGAGATTTCATTGGTTATCAGAATCTATGGTTAGATATTACGCCATGTGTTTAATACAGTAGTCGAGGATCTGGATTCAATCAAAACATATTCTAAAAGGACTAAGTCCCAAAACCCTAAGTTTTTATTCTTTCTCTTCTACCTTACACTAAACAGCCACCGCCACCGCCGCTTTCAACCACCACCTTTAACCTTATTGCACCACCACCACCTTTAACCTTATTTCACCATTATCAACTCTTCTTTCTCCATCATCAATTCTTCTTCTTCTTCTTTATTCTGTTACTTTCAGTCTTCACTTTCACTTTTCTTTTTGGTTGAGAATGTGAATTTCAGATCTTCTTCTTCTTTATTCTTTCACTTTCAATCTTTGCTACAAAAGGAACAATTTTTAAAGTATTGTCGTTAAAAAGAGAAAAGAATCTTAGTTGCACAGTAAGTTTTTATCTTTTTGGTTGTTTATTGTATTTATCGTTCTTTGTACTTGTCTTCTTCTCATGTTTTTTTTCTTTATTCCAAACTTGTCCTACTAGTGGGATTCGATAGGGGACCATTGATGTATTCAATACAACTGATGTTACCAAATTTGGGTTTCGAAAACCCTAATTTAATAATTGAAGCATGTTCGATATGATATTAATAAATTAAACACTAATTACATCATTATTACCTAATTAAACCCTAATTTTAAAATTCCTAAATTAAAACCTGATATTTCTTAAACCCCTAAATGAAACCCTAATTTTGGTGGTAAATTTGGGGGTTTTATCTGATATTAATAAATTTTTACATCATTATTACATAGTTAACCTTAATTACGGTAAAAACCCTAAATTAAAACTTGATTGTGATAACATGTATAAATTAAACCCTAATGAGATTGAACTCAAAATACATTTTGGGGGTTTTAACTAAAATTAATAAATTAATTGGACCCTAATTTGATAGTAATTGTGGGGGTTCAATTTACAGTTTATGTTGTATATGCTATAAATATATGATAATAGAAGTTACATTTTATATTGTTTCATACTTATATATATATATGTATGCTGGTATGTTGTCTAGGTATGGAACTTGGTACAAGGGAGGTTGTTATACATTATGGGGGCAAATGGAGACCTCATTTACCTGGACAAGTCATTGGCATGGATTACAAAGGTGGTAAGTCACATTATATGAAATTGGATGGTGATATGTTATGCATGTTTGATTTGTGCAAGGATGTATGTGAGTTACTAGGTCAAGTGTGGACTCCAGATTGTAATGTGGTTGTGTCTTGTGTGTTAGAAGGTTGTTTGTCCAAGTTGTCTGATGATACACTTGTGTCTATTTGGAATGAGATGAAACCTGGAAGAGACAAGAAGTTTCATCTTTATGTGGGTCCTATCCCCATTTATGATTCCACCACCAGAAAGTCATCAAGACTCAACAAACTTTGTACCCATTACGCCAACACTCCTGACAATCCAATAACACTTGATTGTGAGAGACAATTGAAATCACCAAGACTGAGTCCAAGTTCTCCTATCATATTATCTCCTGCTCCAAATCAGTCTTCCATCTCTCCAAAAAATAAAGGAAAAACTTCACTCAACTCTCCACCAAATAAACCTTCAAGAGTAAACACATCCATTGTTCATCCAGATTCAGAAACCTTTGACACTTCAGCTAGAAAACTATTGATATTTGAAGGTGGTGGGAAAATATATTCAACTCAGCCATTACCTGTCGGTCTAATTTCTCAGATTAGTTCTCCTACAAAAGCTTGTCACTCCACATCACCTTCACAGCTTACACAACCCTCACAAACAGTTGAAGATGTTTTGAAGGATTGGGAAGGTGTTATACAAACTGGTATTGTGTTTGATGACAATAGAGGGTTAGAAACAATAGCAGAAGATGAAGGAGGTGAAGAAGGTAATGAGGAAGATGATCTAATAGATGCTAATTTTGATGGTAGTGATGATGAGAATGATAGGCTTGGATTCAATCCTGGAGAGTTATTTGGGCCACAAATTAACCTTGAACAAGGGTATGTGAGCTGTCATTCATCAGAAGATAGTGAAGATGAATACAAACCTGAAGAAGATGAAGGCAGTGAACAAAATGCAGACTATGATGTTGAAGAAGTAGAAAATGAAGCATTTAGGGGTTTAGTTGATGAGAATGATCCTAATTTGGTTGATGGAGACATAGTTGATTTTGTCCAGAATACAAAGAATTTGTATGAAAAAGAAGATAGGGAGAGGGATGATGAGCCAAATGTTACAAAGGTGTATGAGTTAGTCCCTAATCAAGAATGGGACACTATGGATGATGCCAGAAATTACTTTAAGCACTATGCAATTGCAAACAAGTTCTCCTGGAAGCAAGTTAAAAATGATAATGAGAGGTTGAGGTTAAAATGCAAAGGTGAAGGCTGTCCTTGGAAAGTTAATGTTACATTAAAGATAGACAAACACTCTGTACAATTAAGGAAGTATGTGGACAAGCATACATGTGTGAGTGATGGGACAGATAAATATGTTCAAGCAAACTATATGTGGGTGGTAGATAAGATGCAAGAAATGTTTGAGAGGCATCCTGAATTTAGTCCAAAAGATATACAGGATGAGATTCGAAGTGAACATGGGGTTAATGTTGGATATTTTATGGCTTGGAAAGCAAAACAACAAATGATGAAGAACATCAATGGCAGCTTCGAAGATGGATACGTGCAGTTACCTGAATTGGAGAGACAAGTCTTAAAAGTTAATCCAAGAAGTTTTTACAGGTATTTTGTCAATGATAATACAAGAGAGTTTGAAGGTTTTTTCCTTGCATATGAGGCTTCACTCAAGGGGTGGGTAGCAGGTTGTAGGCCTGTCATTGGCCTTGATGGTGCACATCTGAAGGGAAAGTATGGTGGTTTTGTGTTGAATGCAATGGGAATAGATGGGATGAATGGATTGTTTCCATTGGCTATCTATATATGTAGAGTTGAAAACAAAGCATCATGGATTATATTGCTAGGGTTACTGCAACAACACATAACGAAACACAAAGAGCAAGTAACCTTTATTTCTGACAGACAGAAAGGATTGATTCAAGCTGTGCAAGAGAATTTTCCTGAAGCTAAACACAGGTACAATTTTCTAACTTCTTAATTTTTTTTTTAAGTTTATTAATGTTTGAAAGTCACATCTCATGATTTAAGTTTCTGTATTGCAGGTATTGTTTTAGGCACATGTATAAAAATTTTAAAAAAGAATTTAAGGCAAGTCACTTGGAGAAGTTGGCATGGGGGGTAGCAAAAGCATACAAGGAAGCAGAGTGGGGTAGGTTCATGGATGCCATGGAGGAAGATAATCAGAAAGCTAGAGAATGGTTTACCACAGAACCAAGAAGGTTGTGGGCAAGAGCTTACTTTGACCAAGAGCTAAGGTCAAAATGCGATGCTGTCACAAATAACTTTAGTGAGTCATTCAATGCTTGGATACTGAAGGTAAGAGACAACCCCCTGAACAGGTTTATTGACAAGTATAGCTTGTCTCTCATGGGATTGATTCATGATAGAAGAGTTGTTGCTAGGGAGATGAAGGATGGGGATTTAAATCCATATGTTAATCATGTCATTAAGAAGACTGCATTGAAGTATAAGAAATTCAACCTTCATGGGATTGCTGATCACAAATTTTGTACCATCCACATCAAGTCAAAGAAGAAGTATACAGTGGAGTTGGATTTGATGAAGTGTTCATGTTGTGTATGGCAGCTTACAGGCATCCCATGTGTTCATGCCATATGTGTTATAAAGACTAGAAGAGAAGACATGAGAAAGTAAGTATTTGATTCAATCATTATTTACTGCATGTATTATTAATTAAATAATCAAAATATATTATTTTAATTTTGTTTATATCTTCTTTTCCTGTCAGGTTTGTTAGTCCATATTTCTATGCAGAAGCATTTAAGGCCACATATGCAGGACACATAATGCCTATTGAAAATGAAGAAGACTGGGGCAAGGTTTGTTAAGTTTGATCTTAATGAATTTTAATTATAAGTTTGGTATTAACTAATATTTGATTGTGTACAGGTTGATGAGACAGAACTTGTGCTACCACCACCATTCAAGACAGCACTTGGGAGGCCTAAGACTCAAAGAATAAGAGATGATGATGAAGAACCACCTTTAAAGCAGACTAGAAAGTGTACAAAGTGTGGGAGAGCAGACCACAATGTAAGAAGGTGTGACAAGTTGCATGCAGTTGAAGCAAGGGATGCAAAGAAAAGATCGAGTCAGGGTTCAACATCAGAATCAAGACAAGGTTTATAACCCTAATTTGGAGTTTTAATTTATTTATTAATTTGGTTATTAAATTATTCATACAAGATTTCAGATACTAAATAATTTGGAATGTTTTTTGGGGGTTTTTTTCAGTGAGGCAAAGAATGATGAAGACAATGAGGCTCATCACACAACTGAAGGAGGTGGAAGGGGTAGCAGAGGTGGTAGAGGTAGCAGAGGTGGTAGAGGTAGCAGGGGTGGTAGAGCTCAAAATGGAAGGGGTGATGGGGATGGTGGTGCTGGTAGAAATGGTGATGGAGGAGCAAGTTCTAGTGGAGATGTAAAAATTAGAGGTGTTATAAGACTAAGTGGTGGAGGAGGGTGGTATGGCAGCAGGGGGAGGATTTCTACACCAGGAACACCTGTAAGATCTGCACCTAACCCTAACTATGAGTCGTTAACTCAAAGTCAAAACATGTGAAAATCTGAGATAGTGTTTTGATATTTTGGTCTTTTGGTTCTGATATACAATGGTTCATTTTGTTGGCTAATGGTTTAAAAATGATTGTTGAAATCTGGTTGTATCAGACAATATGTAATGGTTTATGTTGTGTTGAAACTATGGTTGTATCAGACAATGAAATGATAATGTTGGTTTTGTTATGAAATTGTTTTGGTATTTTCTGATTCAGTCTTACATACATATGTTTTGTTATGAGATATTCAATGATGAAATTTTATGCTAAATTTGTGACTCTAGTTCAGTCTTACATACCTTTTTTTATTTTATTTCATTACATTCATGTGCACATGTGCACTACACAGATAACACTCGATATTTATACAAAGTTATCTAAATAGGGGCACAACTTGGTTGAATGTCCAACATCACTGCATAGTTCACATTTTTCTTCTTCTAAGAGCTTACTTGAAACCAATAGTGCTTCCAAAAGTCCCTTGGCTGCTTTAGCTTGTGCATCTGTATCTTCTTCTTTAGCTGCAGCATCTTTACTTTCATGTTTATAAACCTACAAAAAAAAAAAAAATTGTTTTTGGTCCTCATTTTACATATTTCGTTTCAAGTATGGTCCCTGTTACTAATAATGGAAAAATCTATGGAAGATATCTTACCTTTGGTGGAGTGAAGTTAAACATGTAGCCTCCCCCCATTGAAACTTTAGAAGCTTTTTTCTTGTGTTTGTAGCTGAAAATAGAAGAGCTTGGGTTTAAATAGGAAATTTTTAACGTATCTATATTTTCGACCATTAGATTGAGTTAGCCAGATCTTGACACGTGGATGAATAAAAGAATATTTAATTTTTACTGTTTAAGTTGTGTCACGTGGGTGGCACGTGGTTAGCAACGACTCTCTAATATAGACCGTTGGATAAAGTTAACCAAATCTCGACACGTGGATAATATAAAACCAAAAAAATGGTTTTAATGGTTTAAGTAGTGTCACGTGGAAAACACGTGCAAGGGTAGTTTAGACATTAAAAGAAATTGGATGGTTTGACTTTGGTCAACTGAGTTGACTAACAGTCAATTGACAGAAAAAGGATTATTTACAAATAAACGAAAAACTCGGGACCATTTGCTAATTAGCAATCTTCTAGGGGGACTAAATACAAAATAGCCCTTATTATTATTATTATTATTCTTTTATTCTCAATTTTAGATAAATTTAGGTATGTTAATTTAAGCTAAAACCCAAATATAAAGTAGTGAATTGATGACTAATATGATCCATTAAAAACAATAAAAGAAAAAACAAGTAATTTAAGTCGTAACATGTTGCGAATGTGCTTTATTTTCATATTAAAATGATTTATTAAGTACTTTTCTTTTCTTTTTCTTTTAACTGATTGCGTTAATGAAAATTGTTTCACTGGTAATAGCTTCAATAAAACAATCCTTCTTCTCTACCTCAAACAAACTGATTTTTCATTCTTCCTATATCTTAGGCGGGGTGATTAATTTCCATTGGTTGTGGATCTTTCTCACCTTCTTATCATAGTTTTAGTTGGGGTATACTACAACAATTATTGTTTTTTATGATAGTTTTAGTTCGGGTATACTAGGATAATTATTGCTATCCTGTAATGGTA
Source organism: Aquilegia eximia (assembly GCA_023053565.1). Classification (NCBI taxonomy): domain Eukaryota; kingdom Viridiplantae; phylum Streptophyta; class Magnoliopsida; order Ranunculales; family Ranunculaceae; genus Aquilegia; species Aquilegia eximia. The sequence goes on from JALIGU010000001.1 coordinate 27,947,798, forward strand.
TTTTTATGCAATTTTTGATCAATTCCAACAAGGCCTTTGGTAAAGCTTTAGATTATGTAAAACCTTAAGAAAACGTAGTGGGTATATGGCCATGTTTCACAATATAACCCCATATTCTCAATTTGTTCTTTGATCCCCGGTTTCAATACCTATCCTCATGTTTCACTTAAATTAAGAATAGGTTGTTATTATGGCTTTAAGGTTCAACCAAAACTGATAGCCAAACTACTTTATGAATATTTAATATGTTGCGTTATACATAATCATTTTAATATTTTATGTTTATGATGCAAATTTGACTTTTATAATCAACATGATAAATGCCAAGACTCCTTGGATAATAATGAACACAACATGCCTTGAATCCGTCTTGTGATAACAAGCCCTAAGCTTGATTGTTAAAGTTTTTGGATTAGTGACTCTTTGTACTATTTTAGAGTTGAATCAGTCATGTGATAAAACTCATTCAAGTATTGATTTGTTTCATATAAATTTTTGCAGGGAGATTATGTAATCTGTTATGGGTGGGCCATTGGTATGAAATGACTCCACTGCTTCCTTGGAAATATCTGAAGTTGAACCAAATGCCATGTACTATAGTTGGTGTGCATTACAAATTACTCCACTTCCTTCCAAACCATGAGGTATGTCTTCAGTCATAGCTATATGTCTGGATTGCGGCAAATATGAATGATTGTATCAATGAGTTTTCATATCCTTGGTTATCAATTAGTAGTTGTTGACTGTTTTATTCAATTCTTTATAAAATAAGAGATTCCACAACAACCTGTACTATGTTCCTTGGGCATTGTAATTTATAAATAGTCAGTTACCAGCACATAATATTTAATATAGAAAAAGCCCTAAAATTGATGATCATTATAGGCCACAACCATATTATTGACATGAGAATATTATTGTTCAACGTCTTTTTGGCCTTTTTCTTCATCTTATGTTGAAAACAAATTTTACTTTGTTTTTAGCTTCTTCATGTTATCGTTTTGTTGATTTTTACCAAGGCCCATTGGCTCAGTTGGTTAGACCGTCGTGCAAATTACACGAAAGTCGCAGGTTCAAGGCCTGCATGGACCAATTAGCTAATTATTCGATATTAATTACTTTTTTTCCCCATGGTGTGGATATCCATCTTCATATATCTTCCTCCCATCTAAAAATTTCTATATTACTCCTTAATTTATCCAAACAGTTAGATTTGCATCATTGGCATCTTTCATTTCATAATGTCATTCACATTTCATAAACATAAGTTTATGTTTATATCAAATATTTTTTGGCTGAGTCCTCCTCTAAGAAAAACATACAGTAAAACATCATAAGCTAGGATCAGTCTAAACCATATTTGTAAGTTTTTTACAATATCAGCTTATTAACCCATAGGAGAGTGGCCAACTTCTAACATTGAAAACAGTTAGTTCTTTTTGTACTTTCAGTTATTAATTGTTTTTGAAGAAACCGCAACTTGATGGACTACATATCTGCATGCCCAACAACAATGACAAGAAAACTTTGATGGACTGCATTGTTTTACAACAGTAGTTCAGCACATTGAAATTTGTCCCTGGCCGATGCTCTAATCCATTTGGGAATTCTGAAACTGAGCCCTTTACTGGTGTTCATTTCAAGCACCCTTCAATTGACTTTTTGGTCCATAAGGTAAGTACAAAAAAATATTGTGTATTGTTTTGTGTTTCTTTCCTTTTGTGGGATAATTGCTGCTTTGCCCTTGTAATATTTATGAAATATTATTAGTCTGGTTAGTAAGGATGTTGGTGCATATATGAGAATCGGATATCTAAAGGTACATAACCAACCGAGTGTCAATGCTTTGTTTAAACCAGATTTATTACAGCTAATAAAATAACAAAATGCATTGAAAAAAGCACACAACTAATGCATTTCATACATGTTAAATCCCTTGATAATTAAAACCTTGTCAAAAGGAGGACATATCATGATGTATAATGAAGTACAACAATTCACTACTCCACTTTACAATTCTGCACACTTATCATGATGTATACGCCCATCAGAGTTGGTCTCAGTTGTCTTTTTTCAATATGATTGTATATTCTTCATTCGTAAGGCCTTATTTGTATTTCAGGTTGTTAAATAATTATCAAAATTAAGGCCGACTTATATTTTTGGCAAGGTCAATTTATTTGGTAAGGTCACTTTTCAGGAATATGAGTTTGTAGGACTTCTGAGTAGCCATACTTATTCGGCCTACTGGTTTTTCTATAAGCTGGTGATATCAGGACTAAGGTTTCAGACATGGTGACTTGGTACTTACAGTTGAGAAGAGCCAGATATTAATGGGAGGAAGAACAATACACTGACTTCTTCATAAAAGCAAACACTGATACAACACATTAAGGAATCCTTTCCTAGACCATCATGTTAGTCCAACTTAAGGCAGAGTTCAACTCCATTCCAACTGCTGCTATGGTGGACAAGCTTTAGAGGGAAAGGAATCTGTGTGAAGGTATGGAGCATTCTGTCCTATGATCTTCCTAGGTAAATAGAGTTATAATAAGATTTGATTTGATCTCTGTGTGTGGCAAACGAGGAATCCGAGATGTTTCTTCTCATGTTTCAAAGGTTATTGTGGCTCTAAAAGCAAAAATTGAGCAATGTCAACTGAAACATTGAGCAAGATTGATGTACAAACAGTGGTAATTGGTGCCTGTTAAGTGCATATTTTGGATGTTTTGTTTTAGTGTGGAGATCAGATGTCTGCTGCTATTAAAAGTTTTTGGTTCCCTCAGTTTTACCAGACTGTTCATTTCCTGCACAAAATGATCAGAGTGTATATAACTTTTTTTTTGGTGATTAATGAAATAATAATTTTATAGAAAAAAAGGAGATGATTCACGAACAAGAAACAAGCATGATTAGGTTACCAAAAAAAACACGCATGATTAAGAGTATTATTTTTAAAGCAAAGCCTGACAAATGGATGTTAAATTTTGGTTGCATGCATCTATAGTTCTATACAATTTTAAAGTTAATGGATGTTTGTTCTGTATGCGACCCTTGCACCCTGCCCTCCCAGTATTTACATAATTTATTATTATTATTATTAAACCTTCCTTTCAGTTGTACCACCAATATATAGATTGATTATTTACAATGGACCAAAAGTATACCCAACTATCCTGCATTGTGTATAACTAATTCACCATTGATCTTAATATCTCATAATTTTTAGAGCAAACAGCAAAAGATGTCACTCATTCTAACTTTGTTTGGAAACCAGAACTTATTCCACCCTACAAGGGATCCTCCATCCCGATCTAATAATGACACATCATCATTTACAAATGCTCAAATAGACTGGAAATTAAGAAACTCCTGAAGCTCGTGTGATCCAAGCTGATGTACCTGGTATGAAGAAAGAGGAGGTGAAGATTGAAGTGTAAGGCAGAGTTATTCAAATATGTGGGAAAAAAAATGTTGAAAAAGTAGACTAGAATGACATTTTGCACCGTGTTGAGAGGCGAAGTGGCAAGTTTACTAGGAGGTTTCAGATACCTCAGAATGCTAATCTTGATGAGTTGATGCAGTTAATGCCACTATAGAAAATGGTGTTCTTACAATTACTATCCCCAAAGAAGAAAAAAGGCCTGAAGTGAATGCCATTAAGATCAGTGGTTTGAGACTTAGAGAGAGATTGTTGAAGATGTGAAGTATATATGTTGGTATATAAATGTTTCATATATTCAGTTGTGTCACTGTGTGTGCTTTGCCTGTATGCATATGTCCTGATGTCCATTAGGTTTGATATACACCATGCCATGTTGAAGCTAATGTACTTTTGTATGATATACCATGAAGCATCATTTGTATTATAGCTTAAAAAGAAAAAAAATTCACCATTGATTTTAGGTAACTCAAAATAATACATATAAAATTATATAAATTCTCTTGAAAAAAACCAATAATGAAAAACATTTAAATGTTAAAACACAGTACAACTAATGATCAATATCAAATGAAAATATTTGTTATAAAAATTTTAAAACTAAAAATAAAAAATACAAGTAGGAAAATCTTAATCAAACAAATAAAATTATTATCACTACTATAAAGTATACAACTTCGTTGACACTAGCGTGCCGAAGGCACGGGTACAACTAGTATATATATACATGATCTCATATTTAGGCAGAAAAGATATAAGAAAAATGATATAACTTATCCAAAAAAAGGAATTTATTGAGAACATTAAAAAATAATACAATAATTGGACATGAAGGTATATTGAAATTCGCTAGTTCGACTGTTTCTTTGGGTATTCCCTTGGTCCAAAAATAGTTGATCCAATTCTCACGTTGGTACTTCCCATTTCAATCTGCAATCACCCACAAGTTTGATTTTAATGAATTCTATATCTGTGCCATTTACCTCTTCAAAAACTGGAATCCTTACCAAAACATATATATATACTTTGTAACAGTAAATACATTGCGGATAGCGAGATGAAAAAGGTTTGGCTCAGAGTATCACTGTCGGCCATATGGAATAACACAACATTGATTAGGCGGAATCTTTCATCATGATATAGGAAAAATACTGTCTCTATTCCATTATTTAGGGTTGATGGAGTTCTTTCAAAGAGAAAAGTTTGATGCGATAAGTTTGCAACGTTCGTTCTTTTTCTTCTGTAATCACATGGTTGTGCTTATGCAAATGCGAATGCAATATGATATAGGAACTAAAAAAAATTTAATGTTATTAGGGAAGTCTCTTACAGCTAGCTCAAAATCAGCAGACATTCCCATGGACAGCTCACATTGCTTCTCTGTTATTTCAAGCGCCTGGCAAACCTCAGTTCTGCATCTCGATAATGTCTGACACACCAGGAGATGTAATAGTGTAAGAACAGAAAGGAAAACACTCAATAAAGCTCAAGCTAGATATCAAAAGTCTTATAGTGAGCACCTTAAAATTTTCTGGAGTAGATGTATAATCCAGCATTCCTATTGTCATTAGACCTGAAAACTCAAGATTTGGACAACCCAGCTTAACGTGTCTTGCAAGCTCTACACAACCAGAGGGATCAACACCAGACTTTGCTGCAACAACATTACGAAAACAAATTACTTTGGTGTTAAAACCTTGGAACCATCCAGAGGTTACTGTCATTTGGTTAAGTTTCTACATCACTAAGGATGAACTTCCCATCTCATGATTACTTTGAATGAAGTTCCATTACTCTCAAGTCTCAATCGATTAATAGAGCTATTTTTCGTCAATAGAAAGAGCAATTTAGCAAAAAAAAAAAAAAAAAATCAATTAAAAGAAAAATTCATGCGCTTTTGTACAAGGTCGACCCTCTATTTGTTTGTAGCTGAATAGATCTTTTATTGATAGTGTGAAAGTGATAACACGAGTGGCGAGACTCATTAAAGCAGATCAACAGGAAGCAAGATACAAAAAGAGAAATCATTAACTCAAAATTAAATTTTAATCTGTAGTAAGTTCTATACATCTGTGACCTCTCTATGCTTAATTTCGCACCAACAAATACGGAATACCAACATGTAGCCTAAGCATTTATTACCACCCATCAGATCTTGCCACTTTTACTTGAAGATTATGTCATTTCCTGCCCTCCAGATGCTCCACCATACTGCTGCAGGAATCATTTTCCATATACATGACCCCAGGCTATGACTCCTTCAGTCCTTGTAATACTGACTTGTGTGGTGTACACACTTATGTGGTGCCAAACATTGATAGAATACTGACTCTTCGCCAATATACTTCTCAAGAATCCAGTGTGATTTGGAAGTATCCAGACAGCATATATTAACTTTAGACTCTCCTTCCTCCTCTTCTGAGTGTATTATTATATTACTTAACAATGACATGTGAACATGTTTTGACAAAATATGTAAGCTTTATATTGGTCATAAGCTACAAATTTGAAACCTAGGCTTCAGATCGACGATCCAAGGAGGAGAGGTGAAGTGAAGGAACTTTTTTTCCAATAAGTAAAGTTAACAGTTGAGCATCTCGACTCTAGCTTCTATATATACTAAGGTTAACAATGAAGGCCTCGAATGGACCCCGTCAGATACAGGAAGATGAAACAAATGTAAAGCACCAAAGGATATGGGATACAACTTGTCATCAAGTTAGTCCTAGTTATGCTACAACACCCCCTTTGAGAGGGCAACCTTGAAAAAAAAAATGAATAAATAAAACGGAAAAGAAGAAAGGAACCCCAATAAAGCGGTTCCTTGAACATCAATCATGTCCAACTAGGAAAACAATGTAATAGTTAGTCGTGAATATAATTAAACCTTGGATGAAACATAAAAATTGGTGCATCTCAACAGCAGCCAGTTACACTGAGACATTACTGCCAGCTTGCAGAAGCACAGTGAGTTACACTGCGACTCACGAAAAGGGTGGAAATAAAGGAAGACCAATCTGATCTTTCCATAAAAATGGCGAAAACAAGAGAAAAAACAGTTTCCTGTGGTTTAAAGAATTCCATGTTCCTGCTTGAACTGCTATTATATGGTGCTTGGGATTTCTCGTGGCTCGTTTTTCTCTGGTTCATACCTCCCTCTTCTATCTTTCTTTTTATTTTACTTCTACTTTCCTGAAATCTATTTTCATTCAAATTATCATGAAGCAAACAGTCTTTGTGGAAATCTACTCCAAAGTTAACCCTAAACAGGTATAATATACCCAGATATGGCTAGTTGCTTGCCATCCGCATATACACACACCAACTAAATGAGATGCTAAATTTAGAACCCTTACTCATTTTATTTTACACAGTGGTTTACAGTATCCATGGGAGGAGGCTTTCTTCAGTTTTGTAAGGTGATGTAACATTCCATCCTTTTGTATAGTGTATTGGAGCGACTCTAGCCCATTGAAATATACCACCAGAGACTGCAGAAATCTTTTAATAAAAATGTCAAAGATGTTACTTCTGTCTTCTGGCCTTCTGGGCTATCTAACGAACTTCCTTAACTACTAGTCTACTACTGGAGAAACTGCTCGAAGAAGTTGTTCCTTGCTAAACAGTAATGAAAAGGAAGCACCAGGAGCATAAATAGATCAATACTAGATATACTAACAATGAGAAAATAATTTGCTATGCAAATCACTTTTAAGCTAAGTCAGCATTTAGAGAAAGAATCTGATTTATAACTTACATTCTTCTCCACTCGTATTCACCTGAACCAAAACCCTTAATGGTTTTCTTCCAATGCTCGCAACTACACGATCAAGTCGATCTGCAATCTGTGCAGCACACAAGATTGCATCATATGAGCGATGAGACGGCAAGAAAATAGGGGGAATATAGAAACGAGAAAATATTTGAACTGCGCCGTAGATTAGATATTATGAAACTGATACACATCATGATAAAAATTATTAAAAAAAATTATCCAACATCGGAAAAAAAAAAAAAAAAAACACTTTTCGAAAAGAAAAAAACACTCCTTTAAAAACTCTTCTTTTGTTTACTTTATGTAATTTTCTCAATGATTTACATTCAAGTAATTTATAAATACGTAAAACAGTCCCACGAGTTGCATCATAATTCTAAAAATAAGCACTTGGGCTAATAGGCAACTAAACTAACCAACAACATTGTGCTACATCAAGGTTTACAAAAAAGTAGTAAGAGTCTTCTCTAGTTCTCTTCAATATTAACTAGACAAAATATTGGAGTGGGGTTATACATCTGTCTTAACGCTTAATAGCATCAGAAATAGTAATGTAGATAGGCCCCGTTTAAAAGGTCCCTAAATTTCATGGCATCTCCATGAATCAAAATAGCATAGCTAATGAAGTTATCAAGTGCTAAACAATCACTTTTCTTTGATACTAGCTATTAGATGTCTTCTTTATAACCAAAATACAGCATGACCACATCTTGTCTCTGATCTGGTGCTAGCTGCACAACTCTTATTATGATTCCTAATACAGCAATCAAAATAGGAAAACCTTTTTAAAAGTATTTATGCGCGTAGTTCAAGGCCAGAACAATGGAACTTTCTTCATGCTTTACAGAAAGATCGGAAATACTAAATCCTCTTGTCCGAGCGGTCATTGGGTTTCTCATCCAGCTATTCCTGACACAGGTTGGTTATTGCCCAAATCCCAATCTTCAACCAAGGTATAAACAACACCTTTGACCATAACATCAAAATCATCACAACTAACACACTTTTCGGTTGTGTATAAGCAGAAAAAAAGCAAGGTTCAACATCTTTCTCAAAAAACACAACTCCAATGGTAGCTTCTCGATAAGGATAATACCAAGGGAGGTAGGCCAATATCACTTAACCCAAATAAAGGCAACCCCAGTAGACGGAAAGGTAGTAAGGTTAAGAAAATCCACATTCCTTTGTTGCATATTCTATCCTTCTACGTTTGAAGCTCCAAATGTGTAGGGTGTCTCTGATCAATGCAGAATCAATTCACAAAAAAGACAAGAAGGAAAGAGATGGAAGGAGTGGAAAAATTCAGGATGCAAAAATGGAAGAGAAGGTAGAGTGTTAAAGTTTGTTTTGTTAGAGGCAACCATAAAATTAGCGGTCACATATTTTTTGTGGAAAATTGATTTTCCACAAATCAAACACACCCCAAGAAAAGGATGCATCTCCACAATCGAAATGACAAAAAGACCACTGTCTCCAAACTCATAATGAAACTAAAAAGTTGGTTATTGGTATCCAGGAGGGGTCGTCGAAATGAGGGTGCTGATCTCCATTCCATTTTTTTTTTTTTACAAACAAAAGGTATTCATTAGTACAAAGCAAGGCCTGATACATGAAGAAAAATACAACAAATATTAGTTAGGAACTGATACATGCTACACACAGCCCACTGCCCACATAAACCCTAGAAATTGAGAATCCAAACTAATACTATAAGCCCTTATCAATACAAGAAAAACCCTCCAATCTATCCGTGCGGTCACTGGCCCACCAATAGCCAAGTTAGGCTAGTCCCCTATCAGCAATTGAGCTTCAAGCTCATTTTCACATTCCGTTTCGGAAATCCAGTGGAACTGCCCACTTGAATAAAAACTAACTTCAATCTTGTTTCTGTAGTCTTAGCTCGCTGTTCCAAAGTGGCAGCGGCCAAAATCGACATCCTCTTCTCACAATCTGCCTTTCTACTAGTCCACCATTTGCCAAACTCCACTAAGTTCTCAACCTCATCCTTCTGTGCCTCTTTCGTCTTCCTTTCCTCTGTCTTATCCACAGAACCACTGCTTATTCTTCTTACATTAATACATTTCTACTGGGTCACTGTTGTCTCATCTTCCCTTGAAACAAATTTGTTCTCCTCTAGCACTTGTCCACTTGATTCACATCTTCCTCCTCCGCTGGTAAGTTTTGATCACTTTCCCCTTCCATCTATCTCTGGAATCCTCCCATTTGTTTATCTCTTCTAACTGTGCTATTGTGCACTTTCAAGCAGGTTCTGTAACAAGGCCATGATGGAAGCACTCTCTTCTCCTTTCTCTACTCAATCTGGATCTCGCTAATAATATCTTTGGGCCCTAACACACCAATGGGTTTGGAATACCTAGGTGGCCGCAACTAATAGTTCTAACAGTTTCACACTCCCCCTTTCCTGAATCCCCGTAGCTGGAGCCTAGCCCACAAATTGGGGTATGTACCACTTTCATTATTAAGTCTGTAAGTGGGAATCTTTAAGTTGGGGAATGGAAAAAAATGGAATCAATTCTTAAGTTATGTCTCTTTTGAAAACTGTGGAATCGAATGAAAACCTCAAAAGTCGTTTTTGTATAATTGTGGAATGGAGTGAACGTTCATCCAGTCATGTTTGCTAAACTATGAAATGGAATCCTTTCCTTTTCTTGTTTTTATGCTATAAAACTCAAAAGAAAATTCCTCAGAGTGAAAGATGAAAATGAAACTTTTTATATAAGGTGGTTCATCACTTCGAAATTGAACAAAATAATGTAAGAAAAAGAAATTGCAAAAAATGACGGTCTTCCTGGATTTGCCAACATAGGAGCACTTGAATCATAGAAACACAAATAATCATACCAGCACATATATCAACAAGAGAGTGTTAACCATACCAAACCACAAATACCAACATATTAGCAGATGATCCGGCAACATATAGGTAGAAATCACTATACAAGCGGGCCAAATGTCATTCTTGAAAACCATCATCTACAAAAGCCATTCTCGATGCTTACGCACTACGGAAACACCTTTTGAACATAATCATCTTGAAAACAATTCTAATCCAGATTCTTAACAAATAAAGGGAAACAAAATTATGATCTTAATCATTCCTCGTACCATGTTACTTTTTGTTATGACATCTACACTTTTTATAACAATACGTATACGTAATATGCTCTTGTGATTTCATCTCGAGCGGACGAGAACCCTTGTGATTTCATCTCGAGCGGACGAGAACCCTGAACTAGAGTCATTGCAGGTGGACGACTGAGCAAAGTTGCTCCGCGCAGTCTTTGATGCAACACAGAGAGAATCGTCAATCTCAGCGAGTGAACTAGGTTTAGGTATTCCTTCTCGAGCTTCTATTTCTTGACATAGACTTGCTTGCTAGTCATGATTCAACGTCATTGATGAAATTGATGCAATCGTGCATAAAGATATGTACTTTGAACCGAATTCAAAGAACTACGACGATTTTCGGGATTCGACAACCAATGTTCTTAACCAAGGACTCACACAAAGAGAAGACTCTTCTCAAAACACGCAATTCAATTAACCAATCAACACCTAACTTGGCCAAAAGCCTACAACTCTTTAAATAGGAAAAACAATCCTTGGAAAACAAGGAAACCTAAACCTAGACCAATTCTAATGAAAATAGAAAACATAATTCGAAATTAAAATAACCCTAAAATAGAAATACCCTAAAACACCTAAAAACACCAATTAAACATAAACCTAAATATCCCCAATAATTCTAAAAACATATAGTAGTAACCTAGCACAAATTAGGGGTTTTAAACCCTAGAATACATCAGCTTTCCCCGGGTTCGAAAAAGTTCGTCCACGAACTTGAATCTTTCAAATTCACCAAAACAAGTAGTAGTTGCACGTTGGTGCTACAAGCTCGAACTTGGTATGTGTAAAGCAAGGAGTCTACCTCGAATTCTTCCCAAAAATCTGCTCACTCTCATAAGAAGCAATAACCCAAAAAGTTGAATTCTTCCACGAACTTTAATTGCATAAAAATCAAATTTTAGGAACCTCACAAAACAATGATACTTGAAACACGAAATCCCCAATTGTTTTCCATGAAAAGAAGGAACAAGTCGCTGAAAATTGGCTATAAAAGATTCCCAAATCGGATCAACACATACGCCAAATTCTTTAAAAAACACATCTTCAACAACATCTAGGGATTCTTCCGCAAAGAGCGGGAAAAATTCATTCAATTCGAATGTTTTTGAACTATGGAACTTGGTTCTTGTAACCTCCTCTTTCTCCGCAAAGATATCAAAAAAATCACATAAATATCGACATCCTTGTTTTGTAAATTCTTCCATGGATTCTTTGTAAACCTGGCACGCATGACATGTAGCTTCGAATTCTTCTTGTGATATGCAAGGCCTAGTTGAAAGAAGAACAAATTTCTTGCCTTTCCATAGAATACTATAACCATTATGTTGCACATTAAACGTTGCATCCGTTTCTAATGTCCATGGATTTCCCAACAAAAGATGACAAGCATCTGTGTCGACTATATTACACCACACCCGATCAACTATATCTCCAATGGAAAACTCAACCAAACAATTATTTTCAACCACTTCCAATTGTAATTTCTCGACCGCTAGTTTTGAAATAAAATTAACATTATGTTTAGGGTCGATCACAAAAGAACACAACTTGCCTCCTATAGTACACAAAGAACGAAAAGCATGATTCTGAATCCAATCCTTATACCAATTCTCCATGTAATTTAAACTAATACCAACGAATATGACCAAGAAATTTTTTTTTATGAACAGTAAATTTGCAATAAAATAGATACTGTGAACAGTAATGCGATGAACAGTAACTCGATTTTTTTTTTTTTTTAAATAAATACCTCAAACAAAATAGCGGAAGACTTTGAAAAGAGCGGTGGCAGCGATAACACTTGAAACAACGATGAAGATGAAAAAAAATTCAGGATTTTTGAGAACGTAGAATCCTCAAAACCTTGCTCTGATTACCAATTTGATGGAGTCGTGCATAAAGATATGTACTTTGAACCGAATTCAAAGAACTACGACGATTTTCGGGATTCGACAACCAATGTTCTTAACCAAGAACTCACACAAAGAGAAGACTCTTCTCAAAACACGCAATTCAATTAACCAATCAACACCTAACTTGGCCAAAAGCCTACAACTCTTTAAATAGGAAAAACAATCCTTGGAAAACAAGGAAACCTAAACCTAGACCAATTCTAATGAAAATAGAAAACATAATTCGAAATTAAAATAACCCTAAAATAGAAATACCCTAAAACACCTAAAAACACCAATTAAACATGAACCTAAATATCCCCAATAATTCTAAAAACATATAGTAGTAACCTAGCACAAATTAGGGGTTTTAAACCCTAGAATACATCAGAAATAGGAGTAAGTTGACTCTTGACCTCATCACCCCACAATTCTTTATGGATATTGTCATTGGGAACAGCAGCCCCAACCCTCAACCGTATTCTGTAGTTCTTCATATTAGGACTGGCTTGTCAATATGCATATATACAATGACGTGGCCATATTTTTTTCACTACATATTGAGCCAAACAATATACCTTCTTATAATTGATTCCATTTCTTTCTTTTCTTTCCACTACTTAAATGTTCCTAAGCACACCCTTAATGTTGAAAACAGAAGTCGGGTACCATATAAAGTTTCAAAGGTATATTGGTATAATCGTTTTATATCCTGATTGTAATCAACTTTACAATAGACATCCTTGTTTTAAAATGACTCATATATTTCGTTTTTTTGAAGGTTGTCTCTTATGTTTGCTGTATCCTAAGTAACCAAAGCATCAGGGTGTTGAGTATAAAGCATGCGAGGCTCTGATGAAAACGATTTGCGGAAGCTTCAAACCTTGAGCACAAATATGTTCTTGGAGAGTACTTTGTGGTGTCTGAACAAAAATATTTTCAGCTTCATCATCGATTTAACAGGACAGAGTTTTTGCTTCAGAAGTTAAGATTATTTTCTTTGGCAATGTTTGCAAGGTCTCGTCAGTCGTCCCTATATTGGAGTTTTGGCATCACATCACTTCTTGGTTCATGGAGGAGCTCTACTGGAACCTGAAGGAGATATCCAAGATATAAATTATCGCAGTTTTTCATTACAGAGTCTCAGGTGCTCTTGGTGTTACAGGTTTAAAAGGTAACAATTGTGAAGATGCTCTAGCCACTTCAGCAGCTTGTCTTGCCCAGGACTCTTCGCGGACCATGAACCCACAATGTTCTCTTACAACCTGGTCTCTGGAGCTTGTTGATTGTCTCCCTATGTAAGCTAGCGTGTGGTGGATGTCTCACCCATCTTCCATGTATAATATAGTGTTTAAAAAGATGTTGTGTGTATCACTACTAAACGTTCTATATTTCAATAAGAAACTAAGATTGATAAAAAAAAAAAGGATTAAAATAATAAAAATGAACAGGGTTTCAACAACTCACCTAAATCAAGATAAAATTTCTAAATTTTGGTCAAACAGTCTTATAACAACACTACACTCCCAAAACTGATACAACTTGCCTCTATGGATTGATTTGGAAAAGGAATTAAGAAGCATCAGTCTATGGCGCGCGTTGAGCTTTCTTCCTGCCCACCGCCTATAGATCTGTTCCGCTTTGCAAGAATATGAAAACTTATGGCCTTGAGAGGTGTTATATACATATACATATATATAATGCGAAGAGAAAAATACAAGAGTACAAGAGACGCGAATTCCCAAAACTACTAAATCAAAGAAAAAAACTCTCCTACTACGCAAAAGACCCTAACGATAAGACTAAGCTCCTAAACTAACATCATCCCAAGAGGAAAAAAACGCCACGAAAGGAATAGTCCTGAAGTGGTCCCATCTCTTGCACCATAGGAAGCCAAGTCCTTTGATGTCAAGAATAGTATGTGCCACATCACGGATCTCACCCTGAAAATGCCTCTGATTCCGTTCTAGCCAAATACCCCAGAGGATCACGAAAGGAAGACTACCCTAAAGTCTCTTCTTAGCATGAGAGGCCAACCCTAACTTGCGCCATATCAGAAGAAGATCAGACACCGTCTCAGGAGTTACCCACTCGACCCCTACTGACCTAATTAAACAACCCCAAATATCAAAGGAAAACCGACAGTGAAGCAAAGCATGGTCAACTGACTCACCAGACTCGATACACAAAGGGCAATAATTAATAATAATCCTCCCATGCCTGAGGAGGTTGTCTATCGTGAGAATCTTCCTAAGAATAACACACCAGGTGAAACCGACACCCTAGGCGGAACCTTAGCCCCCCAACAATATTGCCACAAGCAAATCGTAATTATGTTAAGTTAATATTGTTAACCACGAGTAACTTCTAATTATGTAGCTGTTCCGAAAGAGAAAGTGGCATATAAAGCTGCATCACTTAATATGTACTTCCTATCCAAACACAATGCACAGACAAAAATTGCAAGAGCGAGGAATCAAGAAACTAAAGATGTATCTCGATGTCGTTTGTGCTCAGTGATAGAAAACTAGAGATATATTTATATAATATGTTATTACGATTATAGCAGGTGCAAACAAGCAAAGTTGTTAAATTAGTGGATATATTGGATCCAACATACCATTTAACTATTCAAGTAAAGTTAACTACCCAAAACCCAATTTATCACCTTTTCATTAGAAGGAAGAAAAAAAAACTTGAGTAGTGTGAGGTTTTGAAATGAACTCTATATATAAAAGTAGTCTAGACAAAGGTTTACCTTCTCATCATCAATACTCTCAACCATGGCAAGATTTGGAACAGCGGCTGCGGAATAAAGTGCAGAACATCATATACCAATCACATTTATTCCTCAAATATAAATGTTATATAAGATTAATAAGAGCTAACAAAAGGTGTACAAAATCCTTGTAAGATGCTAACTAAGAAACAAGGAGATAATGCATAACAAGAGAAAGCAATTTATGTTTGTAGTTGGATATGTGTATCTATATGTGTGTGTGTGTATCAGAAAAGAAGAAAACCATAAGTATGACCTAAGACATATCAACCTAACTTGGCACCCCTTGGCCCTTATACCCCAATGCACTGTTGAAGCCTAGAAATGTGGCGGAGTAGAAAGAGCCATTAGATAAAAATAATGTGGCCAAAGGGGTGCCAAGCTAGTTGCATATCTTCAGCATATTTCAATGTTCACCAAACTTAAGACTCGAATCTGTCCAGACCAGTTTTTAATACCCTTTTTCAGCATTAAACTCAAGCAGGTAAGCTCCCAAACAAGCAGGCATCCAAACAAAGCATTACTAAAAAATTTATAAGAGTTGCTAAACACTTAAACAGACCACATGCATTATTTATGCAGTAGTAAAACCGGTATTCAAAATAATATAGTGATAAAACAATTCCAGTAGGATGAGATATCACCCACATCTTTTGCTATGATAAAGTCCAATACAATTTTGGGAAAATCAATGCAGCATAGTTAGAATTTCATTACTACATATTAAAGTATAGTCTGAATAAATTGTCGTAAAATTGTGCAATAGTTTCAAAACAAATGATAAACCTAACAGAAAAAAAAAATAAAAAACTGGAAAAGCGGCAAATTAAAGCATACCCAATAGTGGTTTCACTTTGTTACTCTGCAAATTCCCAATGAAATGCCATTCAATATCATCTGGAAGCTAAAAAATAAAAAATAAAAAAATAAATTGTTCAAACTAACAATTAAAGAGAAATGGGTATTGATTATTGAGAGAGAAGATAAACCTGGGGAGCTTTTTCAACAATTTCTTGAACATAATTCTCACCAAAGCAACGATGACCAGCTTGGTATACTTGGTTGATTACAGATACTGGTTTTGTCTTGCTGACAGCAAGAACCCGGACTTGATCAGACTTCCGACCAGATTTCTCGGCGGCATGTTGCACACGTTGCAATACTGAATGTAGTGATGTTACTGCTGTTGTTGTTGTTGCTACGGATTCCATTAAAGCTGCTGGTGGTGGTGTAGTTGCCATTCAAGACTGTTTACTGTCTACTTCATCTTCTTGTTCCTTAGACAACTTTTGGGCCCGGTTATTGTATGTGTGGGTCGGATCAGATACTATACCATTTCAAATCCAATTAATTAATATTTCATGTTTTCATTTAAAAAAAAAAAAAAAAAACATTTTAATAATGTTGAAAATAACTTATACACAAGTTGAGGACAAATTTATTAAAATTGCAGTTATCACATTGCTATCTATAACTTTTTATTTTATTGACAACCAAGGTCCTCTTTAAATTACATGAGAAAACGTCGTGAAATTTTTTTCTCTTGTTTTGATTATTAGTTGCATATACTTTTATTTGTTTTAATATGGAACTGAATTTTAACAAGAGAAAATGGATCATAGCTAGCCATCTTATTATTTTTAAGACTAAAAATACATTACACAAAATCTTATTGAAAATATATACTTCTCCTTCATTGTTGACCACTTTTAAGTGGGAATGCTTTGTTCATTCCAAAAGAGATTTTCTGGATCCACCTTTTTCTTAACATATGATAATCTCACAAAGTTAGCCTTAAAATATTTCTCACCCCAAACACTAGCTTCCTTGAAGCTTGTATTCATATCTTTATTCATTCCTAAGTCAAGATCCTTGTAATTGACATAAGCAGCTCTTGGTGACTTTGAAACATAAGGAGTCATGTACTCATATAGCCTTCTTGATGTCTCTAGAGATGTTGCAGTTGCACTACCATCTAACCATGTCACAACATACTGAATATTGTACAAGTTACCAGCTCTATGTGGGAATGGAATTGCAGACTCCGAGATCTTTGCCATTTTCCCTCCGAGAGGTTCATTTATCAATACTGGTGATGAATTGTCAGCTTCTTCTAGCATAAATTTCCATAAGCTTTTTAATTCTTTAGGAGTAATAGCATTCTTCACAAAGTCGGATTTATTTTTAAAATAGTTCTTTGATTGTTGAGACCTTCTTAGTAGAACTTCAAGTGGTTGTCCACTTAACCCTGCGACGTTTAGTGTTGAATTTATCCAACTCATTTCTGTACAATCTTTAGCTTCCAAACCTAGTTCAGGAAAACTCTTCTGCATAAGTGGAAGTAGTTCTTTGACAGTGCCTTGAAATACAGATTGAAATACAACTTGTATAGTTCTGCCATTCTCTCCATTCACAGCTTGTATGATAGTTCTTATGAGGAGATTTTCATGGAATTTGTGTGCACTGTTTTGCCACTTGTAGAAGAGATTGGTTGCTCCTTGTTCTAATGTTCTTTGCACATTGAAAACTGTGACAATAGCTGGAACTGGAACCAATTGAATTTTCCATGCAACAATGACTCCAAAACTAGCACCTCCACCACCTCTTATAGCCCAAAACAAATCTTCTCCCATGGATTTCCTATTAAGAAGTTTTCCATTTACATCGATAAAGCAAGCATCGACAATATTATCAGCAGCAAGGCCATATTTCCTCATCAGAAAACCTATCCCCCCACCACCAATATGCCCTCCAACACCCATAGGCGGACAAACACCAGCAGCAAATCCATGAGTACTACTTTGTTCTGCAATCCGATAATAAACTTGACCAACGGTAGCACCAGCCTGAACCCAAGCTGTGTTATCTTTTATATCTACATTGATTTCTTGAAAATTAAAAAGATCAATAATAATGAATGGCCTATAGGATATGTAAGAAAGGCCTTCATAATCATGACCACCACTTCGAACTCGAATGAGATAGTTGTGTTTTTTGGAACAAATAACTGCAGCTTGGATGTGAGATTCTTGAGTAGGTGTTATAATAAACTGAGGTTTCGGTGTTGTGGAGGAAATGAACCTAAAGTTTTGTATAGAAAACTCCAAGATAGATGTATATGAAGAGTTTGTTGGGGAGTAAACTATGCTGCTTATCGAGGAAGAAGTATCAGAATTCATGGATAGACATTTGATAAAATTTTCAGAGGTTGAACCAGCAGTTGATGCCGATAGAATAGAAGAAAACAAGAAGAAATGTATTAGAAAGGATGTAAAACCCATACTTGTTATTATGAGTTTGCTTCACATAACACCATATATATATATAGAGAGAGAGAGAGAGGTAGAATTCAAAATAATACCACGAGGTACTGTTTCTAGAAAATGTAGAGAGTTCTGATATGATAAATCAAGTCATGTAAGTGAAAATGTGAAATGTTGTGATGTCTATAACTCTATACTAGTCAAACATAAGACTAAGCTCTCATCATCCAGGTTTCTAGGTCATAATTTGGACTTCCAATTGGATCCCCACACGAAAACTCAGCCGTTGGATTGAATTGAATTCAATTCTTTAGTTGATTCAAATGCATCCAACTGACTGTGCATACCATCAATCTCATGACTTGTGTACGAAAGAAAAGAAACTTTTATTTGTATATATATATTATGGTATATGGATTATATCATTTGACTAAAGAGTTGGAGTATTTTATAGAACTGTATTTATTTAATAAATTCAACTAGAAAATTGTTGTATGTTTTGTTTTCTTGATAGTATGGGAAGCTTTTTAAAATCAATTTAAGTGAAGTGCCCCTTCATAATATATGTATAAGCAAATGGAGTGCACTTCGTGAACACATTATATCAAATAAAATTCATGATTTGTTTGCACATTTTCTTTTTCCACTGCAATGTTCGGACAATATAATTGATGTCGATCATGCATTTTTTAATTTTTTTTTTACTGATTATTATAAAAATGAGTTATGGGTCAAGGCATGGATGGATCGTCCGATCGTGGCCTATGCTTGTTACTCCATGTCTCCATGTGTTCCTCTTATCCTTCCATGCATCAACTTCAGTGTTCAACACTAA
Organism: Aquilegia eximia; assembly: GCA_023053565.1. NCBI lineage: Eukaryota > Viridiplantae > Streptophyta > Magnoliopsida > Ranunculales > Ranunculaceae > Aquilegia > Aquilegia eximia. The sequence continues at coordinate 27,966,931 of JALIGU010000001.1, forward strand.
GCAGCTTCTAATGCTTGATGTCCACCTATGCAACAATTTTATATTCATCAGGGTAACCATAGTTCAATAGTAGTGTCGGAATGTATAAGATAATTTGAGTAGTATATGATTGAATGTTTCTATTTTGAGTAAACAATTCACACCATATATAATCAGGGGATGTAATTAATTAAAAGATCTGATTTTAGAGACTATTTTTCCATTTGTAAACTTCAGTTCATGACAGTAGTTGTTGAGATTTGTGCAAGATTATATAACTATAGCCTGAAACTGATTTTTTTTTTTTTTTTTTTTGTTTTTGCGAATGAGCCTGTGGCTTAATGGTAGCACCCCTCTCACGAAGCGGAGAGGTTGTGGGCTCGAAACAGGTCAACAGCTGATTGTTGTATAAGTTTCCACGCCTAATTCAAAAGGGGTAGGGGTCCTCTCAACCCCACTTGCCAATCAAAAAAAAAGATGATTTTAACTTTAGTGCATTTGACAAATTCACTGATATACATGTCTATCATGCTTGAGAGAAATGGAAATGTTTGTTATTTTCTAACGAACTGTAGAAAAATAATCGAGTAATATTCAACAGCAAAGAACCGTAAACAAAGCGTTCCTACCGAATAATCAAATTAATATGAATTGTAGAAATAAATAAATAAAAACTTCTTGTTAGTTTACTGTTTACCTTCCAACAAGAGTAGGAAGTGTTTATATAGCACTTCATTGAAAGCTGGCAGAAAGTACAAAACATCGGATTGTGAAAGATGTTTCACAAAACTGAAGAGAGATTTAAAGTAAGCAAACAAAAAAAAAAACGAATGGTGAAAGAACAGCCAGCACATTAAGAAGACTGGTTGCTCAGGATCTATGGTGTGAGCAAATGAATCCAGTCGCAAACTAATTGCTGAAAATGATGCTACCTGTTCCTTTCATTTCCTTCAAGCCAGCTCCAAGTAAACTTTTGACTACCATGATACACTTATATATCATTGTCAGGTTATTTGCCTATAAATCTGCAGTCATTCCTCATCTTCCAGATAGCCCAACAACAGCAATGTCTAGCACTTCCCACATCATCATGCCCAAACCATATATGGTCATGACAAGATCAGATTGTACTCATTCTGAACATTGTCCAGAAAATCTTCAATCTCATAGACATCCTTCTGTAACCTGCACCATCTAGAAAAGCTACCATGAAGGAGGATTTACTCAGCTGTCTCAGTGCTGTTTCGCGCAGAGCTTGCAGACTGGGTTAACTGTCATTCCCTTGCCAATAAGCTTGTCTGCAGTCTACACCCTGCTGTGCAGGAGCGTCCATAAAAGCACAATGCTTACATCCTAAAAGAGCATTAGTAGCATATAATAAGAATCTAGGGCAGCCTTTGAGCAATGAGGCTATACTCTTGGTACCACCTCCACTCCTTTGGGTAGGGCGCATTAAATAGTAGCTCAAGAGTCGCGATGTAGAGCTTGGATTAGGATGTTTTATAATTCCATTGCCAGATCCATCAAAAGATCTTCTATTAATTGTACTTGTAAATCTTCTTGTATTGGAAGGAGAGGATATAAATAGAACTGCAAGAGAGGGGAAAAAAGGGATTTCCAAACCATAAGGATAATATATAGTTTCGAGGTTTAGACTGGCCAGTTACATATTGTCGTAGTATGGAGTTTTAACTGAGCAACATCTCCCCAGAGTCGCTTATCCAAGACCCAGAATTACATACTCCCGCTTTATTATTTAATATATACTAAAATGTAATTTCTTTTATTAATGACGAAACAAAAAATGCTTAAAAGTTGTATAGGCTGCTTACATTTTAGCAGATAGTAGGCAGCTGTAAATTATTATCTCCTTAGATGTTGGACGCAAAATCTATAGCAAGGAGAATCAAGATTTTCCAGAGCAATATAGTGTCCTATGGCAAAAAAAAATTAACATTTTCCTTTTTAAATAGCGACCAAAGAAATTAATCATCATACATGTTTGAGAAGCTAAGTCTCCTTAGCGTCCTATATAGTTTAGTGTGTAAAGGATGGTGAAGGAGTGTTCAAATTGTTGATGAATTTCATGTGCAGGGAAGTTGTGTTAAAACAATGGAAGTGTTAGTGGGTATATGAGAGTCAAGAAGAAGAATATGACAAAATAACAAGTTTATAAAAAAAACTTTGTTTTTATTACAAAAGAGGACTTCTAGTACTAGAGAACTTCTTTTCTTGATTGATTTTTTTTTTTTTTTCAAACAACATGTTCACCTCCCTATTTATAGGACATTATAACCGACTTTAATTGTTCTACATAGTTCTGATTTTTTCTCATACATTCTAGATTTCTCTATTAATTAACTATTAACTGTTATATGCTAGATAATTCTTTATGCTTCTGGACACTTCTATGGACTAGATAATTCTTTATGCTTCTGGACACTTCTATGGACTGGGCTTTTCTTGGACTTGGACATTACAGATTACATTTTTACTTAATCTGTAATGTTCATGCTCCTCCTAAAGTGATGAAAATTTTCACCTCCAAGTGGCTTGGTAAATATGTCGGCACATTGATCTTCAGTCCTGCAGAATTGTAGCTCGATCTCTTCACTTTCAACCAAGTCTCTGATGAAGTGGTGACGCAACTCAATGTGCTTTGACCTGCTATGGAACACTGGATTCATGGTCATAACTATTGCAGACATATTGTCGCAATATATAGTAGTAGGACCTTCTTGCTCTTGTTGTAAATCTGCCAGAATTCTTCGAAGCCATACTGCCTCACAAGCTGTACTTGTTGCTGACATGTACTCTGCTTCTGCCGACGATAGTGCCACTGTATTATGCTTTCTTGATGACCATGTGATCACCTTCGTACCTACGAAGAAAACATAACCTGAAGTGCTCTTCCTGTCATCTATTGATCCTGCCCAATCGCTATCTGTATAGCCAACTAACTTGTTATCTTTCTCCTTCTTGTAGTTGATGCCGAATCCTTTCGTTCCTTTGACATATCTCAGTACTCTTTTGGCTGCTGCATAGTGTAGTTTGCTTGGATCACTCATGTAGCGCGATATCATGCTTACTGCTTGAACAATATTTGGTCTTGTATTCGTGAGATAGATCAACGAACCAACCAAACTTCTGAATAGTGAAGCATCGGCCTTAGCTGCTCCATCATCCTTACTTAGCTTTTCATTCACAGCCATTGGTGTCGTCACTGGTTTGCAGTCGACCATCTGGAACATCTTCAAGAGGTCTTCAGCATATTTTTCTTGAGAAAGAAAAAAGCCTTCCTGAGATTGTCGTACTTGGATCCCGAGAAAATATCTCATGAGTCCCAAGTCAGTCATCTCATACTCCTTCATCATCGCTCGTTTGAATTCTTCTCCCATTGCTTGCTTGGTGCTGGCATAAATTAAGTCGTCAACATAAAGACAAACTATAAGGAAATTACCCGCACCATCTCGTTTCACATAAAGCGATGGTTCGCTTGGACTTCTTTCAAATCCATTCTGGCGAAAGTAGCGATCAATTTTGCTGTTCCAGGCTCTTGGTGCTTGCTTTAGCCCGTACAAAGCTTTGCGAAGTCGATAAACTTTTCTTTCTTCTCCCTTGATGATGTAGCCTTAAGGTTGTTCCACGTAGACCTCCTCCCCAAGTTCTCCATTCAAGAAAGCTGAGTTCACATCCAACTGGTAGACTTTTATCTCCAATTGTGCTGCAATTGCTAGTACTATACGAATTATCTCCATCCTTGCAACGAGCGCAAATGTCTCGTTAAAGTCTATTCCAGGTTGTTGGGAATAACCTTTTGCGACAAGTCGAGCCTTGTGCTTCTGGATAGAGCCATCTTCATTATACTTGGTCTTATAGACCCATTTCAGCTCAATAACTTCTTTCTCTTTGGGCTTTTCAACCAGCTCCATCCCATGTTTCATTTTTATGGATGACTTTCATTTCTTCATCCATAGCTTTTCTCCATTTTTCTTCAGTTGTTGCTTCTTCATACTTTTGTGGTTCACAAGCAAGAAAAGCAACTGGACCGCATGAGTTGTAAATATCTTGTAAAGGACGTACCCTTCTTGGGGGAGAGCTTGACCCTAATGAAGATGAACTTCTTGGGCATGTTGGCGGAGTAACTGGTTCAGGTTCTGGACCTGGTTGTTCTTGGGTTGATTCTTCTTCTTCAAGTATTAGTGGCGCCTCGACATTAGTGTTGTTTCCATCATCCCAACTCCATGCATTATGCTCATCAAAGATGACATCTCTGGAGATTACTAACTCATTGGTCCTGGGATTAAGTAGCCTGTAAGCTTTGGATTCTTCACTATACCCGATGAAGATGAGCTTTTCTCCCTTCTCATCAAACTTTTCTCTGTGTTTTGATGGAATATGAGAATATGCGATGCATCCAAAGACTTTGAGAGAAGTTACCGTGGGCTTTTGATGATGCCATGCTTCATACGGCGTCCTGTCTCGCACTACTTTAGTTGGCGAACGGTTGAGAATGTAGACCGCGGTGTTGACAGCTTTAGCCCATAGTTTGTTTGGTAAGCCTTTTCCCTTCAGCATGCTCCGAGCCATCTCCACGATCGTCATGTTCCTCCTTTCTGCCACGCCATTTTGTTGAGGAGTGTATCGGACTGTCAGCTCCTTCTTGATTCCTTGATCTTGACAATATTTGTTGAACTCCTTAGATGTGAATTCTCCTCCTCGATCAGTGCGTAACACCTTTAAGGAATGCCCACTTTGTTTTTCAACGAGTGCCTTGAACTTCAAGAATGTGGTGAATGCTTCCGATTTTTGTTCTAGGAAGTACACCCACATCATCCTGCTGTAATCATCAACAAACAAAAGAAAATATCTTTTGTTGTTTAATGACGGTGTTCGAACTGGTCCGCATATGTCAGTGTGAACCAATTCTAAAGACTTCCTGGCTCTCCATGATGACTTAGCAAAGGGAAATCTATGAAATTTCCCAAAAATGCAGCCTTCACAAACTCTAACTTCTCCACCAATACTAGGTAGCCCAATCACCATATTTTTGGACTTTAGAACCCTTAAGGCTCTATAATTCAAATGCCCAAATCGTAAATGCCATAATTCAGTTTCATCAACTGCAGTTGCTTTCATGGCATAATTTTGTACCGATGACATCACCAATGGAAAAACCTTATTTTCTGTCATCTGTACTTTGGCAACCACCTGCTTCTTTCTTTTATCGTAAATTGTGCATTCATTATCTTCAAAATGCACAATATACCCTTTCTGGATAAGTTGCCCAACACTTAGTAAGTTTTGAGCAAGACCGGGGACATACAGAACATCATGCATATTTTTAGATGCTCATTCTCCAATTTTTACTGTAACTATTCCTTTTCCTTCTATTTTCTGAAGTTTACCATCTCCTAGCTTAACTTCAGAATCTACGTCTTCATCTAGACTTATAAAACCTTTCTTATCTTCGGTCATGTGATTACCGCAGCCACTGTCTAAATACCAAATATCTTTAGGTTCTTGCATTGCATTATAGCAAGAATAAAATACTTGGTCTGGAGATTCATTTTTCTCCATGTAGTTGGCTTGATTTTTCTTCTTGAGCCAACAATCTTTATCCACGTGATTTAACTTTTTACACGTGGTGCATTTATATCTGCAGTTTTCACTTTTATGACCGAGTTTTTTGCAAACATTGCAATAAGGTTTTGAAGAAGGATTTTTGCCATACTTTCGGTTGTTGTTGCTGAATTTTCCTTCACGTCCCCAGTTTGAGCTTTCTCCTCGGCTAAATTCTCCGGGATTCTGGAAGCTTCTTGAATTTTCTTTCTTGTCCCCAAAAGTCACCTTGGACTGAAATGCCTACTCCAATGATTTTTCAGCTGACCTGCTGCTCATCCTTTCTTCATGCGCCTCAAGAGAACCCATTAGCTCACATAATGATAATTTTGACAAATCTTTTGATTCTTCTATGGCGGCGACAATATGATCAAATTTTGCGGGTAAACTTCGCAAAATTTTCTCAATAACTTTCTTATCTTCAATAGTGTCTCCATAACTTTTAATTTGGTTGATAACGTTGGAGACCCTATTGTAGAATACTTAAACTTTCTCATTATCTTTCATGAGAAAATTATCAAATTCTCGCCATAAAGATTGGAGTTTGATAGAAATTATCTTTTGGGTTCCTTGAAATTCTTTCTTAAGAATTTCCCATGCATCCTTAGAATTTGAAGCGCCAAGAATTCTTGGAAAAATTGATTTGCTTACCCCTTGTTGGATGAACAATAATGTTTTGGCATCTCTCTTTTTTTTCTCCTTGTACTCCTTTTGCTTGCTTTGATCCCATGTTTGTAATTCTGCCGTCGACTCCGGTACATCATAGCCATCTTCAATTAATTCCCATAAATCTTGAGACATGAATAGAGTTTTCATTTGTAAACTCCAATAATCATAACTATCACCATCAAATATGGGTATTAGATTTTGGGTATAATTGAATGTATATGGGGTTTGATTTATGACCATGGTTTAAGTGTAAATAATGGGAATATAGTGGTTTAAGGTGTAGATGATGGAAAGTGGTATGGGGGGACCAAAGAAAAAACTTGGCTCTGATACCAACTTGTTAAAACAATGGAAGTGTTAGTGGGTATATGAGAGTCAAGAAGAAGAATATGACAAAATAACAAGTTTATAAAAGAAACTTTGTTTTTATTACAAAAGAGGACTTCTAGTACTAGAGAACTTCTTTTCTTGATTGATTTTTTTTTTTTCAAACAACATGTTCACCTCCCTATTTATAGGACATTATAACCGACATTAATTATTCTACATAGTTCTGATTTTTTCTCATACATTCTAAATTTCTCTATTAACTATTAACTGTTATATGCTAGATAATTCTTTATGCTTCTGGACACTTCTATGGACTAGATAATTATTTATGCTTCTGGACACTTCTATGGACTGGGCTTTTCTTGGACTTGGACATTACAGATTACATTTTTAACGAGTTGCACTGCCAGCCCTTTAGCAAACCATTGCTCAAGTTATACTTCTGATTATGCATGTATCAGAATGATTCTACAAAATTAAAATAGATGTATATATACATCGAACTGAGCTTCCGCATGTGCTTGCTTGCATAGTTGCATTTAGCAGGAAAGGCAAGAGGGGTTGGAGGAAGAGTTGAATCTTTGTGTGGCTGCTGGTGTTCTTTTTAATAAAGACATTGCTTTGAATGGTGGATATATTTGTGGTGGAAAAACATGTGAAATGCCCACCTTTAATGGGAGCAGGCCGGCTATTTCTCTGTGACAGACTATTTATATAAGGCTCTTTGTTAACAAAATTCTTTTTGTGCTCTTTTATTGCTTTGAAGCAACAACTAAACTATTGACTGCATGAAGCAAGGGGCTTCTAGTTACAGAAATGCCAATAGATAGGTCGATTAAGACTCGAAAAAACAACTTATTTAATATGACTCCACATGCATCATAATATGGGTATGTACATAATGTCTGTAGTATTGAAAGTTTTTAGAAATAACTGACTTCTGGCCGGGGAGAAATATTTGGTGCTCCTGATACCCTCATTGTTCCCAGACTCCCAGTACAGTTAGGAAGGGGGAAAACATATTTGATGAAAACTCGAATCCATTGTTCGATTATTAATTATAGACCAGGCCACTTCAACTTCTAGTATAATGATTATTGAGCATACAACACAGTACAGGAATGACTTCTGGCAATTTGTATCTAGTGTTTCTTCTTCATGGCTTAATTATGTGCCACTGGTGAAGAAGCCTGAAACAAATGTTTGAATCCAACAGCTAGATATATTTTAATGATCAGGCTGGACTTCTGTTAGTTCCAACAGGGATGGATTAAGCCTTTTTGAGCTAGAAGGCCCTGATGTATTCTGTCATATTCTTATGGAAATACTTCAAAAAAATATTATCAATATGTATTGATTAAAGCTCTTACTAGTATTACAATTTCAGAAAGTCTTGATAGCACAGAGTAGTAATAAATATGTATAATCTGGAGTACCAGCAGATGTGGCTCTTTATTGGTTACTAATGATTGATGAGTCTTACAACACCAAACCAGGTATAATTGATTACGAGTAATTACATAGTCCGTATACACAGTAGCCACCCTGCATGCACTTCTTTGAGCATACTCCACAATGACGCTTATCATATGCCAAATTCACACATTTTCCATTGCAGCATGACTCGGTATACTTGCACTTGATCTTGCAATCTCCACAGTACTTGCTATCATTCTTGATGTCGACACATTTGTTGTTACAACAGGTGTTTCCTGGGCTCCCTGCTTCATAGCAAACATCATAGTCCTTGTTGCAATGATATTTAGGCCTTGGGTTTTCTTGAGCAAGGAAGCGACTTACCCGTTTAGCTGGAAGAAATATTTTTTGTTCAGGAAGTGGCATCATGTCCTTCGATGAAACCTCCAAAGTGTCATCATATTTCACAAGTAGTCCCTCTTCTCCTCTGTTAGTAGTCGTCACTACTACTGTAAGAGCGATGGCAAAGGCCATGGCTACAGCTATCGCCAAGAATGTCTTCGTCATCTTGATAGCTGTCAAGAGAGGAGGAAGAATTGTAGTAGTAAGGCAGAATAGAGGATTATTGTTTTTCCTTAGTATTTGTTGATGTTTGAGGGAAAAAAGAGAGAGATGGTGTTAATTGCATAGAGTCTGTAAAGAATTATATATAGTTACTACAAGAGGCGTTGACGCTTGAAAGGTGGTGTAAAGAAGCTAGAAGTGTGAACTACTTCATAATAAGGTTTAGTTTAAGCAAATGAGATTATGAGAATACTGGTGATTCAAGTAAAGTGTGTGGTTTTAACTTTTAAGATACTAAGCTGCTATACATCACTTTTTTTACATACAACATTGTTAAAAATGATGTAGTTTTGTTATGAAAGTTAATTAGCATTGAAGAATTATGATCGTACGCGTTTACTTAGTAGTACGACATGCAAATTTATCACGGGGAATTATCAAGCTATTGCCATTTGTCCACTAATTATCATAGAAGTTAAGAATATGGTAGGTTACTTAAGCTTGGTCGAGATATAGAGGAATTTTAAATTATGCTTATGCTTCTTGTGAGGTTTAACATATTCAATGCATGTCAACATAGGAAGTCAAAGTTTTGTGAGTAAAAGTATTCGACAGCCCACAATGTTTTTATATTTTAAAACGAAGATTGGCAACTAATTCTGCATAGTGATTTGCAGGTTAACACATTCAGGCCCTGCTTGGTTACCCCGCAAAAATTTGCATGAAATTTAGCCTAATTTAATATGCTTGAAACTCTTGATAATTAGTTTTATGAACAAAATTTATACAAAAGTTTGGTGCTATTTTAAAAGTGCAAAAATTTTACACCTTCCTTTAATAAATTTAAATTTAGTAGGGGACCATCTATGATTATCCTATGTAGGGGTGCTCAACTTGCCCCGTGACCCGGACCCGCCCCGTTCCCCGCCCCGTTTTTTATCTCCCCGCCCCGCCCCGCCCCAATATTTGCCCCGCCCCGTATCCGCCCCAATGGGTAGCAGGGCAGGGATGGGTTTCATTGTATAGATTGAAACCCCGCCCCGTGCCCCGCCCCGTTCCCCACCCCATATCCCCGCCCCATATCCCTATCTTCTCTCTCTCTCTCTCTCTCTCTACCTCAACTCTCTCTGCTGCTGCCTCCTCCTATCTCTCTCTCTCTTTACCTCAACTTTCTTCTGCTGCTGCCTCCTCCTATCTCTCTCTCTCTTTACCTCAACTCTCTTCTGCTGCTGCCTCCTCCTATCTCTCTCTCTCTTTACCTCAACTCTCTTCTGCTGCTGCCTCCTCCTACCACTCTCTCTTTACCTCAACTCTCTTCTGCTGCTGCCTCCTCCTATCTCTCTCTCTCTTTACCTCAACTCTCTTCTGCTGCTGCCTCCTCCTACCTCTCTCAAGTCTCAACGAATCTCTGGTGTCACATTCCCCGTCCCCGCCCCGCCCCGTTCCCCGTCCCCCGACCTGTACAGGGCAGGGATGGGGATGAACTTTCTTAAGCCCCCGTTCCCCGCCCCGCCCCGCCTAAGAACGGGGATTATTTGGCCCCGCCCCACCCCGCCCCAACCCCGCACACTATTCCCCCGCCCCGTCCTCCCCCGCCCCAATCAGCACCCCTAATCCTATGTTTATGCAAGGTTTAAGTGGGGGACCAATAGAGTTTAAGCTAAAATAGGTGGGGGGACCATTCAAGTCAAAAAGTAAACTTGGGAGGGACCACTCTAATTATAGATGGGTAAAAATTTGCCTTTTTGCAGCCCAAACAAGCAGGGCCTCAGATTCTAATCCTTGACGCACTTGTCTTAACATTTTAGCCACAATATATACCTTTATATCCCAAAAGGCCAGGGAGCAAATTTTGTGAAACTGGGATGCCTGCAAAGTAGAGTTACAGCAGGGAATATTTTATGTGTGTATGTATGTGTGTTTTATTCTCAAAAGAATCCGCTTATAAGGAATTTGAAGTCGCAATTCATTTTCTTGTGTTCCTAACACACGAAAACAAACTCTACCTGAAAACAAGTGATGCCTAGGTCAATGGGAAGAGAAGAGGTTGGTTCCACAATACTATAGAAGAAGATTGTACAGGAATCATAGGAGAACAAGTAAGTTGCGGTTTCATGAAATCCAAGCCCAAACTGCAAGTAAGTTGCGGTCCAGTAACTTAGGCTTGGGCTTCCATCGTACCGCAAGAGAATTTCGGTCCAGTGAATATTAATTTGAAACCGCAATTGAATTGTGGTTTGGTGCAATTATTAGTAATACCGCAAACAAGTTACGGTACGACGGGTAACTTTACCTTGGCCTCATTCTGCTAGGTCAAAGTGTATTAATGTTAAAAATCTGTTATTATAAAAGCCAGCATTGGGGAGCAAAAAGTGTAAAACCAATGCTACTTTATATATAGCCCAACCATTGGAGATGCCCTAAAGAGGAAACCCGAGAGCAAAATATGTAATTAGTTAATCACATTGTAAATACAGTATATAAACAATGAGGCTATGTAAGTAACTCAAAACTCGGCTTGGCAGACAGCCTAACATTAGCAATATGATGAAAATGTTGAACTACAGAAATCAGACTAACTAAACTATTATTGCAAGTTTGCAACAGCTATGGGGTGACGTATTCATCTCTACATACGAGTGTGGAAAGCTAGAACTAAACTATGGTATGAGGCACAGAGGACTAGTACAGAGTCTGTACTAGTCTAGTACAGAGTCCGGTTTTTGCCGAGCGGATATTCACGAAATATTCCGGTTTTTTGGAGATCGAATCGGTACGGCATACGGCATATAAACGGAATTTAAAAAACCCCATGCCGGTCGGCATTTATCGGATATTCACGAAATATTCGGCAAAACCCGATATTTATCGAAATTTATGAAATTTTCGATTATAAAATTAACACATTTATTTTTAATCCCCCCGAACTAGAATATCGATGAGATTATCAAAAAAAGGTCCAAAAGGCACTAGACGTTTGGAAACTTTTGCGACGAACTTCATGGCCCTCCAAGAGCAATATATCAGAAAGAAACGAAAAAAAAAAGCACGCCCATGCCAAAGTGAAGTTCTCTCTCACTTTTATAAAGTTTTCATTCACTTGTTGACCAATTCAGGTCGTACGAGCAAACAATGTCATGGGAATATTACTGTACTGAGTTCGTCCCCACACGTATGCGATTCGAAGCTCATCGGTTTGACATGGGACGTCTATCATTCTGGGGTTAGCATGTCTTTTATTTTGATTATTAAAATAAAACTATGGGTTGAGTTGTAATAAGGTTGTTTGTGTTTAGTTCTTGTATTGTAAACATATAAAAGTTCTATGAATATCCGCCCGATATTTACGATTTTTTCACCTATGAGTAAAACTATCTTGTGTAATAGTTCCGTCTTAGCTTCCTTGTATGATTTGTCGTGTGTTTAATTTGTAATGTATGTTTTTCTTTTAATTATAAGTTTATATATCGAAATCAGAAGAAAAACACGAAAAATGCAGAAAACCTCCCAATTTTCCGAATTTTTCGCGAATATCCGCGAAAAATTCCGATACATTTGAATTTACCAAACCTCAAAAATCCGACATGGGAGGTCGGATATTCGCGGAATAATCCGGTTTTTTGGAGATCGGATATCCGGACTAAAACGATTTTTTCACCTATGGTACATACATCACCCATCACCCAGCAAACCGAAGATACCGAAGGACAACTAGACAAGTAGCACAGGTAATCAGGTATACACCTCCCTTGGATCCCATATTGATGAGCATTGTAGCTAATGACTCTAACAGTCAAGCAGGAGGGAGTATGGGAGATTATGAATATAACAGGATGATGGGACCTGTAAAACCCAAAAATTCCGCACAAGCTGTTCCCCCTATAAGATTTTGCTTCTGAGTTCAGCCAGGAACAGTTTCTGCAAGCTTTGGATCTATCGATACATGCAGGTTGGGGTCTGCCGAATTCTCCCACCTCATTCTGCACTATGAAGAAAAATCGATACAAATAAAATTATATATAATTCCAATCAAATCATTCAGTATTTCACACTAACATAACTATTTGAAAGAAGTTGTTTCCTTGATCAACTCAATAGCATTCACAGCTATATATACACAGTTATATACCAAAAATAACAAATACACAATATTCAGAATATATTGTCATATATTCTAACACACCCCCGCAGTCGAAGCGGGAGGTCGTCGAACGCTGAGACTGTCCCGAAAATCCTCAAATAATACCAAAGGGAGACCCTTGGTAAAGATATCTGCAATCTGATAACGGGATGGGACATGTAACACTTGAACTTGTCCACGAGCAACCTTTTCGCGAACAAAATGAATACCCATCTCAATGTGTTTAGTGCGTTGATGTTGAACAGGGTTCCCAGCAAGATAAATCGCACTAACATTATCACAATAAACCAATGTAGCCTTTTGGATCGGGCAGTGAAGTTCCAAAAGTAGGTTTCGCAACCAACATGACTCTGAAACCACATTGGCCACTCCTCGGTACTCAGCTTCTGCACTAGAACGGGATAGGGTTGCCTGTCGTTTAGCGGACCAAGAGATTAAGTTATCACCAAGAAAAACACAATAACCCGATGTAGACCGTCTGGTATCCGGACATCCACCCCAATCCGCATCTGTATATGAGACAAGAGTGGAAGTAGAAGATGGATACAGATGGAGTCCATAATCAAGAGTACCCTGAATGTAGCGCACAATGCGCTTTAGAGCGTGCATGTGCTCATCTTTGGGGTCATGCATGAATAAGCACACCTGTTGCACGGCATATGTAATGTCGGGTCTCGTGAAAGTAAGGTACTGAAGAGCCCCTGCAAGGCTCCTATAGAGAGATGGATCCTCAAACGGTGTGCTTGAAGTAGCACTGAGCTTCGGTTTAGTATCAACAGGAGTAGGTGACGAATTACAAGAAGACATGCCAGCACGATCAATAATCTCTGCAGCATATTTCTTCTGAGACAAAAACAAACCACCTGCATGACGGGTCACAGCTATACCCAAAAAATAGTTAATCTCACCCAAGTCCTTCATAGCAAATTCTGAGCTAAGAAGTGTAATAATAGACTTACGAAGCTCATCAGAGGAAGCAGTCAATATTATATCATCCACATATAACAGAAGATAAGCCATAGATGTATCGTTCCGATAGACAAAAAGAGAATGATCAGATGTACTGTGAGAAAACCCGAGAGTATGAACAAAATCAGCAAATCTCCTGTACCAAGCCCGTGGGGCTTGTTTAAGCCCATAGAGAGATTTCTTCAACAAACACACATGATTGGGTTTTTCGGGGTCCCGAAACCCCATAGGCTGATGCATGTAGACAGTCTCCTTAAGTTCACCATGTAAGAAAGCATTCTTGACGTCAAGTTGATGAATTGGCCAAGCTTTAGATAGAGCCAGGCTGAGAACTGTGCGAATAGTAGCCGGTTTGACCACCGGGCTAAACGTGTCACCACAATCCACTCCAACCTGTTGAGTTTTGCCATCACCTACAAGACGGGCTTTATGCCTCTCAAAAGAACCATTAGATTTTTCTTTATGAGCAAAAATCCACATAGACCGAATTACATTAACATCAAAAGGACGGGGCACCAACTCCCACGTCTTATTTTTAATAAGAGCATCATATTCATCATCCATAGCCTTTTTCCAATTCGGGTCACGAAGGGCCGACACTGGGTTACGGGGCAGCGGGGATTTAGAGACCGTGGAAAGAAGATTGAAGTACTTTTTTGGCTTAAATATCCCATTTTGGCTGCGTGTGACAACTGGTCGTGGAGGGCTTGGATGATTTTGTGGAGTTGGGCTGGGAGGGAAAAAGGGAGCTGCTGGGATTGGGCTTGCAATAGGCGACCCAACAGCTGGTGGAGGAAGGACGCCAGCAGTCCCTGCTGGACTGGGCAGACCCGACACAGGACTTGGGCCGGTTTGAGGAGTAGAAAGGTCTGTCACATGGTTTCGACCAGTTTGTGAAGGAGGGGAGTTGGGCTCATTGTTTGGACCCGTTTGTGGAGGCAAGTTATGAGCAGTAGACGGGGGTTGAGAAGAAAAATGATAGACCATATAAGGGGAGAGGCCATCATCTAAGAAATCATATGTGTTATTTTGTGGGGTATGCAACTTAGCAAATGGGAATTGTGTCTCATCAAAAATGACATGACGACTGATGATGATTTTCCGAGAAGACAAGTCGTAGCATTTGTAACCCCGATGATTAGACGGGTATCCCAAAAAAACACAAGGAGTTGAGCGGGGTTGGAGTTTGTTTATGGTAGTAGAAGGAAATAGAGGATAACACAAACACCCAAAAACCCGGAGATGGGAATAGGTCGGGTCCTTTTGATAAAGAATCCGTAAAGGGGATTGATAGTTCAATAACTTATGAGGAAGAATATTGAGAAGGTAAGTTGCCATTTGCAAAGCATGATGCCAAAATGAGGGGGGTAAAGAAGCATGGGCGAGTAAAGTACGAACAACATTGTTAATCGTACGAATTTTTCTTTCGGCTTTTCCATTTTGAGGTGATGTATGAGGACAAGACAAACGGAAAGAAAGACCATGCTTTTTACAAAAATCCCAAAAAGGCCCATTATCAAATTCTCTACCATTATCACATTGTATGTTCTTTATTTCTCGCTCAAATTGAGTTCGGATGAAAGTCCTAAAATTTAAGACAGTTGAATAAGCATCAGATTTATTAGACAACGGAAAAGTCCATAAAAATTTAGAATAATCATCCAACAATAAGATATAGTATCTATGACCAGAAGAACTCAAAACAGGTGATGTCCAAAGATCAGTATGAACAATATCAAAAGGCATAATAGTATTAGAATTCGAAGATAGAAAAGGCAACTTAATATGTTTCCCAAGAGGACATGAATAACAAATACTAGAATCTCTAGATTTATTATATTCAATAAATTTATTCTTCCTAAGAGAACTCAAAATATTAGCTCCCGGGTGACCCAAACGCTCATGCCATAGGGAAGGAGCTAAAACAGCAAATGTAGATGGAGAAGAGACACGTGGCTTGGTGATAGGATAGAGCTCACCCCGACTCTCACACCTCATTAGACGCATCCCCGTCTGAAGATCCTTCACAGAAAACCCAAACGGATCAAATTCAACAGAAACAGAATTGTCAATTGTAAATTTTCTAACTGACACTAAATTTTTGATAAGTTTGGGGGCATGTAGGACATTTTTAAGAGCTAAGGGAGGATGGGGAGACTCTAAGTGTGTGTGACCGTAACCACGAATTGGAATAGACTGACCATTACCAACAGTTATACCACGATCATTGCTCAAATTAAAATAAGACGTGAGATTACCTTGGGCTGATGTCATATGTTTAGTGGCAGCGGAGTCCATGTACCAGTTAGCATCTGGAGGAGTAATACCGAGGGTGTGCATTGCAGCCTCAATGTCTGTAGCATTGTAGGCTTGTTGTGGCCTCGGCCCAAGGATGCCTTGCTGTTGACGCTGCTGTGGCTGGAAATTGGGCCTGGCCCATGGAGCAGAGGGGTAAGGACAAGGAGGAATAGCCCATTGCATCCATTGCCAAGGCCATTGTTGCCCTGAAGCCCATGGTGGGTTGTTGTTGGCAGGGAATTGATGTTGTCCGCCACCACCACGGCCGCTGTTGTCGCCGCCTTTGCCCCCACCACCAGAGCCACCCTTGCCTCCACCACGTCCCCCAGAGGAGTTGCGGTTCTTACCAGAATTGCTACGGTTTGGAGGCCTTTTCCCACCATTATTAGAGCGGTTTGAAGATGTGTGATCCGAATTTTCAGGAGAGTTATCCGAGTCACGAGCAACCATGGCAGAAGATGAGGTCTGAGCCGCCTTTTTAAGACCGGCCTCTTCAAGAACAAGCATCGACCGGCTTGATAGAATTGAGGCAAGGGATTGCTTTGGCGAATTAGAGTGGCCACGCCTTTGTAAGATTCGGTGAGGCCGGACACCAACTGGAGGACCAACCTGCTGTTGTCGACCGTAGAGCCGACGTTCTTAAGTTGATCTGACAAGGACTTGAGATGTTGACAGTAAGCAGAGACATTAGGAAAATTCTCCATTGCTGTGTGAGTGAAATCATACTCAAGCGTAACGGCACGAGAGTGTTTGTTATCTTGGAATATATCACGCAACCTATTCCAAGTCTCCATTGCCGTGGTGTCGGGTTCAAGAATTGTATGTAACAGATCATGTGAGATAGTGGCGTAAATCCACTGAAGAACCGTAGCATCAAGAGTCGACCACAGTTCATTTTCCTCGTCGGTCGTAGGCGTTTTCTTTTTGCCTGTAGTCGGAGGAATAATATGATCAAGTACTTTATGAGACCTTGCGTGAATTTTGAAGAGCTCCGCCCATGTTGCATATTGAACGTTCTCCATCTCAAGAGTGATGGGAACAAGATTCTTGATGTTCGAGACAGCAAGAGCAGGGTGAAAAGAAGACTTTGAGTCAGCCATGGAGATTGAGAGAAGAAGAAAAGAGGCAACAGGAAGAGGAGCGGCGCTAGGGTGCGGAAGAGAAAGGTGAAGATCTTTCCCTAGACTACTGATACCATGAAAGAAGTTGTTTCCTTGATCAACTCAATAGCATTCACAGCTATATATACACAGTTATATACCAAAAATAACAAATACACAATATTCAGAATATATTGTCATATATTCTAACACTATTCGACAGTAGCAACGGTTTTGCAACAAATTAATGAATCCATCATCACATTTCTTTTCATGACAACTGTCAACTGCATTGCACCAACATTCTTATTTACCATCATATCAGGTAAAATTCTAAGTACTGGACATGAATTACATTTATCAAAGGCTCTATTACTCCAGATTATTTTCCTTAAACTTCATATAATTCGGGAACTATAGACAAATTAATCGCACTGCAATCTGGTTGGCGCAATTTTTATGTTTGTCATAATAATTAATTACAAAGAAAAGAGTACTGCTGTAATAGGTCTGGATAATCTATAATAGGCGACGATGGGTTATCAAGGTTGTATGATATACTAAATTAAACAATCAAAATTTAATTAACCTGAGGTCATAAAGACATAAACACACTCATCATTCAAGCTAAAAAGGGATAGGTTTGCTAACATCTGTCCTGTCCCAGTATAGAACTTGCTCTCTGGTCTCCAATAGTGCCCTCACATGCTATACATTGTGATTACATACAAAATCAATTACAATGGTTTATGCGTAGTTACACAATCCGTATACAAAGTATCCACCGTGCACGCATTTCTTTGAGCATACCCCGCAAAATGCCAGATTCACACATTCTCCATTGCAGCATGACTCGATCGGTGTACTTGCACTTTTTCTTGCAAGCTCTACAGTGTTTGTTATCAGTCTTGATGTCGATATA
The DNA here is from genome assembly GCA_023053565.1 of Aquilegia eximia. Classification (NCBI taxonomy): domain Eukaryota; kingdom Viridiplantae; phylum Streptophyta; class Magnoliopsida; order Ranunculales; family Ranunculaceae; genus Aquilegia; species Aquilegia eximia. The sequence continues at coordinate 27,984,941 of JALIGU010000001.1, forward strand.
TTTGATTATTTGATGTTTCCTGGGCTCCCTGCTTCATAGAAAACATCATTGTCCTTGTTGCAATGATATTTAGGCCTTGGATTTCTTGAGCAAAGAAGTGGCTTGTACATACACTTGGTTGTAACAGATCGTGTTTCATCAGACAACGACATGTAGTCATGATTGTAAGAGAGATAGTGAAGGCCATGACTACAGCTATTGAGAGGAGTGTGGAGATGTATCAATTTTATTGTCTAGCACTTTTGTAAGAAGCAGAGAACCTGACCGAGCTTCAGGCCAAAGAAATGGTGGTATCAATCATAGAAGACCTCTTTACGTAGAGACCCAGAGTCGACCTACATATTTTTTAGACTTGAATTTCAATGTATTGTTAAAATGACGAGGAGATGGTGAGGATGATTGACAACACAAGCAATGGTCTCTCTATAAATATGCATAAATATATGCTCAAGTTTTCTGCCACACATCATGTGTTTGTTCTTGACGGAGCTGATGATCCTGCTCTTCACCAATTGCATTACTTCATCTTCATATAATCTTGAAATACCTCCCATCAGTTTTGTTTCCACCACTAGCTTGAGTTCTTGTTCTTGTACTAGACTTACTACTTCATTTTCATCCACCTTAGTAAAACTATTCAAACCTTTGATATTCCATGCCCAATTTTTGTAACCATGATTTAACTTTTGATTTTTTTTTTTTTTACCATGTTTTGGCCATTTGGCATTACCTGTGCTCATATCATCATTTGTTGGGCGCCTTGTGGTGTTTGTGTCTCGTTCTCTAGGGTCCATTTTTTTGCTTCTGTTGCACTACATTTACAGCTTTTTGCTTACTCTGCACTTCATTAGCTTTGGGCCTTACTTTATCATTTAACTGCCTAAGGATACCTGGCTGAAGATGCCTCATGCTCACTGATTTCATCTTCTTCCTCCTCTTCTTCTGTAGTTGATTCTGAATTCTCTAAACTTAAAGAATCATCTTCTGAACTGGATGACCCTTGCTCTGAATTCTATCCTTGTGGGACTTCAGTTTTTGTAGACATAGACACCCTTTTAAGTATAGTAACTTCTCTTGGCTTTTAGTTATCATTCTTACTTGGTGTATTTAATCTAGCTTCCAACTGATTTTCTTATGTAATCTCTCCTGGTTCCAATTCTTCCTGAATTTCTGCAATACAATCCTCTTCCTCCATCTTCATCTCATTCACTCTCAAGAGTACTTAAATTGTTGTGAACTAGTCTCTTAGATGCAGAGTTAGTTGTTGTTTTATTCCTCAAATGGACTGAGTGTGCTCTTTCTTTACTACTTTCTCATTTCTCCTGGTTTCTAAGCCTCCAAGTTTGTGCTCGTTTTGGCCTTGTCCATACTTGGTTTTTTTATTTCTGTCCATTACCACGATTACAACTTTACTTGTTAAAATTAATGCTTCTCACCAGTTGTCTTGGTTGTTGTGTTTCTGTTTGTTTCCCCTGCAGTTGAACACCTCTTGCACAATTTGTCATCGCATGCTAAAGACTTTATAATTGGTATAGAGAAAAGGCTTCCATGGGTACCCAATAGAAACAGTGACTACTTTGCCAGTGTTGATTTTGACATGGATTTCCTTCAGTAAGTCCTTGTCCACCGTGACCTCAACACAAATTCAAGAATATGTCAATATTGTGTTTGTTTTGTTTCAGTCACTTTATCCATGAATAATGGTTTCCCAATCCTACTTCCCAGACAGCTAAACCCCTTAGCATTTCATAGATTCTTCGGCACTGTAGCGACCCGACCTATATCACCACCGATATTGTCCCCACTTAGCCACTGCGGTACGGTCCGACAATGTGGGGTTTTATAGGCAGGAGCCTGTTTCCCAAGAGGTTGCCATGAGACTACTCCCACCCGAGCACGCTTAACTCCGGACTTCTTTCGAACTCTGGAGTCAAGTGAGCCCAAAAGGCTTATTTGATAATATATAACGAATCTGTACCTATATTCCAATATCAGGACATCCCCCTCTCTTGTGTCATAGGACATGATAAGTCCTCAAAAGTGTATATTTATCCCCCGAATATCACCTTGTTTGTATAACACTTAGCGTATATTATTGTATAATATCTATTGATTAGTGCTTTCTTGTCATTTGTGTAGGTTTCATGAGCCAAAGTCGAATATTGTGTTAAAGCCCGCCAAAAGCCAAGAAAACCCGTTAAAATAGTGTTATTTACACAAAGAAAAAAATTACTATTTGCACCCACACATTACTGAGGTCACCCCTTGGACTGGTCCTATGGACTTGACTTTATGTCTAAGATGTTTGGTCCAAATCCCAGCTCAATCCAAGTTATATTGAAGCCCAGAGGTCAAAAGATCCATTGAAGCCCGTTATTTGAAGCCCAATCTTAAAAAGGCTCTATATAATGATCGAGAACTCCGATTTGGGCCCGTAAGCTATTTATATGAAGGTATTGATCTAAGGTATAACTTAGGCCCAATAGAATTAGGGTTCCACGTGATCTTTCTGCTGCTCATAGAACCTCTACAGTAGCCACCATGAATTTTAACCTAATTTGGAGATCTTGGGGAGCAAGGATACTTTGTGTGCAAGCAAAGAAGTTTTTTATTTCATGAGGACTCATATATTGTAATCTCTATATAAAGAGAAGTAGTAGATATGGTTTACTACTATTGTTTTCAAGCTTGACTCTTGTCTCCTTGAAGACTTTAAGTCAATCTCTCCTGTTCTTATTCTCTATCAATAATAATAATCAATTCTCTTTCCCATTTATATATGATGTTGTGTTCTTTTACTATTTCTTCCATGGTGTCAGTATCAAGGATGAGTAGTTAAGTTCCCTTTAGGGGGAATGGTTGAAACACTCTAGATAATGCAAAAAACACAATGAATATAATGTTCTTTTATATTCATTGTGATTCAATTGCTTAATGTTTGTTTATTTCTATTCGCGATATGAAGTAAGCATAGTTATTTATGTATTCGTTGAATCCATGTTATTAAATACTATTGTTAGAGTATAGGGAGACCTAGCAATAATAATGGTGTTAGATTAATTAGAGATATATAAAGAAATAGCTGAGAGGTGACTTTTGCATACCTACAATTAATCTCTTTTATTGGAACCCTTTTGTAATCAAGTTGAACAGCTGAGAGGTGACGATTTGTTTATGAATCAATATGTCAAGTTAATTGAATTGAATAGTTGAGAGGTGACGGTTTAATTAATGAGGTATGTTCAATGAATACATATAAATAATCCTATTTTAATTGAATGGAATAGCTGAAAGGTGACTATTTGATTATCATATGCATTAGTAATTACTTGGAATAGCTGAGAGGTGACTAAGGAATTACTATAGATTGAATATAATTGAATATCATGTATGATTTGCATTGTTTAGTTTGTGGATACCAATCATTCCCTCTAATCATCATAAGATCTTCTTTCCATCTCTTTCCATCTTCTAATATTAGTTTAAGTATTAATTTATTTAATTATTGTCTGTAGGAAGTAGAATCAATATCATCTTATTAGTTGATTCATTTGGTGTTCTTTAATTATTGTTTTCTATTATGTTTGAGCTAAGAATTCTCCTTTCGAGGTGGGTACGACCCTTGTTTGTTACTTGTTCTACATTGACAATAAATTATTACAGGCACAAGAAAGAAAATTCAATACAAAATTCGTGTTTTGACTAGTGGTTACACAAATCCCAACTATCAGGACCCACCCCCTCGGCAAACCACCTACCGACGCGGGGTGTTACCCACCACCTTAGAGCAGAACCGTCTTTGGCTCCGGAATATACAACCCTAGATCTCCAACGTTCCCTGCCCCTCGCGAGACGAGTACCTGATAAGCACCAAAAAGTGTATATTTAAGCCCCTAAAGCACCCATGTTTCTCCCAAGTCAATCTATAAAGTGATATGATATGTGTGGTTTTGTTTAGTTTATATGATTATAGGTTCAAAACATGAAGAAAGTGCAAAACGTAGAAAAACAGCTAAAAAATGTGCAGAAAACTGCGTTAACGAAGTAACTTTGAGCCATCGGTAGATCAGATTAGAGAACTCATATTTACGATCTGAAGACACCGTTGGAAAGCTCTCATTGTGTACTTCAAGACTATAAAGAAATATTAGCAAAAAGAGTTGAAGAAACAGCTCGAAAAGAGGCTTAAAAATCTGACAGACTGCAAGATAGACAAGTCAAATTAGATAAGGCCCACTTGTAGTCCATTACAACCATGTTGAAGGTCTAAACTGAAAATTTACAAGTTATTTGGTCAACCCTAGGTCAAGGAAACCCTAAAATCGAGTTTTCTCCCCTTAAAGAGCAATTTCGGTGAAACTAGGACTCGATATGTATATAAGCAATGTTCTCCACGAATTTGGAGCATGCTTCATCCGACAATTGAAGTATCAAACCCTATATCTAGTTTCATGAAGAAGAAGAATCATGTTTGTGCCTTACTTTCATAATTTTTAAGGTTTTATGCAATTTATCTTTTCTAATATAATCATGTTTTACTTTTCTCTATCATCATGTCATCATCACCCATCTCCATGTTCAACTAATCTCCATTATAGGGTGAGCTAGCCTACTAAATAAATTTATGATTTTTGATATGTATTTGACTCTCATGCATGAAAATGTATTATTTTAAGATTAATCACCTTAGGATAATTTTACTCATATTCTTAATCACAATAAAAGAGAGATATTTTTACATGTAGTGACTTTTCAATACCTCATGTGCTTAATTAGTTTATTTTGGCATCGAGAGAGAGAAAATAAGATAATTCTATATCTTTTGTTGAAATATAAGGCTTTACTTGCTATCGACTATACCGAGGGGTAGGTTGAGGGTCATTGTTTTGTATTTCGAGGCCCTTAGGTTTATACTAAATGAATTCTCCGCAAAGACTTTAGTGTAGCTTAAGGTGAGTGAGTTTTGGCATCGAAAGAGAGAACTCACTACTAACTATGGCATAGAGATAGAGATAGTTAGTTGCATGGAATTGAATACATAGAAAAATATCATGACTTTGTCTAGGATGGTGAAATGATACCCATATTCATCTCAAATACTCACAAACCCTAAATTTACTTGCTTTTACTTAGTTTAGTTTTATTTAATTATTTAGTTATAATTGATAAGTCCTCAAAAGTGTATATTTATCCCCCGAATAACACCTTGTTTGTTTAGCACTTAGCTTATATTATTGTGTTATATCTATTGATTAGTGTTTTCTTGTCTATTGTGTAGGTTTCATGAGCCGAAATGCAAATATTGTGTTAAAGCTCGCCAAAAGTCAAGAAAAGCAACCAAAAAGGTGTTATTTGCACTAAGGGAGGAGAATTGATATTTGCACCCACAGATCTGTTGAGGGCACCCCACGGTCAGTCCTGTTGACTTGAAGTTATGTCAAAGTGGGGCAGTCCGAATCTCAACCCAAACCGGGTCCTATTGAAGCCCACAAGTCAGAATTTCTATTTAGGGCTTTATTTAAAGTCCAAACTTAAAAAGGCTCTACAAGAAGATCCAGAAGTCTGATTTGCGCCCATGAGCTATCAAATTGAAGGTCTTGGTCCAGGCTACAACATAAGCCTAAGAGAATTAGGTTTGGCTGAAGACAGCCTCTAGAAGACCAACAGCAGCAGCACGAATTTGACCTAATTTGGAAGTCTTTGCATGCAAGTATTATTCTTTGTATTTTCTATATAAGAGAAGTAGTAGCTAAGGTTTAGGTAGTTTTTCATAGAGAGAGGAAAGTGAATATTTGTGAGAGAAAGTTCATCTTCTTCTTCTATGTATCAAACTCAATTCATATCAATATCAATCCATTAATTTTCCATTATGATATTTTATGATTTATTTATTTATTCCTTGGTGTCATCATCAAGGATGAGTAGCTAAATCTCCTTAGGGGGATGGTTGAAGCACTCTAGATGATGCAAAAGCACCATGTTTGTTCTTATTGTTCATTGTGATTCAAAGTACTTAATGTTTATTTACTTCTATCTGCAGTATGAGGTAAGTATGATTATTTGTATGTTATTGTTATCCATTTTGTTAAAATACTATTGTTATGGTTTAGGGAGACCTAGCTTTAATGGTTTTATTTATATTGATTAAAGATGTGTAGTGAAATAGCTGAGAGGTGATTATTACATATCTGCAGTTAGTATCTTTTATTGGAACCCTTTGTAATTAAATCAAATAGCTGAGAGGTGATGGTTTAGTTATGAATTAATATGTTGAGTTAATTAAATTGAATAGCTGAGAGGTGACGGTTTGATTAATAAGACATATTCAATAGAATGCATAAGAGAATCCCGTTTTAATTGAGTGGAATAACTGAGAGGTGACTACTTGATTATTATCGGTATTAATGATTAATTGGAATAGCTGAGAGGTGACCATTAATTGTTATAGATTGAACATGAAGGAACAACATGTTATGTTTGCATGATTTAGTTTGTGGGTACCAATTCTTCCCTCTTTATCATCATAGATCTTCTTTTCATCTCTACCATATTCTTGAGTTAGTTATTTAATTATTGCCTGTAGGAAGTTAGAATCAATCTCAATTCTTATTATTGATTCCCTTGGTGTTTCTTAACAATTGTTTTCTATTGTGTTTGAGCTAAGATCTCTCCCTTCGAGGTGGGTACGACCCTTGCTTGTTACTTGTCTACTTTCGTAACCAATTTATACAGGCACAAGAAGGAACTTCAAATACGTAATACAATCTTTTGTTTAGAGAAGGTTTTACCACTCTATCAATAATCATAATCAAAACCTCCAATCAAATAAACTTTTAAAACAACATTATCATTATTCTCTTTTCATAAAAACGACATCATCATCATTATTATCATCATCACCATTGTAGGTATATTTCTTACTTTGCATCGTTACATTATAACCCAATCCCTTGAGGAGTGGATAGATACCCAGTGCTTATCACTTTATTAGTTTTAGACTTTTAGTTAATTAGTTTAGTTATTTTCACACACAAAGGGAAAATTCTTTGATGCTAGGGTAGAATACACTTTTATCCAAACATCAGTACATGACGTAACCGTCCCACCCGAGCACGCTTAACTTCGGAGTTCTTTCGAACTCTGGAACCAAGTGAGCCCAAAAGGCCTAGGTGATAATATATGACGAATCTATACCTATATTCCAATGTCAGAACATCCCCTCTATTATGTCATAGGACCCATCCCCTCGGTAAACCACCTGTCGACCCAGGGTGTTACAGGCACATTAAACAATTTGACCCATATGGGTACAGATCTAATGGTACCTTTATCTTCTACTACCTCTCTTGACCATGGTTTGATAACAAACAACTTCCCTGCCACATAAATAGACCCAATATCTAAAACTTCCTTCTTATCTTCAACACATGAGGAAGTAAAGTACAAGATGTCTTCGTCCAAAACAACCTCAACCTAGCCCTTTGGCTTCCATCGTTTCAGAATAGCTAGCCTCTTTCACGATGAGAAATGACAGTTTTTTATCAAGGAAAAATCCTACAAGCTTCTCCTCCCATTCCCTTGCTCTTTCTTTAAGAATTTTCTTCTCAATTTCAAGAATTCCATCAATTAGTTGTGGTTCCACATATAAAAATTCTTCCTTTCTAGTTGAGGGAGGTGGATCTTTCAATAGAGAGTACCAAGCCTTCTTTGGCTCTAGTTCTGCTACTACTTCATGATCACTTGTATATTCATTTCAAGGTTGTTTCTTCGATGGGGTTAAATCAACTACCAGAGTTCCTTGTTTTAGAAGATGGATCTAGTTATGGGGTAAGTAGATTGTCGAAAACAACAATTTGTTCAATTTATTATGATATACAGATAGGGTGAGGTTGTTTTGGGCAACTATATATAGATCTTCCACTTGTAAGTGTCTTGACCAAGAAGACAAAAGACCTTAGAGGTTTTCATGGTCTAGTGTACTTTTTTTTATCTAGGTAAGCGAAATTTTTTATTACCAAAGAATGGAAAAACCAGAAAGAAAGTGGGTAGTAACAGACTTACACCTCACTCTGGTCAAAACCAAGGATAAAACAAAGCAAATCAGCCCCTCACTCTCACAAGGAGTGGGGGGGGGGGGGGGGGGGCGGCTTTCACACCTCAATAACCAAGAAGGTCTCCCAAAACATGTTTCCTCAATCTGATCAGTCAGTAAGGAACCATGTTTTGCGATCAAATCAGCAGCAAAATTTTCCTCTCTAAAGACACGAGTAATTTTGAATTCCAAGAAGAACTTAAGACATTCCCTCCACCTGGCTTGCAATTGCCAAGGTGGAAGTCCATGGCCAAAAGCTTGAACAGTTGCATTTGAATCAGCTTCCACCCAAACTCTATTCCAACCACGATCTCTGGCAAACTCTACACCTTTTAGAATAGCAGCACATTCTGCAGGGAAGCTTGTACAAACACCCAAACTTCCCCATGCATAGCACACTTTTGAAAGAACCCTTGTTATCCCTACAGATAACACCATAACCTCCTCTACCTGGATTACCCAAAGAACTACCATCTGTGTTAATCTTAACTGTCAAGTGGTCTGGTGGTTCCCAGTAACAGATCTCTTGAGTTGGGGGACCAGTAATGTTGTCCCCAATATTCCATCTCTTCAAGACATTACTATCATGGCTGAAGGAGTGAGCTTTGGAGTGTCTTGCAGTGAGCTTTATTTGTCCATAAACACCTCTGCTGATCATGTTATAAAAAATAATGTTATTCCTATGCTTCCAGATGGCCACCAAAGAACTAACAATTGTTGCATTCCATATCTGTTTCAAAAGAGGACTCCACTGCTTAGAGACATGCATAACTTCCCTAAGATTAAGGAAAATTCCATATCTCATGGTCTAGTGCACATTTGAGTCTATCCATGAACTATAAAACATAATAATGAACTAGTCAATCTGAAGCTCCCTAATCAGATTTACTTTAGAACGACTTAAAAAGATGTAAATGTTCCTTAAGTTGAAAGAAATGCATTCTACTTTGGTTTTAAAGGAGTGGGAGTGAAACTATCATACCCACTCAACACATTCTTGTAATTATTTTCTTTATCAATACATTGTTCGCTTACTGGAAGGCGTGAATTAGTCGTTATTTAGATTGCACTTTTCAAAACCTTGCTTTGACTAAATAAGGTTATCGAATCCACATCTAAGAGAGAACCAAGTTATTTGAAGAAATGAAGATCATTTTTACTAATCTAGATAATAAGGAGACAAATAATATTGCAAGGTATTAATGGTTAACTACTATGAATGCAAGAGTTAAACTTTAGAGATAACAAATATGATGAGAATTTCAAGAGATTGAATCCACCAATTCAACATGTAATATTTAACATATAGATTTATTAAGATTAATCCGTAGATAGATACTCATTATACACTAAGATGATTTGAAATGCATAATGGAAATATATGTCATTAAACACTCATTTTATTTACATTAGAGTTTATTAATTCTAGAAAATCAAATATACCTCTTATCATTAAAAATGTAAAGAAGAACTACAACACAATGTATCCCTATTATAATGGTGGCAAAAAGAAGTACGTTCGCCTCTTAGACCGTTACTCAATTAATATGTCCTTGAATAGTTATAACAAAGCGTATATTTCACCTACTAAAAGAATTTAAAAACTAAGAAGAAAGTAAGTGAACACCATTATATTTTTCGTTTCACAAATAAATCATTGCAATCACTTATCTCTAACCTTCTCTCAAAGCGTTACATCCTTAACCTCTAGAATTACTCTAATGGATTAAAGCTTAACCAATCATATACTATTTAGGTTTTGGCCATAATTTTGTAAGTGTAATTATGCTTCGGCTATTTTTTATCTTGTAATTAGGGTTCGGCTATTTGGTTTAATTCAACTTACAAAAAAACAGGGTTTATCTTGTAAAAGTCACTTGTATTACACGTGAATAACTTAACACAACTTAAACCAACAAAACAAAACCTTTTCAATACTTTTCTAACACGAAACCAACAACAATGGCAGAGATCAGGTGATGGGTAGTGTTTTTATTCTTCTGTTTCCGTAGTTGGTCCAGGAATTTCTCATTCACATACTCTCTTTTCTCTCAACAAAAACCATCTCTTAACCCTTGCCCTTAAACTTCTCTTCTCCATCTCTCAGAGATGCGAGTCAAGACATCGTTTCCTTCCACTTCAGTATACATTTAAGGTTGTAAGTTACTTTTCACAAACAACTTCATAATCCATTTTAACAAGACAATCAGGTTTGTAAGTTGCAATTGCATTTTACATTATGAAGTTTAACTACACAGATACCAATCTTTAACTATTGGACCCTTGGTGGAATCTTTCATTAGTCTCATTTTGAACAAATTTCTTATTTTTCGCATGTTTCAAAATTGTTAGTTGTTCTAGTATTCTATAGCTTTTCTTATTCACCAAGTGGTTCTGTGCCACTAATACCAGGATGACTAGTTATTACAATTTCTAGATTTTGATCCTATTAGATATATTTATTTTACTTTTCTCTGAGAATCTGTCTCTAACCTCTTTTGGGGACAATGGTTTCTTTCATGGCTAGTGGTTACTGATAGATTGGATTTTACTCCCTTTTAATCACAAGATAGATATGTATGTTATTTTCCTTCTTGTGCCTGTAAATATTAATTATTAATGTATAACAAGTAACAAGCAAGGTTCATACCCACCTTGAAGGGGGAATTCTTAGCTCAGACACAATAGAAAACAATACTTCAAGAACAACACATGAATCAACTAATAAAATATGAGATTGATTCTACTTCCTACAGGCAATTAAATAAATATTACTATTACTTAAAGTAATATAAGAAGATGGAAAGAAGATCTTATCATGAATAAGGGGAAGAGTTGGTATCCAAAAACTAGACAATGCAAACATACATGTCATTCATTCATGTTCAATCTATAGCAATTATCTAGTCACCCCTTAGCTATTCCAAATAATCGGTAATGTCTATAATAATAAAATCGTCACCTCTCAGCTATTCTATTCAATTAAATGGAATTGTTTATATGTGCTATTGAATATACTTCATTAATCAAACCGTCACCTCTCAGCTATTCAACTCAATTAACTTAGCATATTAATTCATAAATAAATTGTCACCTCTCAGTTATTCAACTTGAATACAAATGGGTTCCAATTAAAGAGATTAATTGTAGATATATGAAAGTCATCTCTCAGCTATTCCATCACATATATCCAATTAATCTAACACTACCATTATAGCTAGGTCTCTCTATACTCTAATAATAGCATTTAACAACATGGATAACAATAAACACATAAATAATCATGCTTACTTCATATCGCGAATAAAAATAAACAAACATTAAAAACTTTGAATCACAATGAACATAAACAAACATGCATGGTGCTTTTGCATTATCTAAAGTGCTTACCATTCTCCCTAAAGGGAACTTAGCTACTCATCTTTGATAATGACACCATGGAATAAGTAAATAAAGAACACAACATCATAATGGAAAATAGAATTGATTATTATTAAGAATACGAAGAAGAGTCAAGAATATAATTTCAAGACTTGAGTTCAAGAGAGAAGAGAACTTGAAGTATCTAAACCCTAGATATTACTTCTCTTTATATAGAGAATACAAAGCATGAGTCCTAATGAATTAAGAAATTACTTTACTTGCACACAAAGTATACTTGCTCTCCAAGTTAGGTCAAAATTCGTGTTGCTACTGTAGGTCTTCTAGAAGCAGCAAGAACACGTATAACCCTAATTGTTTTGGATCCAAATTGTAGCTTGGATCAATACCTTCAGATAGACAGCTTACGAGCCAAAATCAGAGTTCTGGATCATCATATAGAGCCTTTTTAAGATTGGGCTTCAAGTAACTAACTTCAATAGATCTTTTGACCTGTGGGCTTTATTACAACTTGGATTGAGCTGGGATTTGAACCACCCATCTTGGACATAACGTAAAGTCCACAGGACCAGTCCAAAGGGTGCCCTCAGTAATTGTATGGGTTCAAATAGCGACTTCACTCTTTTGTGTAAATAACACTTTTTAATGGTTTTTCTTGGCTTTTGGCGGACTATAACACTATATTTAACATTTGGCTCATGAAACCTACACCAATGACAATAAAACACTAATCAATAGATATTACACAAAAATATGGACTAAATGCTATCCAAACAAGGTGTTATTCAGAGGATAAATATACACTTTTGAGGACTTGTCAGTTACTGTTTCCAATCTTAATTTGTGGAAGTCCCAAATTTCTTATATATGTATATATACGGGCTGTCTAGGCTGCCATCCTTAGGGTGACATCCATCTTGACAGTTCATCTGATCCGTCGATTTAGATTAAAATCAATGGTCTGGATTTATTCTTTAGTTATTTTTAAAATTCTAAATACATAAGAGGGCGCAAAGATGTAATTCGAGTTTTCTTCTCCATCTCTCCCCTCTTTAAGAAAGAGATTACCTTCTTTCTCCGGTGAATTTATGAATTCAAATATTTTGATTAAATTTTAACTTTGATTAAACACTACAATAGAAAAGGCTTTTTGCAACGAATACAAACGTTGCAAATACTTACAAAATCAAATCACTGATAACAATTTGCACAATAGGTATTAATAATTTTGATATTTGGGAGTTTAGATTCGATCCAATTTGTAGACTAAGAAATGGGTCTCATTGTTTCGAAAGAAGCTCTATATATGGTTTTATAATCTCTGGATGTTTGTTTAATTAATTCAAAAACAACTTTAATTCATAGATTTGGTTAAAGAAAATAAAATATCAATGAAGGTTTTATACTTTTATACCAGATTGAGAACTATTGGGGTCTTAATCATTGAAAATATTTCTTATAAATTTGAACAGAGAAGAGAATCATTCAAAAATATAAAATGTGGCATCCAATGATTGATTGATTTGGTTACGGTGACTTTGAAATCTCGATCTTCTTGTTGGTTGGAGTAGCGAGACCAAGAAGAAGTGGAGAAAAATAGTTGAATGACTAAAATATCCTTAAAGTTTAGCGTTAATAATTTACTTATATCTGGACCTTTAGATTTTAGCTAAACCAACAGATCAGATAGGCTATCAAGATAGATGTCATCCTAAGGATGGAGGCTCTAGTGCGGACCGTCCGCATACGGACTCCCCAAAATTATAGAAAGTCACGTGTTCTTTGATTTATTCTACGCTAGTATGGTGTTTTCTTGCAGGTTTACTATAGACCCGATTACAACCCGGTTAGAATTAGATCATCTCTCCCAAAAGTCAATATTCTTTTCGGCTTTCTCTCATCTCTCACACTGCAAAACATTTTACTGCAAAATATTTTAGATAAAAAAAATCTTGAATGATAGTATTTGATAGATATGGGATGGTAAAATGGTAGGGAATAAAAAAATCGACCCCATAAGTATCCGAAGTATAAGAATGGCCCGGTTAAGAAACCTATGGTAAAATAGGCCCTGATGTTAATTGCGGCTCTATTGGACAAAACTACCCTTTCTTTTTATATCTCGTCTTCTCTATATCTTCTCTTTCAATTATCTCTCATCAATTGAACAGAAAAAACCAATTTCGAAGAAAGAGAAATTTCTTTGAATTCTTCGTCCAAAGCTTAAAAAGTCTTTGAAATTGTTATCAAAATTTGATTTAGACTCTTAATTTAATTCAATTTGAGTTCTTTACTTTAATAATGTCATGTTTGATTTGATCTTGAAAAGTCTGGTTTCATGTTCTTGCTTTTACAGTCCTACAGTACTACTAACAAAACAAAAGTGATTTTTCTGAACCAGAGACCTTAAACACGCCCTATCAACACCTCTGGTGTCTTTCATCATACCTAATAGAGTTCTTTAAGAACCTTACCATTTATATATTTTTTTGCTTGAAAGGTAATAATAATTCAAATTTAAGTTAGTCGTATTCGAATCTTGTTCTTAAAGCTTGAGATGTTTTATTTAATGTTGCTTTTATTAGAGAAGTTTTGACACTGGTGAAGTTTTTTTATTTAGCTTTTTTCTTTGGGTATGGAATGTAAAGCGCTCAATGTATACTTGCACATAGCTCAATGCCTTGCTTGCAAAGAGATCAGTGCATATTTGAATTGGGTCTGGAAAGCAAAGAGGGTGCATACTTTGACAAAGCTCATTTTCTTGTTTGCAAAGAGATTAATGCATATTTGAATTAGGGTCTGGAATGCAAAGAGCTCAATGCATACTTTCATAAAGATCAATGCATTACATGCAGAGAGGTCTATGTCCAATCTCTTTACATTCTTAGTTTGTATTGTGGTTTTTGATTCAATCCACTGCAGAAAAACATTTGCAAGAAGTTGTTGATCCTTTTAATGATCGACATGGTTCTTCTATTAAAGAAAAGCTGTAGGGGTACTACATACTCCAACCAATCAAAAGCAGCCACGTGGCACAGTCATTCATCCATCAGGTCGCCACGATCCCTACCTGCTAGTAGCTCGACCACGACAACTCGATCTCATAACCAGCAGCGGCCTGCTAATACACACGTGCTCTTATTCAATGCACATAATATCCTCGACCGTTACATAATTAATTCGCAGGGATGATCCTCGCTCGTTACATAATCAATCCTCATTATGACGACGGAGAATCTGCAAGATCCATGATCCACACTTTTCTACCTTCTATAAGAACAGAACTACGATGGCTTGATCTCTAAGTTCAACCCCCCTCGAGCTAAGAGTACGTAGGCAATCTCAATCTCAACGAGGTGGAGCCACCCCGATCCAAAACTTCCCCTTTGGTCAAGTCTCCCAACGACCTGATCTAGTAAGTGCATTAATCTAGAAATAGGTTAATACATTTGGCGCCGACTGTAAGGAATTCGATCATATCGAAAAAACCCAAACCTCCCCACCCTTCTCAAAGTCATTCATTCAAATGACTACTCAAGAACTTACCATCCAAGATCTGCAAGACCAAATCATCCGTCTTCAGGAAGAAAACGCATGCTTGAAGGCTACACAAGATACCAACCCAACACAAGTAGCAAATGGTGGACATGGAGTCATTCCTGTTGATGACTCCAACCAGAAGTACGAGCAACTCAGCCAACAGTTAGCAGAGTTCAAAGCCTCTCAGGCTATCTTACACCATTCCAAAAGCCACACCGCGGAGCAACTTGCTGTCCAGTCCCTCCAGCAGTTCCAGGAGTCTCCTTTCTCCAAGGAGATCCTTGAACATGATTTGCCAAACAAGCTCAATGCTCCCAAATTCGATCAATATGCAGGAGTCGGAGATCCAACCGACCATATCAAGGGATTCCGGAAATCCCTTCCTCTCATCAAGGAAGATCATCTTCTATGTCTACTGTTCCAGTCCAGCCTCACTGGACCTGCTCTCGACTGGTTTCACCGGTTAAAGTCAGGATCCATCAGCTTGTTTGCCGAGCTCGAAAAGCAGTTCGTCATCTTCTACATCCACAACAAGAAGCGCCCCGTCACCATCGATTCCATCTTCAAAGTCAAGCAGCGGGATGGTGAGTCATTGAGCAATTTCTTTGCTCAGTTTAAATCTGAATTGCATTCCATCCAAGATTTTGCAAAGGAACATGAAACCTTTGCGACAATCACATTCTCTCACGGTCTGATCCAGGGGTCCGACCTGCACAAATCTCTAGCCATGAAGAGACCTTCATCTCTCGATGAGCTATACCTTAAGGTAGATCGTTATATCAAGCTCAAAGAAGCCCTAACTGGTAGGGAAAAGAATCATGTTATCAGCAACGTGGAATCTGGCTCCACCAAACAACCTCGTTCAGACAACAAGAGATTCAAAGCAAAGTCGTTGCCTATCGAGCAACGAGAGTATCACCGGTTTACACGAGCAGCCGGTTATATCTATGAGAGAATCAAGCACAACCACTGGTGCAAAATTCCTACCTTCACACAGTTGGAGGATACAACTGGTCGGCCGTACTGCAAAGTTCACAAGGTACGGTGTCATCAGACTGATGACTGTCGCGTCCTGAAACGCGCTCTTCAGACTTGGGCCGATGAAAAAAGGCTCAACAATTGGATCCTTGGAAGACAAGAGGATACCACAAGCAAGCGGGCGAGGAAAGAATCCAGAACGCCTCCCCGTTCACCAAAGCGACATCACAGCAAGGCCAGAACGGCATCCATAAGTCCAGTCCGCAGCAGAGGGCGTAGCCTCTCCCAGCTTTTAGGTCCAACAGGCGACCTACGCGACCAAATTAACAAAAAGGTCGCAAACAAGATTGATAGTGACAGCGAGTCAGAAAGTCATATAGTCTACATGATTTATGAATCCAACTCCACCCCTGTGTCAAGAGAGAAGAAGAGACGAGTAGAGCATCTTTATCATGTCTACTCCATTACTGGCCGAGCAGCTCGCTTCAACATCCCAGCTCGCCAAGAATCAGACATCACCTTCACAGAGGACTATCTCAACAAGGTCGTCGCCCCTCACAACGACGCCCTTGTCGTTGAGCTGCGAATAGCTTATTACATCATCAAGAGGGTACTCATTGACCCTGGTGCATCCTGCAACATACTCATGTACAGAACCTTCAAAGACATGAGGTTGCCTGATTCAGTTCTCATCCCTGACTTCACACCCATCCTGGGCTTCAACAGTTCAAGGGAAGATCCTAAGGGTGAAATTTTGTTGCCCGTCACTGTGGGACGTAAGGAAGATAAGGTCGTCGTCACTGCCAAGTTTAGCATCCTCAACATCGCAAGTAAGTATAATGCGATTCTGGGTCGAAAATGGATCCATGCCATGAGAGGTGTTCCGTCAACATATCATCAAGTTTTCCGCTATCCCGGACCTCATGGGATAATGGAACTTCGAGGCAACCAGAACGCCGCACAAGAATGTCATGGAATTATTGAAGTTGTGGCGCCTGCAAAGCCATCCACCTCTGGAACCAAGGATGCTGACATCAAAGGGAAGAGCCCGATCTCATCAGAGGCTCGAGAGGGCGACAACAAGTCCAAAAGCCCGTCAAAAGAAAAGACCGACGCTACCAAATAGCAACTACAGATGGAGCAAACGAGCTCAACCAAACTTAATCTCGGAAGCACTGATCCAGGAGTACGTGTGAACCTAGGGTCAGAAGATGACCCGAGATATGTCTATGTAGGTGCAAAGTTAGAAGGAGATAAGTTCCGTAACTTTGTAAATTTTCTTTCAACTAACAAAGATGTTTTTGCTTGGTCGTATATCGATATGCCTGGAATAGATCCATCAGATGCATGTCATAAACTGCGCGTCAATCCGAATTATCGACCTGTTAAGCAAAAACCAAGAAGGCTCGCTCCCAAGTTTCACGAAGCAGTCAATGAAGAAATCAATAGACTCAAACAGGTCGGATTCATCAGAGAAGTCGATACTCCAGACTGGCTAGCCAACATCGTGCCAGTCTTAAAGAAAAATGGGAAAACAAGAGTCTGCATCGACTTCACAAGCTTAAACAAAGCATGTCCTAAAGATTCATTCCCACTGCCACGAATCGATAGGTTAGTCGATCAGACATGCGGTTTCGAGCTATTGTCATTCATGGACGCGTACTCAGGATACAACCAGATCCCAATGTACGAGCCCGACCAGGAGAAGACCTCTTTTACAACAGAGCAAGGCATTTTCTGCTACAAGGTTATGCCATTTGGCTTAAGGAATGCAGGAGCGACCTATCAGAGACTGGTCACCAGAATGTTTGACGACCTGCTAGGTCGAACAATGGAAGTCTACATTGACGATATGCTAGTCAAGAGCAACCAAGAGCAGGATCATTTGTACAATCTCGACCAGGCGTTCCAAAGATTAAGACAATACAGGATGCGTCTTAATCCAGAGAAGTGTCTGTTCGGGGTCGCATCAGGAAAGTTTCTCAGCTACCTAGTCACAAAACGAGGCATCGAAGCAAATCCAGACCAGATCAGAGCACTGATTGACATCCCCAACCCGAAAACAAAGAAGCAGATCCAAAAACTCAACGGCATGGTATCAGCTCTCAATAGATTCATTTCTAGAGCATCAGATAAATGTCGACCAATGCTTCATATTCTTAAGAAGGGGGCTACATATGAATGGACAGAAGAATGCGAGAAGGCCTTCACCGACCTCAAGGCATATTTATCCACTCCGCCAGTCCTCACTAAGCCTAATGATGGAGATATACTCTGTATCTACCTCGCAACTTCAGATTTTGCGATCAGTGCAGTGCTTTTCAAAGAGGAAAATCAGGTCGAAAGACCAATTTACTTCACGAGCAAAGTCTTACAACAGGCCGAAATAAGGTACACACCTCTAGAGAAATTAACATTAGCTCTCCTTTATGCTGCATGCAAATTCAGACCTTATTTCCAAGCCCACACTGTCAAAGTAATTACCGACCAGCCATTACGTCATATATTAGAAAAGAAGAACAAAACAGGTCGTATGGCTCGATGGGCGGCCGAGGCTGGGTGATTACACATTTGAGTTCGTCTCTCGGCAGGCCGTCAAAGGACAGGTCGTTGCAGACTTCTTAGCAGACTATCCCCTAGAAGACATCAATTGGGAACCAGAGCCAGAAACAAGGCAACTCCAGGTCAATCACCCCGACACCTGGCAACTATATGTTGATGGTTCCCACAACTCCAACGGAAGTGGCATAGGTGTTGTGCTCATTTCTCCCGAGGGATCACAGCTCGAGAGAGCAACTCGTCTCGACTTCTCGACCTCCAACAACAAGGCCGAATACGAAGCTCTAATCCAGGGCATACAAATGGCTATCGACCTACAGGCAGTTCGCCTAAAGGTATACAGTGATTCTCAATTGGTAGTCAATCAGATTACCAATAATTACCAGATCAATGGTGTTAACTTAATCAGATATGCTACCAGAGCAAAGGAACTTATCAGCAAGCTAAGTTATTTCACAATCGAACACATCCCTAGAGATGACAACAGACATGCTGATTCACTGGCATTCTTAGCATCTAAGATCGAGTCAGATCGACCGCGGGCTCTCACTATAGCAATCAATACACAACCCGCATATCTATTGAAAGAGGAAAATGTTCATCAAATCTCTGATCTATTAGCCACAACACCAGCAGACATCCAAGGAACTTGGATGGAACCTTTCATCACTTACCTTCAAACTGGTGTGCTTCCATCCAACAAAAAGGAAGCCAGTCAACTTTACATAAAGTCACTATGTATAAACTCCATGAGGGTAAGCTATTCAGAAAATCTGCAGCCGGTCTGTTGTTACGTTGCTTGATTCCCAAGCATGGGCAGATCATCTTCCAAGAAATCCATGAAGGAGAATGCGGAAACCACTCCGGAGGTCGAACATTAGCTCATAAAGCGATCTCCCACGGATATTTCTGGCCAAGAATGAAAGAAGATGCCAAGAAATTTGTGTTGAAGTGTAAAGAATGCGAGCGTTTTGCTGATAACCAACATCAGCATCCAAACGATCCAATCAACATCACTGCGCCATGGCCATTTCACATGTGGGGGCTAGATATCATGGGCCCTTTTATCAAAGAAAAGAAATCTGAAAAGAAGTTTGTTCTAGTCGCCATTGACTACTTCACAAAATGGGTAGAAGCCGTTGCACTCGCCAACATCACTCAAGTTGATGTTCAAAGATTCATGTGGGAAAACATAATCACACGATTTGGTCTACCAAAACGAATAGTCACGGATAATGGCACTCAGTTCGTTGGCAAAAACATCAAAGCTTTCTACGAGCTATGGAAAATCGAACATTCCAGGTCAACACCTAGATATCCACAAGTCAACGGCCAAGTCGAAGCTGCAAATCGACAGATTCTGAACAACTTAAAGAAAAAGCTCGAAGATCAACACGATCAATGGCCACAACAGTTGAAAAACATCCTATGGGCTTACAGAACAACCCCTCGTACATCCACAGGGATGTCACCATTCAGTCTTTGCTATGGAGTTGAGGTTGTTATTCCCACCGAGTTAACATTTGGAACGACCAAATCCCTTCTGGTCGACACAGAGCTTAACAATCAGGTCTGGTCGGTCGGAATTGATCTCCTCGAGGAGCGACGAAACCACGCCGTTATAAAACTTAAGCAATATCAACAACGACTAAAGCGAGCTTATAACAAAGGCGTACGACCTAGATCTTTTCAACCAGGAGAACTAGTTCTAAGGAAAATGTTCCACAATAAAAGGAAGAATATTATTGGCAAGCTCAATGCCAATTGGGAAGGCCCTTACATTGTCACCAAGGTTCAAAGCAACGGTTCTTATCGACTTCAAACACCAGAAGGAGAGATTGTTAAGAACCCATGGAATGCTTATCACTTGAAAAAAAATTATCAATGAAATGTAAGCATCTATCTATTACATTTCAATATACAAACTCATCTCTGCCTTCATCTCAGCTCAAACATGAATGGCTCTTAAAGGTCTAATCTAACCCCTCGACCTACAAATTATCAAAACTCTAGTCCCTTTGATAATTTTAATTTTGTTAAGTTCAAACATTTACAACTTAACTTGGTGCATTGGTCATACCATTCCCACGACCTATGCACAACCTAGCTAGCATGCATACGACCTCATCCACCAGCAGGTCCAGCACTTAGATTATTACTTATTGTTTGCAAAACTCATACAAGCAGACAACAAGAATGACAATGTAAGGTAAATCATTGAAATTTCTTTTTACTTGATGAGATTCTAACCATTACAGGTAAAAGCAAAGTTAAACTAAGGCATACAAAAAGAACTGTTTCAGTTCGTCCTGCTTGCAGCCATTCATCTCGTCTACCTGCCTTCTGAACGAGCTACCAGGACTCTCTGGAAACTAGCTGATCAGAACGACTTAATTACAAGCTCATCAAATAAACTATCAATTACTGCTGTTCATTACAACTCCAAACAAAACAAATGATTGTTTACTCGAGCTCACAAACTCAGAAGGTTGCTTTGAGGAAGGCCAAAGAAGACTTACTGCAAGAACAAGGAGTGCAAGAAGCAAACTTTGCACAAGGTTACCCAATACAAGAAGGTTGGTACCGAGACTAGTTCACTGCTGCATAGACTGGTCGCTGGAACCATCAATCTCCATACGGCCACTGGCGACCTGGTCATTAGGGCCCGTCAAGGCGTCCTGAGCTGGCACCAAGGCTCCATCGGCACCACCTCACGTCTCCTCTCCTTCGGGCGACCCCATCACAGCTTTCACCAAGTTATCACAGTAGGCCTTCCACGCTACGCCATTCTCTTGGCATGCGTGCTCCCAGTATTCAGCAGAAGCCTTAGCAGCAGCAAAATCTCCCCTTACCTGCTCCAGCATCTCCTTCAACGCCGCGACCTCCGCATCCCTATCCTTGACCTTGCACTCAGCAACAACAGCAACATTCTTCGCCTGCTCGAGCTTCTCGGTGAGATGCTTCAAGTCAATCTCAGCTCGAGCACCAACCTCAGCAACCAGACGCACCTCCTGGAAGCTTGCGTTGAGCTACAAGTGCAAACAGAGTGTAGTCAGCAATGACTAAGCACAACCAAAAAAAAAAAAACTTATGATCACACTCACCAAAGACAACGCCGCGTTTATCTTTGAACAGGTCACCAACAAAGTCTGCGACTTCACTGCTCGAGCATCAGCATCCAAGACGATGCCCTCATTCATAGCCCGGGCAACGCAGGGGTCGTCAATAGCACTGTCGTTATCATACACGACATGCTTCTCACCGCGGCCATCGAAATAATCGAACGGCCCAGGGCGAAACTCAGACGATACCCTCTTGCCTTTCTGCGAAGGCACAACAGCAGTCTTTCTGGACTTAAGAGGAGTCTCAAGGGATTTCACGAACTTTGGAGGAGCAGAGGATGGCAGAGTTGGACGCTCCATCAACTTCAAGTTCCCTGAAAATGACCTCTTCTTCCCGGACAAGGCAGGTAATTTGGGGAGTGAGGCCGGAGGGGATACGACTGGGGGGCTCGCCACTACCTCCCCCCGGCGCGAACTAACATCAGATCGTTCCTTCTCTGACCGCCGAGAAGCGCCACCAGGTCGCTCCCTCTCCTCAGGCCTCAAGCTACCACTAGCTCGTTCCTTCTCCCCACCACGTGAACTACCACCAGAACGCCCAGCCTCAACTTTCTGTACAGAAGTCATATAGGCCTTCTTCAGCGACTTCCTCCTCTCGAGCTCTTCTTCAACTGTTTTCGGACCACCTTTGGGAATAAAATGCTCCCTCAGGTGGGGTAAGAGCTGTATCTTACGGTCTTCAGCCAAAAAACCAAAACAGTTCAAAGCGGACTGCGGATCGTTCTTCCTCAACAGATGATCGTCCCTGATTGCTGCAAAAAAGATACAAAATCATCAAGTCCAGAAACAGGAAAATCATCTACCATGTTGAGACTAATAACCAGAAACTCACGAGCATCATTCCTAGTAACATGACGCAACTGGATACTCCCCTCAATGATCGACCCAGTAATCAGCATGGGATCTCTCCACCATGGCTCACTACTTATCGGATAGATCAAGGGCAAACGTTCTGGCCTAATTTGCATGTTATAGCCCGCGAAGTCGGCCTTTGAAGAACGTTTAAAGCTGAAGTGGTCCAGCACATCATTTACAGTGATGTTCCACTTATGCAACTTGTTGAGGTCATCAATTACCCTCATGTTTCTCCAGAAATTGCCATTCATCTGGCAAGGAGCTCGACCAATATCATTCAACAGGTCGACCACCAAACAAGACAATGGCAGCCTCAGCCCAGCTCGGAATTGGGTCAAGGTAAAAACAGTCGAGAAAGGATTTTTAGGTCGATAATCAGAAGAAAGTAAACGTTCTCCTAAAAATCTAATCTCCAAATGCTCAATCTAGCCAAGCCCATATTGCTTCCTAAATGCAATGTGCCTATTTACATACTTCAGGTTCACTACTCTACACATTGAACCGTCGTCTCCTTCCACCATTTCTTCATCAGACGTGTCTGCCCCATGAGAGCCGCTACTCTAGGGGCTATCAGGGTCCACACCATGAATGGGAGACGAGGCTTCAGAATGAGTCCTTTCAGACTCATACTCCTCACCACAACCACCACTCAAGTTATAATTTTGAGAGTCACTTGCTTCAGACATCTCTCTCAAAAACAGAAAAGAAAACAGAACATGCAAGAAATGAAACAGAAGAAAACTAACCTCACGAGCTCTCAAAAGTCTTCAGATTGCAAGAAAAAAGCGGCAGCAATTCAAATGAAGGCGAGATAGGTAAACCCTTCTCAAGAAAACTACAGTTTAAATACTGAAGCACATGTAATCCCAGCCATCGGTTCGAAACAGGTAAACGGCTGAGATCGAGCAGAGAATCCACATCTATTGCAGTTATTTTCGACTCACAAAACGGTTCACATCCACCGTCCGATCAACCCACGTGCCATTCAGAGATCTAATAAAGCAAGACGTGCGTCAGTTGCCATAACTGCACGGCTAACTGCTCGAGGAAACCCCTCCACTTCCCCGTAAGAGCGCCATGATTATTACAGGCAACACTGCATGACTGCCACGTGCCCAAATTCAAAAAGCAAACTTCAAATCAGCATCGAACGGAGTCCTTAGTCTTTTCAGCTCGCCTTATATAGCCGACCTAAAAAGAGGGGGCTTATGTAGGGGTACTACATACTCCAACCAATCAAAAGCAGCCACGTGGCACAATCATTCATCCATCAGGTCGCCACGATCCCTACCTGCTAGTAGCTCGACCACGACAACTCGATCTCATAACCAGCAGCGGCCTGCTAATACACACGTGCTCTTATTCAATGCACATAATATCCTCGACCGTTACATAATTAATTCGCAGGGATGATCCTCGCTCGTTACATAATCAATCCTCATTATGACGACAGAGAATCTGCAAGATCCATGATCCACGCCTTTCTACCTTCTATAAGAACAGAACTACGATGGCTTGATCTCTAAGTTCAATCCCCTCGAGCTAAGAGTACGTAGGCAATCTCAATCTCAACGAGGTGCAGCCACCCCGATCCAAAACTTCCCCTTTGGTCAAGTCTCCCAACGACCTGATCTAGTAAGTGCATTAATCTAGAAATAGGTTAATACAAAAGCTAGAAGAACTGATGTTCAATGTAAGAATATAATTTAAAGAAGAAATATAAAGTTGAAAAAACTAAGATTTTAGCTTTTTCTGGTATTTTTATAAGTAAATGGCATTTTTATTCTCGTCTTGATATGTTAATTGGTCCTAATGGTTCTAATAAGAAACAACAACATCATCATCGACAACAACATCTTGCTTAACCTCCTTTAGGTTTAAGTTTACCTTATCATCAAAGAATACCACCTTCTTCATTATTACCACATGCTAATGTTGTGCCTGTTGCGCCTAGATCGAAAAGACATGCTCCTAGTCCTATACCAATTGGAATTGATGATTCTTGTTTTAGAAGGAATTATTCTACTGTTGCGGTGGCTGCAGCTGCTTCATCACTTTCTGAATGATCGAGATCAAGTGAGGAAGAGAGTAGAAGGAAAGATGAGGATGTTGATGGTGTTAAGGAATTAGCACAAGCTATAACGAAATTTAGGGAAATTTATGAGAAAGTTGAAGTGAAGCAAAGACAAATGGTTGAATTGGAGAAACAAATGATGGAGTTTACAAAGAATTTGGGGTTTATTTGGAACCATATAACAGATTTTACATATTTTGACGGTGAACTTGATTTAACACCATGATGTAGATTTTACATATTCTGATATATTTCTTGGACCTCTTCTTCTTCTTGTCAACGCGAGGCAACACTGCAAAGGTGTGAGAGTTTGTTTATTTGGAACCATATAACAGAGATAATGGTATGAAGAAGAATAAAGGGTAAAATCAGAATTAAAATTTAACATAAAATAGAAACAGGGTCAATTTTACAATTTTTAAGCTAATCGGGCCTTAGTTGGGCCATTTTTGGTTTATGGACCCTTAATGAGGTCCCAGAACCATTTCCATGGTAAAAAGGTCCTGACTTATTCCATATAATAATGATGAGAGTGGTAAGAAATTTGAGAATTGTTGAGATGAAGACCATCAATTTGTTGTAAATGGAAACTCAAATCATTAAATTTTATGATCTTTGCTCCTTTATGTTAAAATTATTTTTCTGTTGTTTAATTGGGTAACAACATACTTGAGATTCTTTTTTTTTATGAAAGAAAATTGTGTGTATCCTAGGTAAAATACCCGACAGGTGTCATCGGTGGCTGTATAAGAGGCCAAACCGAGAGCACCTGAATGTTAGCCAACCAGACCTGAACTATCGGGTAGGGCCCAACCCGATGACGGAAAGAAGGGTGATTTAGGCTGTAATTTTGGTCCATAAATATATTTGTTTATTGTATTTGTTTAGTTTAGGGTTTTGCGTAAATTGGTAATTTTATTATGAGTATAGGGTTTTGGGTGAATTGATTTTATTAGGAGTCTAGGGTTTTTGAAAAACTATATAATTCATTTTATTGTAGTAGAGAGACGGTTTTTTGAGTTTTAATTAATTATTGAAAAAAGTGTGTCTTCTTTATGAGGGAGTACCTCATTTATCTCTGTTGTTTAATTCATGAGTTATTCTTTAATTCGCTTCCCTTCATCAGTTGGTATCAGATTCGTGTAACGTTCTGAAGCATGACCTGTGGAGAACTAGGTTATGGTGGTGTTATTTGCGAAGATCCAAACGGTAGCATAATGCGAACGAGTGTGGTTGAATTAGCATGGCGGGTTGAAGCACTCACCCGACAATTTGTTGTTATGCAACAACAACAAGAGCGTCGTCGTTCCACAAGCCTAAATTTGTTGGAGGATGGAAACGAGTTACGACTTGTTGCAAATAAATCTCAAGATTGTATGAGATTTAAGGTCAGTTTCTCAACATTCTTCGATTGTCAATCCAACGATATGATTGTGGAGAGTGAAAAAAATTCAATTTTTATTAATGGAGCACAAGAAATATTGCCAGTTGTAACGTGGGAAGATCCACCAATTTTTGATAGTTATCCAGATGATGGTGCAGATGAACTTTCTTTTGCCAAATATGTTGAGATACTTAATGTTGATACTTCGCAAAAGTTGACTGGTGTTTTTAAGGATTTGATAACAAGTACTTTAACAAAGTATTCAGATCATTTTCTTTGTTCTTTTGAGAAGCAATTTAATACACTTTTTTTTTCCACTTGGATTCCTTGGGAGTATGGTTATTGAATCATCTTTCGAACAAGATTTATGAGCATGGAATGAGTCAAGTTACAGAAAGTCAGACTGAGAACCTTTCTCCTCTGTCTCCGGTTCTTGAAATAACAGAACCCGTCAATCAAGAATCAGTTCTCGGGAGTGAGGGCCATGATCATGGCTCACAGAACTCCGAAAGTGGACAGCCGGAAGCAGAAAACTTAGCGGTACAAATCACTAACAATCCTGGTGATCCGAATACAATTAACCGGATTGTCAGGATATCAACATCGCAAGATCCTGAACCATCCAGAGTAGCCGTTGCAAGAAGAGATCAGTGAACCATTCCCCAAATTGCGGGAGGTGGTTTCACTGAGCAACAGAAAGGGAAAGGGCCAGCGGCCGAATCCTCAACTACAATCATCAAGTGGCTGACAAAGGAGAATGCAGAACTGAGAAGAAAGAAGAGAACTAGGGCCGAAGATAGCCAAATGTCTTCAGCCCCTTCTTCAATTCCATCTCCCCAAAAGAAGATAAGGTCGCGGTCAGGAAGTGACCGGAGTCTTACCCCTCATAGTTGTGATTCCCGCCCTTTAGGATAGGCTAGCACCGGGGAGGGATAGGATGTCTATCTCTCCAGTTCAGAAACATCGCCGCGGACGTGCAAGAACACCAGGGCCACAGAGTGACCCGTAGCAGGTCAGTAGAAGAAGTTACTCCACCAGAAGGACTGCACCGGAGGAGGCACCAGAGTACTCCTCCCGCCTGCAATGATCAAAGGGGAAGAAGTCCCCAAAGGGTTCGCACCCATCAGAGACAACAGGAGCTGAACGTGGAACAGATGAATCAAATCAGCTCAAACTACAAGAGATGATTGATTTAGCTGTTACCAATATGGCTAACCGAGACGAACGAATCAGGAAGCTCACTATTTCAAAGTTGGTTGTGTCACCTTTGGCAGAAGAGGTCAGGAACCACACAGTACCGGCTAGCTTCAAACAGCCACCCTTTGAACAGTATGATGAGACGAGCAGTTGCCCGGTTCAGCATGTCATGAACTACAAGAACACCATGGCCATCTGGGACCATGATGATAGGCTACTTGCAAAGATGTTTGTTGTTTCACTCAAAGGCGAAGTACAGACTTGGTATCACAACCTGCCACCCGCATCCATCCGTACATTCGTGCAATTGGCAGAATTATTCGAGGAAAAGTACTGTTTCAATGTCAAGACAAAGAAGGGAGCTGAAGTCTTATTCTCCCTGCAGATGGACCGGAGTGAGACACTCAGGAACTTCGCCAGAAGGTTCCGAACTCCATTGTCAGAAGCGCAGGACGCATCTGATAGCGTCGTTGTTCAAGCTTTCAAGTATGCCTTGAACAACAACCATGAAGAGTTGTACCAGTCACTAGCAAGAAAGCCTCCATCTTCTGTTTCAACTTTGTTCGAAAAACCAGAAAGATACGCTCAGGAAGAGGACGATTTGGAAGCTAGAAGAAAGAGACTTGTCAGAGGCCAAACTTCTGAGAAACCACAGAGGGCAAAAGAAGAAAGCTCCGGTAAGGATCACAAGGAAGAAAAAGCCCCTGACAGGAACAAAGACAAGAAAGGAAAGGCACCATCTCTGTAGTCCAACCGCCTGTCAGATAAACCTACTGGGGGCGAACGCAAGGAGAGGGAATTCACACCACTGAGGTTCCTGATCGAGGAAGTGTTCAAGAAGATCAAGAACAGAGGGCTACTCAACAAACCTGTTCCTCTCCCGGCAGACCCGAATGGCAGGAGAGATAAGTCCAAGAAATGTGAACATCACAATAATTATGGTCACGAGCTGAAGAACTGCAGATCATTGAAGTATGAAATAAAATGTTTGGTCAACGCCGACCTCATCCCTGACATGGTGTAGACCGAAGCAGTCGAACAGGTGAAGACTGGAGATCGCATTGTGTATGTCTGCCATGTTCAAGCACCTGGTTCTTCCAAAACATAAAAGGAAGAATTACGCGCGAGAGAAGCTTCGGTGGATAGGACATGTCCATGAAGTTGGACAACTCAACTTCAACGAAGGGACAAACACTGAGTCCATTGTCCCTGGGGGTCTGGCATTCACTGAAGAGGACGAAAGGGGTGTACATTATCCACACATTGACACCCTGGTAATCACCGCATGGATTGGCGTTTACCGGGTCCAGTGAGTCATGGTCGATGCCGGGAGTACATCCAGTGTCACGTTTTCATGTGCCTACAAAGCTATGGAGTTATCCAAAGATCTCATTGAATCTGATGGGACTCCTATCTATGGGTTCAACGGGGAACCAACTCAGTCCTTCGGGCGGGTCCACCTGCTAATCACAGTAGGATTCAATACCGTCGGGATAGACTTCCTGCTGGTTGACTCCCCCTCCTGCTACAACGTCATCTTGGGAAGGGACTGGATTCATCAGATGAACGCAATCGTGTCCACCTTTCACCAAAGCCTCAAATTCCCTACTCCCAACGGAATTTGTAGGGTCAAAGGAGATCAAGGGATGGCTTTCAAATGCCACCTCGATGCTGTCAAAGGAAAGTCTTTTTCGGAGACCAAGGGAAATACTATCTTCCTGACAGACTCTCATCAATAGCAACCAGCTCCCAGCAAGTCTATCAAGGGGAAGCCAACCTTGAAAACCGAGGTATCACCAGCGGTTGACGAGCTAGAAGAAGTCATAGTGGGATTGGAGTCTCATAAAACTACTTATATTGCTTCCGGTCTACCAAGGCCTGAGAAGGATCTCTTGATCACACTGTTCCGGCAGAATCACCATGTGTTCGCATGGAGTACGTGTCAGCGAAATGCCAGGAATCGACCCTTCATTCGTCTGTCATAGACTGGACATTGATCCACAACACAAGCCGGTCAAGCAGAAACCAAAGTGAATGACACCAGATCGAAAGCTATCGATAAATGAAGAGGTCGACCGGTTACTGTCAGTCAACTTCATCAAACCAGTCATCTACCCAAGATCGACAGAAAACAGAAAAGTCTGTCAGACTGGGATTAACACATCCAACAACGAAGCAGAATACGAAGCTCTAATCTATGGTCTTCAAACAACGCTCCAGCTGGGGGCACGAAGAGTCATGATCAAGACAGGCTCCAAGCTAGTGGCAAACCAGTTCGTCATGTCCTTCCAAGCCAAAGACGACCGGATGTCCAAGTATCTTGATGTAGTCCACTCCATGGCAGGGAAGTTCAAATTCCTTACAGTCGAGCAACGACCGAGGATAGATGTCAGACACGCAGATGCCCTGGTATACCTTTCCTTCTCCATCAGCACTGCAGAGCCACGACAGCTATCAATCGGATATCAGAAAGAACCGAGCATTGGGCCCAGAGATCCAGACATGCCACTGCTGGAGGTCTACCTCCTGGAACGCATGCATTGGAAGGAAGTCCTCATGGTCACTACCAGAGGACAGAAAAGGAAGAGAGATGAATAAGCATCTCAGCCCGGCACCGGGCCTAGCACACAGAGCAAGCTAAATCCTCCTTCCCAGGGTCCAACACAGGACCCACCAAAATCACAACTTGAAGACTGGAATCCTTGCCTCACCAGAGGTCGGCTAGAAGCAATGCCACCTCAACGGAACCGGACGAACCGAACCCTTCAGAACCACCACTCTCACATATTCACATCGATCTGGAGTTCCCACCGGAGGAACCAATCGAAAACATTTCAGACAACCTGAACTCTAAAGTAAATAGAATCGACGCTGAACTGCAGTCCAACAATGGCTATGATTGGATGAGGCCATACATCAACTTCCTCGTCCACCATCTACTCTCCGAATATCAAAAACTATCAGCCAAAGTTATGAGGGATGCGTGGAAGTTCATTGTTATCTCACACCAGGAGTCACACAGGCTATACATGAAGAGCCATGCCTCTGGGGTCTTGTATAGGTGTCTCACTCCAGAACAAGGCCTGATCATACTAAAAGTGATCCATGTTGGGATCTGCAGCAATCATTCTGGGAGAAGAAATCTTGCACAGAAGATGATGATCCAAGGATACTAGTGGCCACACATGATAACAGATGCCAAGAAATTCACCCAAGCATGCTCCCCTGTCAGAAACATGCCATGGTCGGTCATGCCCTGGCAAACGAATTACACCCAATCCTGAGTGCATGGCCTTTCACCAAATGGGGATTGAATATTTTGGGACCACTTCCTAAAGCTCCACACTCAGTCAGGTTTTTACTTGTCGCTACGGATTATTTCACCAAATGGGTCGAAGTCGTAGTCCTGATACAGGTATGTGCCTCTGATGTAGGAAGATTTCTATGGAAAGACATAATCTGCAAATTTGGAATTCCCCAATAGTTGGTCTCAGATAATGGAAAATAGTTCGACTGCGACAATATCTGGTTGTTCTGCAAGTCTTTTGGGATGAAACACAACTTCTCAGCCCCATACTACCCTCAGGGAAATGGGCAAGCAGAAGCGTCCAACCGGGTCATCTTGGATACACTCAAGAAGCGATTGGATAAACCAAAAGAAAAATGGGTAATGCAACTCCCGGGGGTCTTATGGGCATACCAGACCACTCCTAGAAGGTCCACCGGTATGACTCCTTTTAGCTTACCTTTGGAGCAGAAGCGGTAATGCCTACAGAACTGTTGGCTTCGATAACTCGCACTGATGCAGTCCTTACCGGGGAAAATGAAGGGATCCTAGCAAGAGAAAAGGTTGTTCCTGATGACAAGGGAGAACAAGCCCTGCAACACCTCCTCCGTTACCAGGAAACCATAAAAAGAGGATACGACAAGCGAGTCGTAGTAAGAAAGTTCAATCCAGGCGATAGGGTCATGAGGAAAGTCAAGATCATGACTGAAGATACAACAGCCGGCAAGCTCGAAGAAAACTGGGAAGGACCCTACATCATAGACAACATGCTGCAAAGGGCTCATACTTCCTCAGAACTCTGACCAGAGAACTCTTTTCCAGACCATGGAATATTTTCAACCTCAAGAAATTCTACAAGTAATGTACTCCATTTGATGATTTCAATAAAGATTATTTTCCACAAGAATTTGAGTACTTTGTATTATTTACGACTGAAAATCCTAGTGCAAGATCATGTCTCCACTAAGGTTCAGGATGCTGGCCCAGACATAGTTTCCGATCCTGATTAAGTCCTAAATGCAGAGTTATGCTCCTTTTATGCCCAAGACACCCGGACCTAGCTTCCAGTCTTGGAAACGAAGGATGACAGGGACTGAAAACCCCATCCAACCTGGGATGCCCGGACCTAGTTTCTGATCCTGACTAAGTCTTAAATGCAGAGTTATGCTCCTTTTAGGCCTAAGATGCCTGGACCAAGCTTCCAGTTTTAGTACAATGGGTGACAGAGTACAAATCTCCACTCAGCAAGTCCTGTGCCAACCTCTACAGGGCGGCTAGGCCTAGAATGCTTGGACAAGTTTCCAGTTCTAGTACCAGTTCGATTGGGTCGCCGAGCCTGGTTCTGGTAAAATTTAAGAGCGAGACCATCCACTTTTAAAACTCGGAGCTGTTGAACAAGTTAGTCCGACTTCGGGGCAAGTCTTGAAAACAGGGTTAAACCCCTTTTGAGCAAATAAACCGTGGATTGCCATGGGAATCAGTCATCAAACTTGATGAAGTCAGCGAGAAAAAGAACTGTTATCGTCCCAAGGAAAATTCCTTAAAATGATAAGGGGGTGAGGGAGATAGACAGTTGTAATAAATGCTGAAAGTAAAAGAAAAGATATTTAACAAGTCTTTTTGCATAACAAAATTTTTATTTCCTTTTTCAGATAAGGAGTTACAAAAGTGGAAATCCCCCGATAACCAGGACAGGAGCCTACTACAGAAATGAAACTGCACTAAGATTGAGAAGAAGGACCGGAGCCGTCACCACCCTTCTTCGCTTTCTCCTTCTCCAGCTGGTCAAGGACCTGCTGGTAGGCAGCCTTCGCCAGCCGAAGCTGCTCAGTGGCACGATCATAGGCCACCTCCTTGAGAGAAAGGCGACGGTCCATCTCCAACTTCTCCCGGGTCAACCTCCCGCAGGTGGCTTCCAGCTCCGCCAAGGAAGCCTTGGCATCCTCCTCTCTCTGAACGGCAGCGGTTAGAGTGAAGTCCAAGTTGTGGTAGTCAACATCCATGAACCGCTTATCTTCTTTCAAAGCCCACTGGTCGTTGTTCGCCGCTATCAGGTCCTTCTCTAGGTGACGGTTCTCAGCTCGAAGGCATTCCAGGTCCTCTAAGGCAGAAGGTCGGGGTTTGACACTAAGCTCAAAGACCCTGGCCATGGCAGCTTGCACCTGACAGATAAGAAGAGTGGGGATTAAAAACAGATATACAGACAACGACAAAGCTAAAGGCATAGTCAAGACAGAAAATCATACCGCGATGAGGTTCTGAGCCGCAACCCTCATCGCTCAGTCGCAAGAGAGACGGCTGTAGTACGCCTGGTCTTCTGGAAGCAGATTCTGGAAGATGTAGTCGAAAGCGGTGTGGTGTTCATGATGTCGGAGTCCCCGATCGTCATTGGTTCCCCATTAAAAAATGCAGGATGAATGGAGAACGTCGGTAGGGTAAACTCCGGGGTAGCCTCGGGTTGGTAGTCACCCGGTTCGGGGCCCAGTTGCATTGTCGGGCCGGTGGGCAGATCAGTATATGGAACCTGATCACCCCACCCATAAGCCAGAGCTTCATCTTCAGCAGCATCAGGCACGATGAACTCTACCTCTGTCCGGGCATCCTCAATAGCTAAGGCATCTTCGATATGAATGTGGGAGCCACTTCCGATCTAGGTGGTCCCCATCGTCGGTCCCCTCAACGTCCAGGGAATGGGGTCCTCCCTCCTCAGATGAACAACCACCCCTTGATCAGCAGGGGAGGACGAAGCAGCTCTCTTCGAGCCCCTAACAGACTCGTCCACGACAACCTTACCCTTTGAATCAACCGGGGTAGGAGTCTGGGCAGAAACAACTTCAACAGCATGAGGCTGAGAAGGTCTTACCTACACCGAGGCTTCAGCGCCAGCATCTTCAGTACTGGGGGCATCCACTTTATCTGGTGGACCCCGTAAAACTACAGTTGGTTCACCTCCCTCGACAGCGGAGGCAACTACTGTCTCCTCGGACCTCAGATACACCTTCCACCATCTCCGGATGGGCTAGGTTATCCACCTCAACATGTACCTGTACCGAAGTAGGAAAGAATCCTTCAATAGATGATTCACCAGACCAGCGTGGGTCACCGGAGGATTCAGAAGACCTATAGAAAACATGTGGTCTCCTCCGGCGACCCAAGGGAGGGTTTGAATTACAAACAAAGCAAGTGTAAGATACCTGAACATCCCCGGCAGCTGGGATGACTTCCGGTGGAGCATCCGACCTAAGCTCATTGGGAGGAGAGCTGCCCCTGACTGGAACAGCCTCATCAGGCCAGTTATCCATCTCCCCCCTGAGATCAACAACTTCACTCTCGACCGGAGGCTCCTCCCTGGCACTGGGACCCACACTCTCTGCAGGAGCAGCACCCTTATTGGAGCTAGAGTCCACCTCCATAACTTGCGGAGGAACTGGTAGGGCCACAAGCCTGGTCGAGAAGCTGAGATGCACTACGATTTGGTTCGGGAACGTCAAGTCCCGTAGATCCGCCGGTACGCTAAAGAAACGCTCAATGTTGCCTTCAGTCGTGGAGGAATCTACACCCCCTGGCGGTAACACTTGGAGCTGACGCTTCCCTACAAGAAAGAGCATGAAACTGTTCTTGAGCCGGAGCTCAGCAAGCACGCGAAGCATGAAGGCAAAAGGAATGAAAACAAAATTAGACACCTGGATGTTGCGGTCGGACGACCACCCTGACACCCAGTAGCAAGGTTCGAACCAGTTCCCATAGTGATTGGGAGCCCAGACAGCCTCCGAGCGGTGAGCCAGAAAATGGCATAGAAGCAGCGCTCCTTAGCTTCTCGAGCATCCGGCTTCATCAGCAGGAACATGTCGACCGGGCCAAAGGGGACCCTAAACTAATCGGCAATCAGCCCGATCCAGTGCACGATTATCCAGAAGGACACGTGCATCTGACCCGGTGGGATTCCCCACCACGACAGCAAACGCAAGATAGTAGGAGACAGCGGGAGTCACATACTGTACAAGAGCTGGTAAAGACTCACCGCAATTAAGTTACCGGAGCAACCATCAGAAATCAAGGGATGGGAGCCGAACCTAACTCCTCTCCGATCAAGCTGCAATTGAACCTCCGCCGCTCCCAACCGCTCGAGCTCCGGGTTTCTAGAAAGATTGGAGGAGGTCTGCCACCTCCTCCCGGGTCTCTCTGTCGCTGGGTCTACAACACTCAGAGGGACCACCTCCTCCACGCCAGTAGGTGAATTTGGATCAGAAGCCGGAATTCCACTCGTTCCGCCTGCATCAGCGGCGAGACGAGGAACAGAAGTCTGAGGTTCCTCATCGCTGCTAGAACTCAACACGATGTTCCTTCTCATTTTTCGGAGGAAGATTAAGCAAGTTTTCACCGGAATTCAAGCGATTCAGAACCTAGGGTTCCGACAGTGCAACTGAAAGAGAAATGAAGGAGAAAGAGTGAAGGGAAGTGATCCCTCATTTCTCTAAAGTTTCCTCTTTAAAGTGGAAACCAAGGTCCACCGGCTAATGGTCTTCCAAGTTCCATTAATGTATTCCCCATAAATTCAAGAGCATTGAATCATCAAAGTTAATGACTCGATCAACAAAAAGTCACAAGCTTTCACTGAAAGTTGTAAGTTGTACATCTTCCCGCCAACAAGGGAGGATTCAGAGAAGACAAAGTGGGGCCCACTTAATACAGTCAGTTGGAACCCACTTAGTACAGTCAGTCGGTATCCATTCAGCACAGACAGATGGGGCCCATATGGTCCAGATCAGCGACATTTGGACCCCAAGTCTACGCCAGCGACATGTGAACCCCAAGTCCACGACACCTCAGTCAAAGGTTGGTTGACCAACACATGTTTCTTCATTTATTGCGGCAAAAAATGTTTGAAGAAAATCACCAGAATTATCTACCGGAGGCCAAGACAGTAATAAAAGAAAATATTTTTTATTACAAGAAAGCATGATACGGGTGCACCAAATCCCTTACATAGTGCAGCCGGAGCAAGATTACATCAGTGGGGGAGACAGGGGATCCGGACTAGACCCCTCCGGTGAGTCAGGAAGACTATACTTGATCTTGGCAGCAACATACCTGGCCTTCCAGGATGAAGCAACAACGAAATCTGCTCGCTCTTTGGCCTCTGCCAGTTTGGCCACCTTCTCATCCAGCTTATCCTGGTAGTATTTCACGGTCTCATTCATACCCGCCATCCGGGTATCATACATATCTTCATGAAGAAGTTGCCCCTCTTGAAGCTCGTCGATCCTTCTCCTAAGATCAGCCACCTGGCGAGACAATTTTAGAATGATCTCACACCGGTTATCACTCACCACACTGGATGGTGATTTGTAATCCGCCATTGTTAAAGCCGAAGGAAGAAGGGAAATTGGATTTTGGGGGAGACTTCTTCGCTTATAAGGGAAGAAGTCACAAGCCATTTTAAGTAGAAGACGTTTTACAAGGGGCTGGTACCACTCACAAGGACACCCTTGTCCCCAAAAGACTGACAAGTTGGTGACTCAACATTTGAAAGAGACAAAAGTGAAATAAGGAAAAAAATTCATTAATTCGTTCTACTCGAGGGCACTACTCCTCTACATAGTGCAGAAAGCCGGGGAAATACAGGTCAAGGATTCTTCTCTTACCTGGATGATATCCCAGCTTCTCTAGCAGAACATATGCGGTGGCCAGTTCACTCTGGAGAAGCCGGATCCACTAAGTGGTAGCTTCAAGCCTTCGGCTGTAACACCCCTGGATTTTATCCTCGCTCATCCCGGTGCGTCAAGCACCATACCGCTCGCTAATGTCAATATTGTCCGCCTTTAGTCACTGCGGATATCCAGCAGTAGAGGGTTTTAGATCAGGGCCCACCCATGTGGTTTACCCCAAAAGGCCTTGACATTAATTAAAGTATGGTTAAGCTCTATATACTACCAATAGAGCCACTTCCTTGGCAATGTGGGACTAACACCAACTCATGGGTGTTACAATCTCACCACCTTAGAAATAGAGCCGTCCTCGGCTCTGCAGTACGCTCAGTACAGTCCCAAAATCTCCGACGTTCCCTGCCAAATGAGACAAGTACCTAGCGCTCCCTGGGCCTTTCCAGCGTACTTTCTCACCTGCAACAGGCGACCCGTCGTCGGCTCTGATACCAACTGTAACGCCCTGGGATTTTGTCCTCGCTCATCCCGGTGCGTCGAGCACCATACCGCTCGCTAATGTCAATATTGTCCCCCTTTAGTCACTGCGGATATCCAGCAGTAGAGGGTTTTGGATCAGGGCCCACCCATGTGGTTTACCCCAAAAGGCCTTGACATTAGTTAAAGTATGGTTAAGCTCTATATACTACCAATACAACCACTTCCTTGGCAATGTGGGACTAACACCAACTCATGGGTGTTACAGTTGTAGGTGAAAAAATAACCGTGATAAAAAGTTTTTTATCACAGTTTTTAACATTGATATATATACAAATTTGTAGTAGTGTGGTCATCTCTATAGAAATTTCAACACCTATCAATTCAGCTTCAAATGGACTATGAGCTTTAAATCTTCTGTATGTACATCTCTTGATCTTGCCATCTACTCTATAAAGAATGGTTGATGCATCACCCTCCTTAGAAAGGGGCTTTGTAACCTACATTTGTTGTAAACCTCATACTGTCTTTAGCCATAACTTCAACATCTAGTTACTCTTTTATACTTCCATGTGAGTAAACTTAAGAAGTCTCAATGTTGCTTTCTATCTATCTGAGCAAAAAATGAGTTGCATTACTTATGAGAGATTTCATGTGATTTTGTGCATGAAAATCCTCGTGTTCAAACTTGATCAAGTTTTCGCAATTTAAAACTTAATATATAAGAAAAAAATTAAAAAAAAAAAAAAATCAAAAGAAATATGATATTCTGCATTCTTGAGATCATTACTAGTTTAGCCTACTAGTTTTTCAAACCAATATGTGAGAGTGATTCTACTGTATGTATCAAGAATGAGAGGGCAATAGAACCATAGTCTTTTTAATCCATTAACAATGGAGAAACTGTGAAGGTGGCTTTCTATTTATGAACCACACTAAACACAATCAAAACAGTCTTGCATTTTATGAGCATGTAGGACTTCACCAGTTTGGAGGTCATGTTTTGAGAGTTTCCAAAGAATAGTTGTAGCTTTGTGGGAACTTGAGCTTCCACAGCTTACCAATTAATACTTAGGTTACCAAAACTACTAGACATACCTACATGTGAGAGTTGTTTTGAATAAGAAGTGACTCGATAATATTGGAGGGATTCGAAACTCAAACTTCTGGTATCACACTTTGTTACATTTATGATGGATGGTCTGATATAAGATGTGAGCATGAACTTAGCATTTGAAAAATAATATTTTATCTAAGAAAAGTTGCATCACCATTAGTCCCATCATTTTTATGAATTTTATGGGTATATTCTCGGCAAGCCATCGCGAGGCTATAACTCGTCTTACTAGGGAGAACCTAGGGGGTTTAAGGCCTTAGTGCATTTGGCTAATGCACTCGTCTCCTACCGTGTATGGTATATATAGCCTGTATTTTAAATAGAGTTTTTGTCGACCTATTCTTTTTATGTCTTTCTTTTGCTAAAAGACTAACAAATGCTAGTTTGGTAGTTGTAATAAGTATCAAAAAATGTAGTTTAGTATTGGTATAAAAAAAACAATAGGTGTTACCCTATTCTTTTTAATTCATTTATTTCATAAATTTTAGTTTAGTATTATGCTAGGGTCATCGCTTTTTTTTTTAAAGGGAAAGATGAAGTTGGCCAAAATTTTATGGGTGTAATTAGGCTTTAACTATTTTTAAGTTTCTAATTAGGGTTTGGCAACGAACTGAAAGTTGAACCAAATATTTTTTCTAAATGGCAAAAGTAGCCTTGTCTGGGCATGTGGAATGCACGAGGGTAAAATAATCCAAATTAAGGGTGTGTTTGTTTAAAATGCTGAATGCTGGATGCTTAATGCTGGATACTTAATGCTGGATGCTGAACACTGAATGCTGGAAAAGTTGTTTCGTTATATTTTTAAGAAGTTCTATTTTTGATTTGTTTGTTTATGCATAAGTGTGATTTTGACCAAAAGTTGATTTGCACGAGAAAACAAAACGAATAAGAAGAACACTCTTCTTCTTGATTTTCTTTTTAATCTCATTCTCGCAATTCATGATAGATTTGACGGCTCAGATCACAAAGTCGGACCATTTCAGGATTATGAGTAATCAGATCTCAATCAATTTTTAATTTCAAAGGTTTTTAAATTGCTTCAGATCTAAATCAATTTGATTAATTTTGTTGTAATTTACAGCGAAACGTATCAACACTTTAACCTACCATTTTTGAAAGAGAACAAAGAAGTTTGTAAACCATAATAGAGCATTCCTTTCTCGCGCACGCTCTCCTTGGCTCTAAATCATCACTTCAATCATCTGTATGTAAGTCACAACGTTCTTCCTCTCTCAATCAATCTTTTCTTTCCCGTTTACCATACTTGTTAGATTGGTTTATAAATGTTTTTTTATTCCTGAACACCATGTGTTTGATAATTTGATCAAAAGAACAAAATTAAACCAACTATGAATACTAGACAGTTTTTTTTTTTTTTTTTTTGATTAATTTGCATTAATGTGGGAAATAGTACTTTTAGAAGAACTGAGCTATTCTCGTGTTTTCTTTCATACAGTTTAGACTGCAATAGCTTTAGCAGTTACACAAGCAAAATGATGATGCGAACCAGAGAAATCAAATTCTAGGGTTAGGGTTTTACAGAGAAAGAGGAATACAAGGTATTAGAGATGGGTGATGGTTGGGGATGGGCGATCTATGAAGGAACTGTCGCGATAGGATCTCTGTGTCTTCTTGGTTGGGCAGGTCTTTGGTTTTTGAATCGAAGATTATACAAAGAATATGAAGAGAAAAGAGCTCTTGTTCAGATTCTATTCAGTGTTGTTTTCGCCTTTTCTTGTAATCTTCTTCAGCTTGTCATCTTCGAGATTATTCCGTTTCTTTCCAAAGAGTAAGTTTTCTTCCTCCTCTTGTATATCTCCATTTGTTCATCTGTCTTTAACTGGAGTAATCTTCTTACTTTTGTTAATGTATAAATTTAATTGATTATTTCTTTTATGAGTGTAATTTTGTTTACTAAGGACATTCTACATGCCTTTTATCTTTTTGCACTATCACCACTATGAATTTTACTCCGATCACCTCTCATCAGCTATAATACAACTCAGCAAAAAAAATGTTCAAATCTATACTGACATTTATCAGTTTGTATCCTAAGTTCCTAACTACCAATACATCGCAATTTATTTTGGATTCTTCCCTTTGATCATCTTGTAACCTTTTTTCTTTACTTGAATATTTATATTAATTCAAAAATAAATTATGTTAACGCACAATTTGTTTTATTTTACTAACAATTTTATTAAATAAACCATACTGTTGACTGTTCAAGAAAACCTTCACAATTGGTATCAAGACTTTATGCTCCTTCTATGTTGGTTACTACATACCACAGTCAATAGCATTTGCATCCCTTATTAATGTTGGTGATTTTTTTTCCTTCTACGTGATAAGTATGTATTTTGTGCATTTAGTTTTTCTTCTATGCATTAGTCTTTAATTCTTTATGGATTCAGGATGACTTTTCTAGTTGATCTAAAGATGTTGTCCTACTTTATGAATGCAGGGCAAGATGGATAAACTGGAAGGTGGATTTGTTTTGTTTAATAATGCTACTTGTGTTCATGTTGCCATATTATCATTGCTATTTGATGCTTCGCAACAGCGGTATGTTGTGTTCCTTTGTGTATGAATAGTTCCTTGAAGTAGAATTTTTTTCAATAAATTATTCTGCTCTGTGCATTCATTTCTCCCATTAGTTTATGACGATTGTATTTATTTTCTTAGAAAAAGCATTTATCCCTTATTCCACTTTTCACTTTTCCCTGTTCCTTTTAGCCAGATAAGTTGCAGTCAGCTTGTCTGGTTGGAGTCTATAGTATCTTTTAATGTTTTTTATGCTTTACACATCAAGGAAGTACTTTGTTATTGTACGTGTAATAGCAATTTCCATGCCCATTACCTATCTGACAAAACCATTCATTTTTGCTTGGGACTGATAATGCATTTACAGTTTTAGAAAATGAGTACATCATTAATGATGCTTTTTCGTCTTGTATATTTCACAATGGTTTAAAAATGCTTACATATAGAAAAGCCTCTTGGGAGTGCTGGCTACTAGAGAATTTGCACCTTTGTATACTTGATACATCCATACAGTATATCGTAGCACAATCCTAAAATTTCTTTTGCTGATAATTTATTACATTGAAAATGGGTTTTCTTATCGCAGGTGTAAGAAGGGAGCGAGCTGCACTAGGAGCCATCTTATTCTTGCTGGCATTTCTTTATGCCTTTTGGCGCATGGGCATTCACTTTCCTATGCCTTCACCTGATAAAGGTTTCTGCTGCACTCATACCTTCTTTCACCTTAATAGAGAACAGAGCTAGGGCCTAGGGCCTTTTAAAAATAAATGTTACAATGCTATATTGCTATTTTTTCACCATCTCTTCTCCTCTAGATATATTTTAGGATGGACTGATGCTGTTAAATGCGTCTATGTACATGTTATGTTCATCATTTGATCTTAAGGATTTTTGACTTTTTGCTGATACTTGACTACTAGTAGTCTAGTACACAAGTTGTTAGGGACTAGTAACAGATAGGAAAGATGATGATCAAGTATCAACCATCCAAAACCTCAGTTGAACTATTCATAAGAATCAAATTTTAAAGTGATGAGTATTTTCTATTTCTTAAATATGGTAGGTTAGACAACAAACTATCCTTAAATGATGGTTGATAAATAAATAGCATTGGGAGAGGGTTGATGGTATTGTAGTAAGAATTTAGAACTTAAAGGCTTGAATGTTGGATCTCAAAAATCTTTCAGAGGCGATACAAGTAAAATAAAATTGTTAAAGATGTTTTTTCTCTTTGTTCGGTAAACTTGATTAATCCAATGGCTGTAAAGAGGTGGACTCCAGAATATTAGACTAATGTACTTCCACTATTCTTATCTGACCTAACCACACTTGCTCCTGGAGGCAGTGGTGAAGTCACATTGCAAGTTAGTGCCCCAGCTGATTGTATTGAAAAAAAAATAAAATACTTAGCTGTATAGTCTCTATTTGTATGTTGTGGGCAAGTGGCTCAAGTCAGCAGGCTATTACACTCTAGTGTCCCATCCTCATGCTACTTAGTCAAAGTGTATAAGCAAACAAGGTATTGTTCTGCTTTAGTCTTTATTTAGATGGGCTTGGTCACAGTTTGTTGGAATTGATCTTGTTGACACATTACAAACATTATTTTTTGGTTGTAGTACCGCTGTTGCAATCACAACATTGCGTATTTCCACTCACTAGTAAATCACTTAGGGCTATCATGGAAAAATAAAAACCCTGGTTGGATAGAACACGAAGGTAGAGGCAGCAAAGAGAAAAATTAACTTTTCAAGGAGAAAAGACTTAGAAAAATCAGTGATGCATTATGGGAAGGTTATGCAACTGACATCGATAAATGCAGATCTGAGCAATTGGGGCAGCAAAGGGCGAATCGGGAGGTGATTCTGAGGAAATTCAATAAGAAACGAGAAATAATTAGCGGAGAGTAGTAGTTCAGTTGAGAAGGGAGACCTGGTCATGGATATAGAGGGTGGACAACCTAATAAGAGTCGCGATCTGTTGAACAAACTTAGAGGAGGGAATACAGTAGAAGCGACAAAGGCTTGAGGGGATATAATGGCTATTCCAGCAGCACCCATGCTGGGGACTACGAACAGAGGGGATGGGATGGTGGGAAAGGACGATCTATTAAATATTGCCCTTAGTAAGGTTGACAAGAATGCCACATTTTCTAAGTCGGAAGGGAACATATTGTTTCTGGATGACGATTAACACAGAACATTCGAGGCTTGGGAAGTTCAAAGGCTTCTAACGGGGTGAGGAAACTGGTGAGAAAGGAGAAGCCAGACTATTTATAATTCAGGAAACAAACTTGAAGGAAATGAATCAAACAAGAGTTGCATTGCTGTGGGGGTTACCGCACCAACGGGATATGATTTCATCTTTTGGAAAATTAGGAGTGGTAGTGGCTTGGGAAGGAGATAAAATTGAAGTGTTGAAGATCTTACATAGAGTGTTCACATTGTCAGTTCTACGTAAAAGTAGTGAGGATATTTTAAGATGCTGCCTCACAGGTGTCTATGGACCTGCAGGGTACAAACGAAGTGTGGGGCTCTCTCTGGTAAGTGCAAGGGCAGTAGCAGTGCAGAACTTAATCCATGATTTACATATAGGGAATCTGGTAAAGAACTGGTCATCAGGGATCAGAGAATCTTTGGGACCTCAGCTATGGAAACTAATCCCTTTAGCTAGCTGTTCGTATTGGCTTCTGGGTAATGAGGACAAAAAGGTTCATAGGTTTTAGGAACTCATCACAAACTGGTATGGGGGGATGTTCTCTTAAGTATCTACTATCTAGTAGGTTGTTGAGGCTTTGTATTTATATTTTTCTTTTTGTGTTGTTTGTGAGAAACTCCCTCATTCGACCTCTTTAACCTGCTTGTAAACTTTCTACAAACATAAATATTTTATTCAGCTTAAAAAAAAAAAAAACATTGCGTCCTGTACTCCTATTTGAGATTGCAGTTTACACCTTCAATGCAATGTATCAATTTAAATTTCAACCAATATAATTTGGTAGAATCCAATTTAATATCTGAAATTCTGAATACCGATTGGTGGAATTGACAGTGGTCCATTTGTTTTATCAAACTTTGATGTAGTCATCAATTCTTATTGCCATTAAACTGGAAGGATGGTAGTAACTATAGTTCACCTTGGCTCAACGAGTCATTGTTTTGAAAGAACAAGAGAAAAACACTTCTTAGTGCTCCACCTAGATGAAAATTTTGGCTTCGCTGCTGTTAGGAGCTATATCATGCAGGCCTAAGGAGATGATGGGGTCATATGAAGCCTCAAAGGTACAAACATGGTACAAATTTAGCAGGGCTGGCAGCTCTTTTAGCACCGATCAAAACTTTCATGTTAGACATATTGCTCCAAATTCCAATTAGGATGAACGATGTTTATACAATCGCCATCTACAATGGAAATTGAGTGAGTCTCTGGCATGACAAATGGGCAGGTGTAACATTTCTGAAAGTCAGTTATGTATAAGTGTTTAATATAGCCAGAAAAACAGGATCATGGCAGAGCATTGGCAGTTTGGCACCATTGGTAGGGAGGTGGAGGTTGGAATTTTCACTTGCGTAGTGCACTGTGGGATTAGTAGGAGGAAAAGGTAGTGTAGCTGCTGGCTCAGATAGAACTAAGGGCCCGTTCGGCAAAGGCCCAGGAATGCATTACTTGTCTTCCTAAAAGTAGGAAAGAGATAAGTTAGTTCAGCTAATCGTAAAACCGGATTTGGAAAGTAATTTTGGAAAGTCAGGAAATGCCTTATTCCTCAAGTATCGGGGATTAGCTTTCTCCTTCCGTCTTTCTTCTTTCTTAGAAAACTCATCTCCCCGAAATTCCTTCCTCCTTTCTTAAAGGTTGCCGAACGGGCCCTAAGGCATACCGACAATGGTGAGGTCAAACTTTTTGGAAGGTACCAGAAGTAACAGGTTTACAGCTAAATCATTTTATGACGAGCAGAGAGTGTTACTAAGTGATGTACAGGGAGCAGAAGCAACAATGCTGTACCAAAATCTATATGGAAAATGAAACCTAAACCGAAGTTCAAGTTTTTTATATGGTTGTGCTGCAGGCCTGCATGGACAGAATAAATAAACGTCTGGTGCTGTGTGCGATGTGTGACCAAACTACCAAAGACAGAGACTTTATCTCATTTTTTCTTCAACTTTCAGAAGTCAAGAAAGATTTGGCATAATTTGGTTGAGGCAAGAGTAGTGGAAGTTATACAGTTGATAAATGACAGCAACATGGATGATATGCTTAGAAGTGATCTTTAAACACAAGGATACCATTGGGAACTACTTGCGGCAGTAGTGCTATGGACTAATTGGAAAGGAAAGAATACTCTACTTTTCTGTAAGAAAGTATTTAGAGTGGAGGAGTTAGTCATTACTGTA
The DNA here is from genome assembly GCA_023053565.1 of Aquilegia eximia. Taxonomy (NCBI): domain Eukaryota; kingdom Viridiplantae; phylum Streptophyta; class Magnoliopsida; order Ranunculales; family Ranunculaceae; genus Aquilegia; species Aquilegia eximia. Next base: position 28,029,598 of record JALIGU010000001.1, read on the forward strand.
TAGTCTCATTGTTGGTATTGGTTGTTAGGTGAAACTGTTAAAAAAGGTCATCGCTTTAAGTTGCTTTTAGAAATGGGAAGAGAAAGACTTGGACACTTGGCGAGAGCTTAATTTTCCTGCTTTTTATTGGACTAGTTTTTTTTTTGTCCTGGTCTAGCGAGACCCTTCTTCACTTCACCCTCTTTAGCTGTTGTAAACTTCTTTGGCCAAAATAAAGATTAATTCTGGTAAAAAAAAAGAGAAAAGAAAAGAAAATAAGTCATCAACATTATACATAGCTTCTGAAGCATATTTTAATACAATTTTACCTTCTCAAGAATGGCCTGTGACATTATGCTATCCTCCAAATAGAAGCTATTGAGGCAAGTTCCTTCCAACCTTTCACTATGTACTGTATGTGGTTCCCTGTCAAAGTTTTAGTAGAATTCTGTTTGTGGGATTAGCAATGTTTACCTATATTTTCTATTAAGGATTTATCCATGCATAGTTTCAGGATTCTGTTTTGTACATACCTAGGTTACATGATCAAATATGAAGGTTGTTCGAAACTGATTTTACGATTTTTCGTTGCTGTTAGAAACCAAGGTCTTTTTGCCTTACATTTTTTTACACGATATGATGATACTTCTTTCTGATATTGGTTACTTCCACTTTGACTGTGTCTTGCTTTGCACTATAATTTAATGTGATACTTCAAAGCATGCCAGCTTCCCATCATCCATGATGATGGAATGTAACTACTTAGATTCCATCCCTTGTCTGAATTTGATTTCCTTTTTACAGGGTTTTTCACTATGCCACAGTTAGTTAGCAGAATAGGAGTAATTGGTGTGACTGTTATGGCCGTGCTATCTGGGTTTGGAGCTGTCAATCTGCCATACAGCTATCTCTCACTATTTATCAGGTATGTGAAAAAAAAATCTTAAATATCTATTTTGCAATATAATGCTGTTGTAAGCGAAATTACCACCCAATTTTGTTCCTTGCCATTTTTTTCTTAAAAAAAATAGACATTTGCCTATTAGTTATAATAATCTGTTTGCTTGTGCTAGAGAGATAGAGGAAACGGATATTAAAGCCTTGGAAAGACAATTGATGCAGTCAATTGAAACATGCATTGCAAAGAAGAAAAAAATTATTCTTTCTCAAAAGGAGATCGAAAGAATTCAGGGATCAGAGGAGGTATGATGCATTCTTATTATTTTTGTTGGAAAGGGTTGAGTATATCTGTATCTGAGAACATAGACCAATAAAAACAAAACATCAAGAAAAAGGGCACCATTGTGACACTTTTTCAAAGTTCATATCCATATTGTCAAGTCAATAAAAAAAGATCCACTACACATCTGAACAAAATTGTTTGATGCACATGGAATCTTAGTCTTGGGTGATGATGAGGAGACACCTGATATAAGTTATTGATCTTAATGTGTCTTTCAAAAAGGGTGCATTCAAATGTTCCATCAGCTCTATTGACATAAAAGGCCTTATTTTCTATCTATTAAAAACAATTTTTAATTGTGCCTGTTCCTCTTCTCCTCTTGTGTCTGCTTGTCTGTCTATTCCTTTTCTCTCTCCAAGTCACATTTTAACGAATTTCGATTTTGTTCTGTTTTTGTGAACAAATTTGCATTGATGATGAGATGTTTTTGTCAATAAGTATTAAAATCTTTAGTCAATTTGTTGTAAAATATTAAATTATCTTTCAGATCAATTATTTAGCTGGTCTAATGTAGCCTCTAGAACCTTATTATGTTAATGGTCCATCAAAACGTGTCTTTTCAAATCCGTAATTAACAAGCATCTGATCAAGTTTTTAGATATACTAAAATAGATTTTACAAGCCTAATATTTTTAATCACGCATTGAGTATCAACGGAATACTGTTTGTTACCCATTAATTTTGTCATTTTCAATATTTTTTTGGGCATTTTCACGTGTAAAGGCGACCAAACATAAAAAGTGTTAGTTGAGGTAACTTTCATTTACAATGATAAGCAACATGACATATGCCAAAAAGACTCTATCCATAATTAAACAAGTCAACGATCCAACCTCCTCTATATAAAGACATTCCCTCGAAGATGGATGGCTTAAAAATATTCAACACAGTTCTTTTACATGCTCAGCCCACAAGAACCAAAGGCCCTACATAGTGACTTGACTGACTTCACTGACTCCCCTTGAATGTGAACAAATATTCCCCTGTGTCGTGGGGTTAGTAATTTTATATGATAAGTCAGTTTTATTTGTACAATCGACACAAATAGCTGTTTCCAGTCTTAGCTCATTGGAGTATTTGGTACAGAACCTGAAGGCAAGGTCTTTTCTGAAGCGTATAGTTGGTACAGTTGTACGTTCTGTGCAGGATGATCAAAAGGAGCAGGGTAATGTTCAATTCTTTAATAGTTGCATTTTATTTATTTACTTAAAGATAGTTTTAAATAGCCATCATTTGTTTTTTTATATATCGTTACTACTTAGTCATCCAGCCCAATTAAGGGTGCCACGTGGATTGCTGCAATTTTAGGTGAGGTTAGTCTGGTAGTCCAGCTTTTTTAACCTCAAGAAAGAAAAAAAAGGGAGCTGGTCTTCCAGTCTTATCGGTTTTTATTAACCCCAAGAGAGAAAAAAATTGGCATATGATTTTATTCTGCTGCTCAAAGCAAGTGTCCTAACCTGGAAGGGTCAACAGCTTCTTTAAAACTCTAGGTTATTCAAAGTTCCAACATGTTATCAAGTGTAGAAGAATTATCAGTTCATCTATTTGCGACTTCTTCAAGAAAACGAGACTATTATTTGTAAATAGTCTTACTATCATTATATTCGTATAGAAACTGAAAGCTTATATTCATACTGAAGATAAATCTAGAATTCAATTCATCACTCTAATTTTTTCGATATGCAATGCTCCCAAAATTTAATATATTCTTTTGAATTTCTAGATCAGGACTAGTCAGCCCTATCTTTGAACTCTAGTTGAATGAATAAACTTGTGATTACGCTTTCTAAGCCCCTTGGATTTATGCTGGAGAAAAATGAACCATGTTGTGTGCGGTATTGTTTGGGTGAATACATCTGTAAAGGGTTGAGGTTTAGTTTGTAGAAGGGAGGGTTTTAAATTTTGCTGTACATTGATCTATAAGTTGTAATGGATTAGTGTGATAAGTTTTTTTCACACTTTGTAATACAAAATACAATATTGTTATACTGGCGAAGGTTAGTGTAAACATGTAAAATTATTTAAAACATAAATAAATCTTTTTATTAGAACCAACGAAAGTATAAAACTGTTGCGCAAAAGGTAAAATGATGGCTGGACTCTCGAGGTAACAGGACTGTTGGATTAATTAGTAGTCGAAAACTTTTTTCAGTGGTTATCACTTAAATAGGGACAAATTTTGAGATGACATAAATTTGACAGAAAACAGGATGAAGAAGTTTTCATTTGGGCTTTTAACTGTGGCCAAACTGTTTTCCAAAGGAAGCAAGAAGAAGAGAGAGAGAGAGAGAGAAAAAAAGAGGGGGGGGGGGGGGGGGGGGAGATGTGGGGTACATGCGCCTTATCTTTCTATTGGGGAGAAAAACTAAAGAATGCAACCTAAATTGTATAAAGACGTGCATACTTTACTGCTGGTGTTATCAAGGAATGTATGTACCCAAAATGGACCTACACAAGGACTTAATAGGTACTATTTGTGTGCATTTAAATAGAAAGAGAAGGGGTTTGTGGGGTGGGTAATGAGCCTGACCCATTTATTGGGCTAATTTGCTTGAATGCATGCATCATATACTGTTGGCGTATAAATAGCATCCCAGATTTATGCAGTATGCAATCTTGCTTCTGAGTCTCTGGACCATATGCTTTTTTCCTGTTTCTGAATCTCTGGTCTGGGAGGTTCTCTCGTTTAGAGAGACATCATTCACATAGCGATATATCTTTTTGTAATAATGTGAAGCCTTCGTACAGACACACAGCTCTACTTAAGCAAACCTAATTCCCAAATAAGATATATATCCGTTTACCAGAAATTGCGTATTTATTCCTTTTGCACCCCACTCAAACTCAGATGAACTACAATCATGAGTTTGCGAACAAAAGTGCAGAATGTCTCCAAACATCACCAGAGACATCTTTTTTTCAGGTGTAGAATCTTATTTGCAAAGTCAGGACCTCGACAATACATGTTGAGAACATTGTTCGCAATATTTCAAACTCAAAAAATAAATGAAAATCTAGTTCTCACAAGTCATAATCTAAAACTCGGGATATCAATTTAAGAACCTTGCTCTCAATTAGAAAGCAAATACTCATAAAATATAATTGAGAAGCTCGTTCTCAAGGTCAGGAATACAAGAAAAATAGACTGGCCCAAGGCTGGTCCCAGTCTGCCTCTTGAGGAGAAGCATTTGGGGGCATGAAAGGCACTGGAAGCAGTAGCGAAGATTGTGGCGTCAGTATGTTTGTCTTGAAGTTGTTGGATCTGTAAAGGATGCACACCAAGCGCGTGTCAGGTGCAGTAGTAGTCTAAGAACACGGTTGCTGTAGTGATAGATTCAGATAGCATGAATGTTGTTGAGGGGACTGACCATCTCCCCCAAGCGAAGGACAATTAGTGACCACTGACCAATGTTCCTTCTCATGACAATAGCAACGCTTGACATTGAGTTGAGCGTCACGAGGCTTAGTATGACAAACACACGGGATGAAAAGAGGAATGCAATCTAAACTTTAGGAGTTTGTAGAGTAGCGCAATGACTTGTGTGGGTCGTTAGTTTCTCTGTCTCAGCCAATAGCCAAGCACAAAGGTGTCAAGATCCAGCAAAGGATTCCTATGTAGAATAAAACTCAAGATAGACTCGCAAAATAAGCCCATCTGAATACAGCCTTAACTTTAAGGGTAGTCTTGTTTATTTGTTATGAGAAGTAAACAATCAGTATATAATAAATCAAGAATTAGCATACGGAGTACAAGGGGACGAGATGTCTGTACAACAGAAGTGAAAATAATTATCTCCCTACTAAAGTATAAGCTGCCCCTTATTACAAGCTAAACCTTTTGTTGCTTGTTGGCTTTTGTTTTTTTTCTTGGATTAGTAAAACTTTGGAGGTTAGCTTGTTTAAATTGTCAAAAGTAATTCAGTAATGCTGTTGGGGATCAAACTTCAGACCCAGACCTTTGTGCTAATTTTTCTTTGAGACTGAATATTTTTTTTATTTCTATTTCTCTTTATTTCTATTTTAAGGGGTGGCAGGGACATTGTCTGAATCTCACATTTGTGAGTTAGATGCTAGATGTGTTCTTTGGTATGTTGTGTAGCTATAATGTTCTTGTTGCCATTTACATTCATTGGTGCATTTAAAGTAGAAAATATATTTTCAATTTTACATTTGTACATCTGGGTTTGCTCATTTTTGTTGGTATGCAGCACAGACCTTTTTAGCTGTCACCCTTGATTTTTTATAGGTTTTTTCTCCCTTTATGTAATTATAATCTGTTTTCATCTCTTATAATTGCTGAAGATATTAAAAACATGGAAGCAGAAGTTCAAGCTTTAGAAGAGCTCTCAAAGCAGCTTTTTCTTGAAATTTATGAGCTTCGACAAGCTAAGGTATATTCTTGAGAAACTTATTGTCATTATTATTTATCCAAATGTAACCCTCCCTCCCTTTCCTGTTATTTTCCTTAGTTTTAAAATGCTATGAGTGGCAACGTTGGTCACTTTGCTTCGGAGTCTTAAAATGCTATGATGTTTAACACTTTGGAGTCCCTATTCAACCTTAGTTGCCACTATTCCCGACTGTCATTAGGAGCACTCCTGGTCTGCCTGTAGGTTTCCCACTCTTTGGCATTGTTCATAACTTTTTGGAAACTAATTTGATGCGACGACGAGTAATCGTGTGTGCGTTTCCATTTATCTGTTCCGTGATCATATATTGTGCTTTTGAAGGGAAAATGATTTTTTTTTTCGAGGGGAGAAATATATAATGCCTATTTTAGAAGAAAAGGAGATTTAGTAAGGAAGAGATGGAGGGTATATATAGCAATGGCGATGGAACAGTTTGACTGGAGCAAGGACAAGATGGTGGTGGCTCGAGCTCGGGTGGGGGTTGGAGTAATGCGGGAAGCAGGGAGGGGATGCTGGAAAGGAGAATGAGGTACAAAGAGACAATTTGAAAGAACTATTTTTATCAAGTAAATGAAGAAACAAAAAGTTAATGCAAGGAAGCAGTAAAAATAAAATAAAATTACCTTCTGTTTACAGTGAATCATCGAGAAAGGGTAAAACTTAAATTATTCACAATATTCTAAACATGCCTCGTGATATTAAAAGACAAGATTATATTCCTGACTGGAAACTAGAAAAAAAAAAAACAAGGAAAAAAATGAGAATAAAGATAATTGAATTTGAGGAAATATAGTCATGATTCTGGAGTCTTTATGTCTTAGCAAGAAGTTCAAGGACAAGAATATTGCAGAGATTGTGTGTAGATTAGCACAATGGGACACTCTTTGAGGGAGTCACTGGAGACTCTCCGAAGCTCATTTTTGTGAAAGGGGCAAGGGGATTTTTTCCCTTTCCATCATTATTAGCAGGACAATTTTTTCATGCTAGGGATTCGACTTTATGGTTCTACTATACATCATGTTTTTCTCTCTTCATTTTACTTGTGGGTTACCTCAACCTAATCTATATCTCTATATAATAGGATTAATAGCTAGACCCAATGGGTCCCACATTCTCTCTCCTAGGTGGCACTCTAATTGAACTTCAAGCTCTCACAAATTTTGTCATTTCTTAAATAAGAAAATAAACAAATAAAAACCTGATTGGTTAAAAATTAATATGTTCCATAACTAATTTTTATATTTGACTACTACACATTCTCCATTTCCACTACCCCAAAACTCTCTACACTTTTCTCCACTCTCCCACTAAAATTTAAACACAAAATCTTTATAAAGTATACCCTAAACACAAATTAATCATATATAACCAATATTAATAATTTATTATACATATGTTACATAAAATTTTATTTTCTTGATAAATAAATTTTAATTTTGTAAAATTCTCCTACCCCGGTGCGTAGCACAGGATCACCGGCATGTGATATCTTAATTATATAAGTATTTATTGCATTACCGATGAGGAAACTGGGGAGTGCTTATTTTCTTGTGCCTAGCTCCATGCATAATCCTAAGTGCAGGTGCAACTAAGGAGGCTGCAGGGATGGAATTACTCAAGGCACAGGGGTGGTGCATCACACCTAGGCATCTACTTCATAGGTTTTTACATATCATAATAACATTTTTTTGTAAATATACCGTTATAAATAATTTTAATTGTTTGTAAGAAGCTGTTATTCTTCAGTCTTGTTGGTCCATTTAAACACTTCTGTTTCCATGTCAGGCACCAACACACTAGACCAACAATTGGTGTAGCTGGCTTAGCTACTAATATGTCATCTTTTTCTTTCTTATTGGCTGTTTGTGGAACTATTAAAATAATTGCTGATTTGCTGTAATAGCCTTTTTATATTGTTATCTCTACACTCCATTGTAATGATTGTGTTGAACAACTTGTTGATTAATGGATCCTAACTGTTGGACAGTTGGAGCAAGTTTCCATTTGGGTTTTTGTGCATATATACAATTATTGTTCGGCTCATTAGTAAATATAGGTTTTCTCAAATCTCAACTTTCTCTCTATCTGGTCTTCCTACATTCTTTGGTTCATATGTGATTGTTACTTATATCCTTGCAGGAAGCTGCTGCATATTCCCGTACGTGGAAAGGGCATCTGCAGAATCTTTTGGGCTACGCTTGCTCCGTTTACTGTGTTTATAAAATGATCAAGGTAGTTAGGCATTCACTTGGAATATATGTCTGTAATTTGTTGCTTGGACAATTTTTGTTTGCATCTGTTTTTATCTATTGTTTTCACTTCAATGGTTACTTGCCTATGACCCTGTGGAATGGATTTCACATTTTGAAGACATGACTTGTGTTCTATTATGATATAAACATATAAAATAGAAAGCAAGGAAATTTGCGTAGTCTGGTAGAACATTAATTGCAAAAGAAAATGATACAGATTTTGGGCTATAGCCTATCAACAGTATAGGAAATGAAGTTGAATGTATGATGGATTGACAGGATTGAGTAGGTAAGACAGTCGACCTTGACTTTGCTGGAAAACAATGGAAGCTTCAACTGAACAAGCTCGAAGAGCTAATAATAGACGCATATAATTTGTCCAAGAAGTACAAGGAGAATCTGAAATGGATCCATGATGTAAGCATCCGTAGGAAGGAATTTCAACTTGGTGAAAAAGTCCAGTCTAATTCTCAATTTCACTTCTTTCTTGGGAAGCTGAAGTCACACTGGTCAGGACCATTAACTGTTTAGTGTGTCACTCCTTATCACTGTTACAAATCTTGCTGATGACCAATTGTTTGAAGTTCATGGCAAACACCTGTAGCACTTTCAACTTTTCAAGAGCTTAAGACTTATCATTGAAACCATTAGTCTAGATGAGCACATCTACGTGGATTAGTTATTGCCTTAATGCACACCCATTCTTCTATTCTCATGTCTGTTTGGGGGTGTACATTAGAGTCATGGGAATCTAACTCCAACCGACCCAACTTCATGGGGTTATCATTTCGCCCTATTCTATCTGGTTGAAACTCAAAACCTAGGCTCCTAGGAGGCAGGCTAGTGAGTAGTGATTATATATTTCATCCCTCATCTAGTTTTGATTATGATAGTTTTGCATTTAGTCTTGGGAATTTGACTAAAAATGATCCATGACTTTCTTTGAACTTCGTTTCCAGAGCTTTACTGAAATTAAATTTTGCCGAAACCCGACTTCTGAATCAAAATTTATGGATTGAATGTTGAAAACTAACGGTGAATAGATTTTCTTTTTTCCAAATCACTTGCACTTTACGTGTTGCCTTATTTGCAACTTTCAAATGCTATAAGTTAATGGGTGTTGCACTGTGTCTGATGTATCTTATCTCATTTGTTTGTGCAGTCTTTGCAGAGTGTTGTTTTCAAGCAGGTATGTCTATTTTTCCATTTGAGTGAGTCTTTTTTATTTTTACTTGGTGTGGCATCTCAAAAAGATTCAACAAGGTGCTACCATCTTGTTTAAGAGAAAATTTTCCATTTAATATGCTTATATCAAACTGTTAGACTTCTGTTTATGTTCATGTCATAGGTGATCTGTTTCCCTTGGGCGGTCATAGGGCCGAATTTTTCTAGGGTTATGAAATGATTGTGATTATTAACATATATAAGAGAGGCCAAAATTCATTAAGGCCTTTCTTTCTCTCATAGGAATGCATTTTTTCTCATTCTCACAACTAAATATATAATTCAAGTCGAAGTATGCGTAATGAGTTGTTTAATATCTGTTCTTTTTGCATTTGACAGGCTGGTTCAGTTGATCCTGTGACAATGACAATCAGTATATTCTTGCAGTACTTCGATATAGGCATAAATGCTGCATTACTATCACAGGTTAGTTGCTGATCCCACATGAGCATGTTGACAATACTCCTGGGCAGTGTTTTAGATGGCAGCGAAGGGAGTGTAAGTTGAACATCAATGATTTGATAGAAACTTGAAAATACAACAGAGAACTTGGACAGTTTTTTTTTTTTTTTTTGATTGGCAAGCGGGGTTGAGAGGGCCCCTACCCCTTTAAATTACGCGTGGAAACTTATATCAACAACCAGTTGTTGACGTGTTTCGAACCCACAACCTCTCCACTTTATGAGAGGGGTGCTACCATTGAGCCACAAGCTCATTCGCAATAATGAGCTACCCCTTTAAATTACTGTCTATTACCACTGGACAGTGTTAAGATGACATAGTGAGTAATAATGTAATATGAAAATGATTGGGATTTTATTTCATCGCACTTTTGTCCCAGAACAAGTGAAAATGCTCACAAAGTAATGGGTTTGCCGCACCCGGACAACATGTTACCAAATTTATCAATCAAATATACAGTCTTTAAGAAAAAATAGCTTAAGGTTAGTTTGATTTGAAACTTATTAATTGCATCTTGATTGTAGTTAGTTTTAACCATAAAACATTTCTATCAGTGGCCAAATACTGTATCTAGTAATATACCTTAAAGAATAAAAAGAAGAAGCAGAAGCAGAGACTGCCTTCTCTTATCTCTTTCTTTGTTCTCCTTCAAACAATAGAACATCTTGGTAGGATAGAAACATGTCTACTAGTTCTAAGTAGGATAGATAGATTTTTATCTACTTCGGATTAGGATGAACATTTTGCGGGGAGGAAAAGATGTAGCTTTACCCTGGAAAACGATTTTGTTCAATGATTTACATATAGGAAGTCTCTTGAAAAATTGTCCACTAGGAATCACAAATTTTTTGGGTGCCAAAGTATGAAAATACTACTATTGCAGTGTGGTGGTGCATTCGGGAAGGCTGAAATGAACTCATTTATGAGAAGGTGGAAGCTAAAGTTGGCAAGGTGGTGCTTAGTGCTAAGGCTCACTGCTAGTAGTGTTTGCTAAGGACTGAAGATAGAAACAATCACAGATTTGAGTAGCTTTTTACAAATTGGGATGGACTACTGCTGTCCTAGGATATAGACAGTCAGTAGGGACTTGTTATATTTTACTTTTTTTTTCTCTGTATCTTAAGGTTGTGAGGAGCTCCCTGCCTCAACCTCCTTTATCTAAACTATAAAATCAATAAAAGTTTTATCCAGCTAAAATAAAAAAGAAACATCTTATCTCTTGGTCTCCCTTTTGACATTGAAAGAACAACAGAACCATCGGCGCCAGGTCTCCCTCTCATTTGCTTGTTTTTTTTTTTTTTTAGACTTGTCAGTGAAGATGTTGGTTTTTAAAAAAAAAAAAAATCCAATGAGAAGGTCATTTAGAAAAAGAGGCGTATTAGGTAATGGAAAGAAAGCTGGGTCTTTTCTTAAAGATATGAGAAGTGGAGAAGTCTATTAGATACAAGTAATAGTGTGTCAAAATCCGAATTCCCCTTTTTGAGAACTAGATGTTTAATAATTTTAGGTCTGCAAGTAATATTATGAAAGCACGTGAACTCATTCATACGCAAAGAGTCTCTTAGCCTCTTAGGTAAGCGTGGGATGAAACCCCATTGATTTCATGGGTTTAAAAGTTCGAGTAATGGTATTAATCCAGTTGCTCTGATTGTCATGTAAGTATGCATATCAAAGGTATCACTGAGCTACAGATCAGTTATTGGTTCTAAAAAAAATATGAATGAAAAGAGGGTAACTAAAAATTAGGATATATGAGGTGTATCTATCGTATCTATACACACTGTCTCTCTAAGATGCTATCTTTTTCTTTCATGTTATTCAAAATTGTTTAAGAAAAATTACTGGATTTTGCCGTTTTGCAAAAGACACACCCATATTATGTGTCTTTTTGAGTATGTGAAATAACTTAGTTGGCATACCAATGAAATCTTAAACTATTCTCTCATCTGTGTTGGTCTTTTATTTTGCTTGTATTGATGTGTCTTTGAATCAACTTAATTCGTGTATATCTCTTCTTCCTTCTTCTAATTTCCCGCCCATCTTTTTGCAGTATATCTCTCTGTTGTTTATTGGAATGCTGGTGGTCATATCAGTTCGGGGATTCTTACAAAATTTAATGAAGGTATGTTATTATTCCTGGTTTGTTAATCTCTTTGAATTTCCTTTCAATTACTACAGTGCTTACAAATGGTGAACTCAATTCTTAGAACAATATTTATTGCTGGATGATCAAATACAGTTGGCAGTTTGATAGAGTTTATTCTGATTCATGCTATAACTTCTAACCTTTTTTGGGGGTTGTAAACGGTTGACTGTGTTGAGTTTAACCACCATTATTTTTGAATCTTGTAATGATTTGAATGCTCTGTATTTTGCTTTGCATATTGACCTGTTTCCTGCACACAGTTTTTCTTTGCAGTATCCAGGGTTGGGAGTGGTTCGTCAACCAATGTTGTACTTTTCCTGTCTGAAATCATGGGAATGTATTTCTTATCTTCCATTTTGTTGATAAGGAAAAGCTTAGCAACCGAATACAGGTACTGCATAATTTCATGCAATGATCTAAATGCACTCTGCTTGATTTGCTAATTATTTTCTTCTTTTCATTCCCACTGTTTTATGATGCTTGTGGTAAGCTGATATAAAGTTAGGGTTTAAATGGGAAAGATATGCCTGATCTGGTGTCTCCTTGTAGGATGATCATCACAGATGTTTTAGGTGGAGACATTCAGTTCGACTTTTATCACAGGTGGTTTGATGCGATCTTTGTAGCCAGTGCTTTCCTTTCTTTACTCCTACTTTCTGCGCATTACACGTCCCGACAAGCAGACAAACACCCTATTGATTGATTGGTTACATCTATGAATTTTCTTTAAACCCTACCCTTCTCTGTCATGTAGCTTAGTGTATATTCATTTTTTGTTTATGGGGATGTAATTTTGGGCAGCCCCCATGAGCCCACAGAGTATTCTATGCTCTACTGTTTCTGTACAAAGCCATGGAGCATTCATATCCAACTTGAAACTACAACTTAATATTGTATTTCGGTGTTATTGTAGTTGTAGATTTCCAAATCCTATTTGTCATTTCCACTCATCAGAGGTGTATAAAATGTTGCAAATCCCAGTGTACGACTTTTGCAGGTTGGTTGCAAAAGCATTGAAGTGTTAGAAGAAACAGGCATAGTTTAATCAACATGTGGAATGCAGGTTATTCCGAGAGCACACTTTGAAAATGTATTCCACTTGACAACAGAATTGAGTCTGGCACTTTGAGATGTTAGTTCAACCCTGCATCAAGCTGCCTAACATTGTGTGTTTACCCTTTTATCAATATCCAGTATAAGCCTACTGTGCCTCAAGCTTAATATGGCAAAGAATGCCGAAAATGCCACTTCAGGAAAAGCCAAGGCTAGAAAATTTGATATAGTGTTTATATGAACATTTCCATTACCTTTTACTTACAGTTTCATGAACTTTAGACTTGCCTTACTACCTTATTCCATCTAATTTTGGAGTTGGCATGAATGAACTGCATATATGGTATATGATCTATTTATATGATCTAGCGCAATTGTACTCGTTGATACAAATATAAAAGAAATTTGTAGCAGGAATTAGACAATCTGAATGATCCTTGCAAGGTCAAATATTAACAGGCATATCTAGTCCTGCAACGCAGTGGACCTGCTGCCGATGTTAAATAGGGCACAATTGATCCATCTGCAACAGTAAATGATTGTGGCTTTGAGTAGAGAGGAGCAATGCTTCCCCAGCCAGACTGAACAAAGTAAGCTCCATTCTCAAACACATCCTTGGATGACCTCCATTTCCAATTCTTCCACCCACCATCAGTCTCTCTCTTAGTAACCTGCAGAGCAGCAACAAAACCAGTAAGGTTTGAAATTGCAGTATATTGTATGTGTATCAGTGTATCATACCTGCTTAATATCGGGGTTTGTCGGGGCGTTGAAGTAGTTCCCTTCGCTTAAGATTGTTGGATTAGCACTCCCACCAATGGCATACATCTCCCACTCTTCATATCTATTATTGGCTACATGCGCGTAGCCATTTCTAACCCTGCCATGCATGCCAGAAATATGATTTTGCAGTTTGTGTTATATATTATTGTAGGGGATTGATTAAGTTTTTTGGTCTCACCTTGGCATTCTTTGCACCAATTCAGGGCCGAAGTAATTGAAAACAACGGTGACTTTCATAATCTTATCTGCGGTAAATTCGTCATTATGTCCCAACAACATCACCTGCAAAATCATTTCATGTATTCAGAAACCAGAACTAAGCTCATTCATGAAACTAGACTTATTTTCAACCTACTTTGTCATGTTGAGTGAAGAAATTATTTGAAATAGTGATGCTCGTGGAAGCATGAATGACATCCAGAAGACCATCTGTGCATCGAGCTAGAAAACAATGGTCTATCCATATGTTATTGGATGCGAATATGTCAATGCCATCACCGTCAGAAGGCAGTCGATGACCTACATGTGTCACATTGCTACGAACCATGCCACCCTCACTAGGCTTGCAGTCATGAATGCTAATCCCATGTATTATGATATGGCTCACATCTTGTATTGTAATACAAGGTCCATTTGCTATCTCCACATTGGCCCCTCTTCCATCTATGGTCTTGTAACTATTTATTATAAGCTCGTTCTTCAGTGTAATAACCATGTCTTCACTGAAAGTTATCCACAATGGTTCTGTTTGTATGACTCCATAACGAAGCGTGCCTGGCTCCGGGTTGATGGGATCATCTGACGAGTCAGTAACTTCATAAAAAGCGCCATTTTTACCTCCGACTGTTGCCTGGCCAAAACCAACTACACAATCAGCTAACGCACAACGATCAGACGCCCAATCGGGATTGGACCGCCAACAACTATCAATTTCGTTCATAATATTTTTCTTAACATTGGTTGATATTGGTTTGAAGAGATTGTCTACAGCGTGAACATGCAATGTGGAAACCAAACATACTAGGAGTAGATATGAAAACACCAGAAAGGAAGTTGGAAAAACCATTTTGTTTCTCAGAAAGATGTGTGTCATGAAACAAGGATTAATATATAGCAGATGACAAGGTGGTATCCATGACCTTTGAAATGATAAGATTGTGTTATGGAAAATCTTGTTTATTTTAGAAATGGTGTTATAAACGTGGGTGCACGAGTAAGGATTTGCTGACTTGGATGTCCCTTTGCTTTGATTCCTGTTTTAGTATAAGCAACCCACTAACATCAATAGTAGTCTATATAATTTATAACCAGGGTACGTCAGTGCATGATCTATCTACAAAGTATGATATTTTTTTCAATGACTGGGTGTCGAAGCCAGCTTAATTACGCGCACCTCGACTCATCTTAGGGGTGACTAGCACAGGCATCCTACCACCGGACAGGCGGACAGTATCGCTTAAGCTCATATATTAATTTCTAACATGGTTGTATTACTGACTTAATCGCTTCACTAGTAAAAATGTTTGCGCTGCAGTTGGTAAAACGATGATATTAAAGGTCTGGAATTTGATCCCTGCCAGCATTATCGTGTTACTGAAAGCAGGCTTACCTCCAAATTTTCTAATGAATAGAATACATTACAATGGGTGTTCTTGATTTAGATAAATTAAATGTGAAGACACATTAATTAACTGTTTGCTGGGATTCTGTTTTGCTGGTTTTCAAAAACCTTAAAATCAGAAGAACAAACAGTATTTCCAATTGCTCACACTTTATTGTCTTTCCACATTTCATGCATCAAGGCAAGGCCACTTTTTTTTTTTACTATATAACTGTTTACATTTACAACTCTTTCTCTATGCATCATCAGCATCACCCTCTCCTCAATATGACAAAGACATTATTTGCGATAGCTGTAGCTTTGGCTTTAGTCACTCTTGCAATCGCAACTACTACTACCAAGGCAAGTGAACGGGATGAACCAAACAACTTCACTGGACATCATTTTGCAGTACCAACCGAACATTTTAGTTGCTCACTTGATGAGAAACTTCCTTGCAGGTCTAAGAACCAGTACAAGTTAGACAATGATACTCTAGTTGAGCATGTTGGTGAGGCTCGAAGTGTAGAACTTCCACAAGGGAAAGTTGATTATGCTTTTAAAAATAACAAGGTTAGGTGCCTTGATGATTACATAAAAACGGTCAGGAATGATGCGCATGGATTTACATATGGTTGTAAAATTTGCACCAAATCTTTCAGAAAACACGAGGGTGTGCTATTCCACATATACCGTGAGCATCCAGATATTTTGAAGAACATTTCTAAAGTGGGATGCAAGGGGAACGCAAAGGAGTCCATCAAGGCCTGATGAGGGTGGAGCTCCTTAGTAAATGATATGTGCGTTAATCAATATTTATCACTTTGTTGTATGTTTTCCTTTCTTGCCTAAGGGCTTCAATAAAATTAAAATTTATCCAATAAAAGGTATAATTTGTATTCATTTGATTAGTGGCACTGCTCATGACTCTGCTACTACTCTGTAATATGACTGGGCATTCAAAGAAACAATTAGCTGCTCACCCTGAATAGGATACTGGTCACACTAGAAGCTCACACCTATGAATCAAGCCTGGTGATTTATGCGTAGTCACACATTTACATACAATAGCCACCCTGCATGCACTTGTTGTAGCAGTGCCACTTATCAAATGCAAGGTTCACACAATCTACATTGCAGCAAAGACAAGTTTCTCATTAAAAACTGCTTGCCTCCAGATTTTCTAATAAAATAATGTTTGCTTTGTATAAATGTAGTCAAATTAATTTGTTGTATGTATACTGGGATTTTGTTTTGTTAGTTTTCAAATAGTAATTAACACTACCTGCATTACAGTTAAACCTCGATAAATGAATGTTCGATAAGTGAATAACCTCGCTTAAGTAATAAATTTTTCCAGTCCCAATTCAAGATTTTGTACTAAATTAGTGTTCGATAAATGAATAACCTCGCTTAAGTAATATATTTTTCCGGTCCCAAGGGTATTCATTTATCGAGGTTTTACTGTACTTAAAAGTTAAAATCAGCAGAAGTGCAGAACTATATAGCACACACTTTCTTGTCTTCCCACATTATTTGAAGGCATCAACATCACTTCTTTGACTATATAACAGGTTACAACTCTGTCTCCATGCACCATCATTCTTAATCTCTCAACCCAAGATGTAATACGAAACCTCTAATAATCCGGCCAGTCTTCTACCCTCTCGTCCTTTTTTTTGACAACCATGAATATGACAGACATTATATGTAATAGCTGTAGTTTTGGCCTTTGTCGTCATCACTATCGCAATCATAACTATTACTAAGGAAAGAGAAGGAAAACCAAACGACGTCAATTTGATAGTTTTATCAAAGAACATGTTGTTGCCTGATGGCAAATTCATTGCAGGTCCCAACCAAATCTAGTAGTCCCTTCCTTGATCAAGAAGATCTATGGACTAACCGCCATTGCGCGGACAATGAGCTCTGTTTCGATGAACATACTATTGAGCTATTTTTTTGTTGTCATAATATAGATGCACCAAAATCAAGATCATGTCTGATCCTGAAAATTGTGGAGTTTGCATGAAAAAGTGCAGACATGGTGAGTCATGCTGCCATGGAAAGTGTATGAAATCATGCAAATAATATGTGAAGTGTGTGGGTATGCGTAAACCATATTGTATTTGGTTACAGATTCAGGTTTCAAAGTGATAAGCTCAAGATTCTAATCTTAGACAAGAAAGACAAGATTGAAATTTGACAGGGGTACGCTCATGATTGACAAAACATTCATCTTAGTGTGTCCATGATCAAATTGCCACATAATCGAAGGATTGATTCGATGTCAAGTCAAGTTAATTACAAAGGTACAACAAATTGAATGCTCTGTAACTTAGAGTTGAGAAAATTTAACTTAATTTTGAGGGGCCTAAAGTCTGCGAAAGAATAGAATTTAGCGATAAATTGTATTAATTCTAATTTTTAACAGGAAAAGATTACAATGTAACAAGGATAGCAAAAAGGTAGGCACCCTGAATGCCACCCATCAATCTAAAACTAATAAAGTGATAAGCACGGGGTATCTATCCACTCCTCAAGGGATTGGGTTATAATGTAACGATGCAAAGTAAGAAATATACCTACAATGGTGATGATGATAATAATGATGATGATGTCGTTTTTATGAAAAGAGAATAATGATAATGTTGTTTTAAAAGTTTATTTGATTGGAGGTTTTGATTATGATTATTGATAGAGTGGTAAAACCTTCTCTAAACAAAAGATTGTATTACGTATTTGAAGTTCCTTCTTGTGCCTGTATAAATTGGTTACGAAAGTAGACAAGTAACAAGCAAGGGTCGTACCCACCTCGAAGGGAGAGATCTTAGCTCAAACACAATAGAAAACAATTGTTAAGAAACACCAAGGGAATCAATAATAAGAATTGAGATTGATTCTAACTTCCTACAGGCAATAATTAAATAACTAACTCAAGAATATGGTAGAGATGAAAAGAAGATCTATGATGATAAAGAGGGAAGAATTGGTACCCATAAACTAAATCATGCAAACATAACATGTTGTTCCTTCATGTTCAATCTATAACAATTAATGGTCACCTCTCAGCTATTCCAATTAATCATTAATACCGATAATAATCAAGTAGTCACCTCTCAGTTATTCCACTCAATTAAAACGGGATTCTCTTATGCATTCTATTGAATATGTCTTATTAATCAAACCGTCACCTCTCAGCTATTCAATTTAATTAACTCAACATATTGATTCATAACTAAACCATCACCTCTCAGCTATTTGATTTAATTACAAAGGGTTCCAATAAAAGATACTAACTGCAGATATGTAATAATCACCTCTCAGCTATTTCACTACACATTTTTAATCAATATAAATAAAACCATTAAAGCTAGGTCTCCCTAAACCATAACAATAATATTTTAACAAAATGGATAACAATAACATACAAATAATCATACTTACCTCATACTGCAGATAGAAGTAAATAAACATTAAGTACTTTGAATCACAATGAACAATAAGAACAAACATGGTGCTTTTGCATCATCTAGAGTGCTTCAACCATCCCCCTAAGGAGATTTAGCTACTCATCCTTGATGATGACACCAAGGAATAAATAAATAAATCATAAAATATCATAATGGAAAATTAATGGATTGATATTGATATGAATTGAGTTTGATACATAGAAGAAGAAGATGAACTTTCTCTCACAAATATTCACTTTCCTCTCTCTATGAAAAACTACCTAAACCTTAGCTACTACTTCTCTTATATAGAAAATACAAAGAATAATACTTGCATGCAAAGACTTCCAAATTAGGTCAAATTCGTGCTGCTGCTGTTGGTCTTCTAGAGGCTGTCTTCAGCCAAACCTAATTCTCTTAGGCTTATGTTGTAGCCTGGACCAAGACCTTCAATTTGATAGCTCATGGGCGCAAATCAGACTTCTGGATCTTCTTGTAGAGCCTTTTTAAGTTTGGACTTTAAATAAAGCCCTAAATAGAAATTCTGACTTGTGGGCTTCAATAGGACCCGGTTTGGGTTGAGATTCGGACTGCCCCACTTTGACATAACTTCAAGTCAACAGGACTGATCGTGGGGTGCCCTCAACAGATCTGTGGGTGCAAATATCAATTCTCCTCCCTTAGTGCAAATAACACCTTTTTGGTTGCTTTTCTTGACTTTTGGCGAGCTTTAACACAATATTCGCATTTCGGCTCATGAAACCTACACAATAGACAAGAAAACACTAATCAATAGATATAACACAATAATATAAGCTAAGTGCTAAACAAACAAGGTGTTATTCGGGGGATAAATATACACTTTTGAGGACTTATCAATTATAACTAAATAATTAAATAAAACTAAACTAAGTAAAAGCAAGTAAATTTAGGGTTTGTGAGTATTTGAGATGAATATGGGTATCATTTCACCATCCTAGACAAAGTCATGACATTTTTCTATGTATTCAATTCCATGCAACTAACTATCTCTATCTCTATGCCATAGTTAGTAGTGAGTTCTCTCTTTCGATGCCAAAACTCACTCACCTTAAGCTACACTAAAGTCTTTGCGGAGAATTCATTTAGTATAAACCTAAGGGCCTCGAAATACAAAACAATGACCCTCAACCTACCCCTCGGTATAGTCGATAGCAAGTAAAGCCTTATATTTCAACAAAAGATATAGAATTATCTTATTTTCTCTCTCTCGATGCCAAAATAAACTAATTAAGCACATGAGGTATTGAAAAGTCACTACATGTAAAAATATCTCTCTTTTATTGTGATTAAGAATATGAGTAAAATTATCCTAAGGTGATTAATCTTAAAATAATACATTTTCATGCATGAGAGTCAAATACATATCAAAAATCATAAATTTATTTAGTAGGCTAGCTCACCCTATAATGGAGATTAGTTGAACATGGAGATGGATGATGATGACATGATGATAGAGAAAAGTAAAGACATGATTATATTAGAAAAGATAAATTGCATAAAACCTTAAAAATTATGAAAGTAAGGCACAAACATGATTCTTCTTCTTCATGAAACTAGATATAGGGTTTGATACTTCAATTGTCGGATGAAGCATGCTCCAAATTCGTGGAGAACATTGCTTATATACATATCGAGCTAGTTTCACCGAAATTGCTCTTTAAGGGGAGAAAACTCGATTTTAGGGTTTCCTTGACCTAGGGTTGACCAAATAACTTGTAAATTTTCAGTTTAGACCTTCAACATGGTTGTAATGGACTACAAGTGGGCCTTATCTATTTTGATTTGTCTATCTTGCAGTCTGTCAGATTTTTAAGCCTCTTTTCGAGCTGTTTCTTCAACTCTTTTTGCTAATATTTCTTTAAAGTCTTGAAGTACACAATGAGAGCTTTCCAACGGTGTCTTCAGATCGTAAATATGAGTTCTCTAATCTGATCTACCGATGGCTCAAAGTTACTTCGTTAACGCAGTTTTCTGCACATTTTTTAGCTGTTTTTCTTCGTTTTGCACTTTCTTCATGTTTTGAACCTATAATCATATAAACTAAACAAAACCACACATATCATATCACTTTATAGATTGACTTGGGACAAACATGGGTGCTTTAGGGGCTTAAATATACACTTTTTGGTGCTTATCAGGTACTCGTCTCGCGAGGGGCAGGGAACGTTGGAGATCTAGGGTTGTATATTCCGGAGCCAAAGACGGTTCTGCTCTAAGGTGGTGGGTAACACCCCGTGTCGGTAGGTGGTTTGCCGAGGGGGTGGGTCCTGATAGTTGGGATTTGTGTAACCACTAGTCAAAACACGAATTTTGTATTGAATTTTCTTTCTTGTGCCTGTAATAATTTATTGTCAATGTAGAACAAGTAACAAACAAGGGTCGTACCCACCTCGAAAGGAGAATTCTTAGCTCAAACATAATAGAAAACAATAATTAAAGAACACCAAATGAATCAACTAATAAGATGATATTGATTCTACTTCCTACAGACAATAATTAAATAAATTAATACTTAAACTAATATTAGAAGATGGAAAGAGATGGAAAGAAGATCTTATGATGATTAGAGGGAATGATTGGTATCCACAAACTAAACAATGCAAATCATACATGATATTCAATTATATTCAATCTATAGTAATTCCTTAGTCACCTCTCAGCTATTCCAAGTAATTACTAATGCATATGATAATCAAATAGTCACCTTTCAGCTATTCCATTCAATTAAAATATGATTATTTATATGTATTCATTGAACATACCTCATTAATTAAACCGTCACCTCTCAACTATTCAATTCAATTAACTTGACATATTGATTCATAAACAAATCGTCACCTCTCAGCTGTTCAACTTGATTACAAAAGGGTTCCAATAAAAGAGATTAATTGTAGGTATGCAAAAGTCACCTCTCAGCTATTTCTTTATATATCTCTAATTAATCTAACACCATTATTATTGCTAGGTCTCCCTATACTCTAACAATAGTATTTAATAACATGGATTCAACGAATACATAAATAACTATGCTTACTTCATATCGCGAATAGAAATAAACAAACATTAAGCAATTGAATCACAATGAATATAAAAGAACATTATATTCATTGTGTTTTTTGCATTATCTAGAGTGTTTCAACCATTCCCCCTAAAGGGAACTTAACTACTCATCCTTGATACTGACACCATGGAAGAAATAGTAAAAGAACACAACATCATATATAAATGGGAAAGAGAATTGATTATTATTATTGATAGAGAATAAGAACAGGAGAGATTGACTTAAAGTCTTCAAGGAGACAAGAGTCAAGCTTGAAAACAATAGTAGTAAACCATATCTACTACTTCTCTTTATATAGAGATTACAATATATGAGTCCTCATGAAATAAAAAACTTCTTTGCTTGCACACAAAGTATCCTTGCTCCCCAAGATCTCCAAATTAGGTTAAAATTCATGGTGGCTACTGTAGAGGTTCTATAAGCAGCAGAAAGATCACGTGGAACCCTAATTCTATTGGGCCTAAGTTATACCTTAGATCAATACCTTCATATAGATAGCTTACGGGCCCAAATCGGAGTTCTCGATCATTATATAGAGCCTTTTTAAGATTGGGCTTCAAATAACGGGCTTCAATGGATCTTTTGACCTCTGGGCTTCAATATAACTTGGATTGAGCTGGGATTTGGACCAAACATCTTAGACATAAAGTCAAGTCCATAGGACCAGTCCAAGGGGTGACCTCAGTAATGTGTGGGTGCAAATAGTAATTTTTTTCTTTGTGTAAATAACACTATTTTAACGGGTTTTCTTGGCTTTTGGCGGGCTTTAACACAATATTCGACTTTGGCTCATGAAACCTACACAAATGACAAGAAAGCACTAATCAATAGATATTATACAATAATATACGCTAAGTGTTATACAAACAAGGTGATATTCGGGGGATAAATATACACTTTTGAGGACTTATCATGTCCTATGACACAAGAGAGGGGGATGTCCTGATATTGGAATATAGGTACAGATTCGTTATATATTATCAAATAAGCCTTTTGGGCTCACTTGACTCCAGAGTTCGAAAGAAGTCCGGAGTTAAGCGTGCTCGGGTGGGAGTAGTCTCATGGCAACCTCTTGGGAAACAGGCTCCTGCCTATAAAACCCCACATTGTCGGACCGTACCGCAGTGGCTAAGTGGGGACAATATCGGTGGTGATATAGGTCGGGTCGCTACAGTGCCGAAGAATCTATGAAATGCTAAGGGGTTTAGCTGTCTGGGAAGTAGGATTGGGAAACCATTATTCATGGATAAAGTGACTGAAACAAAACAAACACAATATTGACATATTCTTGAATTTGTGTTGAGGTCACGGTGGACAAGGACTTACTGAAGGAAATCCATGTCAAAATCAACACTGGCAAAGTAGTCACTGTTTCTATTGGGTACCCATGGAAGCCTTTTCTCTATACCAATTATAAAGTCTTTAGCATGCGATGACAAATTGTGCAAGAGGTGTTCAACTGCAGGGGAAACAAACAGAAACACAACAACCAAGACAACTGGTGAGAAGCATTAATTTTAACAAGTAAAGTTGTAATCGTGGTAATGGACAGAAATAAAAAAACCAAGTATGGACAAGGCCAAAACGAGCACAAACTTGGAGGCTTAGAAACCAGGAGAAATGAGAAAGTAGTAAAGAAAGAGCACACTCAGTCCATTTGAGGAATAAAACAACAACTAACTCTGCATCTAAGAGACTAGTTCACAACAATTTAAGTACTCTTGAGAGTGAATGAGATGAAGATGGAGGAAGAGGATTGTATTGCAGAAATTCAGGAAGAATTGGAACCAGGAGAGATTACATAAGAAAATCAGTTGGAAGCTAGATTAAATACACCAAGTAAGAATGATAACTAAAAGCCAAGAGAAGTTACTATACTTAAAAGGGTGTCTATGTCTACAAAAACTGAAGTCCCACAAGGATAGAATTCAGAGCAAGGGTCATCCAGTTCAGAAGATGATTCTTTAAGTTTAGAGAATTCAGAATCAACTACAGAAGAAGAGGAGGAAGAAGATGAAATCAGTGAGCATGAGGCATCTTCAGCCAGGTATCCTTAGGCAGTTAAATGATAAAGTAAGGCCCAAAGCTAATGAAGTGCAGAGTAAGCAAAAAGCTGTAAATGTAGTGCAACAGAA
This sequence comes from Aquilegia eximia, assembly GCA_023053565.1. Classification (NCBI taxonomy): domain Eukaryota; kingdom Viridiplantae; phylum Streptophyta; class Magnoliopsida; order Ranunculales; family Ranunculaceae; genus Aquilegia; species Aquilegia eximia. Next base: position 28,053,439 of record JALIGU010000001.1, read on the forward strand.
GCAAAAAAATGGACCCTAGAGAACGAGACACAAACACCACAAGGCGCCCAACAAATGATGATATGAGCACAGGTAATGCCAAATGGCCAAAACATGGTAAAAAAAAAAAAAATCAAAAGTTAAATCATGGTTACAAAAATTGGGCATGGAATATCAAAGGTTTGAATAGTTTTACTAAGGTGGATGAAAATGAAGTAGTAAGTCTAGTACAAGAACAAGAACTCAAGCTAGTGGTGGAAACAAAACTGATGGGAGGTATTTCAAGATTATATGAAGATGAAGTAATGCAATTGGTGAAGAGCAGGATCATCAGCTCCGTCAAGAACAAACACATGATGTGTGGCAGAAAACTTGAGCATATATTTATGCATATTTATAGAGAGACCATTGCTTGTGTTGTCGTGTTGATTACGTACCTTGCAGGTCTTCGTAATAGGGATGTCCCCCTAAATATCTATATAGAATTCTCTGAACAACTTATAACTATAAATTAGGTTGCAAGGGGATCGAGGTTTATGTCCGTTTGTAACACAGTTTTGATCAATTAACTGGTAGGGGTCTGCCTAACCCCAGCTTGCTTTTGCAGACACAAAAAAAAAAAGTTTGGATAATTATATATATTTGGGTTTTCAAACTTCGGTACATGAAATCCAATATATAATATTTTTATATAATGTAGTAATTTTTTTTTAATCAAATGTAGGCTTTATTTATATCAGTAGTCAATATATACAGTACCAAATTACACAAGTTTAAGAGTATCTAGGAAAGACTGTATTAGTACAGTATGTATACAAAGCAAAAGCTAGAGAAAGATCTAAACTTGTAAACCAACCGCCACTTGCACCTCACATCTTCTTTTTGCAAGCAGTTTTGCTACATGATTTCTAAATTATTGATATCTAAAATTTAGCAACTTAAGATAATGTAAAAATGTTAAATTATATGATATATATCTAAAAATGGTAAATGTTATATTTTAAGTGTTGAATATAATATAACATTTTTACATGATCCAAGAAACCTGTAATTTCAGCCTACATTTTACTTTTCATGTTGTAATAATCGTAATAAGAGCTTTTTAAAGGTTTGAGCTCCTTAAGTTTCTTCTTACATCTCTTTTATGTCTCCTGCAAACACATTTTGACAATATTGCTCATGTAAATTGTCATAACAATGTTTTAGTTGTTTACTCAATATTCTCTAGAATATATACTTTCTAAACAATTATTGGAAGCAAATGATTCTCTATATTGCTAACCAACATTAAAGTGATAAGCATATATAGTATTTCGTTATGAAGTTTAGAAAAGTCCTTAAAATGTAAGAGATATTAACATCAAAATAAATGAAATATTAAACTAATAACAAGGTAAGTAAATCAATTCAAAACTTATGATAGTTTATCAGCTTAAAGAACCTTTCCCAAAGAAGATTTATGGACCCTCAATGACTCAAAGACATAGTCCTAAATTTAACGCAAACCATTTAAAAATATAAAAGCTAATGTTTTTTCTTGGGTAATTTCCCGAATAAACACAACTATAGTGTGCTTCTTCCTAAAAACACATCAATAGATCAAAATTTCTTGAAAAAACAAAAAGATTCTTTGCACTTAAAATTATTTTGTCTTTTTTCTTGTTAAGAACTTTTGATTTATTGTTGTGTTTTTAGGAAGAAGCACATTATAGTTGTGCTTATTCGGGAAATTACTCTTTTTATTGTTTAACTTAGAAATATATATACACATAATTGTTTTTTAGTTAGTGGTTTCACTAATTATGTTATCGAATCGATTTTTACGACACTTGCTCAAAGATGGATTATTCACCTACTAATTTTCCTCATGAAACTCATTGGGTTAATTGCCATTTTTTTTATTCTTATAAGTGGTTGCTTCATCCCAACGTGGAGGATGCACACCTATATAGTTTACTTGGACCATGAAGTGGTGAGAAGAGATGATGGGCTTCACTTTCTCACCATTGCAACTGGAAAGTAAGTACGACATTGCTATAGTCAATTAATCATCAATCATTATTAGTTTTTTTTATTTTGTTTAACTTCATCTTGCTTAGTTGCTTATACATTTCTCTATTTTCTTTATTTTTCAGTCAAGATGCTTCATTAAAATTGTTGGCAAAAAGCTTTAAAAGAAAAGAGACGTAGGAAGAAGCTTGAGAAGCTTAAGGTCTTAGAGAACTCTCATTGTGATTACTGTTGGGATATTAGGCTCTGTCAAAGCCTATTTGGTTATGATAATTTTTTTTTTCTAAAACATTATTATTCATGCATATTATTAGGTGCTCTCTCTCTCTCTCTCTCTCTCTCTCTCTCTCTCTCTCTCTCTCTATATATATATATATATATATATATATATATATATATATATATATATATATATATATATATATTATTCATGTGATGAATCAAAAGGCTCCTTAGGTAATTTATATTGAATAGTCATACGTGTGTGAGACACATGTGGGAGATATGATTAATTCTAATTACCTCAAAGTATTCGCAGTTAGGGATGAAGTTGGGCACTTCATTTATACGACTGTAACATATAGGACCACTATAAGATAGGGTGATACGTCTTAGTCACCTGAATAGTTGATTCCAAGTCCATATGTTGGTGTAGTCAATAACTGACACTGAATGGGATAGTAATGAGTATTCACTTTAAATTCACTGTTAAAGAAAGTGTACAATAACTCATTTTACTAAATATTCCTTAGACTTGAAGAATTGTGATAAATTAGATTGTCTTAGGTTTGTCACTTTGAGATGATTTACAGTGATGTCTATATAGACTATATTCTAGGCATCTTGGGTGGCAAATATATTGACATGATGGTAACACGAATTCTAACATAGGATCTACCACTCTTTAGAGTTGATATTCGCCATTGTGACATTGATTGAATATAAACCCGACCGGTTCAGGAAAAACGTTTTCCCGATATTCAATTGTTATTTATTGTTGTGTCACAATAAGGCAATTCAAATAACCATGGGTGTGTAGTGGAAATTATGATCCCAATGGGTTATTATCAATATAGTGGTAGAGGGATTTGAAATTAAATATTTAGTAAGCATGGGTTTTTTCTTAAAGTTTCCATGGGCCTTGTTATAATCATGGATTTTGTTAATGGGCTAATCCATGATCATTGAGATGAGTCCAAATTTGATTAAGATTTACTTGTTAACCAAGTGGTAACTACTTGTTGACCAAGTATTGGATAAGGGCTATCTCAGTGAAATGAGGAACGTGGATCCCAACTGAATCCCACGACCTATGCTAAATATTTTACAACTTATTTCTATATATAGAAGAAGACGAAAGAAGTGAGGAGACCATTAGTCTTTGCTTTTTCGTTGAGTAAAAAGGTATTAGGTTGTGACCATTCAGTGGATGGTAGAGAAAGTTTGTTGAAATTCGTAAAGGTTTCGTGGCATCCATTGTGAACGGTTTTCAGAATCTGGGTATTAAGGAATCCCAAGAAGGTATGTCTTTAATGTTTTGTTTTTATACGAATTGATAATGCATGTGTAGATCCTGTTATAGAAAGTTCTTGTTATACTTTATCACTAACAATTACTACAACATAAATATTTTTATATAATATAATCTTATGTTAGCTCATGTAAAAATATTATACTATATTGCCACATTATTTAAAAATGTTAAATGTTATTTAAAGTGCCAAATTTTAGAACCATACGAAATTGACCAGTTGAAATTATTCATTGTCAAAAATAGTATATGAATGTCAAAATTGTTAAATCTGGTTAACCTGATTGTCATAAACAACATTTTGTTCTAATAGTTTTTGGATGGAAGAACTTTTAGTGTGTTTATATATGAAAATTGTTATTGCGACGCTACTTTTTATTTTATTTAACCGTTCGCTTGCTTCTTTCCTTTTATGTTTTCTACCAAGTAATATCCCCCAAGGTCATATCACCATGATATGACCTTTTTTGTAGGAACCACTCTATGCACCAGATAAAACCTAATTAGCTTCTTGCGAAATCACACTGTGATTAACAATAAAGCTTCGAACTTATCAAAATTTGAAAAAATAGATTTCATGTTAAATCTAGCTAAGGTAATACCCTTACTCTAAAAATATACTGCATAACAAATTAGCAGTCATCCATGAGAAATGAATATTGTTTTAGCACACAGATATGTTATACCAACCCCTTTTAAGCACATCTCACATGTTTTTTTGGTCCTCTTAATTAACTTTTCCACCAAACTCTCAAACTTTAATCTTGTAAGTGGGCTATTTAGATGTTTCACACCTGATATGTTAGTGGTAATGGAAGGCAGACTGATCATAGTTTCCAACGTAGATAAAATTTCTATCTTATCTTTCTCAGCTGCTTCTTGAAGCCTCTGAAGGGTTGGCTTGTCATTTTTTAGATCAATTGGTTCATTTTTTTTTGAATTTGTCTACCATAAACTCGACTATGTCATTGTCGAAGTCATTTCCACCCAAATGAGCATCATATTTAGATCCTATGTGTAATTTACTATCGGAAACTTTAAAGATGGAAGCATCAGAAGTCCTACCACCAAAAATTGCAACTGCTATAATACGACCCTCCGTTTTAATCAAGTCATAGGAAAATGCAGTTGCCAGAGTTGCCATAATAGCTCCCTGATTATCTAGCGGGTGATTTAGGTTTTGGTCACCAGTTTTTAGTATAAATTAGGTTTTGGAGTCGGTTTTTATCTTTATTAGGGTTTAGAGCTCATTTTCGAACCAACAACTAAAAAAATCCGGTTGAACCGAAAATATTTTCAAAATACCTAAGTTTACCCCTGAAACTCACGTGATCTGCACGTGATAACTAACCACACCAATACACTGTTCTTAACTTAAAATATCATGTGACCTGCACATGACCAAATTCAAATAATGGGACAGGTGTTATAATCTAGATGTAAAAAGATAATCCAACGGCTATAACAATAGAGCCGTTAATAAAGCCGTTGGTCATCTTCCCCAACTGTTTTGTTCTGTATATAAGTACTTGCTGCAACAAAAACTTACATTCCCAGAACAAATCTGTACCAGAAATCAAGCAAGACAAAGTGAAACACAAATTTAGCTATGGGTGGATGGAACTTATGGGTAAGTATTTTTTCCTAGTTTCTTTAATGGCTGCCATGAGTAACAAAACTCTAATTATCACAAACAAAGAAATGCCTAAATTCTAATATGCATAACTAATTTTATTTTATTTTTTGCTTTTTTTCTTTCTCTAACAGGATGAATGTCAACTATGTAGACAGACAGGGCACACAGCTAATCAATGTCCACTTCTATATGCTCCATGCATAATTCCAGGATGTCAAGGGATCATGAAGCTTTACACTGAACTAAATGATGACAAAGTTGAAGTGAAACATCTAATTTGTCAGTTTGACCTCTGTCCTGGGCAAGTCTACCTACAGTCAATTCCTACTCCAATATGGGATTGCTACAAGTACGAGGAAGATGACAAGCCTAAAACTGGAAAATAAATTGTGTTGTGTGTACCTATTTTTCCTTGTTTCCCCATGTGATGTAATTTGTGTGTGCACTAGAGTTCTAAAGTGTTAATGTAATGTGTGTGCAAATTGTGTATGCACTAAACAATAAAATAATAGTTCAAAAGTCCATAAACACTGCAGCATACAACTAGTTCTAAAATAATGTCCAAAACATATCATCAAACCATAACAATGTCCAAAATATATCTTCAAACCATAACATAGCAATGTATACAAAATTTCATAAAATCCTTAACCACATATAGTTAGGTTACATTAAGTCCATGATACCATAACCACTGCAGCATATAAATACTTCCAAATACTGACTATAATACATGGCATAAAAGCAAAATATTGTCAAGCCATGCAAACCCAAAAAATACATGTCAATACTATGACTGCAGTCCCCAATCCACTGTAAACTATACTGCAGTCCCAAAAGTTAATATCAGACCAACAATACTTACCTCTTACAAGGTATACCCCCTCTCATTCTCACTCCACCACCTCTACCAGTTTTTTTGGAGCCATTACCTCTATTGTTGCAGCCATCACCACCATCATCTCTACCTCTTGATCTAGAATCACCAGTTGTGCCACCACCTCTACCTTTTGAGCTAGAACAACCAGTTGTGCCACCACCTCTACCTCTTTTGCTTGGGGCACCTCTTTCTATAGGATCTTTATCACCAATGCCTAGCATTTCATTCCTTTTGTATTTCTTAACTACATATATCAACACAAGTAGAAAGCATGTTAGATTACTAATTTAACATTTCAGATTGTTATTTGAAGTTAATAATGATTAACATGTCAGAATACTTACGCTTCCTTTTATACATCTTTTTTGGATCATTTCTTGCATCACATGTCCTTTTATTGTGGCCTTCTTTCTTGGATTTGCTACATATAATTTTTGTCCTACTAGCCTTCTCTGGTTCATCTGCACCCCTTATCCTTTGAGTCTTGGGCCTACCTGGTCCTTTTTCCTTTGGTGGAGGAAGTACGGCATACTCAGGCTACAAAACAAAACAACATCCATTATTCCATTACTACTTATTAATTATAATGCAACATTCAATAAAATCAAAGAAACCTATCAAAATATATTTACCTGTCCCCAATCTTCAACATTATCAATAGGAACTATATATCCTTCATAAGCTGCTCTATATGCACTAACAGTAAACCATGGACTGCACCACCTATAAAGTAACACATTAGTTTAACACTTCACAATCATATTTCATTATAAAGTTGAAAAAAAAAAAACACATTTTATACTTGATAAACACTTACTTCATCCATCCTTTTCTTCTTTCTCTCACCACAACAATAGCATCCACACATGGTATACCTGAGACCTGCCATTCAATGCATTGACACTCATGCTTCTTTATGTTCACTTGCCACTTCTTGTCAGATTTATTGTGTGTCACCAAGAAAAGGTCAAAGCTAATACCTTGATCATTATACTTGAAATATTTTTTATCCATCTTGTCAATAATTTCCTGGACTCTATGAACCAAAGTATCACCAACCAAATCCACACTACAAACTTTTCTATCATAAAACTGTTTTGAAAGCATAAGTGTGTACTTGTCCACACTTCTAAGTACAGAATCATAAATTCACACTCCCTGGTTTAATAACCCCCCACATTCCACCATGATGCATAACAACACTTTTAATATCATCAACCATTACACTGCAAACAAAATACATTCAAATTAACCATCCATTTACATAATTTATAACATAGATAAAAAAACATGAATTCACGAAAAATAATATACAAGCAATGTAGTATTTATTTATCAAACAATTCCATTAATCTCCTTGACAGAAAAATAAAACAATACTATTGATAGACAAATAAAATTGACATATTGTATACAGTAAGATAGCATTGTAACATAACAAGGATATGACATTGTAAAAAACAGAGTAAAATAAAGCAGGGAAATATATCATTACTTGATTTAAATTTCATTACAATGTTGACAAATTTTATTACAATGAAAAAATAAAGCAATGTAACATATTATGTTCACTAAGAGTATATTAGAAGAATACATGAAAATGAGTATAAAAAATAATCTAACCAATACTCAATCATTCATATCAAAACAAAACAGACTTGAAGTCCAAAAATTACATATCAAACAGATTTTTCATGACATATCAAACCCTAACTCAAAATGCAAATTAAATCATCGAACATCATCAAAGATTCAACTTTTTCACATAATCTAAACCAAACTTCAAGATTTCAGCCATTCAAACCAAAGTCCATGAGTTTTCTTTAAAAAAACGAAGTTAAAGCTTTTATTTTTTACACTTTAAAACTTATAAATTTCACAAATCTTTGATCTTTCAAACAAGCAACCCCATAACAGATTGAACAAAGTCAAATCTAGAAAAAACCCCACAATAATTCCACACTATTAACCACAAAAATGGTGTATTATATAAAAACACACAAATTCCCTATTTCTTCAACAGATTGTTGAAAACAAACATATACCCCTTTTTGAAGATGATGAGAGAGATTTTATGAGTAGAAAAAGGTAAGCCTTTACATACCTTAACTTGATCGATGACTCCTTAACCTTTATGCAGCAAACACCAACAATAAAACCCCTTTTCCAACAATAAAAACTTTGTCTTCAAAAAAAAATCAACAAGAAATTATCTTCCTCAACATAATCTTCCATCAATAACACTAAAAAGTAAAAAATAGAGAGAAATATAGAAAACCCTAACTTTTCTTTCGCAGAGGAGAGAAACGAAGAGAGATAGAGAAGATAGAAAAGTTTGGTGGTTGGGTGTTATGTTGGTTTTCGCACGAAATAACCTCAAGATTTGTGATCAGATATGATGGACGCATAGATTTAAGTATTTAACTATGGTAGATCGAGAACTTTCTAGAACGCCACGTGCCTCTGTCAAGTCTATAAAGTAGCCCTCGTGCAAATCACGTGCAGTTTTGAGCAGGGGTATTTCGGCAATTATAAAAAATTACTTGGGTCAAGTGTCGGTTCAGCTCTAAACCCTAATAAAGATAAAAACCGGCTCCAAAACCTAATTTATACTAAAAAGTGGTAACCAAAACCTAAATCACCCTTATCTAGCCCTACCTTAGACAGCATACGCTAAAGCCCTTATTCACTCAATATTGTATTCTGACGAATATGTAATCAAAACATTAGAAACCGGCTTTCCAAGGTACTTCTCTGCATTCTCTTTGGAATAGACAAGAGTGGACGTCACAAATTCAATTGGGTTATGAGCTCATTCATAGGGTTTAACCTAAACCTGTCCATTGGGACCCTTGACAACCTTGTATGAGAGCATCTCCATCTCTTTCTTTGTCTGTGAGTCATCAAACTGTCTGCCCAACAGACGTTTGATATCATAAACCCTTGTTGGATCAATCATTGCCAATTGTTTCTCTCGGGTTCCGACAAGCTCGTTATTCTCAGTGATGGTAACAAATGATGGAGAGTTACCAACAATGTTATCCATCCTATCAGTATGTGTAACTTCTCTTACAAAATTATTTCAAAGATCCTAGCAAATAGGTTGAAATATTTTCTAGATAAGATCATCTCACCTTTCCAAAGTGCTTTTGTGAAGAGGAGGGCTATTGGGGATAATTCTTCTATGTTCCATGAAATGTTCTATAGAATGGGGAAGATGAAGAAAGTCAAAAAGGTTGAATGACTGTTAAATTGGATATGGCTAAACCCTATGACAGAGTTGAGTGGTCCTTTATTGAACATATATTCACAAGTCAAAATATTCAGTAGTGAAAAATATATGTAAACATGTTATTTTGGAGAGAGGAGACACCATTTACAAACTTTTGAGACTCAGTCAACGTATATTTGAATCAGTTAACTAATGGTTGACTTGGTCAACTAACGAGGCTGAGACGAAACGGTGACTAAACACAAATAAAAAATAAAGTGGTGACGATGTGTAAATATGCCCCCAATAAGTGGTGACGTGTGTCCAAAAATCTCAAAATTGAATTAATAATCTTCTAAACTATGTTATCAATTGTCCATTTTATTAGGAGAGCCTTTATTATTATTAGTATTATTTTAAGGTCTATCACAAATTTTTTTTTTGTTAAAAATGTTTGATTAGTAAGAAGTGGATGATGCTGTTTTGAGGGAAAATATTTTTTATGGGTATTTTTATGTATAATATTTTAAGCCCGTTACATATTGTTTTTGTTGTTTTTTCACAAAAAAAAAAAAAAATTTGTTTAGAAGATTATTTTTTTTTCAAAAAGGGCTTGTAGCGCAGTTTGTAGCACACTTGTCCTCTAGCTTTGTGTAATTCTTCTTTTATCAATAAAATTTATTTTTGGTTAAAAAAAAAATTAATTATTGTGATCACTTTATCTAATTTTGGAAAAAGATTTTTTTTTATGACCATTTTCTTGTGTTATTTGAGGCCCGTCACAAAAAATATAAGTAATTTAGTACAAAAATTAATGATATTTTGGATAATAAAACTGAACACTAATCTTGTGGACTATGTTATAAGTTTATGCATGTACTCTTCTAAATGGAAAGCCTTTTAATGAGTGTTTATTTGTAATTTGAGACCCATTATTAATTTTTTTTTATTCAAAATGTTTGATTAGTAAGAAGTGGATGATGTTATTTTGAGGGGAGAGGTATAGGTCATAAGTAATCAATTAAAGTGGATAATAAATGGATATTATCATATTCCATCAAAATAATTTTAAAAAGTGGGACTAATTATTAGCCAAAGTCAAACATGAGTTATTCATAAGTAGGGTGGGCTAAATGGGATGTAGAACTCATTTCTTTGGTCGTGGAGTTGTGGGTTATGCAGAGTTTCCAACTTCACATCCTGAATTCTTAAACCAATCACTTTTATGCTTTTTTTTTTTTTTTTAGGTAATTTCCTGAATAAGTACAACATTAGTGATCATCTTTCCTAAGTATTTCTTCCCCAACAATTATTCTTTAGTAAATTATTTTTTGTCTTCTTGCTAATTTTTTCCCCACTTTACCCTTATTCCTTAGATAATTTTTGTACTTAGTACTTTCTTGTTGGTAGACATATGTGACAATTGAGAAGATGACTCTTAGTTAAATGAAGACCATTGAATCCACTTAATCATATCTGAACATTGGATATGACTCTTAGTTCACTCAAATTCTCGGGATCGCATGTGGTAGAGGCAGATGGAAGGAGTGGTGGATTGGCGTTACTCTTGAAAGAAGGTCTGAAGCTACAAATCTTGGCTTCATCCAAACATATTATTACAGGTAAAATCTCATCTTTCCCTGATAATAATGAATGGTTTTTTTCATGTGTCTATGGTCATCCATCCCCCCCATTTGAGGAGGAAAGTCTGGGATGAATTAAAATGTACTTCTATATGTATGATTGGTCTGTGGGTGTTGTTATGGGATTTTAATGCAATAGCTGCTGCAAATGAAAAAATAGAGAGGAGGGGGGGGGGGGGGGGGGGGGGGCATTCTATTTTGTGGAGGAGTATGAGAGAATTTAATGATTTGATCCATGATCTCAGCCTTTTTTACCTAGGCGTTAATGGTCCTAAATTCACCTGGTCTAACTGCAGAAGGGTGGAAGATAGGATTATTGAAAGATTGGACAGAGTTCTAGGTATGAATGATTGGACCTTTATGTTCCCCGATGCTTTAGTTCACAATACTGGTGTAGGCACTTCAGATCATACAACCATTTTTTGTTTCTTTTAATAAAGCAAAAAAAGTAAAAAAATAAGCCTTTTAGATTTCATGAGATGTGGATAAAAGCTCCGTTGTGTTTGGAAGTTGTTAAGGAGGCTTGGGAAATCATTAACACTGGTTCACCAGGCCATCAATTGAAGTCCAAGTTAATTAACACAAGACACGAACTCAGAGTCTGGAACAAATGTCACTTTGGCATTATCTTTCAGGAAATCAAAAGGGTGAGGTCTGAGCTAGAGACTTTGTTGAGTAATATACATGTTGAACAATGTTATGTGGACATGTTACATGATGTTCTCTCTGAGTCAAAAATTTGGGGTGTGGTGAGAAGTATGGGGAGTCTTAAGGCTTCTGGGCCTTATAGCTTCCAGGGTATTATCTACAAAAAATGTTGGAAGTGGGTGGGATGTTGTGTATGTAGTCCAAACGTTTTTTAAAACTGGGTGGTTGCCTTCTGTTTTAAACAATACTTTTATAACTTTAATTCTCAAAATCCAAGCCCTAGAGTTACCAAATCAGTTTCGTCCTATCAGTCTGTGTAACTTCTATTACAAAATTATTTCAAAGACCCTAGCAAATAGGTTGAAATATTTTCTAGATAAGATCATCTCATCATTCCAAAGTGCTTTTGTGAAGGAGAGGGCTATTGGGATAATTCTTCTATGGTCCATGAGATGTTCTATAGAATGGAGATGATGAAGAAGGTGAAACAAGGTTGGATGGTTGTACAGAGTTGAGTGGTCTTTTATTGAACATATATTCACAAGTCTGGGATTTAGTGAGAAGTGGAATGTGCTGATTAAGCAATATTTGAGTACTGTTACTTTCAATGTCCTTTTAAATGGTACCCTTTTACAAGCCTTAAAAGCCAAAAGACGTATAAGACAGGGTGACCCCCTATCACCCTAGCTCTTTATTATTGTATCCAAGGCTTTGTCTAAGTTGATAAATAGAGTTGAGGAGCAGGATGTTTTACATGGTTTTAAACCTAAGAGGGGATATTTATCGATCTCACACCTACTATACACAGATGATGCAATCCTGTTTTATAAGACAGATAAGGAGGAAACTACCAAATTGTTAGAGTTGTTAAATATATATTGTGAGAGTAGTGGATAGTTGGTGAATTTTGATAAGTCGGCAACTCACTTTATTGCAAATGTGAAACCAAGTGATCAGATTGAGGTAAGGAATATGTGGGGAGTTAAAAAATTCAATACAAAGGACAAATATTTGGGTGTACTAGTTCTGTTAAGCTGCTGAGCAGGGAAAGAAAAGATGACTTCCAATATGTGGTGGACAAAATTCAAAATAGAGTTGCTGGATGGAGATCAATTTGCTATCACAAGCAGGAAGAATTATAATGTTGAAGACAGTTACAAAAGTTATCCCAATCTATTCCACTTGTGATGAGATTGAAAGAATAAAAAGGAATTTGTGGTGGCAGGGGTCGAATGACAAAAGATGTTTATGTATGATGAGCTGGGAGAGAATCTGTAAACCAAAAGGTGAGGGAGGACTGGGTTTGAGAAGAATGAGAGGTTTAAACAAAGCTCTACTAGTTAAACACTGGTGGAAACTTAAGTTTGATAAAGATTCCTTGTGGTCTAGGTTATTTCGGAAACTGTACCCTAAATGGAATGATCAATGGAAGGAGTGCAAACCATGTAAAAGAGAGAAATCAAATTTTTGGCAAGGACTAGAAACATGCATGGAAGTGTTTAAATCAAACTGTTTGTGGAAGATTTTGGTGAGGCGCTTGAAGTCAGTGTATGGCATGAGCTGTGGATCAAGTTTATGACCAATTCTGTTAAGGGATTGGGTTGATGTACCTCCCAACTTAGATGGTTTAGTGGTTAACCATCTAATAGACCCCAATATTTTCAAGTGGACAAGTGATAGTGTGAGAAGTTTGATCCCTATCCCTTTGCAGAGCTATGTGGAAACTTTGAAGCTGAGAAGAAATAGTGCGGATAAATTAATCTGAAATACAGACAAAAAATAGAGGTTTAGTGTCAAAACAACATACTTTTGGGTTGTTGGCAATGAGGCGTCCTCTGTGGCTCAAGAGATAAATAGAAATTTATATAAGAAGATTTGGAAACTTATGACCCCGGCTTATGTAATGGTGTTTATATGGAAGCTATTTTCTGATATTCTTCCAACTGGTGAAAATTGCTAGATGATTGAGGCAGTCTCCATATCGAATGGTATACTTTATCAACAAGTCATTTGACCCGTGTAATACACAGATTATTTTTTTGTATATATATTAGAGTTGTAATTCAGACTAATCTATCATTATTTATTTATTTCGTGTTATATAGTTATAATTGGCTTAGTTTATTTATATAATATTACATAAGTTAATATATCATTTGTTTGAATGACCTAAGTGGAAGTGGACTACTTGGTTTGGATGAGCTGAAAGATAGTATTCCACTATCGAGTCCTCAAAATAGAGGCACGTGCACCCAGATTTGTACCAATGCAAATAAATTTATTATAAAACCAAAGTCCATTTGATTGTGTAATAGTCTGTTTATTATTCTTGCAAATTCTCTTTTAGATAAACCAATCGAACTGGAAGTTGTTTCTTTGTCATTTTGGTTAGTGAAATAAATAGGCGGCGTAGTCAAGGATACGGTGAATATAAACACTACTTCACATGCTTTGTCTCCCGTATTGAATAGAATTATGTGCACAACATATCACTATCAACGGAGTTCTATTGTGAATGGCATAAATATGTGCAAAATTTTCTAACACAATTGAAGTATATTATTAATTTATGCTCTTTTGAAAGAAAAAAACCTTTGGATTTGGTTTTTTATTTTTATTTTATTATTGTATTTTGATGTTCGTCACAATTTTTTTTGTTAAAAATATTTGATTAATAAGAAGTGGATGATGCTCTTTTGAGGGGAGAGGTTTTGATGTGTAATTTTTAGGCCCGTCACAAATTTGTTGTTGTTGTTGTTTTTCACAAAAAAAAAAAAAAAAATGTTATTAATTATTGTGATCACTTTATCTTATTTTGAAAAAAAGAGATTTTTTATTAGTATTTTCTTGTATTATTTTGAGACTTGCCACCAAAACTTGAAGTGATTTTGTACAAAAGAATTTGAGACATGTTAAAAAATTATCCAAATTAAATAACAAAGCTTGTAAATTCAACTATCAATTTATATTATTTTGGAGAAAAATAAATCAGATTACAAATTCTTGTGATCTGGGCTATATTATGCTTGTGGAGAAAGCAAATTAAAATTGTAATTCTTGTGGATTATGCTAATATTATTTTATGCTATATTAGAGATATTGTACTAATTTGTAAATCGATTAAATTCTTGTGATCTGGGCTATATATATATAGGCATGCTCCTATGCGGACCGTCTGTATACGGACTTTAGAATTTCACGTGCTCTGCTCCCAATATTTCACGTAAATCTGATATTTGTCACTGGGTCTATTAAAACACATAAATATCTCTCTTCTCTTTTTCACATTCTCTTCCCTGGAAGAGAACACACCTTCGTCTCTAACCTTCATCTCTACTAATAAAAAAAGACTGTATACAACAAAAAAAAAAAAAAAAAAAAATCTTAATTGCAATCCTTTTGTTGCTTCTGAATGGCCATTTTTTAAGAACTAGAAATTAAAAAAAATGACTTTAACATTAATGGACTTGATATCAAACAAATAGTTTTCATCACAGATTCAATTTTATCATCAACTTTTGGATGTACTAGATACCAATGCTTACTGATTTCAGTAGTAATACTTCACACAACTAACATAAGGTATCAATGTGCATTTTGAACTTGGTGCCAAACATTCATGGTGTATCATTCATAAATCTGATTTGTAATGTGAAATAAAGTATATCATTCACAGTAGTTGTTCCACACTTCCACCAAAAATCACAGGCCCAAATTCTTATAAGCTTACGGCTTACCCATCTTCCATAACAAATTACAATTGGAATAAATCTGAAATTTTTAATTGAAATAAAAAGTTTAAATCTGAACAATTCACCATGGATTTAGTCTCGTTGGATACTGAAAGAAGAAGGAAGAGGAAGGACTACTGATTAGATGAGAGAGAGGTGATGGAGGGGTCAAGTTGAGTGAGTTGTAAGAAAGCCAGAAAGAGCAAAAGAGAATGGAAATTGAGATGGGGTTTTCTAATGGGCCTAACCGGGTATAAGTGGAAACCGGTTGAGAAACCAGATTTACGTCAAAGATTTTAACTAGCACGTGTAATTTTTGGACTAATCTATCATTTTTATTATTTTGTGTTCTATAATTATAATTGGCTTAGTTTATTTATATAATATTACAAAACTGAATATATCATTTGCTTGGATGGCCTAAGTGGAAGTAGACTACTTGGTTTCGAGGAGCTAAATAATATTCCAAATGGTTTAATCATAAGGCAAAACTTCAAATTGACTTAGTTTGCAGGACATACAATATTTTGGACATAAATATCCCTATGTGAAGTTTTTCCGTTCTCGAACAAACCACGTTTCGTTCTTTTTCCGTTCTTTAAATCGGTGTTTTCTTCCTCATTCTCTAACTTTGTGCTTTCTCAAGTATAATAAAATAAGTTTCTTTCTTCGTCGTTCGTCTTTATTTATTTTATTTTTTTGTAAAATCTCCGTTCATTCATCAATAACAAGACTAAGAAAGCTTGAGTTACTCGAAAGTCGAAACCCATAATTAATTATTGAAGTGTGTAAGTATTATAAGGTTCATCAATGGCTGAAGAAATAATTATTAATGGACAACAATCTGTGGGTTTTGAAGAAAGCACATACATGGGTTTTGATAATGTACTAAATACAAAGAAATGGTAATTAATGGAGAATCATCTGATATTTAATTGTAATTATGAACATGGGAACTATTGTAATGATTAATTATGATTTTCAATTGACAACAAAACTACGTATATTATAGTTTTCTCATGGAGAAGAAGATTGAGTCAACTCAGTTTTCACTATAATTGTGATAACATCATATTATCACTGTATTTGTCTTTGAAAAATAAAGATGATAACATCATATTATCACTGGAATGGTCTTTGATAACATCATGTTACCAGTCTTGTATTTTATTTCTAAAAACCTTAAAGTAGATCATCATCCAATTTTTTTTTTTTTTGTGGGATTTGTGGGACAAATAAAACACTACCACGTATGAGTGTTATTAACCCTAGTGGGATTTGAACAAGTTACCTAACTAAATTTATAGACACGTATGGGACAAATAAAATACTACCACGTATGGGTGTGGTTAACCCTAGTGAGATTTGAACAAGTTACTCACTTAATTTGATAGACACGTATAAGACAAATAAAACACTACGACGTATGGGTGTTGTTAACCCTAGTGGGATTTGAACAAGTTATCACGTAGTTGTTTATGATAACATAATATTATCAGTCTTCTCTTTTATTTGGAAAAAAAAACTTAAAGTTGATAACATGATGTTATCACTATAGTTTTCATGGATAACATCATGTTATCAGTTTGTCTTTTATTTATAAAAATGAAAAGCTAATAACATGATGGTACCAATATAATTGTGTTTAATAACATCATATTATCAGTCTTGTATTTTATTTATAAATAACCTAAAGCTAATAACATCATGTTATCATTGTAGTTGTTTGTGATAACATCATGTTATCATTATAGTTGTGATAACATCATGTTATCACTGTAGTTGTGTTTGAAAATTAAAGCTAATATAGCATGATATTATCACTATAGTTTTCATTGATATCATCATGTTATCAGTCTTGTCTTTTATTTATAAATAACCTAATTAAAGCTGATAACATCATGTTATTATTGTAGTTGTTTTTGATAACATGATGTTATCATTACAATTGTGATAACATGATGTTATCACGTTACTTGTCTTTGAAAATTAAAGCTGATAACATCATGTTATCATTGTAGTTGTTTGTGATAACATCATGTCATCACTATAGTTGTGATAACATCATGTTATCACGGTAGTTGTGTTTGGAAATTAAAGTTGATAACATGATGTTATCACTATAGTTTTCATTGATAACATCATGTTATCAGTCTTGTCTTTTATTTATAAATAACCTAAAGCTGATAACATCATGTTATCATTGTAGTTATTTTCGATAACATGATGTTATCACTATAATTGTAATAACATGAACATCATGTTATCACTGTAGTTGTATTTGAAAATTAAAGCTGATAACATCATGTTATCATTGTAGGTGATAACATCATGTTATCACTGTAATATTTCAGAATTCTAATATAATTTTTCTGATTAAAACTATGGTTCAATTAGTGACGAAGATGATGATGAAGAATAATAGGAAAAAAAAAACAAGAAGAAAAACAAGTGAGAGATTCTATTTATTGAAATCTTCTACTAAAAAATGTTTACAACTATATTATTAGTAATTGGGATTCAATTACTGTTTTAGGGATCTGATCATGTTCAATTACAATCAAATTGATTGACAATTGAAATGAAATTGGTTTAAGGATTAAAAAAATGTGAAGAGAGAAGATAGAGATGATCTCATATGGGTTTTAATCTAAAGATACTTTTTGAGATATTAATGAAGAGATCGAT
Organism: Aquilegia eximia; assembly: GCA_023053565.1. NCBI lineage: Eukaryota > Viridiplantae > Streptophyta > Magnoliopsida > Ranunculales > Ranunculaceae > Aquilegia > Aquilegia eximia. The sequence goes on from JALIGU010000001.1 coordinate 28,071,396, forward strand.
AAGAGAGGAGAAAAACATAGAGAGGAAGAGAGGATAGAAGCGTAAAGATGAAGAAGAAGAAAACTAGAAGAGAAGGGTAGAACCGATATTTTTTTTTTAAAAATGTCCTTGACCCTAAAGAATCTATTTATCCTTCATATAAGATCCATAAGTTTATCCTTTTCACAGCCAATTGTTTATACAAAGAATTGGGCCAAAAGGCCAAATTCCGAACATGTTTGGCCAAAAGGACATTATAAAAAAAGTAGTTGTGAAAAGGACAAACTTATGGATCTTATATGAAGGACAAACAAATTCTTTAGGCCCAAGGAAATTTTTTAAAAAAAATACCGGTTCTACCATTCTCTTCTAGTTTTCTCCTTCTTCATCTCTACGCTTCTATCCTCCCTTCCTCTCTATGTTTTTCTCATCTCTTCTCCTTTCTTATCGATCTCTTCATTAATATCTCACAAAGTACCTTGAGATTAAAACCCATATGAGATCAACTCTATCTTCTCTATTTACATTTGTTTAATCCTTGAACCAATTTCATTTCAATTGTCAATCAATTTGATTGTAATTGAACATGATCATATTCCCAAAACAGTAATTGAAACCCAATTACTAACAATATAGTTGTAGACATTTTTTAGTAGAAGATTTCAATAAATAGAATCTCTCACTTATTTTTCTTCTTGTTGTTTCCCTATATTTGTTGTTTTTTATTTTTATCCTGTTATTCTTCATCATTATCTTCGTCAATAATTGAACCATACTTTTAATCAAAAAAATTATAATAGAATTCTGAAACATTACTGTGATAACATGATGTTATCACGTACAATGATAACATGATGTTATCACAATTGTAGTTATAACATCATGTTATAAAAAACAACTACAATGATAACATGATGTTATCAGCTTTAGGTTATTTATAAATAAAAGACAAAACTGATAACATGATTATCAATGAAAACTAAAGTGATAACATCATGTTATCAACTTTAATTTCCAAACACAACTACAAGATAACATGATGTTATCACAACTATAGTGATGACATGATGTTATCACTTTAGTTTTCATTGATAATCATGTTATCAGTTTTGTCTTTTATTTATAAATAACCTAAAGCTGATAACATCAATTGTAGTGATAACATCATGTTATCAAAAATAACTACAATGATAACATGATGTTATCAGCTTTAGGTTATTTATAAATAAAAGACAAGACTGATAACATGATATTATCAAGGGTTATTTTGTATTTGGTTCCTCTAGAAGACGGATAATTAGCATGTGGTATAGAGTTTTTAGTTTATTAGTGTTTGGTCCTATTTCTGTCAGTTGACTGTTAGTCTATCAAGTTGACTGAGGTCAAACCATCCAATTTTTTTAAATACCTATAATACCCTTTGATATGAATTTTTATAAAACAACCACTAGATATATCATCATCTATGCTTGATCCAATGGTCCAAAACTAAATTAATTAAACATATAAAAATTAAAATAAATAATCAAAATAATAAAATTTAAAATTAAAAGATAGAGTGATAGACAATAATATCCCATTTTTACCATCACCATTAATATACCAATCTATACATCAACAAAAAAAAAGTTGAAGAAAAATTCTAACAACCCTCAAATCCTCGATACAAAATCAACAAAATCCAACCTCAAAATCATCAAGATTGAAACCCATTTTTCATGTCAAGCAATTGAAACTAAAAAGTCATTCTTCTTGTAAAAAATTAAAAACCACATTCTTCTTGTCAAACAATTGAAATTGAAAACCCAAAACCCATTGTTCTTCTTTAACAATTTGAAAATCTAATACCATTGTTTTTATCAAGCAATTAATTGAAAACCCAATACCCATTGTTCTTCACTAACAATTTGAAAACCTAATACCAATTATGTTCTTGTCAAGCAATAGAAATTGAAATACAATACCAAAATAATATGAATAAAGGAAAAAAAAAAGAGTTGAAATATAAGGTTGGTGATGATGGAGTTTAAATTGGAAGAGAAAGTAAAGGAAGTTAGGGTTTTGCAATTTAGTCCCTTTGATCAAATCATGATCCTCGATTGATGTAGTAAACCATGTGGCTTAATATCTAACCAATGAAGCAGTGACATGTGGAGAGCAAAAATTCAGTTTTTTGAGTTTTAAGTTGTGTCACATGAAAAACACGTGAAAGGGCAATATGGACATTAAAAAAATATGAATGGTTTGACTCAAGTCAACTGCGTTGACTAACAGTAAAGTAACGCTTTTGGGACTATTTTCTAATTAACGAAAAACTCTATACCACATACTAATTAGCCATCTTCTAGAGGGACCAAATACAAAATAGCCCTATTATCAATGAAAACTATAGTGATAGCATCTATCAGCTTTAATTTTCAAACACAACTGCCAGTGATAACATGATGTTATCACAAACAACTACAATGATAACATGGTGTTATCAAACACAATTATATTGATATAACATCAGGTTATCAGCTTTCCATTTTCATAAATAAAAGACAAACTGATAACATGATGTTATCAATGAAAACCATATTGATAACATCATGTTATCAGCTTTAGATTTTTTTTATTAATAAATGACAAGACTGATAACATTATGTTATTATAAACAACTGCAATGATAACTTGTTCAAATCCCACTAAGGCTAACAATACCCATACGTGGTGTGTTTTATTTATCTTATACGTGTCTATCAAATTAAGTGGGTAACTGGTTCAAATCCCACTAGGGTTAACCACACCCATACGTGGTAGTGTTTTATTTATCCCATACGTGTCTATAAATTTAGTTGGGTAACTTGTTGAAATCCCACTAGGGTTAACAACACCCATACGTGGTGGTGTTTTATTTGTCCCACAAATCCCCCAAAAAAAAAAAAAAAAAAAATCAGATGATGTTATCTACTTTAAGTTTTTTACAAATAAAATACCAGACTGATAACATGATATTATTAAAGACCAGTCCAGTGATAACATGATGTTATCATCTTTATTTTTCAAAGAAAAATACAGTGATAACATGATGCTATCACAATTATCGTGATAACCGAGTTGACTCAAAAACTGAGTTGACTCAATCTTCTTCTCCATGAGAAAACTGTAAAATACGTAGTTTTGTTGTCAATTGAAAATCACAATTAATCATTACAATACTTCCCATGTTCATAATTATAATTAAAAATCAGATGGTTCTCTATTAATAACCATTTCTTTGTATTTAGTACATTATCACAACCCGTGTATGTGTTTTCTTCAATACCCACAAATTGTTCTCCATTAATAATTATTTCTTCAGCCATTGATGAACCTTATAATACTTACCCACTTCAATAATTAGTTATGGGTTTTGACTTTCGAGTAACTCGAGTTTTTTTAGTTTTGTCATTTATGAATGAATGGAGATTCTACAAGAAAAAGACGAACGATGAAGAAAGAAACTTATTTCATTGTACTTGAGAAATTACAAAGTTAGAGAACGGGGAAGAAAACCTGAGTTAAAGAACGAAGAAGAATGAGACGTGGTTTATTCGAGAAAACACAGAAAGACTTCATATAGGGGTATTTATGTCCAAAAAATTGTATGTCTTGCAAACTAATTCAATTTGAAGTTTTGCCTTATGACTAAACCCATTTTGAATCCTGTCCTGTTGCCCAATTCGTTGTTTTTTATAATGTCTTTTTTTGGCAAAACAAGTTCGGAATTTGGTCTTTTGGCCCAATTCTTTGTTAAAACAAATTAAGGTCCCACCGAGATTTGAACTCGGGTTACTGGATTCAGAGTCCAATGTCCTGACCACTAGACCATGGGACCTTAGTTGAGAATTGATAACAAAATATGATTTTGCACCGACAATCGTGATCTAAATGAATATAGCAAGTTCTAATGTCTAATAGCTCATAGGTTTCAAAATGCATTACTCAAAGCAGTATCAATGAAACCTTTCTAATTTTTATGTTCACTTCCAAGAAAGAAAAGACAGATGCTAACTTTAAAACTCCTTTCTGTAACAATTTAGATCGACTTGGGACTTTGCAAGAATGTAGGATTTATAAAAGATTTAGTTTGTATATTTTTGTAAATGGTGATGTTTCGGTTATGTTTGAGCCGATCAGCAGGTCTTGTATAAATGCTTATGTTTTCAATAAATAAAAGTTAGTTGCTAAAAAAAAAAAAAAAAAAGCCTGGGTGGAGTTGGTATCTATTGTGCTACTGATGTTATGAAGTTTGCTTTCGTAGCTTCACGTACGCAAACCAAGGATCTCCAAGACCACATTCTTCAAAGTTGTGAGACTGTACCGATAGGTAATGTTTTCGATACTGCCATTGCTAGTTTACATCTTTCTATACCTGATTTTGATCTCAGTAATCTTGCTCCAACTGCTACCATCCCCTTCAGACCCCAAGATGTCTTGGCAGAAGCATACTACAACAAGATTAGTTCTAGTCTTGAGAGGGAATTTGAGTTGTCAGCTAGACAGAAGGTCGTGATTGGATGTGTGCAATCAGAACATGCCAAAGATTTTCTCCTTGCTATCCCGATGGAAGGGCTTGGACAACGCATGACGCCTGTAGAATATCGTGCCATTCTTCGTTATCGATTGATGATCCCTCTATATTCAGATGGTGAGTTTTGTCGAGTGTGCAAGAAGAGCAGACTTGATGCTTTCGGGGACCATGCGACCCATTGTAAACATTACCCCGGCTTCAAGTACAAGCATGACCACGTTAGAGATATCTTGTGTGATGTGTTCTGGCGGGCTGGAGTACAGGTTAAGAAGGAGGCTTCTGTTAACTTTCTTACTGATCCCAAAGAAGAAAGATCGACATTACGTCCTGCTGATATTCTGGTCTACAACTGGTCTGAAGGTAAACATGTGTGTGTTGATGTTACATGGGCGTCTCCGATGGTTGGGCTGGGTGCTGGGATTTTTGAGGTGGGGCTAGCAGCTAGCAATGCAGCAGCAGCTAAAGTGGAGAAACATGACGGAGCTTATAGGGCTAACCAACATAGTTTCATCCCCTTTGCATTTGACACATTTGGATTGCTAAGTTTAGAAGCAGTTGAGCTCCTCAGGAGAGTGCAGAAGATAATGGATAGCAACGTGATGACTGCAGGTTCGAACGAATATATATTTAGAAGAATCGGGTTTGCTATCCAGAAAGGACTTGCAGCGCAGTTTGTCTTCTACTTTTGTGTAATTCGTTGAGATTATCAAAAAAATTCTTTATGTCATTGTGGTTAACAACAACACAACGACAACATATTATACAAATTTTGGAGGAAATAGTCTTCTGTTTATGATACTTACTAGTTACTATGATAGAAATAAAAGTGAGTTCAGCATTTCAAATCCTCCAGGTTTTTTACATCCAAGCTCCATATCAGTAGAGATAAAGAACCAACATATGAACTAGGCAAGATATCCCAGATATACTAGTCCTCTTCAATCACATTTTCCCTTTGTCTTTTAAGTAGGTAGTCAAATTCTTCCTCCCTACAATCTCAGTTGCTAGGTAGGCTTACTTTGAAGTTCTATATAACAATTGTATACTCTTTCAGAACTTCTTAAACCATTATAGAAAGATTTCATCAGCTTTCATGTGAAATCAAGTGAACTGTATGCTGGAACCTTCCTGATTCCACTCTGTACCATGTCTTTCCTCAACTGTGCAGCATGGCTCCATCTCCCTGCTTCTGCATAGATATTTGATAATACAACATATCGACCACAATGTTGGGGCTGCAGGTCGAGTAACTTCCTCCCAACATCACCTGCCAATGTGACTGCCCCATGAACCTTACAGGCACCCAAAAGAGCCCCCAAAACAGTGGCATCAGGTTCAAAAGGCATCTTCTGTATAAATTCAGCTGCTTCCTCCAAACGACCTGCTCTACCTAAAAGATCAACCACACAACCATAGTGTTCCATCCTTGGAACTACACCATATTCATGAACCATTGAATGGAACAATCTCAGTCCGAACTCCAGCATATTGGCTCTGGCACACGAAGTCAGCACAGCAACAAGTGTGACCTCGTTTGGTCGAAACCCCCTTACTTGCATCTTCTCAAACATGCCTAAAGCCTCTTTCTCTCTACTGTTAGAAGACAAGGAAGAAATCATTGCATTCCATGTGCAAACCTGTTTAACTTTCATTGCATTAAAAACTTCAGCCGCATTTACTAAACATCCAGTTTTTCCATACATGGAAATTAACGCAGTCCCCAGAAACATTGTGACTTGGACATTATTTTTGATAATGTAACAATGAATCTGCTTCCCTTGATTCAAAGCACCCCCACTATCAAAATTAGCACAAGAGGAGAGTACACTAACTAATGTAGCTTCATTCGGTATCACAACATGACTTGTCACGCTCTCATGTCTCACCATCCTCTCAAAAAACCAAATTGCCTCTTTAAAGTAACAATTCCTCCCAAACCCATTAATTATACTAGTCCACGAAACAACATCTTTTTCTGGCATATTTTCAAAGAGCGAAAGAGCAGAACCCATGTCCCCATTTTTCCCAAAAGCATCAAGCATTGAATTCATTGACACCATACATGGTTTTGGAATTTCATCAAACACTTTCCGAGCTTCTATAAGGTCCCCAAACTGCGCGTAAAAACTAACAAATGATGTAAGAATAAATGAATCTACCGACAACCCACGATTAATGACTTGAGCATGAAGGGATCTACCTAAGAAGGAAGCTAAAGATGGTGAAGAACAGGCAGCTTTAATAAGAGAAGGGAATGTATGGCTATTGGGTGGAGCTTGATGAGAAAGCATATGAGTGAAGAGTAAAATGGTTTTATGAGGTTTAGAAAAATTGAGATAAGCTCTGATTAAGGTGTTGTAAAGAAGAGTGTTTAACCATTTTAAATTTGAAGTATTTGAATTGGGAAGAAGATGAGCATTGGTAATTAGTAAGGAATGTATTTGTTTGACTTGTTTGATTTGTTTGAGGTTTTTTTGAAGAAGTTGAAGCAGTTGTTCTGGTGAGGGTAACATCACATACTACCAACTCACTTAACTACTTGTGATTTAATAATATAATGTATATTATAAAGTAGAAAATGCATACAATATTCTAGTACTAGAGCAGCTCTTACAGCGAATTATGTATTTAGATTATCAGTCAAGCAAACTTGATTCCATTCCTTATCACACTGCACACATACAAAAATTTAACAAAAAAGTCTGTTCTCATTGCTTTGCAGATCTTTAACTTTAAAATAGTCTGTTCTCATTGCTTTGCACACCACAAGCAACTGGGGCTTTAGCTCTCAGTTTTCTTAGATACCATATACCAGCTCCAACCCCTACAGCACCAGCAACTGAAAACGCCGTGGTTGTCCCTTCAAATAAATAAAATAACAGAATCATCAGAACTAACAAACACGTACATGATAGTATTATACAATCACCCCGGCCATATATTTACCTTATTCAAAACACAAATGAATAAGTTTTAACTATCTATGTTGTGCTACACAAATGACATGTACAATATTGGCTGCTAAGCCAAATGCTTTTTCCATGTTAAGTCTAAACTCACCTGCAATCACTCCAATCCTTTTACCATGCTTCTCATTTTCAGGATCTGCACAAGAGAACACAAGTGCCTTAGAAATAATATTGAGATCTAAAATGGCAGTGCATGAGATTAATATAATAGAGTTGAGTCCAACACAAGAGACTTTTAAGTCCAACACAAGATGATCTAAACATAGATGGTTTGATCTAATAAACATACCTGTACAATAAGTAGTGGTGTTTGCTTTCTCACATAGACACAAGAAATTCTGGGACTGAGTATCGAACCCACATGTTCCTCCACCTTTCAGATTATCTTCACACTGAAGACAGTGTGTGGTGACTGGAATATCAAAATCAACCCGAATACCATACTCAGGCACCTGATCATAAGGAGGATCTACCTCAATTGTTCTCCAGTACACACTAGTATAAGAAGCACAATAGCGCAACATTAACCTTAAAGACTCTGTTGCCTTGGGAAAGTAAGAACAACAAGAACTACCCCCATTCAACGCCATTGGACAGCCAGGCAAGTGTCGACACAGATAGCTTGCACTATCACAGGACGAATCACAACGCTCAGGAAACCTTTCGCAGAAAATTGGTTTTGGCTCAATGATGACATCTTTTTCGCTACAATTAAAAAAGAGGTAGGCATTCTTACTTGAAAGAGCAAAATGAGTACTAGTGTCGAGACTAAAAGGCCTAGTCGCACGAAAATTATTTTCATCTTCACATTTCCACATATATGGATCAGAAACTAGAATGTGGGGATCAGAATAGCTTATATTATGAACTGGGTATCTACCTGATGGTGTTCGAAATTCAAGTTTTCCAGCATCAGAACAAACAAGAATATGGCGGTAATATGGACTACCACATCCATCATCAATGCTCAAAGGATACTTGATAGGGATATCACCACAAGTGGTTCTGCAAAGATTTGATTGTGCAGCTAACAATGGAAAAATGAATATGGTGGATATAATAACAACAAACCAAGAACAAGAATGAGATGAACTACTGATCATTGGACAACTACAGAGAACACTAATCAACATATTATAATTATTATTATAATTGCTTTTTTTTTGAAGAGAACCTAGTTATGACTTGTGAGTTATCAAACATAAACTTCATTCTTTTGAAACCACACTCAGCAATTAAAGAAGCTTGGTTAATCACTTTAGCTAGTGTCTTTTTTTTTTTTTTTTTTTACTGCTTTATTTTATTCTCTTAGTGATGCTTTTGCTTTGCTTTTTTTTTTATTTTATTTTTTGATATAGTATGTATGTTGACCATTGCTGATGAACACATGAACCTTGGGCCAAGGAAGGAGATAACATTGGTTGGTTGAGGAGGCCCAAAATTACTTGGGCTTTTATTTGGTTGATTAATTAAGACTGGTAAAGAGAAAGGGAATGGGATAGTGATGTCTGATGAGATTCACAAAGAAGTAAACTCATGGGATTACTAACTAGTACAATCACAAGAACAAAACTCAGTCTGCAACCAATACTAGTACTACGATCACTCTCTTCTACTCTAGTTTCTCGTCTTCAAATCCGATCAAACATGGCAACCACAGCTTCACCTCAATTCAAGAAAATTCAGATTCAAAGAGAAGACACTGTGAGTTATCATTTATTATAATGCTTACAAACTGTTTGATCATTTGCCTATTCCAAGTAATTGTAACTTTTTTTGTTGTGCTTAGATAGTTAAATGGTTTTGTTTGGGTTTTTGAATGTGGGGTTCTTTCGAATTTGGTTTTTTAGTAAAAAAAATTTAATATTGAGTGTTTGAGGGAGTGGGTACTGGGTAGGAATTCATTATAATGATTGTGCTTTTATTGATTGCTTGGGACCTTATCTTGAACTTGATCTTGATCGCATTGAGTTTAACAATAATTATGGAAATTGTTGCATACTGTATCTGTTAAGTATTTAAGTCAGTTGATGTTTGACTTGGTGTATCCTAATGCACAGGTTAAGATAAATAATTAGCGTCCTTAAAGAGTTCTGGAGGAAATACCTCTATAAACATGGAAAGAGAAAAAAATATGATTTGGCTCAAGGAGCATGTAGGTGATCTGTTGATGTGTAATGCTTTGCTAAACTACTGTTCTGATTGACTGAAAGAAAAAAGAATGTAATTTGATAGGATAAAAATTGAGAATAATACCTAGGTTTCCAGTGTTAATTGTGTATACAAAGATTATCTGAGAGACTAGTCAGTTGTTTATTTACAAAATATAAAAATAATGCGCGCACACACACATTTTCTAATTGTGTATACCTTGCAAATGAAGGTCTTCCTTTATTGTTCATAACTCTTCAAAGTAATCTTTATATATTCAAGTAAGTGCTTGTGCCTTCTGGATTGCATGACATCGTCACTCCCCCGCCAGTAATTGCATCTTCAGGGTGTCTTTGGTATGCCTAATTATTTGCCTTCGACACCTAACAATCTTGTATTCTTGTGTCTCATAACCTCCTGACTAGTTTTTTCAATCCATATAACTTTTGAGTAAGTTTAAACATATTCAGCAAGGGGAAAAAAAAAAAAAAGACAAAACATATAGGAAGAAGTATCCCAATTCTTAGAACTCTAATTCTTTTGAATGAATACATATAGACAGATCAGGCTTATTCGTTTGTGTTGGGTTAGTCCAAGTCTCTACAATGAGAAAGAGCGGATCTTTTGACCTTTTGAATGCCTCTAGAATTGCACCTTCTCGACGTAGGTGCGATGTCTCTATCAACTTTGGGACAATGCCATGACCATTGCTTGGAAATTTCCCATTAAGAACGTCCACACATACTTGTACAGTGAAAGGAAATCAGTTTAGCTGACCACAAAAAATAAAATACTAGATGATTACCAATTATCACGGTGCTCAATCAGTATCCCTTTGACTCTGTTTAAATCTATAAACTTCATGAATTTCCATCAGGAACAAATATTTGGTGGAAAACCATGTGGATAAAGATGTAAGGAAGCATGATCACTCTTCACCAATTTAGTGGACCAGATTTCTCGAATTCATGATACCAGTCATAAGAAACAATTTTTTTCTGTTATCCAAGTACTAAGGAATATTCATTATCATATTAGTAGTCACATATATTTTTGATACCCTTTCATAACTAGAGTATTGTACTGTATCTGAACTTTCATATGTAAGCCATGCGTTTCATCTAGACAAGCATGTAGGCTGTATGTGCCCATATTGAGGACCTACTTTTAGTAGATCATGCGTGAAATCCCTGTTTGTAATATTTTACGTGTTATTATGTAGTTAATTTTTCTATATAGCTCTTTGCTTATGGGTATGGGTGATACTCTTCCTTGCCCAATCAATAGAAGTCTTTCTTATTAAAAACCAGTATATGAAAGCAATAGATTCCAGGTGTTGTAGGATGCTTTACTCATACTGATGTCTCAACTTTCGAAAATCGTAAGTATCCCTAGATGTCTCTTGTTCCTGTATTGTACCGACATCATAACACATCATATGACATGTAGCTATACCTCGAAGGTATGGTAAGTTGGTAATCCATCCATAAACTGTTCTTTGTGTAGCCCCTGAGGCTCTTCCTTTGTTTTATTATTATTTTCTTAATCTTGGACTGAAAAAGACATCCGGGGTTTAATTTAAGCTAGCAAAATGACTAAGAGGAGCTTTGGGCCAGTATATTTGATTTGTATGAGGTGTTCGTTGTAAGCATTGAGTTGACAGGGAACGGAGGGTATCCTTTCTATGCAAAATTCATGGAGTTGGTGATCCCCTGTTGTGAGTAGATCAAAGGTTTGTATAATGTTATGTTTTGAAAGCTTTGAGTTACAAGATTTGTTGTGATTAATTACCGATGGGAGGCAACATGGAAAAGGAATCATATAGGGTTTGAGTAGAGGGAGAAAATGAATTGCAGTGAAAGATTTTCCCGAAACATTCCTCCTTTTACATTGACATCTCTCAACTACTTGTAAACCATTGTAGTATAAATTAATAAGATTTTATGCCGTCATTCTGGCATTATCGTGCTGAGAGTTATGGGTCATTGTAAGCAAACCACCCAGCGGATTTATTATCTGGTGAAAGTGTTCTATATAATATTGACGTTAGCATGTATGCCTTGTCAGTACAAATATAGAGATCCATATACCATTCATAAGCAATAGCGAAGCCTAGAGAGGCACAGAGCAGGATCGATGTCTTTTCATTGACAATAGCCTTTTCCATGCATTTTTTTCCCGTACTTATGCTGACCTCCAAATTAGTGTCTTATCATGGACCCCTCTTTCGTCACATTTTATCGCAGATGTATGGAACTATGTTACATCAGTGAAATGCATATAGGTGGTAGGTCAACACCTCTATTATTTAAGCATGATGTAGACATGTAGTCATGGTCTTTAGCCAACGAAAGGATGTCAGTGAAATGGTTTGGCTTTGTTACATTAGTTTGGTTGGTTATTTCTCGAATGATTGCATTGTCCAGACTATTTTTGCTCAACTGCTCATTATGTGCTCATGGTTTTTTGGTGTTCGTCTTTCATGTTGCACCACAATGTCGTTGAGTCAAAGGTTGAACTTTTTGTGTTAAATGCACCTTCGTTGTTTTGCGGGATCTTTATTGTGTACGTGGCATTTACATAGATCAATATTTGCACCCTGAGTCCCGGACTACAGCAGTTCTCGAATGTGCAGATAGTGATTGTTTTATAAAAGTGGTTGTTGTTAGTTTGTGTAATTCTTCTCTTGGTGTATGTTGACTATCTTCAGTAGGCCTCCTCATTATGCACTTTATTCCATTTTGATATATTTATAATTGCTAGTTTACCAGTTAAATGTAAAAAATGCCTATATTTTATCAAAAAAGATAGGGAAAGAAAAATATGCCTGCTATGTGAATTTGTAACCTAAAATTGCATTCTTTTTTCTTGCAGACATTTGATGCTTATGTGGTTGGCAAGGAGGATGCTCCTGGTATAGTGGTGCTACAGGAATGGTGGGGAGTTGACTCTGAGATCAAGAACCATGCTTTGAAGATTTCTCAGCTGAGCCCCGGTTATAAAGCACTAATTCCAGAGTAATGTTCTGATCCTCTTGATAATCTTTCTGAAACTTAATTATTGAAATTTCTAAATATCCCATTCCCTGTGTCAGTGCCGTCTGTGCTTTATTAGCTTATTTGATATGCCCATCAACTTTCTTCATCACCTATATTAATAGTTTATTTGTTTCTTTTTCCAAGCTTGTATCGTGGAAAGGTTGGTTTGGACGTTGCAGAAGCTGAGCATTTAATGAATGATCTCGATTGGCAAGGTGCCGTTAAGGATATCAGCGCTTCAGTCAGCTGGCTCAAGGCAAATGGTTCACAAAAGGTTTGTTTTTAAACCGTTAGCTTTTGTTGCTGACTTAATAGTAAGGTTTGTGGGAGATTTCAAAACAAAACTAGGTTTGAAACGACCGAACTTCTGTGCACTCACCATACAAATAGATGACTCTTATTGTTTAGTGGACGCAATTTAGACCACTTGAACAAAATGGCCTTGGCTCATGCGTCAAGCAGCATGATATGTTCTCTAATCAATAAATAGGAGTTGAAAAATTATATAAGGGAATGGTTCACTTTATCTCAAATTAGAAAATGTTGAGCATTGAATCACCTAATATTGATTAAAAGTTTTAAAAGAAATCTGTCGTTCATCCACAAAGAAAGAAACTTTTGTTAAGAGATGTAAAGAATCGTAGAGACTCAATATTACGTCATAGATCATACAAGGTTGTTACGTGTCATACTCTCTTAGTTACACAAATGATCACCATAGCCCAGCCCTCTCAAAGCTTTAGCTGGGTAAAAGAAAAGCCAATTGCACACAACAGACTAGATGGAAACAGTGACCTGCTCCCTGGAGTTTGACTTTTCATAATAATCCTTCTATTTCACTCTGGCCAGATTTCTAGCAAATTGCATGGCAAGAACCTTTCAAATCTACCTCCCTGCTCTTGTCAAAATTTGGAGATACCCACCTTATCAGAGATGCCATCCCCCAATACCCTTGTGTAACCCTAAGCTATAGTAGTCACTGTTAAATGCTCTTGCTGAATGCGCAACAAGGAAAATGGTGTCGTCTGTGCCTGTGCCTTCTTCCTCTTCATTAAGTTGTTTGTTCTTGTGGTAAGCGTCATACCTTAGATTTAACACCCTTATAAAGAAGTAATTTGGAAGACACATTGGAGATATATACCTTGCTCACCAAAATTGCCGAAATTTATGATCCCCAATTTGTGGCTTCTGTACTCAGTAATTCTTTCTCGTCCAACACATTGCACCTTGCTTTAATTGAGATACAAGAGTCATTTCCTTTTGGGTAATTTCTCGAATAGGCAACATGTTATGCATCTTCTTCCCTTTAAGGCACAATTGACTGAAATCGTCCCATATAGACAATATTATTCCCTTGACTTTTTGTATTTTATCTTTTAGCTTATTTTTTTCCCCAACTTTACCCTTTTGTCTATATTAGTCTATTATCATTGCTTTTCATAAGTTGTCAATGATGTGAAACATAGGAGAGTGACCCAACCACTCACTGACAACTTATGACAAGCAATTAGGCTGTATAAACAAAAGGGTAAAGTTGGGAAAAAAATAAGTTAAAAGACAAACTATAAAAGTCAAGGGAATGTTTCGCTTATATGGGAAGATTTCAGTCAATTGTGCCTTATTGGGAAGACGATGGGCATGTTGCTTATTCGAGAAATTACCCCTTCTTTTCCTTGGTCTTGGTTCTTATTTGTCATCAGATTGTGATGAGTTCAAGGAGAGAAGTGATATGTCAGATATCATGCTCAAAGAAATGTGTTTGTTTCTTTGTTAAATGCAAATAATAAAGATAAGATTGAGAGTTTGAAAAGATGGAAAGTTGTAGCATGTTTAGCTTCATCGACAGACTAGTAGACTATATTGACTTCATGTTAAAACAGTAGGGGTACATCTCTACTCTAAAGCAGTTAAGAATATATAACATGTGGAGAAGTAAAATAGTAAAGATGTAAAACACTACATGAGTTCAGGTTGCCAAGACCCTGCCCAAGCCCAACCTGAATTTTGGTAGGGCCTCAATTTCAAAACCACAGGTTTCCCAACTTCAAAATATACTAGACCATGGGCTAAAAATTTGGGGAGGGGATTAGCTTTATTTGTGGCCCGCTTAAGTTGCACCCCACAAAAAGGGCCTCATTTACTCCTTTAGTTCTGCAAAAAACAAAGTCTGCCATGTCTTTTGGGCCACATACGAGATTTGGTGATGTTGTTGAGAGCAAACTTTAGAACCATACAGTCTACAGAAAGCCAGGCAAGATCTGCATTTTTCCAATAGCATTACTGAATACTTACCAGATCCTGCTATCTTAATCATATGAGTCAACATGCTGTTATTTTTATCTTCTTATGAGATTTTTCTTGTTAGTACACCTTGCTATCTTTGCAGGGTAGTTAATGGCAATTTTATGAACTCTTTGTTCGGAACAGTTTACGCATGCAATGTAAATGAACTTTTGTTGGGGATCTGGGGTCTTTAGATATATAGTCACTGGCTAATTGCTTTTTAATCTTCTTGATGTAATTGAATGGTTATATCAATGATTTTTTTTTATCACTCCTAAAAAAACACACCTTGCTATCCAAGCATGCAAAATGTTGTGATTTCTCGCGACAGATACAACTGTATCTGTTACCTTGAGTCTTCCAGTATTCCTTCCTCCTGTTTCCATTTGAATTAGATAATGGATTTCTATTACCTTCCACATTCTACATTACAGTTGATACAAAGGAAGACGCAGTCAGAAGTTTATACATGACCACCGGTCACCTCTTCTATGGATTTTAAACCTCTAACAAGACACTCAGCTAGCTGAATCCCTTTGAGAACCTTGTGGGAAACCCCTTGAGGAGCGCTGACCATAGCTTGTGTTGCTTGAGAAAGGCCTTATAAAAAAATATTAAGTGTTTTTAACATAAGGGGGGATTGACCAATAATGAAAATGTTGGTTACAGATTGGGCTGAGAGATAAAGGCCTTAGAAAAATTACTAAACGTTCTATACAAAGCATGGAAGTACCAAAACTGAGAATATGTCTTCAATGCAACTTTTCTGTATGCACAATTGCCTTACCTTGTTGCAAGAGTATGGAACCCAAAGGCCTGGTCCCAGGCTGACTTTTTAGATCGACTTTGACATGGGGACAGAGCATTGACAGTAGATAACCTCCAGAGAAGGGGTCACGGGGGTGTGCGATGTCTACTTATGAAGAGGAAGAGATTCCACATATGTTTATCGACTGCGCTTTTACTTATTCCATATTGAGCCGGACCTGCAGTTCAGGCAGTTGTAATATTACGTTGACAGGTCTAGTTGTGATCAGTTGGGAAGGTGAAGGGTAGCAACTTTCTATGGAGGGTGCTGTTTCAGGCCAGATAATGGGAGCTTTGCATTAAACAAAATAGGAGGATTTGTGACACTACTGCAGATCATCATGTCAATGAAAGAACTGTCTGGAGCTGGATCTTCTACTAGCCAGGCTCGAGAAACATTAAGTTAGATGCATTTATTGAAAACTGGAAAGATGTAATTAGAAACAGAAACTGATGGACTGATGTTGGGATTAGGCGTGATATTTCTTTTGACCACCTTTTTCTCGGTGTGAATATTGTTTTATCGACCTTAAAAATCGAAAATAAACCAGAAAAGTTGGCAGGACATTTTAGAATTTCATGTCACTACTTATTAGCACTATTCATATTAGGTTTGGGAGGCCAGAGTTCAAACCCTTAACAGGTGCCAGGTGGTATGAAAACATTGTTCGGGTTTGTGTTTCATCATCACTTCTCTTTGTTTTGTATTGTTTGCTTGGCACATATCCAGTGTCGGTATTGTCAAATAATTCTCTATTATTATCCCTTCTGCCTTATCTAAGTATGAATTTGGATATGCATAGTAAATAAGTAGCAGACATGCCATGTATAAAGTGTTCTATTATGATTGCTTGGGTTACAGCTGTTCCACTTGCATTGAGTTAACAAAAATCATGTCATAACCTTTGGTTTCTTTTACAATAGGTTGGTGTAACAGGATACTGCATGGGTGGGGCTCTGTCCATCGCCAGTGCTGTTTTGATTCCTGATATCGATGCAGCTGTTGCTTTCTATGGGGTTCCTTCATCGGAGCTTGCAGATCCTTCCCAAGCTAAAGCACCAGTGCAGGCTCATTTTGGGGAGAAGGATAGCTTTGTTGGCTTTTCAGATGTCACGGTATGATGGTCTTTACTGATCTTTTTGTTTTAATTGTGATGAGGTTAAGCATTACCAGCATTATCTTTTAAACATGATTTTTACACTTTGATGTTTGGATGAGGATCTTATACAGTATTAGAGTTAGTTGTAAACCAAGGAAACACTGCCTAGTCTTGATGTGAATTTTAATGTTGCTCTGTTGACATTGTAACAAGTATATAATCAACATGTTGGTCTCTGTTTGATTCTGTACTAGCTTGAGCTCTTTATTGGTCTCTTTGTGATTTTCTTTAGTATGCACAGTGTTGTCGGTTGAGTGAGAAAATAAACAGTATGTTCAACTTTCAGTGTTGTGTAATAACCTTCTTATTCCACTCCCATTTGTTACTGTGCTATTATGGTGAATTTTTAGTATTATGAGCTCTTTAACAGTCGGAATAAACTTTGTATGTAATGAACTGTGAATTTTGAGTTTTCAGGCTGCCAAATCTTTAGAGCAAAAGCTGAAGTCATCAGGTGTTCCGCATGAGGTCCACATATATCCTGGCAGTGGACATGCTTTTATGAACACATCCCCTGATGGTATCAAGAGAAGGAAAGGCATGGGATTAGATGATGAGAATGAAGGTGCAGTGGAGCTGGCGTGGTCTCGCTTCAATTCGTGGATGAGTCAATATTTGTATCCATGAGTAGGAACCAAGAAGTTCGAGAAAGTGTTAACTATGTTGAAGTTACACCTGCCTTCTAATCCTTTGTGATTAGAATATATTGTTAACAGTTAAAAGCAACCATAACTATGTTGAAGTTATATCATATTTTAAGACTACTTATTGACTATTTAGCCATATCATTTTTACCTTTGTTGACAGATACAATATCATCCCAATGCAGCAACAACTCTCTGAAGTTATGGTTCTGTCACCCGATCCAATACCCCATCCAGAACCATAGAATCCCTTTCATTTTAGAGAGGATGCCTTCACAATTGTGAATGCTTTATCTCTAAAGACCTTAGCATTCCTCGTAATCCAGAGAGTCCAAACAACAGCATGGGGTAAGCCCCATACAATTCTACCGAAGACATCTTTAGCTTTTCTAGGCCAATCGACTGTGACCTAAGGAGAATACCAAAGGCATGTCTGTGAGCAGAGGTGAGCTTTGCAGTGAAGTGCCAAATGAGAGATGCTTTCATTGAGGACTCCACACATAGGACATACAGGTTCAATAGTTTGTCCTCTCCGTAGCAGGTTGTCCCTTGTCAGCGTGCGATCTAACAAGAGTGTCCAAAAGAAAAGCTGAATTAAATGTTGGAAGTTTCTTTTCCAACACCAATTTTGAAGGAAAAGGCTCAGCTATGTAATCAGCAGCTCTTCCATTGATAGCAACTTGGTCATACAGTCTTCACAGTGAAAGCACCCTTGTTATAAACTGACTTCATACGTAGTTTGTTTTTGCTGCAAAAGATAACCGAAAAGTCCCGTGTATTTCTATCTCGAGGATCCAAATCAGATTGATATGGATTCAGATTGGGTACTGGATGGATTGTTCTGCCCCCATTACTATGCTTTGTTTCTTTTTTTTTTTTTTTTTTTTTTTTTTGTGATCAAAGCAAGTTGGGTTAAATGGATTGCTCATAGTCATATTTTGTATTTTCTGCTGCTGCCCCATTACTATCACAGTTCATTGTTCATAGTCATATTTGCCATTGGCATCTTTACAAGCTAAGGTCATGATATTTTGCTACGAAAGAACGCAAAACCACAGTTGTTTTCTATGAGGAGGTAAGTAGCTAGTTATTCGCGACTCTGTTTTTACGGAGACAATAAGGTGTTGGTTGAATTTGTGACTTAGGTAGCTTTTCCATATGTATGAGATACTGTTGATCCTCAAGTTGTTGTTTGATTCTCCATATACAGTATGTTGAGATAGGCCATTGCTTTTTCGAATAGTTTGCAGTAGGTCTGTTCAAGGTGCCAGTTAGTAGGTGTTATGTTGGATAGCTAGTTCTGAGCACAATGCGAGCGAAAGCTAGCTATCCAGTTTTAGAGCCTAGAGAACAAAAGGCCATGAGTACTTTTCAAGTTTTCATGTTACATATCATCTCTACTTAAGCCAAACCATAGCCAACTGTCTTCTTCAAGGTAGATGCAAGATCAAAATTGGCTGAATGATAATCTCAAACGTATTGAAAATACTCTAAGAATAGTCAATTTACAGACATAGTTCATTTGTCATTTTGTTTAGTTGTCTCTGTCCCTGCTGAACTGCAGCCAGCTTACAAGATTGCTTGAAGAGTTGTACCCAACTCCCTTAATACGTAGAATACGAACCACCTCGGTATGGAGGAAGTGCAAGTTTCTATGGTCGTCCCTACTAAAGAATGATCAATATTGCAAAGAGGACGCACACACACATGGGTAGAGTACCATATTCTCATATATGGTCATATGGATCAACCATCCAATAGAACATACTACAGATTTTGTTAAAACCTAGTCTTTGAGTCATATATGGCTTAAAATATACGGATTTAGCTTGATTTGTATGGTAAGGCAGGTAAGCTGTAAACATGTTACAACCCACCTTTGAAAATCAATATTTGTGTTTGGAAGTGGCTGAGTTGGAGAAACATGTAGTGATAGCATTTTCCCTTAACTGTAAGTCCTCCCAGAAAAAAAAGATTTGGACATATGGTCTTCTTTACGTATCTATTTCATTTTAATGAGATAGCACTTTCATGATACCTCGCCATAACTGACAACCACAAGGGATGCAAGAAGACCCACACTCTTTAAACTTTAGTTAGACCACTTTCAGATGTATACTGTACAAAGAAGAACACACAGAAACAAGAAAAGAAACAGTGAAGTGAACACAGAGATAAAAATCCTCATTACAGCTACAAGTTTATGCACTTAGGGTTACATGGTCCCCCAGGTTCGAAGCAGCTATCTACACCTGAGACCTATGATATAGTGACTTACATCACTTTTTATCTAATGTGAATGATTTGGACCAACATTATAGTTTTTATGATTCGACTTAATGGATTTCTGTGGTCATTAAATTACTAATAGTGCTACTTGTATCAATCATTTTCTTTTTCTTTTTTCTTTTTACACATTTAGTTTGTGCAATTATTTGAGAAAAAAACTGTTATATGTCAATTATATTAAAAATTTATATTTTTAAACCGTTAGAAACTTCATAATTAGGCATCATTTGGTATAAACTTGCACCTCAAAAGTTCTAATATTTGGTCTATAGATTTTGGTCATCTGACTACTGAAACTTTGCATTACCAATGAGTTTGTAGTTCTATCCATATGGTTTGTATAGAACTTGTCTGGCTTCAGTTCATTATATCTATGTGGTTTGTAGTTCAGTACCAACTACAACTTTATTGTTATCCTGTGATTTTACAGTCCAACCATGTAATCCTTAAAACATCTTGAACCTTTGTTTGAATAGTCCACCTATTCAAATAGAGAGCAAGTGCAAGATCTCTTGGATGAAAAGATGTGAAACTAAGTAGCTCAGCTATCTTGATTAGAACTGGATGTTGCTTGCATATTTTGTTTGTATTCTTTTTCGATTTATCTCGACTACACTGATAGTGAACTCAACTCCCATCCAAATTTTTTTGGCAAAACTGAGCTCACACCCACGCCCAACCGGGCTATGACATGTCCATTGCTAAACAAATGACCGGCTAAACAAATGACCTGCAGACATGGAACCTTGTAGCTATTGGAAAGCAGGCCTTCAACATAGCAGCAAGGAAGAAATCTCTATGGGTAGAGTGGGTGCACAAGAATCTTGTTAAAACTGCCAGTTTCTGGACTATGCCGGTTCCTGTGGATGGATCTCATATATGGAAGGGGATACTAGAAGCCAGAAATAAAATTATTGTTCATGTGACTTGCATTATTGCTGATGGAAGGAACACTAGAGTATGGCATGATCCATGGTTACAAGGAGGCCTGTTGAAAGATGGAGCTACATGTTTTCAGAGACAAGGTTGTGGTATGAGAGACAATGCTGTGGTAGCTTCACTTATTCATGGAAATACTTGGAGACTCCCAGCCCCAATCAATGAAACAATTTTAAACTTGTGGACTCAGATACAGGAGGCAGTCATTGATCCCACTGAAGATCATGATACACTAGTGTGGAAGCCACACCCCAGTGGCAAATACACCATCAGAACAACCTATCATGTCATGAGACCCAGACTCTGTAAACTGCAATGGCCGAAGGTCGTATGGAACAAGAACACCACACCAAAACATGCCTTTATTACATGGCTCGTAATGCAGGAAGCGGTTCTAACACAAGACAAGCTGCTCAGCTGGGGTATGTTACAAGAAACAAATTGCATGCTCTGTAACCCAAAATATGGAGTACCACAGAAAGGTAACTATGGAAGACAAGCTACAGTTCCAAGGCCAATGCTGCAACCACAGGTACCACCAATTTGCAATGTGAGACATGTAAATACAGTGACTGCAGTTAATCAAGGACCTAGCACCAGTAGAAGCCCTGTTCCAGAGACCTCCAAACATCTATTTTTTGATTGCACCTTTCTAAGAAAGTTTGGACAGAACTTCTGAATTGGTGCGGGTTTAGGAGGACTGTGAAGACTGCAGTGAATGAATGGAAATGGATTAGTAGAAGCCTAAAAGGGAAGGGGCTCTGGAAAGACCTATGCCAGGTGGCACTATGTGCTACAACTTACTGGCTTTGGAGAGAACGTAATGCACGAATATTTGAAGGCAAAGAATCCAATGAAGCAACCCTGGTAAATAAGATTGCAGAAACAATCAAGCTCAGGACAAGGAGAAGAGGCAGAATTCTAGATGATACACATGATAACAGAGTCATATCTGATAGAATGCATATCCAGGCAACTTTCAGAAGAGCAGAGGTTATTGAAGTCAGCTGGGAGAGACCACATCAAGATGAAGTGTGCCTAAACACTGATGGGACACTTACAGATAAGAATGCAGGTTATGGAGGCATCTACCGAGACCATGAGGGCACCGTTTTACTGGCATACTGCAGTCCAGCTAAAGGGCCATCCATTACTACCATAGAGACAGAAGCTATTGTTATGGGATTACATATTGCGAAGGAAAGGGGATACACAAGATTACGCATTGGTTCAGACTCAAAGCAAGCTGTAGACAGCATTAATGGAGCTATTGAAGCTTCATGGAGATCAAGGAGACATGTCAGCAGAGCTAGAGAGATGATGCATGATTTTGACAACATTACTGTGAAACACATCTATAGGGAAACCAATAGATGTGCTGATTTTCTAGCTGGACTAGGTGCTACTGGGGAGTCACTCAATGTATTCATAGGTCCTTTCCAGGAGAACTTGGTACAACTTGTAAATCAGGATGCTACCAACACCCTGTACTCTAGACTATAACATTTATTATTTAATATACTGGTAGGGGTCTGCCAAACCCCAGCTCAAATTCTACAAAAAAAAAAAAAATAGATTGAATCGTTTTGTAAAGATGTTTTCCATATTTAAAGCTTGAGTTCCACCTTGAATAGTCTTCATCATTCTTCTATTACCCACAGTTACAAATGCTATGGATGGATGGTTATTCAAGGTAGCAAAAACAATAAAAGCGGATGGATTATTAGGTGTTCGCGTGTGTACAGGGATCTGCATGCTGAAGGCTGAGGCTATGTACGCTCCAAATTAATCTATCCCGCAAACTGTGTGACAGATAGAGAATACAGAACTGAATTGGTCAAAATGTCAAAATAGTGAAGCAGTTTTCAAATACATTTGTGGTCGTTTGCGACATCTTACTGTCCTGTTGGAAAGTAGGTTGTTTGTAACGTCAATCTTAAAAATTGATGCACTCTAAGTTACCAGAGGATGTATCTTCTTAGTCCATCCTTGGTGCTTCACATAAACTTTTGCGCGCATACCCCTCTCAATTTCTTTAACCATGCTTTGAGGTATTGTAAGCAATGAAAGGAAGTATATACAAGTAACGCAAGAGAGAGTTGACCTTTTGAAGCCACCTTGTGACTGTTGTATATTGGCTCGCAATAGTTGGGTGCACAGGATCATACCTTATAAGAGGTGTGATCCATAGGATCAGTTTCCTATATTGGTTAACGAAACCATATATGTGCAGGAGTTCTATTTGGACTCGGTTTCCTATTTATCTTTATTTTGAATAAGTAATTCTATATGAATTTTATTTCTATCTATGGGCTATAAATACCCAAGTAACTTGGTATTTGTAAGACAAGACAACAAGACAGAACAAGAGAGTAGAAAACAATAGAAACATAGAGATAGAAAGAATAAGTGAGAGAGAACTTTAGGAGCCAAGGGTGTATTGGGTTTAAGGTGAGAGATTAAGATCTTGAGAAAGATACTAGGGAGATTATTGTAATCGGTTTCTTTTCTTATAGTGAAATCTTCTCATTGCTCTCCGTGGAGGTAGGCATTGCCGAACCACGTATATTTTGGTGTTATTGTTCTTTATTGTTTTATTCTTCTTATACTATTGTTTATTGTTTGGTAATCTTTGACCTCATTGACAAAATGGATCATGTATTGCAAAGGAGGTGTTCTCACGAATATCTAGGTTGCAGGTTATTGAGGTTGTTGGGATTTAATTAATCATTGCATATAGTTCAACAAGTGGTATCAAAGCTTAGGTTGGATTTAAGGTTTTGTCAAAGATGACGGAGACTACAGGTGTTCCTGCAAATAGTGACGGTAAGAAACCATCGGTTACTACTCTTGGCGGCGGTGTAAAAGTTGAGATTAAACCGTTTGACGGTAGAGATAACTTTACACTATGGCAAAGGAAGATGAGAAACGTTTTGATCCAACAAGATCTTCATGTGGTTTTTAACGCGAAAGACAAGAAGCCAAAGGACATGTCAGATGATGAGTGGAACAAAGCAAATCTCAAAGCCATGAGTTCCATCGAACTACATATCTCGGACGAGGTGATGTTTAATGTGATGGAGGAAACTAACGCCAAAGGAACATGGGAAAAGCTTGAGAAGTTGTATATGGGTGAGTCTTTATCCAATAAACTTTTCTTAAAGGATGAACTCTTGAATCTTCGGATGGAAGAAGGTGGTGATCTCATGAAACATCTAAACGTGTTCAATAAGTGCATCACAAATTTTCTACGAGTGGATGTGAAGTATGACGATGAAGACAAGTCTCTGTACCTGCTCAGATCTTTGCCTCCATCTTTCAAGCACTTCAGGACCACATTGATGTTCGGCAAGGATACTATAAAGTATGATGAAGTTGTTCAAGATATAATCTTTCATGTGAAGATGAATAAGAACACTGGTGAAGACTCTCAAGCAGAAGGACAATATGTCAAGAATTCTAACGAGAAGGGCCGAACAAATAAGAGAAGTAGCAAATCAAAAGGCAGGGGCAGATCTAAATCCAGGGATAAAGAATGTTGCTTTGAATGTGGTGCGACAGACCACTGGAAACGAGATTGTAAGAAATATAAGGAAAAGAAAAAGAAGGCCGAAAATTCAAATTCAGCCAGCGTTGTTATAGATGATAGCAACGGAGAAATTTTGGCGACTTCTTCAAGTAATGATATTTCTTCGCCTTGGATTTTAGATTGTGGCGCTTCTTATCATATGTGTTCAAACGAAGACTGGTTTGACAAGTTTGAGAAAAGAAAAGGCGACGTAGTTTTTATGGGGAAAAATTCCAGTTGTAAAGTTTGTGGAATCGGTACGATAAAGTTGAAGATGCATGATGGAATTGTTAGGACTCTGGGTAACGTGAAATACGTTCCTGCACTAAGAAAAAAATCTTATTTCCCTGCGTTATTTGGATAAGAATGGGTACACATACAAATCCAAAGATGGGAATCTCATAGTCTCAAAGGGTTCACTTGTGGTTATGAGTGGAGTAAGACTTTCTAACAATTTGTACAAGCTTTTGGGAAATACAGTAATTGGTGGAGCTGCAGTTTCTACACAAGAAGATCATACTCAGCTTTGGCACTTGAGGCTAGGGCATATGAGTGAAAGAGCCATGGAAGAACTACATACGCGACAATTGTTGAAGTGTGTAGGAGAGTGTAAACTTGAGTTCTGCAAGTATTGTATTATGGGAAAAACAAACTAAAGTACTCTTCAAAGCTGCAGATACAAAGAACAGAAGTACTTAACTATATTCACTCAGATATGTGGGGGCCTTCACCTACTCAATCGAAAGGTGGAGCTCGCTACTTTGTCACTTTCATGGATGATTTTTCAAGAAAAGTTTGGGTCTACTTCATGAAGGAGAAATCCGAAGTTTTCACTAAATTCAAGGAGTGGAGGAAGAGGTACGTAGAGAATCAAACATGCAGAGAAATCAAGTATCTAAGAACTGACAATGGCGGTGAATATAGGATAGGAAGTTTCTACAGTACTGCAAAGATGAAGGTATTGCAAGGCATTTTACCGTGAAGAAGAATCCCCAACAGAATGGAACTGCAGAAAGGATGAATAAACTCTTATGAATAAAGAGAGGTGCATGAGGTTTCATGCAGGTCTGCTAAAGATGTTTTGGGCAGAGTCACTTAACCATGCTTGTCACTTGGTTAATTGTTCACCATCCAAGATGCTTGATTTCAGATGTGCAGAAGAGGTATGGTCAGGTAAACCGGTAGACTACTCTACTTTGAAGGTATTTGGATGTAGTGCATATGCTCTTATTCCTAGTAATGAGAGAACCAAACTTAAACCCAAATCTCATGAATGCATTTTCATCGGCTTCGAGAAGGGAGTGAACGGTTATAAGTAGGGCTGTTAAACGGACCGAGCAGCTCGAGCTCGGCTCGTTAAAAGCTCGGCTCGAGCTCGTTCGTATAGCTAAACGAGCCGAGCTTGAACATAAAGTAAAGCTCGTATAAAATTTGGGCTCGGCTCGAGCTCGGCTCGTTTATAAACGAACCGAGCTCGAACATACCAAAGCTCGGCTCGTTTAGATAAAATCCTACTTTTATATGTAATTTAATCGAGTAGCTCGAGCTCGGCTCGGGCTCGAGCTCGTTCATATAGCTAAACGAGCCGAGCTTGAACATAAAATAAAGCTCGTGTAAAATTTGGGCTCGAGCTTGAACATACAAAGCTCGGCTCGTTCGGCTCGTTTAACACCCCTAGTTATAAGTTATGGGATCCAGTGAACCGAAAGAAAATCCTTAGTAGAGATGTTGTGTTTGATGAGAAGACTATGCCTATGAATTAAGAGATGAAGAATGGTGAGAAAAACACTATTGTTAAGAAAGCAACTATAGAGATATCTCCTCTTACCAAGGTATCCAAGAGGGAGACTCCTATTCAGGTGGAGGAGTCAGATGCAGGGGTTGAAGAGGATGGGCTAGAACAACAACAGTGTGAAAAGGAGATTGAATCTAATAAAGATAAGCAACAACCTTACAGCATAGCAAAGAACCGGGGCCAAAGACAAGTCAAAGCACCTATTAGACTTAGGTTTGAGGAAGAAGTTCATTATGCTTTAAGTATTAGTGAAGGTGATCCTACTTCGTATCGTGAAGCAGTTGAAAGTAGCGAAAGAGAAGAGTGGATTGAAGCTATGGCTGAAGAGATGGAATCTCTATACAAGAACTCAGTTTGGGAGTTGGTTCCTAAATCCGCGGAAAGAAAAATTGTTGGCTGTAAGTGGGTTTACAGGAAGAAGGAAGGAATGCATGAGAAAGAACCACCAAAGTTCAAAGCATGTTTGGTGGCGAAGGGGTACTCACAGAAGGAAGGAGTTGATTATGATGAAATTTTCTCTCCGGTAGTGAAACATACTTCTATTAGAATGTTACTATCACTAATTACTCAGCAGGATGTGGAACTTGAGCAGTTAGATGTCAAAACTGCTTTTCTCCATGGTGAATTAGATGAAGTCATCTACATGGCTCAACCTCAGGGTTTTGTTGAAGCTGGTAAGGAAAATCTGGTTTGT
This sequence comes from Aquilegia eximia, assembly GCA_023053565.1. Taxonomy (NCBI): domain Eukaryota; kingdom Viridiplantae; phylum Streptophyta; class Magnoliopsida; order Ranunculales; family Ranunculaceae; genus Aquilegia; species Aquilegia eximia. The sequence goes on from JALIGU010000001.1 coordinate 28,098,267, forward strand.
AGGTTGAAGAAGTCTCTTTATGGGCTCTAGCAATCTTCAAGGCAGTGGTACAAACGTTTCGACTCTTATATGCTGAACATTGGGTATAGAAGATGTGACTATGATTGTTGTGTTTACACTCATGTGTTTGATAATGGGATGGTGATCCTATTGCTACTTTATGTAGATGACATGCTTATTGCTTGTCGGGATATGTCTAGAATTAAGGAGCTGAAGACGTTGTTAAGCAAGGAATTCGACATGAAGGATCTTGGTCCTGCACAGAAGATCCTAGGTATGGAGATAAGGAGAGACAGGAAAGCTGGAAAGTTATGGCTGTCATAAGTCAAGTACATTCAAAAGGTACTTGAGCGCTTTAATATGATTGATGCAGATCATGTGTCAACTTCTTTAAACAACAGTTTTGTTTTAAACAAAAGTCAATGTCCTTCCACAGATGCTGAAGTGGAAGAGATAAAGAAGAAGCTGTATGCAAGCGCAGTAGGGTGTCTCATGTACTCAATGGTATGCACAAGACCTGATTTAGCTCAAGCACTAAGTGTAGTATTGAGATACATGGCGAATCCAGAAAAGCCACACTGGAAAGCTGTGACATGGATTCTCAAGTATTTGAAGGGCACTAAGACATTGGGTATCTTGTTTGAAAGACAACAAGGGAAAGTATGTGTTTCGGGTTATGTGGATGTTGATTATGCAGGAGATTTAGATAGGTGAAGATCCACCACAGGGTATGTCTTCACTTATGGTGGATGACCGGTTAGTTGGAGATCAATGCTCCAAACGGTTACTGCTTTATCAACTATCGAGGCAGAGTATATGGCGGTAACAGAAGCTTGCAAGGAAGCTATTTGGCTGAAGGGATTAGTAAGCACATTCGGGTTAGATCAAAGTTTTATTATGATAAGATGTGACAGTCAGAGTGCTATTTGCCTTGCGAAGAATCAAATGTTTCATGTAAGAAGAAACTTATTGATATTCGTTATCATCGGATTCGGGATTGGTTGGACTCAAGTGAAATTATAGTTGAGAAGGTTCACACAGATGAGAATGCTTCAGATTGTCTTACTAAGCCGGTTTCAGTTGAGAAGTTCAGACATTGTTTGAACTTGCTCAATCTTTCTACATGCTAAAGATTGGGTGGAGCACCTCCTCACTTGAGGTGCGTTGAGGCAAGAAGATTCTGCCAATGTGAGGGTGCTTGAAGAAATTCAAGCTGCAATGATCTTGTTTTTTGGTCGATGGCTCGCTAAGGTGGAGATTGTTGTATATTGGCTCGCAATAGTTGGATGCACATGATCATACCTTATAAGAGGTGTGATCCATAGGATCAGTTTCCTATATTGGTTAAGGAAACCATATATGTGCAGGAGTTCTATTTGGACTCGGTTTCCTATTTATTTCTATTTTGAATAAGTAATTCTATATGGATTTGATTTCTATCCATGGGCTATAAATACCCAAGTAACTTGGTATTTGTAAGACAAGACAACAAGACAAGATAAGAGAGTAGAAAACAATAGAAACATAGAGATAGAGAGAGTAAGTGAGAGAGAACTTTGGGAGCCAAGGGTGTATTGGGTTTAAGGTGAGAGATTAAGATCTTGAGAAAGATACTAGGGAGATTATTGTAATCGGTGTTTCTTTTCTTATAGTGAAATCTTCTCATTGCTCCCGCGGAGGTAGGCATTGCCGAACCACGTATATTTTGGTGTTATTGTTCTTTATTTTTTTATTCTTCTTATACTATTGGTTATTGTTTGGTAATCTTTGACCTCATTGACAAAACGGATCCTGTATTGCAAAGGAGGTGTTCTTACGAATATCTAGGTTGCAGGTTGTTTACGTTGTTGCGATTTAATTAATCACTGCATATAGTTCAACAGTGACGACATCTTCACCTTTCACGTTGCTAACCTTTGTCTATCCTCTTGAGAACTGTTGTATAAACCGAAGGGGATTAAGACTTGTTAGAGGAGAAAGAAGAGTTTGATGGTTGACTCGAGTTCAAAAGACAAGAAAATAGATGGTGGTTTCTTAGTAATCGATGAGGGGATTGAAAATGGCAATGAATTGGTTGTTTTCAGAATAGGAGAACTTAAGTACAGATAAGTCAGTGGTTGGTATAAGACATAAGAGTAGAGAGAAATAGGAAGAATGGTAGAGGAGTTGCTAGAGCAGCTAGGAGATGAGGTGGTAGAAAGATGGAATGTGAGAGATGACTGAGATAACTGGAGTATCAAGAAAAAGCTAAGGAGAGGGTTGAACAGGCATAAATCACGTATCTTTTTTTATCGCTTCTTTTCCCAAGTCAAACTGTTGTAATGTGTTATCAAACATGGTTGATTGTTTTAGTTTGTTAGTCTGCCCTGTAGAATATGGACTAATGTTAAAGTTTGTCATGCAGAATCTGACGTGGGAGGATGAAACAACCAAATCTTTACATGGGAGCTGACATTAGTGCAACAACAACTACATTATGTGACTAGTCTCTAGCTTAATGAAATGTATATGATAAAATATAAATGGGTTCAGACTTACAATATATGATCAACCTAATTGCCCTTTTCGGGAGGTGATGTGTTTTATCTTGGCTTGAGCTGTGTATTGTCGATAATGGGCTGCAAGAGGTACGTCTCTAAGCTGTTAAAGTACCCTCTGTCAATCCTAAAATATCCAGAGTCCAATCTCTTTGTACCATAGCTATCTTTAGCTAGGAAGTATGGTTGCCCTTGGTTCCACCCATAACCAATTAGAAGGATGGTGTGGGTTGTGCTGACTTGACATGGCACAGGAGGGGGGATGATTGTATTATAACCATTGTATCTTCGATAATAGGTTCCATAAATTCCGACAACAACAGGCCCTTGGTTTAGTGAATCAACAATTTGTTCTTCGGTTGGGTTGTCGATGAGGATTAGATCGGTAAATAACAACTTTAGTTTGCCCTGCAATTTATATAGTTAACTATAGTGAGATAAAAAAAAAGATCAATGTTGTGTGAGTCAACAATATTAATCATATGATTGTATGGAATGGTAAAGTTATTTACATCCAAACTTGCTTTATCTGCTAAGCATAGTCCATTTTCTGTCTCGAATGGGTAATCTGCTTCTAAGTGGAGTCCTTCCCTTTTCGCATACCTCATAACACCCCTTGCATTTCCATAATCACAACCTTGAGAAGAGTCGTCACAGTCAATGATTTCCTATACGAAAAACTCAACTAAATTGTCCGTTCTAATTGCATATGTAGATTCGATTGACCCAACTACAGCAATAGGTTAACAACGACATTTTACTTGATCTCGCGGTGATGTAGAATTATGTAATGTTGTTAAAATATAATCTAAAAATAACTATTGAAAAAAGATAAAATTTAATCAAAATCATCTCACCTTTGTCTCTAGCCTTGGTTTGATAGTAAGAGACGTTGAAGCTGGAGGGAGATGAAAATGTTTTGCAATGAACATTAGCCCTGGTTTGATAGTAGAAGGTGTGGAAGCTGGGGAAAAATGGTGGTTTTTGCCGTGAACATATTTGGGTAAAGAAGTATTATAGTGTTGTTCGATACAGTTGAAGAACAACAAACAAAGCAAAATTTGTTGACATATTAAGTGTTTGTGAAAAAACCAAAGGAAACATTACGAAAGACGCCCAAGTGTTTGAGAAAAACCCCGACCTCACAATTGTTTCATGGTAGGGGTGGAAGTTTTTGATACGACCCGTAAACCCGACCCGAAAAAACTGACACGAACACGAACCGCTATTTGATTCATGTCACAGATGGGTTGACACGAAAAAAACCCGCTAAGTAAATGGGTCGTGATCGTGTTTTACTTATAAACCCAATTTCACCCGACACAACCCATCTTTATCTTCATCTTTGAACAAATTCATCTTCATAAGATCCCTTTCCCTTCTTCTTTGAAAAAACCCCTTTCCCTTCTTCTTCGAACAAATTCATCTTCATCTTTTTTCTCCTCCAAATTTTCTTTATCTTCTTCTCCCACAAAAACATATTTCCTTCTAGTCCACCACCACCACCAACTACTACTACTGCCACTAATGTTACTGTAAGTAAACTCATCTATTATTATCAATTTTATTGATTACCCTTTTGTTTACTTTTAATTTTAAGATGTGGGTTTGATTAATTTAGGGATTTAATGGATTGTTTAGTAAATTATAGGATTTGGGTATGTTTTAGATTTTTTAGATTGATTAAATAGTTTGAAATTGGGGCTTTTGAACACCCAGTTTCTAGTAATCATGTAGTTGTTTGTATGATATGTATGGAAGAGTTTGGTGCAGATTAAATTATGTATGAAATTGTGGATTAACTAGTAATACACATGAGTCGTGAACTAATCCTGGATCATACAAACCATTGGCAAGAGGTGTTTTCATCAACATTTCAGGTTTCAGGTCACAAAGTTGACCTCTACCACAACTTGTTACCCAAGAACGAAAACCAGATCATTGGTATCATGGTATGTGGTTCGTTATAATAATAACGAACTAGAGAGGTATTAAATACAGAATCAAAGAAATGGAAAACCCATTTACTAAGTATAAAATGTCTAACTAGTAAAATATCCCAATAATCAACTAGGTTATCATGTCTAATTATACTCTCTTGTAAGGCTAATCAAGTGATGAATGAGTGCTTTAGTGTTGCAAGCTTTTTCCACAAGTGTTCAGTCTCATTTTTGGTTTTCCGCTTCTTAAGGCATGAATGTAACTGCCACTGCTATGCAGAGTTCAGTTGAGAAGAGTCGTATACTTTTGAGGGGGTCAAGTAAGAGTGTAAGACATTTCCAACATCTATCCAAATCGCTGCTAGCTTGTCATTATTTGGCGTAGAGAAGCTCCATTCATTATTCACTATGAGTGCCTTGACAAAGGAGTTATATCTCACATTGACCCTTGTCTTTTGAATCTGGTTGCCATGTCTCTATGTTAAGCCATTTATCTAAGTCTAGGCTTTTCTTTTACTTTCTTCTTAATTATTTTGCTATGAAGTTTGTACATACAATACACTTATTCTTGGGGGCTTACATATTTTTTCATCTCGACGGATCAAACTACTTATTAGGCAATTCCAATACCAGGTGCATTTTCAGGTTCACTATTTGATAATAAATATCAATTTGATTGTAGACCTATTACTTTTTTGGTTGGTTTCTGCTCTCAGCCTGGACATTTGATCCTAGACACTCGTATATAGCGGGGATATTCGCTGTGATTTACACCTTATTGACTTTTTAGTAGGGCATTTAGTAATGATAAGCATAGGTGGGATCAAAACTTGAGGGCATTTGACTAATGTTGATTGCTTACTTAAAACTTGTACTGTTTTTGTTTCAGAGTTTCAGACATTAAAAATGTGGTCAGACCTTGAGGTTACCTTTAAAACAATATTTCATGTTTCTATTGATTTTTCAAAAACTATAATTGCAGGCATGGAGATGCTAGGTATAATTTAACAATTCGTATGTTGTGGTTATAATGTCCTTTCTTCATTTAAATTTCTTGAGTAACATGGCTGGAACTAGCATAGTTAGATAATTGGATGCAAAAGTTTATTTTATCACTTCACGCATTCTTGTGTTATCAGTAATCTACCACAACTTGATCCACTTTTTTGCAAATTACTGTCTCTACATAGTTTAGATTATAAAATTCAAAATCCAATTAAAGTATCAATTTGAACTGAACAAAAAAATTTGACGTATGGGTATTTGAGCTTGACTATTTATAGAGTGTCCATGACCTATAACTTTTTTGAAGTTTTCCAATTTTTCTATATTAGTCTCTTTATCACTGAAGACTTTGTTATTTCTGTTTTTCCATAAGATTGATGAAATATTTAATTTTTCTATTTTACAGATGAAATCTTCTAATGTTGATGTTGAGGAACCAAATAACCCTCAAGAATCAAGCATGGAAATTGATCATAGCGTTGGAGAAACTCGAGCAACACAAGTTGATAACCAATGCTCTAATCCTTCAAGGGTAGTGTCTAGTCGTAAACTTTCTAAAGTTTGGGATTTATTTTTTGAATTACCTCTTGCTAAGGATAAGATACCAAGGGCAAAATATCGTGGATGAGGGAAGGTTTTGCAAAGTAAAGCTATCAATGGGACATATAATATGCTTCGACACATGAAGAAATGTTCTTTGTCATAATCTAAATCTCCATCGACAATGAGAGCCAATTTTGATATTTGTGTTTTTCCAAAGAAGATAATGCTAGCAATCATTAGACATGATTTACCTTTTCAATTTGTTGAGTATGAGGGAACTAGAGATGGATTGAGATATATACATGAAGGTATTACTTTGGTCAGTAGGAACACTGCTAAAGATTATATTCTCAAGATATACAAGAGGGAAAAAAGGAGGATAAGAGAATTATTGCATACTATTTCTGGAAGAATTAGTTTAACATCATTTATGGACTTCCATTAGCACAGATGGATATATTTCACTTACTACACACTTTGTTGATTGTGATTGAAAGCTACGAAAGGTTGTCCTAAATTTTTCGTTCATGCCCATTTCACAAACAAGAATTATATTGCTTTACCTGAAAAGGTTTACAATATGTTGAATGAGTGGGGAATTGAAGAAAAAAAAATTTCTTTGACTTTGGATATTGCAAGTGTTAATTAATGATGTGTGTGTTAATCTATTGAAAGATCAACTTCACTTGAAAAATGCTCTTCTTTGTGACGGTATATTTTTTCATGTTCATTGTTGTGCCCACATAGTTAACCTGATTGTTTAAGGTGGATTAAAAAAAGTGGATGATTCAGTTATTAAGATTAGGGAAAGTGTAAAGTGCTTAAAACGTTCACAACACAGGAAGCAAAAATTTAGAGTGTATCAACTTTGTTTCTTTGTTACCGATGAGAGCTTTGAGACAAGATGTTCCTACTCATTGGAACTCGACATTCTTGATGCTTGAAAGTGCACTTTACTATCGTCGAGCTTTTATGCAATTGATGGCGAGTGATTGGAATTAGAATCATTGTCCTACTGATACTGAATGGAAAACAGTAACAAAACATTACAAATTTTTTGGTGCATTTTACAAGGTGACTTGTATTTTTTCTGGAGTCAATACCCAACTTCAAATTTATACTTTCCTCAAGTGTTTTTGGTGCAAGATACTATTACTAAAGCCTTACAAGAAAGGGATACAGTTATACGTAAGATGGCAGAGGAAATGAATATAAAATTTGAAAAATATTGGTCCACATACTTTGCTACTTACTCTTGCTATTGCTGTGGTCTTTGATCCTCGATATAAATTGCATTTTGTGAGTTAGAGCTACACTAGACTTTATTGTACGGATATTGCTCAGTTTAGAGAAGTTCGCGAGAAGTTGTTTTCCCTCTTTGACTAATACAAACAAAAATTTTCCGAATCTATTGGTAGCACTTCAAAGAATCAGACCACAGATGTTTCCTCTGATATTCCGAGTTCTCAAAACTCTATGGATGTTGTACTGGAGGTAAATTTTTATTTTATGATCATATTTTTATCAGTTTATAAATCTTTAATTGCTTTGTAATATAACAAGCATTCTTTCTTTTGTTATTGCTAAGGATTTTGATACCTTTGATGCGGAAGAATTTTCAATGACCAATAAGAAGACTCAGCTAGAATTGTACTTGGAAGAGCCAAAATTGGATAGAAAAATAGAACTTGATGTTTTTTACTTTTGGAAAGGAAATCAATATCGATACCCTGAACTTTCTTTGATAGCTCGTGATATTTTGTCCATACCCATATCCACAGTTGCTTCCGAAGCAGCTTTTAGTGTTGGTGGCAGAGTTATTGACAAGTTTCGTAGTCCACTCAAGCCCGAAAATCTCGAGGCTTTGGTTTGCACGCGTGATTGGATATTTGGCAAGAAAGGTATGTTCATACGTTCATATTTTTGATATTTTTATATTGCACGCATTATTATTTTGATTTTATTTTCATATTACTATTTTAATGTAGATGATATGGAACCTGATGTGGATGAGTTGTGTGAGGATGTTATAAGCTTAAACAACCATGAAATCCGAGATGGTAATGGTACCATGATGGATGGAGTCGGCGAAAACTAAGGTTTGTGTTATATTTAGAATCAGATTTTTAATGCTTGAAAGTGCATCGTCATGAATATATCATGTATATTCCTCTAGAGGATAAACTCGCCATGTACAGGCCAAAACACCTATACAGACCACCTATTAAGGACTCACATGTTAGCAATAATTAACATAATCTGCAAAACAGAAGCCCTGACTAGTATTGAATCTGAAGCCTGTGACCTGTGTGCGCCTGGGAACCTGTGTAACTAGCCGGAGAGTCTGATGTCTTGCCCGTAGGTCTAAGCTTATTAATATGCTTTGTAATTGTATATAGTGCCCTTAATCTGTTTTAAAACTCTGTCCCTCTTCACTTTGACCCCCCTGAAGATAGCATTGTTCCCTTCCATTTCTGTACTTGTGCTTGAACGATAAATTTCATAGGTAATTAATTTGATCGTAAAAGCATTTTAAATTCCATCAAATAGTACAATTATCAATGTTAAATTTGTTTGTTGTAATTATAATGTTTAATGTATGACTGCAGGCATTGACAACATGGGACATCGAAGACCTGGAGCGTGAATGTGGAGTACAAGTGAAACTTCATTTTGCATTTTGATGTTAGATTTAGTTAATTTCACAATTTGTCGAATTTTGTGGGAAGGATATCAACACCATGGTTCTAGCTTAAGGAATTTTTAGGTTGAAGAGGTTTTTGTAATGTCTCAAGTGTTTTTATTATGAACCAATGTTTGTTGATGCGTTAATGTAGTGGCATGTTTTAACCTAGTTGCCTTTGTTTTTATTCTGTAGTTAAAGTGCCACTTTGTTTCTTTGTTTATATTGAGAAGTCACATAGTAATGTGGTTCAAAATGAGCTCGATCAGGGCTTTCTTTGTTTGAGATTGCATTTGGAGGAAATTATATGTTTGATGAGTTGATGTGTGCACAGATGTTGTTGTGCTAAATTATGAATTGCTAGGATAATAACACTTGCATTCTTATGTACAGATTTTATAGTAGTGTCCAATTTGTGTTGCCGGTGTTTGAACGACACTGTATAGAAGTAGAACTGAAGGACAACTCTTCCACATTAGATTTTATACCAATATCATGGACTGTTTTGGACATGTTGGAGGAAGACTTTGTGTCATGAAATCTAATCTTATTTTGTTAATGGGTAATGATAAAAGTTTGTTTGATTTGTCCAGGACTATTGTGATCTCTACTTGCAGGGATTGATATAGGAGATGGGGACTTATGTATCGAAGAATCAATGGTATTAACATCTATGTACATTTGCAGGTGCAGTCATTGTTTGTGTTGTGTTGTGTTGGCAAAGCGCAGAAGTTTCCAAATTCCAAGATGAGAACACCCATGTGTTGAAATCAAGTAGAGTATTTCATTCCACTTTCGGGAAAGCGATTTATACATGGGTGAACAAGCATTCCAGTGCTCATTTATTATTAAAGCACAAATCAACATTTAAATTAAAATATATCAAGTGAGAAAAAAAAAAAAAAAAATGGCATGTCTAACCAGGTCAGACTATATGACCCGAAACTGACCTGACATGGATTGACTTGTTTCATAACCGGGTCATAACCGGGTTAACCTGTTTTGACAAGTAACCCGACACTGACCCGCCACGGACACGACCAAACACAGCCCATTTGCCACCCCTCTTAGTCCATCCTTGGTGCTTTACAAAAACTTTTGCATACCCCTCACCATTTTTTTAACCATGCTTTGTGGTACTGTAAGCAATGAAAGGAATTATATACAAGTAACGCTAGAGAGAGTTGACTTTTTGAAGCCACCTTGTGACGACATCTTCACCTTTCACGTTGCTAACCTTTGTGTTGGGTTTTATGTGCAAATCAGAGACGGAGGGAAGTTTTTCACTCAGGAACATACGTACGCAGTTAGGGCGTTCGTACGTTCAATGTGACAGATAACTGTTTCGGGAAGAAACGTACGTACGTGATTTTGACGTACGAACGTTGTATTTGTACAGGGACGTACGTACGTAGTTAGGGCGTTCGAACGTCCCGTATGCCAGATAACGATTCCGTGTTGTACCGTACGTACATGATTTCGACGTACGTACGTCCTCCTCTTGTTTTGTGCAATTGGCCATGTTTTGAGCCCAACTCGTGGTCTATTGTAAGGCTATACTATAAAGCCAAATAGAAGTGATACAAAACCTAATAACTTTTCTAAGAGAGAGATTGTGAGAGGCCATTAGAGAGTTTGAGAGAACTTTTGTGAGGAAGAAGACTTCGGTTTCTTCGTGAGGGCTTGTACAATTGTCTTGTGAAAGAAAAGCATCATCCTTTCTCCCCGTGGACGTAGGCATATTGCCGAACCACGTATATCTTGTGTCTTGTGTGTGATTGCTTGTTTACTTTTGTCGTTTTTGTTTTACTTTCATATATTAGTTCAATCATCATATTTGTGCATCTATCTCCGCTGCGCACAACAAGTGGCATCAGAGCTTAGGTTAGAACTTGAGCGTCTACAAGGTGTGTGTTGAAATTCTGGTGTGAATTTCAGATTCGTTTGGTGATTGTTTAGTGTTTGAAAGTTGGTGGAAAGATGTCAAAAGAAGGGAGTTCGAAGAGTTCGAAGGGGGAAACCAAATCTGTGGTTTACCATCAAGCAAAAATTGATGTAGAGAAGTTTACTGGCACCAATAACTTTGGTATGTGGAGGTGTGAGGTAATGGATACTCTATGTCAACAAGACCTAGAAGATGTTCTGGAGGATAAGCAAGAAGATGTGGAAGAGAAGGATTGGAAAAAGATGAACAAACGAGCTTGTGGAATCATAAGGTCGTGTTTGGCACAAGAAATCAAATATCTTGTGATGAATGATGTTTCTGCAAAGGAGATGTGGCAAAAATTGGAGGAGAAGTACATGACAAAGACTATCCACAATAAAAACTATCTACTTCGAAAGTTTTATCGAATAGATATGAGAAGAGGTATTTCCATGGCGGAGCATCTTAATGATTTTACCAAGCTAATTGCAGACTTGGCAAATCTAGGAGCAGATGTGAGTGATGAAAGCAAGGCGGTGTGTCTCCTCAATTCTTTACCGGACGAATATGAACACTTGGCTATCACACTCACATATGGGAAAGAAAAATTGGTGTATGGTGAGATTTCTGCAGCATTGTTAACTCATGCATGTATGAAGAAGGACAAGGAAGAGTCCAAAGGCTCTACACCTGAGGTCTTGGTGACAAGAGGAAGGTCTAGTGATAGGAAAGGCCAAGGTGGTAGAGGGAAATCTCGGTCAAAGTCGAGAGGTCGATCTCTAGCAAAGGATGAATGCTCATTTTGTCATGAGAAAGGGCATTGGAAGAAAGATTATTCTAAAGCCAAGGCAAAGGACAAGAAGAAAGACTCTGAGGTAAATGTTGCATGTGATACTAAAGAAGATGATATAGATTCCGATTATTCTTTATCCGTTTCATCAATGGCTTGTTACACTAGTGGTAATGAATGGATTTTAGATCGTGCTGCTTCTTATCATATATGTCCTATAAGGGAATGGTTTTCTGATTTTAAGAAGCAGGAGAGTGGTGTAGTGGTGATGGGGAATGATCAACCTTGTCACATAATGGGTATAGGCACCATTCGTCTGAAGATGTTTGATGGAATTATAAGGAAGCTGAAAAATGTTAGGTATGTTCCTGACATGAAGAAGAATCTTATCTCAGTTGGTACTTTAGAAGCCAATGGTTACAGGGTGGTACTTGAACATGGCGTTCTAAAGGTTGTGGCTGGTGCAATAGTTGTACTCAAGGGTGTTCGACAAAGGAACTTGTACTTCCTTCAAGGTAGTACAGTTACTGGTGATGTGGCCATGTCTGAGGCTACATCAAAGATTGCTAGAGAGACTACGCGGCTGTGGCATATGCGGTTGGCGCATACTGGTGAAAAATCCTTGCAAAGATTGATAAAGCAAGGGTTGTTAAAAGGTGCTATCGCCTGTAAAGTAGAATTCTGTGGGCATTGTATTCTGGGCAAGCAGACAAGAGTAAAGTTTGGCACGGCTATCCATAATACTAGTGAAGCTCTTGATTATGTTCACACGGATGTCTGGGGACCTACCAAGAACGCATCTTGGGGAGGTAAGCATTATTTTGTGTCTTTTGTTGATGATTTTTCTAGGCGTGTGTGGGTGTACACCATGAAGAGCAAGGATGAAGTCCTAGAAATTTTCATTAAATGGAAAAAGTTAGTTGAGACCCGAATTGGCAGAAAGATCAAGGTACTTCGCTCAGATAATGGAGGAGAGTACAAGAATGATCCATTCTTGCAAGTATGTCAGGATAAGGGTATTGAACGCCATTTCACTGTAAGAGAGACACCGCAGCAAAATGGGGTGGCAGAACGGATGAATCGAACTTTACTGGAGAGAGTTCGGTGTATGTTGTCTAATGCTGGGTTAGGCAAAGTGTTTTGGGCTGAGGCTATTATGTATGCCGGTCACCTTATTAACAGGTTGCCTTCGACTGCGATTGATGGCAAAACTCCTATGGAGGTTTGGTCTGGTAAGCCTGCTTCAGATTATTGTTTTCTTCATGTGTTTGGGTGTCTAGCTTACTATCATGTCCGAGAGAGTAAGTTGGATCCTCGTGCAAAGAAGTCTTTGTTTATGGGTCTACAGAATGGAGTCAAAAGTTATGAACTATGGGATCCAGAATTGAAGAAAATTATTCTAAGCAGAGATGTGACATTTGATGAGGCTTCTATGTTGAAGCCTAAGAGCTCTCAGCAGGTGGAGAGCAAGGCCAAAGAGGTTTCGCAGTGGGTGGAAACTGATATATCTCCACGTGTTCCAGGTGGTTCTGTATCTTTGGAAACGTCTACTATGAGGGTTCCAAGTATTGAGGTTCCTAGTGTTACAGATTCTGATGACATGACAGATAATGAGGTTGATGATGAGACGGTTGATGATACAGTACATGTGGACTCTGATGATGAGGGTCCAATTGCATCTAGATTATCCAAGAGAAATGCGGGTGTTCCTAAACTGCTTACTGATGATATGGTAGCTTATGCACTTTCGGTTGTTGATGAGGGTATTCCAGAAACTTTTCGTGAAGCACTGCAGAGTTGTGATTATGAAAGGTGGAAGAAGACCATGGATGAGGAGATGAAATCTCTTCATAAGAATGACACTTGGGAACTCATGGAGTTGCCTAAGGGAAAGAAAGCAATCGGGTGCAAATGGGTTTACACTAAGAAAGATGGGTCTCCTGGTGAAAATGTACGCTTCAAAGCAAGATTGGTGGCAAAAGGCTATGCTCAGAAGGAGGGAATTGATTATAATGAAATCTTTTCTCCAGTTGTGAAACATTCCTCTATTCGCATCCTATTGGCCTTAGTAGCACAATTTGATTTGGAGTTAGCTCAGCTTGATGTGAAAACTGATTTTCTACATGGTGAGCTAGATGAGGAGATCTATATGACTCAGCCGAGTGGGTATAAAGATGCGGGTAATGACAAGCTGGTGTGTAAATTGAAGAAATCGTTGTATGGGTTGAAGCAATCTCCAAGGGAATGGTACAAGCGGTTTACTCGCTTTATGTTAGGGCAAGGGTACACAAGAAGTCCATATGATCCTTGTGTCTATTTTCCCAAGGTATGTGATGGTTCTTTTATCTATTTGCTTTTATATGTTGATGACATGCTCATAGCCTCTAAAAGCAATGTGGAGATAGACAAGTTGAAGCAAACTATGTCTATGGAGTTTGAGATGAAAGATCTTAGTGATGCGAGAAAGATACTTGGCATGGAAATTCAGAGGGATCGAGACAATGGAAGGTTGTGGTTATCTCAAAAGGCCTATCTACAGAAGGTGCTACAGAGATTTAGCCAATATGAGATTGGTGTAGCTGTGAGTATACCTCTCTCAAAAGATTTTAATTTGAATGCTTCCATGTCTCCTAATTCTGATAGGGGACGTGCTTATATGACACGTTATCCATACGCAAGTGCGGTTGGTAGCTTGATGTATGCGATGGTATGTACAAGGCTCGATATTGGGCATGCAGTTGGCACTGTAAGTAGGTACATGCATAATCCTGGTGAGAAACATTGGGAAGCTGTGAAATGGATCTTGCGCTACATTCAAGGTAGTGTGGAGGTTGGTTTACTATTCGAGAAGGGAAGGGATTTGAATCAGTTTTGTGTTGGTTATGTGGACGCTAATTATGATGGTCAGATAGAGAGACGTCGGTCTACTACTGGATATGTTTTTACATTGGCAGGTGGTCCTATTAGTTGGCGGTCTACATTACAATCTCTTGTTGCTTTGTCTTCGACAGAAGCAGAATATATGGCTGTGACTGAAGCCTTTAAGGAAGCCATTTGGTTACGAGGTATTTTGAAGAACTTGGGTATTGTGCAGGAGAAGCTTATGGTTCATTGTGATAATCAAAGTACCATAAATCTGGCAAAGAACTCAGTTTATCATGCTCGTACAAAGCACATTGATGTGCGACATCATTTTGTCAGAGATATTATTGAAGAGGGTGAGATCTTATTGAAGAAGATTCATACTAGCAATAATCCGGCTGACATGTTGACTAAAGTGGTTTCGGGGACTAAGTTCTATCATTGCTTAGATTTGGTCAATATCCTTCCTTTGTGTTGATAGTATATCATGGAGTGAACTACGATGGCTTGATCCCTTAGAAGAAGGGTACGTAGGCAACCATAAGGTGGTGCAGCCGAGGTGGTCCTTCGGGACATTTGTGGGAGTTTGTGACTTGTGATTCTTGGTGTCGGCTTAGATTTATTGAATCTTCGCCGAGGTGGAGAATTGTTGGGTTTTATGTGCAAATCAGAGACGGAGGGAAGTTTTTCACTCAGGAACATACGTACGCAGTTAGGGCGTTCGTACGCTCAATGTGACAGATAACTGTTTCGGGAAGAAACGTACGTACGTGATTTCGACGTACGAACGTTGTATTTGTACAGGGACATACGTACGTAGTTAGGGCGTTCGAACGTCCCGTATGCCAGATAACGATTCCGTGTTGTACCGTACGTACGTGAGTTCGACGTACGTACGTCCTCCTCTTGTTTTGTGCAATTGGGCATGTTTTGAGCCCAACTCGTAGTCTATTGTAAGGCTATACTATAAAGCCAAATAGAAGTGATACAAAACCTAATAACTTTTCTAAGAGAGAGATTGTGAGAAGCCATTAGAGAGTTTGAGAGAACTTTTGTGAGGAAGAAGACTTCGGTTTCTTCGTGAGGGCTTGTACAATTGTCTTGTGAAAGAAAAGCATCATCCTTTCTCCCCGTGGACGTAGGCATATTGCCGAACCACGTATATCTTGTGTCTTGTGTGTGATTGCTTGTTTACTTTTGTCGTTTTCGTTTTACTTTCATATATTAGTTCAATCATCATATTTGTGCATCTATCTCCGCTGCACACAACACTTTGTCTATCCTCTTGAGAACTGTTGTATAAACCGAAGGGGATTAAGACTTGTTAAAGGAGAAAGAAGAGTTTGATGGTTGAATCGAGTTCCAAAGACAAGAAAATAGACGGTGGCTTCTTAGTAATCGAGGAGGGGATTGAAAATGGCAATGAATTGGTTGTTTGCAGAAGAAGAACACTTAAGTACAGATAAGTCAGTGGTTGGTAAGACATAAGAGTAGAGAGAAATAGGAAGCATGGTAGAGGAGTTGCTAGAGCAGCTACGAGATGAGGTGGTAGAAAGATGGAATGTGAGAGATGACTGAGATAACTGGAGTATCAAGAAAAAGCTAAGGAGAGTGTTGAACATGCAAATCCGAATTTAGATTAAAGTCCATTGGATGGCTGAGGATTAGGAGGATGATGGTGAGGTAGAAGAGAATTACGCATAGGAGGGTGGGCTAGTTAGGCACTTGGTGGGGGATATTTTAGATGATTGGGTTCTATCGAGATTGTCACAAAGATGCCATAGACAATGTAAGGGGTTATGCAGGTGTACACGTGTTGGGATGGCCGGATTGTCACTTACTAATCTTGGTCTTTTATAACTATGTCAAAGATGTTAGAGATAAGAGACGTTCCCACGTGTTGCACCATATGGAATATGAAAACAAATCACACCCTACACCACTATGATCCCAAAATACATGGACCCATGTCGTTAGGGGTGGCAGTTTTGACACGGGATACATGTACATGACCTGAACACGACCCATTTTTTGCGTGTTCGGGTCGACACTTATCTGGTTCATGTTCTTAACGTGTATGACCCGCTAAGATTATTTGCTAAATGGGTTTTGTGCGTGTCTAACTCTAAAACCCAAAATTAACCCGTTTTGACACGATTCTTTGGATTCTTCAAACAAGAACGACGTTGTTCTCAGGTCATTATTCCACCATTGTTCTTCTTCAAACAACAACAACAAATCTGTTCTTCTTCTTCTTTATTAGATCTAATAACAACAACAAAGCAAATCCCACTATTTGATTAATCCCAATTCCCAACCCTAGATCTCAATTTTTTATGGCTACTTTATCTTCTTCTCTGCAAATCATCTTTTTCTCCTAAATCAGCAACTTGTAATCACAATTAGAGATTATATTACTAAGTACTAACTACAATGCAGAAGGATTCGATGCGAATGCTTCTCTTACAAAGTTCAAGCTCTAAGATCGTCTTCAGATTGTATTTCCTGCAAGTCATGAACTATGTTGATCAAATGTTTTATATAAATAAACTCTCATATCTTGAGAACTGCTTGATATCTGAGATTTCTCACTAAATGATGTATAAGTCGTCGTTCTGGACAAGTTAATATGCATAACCATGCTGATGCTAGCTGAGCCTAGTTCAAACAAACAAACAAAAAAAAAGCGTGTCAACCGTGTCCAATTGATAACCCGCTATACAAACCGTGTCAAACAGTATCGTGTTTAGGTTGATCTGTTTACTAACCGGGTCATATATGGGTTGACACGTTTTGACCTGAAACGCATATGACACGACCCGACCCATCTGCCACCCCTACATGTCGTTCCCTGTTTTTAAGTTTGCAGATTAAAGTTATGATCATGAACTTTGGCAGATATATACATTGTTTTTGAGAACATTTTCACAAATATATCATCTTCTTGATTCATTATCTTTTATTTCTTTATTTATTTTATCTTTGTTACATGAGAAGTTCTCATTTTAATTAGCCCTGTCAATCCATTGGATTTATCTGAATCAATTTGTCTATTGTTCAGAATCCAAGCAGTGTAATTGATTAAAAAAAAAACCCCACTTCCAAAGTGACCTTCTTTTCAAATATCTAGTGTAATTGATTTTTATTGCTCAGGTCTCTGCTGCTTATGGGGTGCCTTTTTGTTTTTCTTCCCTCCTAATTCAAGTTAAGTAATGATCTGTTTGTTTGGATCAGGATTCATGATAATATCCTTTTCAATGGCGAGCAACTTTTGAGATCTCTAGCGATTGGTCTCCCAATAGAAGTTCTTCAGTAACTATTAAAACTTGTTGTGTTTATGGCTATTTTTTTATTTCCTTTTGATAGATGTGTAATTAGTTCTGAATTTCTGATAGGTTAAACACCATTGTCTGCCTGTGATTAGTTCTGATAAGTTTAAACACCAATGTCTATGATTTAGTTCTGATAAGGTTAAAGCTTAGAAGAGAATTTGGGTATGTTTGATTCTGAACGCGAATATCTCTAAAACATACAACCACATAAGGGAAAAAGAGAAAGTTGTAGTTTCATGTTATTTATATATTCTTATAATCTTATTTACACCACCATCAATCAACTACCCCGTTAAACATAAAAAGAGAAACTGTTGTGGTGACTATTTTCAAACAGGGTCGTTTGGTCAAATTAGTAATTAGATAGGACGGTGAGATGAGTGGGTATAACACACTGCCGAAAATTGATGGGGCTATGGTTGGCGAAATTGACCGATGATGGAGCGTCGTCAGGATAGAACCAATGAAGACTTTTTTCCTCATGCCTTGCTTCGAACTTACTTAAGAGGAGCCCGCTAGAGGAAATAGACGGTAAGTATTTCACATGCTGCTCGAATAGAGAATGTTGTTTTTTCATAACTGTAGGAACAACATTTTCTATTCACGCAGGAAAATGCTGCCGTGGGATCTAACACATATGATAGTTTATTAAAGATGTTAAATAGAGTTGTCAAACTAGATGGACCATATCTAGACAATATATATCGGCTTCCAGTGGGGGCATTTCATCAAGTTGGCTTGAGGTTCACAACTAGACAAGTACATGATTGGATGCACAAGGCTGATAAAATAAGGCTAGTACAACGTGATAAACACGTATAAACCAAATTAGGTAAACATTATTCCCAACTTCATTGGTTGAAACTTCATATTAATGGATAATCCAAATTTAATACCACTCAAGGACTTTAAAAACATTGAGTTATTTTTTATGCATAACAAAAATCCAAAAGAGAAGCAATAAACTGTCAATTTGCTGAAATTCCATAGAAGACATTGGAAAGGTATTCTGTAGAAGGCGATTCTGTATACATCTGTATGAAAACTAACATGACGGCTTGGCGAATAATTTAGCTGCAAAAGATTGAAACAAAGGCCCTGCTTGTTTGGGCTGCAAAAAAGGCAAATCTTTACCCATCTATAGTTAGAGTGGTCCCTCCCAAGTTTACTCTTTGATTTGAATAGACCCCCACCTATTTTAGCTTAAACCCTATTGGTCCCCCACTTAAACCTTGCATAAACATGAGATAATCATAAATGGTCCCTACTAAGTTTATTAGAAAAAAGGTGTAAAATTTTTGCACTTTTGAAATAGCACCAAACTTTTGCATAAATTTTCTTCATAAAACTAATTATCAAGAGTTTCAAGCATATTAAATTAGGCTAAATTTCATGCAAATTTTTGCGGGGTAACCAAGCAGGGCCAAAGTTAGTATCAGTGCAAAGTGTCAATTAGAGCCAACCCTTACTTAGTGTTTAGCCAAATGTCAAGTGGTTTGACGTTTTATAATAATACCCAAATTGTAGGGGTGTTATGCTAAAATAATCTTTTCATACATGAATGTTACTAGGTATAAATCACGTGTCTTTTTTTATCGTTTCTTTTCCCAAGTCAAACTGCTGTAATGTGTTATCAAACATGGTTGATTGTTTTAGTTTGTTAGTCTGCCCTGTAGAATTGGACTAATGTTTAAGTTTGTCATGCAGAATCTGACGTGGCAGGATGAAACAACCAAATCTTTACATGGGAGCTGACATTAGTGCAGCAACAACTACATTATGTGAATAGTATATAGCTTACTGAAATGTATATGATAAAATGTAAAGGGTAAAGTTCAGACTTAGAATATACGATCAACCCAATTGCCCTTTTTGGGAGGTGATGTGTTTGATCTTGGCTTGAGATGTGTATTGTCGATAATGGGGCAAGCTATGTTGTCAAAGGCGGAGCGAAGCGCCAGGCGCCCAAATTCTTTAAGACCGCCTCCACCGCTCAGGCAACACTCTGATCAGACTTGATGTTTACTAATTCCCTGAATATTTCCTATACAGTAAACTGCAAATTTGCAGTCTGCAACTCTATAAACACTGTTTACTAACAAGAAGAATTTGAATTGATTTGAAAAAATTAAAAGAAGAAGAAGATTAGATTTGGATTTGAGTTGATATGGATTTGATTTGAAAAGATTAGATGAAACTAGAAGTTAGAAGAAACTTAGAAGAAACGAAGTGTAGCGGGAACGAAGTAGCCTCCGTAGAGGAGAGACCGAAAGAGAGAGAAGAAAGAGAGAGACCAGAGACTAAGAGAGAGAATGAGATTTTTTTTCTTTCTTAACTTATATGGGCTTTTTTAGGTTTGGGCTGCCCCTGAGCGCGTTTATACGGGACACTTTGAACAGAGCGTTGGACCTGAGCGCCACCCAGGCGACCCAAAGCGTTTTAAGCGCTGTTTTCACCAAGCGGTGTAAAACCCGTTTATATTATAAATTTTTGTTCGTTAAATTTTCTTGGATTATAAAATATTGCATAGATGTCTTTAAGGGTTTAGAGTTAATTTTCTATTAAGTTGAAGGATGATATATTAATTATTAAAAAAAAAGGTAGATGGAATTGGGTTGGGTAGCAGATTCACTTATGGTCCTAAAATAAATCCCATTAACTTCTCCCTATTATTTATATTAACATCTTAGGGTTTTCATTCATTTTTTTATAACACCATATTTGGGAGAAGAAGAATTGGAAGAAAACTAGAAGAAGATTTGGATTTTTATGTTTATACAAGTGAGTAGACGTTTTTGTTTTTGTTTCTATTTCTATTTTCTGTGATTTCAGATTTTTTGCTCATTTTTGAAAAATCATAGAAAATTCGTTTGAAAAGCTTTTTAATTGATTCCAAAAACCTGAACACTAGATTGAAACGTCTTCATTCGATTAGTTAAGACCAATTTACGAAGGTTATTTTAATTTGGTGAAAAATGACTTACAAGTATGACAACCGTTGCAGTTTTTGGTTTTTGTACGTTTTAGTATCGCAAGGTTTTGATCCCTCTATACTTAATAATATTTATTGAAACTTTTATGGTAGTTATAATACTCAATGTATAACAACATATATAAATTTTGGAATTTACTGTTGGGTAAGTAATTCTAAATAATTTATTCAACATAGTTATTTTCAGATATCCAGTATAATTTTACTGCTACTTTTCTGTTTGCGTGGCTATCATAGAAAAATCATAGAAGACTCTTACTCAACATATCTTGATGAATTTACTTGTTTTAGAAATACTTTAAATTATGAGGTAATTTCTATGTTTAAAAATACTTTAAATTATGAGGCTAATATGGTGAAAAATGCTCAGGAAGTCTGACATAGATTGTTTTGGGATTTCTTTCTGAAATCTGGTAGGATTGAGTAAAACAATTGTTTAATTATTTTCTTTATATCGAAACGATTCTATATCTTTATTCCAAGTAATATTTTCATAGTAAAAGGTTGTATGAAAATTTTATGAGATTTGAGTAATTATTTTTAGATGTGTGAATTTTGAAAGATGAATGTTATTGTTTGGCAGATTTATGTAAAGAGTTTCTTTTTAGCATATATGTTTTCTTTTGGGTTTGTCCTTTTGTTTGATTGTCAAGTTGAAATAGTCATGTACTAAAAGTATTCTTAATATTGAAGTGGATTAGTATAAAATGGCATGTGACTTGATTAATTATGTTTAAAGTAACCTGGAAAGTTATATTGATGAACGCCTAGAAATGGCTCCATACCAATGGATGGTATATGAATAGTAACGAAATGAATACTGAACTTGGGATTTAATTATGGAATGATTTGGAATGGTTTGATACCATGGACGGTATATATTCAATTTAGGAAATAAGAACGGAATACGAAATGGACTTGGAATTTAATTGTTTGACAAGGGTTGTGTGATTGCTTGATTAGTTTAGTTGTTTTGGTAGTCGCCCAAGCATTAGTACATTTGCCGCACCTCTGGAATTAGGTTAAAGAAATTAATTATCACTCTACACGGCTTAGCCTGCGGGTTGACTCTTGGATTATATTTGGGTATTTTCTAGACGGCTTAGCCTGCAGAACTGACCCTTCAGACCTTCATAGCCTTCAGGGTTGGTCTGGGCGCCACATTAGAAAGCTCAAGGGAGCTATTAGAGATCACGAGTTAGGCATACGTCGAGGCTAGCCAAAGCTTGCAGGTGAGCACCCACTTGGGTCTTGGTTTCCGCGTGGAGGTTCTTAACCATGGTCAAGGCACACTGGTGCAGTGTGGGTATGGCAAATGTGTGGAGTGCATCCTGTGGGAGGTGTACTAGTGATTGGGCATATGTTGTGATTTTTATGATTGTTAAACCCGAGCACCGGCTAGAGGCCAGGACGTGGTTTTGTGACTTTAGATTCGTTGTTTGGTAGTGTGCTAAGGCTTATGATATTGTAGTGTTTGGTGTTACTTAATGATATGGGTAAATTTTATATATTTTGATTATGAACCGAAGGTAAATATGATTATGTGGAAGAACTACGATGTTTTATTTATTACGGGTATTAATGGTCATAATTGGACTTGTCATTTTGGTAGATTACAAACTACGAAGAGTTGGAATGAATCATTATTAACGGGTTGAATGAACGGAATGTATTTTCGGGTTCATACAGAGTATTAGATAACACGTAACGTGTATGTGATTTGCTTTATCTTTATTATATTTGTGTATTATGTATTAACTTCATTTTGCAGGTGGATAGGTCAACTAATTTATTTTGTGCAGGTGGATAGACCTATCCTTAAAGACAGTTGTTGCTTAGGTAATGTATTTGTATTATCGATTAATTAACATCGTAAATAGATAAATTAAAATTGAATAATAGAATTAAATATGTGATTATATAATGGATAAAGAGTTTAAATATACTGGAATTGATATCGTTTTTGGGCGTATGCTTAACGTCTTAGTATGGAAGAATTGTTCTTTAAGATTAATTATGTTGTTAATCATATGAGGGAACTGTATATTTATTATGTTATTTTGTAGGAATAGATTTCCCCCTTGTTTACTCATACCGACTTTTATGCTGACCCGTGTTGCTTTGTTTTGGACGTGGGAGTGTTCCATTTGGAATTCCATTTGGAATGCAGGCAAGAGAGGTTAGAGCTATGGAGCTGTGACAGACAGCTTGTTGGGACCAGTAGAGATCTTTAGATGTTTCAGTCATGTATTTTTTGAAAGTGGTATTCATGTATTTTGTTGGCGTAAGTTGTGTTGTATAATAGGATGGAATCATGTGTACATTTATCGTTTGGATTTTTCTTCACTGTATTTTATTTAAGATTTTTGTTGTACTTGGTTTTTGAGTTAGAAATTGTTGCGACCTGGGTTTATTTATTTTACTTTTTTAAATTCGGTTCGTGACAAGCGGAGCGTCCCCCTTCAGAAATAGTGCCTAGGTGGCGCCCCTGACAGCATAGGCTTCAAGAGGTACGTCTCTAAGTTATTAAAGTACCCTCTGTCAATCCTAAAACATCCAGAGTCCAATCTCTTTGTATCATAGCTATCTTCATCTAGGAAGTATGATGGCCCTTGGTTCCGCCAATAACCAATTAGAAGGATGGTCTGGATTGCGCTGACTTGACATTGCACATGAGGGGGGATGATTGTATTATAACCATTGTATCTTCGAAAATAGGTTCCATAAATTCCGACAACAACATGCCCTTGGTTTAGTGAATCAACATTTTTGTTCTTCGGTTGGGTTGTCGATGAGGATTACGTCGTCGGTAATGAAACTGCAACCACAGCTGGTGGTGGTGGAAAAGATGTGGGAGCTAAGATCTGGTCCTCTTTGTTTGTCTCTGGAGCGATGGAGAAATCCTGGCCTCTAGAGTGGGTAGATCATGAGATGGAAGGGGACGTAGTGGTAGTCCTTCGAACTATTCTGGATAAAGGAGTAGATCTATGGAAGGACCACCTTGTGGGTTATTTTATAGATAAAAAAATGCCATTTTTCCTTGTCAAGCGAGCTGTTGAGAAGGAATGGAAACTAAATGGGGGATTGCAAATTACTACAAATGGTAAGCTATACTTTTTTAAGTTTGTAGATCCTGAGGATAGAACGAAGATTCTAGAAGGGGGACCAATTTTTGTGGCAGGAAGGATAATGGTGATTCGACCATGGTCGGAGGAGGTGTACGAAGAAAGACAACAGATTTCAACTGTCCCAATTTGGGTGAAATGTTATGATATTCCTACACAGATGTGGTCTAGAGAGGGATTAAGCCTAATTGGAAGTAGAATAGGGAAACCCAAGTGTTGTGATGCCATGACAATGAAGATGGAGAGGCTAGATTTTGCACGAATATGTATTGAAGTGTCTGCTGATACGAAATACCCAACTACTCTGAAATTGAAATTAGGGGAAGGGAAGACAACAACTATCGGAGTTGAATATGCTTGGAAGCCGCAATGTTGTGTTAAATGTAATGTCTTTGGCCATTTAACAAGGAACTGCTTAAACAAACAAGACGCAAATTGGGTAAGGAAGGCTCAAGAGGTTAACCAAGCTCATAAGGAAGTGTCTGAAGGTGCAGACAATATGATGGGAGAGAGGTTCTCAAAGAATTCAAATCCAAGTGCGAAGGCTATAGAAGGTGAGAGCAGCTCAACCAATAGATTTGCAGCATTAGACAAAGAAGAAGAAGTGGTGTCTCCTTTGGAGAACGCTATTGCCCTGGTGACAAAAGACTTGGTGATGGCTTTAGAAGGAGTAAGGGAAGAAACGTCAAATCATGCTTTGGTGGCTGTAGAAGAAGTAGAACCGATAGAAGTAGTTCCTTGTACCTTGCTGGAAGACTCTCATATTGTGGAAGGTGAGGAAGAAGTGATGGAGCTTTACAGAGAAGAACATCAAGTCTTTCTCCAGCACTGTGAGAAGGGCAATTGTGACCAGCAGACAACAGAAGAGCCGTTGAAAGAAGTGGAAATATTTAAGGACCATATATTGAAGCCAGAACACCAGCTTTCTAAGGATGATCACAATGCAGTTGAACAGTTACCAAGGGTTGTTCTCCAACAATCTAGGGTAGCTGAAAAACAACAGAAGACAGAGAGGAAAAGAAGTGATCAACCAGAATGTAAAAGGGGTTGATAGGAAGGGCAGTACTGTGAAAAAAAACCCAGAGCTTCATAAAGTGCAACAACAGAACACAGCAGAAGGAAGGAGAAGAACTAGAGCCTCTAGTAAGAGTGGCTCATCTACCAGTTTGTAAATGTATACAGCAGTCTGGAATATAAGAGGACTCAACGAGGCCTCTAAAGCTAAGTCAATTAACTCTTTTAGAGTAGAAAATAAACTGTGTCTTTCGGGTTTGGTGGAAACAAAGGTGAGAAAGGAGAAGGCAGATTTTGTGAGAAATATATGCTGTCCTCATTGGTTTTTTTTGCACAATTATGACCATGATGCTTATGGGAGAATATGGCTGAACTGGGATTCAAGTTATTTGCATATTACAAAGGTACAAGCTAGCTCCCAATTTCTGCATTGTAAAGTTGAAGTCTTACCTTTGTCCAAGGTATATTTTGCTACTATAGTCTATGCAAGTAATAACAAAGCAGATAAAACTATTTTGTGGAACGATTTGTTAAATTTACAACCTCCTACGAATGAAGCTTGGGTAGTTTGGGGTGACTTTAACTGTATCCTAGCTACTACTGAAAGGTATGGTTGCGAACCTGTTCATCCGAGAGACATAGAAGAGTTTGCAGATTGTGTAAATTCTTTGGGACTGGTTGATCTTCAATATACAGGATGCTTCTACACATGGAACAAAACTGAAGGTAATGCAAGGAAGGGGTCCAAGTTAGACAAGTGTTTGGTTAACTCTAAATGGAGCAGCGAATTTCCCACTACTGCAGCGGATTTTTTGGCTCCATTATCATCTGACCACTCTCCGATTCTGTTATCCTGGACAGCTGAACATAAAGGAGTCTACCCTTTTAGATTCAACAATGCATGGACTCTGCACCCTGAGTATAAGGAGTTGATCGAATCGTCATGGCAGGAGCCACTGTCAGTTTTTGGGCATTCGGTCTATTTGCTTTACCAGAAGATGAAGAGGTTGAAGGGGAAGTTAAAGGGCTGGGCTAATGAACATTTTGCTAACTTGAATGGAAGAGTTGCTGCTGCAAAACATAAATTACTAGATGTTCAGTTACTGCTTGCAGCAAATGCGCAAGATAATGCTCTAATGGAGGAAGAGAAAATATGCAGGAAGGATTATGTTGAGCTTTTGAAAATGGAGTATGAAGAGTTGAAACAGAAAACAAGTTGTACTTGGATGCTTAATGGAGACAAATGCACAGTTTACTTTCATGGATTGTTGAAAAGTGGAAAGAGTAGAAACAAAATTTGGTCAATACAAGATGGGCAAGGAAGAAAGATTACTGAAGCACAGGAGGTCCAAGAGCTAATAGTCAAACATTATGAAGACTAGCTGGGATCGAATTCAACAGCAGAAACAGATTTGAATTATCTAGAGAACATGCATATCAATACTACATTGAGTAGGGAGGAAGCCGATGTATTACTGAATACTATGACAGATGAGGAAATCAAAGCCAGTTTCTTCGAGATAGACAACTACAAGTCGCCAGGTCCAGATGGGTTTAGTGCTCTATTTTTCAAAACTACCTGGTCCATTGTTAGTAAGGAGGTGATAAAAGCAGTGAGATTTGTCTTCCAATCCCAGACTATTCCTAAAGGGCTAAACTCAACTTATCTATGTTTAATTCCCAAAGTGCCGAATCCAAATTTCGTCAATGATTATAGGCCAATTGCTTGCTGCAATGTCGCCTATAAAGCAATCTCCAAGCTGCTTACAAACAGAATGAAATACTGTATGACCAAGCTTATCGATCCCAATCAGGCAGCGTTTGTGCCGGGAAGAACAATTCAGGATAATATTTTACTTTCTCATGAGCTATTGAGAAAGTATGGAAGGAAGAATCTCTCACCAAGATGCTCGCTCAAAGTAGACATAAGTAAAGCTTATGATTCAGTTAATTGGTCGGCTTTGGAGATCGTGCTTGGGAAGCTTGGTTTTCCAATTTTATTCATGAGATGGATAAAAATGTGCTATTCTTCTGCTTATTACTCAGTGCTTATCAATGGGAGTCCATGTGGTTATTTCCAAGGGAAGAAAGGGTTAAGGCAGGGTGACCCTATGTCGCCCTACCTGTTTGTCATTATAATGGAAATTCTTACTTGTATGCTCAAGCACCAAGCAGTCATTGGGAATATCAAGTATCATCCTAAGTGCAAGAGGAACAAGGTGGTGAGTTTGTGCTTTGCAGATGACCTGTTGGTATTGTTTAAAGGTGAAGACTCTTCTCTGCTTGCAGTTCATGCAACCCTTCATCAGTTTGCAGAGATCAGTGGGTTGAAGCTAAACAGTCAGAAGACCTCACTGTTAGTCGGGGGATTAGATGATCAAGACAGTTTGGAATTCGCCAATGCTCTGGGGGTTAAGTTAGTGAAGCCTCCAATCACATACTTGGGGCTCCCACTCTCGGCCACTAGGATAGGCATTAAAGATTGTTATCCTTTGGTCGAGAAAATCACTAAGAGGATTCAATGTTGGACCAACAGGTTTTTATCATATGCTGGAAGATTAGAGTTATTGCACTCTATATTACAAACATTCCATGTTTACTGGGCTCGGACTTTTGTTCTTCCGAAGGCAGTGTTAGAGGAGGTCAGCAAAATATGTGTGAGATTTCTGTGGTCAGGCCCAATGATGGAGAGAAAAATCCACCATGCTAGCAAGGAAACTCTGACAAGATCAAAGCAAGAAGGAGGATTGAACTTAATGGATCTTAAGCTATGGAACCAGGTAGCCTACTGTGGATTGATATTCAAGATTGCGTCAAAGGAGAGCAGTTTATGGGCTGAATGGGTTTGGAAACACCATATAAAAGAGAATTTCTGGAATATGAGAGTACCAAACGAAAGCTCCTAGGTTTGGAGGAATATCCTTAAGTTGAAGGGTGTAGCTCAACAGTTCATCCACTACTCAGTAGTTGATGGTACCCAAACCTCATTGTGGTTTGACCCATGGTGTAAGGGAAAGATACTATGGGAAAATGAAGAAGCAAGAGACTTAATTCAGCTTCCTGCGGAAGCTACAGTTTCTCAACTATTGGAGAATGGTACTTGGGGATCTCAAGTCCACAACATGCGGCAGGGAAATCTCAGGCAAGCTATTCTAGGTACAACAATAGAAAGCTACCTAGAGAAGGATAGGGTGGTCTGGAAGCCAACATCTCATGGGAGATTCACTACTCACTCGGCGTACAGTGCAATGAAGATTTCTGGTGAGAGAGTGAGATGGTATAACTTAGTCTGGGGGAAATGGGTGGTGCCGAAACACTCATTCATTGCTTGGCTCCTATTCTCAGGAAACCTGGCAACCCAAGATAGACTGATACAGCGACATGTTTTGAACTCTTCTCAATGTTGCTTTTGTGAAGGAGAAAGAGAGAATTCGAAACATCTCTTCTTCACCTGTTCCTACACCTCAGCAATCTGGAACTCTGTTAAAAGTGAGGTGGGGTTGGATATAGGGGTTAATAATGTGAACTGGGAATGGCTCAAGTTGTTCCAAGTCTGCGGTGGTAATGACATGTTTGCAGAGGTCTACAAGGTGTTTATTTGTGCAGTTATCTATTACATATGGCAGGAAAGAAACTACAGGAGGTTTAAAACCGAAAGTAGGCCATGGGGTGTCGTGAGAGACAAGATTAGAACAGAAGTGAAGAATTACCTACAAGCATTGTTGACAACAACAAAGGACACTCAAGATGCCAGAAGAGTGCTGCAGAGACTGGGTATTGCTACTCAGTATGTGAAGAAGAAACCAGTGTACTGCACTTGGTTTAAGCCTCCGGAAGGATTTGTTAAACTGAATTCAGATGGAGCAGTGACTGAAACCAGAAATGGATATGGAGGAGTTATTAGAGATAGCCAAGGTAATGTGATCTTAGCATATGGAGGATCTGCTAAAGAAAAATCAGTCATTGTACAGGAACTAAAAGCTGTACTAGTGGGACTAAAAGGCTGCAGAATAGCTCAACAGAGAAAAGTATTGGTTGTTGTAGACTCACTACAAGCCATACACATGCTGCAAGGAAAATTAGAGCCGCCGTGGTTTTGCCAGAACCTGGTGGGAGAGATCAAGCATCACCAGAGTAAATTGGATATAGTTTTGTATAAACATGTGTACAGAGAGAGCAATAGAGTAGCAGATTATCTGGCAGGGTTAGATTGTGTAGTAGGGGAAAGCTTTTTTATTTCTCCAATCTGTAGACATATGTGTCTGCTTGTAACAGAAGATGCACAAGGAAAAATCTTTTTGAGGTATTAATACAGGTGAGGGTCTGCCTAACCCTATTATTTTGTCAAAAAAAAAAAAAAAAAGATCAATGTTGTGTGAGTTAACAATATTAATCATACGTTTGTATGGAATGGTAAAGTTACTTACATCAAAACTTGCTTTATCTGCTAAGCATAGTCCATTTTCTTTCTCGAATGGGTAATTTGCTTCTAAGTAGAGTCCTTCCGTTTTTGCATACCTCATAACACCCCTTGCATTTCCATAATCACAACCTTGCCAAGAGTCGTCACAGTTAATGATTTCTTGTACGGAAAACTCAACTAAATTGTTCGTTTTAATTGCATATATTGATTCGATTGACCCAACTACAACAATAGTATAACAACGACATTTTGCTTGATCTTGCGGTGTAGTGACTACGTTTCGGTCACGCCAATCCAAATTGGTAAAACATAACGTCTGTGACGTAGAATTATGTAATGTTGTTAAAATATAAATCTAAAAATAACTATTGAAAAAAGAAAAAATTTAATCAAAAACATTACACCTTTGTCTCTAGCCTTGGTTTGATGGTAAGAGACGTTGAAGCTGGTGGGAAATGAATTTTTTTTTGCAATGAACATTAGTCTTGGTTTGATGGTAGAAGGTTTGGAAGCTGGGGAGAAATGGTGGTGGTTTTTGCCGTGAACATTTTGGGGTAATGAAGTACTATAAGGATTGTTAGCTACAGTTGAAGAACAACAAACAAAGCAAAATACGGTGACACAGCAAGTGTTTGTGAAAAAACCGAAGGCAGCATTACGAAAGACGCCCAAGTGTTTGAGAGAAACCCCGACCTCACAATTGTTTCATTGTAGGGGTGGCATTTTTTGACACGACCCGCAAACCCGACCCAAAAATATTTACACGGACACGACCCGCTATTTGATTCGTGTCACATATGGGTTGACATAAAAAAAACCTTCTAAGCAAATGGGTCGTGTTCGTGTTTAACTTATAAAACCAATTTTACCCGACACAACCTATCTTCATTTTCATCTTTGAACAAATTCATCTTCATAAAATTCCTTTCTCTTCTTCTTCGAAAAAACCCCTTTCCCTTCTTCTTCGAACAAATTCATCATCATCTTCTTCTCCTTTAAATCTTCTTTATCTTCTTCCCCCACAAGACCTATTTCCTTCTAGTCAACCACCACCACCACCATCAACAACAACTACTACTACTGCCAATACTGTTACTGTAAGTAAACTCATTTATTATTATCAATTTTATTGATTACCCTTTTGTTTACTTTTAATTTTAAGATGTGGGTTTGATTAATTTAAGGATTTAATGTATTGTTTATTAGTAAGTTACAGGATATGGGTATTTTTTAGATTGATTAAACAGTTTGAAATTGGGGCTTTTGAACACCCAGTTTCTAGTAATCATGTAGGTGTTTGTATAATATGTATGGAAGATTTTGGTGTAGATTAAATTATGTTTGAAATTGTGGATTAACTAGTAATACACATGAGTTGTGACCTAATCTTGGATCATACAAACCATTGGCAAGAGGTGTTTTCATCAACATTTCAGGTTTCAGGTCACAAAGCTGCTGACCTCTACCACAACTTGTTACCCAAGAACAGAAACCAGATCATTGGTATGTGGTTCGTTATAATAATAACGGACTAGAGAAGTATTAAATATAGAATCGAAGAAATGAAAAACCCATTTACTAAGTATACAATGTCTTAGTAAAATATCCTAATAATCAACTAGGTTGTCATGTCTACGTAGACTCTCTTGTAAGGCTAACCAAGTGATGAATGATTGCTTTGATGTTACAAGCTTTTTCCACAAGTGTTCAGTCTAAGTTTTGGATTTCCGCTTCTTAAGACATGAATGTAATTGCCACTGTTATGCATTACGAAAATATGTTGACACATCAAGTGTTTGTGAAAAAACCAAAGGCAACATTACGAAAGACGCCCAAGTGTTTGAGAAAAACCCCGACCTCGCAATTGTTTCATTATTTGTAAAAGTTTTGTTATCGAGCAAAGCTTAGGATTTTCGTTATGGGTCGGGTTAATGAGTAGTTCATGATTGTTATTTTGGGTTCTAAAATGTGGGTTTGTTTGTA
The DNA here is from genome assembly GCA_023053565.1 of Aquilegia eximia. Classification (NCBI taxonomy): domain Eukaryota; kingdom Viridiplantae; phylum Streptophyta; class Magnoliopsida; order Ranunculales; family Ranunculaceae; genus Aquilegia; species Aquilegia eximia. Next base: position 28,129,420 of record JALIGU010000001.1, read on the forward strand.
ATTGATTGTAGGGGATGGATGGATGGATTTTAGCATATCAAATGATCAGTTTTGTTATTGGTTCAAATATTATTAAAGGTAATCTACTTTACTATGTGTTAATGAGGGCATATGAACTTTTAAACGGGTTGTTAAGGGCATATGGACTTTTAAATGGGTTGTTTTTAGTCTTTAAAAATAATATGAACTACTTGCTTGACTGGTTCAGGTACACCTTTTTTGTGAAATTGATTACTTCAGCATCCAATGCTAATTAGTAGTGTTTATATGTGATTTCTTATCTGACTCACTACTCACATACCAAATTCTTCATTTTAATCTCAAAAATCTTATCAAATTTTGAGTAATCTCGGCCACAAAAAAAAATAATAAATAAATAAAGAGCTTCACATGGAATCTAAGTTATAAGATACAGTACAAAGGTTCCGAGTCCAACAACAAGTCACTAATAACATTGATATTGAATGTATGTGTTATTCTCAAGAAAAAAAAATCCCTTTGAAACTAACTAATAAGCAATTGAGGTCGATGTAGAGAAATACTGAATGATGGAAGTAAGCATGATCCGAAGTAGCCATAATTTTCAAACAATAACGTAATTTCAAACAGTCATAAAATTACCAAAAGGTATGAGTTCCGAGAAGTAGTTATTCTCTCTGAATGATCACAATTTTTACTTAGCACGTAATAATTTAGTTTTTTTGGTCATTAACGTAACTTCTGTCAGTTTGTTTTCATGTCATTGCAATGAAGATATTGAACCAACTACCATGGGACTGCATCCAATTACAGATATGATGATATCAGAAAAGAGTTAGAGTATGTAAAAGAGTTTGGGGAGATATAGAGAAAGATTTATTCGAGAGTGTTGACCTACAGAGAGACCTCTTTTACGAAAAAGTACCAATGGTGTGCATTTCAATCAAACACCTCTATTAAGCTATTTCTCTTCTATAATTAGCTCTTAATTATTTGGTGTTTCTCTTTTGTAGTCTTTAACACTACATACCAATATCAGCAACATCAAGTGTGAAATCAACTGCGACAAGGTTCAAAATACTACTTAGGTTCAATTCCAACTCTTAAATCATTATTTATTTGAGTTCAGAATGCAAGGAAGAATTATTAAGCCTTTGCAAATTTGGTCTAAACTTGATTCAACGGAGCTATGTTTTTTGCCCTATGTACATGAACTTTTGTATGGTAGAAAAAAGGGGCAACATAGTTAGGTCCAGTTATTATTCAATTGGTAATCCCTACATGTGTCTTCAAACCAATCTTTATAACACAAGGCCTAGATTTTATTTCCCTGTAAAGCTGCAAAACCTTTATGAAGTAACTATTTTGAATGAACTAAGAAGGTTTACACACATATTTTTGGAACCCAAGTCACACAATCTACCCCCTTCGCCAATCCGCCACCACCTAAAAGCAGACAGCCTCAAATCGGCCTCCTCTACTCCCACCTAAAAACAGAAGGCCTTTAATGTTTATTTGGAAGTAGATTTTGAGCTTCATCTTTTATGTTTATTTCGATATTGTTGTGTGTTGAAGTTTTGTGATGAACGCAAGTGTGTGTTAACTACAGAATAGAAAGTATACATCTCATGATCTCAAAACATGGTATTGTATTACAAAATTCATACTGAATTAATAGTCACATCATTCAGAGAAATGCAGCCGAAGGAGAAATTTAATCAATGGTGTACGAGAGGCCAAATGGCCAATGCTCTTTTATGCTAAATGAGCTTATGCTTCAACCAGTTACTTAAAGATCTTTTAGTTTTGATTGTTATGCGATTAAAACTTAATAGAGAACTAAGTTTTGTTCTCTACACTTCGAACGAATCAACTAACTATTGCAAAGAAAGGGCCTAAAAGGAAAATTCACAAGATATTCACGGCGCACACTGAAGAAAAAAAATTAGATTCCAAGGAACAATTTCCTTTGCTTCTATGGCCATAAATAAGTAATATAGCTTTCTGCGGTAAGGCAATTCATTACCAAATAACATTCGTAATGAGCTATATCATAACGGCGGCTACCATTAGAATTTATCTCTATATGAGTTCAGAATACCTTTAATTAATGAGTCATGACTACTTTCAGAAGTAATTTACATATTACATGTTTGATCTATTTTCTTGATTAAAGGGTGCTGATCTATCTTACCTCAATGTTCATGCAATCATTCCATTCATCCATAATTTACATCATAGAAAAGATAGATGTCAAATTAATGGTTAAACTGAAAATTAATTAACTAAAGCAAGTCACGGTTTAGTTGTGTTGATTACTCAAATTAAACCTATGGAGTAGACTCGATAAAATTACTAATCTTATTCTTATAGGAAACTATCGTGGTTAGGTCAATTACTCACTGCTCACTTGACTCTTGGCAATTCGGTTTCTTGATCCCATAGTATCTATTGATCGTAAAATAGAGAATATATTAGTTTTGCTTTTCACTAATTTAAATGGTATATCTTTAGGCTTCCGCCAACTACATTTGGATTCATATTATGGGTTTGCTATTGCAGGCATTTTGGACCCTCATTCGAAGAAGTGAGTACATCCGCCATTTATAGCAACAAACATGCTGATTAAGGTGTGCACCTATTTAGTTCAAACCCATATTTGAAGGTATCTCCTGGTCATATTGTGTTGTTAGCTATAGTGTCAAAATATATAAGAGCTCACAAATACGATGTTCTAGAAAACCTAGAGAGGTTGCCACAACTCTACACGTTCAGAGAAAACTGGGCGTCGCCCATATTTTTGAAAAATATGATGAATTGCCCTGAGCTTGCCACTTGTTATAACATATTGATAGATTTCTGTCTATTACATATTCACTGACTGCACATATTTGAAGTGATTTCGCCTAAGATCACCATTTATATTATGGAAACTGATAATTAAAATCTACTTATTTATGAGACTCACTTAAAACCCTATTGAAGAATAATATAATACACCTATGTGATTACCCTAGGTTACACCATTGTTCAAAATCTCGTGAGATCTCACGAGATATATCAGAATAGGAGTGTTCGGTATGAGATATTTGTAAGATCTCAAATGGTATGATATCCAAACCAACCTTGTCGATATCTTCGAGATCTCGCGAGAAATGATGAGATCTCACGAGAAATTATGAGATCCCACGAGATATCATATTTTTAGTGTTGAGATGCTCGAGATATTAGTTTGTTCCAAATGAAAGCTAGTTTGAATTTGAAATCGTGAAATTCGTAGAATTCAACTTATAGATCTTGTAATTGACTTAATAAGCTAAAAATTGGTTGAATTTGGGTTATTGCCCATAATATTTTTAAATCAAGAAGAAATCTATTCAAAATTAAATTTAGAAAGATTAATTAGATATAAATGTGTGTCGAAATATGCTAAAAAACTTGTTCATTGATCGGACCTCAAAAGTGTATATTTATCCCTCGAATAACACCTTGTTTGTATAGCACTTAGCTTATATTACTGTATTATATCCATAGTACAAAATATCGATATCGACTAATGTATCGATCTCCAAAAAATAGATATATCGGGATATATTGGAATCTATCGGTGGATATTTTACGTTGAATGTATCGATTAATATATTAATTTGTTATACAAAATATATATAAAATCAAATTTGGAAGTATATTATCATAGTATTTACCTAAAAAATATCATATCTACTAAAAATGGAATAAACAAATTATTTCAAAAAAAAAAATTTAAAAAAATAATATTTCCAAAAAATATCGGAAAATATCAGTAAATATCAGAAATATCGGGAAATATCAAAAAATATCGGCCGATATTTTTAAAGAAACATGAAGGGGTAAATATCGGGAATGTATCGTATCGTTTTCTTTAAAAACCGATATATATCGCGATATTTTGTACTATGATTATATCTATTGATTAGTGTTTTCTTGTCTTTTGTGTAGGTTTCATGAGTCGAAATGCGAATATTATGTAAAAGCCCGCGAAAAGTCGAGAAAAGCAAGCAAAAATGTGTTATTGGCACATGGGAAGGAGAATCGATATTTACACCCACAAGATCTGCTGAGGACACCCCCACGGTCAGCTCTATTGACTTGACTTAAGGTCAAAGTGGGGCGGTCCAATTCTCAGCCCAAACTGGGTCCCACTTAAGCCCACAAGTCAGAATTTCTATTTTGGGCCTTATTTAAGTCCAAACTTAAAAATGCACCACAAGAAGATCCAGAAGTCTGATTTGGGCCCATGAGCTATCAAACTGAAGGTCTTGGCCCAAGCTACAACTTAAGCCCAAGAGAATTAGGTTTTCCTGATTACCTAATCCCTCTAGAAGACCAACAGCAGCAACCACGAATTTGACATAGTTTGGAAGTCTTTTCATGCAAGTATTCTACTTTGTATATTTTCTATATAAGAGAAGTTGTAACTAGGGCTTAGATATCTTTTAGTCCCCCTTTAAGATCAACTTTCTTCATTGTATTCAACTCATTATTCAATATCAATTCCATTATTATTCCATTATGATGTTTTGTGACTTATTTATTTATTCCTTGAGGATGAGTAGCTATATCTCCATGGGTGGATGGTGGAAGCTTTCTTGGTGATGTAAAAGTATCATGTTTGTTCTTCTTGTTCATTCTGATTCAAAGTTCTTAATGCTTATTTACTTCTAATTCGCGATATGAGGTAAGTATGATTATTTGTATGCTATTGTTATCCATGGTGTTAAAATATTCTTGTTAAGGTTTAGGGAGACCTAGCTTTAATGGTAGTATTTATATTTATTGTAGATGTTTAGTGAAATAGCTGAGAGGTGATTATTACATGTTTATAATTCATATATTTTATTGAAACCCTTTTATGATTAAATCAAATAGCTGAGAGGTGATGATTTAGTTATGAATAATATGTTAAGTTAATTAGATTGAATAGCTGAGAGGTAACGGTTTAATTAATGAAATATATCCAATAGCATGCATTAGAGAATCCCGTTTTAATTAGGTGGAATAGCTGAGAGTTGACTACTTGATTATTATAGGTATTAATAATTAGTTGGAATAACCGAGAGGTGACTAATTAGTTATTATAGATTACATGATTTAGTTTGTTGATATCAATTATTCCCCTTATGTCATCATATATCTTCTTTTCATATCTTCCATATTCTTAAGTTAGGATTTACTATTTATTATTGCATGTAGGAAGTAGAATCAATCATTAAATCTTGTTATTGATTCCCTTGGTGTTTCTTAATTATTATTTTCTATTGTGTTTGAGCTAAGATCTCCCCCTCTGAGGTGGTTACGACCCTTGCTTGTTACTTGTCTACTTTGATCTTCAATTTATACAGGCACAAGAAGAAACTTCAAGTTAAAAATCTAATCTTTTGATAGTGGGTGTAAAAAGTCCACTATCATTCATCTCAACAAAGACACCCGAGATCTCAAATGAGATCTCGAGTTTGAGATTTGTCGAGATTTTGAACAATGGGTTACACTACCTTTATATTTCAGTCTCAGGTTAAATTTCAACACTCTAGCCTTTAATAATTATGATTCTGCTATTACATTCAACTTTTTGTGTTCTAGATACATATTTTAACACATGTAACCTGACAAGAGAAAACTAATCACAATTAATGATACAGGTATATATCAATTATGCATTTTAAGATAAATCTTTTGACAGTTTCCATGAACATAATCAACATTGAATTCAAAATTACAGCAGGTCAGTTGATCATGATCGACAGGGAGAGTTCTTTTTATCTTATAAATTTGTGTGTAGTTGTCCATATTTCATCATTTTCAATTTGTGAGTTACATAATTTTCTATGGTTAGGATTTTGTTATTCTTTAAAAATTTAATATTTTTGACATGTTCTTAAGGTGATGTTTTTTTTTTTGATTAGTAAGCAGGGTTGTAGGGACCCTTACCCCATTAAATTACGTGTGGAAACTTGTATCAACAATCAGCTGTTGACGTGTTTCGAACCCACGACCTCTCCACTTTGTGAGAGGGGTGCTACCATTGAGCCACAGGCTCATTCACTTAAGGTGATGTTATGTCTATTAGAAGAGTTTTATTCACATTTCCAGAGTAGTGTCATAGGAACATGATGATATCAGGTAAGGATTAGCAGTAAAACATGCGAGTATGAGTTTGGAGTAGTTTAAAAGATGTAGAATTATAAAGGTTGTAAACATAATTGCTAGCAAAGAAATGAGAGCCAAATGGGATCCAATTAACATAACGAAGATTCCGATGACTATACTATAACAACAAAAAATATGCTATGAAGAGAAACACAAGTAGATAACAGGTATATATGCCAATGTAACTGTTCCATTTCTTTTACATTGTCCGTATGGGACCAAGGATTGATCCATTTCAACCTCTCCTTGCACGTTGTTATTACACTAAGGGATATCAATTCAGATGTGAAAAACTGAATGTACGCTATCTAAATAGCATACGGCTAGACCTTTTCTTCAAAATTCGTAAAATACACCGTCACAGTTAGAAAATTTTTAATTACAATCAAAATAAATAAATTTTTATCTGTATTTGCATTATCACTGTTATTATGAAGGTAGATTGTCATTGAACATTTGAACTAATGAGCAAGCGGAATAGAATCTTAAGGTAAGAAAAAATCATGGGTAGATGGGGTCAATAGTTATTTTAATATGAACTTATGTTTGTTTCATTTTCCTTTCCTCCTCCTTACAATCTTATTACATGATTGTGTGGGTTGTGTGTTGGTTGATCGGCAGTGAGTTATTATAAAATCTTTAGCCAAAGAGCTTGACAGAATTACACAGTGGTTATACTTGCTGTGAATTTAATAATATTTCTGATTTAGGTTCCGGCACTATACTAAATACAAATTTTGAATATGCTTAATTGTTTTGGATTTAGTCATTTAGAATACTAATATATATTCATAATAGTGACTTCCATTAGAATTCAGTTTGGAACTTTGGATTTGGAAATATAGAGTTCTTTTAAAGGTGGTCCAATTGTTAAATAAATTTGAGTTTGTAATTAAAATTGGGTGTTTTACCTACTTTTTTCTCCTTGTCCACTGCCACAAATGATAAGCTCTATCAGGAAATTAACACCTTATTCAAACACTATTGTGGCTGAAAATCATTGGGTTTTTTAACATTTTGTTCTGCTTCCTGCTTGGGACATGTGCAACTAAAACATAGCGTCTCAGTGTTTCTGTCACGTAACTTCAGAATGTCATCACACCAATTTGAGATCAGATTGTCATATTGATTCTGTTAGTCCTCTTCCCGTGAGCATAGTGGAGCTCGCGGAAATGGGTTTCCATGCTGGGGAAGGCTGGATCCCCGGTGACACCTGCTCCTCGTGTACCTGAAAGTCCACTGGGTTTATCCAGTGAAAAACGCTCCAACAGTCAAGTTAGTTTCCTCTCCGGCGAGAATAGAAAGTAAAACCTAATTTAGCTAGAGAGAGTGTGTGAATCGTAATCAGTCTAATGTTACCTGCCTTTCTAAGGTTTGTAAGATAGTTTTTATACCTAGTGCCCGCCGCTTTCTCTTGACCCTTGGATCTGCATTCTTATCCTACCGTTATACCTTCATCATCGTGGCCTTCTAGTAGCCTCATGTTGCCCTAGAGTGCTGTACAGCTAGCCTTACGTGGAACGCACGTTTCACTCTAGAACCATCCATTCTCTTGTTTTCCCTGGTTACGGGAGTAGATTACCCTCCATCGTCCGTCGATCCCTCGTCCGCCATCTGTCGGTAAGGGATCCATGTACTTACATCGTCCCCTCTCTGGCGATTACCCGTGAGATAGCCAGCTTCATCCGACGGATGACGGACCAGAGAATATTCCCTGATTATGACGGTCTGAGAGCAAGAATTTGAATTTTCTCTACTTTTTGAATTCGCTCAGTCAGTGTTGTGCGCGGCACATGAGGCGGTTTGGTTTTATGATTTTTTATGTAATTCCACGTGTCAGTTTTTAACTGGTTTGCTACACGTCCCTTTTTAGGCGTAATTATGTTCAATTACTGCGCAGTACTTTGAATTTCACAGCCGTCTTGTCAATCTCTTCTCTCTCTTCGTAGTTGTTAACTGCTTACTCTCCCCTTATATAATCTGCCTCCTCTTCTTCATTTCACAACTCTGTATTGTCCTCGTTTTATCTTCTTCATCTCTCAGGCGACGCCATTGTTGGTAGTTCTTATTGGTTGTGCTTGTTCTCTGGGAAAAAGACCGGAATGTAAAAACACATCAGCAATTTCTTTTTTTTTCCCTTTTCAAGTGCTTGGTTGGGTTTAGGAAAAAATGGGGCCCACAATTCTTTTTTGCAAAAACGTAAAACACGTCAGCTTATTATACCGGTTCGAAATAACCGGAAAACTTGGAAAAAATCGTCTCTTCTCTACTGCTTTCTCTTCGATCAGTTCTTTCTACTTTTTTTTTTTGTTTTCTCCCCCTCTCTCTCGTTTTGATTACTTGAACAAAGAAGGTAAAAGCTTTTTTGAATCAGGTAAGGTTCTCTATACAGTTTTCTATCATCAAATATCTAATAGATCTATTGATTGTAGATTAATCTCTCTCAAATCAAGGGTTTCGAGTAGGTGTTTTGAATTTGTTGTAGTTAGTTGTTAAATTTATTTTAATTTTGTATTCTATCACTAGAATTAAAGGTTTTTTATAATGGGTTTGATTCAATCATGGGTTTTAATGTTGTCTTTGGGAGTTCCAAGGTTTATTAGAAATTGGATTTTTTTAATATGAATTAGTTTGTATTCATTCAGATTTATTTGGATTTGATTTTGATGTAATGATCTTTGTGTAGTTTTTATATTTTCTGAAATTGCACCAATGTCGCTCTCTGTGGACACTTTTGTGTGAAAGAGCCGGTTTGTAATTAAGTCAATTTTGTATCTTTTTATGTTTTCCTGTTTGTAGATGGAAGGTGGTGAACAAGAACGAAAAAGAAAAATAGCAGTAGTTGTTGCAGCCCATGCAGCTGCTGCTAATGCTATCGCTACTGCTTATCTAACACTTAACATACCTTTAAAACCTCAGATTGATAGAAATGACGAAAGGAGAAGTTACATGAATTCAATATTAGAGGATGATGATAAGTGTCGTCATAATTTACGAATGGGAATACAATCTTTTCATCAATTGTGTATTTTAATCAGAGCACAAGGAGTTGTGAGCGATAACGATAATTGTAGTTTGGAGGAAATGGTGTTGCGGTTTCTTGAATTAATTATGTTGTATTTAAGTTCTAAATGCCACCACTCCCTAGTTTAAACCAACCCTTTAAATTATGAGATTGGCATTCTTCTCAAGCTCTAACATCTTGTTGTGCTACTGTGTTGGGTAGTGTAGTTGTTCTTTATGTCAAACTTTACAACTTTGCATGCCTTTTCACCAGAAGACAAGATGATATGAGTTATAATTTTTTTTTTCTTTATATTCCTTTCTTGTAGGTTCTTATTCTGTGAACGGACTCGATGAAGACACTGAAAAGAATGGAGAAGAAGAGAGTATAGATTTGGAAGTTGGTGAAGAAACAATCTCTACCGCAAGCACCAAGAAGACAAAACGACAACATAGGAAGAGAATGAGAGGTATTGATGAAGTGAAGAATATGTTGGAAGGAGTAAATGAACATCTTGCTCTACTTAGAGAAACGATAGACCCTTTAACTTTCGGAAAGCAATTACGTCAAGCAATCATGGGAGTCAAAGGGTTTAGCCACAAATATTTAAATAGTGCTTTCAAGATTTTGATGAAAAATCACGTGGAAGCTGAAATATTTTTGTTAACGGATGAAAAAGGTAAAGTGGATGTGTTGAACAATTTGTTTGTACAGATTGGAGACATTTGATAGTGAGGTTCAAATTAAGTAGTGTATTTGGAGTTTGTAGCGATATATTATAAGTTTTTATAATTTTACTTGGTTAGAAAGACATTTGTAATTTTGATGTAATTTCTACTTGTGAAATGTATAAAGTGGTGTAAGTTCTACTTTCATCTATGTCTTTGTGATGGCAGTGGTATTTAGTACAACTGTCCTAACAGCGACAGTTTTGAAGGCTCTTGATTTTTATTTAAAATGAAGTAGTAGAATGCTGCTACCATAGTTAAGTGATGGACTTGTTATGAACATGTGGGTCTGTGTCTTTGGTTTCTACTTTTTATATCCAAGTGAAATTGTGATCCTAAATTAGGATAGTGATGTAATTATGAATTTAATTAAGTTTAGGATAGTGATGTAATTATGAATTTAATTAAGCTTAGGATATTGATGTAATTATAAATTTAATTAAGCTTGTTCACATTTTTTATTAAAAAAATGGTATGGATGTAATTTTAGATATATACAAGGTTGTTTGCAGAAATTCAGAATTTTTCTTATTAGCAACCAAGTACCGTACAAAGTTTTTGTAAACTAAAACAGGAAACTATTTACATTTTTTCCATTTAAAAAAGTTTGCTTTTCTGTTTTCCCAAAAATTCCGGGGAAACAAGCACAGCCTATGTTGTTTCAACCTCCTCATCACTTGTGTTTAATTCATAAGACTGCCTTGTTACATGGAACTTGGTATGGTTTTACACTACATGTGTTTGAAGTAAATCACAGCAAACCTATGGGTCTTGTGTTTGTATGTGTTGGTTATTTCTCATTGCTTCTCCTTGTTGGCATTACAACTTCACTTTGAATTTTTCTCTTGAGTTATATCCAGGCTACCATGGGAGAAATAAAAGTCCACAATATATATTTACTCCTCTGTTCTCATTGGTTGGTGTGGTGGCTATATTAATGGGTTGTGTGCTTTACATTCTTTATATACGTAGTCTCATTCGGTTCAAGAGAAAAAAAAAAATGAGATATCCTTTTTCTATCGTTGTTTCATGTGTACATCAATACATCATCCTAATTTAGTCTCATTCCATAATTCTTCTATAAAACTAAGTTCTATTATTGCTAAAGAAAGATAGTAAGTTGTTCAAATAGGAACATGTACTTGGGTAGGTTCATTGTCATTGAATCCTAGAGGAGAGACACCGTGAAGCCTACCTACATCGAGATACCATATCTGAGGGGCGAAATCCTTCATTAAGGACAGTGTCTCGCACGCCTCGACAACTTCCTTCCTAAGTCCTTTTGCAGCATTCTATTGCGTACTATTCCAACAATCTTAAAGAAAGATTTGGATGCTGCTTTAATCTCTACTCGCAACCACTTACCAGACACCTCAAAAATTAAGGCGTTCAATGGCTCTCATTTCAAGCGGTAGAAGAAAAGGGTGTTCTCAGCCCTTGATGTGCTCAACTATGCCAAATATCTTTCTGAACCAAAGACCGAGGAAAAATCCACAGAAGATGAACTCTATGGAAAATCTCTTGCTGAATAGAAAAAAGGTAATAAGGTATGCCGCCACACCATCCTCAATACCTTATCCAATGAAATATTTGATCTCTATTCTCCTTATAAGTTTGCATGCGAAATATGGGAAAATATGAATAAGAAGTATATCATTGAAGATGCTGGAACTCAGAAATATGCTATAGGCAAATTTCTGAAATACCAGATGACTGAGGTTAAGGACGTATCGTCTCAAATCCATGACTTTCACACTCTTATTAGTGATCCCGAAATCTTCCTGAGACTTTCATGGTTGGAAGCCTAGTTGAGAAACTTCCTGAATCTTGGAAAGATTACAAAAATAATATGAAGCACAAAAAGAAACATTTGAGTCTTGAAGATGTTATTGTTCACATCCGTATTGAGGAGCAAAATAGGATTTGTGATACTACCTTAGCCAAGGAATTTGATTCCAAGGCCAAACTTGTTGAAAGGAAACCACGAAAATCCAATGAACGCTCTAAAAAGAATAATGTCAAAAAAGACAATAACAAACTCAAGACTCAAAGACCATCTTTTAAAAAGAAGCGTAACTGTTTTGTTTGTGGAAAGCCCAACTATCATGCTTATCAGTGTAGACATAGAAAGGATAACAACAATCCTCCCAAAGCTAATATAGTTGAGGGAGATGTTATTGCTGCGGTTGTATTCCAAGTGAACTTGACTACTGAGAAGAAAGAATGGGTCATAGACTCTGGAGCCACCCGACACATTTGTTGTGATGTTAAAACATTCTCAGAATACTCTCAAATGAAAGATGGAGAAGAACATGTCTACATGGGTGATTCAAGGCCCGTGCCTGTCATAGGTGTGTGTACCCTAAGTAAAATACCCGACAGATATCACCGATGGCTGTATAAGAAGCTAAACCGAGAGCACCTAAGCATTAGCCAGCCAAGCCTGGGGTATCGAGTAGGGCCCAACCCGATTTCAAGGGATCCACATACGCTCTGTGGACCTTGACTCACAGGATAGTCCACGATCAATGGGTGGAGCCCCGGTTACTGTATAAGAAGTTGAACCATGGGCTCCCATACATCGACCAGGCCCACCTCAGTCCAGTAGGCCAGGTCCGGCCCAGTAAGGTCCAGCAGCAACAGGGGCTCATCCAAAGGCTTAATACAGAAGTCCAGAGGACCTGGCCAGGGAGTATGCAGTGGAGATTGGGCCTCCGGTCAGAAAAGTCAACCCCAAGTGTTTGCTTTCAGGCTTGGTCAATCCAAGTCCCAACCAACTGGATAAGTCCAACGAGATTCCAGGCAAATAGAACCCATGGTTCCAGCCGCTGGAGAAGATAAAGAAAACCCAGGTTGAACCAGGACCTATCGGAGGATGCCACGTGGAAGTCATCCTGGTCAAAGGGGATTCAAACAAAGGGGTTAACCGCTCGACAGCATGCAAGCTATCTCCACGGAAAACATCTTCACAGTTGAACTACCTGAGTTTGTGGAGTCAAAACCGGAGGGGTGGTTGAGCCAGCCTCTTCCGACCTACTATAAATACAAGAGTTCTAAACCTCCTGAACTACGAGTCTTTCACTGAGAAACTCCATTAGAGCTTAGTGGAAGCAAAGACTTGATTCCAAGTTCATCATCTTGGATACGTAGGCAGCCTGATCCTGATCAGGTCCAGTCTCACTGTATACCCCCCATCCTATCTTTGCCTATACAAGGCTTTTAACTGTACGAACAATCTATACATATCTGGAGTTTGTAGATCAAATTTTTGCACCCACACTCTTTGGCGCCCACCGTGGGACTGAATCTCCCATCAGTTCCAAAGCCTTGCAAAGAATCTCAATCTAGTCATATCGGAGTTGCTGCAGCAATGGCTGGAAGTAAGAGAAACCCAACTCGTTCCAACAATGGAATGAGCCAAGTTACTGAAAGTCAGTCAGAGAACCTTTCTCCCTTGTCTCCGGTTCTTGAAGTAACAGAACCCGCGAATCAAGAATCAGTCCTCGGGAGTGAGGGCCACGATCAGGGCTCACAACACTCTGAAAGTGGACAGCCGGGGGCAGAAAACTTAGTGGTACAAATCACTAACGATCCTGGTAATCCTAACGCAGTCAGCCGGACCGTCAGGATACCAGCATCACAAGATCCTGAACCCTCCAGGGTAGCCGCAGCAAGAGGAGACCAGATAATCTCTCCCCTGACAACGGGAGGAGGTCATACCGAGCAGCAGAAGGGAAAAAGACAAGCGGTCGAGCCCCAACTACAATCATCAAGCGGCTAACCAGGGAGAACGTAAAACCGAGGAGAAAGAAGAAAACTAGGGTCGAGGATAACCAATCATCTTCAGCCTCGTCTATGAGCTCATCTCCTCAGAAGAAGATAAGGCCACGGTCGAGCAATGACCGGAGTCTTACCTCTCATAGCCATGGTTCCCGTCCTGTTTGAGACAGGATAGCACCAGGAAAAGATAGGATGTCTATCTCTCCAGTTCAGAGACATTGCCGCGTATGTGCAAGAACACTCGGGCCCCATCATGGCCGTAGGGTTACCTGCAGCAGGTCCGTCGAAGAAGTCACTCCACCAGAAGGGCTACGCCGGAGGAGGCACCAGAGCACTCCCCCGGCATGCCACGGTTAGAGAGCAAGGACCCCTCAAAGGGCCCACACTCACCAGAGACAACCGGAGCTGAACGTGGAACAAATGAATTAACTCAAGCTGCAAGAGATGATCGACCTTGCTGTTTCCAACAAAGCCAACCAGGATGAACGAATCAGAAAGCTTACTATCTCAAGGTTAACTGTATCACCTTTAGCAAAAGAGGTCAGGAGTCATGTAGTCCCGGCCAGCTTCAAGAAGCCGCCCTTCGAACAGTATGAGGAGACAAGCGGTTGTCCGGTTCAGCATGTTATGAACTACAAAAGCACCATGGCCATCTGGGACCATGATGACAAGCTACTTGCAAATATGTTTGCTCCTTCACTCAAAGGCGAATCACAGACGTGGTATCACAATTTGCCACCTGCATCCATCCACACATTCGTACAGTTGGCTGAGTTGTTCGAAGAGAAGTATCGGTTCAATATGAAGACTAAGAAAGGAGCTGAACTCTTATTGTCCCTGCAGATGGACCGGAGCGAAACGCTCAGGAATTTCTCCTGAAGGTTCTGAACCCTACTATCTGAGGTACAAGACGCATTTGATAGCGTCGTCATTCAAGCTTTCAAGTATGCCTTGAACAGTAACCATGAAGAACTATACCGATCACTGGCGAGAAAGTCTCCCTCCCCAGTTTCGGCCTTGCTCGAGAAAGTAAAAAGGTATGCTCAGGAGGAAGATGACTTGAATGCCAGGAGAAAAAGGCTTGCCGGAGGCCAAACCTCTGAGAAGCCGTAGAAGGCAAAGGAAGAAAGCTCCAGCAAGGATCACAAGGAGGAAAAAGCCCCTGACAGAAACAAAGACTGGAAGGGGAAAACGCCAGCCCGACCGCCGATCAGATAAGTCTACCGGGGGCGAACGCAAAGAAAGGGAATTCACACCCTTGAGGTTCCCGATCGAGGAAATATTCAAAAAGATCAAGAACATATAGCTGTTCAACAAACCTGCCCCTTTTTCGGCAAACTCGGAGGGCAGGAGAGATAAGTCCAAGAAGTAAGATCATCACAATGATTACGGTCACGAGTTGAAGAACTGCAGGTCGTTGAAGTACGAAATACAACGCTTGGTCGATGCCGGCCTCATCCTGACATGGTACAGACCGGAGCAGTCGAACAGGTAAAAACCGGAGATCGAATTGTATATGTCTGCCATGTACAGACACTCGGTTCTTCCAAGACAGAGAGGAAGAATTGCGCCTGAGAAAAACTCCGGTGGATTGGACATGTCCATGAAGTTGGACAGTTCAAATTCAACGAAGGGACGAACACTGAGTCCATTGTCCATGGGGGTTTGATGTTCACAGAAGAAGACGAAAGAGGCGTGCATTATCCACACAATGACGCTCTGGTCATCACAGCATGGATTGGAGTCTACCGGGTCCGGCGAGTCATGGTCGATACCGGCAGCACCTCCAGTGTTATGTTCTCATGCGCCTACAAAGCTATGAAGCTATCTAAGGGTCTCATCGAATCTGATGAGACTCCTATCTATGGGTTCAACGGGGAGCTAGCACAGTCCTCCGGGCGAGCACCTGCCAATCACGGTGGGGTTTAACACCGTCGGGATAGACTTCCTGCTGGTTGCTCCCCCTCCTGCTACAACGTTATTCTGGGAAGGGACTAGATTCATCAGATGAAAGCCATAGTGTCCACCTTCCACCAGAGCCTCAAATTCCCGACTCCCAACGGAATTTGCAGAGTCAAGGGAGACCAAGGGACGACATTCAAGTGCCATCTCGATGCTGTCAAAGGGAAGTCCATCTCCGAGACCAAGGGGAATACTATCTTCCTGATAGACTCTCATCAATAGCAACCAGCTCCCGGCAAGTCTGCTAAGGGAAAGCCAGACACAAAGGCCGGGATATCACCAGCGGTCGACGAGCTGGAGGAAGTTATTGTGGGACCAGAATCCCACAAGACAACTTACATCTCTTTCGGTCTACCGGAGGCAGAGAAAGATTTCATGATCACTCTGCTCCGACAGAATCACCATGTCTTCGCGTGGAGTGTCAGCGAGATGCCACGAATAGACCCTATGGTCGCCTGCCACAAGCTGGATATTGGTCCTCAGTTCAAACCGGTCAAGCAGAAACCAACGCGAATGGCACTGGATCGACAACTGGCTGTCAACGAAGAAGTCGATTGGCTACTTTCAGTCAACTTCATCAAACCAGTCATCTACCATACTTGGGTTTCCAACATCGTGGCCGTCCCGAAGAAGAATGGTAAGATTCGAGTTTGCATCGATTTTACTAATCTTAATAAAGCATGTCCTGTGCACCCATATCCACTCCCCAGGATCACAGACATGGTGGACGCCACCGTTGGTTATTAAAGATTGTCCTTCATGGACGCCTATTCTGGTTACAACCAGATTCCACTTCACGAGGAAGATCAGGAACATACCGCATTTATCACCGACCTGGGGTTTTAGTGCTATCGGGTGATGCCATTTGGTCTGAAGAATGTTGGAGCGACATACCAGAAGTTGGTCAACACTATCTTCAACGATCTCATACGCCGGACCATGGAAGTCTACATAGACGACATGGTGGTCAAAACCAAGGAAAAAGACAACCATTTACGAGATCTTCAGCAGACATTCGACATCCTAACACGGTACAACATGAAGCTGAATCTAGCCAAATGTTCTTTTGGTCTTTCCTCCGGCAAGTTACTTGGCTTTCTCATGACCAACCGGGGCATAGAAGCCAATCCAGATCAGATCCGGGCAGTCCTGGAGATACCCGCTCCAAAGACAGTGAAAGAATTCCAGAGGTTAATCTGACCACACAAACTTTTCGTTTTCCCTCTTTCTCCCCAATTAAAATTCAAACTGCAAACTGCCACGTACCCCATTAAAACATGATTACCATAACTACAATCATTATGTTTCCTCGAAAACCTATTCGCATTAAATGCATCACATAAAGGAATATTTGTTTTCCCTTGCAAATCAATGAAATCTCCTATTTCAAGGCAACTCATTGCACATTCCAACACATTATCTTTGTTTCCATTCAAATCAAAGTCTCCTAAATGATACCACATTCAAGCTCGATATGAGCCTGAATGATGCTACACATTTCAATTGCCAACTTCAATTCGAATGAAAATGGGCTATGTATATACAATTATATTCAAGCTCGCCCTCAATTCTTATACCGACCTAACTCGACGTGAGCCTCTTTTTATCCGAGCTCACTCAAGCTCACTATTTTCATATTTCGTCCGACCTAACTTCTTTTTATCTCGAGCTCACTCGGCGTGAACCCTATTTCACTCGAGCTCACTCGACCTCATTCAGTCTTCATACGTTTTGATTATCTTCAGTTACAATATCTTTCTAGATCCAAAAGATCCACTCATTAATTGACCCCACCGTTGGACAATTAATGAGCTATCTGTTGTCCCAATTCACCTATAATTATGAACTACGCAGGCTTGATTCAGGGACTTGGTCAATCTCAGATTCGTAGGCAACTATCTTTCCAGATAGCTCAGCCACTTCAACACCATAAACTTTTTCCTCTCCGATCTCCAATCATCTTCTCTGACTTACTTTTATTTGCATTTACACAACAGATAAGGTATCTGTTGACCAATAAAATTCCATGTTTTGTCCAGTTGACACCGGTTATTGTTCTCCCCTTAATGAGCCCCTAGATGAAGAAATTAACCATTGTGAGAGCCTTTGAACCCCATATTTTTTTTTTTGAGGGAACTGACTATCAATAAGGTGTGGTTCAATTATTTTGTATTATCAATCAAACGGAAAATAAAGTTCATTGTGAAAAGCTTAGATGAGTTAAACCTTTATTTGATCGAACTCTATATCAAATAAAGCCCTACATGAGCCAAAGTCCCAGATCTTTTATAACCATTTCAAAGATGTTTAGAGGTAAGTGGTGTTCCCACGTGTTACTACTTGTTTTATAGTTTCTCATCCATATGGAATATGACAACAAATCACCCCACCCTATGCCACTATGATCCCAAAAGTACGTGGATTCGTGTTGTTCCTTGTTTTAAAATGATTGACATTGATACAGCTCCATCGTTACAGGTATAGCTCCATTGACCTTCCGAAAACTGGAATATTGGGTCTTGGCCCCATTCACTCTATTCATCGTTATAAAAATGTATATTTTTGTTAAAGGGAATATCGAACTTGTTGAAGTTCATATGCATACATAGTATGCTTTATAACTAAAAAGTAGAAACCATGATTGTACATTGTTAGTATTTGTAAGTACATAATTATACCAGACTCCACGAGTAACTCGGTTCTAACGAATCAACCTAGTAAAATAGCTTGCGATGCAGGTTATCACTTAGATAAGACAGACTGTACGGCTCTTAGTCATGACAGAAAATACTTGGAAGACAGAGGTCCACGTCTCTACATCACAATCGTCAAATCTTCTAAGATCTAACGGTTTACATTACATACACGGTATGAATAGTATATAAGGGGCAAAACTATAAGCACAAGGTATGAGCTATCACTTCTCTCTATTTTTCTCGTTCTTCTTCTCTTCATCTACACTATCTGACTTGAGCATTGGAGTGCTAACGTCGGGAACAACCCCGACGTGTTTTGCAGGTAACAGAGATGATGACGAAGGAGTTAAACCATTCTTCACTGGCCTCACTGATCTCAAGATGTAGGCGAAAAGACTGCTTACATAATGGGGATAGAAGGAGGGCGACCACTCACAGATCTATTCTAGATCTAGGTCATCAGAACAGTTCGAGGTTAGTGAGATAAGTGAAGACGTGAGTTCTTGAAAAAAAAAGAACATGTAGATCAATGATGAGAAAGTTTTCTCCACGGATCTGAAAAATGGTTTCGATCTTCATCAAGTTTCAACTAATATCGTGATACTCAGAATACTCATGACACCTTCACGACATTCACAAAACACATTAGATCTTTATTTTGAAGGATAATACAATAAAGAGAACTTTCGATATCGGTATTCAAGCTATGTTAGATCTCATATCTATGTTTCATCATCTTTTAAGTAGATTTATTTTTGATGATTTCTTCTTACTTAACCAACAACTCTGGCGCTAAGATTTCTTCTTCAACTAGTAGTTCTAACAGGTAAGGTAACCTGTTAATTGATGGTGAACTTATTATTTCAATGATGTTACAGTTGCTCACACATCACTGTTTACTCTATCATCATATGTCAGACATTGGTGGTAACCCAGATCACCTGAACACAACTCTCATCACTGCTCACACATCACTGTTTACCCTGACATCTATGTCTAATGTATTCATATTGTTCACTGTTTACTCATACATCTCTATCCAGCATTTACATACTACGTCTTCACGATTTACTCGGACATCTCTGTCCTGCATTTACGTACTAAGTCTTCAGGGTTTACTCGGATATTTCTGTCCAGCATTTACATACTAAGTCTTCACGGTTGACTCGGACATTTCTGTCTTGCATTTACATATTGAGTTTTCACGTTTTTCTGCATTTATATACCAAGTTTAACGGTTTATTCGGACATCCTGTCTAATAATGCATTTGCATCTTATACTTTGACATCTTTGGAAGGTCGTTTGGTCAAGTTCTCTCTGTTAGTTGTGTTACAACTATAACGTTCAATGCTTTGATGGTGATGTTATCTCTTTGTTATGTTAACATATGTCACAGGTTATTCGGACATCCCTGTCCAATGGTACATGTTATGCTTTCACGGTTTACTCGATATATATGGCCAATAATGCTTTCACTGTTTACTCGGACATCTCTGTCCAAGTAATGCATTTACATGGTACGTTTTCACGGTTTTCTCGGACATCTCTGTCAGTAATGCATTTACATGCTATGTTTTCACGGTTTACTCAGACATCTCGGTCTAATAATGCAGCTATGTTTTTCACGGTTTACTCGGACAACTCTGTTCAACAATACATTTACATACTATGTTTTTACAATTACTCAGACATATTTGTCGCATTTACATGTTAAGTTTTCACGGTTTACTCGGACAGTTGTGTCCAATAATGCATTTACATGCTAAGTTTTATGAAGTTAAATATATTTTTATCTTATTATGTACATAGATATATTGCTTGCGTTTCTTGCGAAAGGTCACCAGGTCTAAAGGCTCATACGCAAATATCTTTGGAAGGTTCATTCAGTCAAGTCATTCCTAGCGAAGATTATGTAACTTTTGTTTTAATGCAAGTATACTCTCAGCTTTGACATTCTCTTACTCTTACTTTACGGTTTACTCCGTTATATCATTCTTGACATCTATTTTTGGTGGTTTGTTCGTTCTATCATGTACATAGATATATTGGTTACATGTTTTTTGAAAGATGAACAGGTTGAACTTGGCTAACAATGTCGTTTCTACCACAAAATTGAATTATCAAATCTAACTGATTCATGGTATCGTATTCTACTAATAAATAATCCTCTAATGCTCTTATACAAGTATATTTTTCTCTAATGGACGGTTCACTCAGTCGTGACATTCTTGGCGTCTTTCACATGGGAGCTTATATTATTTTCTCTAAGGTTCACGCAACAAGGTTCATTCTTGGCATCATTGGAGCTTATTATGATTGGATATTTTCTAGACGGTTCACTCAACCATGTCATTCTTGAGAGCCTACATCATTTTTACGCTACGGTTCACTCAACCATGTCATCATTAGCATTACTGGAACTAGTTTATGACTGGAAATTTCTATACGGTTTACTCGGCCATGTCACTCTTAGCATTCAGAGCTTATGTTTAATTACGTATTGGATCTTTCTGTCAATCTTTCTCGGCCATGCCATTCTTGATGTTCATTCATACAGCAGAATTCATGTTACAAATCTTTTCTAGACGGACTACTCAACCAATCTAAAGGCTAATGTTATACTCATATTATTTCTCTACGGATCACTCAGTTGCCTCATCTTTGGCGTTATTAATTAATGTTGGAACTCATATAATTTCTCTACAGTTCACACGACTATATCAGCTTTGGCAAAACTCATATTATTTCTCTACGGATCACCTAGTTGCCTCATCTTTGGCATCATTAATGTTGGAGTTTACATTATTTCTCTACAATTCACATGACCGTGTCATCTGTGAAAAAACTCATATGATTTCTTTATGGTTTGAACGACCGTCTCATCTTTGGCAGAACTCATATAATTTCTCTATGCTTCACACGACTGTGTCATTTCTGATATAACCCATATTATTTATCTACGGTTCACTCAGTTTCGGCAATTTTGGCGTCAATAATGTTGGAGCTCATACTATTTCTTCACGGTTGTCTTCTTTGGCAAAAGCTTATGTTATATTACTTATTGGGATTACATGTGTTATTTTGGAATTATAATGAAGATGATTATCTTGGAGTTTTCGCACTCTGGCATAAACATTTGGAGTTGTCGCACTCTGCCATACAAATTTGGAGTTGTCGTACTCTGGCATATATGTTTTGTATCATTCTATGCACTTGTGTTTCATAACTGCAACCCCGACAAGAGCCATGCTAACGGTCTTGCTGGAACGCCCTGATTAGGAAGCAAGTTGAATACTTGGGGGCGACTAAGGCTGGTAAGAGAGAGGTCTTGGCACGACGCTAGCCCCACCTAGTAGCTCTTACCCCCTTACTCGCACCTCGTGATGGCTGCTACCGCAACATTACGGGAAGCCTTCCAGGATGGAAATAGGACCGTGAGGTTAGTCACGTCAAGGCCGACAAAGCAGCTAGCCTTTGTGACGACAGGGCTAGGCTGACTTCTGTAACGGGATTGAGTGAATTCTCCATTGCAAATGCTCCACAGCGTAATCAGAACTCCATACGAGTGATTTGAAAATAAAAGCTCATACAATATCTACAAGTCTGCTTGTCCCCACGGACCGAGAAACCAGGCAACAACAAAAAGTCACAAAATTATAAATTACCAAAGCTGCCAACGATCATATCAGATCCTGACACATTTCATGTTAGAGCCTCACAAGGTCGTACCATACAGAATGACTACATACAGTCATCAACAACAATCTCTCCGAGTACTCCGGTTACTCTGTTAACTATGAATACACTTAGTCTCTCCAAGTATCCTCACTACTCCTTTAATTGTGGTTATATCATTTTCAGATGCAGAGTTGGATATCCTTCAAGGACACCATAAGAGGTAGGAATTATTCTAATCATTCCACACACCTCGTCTATTCCGTCAACTTTGATAACATTACTGGATATGTTCATAAAATCTGTGGTAGCCGATATTCACTTAGCTGATCTGTCTACCGCGTTCAACATACTCCAAGCATACAACCATTGCGGCAGTAACAGTCTCACGTTTCGTATGTTTTCATGTGAAGGTTCATTCTCAGACATCCATGATCTTCTGATTTAAGGACTACTCAGTAATGTGAATATTTTCATTCTCAATCATAACTTTGGAATCATTATTGTATTGTGCGTATGTAACAGACTTGGGGGCGAGTACAACAGAGTTGTTTCTTTTTATCCGAAAAAATCCCTTGTGAATGGTCTTTCATGATATGGAATTTTCTCATCATCTTCTTCGGGAAAATTACGTTGTGTACTCTGACATGCACACTATACGGCTTGACAAGGCAACTCCATGGAACCTAGATGATACTGAATATATTTTTAAAAGGCAAAGCTCTTGCCAGACTACACGGTTCCCTCGTTCAATACGGATTACAATTCCAGTATTTTGATATACCTCAAGTTCAACGATGTCAGTCTGCGTTTGCCAGACAACAATTTAATTTGAATCATTTAACAAGATCTTTTATATTTCAGCATTTTCTAAGGATGAAAAAGTTTTCAGCTTAAATGTGGAACTCTGTTATATCTGGAAGATCAACGATCACTCAAATTCTATATGGTTTGCTCATTTATTATAGCCACCGTAGTTTGACATAGATTGGAACTACTTATTGATCCAAACAAATGACATGACCGACAAGCCCGGTAACACCGGTATGTCTTATTTATAATTTTATTTTTGTTTTTCTCTATTTATAGAAAAAATTAGAGTAAGCAAAAGTGGGCGGATACATGGCTATTACGTTCATATACATTACAAAGAAAATACTAGCTATCAGCCAACTAAGGCAGACATGCCTGACAAACAGAATTACGGTGGCTTGATCCCTATTTGGGTACGTAGGCAGCTACTTTGCTAGCGCAGCTAGTTTATTATTTTTCACCATGCCCATGAAAACTGCTAATACGCCAATATTGGACTACAGGAAGAACTGCATAGTTTCTCTAGAGGTAACATTGAAGCTAAATTTATAAGTCATTATTATATTGTATGTTTATGAAAAATTCTTGCACAGTATCGGACAGGACCGACATCTCGACTTGAACTCAACCAAGAATTTTGTCATGTACGACAATTTTTTAAAATCCGACACTATTTTATTATGCAACTTTGGGAGCTCTGGGAGCTCCGCGAACACTGAGTTCTATTCCATGTGGCTATATTTTTCTTGGCAGACGAAAAATCCGTCAACCCAGAGAAGGGGGCGATGTAAGTACATAATTATACCAGCCTCCACGTGTTACTCGGTTCTAACGAATGAACCTAGTAAAATAGCTTGCGATGCAGGTTATCATTCAAACAAGACAAACTGCACGACTCACATGGCAAGCACGTGATATCAATCATGACAGAGAATACTTGGAAAACAGAGGTCCATGTCTCTACATCACAACCGTCAGATCTTCTAAGATCTAACGGTTTACATTACATACACGGTATGAATAGTATATAAGGGGCAAAACCATAAACACAAGGTATGAGCTATCACTTCTCTCACTTTTTTTCCTTCTTCTTCTCTTCATCCACACTATCTGACTTGAGCGTTGGAGTGCTAACGTCGGGAACAACCTCAGCGTGTTTTGCAGGTAACAGAGATGATGACGAAGGAGTTAAACCATTCTTCATTGGCCTCAAGATGTAGGCGGAAAGACTGCTTACAATATTATTATACGATGATAGAAACAATACTCTCTTAAGGGCTTGCCATTGCCAACCCCATGAGTTAAGAAACTTCAACTCTAATTTGATAACATAGAAACATTGTCTCTTGTATATTTTATTGATAGGGATCAGAAATTATATTCCAATCATGAATCTTTTTATTTTATTTTTTTTTTCGTTGCAACTAATTTTAGTTTTCGTGTCTTGTTATGACTTTAGAGCATCCCTAACGCACCAGCTATTATGCAAAATTTTGTTCACAACATCCTTAACGCAATCTGCTATTATAGCTAAAGCGTGGGAGTTGTGTCAGACCTGGTATAACCCATGCTAAAATACAACCAGGTATAGTAGCACCAAAAATGAGTTTAGCTATCTTTTTATGTTATACGCAGAACCTATTTGAGTGCTACTTCTTTTGTATTTTTGTAATACGCAGAACCGTGTTGCGTATAAATTAGATTTTAAATAATTTTTGAAAAAATTTCACTTATACTCAACTTCTACGCAGGATGGTTCTGCGTGTAATATCATTTTTTTAAAAAAAATAGTTTGCACACAGGATGGTTCTACGAGTAATGTTTACTTATACTTATTTTTGCAACACTCCGTTCGGAATGTTTTTTGTTCATGCAAACCTTACAGGGCTCCTATGCGGAGGGCAAAATATACCTTGTGTATTAGTGAAACTCTTAGAAGATAAAGATAGATTTTAGAGGATGTAATATACCAAGAATAATTTTGACCAACAAAAATTAAAAAGTAGTCAAAGGGCTTGTTTAGGAAGATGACCCATGTCAGGGTCTGTCTATTGAGGAAGAGGCACCTAAACATGGGGCTTTGTGGGATATTACCCAAGAATTATACATGATCAGCTTGTGAGATCCATGCATGATATTCAAGTCAGCACTTACCACCAAAATTTAATGTGCATTCTCTGCCTAGTTTCATTGAACAACTCAAAATCGAATGTAGAAATCCTTGGTGAATCATTGTCCTTATGTTAAGACTGAATGAATACTTGTTCTGATTTTTCACGTAAAGCACAATCTTTTGGAATTTCCAGTAGTGACCCAGGATTCTCTGGACTGCTTTACGAGATTACACTGTGTGTACCAACAAAATGGGGCCCTTCCAAGTTTAAATCAGGTGAAGTGTGTTCATCAAACATGTAGAATGAAGTCCTACCAAATCATGGATTAAGTATAAAAATGCTAAACAAATGGACATGATGCACAGACTCAAAAGGAATGAAAAATATTTACAAAAGAACAAAGGTGATACAACACCTCTCGACTATAGAAGGATTTTGTACAAGAAACATGCGGCTAGGTTTGACAGGAATATCACCCAGATGATGCTTTGAGGGGTTTACCAAAATTTGGAGCTTTTGGGAGACTTGAGGGTTTCTATTAAGAGTAAACACCAGGGGGGCCTTTTATGGGACCTGTAGTGCATCGTATTAAGAACACAGATACCCTTGCGAGTCAGCTGAGTGATAATGTAATTGAGGCACCACCAAGTGAGAATCAAGAATCGCTGCACTGATCTCATCACGTTAATATACCTGTCAACATGACAACCAACTTCTGACAAAGTTACAAAAGGCACATCCAAAGTAAAAATAGCCTATCAGGGAATGAGCTGCAGCACCTTGAGAAAGATTCTCAAACTCCAAACCTCAAGGCATTTTGTAGGATTACAAGGAATGCTGCCCACAAGCAAACATGAAGTGTTCCATTCGTTTCTCCTTCTACTGTGTTCCCTTTTTCATTTGTATGGGTAATTTTTTATCTCCACCATCTTTACAGAGCCATCTCCACCACATGTAAGAAAACCATGAGGAAGGACTTGAATGTCTGTTACACCAGCCTGCACGATAAGTATAAGAAAGGTATTGGTTATAAGAAGATACAATCCCAAACGATTTTCTTCATAAAGCAAACACTCTATTGCACTCATTATTCTCAGAAGAAACGTTTAAAGGCCAATTTTAAATAGTCGAATGGATGTAAAGAGATTACTCGAACAATTCCACCAAATCCACGGGTGCTTGGTTGCAGAAAAGTGTGTCTTTCATGCAGCTTAGGCCAATGGAAAACTAATTCAGCTTTTTTAGCATCCCAAAGTTTAACATCACCATCTTTACTCCCTGTTAAGAAAAAACTGGAATTTGGGACAGTAGCTATTTTCACGATGCTACCTTCACTCCAAATTTAAGACGTTGATTAGATTCAAAAAATTTGTAATAACCTTGTTTTACCTGAATTTAAAATGCTAATCACATATCTGTGATAGTTTACCTAGATGAGCCTTTGGAATATACCAAAGCATTCCCTTAGAGTGTTGCTCCCCAAATTTTCTGGAAACCCCTAACTGAGTTTCAAGTGTAGCAGAATTTGAATGCCTGTGACGTTTAGTCTTTCCAGTTGCAATGAAACGAAAGTCGTGCAGTCCAACATCACCATCTTTCCCCCCAGTGACAATGAGGGGAGAAATAGATCCACTTCCTAAATTATTGTCAAACACAGAGACGGAACGAGCACCGCCTTTACACAAACAGATGAAAATGTCAGCAACTTTATTGGACAGATAAATCTTTTAGCAGACAAAGTAATGGTTGTGAAGTAAAGGGATAAATGACCTTCATGACATATGAGGGAAGCCTGAGAAGTGGTATTTGGAGCCAATGTATCCCATATAACCACATTAACATCATCAGAGCTATACCCAGCTGCAGCAATGACTGATCCACTAGCAGCAACATAAGTTACATCCCTGTAACCAAGTAAACAGTCTTTTTAATAATCTACAACCACAAAACAGAACTAAACTTGCCACACGGATAATGATGATGTGTATACCTTTGGGCTTAGAAGTAGTGGAAAAAGGCTGGTTAATTCAGTTACTAAATGCCTAATTATAAGTGCAGTAATTCCAACCACATAAATGATCCTTCGTTAAATTTTATATTGGACTAACTAAAGCTCCAACAAATCTATCACTGGAATAATTATATTAATGGTCTAGTTCTAGACCACTATTGGTCTGGTGACTCTGGTCCGAATCTGGCCCATTGACAACCCTGGTTCCTATATAAGTCTGAGGTCTGAGAAAGCGACATGCACAGCATCTGCATCATTATCTACAGAATACTTACATTGCGTGTCTGTTAAAGCACAGTGATGATTCTGTTGGGAGGATGTTGCTTCTTCCTCCAACTTCAAGTTGCCAGGTGCATATGGTGCCATCCAAAGCAGCGGTAACAAACCTATGTCCGCAATCTTCAAATTGCAATGCAGCTATTGATGCAAGAGCATAAGGTGGAGGGACATTGGCAGCAGGCAGCACACCATACGTTGCAGTAGCTTTCTCCTTGCCAAACTGCAAAGATTGCATCGGGCTTAATACGAAAAGGTTACACTAAAAGAAAAGTGCACCAAAACTTAAACAGAACAGAGGGAAAAAATTCAACCAGAAAGTCTAATAGTGAAAAATAAAAACCAGAACATAGACGAAGATATATTTATTTTCATGTGTCTATGAGAACACGTGACAGAAGGTACCAGTCTGCACGAACAAATGAAACAGTTAAGGTGTGGACCTGATGAAACATTTTATGCATGCAAATGCAAGGTTTCATTTACTTGCATTTGGTGTTCCGTAATTCTGTTCTAGTGAACCTACGGTTTTGACTCTGTGAGGGAGTTTGTTAACAAAACAAGCATTGTTATTATACTGACAGCTTCAACTTACTCTCTCAGCAAAAAACGTCTTTCGTTCAGACTGATACCTGCACTCACGTAATCACACAGACGCATGAAAATCAATTTTCCTCTTCTTTTTTTTTCAATTGGCACTATTGTTATTATTTTTACTATTAGAAAATGACAAATACCAAATTCAAAAAAGAAGAGGAAAATTGATTTTCATGTGTCTGTGACTCGTGAGAGCAGGTAT
The DNA here is from genome assembly GCA_023053565.1 of Aquilegia eximia. Classification (NCBI taxonomy): domain Eukaryota; kingdom Viridiplantae; phylum Streptophyta; class Magnoliopsida; order Ranunculales; family Ranunculaceae; genus Aquilegia; species Aquilegia eximia. The sequence continues at coordinate 28,157,444 of JALIGU010000001.1, forward strand.
CAGTCTGAACGATAGACGTTTTTTGCTGAGAGAGCAAGTTGAAGCTGCCAGTTAAGCTAGAACAAATATTTTATAATTTGTAGCCAAACTTGCTTCTGTTATAATATCAATAACTTGTTTCTTAGAGGAAAGGTTGCACTTCTTCTACACATGCATAGCACCATGCCAACAACTAAACTTTAGAATTGCATACCTCCCAAAGATATATGTGGGTATTGCTAGATCCAGCCAAAAAGAACGGTCTGGAAGGGTGGCTGGAAAAGGCCCTTGTGCTAATGTTGTCAACAGTGGCTGGCAGATCCACAAACTCAAAATCCTCTTGTGTACCCCAGCCTAAGCCAGATGAGCCAGCACCACCATAATCTGAAGCTTGGTATGCTCTCCGGTCCATCAAGTCCGTCTCAAATCTCGTGAAAGAATCCAAGCCCATAGTCCCTCCACCCAACCCGAGGTGTGTCCCCTTCCTGCTACCGAGGCATTTGCCTGGAGAAACAAATGTAGGAACTGGTGTAGATTCAGAGCTAGCCCACCCATTTTGTGGCCAATCTGCCTCAGACCAGATAAATTCGGAGTGATATTTAGATAACTCGTCATCTTTCCTCTCAAAGAAAAGTATCCCCTACGGCAAAAAAAGGAATTTTACTTTCAACAACATAATAGATAAAAAACATCTAAACCACTAAGATACAATAGCAATGAATTAACAAGTTTAATCACAACATTAATTTGTATGAAAAATTGAACGCCTAAACTAAATTACTAAAAATAATTTTTTCATTGGAGGGAAATGTTGTTTATAGTATTGTCACACACTGGCTACAAGGAAGAGTGAAAGACCAATCAGAGTTACAGGGTTCACCAAAAGATCCAATATAAGGGCATTTCATGTCAATAATTTTTATATTAACAATGTCTTTAGTTTATGCTCAACGCCTCAACCATACCCATAAGGTACCACAAGTACTTCAGATGTCTTTTCTTTTTCATTAGGCTTGTGTTGAACCTATAAGAAATTCCATGAAATTAATTCTCTCTTCAATCCAATATTTCTCTTCTTCCTATCATCTCCATTGTTCTCTATGTGTAATACTTAAACCCAGAGTAACTTACAAGATGGTATGAAGGATTGCTATGTCGTTACATTATTTGTATGCAGACACATTTTTTTTTTTTTTAAATGAAAATTTTATTGATAAATCGAGGAATACATAAAGGTAGAGGACATACGCGCTACAAGCTGCGCTGCAAGCCCTTTCTGAACAAGGCCACACTTAACTAATAATTTCCATGGTGGATATTAGAGAGTACCAGGAATCCTAAGAAAAGGGGCTCAGAAAATGTTGGACTTCATGCCTATAAGCTTGGAAATCTTTGAAGGGTACGATCATGTTTGCTGGAACTTCCAAATATAAATACACTATGCTCAGAGATCTGAGTAGGTCGAGAGAATGGTTGATGATTTGTGTATCTGCTGCATACTCATGCAGTTGTTTTTAAATAACAGAGGTTTGTAACAAGGTGATCTGGCATACAGTAAATTGTGGGTAAACGAAAGTTATCAAGGCAGGCAAAGGAGGGGCCTTTGGTGAACATTTGAAAATTTGCATATACAGTAATTTTGGAGGTGTCAATCACTCCAATTTGGCGCTCAAAGATACCAATGGTTGGCTGCATGGAAGGGAAGACCAAGGCTTTGGTGAGTCGTGACTTTTACATTTAGTAATGCTCGAGGTGGAGGGGTAGCCAACACTACGAGACCACTTGGGGTAGCATTATGGTGACATGTTCTTGACAACTAGGTGATTGAGGATGATGTCTACCATATAGGAAGAGAGAATTTTTTGTTTTACAATATGACCCAGGAGAAGGGTATCTCATGTGGTTTGAGATATTGGATTGAAAGATGCCTATTTGTCACCTTATCAATCCTTTGAAAGAAAAGAGAGAATTATATCTTCTTTTAAATTACAACATAAAATACAGGTTCTATCTCAACTTATAGATCTTCTAACAAACATGTTGTATGACCTAATAACTACTTTTTGAAAAGAAAATAAAAAGAAATTTTTTATCAGATGCTTCAAGGAATTTCTGGAGTGCAGACGAAGAGTACCTTTCGGTTGCTGGCAACTGCAGCTTGTTGTTGATTGATGGAGTTGATGCACATAGCCTGCATAAAGAAAAGGAATAAAAGACACCAAACATCTACAGAAAATGAGATACTGCCAACTACTGCTTGACTACAAATATAAACTTGAACGCTCGTAATATCAACATAATAGATGAAACTCAATGAGTTAAAGGAAAATAATGACCTCTAAAAGTTCTCCGCTTCTCATAAATATGTCCTTTGGCCTTTGAAAATATGTGACCTCCGTGGAAAGTGGTGAGTCTTTCTGCTTGGATCTTAGAAGACCACTGCTGTCTTGAGAACTTTTTTCACCAGGAGACGTACCTTCACCATTAGCGCAACTAATAGAATTACCTTCTTGATCATCATTTAAGGTGTGACCATTTTTGTACGCACTCCAGTTCCAGCCTCTTGATAGTTTTCGGACATTGGATAACAACCAACTCATCTTTTCTTGAGATAAAGCTGTACGTAACACCATTGGATCTACAGACATTTCCCATAATATTCTGAATAAAGATGCCTGTGTCTCACTGCTAATCATTTCCATGTAATTAACATCTGGCTTTACACAATTGTAAAGGGCGGTAGATTCAAAGTGGTCAAATTTTTGTAACCATAATAGAGTAGGAACATGATTTTCCTTTTCCAGTTTAAGGCTCATGACTGTCGCAAACTGTTTTGTATGACATGAAGCAATGCATGCAAGAGTGTTTTCTAGTACCTTGGCAAATAATTTTGGAACTCGAACAAATGCTTCCAATGGAAAGTTTTTATCATATTCAAAATTTCCATTGGCAGATATCAAGGAAGAAACTCTGCTTACAGGACTAAAAGAAATATTAGATGTTGGGCTGTTTGGAGGAAACTTTAGCAGATCCCTGCTGAAATTGAGTAGATGCCTCCACAAACAAGCTCCTAGGATTTGCCATTTTTCATCATCCGGTATTTGAGCCAATAACTCTCCATTCTGTCCATGTTCCCACTGTTTAGACGAAGCACCTGAAAGATGTTCTACATCATCACTATGTGAATTACATATCATTAACTCTACGTTTTGGAACAGCTGTTTCTTCAAATTTTCCACATCAACGTTGGAAGGTGTATGCCCATGGCTATATGTGCTCAAAATTGGGTGTATAGTCAAAATAAGACCTCTCAAATTCTTTTGAAGCAATGCCAATGTCGAAATAATATAATATTCTAAAAGATCAACAGCAGTGAAGGTTTTCCGCATATGATCTTCTGAAAGGAAGCTAGGAGAATACATCTTCAGTGTAACTTTAAAACTATCCAGTATTTGTAAGGATCTCCTCGTATAAACACCCCAGACATGTAATTGATGAGAACGATTAGTGCTTAATACTTCATGCAGAGGGAAAACAAAATTTGGAAGAGAATAGATAACACTATTACACATGAGGTACCGAGCAAATAACCATGAAACCTCTTTGCCTGCCTTCAGAAACAACTTGGGTACAGGATGATACCAAAATATACTGTCAAACTTATGATTCTCATCCGGTGGAAATTCCCGCGTAATATAATCATGTAAAATATGGTATCCAAGAAATAATGTTCCATTATTGCACGAATAGAATAAGATCTGCAGGGATATCAAATCATAAGAGAAACAAGAGAGAGTAGATATCAAATAAAAAAGGTATTAGATGTCTCAGTAATGATTCTTACCATATTTAATATGTCAACAGGTTTTAAAGAACATCTCTGCTCAAAAGTTGCAAGTCCTGCGATTAGTCTATGCTGGAAACTTTCAAGTGAGAGATTGTACTGACAATGCCTGTACTCCTCATTGCAGACAAGTGACTTGAGAGAGAATGAAATGGTATCTGTCCAGCTTGGATGCTCTGTTAACAAGTTTGAAATGTAATGCAATGCCAAATTCATTTTGTCATTGGCCTCCATCTGCATGGCGACGTCCCCCGACAACCAGTTCAAGGCATCATTGGGCTCTTCAAATATTTCGTGAGGAATCCCGTGATGCCTCAACTTTGTGAAACCTCCTTCATCTTTACCCTCGGCTGTGCTCAAAGAAGATGAAAAGCACTGCAAAGCTTCAATCTTGCAATAGAAGATTACAATGATCAATAATGAACTCCCATGCTAAACCATAAATATCAAGTGGGAGAAAAAGAACATATTTGCTGAAAATGAATCTTAATGAAAATATACACCAAATATATGTTCTTCTAGCTACTAAAAAGTTATGGTTTATGGGTAATATAGGGATATTTTGGTTGCCTCTAATTCTGCATATATGTGCCTTGTAAGAATGCCTGATATGATTGTCATGGGCTTGTAAAATTTAATCGTTTTCATTAATAGAAGGAAATAACCTTTATAGATAGAAAAAAATATTTCAAATATCTTATGCATCACCGACGTTGGCAGGGAGTACTAAATTGCCTAAGATTCAAAACGTCAGATTATAACTGCAGTCGTCCTTATTCAAACAAAACTTGTCACAATAACGGGAGTCAATACTTCGTCGCACTAGGATATGATTGTACTTGGCACATTGCCACATGTTCTCCAGCTCCCGACTAAAAGACCTAAAAATTCTAATATGCATGAGTCGAAAAACCAGGAGAAGCAGATGTGTTTAAAAATTAGCTCAAATATAGACAATGTCGTTGAAACCACTAGAATCATCAAGTGTAGTGTAGATTTCTTCCAACAAACATAGTGATAAAGAATGGTAGATAGATGGTACATAAAGAAAAAGATATTGGGAGAACAGGGATACTGCAAAAATGAACTCACTGGAAGACCACGTCTGTTTAAGGCAATCAAAGTCATCAACACTGCCCACCTAGCGAGTATTACAGCTGCAGACTCCCCAATGTGATTTTTCATGGAACTTTTCGTTGCTAATACTAGGCAATACTGACCAACCATTGGGTCTAAAAAAGAAGCTTGATTGGATGGGAGAACCGACTTATTGACAAGTGGATCCATTTTAAAGCCAAGCAACCTCTCAAAAGATTGAGCATAATTCCCTGAAGTCCACTGCAAATACAGAGAGTTAACATCACAATTCAGGAAAAGTAATTAATCTTCCCCAAGGTAAAATAACATCTTTTATTATCACGATGGTATAGTTATATTGTCAAGGAAACCACACACCTCAAAAAGGCTTGCACGCCACCAGTCACTTCTCTCCACAGCAGCTGGAAGGAGATGCTTGGATATTAGATGGCGCTCTAATGATCCACCATTCCCCTCAGTAAGCCGACAAATTACGAGCGCAAGCTGTTCATCTCCAAGATTTTTAGCACAGACGGAAACTGCAGAAGAGCTATCACCTCCAAGAAGGAAAAAAGCAACAGCAAGTTCTAGTTGATGTCTTCCCATTAAAACATAAGCATTCTTCAGAGCAGCTCCCTTATTTTTCTCATCCTAGATTCAGAGTTCAATGTAAGAAATGTGTGCTAAATTGCAATAAACAGTTACTTACTCAAGTTAAGCATAGTAGAGGCCTAGAACGCATGTATACAATGAATATAGTCATCAGTAGATGCAACTCTCGTCTATTGACAGTCCTAAGAACACCAAGTCTTTGATGAACCCAATATAAATTACATCACCTTTGCATAAGCACATAAAAGACTAAGTTGGTTGAGGCCAAGCCATCTACTTATTAAATATTATATTTCCACGTATTATTTCAACCTCTACAATCCTCCCTAGTCTCATCCAGCCATCCAGTTATGTTTCTAATTGAGACTTCTTTCCTCAAAAGTTTTTTAAAACCAATTTTTACAGAAGAGCCAATCAAGAAACCAAGCAGCATAGTAAGACTCTCGAGGGACAATTAAGACCGCATCAATGTAGTATCCATGTTCCCTTGTTCAACTTTGTTTAACTCCTTTGTCTGGTAAATTTCTCTCTCAAAAAACAAGAATAAACAAGAATAAAAATATTGCAAGATAATACCTGGAAATTGCGAGAGAGAAATCCAACCAATGGCTTATCCTTTTCATCTTTACTAATTTTAAAAAGACCAGCCAAAACTTGAAGTCTATTCAGAGCTACATAAAGAAGTGCACAATCCCTTGGATCTTTCTTCTTCAGATACTGTGATCTTGCCAGCTTCTCCATCTACAAAATAAATTGCAGTGTTAGATACTAGAACAGCCTAGTTATATAACAAATCTCATGTGACTCTCAGCAACAGAACTGAGAACACTTGTACTTTCACAATTACGAGTTGTAAAAGTAAGAGAATAATCTCAACCAGTGTATAATAAAAAGTTCATAAATAATTGATAGCCTCAAGTACATGTCGATACAAAGTAGAGAGAAAAGAAGTAACATGTTGCAGAAGTGTAGCTGGTTATACTAACTCTTTTTTTTTTTTTTTAATAAATAAAATTTTTTCAATGATATAACTTCATTTACATCATGAAAAAATAAAAAACGAATAAGCTACACACTAACTCTGTAGTGACCCTAAGATCCCAATACCGCGAATTTACAACATCAAGACGCCATGATTACAATAATCCCTTATATGCTACCCTTCATGGTGTATAACCCATTCCCCCTCACTCAGCATCGTCTCAAATTAATAATCATCATCGTAATAGATATCGGCGAAGGTGTTAGGTTCATCCAGGTCATATATCTCCTCCAACCCTGGCTTCCCTCATGCCTCACTCTGTGCATACATCTCTTTCAGTCTCCTGTAACAACTATCAACTCACACACCCCATCTTTTGCCAAAGTCAATCATCACATCTCTTCTCTTGGTTTGGTTGGAAATACCAAAATTAGAATGAAGATTAACAATAATATATCTGTAACAATACAATTCGAAGTAACTACAGTCATACAAGAAAGACATCAAAATTTATGTATTCAGTATAGAAGAAAAAGTGTAAATCTCAATATGCATGTTTAGATTCTTAAAGCTGCATTGAAAAATCATAGCCACCTGGATACAATCCAATCATTAACCATCATAAGAAAACCCCTCTCAGAACTAATTCTACCTCATTTACCCTTCTAACTGGAAATCTTTCAAAGTAATCCACTTTCTTCATCACCCTTTCTACACCACTCCAGCTCTTCTGCCCCATGCCTAGAAGCCTTAATTGACCTCGAAACCTGATCTCGGTCAATACCAAACCTCCAAAGCCACATGGCCACAATGGGTCTCCTTAAGTCCGATACCACCCAGATCCTTATGTGCACCAACTCTATTCCTGTTCACAAGATAATAATGCTTATCTCCTCAATATCACCACAAAGAAAACCTTACACGATCAGCACTCAAGGAGCCATGAATTAGGACATAAAGTAAATGTGAAGGCTAGATAAAGACTATGTTGAGATTGTACCTAGCTCTTTCTCAGAAGACGTAAGAAACTTATATATAATGATAGAATAGGTACAAAATACTTGAGAATGTAATGACTCCTTTATATGCTGATTTTATGAAACGGGGTAGGCCATTGACAATGAGACCAAAAAGAGATTTATAAGCTCTTCATGGATGTGAAGGAATGCCTCTATGATTGGTCCAGGGTGTGTGCTACCTTCAAGGGGGTCCACTTTAAGAGTTTATGTGTGGGATGAGCTTGAATGGGGTATTTTCCTTTGTAGTTGTTTTCTAGTTGTCCCTTGGGGTTTGTGTGATGTTTACAATGTTGCTAAGTTCACGTCTCTTCTGAGGGTGGGTCGTAATCTACTTCATTATTAGATTTACCTTTATTGATAACAAAAACAAAAACCACCGCCTCACCCTCCCTCATCTTTATAACACATATAAAAGCTATCTGTATAGCGACATATTGAGACTGCACAAAGTAATTGTCCCTACCAATCATGCTTGATCTTTATAATCAATTTGAAAAGTTGATTGACTTAAAATGTGTGTACATTTCAAAAATAGAATTTAAAATTTAGCTTTCTATAAATATAATCAAGAATAAATAATTATTACCCTTGTTCGCAATAGTGTTGCATTGGTAAACCAAAACCCCACACCTAAGTTTCGCATTTCATCCCAGGATGGTTCATTGGATAGGAAACAAGTGAGCAGACTATCTTGACAATCAGACTGAAAGGCCCATGCAATCATCCCAGAGTCAACTACCAACTCATTTTTGGTCGATTTACCAAATCTTCGAAGGAAATGCAGCTGCTGAAATCTTATTGCAACCCAGAACCTTGAAAGAGGCAAATAAAAAAGAATTCATATTAGGAACAAGTCAAATATGTATTATTAGTTTATAAAGTTGCCCTGTGTTAATGTTGGTAAAAGGAAATCCTCTATAAACATATATGCAAACATCTAGACATAAATATACAATTTATGTACCATGCAAAGCAAATAGATATACGCACAAAAATGGGTAAGGTCATTTAGACACTAACTCCCATACACAAACTTTGATTCATGTTCCTGGGGCTTAGAGAGCTTAAAGGATTTTGTAGGGGCTTATTACCTCAAACATAGGGATCATCCTCACGGTCAGCTCATTCTGATATTTCCAACTACATCAAATTCACCGTTTAGTTTATGACAATGACAGAGTTTGGAAAGGTTTTATGAAGGAGGCGGATGGTTTCATAAGTTTGTGTTGCTCGAAGTGGGGAGAAGTGATAGAGTTAAATTTTGGTAAGATGAGGGCTCAGAGAATATCCTCTTAATAGGGACTTCTATGTTGTGTCAAACAATAAAACCAGCCTAAGTTTATTCTAGTGGAGAAAAACAGGAATGTATCTTGGGACTAGGAGATTGGTCATCCAATGACCTTTTTGCAAGAATTGGTTCACCTCCTTTGTTCAAGCTTTCAAGACTTCAAGATCGTGAAGGACAACATTATTTTATCAAAATGCCCTTTAATTGTCTAGAGACACTTTAAGTTGCTCGCAGCCACCGCAAATGTTGACTGTAAATACAAGCTGTCTGGCTTATATATGGCTAAGATTTGAGTCCCCCTAGTAGTTATTACATATATATATATAGACATGTAGGTATAAGGATCCAACAAATCAAATAAATTGAATCTACAATGCTTAGAAAAGGAAGATGATAACATCCAGCAATTTTTCCAAAATATTCAGAAGATCAAATGCCCATAGGACGCAGCTCCATCATCCGGTTTGGTCCTTTAAACATTGAGCAAGTTTACCTTTTCATGCATTGATTAGATGTCTTTCGGAAATGAATTTTTTTTTTTTTCTTTTTTTGGTAGGCAAGCAGGGTTGTTAACAGGGAAAAATTTCGCGTGCGTGTGCGTGTGCGTGTGGAGAATAGTTGCGCTACAAAACAAAACAAATAAATAGCTAGCTAAATATAAGCACAAAGAAAGATAAGAAAACAAACCAAAAAATTCTATATCATAACAAGTTTTGACGCAGTGTACAATGCAGAACTCAGCCATAAAAATTAGCATTATTTACTTAATCAAGTACCTTCGGCCAGGTTCGTCCAGACTTTCGTATGCAGAAGCACAACTTGAATCACAAATTTCATCCAGAAGCTCAATAACTGCAAGAATTTGCATTCTCTCCATACTGGTTATAGCTGCAATATCATTGAACTTTTGGATAGTTTCAATGAACCGGCTGATTTCAGATTTTACAGAACCAGAATTTAATGCATTACTGAAACCATTGCCATCTGCCCCATGTTCAAAAAATTCGATTGAATTTATCTGAAACTTTGCATCAGATGAGACTACAGCAGCATCTCCACCCCATACGAATCCTTTATTGCTTAACCCAGTGGAGAATGGCTCTTCAAAATATTTAGACAAAAGGATCTGTGGAATAATGTTTTTAGGTTTTATGGAGTCATATGCCTTCTCACATGCAACAGATGTGCTATCAGAGGTAAGGTACTCCACAAGATGCCGCACAGCAACAAAAGCACGTCGCCAATGTCCTGTAAACAATTTAAGTTCATGTATCAATTTCCAAAGCTTAACATAACTTACGTGAGAAGAATGGCAAAAACAACAAAGACTTTTGATTGGATACAATATTCCCCATGTCCCCAAATATTAGTTATAGTCAATTCTCGTGTCAGACACTTTGTTACCCCTGTCCGACACAACAAACACACTGGTACCCATGCATTCCTGCCATGGTACTTGAGAAGGAAGAACCAGAAGGGTATTTGGACTGTACAGAATGGTGACACAGTTGCAACTTGTAATCATCAATTTACAATTATTAGAACGATATTCTTTGTTCTTTCCAAACCACTTCTTCAATTTTATGTCCGAATGTAACCAGTTCTTTTTACCTTAATGGAACGGGGTAAGGGACCTCTAAAACAACCTTACTTATCTACCAAAAAAAAAAAAACTTGTTGAATTTTAACATGTGTTGATGCAAGTGTATGCATGTGTGCTCCAACTTATGTTTATGAGTGTATCCGATGCGATTTATATGTTATGCACATGACCCTCCTCAAGATAAAAATAAATTACATTTTGAAATACCTACCTGAATAGAGATTCTGAAGGAGCGCCTCAGGATGATAAATAGGCAATGATCCACGTAACTTCCCATTTACTTCTAAAATGCTCCTGAGACCTATTTTACTACCTGAGTTGCATTGTTGTTGAACCATGGATGAAAACAAACTGCAGACTGGATAATCAATACTAACATTGAGCTTCGGAGGTAGCAGGGCCTTGCTCTTTTCACTTATCCCATCCAATGATAATTTATTGATATTATACATATTGCAATCAGTAAAAACAGCACAAACAAAGGCTTTATCTGATCCACCCATGAATGTAGGACTATTATCTTTGGTGCATTGTACATAGATCATGGTCTGATGTTTCTTATCTGTATGATATGACCATTTACTAAAGAGACAAAAGTACCTGTCATGAAGGACAATAGGAGTGGCCCCAGGTCCCCAAAGGAAATTTCGAGCAGCTAAGCAAGTAGTACCAGTTGCAATACAGTACCAGATATGTGTTTCTAATAGTTTCCCAGATTTTCCATGAGACTGGCTTCCAAAACTTCTTTGTGCATATATCCGCAATTCATTTTGCATGCACACCCCAAGTAATAGCTGGCCACTCCCAATTGAAAACCAGTTCATAGCAACAGAGCACCCACTCAAGGATATCTCATCTTCCAATAAGAAACTCCCTGCATTCATAATGCGTACAGATTGCCATACACAAAGTGTGCTAATATTTTCTGAACAACTTTCCATGCTGATGGTTGCAACCTTTCCACCACAAGACAGAGATACTACAGTAACTGGCCCATGGTGGGTATGGAACATCCCTACCAGTTCCCAGGATATATGTGCTAACTCTGAATGTGAAGTTGACCATTCTGAACAGGTGCTTCTCCAGAGTCTTACACTGCCGTCAGAGTAACCTGTGGCCATATGATATGGGGAAGAGTTGTTGTACACACCAACATATGAAGACCACTTTTGTTGTACAGATGGCATCAGACTACCTGGAGATACCACAGCAACACTTGTAACTTGATCAGGGCAGTGGGAATCTGGAAATGTTGACGAGCAAGGTTCAGCAACAAGACAGTACCTTTTACCAGCAAAATAACTTTCATATCTCCGTGTAGTAATCTCCACAACCTCTCTAACATCATTATTGCAGTCACAGCTGCTTCCAGATAACTCAGCAGAGTGCAAGGTAACTTCCCATGAGAGAGCCTGGAACTCATTCGTCCATAATCCTAATAACATAAAATGATTAGAAATAAAGGTTTTTCTACAAGTGCTAGGTAAAGGTATCGCAAAGATGCTGGTGGGTCCGTCCACACGGTTATGATCAATGAAAGGGATAGTGCATAACTTGTGATATACTATTTTCTGTACTTCAGTTTCAGCAATTTCAATTATGAAGCAGTCAATTCCCTTGGAATGTCCCAGCAGAAGAACACTGTAATCCATGAGAATTGATGGTGCCCACTTTAAGCATGAGTATTCTACACAAGACAAATGTTTTGTCGCCACTTTGCCTACTAGTTTCCAAGTGGGAAGAGCCAATGGTGGTATCCCAAGTATGCTATTGGAAATTGTAGAGAGAGACCAAAAGAGAAGCAAACCATTGGAATCTAAAGATACAGCAAGTTCAACTTCAAAACCATAAGGATGGACTGCGACTTGTAATATATTGCCAGTGTGACCATCTAGGCTTAGCGATTCACCCTGAGGATTACTTGATTCGATAGAATTCAACTGTAACCAACCCATGGAGTTATCAGATAACAACTGGATCAAAAAGCACTTTGTTGGTGGACCATGGACTCTACGCCTTGAAATAACAGTTTTGATAAAAAGAGAGTGATCATTAGATTTCAGGTTACCAGCAGTATCTACATAATGGCCCTCAGCTTCAGCTAAATCTAGTGTCTTCCACAGAGTTACTCGTGGGAGTCTTAATGGAGAAATGTCGTCCAGACAGTGGATGGCCCAGAAAGTGAGAAACATTTGAGGCCCATACGAAATCAACCACTCACATCTTCCTGGAATGTTAAGGTCAGAACCTTCACTTTCCGAGCAGTTGACTCCACCACCTTCATCCGTCATATCCCTGATTTCAGCTGTCCATGTCACAAATGTATCCATACCAAGAGCTCCATTTAAGGACTGGTTTATCTCAATCACTGCAAGCACATGAAATGCTTGCTTTGCATGTTTCGCTCTCCCATTATCAATCTCACTCCACAACCTCACAGTTCCATCTAGGCAGCATGTTAGCAACACATTTCTTTGGGAATGTAGTCTAACACACGGCCTCCATTGAATCATTGAAACAGGTTGAGGATGACTTAGCTGGGATGTCAAAAATCCAGCTTTTTCATCCATCTGACTAACTAATACACATCCACTTCTTGCATTAGTTGCCACAGGTCCTCCACTAAACCAAGTAGCAGAAACCATAGCTTGCGGCTGTTCTGGTGCAAATTTCCAAGCAACCTCCCATGATAGTTCACCATTTCTTTTCCACAATACAACCTCAATACCAACACTAATTAATCCATCACCGGAGCCAGTCCAACTAATGGCTTCCACTGTATAAGACTGTACCAAAACTGCACCCTGAATCCAATAAAAAGAAGCTGAAAAAAGCAACAAAATGCAACAAGTCAATAAAACCCTAAAATTACTTACCTTTAGAATCAAATCAAGCAAGCAATCAATCCATCAAAAGTAAAGATATTATGCACCTTGGGTATTTGCAGAAGTATCAGAACACAAGCAAATACAATTCTCGATAGCAACAGCAATCTCTCCATGGGAAGGAAGAGAGGGAGACCAAGCAAGAGCTTTCACAACAGAAGAATCATAATTGGAGAGCTCAATTGTTTGGCGGTACATAGGACCACCAATTAGGGTTTCGGACGGAGATAGAGGAGAAGGAAAGTGAGAAATCACGAGTAGAGAAGAAGCTGCATATGCAATCCATGAGAAACCTAGGTAATCTGCTAACCAATCAATCGTCGATTCAGAACCACGATTTGGTAATGGAGGTATTGTATCTGATTTAATAAGTTGAAGAGGTAATGCTTGTGATAGTAATTCGATTTCGTCTATAACTTCATCAACTTGGTTGGATGGAGTACCATGGTTTGCCATTGTTGGGTGCTAGTTAGATGTACTAGCTGTGGACCCGTGCTACGCACCGGGTGTTGTGAATATATGCTACTTACTCTTCATTCTTCAAGTAGCATGACAGCTCAACTCTTCAACCACCTATCTTCTTTAGGGTGATGTCACTGGATAATTCTGCTGAATGTGGGTCTATTTATCATGGTGATGGCATTCGAGAGAAATCCAAGAGTGCCTGCGGAAAAAAAAAATTGCATCCACCATGTGAGTAATATGAGAAGGAAGTATAGTTAAAAAAAACAAATTATTAAGATAAATTTACAGGAATTGTGATCAAGGAGTGTGCCAACAAATTATGGACATATGGGAACATAGTAACATTTTTTTTTTTTTGCCAGTAAAACACAAATTTCATTAAAAAGAGTATGAGAGGTTCACACTAGCCCAAAATACAAGAAGAAACAGACTCAGTGTACATAAAGATCAAGTCCTCCCATCTCAACATAAAGTCATCAAGCCTAACACCACTCATACAAGGGGTAAAGTAAATCCAATTCCATGCAAGCATTTTGATGTAAATACGTAAAAGCCAAGTGCAGCTATAAACAATGCAGAAGAACATCACCACTAAAGCTACTTCTATATACATAGTTCTCTGCCATTTAGATCAAGTCCAGTTGACACTCCTATAATAGAAGCAAATTTATTGTTGTCGTTGTCCAATAATAGACTAACACTAAACAAAACAGGTGGAAGGATCTGAGAAGGTAAAGTAATATCAATATATAAAGCAATGGTCTAACATAATTTCGTAGCCATTGAGAATATTGCAATGGTCTCTAGTATACACTTTGAGATCGTTACTGATACAATTGACATAAATCTAAGAAGTTATGCTGATGGGTCAGAGGTTTTACTCAAAGAGATACATTTTAAACCATTACGAATCAGGTGACAGAGATGTTCCTTAAATCTTCCCATTTGATACAGAGATCGCCATCTTAACTACTCATTTAGAGGGTAAGCTCACCCTTCTTTACAACAGATTCCATCATTATGTTTTCATGTTTTGTTTGGACAGAACAAGATGAAAGTCAAAGCATGTAATAATCTAAAAGATCGCAACAAACTTGGCAAAAAAATAAGGTTTTCTTACCTCTTAACTCTTTCAGGTGTTCAAATCTACCTACAACTTTGATATTGGAAAAAGGGATCCTTTCCAGTAAAGAATTGGAATGAATGAGTTTTGCTAAATTTAAATTGGAAGCGGAGCATATATTGTTTATTAGTTATTACAATTGCTTACAGTGTCTATTTTAGTATTTTATAGGCAAAGTTGAAGTTCTTCCCTTAATCTTTGCGTGCTAATACACCTAAATCAATCATTCAATTGCTAAAGTTTTGGCTACAGACATAAAAAAAGCAATTAAATTCCCTGCAGTTTACTCTCTAGTTTTTGACATTCGCAATTCTTGTGTTGAGTTTCCTTTCCTGTTGAATTCTCAAAAATTTCCAATTGTGAAATATAAAAGAAGCAAAGACACAAATCTAAAGATATTTACCTTGCTGAATCAAATTGAGGTTGGGTGCCTAAAAATTCTGAACCTATTTGCCTGATGCAAGCAAGCTAACAGACAGTCGGGCAAGGCAAGATTTAGATTGAAGATGAAGATTTGGAATAGGCTATTGCGCACTCTTAAGTTGTTAAAGTTTCAAACAGACATAGAGGGGTTGTTAAAAACTTGAAATCTTCAAAACTGCCAATTGTTTTTAAAATTACATAATAATAGTTCATACAAAGTTGTTGAGTTCATACAGATCAGCAATAGCAATAGTAATATGTGAACTCTTTTCATCAATATATGAGCTCGAGCTCGACACAGGTGAGTTTAGGAAGAAGGAAGGGGCAATATAATATAGTGGGAATCTAATCAAAGGGACAATAGCAATAGCATGATGATTAGGGGTGGTTTTAGTTTAGGTTGAAATACAATAATCAAAATAAGAATTAAGCTCCCATATTGAAGATAGATAAAAGTAAGAGTATAAACATATTGAAGATAAATAAAAGTGAAACTATTATTCATATGAATTAACTACGATAAAGAAAGAGAGTTTACCTGATTTATTCGATTGATCAGTGAAAAATAGAGGGAGAGATTGAATAGCCAATTTTGGTCGGAGGGAAAAGAGATTAAGGTAGGTTTTGAAGAGATGCAGGGACTGACGAAAGAGATTGAATAAGTAATTTTTATTAAAAAGCCCACTGTGTAACTTAAGCCCAACCACGAATGAAACTTAAACCCACGTTTATACCGAGTCCGGGTATTCTGTAGCCAGCAACAGAGATTGCTTCTTTAAAATTTCTGCCACGTGTTTAACCAAACGTCTGATTTCTCCGTTAGAAAAAAAACAGTAAAAAAATTAAAAAAATACTAATAATAAACAAACCAAACTCTTCTCCTTTTTTCTGCTTTTTTTTTTTTTTTTTTTTTAAAATGAAATATGATTTTATTGATAAGCTCAACAAATTACACAAACGTAGAGGACAAACGCGCTACAAACTGCGCGGCAAGTCCTTTCTGGATAGCAAACCCGATTCTCCTAAATACATATTCGTTCGAACCCGCAGTCATCACGTTGCTATCCATTACCTTCTGCACTCTCCTGAGGAGCTCAACTGCTTCTGAGCCTAGCAATCCAAATGTGTCAAATGCAAAGGGGATGAAGCTATGTTGGTTAGCCCTACAAGCTCCGTCATGTTTCTCCACTTTTGCTGTTGCTGCATTGCTAGCTGCTAGCCCCACCTCAAAAATCCCAGCACCCAGCCCAACCATCGGAGACGCCCCTGTAACATCAACACACGCATGTTTACCTTCAGACCAGTTATAGACCAGAATATCAGCAGGACGTAATGTCGATCTTCCTTCCTTAGGATCAGTAAGAAAGTTAACAGGAGCCTCCTTCTTAACCTGTACTCCAGCCCGCCAGAACACATCACACAAGATATCTCTAACGTGGTCATGCCTGTACTTGAAGCCGGGGTAATGCTTACAATGGGCCGCATGGTCCCCAAAAGCATCAAGTCTGCTCTTCTTGCACACTGGACAAAGTTCACCATCTGAATAAAGAGGGATCATCAATCGATAACGAAGAATGGCACGATATTCTACCGGGGTCATGCGTTGTCCAAGCCCTTCCATCGGGATGGCAAGGAGAAAATCTTTGGCATGTTCTGCTTGCACACATCCAATCACGGCTTTTTGTCTAGCTGACAACTCAAATTCCCTCTCAAGACCAGAACTAATCTTGCTGTAGTATGCTTCCGCCAAGACATGTTGGGGTCTGAAGGGGACGGTAGCAGTTGGAGCAAGATTGCTGAGATCAAAATCAGGTATAGAAAGATGTAAACTAGCAATGGCAGTATCGAAAACATTACCCATAGGTGCAGCCGCACAACCCCGAAGAATATGATCTTGGAGATCCTTGGTTTGCGTACGTGAAGCTACGAAAGCAAACTTCATAACATCAGTAGTACAATAAATACCAAATCCGCCCATACGCAATCGGAGGGTTGCCATACGCCACTGTAGATCACCAAAACCAGGTCCATCGGAATGAGATTTCCGCTTAGTGCACCTCTTCTTCTTTTCTATTCACCAACACAGTTCACCCAAATTTACATGTAATCGGCAAAATTGAGATTTCTCTTACTTCATATACAATTGGATTTCAATATTTGTCATTAATTTGGTTCCATGTAAAGCTGTCGAATGTTTTGGATTATCTCCATAAAAAATACACTGTTACTTGTTGATTAGATAATGTT
Organism: Aquilegia eximia; assembly: GCA_023053565.1. Taxonomy (NCBI): domain Eukaryota; kingdom Viridiplantae; phylum Streptophyta; class Magnoliopsida; order Ranunculales; family Ranunculaceae; genus Aquilegia; species Aquilegia eximia. Next base: position 28,174,991 of record JALIGU010000001.1, read on the forward strand.
TCTTTCATTTGCAACAATTGAAATAATTCTTGAACATTTATATATCTTGCTCTGAACACAGTTGGTGCCATAGACACGTGCTAGAAAAGCAACATATATGGGATCTCTGTTGCTGGCTACAGAATACCCCGACTCGTTTATACCTTACTACTACTAGTAGGTGAACGCGTGGAACAATTTTTATTTTTTATTCTGAGTAATATCCCAACTATTAATGGTGTTTATTTATTGAGAGATTTTTGGACGTACCCCCATTTGAAAGTCAAAATTTGAGATACCCCCAATTCAAGATGTGGTGTTATCTTAGCCGTCCATCATAATCCATCATAAAACTCACCTACGGCTGTAAAGCTCTTCTGTCTTGAATTGGGTGGTATCTCAAATTCTTATCAATTTTATGCTTCCATTTCTTGTCATATATCTACTTATTTGCATAATCAGTTCTGCCATTTCTGCTTATTTAATCTAATTTTTATTTTTGATTATTTAATGGAATCTCGCTCAAGCTTGTTATATGTCTTTTACGTTCAAGCTTGTGTAATTCTTTGAGTTTATCAATAAAAGTAATTATTTTGAGAAAAAAAGGTTGTTAAAAAAAATAGAAAACAGAAAACAGTTTTCTAATTTTTAAAATCAAGTGAACACGTTTTCTAATTTTCCAAAATTTTCATTAGAAAAAGAAAACTAGAGATAGAAAAGAAAAATGAAAATGGAAAACTGAAAACAGTTTTCCCCAAGTAAACAGGCCCAAAGATTTCCTAACCATTATGCAGAAGTTTCAAACAAAGCTTGCCTCATGGAAATCTTCCCTATTTCCTAAAGCTGGTAGAGTAACCCGAATCAGTCCTTTCAGCTTTACCAACTCATGTTATGGCGTGTGATCTACTCCTAATGGAAATTATTGATGCAATGGATGAGATTAGAAGAAAATTCTTTTGGAATAAAAAAATTGGTGAAAGAAAACTGCATATTTCCGTGGAACTCGCAACTCTGCTTCAACAAAACAACATCAGCTGGTGGCTCACATTGGTTGGCAACTACCTAATGGATTTCAATTCAAGCTTAACACTGATGGTTCAGCTTCACCCAATCCTGGTACTGCTGGTGCTGCTGCTATTATTCGAGATGCTCAACGAGCTTTTGTTTCCGCCGTACCTCAGCCTATCTTACATGCTTCCACCTTTCTTGCTGAATGCATATCACTTAAACTCAGACTGCAGGCTGCAGTGGCATTAAATATAGGAAGTCTTCCGATCGAAACGGATTCCAAATCTTTGACTCAGCTGCTCAAAGAGAAACATACATGCCCAACTACTGTTGGACCTTTGATATCTGACATTACACAACTTTTGGAACGCACTGGACATAAAGAAATTCAATTGCATATAAAGAAAGGAATGTGGTAGCAGATGTGGCAGCTAAATTTGCATCTACTCTACAAAGGGCGAACTAGTTCATGTACATACGCTCGAGTACCCAGAGGAATTATAAAATCTTTTTGGACCTTGGAGAGGTTTTTGGTGGCTCAAACCACCGGATTTCTTGAGTTCTTGCCATCTATGCCGTAATGCTTTACTCGGTCTCGCAATGTAACTTTTTGTGATTAAATAAAATTATCTTCACCAAAAAAAAAAAAAAAACTTGTTCACCCATTGATATGTTTTGTTAAGGTGGCATAAAGTTAAAAGAATTCTGATACACATTGCTCTAGTATGTCACGTTAGACCAATGTGTCAATAAAGCTAAAATAAGTAAAAATGATTGGAAAATAATGGATGATAAGGATTACACATGTATTCAGGACCTGAAAAGATTGAAATTCATATTGTAACACACCATGGACCTTAGAGACTAGTGATAAAAAAACCAACTACACAGGTCATCATCTTCAACATTTGAGGGAATGGAGATAAGTAGTCTTTTGCACAATTTTGGCAGTAGAGGAAAAGAAAAATATAGAAAAGCAAACTCAATATAATTGGTTACACAATTACACTCCAAATCAAACAACAAAAGTAACTTTAAGGGTCTGTTTGATTCGGACGGGAAAAGAATTTACCGGGAAATAGATTTACCATGTACAAATATTCGGGAAATAAAATTTTGATAAAATAGTTATAATTCTACATTGATCATGAATTTTTTTGGAAAATCATTTAAATATGTTTGTAGTGAGAGTTCGACAAAAATTGAGCTCTAATTTGTCCCAACATTTTAACTTATCATATCATTTTAAATATTTACCGCTTATTTTCCACTTAATCAAACATGGGAAATTGAGATTTCCCGGAAAATCTATTTCCCGGACTCGAATCAAACAGACCCTAAGGTTTTTATACAAAGATAAAACATGTTTAGGCCAAAAAAAAATACTAGCAAATGAGCATGTGACTCAATGGTAGCACCCTCTCACAAAGTGGAGCGGTTGTGGGTTCGAAACACGTCAGGCAAGAGCCGAGCTAAGATGGACAGGCACTCGAAGACCTTGACTTGAACCCTTGTTTAGATATGAACAGGCACTCGAAGACCTTGACTTGCACCCTTGTTTAGATACTGAAAAGACTCGTTAACCACACAAAACAACAGATCATCTGAACCTCTGTAAGGTAGGCTCGATCCAAATGGGATTAGGAAAGATAGACCTTGATGTTGTGTCGTAATGTGGCTGAATGGTTTCATCTTCTAAGTTGAAAATACCAGTTTCGTGAAGACCATACCTATATGCGCTCCTCTGATCTAGACACAAATCTTGCGTGTAGTAGATGTAGTTGGGTTTGCATTCAGGAAAATCAGAAGCAGAGTGATATGTTGAAGCATTTTCACCTAAGAAAAATATATTATCACCAATATTATGCATTCGGATCCAATTAACCCCAATATGATCAAACTTGAAGACTTGAAACATTGTAGAATCACCATTTGTATAAAAGAATTCTTTCAAAACCTGCCATAATTCACCAGTCGAGGTTTCCACTAGATATTTTTTGTACCACCCCAAACCTGGCTGTGTAGGAGGAGGGGGAGCAATTTGTTTTAGATTGGGGGTGGTAACTCTTCCTCTTTCATTATTATTGAAGTCGATAGCTATTACTACACCGGTGTCAAGAAGTGCATAGAATTGTTGGGTCTTATTGGAGTAAATGACATCTTCGAAAAATCCCCACTCATTCCTATCCAATTCAGGTGGAATCCAATCTTTCCTATCCCATTCAAGTGGAATCCAAGCTTTGTTTCCAGATTTGAAAAAGACTAATTTACAGAACTTACTCACAATTGCCATTACCACAAAATCATTCCTTTTAGGCTGCACAAATAGAAGAGGATCTGAAGACAAGGCAGCCTTGCGAATGTAAAGAAAGGGTCTCTGCTGAATATCCCCATCATTTTGAACAATGTTATCAAGCCGGGGAAGATTTAAAGTATTACGTCTATCAGAAATAAAAGGGTTATATAATTGAATATATAGCTTGTAATTCTCGCCACCTCTATCATGTCTCCTTTGCATTGTTACTAGCCACCCAAAACTGGATCCGCGACAGTACTTGTTGTGAGGCAAGTTTACCTTGAAATTGCAGATGTTCTTGTTAGAAACGCTGTATAAACTACGAATTTCCCGTTTTCTTTTTCTGTTGGTCTTTCCATCTAGATTGAAATCTTGTTCATAATCATCAGGAGGAATCAATAGCAAAGGAAGAGGTGATGATTTAGAATAACTTCTTTTCTTATCTTCCGCCAAAGCAAATCGCCAAGAAGCGCATACAGTTCCAAAAATTAAATAATCATCGATCAAAATCAATCTATCTAATATTTCAAGAAGAAGACCTATTGGAAGTTCAGACCAATTTCTCGATTCTACACACTTTCGAAGAGGCTTGAAATCTGATCCACATCTACGAAGACGCTTGAATTCTGATCCCCTACCAGCAGCCATCTTTCTCTGAAAAGAAACCGACGATATTTCACATAACACAGTCACCACTACCAGTATATATATATATATATATATAAAATTATAAATACCCTAGCCGCTAGCAACTTAAATTTGGTAATCCATTATCCATCTGTTTTCGTACATCAACGTGTAGTAGAACTCCAACCCAAAGCCCATTCGGTTAGACTAAATGGGCCCATTTTTAGTATTTGGTCAAATTGAGTTGGGCCAACCAAACTTATCAAGTTTAGTTTGGGGACGTTGAATTCTCAATATCAGAACCCACGTCCGTCCATGAACTCTGAAATTGGGCTGATAGGTTGGATTGGATCAAAGTTTTCGCTAATGAGTCCAATTAATAATCTTTTTGTTCTCCTACTCGATCAAACTCTCTCCACTTCTTCTCTTTCCGCAATTTGAGTCTTGAAATCTACGCAAGGAACAGTGGTTTGTATTGTAACTTGCAAGTGACAAGACAGTTGCAGTGGAAGTTTTATATATAGAGGGAGGCTCTAGTGCGGACCGTCTGTATGCGGACTTCGTTATTTTGATGAAACTCACGTGTACATTTTATTAACATAGTAGAGAAACCAGGTTTTGATTAACCCAGTTAAGACCTATATTCTTTTCTTTCTATTTGTCTCTATCTTCTCCTTTTTAACTGATCTTGATATATTTTGGGTAATTTTTCGAATAAGCAAAACTTTATGCTGTTCTTCCTAAATAAGCACACTTGAGGGTAATCTTACCTTAAAAGAGAAGTAAAGCAAATTTTTCTCTGTTCTTCTTAATCTTCTTTGTTCATCACAGAGATTGAACAAGAAGATAAAACATTAATCTCTTTTCATCAAATCACATTCTCTTTGTCATAAATGTTCGATTTTTTTTTTTTTTTTACGTTGTGGTTTTCATTGCCCATTCTTTCATCATGGGAAAAAAAGAAAGCAATAAGGGCAAGCAAGTTATGAATGTTTTTCAGATCCCTGGTAAGTTTTAGGGTTTGAAGGTTTTAATGTCGATGAATAATGATAATGGGGTTTTGATTTCAGTGGCATCAATAGCAATCATTGGTATTAAAGTTGTCTTTTTAGACTTTCAATTTCAGTGACATTAAAGTATTCACACACACCCACCAGCTTAAATACAAGCATTCAATTGTGGGTTGGAGGTATGAAAATCCCAGAATTTGGTTTATGGGTTTCTAGTATGTGGTTTTCAAGCTTTAAATCATTAGTGTCTAGTGGTCTTTGTCTCTGTTTTGATGGGGGTTTTGAAGTTTTTTCTCTAATGATTAGAAGATCTAAAATTGGGTTTATCATGTGGTACTGATTATCACTTTGACATACATTTTTAAATTTCTAGATGATAAACTTTCAATTGTAGCCGTTAACACTGATATTGTAGCAGATAACGTCAGTACACTTGTTTATAGAGATGTGATATTAAACCGCTTTTAATTGATGTTATGCAGAGAACACATTTAATATCATATTCCAATATTGTGGGCAATTGGTTGTCACAGTTGAAGGAGTTGAGATTGCATATGTACGTTGATACAAATGTACCATTTCCCAACACTATCTTGTACCATTTTCCAACACTCCTACCACTGTGCTGGTATAATGACGTATCTATCCTCTACATTGATTTTGCACATTTGGAATTGTGACAACAAATCATGTGGAACACTGAAACAAAATGATCATTGGAGAAAGAATGATGACAGTTACTACCATTGTTTCAATGATACGAGGTAATGTAATGTAATTAGGCATTATCGGGATTATCGCAATGATTTTTAAAAGTTCAATTCACCTGTTACAACATGATGTCAAGAGCAAATAGTGCACAATGCTGCAGTTGCAAGGAAGTGCACACTTGAAAGAGCTTCAGCAGGTATTTGATCTGTTACAAGGCTTAAAAGGTCATGTGTGGTCGACCTCAACAAAAAAACATGTACATGCAAATGGTTTCAAACCATGGGGATACCATGGGAGCTATAAGGGAACTTGGCTTTGATCAATACAAATTTGTAGATGTGTACTACCTGAAGAAAACATACATAGAAACTTATAGAGAAGAATGTACACCCACAAGAGGGAAGGAAGAATTGCCAACTGACAGACAAAGAAGAATAATTCTTTCACCACTAAAAATTTCAAAGGCAGGGCGTCCTAAAACAGCCAGGAATAAAGGTAAAGCTGAGGGTGTCCCTATCCAGAGTAAGCGATGTTCAATGTGTAGAGTCAGAGGTCACAACAAAACAACATGTCTTGAATGTACTATCAACTCTTCAGTCACACCCTATTTGGTGAAGGGTCACCTCTAAGCCCTCTCCCAGCTACAATCTAAGTACTGAAAGGGGTTTTGTAATGTTTTTGGAGATGTATCTTCCATATACTCGGTTCTATCCTCTAGATATAACCTATTATCCATTGTGTTTATTTTGTATTGATTTCCATGTTATATGAGGATAAGGGCTTAAAATCTCATTGTTATCAATATGTTTTTGACATACAAAAACTTTTTTTATCGTATGTGTTATCAGTGACACTTCAGTGTTATCCTCTTGTGTTAGAATTTTTGGCTAGATTGTCTACTGTGCATTTCAGTGTTATCCGGTATGTTGTTACTAAGTATCGGTTGCAATATGTTTTCTTATCCTCTACAATTCAAACATAAAGAACAAGAACAATATAGGTTCACAAACAACCAAATCAAACATAAATTAACAAGAGCAATGAAATTCATTCACAACCATGAATATATATAGGTTCACAAACAACCAAATCAAACATTAGGTTCATAAACAACCAAATAAAATATGTGTTCAAACAACCAAATAAAGTTGTCCTTTTAGGGTTTCAATTTCAGTGGCATTAAAGTATTCACACACACCCACCGGCAAGCATTCAATTGTGGGTTGGGGGTATGAAAACCCTAGAATTTGGTTTATAGGTTTCTAGTATGTGGTTTTCAAACTTTAAATCACTAGTGTCTAGTAGTCTTTGTCTCTGTTTTGATAGGGGTTTGATGTTTTTTCTCTAATGATTAGAAGATCTAAAAGTGGGTTTATCATGTGGTACTGATTATCACTTTGACATACATTCTTAAATTTCTAGATGATAAACTTTCAATTGTAGTCGTTAACACTGATAGTGTAGCAGATAACGTCAGTACACTTGTTTATAAAGATGTGATATATATTAAACCCCTTTTAATTGATGTTATGCAGAGAACACATTTAATATCATATTCCAATATGGTGGGCAATTGGTTGTTACAGTTGAAGGAGTTGAGATTGCATATGTACATGGTGAGTCAAAAATAAGGATCGCTAATAACAAGACATCCTATGGAGATTTCTTGGAATTGGTTGAATTCTTATGTAAGGCACCAAGAACAACTTGGTCCCTGCGAGCTGTAATCAATAATAATCCAACTAGGGTTGAATGCGAAGATCATTATATGGCAGTGATTGCATACATTACCAATTCAGCTGCAATGGTGATTTCTATTTGGTTGGTTGATCATTTAACACCAGTTATGATAAAAGTCTCTGACAAGCCAAGTGAGTGAGATACCAAGATAGCTGCCCAAAGAGGATCCCAAAACTAGTCAATCTTTGAAGAGAAAACTTTTCCCCGAACCTGTTGTAATTAACTAGGCTTGGGTAGGAAACCAGACTACTTTTCTTTTTGTACACCCACAAAATCTTTCTATGTTCCTGATGAATATAGGTTGGAAACTCCTTCTCAAGACCCAAGTTATGAAGTGACTGTAAAGGGAAAAGGGCACTCAAATGACCCTTTAGTCTTGGAAACCCCTCCCCCTAATGTTCAAGTGAGAGATGATGTTTACATTCCTCAACCCCTCCCCCTTAGCGGCTAGAACAACATCTGGATCGCCTATATGTGTACAAAAATCGGCTAGAGGTGGTGATTTTGAAGACATTGCAGGGATTCTATCTGATATGCGCAGGGATAATGGTTTTTGGGATTCAGATGAATTGAAAAGTGTACAAGAAAGATTAGATTCAGAGTTAGAGGGAAGCCAAGAAGAATTATTGGATGATGAGAATGAGGGTGAATGTGAGGAAGGCCAATAGGATTCAGAAGAGGATGCATGTGTTCGAATCAAATAGTGATTACTTTTATAATTCATTCAATAGACTTGAAGATGAGTTTGAATCTGAGATGTACACTAACAGCCAACCAATGTTTGGTCCTACACCACTTCCTCCATCTCGTAATGAAGATGATGGTGTTATGCAATCTTCATCTGAAGGCATTGGTGACATGAAAACACCAATTCTTGACACCCAAGATCAAGAATTTGAGAATAAAATGTACAATGACAACTACCCAATATTTGGTGATCTATCTACACAAGAAACCGTGCATAGTGATGATGTGGTGGTGGATACATATGCTACTATAGAGTCAACAAGGTGCAATCTAAAGGATCGTTTTGCTAGTGTAGGGGATTACGTCAACAATCAACCACAACAGAACATTGTGCCCCTACAAGACAACCCTCCAACTCCTACCACTGTGCTACTTCAAGACAACCCTCCAGCTCCGACCACTGTACCTCCTGATACAAATGTTCCAATTCTCAACAATGTGCCACTCCAGAAGAAGGCAAGAGTTACGGAAAACCGCAATAACGATGAAGTGAAGCGTGAATTAGACAAAGTATTTTCTCGTACATTGCAACATCTAGAGTAAATGTTGGTTGTGTTCTTCATACAGAGCCTTTTTCACAATGATTATGTTAGACTTGCGCGTGGAGTAGTATATTTAAGTCGAGATGATCTTGAAAGGGACCTCCAAACCTACGCGATTAAAACTGAAAAAGATATACATAGGCAAAACACCAATACGAAAAGGTTGATTTGGAAATCTAAAGCAGATGGTTGTCCATGGAGAGTCTATGCAACACGAAATATGGATAGCACTTGGAAGATTAGTACAATGAATGATGATAACTCTTGTGGTAATTTTAGAGTTGGAGGAACAAATCCCAAGCAAATAGTGATTGGGTTTCCAGAGTATTTATGAGAAAGTTAAGGGATAACCCAAACTTGAAGCCCAAAGCACCTGTAAAGATGGTCAAGGAAGACTATGAGACCACAGTTTCATACAAAGTTGCATGGTTTGCTAGAGAGAAAGAACTGATGAAGGTATTCTCTATCTTATCCGCTTATTGGTATAACATCTTCTACTTTGTTTTCGTAGTCGCTACCATCGTCTTACTATCGGTTAAATTGTTTTCTGTGTAGACTATAGTTTTTCACATCTATTCTTTGTTGCAGATAAGAGGAAGCTACAGCTACTCATATCAGTTGCTTGAAACATATTATCATGAGCTCATGAGTGTTGATACAGATACTATGACTGATATTCTTACTGGTCCAGGTGATCGTTTGAATGTTTCTTTTGGACATATGGTATATCAGTTAGGGTCTATAAGAAGAACTTGCGTTCTGCAGTAATTGTTGATGGAAATTTTCTTTAAAGGGAGGTACCCTGGAACAATTCTAAATGCTATTGAAGTTGATGGCAACAACCATGTGTTCCCCATCGCTTTTGCAGTTGTAATGAAAGAGAAAAATGATTCTTGGGACTGGTTTTTTTTACCAAACTAAGGGACCATGTGGTTGGTGTAGATCACGAGTTCATTTTGTTATCTGATAGACACAAAAGCATCATCCAAGGTGTTCCTAAAATTCTACTAAATGTTGTTCATATGTATTGTTCCTATCACATGAGTGGCAAGTTTGGTCACAAGAAAATCAAATTCTTGGTACAAGAATTTGCAAAAACCCTCAACCAACAAGAATTTGGGGGAAATATGGTAGGAATATGGGTCCTATCATCCAAAGCACATGACTTATAGATGTCGGGCCTTTAGAAAAATGTGCAAGTGCTTTCCAAGAGAAATCAAGGTAAGTTTGCTATCATATTCTTCTATCATCTATAATACATTTTCTATTCGGTATAAGGACGTATCTATCATCTATCTTGATTTTGCAGATTTGGAATTGTGACAACAAATCCTGTGGAGAGCTGGAACAAAATGATAATTGGAGAAAGAACGATGCCAGTTGTGTGTACCCTAGGTAAAAAACCCGACAAGTGTCACCGATGGTTGTATAAGAAGGTAAACCGGGAGCACCTGAGCAGTAGCCAGCCAAGCATGGGCTATCGGGTAGGGCCCAACCCGGTTTCAAGAGATCCACATACGCTCTGTGGACCTTGACTCAACGGATAGTCCACGATCAATGGGTGGAACCCCGGTTACTGTATAAGAAGTTGAACCGTGGGTTCCCATACATCGACCAGACCTACCTCAGTCAAGTAGGCCAGGTCCGGCCCAGTAAGGTCCAGCAGCGACAAAGGCTCATCCAAAGGCTTAGGACAGAAGTCCAGAGGACCTGGCTAGGGAGTTTGCAGTGTAGATTGGGCCTCCAGTCAGAGGAGTCAAAGCCAAGTCTTTGGTAACAGGCTTGGTCAATCCAAGTCCCAACCAACTGGATAAGTCCAGCGAGATTCCAGGCCAACAAAACCCATGGTTCTAGCCCGCTGGAGAAGATAAAGGAAACCCAGGTTGAACCAGGACCTATCAGAGGATGCCACGTGGTAGTCATCCTGGTCAAAGGGGATTCAAATCAAGGGAATAACCGCTCGATAGCATGCAAGCTATCTCCGCGGAAAGCATCTTCACAGTTGAACTACCTGAGTTCGTGGAGTCAAAACCAGAGGGATGGTTGAGCCAGTCTCCTCCGGCCTACTACAAATACAAGAGTTCTAAACCTCCTGAACTACGAGTCTTTCACTGAGCAACTCCATTAGAGCTTAGTAGAAACAGAGACTTGATTCCAAGTTCATCATCTTGGATACGTAGGCAGCCTGATTCTGATCAGGTCCAGTCTCACTGTAACCCTCATCCTATCTCTGTCTATACAAGGCTTTCATTGTAACTGTACGATCAATCTATACATATCTCGAGTTTGTGGATCAAATATTTGCTCCCACACTCCTTGGCGCCCACCGTGGGGTTGAATCTTTCATCAGTCCCAGAGCCTTGCAAGGACTCTCGATTCAGTCATACCAGAATTCCTGCAGCAATGGCTGGAAGTAAGAGACACCCAACTCGTTCCAACAATGGAATGAGCCAGCTTACTGAATGTCCGACAGAGAAATTTTCTCCTTTATCTCCGGTTCTTGAAATAATAGAACCGGTGAATCAAGAATCCGTTCTCAGGAGTGAGAGCCATGATCTGGAGTCGCAACACTCTGAAAGTGGACAGCCGGAGGCAGAAAACTAAGTGGTACAAATCACTAACGATGCTGGTAATCCTAATACGGTCAACCGGACCGTCAGGATACCAGCATCACAAGATCCTGAACCTTCCAGGGCAGCCGCTGCAAGAAGAGACCAGAGAACCTCTCCCCTGACAACGAGAGGAGGATTTACCGAGCAGCAGAAGGGAAAAGGACCAGCGGTCGAGTCCACAACTGCAATCATCAAGCGGCAGACCACGGAAAATATAGAATTAAGGAGAAAGAAGAGAACCATGGCTGGACATAGCCAGTCATCTTCAGCCCCGTCTTCGAGTCCATCTCCTCAGAAGAAGATAAGGCCATGGTCAAGCAGTGACCGGAGTCTTACCCCTCATAGCCATGGTCCCCGTCCTGTCTGGGACAGGTTAGCACCAGGGAGAGATAGGATGTCTATCTCTCCAGTTCAGATACATCATCGCGGACGTGCAAGAACACCCGGGCCACGTCATGGCCGCATGGTTGCCCAGAGCATATATGTCGAAGAAGCCACTCCTCCAGGAAGACTGCGCCGGAGGAAGCACCAGAGTACTCCACCGACACGCCACGGTCAGAGAACAAGGAGCCCTCAAAGGGCCCAGATTCATCAGAGACAACCGGAGCTGAATGTGGAACAGATGAATCAACTCAAGCTGCAAGAGATGATCAACCTTGTTGTTTCCAACAAAGCCAACCGGGATGAGCGAATAAGAAAGCTTACTCTTTCAAGGTTAGTCGTTTCACCTTTGGCAGAAGAGGTCAGGAGTCATATAATCCCGGCCTACTTCAAGCAGCCGCCCTTCGAACAGTATGAAGAGACAAGCGGTTGTCCGGTTCGGCATGTTATGAAATACAAAAGCACCATGGCCATTTGGGACCATGATGACAAGCTACTGGCAAAAATGTTTGCTGCTTCACTCAAAGGCGAAACAAAGACGTGGTATCACAATCTTTCACCCGCATCCATCCACACATTCGTTCAACTGACTGAGTTGTTCGAAGAGAAGTACCGGTTCAATGTGAAGACTAAGAAAGGAGCTGAAGTATTTTTCTCCCTGCTCAGGAATTTCGCCTGAAGGTTTTGAACCCTACTATGTGAGGTACAAAACGCATCAAATAGCGTCGTCATTTAGGCTTTCAAGTATGCCCTGAGCAGGAACCATGAAGAATTGTACCGGTCACTGGCAAGGAAGCCTCCTTCCTATGTTTTGGCCTTGCTCGAGAAAGTGGAAAGGTATGCCAAGAGGAGGACGACCTGAAAGGCAGAAGAATGAGACTTGCGGGAGGCCAAACCTCCGAGAAGCCACATAAAGCAAAGGAAGAAAGCTCCGGCAGGGATCGCAAAGATGAAAAAGCCCCTGAGACAAGGACAGGAAGGGGAAGGCGCCAGCCTGACCGCCGGTCAGAGAAGTCTACCGGGGGCGAACACAAAGAAAGGGAGTTCACACCCTTGAGATTCCCGATTGAGGAAGTATTCAAAAAGATCAAGAACAGAGGGCTGCTCAACAAACCTGTCTCTCTTCCGACAGACCCGGAGGGCAGGAGAGATAAGTCCAAGAAGTGTGATCATCACAACGATCACGGTCACGAGTTGAAGAACAACAGGTCGTTGAAGTACAAAATGCAGCGCCTGGTCGATGCCGGCCTCATCCCTGACATGGTACAGACAAGAGCAGCCGAACACGCAAAAACTGGAGATCGAATTGTATATGTCTGCCACGTACAGACACCCGCTATTTCTAAGACAGAGAGGAAGAATTGTGCCAAGGAAAAGCTCCGGTGGATAGGGCATGTCCATGAGGTTGGAAAGATCAACTTCAACGAAAGGACGAATATTGAATCCATCATCCTCGTATGGTTGACATATACAGAAGAAGACGAAAGGGGTGTGCATTATCCACACAATGATGCCCTGTTCATCACAGCATGGATTGGAGTCTACCGGGTCCAGCAAGTCATGGTCGACGCTGGCAACACCTCCAGTCTTATGTTCTCATGCGCCTACAAAGCTATGGAGCTATCTAAGGGTCCCATCGAGTCTAATGAGACTCCTATCTATGGGTTCAATGGGGGGCTAGTACAGTCTTCCGGGCGGGTCCACCTGCCGATCACATTGGGGTCAACACCGTCGGGATAGACTTCATGTTGGTCGACTCCCCCTCCTGCTACAACGATATTCTAGGAAGGGACTGGATTCATCAGATGAAAGCCATAGTGTCCACCTTCCACCAGATCCTCAAATTCCAAACTCCCAACGGAATTTGCAAAGTCAAGGGAGACCAAGGGACGACATTCAAGTGCCATCTCGTTGCTGTCACAGGAAAGTCCATCTCTGAGACCAAGTGGAACACTATCTTCCTAACAGACCCTTATCAATAGCAACCACCTCCCGGCAAGTCTGCCAAGGGGAAGCCAGACACAAAGGCTGGGATATCACTAGCGGTCGAAGAGCAGGAGGAAGTTATTGTGGGACTGGAGTTCTACAAGACAACTTACTTCTCTTCCGGGCTACCGGAGGCAGAGAAGGATTCCATGATCACTTTGCTCCGACGGAATCACCACGTCTTCGCGTAGAGTGTCAACGAGATGCCAGGAATAGACCCTGCGGTCGCCTTCCATAAGCTGGACATTGATCCTCAGTTCAAACCGGTCAAGCAGAAACCAAGGCGAATGGCACCAGATCGAAAATTGGCGGTCAACGAAGAAGTCGATCGCCTACTTTCGGTCAACTTCATCAAACCAGTCATCTACCCTACCTAGGTTTCCAACATCGAGGCCGTCCCGAAGAAGAATGGTAAGATTCGAGTTTGCATCGATTTTACTAATCTTAACAAAGCATGTCATGTGCACCCATATCCACTCCCCAGGATTACAGACATGGTAGACACCACCGCCAATTATCAGAGATTGTCCTTTATGGACGCCTACTCTGGGTACAACCAGATTCCACTTCACGAAGAAGATCAGGAGCATACCGCATTCATCACCGACCAGGGGCTTTACTGCTACCGGGTGTTGTCGTTTGGTCTGAAGAATGCCGGAGCAACATACCTGAAGCTGGTCAATACCATCTTCAACGAGCTCATAAGCCGGACCATGAAAATTGACATAGACAACATGGTGGTCAAAACCAAGGAGACAAACAATCATTTGCGAGATCTGTAGCAGACAATCGACATCCTGACACAGTACAACATGAAGCTGAATCCAGCCAAATGTTCTTTCAGCCTTTCCTCCGGCAAGTTCCTTGGCTTTCTCATGACCAACCGGGGCATAGAAGCCAATCCAGATCAGATCGGACAGTCTTGGAGATGCCCTCCCAAAGACAGTGAAAGAATTCCAGAGGCTAACCGAGAGGTTAGCCGCTCTCAACAGGTTCATCTTCCGGTACTCAGACCAATGCAAGCCATTCTTCAACGCAATTAAGGCTAATGCGGAATGGAATCCTACTTGTCAGCAAGTTTTTGATGAAATCAAAGCATATCTCATTCAACCTCCGGTCCTCATAGCACCACAGACCGGGCAACCAGTTGGTATCTATCTGGCCGCATCCGATATAGCAGTCAGTGCGGTCATATTTGTGGAAGAACCGGAGGAGAAGCCAGTCTACTACATTAGCAAAGTACTACAGGGAGCTGAGACAAGATATTCGAAAATTGAAAAGATAGCTCCGACATTGGTACATGCAGCCAGGAGGCTAAATCCTTATTTCTAAGGTAGAGCAGTCAAGGTCTATACGGATTTCCAGCTCAGAAAAGCTTTTGGGAAGCAAGAAGAGTCTAATCGACTAATTGAATGGTCCAGCTACCTCAGCACATACCACATCCGGTATGAACCCAGAACGGAGAAAGGGCACACAATAGCCTTTTTTATGGAAGACTTTCCTATCGAGGATATCCCGGTCAATCCAGAACTAGAGGAGGATACACTGGGGGCGAATGATACCCCCCGGTCACAGGAGTCTCCGGCCAAATGAGACAACGAAGCATGGACAATCTATACCGACGAATCCAGTAACTGCACAGGATCCGGTATAGGTTGTCTCCTGATCTGCCCAGATGGATGGAAGACAGAAAAGTCTGCAGACTGGGATTCACAGTTTCAAACAATGAAACTGAGTACAAAGCTCTAATATATGGTCTCCAGACAACACTTCAACTGGGGGCGAGGAGAGTCACGGTCAAGACAGATTCAAAGCTAGTGGCAACCAGTTCGCCGAATCCTTCCAATCCAAGGACGACCGGATGGCAAAATATCTCGATGTCGTCCACTCCATCGCAGAAAAGTTCAGATTCATCACTATCGAGCAACGACCAAGGATAGACATCAGGCACGCAGATGCCCTGGCGTATGTTTCTTCTTCTATCAACATGACAGAACCCCGACAGCTATCAGTCGGATACCAGAAGGATCCGAGTTTCAGGCCCAAGCATCCAGACATGCCGCCACAGGAGGTCTATTTCCTGGAGTGCAGACATTGGAAGGAAATTCTTACGGTGACTACCAGAGGACAAAAAAAAAGGAGAGATGAAGAAGCTTCACAGGCTAGCAACGCGCCCAGCACACAGGGCGACCCGAGTCAACCATCTCAGGGTCAGACACAGGACCCACCAGAATCGCAACTCGAAGACTGGAATCCTTGCCTCACCAAAGGCCGGATAGAAACAATGCCACATTCAACGGAGCCGGCCAAACCAGACCCGCAGAACCACCACTCTCTCATGTCTACATCAATTTGGAGCTCCCACCGGAGGAACCAATTTAAGACATTCCAGACAATCTGAATTTTGAAGTTGACAAAATTGACGTAGAGTTGTAGTCCAACAACGGTCAAGACTGGAGGAAGTCATACATCAGCCTCCTCTGGCCTACCACAAATACAAGAGTTCTAAACCTCCCGAACTACAAGTCTTTCACTGAGCAACTCCATTAGAGCTTACTGGAAGCAGAGACTTGATTCCAAGTTCATCATCTTGGATACGTAGGCAGCCTAATTCCGATCAGGTCCAGTCTCACTGTATACCTCCCATCCTATCTCTGTCTATACACGGCTTTCATTGTAACGGTACGATCAATCTATACATATCTCGAGTTTGTGGATCAAATTTTTGCACCCACACCAGTTACTATCATTGTTTCAATGATACGGGATAATGTAATTAGGCATTATTGGGATTATCGCAATGATTTTTTGAAGTTCAATTCACCTATTACAACATGTTGTAAGGAGCAAATAGTGCACAATGTTGTTGTTGCAAGGAAGTGCACACTTGAAAGGGCTTCAACAGGTATTTAATCTGTTACAGGGCTTAAAAGGTCATGTGTGGTCGACCTTAACAAAAGAACATGTACATGCAAATGGTTTCAAACCACGGGGATACCATGTGAGCATGCCATGGGAGCTATAAAGGAACATAGCTTTGATCCATACAAATTTTTGGTTGACCTTAGGACAGGGCTAGAAATAGCAAAGGCTTTTGTGAAACATTTTTGGAACATTCGGGCCTTTAATACTTGTGATTTGTAATAACAGCACATGGAGAAATTTTTAGAATTTTTCTTTTGAGAAAAAATGTTTCTCATCTTCTTTTGGAAAATTTCAATGAAGCTCTAGCCTGTTTGGAAATTTTCCTTTCTTTTTGGATTTGGAATGATTCGGAAGATTCTGGCTTTTTTCTGGAATTTCTTCAAACTTTTTGATTTTTAATATTTGGTTCATCTCACTAGTTTGGAGATTCTTTGTATTTTTCCTTTATTCTTGTAACCACATAAACAATCATCCTTATGTTCCAAAAACAATGGGTAAAAGGACCTAAAACATTCTAGGGTATTTACTCCTACAATGGAGTTGGGTAAGGATAATGGGCTCAAGAAAAAGGCTAAGTAATAAGAAAAGGCTCAGAATGGTTAACCTAAGGGATAAAATATCATCAGGTAGGCTAAGGTAAACAGGGTTTATCTAAATATCTTTGTATCATTTCTAAATACTGATATGATGATCATATCTGGAATAAGCTACAAAACCCATGTTTATATTACACCCACTTGATGTCATCTCAAGGCTAACTATAAAAATGAATATAAGACTAAAAATAGACAAAACTGAGAGGTTGTGTCTTTTAGCTCCAGATGTACGTAATAACTCTCCAAGAAAAGGACGGGGCTCAAAAGCTCACTGGGGTTAAGTCTCTACACTTATTCCTCAAGGTGTAGTTGTATTTGCACATGTAATCTATAATAAATGCAGATGAATGCCATGCTTATACTGATGCAAATATAGTATAAGACTCAACTACTTGGTGAAGTAATAAGTGTCCTTGAACTTGAAACAAGAATTCAACCATTACGTTCATCATTGATGGTGTACTTATCTTATTTTTGAAAAAGTCTTTGAAAGAGAGATTTTTGTTGATTTTTCTCAAAATTTTTGAAAAAGTGTTTGTAAGAAAGATTTTTGTTGATTTTTCTCAAAATTTTTGAATTTTTATACAAGTATGGAAAAAAATGTTTGAAAATCTTTTGTAAAAGTCATTGAAATACTTCCCCACCCCCAAACAAAGAGATTGCCTTGTCCTCAAGGCTCATAGTAAGCATAGGAAAGAGAGAGAGAAAGATATTACCATGAATGTACTAAAAATTCAAACCGCTTTACAAAACTTCCTGTAAAAAAAAATCCATACTAAGACAAAACTGAAATAAAATGTACTGAAATAAATGACTGACTCAACATAAAGGGAAATCCTAACTTAAAACAGTGCATTTTGTAACCGCAATAATTATCAACCGACAAATAGAGAGTGGGTGGCCCGGCCGCGCCCACCCCTAAACAAAATTGAGCACAGATGGTAGAACAGGTGGTTTAACAACCAAAATGCAACTAAACCCGGCAACAAATATAAGCAATAGAGCACGATCAGGCTGAGAAGATACACATGGCTGCCTCCCAGGAGCACTAAGTTTAACATCTTCAGCCAGACAGGAGGACAAACAGGAAACTCACTCCCTAGATAAACGTTACTCAAAACAAATATACAGGAGAGATAAAACGCTAGAGTGGAATGCGCGAGATCCTGATGTCTAAGATACAACAAAGAGTCTTTTAAAGTCATATACTCGAGACTTAAAAGAAAATGGGGAATACTTCCCCACCCCCAAACAGAGCGAGAAAGTGGTCTGTTTGGTGGTGACGCTCAAGAGACAAGCGTGCACTGGATCAATTATACTCAGTCAGTAAAAGTTTGTGGACTAACGGTCCCGATACTTTCAACCACACCTCTCAACAAAAAAAAAGAGGGTCCAGATACCAGTAGGTCAAAGGTCAATCTAAATAGGTAGGATCCTCTAAGAGAGTTTCAGGAGGACTTAACTCATGAAAATGCTTAAGACATTGACCATTGACTTTAAATTCAGAACCGTCTCCAGGATTAACATATGTAATAGCACCATAAGGAGTTACTGTAGACACAACAAAGGGGTCTGACTAACGAGACATAAGTTTACCAGAAAATAAATGCAAAGGAGGATTATAAAGCAAAACTTTGTCTCCAATTTGAAAATAAAGCTGATTTTTCTATCCGGTAGTAAGAGATGAAAAGATGATAACAGGATGACTACCGTTCAACTCTAATTGGCACATTGCAGCTCGGGAGGAAGGGGATCAGGAGATGGAGGGATGGTCTCGACTTGGAACTCATAATCAATGCAACAAACCAAATCAAGGGCCTCAGGGTCTTTGGGGTTAAAGATAGACACAAAATCAAAAAGAGTATTGGTTTGGGCAATAGATTGGTCGAGGTTGAAGTTAACATTATGCATGGTAGGGCAATTAACAACCTGATTGTTAGGGCTAGGTACCATCTCATAGGGTAGAGAATCGAGGAGGCACACCTCTTTAGATAGAGAAAGATCAGGGGGTTGTTGGCCAAGATTAAAGATATTTACTTCAACGGTGATAGATCCAAAAATGAGAACCATAGAACCATTCCGGCAGTTTATGAGAGCATTAGAGTTAGCCAAAAATGGACGACCAAGGATGATGGGAATCGAGTCATCGGCAGTAGGTTCAGTGTCCAACACCACAAAATCAACGGGATAGTAAAAGTTAGACACTTTAACTAATAGATTTTTAACTATTCTTCTAGGTATTTTCAATGATCTGTCGGCCAGTTCTAAAGACATGCTCGTGGGTTTCATGTATGTTAGACCCAGGCTGAGGTATAAGGAGTAAGGCAAGAGATTAACACTTGCTCCCAGGTCTAACAAAGCTCTACCCATGAACTTATCACCAAGCTTGCAGGGTATGGTCAGTTTTCCAGGGTCTTTATATTTTACCACGCCGTTATGTTGGACAAGTGCAGAGAATTCTTCTGCCACAAACGCTTTTTTAGGCACATTTGTTTTTCTCTTGGCGGTGCACAAGTCCTTGAAAACCTTAGCATAGGAAGGTATCTTCTAAATAGCTTCGAGGAAATGTATGTTAATATTTATATGTTTAAACACATCAAGTGCCTCCTCAGTTTGTACTTCCTGTAGAGACCTTGTGAGTCTCTGGGGGTAAGGTACGGGCAGGTTGTAAGTTCGTGGAGGATCCACAATCTCACGGGCAGTCTTCTTCGGCTTAGAGGTGGTCGCCTCATTAGCCGGAGGTTTAGGTGGGGCAATAGGTGCAGAGGTAACCGGGGTCACAATGTTGGGACTCGGTGTATAACTAATTGGATTATCAACCTGTTTACCTGACCTAAACGTGGAGACCGAGTTAATTTCAGCAAGTGGTGCAGATGTAGACGGAGTTTCCGTCACCAAGGCAACTTTCTTGCCCTTGGGGTTCGGGATGGACTGTCCAGGAAATTTACCCTTTTCATCAAGTTTTTTTTCAATCCTCCGGATGGCCTGGGCATTTGATTCAATGGACGCTTGCGTCTGTTGAATTAAATGGGCAAGCACATCCTCAAGAGAGGTCTTGGGAGGGGCATATTGCTTGGTCGACACCTGGTCCCTGGAACTTCTCATGTGATGAGCATTGTTCAAATAAGGGGGGACCGTTACCCTGTTCTGATCATGACAAACATCACATTGGAGAGTGGAGGCACTCATAACAGGTGATGTGGGCTTTAAGGACACTTCAAGTGCTTCTACCTTTTTTACTAAACCTGAAGCAAAGTTTTAAGCTCGAGGTCGGGTTTGACCTCATACATGCTTCTAGGTTTATCATATGAGTCCAGGGTAGTGTTTCTCAGGGTTGTTCCACGTAAGTCCCAATTTTGGCTATTATTAGCTAAGTTTTCAAGGAATGCAATAGCCTTGGCGGTGGACATATCAAGAAATTCTCCACCGCTCATGCTTTCAACCATGTTTCTAGTTGTAAAAATAAGGCCTCTATATATGATCCTAACTTTTTATGTGTCATTAACTCTGTGGTGTGGACACTGAAGAAATAGGTCTTGATACCTCTCCCATGCATCAAAGAATTCCTCGCCCTCTTTCTGCCGGAAATTTCTTATGGCATCAACTATGTCATTAGTTAATAATAGGAAAGAATTTGGTCAAAAACTTTTTACTTAGTTGAGCCCAAGTAGTAATAGAATTAGAAGGAAGGCCATGTAACCAGTGAGATGCTCTATCCTCAAGAGAAAAGGGGAACAATCTCAAGCTAACTCTTCCTCAGATAAATGTTTCTCCGTAAAAGTATTGAGAACAGTCAGAAACTTATTGAGGTGTTGATATGGATCTTCCCGTGGAAGTCCATGGAACTTAGGCAACATGCCCACAATCTGTGGGCGTATGCCATAGCTATCGGTATTAGTCTCTGGTAAGACAATGCAGGTAGGTGACTCAGTGGCCAAAGGTGAAAAGTAGTCCCGAACGGTAGCTTCTTGAGCCATAGGTGCAGGAGTTACTTCAGAGAGTGAAGTTCAGTCATTGAACTCTTCTCCAGAAGGAGTGGAGGTTGAGTTGCGAAACTCTTCCTCAGGAGTAGTGAGGTCTGTGGTTGTGCTCTTTGTGTAGATTATAGGTTTAGACAAGATTTTACCTGATCTAAGATGCATGCAACATAGGCATTACATATGCCACAAAAGTCCTAACCATTCAAAAGCATCTAACAAAGGGTTCAAAAACTGACTCAATTTTGTGTTCACCCAAGTCAATGAGTTCTTTCCAAGCTTCAAGAGTCAAGCAGCGAATAACCAATGTGGGAGGTTGTCAGTGCCTAAGCACGTTCCTTAATTAAATAACCAGTGATTCTACAGATAAATTCGTAGGGGTTCCAGACCCAACTTGTGCTCCAATCAAAGAATGGTTCACGCATTACTAGTTGAAATATCTACTCAAGGTCTCAAATGAACTTCGTGATAACATGGCTTTAGTTCATTCAATTTTAAGGCTTAGGATATTGCAATCAATTGATATTAGGTTTCACTTATAGGCCAGGTCCACCTTGCAGTCCCGGTTTAACAAGTAAAAACAGAAATTGAAATCAAGCAACAATCAAGGACATGCTAATCAATACAGAAACTCGTCTTGCAGAGGATTCAAGGAGGGTTAGGAGAATGCGTACCTCCCACTTTGTGCTAAAAAGTAAAAATTGCCAAACAAGTGCAAGACGAGTTGAAGTCGACTAAGGGGAAACCGCTCTTTGGGTTTCAATCGTCCTTAGGATTCGTTTCTTAGTAGACTCAAGGCTAGCTCCACAACCTTGCTCTACTCTCCGCCGCGAACACATAGTAAAATAAATCCTAACAACACCTACTTTAAAAATATTACAAACGCGACCCCTTCGTGGATCGAATAATTAAATAACTTACAAGTCTTTAAAAATATTGAAAAATATAGACTACTTAGTTCACCTCACGATCTCTCAACTGGAAAAAGATTAGCTTAAATGGAGTTCTGAAACGTCTTGGAAAAATCACGCAAAATGAGGCAATTTCCTGCCCGGAACTTTCGAACCAGTAACTTTCAGGAAAAATCCCCTTCTTGGATCGAATAATTAAATATCTTGCAAGACTCTAAAAATGCTTAATTATTTAAGCTAAGTAGTTCACCTTACAATCTCTCAACAATAAAAGAATTAGCTCAAAAAGAGTTCTGGAACGCTCTGGAAAAATTACGCAAAAACGCATCTTTTTCCTGTTCAGAATTTGTACAAACTTGACTCGAGATGGTTACAGGCCAAACTGAACTCGACTCGAGTGTGGGCCCAGTTTGAACCAGTAACTGCACATGAAAAATTCTGAACGCACACTTTTCGTAAAAATTCGATCTTTACTCCGTTTTTCGTGTTTTTTTCAATCCGTCTTCGCTTCAAGATCAATAAGAGGACTAAGTAACAAGACACTTAAAAACAATAAATAAAAGAAATAAAAATAGATGGGTGGGAGGGATAGAAGTGGGATGATGTCCCGAAACTGCTATTCTCGCTTGTGTTTGAATGAACTCTGTTCCTTAGAGCGGCAATTGCGCCATTTTGATAGACGACTTTTACACCATCTATCAAAAGATTAGATTTTTAACTTGAAGTTCCTTTCTTGTGCCTGGATAAATTGGATATCAAAGTAGAAAAAGTAACAGGCAACGGTCGTACCCACCCCAGAGGGGGAGATCTTAGCTCAAACACAATAGAAAAAAATGGTTAAGAAACACCAAGGGAATCAATAATAAGATTTGATGATTGATTTTACTTCCTACAGGCAATAATAAGATTTGATGATTGATTTTACTTCCTACAGGCAATAATAAATAGTAAACCCTAACTTAAGAATATGGTAGAGATGAAAAGAAGATATATAATGACAAAGGGGAAAGAGTTGGTATCCACAAACTAAATCATGCAAACATAACATGTTGTTCCTTCATGTTCAAACTATAACAATTAATTAGTCACCTCTCAGCTATTCCAATCAATCATTAATACCTATAATAATCTAGTCACCTCTCAGCTATTCCACCTAATTAAAACGGGATTCTCTTATGCAAGCTATTGAATATGTCTTATTAATCAAACCGTCACCTCTCAGATATTTAATCTAATTAACTTAACATATTATTCATAACTAAATCATCACCTCTCAGTTATTTGATTTAATTACAAAAGGGTTCCAATAAAAGATATAAACTGCAGATATGTAATAATCACCTCTTAGCTATTTTACTACACATCTTCAATTAATATAAATAAAACCATTAAAGCTAAGTCTCCCTAACCCTAACAATAATATTTTAATAACATGGATAACAATAACATGCAAATAATCAAACTTAACAAGGATTAAGAACTTTGAATCACAATGAACATAAATAACAAACATGATACTTTTACATCACCTAGAGAGCTTCCACCATCCCCCTAAGAAGAATTAGCTACTCATCCTTGATGATAAAACCAAGGAATAAAAAAATAAAACACAATACATCATAATAGAAGAATAATGGAATTGATATTGAATTTGATACAATGAAGAAGAAGATGAATTTTTCTTCAATGAAAGTTGATCTTTAAGAAAAACTAAAAGATATCTAAGCCCTAGTTACAAATTCTCTTATATAGAAAATACAAAGTAGAATACTTGCATGAAAAGACTTCCAAACTAGGTCAAATTCATGGCTGCTGCTGTTGGTCTTCTAGAGAGATTTGGCCTTTAGGAAAACCTAATTCTCTTGGGCTTAAGTTGTAGCTTGGGCGAAGACCTTCAATTTGATAGCTCATGGGCCCAAATCAGAGTTCTGGATCTTCTTGAGGAGTCTTTTTAAGTTTGGACTTAATTAATAAGGCCCAAAATAGAAATTCTGGCTTGTGGGCTTAAGTGGGACCCTGTTTGGACTGAGAATTGGACTGCTCCACTTTGACCTTAAGTCAAGTCAACAGAGCTGACCGTGGGGGTGCCCTCAACAGATCCTGTGGGTGTAAATATTGATTCTCCTTCCCATGTGCAAATAACACCTTTTTGTTTGCTTTTCTCGACTTTTCGCGGGCTTTTACATAATATTCGCATTTCGGCTCATGAAACCTACACAAAAGAGAAGAAAGCACTAATCAATAGATATAATACAATAATATAAGCTAAGCGCTATACAAAAAATGTGTTATTCGGGGGATAAATATACACTTTTGGGGTCCGATCAAAATACAGCAGCATAAGGAGGACTTACTTCTTCAACCACTTGTAAATCGGTTGAAGCTCTTTCTTGCAGAGTGATATCCTGTGGATAGGCCACATTAATGAAGCTTTTCTTGGGGTGAAATTTCTCAGAAAGTTTGTCTCTAGTTTTATTCCTAGTGGGCAGATCATACCACCCTAACATCCTTGGAAAATGAGAGTTTTGAATCCTTTTGGGACCAAGATCTGGGAGATGCAAATACGCCCCAATAATAAATGCAAACACACATCCATTGATATAGAATTTTTGTACGCCATCAACAATTTTTGTATACACATCTTCTAAAGTGTTCTCAAGCAATTTGAATGCAGCACTACCCCATCGAAAATCCACCAAATTTTCAGCAAGATCGACATACCTGACATCAATTGTTTTGGATGAATCAACAAGCAGAAAAATTGCAAGAAAATACAACTTGTTCAACCTATTAACATCATCTGGATCTCCATCTTGGGCTTCCCTTGCTTCTTTAATTGCATCAAGGATATGACAATCTCCAATGTGTAGGTTAGTCAGGAAGTATTTGGATCTGAATGCACCATACTCATTTTGCTTCCTAACAACAAAATCAACAGTTAAATGCCCAAATTTTAAAGGCCCCAAATTCAAAGCAAGATCTGTCATCTTGAACTCAAGCACTCTACCCCCAATTTAATACTTCAATCGACCAACCCTCATTAAAACAATTTTTGTAACTACAGAAGTTATCATGCAGATTTTTTGTTCTCCCTCCAAACTCAAAAACTGCCCAAAGGGGCGATTTTTAGAAGATTCTAACTCATTGGGGGGAAATTTATTTTTGGGTTTAGATAGTGGGCATCAAACTTAGAAGTTGAACATGTCACAGTGATGCTAAATTTTCTATTCCCTTCATCACCTTCAACCTTTTTCTTCGACATGGTTTGAATTTGTGAAAAATTGAGAAGAATGGTAGATGAAGATATAGAAATTGGAAGTGATTGTGTAGAAATTAGAAGATGAGAGAGAAATTATGAAGGGTTGTGAGCAGTTTAATGGAAGAGGAATTGGTATTTAAAACGAGAAGAAAGTGGGGTGATTAGGGATTCTAAAACGGTGTAATGAGATCTAAAAACCCTAGTTTGATAACCTTTACCTGTTCCCGCTCGATTATCCCGCCCATTTAAAACCCAAACGGTTAGTGACACGTGGTACTGACGTGGTTGTTGTTTAGTGCAGCAGATATATTTTTAAAATTTAAAATTGTAAAGAAAACAACATCTACTTGTAGAAGATAGCAATTAACAAATTATATCCAACAGTTATATCTTGTTATAATGATCCAATGGTTGTAATATGTTGTCATGCCGTTATTATAAAAAGTAATAATTATAGGCTAAAGGGTATAATTGGAAAGAAAAGAAGCTAAATGACCAAAACAAAAAATTCAAGTCAAATTTGTACTTGTTTGGGAAGATTACCCTCAAGTGTGCTTATTGGGAAAAAAACAGCATAAAGTTGTGCTTATTCGGGAAATTACGCATATATTTTCCTTAAAAAAAAAAAAAACTGATCTTGATATTTCTCTTCTCTGAATCTCTCTTTCTTTACTACTACTACTTCTTCTCTCTTTCTTGAATTGTGATTGTTTCTATCCCCTTCCTTTTCAACTGATTTCCTCTCTTTATGAATAATGAATCTCAACTGTTTAAAAATGAACTATGAAATCTTTGGCCTGATTTTTTATTTTGGAAACAAAGTGAAGAAAATTAATTCCATACACATCTTGTTATTTAATTCCAATCTAAAATGAAAGAAAGAGAGTTTGAGAAAATAGAATTTGCGAGATTGACCTTTGCTATTCGTATTAGTATTGTGTTTGAATTTTAAGACTTCTCTAATGAAAAAATTGGAGTTCCTAATTACAAATTTGATGCCATGAAACAAATCAGTTGGAGATCAATATTCATTTTCTGTAATTCTGTTCTCTTAATTTCTAGCACTTTGTAAACATCAAACTAAGACACTGAAGATATTCTTTAAAAACTGTAGATTTCAATTCAAAGGGATTTCTTGAAGATATATGGGCATAGCTTAGAGTCTTAGACTCGTTAGAACAACAGAGATTGAGAAAATTTCAAAAGGTAAAAGAAAAAATTAAAATTAATTTTGTCCGGGTTTTTTTACAGGATTGTTTTTTACCCTATGGAGAAACCACTTTTACGTTAAAGCTTAGATGTAGCACATGACTTTTACATTAAAACAAACCTCATTTTAACATCTGGTTTTGACATCTCTCTCCATTCACCCTATCTAAAAAATCTGACGGTTCTGATATTTTCCATCTCTTAACAACTCAAGCACACTAAGGGTATTTTAGGAATTTAGAAACTGTTTATCTAGAAAACTTTGTTTCTCTTCTACGAATTTAGGAAACTCTAGTAGTATGGGTTTTCTACTACTGTGCGTACCCTAGGTAAAAAACCCGACAGGTGTCATCGATGGCTGTATAAAAAGCTAAACCGGGAGCACCTGAGCAGTAGTCAGCCAAGCCTGGGCTATCAGGTAGCGCCCAACGCTGTTTCAAAAGATCCACATACGCTCTGTGGACCTTGACTCAACGGATAATCCACGATCAATGGGTAGAGCCCCGGTTACAGTATAAGAAGTTGAACCATGGGTTCCCATACATCGACCAGGCCCACCTCAGTCAAGTAGGCCAGGTCCGGCCCAATAAGGTCCAACAGCGATAAAGGCTCATCCAAAGGCTTATCACAGAAGTCCAGAAGACCTGGCCAAGGAGTATGCAGTGTAGATTGGGCCTCCGGTCAGAGAAGTCTAGCCCAAGTTTTTGCTTTCAAGCTTGGTCAATCCAAGTCCCAACCAACTGGATAAGTCCAGCGAGATTCCAGGCCAACAAACCCATGGTTCTAGCCCACTAGAAAAGATAAAGGAAACCCAGGTTGAACCAGGACCTATCAGAGGATGCCACGTGGCAATCATGCTGGTCAAAGGGGATTCAAACCAAGGCGATAACCGCTCGGCAACATGCAAGCTATCTCCACGGAAATCATCTTCACAGTTGAACTACCTGAATTCGTGGAGTCAAAACCGGAGGGGTGGTTGAGCTAGTCTCCTCCGGCGCACTACAAATACAGGAGTTCTAGACCTCCTGAACTACAAGTCTTTCACTGAGCAACTCTATTAGAGCTTAGTGGAAGCAGAGACATGATTCGAAGTTCATCATCTTGAATACGTAGGCAGCCTTATTCCGATCAGGTCCAGTCTCACTGTATACCCCCCATCCTATCTCTGTCTATATAAGGCTTTCATTGTAACTGTACGATCAATCTATACATATCTCGAATTTGTGGATCAAATTTTTGCACCCACACTCTTTGGCGTTCACCGTGGGACAGAATCTCCCATCAACTTAAGTAAAAAGAACCAGTGGTCGAGTCCCCAACTGCAATCATCGACTGGTTGACCAGAGAAAACGCAGAACTAAGGAGAAAGAAGAGAACCAGGGCCGGAGATAGCTAGTCATCTTCCGCCCCGTCTTCGAGTCCATCTCCTCGGAAGAAGATAAGGCCACGGTCAAGCAGTGACCGGAGTCTTACCCCTAATAGCCATGGTCCCCGCCCTGTCTGGGATAGGCTAGCACCAGAGAGAGATAGGATTTCTATCTCTCCAGTTCAGATACATCATCGCGGACGTGCAAGAACACCCAGGCCACGTCATGGCCGTAGGGTTGCCTGTAGCAAATCTATCGAAGGAACCACTCCTCCAGAAATACTGTGCCTGGGTAGGCACCAGAGTACTCCCCCGGCAAGCCACGGTCAGAGAACAAGGAGCCCCCAAAGGGCCCACATTCATCAGAGACAAGTGGAGTTGAATGTAGAACAAATGAATCAACTCAAGCTGCAAGAGATGATCGACCTTGCTGTTTCCAACAAAGCCAACCGAGATGAGCTAATCAGAAAGCTTACTCTAGGTTAGCCGTATCACCTTTAGCAGAAGAGGTCATGAGCCATATAGTCCCGACCAGCTTCAAGCAGCCTCCCTTCGAACAATATGACAAGACAAGCACTTGTCCGGTTTAGCCTGTTATGAACTACAAAAGCCCCATGGCCATCTAGTACCATGATGACAAGCTACTAGCAAAAATGTCTGCTGCTTCACTTAAAGGCGAAGCACAGACGTGGTATCACAATCTGCCACCCGCATCCATCCACACATTCGTTCAACTGGTTGAGTTGTTCAAAAAGAAGTACTTGTTTAATGTGAAGACTAAGAAAGGAGCTGAAGTCTTATTCTCCCTGCAGATGGACTGGAGCAAAACGCTCAGGATTTTCGCCCGAAGGTTCCGAACCTTACTATCTGAGGTATAAGACGCATTAGATAGCGTTGTCATTCAGGCTTTCAAGTATGCCCTGTACAACATCCATGAAGAATTGTACCAGTCACTGGTAAAGAAGCCTCCCTCTTCTGTTTCGGCCTTGCTCGAGAAAGTGGAAAGGTATGCTCAGGAGGAGTACGACCTGAAAGCCAGAAGAAAGAGACTTATCAGAGGCCAAACCTCTGAGAAGCCACAGAAAGCAAAGGAAGAAAGCTCCAGCAGGGATCGCAAAGACGAAAAAGCCCCTGAGAGGAACAAGGACAGGAAGAGGAAGGCGGCGGCCCGGCAGCCCGACCGCCAGTCAAAGAAATCTACCGGGGGCGAACACAAAGAATAGGAGTTCACACCCTTGAGATTCTCGATCGAGGAAGTATTCAAAAAGATCAAGAACAGAGGGTTGCTCAACAAACCTGCCCTTCTTCCGACAGACCTGGAGGGCAGGAGAGATAAGTTCAAGAAGTGTGATCATCACAATGATTACGGTCACGAGTTGAATAACTGCAGGTCGTTGAAGTACGAAATGCAGCGCCCGGTCGATGTCGGCCTCATCCCTGACATGGTACAGACCGGAGCAGTCGAACTGGTAAAAATTAGAGATCGAATTATATATGTCTGCCACGTGCAGACACCCGGTTCTTCCAAGACAGAGAGGACGAATTGTGCCCGGGAAAAGATCCACCTAGGTTAGACCGCTCAACTTCAACGAAAGGACGAACACTGAGTCCATTGTCCCCGGAAGTTTGACATTCACCGAGGAAGACGAAAGGGGCGTACATTATCCACACAATGACGCCCTGGTCATCACAGCATGGATTTGAGTCTACTGAGTTCAGTGAGTCATGGTCGACGCAGGCATCACCTCCAGTGTCATGTTTTCATACGCCTATAAAGCTATGTGGCTATTTAAGTGTATTATCGAATTTGGTGAGACTCCTATCTATAGGTTCAACGGGGAGCCGGCCAGCACAATTATCCGGGCGGGTCCACCTGCCAATCACGTTAAGGTTCAACACTGTCGGGATAGACTTCCTACTGGTCGAATCCCCCTCTTGCTACAACGTTATTCTGGGAAGGGACTGGATTCATCAGATGAAAGCCATAGTGTCCACCTTCCACCAGAGCCTCAAATTCCCGACTCCTAACGGAATTTGCAGAGTCAAGGGAGACCAAGGGACGGCATTCAAGTGCCATCTCGATGCTCTCAAAGGAAAGTCCATCTCCGAGACCAAGGGGAACACCATCTTCCTAACAGACTTTCATCAATAGCAACCAGCTCCCGGCAAGTGTGCCAAAGGGAAGCCAGACTTGAGAACTGGGATATCACCAGCGATCGATGAGCTGGAGGAAGTTATTATGGGACCAGAGTCCCACAAGACAACTTACATCTCTTCCGGTCTACCGGAGGCAGAGAAGGATTCCATGATCACTCTACTCTGACAGAATCACCACGTCTTCACATGGAGTGTCAATGAGATACCAGGAATAGACCCCGCGGTTGCCTTCCATAAGCTGGACATGGATCGTTAGTACAAACCGGTCAAGCAAAAACCAAGGCGAATAGCACCGGATCGAAAATTGGCGGTCAACGAAGAAGTCGAATTGCTACTTTCAGTCAACTTCATCAAACAATTCATCTACCCTACCTGAGTTTCCAACATGGTGGCCGTCCCGAAGAAGAATGGTAAGATTCGAGTTTGCATCGATTTTACTAATCTTAACAAAGCATGTCCTGTGCGCCCATATCTGATCGGACCTCAAAAGTGTCTATTTATCCCCCGAATAACACCTTGTTTGTATAGCACTTAGCTTATATTATTGTATTATATCTATTGATTAGTGCTTTCTTGTCTTTTGTGTAGGTTTCATGTGCCTAAATGCGAATAATATGTTAACGCCCGCGAAAAGTCGAGAAAAACAAGCAAAAATGTGTTATTGGCACAAGGGAAGAAGAATGGATATTTGCACCCACGAGATCTGATGAGGGCACCCCCATGGTCAATTTTGGTCAACTCTATTGAATTGACTTTTGGTCAAAGTGGGGCAGTCCAAATCGCAGCCCAAACCGGGTCCTATTGAAGCCCACAAGTCGGAATTTCTATTTTGGGCCTTAAACTTAAAAAGGCTCCACAAGAAGATCCAAAAGTCTGATTTGGGCCCATGAAGGTCTTGGCCCAAGCTACAACTCAAGCCCAAGAGAATTAGGTTTTGCTGATTACCTAATCCCTCTAGGAGACCAACAGCAGCAGCCACGAATTTTACCTAGTTTTGAAGTCTTTTCATGCAACTAATCAATCTACCCCTTCTAAAACCTCTCTTGAGGATGTGCTTGCACGTTTCATTCAACAGACCCAGGCGTCTATTGAGTCAAATGCCCAAGCCATCCAGAGAATTGAACAAAAACTTGATGAAAGAGGTAGATTTCCGGGACAGTCCATTCCGAACCCCAAAGGCAAAGAAGTTGCCTTGGTGACGGAAGCTGCAACTCCGTCTGTACCACTTGCTGAAGTTAACTCGATCTCCACCCTTAGGTCAGGTAAACAGGTTGATAATCAAATTAATTATAAACCAAGTCCTAGCATTGTGACCCCAGTTACCTCTGCACTTATTGCCTCACCTAAACCTTCGGCTAATGAGGCGACCACCTCTAAGCCGAAGAAGACTGCCCGTGAGATTGTGGACCCTCCACGAACTTACAACCCGCCTATACCTTCCCCCTTGAGACTCACAAGGTCTCTCTAGAAAGTACAAACTGAGGAGGTACTTGGTGTGTTTGAACATATAAATATTAATATACCTTTCCTCAAAGCTATTAAAAAGATACCTTCCTATGCTAAGGTTTTGAAGGACTTGTGCACCGCCAAGAGAAAAACAAATGTGCCTAAAAACGTGTTTGTGGCGGAAGAATTCTCTGCACTTGTCCAACATAACGGCGTGGTAAAATATAAAGACCCTGGAAAACCGACCATACCCTGCAAGCTTGGTGATAAGTTCATGGGTAGAGCTTTGTTAGACTTAGGAGCGAGTGTTAATCTCTTGCCTTATTGCTTGTACCTCAGCCTAGGCCTAACATACATGAAACCCACGACCATGTCTTTACAATTGGCCGATAGATCATTGAAAATACCTAGAGGAATAGTTGAGAATCTATTAGTTGATTTTGTGGTGTTGGATACTGAGCCTACTGCTGATGACTCAGTCCCCATCATCCTTGGCCGCCCATTCTTGGCCATCTCTAATGCTCTCATAAACTGTCGGAATGGTTCTATGGTTCTCACTTTTGGATCTATGACTGTTGAAGTAAATATCTTTAATCTTGGCCAACAAACCCCTGATCTTTCTTTATCTAAAGATGTGTGCCTTCTCGATTCTCTACCCTATGAGATGGTACCTAGTTGTTACCCTAAAGATCCGGTTGTTAATTGCCCTACCATGCATAATGTTGACTTGAACATCGACCAATCTATTAACCAAACCAAGACTCTTCTTGATTCCGTGCCTATCTTTGTCCACAAAGACCCTGAGGCCCTTGATTCGGTTTATTGCATTGATTCTGAGTTCCTAGTCGAGACCATCCCTCCATCCCCTAATCATCTTCTTCCCGAGCTGAAATGTGCCCAAGTAGATTCGACCGGTAGTCATTCTGTTATCATCTCTTCATCTCTTACTACCGAATAGAAAATCAGCTTTATTTTTAAATTTGAGACAAAGTTTTGCTTTATAATCCTAGTTTGCATTTATTTTCTGGTAAACTTATGTCTCGTTGGTCAGGCACCTTTGTTGTGTCTACAGTAACCCCTTATGGTGCTATTACTTATGTAAATCCTGTAGACGGTTCTGAATTTAAAGTCAATGGTCAATGTCTTAAACATTTTCATGAGTTAGGGCCTCCTGAAACTCTCTTAAAGGATCCTACCTATTTAGATTGACCTTTGACCTGCTGGTATCCGGATCTTCTGTTTTTCTGTTGAGAGGTGTGATTGAAAGTGTCGGGACCGTTGGTCAACAAGCTCTTACTGGCTGAGTATAATTGATCCAGTGCACGTTTTTTTCTTAAGCGTCACCACCAAACAGAAGATCCAGCTTGTGCCTTAAACTTAAAAAGGCTCCACAAGAAGATCCAGAAGTCTGATTTGGGCCCATGAAGCTCTTGGCCCAAGCTACAACTCAAGCCCAAGAGAATTAGGTTTTGCTGATTACCTAATCCCTCTAGGAGACCAACTGCAGCAGTCACGAATTTCACCTAGTTTGGAAGTCTTTTCATGCAAGTATTCTACTTTGTATTTTCTATATAAGAGAAGTTGTAACTAGGGTTTATTATCTTTTAGCCTCCACTTTAAGATCAACTTTCATTGAAGAAGAGTTGATCTTCTTCTTCATTGTATTCAACTCCTTATTCAATATCAATTCATTATATTCCATTATGATGTTTTACTATTTATTTATTTGTTCCTTAGGGATGAGTAGCTAATTCTTCATGGGGGGATGGTGGAAGCTTTCTAGGTGATGTAAAAGTATCATGTTTCTTCTTCTTGTTCATTGTGATTCAAAGTTCTTAATGCTTGTTTACTTCTAATTCGTGATATGAGGTAAATATGATTATTTGTATGCTATTGTTATCCATGGTGTTAAAATATTATTGTTAGGGTTTAGGGAGACCAAGCTTTAATGGTAGTATTTATATTTATTGTAAATGTGTAGTGAAATATCTGAGAGGTGATTATTACATGTTTATGATATTTATCTTTTATCGGAACCATTTTATTATTAAATCAAATAGCTGAGAGGTGATGATTTAATTATGAATAATATGTTCAGTTAATTAGATTGAATAGCTGAGAGGTGACGGTTTAATTAATGAAACATATTCAATAGCATGTATAAGAGAATCACGTTTTAATTAGGTGGAATAGCTGAGAGGTGACTACTTAATTATTATAGCCATTAGTAAGTAGTTGGAATAACCGAGAGGTGACTAATAAGTTATTATAGATTGAACATGAGGAACAACATGACATGATTGCATGATCTAGTTTGTGGATACCAATTATTCCTTCTATGCTATCATAAATCTTCTTTTCATATCTTCCATCTTCTGAAGTTAGGATTTACTATTATTTACTGTCTGTATGAAGTAGAATCAATCATTTAATATTATTATTGATTCCCTTGGTGTTTCTTAATTATTATTCTTAATTGTGTTTGGGCTAAGATCTCCCCCTCTGAGGTGGGTACAACTCTTGCTTGTTACTTGTCTACCTTGATCTTCAATTTATATAGGCACAAGAAAGGAACTTCAAGTCTTAATCTAATATTTTGATAGTTGGATGTAAAAAGTCCTCTATCAATATCCACTCCCCAGGATCACGGACATGGTAGATGCCACCGCCGGTTATCAAAGATTGTCCTTCATAGACGCCTACGCCGGTTACAACCAGATTCCACTTCAAGAAGAAGATTAGGAGCATACCACATTCATCACCAACCGGGGGCTTTACTGCTACCGGGTGATGGCATTTGGTCTGAAGAATGTCGGAGCAACATACCAGAAACTGGTCAATACTATCTTTAACTAGCTCATAGGCCGGACCATGGAAGTCTACATAGACGACATAGTGGTCAAAACAAAGGAGAAAGACAATCATTTGCGAGATCTACAACAGACATTCAACATTCTGACACGGTACAATTTGAAGCTGAATCCAGCCAAATGTTCTTTCGGTTTTTCCTCCAGCAAGTTCTTTGGCTTTCTCATGACCAACCGGGACATAGAAGCCAATCCAGATCAGATCCGGGCAGTCTTGGAGATGCCATTCCTAAAGACAGTGAAAGAATTCCAGAGGCTAACCGGGAGGTTAGCCGCTCTTAACAGGTTCATCTCCCGGTACTCAGACCGATGCAAGCCATTCTTTAACCCAATCAAGGCTAATGCGGAATGGAATCCTACTTGTCAGCAAGTCTTTGATGAAATCAAAACATATCTCACTCAACCTCCGGTCCTCACAGCACCACAGACTGGGCAACCAGTCGGCATCTATCTGACCGCATCCGATATAGCACTCAGTGCGGTCATATTAGTGGAAAAACCGGAGGAGAAGCCAGTCTACTTCATCAGTAAAGTACTACAGGGAGCTGAGACAAGATATTCGAAAATCGAAAAGATAGCTCTGGCATTGGTATATGCAGCTATGAGGCTAAAGCCTTATTTCCAAGGTAGAGCAGTCAAGGTCTACACAGAGTTCCCGCTCAGAAAAGCTTTTGGGAAGCAGGAGAGTCTAATCGAATAATCGAATGGTCCAACTACATTAGCGCATACCACATCTGGTATGAACCCAGAACCGCGGAGAAAGGGCATGCAATAGCCTCCTTGATGGCAGACTTTCCCATCGAGGATATTTCGGTCAATCCAGAACTAGAGGAGGATACATTGGGGGCGAACGATGCCCCCCGGTTACAGGAGTCTATACTGACGGATCCAGTAACTACACAGGCGACATAGGTTGTCTCCTGATCAACCCAGATGGACGAAAGATAGAAAAGTCTATCTGACTTGGATTCCCAGCTTCAAACAACGAAGCTGAGTACGAAGCTCTAATATATGATCTCCAGACAGCAGTTCAACTGGGGGCGCAGAGAAATGGTCAAGACAGATTCAAAGCTAATGGCGAACCAGTTCGTCGGATCCTTCCAAGCCAAGGACGACCGGATGGCAAAATATCTCGATGTCGTCCACTCCATGGGGTGGAAGTTTAGATTCATCACGACCGAGCATCAACAAGGGATAGACAACAGGCACGGAGATGCCCTGGCGTATCTTTCTTCTTCAATCAGCACGACAAAGCCCCGACAGCTATCAATCGGATACCAGAATGAGCCGAGTATCGGGCCCAATTATCCAGACATGCCGCTACTGGAGGTCTATCTCCTAGAGTGCAAACGTTGGAAGGAAATTCTCATGGTGACCAACAGAGGACAAAAAAAAAAAAAAAAGAGATGAAGAAGCTTCACAGCCCGATAACGAGTCCAGCACACAAGACGAGCCGAGCCACGCATCTCAGGGTCACACACATGACCCACCAGAATCACAACTCGAAAACTTGAATCCTTGCCTCACCAAAGGTCGGATAGAAGCAATGCCACCATCAAAGGAGCCGGACGAGCCGGACGCGTCAGAACCACCACTCTCTCATGTCCATATCGATTTGGAGCTCCCACCGGAGGAACCAATTGAAGACATTCTAGACAATCTAAATTCTGAAGTAGACAGAATTGACGCTGAATTGCAGTCTAGCAATAGTCAAGACTGGAAGAAGCCATACATTAACTTCCTTATCCACCATTTGATCCCCGAAGACCCAAAGCTGTCAGTCAAAATCAAGAGGGATGCTTGGATATTGACTATCATACCGCACCGGGAATCACACAGGCTATACATGAAGAGCCATGGCTCCGGGTTTTGTTCAGGTGCCTTACTCCAGAGCAATGCCTGGTCATACTGAAAAAAACCCGACAGGTGTCACCGATGGCTGTATAGGAAGTGAAACCGGGAGTACCTGAGCAGTAGCCAGCCAAGCCTGGGCTATCGGGTAGGGCCCAACCCGGTTTCAAGAGATCCACATACGCTCTGTGGACCTTGACTCACCAGATAGTCCACGATCAATGGGTGGAACCCCGGTTACTGTATAAGAAGTTAAACCATGGGTTCCCATACATCGACCAGGCCCACCTCAGTCAAGTAGGCCAGGTCCGGCCCAATAAGGTCCAGCAGCGACAAAGGCTCATCCAAAGGCTTATCACAGAAGTCCAGAAGACCTGGCCAAGGAGTATGCAGTGTAGATTGGGCCTCCGGTCAGAGGAGTCTAGCCCAAGTCTTTGCTTTCAGGCTTGGTCAATCCAAGTCCCAACCAACTGGATAAGTCCAACGAGATTCTAGGCCAACAAAACCCATGGTTCTAACCCGCTGGAGAAGATAAAAAAAACCCAAGTTGAACCAGGACTTATCAAAGGATGCCATGTGGCAGTTATCCTGGTCAAAGGGGATTCAAACCAAGGGGATAACCGTTCGGCAGCATGCAAGCTATCTCCTCGGAAAGCATCTTCACAGTTGAACTACCTGAGTTCGTGGAGTCAAAACCAGAGGGGTGGTTGAGCTAGCCTCCTCCGGCCTACTACAAATAAAGAAGTTCTAGACCTCCTGAACTACGAGTCTTTCACTGAGCAACTCCATTAGAGCTTAGTGGAAACAGAGACTTGATTCCAAGTTCATCATCTCGGATACATAGGCAGCCTGATTCCGATCAGGTCCAGTCTATATACCCCCCATAATTTCTCTGTCTATACAAGGCTTTCATTATAACTGTACGATCAATTTATACATATCTCGAGTTTGTGGATCAAAGTTTTGCACCCACAACTACCATGAACGAAATCAAAGAAGAAAAGAGGATTTATCACAAACCAGAGACTAGTGAAGATGAAAAGATGGAATGAAAGAAAGGACAAACACCTCTTTAGTGCAAATCTTCTGTTATTTTCATTCTTTCAATCAAACAGAATTTTTTTATGAAGGTTTGAAATGGAGAAGATGAGATTTGTAGCCATTCAAGCACTTTCTTTTCTAATGTTCCATCAAATTGCACAAAGTATCTTCGTACCCTTGATAATTATAGATTGCGGAGAAAGAATTTTTTTTTTCTTGAATTAGTTTGGGATTTTTTTTTTTTTTTTGGGGGGAGAAAAGTACAAGCTGGTGAGTTATGGAAACTGCTGATCAGTAGTGATGGATGTAGTATGTTAAGTATATTTTTTAACAAAATTCAACATGAGTTGAAACAATGCAATGAAATTGGACTCGACAACTCTACGGATTGAGGTGCCAAGCATTGATAGCTTGTCGGAATGTCGGAATGTCGGTAATGCATATGCCATTTGATAGCTTTTCTAGCTGTATAGCTTAACTTTTGTTCAAACAATATACAAGCCTATGGCAAAGAGAAAAATTGCAGCAAAAGTAGATTTTCTTTTGGACATGATAACTGGAAGTTCGATCATATTGTGGTATGGACCTTTGAACATGGTAAGAATTGAAGAAAGATGCTGCAGAACTGGTCAGGTTATATTGTGATGGGTGTATGCATTGAATCAATACGCTGCAGGAGATAAAAAATGTTGCCTTGACGTGGCTGAATATGTGTTTGTCTGCCATGGAGCTGAGAAAGAAAATCAAGTATACTGACTTGATTTATGGGTGGAGATATGTGATGAAAGAACAATGGTGATGGAGCTGAATCTGTAATCTGAAGACATGTAGTAGTATGTTGTGTTTAATGATTGGTTATGTTCAGTAGTTGTAATTGTTCTACTAGATCTTTATAACAAAGAAAAAAGTTTAATATTTTGATAAAATGTTTAATATTTGATAAAAATAATCTAAAACAATATAAGCAAGTTTATTAAAATCAGAATACCATCTGAACATTAAACATTTGCCTAAAATTTAATCATCTAATCTATGTATTTACATATTGTAAGTTTCAACTACAACTATTCTCCATGTTCCACTGCTTGCCATCAAAGTCTTTGAACACTTTGCACAAAAAAGAAAATGCCCCATGAAAGGCTCTGGACATTGCAAAATATTAATTCCAACCAGTTTCATTTCGTAATAAAAACATACTTCTTTTTATTACTGTCTTAAGCTCCGGTAGGTAGATCCGGTTACTTTCTTGTTATGAAGAGTGCAGGAACACATGTCGACCAATCTTCACTTGACCGTGATGATGTAGACCGGAGATCCATATGTCGCTGACCTGGACCATGTGGACCCCATCTATAAATCTTGTTGAGTGTACGAAGTGGGTCCCATCTGACGTGGTCCCTAGATGATTGTGGGGCCCAGCTGACTGTGTTAAGTGGCCCCCACTTCATTTTCTCTAAATCTTCCTTTGTTGGCGGGAAGATGTACAGCTTCAGCTTCCAGTGAAAGCTTGTGACTTTTCACTGATCGAGTCATTAAACAAGTTGGTTTAATGATCTTAATGGAGAGTCCATTAAAAGAACATGGAATCCCATTAGCCGGTAGGCTATGGGCTCTTCCTTATGAAAGGGGGAGACTCGAAAGAGAGAAGGGTATTCCCTTCAATCTCTTTTTCTTCCTTCTTCTTCATTTTCATTTTGCCAGAACCCAAGTTTTTGAAACTCCAAATTATGGTAATTACGCACAAATTTTACTCCAACGACGAGAAGAACCTTAGTCCTGAGCTCAAGTAGTGACGAAGAACCTCAGAATCTGGCTTCCTGTTCCGCTGCTGATGATGGCGGACCAACCAGTATTTCGGCGATGGGTCCCCCTTCGCCTGACGGTTTGGCGGAGGTGGCTCCTGTGGATTTTTATGAGCCTCCTCTTAAGAGGCCAAGGAGGAGGTGGCAAGCTTCCTCCAACCTCCCCCGCAACCCTGAACTCGAGCGGATGATGGAGGCGGAAGTTCAGGAGCGGCTTGGCTGGAGAAGGGTTTGGTTCCCACCCCTCTATTTCCGACGGTTGCTCAGGCAACCTAATCACGGTAAGTCTTTACCAGCTTCTTTATGGCATGCAGCTTCCATTATGAGGTAGTTGTCGTGGTAGGGGCTCCCGCTTGGTCAATTGCACGTGTCCTTCTGGATAATCGTGCGTCGGATTAGGTTGATTGCCCTCTACTTCGAGGTTCCCTTTGGCCCGGTCGAAATGTTCATTCTCATGAAGTCGGTCGCACGGGAGGTCAAGGAATGTACGCCATTTCTTGGCGTACTACCCGGAGGTTGTCTGAACTTTCCAACCATTATGGGAATTGGTTCGAGCCCTGCTACCGGGTGTCAGGGTGGTCGTCTGACCGTAACATTCAGGTGTTGCAGGACTTCATAGGTAAGCATGCGCCTTACCTTTTTTTCATTTTTGCCTTGATGTTTCGCGTGATTGCTGAGCTCCGGCTCAAGAACAGTTTTGTGCTTGTGTTTGCAGGGAAACGTCAACTTTAGGTGTATCTGCCAGCGGGGGTGGATTCCTATGTTGTTGAGCGGAGCATTGAGCGCTTCTTCAGTCTACCCATAGACCTGCGGGACTTGACGCTCCCTGACCAGATCGTAACCGACATCCGCTACCTCGCGAGGCTTGCCCTGCCGGCTCCTCCGCAGGTCGTAGAGGTAAAGTCCAGCTCCGGTGAAGGTGCTGCCATTGTAGAGAGCACGATCCACAGTGCTGAGGAGGAGCCTCTGGTTGAGAGTGAGGCTGTTGATCTGCTGGGGGAGATGGATGACTGGCTCGATGAGGCTCTTCCAGTCGGGGGAAAATCTCCCCTTGAAGAGCTGATGCTGGATATTCTGCAAGAGGTCATCCCAGTTGTCGGGGATGTTCAGGTCAGTGATGCTTGCTCTGTTTGTCATTCCAACCCTCCCTTGGGTCGTCGGAGGAGGCCACATGTCTTTTATGGCTCATCTTACTCCTCCGGTGATCCAAGCCTGATGTCGAAGGATAGTGGACTTCTGGTTTCCCGTGGGTCTGGCGAACCAACTACTGAAGGATTCTTTCCTACCTCGGTGCAGGTACACACTGAGGTGGACAACCTTGCCAAGCTAGAAATGGTGGGAGGTGTGTCCGAGGAAACAGTGGTCACCTCTGCTGCTGAGGGAGGCGAGCCAGCTGTGGTGCTGGGGGGTCCGTTGGATAAAGTGGACGCCCCTAGTGTTGGAGATGCTGGGGTGGAGGCTCCGGTAGAGGTAAGACCTTCCCAGCCTCCTTCCATTGAAGCTATTCATGTGTGGTCCCCTGCTCACGTTGATCCGAGGGGAAAAGCTGTGGTAAATGAGTCTGCCCGGGGCTCGAAGAGAGCTGTTTTTGCTTCCCCTGCCGACCAGGGGGAGCTTGTGCGCCCGAGAAAGGAGGATGCCATCCTTCGGGTGCTGAGGGGACCGGTGATGGCGACTACCCAGATTGCTAATGGCTCCCAAGTCCCTGTTGAAGATGCTCTGGTCGTTGAGGACGTCTAGATTGAGGTGGAGTTCACTGTGTCGGGCATTGCTGATGATGAAGCCCCGGTATATGGGTGGGGCGACCAGGTCCCGTATACTGACCTGCCCACTGGCCCCACTGTGCAACTGGGTGCTGAACCGGGCGAGTACCAGCCTGAGGCCACTTCGGAGTTCTCGCTACCGGCGTTCACCATTCACCCTGCATTTCTGAGTGGGGAGCCAATGACGATTGGGGACTCCGGCATCATGAACCTCCACATTGCCTTCGACTATATCTTTCAGAATATGCTTCCGGAGGACCAGTCATACTACAATCGCCTTTCTCACGACCGGACG
The DNA here is from genome assembly GCA_023053565.1 of Aquilegia eximia. Lineage (NCBI taxonomy): Eukaryota > Viridiplantae > Streptophyta > Magnoliopsida > Ranunculales > Ranunculaceae > Aquilegia > Aquilegia eximia. The sequence continues at coordinate 28,216,095 of JALIGU010000001.1, forward strand.
ATGAGGGTGGTTGCCCAGAATCTCATTGCGGTAAGATTCTCTGCCTTGAATTCTGGCTTTAGACTCATTGATGTCCGTATGTTTGTTTCTGATCTCTGTTTCTCCTTTTGTCAGACACAAGCTGCCATGGCTTTAATGTCGTGGATAGACCAGTCAATAGAAGAACGATGCTCTAAGATAACTTCTAAAAATTGACTCTCCTGTTCAGTAGTAAGAGATGAAGAAATGATAACAGGATGACTACCATCTGAATCAAGATGAGCATATTTTAGCTCAGGAGGCAGAGGATTCAGGGTAACAGGAGGTGGAGTAATGGTCTCTACTTGGGTCTCAAAATCTAAGCTACAAACCACATCAAGGGCCTCAAGGTCTTTAGGTTCAAAGATAGGCACGGTATCAAGAAGAGCATTGGTTTGGGGCAATAGATTGGTCAATGTCAAAGTCTAGATTATGCATATCAAAGTCTAGATTATGCATAGCAAGGCAATGAACAACCAGATCTTTAGGGTAATAACTATGCACCATCTCATAAGGTAATGAGTCTAGAAGGCACACATTCTCAGATAAGGAAAGATCAGGCGGTTGTTGGCCAAGGTTAAATATATTTACTTCAACAATCATAGAGCCAAAAGTGAGAACCATAGAACCGTTCCGATAGTTAATGAGAGCATTAGAGGTGGCCAAAAATGGACGTCCAAGGATGACGGGTATTTGTCTGCCAGTCGTAATGATATTTTCGTGGGTTTCATGTTTGTTAGACTTAGGCTGAGGTACAAAGAGTAGGACAAAAGGTTAACACTCGCTTCTAGGTCTAGCAAGGCTTTTCCCATGAATTTGTCACCAAGCTTGCAAGGTATGGTCGGTTTTCCAGGGTCTTTGTATTTTACCACGCCGTTATGTTGGACAAGTGCAGAGAATTCTTCAGCCACAAACTCGTTTTTAGGCACATATGTTTTTCTCTTAGTGGTGCACAAGTCCTTCAAAACTTTGGCATAAGAAGGTTTCTGTTTAATAGCCGTGAAGAAGGGTATATTAATATTTATATGTTTAAACACATCAAGCACTTCCTCTTCTTAGACTTACTTCAGAGACCTTATGAGTCTCTGGGGGTAAGGTATAGGTGGGATGTAACTTCGTAGAGGATCCACAATCTCACGGGTAGTCTTCTTCGGCTTAGAGGTGGTCGCCTCATCAGCCGAAGGTTTAGGTGGGGTAACAGGTGCAGAGGTAACCGGGGTCACAATGTTGGGACTCGGTATATAATTAATTTGATTATCGACCTGTTTTCCTGACCTAAGGGTGGAAACCGATTTTAGTTCAGCAAGCGGTACATACAGAGATGTAGTTTCCGTCACCAAGGCAACCTCTTTGCCTTTGGGGTTCGGGATAGACTGTCCCGGAAATCTACCTCTTTCATCAAGTTTTTGTTCAATCCTCTGGATGGGTTGGACATTTGACTCAATGGACGCGTGGGTCTATTGAATGAAATGGGCAAGCACATCCTCAAGGGAGGTCTTAGGAGAGGCTGATTGATTAGTTGGCATACGGTCCTTGGAACTACTCATGTGATGAGCATTGGTCGAGTAAGGGGGCGTCGGTGCCCTTTTCCAATTATCAGTGTTACCAACATACATGGTATTGCTACGTTGCCCATAAGAGCTATTAAAACCAGGTGGAGCCGCATAATGATTATTAGAATAAGATGGATTGGAGCGGTCCATGTATGGGTACGTCGCGTTGCCCTTAGTAAAGTTGGTTCTCCCGGCGTAATTAAACGAACAGGCTTCCTCAGTTTCTGGTGAATTAAAAAGAAGAGGGCAAAATTCAGCAGTATGGGTCTGGTCATGACAAGCATTGCATGAAAGAGTGGAGGCACTCATAACAGTTGATGAGGTATTTAAGGACACGCCAAGTGCTGCTACATGTTTGGTTAAACCATGAAGTAAACGTTTAAGCTCAGAGTCGGGTTTGACTTCATATAGACCTCTAGGTTTATCAAATGAGTCTAGGGTAGTGTTTCTCGGGGTATGTCCAGGTACATCCCATTGCTGGCTATTAGAAGCAATCTTTTCAAGGAAAGCTAGAGCCTTGCTGGTGGAAAAATCAAGGAAATCTCCAATACTCATGCTTTCAACTGTGTTTCGAGTCTGAGTATTAAGGCCTCTAAACAGAATCCTAACTTTTTCAGTGTCATCGACTTTGTGGTGTGGATATTGAAGAAATAGGTCGTGAAACCTTTCCCATGCATGAAAGATTACCTCTCCCTCTTTTTGCCGAAAACTTCTTATGGCATCAACTATGTTATTAGTTCTAGTAATAGGAAAGAATTTGGTCAAAAACTTTTTACTTAGTTGAGCCCAAGTGGCAATAGAATTGGAAGGAAGACCATGTAACCAGTGAGATGCTTTATCCTCAAGAGAAAAGGGGAACAATCTCGAGCTAACTTCCTCCTCAGAAAAATGCTTCTCCTTAAAAGTATTGAGAACAGTCAGAAACTTATTGAGGTGCTGATATGGATCTTCCTGTGGGAGTCCATGGAACTTAGGCAACATGCCCACAATCTGTGGGTGAATGCCATAGCTATCTGTATTTGTCGCAGGTAAGACAATGCAAGTAGGTGGCCCACTGGCCACAGGTGAAAAGTTATCCAAAAGGGTAGCGTCTTGAGCCATAGGTGCAGGAGTTACTTTAGAAAGTGAAGTTGAGTCTTTTAACTGTTCTTCAGAAGGTATGGAGGTTGAATTGTTAAACTCTTCCTCAGGAGGAGTAGTGAGGTCCGTGATTGTGCTATTTGTGAAGATTATAGGTTTAGACAAGATTTTACCTGATTTAAAATGCATGCAACATGCGTATTACATATGCCACAGAAGTCCTAACCATTCAAAAGCATCTAACAAGGGGCTAAAAAACTGACTCAATTTTGGGTTCACCTAAGTCAATGAGTTCTTTCCAAGCCTATATGCCAGGTCCGCCTTGCAGTCCTGATTTAACAAGTAAAAACAGAAATGGAAATCAAGCAACAATCAAGGTCATGCTAATCCATACAGAAACTCCTCTTCCAGGGGATTCGAGGAGAGTTAGCAAAATGCTTACCTCCCACTTTGTGCTAAAAAATAAAAATTGCCAAACAAACGCACAAAAGTGGAGAGAAGACGAGTTAAAGTCGACTAAGGGGAAACCACTCCTTGGATTTCAATCGTCCTTAGGAGTCGTTCCTTAGTAGACTCAAGGCTAGCACCACAACCTTGCTCTACTATCCGCCGCGAACACACAAAAATAAATCCTAACAACACCTACTTTAGAATTATTACAACCGCGACCCTTTCGTGGATCGAATAATTAAATATCTTACAAGTCTTCCAAAATGCTGAAAAAATAGACTACTTAGTTCACCTCATAATCTCTCAACAGGAAAAAATAGTAGCTACAAAGGAGTCCTGGAACGCTTTGAAAAAATCATGCAAAACGGGGCAAATTCCTTGCCTGGAACTCGACTCGAGATGGTTACAGGCCAAACTGAACTCGACTCGAGATCAGGCCCAGTTTGAACCAGTAACTTTTAGGAAAAATTCCTGAACACGTACTTTTCTTAAAAATTTGATATTTACTCCGTTTTTTGAGCTTTTTTCAATTCATCTTCGCCCGACAACGGCACCATTTTTGTAGTAGGTTTTTGACGTCTACTAACCAAAAGATAGATTTATATTGAAGTTACTTCTTGTGCCTGTATAAATTGGATATCAAAGTAGACAAGTAACAAGCTAGCAAGGGTCGTACCCACCTCAGAGGGGGATATCTTAGCTCAAACACAATAGAAAACAATGGCTAAAGAACACCAAGGGAATCAATTAAAAGATTGGAGATTGATTCTACTTCCTACAGGCAATAATAATAAGTAAACCCTAACTTAAGAATACGGTAAAGATGTAAAGAAGATATATGATGACATAGGGGGGAAAGTTGGTATCCACAAACTAAATCATGCAAACATAACATGTTGTTCCTTCATGTTCAAACTATAACAATTAATTAGTCACCTCTCAGCTATTCCAATCAATCATTAATACCTATAATAATCAAGTAGTCACCTCTCAGCTATTCCACCTAATTAAAACGAGATTCTCTTATGCATGCTATTGAATATGTCTTATTAATTAAACCGTAATCTCTCAGCTGTTCAATCTAATTAACTTAACATATTATTCATAACTAAATCATCACCTCTCAGTTATTTGATTTAATCACAAAAGTGTTCCAATAAAAGATATATATTGCGAACATGTAATAATCACCTCTCACCTATTTCACTACACATCTACAATAAATATAAATAGTACCATTAAAGCTAGGTCTCCCTAAACCCTTACAATAATATTTTAACATCATGGATAACAATTACATGCAAATAATCATACTTACCTCAAATCGCGAATTAGAAGTAAATAAGCATTAAGAACTTTGAATCACAATGAACAATAAGAACGAAAATGGTGCTTTTGCATAATCTAGAGAGCTTTTACCATCCCCCTAAGGAGATTTAGCTAGTCGTCCTCGATGATGAAACCAAAGAATAAATAAATAAAACACAATACATCATAATGAAAGAATAATAGAATTGATATTGAATTTGATACAATGAAGAAGAAGATGAACTTTTCTTCAATGAAAGTTGATTCCAAAGTAAAACTAAAAGATACCTAAACCTTAATTACAACTTCTCTTAGGGTCTGTTTGATTCGAGGCCGGGAAATAGATTTACCGGGAAATCTCAATTTCCCATGTTTGATTACATGGAAAATAAACGCTAAATTTTGATAATGAAATAATTTGTAAGAATGTTGGGACATATTGTCGCTGAATTTTTATGAACTCTCACTAAAATCATATTCACAACATTTTCCAATGATTTTCATGATAAATATAGTACTATAATCATTTTATGAAAATTTTATTTTCCGAATATTTGCATATGGTAAATCTATTTCCCGGTAAATTGATTTCCCGCCCGAATCAAACAGACCTTTATATAGAAAATACAAAGTAGAATACTTGCATAAAAAGAATTCCAAATTAGGTCAAATTCGTCGCTGCTGCTGTTGGTCTCCTAAAGACATTTGGTAATTAGAAAAATCTAATTCTCTTGGGCTTGAGTTGTAGCTTGGGCCAAGACCTTCAGTTTGATAGCTCATGGGCCCAAATCTGACTTCTGGATCTTGTTGTGGAGCATTTTTAAGTTTGGGCTTAAATAAGGCCTAAAATAGAAATTATGACTTATGGGCTTAAGTAGGACCCGGTTTGGGCTGAGAATTGGACCGCCCCACTTTGACCTAAAGTCAAGTCAACAGAGTTGACCATGGGGTGCCCTCAGCAGATCTTGTGGGTGCAAATATTGATTCTCCTTCCCATGTGGAAATAACACATTTTGCTTGCTTTCCTTGACTTTTTGCGGGCTTTTACAAAATATTCGCATTTCGGCTCATGAAACCTACATAAAAGACAAGAAAGCACTAATCAATAGATATAATACAATAATATAAGCAAAGTGTTATACAAACACGGTGTTATTCGGGGGATAAATAATTAAATATACACTTTTGAGGTCCGATCAAATACCCCCAAACAGCACTTTGCTTGTCCTCAAGCAAAGATAAGAAGAAAGAATAAAGGACTCAAAAGAGAAGTATAACTAAGGTGATTGCATTAACCATATGCATCAAGGCTCTTAACCACAAGGGTTTCCCAGGTGGAGGAGTTATAGTCTCCTGAGGGTTTTCCAGAGAAGATACCCACAAACTTACTACAATGACTAATTCAAGAATAGGATTTTCTACCATGTATCTCAAAAATGATCATACCGAGGATAAGGATAAGTATTGTGAAACCGTTCATATGAGATAACATACTACCAATGCATGAATAAGTTATGAAATATAAACCAAGCATAACGGTCTCAAATGCATCGAATACAGGCATGTACCTATACTACCACGGGTCTTAAGTCGCCTTTGGAAAAGTCGCTTTGACTTCTGCCTCTCAGACATACACTCAGAAATAAAGTCACTCAGGGATGGTGTTTATCATTTTACCTCTATGTGAGGAAAGAAGATGGATAATCATTTAACATATATCAATAAGATGGAATGAACTTAGTCTCAAACAATCGAAAATAAGCCTTGTTTGAGATGTCGAGTTTTCACCTCAGCATCTTCTCACTTACTCGCCACATCCTACCATATCAGCTTAAATCTACAAAAGACAGTAATGAGTTGTAACTTGGCTTAGGACAGGGCTAGAAATGGCAAAGGCTTTGGTGAAATATTTTTGGAACATTCGGGCCTTTAATACTTGTGATTTGTAATAACCGCATGTGGAGAAATTTTTGGTATTTTACTTTTGGAAGAAGTGTTTCTCATCTTCTTTTGGGAAAATTTCAATGAAGCTCTAGCCTATTTGGGAATCTTCCTTTCTTTTTGGATTTGAATGATTTGGAAGATTCTGGCTTTTTCTGAAATTTTTTCAAACTTTTTGATTTTCAATATTTGGTTTATCTCACTAGTTTGGAGATTTCTTTTGTATTTCTCCTTTCTTCTTGTAACCACGTAAACAATCATCCTCATGTTCCAAAAACAATGGGTAAAATGACCTAAAACATTCTAAGGGTATTAACTCCTACAATGGAGTTTGGTAAGGATAACGGGCTCAAGAAAAAGGCTAAGTAACAAGAAAGGCTCAAAATGGTTAACCTAAGGGATAAAATATCATCAGGGTAGGCTAAAGTAAACAGGGTTTATCTAAATGTCTTTGTATCATTTCTAAGTATTGATATGGTGATCACATCTTGAATAAGCTACAAGACCCAAGTTTATATTACACCCACTTGATGTCATCTCAAGGCTAACTATAACAATGAATGTGAGACTAAAAACAGACGAAACTGAGAGGTTGAGTCTTTTGACTCTGGATGTACGTAATAACTCTCCAAGAAAATGACGGGGCTCAAAAGCTCACAGGATTAAGTCTCTACACTTTTTCCTCAAGTTTCTTAAGGTGTATTTGTATTTGCACATGTAATCTATAATAAATGCATATGAATGTCATGTTTATGCTCATGCAAATGTAGTATAAGACTCAACTACTTGGTGAAGCAATAAATGTCCTTAAACTTGAAAATGATAGAATTCAACCATTATGTTCATCATTGATGGTGTACTTATCCTATTTTTTGAAAAAGTCTTTGCAAGAATGATTTTATTTTGTTGATTTTTCTCAAAAAATTTTGAATTCTTACACAAGTATGGATAAAGAAGTTTGAAAATCATTTGCAAAAAAGATTTTAATACTTCCCCACCCCCAAACAAAAAGATTGCCTTGTCCTCAAGGCTCATACGAAGCATAGGAAAGAGAGAGAGAAAAATATTACCTTGAATGTACTAAAAATTCAAACCACTTTATAGATTCTTGTCAACAAAATTATCTCCATATAGAGATTATAAGGAATTCCATACTATGACACAATTGAAATAAAATATACTGAAATAAAAGACTGACTCAACAGAAAGGGAAATCCTATACTACACTCTTGTTTTCAAACAACCTCTCTTGGCAACCCATCCAAGTCATCACATCAAAGAGTTAGTGCCTCCTTAATTCATTCCAAGACCCCTCACCATTATCCATAAATTCATCACTTCTATGCATATTTGGATACTCTACATATATAGTGTTAGGCACCCACGTGAATAGGCGACTTCTCCTGATAAAACGGTGTGTAGGATCCATGGGGATAACGTGAGTCCAATTATTGACTTGTTCTTCCAATCAGGATAGCTATCGAGAATAATCTTACAGATAGCAGTAGGGAACACAAGTTTATCCTCACCGACTAAGAACACATTCCTAATACCGTCGAGAATCCAAGTGTATAGGTCAAAAGCATAATTATTGGTAACAATACCAACTATGGCATACATGGTACTATCATTGACATAATCCAACTTCTCAACACCCAATAAATTACGCAGAACCCATAAAGTAGCAGTAGCTACATTAGCAGGAAGGCAAGTGGTAGGTGCAATACTAGGGTATCCTTCGGGATAGAGTGAGAAGGTACATGGGCCAAAGTGATTGAGGTAATTATCTATGATGTCTATAAGGTTATCACGAACATAATTATCATAAGGCACTACCGGTTGATAGACAAACGGATTACCCATGGCAATAAAGATGACAATAACATTAAAAACCACCGGGGACTCATGCATGTGAACTCGGAAACCATCAAAGGGAAGAGGGTCGGCAAAGGGTAACATAAGGAAAAAGTCTCTTACCATAGAAGGGGAATACACAAGAGTAGAATCATTAAGAAAACCTTCCCAACCTTTGTCAAAAATCCCATCCCTAAAGGAAGCTCGATAAGGACTATCCATAATACCCGAAAAATCCATCTCGGGGATGATATCTATGCCATCGGGCATCCACAACCCATTCTGAATATTAGCCATTGCAATAGAAAGAAGAAAACACCAAAAACCAGCACGAAAACCGAGAAAATATCACTCAAAACGAGCTCAGAAAACTGTTGCCTGGTTCAAACTCGACTCGAGATTGAAATGGCCTACAAGGAACTCGATTCGAGTTCGGTCCCAATTCAAAAAATAAATTTTTTTGAAAATTTCAGATTTTTGAGTGACGGTCCTCTAAACATGGTGGGTATATATAGGCTAGAAATAAAGAGTTTGAGCCCCAGTAGGACTCCAAAAGTTGCCTAAACCCTTTAGGGTTTCCAAAAATCAAACCCTAACCTCCTTCTATTAAAAATATTTGGACTAAGGTCCCTAAGACCAAAATTATTTAAAATTACTCCAAAAGTCCAGCTTTTTGCAATGAAGCCCAAGAATGGCTAAAACTTTTTAGAAAGGGACAAGTTTACGAAATAATTAAAATTTCAAGCATTTTCATTAATATTTGGAAATAAAGTACAAGATTGAAAATTTAATACAAGAATGCGATAATTAAAACAAAACAAATTACATAAACAAAATACAATGGCTAATAACAGAAGTAAAAATCAACCCCGTCGTCTACGAGTTTGCCCCTGGCCTTCGTCGACACGACGCTGCAAGTCCTCTACTGCAGTCAGAATTTTGCCCAAACAAGGTGATATCAAAGTAAACAAGTAACAAGCAAGGGTCGTACCCACCTCAGAGGGGGAGACCTTAGCTCAAACACATTAGAAAACAATGGTTAAGAAACACAAAGGGAATCAATAATAAGATTTGAAGATTGATTCTACTTTCTACAGGCAATAATAATAAGTAAACCCTAACTTAAGAATATGGTAGAGATGAAAAGAACATATTTGATGACATGGGGGAAGAGTTTGTATCCACAAACTAAATCATGCAAACATAACATGTTGTTCCTTCATGTTCAAACTATAATAATTAATTAACCCCGTCGTCTACGAGATTGCCCTTGGCTTTCGTCGACACGACGTTGCAAGTCCTCGACTGCAGTCAGAATTTCGCCCATACCTCTCCAGAGAAGCTGGAACCGCTCTTCATTGATATGGAGCTGAAAGAACTCCCGCTGGTCGTCTGGCCTGTACTGGATGGGCACCTCCTCCTGAGGGTCCCACTACAACTGTCTGCAAGCAGACAGTCCAGGGTTGGAGACCTTGAGCCGAACGACCGACTCTAGAGAAAGGGCAGGAAGAAGAGGCGCCTCCCAGTAGCGCAAAATAGCCATCACCAGGCTAGGAAGAGGAGCAGAAGTGGCTCAAGCTCCGGTGATGGTGGCGAAAAGACGGCGGACCATGCAGTAGCTGTGGATGTCCTCCTGAAGTAGGCGGAGGATATGGATACCCTCCGAGAACAGCTCACTCGTCCTTGTCGTCCCAAGGACATTGGTGGTCAGCCAGTATGCCGCCAAGCCTTGGTTGACTCGGAGGCAACCGATAGAGAGATGACTGCTTACCGGTGTAGTACCCGGTCATCAACGAGGACGGCCTCGATGATATCCGGTGTCACCAGTGCAGCCTCCTGTTGCAGGGGGGCTTCATCAAGCTCGAGCGCCATGACTATGGAGACAGTCTCAGGCGTGAGCAAGAAGCGATGGGCCGGATCGCAGTTGATGTACACGCCGTCATCGGCCAACTCCATTGACTCGTAAAAATGACGAACCATTTGGGGATCAAATGGCTCGTATTCAGAGCCAAGGAGTACAACCCAGCCTCGGGCATGAATCTACTCTACAAAGGTGTTTCCTAAGCGATTATCGTCCAAAAGATGAGAATAATCGCGCTCGCGGATAATCACCCTTTCTCTTCTTCTTTGAGGCATAAATGTAGGGGTTTTTGGTATTGAATTGAAGAGAAATGAACAAGGAGCAAAACCCAGTAAAAATTATCGAATTTGGTCATAAATCGAGAGAGAAACGAAATCTGATTGGAAACTCGAGTCGAGTTGTTAGTGCACTGTAAGGAACTCGAGTCGAGTTCTGGAGAAGAAGGAGACTCTTTTGACTGGGTTTGACCCACGTTGACTTGGTTTTGACTTGGGATTTTGAAAATGACTTGTGACCTTCTAGAAGTACCCGGGGGTATATATAGAGAAGTAAGTTCCCCTAGACGCTTCCCCCACTACTGAAATTAGTGAAAATGACGGTTTTACCCCTGGAAACGAAAATGCACGAAATAATTCAAATTTAATTTTGAAAATTCTGCGATAATGTATAAATATATTCCCGCGAATATAAGTACCATTAAGATGTCAAACGAAAATCCAAAAGTCACGCAATAATTATTAAAAAAATTTAAAAATTGAAATAATTTCAAATTTGTAACTGTAATAATTATTTAACCAAACAACCTCAACAGAGAGTGGTGGGCTACGCCCACCCCCAAACAGATCTATCACAAGGATCCCAAGAAATAGTTATTAGCCAATAACCACTAAACCCGACAACTAATAAGAAACACTAACGCACGATTGGGTTTAGAAGATAAACAGGGCTGCCTCCTAGGAGCGCTAAGTTTAACGTCTTCAGCCAGACAGGTGGAAAACCAGGATTCACTCCCTAGATAAATGCTACTCTAAACAAAGATACAGGAGAGACAAAAAGTTAGAATGGAATGCGTGAAATCCTGATGTCCAATATACAACACGAGTCTGTTAAAGTCAGATACTCTAAACTTAAGAGAAGATGGGAAATGATTTCCCCACCCCCAAACAGAGCGAGAAACAGGTCTGTTTGGTGGTGACGCTTAAGAGAAAAACGTGCACTGGATCAATTATACTCAGCCAGTAAGAGTTTGTGGATTATGACCCCGGCACTTTCAACAACACCTCTCAAAAAGAGACAACAGAGTAGAGTAACGGAAGGTCCGGATACCAGCGGGTCAAAGGTCAGTCTAAATAGGTAGGGTCTTCTAAGAGAGTTTTCTCAACTTCAGGGGACCTTAATTCGTGGAAATCTTTCAGACGTTGACCATTGACATGAAATTCAGAGTTGTCTGCAGGATTTAGACAAGTGATAGCACCAAAAGGTGACACTGCAGACACAAGAAAAGGACCCGACCAACGAGACTGTAGTTTACCAGGAAATAAATGCAACCTAGAGTTATATAGTAAAACTTTATCCCCTTGAAAACCTCTACGTAAGATCTGACGATCATGTAGTTTTTTCATATTAGCTTTGTTGGACTTGGAAACATCATATGTTTCATTCCGAAGTTCCTCAAGCTCAGAAAGCTGGAGTTTTCTCCTCTTACCTGTCTGGTCAAAATTAAAGTTGAGCTTTGTCATTGCCCAGAAGGCTCGGTGCTCAAGCTCTACAGGTAGGTCACATGGTTTTCCAAAAACAAGACGAAGGGGAGACATGCCTATGAGAGTTTTGAAAGCAGTACGATAGGCCCATAATGCATCACTGACTCTACGAGACCAATCAACCTTTTCAGGGTCAATTGTTTTTTGCAAAATGTTTTAATCTCTCTATTCAACACGTCAGCTTGGCCATTAGTTATTGGATGGTACGCAAGGGCCACTTTGTGAGTAACTCCATACTTTTGGACAAGTTTTCGAAAAGCTTTATTGCAGAAATGGCTCCCCCCCATCACTAATGATCGCACGGGGAGCGCCAAATCGGGCAAATATATACTCTTTTAGAAAACCTACTACAGTTTCTCGGTCGTTGTGCGTTGTGGGAATGGCCTCGATCCATTTAGAAACATAGTCTACCGCGACTAGAATGTACAAAAAACCATGACAACCGGGAAAGGGACCCATGACATCAAACACCTCGACAGGAAGTATTGGCTGTAAGGGCATCATGTGTCGCCTAGAAATTTTCCCTAGTTGTAGACAACGAGTACAGACAGTACAATGCATGTGAGAGTCCTTAAAGACGGTTGGTTAATAAAAACCACACTGCAATACTTTAGTAGCAATATTATCCAACGAATAAGGCGCTGCTTAGAAGGAATGTCCACCACAAGCATGCTCATGCCAGAACTTAAGGACCTCTTGTTGTTCCCAATCGGGAATACAACGACAAATGATCTGGTCAGGACAGTACTTAAAAAGGTAAGGGTCATCCCAGAAATAATACCTGGCATTAGCAAGGAATTTGGATCTATCTTGCTTGTTCCAATCTTTTGGGAACTGGATGCTAGCCAAGTAATTAACTATATCTACGAACCATGGAGCATTCGATATTGCAAAAAGAAGCTCATCAGGAAAGTTCTCAGAAATGACACTAGAATCCTCAGGACGGTCTAGTCTAGACAAGTGGTCGGCCACTACATTTTCGGTCCCTTTTTTATCTCTAATCTCAAGGTGAAACTCTTGAAGCAATATTATCCAACGAATAAGGCGCTGCTTAGAAGGAATGACCAGCTAGACGTTCCAACATCTGGTCTATGAAGGGAAGAGGAAAGTGGTCCTTCCGGGTGACTGTATTAAGTTTTCTATAGTCGATACAAACACGCCACTTGGTTGGAACTCTAGTGGCGACTTGTTCGTTCTTATCATTGGTAACTACAGTCATGTCGGCCTTCTTAGGAACCACATGAATAAGACTAACCCAAGGACTATCTGAGATAGGATAAATCACACCTGCATCCAGAAGTTTTAGAATCTCAGCTCGAACAACTTCTTTCATCGCAGGGTTGAGACGTCTCTGAGGTTCACGAGAAGTTTTGGCATCGTCCTCAAGATCAATACGGTGAGAACAGACAGAAGGGCTAATTCCTTTGATATCCTGGATGGACCAGGCAATAGTGAGAACCATAGAACCGTTCCGGCAGTTTATGAGAGCATTAGAGGTGGCCAAGAATGGGCGGCCAAGGATGATGGGTACCGAATCATCGGCAGTAGGTTCAGTATCCAACACCACAAAGTCAACAGGATAGTAAAAGTAAAACACTTTTACTAATAGGTTCTCAACTTTACCTCTAGGTACTTTCAAAGATCTGTTGGCCAATTGTAATGACATTTTCGTGGGTTTCATGTTTGTTAGACACATGCTGAGGTACAAAGAGTAAGGCAAAAGGTTCACACTCGCTCCTAAGTCTAGTAAAGATTTACCCATGAACTTGTCACCAAGTTTACAGGGTATGGTCGGTTTTCCAGGGTCTTTATATTTTACCACACCATTATGTTGGACAAGTGATATACGCTTATTGTGTATCAAAAGATTAGATTAAGAGATTTTTCTTCTTGTGCCTGTATAAATTGAAGATCAAAGTAGACAAGTAACAAGCAAGGGTCGTACCCACCTCAGAGGGGGAGATCTTAGCTCAAACACAATTAAGAATAATAATTAAGAAACACCAAGGAATCAATAATAAAAGTTTGGTAATTGATTCTACTTCCTACAGGCAATAATAATAATAAATCCTAACTTAACAATATGGAAGATATGGAAAAGAAGATAATATGATGACATACGGAGAGTAGTAGGTTTCCACAATTTAGGTTATGCAATTATATCATGTTGTTCTTCATATTCAATCTATAACAACTAACAAGTCACCTCTTAGCTATTCCTATTAGTTATTAATACCAATAATAATTAAATCCTCACATCTCAGCTATTGAATCTAATTAAAACGGGATTCTAGTATGCATGTTATTGAATATGCTTCATTAATCAAATCCTCACCTCTCAGCTATTGAATTTAATCATGAAAGGGTTCCAATAAAAGATAAATATTACAAACATACAGTAATCACCTCTCAGCTATTTCACTACACATCTACAATAAATATAATACTATTATCGGTCTCCCTAAATTCTAACAATAATATTTAACACCATGGATAACAATAGCATACAAATAACTATACTCACCTCATATCGCGAATTAGAGATAAGTAAGCTTGAATCACAATGAATAAGAAGAAACAACATAATACTTTTACATCACCTAGAAAGCTTCCACCTTCCCCCCATGATGATTTAGCTACTCATACTAAAGGAACAAATAATTAAATCAAAGAACATCATAAAAGAATTCATGGATTGATATTGATTGAATTGAATACAAAAGTTGATCTTCAAGTGGAGGCTAGAAGATCAAGATCTAAAAGAGATTCTAGATAGATAAACCCTAGTTACAACTTCTCTTATATACCTATTACATAATGGAATACTTGCATGCAAAGACTTCCAAACTTAGTGAAATTCGTGGCTACTGCTGTTGGCCTCCTAGAGGGATTATGCAATCAGCAAAACCTAATCCTATTGGGCCAGAATTGTAGCATGGGCCAAGACCTTCAGTTTGATAGCTCATGGGCCCCAATCGGACTTCTGGTTCTTCTTGTAGAGCCTTTTTAAGATTAAGACCCAAAATAGGAAGTTCGGTCCACGTGAGTCAACAGATTTGACCCAAATTGTTCAGAAGTCAACAGTTGACGGAAAGTCAACAGTTGACCGAAAGTCAACATAGCTCAGCAGCAGTTGACCAGAAGTCAACAGTTGACTAAAAAGTCGACCCTTGACCAAAAGTCGACCGAAGTCAAAGTTGACCGAAAAGTCAACTCAACATATTTGACCAGAGTTGACCACAGGGTGCCCTTAGCAGATTTTGCGGGTGCAAATATCCATTCTTCTTCACTTGTGCAAATAACACCTCTTTGCTTGCTTTTCTCAACTTTTTGCGGGCTTTTACACAATATTCGCATTTCGTCTCATAAAACCTACATAAAGACAAGAAAGCACTACTCAATAGATATAATACAATAATATAATCTAAGTGCTAGACAAACAAGGTGTTATTTGGGGGATAAATATACACTTTTGAGGTCTGATCAAATACCCCGAAACAGCACTTTGCTTGTCCTCAAGCAAAGATGAGAAGAAAGAATAAGGAACTCAAAAGAGGAGTATAACTAAGGTGATTGCATTAACCATATGCATCAAGGCTTTCAACCACAAGGGTTTCCCAGGTGGAGTAGTTATAGCCTCCTAAGAGTTTTCCAGAGAAGATACCCACAAACTTACTACAATGAGTAATTCAAGAATAGAATTTTCTACCATGTACCTCAGAAATGGTCATATCAAGGATAAGGATAAGTATTGCTAAACCGCTCATATGAGATAACATATTACCAATGTATGAATAAGATATGAAATATAAACCAAGCATGATGGTCTCAAATGCATCGAGTACAGGCATGTACCCATACTACCACGGGTCTTAAGTCACCTTTGGAAAGGTCGTTTTTACTTCCGCCTCACAGTCATACACTCAGAAATAAAATCACTCAGAGATGGTGTTTTTCATTTTACCTCTATGTGAGGAAAGAAGATGGACAATCATCTCACACATATATATAAGAACGGACTGGTGTAATGGAATGAACTTAGTCTCAAAGAATGGAAAAATTAGCCTTACTTGAGATGTCGGGTTTTTCACCTCAGGATCTTCTCACTTACTCGCCACATCCTACCATATCAGGTTAGATCTACAAAGACAGTAATGGGTTGCTTGGCTTAGGACAGGGCTAGAAATGGCACATGCTTTTGTGAAATATTTTTGGAACATTCGGGCCTTCAATACTTGTGATTTGTAGCATATGGAGAAATTTTTGGAAAATTTCAATGAAGCTCTAGCCTATTTGGGAATCTTCCTTTCTTCTTGGATTTGGAATGGTTTGGAAGATTTTGGCTTTTTCTGGAATTTCTTCAAACTTTTGATTTTCAACATTTGGTTCATCTCACTAGTTTGGAGATTCTTTGTATTTCTCCTTTTTCCTTGTAACCACATAAACAATCATCCTTATGTTCCAAAAACATAAGGAAAATGACCTAAAACCTTCTAAGGGTATTTACTCCTACAATGGAGTTGGGTAAGGATAATGGGCTCAAGAAAAAGGCTAAGTAACAAGGAAAGGCTCAGAATGGTTAACCTAGAGGAATAAAATGTCATCAGGGTAGGCTAAGGTAAACAGGGTTTATCTAAAGGTCTTTGTATCATCTCTAAGTACTGATATGGTGATCACATCTTGAATAAGCTACAAGACCCAAGTTTATATTACACCCACTTGATGTCATCTCAAGGCTAACTATAAAAATGAATATGAGACTAAAAACAGACAAAACTGAGAGGTTGAGTCTTTTGATTCCAGATGTACGTGATAACTCTCCAAGAAAATGACGGGGCTCAAAAGCTCACTGGGTTAAGTCTCTACACTTATTCCTCAAGTTTCTCAAGGTGTAGTCGTATTTGCACATGTAATCTATAATAAATGCATATGAATGTCATGCTTATGCTCATGCAAATGTAGTATAAGACTCAACTACTTGGTGAAGCAATAAGTGTCCTTAAACTTGAAAAGAAATTCAACTATTATGTTCATCATTGATGGTGTACTTATCCTATTTTTAAAAAAGTCTTTGTAAAGAAAGAATTTTTGTTGATTTTTCTCAATTGTTTTTGAATTTTTACATAAGTATGGATAAAGAAGTTTGAAAATCCTTTGCAAAAAGGATTGAAATACTTCCCCACCCCCAAACAAAGAGATTGCCTTGTCCTCAAGGCTCATACTAAGCATAGGAAAGAGAGAGAGAGAAAGATATTACCATGAGTGTGCTAAAAATTAAAACCGCTTTAAAAATTGCTGTCAAACAAAATTATCTCTATATAGAGATTACAAGGAATTTCATACTATGACACAACTGAAATAAAATGTACTCAAATAAAGGACTGACTCAACAGAAAAGGAAATCCTACATTACACTCTTGTTTTCAAGCAACCTCCTTTGGCAAACCATCCATGTCATCACACCATAGGGTTAATGCCTCTTTGACCACAATCCAAGATCCCTCACCATTATCCATAAAATTATCATTTCGATGCAACTCTGGAAACTCTACATATATAGTGTTAAGCACCCATGTGAATAGGTGACTTCTCCTGATATAACGGTGTGTAGGATCCATAGGGATAAGGTGAGTCCAATCATTGTACCTAGTCCTCGAATCAGGATAGGTATTAAGAATTATCTTACAGATAGCAGTTGGGTAAATTAGCTGACCGATCCCAAAAACATTTCTTATGCCATCCATTAACCAGGAAGCTATGTCAAGAGCTCTAAAATTATTAACAATACCGTAAACAGCATGCATAGTGTTATCATTGACATAGTCCAACCTATGGGCACCTAAGAGATTTCTCATGACCCATAAAGCAGCAGTAGCTACATTAGCAGGTAGGCAAATGGTAAGCGCCACATTAGCATAGTTCTCAGGATGGAAGGAAAAAGTGCAAGGGCCAAAGTGATCTAGGTAATTATCCAACATGTCAACATGATTGGAAAGGAAATAATTAAGATGTGAATAGACAGGTCACAATTGGAGTGGAACACCCAATGCCCGAGTGATGGCGAAAGAATTGATTAAGACGGGGAACCCATGCATAGTAACTCTGAAACCATCAAAGGGAATAGCATTACCAAAGGGCAACGTACGGTAAAAGTCTTTTACCATAGAAGCGGAACACAGCAGTAGAATCATAAAGAAAACCTTCCCAATTTTTGTCGAAAATCCCATCCCTAAAGGAAGCTCTATAAAGACTATCCATAATTCCCGAAAAATCCATCTCGGGGATGATGTCCATGCCATCGGTCATCCACAACTCACTCTGGTCATTAGCCATTGCAAAAGAAGGAAGAAAACACCAAAAACCAGCACAAAAACCGAGAAAAAATCACTCAAAACAAACCCAAAAAACTGCTGCCAGGTCCAATCTCGAGTCGAGATTGAAATGGCCTATAAGGAACTCGAGTCGAGATTGAAATGGCCTATAAGGAACTCGAGTCGAGTTCCGGCCAAAACCAGAAATAAAAAAACTTTTTCACATCTGATTTTTTTAAGTGACGGTCCTCTAACTATGGTGTGGTATATATAGGCTAGATTTTAAGAGTTTGAGCCCTAGTAGGACTCCAAAAGTTGCCTAATACCATAGGGTTTCCAAAAAATCAAACCCTAATTTCCTTTCTAATAAAAAATATTTGGACTAAGGTCCCTAGGACCAAAAATTTTTCAAAATTTACTCCAAGAGTCCAAAATTTTGTAATAAAGCCCAAGAATGGCTAAAAATCTCAGAAAAGGACATGTTGACAAGATAATTCAAATTTCAACCATTTTCATTAAATTTTTGAAATAAAGTACAATGATCGAAAATTTTAATACAAGAGTGCTAAATCAAAACAAAATACATAAACAAATTACAATGGCTAATAACAGAAACTAAAAATCAACCCCGTCGTGGACGAGATTGCCCCTGGCCTTCATCGAAGCGACGCTGCAAGTCCTCGACTGCAGTCAAAATCTCACCCATACCCCTCCAGAGAAGCTGGAACCGCTCCTCGTTGGTATGGAGTGAAAAGAACGCCCGCTAGTCCCCGGGCCTCTACTGGACGGGCACCTCTACCTGTGGGTCCCACAAGAGCTGTCGACATGATGACAGCCCAGGGTTGGATACCTCAAGCCGGATGACCGACTCCAGAGAGAGTGCAGGAAGAAGAGGCGCCTCCCAATATCGCAGAATAGCCATCACCAGGCTAGGAAATGGAGCACAAGTGGCTCGGACACTGGTGATAGCCGCAAAAAGACTGCGGACCATACAGTAGCCGTAGACATCCTCCTGAAGCAGGCGGAGGATATGGATACCCTCCGAGAACAGCTCGCTCGTCCTTGTCGTCCCAAGGACATTGGTGGTCAGCCAGTGTGCCACCAAGTCTTGGTTGACTCGGAGCCAACCGATCGAGATATGGTTGTTATACCGATGAAGCACCAAATCATCAACGAAGACGGCCTCGATGACGTCTGGTGTCACCGGTGGAGCCTCATCCATCTCGAGCGCCGTGACTATGGAGACAGTCTCAGGCGTCAGCAGGTAACGATGGGCAGGATCCCAGTTGATGAACACTTCGTCATCGGCCAACTCCATTGACTCATAGAAACGACGAACCATTTGAGGATCAAATGGCTCATAGTCTGAGCCAAGGAGTACATCCATTCTCGGGCATGAATCCTCTCAAGAAAAGTGCTCCCAAATCGATTATCATCGAAGAGACGCGAGTAATCGTGCTCTCGGATAATCACTCACTCTCTCTCTACGTCTAGGAGGCATGATAATGGGGGATTTTGGTATAGATTTGAAGAGGATGAAGAAAGGAACAAAACCCCGCAAGAATTTTCGAATTTGGCCTAGAAACGAGTGAGAATCGAAGAGAGAGAGAAACAAAATTTGTTGAGGAACTCGAGTCAAGATTGAAATGCACTGTAAAGAACTCGAGTCGAGTTCTGGGGAAGAAGACGACCCTGGTTTGACCCACGTTGACTTGGTTTGACTATGGTTTGAAAATGACTTTGTGACTTTTCTAAAGAGCTGACCATGGGTACCCTCAGCAGATCTTGTGGGTGCAAATATCGATTCTTTTTCCCTTCTGCAAATAACACATTTTTGCTTGTTTTCCTTAACTTTGTCGGGCTTTTATAAAATATTCGCATTTCGGCTCATGAAACCTACACAAAAGACAAGAAAGCAGTAATCAATAGATATATTACAATAATATAGGCTAAGTATTATACAAACAAGGTGTTATTCGGGAGATAAATATACACTTTTGAGGTCCGATCAAATAACTCCAAACAACACTTTGTTTGTCCTCAACCAAAGATGAGAAGAAAGAATAAAGGACTCCAAAGAGAAGTATAACTAAAGTGATTGCATTAACCATATGCATCAAGGCTTTTAACCACAAGAGTTTCCCAGGTGGTGGAGTTATAGTTTTAAGGATTTTCCAGAGAAGATCCATAAACTTACTACAATGACAAATTCAAGAATAGGATTTTCTACCATTTACCTCAGAAATGGTTGTATCAAAGATAAGGATAAGTATTGCAAGATCGTTCATATGAGATAACATATTACGAATGCATGAATAAAATATCAAATATAAACCAAGCATAACGGTCTCAAATGCATCGAATACAGGCATGTACCCATACTACCACGAGTCTTAAGTCACCTTCGGAAAGGTCGCTTTGACTTCTGCCTCACAGACATACACTCAGAAATAAAGTCACTCAGAGATGGTGTTTATCATTTTACCTCTATGTGAGGAAAGAAGATGGACAATCATCTCACATATATCAATAAGAACGGACTGGTGTAATGGAATGAACTTAGTCTCAAAGAATGGAAAAATTAGCCTTGCTTGAGATGTCGGGTTTTTCACCTTAGAATCTTCTCACTTACTCGCGACATCCTACCATATCATCTTCAATCTACAAAAGACAGTAATGGGTTGTAACTTGGCTTAGGACAAGGCTAGAAATGGAAAAAGCTTTTGTGAAATTTTTTGGAACATTTGGGCCTTCAACACTTGTTATTTGTAATAACAGCACTTGGAGAAATTTTTGGAATTTTTCTTTTGGGAAGGAGTGTTTCTCATCTTCTTTTGGAAAATTTCAATGTAGCTCTAGCCTATTTGGGAATCTTCCTTCCTTTTTTTGATTTGGAATGGTTTGGAAGATTCTAGCTTTTTCAGGAATTTCTTCAAACATTTTGATTTTCAATATTTGGTTCATCTCTCTAATTTCGAGATTTCTTTGTATTTCTCCCTTCTTCTTGTAACCACATAAATAATCATCCCCATGTTCAAAAAACAATGTGTAAAAGGACCTAAAACATTCTAAGGGTATTTACTCCCACAATAGAGTTGGGTAAAGGATAACGGACTCAAGAAAAAAGGCTAAGTAACAAGAAAGGCTCAGAATGGTTAACCTAAGGGATATAATATCATCAGGGTAGGCTAAGGTAAATAGTGTTTAACTAAATGTCTTTGTATCATCTCTAAGTAATGATATGGTGATCACATCTTGAATAAGCTACAAGACCCAAGTTGATGACATAAAAATGAATATGAGACTAAAAACAGACAAAACTGAGAGGTTGAGTCTTTTGACTCCAGATGTACGTAATAACTCTCCAAGAAAAAGACGTAGCTCAAAAGCTCACTGGGTTAAGTCTCTACACTTATTCCTCAAGTTTCTCAAGGTGTAGTTGTATTTGCACATGTAATCTATAATAAATGCAGATGAATGCCATGCTTATGCTCATGCAAATGTAGTATAAGACTCAACTATTTGGTGAAGCAATAAATATCCTTAACTTGAAAAAGATAGAATTCAACCATTATGTTCATCATTGATGGTGTACTTATCCTATTTTTGAAAAAGTCTTTGTAAGAAGAAGTTTTGTTAATTTTTCTCAAAAATTTTGAATTTTTACACAAGTATGGATAAAGGAGTTTGAAAATCATTTGCAAAAAGGATTGAAATACTTCCCTACCCACAAACAAAGAGATTGCCTTGTCCTCAAGCCTCATACTAAGCATAGGAAAGAGAGAGAGAAAGATATTACCATGAATGTACTAAAAATTCAAACCGCTTTAAAAATTCTTGTCAAACAAAATTATTTCATAAAGAGATTGCAAGGAATTCCATACTATGACACAACTGAAACAAAATATACTGAAATAAAGGACTAACTCAACAGAAAAGAAAATCCTATATTACACTCTTGATTTCAAACAACCTCTCTTAGCAAACCATCCAATTCATCACGCCACAACGTTAATGCCTCTTTGACTACATTCCAAGATCCTTCACCATTATCCATAAATTTATCATTTCTATGCATATTTGAATACTCTACATATACAGTGTTAGGCACCCAAGTGAATAGGCGCCTTCTCCTGATAAAACGATGTGTAGGATCCATAGGGATAAGGTGAGTCCAATCATTGTACATGTTCCTCTAATCAGGATAAGTATGAAGGATTATCTTACGAGGAACCCATGCATAGTAACTTTGAAACCATCAAAAGAGATAGCATCACCTAAGGGCAACGTACGGTAAAAGTCTCTTACCATAGAAGGGGAATACACAACAGTAGAATCATAAAGAACTATCCATAATTTCCGAAAAATCCATCTCGGGGATGATATCCATGCCATCGGGCATCCATAACTCATTCTCATTATTCGCCATTGTAAAAGAAAGAAGAAAACACCAAAAACCCGCGTGAAAACCGAGGAAAATTACTCAAAGTGAGCTTAGAAAACTGCTGCCAGGCTCAATCTCGACTCGAGATTGGAATGGTCTATAAGGAACTCGACTCGAGTTCGGGCCCAGGTCAGAAAATAAAAAAGGTTTTGAAGATTTCTGATTTTTGAGTGACGGTCCTCTAAACATGGTGGGGTATATATAGGCTAGAATTAAAGAGTTTGAGCCCTAGTAGGATTCCAAAAGTTGTCTAAAACCTTAGGGTTTCCAAGAAATCAAACCCTAACCTCCTTTCTATTTAAAATATTTGGACTAAGGTCCCTAGGACCAAATTGTTTCAAAATTTACTCCAAAAGTCCAGATTTTTGCAATGAGGCCCAAGAATGGCTAAAATTTTTCAGAAAAGGACAAGTTTGCGAAATAATTAAAATTTCAACCATTTTCATTAATATTTGGAAATAAAGTACAATGATTGAAAATTTTAATACAAGAGTGCAATAAACAAAGCAAATTACATAAACAAAATACAATGGCTAATAACACAAAATAAAAATCAACCCCGTCGTCGACGAGATTGCCCCTGGCATTCGTCGAAGCGACGCTGCAAGTCCTCGACTGCAATCAGAATCTCGCCCATACCCCTCCAGAGAATCTGGAATCGCTCCTCATTGGTATGGAGCTGAAAGAACGCCCGCTGGTCGCCGGGCCTGTACTGGATGGGCACCTCCTCCTGAGGGTTCAACAACTACTGTCTGCAAGCAGATAGTCCATCGTTGGAGACCTCGAGCCGGACGACCGACTCCAGAGAAAGGGCAGGAAGAAGAGGCGCCTCCCAGTAGCTCAGAATAGTCATCACTAGGCTAGGAAGAGGAGCAAAAGTGGCTCGAGCTTCGGTGATGGTGGCGAAGAGATGGCGGATCATGCAGTAGCCATAGACGTCCTCCTGAAGCAGGCGGAGGATATGGATACCCTCCAAGAACAGCTCGCTCGTCCCAAGGACATTGGTGGTCAGCCAGTGTGCCACCAAGCCCTAGTTGACTAGGAGCCAACCGATGGAAAGATGACTGCTATACCGGTGCAGTACCCGGTCATTAATGAGGACGACCTCGATGATGTCCAGCGTCACCAGCGCAGCCTCCTGCTGTAGGGGAGCCTCATCAAGCTAGAGCGTCGTGACTATGGAGACAGTCTCAGGCGTCAGCAAGAAGCGATGGGTCGGATCCCAGTTGATGACATGTCGTTATCGGCCAACTCCATCGACTCGTAAAAACGACGAACCATTTGAGGATCAAATGGCTCGTATCAGAGCCAATGAGTACATCCCAGCCTCGGGCATGAATTCTCTCTACGAAGGTGCTCCCTAAGCGATTATCGTCGAAAAGACGAGAATAATCGCACTCTCGGATAATCACTCTCTCTCTTCTTCTAGGAGGCATGATTTGAGGGGGTTTTGGTATAGAAATGAAGAGAGGAAGAAAACCCCACAAAAATTTTCGAATTTGGTTGAGAAACGAGAGAGATACGAATAGAGAGAAAACGGATCTAACTCGAAACTCAAGTCGAGTTCTAAATGCACTGTAAGGAACTCGAGTCGAGTTCTGGGGAAGAAGAAGACTTATGTTGACCCAATTTTGACTTGGTTTGACTTTGGATTTGAAGGTTACTTGTGACTTTTCTAAAGATACCCGAGGGTATATAGAGAAGTGACTTCCCCTAGACGCTTCCCCCACTACTGAAATTAGTGGAAATGACAGTTTTACCCCTGGAAGGCATAAATGCACGAAATAATTCAAATTTAAATTTGAAAATTCCACGATAATGTATAACTATATTCTCGCGAATATAAGTGCCATTAAGGGTGTCAAATAAAATCCAAAAATCATGCAATAATTATTAAAAATTCTAAAAATTAAAATAATTTCAAATTTGTAATTGTAATAATTATTTAACCAAACAACTGTAATAAAGAGTTGTGGGCCACACCCATCCCCAAACAAATCTAGCACAAGGATCCTAAAGAAATAGTTATTAGCCAATAACTACTAAACCCGGCAACTAATAAAAGCACTAACGCACGATTAGGTTTAGAAGATACACAGGGCTGCCTCCCAAGAGCGCTAAGTTTAACATCTTCAGCTAGACAGGTGTACAACCAGGATTCACTCCCTAGATAAACGCTACTTTAAATAAAGATATAGAAGAGACAAACCGCTAGAATGGAATGCGCTAAATCCTGATGTCTAATATAAAACACGAGTCTTTTAAAGTCAGATACTCTAGACTTAGAGAAGATGGGAAATGACTTCCCCACCCCCAAACAGAGCGGGAAACGGGTTTGTTTGATGACGCTTAAGAGAAAAAACGTGTATTGGATCAATTATACTCAGCCAGTAAGAGTTTGTGGACTATGGCCCCGACACTTTCAACCACACCTCCCAAAAAGAGACAACGGAGTAGAGTAAGAGAGGGTCCGAATACCAGCAGGTCAAAGGTCAGTCTAAATAGGTAGGGTCTTCTAAGAGAGTTTCTCTACTTCAGGGGACCTTAATTCATGGAAATGCTTAAGACGTTGACCATTGACTTGAAATTCAGAGTTGTCTGCAGGATTTAGACAAGTGATAGCACCAAAAGGTGTCACTGCAAACACAACAAAGGGACCCGACCAACGAGATTGTAGTTTACCAGGAAATAAATGCAACCTAGAGTTATATGGTAAAACTTTGTGCCCAATTTGAAAATCTCTACCTAAGATCTGACGATCATGTAGTTTTTTCATATTAGCTTTGTATGACTTGGAAAGATCATAAGCTTCATTCCTAAGTTCCTAAAGCTCAGAAAGTTAGAGTTTTCTCCTCTTACCTACCTGGTCGAGATTAAAGTTGAGCTTTTTCATCGCCCAGAAGGCTCGATGCTCAAGCTCTACAGGTAGGTGACAGGGTTTTCCAAAAAACAAGACGAAAAGGAGACATGTCTATGGGAGTTTTGAAAGCAGTACGATAGGCGCATAATGCATCACTAACTCTACGAGACCAATCAACCTTATCAGAGTCAATTGTTTTTTGCAAAATATTTTTAATCTCTCTATTCGACACTTCAGCTTGGCCATTAGTTTGCGGATGGTACGCAAGGGCCACTTTGTGAGTAACTCCATACTTTTAGACAAGTTTTTGAAAAGCTTTATTGCAGAAGTGGCTCCCCCCCATCACTAATGATCGCACGGGGAGCGCCAAATCGGGCAAATATATACTCTTTTAGAAAATCTACTACAGTTTCTTGGTAGTTGTGCCTTGTGGGAATGGCCTCGATCCATTTAGAAACATACTCTACCGCGACCAGAATGTACAAAAAACCATGACAACCAGGGAAGGGACCCATGAAATCAATGCCCCATACATCAAACATCTCGACAGGAAGTATTAATTGTAAGGGCATCATGTGTCGCCTAGTGATTTTCCCTAGTTGTTGACAACGAGTACAGACAGTACAATGCATGTGAGAGTCCTTAAAGAGGGTTGGCCAATAAAAACCACACTGCAATACTTTAGCAGCTGTCTTTTTGGCACTGAAATATCCACCACAAGCATGCTCATGGCAGAACTTAAGGACCTCTTGTTGTTCCCAATCGGGAATACAACGACGAATGATCTGGTCATGACAGTAATTAAAAAGGTAAGGGTCATCCCAGATATAATACTTGGTATTAGCAAGGAATTTGGATCTATCTTGCTTGTTCCAATCACTTGGGAACTGGTTGCTAGCCAAGTAATTAACTATATCTGCGAACCATGGAGCATTCGGTATTGCAAAAAGAAGCTCATCTGGGAAGTTCTCAGAAATGACACTAGAATCCTCAGGACGGTCTAGTCTAGACAAGTGGTCGGCCACTACATTTTCGGTCCCTTTTTTATTTCTAATCTCAAGGTCAAACTCTTGAAGCAATAATATCCAACGAATAAGGCGCTGCTTAGTCTCCTTCTTGGATAGAAGAATTCTAATAGCGGCATGATCCGTAAAAATGACAGTACGGGTACCTAAAAGGTATGAACGAAACTTATCAAGAGCATATACTATAGCTAGCAGTTCTTTCTCAGTTGTCGTATATTACGTTGAGCGTCATTGAGAGTCTTGCTAGCATAATATATGACATGGGGCTTACCATCTAGACGTTGTCCTAAAACAGCCCCAACAGCAAAGTCTGATGCATCGCACATCAGCTCAAAGGGTTTACTCCAATCAGGAGGCCTAATAATGGGTGCAGACGTGAGGGCGGTTTTAAGATTTTCAAAAGCGCTCTTGTATTCTTTTGTGAAATCAAAAGGTACATCCTTAAACAATAAATTGGTTAAAGGCCGAGCTATTTTGGAAAAATCTTGGATAAAGCGTCGATAGAATCCTGCATGGCCCAGAAAGGCTCGAATATCCCTAATAGACTTAAGAATAGGCAAGGATGAAACAAGATCTACTTTAGCTTTATCAACCTAGATACCCTCAGGAGAGACTACATGACCAAGAACTATCCCCTTCCTAACCATAAAATGGCACTTCTCCCAGTTGAGTACCAAATTCTTCTCTATGCAATGTTTAAAAACTAAGGAAAGATGACTAAGACACTCTTCAAAAGATGAACCATATATGGAGAAGACGTCCATAAACACCTCCATAAATCGTTCTACCATATCACTAAAGATGTGTAACATATACCTCTGGAAGGTAGCAGGTGCATTACACAGACCAAAAGGCATACGGGCATAAGCGAAAGTGCCAAAGGGACAAGTAAATGTCGTTTTTTCCTGATCTTCACGGGCGATAGGAATTTGGTCGTAACCGGAGTAACCATCCAGGAATCAATAGAAGGAATGACCAGCTAGAAGTTCCAACATCTGGTCTATGAAGGGAAGAGGAAAGTGGTCTTCCCGGGTAACTGTATTAAGTTTTCTATAGTCGATACAAACACGCCACTTAGTTGGAACTCTAGTGGCGACTTGTTCGTTCTTATCATTAGTAACTACAGTCATGAAGGCCTTCTTAGGAACCACATGAATAGGATTAACCCAGGGACTATCCGAGATAGGATAAATCACACCTGCATCCAGAAGTTTAAGAATCTCAGCTCGAACAACTTTTTTCATCGCAGGGTTGAGACGTCTCTGAGGTTCACGAGAAGTTTTGGCATCGTCCTCAAGATGAATACGATGAGAACAGACAGAAGGGCTAATGCCTTTGATGTCGTGGATGGACCAGGCAATAGCAGAACGATGTTCTAAATTAACTTCTATAAGCTGACTCTCCTGTTCGGTAGTAAGAGATGAAGAAATGATAACAGGATGACTACCGTCTGAATCAAGATGAGCATATTTCAGCTCAGGAGGAAGAGGATTCAGGGTAACAGGAGGTAGAGTAATGGTCTCTACTTGGGTCCCAGACTCTAAGCTATAAACCACATCAAAGGCCTCAGGGTCTTTAGGTTTAAAGATAGGCATAGTATCAAAAAGAGCATTGGTTTGGGCAATAGATTGGTCAATGTCAAAGTCTACATTATACATAGCAAGGCAATGAACAACCGGATCTTCGAGGTAATAACTGTGCACCATTTCATAAGGTAAAGAGTCTAGAAGGCACCCATGCTCAGGTAAGGAAAGATCAGGGGGTTGTTGGCCAAGGTTAAATATATTAACTTCAACAGTCATAGAGCCAAAAGTGAGAACCATGGAACCGTTCCGGCAGTTTATGAGAGCATTAGAGGTGGCCAAGAATCGGCGGCCAATGATGATGGGTACCGAATCATCGGCAGTAGGTTCAATATCCAACACCACAAAGTCAACAGGATAGTAAAAATTAGACACTTTAACTAATAGGTCCTCTACTATACCTCTAGGTACTTTCAAAGATCTGTCGGCCAGTTGTAATGACATTTTCGTGGATTTCATGTTTGTTAGACACAGGCTGAGGTACAAAGAGTAAGGCAAAAGGTTCACACTCGCTCCTAAGTCTAGCAAAGCTTTACCCATGAACTTGTCACCAAGCTTACAGGGTATGGCCGGTTTTCCAGGGTCCTTATATTTTACCACACCATTATGTTGGACAAGTGCAGAGAATTCTTCCGCTACAAATGCGTTTTTAGGCACATTTGTTTTTCTCTTGGCGGTGCACAAGTCTTTCAAGACCTTAGCATTGGAAGGTATCTGTTTAATAGTCGTGAGGAAGGGTATGTTAATATTTATATGTTTAAACACATCAAGTACTTCATTTTCTTGGACTTCCTTTAGAAACCTTTTGAGTCTCTAGGAGTAAGGTACAGGTGGGATTTAAGTTCGTGGAGTGTCCACGATCTCACGGGCATTCTTCTTCGGCTTAGAGGTGGTTGCCTCATTAGACGGAGGTTTATGTGGGGCAACAGGTGCAGAGGTGACCGAGGTCACAATGTTGGGACTCGGTGTATAATTCATTTGATTATCGACCTGTTTTCCTAACCTAAGGGTGGAAACCGATTTTACTTCAGCAAGTGGTACAGACGGAGATGTAGCTTCCGTCACCAAGGCAACTTCTTTGCCTTTGGGGTTCGGGATGGACTGTCCCCGAAATCTACCTCTTTCATCAAGTTTTTGTTCAATTCTGTGGATGGCTTGGGCATTTGACTCAATAGACGCCTGGGTCTTTTGAATGAAACATGCAAGCACATCCTCAAGAGAGGTTTTAGTAGAGGCAGATTGATTAGTTAGCATACTGATGTAGAACATGTCTAGGTTTCTATTTTTATTACAAGTATTATTTAGAAGTCCAAGTAGTAGTAGAATTTGATTTCTAAGTTGTTATTTTCGTTTTTATTACTTAGTGTCTTTAGAAGTGTCTAGAAGGCTTATTTTAAAGTCTAATAGGTTTAGGAAGTTGCGAAAAGGTTATACATACTTTAAGGAACAAATAATTCAAGTTCTAATAGGTTTCCTAATTGTGTCAAGGGAGTTATCTATATAAAAAGCTCCAAAAACGAATTTCCTAGCCAAGATTGATAATTGAAGAGTTTATTTTTTAGTTTATTGTCTTTCAATTTAGTTTTTACTTCAATTTCTTTATTTTCCGCAACTTACATTCAAGTTATTGTAATTTCAGCTTTTACTTATTGTAATTCCTTTCCGTTATTTCAATTCCTTGCAATTTCAATTGTCAGATTAAGTTTATTTTAGCTTTCGCTGCATCAATTGGTATCAAGAGCAAGTTTTTTTTAGATCCTTATCTCAAATCGATCCACCACCACCTATAAGTTTGTTTTCAACCATGGCCATTAGTGATGAGACTAAAACTTTCTTCAAGGACATGTTAGATAAGTTAGTCGCCGATCAAGATGCAAAATTCACTCAACAACTCAAAGAAATCAAGACAACCCTTGGTATACATGAAAAATCAACCAACAAGAAGATTGATGATCTTAAGGTTTGTATGGAGGCACGCATGGATAGCAAAATCAATCAAGTTGAGACACAAGTAGAAACTCTTTCTAGGGAGTTGAATGATTATGTGAAAATCCGAGGTAAGCATCCTATCGAAGAACCAATCACCACATCTTCTACCACCCCTCATATTTTCTAATTCCACCTCCACCCCACAATCTTCATCGTTGAGTTTTCCACCACCTACATCACAACCATCTTTTAGTCTACCATCAGTTTCTTCTCAAGCTTTTTCTCTTGAAAACCCAAATTTTCACCATAATCCAAACACTCCTACACCGTCTTTTCCAACTACAAGTATCCACCCCAAAACAATTACTCAATTTTCTTCGCCTCCAGCACAAACTCCCACCATGTTCACCATAACTAAAGTTTTTCCTCGTCCTTCTTTTACACCACCATCAATTATAATTATTCTCCCCACACTACTTCTAATTTTTCACCCATACCCACTTTGTATCCTCAAAATTCTCAACCATTAATTCCATATGCATCTTATTCCAATCCAAACCAACTCAATCAACGACCTCCATCTTTCTCTTCACAACCAAGACCACCTAATTACCCAACATTTGAAGATAATTCACCTAAGTTTCCACCACACAAAGGAGATTTTTGTCGCCAACCTGAGTATAAGATAAAAGCCGATCTTCCAACTTTCAATGGGCAATTAAATATTCAAGATTTTCTCGATTGGAGTAATGAAGTTGAAAGGTTCTTTACTTTTATAGATATTCGACCGGAGAGTCAAGTTAAACTTGTAGCATACAAACTTCGTCAAGGGGCATCTGCGTGGTGGGAACAACTTCAACATTCTCTCACCACCAACAACATGCCACAAGTCACAACATGGGCTCATATGAAGTCTTTACTTCAAGCAAGGTTTTTACCTCAAGATTATGAGCATATTTTGTTCCAAAAACTTCACAATTGTCGTCAAAGGACTCGAAGTGTACATGAGTATGCATCTGAATTTTACCGTCTTCTTGCTCGCAATAATCTTTGTGAGTCTGAAGCACATCAAGTTGCTCGTTTTCTCTCTGGGTTGAATTGAAACATTCATGACAAGATTATTAATTCAATTCCTAGTTTGACAGAAGCGGTTCAAGTTGCACTTAGAATTGAAGGTAACAATGAAAGATCATATTCGTGTGGGTCCAATGGTAAGTCATATAATTCTTCACCTCCTCGTGTTGACTCTTCCCATATCGCTTCCGCACAAACCACCATTGATTCCTTACCTCCTCCATTGACCAATTCATCTTCTCAAACCAATTATTCTACTTCAACTTTTCAAAATAAATCTACTACCAATAATTCCAAACCTTCATACCCCCGTTCAACAAATCCATATGCTCATCCTTCTTTGGATATATGCTTCCATTATAACAAAAGTGGTCATAAGCAACATCAATATCCGGAGCGCAACAAAAGTTATGTCACTTTTATGGATCATGTCTATGATGAAGATTATCCCGAAGATTGTACTCATGAAATCCAATACGAAGTGGATGCTCTATTTATCGATGATTAACTCGAGGACGAGTTATTTTAAAGAAGGGGAGCCTGATGTAGAACATGTCTAGGTTTCTATTTTTATTATAAGTATTATTTAGAAGTCCAAGTAGTAGTAGAATTTGATTTCTAAGTTGTTATTTTCATTTTTATTACTTAGAGTGTCTTTAGAAGTGTCTCGAATGCTTATTTTAAGTTCTAATAGGTTTAGGAAGTTGCCAAAAGGTTATACATACCTTAGGGAACAAATAATTCAAGTTCTAGTAGGTTTCCTAATTGTGTCAAGGGAGTTATCTATATAAAGAGCTCCAAAAACGAATTTCTTAGCCAAGATTGATGATTGAAGAGTTTATTATTTAGTTTATTGTCTTTCAATTTAGTTTTTAATTCAAGTTCTTTATTTTCCGCAATTTACATTCAAGTTATTTAAATTTCAGCTTTTACTTATTGTAATTCATTTCCGTTATTTCAATTCCTTGCAATTTCAAATGTTAGATTAAGTTTATTTTAGCTTCCGCTGCATCACATACGGTCCCTCAAACCACTCATTGGATGAGTATTGTTCGAGTAAGGGGGGACCGGTGCGCTGTTCCGATTATCAATATTACCAACATACGTGGAATTGCTACATTGCCCATAAGAGTTATTAAAACCAGGTGGACTAGCATGATGATTATTAGAATAAGAGAGATTGGAGCGATCCATGTATGGGTACGTGGCATTGCCCTTAGTAAAGTTGGTTCTCCCAGCGTAATTAAACGCACAGGCATCCTCAGTTTCTGGTGAATTAACAAGGAGAGGGCAAAATTCAGCAGTGTGGGTTTGGTCATGACAAGCATCGCATGAAAGAGTGGAGGCACTGTTTAGTTGATGGGATATTTAAGGATACGCCAAGTGCTGCTACCTGTTTAGTTAAACCATGAAGTAAATTTTTAAGCTTAGAGTCAGATTTGACTTCATATATACCTCTTGGTTTATCGAATGGGTCTTGGGTAGTGTTTCTCGGGTATGTCCAGGTACATCCCATTGTTGGCTATTAGTAGCAATCTTTTCAAGGAAAGCTAAAGCCTTGGTGGTGTAGTAATCAAGGAAATCTCTACCACTCATGCTTTCAACTGTGTTTCTAGTCTGAGTATTAAGGCCTCTATACAGAATCCTAACGTTTTCAATGTCATCGACTTTGTGGTGTGGACATTGAAGAAATAGGTCGTGAAACCTTTCCCATGCATCAAAGAATACCTCGCCCTCTTTTTGCCGAAAACTTCTTATGGCATCAACTATGTCATTAGTTCTTGTAATAGGAAAGAATTTGGTCAAAAACCTTTTACTTAGTTGAGCCCAAGTGGCAATAGAATTGGAAGGAAGGCCATGTAACCAATGAGATGCTCTATCCTCAAGAGAAAAGGGGAACAATCTCAAACTAACTTCCTTCTCAGATAAATGCTTCTCCCTAAAGGTATGGAGAACAGTCAGAAACTTATTGAGGTGCTGATATGGATCTTCCCGTGGGAGTCCATGGAACTTAGGCAACATGCCCACAATCTGTGGGCGAATTCCATAGCTGTCTACATTTGTCGCAGGTAAGACAATGCAGGTAGGTGGCCCAGTGGCCAAAGGTGAAAAGTAATCCCGATGGGTAGCTTCTTGAGCCATAGGTGTAGGATGTACTTCAGAAAGTGAAGTTGAGTAGCTTCAGAAGGTATGGAGGTTGATTTGTGAAACTCTTCCTCAGAAGGAGTAGGGAGGTCCGTGATTGTGCTCTTTGTGTAGATTATAGGTTTGGACAAGATTTTACCTGATCTAAGATGCATGCAACATGCGCATTACAAATACCACAGAAGTCCTAACCATTCAAAAACATCTAACAAAGGGGTTCAAAAACTGACTCAATTTTGTGTTCACCCAAGTCAATGAGTTCTTTCGAAGCTTCGTGAGTGAATTTTTCCTATATTTCGAGAGTCAAACAACGAATAACCAATGTGGGAGGTTGTCCGTGCCTAGACACGTTCCTTAATTAAATAACCACAGTGATTCTACAGATAAATCAGTTGGGGCTCCAGACCCAATTCCTAACTTGTGCTCCAATCAAAGAACAATCAAGCAGTACTAGTTGAAATCTCTGCTCAAGGTCTCAAATGAACATCGTGATAGCATGGCTTTAGTTGATTTAATTTTAAGGCTTAGGATATTGCAATCAATTGATATTAGGTTTCACTTATAGGCCAGGTCCGCCTTGCAGTCCCAGTTTAACAAGTAAAAACAGAAATTGAAATCAAGCAATAATCAAGGTCATGCTAATCAATACATAAACTCCTCTTGCAGGGGATTCGAGGAGGGTTAAGAGGATGCTTACCTCCCACTTTGTGGTAAAAAGTAAAAATTGCCAAACAGGCGTACGAAAGTGGGGAGAAGACGAGTTGAAGTCGACTAAGAGGAAACCGCTGCTTGGGTTTCAATCGTCCTTAGGAGTCGTTCCTTAGTAGACTCAAGGCTAGCTCCATAACCTTGCTCTACTATCCGCCGCGAATACACAATAAAATAAATCCTAACAACACCTACTTTAAAAATATTACAACCGCGACCACTTCTTGGATCGAATAATTAAATAACATACAAAAACTTAAAAATACGAAAAAAATAGACTACTTAGTTCACCTCACAATCTCTCAACAATAAAAACAATTAGCTAAAAAGGAGTTATGGATCGCTCTGGAAAAATCACGCAAAACGAGCAAATTCCCTGCCTAGAACTCGACTCGAGATTGGTAAAGGCCAAACTGAACCCGACTCAAGATCGGGCCCAGTTTGAACCAGTAACTTTCAGGAAAATTTCCTGAACGCGCACTTTTATTAAAACTTTGATATCGACTCCGTTTTTTGAGTTTTTTCCAATCCGTCTTCGCTACAAGATCAATAAGAGGACTAAGTAACAAGACACTTAAAAACACTAATTAAAAAAAATAAAAATAGAAGGGTGGGAGGGATAGAAGTGGGATGATATCCCGAAACAACTATTCTCGGTTGTGTGAATGAACTCCGTTCCTTAGAGCGGCAACGACGCCATTTTGATAGACGACTTTTACACCTACTATCAAAAGATTAGATTTCTAACTTGAAGTTCTTTCTTGTGCCTGTATAAATTGGATATCAAAGTAGACAAGTAACAAGCAAGGGTCGTACCCACCTCAGGAAGGAGATCTTAGCTCAAGCACAATAGAAAATAATAATTAAGAAACACCAAGGGAATCAATAATAAGATTTGGTGATTGATTCTACTTCCTACATGCAATAATAATAGTAAATCCTAACTTAAGAATATGGTAGTGATGAAAAGAAGATATATGATGACATAGGGGAAGAGTTGCTATCTAGAAACTAAATCATGCAATCATAACATGTTGTTCCCATGTTCAATTAATCTATAATAACTAATTAGTCACCTCTCGGTTATTCCAACTAATTATTAATACCTATAATAATCAAGTAGTCACCTCTCAGCTATTCCACCTAATTGAAACGGGATTCTCTTATGCATGCTATTGAATATGTTTCATTAATTAAACCGTCACCTCTCAGCTATTCAATCTAATTAACTTAAAATATTATTCATAACTAAATCATCACCTCTCAGCTATTTGATTTAATCACAAAAGGGTTCTAATAAAATATATATATTATAAACATGTAATAATCACCTCTCAGCTATTTCACTACACATCTACGATAAATATAAATACTACCATTAAAGCTAGGTCTCTCTAAACCCTAACAATAATATTTTAACATCATGGATATCAATAGCATGCAAATAATCATACTTACCTCATATCGCGATGAACAATAAGAACAAACATGATACTTTTACATCACCTTGAAGTCTTCCACCATCCCCCTAAGGAGAATTAGCTATTCATCCTCAAGGAATAAATAAATAAATCACAATACATCATAATGGAATAATAATGGAATTGATATTGAATAATGAGTTGAATACAATGAAGAAGAAGACCAACTCTTCTTCAATGAAAGTTGATCTTAAACGGAAACTAAAAGATATCTAAACCCTAGTTACAACTTCTCTTATATAGAAAATACAAAGTAGAATACTTGCATGAAAAGACTTCCAAACAATGTCAAATTCATGGCTGCTGCTGTTGGTCTTCTAGAGGGGTTAGGTAATTAGTAAAACCTAAATCTCTTGGGCTTAAATTGTAGCTTGGGCCAAGACCTTCAGTTTGATAGCTCATGGGCCCAAATCAGACTTCTGGGTCTTCTTGTGGAGCCTTTTTAAGTTTGGACTTAAATAAGGACCAAAATAAAAATTCTGACTTGTGGGCTTAAGTGGGACCCGGTTTGGGCTGAGAATTGGACCGCCCAACTTTGACCTTAAGTCAAGTCAGAAGAACTGACTGTGGGGGTGCCCTCAGCAGATCTTGTGGGTTTAAATATCGATTCTCCTTCCCATGTTCCAATAACACCTTTTTGCTTGCTTTTCGCGAGCTTTTACATAATATTCGCATTTCGGCTCATGAAACCTACACAAAAGACAAGAAAGCACTAATCAATAGATATTATACAATAATATAAGCTAAGTGCTATACAAACAAGGTGTTATTCGGGAGATAAATATACACTTTTGATGTCTGATCAGCAGTCTTATTCGGTTTAGAGGTGGTTGTCTCATTAGCCGGAGGTTTAGGTGGGGCAACAGGTGCGGAGGTAACCGGGGTCACAATGTTGGGACTCGGTGTATAATTAATTGGATTATCGACATGTTTTCCTGACCTAAGGGTGGAAACTAATTTTACTTCAGCAAGCGGTACAGACGGATATGTAGTTTCCGTCACCAAGGCAACTTCTTTGCCTTTGGGGTTCGGGATGGACTGTCCCGGAAATCTACCTCTTTCATCAAGTTTTTGTTTAATTCTCTAGATGGCTTGGGCATTTGACTCAATGGACGCCTGGGTCTGTTGAATAAAACGTGCAAGCACATCCTCAAGAGAGGTTTTAGGAGAGGTAGATTGATTAGTTGGCATACGGTCCTTGGAACCACTCATGTGATGAGCATTGTTCGAGTAAAGGGGGACCGGTGCCCTGTTCTGATTATCAGTATTACCAACATACGTGGCATTGCAATGTTGCCCATAAGAGTTATTAAAACCAGGTGGACCAGCATGATGATTATTAGAATAAGAGAGATTTGAGCGGTCCATGTATGGGTACGTGGCATTGCCCTTAGTAAAGTTGGTTATCCCAGCGTAATTAAACGCACAAGCATCTTTAGTTTCTGGTGAATTAACAAGAAGAGGACAAAATTCAGCAGTGTGGGTCTGGTCATGACAAGCGTCGCATGAAAAATTGGAGGCACTCATAACATTTGATGGGGTATTTAAGGATATGCCAAGTGTTGCTACCTGTTTAGTTAAACCATGAAGTAAATTTTTAACCTCAGAGTCGGGTTTGACTTCATATAGACCTCTAGGTTTATCAAATGAGTCTGGGGTAGTGTTTCTTTGGGTATGGCCAGGTGCATCCAATTGTTGGCTATTAGTAGCAATCTTTTCAAGGAAAGCTAGAGCCTTGGTGGTGGATTAATTAAGGAAATCTCAACCACTCATGCTTTCAACTGTGTTTCTGGTCTAAGTATTAAGGCATCTATACAGGATCCTAACTTTTTCAGTGTCATCGACTTTGTGGTGTGGACATTGAAGAAATAAGTCGTGAAACCTTTCCCATGCATCAAAGATTACCTCGCCATCTTTTTGTCGGAAACTTCTTATGGCACCAACTATGTCATTAGTTCTAGTACCTTAGTTGAGCCCATGTGGCAAAAGAATTCTAAGGAAGACCATCTAACCAGTGAGATGCTCTATCCTCAAGAGAAGAGGGGAATGATCTCAAGCTAACTTCCTCCTCAGATAAATGCTTCTCCCTAAAAGTATTGAGAATAGTCAGAAACTTATTGAGGTGCTGATATGGATCTTCCCGTGGGAGTCCATGGAACTTAGGCAACATGCCCACAATCTGTGGGCGAATGCCAGAGCTATCTGCATTTATCGCAGGTAAGACAATGCAGGTAGGTGAGTGGCCAAAGGTGAGTCGTTTAACTCTTCTTCAGAAGGTATGGAGGTTGAGTTGTTAAACTCTTCCTCAGGAAAAGTAGTGAGGTCCTTGATTGTGCTCTTTGTGTAGATTATAGGTTTGGACAAGATTTTACCTGATCTAAGATGCATGCAACATGTGTATTACATATGCCACAGAAGTCCTAACCATTCAAAAGCACCTAACAAGCGGCTCAAAAACAGACTCAATTTTGTGTTCACCCAAGTTAATGAGTTCTTTCCAAGCTTCGTGAGTGATTTTTCCCTATATTTCGAGAATCAAGCAGCGAATAACCAATGTGGGAGGTTGTCCATGCTAAACACGTTCCTTAATTAAATAACCACAGTGATTCTATAGATAAATCCGTAGGGGTTCCAGACCCAATTCCTAACTTGTGCTCCAATCAAATAATGGTTCACGCAGTACTAGTTGAAATATCTTCTCAAGGTCACAAATGAACATCGTGATAGCATGGCTTTAGTTGATTCAATTTTAAGGCTTAGGATATTGCAATCAATTGATATTAGGTTTCACTTATAGGCCAGGTCCGCCTTGTAGTCCCGGTTTAACAAGTAAAAACAGAAATTGAAATCAAGCAACAATCAAGGTCATGCTAATCAATACATAAACTCCTCTTGTAGGGGATTCGATGAGGGTTAGGAGGATTCGTACCTCCCACTTTGTGCTAAAAATAAAAATTTCCAAACATGCGCACCAAAGTGGGGAGAAGACGAGTTGAAGTCGACTAAGGGGAAACCGCTCCTTGGGTTTCAATCGTCCTTAGGAGTCGTTCCTTAGTAGACTCAAGGCTAGCTCCACAATCTTGCTCTACTATCCGCCGCAAACACACAATAAAATAAATCCTAACAACACCTACTTTAAAAATATTATAACCGCGACCCCTTCGTGGATCGAATAATTAAATAACTTACAAAAACTTAAAAATGCTAAAACAAATAGACTACTTCGTTCACCTCACAATCTCTTAACAAGAAGAAAAAAAATTAGCTAAAAAGGAGTTTTGGAACGCTCAGGAAAAATCACGCAAAACGAGCAAATTCCCTGCTGGAACTCGACTCGAGATTGTTAAAGGCCAAACTGAACACGACTTGAGATCGGGCCCAGTTTGAACCAGTAACTTTCACGAAAATTTCCTGAACGCGCACATTTCTTAAAACTTTTATATTGACTCCGTGTTTCGAGTTTTTTTCAAAAAGTCTTCGCTGCAAGATCAATAAGAGGACTAAGTAATAAGATACTTAAAAACACTAATTAAAAAAAATAAAAATAGAATGGTGGGAGGGATAGAAGTGGGATGATGTCCCGAAACAACTATTCTCGCTTGTGTTTGAATGAACTCCGTTCCTTAGAGCGGCAACGACGCTTTTTTGATAAACGACTTTTACACCTACTATCAAAAGATTAGATTTCTAACTTGAAGTTCGTTCTTGTGCCTGTATAACTTGGATATCAAAATAGACAAGTAACAAGCAAGGGTCGTACCCACCTCAGAGGGGGAGATCTTAGCTCAAACACAATAGAAAACAATGGTTAAGAAACACCAAGAGAATCAATAATAAGATTTGATGATTGATTCTACTTCCTACAGTCAATAATAAATAGTAAATCCTAACTTAAGAATATTGTAGAGATGAAAAGAAAATATATGATGACATAGGGGCAAGAATTGGTATCCACAAACTAAATCATGCAAACATAACATGTTGTTCTTCATGTTCAATCTATAATAACTAAGTAGTCACCTCTCAGTTATTCCAATTAATCATTAATACCTATAATAATAAAGTAGTCACCTCTCAACTATTCTACCTAATTAAAACGGGATTCTCGTATGCATGCTTTTGAATATGTCTCATTAATTAAACTGTCACCTCTCAGTTATTCAATCTAATTAACTTAAAATATTATTCATAACTAAATCATCACCTCTCAATTATTTGATTTAATCACAAAAGGGTTCCAATAAAAGATATATATTGTAAACATGCAATAATCACCTCTCAGCTATTTCACTACATATCTATAATAAATATAAATACTACCATTAAAGCTAGGTCTCCCTAAACCCTAACAATAATATTTTAACATCATGAATAACAATAACATGCAAATAATCATACTTACCTCATATCGTGAATTAGAAGCAAATAAGCATTAAGAACCTTGAATCACAATGAACAATAAGAACAAACATGATACTTTTACATCACCTAGAGAGCTTCCACCATCCCCCTAAGGAGAATTAGCTACTCATCCTTGATGATTAAACCAACGAATAAATAAATAAAACACAATACATCATAATGGAATAATAAAGGAATTGATATTGAATTTGATACAATAAAGAAGGAGATGTTCTTTTCTTCAATGAAAGTTGATCTTAAAGAAAAACTAAAAGATACTTAAACCTTAATTACAACTTCTCTTATATAGATAATACAAAGTAGAAGACTTGCATGCAAAGACTTCCAAATTAGGTCAAATTTGTGGCTGCTGCTGTTGGTCTTCTAGATACATTAGCTAATAAGTAAAACCTAATTCTCTTGGGCTTAAGTTGTAGCTTGGGCTAAGACCTTCAGTTTGATAGCTCATGGGCCCAAATCAGAGTTCTAGATCTTCTTGTGGAGCATTTTTAAGTTTGGACATAAATAAGGCCCAAAATAGAAATTCTGACTTGTGGGCTTAAGTGGGACCCGATTTGGGCTGAGAATTGGACCACCCAACTTTGACCTTAATTTAAGTCAGAAGAACTGACTGTGGGGGTGCCCTCAGCAGATCTTGTGGGTGCAAATATCGATTCTCCTTCCTATGTGCCAATAACACATTTTTGCTTGTTTTTCTCGACTTTTCGCGGGCTTTTACATAATATTCGCATTTCGGCTCATGAAACCTACACAAAAGACAAGAAAGCACTAATCAATAGATATTATACAATAATATAAGCTAAGTGCTATACAAACAAGGTGTTATTCGGGGATAAATATACACTTTTGATGTCCGATCAGCAGTCTTCTTCGGTTTAGAGGTGGTCGTCTCATTAGCCGGAGGTTTAGGTGGGGCAACAGGTGCAGAGGTAACCGGGGTCACAATGTTGGGACTCGGTGTATAATTAATTGGATTATCGACATGTTTTCCTGACCTAAGGGTGGAAACCAATTTTACTTCAGCAAGCAGTACAGACGGAGATGTAGTTTCCGTCACCAAGGCAACTTCTTTGCCTTTGGGGTTCGGGATGGACTGTCCCGAAAATCTACCTCTTTCATCAAGTTTTTGTTTAATTCTCTAGATGGCTTGGGCATTTGACTCAATGGACGCCTGGGACTGTTGAATAAAACGTGCAAGCACATCCTCAAGAGAGGTTTTAGGAGAGGTAGATTGATTAGTTGGCATACGGTCCCTGGAACCAGTCATGTGATGAGCATTATTCGAGTAAGGGGGGACCGGTGCCCTGTTCTGATTATCAGTATTACCAACATACGTGGCATTGCTACGTTGCCCATAAGAGTTATTAAAACCAGGTGGACCAGCATGATGATTATTAGAATAAGAGAGATTAGAGCGGTCCATGTATGGGTACATGGCATTGCCTTAGTAAAGTTGGTTATCCCAGCGTAATGAAACGCACAGGCATCCTCAGTTTCTGGTGAATTAACAAGGAGAGGGCAAAATTCAGCAATGTGGGTTTGGTCATGACAAGCATCGCATGAAAAAGTGGAGGCACTGTTTAGTTGATGGGGTATTTAAGGATACGCCAAGTGCTGCTACCTGTTTAATTAAACCATGAAGTAAATTTTTAACCTCAGAGTCGGGTTTGACTTCATATAGACCTCTAGGTTTATCAAATGAGTCTGGGGTAGTGTTTCTCAGGGTTTGGCCAGGTGCATGCCATTGTTGGCTATTAGTAGCAATCTTTTCAAGGAAAGCTAGAGCCTAATTGGTGGTGGAGTAATCAAGGAAATCTCAACCACTCATGCTTTCAACTGTGTTTCTAGTCTAAGTATTAAGGCATCTATACATGATCCTAACTTTTTCAGTGTCATCGACTTTGTGGTGTGGACATTGAAGAAATAAGTCGTGAAACCTTTCCCATGCATCAAGATTACCTCGCCATCTTTTTGCCGGAAACTTCTTATGGCACCAACTATGTCATTAGTTCTAGTAACTTAGTTGAGCCCACGTGGCAATAGAATTCTAAGGAAGACCATCTAACCAATGAGATGCTCTATCCTCAAGAGAAGAGGGGAACGATCTCAAGCTAACTTCCTCCTCAGATAAATGCTTCTCCCTAAAAGTATTGAGAACAGTCAGAAACTTATTGAGGTGTTGATATGGATCTTCCCGTGGGAGTCCATGGAACTTAGGCAACATGCCCACAATCTGTGGGCGAATGTCATAGCTATCTGCATTTATCGCAGGTAAGACAATGCAGGTAGGTGGCACAGTGGCCAAAGGTGAGTCGTTTAACTCTTCTTCAGAAGGTATGGAGGTTGAGTTGTTAAACTCTTCCTCAGGAAAAGTAGTGAGGTCCCTGATTGTGCTCTTTGTGTAGATTAAAGGTTTGGACAAGATTTTACCTGATCTAAGATGCATGCAACATGGGCATTACATATGCCACAGAAGTCCTAACCATTCAAAAGCACCTAACAAGGGGCTCAAAAACTGACTCAATTTTGTGTTCACCCAAGTTAATGAGTTCTTTCCAAGCTTCGTGAGTGAATTTTCCCTATATTTCGAAAGTCAAGCAGCGAATAACCAATGTGGGAGGTTGTCCATACTAAACACGTTCCTTAATTAAATAACCACAGTGATTCTACAGATAAATCCGTAGGGGTTCCAGACCCAATTCCTAACTTGTGCTCCAATCAAAGAATGGCTCACGTAGTACTAGTTGAAATATCTTCTCAAGGTCTCAAATCGTGATAGCATGACTTTAGTTGATTCAATTTTAAGGCTTAGGATATTGCAATCAATTGATATTAGGTTTCACTTATAGGCCAGGTCCGCATTGTAGTCCCGGTTTAACAAGTAAAAACAGAAATTGAAATCAAGCTACAATCATGGTCATGCTAATCAATACAGAAACTCCACTTGCAGGGGATTCGAGGAGGGTTAGGAGGATGCGTACCTCCTACTTTGTGCTAAAAATAAAAATTTCCAAACAAGCGCACCAATGTGGGGAGAAGACGAGTTGAAGTCGACTAAGGGGAAACCGTTCCTTGGGTTTTAATCGCCCTTAGGAGTCGTTCCTTAGTAGACTCAAGGCTAGCTCCACAACCTTGCTCTACTATCCTCCGCGAACACACAATGAAATAAATCTTAACAACACCTACTTTAAAAATATTACAACCGCGACCCCTTCGTGGATCGAATAATTAAATAACTTACTAGTCCTTAAAAATGTTGAAACAAATAGACTACTTAGTTCACCTCACAATCTCTCAACGAGAAAACAAAATTTGCTAAAAAGGAGTTCTGGAACGCTCTGGAAAAATCAAGCAAAACGAGCAAATTCCCTGCTGGAACTCGACTCGAGATTGTTAAAGGCCAAACCGAATTCGACTTGAGATCGGGCCCAGTTTGAACCAGTAACTTTCACGAAAATTTCCTGAACGCGCACATTTCTTAAAACTTTTATATTGACTCCGTGTTTCGAGCTTTTTTCAATAAGTCTTCGCTGCAAGATCAATAAGAGGACTAAGTAACAAGACACTTAAAAACACTAATTAAAAAAAATAAAAATAGAATGGTGGGAGGGATAAAAGTGGTATGATGTCCCGAAACAACTATTCTCGCTTGTGTTTGAATGAACTCCGTTCCTTAGAGCGGCAACGGCGCTTTTTTGATAGACAACTTTTACACCTACTATCAAAAGATTAGATTTCTAACTTGAAGTTCCTTCTTGTACCTATATAACTTGGATATCAAAATAGACAAGTAACAAGCAAGGGTCGTACCCACCTCAGAGGGGGAGATCTTAGCTCAAACACAATAGAAAACAATGGTTAAGAAACACCAAGGGAATCAATAATAAGATTTGATGATTGATTCTACTTCCTACAGGCAATAATAAATAGTAAATCCTAACTTAAGAATAAGGTAGAGATGAAAAGAAAATATATGATGACATAGGGGCAAGAATTGGTATCCACAAACTAAATTATGTAAACATAACATGTTGTTCTTCATGTTCAATCTATAATAACTAATTAGTCAACTCACAGTTATTCCAATTAATCATTAATACCTACAATAATCAAGTAGTCACCTCTCAACTATTCTACCTAATTAAAACGGAATTCTCATATGCATGCTTTTGAATATGTCTCATTAATTAAACTGTCACCTCTCAGCTATTCAATCTAATTAACTTAACATATTATTCATAACTAAATCATCACCTCTCAGTTATTTGATTTAATCAAAAGGGTTCCAATAAAAGATATATATTGTAAACATGCAATAATCACCTCTCAACTATTTCACTACACATCTATAATAAATATAAGTACTACCATTAAAGCTAGGTCTCCCTAAACCCTAACAATAATATTCTAACATCATGGATAACAATAACATGCAAATAATCAGACTTACCTCATATCGTGAATTAAAAGCAAATAAGCATTAAGAACTTTGAATCACAATGAACAA
Source organism: Aquilegia eximia (assembly GCA_023053565.1). Classification (NCBI taxonomy): domain Eukaryota; kingdom Viridiplantae; phylum Streptophyta; class Magnoliopsida; order Ranunculales; family Ranunculaceae; genus Aquilegia; species Aquilegia eximia. The sequence continues at coordinate 28,260,409 of JALIGU010000001.1, forward strand.
TAAGAACAAACATGATACTTTTACATCACCTAGAGAGCTTCCACCATCCCCCTAAGGAGAATTAGCTACTCATCATTGATGATTAAACCAAGGAATAAATAAATAAAACATAATACATCATAATGGAATAATAAAGGAATTGATATTGAATTTGATACAATAAAGAAGAAGATGATCTTTTCTTCAATGAAAGTTGATCTTAAAGAAAAACTAAAAGATACTTAAACCTTAATTACAACTTCTCTTATATAGAAAATACATAGTAGAATACTTGCATGCAAAGACTTCCAAATTAGGTCAAATTTGTGGCTTCTGCTGTTGGTCTTCTAGAGACATTAGGTAGTCAGTAAAACCTAATTCTCTTGGGCTTAAGTTGTAGCTTGGGCCAAGACCTTTAGTTTGATAGCTCATGGGCCCAAATCAGACTTCTGGATCTTCTTGTGGAGCCTTTTTAAGTTTGGGCCTAAATAAGACCCAAAATAGAAATTCTGACTTGTGGGCTTAAGTGACCCAGTTTGTGCTGAGTATTGGACCGCCCCACTTTGACTTAGATTCAAGTCAACAGAGCTGACCGTGGGTACCCTTAGAAGATCTTGTGGGTGCAAATATCGAATCTTCTTCCTTTGTGCAAATAACACATTTTTGCTTGCTTTCCTTGACTTTTCGCGGGCTTTTACATAATATTCGCATTTCGGCTCATGAAACCTACACAAAAGATAAAAAAGCACTAATCAATAGATATAATACAATAATATAGGCTAACTGCTATACCAGTTGGGCTCAACTGGTAAAACCTTTGGGTGATGATACTAGAGGTCTGAGGTTCGAATCCCGCCAGCACTACCGAGTTACTGATCTCATTAAAAACAGGCTTACCAATCCATTTTTTGTGAATGAGCCTGTGGCTCAGTGGTAGCACCCCTCTCACAAAGTGGAGAGGTCGTGGGTTCGAAACACGTCAACAGCGGATTGTTGATATAAGTTTCCACACGTAATTTAAAAGGGGTAGGGGTCCCCTCAACCTCGCTTGCCAACCAAAAAAAAAAAAAAAAACTCCTATACAAACAAGGTGTTATTCGGGGGATTAATATACACTTTTGAGGTCCGATCATAATGCCACGTATCTATACCCCTAAAACCCTATGGTGAACACTAGTGGAATCTTGTTTTAAGTACACCCTAATGTTGTATTTTTATACTTTTAAACCTAATGGGAATCGTTAACCCTAGTGGAATGTGGTCTTAAGTACACCCTAATGTTTCATCTCTATACCCCTAAACCCAATGGGAAAGGTGAACCCTGGTGGATTGATGTCTTAAGTCCTTCTAATGTTATCTTAAATACATTTTAAAACCCTAGAACCTATACCCTAAATGCATAACCCTAAAACCTAAATACAGATAGATCTAGGGTATTAAAAGAGAGTTGTGAAACCATAAGCCAATATTTAGTTGATCAACATCTTGATCTCTTACCATTCAAACACCTAATATTATTTAGTTGATCAACTTTGACAATTATAACGACTAAAATTATTTAATTAGTTGAGCAATATGTTGACCAACTCTGACAATTCAAGCAAAATAATATTAGTTTATCAACATATTGATCAACTGAAGGGTAATTAGGGAATTTTAAAAATACCGATAAACTTAAGGTACGCAGACTGGGCCTAGAAACAATGAAAGCCCAAAAAATAGACTTAAATCCTAACAAAACTTAAATCTACATCTTTGCGCCTAAAGAAAGGTTTGGCCGGAGTTAAATCCTAACAAAACGTTAGAACCCAGTCCTTTGGTCCAATTTCGTGTTAGAGATAACTGATCGAAAAAAATAAATTAACCATGATGTAAATAAGAGAAAAGATGAAACTAGAAAAAGCATACCCGAATTACTGATAGAGAGAAAAAATAGAACCCTAAAAATTGGGGAATGAGAGATGCAGAATCTCAAAAACAAAAAAAGTAAAAAAACATGATTGAGAAAAAAAATAGAGAAATTGAAGCTCAAATCAGAAAATAGCCATTAATGTAGAGGGGAGCTTTTTTTCCTCACAGATGAAGGAGGAGAGAACAAGAGCAAGAGAAAAGATGAAGAAAGATAAAAGAGAAGAGAAAGATGAAGAGAGAGTGAAGTTGGCCATGAGTGTCCACCTGTTTTTCCACATGGTTCAAGAGGCCCACATCTTATAAAATAAGATTTTATCCGAAATTTTGACTTTCTTCCAACCGGTATTAGGTATTTTTTGCTTTACACATGAAAGATTGCTTGGTGGGGATTATGTCGCACACAAATGTACCAAAGCACACTGTACGCAATAACAACCATATGACTTCCACTAAAACTTCTGAATTTCGGTTATCTATTCTAAAAATCATAATATTGTTCTTACTGACCTATTTCTGCATAGTGGCTTTGTTATCTTAAGTTTAAAACTTTAAGTGAATCCTTTCGTATTTTTTCCCAAAAACTCTCACTAAATATAATTGTGGATTCTAGCTACTGAAGGGGCACCTTAAGTTACATAATCCCACGTAAAGCATGGGACAATAAAGTCCCACTATAACCTGTAGGGTTCTCATTATAGTTTTGGTAAATACATTCTATGTATTTGCAGTGAGAAAAAGTATGGAGTAAAGTTGTGTGGTGGAATATTAGATGTATAAAAGGCATCAAAAACGAATTGCTAGGTAAAAATACTATTGAGTGTGAGATTAAAAAATAGCAATAAATAAAAATTAACAAACACAAGATCTCGAAGAAAACTATCATCTTTATTGAATATTATGAAGATTACAAGAATCTCTACCCTACAATACTCTCTAGACAAACTAAACTCTAGTTATCTCATTTAACTTATAATAATTCTAAACATATTAAACCATAGTGGTTTCTCTAAACAAGCTAAAATAAGATATGTTTGGTCTCTCTATATTTTGATTTATGCCAAAACATCAATATTTATAGGCTTTGGACAACTTGTAGTTGGCTAAGGAAAAAGAATTTTCTATTTCCTAAAATTTTCATCCTTGCATAACAAGGAAAACTTTTATAAAGACATTCCTTTCTTTGTTCCACAAGGAAAAGGAAACTAAGTTCCTAAAATAAGGATACACTTGTATCATGGTTCCCCACTTAAGGAACTTAAACTCTCGTTTAGGTTAGAAACGAAGATTAGGGAACTCGAGAGTTCCCTGGTTTTTTTATTGAACCATTTAGGTTTGTTTGGAACTTGACTAGCACGACCAATGCGAAACACTAACCGTCTCCCACTTCGTGTCTTAGTCACTTTGCACTCCAATATGCAATCTTCCTTGAATATATCCTCTCCATCAACCCAAGGATATTTCCTCTCCATCAACCCAAGGATATGTCATCAAGACAAAATTCCTACAAGCATTTACTAACCTATCAAAAAGAGTATACATATCCCACAAGTTGGGATTGCTCGAATAACAAACTCTTCTCCATCCTTAGTGAATGTATACTTCTGAGTCACCCTATCAAAAAGAACATGCATATCCCACAAGTAGGGATTTCCTAGAACCATCTGACAAACATTCAATGGAACAACGTCACATGTCACCCCATCAATATAAGACTCATAAACGTCACCATCTGCATTGATGTTTCACACTCGAGCTGAAGTCCTTTTAAATCCATCCCAATGGATAAAGCTTAGGATGTTTCACGGTTTTCAAACCAAGCTCATGAACCAAAGCTTCTGAAATCAGATTTTTTTAACTTCCTGGATCTAAAATAGCGACCACCAAATTGGTTTTCACCTGGTAAGACAAAAGAGTTGCTCTCTGGGGTCATCTTCTTCAATCTGGGTATGATTCGATGCCATCATGTTGAGCTTAAGGTTAGGCTTTGTCATCCCCGGTACTTCTTTTGGACGTTGTGTGACTAAAACTACAGTTTTTTTCTCCTCATTCTCCTTCAACCCTTTTGGTTTGAGATGCGGATAGTTCTCCCAACATTTATGCATCGCAAGTCCCGTTACTTTACAATGATTGCAAATCAACAATTCTTTCCCATCAGACTCACATTTTCTCTTCTTTTCAGCATCATCATGTGTGCTACTAAAACCATCAGACTTACCACCATATTGTTTTTCATCTCCTTTTGTATTGTTCTTCAACTTGCTTTCAATGGCAATAACTTTCACAGTAGCATCCCTTACACATTCTGCTGTAAAAAAACTTCAACTCCTTCTGAATATACTCATTAAAACCTACCACGTAGTTTATATGGAGTAATAATTTAGATTAATATCCACAACCATGTTCTTAGATGGATTGATTGTATCATCGGCGTAAGGTGTACCACTTCTACCATTTCTCTTCCAGAAATCCCACTAGATAGAATTGTTTCTTAAGCAACTCCTTGAACTTCCTTCACGACACTGCCGATTTCTTATAATGATACTTGGGTTAAGATTTCCAGCAAGTTAATGCATGACACGACAGTTTTAAAGTCGCAAAGATAATCTTCTCTTTCAACGAATGGCCATAAAGAGTAAAATATGTCTCTAGACGTTCAATCCAATCGTTTAGTTTTTCCACATCAACACATCCACCATACATAGGAACCTCAACTTTGAAATCAATTTTTAGAATTCAGACAGAATTCTTACCTCCATGATGTGAAGTTTTAATGTTGTCGACTTCTTCTTCTTCGTTTGCTTCTTCTTCCTCTTCATCATCATCTAAGTTATCTTGCTCAGAAAACGAACTCTTCTTCTTCGGGTTTTTTCTTTTCCCCTTCTTTGATGATGAAATCGGTTAGTTTTAACAAAGTAGAATTCATCGATTGCATCTAAATCTAAAACAAAACATTGTTTCCTCTATACTAAGTTTCTGCTGCGAAGTAGGTGTCGAACTTTTCGCTTGTCTTCTTAGAATCTTCTAAAGACACAAGAACTTATACTGCGAACGAGTTAAGACCATAAACCACAGAAAACTCCACCAGGGAATCAAACTTTGCTCTTATACCAACTTGGTACAACTTTGGCTCTGACACCAACTTGATACAAATTACTAGGTAAAAATACTATTGAGTGTGAATTAAACAATAACAGTAAATAAAGATGAATAAACACAAGATCTCGAAGAAAACTATCTTCTTTATTGAATATTATGAAGATGACAAGAATCTCTGCTTCACAATACTGTTTAGGCAAACTAAACACTAGTTGTCTCACTTATAATTCTAAAATAAACTATGTTTGGTCTCTATATATTTTGGTTTTTGCCAAAACATCAATATTTATAAGAAAAAAGATTTTATTTTCCTAAAATTCTTATCTTTGTCTAACAAGGAAAACTCTTATAAAAACTTTCCTTTTCTTATCCCACAAGCAAAAGGAAACTAAGTTCCTAAAATAAAGATACATTTGTATCATCTAAATTGTCTATTTACCCTGCCCAAATTCCGCACCAAGATGTTAGAGATGTATATATATATACATGAGAAACATGTGCCTCATTTTTAATTTGTTGAAAAATTTTATGTTTTTTTTTAAAAAAATAAAAATAAAAAATACACATATATAATTACTAGCCATGTAAGTCATCCGCTAGCCAATTTTAGACAGATTGTATAACATGAATTTTTTTTTAAAATACATTAATGTTTTAGAGTAATATTTAGTACACTGTATAAAGTGAAAAATTTGTGAAAAATACATTGTATTGTTTGATAATTTTACCATCAAAGTATTAACGTTACAATTTCAATTTACACCATCACGAATATGGATAGTAATGATGAAGGCAGTGCAATTTACACCATCATGAACCAAATAAATCTTGATATAGTACAATCACCTTAATAATCATTGATTAACCTATGTGTAACACACGCCACCTACTAGTTAAAAAATAAAACTTAGAAAATGTTAATAGACGCAATTGTCATATCTACTTCATGCATAGGGGTTAAAGAGAATGCATTAACAGCATGATGACATATTCATCCAAAAACTATGTTATCCAAAAACTATGTTGTCACAGGCGAGGCAAGGCACAGAACTCCATACACCACCTTAGTCGCTCTGTCGTCGCCCCTGACAGAACCTGTAACAAATTTTTTGAAAACTATGTATACAAAGAAAATAAAAATCCAAGTTTTACTTTCTACTTTTCTAGAAATCTAGGATCTGATTCTCTACTCCAGACCATAAAAATAGAAGAAGAACAGATGAGAAGAGAGGGAGAGAGAGAGAAAAGCTGCAAAAGAACTAATGAAGAAGAGTAGAAGAAGAAGACTGCATCTCCTCATAGCGGAGGAGAGTGGAGTAGCTTGCTAAAGAAGGAAGAAACCTTGATAACTTAGCTTTTTTAATAAACTTTGAAGAATATAGGCCCAATTAAAATGGGCTTTAATAAATGATGATTCTCCAATTTTTCAAAAAACACACCTTTCTCGCCTTGTTAGCTTCTGCTTTAAGAAAGGCGACCTGCCTGGGCGCACCCAGAGGTCAAAAGCAAATTAGAGTAGGTGAGGCGTGGTGATGCTAATATTTTGCCTTTCTCGCCTTAACACCGCAGCCCCTGACAACAGTCCAAAAAAAATGCACTAGAGAACTATACTGGGTATTTTACCTAGTTCCATACACAATGATCATCCAAAGATATACAGACTCATCACAACTTATTAACCATAGAAGATAATAAACACAGCTCACCTGGAGCATTGGCACATTCTTTGCAAAGCTCAAAGGCGGTGGTCTTAAATTAAGAGGCTACAGGTGAATTAATAACAAAGCTCAGCTGGATGGTCTTGCTTAAAATCTCCACCTGGGGCCTTGGTAATAACTCCAGGTCTACAGCTAGACCTCTTGTGGGTAGATACTGAATTGCCAGGGTTAATTACCAGACCCTCAATTCCTTTTTGGCAATCACTAAAACCTATAGAATTGTCTTCAATATATGGTTGTTCAATATCTTCCGAATCTTCAGAATAGTCCATTTCATCATCTTCCAGATTAACCCAATCTTCTGCAGAATAGGTTGACTTTGTGGAGTCGACGTCTTCAGAATCTTCATCATAATCGGAATCTATATCCAGAGGAGGATAATAGAACATCTTTGTCCATATAGATGACAAACAGGATGGAGATATAACTAGCGCTGCATGAGAACATGAGAATATTATGGAAGACAGTAAATTATTCATGGCTAATAATGAACATTAAGCATATCATACACATGTAACAAATACAAGACAACATACAGAGTTCAGTTTCCAAATTAAGGAAAAAAAAACCATTTGTTCTACAGCTTCAAGGAAGAGAAATGAAAAGGGAATATTTTTCTTACATGGGAACTCAAAATGATGGTACATTATGGATCAAAATTGACACACGATGGAGTTCTGTAGATGGTACAGATTGCTATGCTCCTTTTAAACGATACAGTTTATAGCAGTTATATGAAAAGGGACATCCAATGAAAAGAACTTATTTGTACAGGTTTAGTCATGAAACGTGTCATCCAAAGAACGAGAACTTAACTGTATCACTACTGAACTAGAACCCTGTCATGTGTGAAGATCAATCCAAAGTTTATGAGCAAGATGGACTCAAGTACCGACAAAATTTGTGAGCTAAATAATTGTTTGCTGCTACAGTAGAAAATACTTGCCGCGCTCATCAAGATGTCATCAATGACTACCCAAAAATATAAACACTCATCACAACTTAGCATCCAAATAGCTAGAACTACTACTAGTAATTAATCACTCAAACAGGAAAAGGCAGAACATATTGTCAAGAACCATCCAAAAGAAAAACAATCTGACCATAGTATCAAGAACCAGTAGCTCACTTCTAGGGAGATAAATGAGACACCAACCTCCTCACCAGATTCACACACGGTAGGAGCAGACATAGGAAAACATGAAGAATCACAAACTCACCATAGCTATACTGCTAGATATATTTTTCTATTTATCTTTATTTTCAAATATGATGGACTTTAACCTCACAACTTCCCAGGAATGAACTGCAGCAATACCATGTTGATAACTTTTTTTTTTTTTTACCGGCAAACAATAGATTTTATTTATAACAGTATGATTGAGGGAATCACACTAAATCCCCAAAAAGATGGATACATCAGATAGACTTATACGCTATCACACATATTATCCCCACAATTACAGATGAGATCATCCAGAGTGATTCCCCTTATTGTTGAAGTGCAAAAAGTCCAATTCCAAATGGCGGCAATGATAGAAATACCATGTTGATAACTTATTTCTATAAAAGAGGAGCAATTTATATAATGAGTCTTAAAATTAGCACATTCGCACCTTTGTGTGCATACTTGGGTAGAAACATGCCTAAGAACAAAAATGATGCAACCACAAGAATAGACTTCATATACTTCCTAATATCAAAAAACTTACTTTCACGACTCCTGTTCTGAACATCAAATGCATAATCTGGAAGCACAATTAGAACATCTGGCAGACCTGTAAAATATTTATGTAAACAGCTTAAACAAGACACAGTGTCAATAAACATAATTCATTCCTCAACTAAGAATACACCCAACCTTTAAGCTTATTTGAAGTCTCCTTGTCAATTTCAGCACCAAAACCAAATGGCATCTTACACCAAACGATGTAAATTTTCTTCCTGGCATCTTCTTCATCACTGAAAAGAACAACATATAAAACAGGTAATCATCAGAACGAAATTATAAAAAGAAATTCAGACAATTGATATTAAATGAATAAACAAAATTGAGATTTTGGTTACAATCCAGATAGAATATATTCAGTTCACGCCTATAACTCACGAGTCAAAAACTGATCCAATGGAAAAAAAAAAAATAGCAGCAAAACTACAAACTTGGAAGAAAAATTCAGGAAAATATATCACTAGAAGATAAAAAAAGACTTTTGTTTTATAGATCAAAGATTTATTTCACTAATATAAGAAAAAAATGATTACACTAAGAACCCAAAATTTCAGCCAGGAGCTAACATCTACCCCAACCCATTATACGGCACAAAATACAAGATCTAATTGAAAATGGAACACCAGCTCCCCAGCAAAAATTTCAAGTGACCAATGAATTTGCCTATTTCACTCTATAACTCCTCCATCATCCGCTTTTTCCCTCTCGAAATAGAAACAGATACTAAAGATAACTAAGATATATTGTCCTTCCTTTGATGAGTCACAAGTAAACTTGTAGAGGAGGACAATTAAGAGTCTGTTTGACAAGAATCCGGGATAACGATTTTCAGGCAAAACTCTATTTAGCATGTTTGATTACATGGGCAAAAATCTAAAACAAAGTGATATGCTAAAAGGTCTGTTTGATATAATTTTCTCTCTGGCAGGCAAAGCAGTACCAAGTTTTCTCCCATTCAAGTCTTCATCATGAAGATCAGTGATGCAATCCCAAGGAGGTTGAATTCATTATTGAAGAAGCTGATTTTAAAACCAGTCGATGAAAAGTTTAGAAGCAGAAAAACAGAAAAGTTAGTTGAGTACATCGAAGATGTCTTACAAAATCTATGAGCTGCTCATATTGCAGCGGTGGTTATGAACCAATAAATTGTGATACTGTCATTGGATTTTGATTAGTCAAGAATCATTACTAAGAAGAAACAATCAAAAAAAAAAAAATGTTCTAAGGTTGGGAAGTATTGGGGATTAATGCTAATGAACTGTCAGAAAATACATATACATGTGAGTTTCCAATGGTTTTCATTCTTAATATTGTTGGAAATAAGGGCATTGTAGGCTTTTGGTGTGTAGTTTAGTCCCACATAGCTTAAGATATAAAGTCTATGTGGTTTCTCTCTCTATATAATGATAGTTTCTTTGTAAGTTTAACCTAATATATCAATATTATCATTCATCTTTTGTATTTCTAGTTGGCATCAGAGCCAAGTTAGGTCATGGTTTTCGGCCACCAATGACACTAACTCAGGTGTGAGGTGTCAGTGGCCGAATCTGCAGCAAAGTGTTTTTTTCCAATTTGTATTCTTGTTTCCGTTGTTTTTTCTGAGGCTTGGGCTGCTGGGTTTTTTTCCCTGAGTACTGTTCACGAGTGTTGTTCACCAGAATCACTGTTCATCCGGAGTACTGTTCCCAGATCACTGTTCATCAAGAATTTTTTTTCTTCAAGGTTCAGGTTTGTTATTTCTTTTGGTATGCATCATGCGTTGTTGGTATGTACCACTCTTGTCCAACCTTTTCTAGGGTTTTGTCTGCGTAGATGTCATTCGTAGCTTGTCTAACCCTTTCTGGGGTCTTGTATGCGTTGTTGCCGTAGTGCGGCGCTCTTGTCTAGCCTTTTCGAGGGTCTTGTCTGCGTTGTTGATTTCATGCGTCATTATTGTTTGGCCCTCTCATTACTTCTCTAGGGCTTTTTCTACCCTGCCACCACTGAAGCTTCTACGCAGCCATCCGTGTTCACCGCTCTTGTCGAGCCTTTTCGAGGGCCTTGTCTGCGTTGTTGATTTCATGTGTCATTATTGTTTGGCCCTCTCATTACTTCTCTATGGCTTTTTCTGCACTGCCACCACTGAAACTTCTACGCTTCCATCCGTGTTCAGCCCTTTCAACGGCTTTGTTACACCAAATCAGCCTTTTGTCCTGAAGTACGTCATCTTTATTGAATTTGAAGTTATAGATGCTTTGTGGAAAGTAAACCCTAGCCACCGAAATAAAACATGACCCTAGCAATCACCACCACTACCTCCAGCGTCTTTCTTGGTTGAGCAGCTGGTAATCCTTGCTCCTTTATTATCTCTGCAGCTGGACATCCCTGCAGACAGTTCTTCTCGCAGCTGGTCATCCCTGCCATTGAACATCCTTCCTGGTGTCTTCCTCAAGATACTTTATAGGGGATGTGAGAGAACTTCTTTGTATTTTAAGAAGATACTCAGAATCTGAATGTTCAGCTTGAGGGGGAGTGTAGGAAGTAAGGGTATTGTAGGCTTTTGGTGTAGTTTAGTCCCACATAGCCTAGATATAAAATCTATGCAGTTTCTCTCTCCATACAATGAGAGTAGGTTTCTTTGTAGGTTTAACCTAATCTATCAATATTATCATTCATCTTTTATATTACTAGTAATATAATATAGCACTAAACTTCTTTTGTGAAAATTCCATTTCTAATATATTTATATACTAGTGCCTTAGCCGATGCTACGCACCGGTTAATTTTAGTTTATCCATGTCCGATTACCATTCGAGTTTTAAGTTATTAATTCTATAAAATCTTATGAAATAATTATTTATTCTTAAGCAAATTTGAGTAGTTTTTTTAATATTTTACAAGAGTTCATTATTAAAATTATTGATTCTCATAAATTTTTTTAAAACAGTTTACCATTAAAAATTATTATTCTCATTAAATTTTGTTAATTTAATTATTTTTTTAATTATTGGACCTTTTCATAAATAAAAATTCAGCACATAAATAAAAATATATTAAATTACGATAAAACCATTATTTAAAGGGTATTATGTAAATTTACCAAAAAAACGTAACTAAAGGGGTATTTTAGTCAGAATTATGTGACAAAATTCCAAAGCTCAATTCTCATTAACCGGGACTTACCCTTGAATTTTATTCAGGTTTAAAATAGTAGTATAGATAGATGGTAAATGAATTATCCACCCAAATCAAATATACAAGGGTTTAGTAATATGCTAATACAAGCATTTCAAGAACCAATAAGATAGATATTTAACTTGAAACTTTTCTTTTCTTTTCGCAGAAGGTGAGAGAGTAGGCAGACCCCAACATGTATTCATCAAATTCTATAATACATTTGTCCTATCTTGTCCACCTCTACTATTACATTCAGTTTACCAGTCAAAGCAGGTAGTCACTTCGTTAACTCCTATTCATTGGAATTACACTGTACACTTTTAGAAGAATCAAAGAAGAAAAGAGATTAAAACCGCCTTGATGCATTCTGGCTTTTCTTTTAGCTTGAATATTAAAGATAATAATGTTTACATATAACCCTAGAAATTTAGGCTATGCCTTTAACCTTTTTCCACCCATGGAAAAAGGCCCCCTTAACCAAAATAATATTTTAAATGTTCTCAGTATTACGATGAAACCTATCTATAGACTTTGGTTCCTTGGACTCCAAGAAGATAAATTGCTTTCTTTTGATCTTTTCAACAGCAAAACATTAATAATATATAGAAAAAAAATTTAAGCCGACTAAGATATCATATATATATATATATATATATATATATATATCAGCACCCCATATCCCCTTTAGTAATTAGCTGACCAGTCATAAATAAAAAGGGGGCAAACATATGAGCCACAACAATAAAATAGAGAAGCAACAGAATAACAAATCAAAACCTTGGAAATCATTCCAGTTCAAATAAACATGTCAATCATCAGACTTACAAGCGTATCGACTCCAAATAATCTTGATAAATGAGATAACAAAATGTTTTTCTAAAACATGTGCATCCCCTGGATAAGTGAACAAAAATCCTGAAATCTAGTTAAATACAAGAAAAGTGTGAATTACAATGAGAATTAGTGTTGAGCAGGAAAACCAATATGAGGTGTTAAGGTTCTATGTCTGCAAAATAAGTTGATATATTTTCCAACTATATCAAATATTTCTTTCTCATCAGATCTTCTAAGACTGGAGTGACCATATCGGACACTTGTTTAGGTCTCTGAAATGTGTCTGATAGAACATAGACCAGATGCTATAAGCGTTCATGCTTCCTAGACTATCACGATCCACCCCTGCATACTCAATGTCAATACTGCAGAAAGTATCTAATAATCATTGAACGATTTGCCCAAAAGTGCCAACATTTGCCTAATTAGACCACACGTTAATAATCCAGTAATTAAAAGAACTTCGGGAGGTCTCTTATGCATCAGGTGGGAGGGAAGATTGCGTCTGTCTTCCACTTTCTCTCCTTTTCTTTCTTCCTGTTTTCTCTCTCCCAACTCATTTCTCTCCAAAAAAAATTTGACTTGAGGATCTCCCTCTCAATTCTTTTTCTCCTTCCCTTCCCAATCCAACCAACCTAAAGTCTGTCCTCACTGTGTGCAGTTCTAAATTAATTACATAACCGTAACTGTATAAGCAGTTCAACACAAGAAGAAGAAATACGCCTAATACTATATCAAACAAACGGTGGAATCTAAAACACCCCAGAATCCACACAAATCAAAGAAATAAAAATAAATAAATAGATAACTAAACAACAAAAATAACAAATCAGATAAATAAATTCAACATTATTTGGTTCTTTTACCTTCCAAATACCTGAGCTAACATCCGACTACAAAACTCAATGGTTTGTTTCTTAGTTTTAAATCCTTCATCAGGTTGTTTTATATGAATGAGCCAATGATCAAAATTCCACTCCGAATTGCTTTCAGACAGATGATGATAACTGAAGATATCATTAAGTCGATCATTCAGGTTAATTGGAGTTAATTGGGGGACTGATCGGACTGCACAAGGAAAAGAAAAAAATTATCAAAACCCGTATGATAATTAGTTTAAACTCACAAGCTGCATTATGCCATATTGCGAAAACAGAATGACAGTAAGGAGCTTGATTATATAAACAAAACATTCATATCATTCACTTCGTTGGGCTCATACTGTTCTTCCATAATGAATGTAGAAGTTGAAAAAGTTGAGAAAATATGAAAACAATGAGAACAAATGATGAAGATAAGAGAAAAATGTTAGAGATAGAGAAAGAATAAAAAAAGATTAGAAAGTGGGGGTGCGGTTTTTTTTTAGGAGGTTAGTGGGGTGGTTTTACAGTGGGGTGTAATCACCAAAAGGTGGAGTGTGAATTCCCGCTCTCTAATAATAATAATAATTCCACATTCCCACCCCATCATATATTTAATAAAAATTGGGGTTGCTCAATTACTAATAGCAATAAAAAAAAAATTGGAGTTGTCCAATACTTAATGAGAGATTCAAATTAAAGTTCCATAATCCCACCCCATCACATTTTAAATATCTGAGATCTGAACTAAAAAGGCACCTACCTGTAATCTTGTTTGAGATCCCCTCATCACTTTTAACACCAGAATCGGAAAAGAGACTTCCACATCTGATCCTGTAATTTTTCTTTGCTTCTTCACTGTAAAAAAGTCAAGAATTTAAAGGTAGTAGCTCCAAATTTTTATATCGATACATATAAAATAAATAAAATATCTCTGCACATCCAATTTTTAATCAAAAACTACACTTGGCTAGGTTGTTGAGTTTAAATATTGTTCAGAAGACACATTGTAGCTATTTTAAACAAACTCATTCATGGCCATACCTCCAAGATAGACTACCAGACAGATTTCATTTTTATGCCAATTAACAAGGGGTTTTTAGGTTTTGCGGCACCCAATAATAGCCTAATTAGACCTTGGTTCAACTTAATGGCATAATTTGACTTTAGGACCACTTTTGTTAGTTGACCTTGTTGACTTGAAACTGTGATTATTTCTTTTAAAATGCAATTATACCCTTATATGTTACCATGCCATGCTGATTCACTCACTGAGTCCAACCCACAATGACTCACAAACCCACCTACAACTTAGTACTCTCATCTCATCAAATATCAACCCAATCCTTTATCACTAGACCTTTCTTCTTCACTTCTTCAACATAACAAACCACTTCTAAATCCTCTTCATCTTCTTTATAAACTTTGTTATCATTCACTACCCACACACCCAATTGAGTGTTTCTGGTTCTAGAGTATTGAATGTGTTGACAAAATCCATTTGATTCTACGATCTTGCGAGCATTTTCTATGAAATGGGTTGTGAAGAGATTTGTAATATCTAGAAGTAAGGGTGGAATCCAAGCTTTGGGTATTGTTCATAAACCTCGAATTTCAAATTCATCTCTGATTTTGATCTAATTGGTGTTACTGCTAATGAGTGAAGGGTAATATAAGCAAAAAGCATAACATCTTTGCTGATGAAGTAAAGAGGAAAAGAAGAAGCAGAGAGATCTTCAACATTGCAACCATGGCGGCAACAACAACCACTCCGAATCAGTCCAATGATTCTGACAAAAGAAGACAGCAGTAGCGGTAATTCATTGTAAGAAAGAAAGAGGTTTGATTAAGATCAATGGATGTCCAATCGAACTTGTGGAACCAGAGATCCTTCGTTACAAAGCATATGAACCTATCTTGTCGTCATCGATTTGGTGGATTTCGTGGTGGTGGACACACTTCTCTGATCTATGCTATTCGTCCAACTATTGCAAAAATTCTTGTTGCTTATTATTAGAACTCAAAAGTATGCCGATCTATAAAGCACGGACACGGACACGGACACCGGACACAGACACCGACACGACACGACACGGACACGCCGACACGTAATTTTCTGCAAAAGTAGGACACCGACACGTTAGTTATATTATATATATATATATATATATAAAACACATTGTACAGAGATTAATAGTGGACAAGTAACAATGTTGATTGCCTTTTATCAAAGTCAATTTCTAGCATTCATCAACTGAATTTGAAGATTACAAAATAGCAATACACGCACCATTTGTTGAAGCTGAAGCCATGGTTGTTCTATGTAGATTAGAGAAGCAACAAAGTCTTGTGAAAGATGAAGAAGATAAGAAAAGCAAACTTAAGAGAATAGATGAAGGAAGCTAAAGAGGAAGAGTAACAGAGAGAAAGAGAAAGTAGAAGATGAAGAGAGGGTGAGTGAGACCTTGAGACTTGTGAGGCTTGTGAGAGAAGTTTCATCTTTTACTTGTTTCTCTCTCCACAAATATGTTTTTTATTCTATCCCTGACCCACTTTATTTATAAAAAAAACTAAAATTACAAAATTATCCCTTAACTAAGGTGTCAGCAGTGTCCTAATGCAGTGTCCGGCAGTGTCCAGCAGTGTCTGGAAGTGTCCAGCAGTGTCCAGTTTAGAAATTTTTATTTTCTCAAGTAGGACACTTAATTTGAAGCGTCTGACACGTGTCATGGGCGTGTCGTTGTCCGACACGTGTCGGACACCGGTGCATAAGGTTTAGGGAGGTGTCCGTGCATCATAGATGCCGATGAAGACAAACAATCGAAGAAGGAGATTAAAGATATTCTTTTTTTTATCTTTTTTTTTTATTAGCAAGTGGGGTTGAGGGGACCCCCTACCCTTTTAAAATTACGTGTGGAAACTTATATCAACAATCAGCTGTTGATGTGTTTCGAACCCACGATCACTCCACTTTGTGAGGGGTGCTACCATTGAGCTACGGGCTCATTCGCGATTAAAGATATTCTTATTAGATTAACGAAATAAGATTATGAGCCATTGGATTAGATTTTTCAGATCTTGCCACGTGTATTATCACTTACGGTTATTATGTTTTCAATATCATGATTCATGAACAGGGTATTAAGGTTATTTACAAAATTTTGGATGCCTTGGCTAAAGTCAAATAACAGTCAACGCGGTCAACTAACAGAAGTGGCCCCCATTAAGTAGGACCAAAGCCTAATTAGACCATTATTGCCAAAAACCCCCAATTAATAAATAAGCAATATTTAGTACCATAAAGAAATATATAGAATATTTGGTACTATTAGAATACAATGAGTAACTAATTTCTGAAAATGAAATATACTTTTTCCAAAAGGAATAAAACGTTAACGTACAACCTCGGTCTATACTAAAAGCAATTGCCCTCTTTAAACAAATTAACTCCAAACAGAGAACTGTAAATTATAAGGTTGTGTTTAGCGTAAAGAAGTTTTCCAAGATGTTGCTCTTGTACATAGTTTGAAGACATCTAGTCACACACAACTTTAACCTCAGCAAAACTATAGAGATAAGTGTTTGGTTTACTAGAAGTATAAAAGATGAATTATACTAGAAGTAGAATATTAGGGTGGAAAGCTATATATCTCAATGTGAGACATAACTTGTATATATAATGAAAGAAGTGTGTTAGACAAGTCACTACTACTAGTAGTGTGTTAGACAAGTCACTACTAGTAGTGTGTTAGACAAGTCACTACTATTACAATACTCCCTCTCAAGCTGGTGCGAAGATATCGCGAAGACCCAGCTTGCGAATAAAAATTTGAAGATCAGTAGGACCCACTGATTTCGTGAGAGGATGTTCAATGGCAGGGATGACCAGCTGCGAGAAGAACCGTCTGCAGGGATGTCCAGCTGCAGAGACAATAAAGGAGCAGGGATAACCAGCTGCTCAACCGAGAAAGACATCGGAGGTAGTGGTGGTGATTGTTAGGGCCATGTTCGTTTCGGTGAACAGTACTTGATGAACAATAGCCGTGAACAGTACTCGTGAACAGTACTCGGGAAAAAAAAAAAAAAAAAAACAGCAGCACACAAGGCGCAGAAAAACAGCGGAAACAAGAACACAAATTAGACAAAAAGACTTTGTCGGAGATCCGGCCACCGGCACCTGAGTTAGTGTCGCCGGTGGCCGAAAACCATGATCTCACTTGGCTGTGATACCAACTAGAAGTATAAAAGATGAATTATACTAGAAGTAGAATATTAGGGTGGAAAGCTATATATCTCAATGTGAGACATAACTTGTATATATAATAAAAGAAGTGTGTTAGACAAGTCACTACTACTAGTAGTGTGTTAGACAAGTCACTACTATTACAATAGGTTTGCATAGGTAGCTTATCCAATCAATGAATTTATGCATCTTTTGGGTTAGCAATGATTCCTGTATTCACATAAATCACCAAAAAAGTGCTTTGGGAGTCTGTCTCAAGCAGGGAGGATCTGAAATTGAAAGAAGGATGAGCTAGCTAACAAATTCTGGAGGAACATATGGAGATGGTTAGAGTGTATGTGTGACGCGTTCAGATCATGAGATGGAACAAACAAAAGATAGGGAGATTATTTTTTTAGCAATGACCAGAACCAATGAATAGGTTGGAAGATTTTCATTAAATATAAAAATCTAACCGAAAAAAAAAAACCATTGTATGATGTGTATGAAATTTATGGTTTCTATTGGTGCAAATCCAATCACCTCAATTGGAGATAAGAAGCAATCACCATTGGCAGCAAATGGTTATCCATTAAGTGGGGGGAATAGTATCTAAGAAGCAAATATATTATGCTCTAAGTCTTGCAAAGCAGGTCAGCTACCTAGCCAACCTTTGTAATCATATATTGTTACCGGGGGTCAATGTAGACAACAATAGAAGAAGGCTTAAGGAGCGCATCACAGAGGCTGAAGGCTTTGAAAAGAGAGAAAGGAATGGAGGGGTTTGACTCAGACAAGCCCAACTTATTTCATGACATCTGTGATAAGGAGGACGATGACTATGACTATCAGAGGATATTGGAGGAAAGGGAGGAGGCCGCAGAGTTCTACTGCATATCCCTTTTAAACTTTTAAGAGAAAAGAAAGCTTTCATCTTTGGAAAAGAAAACTAGCATAACAAAAAAGAAACTGAATAACACTTTTCTTTCATTTTACCTTTCGTCCGCACTAGCTAGAGTGTGAGTACCATAATCATGTCTCTGTTGAATAAAAGCAAAATCACCATCATGTTTCTTCATTTTAATAAACCGATGTTTACCGTCGAACCTCCAGTCATATTCTTTTTCATAAAGATCCTTTAAATTAAGGTCAAACCTCATGAAAGAGAGTGAATTGCAATCCCTTGAATCATAATCTTTAGTCAACCCATAACGAGAAATTCTCAAACCTTTGTATGAAGGAGAAATTCGTAGGACTGCATGGGAGAAAATAAAAGCTATGGTTTAAGCCTAGAATAACTATTTCAACAGAGAATATATAAAACATGAAATTCATAAAATATACCAACATTGCGAATTAGTCAAGGAAACACCCAAAACTTCAGTGAATGTAGTATGTACATAACTACATACACGTAGATGTTATGAATAAACCATCTAAACTAACATTTTTTACATATTACATATCAATAAAATACAAAATTCATCCTTGTCCAACATTTATATGAATATGATGGAGACACATAGCAGCAAAAATTAGGAATAAACAACCTAGAAAGATCTGGAAGTTTTTTAAAGTCTTTAGTGTCATTTAATGTTTTATTTTGAATAGTAGTCAAAGAGTCAAATTTGTCTTTAATAAGTTTAGTTTTCCTAAGTGTCTAGAGAGTTCTTATAAACTCTATATAAGGTTTGTAAGTCTTTGTATTGGGAGGAGAATGAAGTTGGAGAAATTGCTAGCAATTATGCTATTGTAAGGATTGTGAGATGCAATCCAAGCCTTGGTGCCTAGGAGTGATTCCTAGGAAATCCTACTAGTGTGATGCTAGTAGCTACTACTGCGATTAGGGCAAGAAATCGGGTCGGATTTATCCGAATATCTGACCGACCGAAATTCGAATACAGCGGATATGGTAACAAAATTTTATCCGTATTTGAATTCGGATACGAATACCGATTTTATTATTATAACGGGCTCGGATACGGATAAAATCCGGAAATCTGACAGAATATTCGGATTGAAATTTTAATTATAAAGAAAATATATTATATACAACGGTAATATGGTCATTGGATTATCAAAAACAAAACCTAATAGTTTAACCTAGTCTTTTGTTCTCAAATCTCATTACAGCGGCCGTTTTTTACAGAGAACCTTCTCTCTAAGTCTTTGGGGAAGAAGAGTTAAAAGAAGATTAAAAAAAACTTAAAAAGCATCAAGAAGATTAAAGAAAATCTCTCTTCCTCATTTCTAAAGCCTAAACATCAGGTTAGATTTTGTTAATTTTTAATTAATAACATAAATTCGATTCTTTTTAGAAATTTTTGGTTTTAATAATAACCAAATCATTCTTTTTGTTATATACAATGATATAATCTTGGTTTGATTTGGAATATTAATTATTATGTGTGATTCTAAGGGGATATTAACTTTAACTATACTGATCTAATCATTCTCTCTTTCTTTCTTTTTTCTTTTTTTTTCACTTCAGCATCCATGTCCATCCCTTCCGAGCTCCATGTTCATGTATCTGAAAATGCTAGTTAGAATGACAAAGATGTTGAGGTGTTAAGTAGTGTAACTGTAACTGAAAAGATAAAGCCACAAAAGAAACTAACATCAGCGGTGTGGGAAGAATACGAGAGACACAAAAATGGTGATGATGTGATTGCACAATGTAGGCATTGTAAAATGAAATTGGATGGGGCAAGCTCAAAACAAACAACTCATTTGAAAAACCATACTAGTAGGTGTCCAAGAAGATCGAATCGCGACGTGGGTCAACACATTATCACTATGAAACAGGAAAACGGATTAGCGAAGGTTGAGGGCCTCAAATTTGATATGGCTACAAGTAGAATGGATCTTGCGTGGATGATAGTTTTACATGAGTTGCCATTTGCTTTTGCCGACTATGTTGGTTTTAGAAAGTTTGTGAAAAACCTCCGGCCTTTGTTTGAAGTCAAGTGTTCTAAAACTATAAAGAGTGATATTATGAAGCCTTCTGGTGATGAGAAGGTTAAGATGTATGAAAAATTAGCTAATATTCCAGGTAGAATTAGTGTTACAACTGATATGTGGACTTCATGCCAAAACATAGTTTACATGTCATTGACAGCACATTACATTGATAAAGAGTGGAAATTGCAAAAGAGAATCATCAAATTTTTGAAGGTAGATGTACCACACAACACGAATAATCTTTCCGAAGCTCTTATGCAATGTTTAACAGAGTGGAACATTGATCGAAAGTTGTTTTCAATGGTACTAGACAATTGTTCAGTAAATGATTGTGTGGCAAATACGATTTCACCTGAATTGAATGAGAGGGGGTCTCTTTTAAGTTGTGAGAGTTAATTTCATGTTAGATGTGCAGCCCACATTCTAAATTTGGTTGTGCAAGATGGATTGCGTGATTTAGGTGATGGTCTTGTAAAAATTCATGAGTGTCAAATATGTTACAAATTCACAAAAAAAAAAAAAAGCTATTCAATGATGCGGTTAAGCATATGAATATCCAAAGTAACAAAAGTTTGGTTCGTGATTGTCCTACAAGGTGGAATTCAACTTTTGATATGTTGGACATTGCTTATATGTACAAGGAGGCATTTGATCGTTTGCAAGTTCTTGACAAGGAATACAAGCTTTACCCTTCTAAGGAAACATGGGATGATGCAAAAGCTATATCTGATTGTTTAAGGCTATTTGAGGATGCAACAAAGGCTTTTTCAGGTTAGAGCTTTATGCTTTTTCAAGATACTATGTTTATCTTTGTTATACTCATTTTTTATATCATGACATTAATATGTGTATTTGATTTTTTATTTAGATACCCAATATACAACTTCAAATATATTTTTCTTTGAAATATCTGAAATTCATATTGCAATATTGGAATGAGGAAAAAGTTCAAATCAAATCCTTCAAAAGATGGCAATTGCAATGTTAGTGAAATTTGAAAAGTACTGGAATACATGTCACTCGGATTTAGAGGTCGCTGCTATTTTAGATCCACAATTGAAAATGCAAATATTGGATTACTATCTACCACTAATTTATGGAGAATTTGCAAATTTTGAGAGAAAAAAAATATTTGATGCTTTTACAAATGTATATTGAATATGCAATAAAATCTTCCAAGCACCTTCCAAACTTGACTAAAGAGGTGGGAACAAGTGGTGGGAGGGGTGATGACAACTTAAACACGGGTATGAGGAAAAGGTACAAAGGATTAGATAAGTTCATTGATGAAAATTAAAAGGGCCAAACCACAAAAAGTGAGATAGATTATTATCTAGAGGAACTTGTTTTGCCTAGGACCGGGAACTTGGACATTTTATCATGGTGGAAAGTGAATGAGGGGAAATACACTATCTTGTCTCAATTGGCTCGTGACATCCTTAGGATTCCAGTGTCAATTGTACCATCTGAATCGGCGTTTAGCATAGGAGGTAGAGTACTTGACAAGTATCGAAGTTCTTTGGCACCGGATACTGTGCAAGTCTTGATGTGTACACAAGATTGGCTGAAAAATGAATTTAGAGGTATATTATTAACTTGCTTATTTGTTCTAATTGTCATCTTTTGAAGATTGGCTGAAAAATGAATTTAGAGCCATTTAGAATTGCTTTTAAGATTTTAGGTGCATAAGTGAGTTTATTAGATGGTGGACTGAAGATTTTGCTTCAATGAACTTTTCTGGACTTTTTATTCGTATGTTTTCTTTGTTTTTTAATGTTTCGGTCTAGTTGGGCTTGAGTTCAAGTATGGCCCATAATGACCCAGATGATACAAAAGATAAGTATAGCTCCGATCTGGCTCATCTTCAACCTTCTCTCTCGTAATATTTTCTTCAATCTGCAAGATGCAATGTTTTCTTCAATCTGACTCGTAATATGAACGATCCGTTTAAGATCGTGATTTTAATCGCGAGTTTTTACGATTTCTACATCATTGATATGGACGAATCCGAGTCCGAGTCTACACGTATCGACTCGGGACTCGGCTCGAAAATCGTCGTACCCTATAAACTCTATATAAGGTTTGTAAATCTTTGTATTGGGAGGAGAATGAAGTTGGAGAAATTGCTAGCAATTATGCTATTGTAAGGATTGTGAGATGCAATATAGCCTTGGTGCGATGCCTAAGTGCCTAGAAGTGATTCCTAGGAAATCCTACTAGTGTGATGCTAGTAGTCGTCATCCTTACTAGTGTGATGCTAGTAGTTTTTGTCTTTCTTCTATAATTCTCCTCTTGTATTCGATTAATTTCAGCAATAAAACAGTTCTAACCAATAAATACAACTTTTTCTACATTTCCCCTATCTTGTCCTACATCAAAATAGTTACAGAATCATTGGAGTACTACACAATTAATGTCATCACGGTTCATGGAGTTAATGCAACCATTAGAAGACAAAACAATATCAATTGAAAATTAATCACTGATCAACATATAGAAAAGTAGCTGGAAAGGATCACATGACAATTATTACTTGCAAATTAATGTCATGGTTAACAGACTCCGTGCAATCATAGATACCCAAGATAACCCCATCGATGTGCCCCAAAATTTATTTCCCACAAACACCCTATATTTATGCAGATAAATGTTTAACTTTTCCCTGAATATTTGAAGTAAAAAATAAAGAAAACAACAAAAAGAAACAAGGGTTCCAAAAACTCTGTCGCATAATATCAAATATTACTCAATAAACCCATAACTTGCAACATTAAAATCACACTCATAAAGTTAATTGATTTCTATGCTAGTCTTCAACACCCAAAAGTAGTATTTGCCACTGAATTAACAACTTCAACTTTCTGAAGTCCTTTTTCGACAATAGCTCATGACCAAACTTTTGTTATTGCTTTGTTCCTTTAAAGGTAAATTGCCATTTCATTCATAAAGTATAAGAACGAAGCACGAAAAGCTAAAAAAAAACGAGATGAGATATCTCAAGTAAATAAGACTCAATATAAATCATCTTAAAATATTTTTAAGCGTGTAACAGTAGATCTGTCTCTCACAGGCTTTCTCATCTCATTTCGACAGTTTTGCCCCTGTGTAGAGTCTCAAAATACTTTTTTTACCTTGTTAGACATGTGTAATGTATCTAGAGGATAGACTTTGCCACCATACATCCACATCGTCGCTGAGGTCCGCGGTGCAGTTGAGTTGGGTAAAGCAGTTTTCTTAAGGCGGTTTTCTTATTCCAGGTGAAAAATAAATTCTTTTCATTGGACACTTTGATGTCGTCCAAGGTATATAAAAGTGAGGTTTTGGCCAAAACCAAAACATAGAGAGACAGCTAGGGTTTAGTCTGTTTAGATAGTCTTGTAAGGAAGAGATTCTTGTAATCTTCATAACAAACTTAATAAAGATATATTTCATTGAGATCATGTGTTTTATCTTTCATCTTTTTTACGTCTATTGTTTAATTCCAGTCAATAATAGTTGCCTAGTAATTTGTACCACTACTAAACTCTCTCACATCCCCCACAAAGTACTTAGTGAATTACATCAAGAGACATATTCAACAGCAAAGATGACCAATTGCGAGAAGAATTGTCTGCAAGAATGTCTAGCTACAAAGACAATGAAGGAGCAGGAATAACCAGCTGCTCATCAAACAAATAATCCCTAAGGCCAGGAGGTGGGGTTGATGGCTAGGGTTTTGTTCGTTTTGGTGGCTAGGTTTTAATTCCACAAAGCAACTAAAATAAATTTCAATTAATCGACAATGATAGGTTTATCCAGGACAAAAATGAGGCTGATATATGCCTTGACAAGTCCCTAGAAAGGGCTGGATAGGAACTGTGGGGCCTAAACCACATAGACTTCATATCCAAGCTATGTGGGACTAAACCACACTCCGTCTACAATACCCTTACTTCCAAGTTCCAATGAGACTCAAGTTAAGTAAAGGAAAAAGTGTGGGTGACCTCCTGGGAAGCTCGTGTACAATTAAACCCCCACACTATTGAAAAACCCAATGGCTAAGGAGAGACAAAATTGGTAAAGTGTATAGGTAGATTATTACATCCAAAGCTAGCACCTAATCCTCAGACTTCATAATTGGTGATGCAAGACAAAACACTAGAGGTTTTGTAGTGCTACGTTCCCATCAAATGAAATCCTTTAGTTATATAACCAGCATCAAGTGAGTACAAACCATACAGAGTTTTAACTGCCATAGCGAGCAATGGAAGCAATCAACAGATATAATTGGCAGATACACAGAAAAACAAAGTATAAACATTAAGCAACACAATAAAAATTTGAAAACAGAATATGATGGCCAACATATATGTGATATAAAAACAAAACAACAAATCAAATTAAATGGCTTGCCTCCAAGGTGGTCCTTAGTATCAAAAGCATAATCTGGAAGCACTTTTAACACACCTGGAAGACCTGTGGATAAAAACAAATGTAAGTACCCTCAACCATATATCGCATGCAAATGAGCCTGTGGCTCAATGGTAGCACCCCTCTCACAAAGTGGAGAGGTTGTGGGTTCGAAACACGCCAACATCTGATTGTTGATATAAGTTTCCACACGTAATTTAAAGGGGTAGGGGTCCCTCAACCCCACTTGTGACTTGTCAATCAAAAAAAAAAACATACATTGCATCAGATATTTAATAACTCATTATTGCAGAACTTAAGTACCAACCTCTAAGCCTATTGGAGGTCTCCTTATCAGTTTCAACGGCAAAACCAAAAGGCAACGTAAACCATACAATGTAAATCTTCTTCCTTGCCAATTTTTTACTGAATAATGCAAAGATAAAGTTTAGTAAACCGTATGAATGAATTACATAAACACAACTACATAAGAAACAGATGTTTATAATTTCAACACAAATAAACACAATATAAATAATGAATAAATATCTAGCTAATGTGCAACTCTAGAACACAAAGTTAGATCATCTTAAATTATTTACCTTCCAACAACTTCGGCTAACAATTGAATACAGAAATTGGTTAATTGCTTTTTATTATTGAATCCACCATCAGGTTCTTTGATGTTGATAAGCCAATGATCATTACTCCACTGGGAGTTCCAATTTGACAAATGATGATAAGTGAAGATACTGTCATATATGTGATTTCGGTTGAACGGAGTGAATGAAGCAGCTGACTGGACTATATGGGAGGAAAAGATTTAGAGCACAATAATCATAAATTTAGTCTAGACGACTTTAAGATTTAAATCAGATTGATTTTTAACTATAATGATATTATATTTAGGCAATATTTAAATCAATCCGTGGATCCACTTTGATCACCTAGGCAAGACGGGAAATATTATGCAGTCACAATGATAAATCATACACGCACACACGCACATACACACTTGACTGTCAAGATTATAAGTAACAGTATGCCCATACCAATTTATTTTCAAAATTTATCTTAACAAAGTTTTATGTCAGCACCAAGACCCTCTAAGCTCCAGGTGAACAGAGATTTAATATAAAGTTCGTGATATTTGAGCATTATTATTATACAGCAAAATTCTGACATTTCATTTCGTTGGTGAGACTACCTACCAAGTTTAGGTGTGGGCCTACCTGCGTGTGCCGCTCATGATATCTCTGAAGTAGAGTGGCAATTAAGTGAGTCCACCCCGTGTTTGGTGAAACGCATGCACATACCATTTATTTTAGTTAATATACATGTTGTAACCTCTCTCTACAACTTCAAGCTGTGAAGATATTGTCTTCAAACATGGTAACAGATAGCCATCATTTCTTAATCGACAACAGAAGTGGTCAAGATAAGGTTTTCTTCTCTTTTCTCAGGCTCAAGGTGTGAAAGATTTGAGGCGAGGAATAGAAAGTACCACCATTCCTCCATACTAAGCAGAAGGGTTTAAGACGTGTAAAGCAAGTTTTGTAGGCCAAAAAGTAGTTCAGACAATGGAGTTCATGGGCAGCAAAAATTTGTTTAGAAATAAATATGTTGTTGAGGGGGATGTTGGGGGTTCTACCTCCCTCATTCGGTTGGTTGCGGGAATGCTGCAGCCAAAGGAAGTCCCAGGTCTTAGGTATAACATGCTTACACCACATCACCCTTGAAGCTTGAACTAAATTTTCCGGGATTGTTGCACTGTATTCCATGCGTTTACCAAAATTTACATGAAGACCTGAAACTATTTCAAACAATATAAACTTTGAATTTAAGTGTTGCATCTGTACTCATCATTAATGAAAGGCTACTATATCGGCAGTATAATAGGATTGTTTACTGAAGCTTTGAACACTCATATGCACCCCAACCCTGGTGCTCTTCCCACCATTTCCGATAGTGCCTCAACAACTCATGTTCAAATATGCTCACAAAGCAGCAATCACTAATAAGCATGCAATAAAAACTGATGTTCAATGTCCATTGAACTTCAAGGGATAGGAACCAGGTCTTGGTGTCTCATTGGCAGTTTGCTGACGATACTATTCCTTTCCAGGGCGACATTATGATCAGTTGTGATACCAGGGGCTTGTATTGAGTACGTTTCAGGTTTGAAAACCAATATTAAGAAACGCAAAGCGTTCAGTGTTGAGAGTCGATCACCAACTGTCTATTTGGGTGGGATTTTGGGTTGTGTTTTTATCTACAAATTTCGGGGCAAGCGGATCATTTATCATAAAGAAGATGAGCTTCAAGAGAATGATTTGGAGTGTTTGCAGAATTGAACCATGTAGTACCAGACACGAGATAGATCTTCCAAAGAACGGGGCTTGTAAGCCAATTCATTTGGGACCCTGCAGATCCATTCTTTTTCCTATTCAAAGACCCACCCTTTGTCTCTGTGTTTTCACGTCAAGAACTCTTTGCAGATCAACAGATGTCAAAAGGGTTTCTTACTTCCCAAACAAATTCTCCTACATCTATATATAAACTCAACTCTGGGAAGCACTATAGCCACCCAACAGTACTTCCAAATAAACCTAGGTTTATTGCTAATCTCTGTAAACAGAGTAAGATTATTAATAATTCTGGTTCCTTGTGTCATAGGGATGGGAGTCAGTGGGCCACTACCATTTTTATCCTGTACAACTATGTGGACCAATTGAGATACTCGAGGGGCATCATGGCTGGTGTTGAGGTGGTATTTGCGCCAAGTCGACAACTTGGTTTATTTGGCTGGTGTTACGGGTTTGGTCGTTCATTAGCTCCAAGCTTCCTACCTTTGGTTCTTGGCTGGACATAAGTATTTAACGATTGGGATATTGATGGAATTTAGCTGCTTTAGTGGACCGGATTATAGCTCTTACTAGGCCGACCCCCCAAGAGGACAAGCTAGTGTGGATCCATGAGGAAAAGTCTTGGTACTCACTACTTTATCATATTTCTTGCCTACCTCCTTTATCTCACCCATATACTACTTCACCCTAGGTACTCTTGGAAATACTTCTGGAGCACCAAAGTACCTCCTAAGGTTGCATTTTCGCATACTAAGCTAGTATTAGGAAAATTCTCATAATAGATAATCTTCGTAGGAGGGTAATGAATCTAATTAATTTTTTGCTGTTTTGTTAAGAATCTGGGGAGTCAGTAGGTCACACTCTTATTCATTGTCGTTTTTCCTACGTTGTACGGAGTTATTTTGTTAGGTATGCTTCTCTTATTTGGGTGGTGCCTAAGCTGAAATGATCATCTCTTGATGCGGCGTCAATCAAAAAGCTCTTGTTGGGTCTGAAAGAGAATTGGGTATCATTTCATTCGCTATCTTGTGGAGCATTTGGATGGATTTGGACCATAGAAACCTCCAAGTCGTTTATCACACCATACTTGACATGAAAGGACTTAGATCACACCATACTTGACATCAAAGGACTTATATCCCTGTTATGTAAGAGATGACTTAATTATGGGGTGTAAAATCTTTTTGGCTTTATAATCGATTAATTTTTTTTTATGTTTATGAAAATGAGAGTAAAATGTCTTTTAAATTTACAGTATTATGAAAACAAATTCAGTTGGAATTTTTATCTATTATATATGATTTTTGAGTGTTGACTACCCGTTTGTAATTATAGCCTTTAAGACATTATTGGATCCTGATGGCATGAAACAGAATAGTAGACCTCGCCTGAAAAGTTGAAGCCATAATAAGCAAATATTCTCGTTTCTACTGTAACAGTTCTATTGCTAGGTTGTTTGGATCAAGCATAGCTACAAAGAATAATTTACATAATATAATATAATAGAAGTTATAGAATTGCTCAAATCTATATTAACTTATACATA
This sequence comes from Aquilegia eximia, assembly GCA_023053565.1. Classification (NCBI taxonomy): domain Eukaryota; kingdom Viridiplantae; phylum Streptophyta; class Magnoliopsida; order Ranunculales; family Ranunculaceae; genus Aquilegia; species Aquilegia eximia. The sequence continues at coordinate 28,289,176 of JALIGU010000001.1, forward strand.
ACTAGCCTTAATAATTATCAGGTTTTACAAATTTATCTTAGGCCATAGCCGTCCCACGAGATTTTAATGCACAAAAACAAAGGAAACCTAAACAACAACCTAGAAGTCAAGAATTTACTCAAGATCACTTCAAATTACTGAAATCGTCATTAATGTATCAAATTCAGTTCTAGCCAACACTCGTACATAACACCAATGGCAAGGATAGGTATACTTTCCACATAATTCTATATTCCCAAAATCAAAACGTGATTTTTGTCTGGATTCGTGTCGAATCTTCTTAAATGTCAAACTGGTCTGAGGAGGGCTCCCACTCACCTTTTGATAATTCAAAGATATTCAATATTTAAGCGTTTGTTCGTAGAAAGAGTTTGCCACGAACTGTTTTTTTTAAAGACCCACCGCAAAATCAAGAATGGAAGTTTCCCAAAAAAATCTATTACTACACACAAACACAACCACTAACACTTTTGAACCCTCACAAGCACACTGATCAAATTACAATCGTGTAAATTAACATTGATTTAATCCACATACATACACACCAGTGAGAGAAAATAATAGTTCTGGTTTCACTCAACAAATTGTTTGACCAATTAGTTTGTCTCAATAAGTATATTCATACCTGCACCATTTAAACAAAGTTACTTTCACACCAAATCATAAAAAATCCCACCACAAGAAAATAAGCCAAGCACTAGGAAAGTACAATACGAAAGGAAAGGAGATGGGGTAGAAACCAGACTATTTGTCTCCACGTATTATTTTATCAATAACTTGGTTCAAAGATAATATTTCTAGGCTTAGAACATGAAAAACATTATGTGCGCATTGATTACACAAGCAAATTAAGAATGCCCACACACTCAAAACACCAAAAACAAATAATTTAACTGTTCAAAAAATGCAGTGACATATAAACAAATAGTGTACCTGGAAGCGAATTTAGGAATTGAAATTGTCCAAAGTAAAATCAGAGTATAAATGCAAGTAACAGTTACAAAATGAACATAAATAATCTAAATGGAAAGCTTACCATTGCGATTCATGTTCCTAACATGAAAACAGCAGTCTGGCAAAGCCAACATAACCTCTCCCATCACTATAGTGGTAAAAAAAATTGAGCAGCATTATTAAGACCCAGTTCCATCAAATATGCACTAACTGGATTATAAATTAAGAAATCACCAACCTGAAAGTTTATACTTGTCTTTCTGATCAAGTTCAACACCAAAACCATAGGAATCCCCACAGGAAACAAGGTAAATTCTCTTTTTTGCAGCTTCCACACTACAACAATGACAACAGTTATAACATAATTAGTAAAAAGGAGCTGAAAACAAGAACTCCTATGTCCTATGAGATACAATGTCTGTCAAACAGTAACCTAGGTTGAATGGGTAGTGTGAGGGTGGGTGAGGCAGAGTCGGAAACACTCGTACAAGAACAGAGCCTCCTCCTCCATTATTTTCTGATAAAGGAAGCTCCTTGAGGTCCAGAATCACCAAAAGTGTCCCCTAAACGCTCCCAGATACCTTCCTTGTCTCTTAGAAATAATAATAATAATAATAAGAAAAAGAAGAAGAAGAATTGAATCCCATAGAAGTTGAAGCAATCGGGAGTTAGCAAGCAATTTACTCCTATTTGTTTTTGGAAATCCAAGAGGTTAAAACAAAATCCAAATCAATCTACTTGAGTTCCAAAACCCTAGTTCCACAAAAAATTATCCAATACCCTTAATAATTATTAGTGAAATTTTGATTACCTGCCAACAATACGAGCAACTGTATTGATATAGACATTAAACAATTCTTGTTCTGTAGCAACTTCTAGGCATAACAAGTTCATAATAACGATCCAATGACGTTTATCAGAACCTTGTGGATCCAAACAACCATTGATTGGGTTTGCGACATTTTCAACAGTAGAGACCCTGATAGGAGACCAACAATTACTATTACTAACTGCAGCAGAAGAAGATTTACTCTTTTTTTGGTGAGGTAAAGAGCCAGAGGTGGAAAAAGGTGAGGCTTTTTGAAAAATTGGCAAGGAAGAAAACGAGGGACGAGGAAAGCTTGTCAAGAAGGTTCTTGAATCTGCTGACGGAATGGCGGTAATCGATATTCTGAGTGAATATGTTTGCAACGATGAAAGAGAGTGCTGAAGAAGAAGACGACGAAAACGACTGGTGATATTTCTGTTAGCCAGTCTCTGTCGAACTGTAAACACTTTTCCTTGTTTCAGAACTAAGAGCATCTCTAATGGGTCTCCTAAAACCTATAATTTCAGAATTCCAAAAAAAACAGCACCCTAACGCGTCTTCTATATTTTTGGCAGCCGGCTATCCACGTAGGATGTGGTGGGCCGGTCTGCTAAAACTTCGACCAGCGTGGAACATATAACAGATCATGTCCCTCCCAGCCCAGCCTGCCCCAAGCCCAGCCCACGCGAAGCCCAAGTCTTCCACGCTGGTTCAACCAGCGTGGAAGTTAAAATTTAGCAAAAAAAAATAGGTTTTGCGTTAGGGTTACCTCTGATATAGGTATGGAAGACCTGCTAAAAAAAGTGATGGGAAAGTAGGTGGCACCTACGTGGAGACTAAATCGTCCTATGTGTCGGCTAAATATGGGAGACCCAAAAGAGAAAAAGAAGCAGTGATTAAATTAGCCATCCCAAATTGCAATGGACATTATCAAATTAGTCCCGTCAAACTATCACATTAATGATTAGTCCTGTTTTTTTTACTAAAACTTAGTTTACAATAATGCCCTCTACTACTAGTATTTAAAATTTGAAATTGCTATTAGAAGTGGAAACCGCCAAGTTAGTGGTAGTGTAACAAGTAGAATTAATGTCAAAAATTGCTATCAAAAATTAAAACTGCATATTAGTGGTATTGCAATTTAGTGGAATTGTTATTACAATTTTTTAGAATTACATAATTAAAAGTTAGCAATTCTTAGAATTGCACATATAAATAAGGCATTAACAAATTTTTAGAATTGTACATAAAGTTAGCAATTTTTTAGAATTGCAAAGAAAATTTGTATGTTTTAATAAAAACTATAACCTATGTATGGGTGTAATTAACCCTAGTGGATTTGAATTAATTATCCAACTAATTTATAGACACCCAATCACAAAACACCACATGTCAATAATTAAATATAACCTATGTATGGGTGTAGTTAACCCTAGTGGACTTAAATTAGTTACCCAATCCAAGTAGCAATTTTTTAGAATTGCAAGTGTCAATGATTAGTAATTTTTGGGAATTGCATAGTTATATAGTTATCAACTTTTTAGAATTGCATAGTTAAATTAGTTACCTAATTCAAGTAGCAATTTTTTAGAATTGCAAGTGTTAATGATTAGCAATTTTTTAGAATTGCATAGTTAAATAGTTAGTAATTTTTTAGAATTATATAATTAAACGAAGAAATGGTTAAAAACGATTTAAAAGGGTAGTATTGCCATTTAAAAATATAAAATTTGAAAATTTTAGTGGGATAAATTGAGTCAAGGATTAGTTAATAACTTTTTCAAAGAAAAAATATCTAAGATTAAATAATATTAGAAAGTGGACTAATCATTAAAGCCAAAGTCAAACAGGGCTAATTCATAAGTAGGGTGGGCTAAATGGGATATAGGAGTCATTCTTTGGAAAAAGAAGCAAGAAAGTACAGAGAGAATTAAAAATCTGACCGCCCCGAATTCCAAAAAACCAAAATATTTGGTGAATATCCGCCCGGCATTTAAGATTTTTAAATTAGTGTTTGTTTTAACAAGTGTTAAGCAATAAGTGATTTTTTAAGTGGTGAAACAGAGTAATAATAAGTGAAAAGTGATTTTTATGTTGTTTGTTTAGAATAGTGATAACCCGTGACTTTGTCACGGTTATTTTAACTATTTTTTTGTATTTTTATTCTAATAGAATTAGATTATGTTGGCACTTTTAGTTAGGGCATCCCTAATGGACCACCAAACATGGTATCAAACTTAAATTTGGTGAAAAAACGAAAAAACCCATCTCTAATGGACCATCAAATTTGAGTTGGTACCAAAGTTTTATCAAATTTTCACCAAATTTAGTGAAAATTTGGGGTACACTTGAGCGGACAAGAGAGGCACACTCAGATCTGAGCGGACAAAGAAGAACCACTCAAATATAAACCAACGTGATTGTTTCATAATAACACATTTAGCTCAATTGATGTTGAGGTTAGTATTCATACAAGTGCCCCAGGATTAGAGATGGAAAGTTTTAGCACCAAATGTGGTATCAAGTGAGGTACCAAAAAGCATACATGAACTACCAAATCAAAAAAACCATAGCAGTTTACTTTGAGTTAATTAGTTTGGCAGATTATAGTGAAGGGCAATTATTTTAGGTTTTTTTTCTTTGGCAAAAAATTGGTTTTAGTAGGAATTAGATGAATTAAATTTTTTTTATAAAATTATTGATATAACTTTTATGCTTAGGAGTTGTCTTCAACCAATTCTTATAACATGATTTTATTATTACTTTTGGAACATAAATAAATTGTGCTCAAGTTGATTTTTTTTTTTTTTTTTTGATAAAGAGATATTGTATTAGGAAGGAAGAAAAAAATATATACCAGGGACATAAAACATGACAGTAGGCTAGAAGTACTCACCTGTGAGTTGTCCTGGTACCCTTCAGGCTTACACAGAAACAATAACTAACTCTTAGTTTATCACCTGATGAACCGAAACGCCATGTCCTTGAGTTTGCAGATTTCCTACTCTAACAAGGTACCCATTCAGCAGCTCAAACCAGTAATGAACCAAATCTGGAAAACTGTAATGTCTCCTTCCAGGCCATACTCCTAACCAATACCACAAGGTCGTTGTAATCTCATTGTAGATCCTTTCAATAGAGTAGAGTTTGGCATTGAAAATCAGGTCATTTCAGACTCTCCACAGAACCCAAATAGTTGCATAGGTTAGGAGTTCCCACAGTCTACTCCCAAGATGCCCTCCTCTTCCTTTAGGCCACGCAATAAGTAACTCTTCCACTGAATCAGCGGTCAAAATTAGTATATATGTTCTACTCCTAGGCTGCAGGATTGTGTGCCATACTTCCAAAGCCTTTGAGTAATGGATGAAGAGATGTGCAAATTACTGAGGTTACACATTGTACACATAGGATCCACCATTTCCCCCCTATGATTCAGAATATCCTATCCAACAATATACACCAGAAGAAGATCTTGCATTTAGATGGTAGTTGCTTTGTCCAAACAAGCTCTTTCTTGAACTACATTATAAGCTCCCCAGCTGGTCTTTCCTTTTCCAATAAATTGTCATAAAAAGAGCTGACAGTAAAGGTGCCATTACCTGTCCACCGCCACCTCCATAAAAAAGTTGTTAAGCATATATAATTTTAGTGAAATATTTTACATATTTCTTGAGAAATAATGGGTTTAATATATTTTTGTGATTTTGAATTTATTTTTTTAAATTATTGCTGCAATTTATTTTAGAGAACCATTGGTGTTAAGACTAAATATATATATATATATTTTGACATTTTGTTTTGTTCACATAAAAATATGTTGCAACTTTGAAACTCTGAACCATAAAAAAGTTATGTCATAACATTTAATGATAAATTTGTGTTAGCCACGAATGAAGCAGTTCTAAAGCATTTTCAAGTAAATTCACTTGGCCTGCCAACATCGAGTGCGACTTTGTGGACATACAGTTTTTTTCTGTCCACAAGACAACATTATATTATTGGTCCACCTCATAAAAACTTCTACATCAGCTTTTCAAATATCAGGAAATTAAAAATAAAAATAAAACAAAAGAAAATTAAGAAACAGAAAACGAATATTAAAAAATAAAAATTAAAAAACAAAAATTGTTAAAACCCACGAACAAAAAAAAAATAAAAAGGGTTTCTCTCTGAACCTCATCTTCCTCTTCCCCGTTTACACATTGAATCTAGGGTTTTTATTCTTTCTCATCCTATTTCTTTTGTGTTCAAAAACTTTGCGAACCAGGAACAAAAAGAACAATATAATGGAGGTAAACTTAAACTCTTCTCTTTAAATTCCGCTAAACTCCATTGTTTTGTTCAAACAATTTTCTTAGAATTTGTTATTATTCAAAATTATATATATGTTTTGCATCGATTTGTATGTAGTTTTAACACAGTGTTTAACAATCCAGAGTTGTATTCATAAAAAAGATGCGGAAATCAAGGGTTGCACTCTATCAGAAGATTCGCAAGAAAAAAATCCAATAGATGTTGATGCATCTGATAATAAGAATGTTAAGGATACTACTTCTGAAATTCAAGGTGAATCAGCTGCTACGTTGGATGAAAATTTGATCCCAAAGATCGGCTTGATATTTGAAAACTTGAAAGATGCGTATAATTACTACAATGAATATGCAAGAACAGTTGGGTTTAGCATAAAAATAAAGAGAACAAACAAACATCGTCGCGATCCTGAGAAAATAGTACTTCAAACGTTATGTTGTTCATGTGAAGGTACTTATACAAAGGTCAACACTCCAAGAAAGAGAAGAGAAGAAAGACGATTTGGATGTCTGGCAAAATTTGAGATTAAGCTGAATAAGACGAGAAATTTGAGTTGACAAAATTCATAGTTGAGTATACTCATGAGCTTGTCCCTCCTACTTGTTCGTATTTGTTGAGATCTCATAGAGGTGTGAAAAAATCTCAAGCTGGAATTATGAAGAAAATGCATTCATCCGGACTTCAACCGTCAGATATATATTACTACTTTTGTGCAGAAGCTGGTGGAGCTGAACACGTCAACTTCAGTCAATCTGATTGCAACAATTTATTACAAAGGGGGCGGATTGAAATTCTCAAGAAAGGTGATGCACAATGTCTCCTTGAATATTTTAAGCAAAAGAAACAAGAAAACAAGCATTTCTATTACAACATTCTGACTAACGAAGAAAGTGAGATACACGGTATCTTCTTTTGCGATGCATTGTCTAGGCATGATTATGAGTTGTTTGGGGATGTTATTTGCTTTGACACCACTTTTCGTACCAACAACTATAATCTAGTTTGTGCTCCAATAGTTGGTGTTAATAATCATGGACAAACCACAATTTTTGGATGTGGTTTGTTGGAAGGGGAAACAAGTGATGCAATCGTTTGGATGTTTGAGAATTTTATAGAAGTCATGGGAGGAAAAAAACCGAGTACCATTTTTACTGATCAATCCATGGCAATTTTGAATACAATTGCTTCTATATTTCCCGATGCCCATCATAGGTTATGTATTTGGCATATCTTTCAGAATGGCGCAAAACACTTAGCTAAAGTTTTCGCAGAATTCGATAGTTTTCCGCAACGATTCAAAGAATGCATATATGAGCCAGAGACAGTTGAAGAATTTGAGGAGATTTGGAAAGCATTACTTGATGATTATGGTTTGAAAGATAACAAATGGTTGCATGGATTGTACAAATTGCGAGAAAAGTGGGCTCAAGTTTATGCCCATGCTTATTTTTGTGCTGGTATAACTACTACACAAAGAAGTGAAAGTATTAACAAGTTTCTGAAAGCTTATTTTCCAAGTAATACACTTCTTCGAGCTTTTGTGGATCAATATACCAAAGCCATGACTTGTAGACGCCAAAAGGAAAAGGAAGCTGAAACTCAAATGCGGCAAACGAAACCGATTTTCTGTTCAAACTGGTCGGTTGAGCGTGAAGCGTCAAAAGTTTATACAAGGAAGATATTTAATCTTTTCCAAGAAGAGCTTAAACAGATCATTGATCTTCGTATAATATTAGAGAGTGGAGAAGGGACAGTTCAAATTTATAATGTCAAACAATTGGGTAAAAGAAGGAGAACTCGTAAAGTGACTTATAATCATTCTGATCAGTCAGCACAATGCACTTGTCAAAAATTTCAGTTTGAAGGGATTTTGTGCTCTCATGTTTTGAAGCTTTTTCGTGATTTAGATCTTGGAAATCTACCTACTCAACACTACTTGAAGAGATGGACTAGGAGTATCACAGATGAAGTTGTTTATGACTCATATGGAGAAGTGATACCAAGTGACATTGATCCAAAATGCACAAGTCGCTACAGTGAGCTCTCACATATTTTTCAGAGACTTGTGGTTAAAGGTTCAAAATCTGAGTCATTATTTTCGATTATCAAGTTAAAGGCGCTAGAGTTTGAGCTTGAGGTGGATACAATGGCAAAGAATGACGAAGAACGTGAGAAGAGTTCAAAGAAAAGTAGTGCTGCCACTCAAAACCATTCAATACAAAATCCTGATGAGGAGGTAGAGTTGCGTGATCCACCAAAAAAGAGAGCTCGAGGTGAATCTAAAACTCGCAAGAAAAGTTGTTTAGAGAAAAAACCATCCAAGAAGAAAAAAGATTTGAAACAATCAAGTCAGTTTGCATATATAATGATTTAATAAATCCTTTGTATTCTTCATTTTTATTGCTAACTTAAATACTTCAAACATTAATCATTTTACAGATGGCTCAAGAGAACAGTTTGGGGTAAGGTCTCAAGTACAGGATGATGCATCAACCTTGAATCAATCCACTCAGGTCATACTTTCATTTTTTTTCATCAACTAACTCAGGTTGTTCCTAAATGTTTATTGCAACTATTTTTGACAAAATATGTAAGTGTTTTTTTTCCTTCCATTTTAAAGCAGGACAACATTTTTTATTCGGTTGGTGGAATGAAAGAGCAAAATCAGACCATAACCGATGACCAAAACAATCAAGGATTGGCACGTCGGTTAGACTTCTCAGATTTATAAGCTCTAAGCAAGGAGAACTTAGAGCTCAGACTTGCAGCAGCAGCAGACCAGAGGGTGAGGGCACCAACAATGCTATTCCCTTGGGCGAAATGTTTCTATTTTGTTTTAACTTGTAATGTCTACCTCTCTTATGGGTTAGAGCTCTAGTATTTGAACCCGACGAGGTTATTTAACACCCGGTAATCAGGATTGTATATTTGTTTCTTGGTGATTAATAAAATTCCTATTCTATCAAAATATAAATACTAGCTACGTCCTTAAATTTCTGTTAAAGCTTTCAATATTGAAATTACCAAAACACGGAAAAGATAAAAATAAACCATATGAACTTAATGTTTAATATTAATCACTGGAATTGTATACTTGAACCATATAACTTTCTGAAGGATCTTGGTGGGTTTGAACCACCATCTCTTGAGATGCACTTGCATTCTCAATTGCTCTACCTTTTGAGCTAAAGATCCAAATTATCGTAGCTTTAAATTTCTTCATCCTTATTCACATGCAGTGCACTATAACTATAAAACCACACACCATACAATGGTTTGCTGAAATATTAAAGCATTCCTTCTATAGCTAAATTAACAAGCATCTGTGTGGGTCGCTGGCATGGCAATCTAAAATTAATGGAATAATTCTTCTCAACATTAACATGATTAGCCAGAAGAACATTACTGACCATTAAAAATCAAACCTAAGCTACAAATGAAAGGAAAACAAGAATTTCAAGGATGTCAAAAGGTGGATGATGCTTTCAAGCCACATCTCACAAAAACAGAAATATATACCTGCAAATGCACTCCACTAGATAATGTCAGATCTTCGAGTGATACACTAGCTAGCTGTATGGGGAGAGACTGTAGTCACCCTGGCTAATGCACATATACTCCTCAGATTGACAAATAGCTTTGCAGAAACTCTCAGTATGATTGCTGCCAACAAATGCATTACGCACACTTTTCAGTAGCAAGTATATGACTGAGTACTGGAGATGAAGCGATTCATATAAAACAGGAGAATCTTTGATTGCCTATATTTAGTCCTTTTCCCAATAGCTCACAAAAAACAATTAAGAACTCAATACAACCATAACCGGTATGTCGGGCGAAGCACAACCAAAGTTTTTTATATGGGCAGCACCAGTCCAAACCATGATTATGTCCAGTGAAGACAGCCTGCAAATGTTGAAACACAATAAACTCACATAGTTAAATCCTACTAGTCAAATTTAATACTTGTTATATAACTGTCGCCGGGTCTACAATGAGAAAGAAATCTTGCGCAACAGAAACACAAATCATAAGTACATATTTAATAAACTTCATCAATGGAATCCAATATAAATTTTCAAGATCAGGCTGCATGAGTTTACGTAGGCATGTTATTTCTGCTTACCTTCACAGATGACCTATTCCCAAGAATTTTCATAATCCCCATCTCAGCTTGTTGCGCAGCAACTTTTTCGTTGTTAATTGAACCTACACAAGGCTTATGTATTCCAAACTTTGGAGCAACTTTCTTATATGCTTTACTTGGTATGTGCCAGAAGATTATTTCAGGTACCCTAATAAGATGATCATAGCAGCAATCAGTTTAAACACCAAACACACAATAAGTATACACGAATAGGAACTATTTTAATTAATTTTTTTTACCTTAAGTCAGGGTTAATCTTCTCCGATTATGCTTAAACTAGGTTGCTTGTGCACTTGATATAACCTCCGGGTATGATCCACCGCCAGAGTCTAGAAAATACAGATATGCAATTGGCTGTTTCGGATTCTCTGGTGATGAGACTTGGAGTACATAATTGGATACACTAGGCCAAAGATGATCAGGTCCTTTGATAGAATAAGAAAGAGTGTTCCGTTCTATCTCATTGTTTATCAATTCCAAACGGTGGGTACCTCTAAAGCCGCAATGTTCATCTCCTGCAATGAAATTAATGATAAAACTTGATCCCCAATTCCCCAAATATATGTAACAACTTTCAGTACCATTTGTATTAGTAACTAATAACTTTCAGTACCATTTGTTGATGAAGGGCATTGGTATTCAGGAATTCCAGTGGCAGAGAACCATTCAATTGGCCACTCAAACGATGCGTCGTCATGGTTACCAAATACAGTAGCCCAAGGTATACCTCTAGCTCTAGTTGGGCAGATTGCTTTTTCCCAATACAAAATTGCATTTGTAGTTGGCAAATTGTTAGCTGTAATTACATCTCCAAGATACATTACAAAGTCTGCAATATCATTTATAAATCATCCATGGTAGAGATTAGAGAAATATATTAGTAATATCATTTATAAATCATCCATGGGAGAGATTAGAGAAATATATTAGTAATTGTTACTGACCTGGTGTTTCTTTGTCGAGTATAGTTGACATGACTCTATCAGAATTAACATCTTGTATAGGACCCCAATCAGTCCATGCATTTTCTCCATAATGAAGATCAGCAAACACCGCGATTTTAAATGAACCATTTGATGACAATTGAAGGTATTTTTCTGGTGTCTTTTGCAAAATAAAAGACTCTTCTTCATCATCATCATCATGATGATGACCTGCTTCTTGATAAGCAATTGCTATGGTGATCAGTAGAGAAAATAATACTGTGAATGAAATGAATTGATGAACTGTCACCATTGCCATAAATTCTTGATGTTGTCATCAGCCACATAAGTCTTTTGTTCAATGTGTAAACGGGGAAGAGGAAGATGAGGTTGAGAGAGAAACCCTTTTTATTTTTTTTTGTTCGTGGGTTTTAACCATTTATGTTTTTTAATTTTTATTTTTTAATATTCGTTTTCTGTTTTTTAATTTTCTTTTCTTTTATTTTTATTTTTAATTTCTTGATATTAGAAAAGCTGATGTGGAAGTTTTTATGAGGTCGACCAATAATATAACATTGTCTTGTGGACAGAAAAAAACTGTATGTCCACAAAATCACACTCGCCAACATCTCTATCTATGGATCTAGCTACTTGTTTGGTTTGTTTATAGCCCTTAAATAACCAAGCATCTGATGTAGTTCTTCTAGTAGAGTGCTTGTTTGCATGTCGTCAATTATTACTTTGTCATGGACCTTAAGTGTTCTACCAGTATTTAATAAAAAAAAAAGAGTAGGCGCATGAGCATTGTTCAAGCTAAAACCACGAAGAACCTATTCCAATGAAATGTTTTCTTGCAGGTTTTCCAAAATTGGTGGCATCGTCTCGGCATATGAGTTTGGGAATGATGACTTGCACTTTCAAACCTGTAAAGGCCTGGATTAAACTTACAATGATAAAAAGTTAATAAGAAACATCAAGTAAATTAGTCAAAAGGAAAATATTCACGAAAGCAAATATCTAAGAAAAACCAATCGTTGGATCAAATGAACACTTATCATTGCTTTGGAGAATGGAAAAAAAAATTGTGGGATTGATATATTGTCTATTGAATAGATAATAACAGTTTGATTGTCCAGACCTGTGAATAGATTCAAACAAAGATGCTTCATCACTGTAAAAAGTAAAAAAAAAATAGACCAATTAGAAAAATAGGTGTGCTCAAAGATATGATAATGTCATACATACAGATAGCGAGTTTCAATTAAGGTGTGCATTCATGTGACAGAGATTGGGAGAAGAGGAATGCAACTATGCAAGGTGAGTAAGAGATTGTCAGTACTCAGTAGTTTTATACTTTTCATTGAGAGGGTGAGATCTTTCAGTTTCCTGAAGTTATGTTTTTTCCTTAATTTTTCTTCAAGGGGATTTGACATCACAATATCTTTCGTTTTGATTTTTTCCGTTTAATGCTTTGCAATAAATATCTGGGCAAGCTAATTAGTAAATTAAGAATGATTAACGTTTTAAATTACAACTAATGAGTATATACCAATATTTATTTTCTTTCTTTGATTAATTCCATTTCTAGGGTTTTTTTTTTTTTTTTTTTGATTTCTAAAAACGATGGTATGAATTCTTTGCAATGGTGGGATTATGATGAGATTTTAAAGTTATTGCATCTTCTTTACAAACAGTTCTTTACCTTGAATTCTTTTATAGATCGAGAGCATGGTGATTCATTAAGCTTTGAACTATTTTGATGTTGTGTTTTGTATTTTGGTTGTTTACTAGTTGTGCAAAATCTTGTTTGCAATTGTGGTAGAGAGCTCTTTGGTTGGATTGAACTATTTGGTTTTTTTTTCCCCTGATTTGGATTCTTCTAATTTGGTACTTTACTCAAAAATAATATTGATGCAAGTTTTATGCATCAATATTAAATGCAATTTTCCACAAATTGTCGATTTTGAGTGTGGCTACTGTATCTGAATCTGGGTTGTGAATAAGGTTACTTCAGCTTGATACTGCTCTGAATCTGGGTTCCACAGATATGACCCATGAAGCTCACTGTTCTCTGACATTCCTTGCTACTCAGTGGACCTGACCATGTCTTGCTTAAAAACGTGTTTTAATAACTGTCAAATTGTTTGGAAAAGATCCATCTGGTTGGTTTAACATTCGTGCCTTGGAGTCATCGTGGATACTGCTGAGTTGTAATCACGCAAGTCCCCTGATATAATACTAACCTTTTATATAGTTGGAGTGCCATATCTGGACATATTTGAGTTAACAATCACACTGATATTTTTTTTTCTTCAAAATCGACTTATTTAATAATTTCTCTAACAATTTTCACAACCTTCCAACAAGTATTGGATGCATAGAACTTAATGTATTGGATGCACATAATTTTTTGCAACGAGTATAGAATGTTGTCTTTAATTTACTTGACATTGAACAATGATAGGTATGAAAAGATATTTTTGCATCCTCTACCAAGGACTGACCAGTTTCAATTAAGCTTGTATATTGATTTTTGAAAGAAGTTTTGATTGTGTTTTTTTTGTGTTATTGCAGGAAATAATTAATGTCTGATTTTGTAGATGGATGACAGTTTTATAAACAATTTGACCAGTTTAGTGGATAGAACTACATGCAATATTCTAAAGGAAAGGAGTGTTAGCTCATTTGGAGACTTTGAATCTGATGAACTAAATAGAAGTGAGAGTGTTGATGAAATTGAAGAGTCAGAAAAAGAAAGTGAAGGTGACAAAGCGATTGAAATGAAAAAAGATTCTATAAAGCGAAAGATTCCACCATCTGCTGCACAAACACCGCCACGTCAATCACCTAGAATGAAGCAACCGAAGATCTACACGGTGGATAAAGGAAAGAAAGTAGTGCGTTCAAAGGCAACAACACAAGTACAAAATGATAGAATTCCAACAAATACAAAGGTAACAGTACTTTTCATGATTTATGTTGTTCTTAAATGCACAAATATCATTACATGAATTACATGGACATATTCACAAGTGCACAAAAATCAATGCATTTCCTACATTGAATTTAATTCATTATTAATAAATTGAGTTTTATGTTGTTATTAAATTAAATTTTATGTTGTCCTTAAAACCAATAATGAGACAACAGAATTAATTGGATGTATTACTTTTCATGCTTCATGTTGTTTTAAATGCATAAAAATCATTGCATGAATTACATTGAGCTATTCAGATATGCAGAGAAATTAATGCATTGCTTACATTGAATTAAATTTAACAGATTAGTGCAACACGACGTGAATAGGATAAACAAACCAAAGAAAATGGAGATAGTCGTGAAAGAGAAAAAAAAATGATGGTGAGACAAAGAGCACAAGACCGCCAAAAAAGTAAAAAACGCAAGTTGAGGTAAGCTTGCAGAAAATCTACTGTGAAATTTATGGATTAGGGTAATTTAAGTGATGCTAGCCTATAGGTGTGTTCATGTGTCTCTATCATATAGGTTTAGTGCAGTTAAATAACATTATTGTTCTGTTTTTGTTGAGTTTCTATTTTGTAGCATTCACATTCAGCAGCGTAGATGCTTATTTTATAGTGTGGTTGCCTTTACTTCATCTTGGAGTTTCTTTGTATATTATCATCTAAAAGTAGAACAAACATGCAAATCACTGGGTTTAACATCAGACGACCATGTCATTTAGATGTATTAGCAGAAATACTAATATATAAACAGTTGCTTTGTATTTGTTTTGATTTCGATCAATTCTTTGTAGCGTAGAAATTATTCCGAATATCTTTTTTTAAGGATCGTGCCTAAAGTGAACTTATCAGTCAGCACATGTACACACCTCTGAACCTACCTTAGTGTTTACCAAGCACGCAATGATTCTAGTTTTAGCAATTTGTTGCAACCCTGTTCTTAATGGAAAGGGCTTCATAAAATCATTTATGAACATGGTTGCAACAACCACGTAACGGGGGTTTTATAACTTATAAATTTATAAATCTCTCACTTCATGTTATATTGTTATCTGTTGTGTTGCATTGCATTTATAACTTACAAATTTATACAAGATCGTGACATTGTTTCATACATACACGTAAAACTTTACACATAATTAAAGTTAAACATGCTACACTATTCCTTGAAAAAGGAGTAGTGTACCTACACGTAAAGCTTTACATAGATTGTGTGTGTTTGTTTGAAGCTTCTTATGTTGTTTGTCAATTGCATTTAGTATACATTACAACACTAACTTTATATTTTACATTCTCTTGTAGGGTGGCACAAAAAAACAGTCAGGAAGTTTTAGGAGCTACATCAGATTTATAGTTTCTGTCACGCAAGACATGAAGCAGAGAACCCGAACCACGCACATGGATGCAATGATGAAGACTCTTTTTGGGAGATTGTTCAATCTATTCCTTGAAAATGGAGTAAGAGATGAGACCATTACTGGGCAGAACAAGGACGTTCTCTGCGACATAATAAGTAGATATTCACATGAAGAGGACGCGTTCAGAATTGGGCAAGGAGAAAACACCAAATATGTGAAGTTCAAACCAGAACATGTGTCCTTGGCTTTTGGTTTGCCCCTAGATGGGAAGAGACTCTCTGATGTATTTAGAAGGTTCAAGTACAATCCAGAATCATCATCTTTTCTGAAGTTCTTAGAACTTGCAAAGAACTCAGTCATCAAGAAAAAAGAAATGGTAGATAAGCTCAATCTTTTGTTGACCAGAAATGATAATTTTTGTAAGATGGTAGCTGTTTTTTTGGCAGCGACAGTCTTCTTCAGAAACTCCAACACCAACATTGGTTTATCTTTTCTCAAACATTGAGAGTCTTCAGACTATGAATTCCATCAGTTGGACACATGTGATTTATGACAAGCTAATGGAAAAGATCAAGGAGCATACCAACAAACCCTTGTCTGTCAACGCGGCATGCGTCATTCCTCTCTTGGTATGGATATGTGAGATCAGTGGCATCTTAGAACAAAGAAAGGGCTACATTGTTGGCACTCCAACAATTGGAAGATGGAATTTCACCAAGCTTTCAAAGAAATGGAAAAAAGACTTCCTAGAAAATATCGCCAAGGAAAAGGTATTAAAAAAACCTGTTTTTATTTTATTTTTATCTCTATCTGTTTGCAAACACTTCCTTGGACAATATGCAAATTTTTCTCTGCGCATTGTTCAAACACTGTACTATTTCTCTACATTGATTTTTCTGCATTGTTCAAATACAGCCCAGTGAAGAAAAAAAATCCTTGAAATTTTATTTTTATCATTACTTTTAATAAACTAGTATACCCCTCTGTAGAATATGCAAACACATATATGTACTGTATGCAAATGCTTCTCTGCCTACTTAAATTGAAATAAACTAATGATTTTTGTTCTTGTTTTTGTTCTTTTAACCAGATCAAGGATGATTTCGAAGATATAACGGATGCAGAGAAACAACTTTTAGAAAAAGTAGCCATCCAAGAGGAAGTTCAGCCAAAAGATTATGATCAACTTCTCAAAGAGCATGAGGAGTTAATTACTTAGATGCAACAAATGAAAGAAAACTACGAAGGTTAAATTCTTGAGCTACAAAGTAAAATTAATGAGCTCGAAAATGAGAGAATACCAAATAAGGTTGAAAGTGAAGTTTATGTCAACAATGGTGATGATGGCATTAGTGACGGTGATAACACAGTTGAGGACATAGATGCAGCTGAAGCTGAGATTGAAATTCAAAAGCATGTTCAGGACAAAGATGAAGCTGGGGCTGACATTGAAATTCAAATGCAAGTTGAAAACAAAGATGCAGCTGAGGTTGAAAATCAGCGTGGAGAATTTAAAAAAAAAAAAACAAAAGTAAGCTAGGATGGGAAAGAAAAGAAACACCACGAAAAAAGTTGAAGTCGAGAATGAAAGGAAACAGTATGGCTTAAGGGCAAGGGCGCCAAAAAAGGTGGAGGATGTAAAAGTTCCCAAAAGCAAAACCTTGAAATTGGAAAGAAAGAAAAAGGCTGAAAACAACAATGAAATTATTGAAGTGGAGAAGATTGTGACTGTAAGGAAGAATGTTGAGGCTGAAGCTTCTTCTCAACTCCGAAACATAACCGATAGTCGCCACTACAATTACCTCGAGGAAAAAGAAAGGGCTATAGTATTGCAATATTTGTCACTTTGCCATACATTGTAAGTTAACAGACATGATTGATTTTATTTTGCTTTTAGTTTATATTTTAAAAATGAAAGTGGAAAAAAAAAAATACTTTTAATATGTAGCACAAATGCATATATGGATGATAACCTGACAATCATCTATGTTGATTTTAAGCTCTTGAAACTTGTTGAACCAGATCATAGATGTAAATAACTGATTTCATAGTTGGATCAAATTATTATAAATATCGTGTAATTTCCTGTTTGTATCTTTTAATTGCTGAAATGTATTGCTTTGAATGTGGATAATGCAAAAATTTCAATTGCATAGTGAAGATTTGGTATAAAGTTAGCCACTCCAACTTATTTTCATTAATTTTTTGTTCAAGGTCATTGACTTCTATTCCAAATGGCTGAAGAAGCAATGTTGCATGGGTATAACTAATTTAAAGTTTAAGTTTGTTTTATAAATTTGCCTATTAAGTTTATTTCTTAACATGATGTGTAAACTTGCTTTCCAATGTAGACTCATTTGAAGGCAGATCAAAAGAAATGTGTGCAGCGAACATTGCATGACGTCTTGGAGATGGAATTCTCTGATGACATCAAATATGTGTTCATCCCTATGAATACTTCAAAGAGTAGTCACCCAGCCGAAGGATACCATTGGACACTTTTGGTATTGAACTACCAAGATAAGAAGTTTGAGCACTATAATAACATGAAGCCAAGAAAAGGAATTCTTGACTAGTCATATGAAGAAGCAGGGGTAATGGTAAGTAAATATTGATTTCTAAGTAGAAAGAACATTTTATAATGCAAAGATGTAAATGTTGTGCTAGAGAACATGTCTTTGAATTGATTGATTTGATTTGTATGCAGATAAATGAGATTGTTAACTGGATTGACATTCACGACTAAAACAAAGAAGTCTAAAATCTCTTGGCTCAAAAGAGTAAAAACCCCCCCACATGCCCTCAGCAAAGTGATAGTGGGAAAAAGATCCTACTATCAAACGATTAGATTTTTAACTTGAAGTTCCTTCTTGTGCCTGTATAAATTGAAGATCAAAGTAGACAAGTAACAAGCAAGGGTCGTACCCACCTCAGAGGGGGAGATCTTAGCTCAAACACAATTGAAAATAATAATTAAGAAACACCAAGGGAATCAATAATAAGATGGATGATTGATTCTATTTCCTACAGGCAATAAATAATAGTAAATCCTATCTTAAGAATATGGAAGATATAAAAAGAAGATTTATGATGACATAGGGGGAATAATTAGTATCCACAAACTAGATCATACAATCATATCATGTTGTTCCTCATATTCATTCTATAATAACTAGTTAGTCACCTCTCGGTTACTCCAACTAATTATTAATACTTATAATAATCAAGTAGTCACCTCTTAGCTATTCCACCTAATTAAAACCGGATTCTCTTATGCATGCTATTGAATATGTTTTATTAATTAAACCGTCACCTTTCAGCTATTCAATCTAATTAACTCAATATATTATTCATAACTAAATCATCACCTCTCAGCTATTTGATTTAATCATAAAAGGGTTCCAATAAAAGATAAATATCATAAGCATGTAATAATCACCTCTTAGCTATTTCATTACACATCTACAATAAATATAAATACTACCATTAAAGCTAGGTCTCCTTAAACCCTAACAATAATATTTTAACATCATGGATAACAATAGCATACAAATAATCATACTTACCTCATATCGCGAATTAGAAGTAAATAAGCATTAAGAACTTTGAATCACTATGAACAAGAAGAAGAAACATGATACTTTTACATCACCTAGAAAGCTTTCACCATCCCCCCATGAAAACTTAGCTACTCATCCCCAAGGAACAAATAAATAAATCATAAAACATCATAATGGAATATAATGGATTGATATTGAATAAGGAGTTGAATACAATGAAGAAGAAGATCAACTCTTCTTCAATGAAAGTTGATCTTAAAGTGGAGGCTAAAAGATTCCTAAGCCCTAGTTACAACTTCTCTTATATAGAAAATACAAAGTAGAATACTTGCATGAAAAGACTTCTAAACTAGGTCAAATTCGTGGCTGCTGCTGTTGGTCTTCTAGAGGGATTAGGTAATCAGCAAAACTTAATTCTCTTGGGCTTAAGTTGTAGCTTGGGCCGCTCATGGGCCCAAATCAGACTTTTGGATCTTCTTGTGGAACCCTTTTAAGTTTAAGGCCTAAAATAAAAATTCTGACTTGTGGGCTTAAGTGGGACCCGGTTTGGGCTGAGATTTGGACCGCCCCACTTTGACCTTAAGTCAAGTAAGCAGAGGTCAACAGAGTTGACTGTGGGGGTGCCTTCAACAGATCTCGTGGGCGCAAATATCCGTTCTCCTTCCCATGTGCCAATAACACTTTTTTGCTTGCTTTTCTCTACTTTTTGTGGGCTTTTACATAATATTCGCATTTAGGCTCATGAAATCTACACAAAAGACAAGAAAGCACTAATTAATAGATATAATACAATAATATAAGCTAGGTGTAATACAAACAAGGTGTTATTCGGGGGATAAATATACACTTTTGAGGTCTGATCAAATACCCCCAAACAGCACTTTGTTTGTCCTCAAGCAAAGATGAGAAAAAAGAATAAGGAACTCAAAAGAGAAATATAACTAAGGTGATTGCATTAACCATATGCATCAAGGCTTTTAACCACAAGGATTTCCCAGATGGATGAGTTATAGTCTCCTGAGGGTTTTCCAGAGAAGATACCCACAAACTTACTACAATCACTAATTCAAGAATAAAGTTTTCTACCATGTACCTCGGAAATGGTCATATCAAGGATAAGGATAAGTATTGCAAAACCGTTCATATGAGATAACATACTACCAATGCATGAATAAGATATGAAATATAAACCAAACATAACGGTCTCAAATGCATCGAATACAAGCATGTACCCATACTACCACGGGTCTTAAGTCACGTTTGGAAAGGTCGCTTTGACTTCTGCCTCACAATCATACACTCAGAAATAAAATCACTCAGAGATGATGTTTATCATTTTACCTCTATGTGAGGAAAGAAGATGGACAATCATCTCACATATATCAATAAGAACGAACTGGTGTGATGGAATGAACTTAGTCTCAAAGAATTGAAAAATTAGCCTTGCTTGAGATGTCGAGCTTTACACCTCAGCACTTTCTCACTTACTCGCCACACCCTACCATATCAGTTTAGATCTACAAAAGACAGTAATTTGCTTAGGACATGGCTAGAAATGGCAAAGGCTTTTGTAAAACATGTTTGGAACAATCGGGCCTTCAATTCTTGTGATTTGTAATAATAGCACATGGAGAAATTTTTAGAATTTTTCTTTTGGAAGAAGTATTTCTCATCTTCTTTTGAAAAATTTCAATGAAGCTCTAGCCTATTTGGGAATCTTCCTTTCTTTTTGGATTTGGAATGGTTTGGAAGATTCTTGGGTTTTTCTGGAATTTTTTCAAACTTTTTGATTTTCAATATTTGGTTCATCTCACTAGTTTGGAGATTCTTTGTATTTCTCCTTTCTTCTTGTAACTACATAAACAATCATCCTCATGTTCCCAAAACAATGGGTAAAAGGACCTAAAATATTCTAAGGGTATTTACTCCTACAATGGAGTTGGGTCAGGATAATGGGCTCAAAAAAAAGGCTAAGTAACAAGGAAAGGCTCAGAATGGTTAACCTAAGGGATAAAACATCATCAAGGTAGGCTAAGGTAAACAGGGTTTATCTAAATGTCTTTGTATCATCTCTAAGTACTGATATGGTGATCACATCTTGAATAAGCTACAAGACCCAAGTTTATATTACACCCACTTGATGTCATATCAAGGCTAACTATAAAAATGAATATGAGACTAAAAACAGACAAAACTGAGAGGTTGAATATTTTGACTCCAGATGTATGTAATAACTCTCCAAGAAAAGGACGGGGTTCAAAAGCTCACTGGGTTAAGTCTCTACACTTATTCCTAAAGTTTCTCAAAGTGTAGTTGTATTTGCACATGAAATCTATAATAAATGCAGTTGAATGCCATGCTTATGCTCATGCAAATGCAGTATAAGACTCAACTACTTGGTGAAGCAATAAATGTCCTTAAACTTGAAAAGGATAGAATTCAACCATTATGTTCATCATTGATGGTGTACTTATCCTATTTTTGAAAAAGTCTTTGTAAGAAAGATTTTTGTTGATTTTTCTCAATTTGTTTTGAATTTTTACACAAATATGGATAAGAGAATTTGAAAATCTTTTGCAAAAAGGATTGAAATACTTCCCCACCCCCAAACAAAGAGATTGCATTGTCCTCAAGGCTCATACTAAGCATAGGAAAGAGAGAGAGAGAGAGAAAGATATTACCATGAATGTGCTAAAAATTCAAACCGCTTTATAGATTCCTGTCAAACAAAATTATCTTCGTATAGAGATTACAAGGAATTCCATACTATGACACAACTGAAATAATATACTGAAATAAAGGACTGACTCAACAGAAAAGAAAATCCTATATTACACTCTTGTTTTCAAACAACTTCCCTTGGCAAACCATCCAAGTCATCACGCCAAGAGTTAATGCCTCTTTTATCACATTCCAAGATCCCTCACCATTATCCATAAAATTATCATTTCTATGCAACTTTGGATACTCTACATATACAGTTTAGCCACACAAGTGAATAGGCGACTTCTCCTGATAAAACGATGTGTAGGATCCATAGGGATAAGGTGAGTCTAATCATTGTACCTATTCCTCCAATTAGGATAAGTACGAAGGATTATCTTACAGATAGCAGTAGGGTAAATTAGCTGACCAATTTGGAAAACATTCCGAATGACATCCATTAATCAGAATGTTATGTCAAGAGCATTAAAATTATTAACAATGTCCTAAACAACATGCATTGTGGTATCATTGACATAATCCAACCTATTTGCAGCTAATAGATTCCTCATGACCCATAAAGCAGCAGTAGCTACATTAGCAGGAAAGCAAGTGGTAGGTGCCACATTAGCATAATTCTCAGGATGGAAGGAAAAAGTGCAAGGGCCAAAGTGGTCTATGTAATTGTCCAACATGTCAACATGATTGGAGAGGAAGTAATCAGGATGTGAATAAACAGGTCGCAATTGGAGTGGAATACCCAATGCCCGAGTGATAGAAAAAGAATTGATAAATACGGGGAACGCATGCATAATAACTTTGAAACCATCAAAGGAATAGCATCACCAAAGGGCAACATACGGTAAAAGTCTCTTACCATAGAAGGGGAATACACAACAGTAGAATCATAAAGAAAACCTTCCCAACCTTTATCAAAAATCCCATCCCTAAAGGAAGCTCCATAAGGACTATCCATAATTCCCGAAAAATCCATCTCGGGGATGATATCCATGCCATCGGGCATCCACAACTCATTTTGAATATTAACCATTGCAAAAGAAAGAAGAAAACACCAAAAACTAGCGCAAAAACCGAGAAAAAATCACTTAAAACGAGCTCAGAAAACTGCTGCCAGGTTCAATCTCGACTCGAGTTCGAGCCGAGATCAGAAAATAAAAAAAAGTTTTCAAGATTTCTGATTTTTAAGTGACGGTCCTCTAAACATGGTGTGGTATATATAGGCTAGATTTAAAGAGTTTGAGCCCTAGTAGGACTCCAAAAGTTGCCTAAAACCATAGGGTTTCCAAAAAATCAAACCCTAACCTCCTTTCTATTTAAAATATTTGGACTAAGGTCCCTAGGACCAACCGATGGAGATATGACTGCTATACCGGTGTAGTACCAATCATCAACGAGGACGGCCTCGATGACGTCTGGTGTCACCAGTGGAGCCTCCTGCTGCAGGGGAGCCTCATCAAGCTCGAGCGCCGTGACTATGGAGACAGTCTCAGGCGTCAGCAAGAAACGATGGGTCGGATCCCAATTGACATACACCCCGTCATCGACCAACTCCATTGACTCGTAAAAACGATGAACCATTTGAGGATCAAATGGCTCGTAGTCAGAGCCAAGGAGTACATCCCAGCCTCGGGCATGAATTCTCTCTACAAAAGTGCTCCCAAAGCGATTACCGGATAATCACTCTCTCTCTTTTTCTAGGAGGCATGATATGAGGGGTTTTTGGTATAGAAATGAAGAGAATGAAGAGAGGAACAAAACCCCGCAAAAATTATTGAATTTGGACTAGAATTGAGAGAGATACGAAGAGAGAGAAAACAGATCTGACTCGAAACTCGAGTCGAGTTCAGTTTGTACTGTTAACAACTCGAGTCGAGTTCTGAGAAGATGAAGACTTTTGTTTGACCCGCGTTGACTTAGTTTGGTTTGGGTTTTGAAAGTGACTTGTGATTTTTCTAAAGACACCCGAGGGTATATATAGAGAAGTGACTTCCCCTAGACGCTTCCCGCACTACTGAAATTAGTAGAAATGACGGTTTTACCTCTGGAAAACGAAAAGGCACGAAATAATTCAAATTTAAATTTGAAAATTCCGCGATAATGTATAATTATATCCTCGCGAATATAAGTACAATTAAGGGTGTCAAATAAAATTCCCAAAAATCATAATAATTATTAAAAATTGCAAAAATTGAAATATTTTCAAATTTGTAACTGTAATAATTATTTAACCAAGCAACTGCAACAAAGAGTGGTGGGCCACGCCCACCCCCAAACAGATCAAATCCAAGATCCTAAAGAAATAGTTATTAGCCAATAACCACTAAACCGGGCAACTAATAAAAAACACTAACACACGATTAGGTTTAGTAGATACACAAGACTGCCTCCCAGGAGCGCTAAGTTTAACTTCTTCAGCCAGACAGGTGGACAACCATGATTCACTCCCTAGATAAACGCTACTCTAAACAAAGATACATGAGAGACAAAACGCTAGAATGGAATGCGTGAAATCCTGATGTCTAATATACAACATGAGTCTTTTAAAGTCAGATACTATAGACTTAGAAAAGATGGGAAATGACTTCCCCACCCCCAAACAGAGCGGAAAACGGGTCTGTTTGGTGATGACGCTTGGGAGAAAAAGTGTGTACTGGATTAATTATATTCAGCCAGTAAGAGTTTGTGGACTATGGCCCCGACACTTTCAACCACACCTCCCAAAAAGAGACAATAGAGTAGAGTAAGGGAGGGTCCGGATACCAGCAAGTCAAAGGTCAGTCTAAATAGGTAGGGTCTTCTAAGAGAGTTTCCTCTACTTCAGGGGACCTTAATTCATGGAAGTGGTTAAGACGTTGACCATTGACTTGAAACTCAGAGTTGTCTGCAGGATTTAGAAAAGTGATAGCACCAAAGGGTGTCACTGCAGACACAACAAAGGGACCCGACCAACGAGACTATAGTTTAACAGGAAATAAATGCAACCTAGAGTTATAT
The DNA here is from genome assembly GCA_023053565.1 of Aquilegia eximia. Lineage (NCBI taxonomy): Eukaryota > Viridiplantae > Streptophyta > Magnoliopsida > Ranunculales > Ranunculaceae > Aquilegia > Aquilegia eximia. The sequence continues at coordinate 28,313,936 of JALIGU010000001.1, forward strand.
AATAAAACTTTGTCCCCAATTTGAAAATCTCTACGTAAGATCTGACGATCATGTAGTTTTTTCATATTAGCTTTGTAGGACTTGGAAAGATCATATGCTTCATTCCGAAGTTCCTCAAGCTCAGAAAGCTGGAGTTTTCTCCTCTTACCTGCCTGGTCGAGATTAAAATTGAGCTTTTTCATTGCCCAGAAGGCTCGATGCTCAAGCTCTACAGGTAGGTGACAGGGTTTTCTAAAAACAAGGCGAAAATAAGACATGCCTATGGGAGTTTTGAAAGCAGTACGATAGGCCCATAATGCATCACTAACTCTACGAGACCAATCAACCTTATCAGGGTCAATTGCTTTTTGCAAAATATTTTTAATCTCTCTATTCGACACCTCAGCTTGGCCATTAGTTTGCGGATGGTACGCAAGGGCCACTTTGTGAGTAACTCCATACTTTTTGACAAGTTTTCGAAAAACTCTATTACAGAAATGGCTCCCCCATCACTAATGATCGCACGGGGAGCGCCAAATTGGGCAAATATATACTCTTTTAGAAAATTTACTACAGTTTCTTGGTTGTTGTGCCTTGTGGGAATGACCTCGATCCATTTAGAAACATAGTCTACCTCGACCAGAATGTACAATAATCCATGATAACCAGGGAAAGAACCCATGAAATCAATGCCCCATACATCAAACACCTCGACAGGAAGTATTGGTTGTAAGGGCATCATGTGCCGCCTAGTGATTTTCCTTAGTTGTTTACAACGAGTACAGACAGCACAATGCATGTGAGAGTCCTTAAAGAGGGTTGGCCAATAAAAACCACACTGCAATACTTTAGCAGCTGTCTTTTTGGCACTGAAATGTCCACCACAAGCATGCTCATGGCAGAACTTAAAGACTTCTTGTTGTTCCCAATCGAGAATACAACGATGAATGATCTGGTCAGGACAATACTTAAAAAGGTAAGGGTTATCCAAGAAATAATACTTGGCATTAGCAAGGAATTTGGATCTATCTTGTTTGTTCTAATCATTTGGGAACTGGTTGCTAGCCAAGTAATTAACTATATCTGCGAACCATGGAGCATTCGATATTGCAAAAAGAAGCTCATCAGGAAAGTTCTCAGAAATGACACTAGAATCCTCAGGACGGTCTAGTCTAGACAAGTGGTCGGCCACTAAATTTTCGGTTCCCTTTTTATCTCTAATCTCAAGGTCAAACTCTTGAAGCAATAATATCCAACGAATAAGGCGCTGCTTAGTCTCCTTCTTGGAGACTAATTGAAGGAATCTAATAGCGGCACGATCCGTAAAAATGACAGTACGAGTGCCTAAAAGGTAGGAACGAAACTTATCAAGAGCTGAAGAGCATATACTATAGCTAGCAGTTCTTTCTCAGTTGTCGTATAATTACGTTGAGCGTCATTGAGAGTCTTGCTAGCATAATATATGACATGGGGCTTACCATCTAGACGTTGACCTCAAACTGCCCCAACAGCATAGTCTGATGCATCGCACATCAGACTACGGTCTTAAGATTTTCAAAAGCACTCTTGCATTCTTTTGTGAAATCAAAAGATGCATCCTTAAGCAATAAATTGGTTAAGGGTCGAGCTATTTTGTAAAAATCTTGGATAAAACGTCGATAGAATCCTGCATGACCCAGAAAGGCTCGAATATCCCTAATAGACTTAGGAATAAGCAAAGATGAAACAAGATCTACTTTAGCTTTATCAACCTGGATACCCTCAGGAGAGACTACATGACCAAGAACTATCCCCTTCCTAACCATAAAATGACACTTTTCCCAGTTAAGTACCAAATTCTTCTCTATGTAACGTTTAAACACAAAGGAAAGATGACTAAGACACTCTTCAAAAGATGAACCATATATGGAGAAGTCATCCATAAACACCTCCATAAATCGTTCTACCATATCACTAAAGATGTGTAAAAAGGTTCCACAAGAAGATCCAGAAGTCTGATTTGGGCCCATGAGCTATCACACTGAAGGTCTTGGTCCAAGCTACAAATTAAGCCCAAAAGGATTAGGTTTTGATAATTACCTAATGCCTCTAGAAGACCAACAGCAGCAGCCACGAATTAAACCTAATTTGGAAGTCTTGCATGCAAGTATTCTACTTTGTAATGTCTATATAAGAGAAGTTGTAATTAAGGTTTAGGTATCTTTTAGGCATCATCTAGTTTTACCTCTTAGATCTCTTTGAGTTCTTCTTCATTGTATCAACTCAATTATCAATATCAATTCCATTATCTTTTCCATTATGATGTATTGTGATATATTAATTTATTCCATGGTATCATCATCAAGGATGAGTAGCTAAATCTCCTTAGGGGGATGGTTGAAGCACTCTAGATGATGTATAAGCACCATGTTTGTTCTTATTGTTCATTGTGATTCAAAGTTCTTAATACTTATTTAATTCTATTCGCGGTATGAGGTAAGTATGATTATTTGCATGTTATTGTTATCCATGATGTTAAAATATTATTGTTAGGGTTTAGGGAGACCTAGCTTTAATGGTAGTATTTATATTTATTGTAGATGTGTAGTGAAATAGCTGAGAGGTGATTATTACATATTTGCAATATATATCTTTTATTGGAACACTTTTGTATTTAAATTGATATTCGAAGGTGACGGTTTATTTATTAATCAATATGTTGAATTAATTAGATTGAATAACTGAGAGGTGACGGTTTAATTAATAAGACATATTCAATAGCATGCATAAGATAATCCCGTTTTAATTAGGTAGAATACCTGAGAGGTGAATTTGATTATTATAGGCATTAATGATTAATTGGAATAGCAGCTTAGAGGTGACTAATTAATTATTATAGATTGAACATGAAGGAACAACATGTTATGTTTGCATGATTTAGTTTGTGAATACCAACTCTTCCCCCTATGTCATCATATATCTTCTTTACATCTCTACCATATTCTTAACTTAGGATTTACTATTATTATTGCCTGTAGGAAGTAGAATCAATCTCCAATCTTATTATTGATTCCCTTGGTGTTTCTTAACCACTGTTTTCTATTGTGTTTGAGCTAAGATCTCCCCCACTGAGGTGGGTACGACCCTTGTTTGTTACTTGTCTACTTTGATATCCAAATTATAAAGGCACAAGAAGAAATTTCAAGTTAAAAATATAATCTTTTGATAGTAGGCGTCCAAAACCTTATATCAAAATGGCGCCGTTCCCGCTCTAAGGAACGGAGTTCATTCAAATACAAGCGAGAATAGTTGTTTTGGGACATCATCCCACTTCAATCCCTCCTACCCTTCTATTTTTAATTTTTTTAATTATTATTTTTAAGTTTCTTTTTACTTAGTCCTCTTATTGATCTTGCAACGAAGACGTATTGAAAAAAGCTCAAAAAACGGAGTAAAGAACAAATTTTTATGAAAAGTGTGCATTCAGGAATTTTTCCTGAAAGTTACTGGTTCAAACTGGGCCCGATCTCGAGTCGAGTTCAGTTTGGCCTTTAACAATCTCGAGTCGAGTTCCAGGCTTGGCTCGTTTTGCGTGATTTTTTTTGAGCGTTCCAGAACTCTTTTTTACCTAAATATTTTTCTGTTGAGAGATTGTGAGTTGAACTAAGTAGTCTATTTTTTCAGCATTTTTAAAGACTTGTAAGTTATTTAATTATTCGATCCAAGAAGGGGTCGCGGTTGTAATATTTTTAAAGTAGGTGTTGTTAGGATTTATTTTATTGTGTGTTCGCGGCGGATAGTAGAGCAAGGTTGTGGAGCTAGCCTTGAGTCTACTAAGGAATGACTCCTAAGGACGATTGAAACCCAAGGAGCGGTTTCCCCTTAGTCGACTTCAACTCGTCTTCTCCCCATTTTTGTGCGCTTGTTTGGCAATTTTTACTTTTTAGCACAAAGTGGGAGGTACGTGATAGAGGGTAAAGTTGTTAATCTCTAACCTCTAATCAAAAGATTATATTTTTATTTAAAGTTCCTTCTTGTGCCTGTATAAATTAGTTATCAAAGTAGACGAGTAACAAGCAAGGGTCGTATCCACCTCAGAGGGGGAGATCTTAGCTCAAACACAATAGAAAACAACTCTTAAGAAACACCAAGTGAATCACAATTAAGAGAAAGATATGATTCTACTTCCTACAGGCAATAATAAATACACTGTAAATAACCTAACTTAAGAAAATGGTAAAGATGGAAAAGAAGATCTTATGATGACATAGGGGGAAGAATTAGTATCCACAAACTAAATCATGCAAACATAACATGTTGTTCCTTCATGTTCAATCTATAACAATTAATTAGTCACCTCTCAGCTATTCCAATTAATCATTAATATTTATAATAATCAAGTAGTCACCTCTCAGTTATTCCGCTCAATTAAAACGGGATTCTCTTATGCATGCTATTGAGTATGTTTTATTAATCAAACCATCACCTCTCAGCTATTCAATTTGATTAACTCAACATATTAATTCACAGCTAAACCATTATCTCTCACTTATTTGATTTAATTATAAAAGGGTTCCAATAAAAGATATAAACTGCAGATATGTAATAATCACCTCTCAGCTATTTTACCATATAACTACAATCAATATAAATAAAACCATTAAAGCTAGGTCTCCCTAAACCCTAACAATTGTATTTTAACAACATGGATAACAATATAATGTAAATAATCATACTTACCTCATACTGCAGATAGAAGTAAATAAGCATTAAGAACTTTGAATCAAAATGAACATTAGGAACAAACATGGTGCTTTTGCATTATCTAGAGTGCTTCCACCATCCCCCTAAGGAGATTTAGCTACTCATCCTTGATGATAACACCATGGAATAAATAAATAAATAACAAAACATCATAATGAAAAGTAATGGAATTGGTATTGAATATTGAGTTTGATACAAAAGAAGAAGAAGATGAACTTTTCTTCAATTCACAAAAAGCTACCTAAACCTTAATTACTACTTCTCTTATATAGAAAATACAAAGTGGAATACTTGCATGCAAAGACTTCCAAATTAGGTCAAATTCGTGGCTGCTGCTGCCTGCTGTTGGTCTTCTAGAGGCATTAGGTCTTTTGCAAAACCTAATTCTCTTGGGCTTAAGTTGTAATTCAGACCTAGACCTTCAATTTGATAGCTTATGGGCCTAAATCAGACTTCTAGATCTTCTTGTGGAGCCTTTTTAAGTTTGCACTTAAATAAGGCCTAAAATAGAAATTCTGACTTGTGGGCTTCAATAGGACCCGGTTTGGGCTGAGAATTGGACCGCACCACTTTGACCTAAAGTCAAGTCAACGGAGCTGACCGTGGTGTGCCCTCAGCAAATCTTGTGGGTGCAAATATGGATTCTCCTTCCCTTGTGCAAATAACACATTTTTGCTTGCTTTTCTTGACTTTTCGCGGGCTTTTACATAATATTCACATTTCGACTCATGAAACCTACACAAAAGACAAGAAAACACTAATCAATAGATACAATACAATAATATAAGCTAAGTGCTATACAAACAAGGTCTTATTCGGGGGATAAATATACAGTTTTGAGGACTGATCAGTACGCATTCTCCTAACCTTCCTCGAATCCCCTGCAAGAGGAGTTTCTGTATTGATTAGCATGACCTTAATTGTTGCTTGATTTCAAATTCTGTTTTTACTTGCTAAACCGGGACTACAAGGCGGACCTAGCCTATAAGTGAAACCTAATATCAATTGATTGCAATATCCTTAGCCTTAAAATTTAATTAACTAAAACCATTCTATCACGATATTCATTCGAAACCTTGAGCAGATATTTCAACTAGTACTGCGTGAACCATTCTTTGGTTGGAGCACAAGTTATGAATTGGGTCTGGAACCCCTACAAATTACATCTGTAGAATCACTGTGGTTATTTAATTAATGAACGTGCTTAGGCACAGAAAACCTCCCACACTGGTTATTCGCTGCTTGACTCTCGAAATATAGGGAGAATTCACAAACGAAGTTTGGAAAGAACTCATTGGCTTGGGTGAACACAAAATTGAGTCAGTTTTGAGCCCCTTGTTAGATGCTTTTGAATGGTTAGGACTTCTGTGTCACATAGCAACAATGTTTGGAAATGTCGATATTTCATACTTCCTGCATAAGATGACAACTGAGTATATAAGCAAGATCTAAAAATATGTGGATCACATATGCCAAGTACAGAATGAAAGTTGTTCATGTGTCAAGTTTTGGAATATGATTTTGAAGAGGAGTTGTACCTGCAACCTGGTCATTTAAGGTTTGTTCGTGTTCGACACAAAACTTCTGATTTGTGTTGCTGTTATCCTCTCATAAATCTGATATAGAGACAAGAATGAAAGTTGTTCATGTGTCAAGTTTTAGAATATGATTTTGAAAAGGAGTTGTACCCGCAACTTGGTCATTTAAGGTTTGTTCGTGCTCGACACAAAGCTTTTGATTTATGTGTTGCTGCTATCCTCTCATAAATCTGATATAGAGACGAGAAAAATAAAAATAAAAATTAAAGCCTGAATCAAAAAATGGTTAAGCGCATTAGATCACAAAAGGAAAAAGAGCAGATATTATTAGTGCAAAAGAAATGTAGACCTTTAAAACTGTAGGGTTTATGTATCAATGCACCAAATGATTTCAAATATACTCTACACAAATGCATTAGGCAATATCACATAAATCACCCAATCGATAGAGCATGAATATCGCTCCCCTGACTAATAATTTCAGAGTTTCGATAGAGCATGATTATCATTCTGCCATATAGATTACCAAGCCAGTTTTATTGATAAAAACTCTCATAAGAAGAAAAACTATGACGCAAAAGTAAAACTTTAATACCATATTGTTCTTAGGTCTGAAATCTGCGTACTCCTTTGCCGAGTTTCAGCCAAAATTAAGAAACGGTCGTAAACAATTTAGTATTTGAGATCAGTGAGCAAACTAAAAGTAAAGACTATATCAAACTACGTACATAACATCCTTATTCTCATGATTGTGTCAATCTATTTCTCATAAACTCAGTAGACAATTGAAGTAACTTACTCGATAAGAAATATAAAACCAGGGAAGGTGAAATACAACCTGAGCTACGTGAAAAGAATATAGGAACATATAGATTGTTTTTGGAAACATATTTTCACCAAATATGTCGTGACAGAAGTATGAAAAGGATTGGGATTAGAAATTTGAAAAAGGAGTTCTCATGGAAATCAATTGTTTTCAGAATTGTTTAATACATTCATTCTTATCAAATATTTGCAATCATAAGATTCTGCAACATGGATTAAATTAAATAACTTTAACCATGGATTTGTAATGAGTTTTGATCTAGTGGTATATAACAAACATTAGAAATGCACAAAATCACCTCAAACAGGGTTTTTTTCCGGTAACAGTAAAATTATAATTAAAAATATATTGTAGATCCTTCTTCATTCTTAGTAAAAGTAAAATTATAAATAAAAATATATTAACTTTAGCTAATGGTACCAATAAACAAAATGGTCTTCTTTTCTTCTCTTTTGGTAACAGCAAGTATAAAACATCGTTATTGATTTCAGAAGTCTTAAAAAACGACCCCGTGTTTAAGGTTTTATTCAATGATTTCAAAACTGAATGGAAATCAGTCAACTATCTAATTATAGCTAAAAAGAACTTATCATCACATAAAGGGAGTTACTTCTAAAGTGCTAATGATTTTTTTCAATAATCTGAAAATGAAGCCCACAAATTAAGAAACAATCAAATAGATTAGGGTTAGTGCAGATTATGGATGAATTGAAGGTAAGAGTACAAAATGAACTAAATCTTACCTAGCCCATCCTCCTCCCTCAAGCAATAGTGAACAGGTGTCTATAAATTACTTAACCAAACTGCGCACAGATACAAAAAAATTCATAGCATCGGGATTGGTTTTGTTCCATCACAATATTGAAAAAGTTTGTCTCGTAAGAAGTTAGAGAGACAACCTTTTCATACATCTTAATGTAAAGTGTAATAGATGCCCTAATCAGTAGAACATGCAATAGGCTAATATAATAATGTCTGTAACAGGCTAATATAATAATGTATGTAACAGGCTAATATAATAATGTCTGTAACAGAAAGTATAAGATCTTACTCATGATGAAAACATAGGTAGATTACAAAACAAAATATTAATATATTTACATCGGACCACTATAAGTTATCAACAGGTAACGACCCAAACATCTTCAACAGGACAACAGGTAACGGAAATATAAACATTATGAGGGGTGTTATCTTCTTCTAAATCATATAACTGCACACCAGTTTGTATCACCGTTGCATAATACCGAAGACATAAATTTGTTAATTCTAATTTCATTAAACGGACTGAAGCAATGTAACAAACTGAGCTATTCCAAGTATTTTATGAAGAAGGAAAACATAAAAAGGTTTTACCTAATAAGCTTGTTTTTTTTTAGTTTATCTAGTGCCTAAAAAAATCCCAAATTTAATGCATACAAAAAACAAAAAAATGACTAACCTGCAAAAAGGGATGAGAGATGGAAAGAGAATGTGCGGGAAGAGAGTAAAAGATCCTAAAACCAATAAATCGAAGAGAGTAAAAGATCCCAAAACCAATAAATCTAAAAACCGAGAACTTAATTGCAAAATGAGATGAAGATATGGAAATAGATTAAAACTTGGACTTTAAAAGTAGAAGATTCTTAATTGTGTTTATGGGTGGCTCTGTTTACAGATGATTCAATTCAGGCCCTCAAAATAGCAAGTTGAAAAAACAGTTGCAATGTTTCTCACAGAGGACCAAGGTGGTGTTGTCATAAACCAGAGTCTGAGGTATTCTAATGAAGTGTTCAGTCAAAAACAAATGAAAAAGGTGATATTACTCTCCAAAAATGGTTTTTATATATCATCAGTTTGACGCCTTAATAGTTCTGACTCCGAACACTGATGGCATTAGCAGTTAATTTATTACCCTTGTTTCTCAATCAAGTTTGTTATAATCCACACATTGACAACTCCTAAACTCATTCCTTTGAAATGAATAGAGTAAGTTACCATTAACATCAATGGTGCACTCTCCATTATATATTTTTACATCTAAGGATTAAGTGTATACTGAAAACTAATGAGCATATTTTCATTGGATAGAAGAGATATCAAATAAATGATAAAACTACATATATGGCAGATTAAGTGAATGCTAAAAATGCTTCAATCAAGAAAATGACGGATGCAGAACTTAGAAATAACAATGATAAGGACACATTACTCACATCGGTTTTGATATAACGACTCTCGAAAAGATGTGTTCCAGTCAAAAAGCTTCATCATTTTACTTGCTTCTAACAGACAAAACTTCGCAACAAAAAGATTTTATAAAGAAATCTTGCACCTTCAAATAAAGTTGTTCATATGACTCCATGTCTCCATGTGAATGTGAATGATAAATATTGCAAATAAATATTGCCCTTTTTTTGTTTTGTATGACGGACAACACTAACTCTTAAAGGACCTTGGAAACTGATGTGCATATTTTCATTCGACTGGTGAAATTTCAATGTTTATAAATGTAAAAATAATATATTCCATACGGGTATACAGCTCAAGACTTCTGTATCCAGAACTCAAACTCAAATAAGGAGATCATTCAATTGTTATTGCCATTACTAAGAAAACGCAGATCATTCATGTTATTGGTATTAGAACGCAGTAAGTCGATAGCCTCAAATAGTTCGAACCTCCCAAAATATAGAAGATTCGAAATACACTCAGAAAGAGTAAGTTAAGGCATTGGCTAAGGTTCCAAGAAGTTTGTCTCAAGCAATCATTTCTATTAATCTGTTTAGGACCAAGGTTCCTCTAACCTACTTCAACATAATTAAAATAATAGGATCTAAATTTAGTTTCCATTTCCAGCCAAAAAATAATTACATAGAGAGTAATCTACACATAAACCAATGAAGAAAAATTACCTAAAACTGGGACTGAATCGACTACTCCCCAAGTTTTCATATTCAAAATATAGAAGACGACCTCGCAGAGAATATCTGTAAAAAATGAAAAAGATAAAGTAGCATAAAAGATTAGATACAAATTAATTAGAAAATTAGGCAAGAAGTTGCAACGAAGAGATAGTGTTTTATTAAAAAATAACAAACATAGTTAGGTCAACAAAATTGAAACAAATAGGGAAAAACATATAGAAAAGAAATTATCCTTGTCAAATGCCGAAGATGGAGAATGCTATTTCTTTTCTCAAATGCCATGCCAGTAACATAATGCATTGTTATGAATAAAAAGAATGGAAAACAATAGAGTAAATATTTCAAACAATAGAGTAAACAACAAAAAAAAAATGCATTGTTCTTCAAGCTAGATTAATATATTTCAAAATTGAAAGTTTATAGTTATTCTTATCTATTCTACTTAAAATAGAAAAGAATGAAACTGAGATAGACAGGAAAGAACAAATTATTAGAAACATTAAAATTTGTTTATTGGATTGTAATACAAAAGAGAAATATAATAGCAGGCAAGAAAGCACTAGTTGGGAAAATGGTGTACAGTATCAGGCTACCTCCGTAATCAAACTGGTCTTTAACAAAGAGTTTGTTGCACATTACAGTCATTCTAAAAAAAAGTTGATTCATTTTGGAGTGTGTTCAGTTGTTCACTCTTAAAAGATGATAAACATGATAGATGCACCAACTTTGTATAACTGAAGATCATCTTTTTAATGTATAACAGAATGGAAAATGCAACCTTTTAATGTACAACTGTGTGATGCTGTAACCAAGCCGGACGATGACACAGGATCACTCGATCAACATGCAACCTGAACACATTTTATTGTTCAAGACTCGGGATCTGTCAATTCAACGTCATCCATATTTGCCGAAGCAAAAGAATCTGAATGACAATTGTTGAGCAGCAAAAATCAGTGTCCTCAGAATCAGATATATCATCATTTTATAATTAATCATGTCCTTCGTGAATGTCTGAAGCCTCTGATTGAGATGTTCCCATAAGAAGCTCATTAAATGTGGATGACTGAAGCCTCTGATCCAGATGTCATCATGATCCAGATATCAACTTGCTTTTACAATGAACATGAATCTTGGTCCACTGTTAATAACTGCGTCATCTGGAGATGCCATGGGAGACAGCAGAGACATGATTAGAGGTGACAAGAGCAATGTTTAATACTTTCCTTCTCTAAAATCAAGAATCATTCTTCTGGCTGAAATTCATCTCAATAACCTCCTCCAAATACAGACACAAAAGGACCGTAAGCAACTGTCAAAGCTTAAAACCTTTTGATTACAACATCGCGCAGTGACTAAAACTAGCCTATACACATGCTCACGGAACGCAAATCAAGGACCGTTTCGGATGACAGTGCATGCACCTTCACCAGCCATACAAAGGATTACAGTCACATTCTATTCACTGCAGAATACTGTTTGCATATGCAGATATGCCACCAAATACTACATGAGATTCTTTTGCCATAAACAAGATTGTCTAAAATACAATCTTTGGTAGAAAAGCAGAGTACATTTAGGGATTGAACACAATGAAAATTCCTACCATCAAGGATTTAATAATTTTTACATGGCTTTCGTACAATATTCATTTAACTAGTAATCTACTTGCCCATGAAATAAATCCCAATTCGAAAACACTAGAAAATCACGAAACTGTAACCCTGCCCCAATAAAAGAAATAGATCAACAAAGTGAACCAACCATTTACACTGTTAGAGCATTCCCAATGCAAGGTGCATTTGGGAGGTGGGGTGGATAAATCCACCTTTTTCTTACAAATATTGTCCCAAGGGAAGGTGGATTTTAAAAAGTGGGAACCCACGGGTGGATTTCAAGGTGGGAGAATCCACTTTGAAATCCACCTTGTGGATAAGAACCGGACGGCATGTCACATGCTGTCCCATTTTTTTTTAAGTTTTACGAAGTGTTTTAAAACTTTTGGTCTCTCGGACGGCATGTCACATGCCGTCTCCCTATTATTTTGCAAAAACAAATAGGACGGCATGTGACATGCCGTCCGGATTTAAAAAAAAATCCACTTCCTATTACAAAGAGTCCATCTTCCCTTGGGAACTCTCCACTTTGTAGAGTTTCACTTTGAGTCAGCAAGGTGGATTTATCCTAGTGGCGTGGCACCTATGTGGAGGTGGATAAATCCACCCTGCATTGGGAATGCTCTTAGTGTACTCGATTCGGCCTAACATATCAGAAAAAAACCAACCTGGAAGTTGCAGCAGACTAATATCTTCCTAGTTAATTAAGTGAACCTATGATCAAGTGTGGAAACTGGAAAAGAGCTAGAATTGTACAAATAGGAGCTGAGATTGATGACGGTGGGGTTTGGTGGTTGTGACGAACAAGAAGCATATTACATTGTGTATGCCAAATACTAAGGTACAATCTATGACAATTGTAAATCTTTGTGTTCGTCTACTAACCAGGTTCTCTATTCATATCACTGCGAAAAATATGGACATCATACGTTCATGGTGTGGTCATGGAACTTATTCTTAAACCGATATCAACATACCCAAGAAGCTTACTGCTCAATTCACTTACAGTTGTATAAGAACTGAATTTTTTATCTCTTGCTCACAAAAAGGCTCTCACAAGTATAAAACCCCTTGTCATATGGGAAGACCAGCATCAGGTACCATGAGTTAAATAATTTAATCAGTAAACAAAGGTAAACTAGCTATATGCCATAGCAATTCTGTACTTTAACTTGATGTATCCAATCCACAAATATAAACAATGAGTACTATTATGTTAAGAAAATACCTTTAAATCAGTCACACGAAAGACATATTGGACACCCAAAGACTGGCAAAAGAAGAGACACACCATGGGAGAAGATAAAAGCCTAATAGCAAAGACAGGCACATAACACCACAAGCAGGTACCAAGACAGTTCCCCGTTTGTAATTCATCAGAAACAGTGAAGGCAGTTCCCAATAAAGAAAGCTTCTGCGCGAACATTTCTATCCTGAAATGCAGTAATCCATTATAATTACTGCACTTTGCCATCTTCAGAGGGGCCAGGTAAAGCTTAACCAAAACATCAACATACTTTTGAAACAGATGGGATATTCTGGTTAAATTAGGTTCTCCAATATGAGTGATTGCAACTGTTGTTAGCTGTTCAACAATATCCTGCAAAAGAAGTTTAACATCAGCATATTAACTTAAAGCATATAGATCATGTGATTCACTGTATGAAGAGTACTTAATCAGCAAATGAAGTATATTCAGAATCAATAATCAGCGCATTTAGGACATAACCAAAAATACACATAACCATTTTCAAATATACACATACAAACATTTTACAGGAAACGAGTGTTGGCGATGAGGCCTGCATAATACTAGTAAATACATGTTTTGTCGTAGGAAAGCACGTAAGCATCAAGACACCTTTTCATGGAAAGCTAGTGCAGGGGAGTTTAATTAGGGATGACTTGGATTACATGTGATGTAACTTAGTTTTGGAATGGAAAAGGAATCAAAATAGCGTGATTGGTAAGAAAATCATCTGCAGTGCTATCAACATATTTCCAGTTCCGGATATAATATGGCAAGAAAGCACAAAATTGAGATCCTGACAACAAATGAACATAATGTATGTCCACAGTTAGAAAGATACAGTATAAACTTACTCTATGATTGAACTTGAATCTTGTTCCACTATTAATAACTGCGCCATCTAAAGATGCCATGGGAAACAGCGGAGACCTGATCCGAGGTGACAAGGGCAAGATTCCATCATTTCTTTCCAAATAAAGAACAGTTCTTTTAGGTGTCTGAAATTCATCTCAAAAGCATCTTCAAGATATGGACACAAAAGCACCATAAGCAACTTACAAGTTTAAGGCCTTCTAATTCCAGCGTCAAGCAGTGACTAAACCTAGCCTGTACACAACTGCTCCCGAACGTAAAGGAGGAACCATTTCTGATGACAGTGCATGCTTCTTCACCAGGCTCACAATTCTCATTCTGTCCACTGCATAATTCGGTTTGCATATGCAGGTGTGCCATCAACTACTTAATGAGAAACTTTTGCAGTTAACAACGTTGCGGAAATACGATCTTTGATAGAGAAGCAGAGTACATTTTGGGATAAATTCAACAAAATGGAAGGAATGACTCAATGTTCTTCTGAATGCGAGATCCATATGTTCTCAGCCGTATCGCCTTTACCAGTTTTAAGTAAACTAGATAACACTTTCTTAAGTTTGCAATTTCCAATGGATGGTTGTTCACAAATATCTATGAGTTGATCCTCGAGCATTGCACTCTTATATGAACAGCTTTCAGTTAATGGATCCTAGGGTTCAGATACTTAAAAGTCTTCTTTAGCTTCAGGTGTGTCAGCTTAAGTTCATTCAACTTTTTAACTCACAGCAAACCACTAATCATATACCGACATACCGAACAAGAAACCCTTGTGCGGACACATGCTTTTGCAAAACAATTAATACATGCATGGCTTCCACAGCCTCTTTTAATGTCAGTTTGTATAAGAGCATGCCCAAATAATCCACTCTAACCACTTATCATATCTTGTACGAGAATCCCTTAAGCAGACACATGCTTTTGCAATACTATGTATTCCTGCTTGACCTCTAAAGCCTCTTCTGATATCCTGCATGCAGTTTGTATATGTAAGCGGTACAATCAATTAATAAAAATGTATGTTAACTTAAAAAATATTTCAACCAAAAAAAGAAAAGTAAGCAAGTATCTGTATTACTAATAAAAATAAGAAGCAAGGAGGATCCTTCACAAGACCTGAACATGTAACATGATAGAAATGTCAATATTATTCCAACTGGCAGTGTTCTGTTACAAGAACAAAACCTCCCAGGAGATGGGTGTAAACATGAGCACCGCCATGGGACTTGTTCCAGATATGACTGCCTACAGTAAATCAGTACGTATTCCTCCATTGAGTTTTGTACTTAACTCCTAGGTATGCACTTAAATTGTTAGAGAATTGGATACTGATTGCTGAGCTTTGAATTATACAGAGTGTTGCAAAGGATCTCACATTCTGACCTACTAAGGGCTTTATTGATTGTTCACCCTACTAAACTAGTGCACTGGTTCCCATTTTTGCCCACTGCTTTTAATCTTGTCGACATTGAAAGAGCAGCGTCCTTTATCGATACAAAATCCATTTCAGACTTTCAACCCTCGAGAATGCATAACATCTTTTCTAAATAATCTAAAGTTCTCAAGGGCCCACAAAACAAATAAATCAAAATACTGTACCAAATCTGGTAGGGAGAAGTTCGTATGAGGGGAAGATAAGTTTATTCTTGGGAAAACACTCAACTTCATCAAAACAGAGATAGTTTTAAGTCTTCAGCTGTGTTTTTCTTCAGCAATGTTGAAGTTAGGAATCATAAGTTGTGTAAAGAACTTAAAATTCTATACTCGCAGGAGGAGCATTGGCCTCTGAGCCAGACAGTGTAAAGTAAGACGGGAGCGCTGAAGGGGTCTTGGGGTGATCATAGATGGAGGAAGTTAAAAAAGCAGAAAAAAAAAAAGAGGTCAGAAAGAGGCAAGGAACATAACTGAAGAGGTGATGTTCAGCCCTGCTCCATTCCAACAACTGAAAAAAAAAAAAGTACTGAAACTAGGCAAGATTGTGGTTCTTCAAATTACCTAGTCAGTCTGGAGAGAAAAATGCACAGCTCTTCTATGCATTTCAAGACTCCCCTTGTCAAAACCTATAATATTTCAACTTTTTAAGCCATATAAGGTCCTTGTGAGATCACAATTTCACCATCACTTGTTAGGTTAAGTTAAAAATAATTGAGAAATAATTGATCAGTTGTAGTTGCATCTGAAGGTGAGTAACCTCAAAAGGAACCCTTATCTGGAGTAATGTCAATTGTTATGTCAAAGACTGATGAGTTAAATTTACAGATATAATAGTGGATACAAGAAGACTTCCTTGCAGACTTAAGAAAAGGTTGATCATCAATATAATCCTTCCACTATGTCCATACAGTTGAACTTGCATTCGTTCTTGTTAGTCAACAAGCAAACAAAGGAGTTACTTTTCGAAGTCGGATACATCAATTCACTTTTAAGTAGGAGTGAGAAAGTTGCTCCCATGCATTAAATATAGATAATTTATTTTCAACCAATCAGTGGCAGCATGAAGAGTTGTTACAATACAGGAAAGGGGGGGATCCTGTTATCCTACACTCTTCCTGTATAGGCCTGTATGTCAGATTTCAAAAATAACATCTGCTTAAAGTGTAGTTGGAAGTGAACGTAGATTAAGGAATTTATTTTTTACATATTCAAATAATCACAATCTTCCACTTGCCTTACTGCACAATTATCTACAGTACTCAATGATAAAAGGAATTCAGAAAGTTCTAACAATAACTGGCAATAGAAGACTAAGTGCCTTGTCTAGCTAAAGTAAAACATCTAAATAGGAAAATATTTTACAGAAAAAATATGTATCAGTAGAATATTGTGGTATTTGCTAGTGTATTTCAAAGTATTGCACAAGTATTATCTGTAATTTGTATTTGGTATTGTACCAAAAAAAATCCACTGCAGGTATTACCTCGGGGCAAGGCACAATACTTGATTGCCACACAAGTTCTCCACGGCATCCTTCAGGTCAAAAGCTCACAACATAACCTTTTAATTCTCTGTGTAGATAACAAAAATATTATTTACAAAAGATTGAAAGCAAAAAAATCACATAATAGATCTCCAGAAATACCTAAAAACCTCATTTCTTTCTACTGTCAATATTTGAAGGCCGTACAATTTTTATATTAATATTTCTTCCATTGTGTTTTATTTTTTTTTTTCCTATGAAGACAATAAATAATATTTCTTCCATTATGTTTGAAGTCAGTAAGTTTCAGAACACAGCCTAAAGACCCTATTTCATTATGGGAATTATGAACAATGCCGCAAGCCCGCAACTAAAACATGGACATTAAACGACTCGGTGCCATACTATTTCCAAATGAGAAGAGAGATGAGTAGTACATTCCTGAGCTTGACCCTTTCCATCCCATTACTAATCTAAACTACCCATGAAGCACTAAACCATAGGATATCAAATAGACTTGTCCCTAGAGTCATAAGGCCTAGGTGGTCGGAAGGTAGATAATCATCCATCAACCCAAGCTGACCATCAGAAAAGCTGTTCTAGATCACAATTATTGGCATTCACATTTGTCTATGCATCATCAAGGCACCTGTAAATCCGCATGCCGATACAATCCTTTATTCAAATCACCAACAATGTAACAACCATATAGAAATTTGATTCTTCCACTATTCTAAACATACCACAAATCTGAATCATCCTAACCAGAAACATCCAATCAATTTCTCTACTCTTAGAACTGCATTTGTCTTCTAAATGCCCAATGTGCAGATTTTGGTATATGCCGAACTATTATAACAATAGCCCCAACTCATCTAAGCTCCGTTGCAAGATCATACCCAACATCAGGTTTAACTAACTATAGACCTTGCTGCTTCTTCATACTTTAGCGTTCCCAGATACAAATCTCTCCTTATACTTTTGCCCTCTTTTCCTTTTGAAATATCTCATTCTACTTAGCCTATTCTCTCTCTCTCTCTCATGAAATTGTTTAGTACAATGTTTCTTTAAATCAAAATTAGTCTTACACAAATATTAATTAAAAAACATATGTCTTAGTTAGATGGAATAACCAACCATACCTTTAGAGGGGTTTGTTATTTTAGTCAGTTGAAACTTGAAACTACAACCATTCCATTGCAATGTGTAAGCCATTGGAGTAAGCTAAAATTAGAGGAAATTTTTGGGTTTTGTGAAAGATTGAAAATAGAAAGATGTAAGGATAAGAAATTGAAACAAAGGGTTGTTTGGGTAATTGGGTTTGAAGAAGAAGAAGAAGAAGAAGAAGATCAATTGGGTTGCAGAGACCAGAGAGAGAAAGAGTGTATGCATAATGCATTAGCTCAGCAATCAGCAATCAGCAATTCAGCATGATGTTCTGACCAAAACCCATTTTCCCCACCCCACTGCTGGGATAATGTTTTCTCTCTCTTAAGTTTTCATGGAAGTTTGTTTTCATAGGGAAATAATTCGTCACAAGTTTTTTCTCTTAATTAGTTCTAGAAAATGCTAAATAATAGGCGGGAAAAAAAAATTAATGGGCGGGAAAATAAAAGTTATCAAATCACACAAACCTTATAACCACCAACTCAACCCATTGAAATAATCTAAAACCACCCCACTTCTTTCAGAGACCAACATGAAGAGAAGAAGAGCACCACCACCACCACCACCAACAACAACAACAACAATGGCGATTCTAAATCTGTGTCGTCGTCTTCCACATAAATTAATCCTTGAAATACTCTCAAGAATTCCAGCAAAGACTTTACTTGGATTCAAGCTTGTATGTAAGTCTTGGTACAACTCAATTCATGATCCTATTTTCATTAGAATGCATGCTAATCAATCCATGGAAAACAATACAAGTGTATTTCTTGCCAGTGAACCCTCTTTTTCTATGTCAGCAGGACCCTTTGATCTTGTTTCACAAATTTATAGTTTAGAAGGTAATTCACATGATAAATGTGTCGAAATCGAAAACCCTATTGTTCATAAATCCAGAGTATTGGGTTCTTGTAATGGGTTGGTATGTTTAAGTAATGGAAAATTAATGTTTTTATTGAATCCATTTACTAGAGAATACAAGATGATTAAGGTTGATAATGAAATCAGTTTTAAAAAGAGTGTTTTCGGCTTGGGGTATGATAATGCAAATGATGATTACATATTGGTGCAACTTGTTCATACTGATGACTGTTTTGATTTTTATGATTTTGATCTTGATGATGATATGGATTCTGGAGTCTATGTTTACTCTTTGAAGGATACTTTGTCTTGCTCGAAAATTGGTAACATTCCATATCGACGTTTGTATGCTCCAGATTTGGGGGTTTATTTGAATGGTTGCCTTCATTGGGTAGCTACAAAAAAACAATGTGCACCTGTTGATATCCTCACATTTGATAATACCGAGAAAGTGTTTCGAGAGATACCTCGACCTGTTAATTTGGGTGAAGGTGCTAATATGACTTTGGGATTGCTTGGAGGGAAGCTTTCTATCCTTTGTGACTTCTATAAGAAGGAAAGTGAGTTATGGGTGATGGGAAAGTATGGTGTAGCTGATTCGTGGATAAAACTAGTTTCTATGGTTAAAGGATTTCTTCCTAAAGCGCCTCAATCAAGGGCATTGTGCTTTTCTGAAAATGGCAAACTTGTACTAAAGGATGGCAAGGATCCAATTCTATATGATCCGAAAACAAAAAAGGTTTGGAATATCAGTTATCGTGGCTTAAAATGGTACAAAATATGTAAAAGTATAGTTTATGTGCCAACCCTAGTTTCGTTGAAATCGGGTAATTATGCGGATGTTGTTGATGAAGATAAGCCTTCAAAGAAAAGAAAGAAAAGAGCTTATAATTACAGGTACATATGTGATTATCTTTTATTTATTTTTCTGTATGTTTCACCATGTCCTAGTTGCAGTCATCCAACCATTTTATTGTTATTATCTATTCATCTCAGGACTTGAAATTTTAGATTGTTTGCTACTTATATGAGTAGCTGAGACTTGGGATTTCTTTTTCCTATTTTTATGTCCTCATATTCCATCATACATGAGTATTCACTTATTTTGTTATTTTGTTCTCTTCTATACTTGTGTGCTAGTAAATACTGGTGAAGAAATGTCATCATTTATATATTACTTGTCTAAGTACTGGTGAGATAGTAGTTTAATACTAATAAAATACGTATAGGCGAATTAAACACTTGAAGTATCAATCACATCGTATATGGTTATGACTTAGAGAGAGGCACTTGAGGGTGCACCCCTGCTTTATTACTGACTACCATTATGTTACCTTTAATAGTGATATAGGCATACGACACAGGCAGGTTTGGTCGATTGTGTTCTCAAACTTAGTACTATTGACATTTGATTCAATTCCATTGCTGACAATATTGTTAAAGCATAATTGCGATGCGGTCTAGCGTAGATGATGTTAAGCATGACTAGGTAACAGTACGCATAAGGCGCAAGGGTGAGCATAGAGCCCGGATGCTTTTAATTGCATAGACTGTATGTTACAAAGTACAAACTAACCTCTTGTTTTCCTCCAGAAGGTCCTTGGCATAATTTAACTTCTCTTCTTGCAGTTTACCAGCTGGTTGAGTGTGTCAACTTTACAAGTTCTTCCATCTTAGATTCTAATGACCTATTTAGAGATGTTCTCTAGCTTCTTGAGCTTTTCTGTTAATTGTAACGTTGAGATGATTTAATGAAAGTATAAAACCAGGATTATCAACATCTTACCCAGTGGAATTATCCCATCATGATAAGTAGCCAGTAGCCACAAAGTCTAGAAACTGTGACCCTCTCCCATGTTCTCAGTGCTTGGGTTTCGTTGTGCGAACATCTTCCAGGGTGAATATAGTAATGGATAGTGTTCTGATAGACCCTTTGACTATCAAATACTAAATATCATTTGTTCATGATTTATATTTACGATACTTTGTGATTATGCCCTTGATATCCTTTCATCTTTTTTTTAAGTTTTATTGATAGTTTTGCACCTTCTAATCCATTGATTGTGAAGTGGACAAAGAACTAGTAAACCTTTTTGAAGAGGCTCATAGTCACTTGATTTTACATATAAAGTAGGGTGGATTATTGACTAGGTTGATAAACATCTGACTAGGTTTAGTTTACATATGGAAGATATGCTATTGGCATTGCTACAAACTAAGTTCATGATAATTTGCTGTAAAAGATTATACAGATGACAGATGTTTCATTTTTGAGAATAGAATAAGGTTTTGGCCGGCTGAATTTGTGATTTGATCAGCTTTTCCATATATATGAGATACTGTTATGCTCGTAAGATCACCGTTTGAATATCCATATATGTGCTGATAGCTTGCAGTGAATCTGTTTGAGTTGTTAGTAGATGTTAAGTTACATAGCTTGTGTTGATTACAGTGTCTGTTTTTTATCAACCTTTCTAAAAGGGAGGATAGTATCCATCTCTGTTCCTATTTTATGAATCACCTCTGTATGGGAGGGAGAAGGATCAAGATTGCAAGCAAGAAGCATACTCACATGGGCAGAGTGCCCTGCCCTGGATCACTAATTGGCTGGATCCTGATAAAATATCCTACACATTTTGTATAAGGTTTTGTAATTGCATTATGTATGACTTAATATGTACTGATTTAGCTTGACCTGTATGGTAAGGTATAAACATGTTATAACCGAGCATACATACATGTATATTTGTACCTATATTAATATAACGTACTCTTTTAACTAGCAAATTTTTGTATCATGTGGTATGTTTCTCTCCTAATCCTGTTGGTATTTTCTTCCTTGGTTATATAGTAAAGTACATATGTATTCCCATATTGCAAATCATATGACATGTGTCATATGATTCTCCTGAAGTCCTTTACATAATTTCTGAAACTGACCATTATCTGATGATTGACCCAAAATCAGATAGTTGTCAACATTCTACTTGTTCCAATGACCCTATCTTTAATAAGTTTTGTTTATAATTATGTGGATAACATAATTATCATAACAAAATATTTATGCCAAGCTTTTTGTATTCTTGCAGTGATGACTACATGCTTTCTGATGAGAGTGAAGACGATTATGAGTGCGATTATGAGTACACTCTTCCTGACAGCTTAGAAGATTTTGACTTTGCTGGTTGAGGAAATATCTAGTTATGAGTCGAAGAAACCAACTGCTGATACTGTACATTTGTTTGCAAGGATCGCTCTTATTTTTGTCGTCACCTCATTCTTAGTTTGTTTTCATGGTTTTGTTTCGCTAGTCCAACTTTTTGGTTGTGTTTAGATGGAGGCATTTTGGATGTGGACGTAGTTGGGGTTGCTACTGGCCTCATAAATTTTAAAATTTTCGAACTTATGCAAGATCTGCTTATATAGATGTAGCTGACTCTTTTTACTTTGATGTTAATAGAATGGTTTGCGTAATAATTTGTTGTGTTTAGCATTAATGGACAGGAGTACAACTGCAACCATTAAATGTGGTCCTACATGGTTTTTAGCATATTGTTTTCTGGAAGGCATTGTAATTATAAAATTTAAGGTCGACGCTCATGTTTGGAGTTTGGACTGGGATGGGTATCTTTATAACTTTTTGGCAAGTTCTTCATAATAATATCTGCATGGATTTTGTTGCAGTTTTGTGGGGTTTAAATCTTTATGTATCTGCCACCAAAGTTTATAATTCAGGATGTTACCTCCTGGCTTGAGACTAATTTTCATGTATGACATGTCATGTACAGTAGTAGTGTTTTGAACTGTTTGCTCGCCCTCGTCTCGACCCTTCAGTTTCCAGTGTTTGTAGGTTCTAAAGCATCCATCAGAGTCTTATTTTCAATCATGATGGTAGCCATGGATTTTATATTTTGACCATGATGGTATATCCTAATTGTTCAAGTTAATATTGTTATTGCAGAAATTCCATTTCATTAAAACCATATTTCATGTTTAGTAGCTTGGCACGTCTGGTTGTGTTGTGTTCCTTAACCTGATTTCTATCTTGGGTACTAGGTAGTAGAAACTCTGTTAGAGTTTAGACCATTATCGGTAATGCCAAATTAGGTAGAGCAAACTCTGTTAGAGTCTCCAAATTTGGAATATGTCAGCTTGCGGACAAATATTGCAATTTGGCTTGAATATCAGCCTTGCTGGTCTGACAGGATGCATATCCGATACTTAGTGTGCCAGTGAACTGCAATAAATGGCAAATATGGCAAGTTAAAGGGTTTTCATGGCTAGTTGATTGCACATTTTGTTGCTGTCATTTCAGCTTCCTCTGCATCATTTGACTTTTCTTTAAGAACATGCATGTGTACCAACATTTACCTCCTCAATACTGCTACTGCTTCTTTCGTGGTCTTGTAGTTTTAGCTCAATTCAAACAAGAAACAGCTAAGTGTTCCAAATTGAGGTAGTTAATTCATGAGCTTGTACTTTTAGCTTTCTAGCACACTAAACTAAAGAGCTAAAGTGTCGTTCAAACTAGGAATAACTAGCTGGAAACCAAATGTTTATAGCTTTTCATCCACACATCTATCTTTCAGTACTTTTCCAGATTTATCAGACCCCAGGCTGATACTAAGAAATACTTAAGCTCATACACCAATCTTGAAGTTTAACATACTGATTTTCTGAAGCAGTAGAAACCGAAAGAACACAAACATATAAGGAGGACAGTTAAATGACATGTGCACTTGATTATCATTACAAATACCCTATCCATTCAGATATTTAGATACAAAGAGATAAGATCATGCAATTTTTTCAATTCTAAAATAAATTAAGACTTCAACAGCAAGAGAGAGGAAAACATTTACACATGATGTCCACCTGGAACCTTCTTATGCAACCTTAACTTCAGACCGGTTAATGATTCACAATAAGATACTACCAACACTTAAAAGACAAGCTTTACTACAATACTACTATACTTGCAAAATTTAAGAAATTAACATTGAAGCTTAGTATATGTGGAGATGTCTTTTATTAATCCCGTGAAGTGGCTGGTGATGAGACTGCCACATGATACGATGAAGAGACAAGTTGTGATAGTGCTGGAAGGGCACCCCCTGTAGAATACAAAAATGAAAATGATCAGTAGGAAGTTGAAGGTCAAAAGTACAATCAGATGTCATTTGACTGAAACTAGTGTCAGCTATAGAAATAGGACTCCATTACAAAGGCAACACTAGTAGAAACCCAGAATAAATGGCAGAGGCTTTTTACAGTAGTAGGTTGTTTTAGTAAGCCATATCTTAGGTTGAAACAAACAACACTTGGTTATGATGTAATGTGGTACATTAGTTGTTAGCAAGTGGAACTCTTGTTGCTTTGCTCAATAACATTTGCGCTGTTTTCTTTGCTTTAACATTGCTTCCCATGAAGCAAAAGATCTGACAGCTGCATGCAAAATGCCAACGGTATGGATAGAGGACTCATATCTGACTTGATGGCTTTTCAAATAGAAAGTAAAGATTAGACAAGATCCAGGGTAAAGACAGTAGATGGTGGTTAACTTCTAGTACACTAATGTCAACACGTGTAAGGCTTTGAGATACAAAGGAAACAGCTGAATTAGGTTTTTAAAAGACATCAAAATGTTTTCTAAAAATTAACTGAATTAGGTTTTTAAAAGACATCAAAATGTTTTCTAAAAATTAACAATATGAAGAATCATAGGAGAAAACAAGATGCTGAACCAAATATTTCCAGCAAAACCTTCCACCAGAGTTTCAAATACTGTCAATCTCGTCTATTTTCTTTTCCTTCTTGTCTAGGCAAAATAAGGAAACCACAGGCAAGTCTTAAGGTCAGTCTATCAGACAAAGTGATCTGTACTTCTATGTGTAGAAAGTGGACTGAGAAAATGTATAAGGTGCTTCTATGATTGCTAACATGATAACACATATATGCAGTGGTTGGGAATTTTAAAGCATGCTTTAATATTCGGTCAGTCCTGGTGCAAGAGTTGTTGGTGATTAAATCTAAGTTCAAGATCCTTAAAACCAGTTCAACCTTGTACGAAGAATAGATAAATGAAGAATAGATAAATCTCTTGGCATCAATGGGGCATAGTGACTTCAAGCCATAAAATTCCTTCTATTCTGCATGTTGTCAGTTTAAACTAATACAGCCAATGGGACTTGGATCAGATGTGATCACGTAGATTAAAGATATGGTTTGAATCATAATATACCATAAGAACTCCAGATATGGTTTGAATTCATAATATACCATAATATAACTAGTTTATTTTCTAGAATAAAAAACCACCTCTTCTGTGTGTTTGGAGCTAATGAATTTTGCTCATTCAAAGTTCAAACTCTTCAATTTTGGGAACTAAAATGCATCTATAGAAACATCAGTAACACTACTCTATGTTGCATGTTCTGTTCCAACAGTCCATGAATGAACAAAGATGAAAAACACAAACATTCAGACTATGATATGTGGGAAGGGGTGCATATCTCTAACCTGCCAAACCAGCACAAGCTGATGAAAATACTATTACAGGTGGTCCCTGCATGAAGGATGAAACAAAATAACAAAATATTACATTTCAATATAATCATGTCTAAAATTTGCAGTAAACCCATAACAATATATTAGAAGATCTATATAACACCTTTTTAGCAACGTATAGGCACTAATAAGGAGCATCCAACACAAGTATACGAAATAGGTATTAAACTCTTCAAACAACCTACAGAACAAGGCATATTGCTAATCTTTTGGGAATGCTATCATCTTTCCGCAATATCCTCATTATATTAGACCCCAGGCTGATACACTGAATGCTCATATACCAATCTCAAAGTTTAATATACTGATTTTCTGAAGTAGTAGAAACCGAAAGAGCACAAACATTTAAGTAGGCTTGGCATTGCCGCAAAATCTGAATTACTGGGGTGAGCAACACTAATCCTACTTTAGTAAAGAACTAGGTATAATATAGTAACTCAACAGATGGAAACATCATAAGGATCTTACACTGACAAGGAAATGGACCCAAAGAGACCCCTTTATCCATCTTCGAACAACTGGCATTGCTGAAAGAGGAAAAAATAAAACAGAAATTCATATAGGTGATACAGTCACAATGGAAACAATAATTGCCAGCAAGTTTCTATGATCACAAGGAATGGTAAATAAGATCTCTTCGAGATAATAAAAGTGATTGCTACGATAATCTAATTCTATTCCTCAATAGGATTAGTTTGCAATATGGTGCTATCAACCAAGTAAATAAAAGAGATCTAGTAATGCATCAGGGAATAGTAATGCATGCTTCAAACTGGGTGAGTTTGCTTAATTGAACAAACTCTTTGTAACATCACATGAAGAACTTTTGAACAGAAAGCAGTTAACATACCATGGTTAAATCCATAAAACGCACTTGCTGTACCACCAACAGCTGAACCAATCTAAAGGAGAATAAGAAAAAACTCAAACTCAGAAATCAGAATGAACTAAAAGATGTAAACAAGTTCATAACTTCGATGCGGAACAGAAAGAGGGTTACCATTGAAAAACTGTCCCGAATAAGAGGTGCAATAGTCCAACGAGTAGTTTCCTGTAATTAAACAACAGTTTGTTACTGCTAGAAGGAACTAATATAAGAAAAACAAAGAAGAAAGTAAACAAAAAATGTCTTACCATTTCCTTGGATAAAGGACCTGCACAATGAGGTCATCTCGAAAGCGAAGGCTTTGAATCCTCCATTAACTGAAACAATCAATTTTGCTCTTTATCACTTTCAGAACTGTTTGACCAAAACAAAACAAATAACCAAAAACGTGTTGGATTAAGCGTTTTCAAACCAAGTTCAGTACAATGGCAATCTCTAACGTAAAATAATTGCTAAAACAATTAAAATTAAACAAGCAACTCTATCTAAACAGTATGGTCCTGTTTGTTCAACTCTATGAGTTCTCTTCGACACAATTTTGTTATTGGTGTTTCGGCAAGTTTCATTGTCTGATTAGGCCTCTGATCCAATTAATAAAACTAGTGCTATACTGCTATTACTTACAAAACAGCTCACTCACTCAATGAGATAAGTGTCGGTTTCTTAACCTGACACTGATATCAGCAGTGAATGGTTGGTAGTGGATCATGAAGCTAGAGCACTTGTTGAAAGTTGAAACACACAAAAGAGGAAAGGCGGTACTGTGGGTTACTATCAATCTCCTCTGTCTCTGTGGGGGCTAATTAATAGTCCTATTTGGACTTAAAACTTTGCAGCTAAACAGCTAATACAAGCTCATGCAAATAAACTTAAAACCAAGAACAAAGTGAAAGAGAAAAGGGTCATGATGGTGTGTGAACTCGTATCATGAGAAAATCACCTTATACTTTTCACCAGGAAAAATAACAGGAAAGCCAAGAAACACAAAACAATGTTATGAGAAAGAGCAACATAAGGACACCTACCCCCCACTCTTCTTAATCGTGATGCCTTTGCACCAGTCAATAGTCATGTAGGTCCATAACAGATAATCCCCATCCCATTTCCCAAGCATGCATCTTCTACCTCTTCCCCCAACCATTTCTGTCACTCCACAATTATTTTTTCTCTCCATTTAGTGCAAAATGGGACCCAAATATCTTGTATTGGTCACACATTTGCTCTTACCAAATGAAGAAATATATATATGGAGATGGTTTATTGTTTATAGAGCTGTAATAATCATGTTCTGATGTCCTTCAAATGCAGAGCATCATGATTACTTGCCTTTTTCAGAAAGTTTAGTTGCTGCTTGAACTAAACAGATCAGATTTAAAATATAGTCCCTAAGTAATCAACTTGCTCTGACTATAAATATATAATGAGCATTACAGTATTGAACATGAAGAAGAGAGATGTATGTTCATCTCAGGGGCCTGCATGACTAGCTCGGTATGGAGGGGTGCGGCGTGAGTTCCCAGCATCACTAAAGTGAGAGGTTGATAGCTAGCTACTTTTTTCTCATGCAAAATATCAAAGATTGCTGACATTGTGTAGCAAAATATGAGAATAGGAATACACTTGCAATGATAGAAAATCAAAGCTTGTGGAGTATAGTCCTCTGAAAGCTCACATTTTGTGTAAGGGCCTTGCATAAAGAGGTAGAGAGTGTAATGCAGCCAAGGATGACTTGCCAGAATTCAATGAATATGATTGTTTCTGTATTGAAACTATCCCGCAAGTTGTCCTTGGTTACATTGGGTTCTCTTCTTCTCATGTAAGGCCCCCTGGCCCCTGCATATGATAAAACTCAAATTCACAACAAAAAATCCAGGTTTTAATTCCATAAGTATTTTTCTCCTCCTCTGCTTCGATATTCTTCTTGTTGTTTATCCTAATTGATGTGTTATCTAATGTGTTAAATGCATCATGTAATAATATAAACCGTGACACAGTGGAGGACCGGCATAATTTCCTCAAACAAGCAAGCTTTAAAAAATGTAATTAATTCCAACACCCTAAATGAACAAAGGTCAACTTAATGAATGGATGAATTAAGAAATTAAAAAAGGGTGGATCATTCAAATTTGATAGAAACTAAAATCAGATATAGACATGAATAAATAACAGCAATCTCTCGCAAATGCGCATAGTCCCAACAGTAACACATTGCATGCATGGTCATCTGAAGTTCTGAACACTAACAAAAAAAAAAAAAAAACACGGAATGAGCTAATAAAATTCCCCTTAAGCCATGTCCAGTATGAATTTAAGCTGTGTGACTCTCCCTCACAGTCATAATCTAACAATTAAGAAACTCACAAAACTAATCTAAGTTGGAACTTGGAACTGGAAGACCATCCTTTTCCTTAATCTTTTTCTCAAATTATAAAAAACTGAATGTTGCTGATATGCAAACATAAACCAGTTTGTAGAATGAGGTGACGTATATACAGATAGTACAGAACTACAAACCAAGAACAAAAAGAGAAACAAAAAATCATGGATTAATTGCTAAGATATTGGTTTTTTGGATGGGGTTTGAACCTTGAATAGAGAGAATCATATTCAATTTTTAGTATCGATTATTCTCATAAATACAAAGGCAGCCACTACTGTATATATATTTTCTATACTAAAAAATACTGGAGAAAAATTATACTATGATATGAAGACATGAACATAGAAATCTTTGACCTCTTTATATTTTCCAGATTTGCTTCCAAATTAGCAGGGTTTCTTTGTACTATAAATAATGAAAGAAAAAAAATGCATAATTCATTCAAGAAAATGGCCGTTGCAAAGAATAATGCATCTCTTGCCCTCAAAGTTGTTGTAGTCATTGCAGTTTTTTGTGTTTTATCAGAGCTCGGTTTATCACAATCAGACATCAATTTATATCCAAAAACAATCCATGTTATTGTTATGAATTCACTCGGCCCACAGAATGTACTGTCGGTCCACTGCAAGTCTGCAGACAATGATCTAGGCCAAAAGGATGTTGTTTTCAATCAACAATATGAATGGAGCTTCAAACTGCAAGTTTTTGACAGGACACTCTTCTGGTGTAATGCATGGTGGTATGATCATGGTAAACTTGTGTCGAAAAACTTTGATATATTCAAAGCACCAGATATGGATCACTCTTGCGGTCCAAGCCATACTGTATGCCATCGGAAGTTCCAGTTCGATGGAATTTATTTTGAAAAAGAAGATGGTAGCTATTCTAAGAGTTTTGATTGGTCGCGATCCTAATTAATAAATAATGATGTTCTTTTTTTTTTTTTTTTTTTGTGCGTTAGCTAGTTTATAGTCTGCGCAACAATATATAATAATAAGATTTACGGAAAATGTTCTCATATATTTTTATTTTATTTTTTTCTTCTTCTCCACTAAACCAAACTTACTTATGTAGTGTGTGGAGAAATCTCAATAATGGTGAGGAGCATAATATTGTTTTGGAAGAAAATTCCCAAATTCCTGGAAATAACTACGTAATAAAACTTTCATTTTAACCTTGCTTAATCAAAGTTAAGCTAAGCAAAGAGCCCCAAGGACACGAGCTGGAAGTTGGCAGATTTTTTTAGGGCTGAAGGTGATCTTAAAAATCATAATGAATAAAGCAAGATCTCAAGTTGTACACATGGAGTTAAATTTTGTGTAAGCAGTTTCACATATCTGTCTCGTGTAGTGAAATTCAGTATTGTAAAATGTGAGTTTTAATAGAATGAAAGGAGGAATATGATTAACTCAGGCAAGGGAACCTCAACATTTTAGCGGCAATATTCAAATGCAAATAAGAGATGAAGCTGCACAAATAATCCAATAACCAATCAATCTAATCCAATACCATTAAGCCACATAACAGAAAATAACCGCCATTTTTCACTAAACAGAACAACACTATTCTTCCATTTCACAGAAGAGTCAATGTCATCCAAATGAATGAAGTTAATTTAATTAATCCAAACAACATGCTACCAATCCATCCATCCAATACTATTATTATCAATTGATTCATTCCCCCATTGACGCATTTCATCGAATAAGTAAAAGTAATGCACATTTTAACAATCAATAAATTACAATTTACAAGCACTGTTAATTTGAATCATAATAAACAACAAGCACACTACACTACACTACACTACACAGTGGAGCAATCATCTCATCAATCTGATCAATGTTTAATGTTTAAGAAGTAAAACTTGGTATTGTTAAGAAAGAGTAATAAACTAGCTTTAACTTACTGTGAATCGGTTAGAGATGGTCTTAATGTTTCCTCCCAATTACAGAGACTGAGAGAGAGAGAGAGGGCAATGCAAATATGCAATCTAATAGTAATACTACCATGTTTAAGCACCTTCCATTTGGCAAATTTTCATTTTGGTCCACAAACACTGTTTGCGGGACCAAATGAAAATTTGGTGAAAGTTTGTGGACCAAAACAGCTAATTTCTCTTCACAACACATTAGTAATAATGTAGAATAATATTACCAAATTACCCCTGACATTACTAGACACTACTAATTACTAAAACCGTATCATCAGAAATTCAGAATTCAGAAAACTGGGTTTTGTGTCCACTCCACTGTCTAGTGGCCAGCAGCAGCATGTTCCCCACATCTAGCCTCACCATCTCCACCAATTTCTCTATTTCTTCCACTAAAAAACTTCACCACCACCACCACCACCACCACCCCACCATTCTTTTCTCAAATTCAATATTAAAATCCAACAAAGTTTCCCCCACAATCCCAGCTTCCTCCTGCTGCTATCTTTCAGTTTCTTCTTCTAAATTCAAAAATACATTGAGTAGATTTGGTGGTGGTATTGGTAGTCTTCAAGTGTGCCACAATTCCCTTAACTCTCAAAATGATGTTCCTCCTCCAAAGCAACCAGAATCTACTGGAACTGGAAGGGACTGGACTACTTCAATTTTGTTATCTATCTTATTTGCTGCTCTCATGTATTATGTTTTCTTTCTCACACCTAACCAAACTCCGGTAACCTTTTCTTATGTTTTTCTTGTTAATATCTTATTACATACATTACATAATCTTTATTTCAATACACACATAATTACAGTACTATGAATGCCTTGTTAACATCAAGCTCAAGTATATTATGCTAAATGTACTTTAACAACACTAATCCCATCCACCTCTAGAACTCCATAATTTTGTTTTTGTTACAAAAATAAAAATAAAAACCATTGGTCCCTATGGAAGAAAAATTGTTGGATTATTGTGACTTTAATATTTTAGGATTTTTATCAGGACTTAATCAGGGCTCTTGTGTTCTTACCTTATGGGTGTAGTGTTTAAAAAGGCATTTGGAAACAGTTTGATATGTGTCCATGTCACAAGTGCTATAGATATGACATGGGGAAGAATTTGTTTGATAGGATATTTAGATTGGTGGGAGACCTCTTTAAATGTTCCATTTCGTAGATTATGTGGATTAGCAATAGAAACCATGCTTTGGATGGGTATCTATGTCGCTCTACCTTACAGTGATATTGGAATTACATTTGTCTGTAATCATATTCTCTGCCCATTCTTTCCATTTATGTGGATTGATAAAACTTGTTTGGTTGTACAAAAGTTCATTAATAGAAGAAACATTTCAAGCACATTAATTCATAAATTCTTTTCAGTTGAGGTTTTTCGTTTCTCAACTGCATGTGGGTTTACTATATCACTTAAATTTTCCAGACTAGGGATATGTACTTCTTGGAAAAGCTTCTGAATCTAAAGGGAGATGATGGCTTCGAGATGAATAAAGTGCTCGTATCGCTGTGGTACATTATGGGTTTGTGGCCCTTGGTTTATAGTATGCTTCTGCTTCCAAGTGGTAGAAGGTGATTATCATGCGTAATTTACTTGTTATTTTGTGATTCTTTATATTTCTATATGATTCATTACTTTTATCTTGGACTTGCTCTTGATAAGCTGATCAATAAGTACTATGATGTTGGTCTTTGTTATAACTTCCCTAGCAGAATGCCCTGTAGATTTTTGCGTATATATAATTTTAGATATAGACTTCCTAACCCGCCTAAGCAGGCGCCCTGGTGACTCTCTCCTGGAGGCCTTGGCGGCAAGGCGTAGGTGGATTTTTAGAATATCTTTTAAAATAACACAACCATGAACAGAGCTGATTATTCAATGATGAGTGTGGTCTCTTCTGATGTTAGATTTCTTCTGTATTATATGCTAAAGTGGTAATCGAATTGATGTATCCTGTAACTTAATATATATGCAGCTCAGAGAGTAAGATTCCTGTCTGGCCATTCCTAGTGCTTTCGTTCTTTGGTGGTGCATACGCTCTTCTTCCATATTTTGTTCTTTGGAAACCTCCTCCGCCTCCTGTTGATGAAGCTGAGCTTGGGAGATGGCCTCTGAACTTTCTTGAATCAAAACTAACTGCTGGGGTATTCATTTTCAATCCCTGAATACAATGTTTCTTCTTGATAAATGTCCTGAAGTGTTTAAATTAGTCAACTGGATGCTCTTTACTGGGGCATATCAGTGACATGGATACCAAATGAAAAATAATTACGCATCCAAACATTCACAAGTCTACCCCTTGCATTGAGTTATGGACTGGTTACTTTTGTATATCTGCGACTGTTATGGGATAGCTTTGAATCTTTTCTCAAGGCCTAAACAGACCAAACTGACAGATTAGATATCTGATATTTGTACTCTTAGTAGGTGAGTGGTGAACTTGTTGGTAGTTTGGCTCTTAAAAAGTGTTTCTTTGAGACAGCATGTAGTATCTAAGTGTTGGTCTTTAAATATGAGTTCTATTCTTTAATTATGAAAGCACGATGAGTAACTTCATTGCACATCAGATATTGACTGCTGCAGGCTTTGGTATAATCACATATGCCGGACTAGCTGATGCAGATGTGTGGAAGGAATTTTATCAATACTTCCGCGAAAGCAAATTTGTAAGCTTCAATGAATTTTGTATCAATTTTTTTTCTTGAATTTTGTTGCTGTGATTAGGTCACAATGTCATAAGCCTCCATGCTATAATATTGTCTTAAGCTCTTGAGACATAGACAAAGTATTCATAACTACTTTTAACTTGTAACAACGAAAAAAAATCTACTTTTACCTTCTGCATTTCCTTAGCTGACCCATCAAATGACCAGGGCTTCACAATGTGCACGATATTCCAATTGATTTTATTTTTGTCCCAAGATCTATATGAGAATCATAAATCTTTCATTTTACAATGCAGATTCATGTAACATGTCTTGATTTCACTCTACTGTCGACATTTGCTCCATTTTGGGTGTACAATGATATCACTGCTCGCAAATGGTAAGGACTAGCTAGCTTGCATCTTTGCATGTTATTTTTTCTGTCCCAACAGAATACAGTTTGGTCAGTTTGGATACCGTAAAACCTGTTCAAAGAGTAAATGATGTATAAACTTCACTGGTTGTTGTTCTATTGCAGGTCAGATAAAGGTTCTTGGATCCTGCCATTAACACTGATTCCACTTTTAGGACCTGCTTTTTATCTGGTCTTGCGACCTTCACTTTCAGCCTCTTCCACGATAAATGAAGCAAGCGAAGATTGACTTATATCAAGGTTTTGTTCTTGTTGTTGTCGTAGTTCTTGTTTTCTTGCAGTGGACCAACCTGCCATGGTCAATGCTATTGCCTATGCAAGTATTTGTATCCACTGTATGCCAGAGTAGCTAGATTTGCAAATATTGTAGAGCATGTAAAGTAAATGTAGAGAATTGAAGGGGCATTTTGTAAGAGTATATGATGGGGATCATTTTTGGGGAAATCTTCTTAACTGAACTGTGTAATCTGGTTTTCACTTTATTAATAATATAGTATGATCTTACCATACTTCCACCTGTCTTTCTGAAGACCAACATTTTCCATCAATTCATAGACAAACTTTCAAAGCTCAACTGCAATTAGTAGCTTGGGTGGTGAATCTGAACAGCACAGTTTACTATTCTACTAACCCGCAATGGAACTTCTCTCTCAGTGAACTATATTTGGTAGCAAAAATAGTACTAAGTGTTTCCAAATAGCGGTTAATGATTGAGATGTTGATTCTTTCTTCCTTATATCAAGATTCTAGGGTTTTATGGGCATTGAAGAAGAGAAAAAAGATGATAAGCTCTCTACATGTACAGATACAGTACATACATTTTAATATATTAAAATTGTCCCCAAAGAGTTACCATGGTTATAAACTTGACAATGTTCAGCTGATCAAACCAGTGTTGGATGTGTTCTGTTAAACCCTGTTGGATTCTTCCTAACCCAAAAATGCACACTGCAGAAATAAACAATCCAACTATTCATCATTGAATACCAGTATGGCTACCAAAAGGATAGGGAAGAAAGGATTTTGAATCTGAATTGAAAAGTTTTTTTATAATTAATGCTCACTACTACGCGTATTCTTTGGAACCACTGTAAAACATGCTACGTCAACTTTATAACTGATTTCTTTTGTGCAGAAACATACTACAGCTAAAGATGAGCATGGATTGCATCTCAAAATGGACTACAAGTTGCAAGCGCTATGTTGAAGCCACATGACAAGAAGGTTTGGAAACGGATTTCAATCAGCAAATAAAATGATTTGTTAGTGCCCGGATAATAGGTATTTGCCAAGCATTCGAGCTTCAATCTATAGCTTGTCAGCAGTAAACTTTGACTGAGTAATGTGAAGGAGAGTAGCAATAGAAAGAGTTATTCAGTTCAGCATTTCCTTCAGAAGTTCAGAGAGTAGCAAAGTTTAATGTTTATCAAATGGTCTACTGTTTAACACCAAACCAATTATAACTTTATAAGAGAAGAAACAAGCATATAGGTAACAATTTCAGATTTATGAAGAAAAGAAAGAACATGGCACTAATGAACATCTCGACATGAAAACAATATGTTTTTTAAATACATGGGCAACAAATCTAGTTCTTACAAGGACTATAATGCACGCAATAATTGGTAATTTTAATGGATCAAAGTCTTAAGACTGTCAGAATTCTAAAATGTTTACAACAAAGTTCCAGACTGTTGATATACATAGTCCCACGTCAGACGTCTAAATCCATGAAGGGAGATTGCCAATTGGTTTTAAGTCGAAAGCCTCACTTTTTTTTTTTTTTTTTTGATTGACAAGCCTGTTTTGAACGAGATCAGTAACTAAGCCTGGGATCGAACCCCAGACCTCTGGTATCATCGCCGAGATGTATTACCAACTGAGCTCAGCTGGCATCTGTGAAAGCCTCAAATTTGAAAGCCTAATATGGGACTATATATCTCAATATGATCCCTATGCGGATTAATTTGAAAGCCTCAAATTTAATCCACATAGGAGTCGAATTGAGATATATAGTCCCATATTAGGCTTTTGAGGGATGCTCCAAATTCAGTCTGTACTGGGGAAGGAGATTGCAACATTTGATGATGCTCGTGGAAATTGTAGTATCTTCTTGCTAAGTTGCTTCAATCCTTGCTTTTTACCAGGTGCAAGGTCCTTAGGATATAAAATCACCATTTTCTCCAAGACTGTAGCATTCTTTAACAAAACTTCAAGAAAACTAATCCCATTTAAGCCACCTAAAAAACCTTGAATCGTAACAAACTTGAGGTGATCCATGCATTGCAATGACAACTCTGTTTCCTGGCCTTCCCCCATGTCTGTTGGATTAACCAGCATCTACAATATAACCAGCTAATGATAGTTTAAAACAGAGAAATTTTAGCTAGAACACATCAATATGTATACTGTCCTGAAGAGAGAAGATTATTTGTTCATTGCCATCATGTCGTCACCATGCAGATTGATATACAACTTGAATGTTCGAACTGCAGATCTAATTATAAATGCTAAAACATAAAATAATCTAGATCTTACCTTACTTAGTTCGACAATAAGAGTTTCTACTTTTGGAGAGATTGTCAGCAAGTTCAGTATAGCACAAACACATTCTCTAGAAAACCATGTTTTCAGCTTCAAGTACTTCAAGATATGAAATTGCAAGGGTAGCCCTTGCAATAAAGCTGGCGGCTTAGATATAACCTGTACATGTATGAAATGAATAATATCAAAAGAAATGAAAAGGAACAAACGGGAACAACAACAATGTACACAAAAGAGGACATACATGCTGCTGCACACCAATACTTAAACATCTCCTATTATGCATCAATGGAAAGAACATTGTTGACCACACTACATCAAACCTTTATTGATCAATCAAATAACAAAGAAGTGTTTTGATATATGTTGGATGTCATTATCGATTTCTCAAAGATAAAAAAATTCTGCTTTCTTGGATAGTTGGATGCCATTATAAACATGATTTGCATACTCCGTCAAGGCCGCAACCGATTTAAAAAAAATTGTAACATGGAAAAAGCTTAGAGGTTGGATGTGTTTACTTAATACAGATTGATCCAGTCTTCGTAGTGAAGTCTATCTGGTTGTGATGGTGTTGTTCGGAATAAAAACTGGCCATAATACAGATGATTCTAGTCTTGGTAAGCAGGGTTTAATTGAATAATTGGTTGTGGTGTTCTTCAGAATAAAAATTGTCCATCTTCACTTTGCGTATGGTTTTCTGACGCCTGTCGAATTATTCAGGTTGAGCTGGAATTCAAAATAATCATGACTTGGCTGATATGTTGACAATAACGAAGCTCACTTTGAATGGAAGAATACTTTATTAAGAAGCAGAACAACTCACTGTTGTTTTTATTGTAGAAGGTCATGTTGTGTTTGGCACTTTCCCTCACAACAGCTTATGTGCTTTCCCCTGCCTTTATCTTCGTCAAGCTCAAAGAATGAATCCTAGGAGTGCTGGCATTTGTGTCATTGCTAGAGACTTGTAGGGAATGCTGCTAGAAGCTGGGAGCAAAGGTTTTGGATAGACTGATAGTCTGGGGTGAATGTCAGGCAGACAGGCAGTTGTGAAGGGTGTAGTGGAGACAGGCAGTTGTGAAGGGACACAAGCAAATACCATGGGTGCTAAGATAGTTATGGGAACAAGTTATGACCAGTTTGAATAATCTAGTCCTTTCCGAATGAAGTGAACTGTGCAATTGATAGTATGGGAGTTAGGTTGGGTCCTAAAACGAGGCAAGAACCTATTTTAGTTTTACAAACCTCTAGCCTTAAATGTGTATCTATCCTTTTAAATACTGGAGTGTCAACCTAGCTGAGAGTCTCACAAGAGGCAGTAAAGCCCCAAGTGACTGAAATATTTTATTTTTCAGTATTGTCTCTGAATGACTCTTTCATCTACATATTGCATTAATTTCTCTTAAAATGTAGAATTTCTTATAACACTTCTTTAACTAGGAGTCTAGAAATATCATTGAGATGTTTGGCCAAAGGAAGATCATATTTATTTATTTAATTTAAAGAAGAAGGAAGATGACTTACCTCAATAAGCCAAGATGATAATGTCAGAGCTTTTGCATTGCTGACCTGTATGAGAAGCGATATCATGTTTTGAGCATATTCTTCTTTCTTAGATGCCGGAAGCTCTTCACCATTTTTTCGCAAGTATTCAAATATTTTTTCTAATTCCATGTCAAGGTCAACTCTGACTACGGATATGAGAAGGAAAATATAATTTCTGCTCATGTGGTCCTTACACCTAAAAGATAAAAGTTTTGGAGCCTGTATCCCGATCTTGCAATGAACTAGATCGACATAGTCACTACCATCTGAACAGTTTTCTATTGTCAGGTGCTTGAGGTTAAGACAGTCAATCAGCAGTATCGCCATATTATGAAAATGGCAGCCCAATATGGTTAATGATTCAAGAACTGGACAGCTTGAGAAGAACATACTAGTCAACTCTCCATCATCAAACCAAACTGATTGGAGATGCAGATTTTTTAGACGAGGTAAAGAAACTGAACGAGGGATATCAATGGACCGTTGAAATAATCCAAAATCCAACTTCAATACTGTTAAAGATTTACAGCTAAACAGACATATTGGCACCTGAATCGAACTCGACAGAAGATGGATATCAAGCTCTTTCACATTATCTTGTATTGATGAACGGATCCATGGATAAACACGTTTTCGTTGCAAGTCATCCTTTTTGTTGTAGAACAACTGGAGCTTGTGTATATTAGAGCCTTTGCGATGAGTAAAAACCTGGTCCACAAATTTCATGAACTGTTCTCCATCATCTTTGGCTGTTTTGTTTTTGCTTTCACAGATATTATTGCAGTTGAAGTTGAGAGTTGGAAGAGAAGTCCAGAGATCTTTCCATTTTGTCGATAGTATGCTGGTTTGAACCACATATTTCATATCAAGGAAAGAAAGGATTTTATGAAGAAGCTTAGTAGGCAACCTGCTTATCCTGTCTTCATTCACTATCTCAATTTCTTGTTCATTATCAAGCTTCAACCTCTTCCTTGCTTGAAAAGGCGGTTGATTGCTGAATTTCAGCGCTGAAGAAAGAGACCGAGAAATTGGATTAAGTTTGGAATTACTACAATTACATACTTGTTCTTCTTATTTGTAGTAGCTTATAAGTAGTAGTAATTAGTGAATACATGCATGCCTTTCAGACTGACTTCAAACATGTGTACTACCTTGGTGTCATCTATATATGTTTGTAAAAGAGTAGTAATAGGATGACAGCTTCTGTTTCTATTTTATTATTAGGAGTGCTATCAACATATATTCAGAGTAAGGGGGTAATTCAGTTTTTTGTGCCACTACAAACATAATGGCAAAGCAGCTAATGACTTTGAGCAAAGCCAAAAATGCAGTGTAAAAGCAGGAGAAGTACATAAATCTAGTCATTCAAGATGTATGAAAAAATAATGAGTTAGTACCTGAAATGGGTGTTTTGTAGGGAAGCTCAATAGATAAGCTGCATATGCTGTCTTCAGTAGTCATCTTCAACTTCTGTTTGTTACAGAGCTTCAATGTCCTCTTCACTTTAGTAATTCGTCAATGTTTTGTCTTATCACTAAAATAAAGTTAGACAAATGTATTAAGGTTGATTTAATTTCACGGAAATTACAAACATGCATAGATTGTGCCATATGAAAGTACTAGCAGAAGCAGATGGAAATGTAGAACTAGAATCCAGCAAAAAAGTGGGTGACCAACAGTGCATTACCTTGAGGCTTTTGAGTGAAAGAAATCGCGTTAGGAAGACAGTGTTTGTATGCATTCATGATCCTTTTCCTAATATGCACTTACGTCGTTTTGGATTTTGAAAAGTGGAAAAATAATTGTGTATATACTGAAATATGGTGAACACCGAACACAAGTTCCACCTGTGAACAAGTTTATGAAGATAAGATTTTGGTATTAGTATAAAGGAAATGACCAACAGAATAGTGGTTTGAAAAGGCAAAAAAATGGTTTCTGAATAGTAAAAATAAAAACAAAAGATAAGAGCAAGAAAACATTGTAAGCAGGATTCATCAAATGTTCGCTAGGCCAATATATACACAGATACAGAAAACCTCCAATTCAACATGTAAACAACTCAATTGAAAACATTATTGAGTTAATTTCCATTTCATTGTTTCAAAACCTGAAGCAAAAAGTTTCGGCAATGTTGAACTAAATGTTGACAATTATCAAATCCAAAAGGATCTTTTTCCACTCCCCTTAAAACCTATATTTAATCCTTTTCCCCTAAAGTTGAAACAAACCTTTGATGGTCTTCACATAGGATACTCTCAAAGGGAATATCTGGGTGTTGTTCTTGAACTCGACACAAAAGACAACCAACTCAAAAAGCAAGAAAAAAACAGCTTCATTATATCAATGTTTCTAAGCTATTTGGTTGCAAAAGCAGGATGGATTGTTGATCAAACAGTTTATGTACAAACCGAAACCCGAATTAAACAAAACAAGTAAAGTGGGTAGTAATATAATATAACAAAAAACTTATATGAATTATTAGTGTTTTAGGGTGCAAGAAATTGTTTGATTTGATTTGAACTAAAAAAAAAAAAAAAAAACATAGATTATTGAATTGAAACATATATACATTACATACCTGAAATGCGTTTGGTGATTAAAACCCTTTTGCTCACCCAATGATGAGATTGTGGTTTTCTTCTCTTCTTGGTTTTGGAAGAAGAGATAGTGTAAGATGATGATCAAGAGTAAGATGAAGGGAAGGGAGAGCAGCAAACACCAACATTGTTAATTATTTTGTTAAAACAAGAAAGAAGATGAAGTGAGAAGAATGAAGAAAAACAGAATTTAAAGCATGAAGTCTAACGTTTGGTTTTTTGGTGAGAATAATAAATATAATCTAGTAGTCTAGATATTAAAGCTACTTAGAAAAAGCAAGATTGGTGAAAAAGAGTCAGACAGAGAGAAGTCCATTTTTTTTTTCATATGAATGACAAGCATTATAATGCATGCTTTTATGACATTAATCTTATTTTAACTTGTACATACTTATTTAGATGTGACTTTTAAAAAGGACCTGCCATGTACACTTATTAATTATTATGTGCTCAAAATATGAATCATTTTAAAAATCCTCAGTAATTGGCAAGGGATGAAGAGCAAAAGAATTCTTGTTGTCCAGGTAAATAATGTTCTGATAGAGTGATTGATCCTTCATTTGAGATTGTGGGTTTGTCTGTCTGTCGATAATCAGTTTGGTTTTGAAAGTTGTTTACTGCAAGATAGAAAATTTATATACAAGTTTTAGGTCATTTAGCAAAGCAGATTTAAGAGTATTCAGTCAACCATTAACAATTAAAACATATTTAGATCAGTTGTACGTAGTGCAAGTTTATTTGTTGAAAGCCAAAGAAGGAAAACAAAAGACCAAATTACTCACTTTGACAACGAAGTTTGAAGTTGATTGCAAAACTGACAACCAACTACAAAGTTAACAATGAAGTTTGAGTTAGCTTTCTTAACTAACATTAGGAACGGAATCCGGTAAATTTCGTCGGCGCACTTACTGACGTGTAAAATATTTGAACACGTGGCGTTGACTGCTACACGGTGTCACTAACTATTGCCACGTTGGCACGATAAGAAGCTCATGGTAGGCACGTGATTAATTAAAAAGTTGATTACAATAAAATCTCTTTCAGACAACAATCAAAACTTATTTAATAAAATCAAAACTAATTTAATCTTTCTTTCAGACAAAAATCTCTTTCTTTACAAAAATCACTTTCACTGTGGTCCCTTTCCGTCAACTCCACTCAAAATCTCTTCTCTTCCTACCAATAAAGTGGTCCAAATAGGGTATGTTTCTACTGTTAAAGCTTCAATTCTTGGCACAAGATTATCAACCCACACAAAGTAATTACATTCTCCCCTCACACAGTTGATGAATTTTCGATCTTTGTTGGCTTCCGTACCTGAAACTCTAATTGGAGCAGGAATTCCACATTTGCAGGTGGCGTATGCATTGGTATAAGACTTAGTGGAGCTTGAAGACATGGTTTTCATGAAATTTGGGGAAGAAACGGTAAGACGAGCTTTAATTAGATTTCTAGGGCTTCACTGGTATAAATAGACAAAGGAAGAAGATGATGTTTAAACAAGGGTTAACCGTTATTGCTTTTTCTCACGTGCAAAGCACGCGTGGACTTAACCGTTATTGCTTTTTTCTGTTTTTATTATTTACTTACGTGTCATTAAATGGCAAGCCACGTCATACATATTCTTCCACGTCACACAGTTCAACGGAGAAAACTACCGAAGACTTTTTCAATGTTAGTCAAGAAAGTTGACTCGAAGTTCATTGTCAAATTTGTAGTTGGTTGTTAGTTTTGCAACCAACTTCAAAGTTCGTTGTCAAAGTGAGTAATTTGGTCGAAAACAAAACAAACATTATTCAACTTAATAATCACACCCAGACACAAAAGAAAATAAAAAACCACTGGTATTTAGGACTAGTATAGTCATTACTCAATATCGATTACACTAGTATAATCCCTCCTTTGCAACTTCTTCTGGGGGGCTCCGGCTTTCTGCATGCATCTCTACAAGCAACAACATATAGTAAGCATTGACCTTGAATGAGTAAAAGGTGGTTGAATTTGAGCATCGTTGCAGTGTAGGCTCAATCCAAATTGAGCATTGTTGCAGTGGTGGAAAGATGACTCTAGATTCCACTGGACCTAAATACTCACTTTGACAATAAACTTTGATGTTGGTTGCAAAACTGACAACATGGTGACGAACTTTGAGTCAACTTTCTTGATGTTTAATGAGAAAGTCTCCGGTTGTTTTCTCCAGTGAATTGGCTGACGTGGAAGAATATGTATGACGTGTCTGAATAAAAAAAATGACACGTAAGTAATTGAAAAAATATTTTAACCCCCAAATAACATTAAATTAACATAATTTTACAAAACCCCCAAATTAAAAAACCCTAATTTTTGAAAACCCCCAAATTGAAAAACCCTAACTTTTGAAAACCCCCAAATTGCAGAGAATAAATCAATTTCAAACAATAGAAAACTTTAAAACAAACAGATTCTACCAATATTATATGATTGCAAACAAATAAATATAAAACTCTAGTTTATTGAAAACCTAGATTAGAATACTTACAAACTTTCTTCAAATGTCATACAGCCCCACCATGTTGAATCTTCACTATTTCAACAAGAATTGAAGCTTTAACAGTAAGAAGAGAAGAGAATTTTGGTTAGAAATGAAGAGAAATAGAGAATAAATGAACAAGACACCACAATAGGGTTTTTGTGATATTTAATTCAAGTTGTTGGATTATTTATAAGATTAAATTAGTTTTTTTTTATTTTATTTTAATGAAAATATGTGCCTACGAGCTTGATATTGTGCAAACGTGGCAATGATTAATGACACCGTGTATCGGTCAACTCCACGTGTTCAAAAAAATTACACGCCAGTCAATGCACCGACGAAAATACAAGATTCCCTTCTCAATGTTAGTTAGGAAAGCTATGTCAAAATTCGTTGCTAAATTTGTACTAGTTTTGCGACCAACATCAAAGTTTGTTGTCAAAGTGAGTATTTAGGTCGATTCTGTAAAGCTATGGTTTTTGTGTTGTGTATTATGACAAAGGGTAATTTTGTAAAAACACATGTAAACCCTAAAAGAGTTTGTAACAAGTCTTGTAAGTATATCTTGTGTCCTGGAGAACATGAAGAGCTGAAGACTTGAAGATTATGTAGCTGAAAAGGAAGCTGAAAATGAAGACCAAACAGAACCTCCAGGTTTCCTTGCTCCAGTCGACTGGACGGGACTTATTATTTTCAGCAGCAAGCGACATTACCAAGCGACATGGTTTATGACCCGATCCATGATCCACTAAAGTTTTCAGATCTAGTCAACACAGGTTTGACCAACGGATCTATTGCACTTTATGGAGTATATCTAGCAAGAGAAGGCTAAAGAAAAGTTTGATGGTGTTAGCTCTATTATCTACTCAAAAGTGATAAACCCTAAGTGAAGAGCTTCATTGAAATCCATCCCATTCCATCGAATTAACTTCACTCACTACATTGAATGTTTCCTTATTTATGAGAGTGAGAGTTATTGTAGTTGGTGTTCTATAAACCAACTTTGAGTGCTTTTAATTTCTTTCTCTATTCATCCTTTGAGAGGAATCATTAAGAGAAACAAAACCCACTTTGTTAAAAGTGATTTGTGAGAAGAAATCCTAGTAGGCTAGGTTAGAGCTTAGGTATCTCTACAATATTCAAGGTTGAAGGACTCATTAGAGATTCAACAAGAAGTGCTTGTGGTGAAGAAGTGGTGTACTAGGTGTGATTATCTTGCTTTGCTTGGAATTTCTAAAGGCTAAGAAAGCCTCCTTGAAGAGTGGATGTAGGCAACCTTGTCGAACCACTATAAACCAAGTGTCTCTTGTGTGGTTTGCTTGCTCTCTATATATCTCTATCTATCCATCATATTCATGTCTCAACATTAAGCACACACACATTCCTTGTTGTTAGTTGTATGTGTAGGTGTGGGGTTGGGTCTATCACACAAAGACTTCACCTTTATGCTTATAATATTTAATTCATAATCATACCAGCATCTCTTCTTACTCTCATCATCTTCTTCTTGTTGGTTCTCTTCTAATCTGGAATTTGACCTCTCTGTCTGACAAGGCTGAGTCGACTGGACCCGAGTTAACTGGACCCTGTCAGACTGAGACTTGTGTTGGCTTAGTTTGGGTTTTTGGGTCCGGGATGTTCCTGTTTAGTTTATTTATCTTGTGTTAAGTGTGTTCCTCTCTTGTATAATTGTTCACTTGACCTAGATAATTTTTATTGGACTATTCACCCCCCCCCCCCCTCTAGTCATTCTTGACATCTTAGTGAGACTTTTCAATTAGTATCAGAGCAGGTTGCTCACACTGGGCTTAACATCCCGAGCTACGATCCACAATGATGTCGAATGGGCAAGAGGGTGGTGCGATAAATAAACCACCCCTGTTTGATGGAAAAAATTATATGTTTTGGAAAACCAGAATGAGGATTTTCCTCAAGTCTTTAGACCGAAATTGTTGGCACGTCACTGAATTTGGATATAAGGAACCTATCATCACTGCTACTGTTAATGATGTTGTCACGACCACACCCTCTCCTCCTGATATGAGGACTCCGAAACAGAAAGACCTTGACCATGCAAATAATCGAGCTCTAAATGCTATCCATTGTGGTGTTTCTGTTGAGGAATACAAATCCATTATAACTTGCGTGACTGCAAAAGAGGCTTGGGACATCCTTGAATTGTCTCATGAGGGGACGTCCCAAGTCAAAGACTCAAAACTTCAAATGT
The DNA here is from genome assembly GCA_023053565.1 of Aquilegia eximia. Lineage (NCBI taxonomy): Eukaryota > Viridiplantae > Streptophyta > Magnoliopsida > Ranunculales > Ranunculaceae > Aquilegia > Aquilegia eximia. The sequence goes on from JALIGU010000001.1 coordinate 28,358,899, forward strand.
TGTCTAGTCAGTTTGAAAATATGAGGATGGAAGAAAAAGAAACTTTTGGACAGTTTTGGCTAAGGCTCCAAGACTGCACCAATTCTATGTGGGGATTAGGTGAGGAGATTCATGACACTGTTATTGTGCGAAAGATCCTCAGGTCTTTACCATATAGATTTGACCCGAAAATCACGGCTGTTGAAGAAGCCAAAGATTTTAACTCTCTTGACCTTAAGGAGCTAGTTGGCTCTATTCAGACCTATGAGTTAAAATTTGCAACTAGGAATGGTAAAGATGAAAAACCTGAAAAATCTATTGCTTTAAAATCTTCTTATTCTAGTGAATGTAATGATCTTGCTATGATGGCTAGGAAGTTCAACAGGTTCTACAAGAAAGGAAAGAAGTTCTTCGACAAGCATGGATCATCTTTCAAATATTCCAATAGTGATGATGAAGATTCACACAAGCATGAAGGAATAAAAGCTAAAGCCAAAGATAATAGAGAATGCTTCACTTGTGGTGGCATTGGGCACCTATCTACAGTGTGTCCAAACAATGCAACCAATGCTAAAGCTATGAAAGCATCTCTAGTATGTGACTCTTCATCTGACAGTGATTATGACTCCTCTGATTGTGATAACACTCCTACTCGTCGTGCACTCATGGTTCGCTCAACTCAAGTAAAGAACACTACCGAACGTGAGACCTCAGATAGTGACAATGGTGATGAAAGTAGTGAATGTGAGTATGATGTTGATGCTATACAAAAGGCCTGCAATGATCTCTATGAGAAGAGCTATGAAATTGCCAAACGCCTGGATCTTAGCAAAGCAAGTGTAAAAGAATTGAGCGAAGAATGTGCGAAGTTGAAAGAAGAAAGAGATGGAGCTTTACTTAAGTCTAGTGATCTTGAAGTCAAAATCAAAAGCCTCAAGAGAGAAAATGAAGATCTAAAGACTAAGTTGAAGAAAGAGATCACTTAGGGTAAAGAAGTAATTTATGACAATCCTTCTATGAAGGTAGATGACCTTCTTGAGAGATCTCAAAGTCCTTATGACAAGTCCAGACTTGGTTACCAGGCAAAGTCAAAGACTTCTCTTCCTCCTAAAGCTACACCTCCTAGAAGGCCGCACACTCCTAGCTTTACCTTATCTCCCATTTGCTACTATTGTGGAAAGAAGGGTCATATCCAAAGGCGGTGCAAGCACAAACAAGCCGATGAAAGGGCTAAGAAAGAAGTAGAGCTTAAGAAGACCTTGGCTAGTCTTGAAGCCAAAAAGAGGGATCTCGAGTATACACTTAAGAGATGTATGCCTCCTAAGAGAATTGTGCAAGTATGGAGACCTAAGAAAGCTACTACTCGCGTAGAGCAAAATGATCAAGCTTCTAAGGTCCAAATATGTTCTCTTGACGGTAATGGACGCTCATCTAGCTTGAGTGTCCCAGGTATGGCTCTTGAACTATCTTACAATTCTTTATGTGATAGCCTACCTGTCCATGTTACTAGAACACCCGACCCTATTTCTCTTTTGTGTTTGAGGGTGAGTTCTAGTACTTTCACGTCCACCTAGTCTCTAGGTGAGTTACATTGGGTTCATTTGTACTTATGTGCTAAGTGGGCCCGTTGACCGAACTACGAGGCGTCTGATCCCCTGTACCCTTTGCATATCTATTTTAGTGGGGTACGTAGGCAGTCACTTGTCATCAAGTGGTGCGATGCCATTCCCTAGGATATAGCTATCTTGTTATGTTCTAGTCTCCTTCTGTGCATCATGCTTATCTTTTATGGTTATTCTCATACTTGTGATCTCACAGTGTTTACTTGTTCTATTCTTCCTTATAGGTCTCACTACATGTGATGGGTGCTTTCTTGTCTTTTATATCTTCTCACATGTATCTTTAGTATTTTGGTTGAATTGTATCTTGAGTTGTAGGTTTTGACCATGATTGTGTTTCTTGAGGGTCAAATCATAAGTATAGCAAAAGGGGTGTGGTCTACATGTCACATGTGTGAGTGAAGACCATCTTCTTTGTGGTCAGCACACTTGGACATGTTTGAAGATCATATTAAGTCCCTATGTGGATAGTATGATCTGACTCCCAAGAGACCATTTTGAGTGGTAAGGTCTCGTGAGTATCTTGTATGGTTAGTCTTTTATGCATGTTATGTGTCGCATTTTTTGTTATTGTGTTCTTGCATAGTTCTTTATTGCTTATTGCTTTGCATTCTTAATAAAGTTTATACCAAGATAATTTGTTTTACATATTTGTTAATGATTTCTCGTTTGGTAAAATTTACATTGCACATGCTGATACATATATGTTTTTGTAGTGCATTTGTATGATGTGTTTATCGCTTCTTATTTGTTGTCATACTTGCTCCTGGTACCCTATCTGTAGTGCATTTTCTCGAGACCTTATCTTGAACTTGCAACTCCTATCTGAGGTCCCATGTGTGTGTCTTTACTTTCCATGGTGTCTATATTAAGTGGATTCAATCAGTTTGTGGAACAAGTTCTGGAGATCTTTCAGTGATCCTGGCAAGTTTTGGATGTCTGAAGACTCCAGCCGACTGGACTCCAGTCGACTGGACGAAGAATCAATAGGATCTGACTTAGAAACCAGAACTGTGGACTGGGTGTATTGGTTGATGGGCCTATGGATTTGTTTCGGCCATTTTCATGGATCAGATCAGACCATATAATCTTGGATCGGGCAAAACCCAACAACCTGAAAACTCACTTCATAGATGAAAAAGAGAGAAATCATATGTCTCCATTTCGAGTAACAGCTGGAGCTAGGGTTCTAAATTGAATTGACTCCATCTTTCTCTTCATCTGACGGAGAAGAAGAATTTGGTCTCATCAAGCACCAAAGCTCAGATAATTTATCTGGTTGGGGTTTAAAAGTTTTTGGTTGGTTTCTAAATTGGTTAAGATTTCCTTCTTAACCAATAGGGTGAAGGAAATTATGTTTGATGATTGAAGAAGCTGTCGAAAATTCTGAAGTGGCAAGTTCCTTGTTTTCAAGTTGCAGTGTTTCTCATCAGCCAAGAGCTTGTCGATCATGGCATCCAAGAAAAAACGAACTGGTCCGTCTGTCCCAAATGATCCTGCCCTAAGTACACCTCAAGATTTTGGTGATTTTGTTTCTATCACTGCAAAAGAATTATATTTAAACAAGATCAAGAACCACGCGATAGCTATTGAACGAGGTGTGGTAATTCTTGATTTTCATGACTATGATACAAATTCTCTCATTCTTACTCCTGATCAGGTTGATACTTTGATTAACATTGGCTTATTTGCTATTTGTGGCAAGACTTTTGAGTATACTGTAGTCGTTTCCACGATGAATATGATACCCATGGCTAGAGTACTTAATCGTATCATGGTTAGTACTGTTCTTTGCAAAGCTGGTAATTTTACTAAGATACCTAAGCATCATGCCTTCTGTGTGTGGAAAGCTATGCTAGGTGAGAGATTGGACATGCCCATGATGATATGGAGTCAGATGGTAGACGTTCATTCAGGAACATCGAACACGTGTCTATGCTTTGATTACAGAGTTGGTTCCTGGGGGTGTGTTTACAGCTTTTACCTCTATGCTACCCAGCAAGGCACCCATTGGATACAAGATCTTTCGATATGTGAAATTCCCGGATGGTCCTAGTATTCCTTCTCATGAGGATGAAGTTTTAGCAAGTCTGTTCAGGATTGAGGAGTCCTTAGCGGATCAGAATCACAAACTTGGTATTCTTGAGGATAAGGTTGAAGAACAAGGAAAAGATTTAAAGCTCACTGCAGATTTTATTCGCGGTGTTCAAATTTTGGGAAGTGCTGCTACTGAGGGTAACTATGCTAGACATGCTGCTGAGAGCAGGACACACATACAAGACCAATGATGATCGACATAGCCTTATCTATGTCCTCTTGTGGAGGTCTCGAGTCCTTTTATGAGTCCATTTTTTGTTCTGTTACATACCGATCAGTCCTGCTTATCATGTTTATCCTTGTCTGACTAGTTTATCCTTGTTATGGATGTTTGATGTTTGTTTATAGATCATTGTTTTCACAGGCTTATCATATCTATGTGATCCATGTATGGATGTTATATGATTTATCTTGTTGTTTCATACATCATTGTGTATCCGTCATTGTTGGGTGTCTGTAGGTTTACATTACATTATATTACTTTGGTTCAGAGTTTGAGTCGACTGAGAGAACCTGTTTGACCAGTGGACTGAATGGCCTTTGTGTTCAGTTGACTGAATAGTATTTTTTGCCGTGTGTTCTTCTATGTGTACGTGATTGTACTAACAGTTTTTGCAGGGTTTCTCATAATTGATTGGTAGTTATATACCATACCTTTTATAGGATATCTGATGTTTACACAACATGCCTAAATTGTTTTTGGTCTTTCATGCTATATTTCTTCTTGGCATGCTCCTCATCTTCGCGTTTGTTTTTAGGGGAGTTTCGTTGGTATTAATGCATTGCTAGCTATACTTGTTATATCTTATCATTATGCATATTTTACCTCATGAGCTTTTTCTATTGTTGTATCCTTTTTTTAGATGCTCTTAGATGTCTCTCATTTGCCATCGTATGACTTTTAAGGGGAGGCATAGTTGTTTGTTTGATATTACCGCTTCATATATCCTTATATCTCTTTTTGTAGTATCTTGTTAGGTTGAACATGTTTATACTCGTTTATATCCTTTATATGCTATATTCTTTCCCTTTGCCAACTTTTAACAAAAAGAGGGAGAATGATTAATGTTGTACTGGGATGGACACATACTAAGGGGGGGAATGTTGTATAGTATTATGCTTGTGTTTAGTATTTATTTATTTTTCCAGGAAACTACTCTACAGGAGGAATTGTGTATTCAGGGGAAGTGGATCTTCATGATGTATTTTTATTTGTTTTATTTACATGTGTTTTTGTTTTGTCATAAGTTCACAAAAGGGGAGATTGTAAAGCTATGGTTTTTGTGTTGTGTATTATGACAAAGGGTAATTTTGTAAAAACACATGTAAACCCTAAAAGAGTTTGTAACAAGTCTTGTAAGTATATCTTGTGTCTTGGAGAACATGAAGAGCTGAAGACTTGAAGATTATGTAGCTGAAAAGGAAGCTGAAAATGAAGACCAGACAGAACCTCCAGGTTTCCTTGCTCCAGTCGACTGGACGGGACTTATTATTTTCAGCAGCAAGCGACATTACCAAGCGACATGGTTTATGACCCGATCCATGATCCACTAAAGTTTTCAGATCTAGTCAACACAGGTTTGACGAACGGATCTATTGCACTTTATGGAGTATATCTAGCAAGAGAAGGCTAAAGAAAAGTTTGATGGTGTTAGCTCTATCATCTACTCAAAAGTGATAAACCCTAAGTGAAGAGCTTCATTGAAATCCATCCCATTCCATCGAATTAACTTCACTCACTACATTGAATGCTTCCTTATTTATGAGAGTGAGAGTTATTGTAGTTGGTGTTCTATAAACCAACCTTGAGTGCTTTTAATTTCTTTCTCTATTCATCCTTTGAGAGGAGAAACAAAACCCACTTTGTTAAAAGTGATTTGTGAGAAGAAATCCTAGTAGGCTAAGTTAGAGCTTAGGTATCTCTACAATATTCAAGGTTGAAGGACTCATTAGAGATTCAACAAGAAGTGCTTGTGGTGAAGAAGTGGTGTACTAGGTGTGACTATCTTGCTTTGCTTGGAATTTCTAAAGGCTAAGAAAGCCTCCTTAAAGAGTGGACGTAGGCAACCTTGCCGAACCACTATAAACCAAGTGTCTCTTGTGTGGTTTGCTTGCTCTCTAAATATCTCTATCTATCCATCATATTCATGTCTCAACATTAAGCACACACACATTCCTTGTTGTTAGTTGTATGTGTAGGTGTGGGGTTGGGTCTATCACACAAAGACTTCACCTTTATGCTTATAATATTTAATTCATAATCATACCAACATCTCTTCTTACTCTCGTCATCTTCTTCTTGTTGGTTCTCTTCTAATCTGGAATTTGACCTCTCTGTCTGACAAGGCTGAGTCGACTGGACCCGAGTTAACTGGACCCTGTCAGACTGAGACTTGTGTTGGCTTAGTTTGGGTTTTTGGGTGAGGGATGTTCCTGTTTAGTTTATTTATCTTGTGTTAAGTGTGTTCCTCTCTTGTATAATTGTTCATTTGACCTAGATAATTTTTATTGGACTATTCACCCCCCCCCCTCTAGTCATTCTTGACATCTTAGTGGGACTTTTCAGATTCCACTGTGTCGTAGCGTTGTTCAAAGCATCGGTGTTCCGAGTTAAAGTAGATACTATTAGAGCATTCCCAATGCAAGGTAGATTTTGGGGGTGGGGTGGATAAATCCACGTTGAAACTCAAAATAATGTCCCAAGGGAAGGTGGATTTTCAAAAGTGGGATCCCACAGGTGGATTTCAAGGTGGTGGGTGGTAGAACCGGACGACATGTCACATGTCATCCTAATTTAAATTACAAGTGACATGCCGTTCCATTTTTTTTTTAAGTTTTACGAAGTGTTTTAAAACTTTTGGTCTCTCGGACGGCATGTCAAAAAATCCACTTCCTATTACAAAGAGTCCACCTTCCCTTGGGAACTCTCCACCTTGTAGAGTTTCACTTTGAGTCAGCAAGGTGGATTTATCCTAGTGGCGCATATGTGGCACCTATGCTCTTAGACCTACATCCAAGGAAGTTTGAAGCTAATAGAGATAAGGGATTTTTAGACTTAACCCCCCTTTTATGGTCACGTTTTGAGTAAACCCCCCATTTGTCCAAGTTTGGACTTTACCCCTCTCCGCCTGTTTCTGTCAAATTTAATGTTAATTTTGTTTGTAACTTCCCAAAATGCCCTCGATTGTTGCTTTAGACTTAACCCCCTACAAAAATGAGAGAGGGGTATTTTAGGAAGAAAAATAAAAATAGACGTTAAATTTGACAGAAGTAGACAGAGAGGGGGTAAAGTCCAAACTTGGACAAATAGGGGGTTTTACTCAAAACGTGACCACAAGGGGGGGGGGGGGGGTTTAAGTCTAAAAATCGCTAGAGATAAAGAAGAATTGACACCTAGGAAAACAATATGATCACATATAGGCCTGTAAAAATGGCCCTTTAACCCTAAACCCGGCCGGCCCATTCAACCAAAAAAACCCTTAAAGCTTGACCCTTATGATTTTTAGGGTAGGGCCGGCCCGACCCTCTCCTTTTAAGGGTCGGGTTAGGGTTTAGCTTTGGAAATCTTAGACCCTACCCTTAGCCCGACCCTAATTAACCCTCTCAAAGCCCTCTTACGGCCCTCATAAATATATGTATAAATATTAATATATTTCTCTATATATGAACATTTTTTTAGAGTTTTAATCGTAAAGATTTTTCCAATTAGACATAGATGTCACTTTTGTTTAAGTTATATGATATTTATCAAATGTTTATCGAATATTTTCCGAACTAGTTGTTAAAAAACTATTATATAACTAAAAGAAATTGATTCTCAATAGAAATTTTTTTATTAACCATCTATTTCATTATTGAGCATGCAATAAACAACAATTAGATTATTATTTTAAATGTGTATTTTATACTTATCATGCTAGAATTTTATAAATTTAGGATTAAATTTCTAAAGTTTGAAATTTTAGTAATAAGATAACATCTAACTACGAGTTCTTTGTATTTATTAATTTTAATGCTCTTGGATAAAATAATATCATATACTATAACAAATTTTATGGTGAAAAAAATATATTTGTACATTTAAGAATTGAAACATATTATGCGTATTTTCAAAAATATTAAAATGCTATTAATAAAAACATGATCGCATATTTTTTTTTTCACGTAAAACATAATTCTATGTATCGACCCTATCAACCGGACCCGTTAGCCCGACCCTCGACCCTTTAAAATAAAGGGCTAAGGGTCAGGTGAGGTTTTCCCAATTTATGTGTTGGCCCGACCCTTAAAGTGTGAGGGCTCGAGGGTTCAAGGGTCGAGCTAGCCCTACCCGACCCATTTTACAGGCCTAATCACATATACATACTATTCACTTCAATCCACTTGTGCTCAATGAGATCTAACTTGTACATATAAAAACCACGAGCAGTAAAATACCACATATCATTTTCATCATCCCCTTCAGGATAATCCCGATCCCTAAAAAAAAAAAAGTGACAAGTCACCAGATGATTCAATGAGATACCAATACTGGACAGGAAGTTTAATAAGATCTGAGGATCATTAAGATCACATCCATGTATAAATGTATTAACCTATTTTTAGATTAATGCACTTACAAGATCAGGTCGCAGTTGGACTTGACCAAAGGGGGATTTGAGATCGGGGATGGCTGCACCTCGTTGAGATCGAGATTGCCTACGTACTCTAGCTCGTGGGGGTGGAACTTAGAGATCAAGCCATCATAGTTCTGTTTATATAGAATGTGAAGGGGCGAAGATCATGGGATCTTGCAGATTCTCCGACATCTTTATGATTGTGTAATATTCTCCAATGATTGTGTAATATCTTCAATGAATGTATAACAGCTGCAATGATTAGGCAACAACTGAAGATATTCTCTATGCGTTGAATTAGGGCATGTGCATATGTTGAGGTCGTTGTTGATCATGTAGTCGAGCTGCTCTGGGCGGCCTCCAAGTAGGTCTAGTAATGAGCGACCTGTGAGATTTGATGAGTATGCCATGTGGCGTGTTTTTATTGGTTGGAGTATATAGTACCCCTACATAAGCCCCCTCTTTTTAGGTCGATATAGATATCGGGCTGAAAAGACTTTTGGAGCTCTGATCGATGTTTGCTGATTTGAAGTTTGTTTTTTGAATTTCAGATTTGCGCACGTGGCGCCCATGCATGGCTGTCTCATACCATCATTGCGCCTTTACGGGGAAGTGGAGAAGCCTCCTCGAGCAGTTACCCATGATTTCTTAGCAACTGAAGCACTCCTTGACTTATTTCCCTATGTTGAACACGTGGATTCATCCAACGGTGGATACGAATTATCGAAGAGTGGGTAATAACTGCAGAGGTCGTGGGTGCCCTTGTTTGATCTTGCCCGTTGATTTTATCTGAATCGATGGCTGGGATCTCATTTGCTTTAGTATATAAAGTATAGTTTGTGAACAAAGTTTTTCCTTTCTTCATTTGCTCTCTCGAACTGCTGCTGCATTTTCGTTGCGACCTGAGGATCTTGAGAGATTGTGAGGTTAGTTTCTTCTGCTTTATTCTTTCCTTTTCTTTCTTCGCTTTCTTTTGCATATTTCCTTGTTTTCGAGAGATGTCTGAGGGTAGTTATTCCCAAAACGACCACCTTAGTGGTGATAACGTTGCTGAGTATGAGTCTGATGATGAGCGGACTCATTCTTGTGATGAAGCTGGCTCTCCTAACCGAGAGGAAGAGAGTGGAGATGAGGGGAGCCCTGGGAGTAGTGGTCCCCATGGTGAGGACTCATCGGATGACAAGATGGTGGAGGGTGAAGATGGGTCGCTCTATCGTGTAGTTAACCACGCGTATGTGAACAGACATATCGCGTTTAGAAAGAAGTACGGGTTAGACTCCATCAAACACCTTCAAATTGGATTTTTAGGAGATCGTTTGCTCACTGAGGAGTATCGACCTAATAACCCTTTTTTCGTTGTTTTTACCTTGGCCCAATTTCGAGCTGGGCTTAGGTTACCTTTGTCTTTTCTGGTAGTCGACCTCCTGAATGCCATCAAGCGAGTTCCTTGCCAAATGAATGGTAACTTCTGGAGGAATATGAGGGTTATAGATAGGGGTGGCAATCAGACCTGACGACCCGAAACCCGACCTGATCTGGGTCAGGTTTGGGTTTGGATAATTGGGGTTTTTGGGCTGATCAGGTCGGACCTGATTGACCTGATATACACTCAGGTCAGGTTCAGGTTTTTCTTACGTACCCGTCGGGTCGACCCGAAACCTGATGGAAAAAAGTAAAACCTAATTCAATTCGTTTTCTAATTTCTATCTTTCTAACCTACTTATCTCAATCTCATTCCTGCGGCCAAATAAGTTGGATTTTAATTGAACAATGAACTGAATTGAGTGAAAAAGTTGCGGTGGATCGAACAACAAAGGTTCAGATTTGCTAAGAAATAGGTACCTTTTGGCTATACTTTATACTAATCTTTTAGCTAAATTGCTAATTACAATCAAATCCAATCCTTATGTTCAATCAAATCAAATCTTCTTCTTTGTTTTTGTGTTTTTGTGTGGGGGGAATGTTTTCACTGATCACATGATCTTACTTCAAAATTTTTGTTCTTCTCTTTTTAATTCTCATGTTTCCTTACAATTGAGCTCCAAATCTTGATAAATTTAGTAAAGTTTTCGATTTTCGTTTGAATCATTCATAGAAGCTTATCTGGAAATATGGAATTGGATGTTTACAATACTGAATTACATGATTTATAAGTTTTTTGTTGTGCTTTATTTGTTGCTTGTTGTTATTCTCTGCAACTGCTGTACTTGTAAAGTTGTAATATTCTGTCATGGGTTTTGTATGAAGAAAAGGAGCAAATTCTTGTGAAGAAACATGGACTAGTGTTGTTGAGATTTCTTATAAACCGAGACAGTTGATTACTTGATTCTATATTATTAAGTTTTTAGAGATTCAAGAGAGGCAGTGATGCACTCAGTTTTTCCTTTGATATGCAAATATACTTGTTCATTCAACTATCGAACATAAGAGCTTTGAGCTCCGCTCTTCCCTTGGCAGGCCATCACAATGTCTATCTACTTGTTGTTGTTTTCCGATCATCATTACACTTTTGTCTTTTGAATTATTCTGTAAGATGCTTTAGGTTTAGGATAATCTGTGGTATACATAACTAATTTTATTAGGATAGTGAAATCATATTTTTTTTTTCTTTTAATCTTCAATTTATCTTTTTTCCATTGTTCTAAGCCCTAGAGAGTAGAGATTTATATTCTAATAAACCAATTCAATAAGTTGCAATATGTATTTGTTTGATTGATGGTCCTCTCAATACTGAAACATTTGATTAACATTACCATGGTGGCTAGTGAATGTCAAAATTTAATTTGTTTCAACTACAAAATTCAGTATGCATGTTTTAATGCTCTTGTTAATATTGCTTCTACCAAATTCTACCAGTAGAGTGATGTCTAGTTGTTATTTGTTTTAATTTGTTTTTTTTTTTTTTACTTGTACTAATAGTGGTTAACATCATTTAATATAGCCTCTTAAAAATGATTGTCACCCCAATTTGCTGATTTTAAAGACAGTAGTGTGAAGAGAGCTATGTTTAATACTTGTAACATTGTAGCTCCTTTGCATTGTGTCTTGATTGTTCCTACTCAAACTTATATGACAGGTTGAGTACTCCAAAAGACTGTCGGATGTTTGGATCGTTCCAAGGTGAAGGTCGTGTTGCTATCAGTTTTAGCCATGGGGGTCCTCACACATGCATATATCGACTAAGGGTCGTCATACATGAAGAAATAAAATGAAGATTTCATTAGGCTTATGATTCTTTAAGCTTTTTGTATTTGACATATTCTTTAAACTTTTTGTATTTGACATTTTGCGTCAAATTAAGGGTCGCGAACCTATGAATTTTATGATGATTCATGACGTTTCTTTTGGATATTTAAATTTTTTGATGATCCATTCTATTTTTTGGATAATTTCTGGTTGTATACTTAGCTATATTAAGTAATTAAGTTATCAGGTGTTAAGGTCAGATTCTTCACAAGTAATCCAGTACTTTTTCTTTACATAAAAAAAATGCATTCGGGTTTTCAGGTCGACCTGAACCTGACCTGATAACCTGACAGGTCAGGTTCAGGTTTCATTTTTTTAGAAAAAACCTTCATCAGGTCAGGTTCAGGTTTAGGGGTTGAGACCCGATAACCCGACTGACCTGACCTGAACTTGACCCGACCTGACCTGATTGCCACCCCTAGTTATAGACGACCTGAACAAGCTGCATGGGTGGAATATTAGTGTAGAGAATGTGTTAGACCACTTCTGCTTTAAAGGGTCTGCGAGGCCGGGTCTGGCGAGATATAACATGCAGGTCAGGCCAGATCGTTTACCCTTGATTCACCCTGTGAGTAGTGAGCAATGGTGGAAGGATGCCATGCTTGTTACTGGGTCGATCACTGAAGGGAATATTCATTTACGTTATGTCACTAGAAACGTGAATGATAATCATAAGTTGCTGGTCGTTTTGTCTTAGATCGTTGCGTTGGTGATCTAATTTTGGCTTTGCTTGTTTCTTTTTGCAGCTATCAGGAACGACCAACTTGTGAAAAAGAACGATCTGAAGTCTTCGTTGAACGCATTTGGGTTTTGGTCAGACGATCGGAAGGTAAAGTTTCTTCCTCACTTGAAGGAGTACTTTGTGGCCAAGGGTGGTGCCAAGACTGTTGCTGACGAATTGGAGATAAGGAGATTGCTGAGGAAGAATTTTATGGCTTCGGTGGATAAAGATGATAAGTCTCGATCTGTGCAGTGGAGTGAGAAGTCTCGAACTGGTGGTAGCTCGAGGCAGGGTGATCGAGCTGCGAGCCCCCGGATCGTGTCTCCTCCGGCCTCTCTCCCTAAGCTGCCACCTGGCTCGGGCAAGAAGAGGTCATCTTCTGGAAATATCAAGCTGATGGAGCCTCCACCAGTGATGCCCTCTCCTGCTCCTTTGAAAGCTATGCGATCTCCTGACCCTACTCCCTTGTCCGAGAAGACTGTTGCACGACCTTTGAACAGGGGTAAGGGGGTGTCGTCTGAATTCCGACCTGGCCCTTTCGACTATCTGGACGGCCAGGGAGGGAAACACGTTGTCTATGACAATGATAGTGCTATAGATGACCCTTGTGTTGCCCGAGCTGTGAATGAGGGCACTATTCTTGATGCTGACTCTCGGATGGTGAAGTCGCAGACTCTGCTGGTGACTTGTTCGAGGATAAACTCGGTTCTTTCTCTGGTGAGTGTTGTCCATATTGTATGTCTAAACTTTTGCACATGTCGTATTCTAACTGGTTTCTACGTGCAGCTCAATGCTAGCTTCCAGGAAGTTCACCTGGTTGCTGAGGTTGGAGCTCGAGCTGAGATCGAGTTGAGGCACCTGAACGAGAAGCTCGAGCAGGCTAAGAATATTGCCCTTGTTGCTGAGGGGAAGGTGAGGGATAGGAATGGGGAGATCGTTCAGCTGAAGGAGGTCATCGAGAACCTTAGAGGTGAGTTCGATGCTGCCAAGGACTCTGCTGTGTACTGGGAGGACGCGTGCCAGAAGAATGGTGTTGCGTGGCAGGCGTACTGTGATGGCCTCAAAAAGCAGTTGATGGGATCGCCCGAAGGAGAGGAGACACGAGTTGGTAATGAGGGTGTTATAGTATTAACTCAGGACAACTCGATGGGCCCTGTTAATGGAGTGGGAGATGTTCAGGACGAGCTGGTCGAGCAAGGCGACCAGATTGCGCAGCAGTGACCTCCTCTCTGTCTTCAGTGATTCTTGGTGTTTGGTGAGACGCGTCCTGATAGCACGAGTCTTCACTACACCAATAGCACATCTTGCTTGCTCCTTCTTCTTTTTATAAATATCCCTCATTGCTTGGCCAGTACACCTTCTTCTTCTTCTCCCTTTCAGTCTCCAGCTCGAGTGTTTGTGAGGTTGAGTGAATTTGTGTTCATTGGATGTTTTGATGGGTTGTAATCGTAAACAATAGTGGTCGATCTGCTTTGGCAGGTCGATTGCGCCTTTTACTTTTCTGCACTTATGTTTCTTGTTTTATGGATGATGTATTTTTGTCGATCTGAGCGGCTAGTTTCCAGGGAGTCCTGGTAGTTCGTTCAGAAGGCAGGTAGACGAGATGAATGGCTGCAAGCAGAGCGGACTGAAATGCTTCCTCTTGTATGCCTTAGTTTAATGAAATTGCTTTCTGTTCTCGTCATTTGTGGTTTTGTTTTATCTGTTGCAGGTGACCTCTTTTTTGCGAGCTGGATTTGCGTAGCCCCCAAGTAGTTTAGGTCGATTATTTTCCTGTAATAGTTACTCGTTTGGATAAATAAATAAAATGAAATTTCATTCGTTTACCTCGTTCGCCTTTTCTATTTTGTATTGTCTGCTTGACTTGATGTGCAAACAACAAATAAGTATAAAATTCGACCTGTTCCGAGATGTGGTCGATTGAATATGAACTCGATTGTACTTAGGTCGTTGGGGAGTTAAGACCTAAGTATAAAGTGTTAGTGGAGTTTAACACTTAAAAAATTACCAAAGGACTAGAGTATTGATAATTTAGAAGTCGAGGGATTGAGTTAGACCTATTCAAGCCATTCATGTTTGAACTGAGATGAAGGCAAAATTGAGCTCGTTTATTGAAATATTAGAATGCATGCTTACATTTTACTGGTAAAACTTCTTGAGATGATAAGCATTCTAAGGATTCTTGACATCTTCTCCTTCTGGAGTTTGTAAGCGATAAGATCCATTGCTCTGAACTATTTTGATGATGTAAGGACCTTCCCAGTTGGCATTGAGCTTTCCAACATTTGTTTTTCTTTTGTTGTCGAACATTTTCCTCAACACGAGCTCACCAGGTTGGAAAGATCGAAGTGGAACACCCTTGTTATAAGCTCGTTTGAGCCTTTGTTGGTATTGCTCGAGTTTGATGGTGGCGTGGTTCCTTCTTTCCTCAACTAGGTCTACTCCGAACGACCAGGCCTGGTTATTGAGCTCGGTATCGACCAGTAGTGACTTGGTCGTGCCAAATGTCAGCTCGGTGGGAATAACAGCTTCAACTCCATAGCAAAGGCTGAATGGGGACATTCCTGTTGATGTTCGTGGAGTCGTTCTGTAGGCCCATAGGATGTTTTCTAGCTGTTGTGGCCACTGATCTTCCTGATCTTCAAGTTTTTTCTTTAAGTTGTTCAAAATTTGTCTATTTGCAGCTTCGACCTGGCCATTGGCTTGTGGATATCGAGGAGTTGATCTGGAGTGCTCGATCTTCCATAGCGCATAGAAAGCCTTGATGTTTTTACCCACGAACTGAGTGCCATTGTTAGTGACAATTCTTTTGGGTAAACCAAATCTTGTGATTATGTTTTCCCACATGAATCTTTGCACATCAGCTTGAGTAATGTTGGTGAGGGCAACGGCCTCTACCCACTTGGTGAAGTAGTCTACTGCAACTAGAACGTATCTTTTCTCAGATTTCTTTTCCTTGACCAATGGGCCCATGATGTCAAGCCCCCACATGTGAAATGGCCAGGGTGCAGTGATGTTGATGAGGTCGTTGGGATGTTGATGTGTGTTATCAGCAAAACGTTGACACTCCTTACATTTCAACACAAACTTTTTAGCATCCTCCTTCATTCTCGGCCAGAAATATCCTTGCGAGATCGCCTTATGAGCAAGTGTGTGACCTCCCGAATGATTTCCGCATTCTCCTTCATGGATTTCTTGAAATATGATTTGCCATGCTTTGGGATTAAGCATCTCAGGAGCAGACCAGTTGCTGATTTTCTGAATAATTTTCCTTCATGTAACCTGTACATTGTGACGTTGTGCAATAACTGGCTGGCATCCTTTTTGTTTGATGGGAGCTCGCCAGTCTGTAGATAGTTGAGGAAAGGTTCCATCCAGGTCCCCTTGATGTCTTCTGAGGTCGTGGCTAGCAGATCGCTAATTTAGTTGACCACTTCCTCCATTTGCAGATACGCAGGTAGTGTGTTGACTGCGATGGTTAAAGCTCTAGGTCGCTCTGATTCGACCATAGAAGCAAGGAATGCTAGTGAGTCAGCATGGCGGTTATCATCTCTTGGAATGTGTTCGATGGTGAAGAAACTGAACTTGTTGATCAACTCCTTTGCTTTGCTAGCATATCTTATCAAATTTGACGCCATGTATCTGGTAGTTGTTTGTGATCTGATTTACTACCAGCTGTGAATCGTTGAATGCTTTTAGTCGAACTGCTTGCAGGTCGATGGCCATTTGTAGACCCTGGATTAGAGCTTCGTATTCGGCCTCATTGTTGGAGGTCGAGAAGTCTAATCGAGTTGACCTTTCGAGTTGTGAGCCCTCAGGTGAGATGAGTACTGCACCGATGCCACTTCCACTTGAGTTGTGTGAACCATCAACGTAGAGTTGCCAAGTGTCTGGTGGATCGACTTGGACTTGCCTGATTTCTGGTTCTGGTTCCCAACTAAAATCTTCAGCAGGGTAATCTGCTAAGAAATCAGCTACGACCTGGCCCTTGACGGCCTGGCGGGGTATGAACTCAAATGTGTAATCACCGAGCTCTGCTGCCCATCGAGCCATACGACCCGTTTTGTTTTTTTTCTCTATTATGTGGCGTAATGGCTGGTTGGTGATTACTTTGACGGTGTGTGCTTGGAAATAAGGTCTAAACTTGCATGCAACGTAAAGAAGAGCTAATGCTAACTTTTCTAGAGGTGTGTACCTTATTTCTGCTTGTTGCAACACCTTGCTTGTGAAGTAGATTGGTCGCTCGACCTGATTTTCTTCCTTGAACAGTACTGCGCTGATCGCAAAATCTGAAGTGGCGAGGTAGATTCCAAGCACATCTCCATCATTAGGCTTTGTGAGAACTGGTGGAGTGGATAAGTATGCCTTTAGTTCGACAAAAGCTTTCTCGCATTCCTCTGTCCATTGATATGCAGCCCCTTTTCTGAGAATATGAAGCATTGGTCGACACTTATCGGATGCTCTAGAAATGAATCTATTAAGAGCTGATACCATGTCGTTGAGCTTCTGGATTTGTTTTTTTGTCTTCGGGCTGGGCATATCGACCAGGGCTCTGATCTGGTCGGGGTTTGCTTCGATACCCCTCTTTGTAACGAGGTAGCCAAGGAACTTTCCTGAAGCTACTCCGAATAGGCATTTTTCTGGGTTAAGTCGCATTCTGAATTGCCTTAACCTTTAAAACGCCTGATCGAGATTGGCCAAGTGATCCTGCTCTTGGCTGCTTTTTTCCAACATGTCGTCGATGTAGACCTCCATTGTTCGACCTAGCAGGTCGTCGAACATTTTGGTGACAAGTCGTTGGTATGTTGTTCCTGCGTTTCGTAAACCAAAAGGCATGACTTTGTAGCAAAAGATGCCTTGCTCTGTTGTAAATGAAGTCTTCTCTTGATCTGGTTCATACATTGGGATCTGATTGTAGCCTGAATACGCATCCATGAATGACAGTAGCTCAAAACCACAGGTTTGATCGACTAACCTATCGATTCGTGGCAGTGGGAATGAATCTTTAGGGCAAGCTTTGTTTAAGCTTGTAAAGTCGATGGAAACTCTTGTTTTCCCGTTCTTCTTCAAGACTGGAACTATGTTGGCCAACCAATCTGGTGTGTCAACTTCCTTGATGAAGCCGACCTGTTTGAGTCTGTTGATTTCATCATTGACTGCTTGATGGAATTTTGGAGCAAGTCGTCTTGGTTTTTGCTTGACAGGTCGGTAATTTGGATTGACGCGTAGTTTATGGCATGCAATTGATGGGTCTATCCCAGGCATATCGATATACGACCAAGCAAAAACATCTTTATTCATTGAAAGAAAGTTTACAAAGTTGTTATACTTATCTCCCTCTAACTCCGAGCCCACATAAACATATCTTGGGTCGTCCTCTAACCCTAAATTCACTCGCACTCCTGGATCTGTGCTTCCGAGTGACAGCTGGGGGGAGCTCGCTTGCTCCTTCTGTAATTGCTATTTGGCTGCTTCAGCCTTTCCCTTTGACAGGCTCTTTGGTTGTTTGTCACCCTCCTTGACTTCTGAGGGTTGCGGGCTCTTTCCTTTCTGTTCAGCTTCCATGGCTCCAAAGGTAGATGGCTTTTCAGGCGCCACAGCTTCAAGAATTCCATGACATTCTTGTGCAGCGTTCTGATTGCCCCTGAGTTTCATTATCCCATTGGGTCCAGGATAACAGAATACTTGATGATATGTTGATGGGACACCTCGCATGGCATGGATCCATTTACGGCCAAGTATCGCGTTGTACTTACTTGCGATGTTAAGGATGCTGAACTTTGCGGTCACAACGACCTTGTTTTCCTTTCTGCCCACAGTAACGGGCAACAGTATTTCTCCTTTGGGATCTTCTCTAGAGCTGTTGAAACCCAAGATTGGTGTGAAATCGGGGATGAAGACTGAATCAGGCAACCTCATATCCTTGAAGGTCCTGTACATCAGAATGTTACAGGATGCACCTGGGTCAATGAGAACCCTCTTGATGATGTAGTTTGCTACTCTTAGCTCAACGACCAGAGCGTCGTTGTGTGGTGTTACGACCTTGTTGAGATCGTCTTCAGTGAAGGTGATATTTGTTTCCTGCCGAGCTGGGATATTGAATCGAGTTGCTCGACCTGTAAGTGAGTAGACGTGGTGGAGATGCTCTACTCGTCTCTTCTTTTCTCTGGATACTGGGGTGGAGTTTGACTCATAGATCATGTACACTACATGACCTTCTGATTCACTTTCACTGTCTACCTTATTTGCGACCTGCTTATTAATTTGGTCGCGTAGGTCACCTGTTGGACCTAATATTTATGAGAGGCTACGCCCTCTGCTGCGTGCTGGGCTATTGGAGCTCGTTCTGGCCTTGCTGTGAGATCGTTTTGCTGATCTGGAGGCGATCTTGATCTTTTCTTCTTTCTTTTGTCACTGGATTCTTCATTCCTGTCGTAGATCCAGTTATTGAGCCTTTTCTCGTCGGCCCAAGTCTGAAGAGCTCGCTTCAGAATGCGACAATCATCAATTTGATGACACCTTACCTTGTGAACCTTGCAGTATGGACGACCAGATGTGTCTTCCAATTGAGTGAAGTTTGGAATCTTGCACCAATGGTTGTGCTTGATGCGCTCATAGATATAACCTGCTGGTCTAGTGAACCGGTGATACTCTCGTTGCTCTGTGGGCAGCGACTTAGCTTTGAATCTTTTGTTATCAGATCGAGGTTTTTTGGTGGGGCCTCCTTCCACATTTGAGATGACATGAGTTTTTGTTCCACCAACTAGGGCTTCCTCGAGCTTGATATAACGATCTACCTTGAGGTAGAGCTCGTCGAGAGATGTTGGCCACTTCATGGCCAAAGACTTGTGCAGATCTGACCCTTGGATCAGACCGTGAGAGAATGCGATTGTTGCGAAGGTCTCGTGTTCTTTTGCAAAATCCTGAATGGAGTGCAGTTCTGCTTTAAATCGAGCAAAGAAATTGCTCAGTGACTCTCCATCTCGTTACTTCACTTTGAACATAGCGTCGATGGTGACTGGACGCCTTTTGTTGTGGATGTAGAAAGTAACGAACTGTTTTTCTAGATCGACAAACGAGCTGATTGACCCTGGCTTCAAACGGTAACCAGTCGAGAACAGGTCCGGTGAGGCTGGACTGGAATAACAAACACAAAAGGTGATCTTCCTTTGATGTGATCTGTTGGGTCTCCGATTCCTGCATACTAATCGAACTTAGGAACGTTGAGTTTGTTTGGCAACTCGTGCTCAAGAATTTCTTTGGTGAAAGGAGATTCTTGGAATTGTTGTAGAGAGTGGATAGCGAGCTGTTCGGCTGTGTGCCCTTTGCTAAGTTGAATGGCGACCTGATAAGCTTTGAACTCGGCGAGCTGCTGACTGAGTTCCTCATATTTTCGGTTGCTGTCGTCAGTGGCGACAGTCCCCTGTTCAAGGTTTGGTACTTGCGCGGCTTGTGCTGTTTGTGCAACTTGTGCGGCTTTCAATTGAACGTTTTCTTCCTGGAGAGGATTGAGTTGGTCTCGTAGATCTTGGATTGTGACTTCTTGGATAGTCATTTGGGGAAATGGTAATAGTGAAATGACTTTGATTTGGGTGGGAGGGTTGGGTTTTTCGATATAATCGAATTCCTTTTAGTCGGCACCAAATGTATTAACCTATTTCTAGATTAATGCACTTACAAGATCAGGTCGCAGTTAGACTTGACCAAAGGGGGATTTGAGATCGGGGGTGGCTGCACCTTGTTGAGATCGAGATTGCCTACGTACTCTAGCTCGTGGGGGTGGAACTTAGAGATCAAGCCATCATAATTCTGTTTATATAGAATGTGAAGGGGCGAAGATCATGGGATCTTGCAGATTCTCCGACATCTTTATGATTGTGTAATATTCTCCAATGATTATGTAATATCTTCAATGAATGTATAACAGCTGCAATGATTAGGCAACAGATGAAGATATTCTCTATGCGTTGAATTAGGGCATGTGCATATGCTGAGGTCGTTATTGATCATGTAGTCGAGCTGCTCTGGGCGGCCTCCAAGTAGGTCGAGTAATGAGCGACCTGGGAGATTTGATGAGTATGCCACGTGGTGTGTTTTTATTGGTTGGAGTATATAGTACCCCTACAATAAACTATCCCAGTATCAACTAAAATGTAAACAAGTTCTCTAAAAAAAAAAAAAACAATGTCACACACGAGTGGTAATTTCAAATCTACTCTATCAGTTTCACCATAAATTACTGTAAATACCAAATCAGACTCTTTTTGAGAAACTTTTTGATCAATCATAAAACTCTAGCGGGAAGAAGGTAAATGCAAGAAAAAATCATGGAAGTAGTTGAAGAAGAAAAAGAAGATCGATTGAGCAATTTACCTGAACCAATTCTTCGTCTCATTCTCTCTTTCTTAGATACTAAACATGTTATCAAGAATACACCATTACTGTCTACAAAATGGAGGTATCTTTGGATTACACTACCATTTCTCAGATTTGATC
The DNA here is from genome assembly GCA_023053565.1 of Aquilegia eximia. NCBI lineage: Eukaryota > Viridiplantae > Streptophyta > Magnoliopsida > Ranunculales > Ranunculaceae > Aquilegia > Aquilegia eximia. Next base: position 28,379,673 of record JALIGU010000001.1, read on the forward strand.
GTAGAGAATTTTTCATGTCATTAACATCAACATCAACATGGTTGGGTTCCCCATTTAGAGATTTCACTCATTTTGTTTTTTCACCAATCATTTCTAATGCATTGGGGTAATGGGTATTGTTCATCAAGTCGTATTGATTCTTGGATTCGTACTGCGCTTTGGCATAATGTTCAACATCTTGATATTCAATTTACTACTAAGAATCATTACTTTGAATTGCCTCATTGTTTTTATAATTGTAAGTCTTTGACAAGTTTTAAGTTGGATTTAGGTTTGAGTTATGATGCGCCCGCGCCCAAGATTTAATTGATTTGCCTAGTTTGAGGAATTTGTCTTTGAGGTCAATTGATTGTTTGAGTGATGAATTTCTTGATTTGTATTTTGATGGATGTCCAGTTTTGGAGTCGTTGTCATTTAGTGCTTGCGAATTTGGCAGAAATAAGCTTCACTTTTTCTACACCTCAACTTAAGCATTTGGTGATTGATAGGCTTAATGAGGGTAGTGATACTCCTTACATGTATAGGATTTTGATATCTGCTCCGAATCTTATTTCGTTCCAGTGTTGTGATTTTACCTCACATCAGTATTGTTTTGAGAACATTCCGTCACTTGAAGTTGCAAGCTTGAATATGATTGTTGAAGAAAAGTATAATGAAGAGTGGGATATGTTTGCTCCAGTTTATACAAAAATAGATGCCAGGTGTATGATCAAATATCTCAAAGGGCTTTCACTCTGACGTTAAATCATCATTTTCTTCTGGTACTTCCGTTTTCTCTATCTTCAAATTTTGTGGCAAATATTTAAGTAGTTATGATTTACTTCCGCCTATATCCTATTAAAAATGTGAACAACTAACAGATAAGACATTGTTGTTTGGTTAGCATCAGTTTCTGAAGAAGATGCTTCTTTAGTTTGTTACTAATTAGGATAAAGTACATTGCATGATGCATAACAGATGACCCCTCTTTCGCTTATTTTTTATTTTGTTTTTTAATTGTCTTGGTTTTAAACTCATTTTTTTTATTCTTAGCCAGTATAAAAGTTCTGATCTATTTAAACTATCATTGACTCATACATATGTAAACTGTATAGAATGTGTAATCCCATGTACCTAGAAGATTAAAAATATTATTCACATTAGCATTAGAATTAATTATTTTTTGTTGGTTTCGAAATAGCTAGCTAATATTGTTAGTATACTTTGCATTCTTCAAATTGGTCTTTGAATGCCTTCTTCTGCATCCTCGAGAGTGTGGCTGAAATGCTGGTGGCCATCCTTAGATGTCTCCTGTGGCTGCAAGAAGGTTAGTAGTCTTGTGGGAGGTCAGGGACTTGGTGCATGCACGAGTTCAAAGGGCAAGAGAGGTTTAGTCTATGGAGGAGGGTGATGTGGTCTAAGTTTTGGGAGAATCAACAAAGTCGGTGAAAGCCAGAAGTCTATTTTTTAAAGGGTTGGGGAGATGAAGGGTTTTTGACGTTATGCACAGAGCCACAGACAGAGAAACTATTCAGAAGGATATTACAGTATTTGTTTTTGGAGATGTGGAGACAAACAGCTTTTTGGAGACCTTGGCTCAATAAGAGACTTCTTTTCAGAGTTTTCTTTAGATTATATGTCATTCCATAATTTAGAGTTGCTGGGTGCGCTCCATCTTGTGCTTGAATAATGACATACTTGCATTGAATTGGGGATTCAAGGGACTGTCTCTGAGGGGGTTATTGTGAGTATGTTTGTCTTGGTGGAAGACTAGACTCCTGTGAGACTAGACAGAGACTGGCGGATCTGGTCTATTGTCAAAATGGTTATTTTCCTTTTAGTCATGTTACATTTCTTTGGCTTCTTAGATTCCTAACGTTCAGCAACCAAGTCAAATTCATAATTTCCTAGTCAGGCTATCTGGGGTAGTCAGACCCCTTCTGGATTGGCCTATTTTACCTTGTGTTCATGCCTTGACTGTCTCCTAACTATTGACAACCTATTAGAGAGGAAGTTCAAAGAAATATTTCTTAATTATTGCCTCTACGAATGTCTAATGATGAGTCATAACCTCGTACGTTTGTAAAGATGTCATGTACTTTTTTGGTTTTTCGAGGCTTTGTGAAGGATTTATTAGGCACATTGCATATGGGTTGTTTATATAATATGGAGTAAGCTGTCATCAGTAGTGATGCAGGGGATATAGGCATATAGCTAAAGAGCAATGGAAGACACTTTGAGGGGAAGGTGAAGCCTATATAGCCAGTGTCTTGGGTATAAGAGGTATGTTGTGTTCATTTTTCTGTCTAGGATGCATGAGGAAACCAATGATATCCTCACGTTTAGATTGGACTCTATCATTGCTTGGGATGTATTTGAGCTCGAGGACTGGTGTAGACTTGTTTTTTTTTTGTTGTGACCTCATGTATTTGTACTTTGTAGGAACCTTTGTTCTACTACTATTAGTTTAATGTAATCTGTACCTTTACCAATAAAAATACGGTGGCTACAGTGGTATTCTTTTGCCTTTGTAGGATCCCTACATATTGAGAAACTCCTTACTATTGCTGGCTTAGCCATGACCATCAGTATGTACCTTTTCTGTTGGTTTTCTAGTACACCCTTATAATATACTGATTATTATCACTAACCCATCATCAAAAATCACATGGATGCATGCTAAATTTTTGTGACTGCTCTTGGTGCAACTGGCACACAGGAGGCTGTATAATGGTGCTTGATGTAGTTATTCTTTTGTAGCATCTTGTAGTAGGAGTGTTCTATTTTGTTCTTTGACCAGGGATATTTCATCCCTCGGATTGTTGTACTAAACTTTTTTCTAGTAATATATCATGCCCTTGTTACCTCTAAAAAAGTACTAAACTACTAATATTGATTTGAAAACACAGTGAAAAGTCTTTTTATGTAGTGCTGCTTTTCTTGTAAAGAATTGAGATTTCACTCATTTTGAGAATCAAGTTTCGTATAGCTTTCCTGAAGCTTTTCAATGCCAAAACTCAGAGAAACCCCATTGCCCACAGTCATTCCATTTGTACTGGGGTTACGTATGCTGCCATTCAATTTGTTTTGTTTTGTGTTTTTTCTTTCTGGATATACTAATCTTGGTTTACAATCAAAATTGTTAATAGGCATAACTAGTACAACTTGAGTTTTAAGCTGCTAAGATTGTCAAGATTAATGCATTTGAAAATAATATGGAAGCTCATGTACCTAGAATACTAGAAATAGTCTTTATGTCTTATATACAGTTTAACTGTTATATTTTGTTTTAGTATTAACCTAGTACATAGCTAGCTAATGAATGGCTTTTGTAATTGCCTTTGCATTCTTTATAGGTTGTTGCAGGAGCTCTAGATGTAATGAGAAGGTCACCTATTCCTTTTCATAATCTAAGATACCTCAAATTGGTCACATGGATTGGCAAAGCTTTTATACGGGCTATCATGTATATTTTCGAGAACTCTCAAAACATTGAAACTCTTGTCATCGAACTTAGCCCGGTAAGTTTCTTTTTGTTACTAGCTAAATATCATATTGCAATGCACATGTTAATCGAATATTCACATTAACTTGTGTACTCTAATGAAACTGAATCTTTGAGACAAGAAAATATTCTAAACGTAAAAAAGAAAGTACCCAACTAGAGACAAACAATTACACCACCGTCAACGATAGTTCAACCCAATTTCACTTTTCTCGAGTTTTGCTCCTCCATGTTGAAAGATCGAATTGTTTGGTGTTTAATACAATGATTATCACAACTAGAATGAAGACTTTGAGCTAGATGGATGGGCGTCGCTGACAGAAGCTTGATGTTATTCACTGAATGGAGGAGTTCTGTTATTGTACTGTCATTTGAGCTGATGGACCTGATGTAGGAAAGGTTTGAAGCATTGTAGAAAGACGAGATGGTGTTTCGAGATGAGAAGATCTTCAGTCCATAGCGCTTAGGACCAAACCCTGTCCAAAGCATCTATCCACCACACATGATAAAGATCTATGCAAAATCTCAAGGTTTATTATAATGACGATCCTCGAGATTTGCATAGTTATCAAAATTGGTGATGGATGAATGCTTTGGACAATACTTTGGTCCTAATTGGTATGGACCGAAGTTTTTCTCGAGATGTCAGGTCACTTGGAAAACTGAATCTTGAGCTATGCTAATCTTGTCGTTGGATTATATGAAGCATGAATGATGACATGAACTTCAGCGATCAAACCAGTCTAAAGAATAGACACTACTCAAAAGAAGCAAGGACACAATAATTATTATTAACAATTCCTTTATTTATTGATAATTTATAAGTTAACTCATCTATCATAATGATTCAAGTTTATTAACCATAAACAACAATATATAGTCGTAAATTCGTAATTCATAAAGCCATGCTCATAGGCTTCATAGCTTATGTTGCCAAGGGAAGGGAGACATGAACCTTGCCCCATCTACAAAATTCAATTAAATGTAGTTTTTAATCAAAATGAGAAATTCAGTCATAACAATAAATATAAAGTAAATAAAAAAGACCAGAATATGTGTCCAATTTGAGAGGAAGATAGGAACAGTTGCATGCCCACATTTTCTTATTTGAATTGTTTACCTTTGTTGGTCGAGCTTTTATAAGCTGCGTTAGCATTGTGTTAGGTATCAAGCTTTTAGAAGATTGAAATCTGCGAGTTTAATTGGACTCCACTATAATGTAGTTTGTATTTTGCGAGTTGTTTGAGCCTACCATAGTACGTTGTGAGAGAGGCCATGCAGTGGGATGCCGCCTTTGGCGGTGCCAATCAAGTTGCAATGTCTTAGTGTCATTGCAAATGCCTGGTGGCTCCCTCTTTTATATGCATTATATGTCATTGCATCATTATTGAAATTTACTTTATCATTAGGAAACATATAATGTGGCATTACAAGATTTCTGTTGTAATTGAAACTTAGAATGAATGAGACTATAAATTTAGCGCACAGAGAAAAAAGGTTGTCAATGGTTTGTGGCTTAATGAGTTATGACTAAAAATCGTCCAACGGATTAAAGTTGACATGCTTTGTCAAAAGGTGTGACTTGTGAGATCTCTGACGTAAGTGTTTTATCTCTCTTGTAAAGGGAAAAGTTGATTAAACAAATATCTCTGTGAGGGTATAGATCCTTGCCTTTGGGAATCCAGAAAGGTCTTTCTGGACTCCGTGCTTCTCTGAAATTTGCATCTATACATCAACGTCCACACCTGTTTTTACGTCACCATTACCTTCTAATCCAACTATTTCTTAAGGATTGCAAGAAGAAAATTTTGATATCATCAATATAATCTGTTCCATTGTAATGTCAAGTTTCAATAATCATACTTCTATTTATTCATTCTTTCTGTATATATAGGTAGAAGCAGATTCTATAAACATATCAGAGTACTGGAGAAAAGAGCTATTGTTCCAGCAACTTAAGCGTATTGAGGTCTGAAATGTTCAAGGATGTGTGGATCATGAGCTTGATTTATTGAAAACATGTCTGAAGAATGTTGTGAATTTGGAGAATATGACTGTTTTCATTTCTAAAGAACAATCAACGGCCAATGAAAAAGGCATGATTTTTTTTACGGAAGAGGTGCTAAATTGTCCTCGAGCCAACTCAGACGTAACAGTAACGTTTCGTGAATCTCAGGAGTCTGAGTGATGGCTGTTGACTTATTTATGTGTTTGCGCGTTTTTGTAGTGGTTATATATTCCAATGTGTAATAATAAGGCTTTAATACATCAGTATATTTTGGAACCTATGAACTTCGACATGGCTTTTTAACTATTATGTTATTCAGTTCGGATTCTTATGTTCTTGCTTTTTGTTAAAGGCTTCATGCGTACATGATATATTTCATCTTCCCTGTGTACAGGGCTTTAATACATCAGTATATTTCGGATGAACTGAATTGTCAAGATAGTCCACTGAGGCAGTTGTATAGCACAACTGTCTACAAGATAGTGATAGTAGGAAGTAGGAACAGTTGGATACTTGGATCAGAGAGCAGTTGCCAAATTTATATTTGAGTTTATTAGAATGATGTGGAATGTCTTACATAACTGTAAGACTGAGCTGCTCCAACAATGAATCGTCCAGCTTGTTCATTCTGTATAACACATGATGCATCAACAGGGTCTGGGTCTCTGTTACGACCCAACAGGCAACAGTACTAGTGGAAATTGCAATGCGAATGTTTGTTCATTCTGTGTTCTCAGGCCAAATATGGATTTAAACGCGAATATTTGTTCATGCTGTGTTCTACAGGCCAAATATGGATTTAAACGTAGATGTAGTTAAATACCACGCATCCTATTGCCAATACATGAATAAACACTAATTTCCTTGTTTGTTTGTTTTTTGTCAATTTCCTGGAACATATAAACAAGACCTCAATCACCATTAAACAATGAATCAATCCTTGGTTCAATTTTGAATAAATCTCTGCACCATAAATAGGTCTTACCAACTTGCAGAATCCACAATTTTGGCATCTTTCACCAAAATAGTCGTTGAATGTGATGCTAAAGTGTGAATGAATTTTTGAATGATTAGACAATCAATCAACTACTTCCTGCTAATCTATTTCCTAAGAGAGAAAACTCAAACCACTTTGAGATAAGGAGACCCCCCCCCACCCCACCTTTGGTTAGCACTGATTGCCTTTAAGAACTCCTTTTATGGGACCCTTAATTCGACAATCTGACTATTACTAAACTATATTATCGTCAAAGTATTGTTTTCTCCACATCTTCAATTGTTTATGCTGTTAAGATGACGAAAAACATGCTTAAACAGTTATAGCGATGAGGATATATTTGTATAGAGAACACTAACTCATTGTAGAAGAAACAACATATATATATATATGACCTATTACAAAAAGAAGCTAAACCCTTACTATTATGATCTACGTAGTTGTGTTCTCTGAAGATGTTTGAGGTGGGCTGTTGTCCAGCAATGAAATGCAACTTCTTCTCGCTATTGCAACCCATTTCTGGAAATGAAAAACTGTCATCTACTTCGGCATCATCTCAATTTTCCAAAACGGTAATAAATTTCACTTCAACAGTATCCTATGACTTTTTAAGTAAATACAGAGTTGAGTAGAAAAAACATCGAAGACACATCACATCACATAAACAAAAGTCTGTATTTTGGCATCTGAAGAAGTCTGAGGTATTGCTAATATATCTTCTCTGAAAAGATTCATCATCCTCTCATTAAGGAAAGCATGGCCGAAAATAGACATCTTCTTCAGTGTCACTGAACTTCTTAACAAAATTTTGATGTACTCCATCTCACTCACATATCCCCTGAATTCCCGAATCTCAATAAATTGCAAGTGATACAGGTTGAACTCCACTGACGATTTTACTCCATGTTCTGCTAAAGTGGCTGCATTTTCTCGGGTCTAAACAAAACAAGAGAAAAGAATTATTGAAACTTAATCAATGAACGCATGTTCACGTGCAAGGTATATGTGTATAAAACTCTAATAACCCTAAGAAACAACAGTTACCAGATATATTTATGATCACATTCTTCGAATGAAATTGGTTGGTCTACAATATAGCCAGAATCAAAAATAAAAGTTGTACAACAGGTAAACAAGTATGGGAGATATGTAAGGTTGTATAAATATATTAATAATACATATAGAGGCTAGAAAAATAATCTTGAATGGGTGTCTACAATTATATGATGTTTTGTCATACTCGAAAGTATATTTTCAAGATAATGGAATCCTCATCACAAGCGTTTAAGCAGCAAGAAAATATAGACAAGAGAACTATCACATAGACACAAGTTCACACAAGAAAGTATATTGTCAAGATAATGGAATCCTCATCTCTTGTTCTTATAGTAAATAGAATAAACCTCCGCTGGTAATCTCTTATAAATCTCATAAATTTCAGCTTCAATCACCTCTGACAACTCTAATAGCCTCGAGAAGGTAAATTACCATCTCCAAACTCCTCAACAATCTTCTCTCAAACCCTGTACATGTCTGGTACCTCCTTTGAGTTGGCTTACAAAGATTTGCAAGAAAAACATACCTCTGAATGGAAGCAAGACACCCAGAAAGTTTTCCCATGGTTCAAGGCGTGCTTATATGTTGGACCCTCGCGACAGATCTAACTCAAATTTCTTATGTAAATTTCACCAGTACAATTATGATTCGAGTTTCGATTTCAAGTGAGAAATAGCAAGGAAAAGATGAACTAGCAATTGGTGCTTATTATTTCTCCATCCTTTCATAAACAACAACTGAATTTTTATGTTTAGGTATGTCAGTATGTGTAAGTGGTGAGAGAATCATCAGTACACTCTTTGCAAGCAACTTACACTTTTAATAGAGGAAACATCTTCACTGAAATTGTTGTGACTATTTTATTAGATACATCATAAGATGAGGAGCAACAACATGGAGGAGGTCAAATTCGTTCTCATTTACAGTGAATAACTGAATATAACAAAGCAGATGAACTGCTGGCATATCTACGAGCCCTCCAGGATGCATCTACTACAACAAACCGCTAGAAGAATCAGCCAACCTAGACAATGCTAGAGATTGTACCAAAGAAAAGCTATGTAACACCCACGCCCAGGACACACTGACAAAGTGACAAAGTAATGCATTTCATATTAGGGCTTTTTTTGCCAAACATAAGAAGAATGAAGATGGAAATTGAAAAAGGAAAGGAAAACAAGCAGAGAGATGAAATAGATTCTACAACTAGTTGTAAATAGAAAAGCGAAAAACAGAGAAATTAATGTTTCCATCTGAATCACTGGTTACAAATGAATGACAATCCATGTTCCCATATCCAAATCCTTCAAGATGCCATTTTAGACACTTTGCACCCTTGTGTGACAGAGACACACTTCCCCGTGTCAATGTCACTTAGTAGAGAAGAAAGAATTGGCAACTACTTTGGACTCCATTCTTAAGGCTAAATGTAACGATGTTTGAATTTTTGGAAAAAAAATGAATGTTTGCTTTATCAATTATATATTTATATATGTCTAAGAAAAGCATTTAGTTTCAAAAACTTGTGTTACCAATAATAACTTGATATATGATCGTCATTATTATAAACAACATGCACACTACAAACACCAAGTCCTTTGGCAAGCAAAACAAAATGAAGATCATGGGTGACAGTGGACTGGTATTTACCTGATTTATGTCAAGGACAAGGGTTTCAACATTTGTAGAGTTCTGAAGTAAGAACATAATAACTTGGAAGCAACCACTCGAAAGCCAAGTTTCTAAACGAATATATCTCAAATTACTGAAAGGAGTGGGACAATTTAATTCAAAGGGAAGTTCTGAGATAACCTGTTGTAAAAGATAAACAAGATCTGGTAAGTTATATGCCCTAAGATTCATACTAGTAACAATATAAAAGAGTTAAATATTGATCTAGATAATTGGGGATAACACCTATACCTCAAATCGAACCATCTAATAAGTTGTTGGTGGGTTTAATTGAATGTGCTAGGCAATAGTAAGGACAGTAAAAGCTGAACTGGGAACATTTAAGCAACAAGAAAGATGAGAGAACGCCAAAAACAAAGTTTGCTAGGTCTAACCAATTCCATCTTAGGGGTGCTCCTGAAAATTAACCAAGTGATTCAGCTCTACAAAATTTGTAAATGTTGGTCTAATTTGCACAAAATTGTGGAGGACAGATCATGACCAGACAATATTGCAATAATTTGCTATCGAGACAGAACCAACAATTCTATAGAAACCGATTGGACATATAAGCACCAGATAAATAACAACGTACTTCTCAAGTGAATAAGTCTGTCAACTAAAATCTGCCTAAATGATGACTCAAGACATTTGGAAGGGGTTTCGACTCTTGTGTTGATCAGCCATATAAACTGGTACGGTTCAGAGATGATAAGTTAGAGTATCAGTGTGCTAAACAGCCTTTGGAAGTTAGTGATGCAGACAGATAATATGCAAATTCCTGGCTACTAACTCGTATCAAGAGAAATCCAACTGATCTTCACAGAGCCAAATTGGAAGAACAGAGTCAAACATCTTGATCATTATGCATATAATTGAATTTAAAGCCATATAATCAGACCCGACCTATATGGAGAAGCGAAAACAATGGTGAATGGCTTTTTCTCTAATGCAAAAATTCACTGTTACACACTCCATTTTGGCGTCTTCAATCTTCCTATTTAATATATGAATGTTAAATCTGCTCTTCATATTAGTTATAAAAGTCATACAATGTCCTTTCAAGATATTTTTGGTTGGGGTAGGACAGAGTGCGTAACAAAATCTGGTTCTTTATGTTTGATGTTTCGGTAATATGAAGAAGCAAACTCATAAACACAGTTGAAGTTTCAACACACTGGGACTTTTATGAGCATGTCTAACGAGGCGAGGGAACTTTCATATGATGCGGAAAAGGATGGAGAACGTTGGGAGATCATGGACAGAAACTACAATGCATTATCGGTTAGGGTTGGTTAAGCAGATTTGGATCCCTAATTCAGATCTTACAAGTTCTACCATAACCTCACCATAGCCAACATCTCATTCGTTAATACTAATATTAATTAAGTGATACTTTATTCCTTATAAATGATGTTGTTTTTGATCAAAACAAAGCAATAGGGTAGGAATGTGTCGTGAAAACCAATCTACTTCAATACCGAAAGTATGGATTTACACCATTTAAGAAGTCAAACTATTAACCACACAAATGAAATGCAAACTAAACCAAACAATTCATTTACAAAACTGAAAGATAGAGATAAAAAAAAATATACCTGGATAAATAAAGCTGATAATGTTAGAGATTTCACATTAAGGCATTTGATCATACGATTGGCAAATCTGTTTGAAATATCCGCACGGTTATATTTAACCCCATAATATTTCATGTTAACTTTGGCAACTTTAAGAGAAGAAAGGTTCTCAAGAAAGAAGTCAGCCGACAAGTTATCCTTCCAAAAAAAATAATTCAAATTTGGAGCTGATATTACAATCTTGAGTCGGTCTTTCTTGAAAAAAACAATCATTGGAACACATTTTAATTTCCAAGTGAGTCAATTGAACTGCAGATATAGTGAGAACCTTTGATCCAAATGATTCACATTTCACTAATATCAAAGTTTCCAAAGCTGGGCAACCTAACCACAGCTTGTCAAAAAAATCAACTGATTGAAGATGCAATGTTTTAAGAGCAGGTAAAGTTATGTGACCAGAAACTCGAAAAAGTACAATTGGCACACTATCAACACCCAAGAACAAAGTAAGATTTGTTAAAAACTTGGAAGAAAAGAGACATTGAGGAATCTCAAAAGGCCTATTTCGTAGGGAAACTTGAAGATTAAGTTGGTGGACATTTCGCAAAATTGAGGAACGAATCCATGTATAAATATCACTTGACTTGCACAAGTCATCATCCCAAATTAAACTTAAAGATTGGATGATGGTGTTGTAGTCCAGAGAATAGATACCTCCATTTTCTAGATAATAGACTTGTTGGGAGCACATATTTCATGTCTAAGAAAGAGAGGATGTGATGAAGAATTGGTTCAGGCAAGTTGCTTAGTCTATCTTCACTTCTCTCTCCATCATTATTTGCAGTTGTGGAAGAAGAAGAAGAAGAAGAAGAAGAAGAAGAAGAAGAAGAACAAAGCTTTTTCTTTGCTGCTTCCATGGTTAGGTAAATTTGGTTGATGTGATTGCTTGCTCTGTCCACATTACAAACTATGTATATATTTTTTTTGCGCCAAAAAAACATTATTTCCCTCCAAAACCTGATTTTGATTTTTGGCGCCAAAAAACATTAGTTTTGTCCATAGGTGAAAAAATCGAAAATGCCGGGCGGATATTCACGAAATATTCCGGTTTTTGGGAATTCGGAGCGGTACGGCAGACAAATAATAAACCTCCTCATGCCGCTCGGATTTTTACGAATATTCACAAAATATTCGGCAAAATACGAAATTTTCGATTATGAAATTAACACATTTATTTTTAATTCCCACCAAACTAGAACTTTCGATGAGGTTATCAAAAAATGGTCGAAACGTGGATCGTCAACAAAGATGGACCGATAAGGATGATGCACCAATGGATTGGATCGTCAACGAAGATGGACTTGATCTCGAACTGGATCAAGCACCTCGGATCCCAAACGCGGAAATTGCTGCGAGGCTTAATGTGAGGGTTGAAGACAATATTTTGCCCGAAGTACCACGACACACAATGTTTGACGTCCGCGATTCTCCTGATAACTCCGTTGGGGACCATCCCAATATTCGTGGTGATGGTAGTGACCTGTTCAGAAGTAAATCAATTCCACGTTCACGTTCACCTTCCGATGATGATGATGATGGAGGCGGTGACCAAAACGTAGATGTTGTTCGTCAAAGGGGAAAATCAGAAGCCAGTGATTCACTAAGAGAGTCCACCCCAGAAGCGATCCGTTTCACGGGGGAGTCTCAATTTCTTTTTGCCACCCAAGATGAAGACCATGCTAGATTGCAACAACCAAGAGAAGGAAAACGACCTCGACAGAAAAGACCGCATCCTAAAACGGAAATAGAATCATCTAGGGTATCTTCCCAAGGTTCATGGAACATTCCTGACCAGTTTTCTTCCCAAGGTTCGTAGAACCTCCCTTATTCTCAAAGCAACATCCAACCTACCTATGTTTACCCTCATTTGGTAACATGGGAACTTCCCAAAGTGATGATTCCAGTGTACCATCCTACCAAACCCAACCAGATTCCAATGGTTCTTGGTTTCCTAATATAGGGAGTTGGTTGGCCCCAATGATAAGTGGGTCAGACGTGCAGTCAACCGATACATTAATGCCGGTTCAACAATACTCGGGATTTCCTATCTTTGAATCATTTGCTCCGTATTGTATGGATCAAGATGCATATCATATGCATATTGACCAATTCAGGTCGTACGAGCAAACAATGTCATGGGAATATTACTGTACTGAGTTCGTCCCCACACGTATGCGACTCGAAGCTCATCGGTTTGACTTGGGGCGTCTATCATTCTGGGGTTAGCATGTGTTTTATTTTGATTATTAAAATAAAACTATGGGTTGAGTTGTTATGAGGTTGTTTGTGTTTAGTTATTATATTAGAAACAAATAAAAGTTCCGTGAATATCCGCTCGATATTTACGATTTTTTCACCTATGAGTAAATCTATCTTTTGTAATAGTTTCGTCTTAACTTCCTTGTATGATTTGTCGCGTGTTTAATTTGTAATGTATTTTTTCTTTTAATTATAAGTTTATATATTAAAACCAGAAGAAAAACATGACAATAGCAGAAAACCTCCCAATTTTTCGAATTTTTCGCGAATATTCGCGAAATATTTCGTGAGAACCATTTTTGCCAAACCTCCCATATCCGACATTGGGGTCCGGATATTCGCGGAATATTCCGGTTTTTCCAAGGTCGGATATTCGGATATATTCGAAATTTTCACCTATGGTTTTGTCACATTCTTTGTTGTTTCATAGACACGGATAATGAACATGTATTTACTTGTTCTCAGGTCTTTGTTGGTGGCTTGGTGCTCGGTTGCATGTCAGGGGACAGGGGAGGTGCCCTTAGTTAGAGTTAGAGGAGGTGAGCAATAAAAGGTGAAGCTGCTATCCCAGGTGAGTCTATGGGTTATAGTGGATGAGCATACCAATTTCTCAGTAAAAACTAAACTGCTGAGCTGGAGTTTGGTTAGACAGAAATGGGATTGTTAACTTACCTTCCCCTCGCACAAACAAAGTTCCCTCTGATTTAGATGGCTCATTGGAACTTATACGTCGTTGCTTGCCGCCATATGCATCTGCCTCTGTTGGACTTCGGATATATATATATATATATATATATATATATATATATATATATATATATATATATATATTTATGGTTGTTTTCGAGGAGGTAAATAGAACCGCTGAATCCTACTTTTTTAAAATACTGTGTATGCATTTTTCTTTTAAATTGTTCATTAAAAATATTTTATAATACCCATTATTTGTGGCAATGCTGTATGTTTTGATCTTCCAAATGAGAAACCTCATTTCTTAATACGCGTACTGTATATAGCAACTACAGGATTTCCTCAACCCATGGGTAGCTGTAGCCTGTAGGTGTTACGTTGCAAGATCATAGTACCATTGATTTTGGAATTTGCATTTCATAAATCTAGGCTCCTCATTGACAAGATTATTGTGATAGATGTCTAAGCTTACACATATCATAGGTTATAGGTTGTGTAATAAAATCATGAAAAATGTTATTATCAGCTTGTATTTAGATTGGATTTGATAGTTAGTGAAAATTGTTCGTTGCTTGTAAATTATGTATTCTATTTTCTTGCTTTTGTTTGTTTTCCTTGGATGAGTCTTAGCCTTATATTGTCCACCTTGCTTCAAAATGTTATGGCTGATTGGGCTTGAATTTGTTAATTGGGTTTTACCTGTCTTATCTTGTGGCAGATATCAGAACATGCATTTTATGGCTTGGCCTTTGCTGTTTTAGTATTTTTTTTAATGTATGCATGCAGTCACTGTCATTTCTTTTATGGACTAATAAAACATTTTGTTATGCAGATGTACTGCTTGATGACCTGATTGTTGCAGAAAATTCACCATTTCAGTCACAAGTTGGTTCTCCGATATTAAATTCTGAGAGAACTCCTACCACACCAAGTTTCAAAACTAATTAGGGTACAGGCTAGCTCAAGTTCTTATGCTCCACCAATTTCAGACCAAAGACCAGAGATTCCAGGTTCTGGTAATATGAGGTGTTGCGATATTTGCCTTAAATTTATCTTTTTCTTTCCTTGAAAATTCATACAGAAATTTGGTCTTTAAAACGTTGCTGGCACTATTGGTTATTACAGTGTCGACAAGTCCATTAATACCTTGGTGGAGGCTTCTACTGCTGAAGCCGAGGCAGTTAGTGCTGTTTGGCAAGCTGCAAAAGCAGCATGTACCGATCCTGAGGAAGGAACATCTGGATCTGACAAGCGCTTGCTCCCAGAGGCCTCCTCAGATGGAAGTGACACTGAGGCAGATGTCCGCCTTCATTCCAGAGCTGTATGTGCTTTTCCCTGTCTACAAATTTATGGGGATTTCTGTGTACCTTGTTGTAATTTCTAGATTATTCTGAGTTCAGGTGGTGGTTTCCAAGGAGACTATTGGTAATTTGGGTGGCCTTGTAAGGCAGCTATCTTTGGATCAATTTGACAATGAAAGCAGAAGAGAGTCCCGGGAAAAGTGACGCTACATGTCCTACCAAAAAGTTCTTCACCAGGCAAAAGTCCCTCCAAGGATTGCACAAAAAGGCAATAATTCTCAAACGTTTATATATGTGTAAGCATGTGCGCAAACACATGGCAATTTAAGTCTCAATCCTCCTAATATCCTTGCTTTGTTGCAGATTATTTCTGTATTGCTCAGACCCCGGAATTGGAAGGCTCCTGCTAATAGAAGATTTTTTCTGGATTCTTATGAAGTCGGTAAACTTTGCTATGCAGCAGAGCAGATATTTATGCATGAGTCTACGATTCTACAGTTGAAAGCTCCTATTAAAGTATTCAGTGATCTTCATGGTCAATTTGGTGATTTGATGAGCCTATTTGATGAATATGGATTTCCTTCAACTGCAGGAGATATAACGTAAGTATAAATTAGCGTCTATGCAACTTTTCGTATTACCAAATCAGTGAATAAAATGAGCCAAAATTCCTGATAAGCTCTTCCAGCCTTTGGAGTACTGGGGAAGTGAATGCTTGATTATTGACTATGTGCTAGGGTCTTCAATTCTGTAGTTGAAGTGAATGGAGTAATGACTAGTAAACTCTTAAAAGTAATGAAAACAAAAGGTTTAGTGTGTTAGTGGAGCTTCTTTTTATGAAGAGCATGTATGTCAAGGATAATACATTAATAGGTCTGTAGAGATGCAAAAAATGCTCCATTGGTAGATTTCAAGGAAAGATAAACTGAACTAACAGGTCCCAGTCAATTCAGCTTGCAAATTGATTGGATAGGAAACCCATACCCTTATGCAGTCAGGCCCTACCTATGAGATATTCCATAAAATTGGATAATACTTGGGGTAACGGAAGATCGAAAGGACACAGCTTCTGGAGAGGAACTCAACTATTGAATTTAGCTGTAGATCCCAATCGGAAAAATGTTGGAAGTAAGGGTATTGTAGGCTTTAGGTGTATAGTTTAGTCCCACATAGCTTTTGGATAACGGTGTCGTTCTCACGATTTTTTTTTTAAAAGATGAATGATAATATGATGTATTAGGTTGAACATACAAAGAAGCTAACTCTCTACATATAGAGAGAAAAATCATATAGACTATATCTAAGCTATGTGGGACTAAACTACACACCTAAAGCCTACAATACCCTTATTTCCAACAGAAAAAGAATAACTTCCCCTATCTATCAGATATTCCACCAATTATTGAAATGGTCTATACCTATCTGGAGACATCCTCCTACTAATATCAATATAGTAATTTTGTATATTGATCAATGAACCTAATTAAAAAGGAATATTACATCCCCATTCACAATCTTCATCGTTTTTATATCGATAAAACAAAATGAATACAGAATAATAAAAAATCTGATACGAAAAAGGGGTTCTCCAAATTCTAGTGCTTTTTTTCATCACTTCCTTTAGGTTTAGATTTTAGGGTCCAAGAGCTAGCATTAGTATCATCTCATTCATCACCATCGATATTCAATGACAAAAGGAGTATTTAAATTTTAGTTAATGAGGGACAACCTTAATCATTTTGTTCAGTATCGCAAGTTCATAAACTCATTGTCATATTCGTTTCTTGAATTAAACCATCACCTTTTGCATATTATAACTGCAAATTGCAGGGTTTTTTTTATAGCGGCCAATCAGGTATCTTGCTGTAGTTTTCACTACTCATTTCTTGTTGAGTGGTCTGGATCTGAGACTTCGGATCTATTCAAGCAGATATATTAATGCTATGATGTTATATTCCACACAATAAAGACTTTTAATTGTCTGTATATATAAAATCAACAGATTTCCAAAAGAGTATGCTTTGTTGTCTCACTAGTTATTCTATTTATCAGGTATATCGACCATCTACACAAGAACCAAGTCCCCCGATGATTTAGAAGGTGAAAGAACTGTAAGAAACTCTACAAGAACTTCAATTTTTGTTAGGCAAGCAGAACAAGAAGCTATAAGTGCAGCCATGCAAGCAACCATGAAGGTTAGCTTTGTTAAACAGGATATATTTTCAGTGCATTGTTATAGCTACCTTCCGGGTCACCAGAAAAAAATTAAGATATTGCATGGTGAACCTCAGTCCTCAGCTTACATTATAAAATTTCCATCATTATTCCATTTGTCTATCATAGCTTTCATAGCAACAATTGTTGTTTGTTCATAATAACTCATAAGTCATAAGTGAAACCGACACTCGGTTGTTTGACATTATTTTGTGACTACGTGTGTCCATGGTTATCTCGCCTTGATCTCATTGTTAGGAAAATCTTGATGTATGCGCGTCGTCCCGAGTCTTTCTCTTCGTGTCATATATGTCAGATTGCAGTTTGGTATAGGACATACGTACCTAGTGTTAGTCAGCGAAGTATTGCAAAGGTTTGGACGTACGTACCTAGTTAAGACGTACGTACGTCATGTTCGGCAGCAAACTTTTGTGACTCAGGGATGTACGTACCTTGTTTCGACGTACGTACGTCCATGTTGGTTTTTGCTTATTTCGGCCCATCTCTTCCCTCATTCAAACCCTAACTATATATGGTTTTTCTCACATTGAGAAAACGAGTTCTTTGGCCGTCCAATCAAGGTATTCTTCCAGAGTTTGTGTAGGTTGTGTTTCTGGTGATTGAACTCAATTCTTCTCCTCCATTAATTCTCCTTCTTCTTCTTCTTCCATTTTGAGTATTGAAATCGGCTTCGAGTCTTCTTGTGTGTTCATCAAGAAGTCGAGCGTCTTGTGCGTACATTAAGGTGCTCTGGTGAAGTCAAGGTGTTAGAGATAACCGGTAGTGTCAACTCGCAGTAATTGCAGGTAGTTGATAGGTTTGTATATCTTTTTCATCTAGTGGATTCTTTTGTTGTCGCGAGGAGAACCGTGGACGTTTCCCATATTGGGTTTTACCACGTTAAAAATCTTACGTGTTCTTTTTACTTTCTGCTTATTACTTTGGTTGATTAATTAGTGATAATTGTGAGAATAACACTATTTGTGGAGTTTCAATTGGTATCAGTCGCAGGGGGCTTGTTAAGAAGCGTAAAGGCTCACGCCTACGATCCATAGTGCTACAATGGAACCTCACAAGTTTGGTACTTCGAATCTTCCTCCACAATTTGATGGAAAAGATTTTGGTTGTTGGAAAGTTCGAATTATGGCTTATCTCCAAGCCTTAGGTGAGGATGTTTGGCTCGCAGTTGAAGACGGATGGAAAGCACCTCTGACTACGACAGGAGCTGGTGATACTGCAGTTACATCACCCACACCACGTGCTAAGTGGTCGCCTGAACAAAAGTCAATGGCAACTTTTAACAACAAGGCACTCAATGCTATTTTCATGGCATTAAATACAAGTGAATTTCGTCGGGTTCACGGCTGTGTTGAAGCAAAGGATGCATGGAACAGACTTATTCGTACACATGAGGGTGATGAATCTGTCAAGGAAAGCAAGCTTGAATTGTTAACCTCTCAGTTCGAGAACTTAAGAATGGATAATTCTGAGACTTTTGATGAGTTCTTCATTCATCTGCAAGACATTGTCAATTGTAGTGCTGCTATTGGTCATGTGTATACTGATACACAGATTGTACGTAAAATACTGCGTGCCTTGCCACCTCGTTTTCTCTCTCCCAAGGATGCAATTACTGAGAGCAATGTGATCAAGGACATGTCTATTGAGACACTTGCTGGAAAACTACGTACTTGTGAGATGGAACAGGCATTGAAAGAACCTTCGAAGAATAAGTCTGTGGTTTTTAAGGCTACCTCTTCGAAAGAAGTACCTATGGGGGCTTCTGATGATGAAGAGCCTAGTATGGATGACAACTATGCATTCCTCTCTCATAGCTTTCAGAAGATTCTAAAGTATCAACAAAACCTAGATCCTCGAAAGCGGTTTTCTAGCTCTCCAAATGCTCCTCGGAGTGTGGTTTTGAAAGGTTCTCAGTTGATGGTAGGAGAGCTCGTGTGGATCGCAAGGATGTCCAGTGCTACAAGTGTCATGAATATGGACACTTTGCCAATGAATGTGACAAGAAGGTGGATCGCAAGCCTGGAGACAATTCCAAAGCAAATCTCACAGTTACATGGGATGACTCAGATGAGGAAGAGGATGGCAACACATCTTATGTTATTTCCAACTATGTGGTCTTCAGTGCATCCCTGGATGAACATCCAGGAGGTATCGTATCTTCTACTACTAATATTAATGTTTTTGAGTCTGGTGTTCATACCAATACAAGTAAATTGTGTGATATGTATAAGTTCTCTGTGCAGCAGGTTAAGCTGCTTGAAAAGACTAACACTGTGTTGCAGGATCAGGTTGATAGTCTTGGTCAGGATATCTGTAATCTTGTAGGTGACTCCAATATGCTGAAGGAGGAATTTGAGAAAGAAAAAGTGGAATTCCAAGCACGTATTGCTTCTCTCGAAAAGCTGAATCATAACTTATAAACCAGATATCGGTCCTTGATGCTGGAACATGAAAAGGTTAAAGCGGAATTGTTTGCTGCAAACAAACAATTAGTTGGTTTTGGTAAAGCTAGTGCTAGTCTTGACTCTCTGTTGGGAAGTGGTAAATCTCATTCAGACAAGTCCGGTCTAGGCTATCATTCATCTGTTACTCTTCCTGCATCTAGCTCTACTCATACTATGTTCATTAGACCAGTAGGTGTTCCACCTACGTCCCCTCCTCCTGTACAGGGAACTGGTGTTGTCACTCCTCCTAGAGTTGCTCGATCTCCACCCACTCGGGAAAAGAACTTCAGACACAAAAACTTTAAGTGTCTTACTTGTGGTCGTATGGGTCATACTTCTGCTTTCTGTTGGAATAATCTGTATGCCTCTCACCATTCTCCCTTTTCAGGTACTTCTTACTGGAACAAGTCGACCACCTTTCCCATGCAGGCTCCGTACATGTGGAATGGCTATGCTCCATGGGGACTACCCAGGTCTTCTCCTTATGGGAACCACCCTCGCCCGCAGGCACCTCCAATGCCCACTCCACCGCCCCATTTCTGGGATAGGAGTGCTGATGCTTCTAGAAAGATGGTCTCTCACATGGCACGATTTGTTGAGAATGGCACCACATCACTGGTCCAAGAATCGCAGTATCACCAACCTCTGCCCAATAAGTCGGTGATCTACATGGCCTACCATACAGTGCCTCACATGGTGCCATACCAATACTCGCCTGAAAACTGTTATTGTAAGCAAACTCCGCGTAAGGTAGATGTTCTTCCCATTCTCCACCAAAGTTTAGTGCACAAGCACGTAACATATCCTCTAGAATCTGATTTACCCGCTCAGTTTGTCCATCTGTCTGGGGATGATAAGCAGTACTCAAGTTAAGCTTTGTGCCCATGGCATGCTGAAAACTATTCCAGAACTCTGAAGTGAATATAGGATCTCTGTCTGAAACAATGCTACCTGGAACACCATGTAGTCGGACAATCTCCTTCACATACTTCTTTGCTAGCTTATCCGCATTTCTATTCACAGAAATAGGAAGAAATGAGCTGACTTAGTCAATCGATCGACGACAACCCAAATGGATTTGTTGCCTCCCCGTGATCTAGGCAGACCATCAATAAAATCCATGGAAATGTGCTCCCACTTCCACTGGGGAATAGACAAAGGTTGAAGTAACCCTGACGGCTTCTGATGATCGACCTTCACTCGTTGACATATCAAACACCTAGAAACATACTCTCCAACGTCTCTCTTCATTCCTTCCCACCAATAAGTCCTCTTCAAGTCTTGGTACATCTTTGTTCCACCAGGGTGAATAGTGAAACGTGAACGATGTGCCTCATCCATGACATTCTTCCTCAAACCATCCTTATCAGGAACACAGAATCAATCTCTATACCTCAAACCTCCATCAACACCAACTGACCATTCTGTGGGACAATCATCTAACAAATCCACAACTAACTGCCCAAGCTTTCAGAGCAAGAAAGGGTCTTCATGCTGCTTGGACACAATCAAGCTAATCATCATAGGCTTCACCTCCATAGAACAAATGGTGACCTGTTCACCTCTCTGCTGTAAGTACACATCATGAGACGCTATAGTCTCCAGAGATTTCCACTCCTCCGTCATCATCATAGCAACGGTGACATGTTTCCTACTCAAAGCATCTGCAACTACATTACCCTTCCCAGGCTGATACTGAATCTGAAAATCATAACTGCTAATGAACTCCATCCATCTCTGTTGCCTCATGTTCAAGTCCTTCTGAGAGAACAAGTATTTCAGACTCTTGTGGTCGGTGTAAAGATCAAACTTCTCTCCATATAAATAGTGACGCCAAATCTTCAAAGCAAACACCACAGGTGCCAATTCTAAATCGTGCACTGGATATTTTCGCTCATGTTGCTTCAACTGTCTTGAAGCATACGAAACCACTCTCCCATCCTGCATCAAAACACAACCAAGTCCTGTACCACTGGCATCTGTGAATACCACAAGCTTGCCTCTTCTAACCGGTATAACTAACACTGGCATTGTAGTTAACCTCTGCTTAAGCTCCTGGAAAGCTCTCTCGCAATCGTCAGTCCACAAGAACTTCACATTCTTCCTCGTAAGTCTGGTCAATGGCTCAGCTATGAGCGAGAACTTCTCAATGAAACGACGGTAATATCCAGCTAATCCCAAAAAGCTTCGAATCTCTGTAGGGTTTGTTGGTTGTTTCCAATCCCTAACTGCAGTAACCTTCTCAGGGTTAACGACAATGCCCTCTCTGGATATCACGTGACCTAAGAAATGCACCTCATTCTTCCAGAAATGACATTTGCTAAACTTAGCATATAGCTTGTGATCTCTCAATATCTGCAACACTGTCTTCAAATGTTTCGTATGCTCCTGAGCATCCTTAGAATACACCAAAATATCATCAATGAATACGATCACAAACTTATCATAGTTCTGAAAATCCGGTTCATCAAATCCATGAAAAATGCTGGAGCATTAGTTAACCCAAAAGGCATTACTGGAAACTCATACAATCCATATCGAGTTCTGAAAGCAGTCAGTGGTATAGTTTTCTCCTCTACACCCATCTGATGGTAACCCGTCCTCAAATCAAACTGAGAAAACACGGCTGCTCCTTTCAACTGATCAAGCAAATCATCTATTCTCGGCAGTAGATATTTGTTCTTGACCGTCACCTTATTCAACTCACGGTAATCAATGCACATCCTCAAAGTCCCATCCTTCTTAGAGACAAAGATAGCTGGAGCTCCCCATGGAGAATCGCTTGGACCTATGAACCTGTGGTTCATACACACCTCAAAAGGCTCACACATATATACCAAAAGAATAAACCAAATCAAATAAAACATCAAATATCACATACCCTTTCTTAAGCAACTCCTCCAACTGGGTCTTCATTTCTTCCAACTGCTTAGGCGCCATCCTGTAAGCAGTCTTAGAAATAGGTGCCGTTCCTGGCAACAAATCAATACGGAACTCCACCTCTCTCTTGGGTGGTAAACCCGGAATCTCCTCAAACACATCTAGATAATCCTTAACTATCGCCACATCACTAATATCGATCGACTGGGCAGCCATAGACATCAAAAAGCTGGACATAATCGAATCATCCCTACTAACACAACTGTGTACCAATGTGGGTAAACCTGGTGTATCCACTATAACTCTTCTCCCAGCACAATCCAAAATCACATGATAACGACTCAACCAATCAAAACCCAAAATAAACTAATAGCCCTCAAAATCTAAAACAACTAGATCGATAACAAACTGTCTACCCATGAATGTCAGAACGAAGTTCTTACACTCGTAAAACAAACAAGTCGAACCTCCCATAGGTGTCCGAAGATATAGAGGCTGGGATAAAGGTGTAGTCACAATCTGATACTTATCTACTATCTGTTTAGCTATAAATGAATGTGATGCACCAGAATCAAATAATACTCGGAATCTAAACTGAGAACAATCAAAAGTACCTTCCAGTCCCTGAAATGCAGGCAAAACAGCAAAGGCTCTCCCTCGGTTCGGCTGAGGTGTTGGCCTTCCCTGGTTGTTGTTCATTGGTCGATGACACTCAGCAGAACGATGTTCTGGTCCTCCACAATTCCAACGGTTACCCCTGATCGGCCCTGCTAATGCTCCTGGCGCTGGTAACTGTAAAGGTGCATGCTGGCCTATAAGGCAAACCTGGGGCAGGTTGCCCTGGTGCTGGTGCTGGTGGTGGTGCGCCTGCTCTAGCTCTGTTGTCACCACGCCCAAACCCACCACGGTGTCTGAAACCCTGGTTATCTCCTGGTGGCCTGTTGTAACCTTGGTTCCTCTCTGGGTTGTTGTCATAACGTCGACCCCTGAAGTTAGGATCATAAGGCTTGTGTCGATTCCTGTCTCTGGAGTTATCACCTGTCTTTTTGCTCTTCTCAGCTCTAAACTCTTGTTCCTTCTCCTCATACTTCATTGCGAGGTTCAGGACTCTATCAAATGGCTCATGCTCAAATGGAATCAGTTGCTTCGACACATAGTGCCCTAGGCCCTTAATGAAACGATGATTTCTCTTCTCGACTGTATCCACCATATGGGGAGCAAACATAGACAACTTATTGAATCTATTCGTGTACTCAGCCACAGTCATAGTACCCTATCGCAGATTCAGAAATTCATCCACTAATCGATCTCTGTAAGCACTCGAAAGATATCTCCCCTCAAAACTGTTCCTGAACTCTTCCCAAGTCAGAGTGGTGAGGTCAAGCCCGACCTTCAAAGCGTCCCACCAAAGTAATGCTCCACCCTCCAACTGATGGGAAGCGAGCTCCTGCTTCTGAACTTCAGTCAATACCATCTTTGCAAACACGACTTCTGTTTGACGAAGCCATAACACTGCAGCTTTCCCGTCTCCCTTACCATCGAATTTTATACCACCCAGATTGAGGAAATCTTTGTTCCTCTTAGCAAATGGGTCACCATTACCCCCATTGTTGCCTACAACTGCTAGCAACAGCTGGTTCATCTGGTCTTGAGTCAACTGATAGACTTGACCACGTCCTCTTCCCGCCAGGACCTTCATTCAAAAGATTAAATTATTATTAGATAACCACCCAACTCCTTCAAACTTATCACCCATTCCACATTCTGAGGATCACCTAAACCTTCTCGGCCTAAGTTAACCAAGCGCTCTGATACCAAGAAAACTGTCACGACCCTAATATCCATAAATTGGGAAAACGAGAGAATTTACAAAATTACCCTCAAGATGCCAATAAAAGAAAAAAAGATCAAGACAGTAATCTAAATAAACATTTGCACAAGATAAAATCCATAACCATTTAAAGTCAAGTACTTCAACACAAATAGTTTGGACTCCCAATAGTTTCCATAAATAATCCGAAAACTCCAAATAATAAGATTTAAAAACTTCTACTGAGGTATTGTATTCCCCAATCAATAATAATCCAATAAATGAAATAAACTTGAGTAATCAACTGACAACGAATCAAAGAACTAAACCTACTGTGAAAGATAACTCCTGTAAATCTCAAACTCCCTCTCGAACAACTGGATCAACCCGAGCCTCCTGATGTTGCTCTCGATAGTACTCAACTTGCTGCTCTCCTCCGCCTACGCTCCATAATGATACGTACCCATGTGCAAAACAAGCAACATGGGTCAGCAAATTATGCTGGTATGAGTAGACGAGGGTAGGGAACTCCATTCCCCAAAACAATAAAATAAACAGACTCCGCGGTCTTTATATATATATATATATATATATATATATATATATATATATATATATATATATATATATATATATATATATATATATAATTCATGACACCTCAAAGTCTCCACATTATATCTCAATCACTACAAACAATCATTCGTAACCAAACAACACTTCACAACCTATACCCAATCACTAGTACACCTCCCACAGGATGCACTCCACACATTTGCCATACCCACACTACACTAGTGTGCCTTGACCATGGTTAAGAACCTCTACGCAGAAACCAAAACCCAAGTGGGTGCTCACCTGCAAGCTTTGGCTAGCCTCAACGTATGCCTAACTCATGATCTCTAATAGCTCCCTTGAGCTTTCTAATGTGGCGCACAGACCAACCCCGAAGGCTATGAAGGTCTGTAGGGTCAGTTCCGCAGGCTAAGCCGTCTAGGAAATACCCAACAAACAAAAAATATATATACCAAGGTCAACCCGCAGGATTAGCCGTCTAGGGTGATATCTAAATTCCTTAATCTTAATTCCACAGGTGCAGCAAATGTACTAACAATTGGGTGACTACCAAAACTAGATAAATCAAGCAATCACACAACATCATTCGATCATAGAACACATAAACTCAAAATTTCCAAATCCTAAATCCATTCGGTATTTCTTTTCCCTTTTCCCATTTAAATACACCGTCCATGGTGTCGGCCATTCCAAGGCATTTAACATAAATTCTCAAAATTTAGGAATAATCTCTTTTATAAATATTTCCTCTATAAACATTAAATTCCATGGCATGCATAACCATACAGAAAACAAAAATCCAAGTCATTTACTATTAATTTCGATACACCACAGTAGCATGAAAGCCTTAATTCAATATAATCAAACCATACCATCAAGACCCATTTAAACCAGTACGCACCCGCTCGATAACTTTTATACTGTTATCAGTTTTAAAACATATTTTTCAGTAAAAGCTTTCCACCAAAACATATTAATAAAATAAAAAATAAATTTCCAGAAAAACTGCCTCATATAACAAAGCAATACATAAAATTTCAACCTTTCATTATCTCTTTTTAGTATGGGTAACCATATATTAACAGTCGATGCATACCAAAATCACGACATCCGATCACGACAACCTTACATTATAAGCATATCACGTTATGAAAATTACTCCCTTTTTTTTTTTTAATCATCAGTAACTAGTTATCTTCCACAACAAAATATAATCAAAACCATGTATATATATGTATACTAAGTAGTACATAGTTTAGAAAAAAAAAAAAAAAAAAACTAAATCTACTCACTGTTATTGCTGGTCGTCCACTTCTTCCCTTCCAAATTCTTTTTTTTTTTTTTTTGCAACTTCTTCTTTCCACTACTGTTTCTTCTTCCTTTTCCCACTTTTCTAAAACACCAAATCTCTGCAACCCTTAAGTTTTCCAACTTCTTCTTCTTCCAAAATTCTGATCGCCGCCACACTCTCTCTCTCTTTTTTATCGCAAAACAAACTTAAAAATCTTTGCTGCCCATAAATATAGAACGCATAAATCTAAGCTAATTGATCGTGTTTCCGAAGTACAAGGGAAGAAAACTGTTCGTGGGATATATTTCAGCAAGTTTGGTTTAATTAAACCATAGTCCTCCCATTTTATATTAATTACACTTAAGCCCTTGGTTTAGGGACTTGTATTCAATTACTCTTAATTTTAAATTAAAATTAGCATAAAATATAAAAGAGGGGGTTTACATTACTCTCTCTGTGTGTGTGATCAACGCATGTTCTTTTTATTAGGTTATGAAATTGCATGCCACATCAGAAAGATTTTTATCATGGATTTTGTATGTAACATCGGACAAGAGTGAGCAATTTGGAAAAAGGAAAGAAAAATTTAAAGTATCTGACGTTTCAGGACAACGGATAATAGCAGGTTCAATTTTTTTTTTTTTTTTTGTGTGTATCTTCTACTCAGCTATTACGTACTTTTTCATGCTAGCTGATCAATCTTGGTCTTCTACTCTGCTATTACGTACTTTTTCATGCTAGCTGATCAATCTTGGTACAGAACAAGTTTCAAAAATATTATATATGATATAAGTGAAACTTATTGGCTCTAATTGTCATGTTTGTATTCCTGATTAAAAGTCTTGATAATGATGAATATCCACTTTTGGCATCTTGTCCATAAAGCCGTGGAATGTCTGTTCATAACTCAATCACAAAGTACTTCAACTACACCATTTTGATAGATGTCTGACTGTTGTAAATAGCTTTCTGTGGCCATTTAATGTTTTCATTTTCGTAATTGAGAGCAAATTTTATATTTAACTATACTTGATTCTTGCAAAACAATATTTGAGCAAATGCTTTTTATGAATATATTTTATCTTCATTTCTCTTCTATAGTTCTATCCAAACTAAATCTTCCATCTCAAATTTGGATAATCGAATCTGGTTAATATTCCAGTCATCATTTATTCTATCCATATGTCTAACTAATGAAATTGTATTAACCTATTTCTAGATTAATGGACTACTAGGTCAGATCGCTGGGAGACTTGACCAAAGGGGGAGTTTTAGGTCGTGGTGGCTGCACCTCGTTGAGATCGAGATTGCCTACGTACTCTTAGCTCGAGGGGATTGAACTTAGAGATCAAGCCATCGTAGTTCTGTTCTTATAGAAGGTAGAAAGACGTGGATTGTGGATCTTGTAGATTCTCCGCCATCATAATGAGGATTAATTGTGTAACGCGCGTGGATCATCCCTATGACTTAATTATGTAACTGACGAGAATATTCTGTGCATTGAATGAGAGCACGTGTGTATAAGCAGGACGCTGCTCGTTATGACGTCGAGCTGTTGAGGTCGAGCTACTAGCAGGTAGAGAGCGTGGCGACCTGATGGATGAATGACTGTGCCACGTGGCTACTTTTGATTGGTTGAAGTATGTAGTACCCCTACATAAGCCCCCTCTTTTTAGGTCGGCTGTAGAAGTCGGGCTGAAAAGACTAATAACTCTGATCGATGTTGATTTGTGGTTTGCTTTTTGAATTTTCTGACGTGGCGGTCATGCAGGCTTGTCTGTGCTAATCATGGCGCTCTTACGGGGAAGTGGGAGATTTTCCTCGAGCAGTTAGCTGCGCTGGCGCACGTCTTGCCTGATATAGTTGTTGCGTGGCACGTGGGTTGATCCGACGGTGGATGTGAATCTTTTATGAAGTGGAAAATAACTGCAATGGAAGTGGATCGTCTGTTCGATCTCAGCCGTTCACCTTTTTCGAACTGATGGATGGGATTGTACGAGCTGCAGTATTTAAACTATAGCTTTGTTGAGAAGGGTTTACCTATTTTGCTTTCATTTGAATTGCTGTCGATTTACTCTTGCGATCTGAAGAACTTTGAGAGCTCGTGAGGTTAGTTTTCTTCTCTTTCTTTTCCTTCATCTTCTGTTTTCATTTCTACTATTTGAGAGAAATGTCTGATTTGAGTGACTCTCAAAATGATAACCTGAGTGGTGGTGGCGTTGAGGAGTATGAGTCTGAAAGGACTCATTCTGAACCCTTGTCGCCCGTTCGTGGTGTAGACCCTGATAGCCCTCAGAGTAGTGGCTCTCACGAGGCTGACTCGTCTGACGAGGAGATGGTGGAAGGGGACGATGGTTCAATGTGTAGAGTAGTGAACCCTAAGTATGTAAATAAGCACTTTGCGTTTAGGAAGAGGTATGAGCTTAACTCGATTGAGCATTTGGAGATTAGATTTTTAGGAGATCGTTTACTCTCTGCTGAGTATCGACCTAAAAATCCTTTTTCGACTGTTTTTACTTTGACCCAATTCCGAGCTGGGCTGAAGCTGCCATTGTCTTCTTTGGTGGTCGACCTGTTGAATGCTATTGGTCGAGCCCCCTGCCAGATGAATGGCAATTTCTGGAGGAACATGAGGGTAATTGAAGACCTCAACAAGTTGCATAGGTGGAACGTCACTGTGAAGGATGTGTTGGACCACTTCTGCTTCAAACGTTCTTCCAAGGCTGACTTTTCTGGCTATAACATGCAAGTTAGGCCAGAACGTTTGCCTTTGATCTATCCTGTAAGTAGTGAGCCATGGTGGAAAGATCCCATGCTGATTACTGGGTCGATCGTTGAGGGGAGCATCCAGTTGCGTCATGTGACTAGGAATGATGCTCGTAAGTTTCTAGTCGTTAGTCTTAGGAGATTTTCCTTTTCCTGGACCTGATTATGTTGTATCTTTTTGCAGCGATCAGGGACGATCATCTTGTGAGGAAGAACGATTTGAGATCTGCCTTGAACGGTTTTGGTTTCTGGACTGACGAGCGTAAGATAAATTTCTTACCCCACCTGAAGGAGCATTTTATTCCTAAAGGTGGTCCGAAAACAGTTGCTGAAGAGCTTCAGAGGAGGAAGTCGCTGAGGAAGGCTCATATGTCTGCTATACATAAAGGGGAGGCTGTGCGTTCTGCTGGCAGCTCGCGTGCTGGTGAGAAGGAACGAGCTGGTGGTAGCTCGAAGCCTGTTGGGGAGAAGGAACGAGCTGGTGGTTGCTCGAGGCCTGCTGAAAGAGAGCGGTCTGGTGTTGCTGTTCGGAGGTCAGAGAAGGAACGACCTGTAGAGAAAGAGAGAGTTAGTGGTAGCTCGCGCCCGGTGGAGGTAGTGGCGAGCCCCCTAGTCGTGTCTCCTCCGCCTTCATTTCCCAAACTGCCTAGTCGTGTCTCCTCCGCCTTTCCTGAGCTGGAGCGGCCCGTTGTGCCGACACCTACCCTTACCCCGCCTGCTAGAGCTCTTGAGATGTCTTCTGTGTCCAGGAAGACTGCTGCTCGGCCCTTGGAGAAAGGCAAGGGTGTGTCGTCTGTGTTTCGCCCTGGGCCATTCGACTATTTGGACGGCCGTGGTGAGAGGCATGTCGTATATGATAACGACAGTGCTATTGACGACCCCTGCGTCGCCCGGGCTGTGAATGAAGGCATCGTTCTGGAAGCTGATGCTCGAGCTGTGAAGTCTCAGACTTTGTTGGTCACCTGCTCGAAGTTAAATGCGGCGCTGGCTTTGGTGAGTGTTGCGATTATTATTTTCTTTGTTTCTGCTTAGTCGTCGTTGCCTAATTTTGCTTGCACTTGTAGGTCAATGCGAGCTTCCAGGAAGTGCGCCTTGTCGCTGAAGTTGGTGCCCGAGCTGAGGTTGAGCTGAAGGAGATGAACGAGAAGCTTGAGCAGGCGAAGAACGTTGCTGCTGTTGCGGAGTGCAAGGTGAGGGACAGGGATGCTCAGGTCGCAGCGTTGAAGGAGACCAATGAGCAATTAAAGGAAAGTTTGGCTGCTGCTAAGGCTTCTGCTGACCACTGGCAGAACGTAAGCCAGGAAAATGGTGCGGCGTGGCAGGCCTACTGTGAGCAACTGCAGAAAGCTTTGATGGGGTCGCCCGAGGGAGAGGAGACGCGAGGTGGGGCCGAAGAAACTTTGGCGCCAGCTCAGGACGCCTTGATCGGCCCTAGTGACCAGGTCGCCAGTGGCTGTATGGAAGTTGAATGTTCCAGCGACCAGCCAGCGCAGCAGTGAACTAGTCCAGGTCCCCACTTTCTTGTATTGGGTAACCTTGTGCAAAGTTTGCTTCTTGCACTCCTTGTTCTTGCAGTACGTCTTCTTTGGTCTTCCTCTAAGCAGTCCTCTGAGGTTTTTGTGCTTGAAAAACAATTGTTTGTTGGATTTGTATTGAACAACATTGAATTTGATGAGCTTGTACTTAAGCCGTTCTGATCAGCTAGTTTCCAAGGAGTCCTGGTAGCTCGTTCAGAAGGCAGGTAGACGAGATGAATGGCTGCAAGCAGGGCGAATTGAAACAGTTCTTCTTGTATGCCTTAGTTTGACTTTGCTTTTACCTGTAATGGTTAGAATCTCCTTAAGAAAAAAGAAAATTCAATGATTTACCTTTTATTGTCATTCTTGCTACGTTGTCTGCTTGTATGAGTTTTGCAAACAAGTAGTAATCATAATGCTGGACCTGCTGGTGGATGAGGTCGTGTGCGTGGTTGCTTGATTGTACAGAGGTCGTGGGAATGATATGACCAATGCACCAAGTTAAGTTGCAGATGTTTGAACTTAACAAATAAAAATCATCAAAGGGACTAGAGTTTTGATAATTTGTAGGTCGAGGGGGTAGACCTTTAAGAGCCATTCATGTTTGAGCTGAGATGAAGGCAACAATGTGTTTGTATATTGAAATGTAATGAATGGATGCTTACATTTCATTGATAAAACTTTTTCAAGTGATAAGCATTCCATGGGTTCTTAACGATCTCTCCTTCTGGTGTTTGAAGACGATAAGAACCGTTGCTTTGAACCTTGGTGATAATGTAAGGTCCTTCCCAGTTAGGGGTGCAATTCGAGCCGCTCGAGCCGAGCTAAGGTATGCTCGAACTCGGCTCGTTACTAACCGAGCCGAACTCGAGCCGAGCTCAAAATTAAGATCGAGCTGAACTATGAGCTCGAGCTCGGCTCGCGAGCCAAAAGTAAAACTCGAGCTCGGCTCGTTTCGGCTCGCTGGCTCGTTTCGGCTCGCTGGCTCGTTTCGGCTCGATGGCTCGTTTGGCTCGATGGCTCGTTTGGCTCGTTTCTAATTCCATCAGATGAAGTAACAGTAGCAGTAACACCAACTCTTCCTCCACCTCCATTACCATTAGCACCACCAGTGTTGTTGGTTGTTGTTGCGGCGGCGCCACCGTCATAGTGACGACGTTTATGCTAGGGCTGGGCAAAACCGATCCAAAACATGCAAACCGAACCGAACCGAACCGATCCGAACCGAAAATAAGGTGTTTACATGTTTACATGTTCGGTTGCAGTTTCTAATTTTGTAAAACACCTACTTTGGGTGTTCGGTTGCAGTTTCTAAAATTTTGGAACACCCAAAACCGAACCGAACATGTAATTTTGTATATAGTCCAGCCCATCATGTAATTTTGTATACAGTCTAGCCCATCTCTCCAGCAGTCCAGCCCATTTGTCCAACACTCCAACAGTCCAACCCATCTACTAGGTGTTCGGTTCGGTTTTATTCGGTTAACCAAACCGAATCACATGTTCGGTTATGTTTCGGTTTTAGTAAATTTTTTTCGGTTCGGTTCGGTTCGGTTTCAAAAATGAAACAGTTCGGTTTCGGTTTTAGTTTTTACAAAACACCTACTAGGTGTTCGGTTGCCAGTTTTGGCCAAAACCGAACCGAACCGAACCATGCCCAGCCCTAGTTTATGCCCACCTAAAGCTTGTCCAGAAGGAAAAGAATTGTGACAAATTGAACACTCATGGCCCTTCTAAAACTTTGATTAACGGTGCTGATTACACTAGCAGTAGTAGTAGATGTAGTTGATGCAGATGCAGATGAATTAGAAACCGCGGCTTGAACTTGATTATGATGATGATCTTCTGATGACTTGCTTTATGTCCACCAAGTGCTTGATAAGATGAAAAAGATTTGTTACAAACCGTACACTTATGTTGATCAACATAAGAGTTTTATTTAGCATCATAAATCCATACTGTCCAAACTAGAGCAACGACTGCGTTCGTTTGCACCTCAATCAATGTGCAAGGTGCAACTCTAGTTAGTGCTTACAGCACTATTCCCACAACTGCCACTGCAGCCACCACCACCACATCCACCAGACTTCACCATATTACCACAGCTTCCACTGCAGCCACCGCCACCACATCCACCAGACTTTACCATATTCCCACAACTGCCACTGCAGCCGCCACCACCACAACCCCTGCATCCACAACTCTTCACCATATTCCCACAGCCACTGCCACCACACCCACTCCCACAACCATGGTTCAATTGAATGAAGCTCTGTATCTGTAAGTTCTTGATAACGAAATGATGAAGACGGCGGTGGAACTGCTGTTGGAGACTTAGAGAGTTTAGTGTTTCATTAGCCATTAGATTTATCAAATTGAACGGCTAAGATTAAAAGAGAGAGAGAAGAAAGAAGGGTTTGGTGTACTAGTTGTTGTTTGTTAGATATTAGAGAGAAGAGATATGAGATTAATGGGCGGACCACAGATATTTTTTAAGCCCAAGCCCATAAGACCATAATAAATAAGACTAAAAATCGGGGTAATATAGTAATTAACTAATAATTAACGAGCTGCTCGGCTCGGCTCGTTTAGAGCTCGAGCTCGGCTCGGGCTTGTGACGAGCTCAAAAACTGGCTCGAACTCGGCTCGTTTAGATAAATAATCGAGCCGAGCCGAGCTTTTATCGAGCCGAGCTCGAGCCGAGCCAGAGCCGCTCGGCTCAAATTGCACCCCTATTCCCAGTTGGCATTGAGTTTGCCAATGATGTTCTTCCTCTTGTTGTGGAACATTTTCCTTAGAACTAGTTCTCCTGGTTGAAAAGATCTAGGTCGTACGCCTTTGTTATAAGCTCGCTTAAGTCGTTGTTGATACTGCTCAAGCTTTATAACTGCGTGGTTTCGTCGCTCTTCGAGGAGATCTATTCGGAACGACCAGACCTGATCGTTAAGCTCTCTATCGACCAGAAGGGATTTGGTCGTTCCAAATGTTAATTCAGTGGGAATAACGGCCTCAACTCCATACCATAGACTGAATGGTGACATCCCAGTGGATGTACGAGGGGTTGTTCTATAAGCCCAAAGGATGTTCTCCAACTGTTGTGGCCATTAATCATGCTGATCTTCGAGCTTCTTCTTCAGGTTGTTTAGAATTTGTCGGTTTGCAGCTTCGACTTGGCCGTTGGCTTGTGGATATCTAGGCGTTGACCTTGAATGCTCGATTTTCCACAGGTCGTAGAAAGCCTTGATGTTTTTGCCAACGAACTGAGTGCTATTGTCTGTGACTATCCGTTTTGGTAGGCCAAACCTTGTGATGATGTTTTCCCACATGAATCTCTGCACATCTGATTGGGTGACGTTGGTTAGTGCAACAGCTTCCACCCATTTAGTGAAATAGTCGACGGCCACTAGAACGAATCTCTTCTCTAATTTCTTCTCTTTGATTAGGGGACCCATGATATCAAGCCCCCACATGTGGAATGGCCATGGTGTAGTGATGTTGATGAGATCGTTGGGATGCTGATGTTGTTTATCAGCAAATCGTTGGCATTCTACACACTTCAAAACGAATTTCTTGGCGTCTTCCTTCATTCTTGGCCAGAAGTATCCCTGGGAGATTGCTTTATGGGCTAAGGTTCGCCCTCCGGAGTGGTTTCCACATTCACCTTCATGGATTTCTTGAAATATCATCTGGCCCTGTTTGGGGATTAGGCACCGTAATAACAAACCAGTTGCGGATTTTCTGAAAAGTTTACCCTCATGGAGTTTGTACATTGTTACTTTATGCAATAGCTGACTGGCTTCCTTTTTGTTGGATGGTAGGACACCAGTTTGAAGGTAAATAATGAAAGGCTCCATCCAAGTCCCTTGGATATCTGCTGGAGTTGTCTCTAGTAGATCAGAGATTTGATGAACATCTTCCTCCTTGAATAGATATGCGGGTTGTGTACTGATTGCTATAGTGAGAGCCCGCGGTCTGTCTGACTCGATCTTGGATGCCAAGAATGCCAATGAATCAGCGTGCCTGTTGTCATCTCTTGGTATGTGCTCGATTGTGAAATAACTGAGCTTGTTGATGAGCTCATTTGCTTTGCTAGCATACCTGATTAGGTTGACCCCATTGATCTGGTAATTACTGATAATCTGATTGACTACCAGTTGTGAGTCGTTGTATACCTTCAGGCGAACTGCTTGTAGGTCGATGGCCATTTGTAGGCCTTGGATTAGGGTTTCGTACTCGACCTCGTTGTTGGAGGTCGCGAAGTCGAGACGAGTTGATCTCTCGAGCTGTGAACCCTCAGGAGAAATTAATACAGCACCTATGCCACTTCCGTTAGAGTTGTGGGAACCATCCACATACAGCTGCCATGTGTCAGGAGGGCTGCATTGGACTTTCCTTGTTTCAGGTTCTGGTTCCCAATTGGTATCCTCTGCTGGATAGTCTACCAAGAAATCTGCAACGACCTGGCCCTTGACGGCCTGCCGTGAAACGAACTCAAAAGTGTAATCACCCAACTCAGCTGCCCATCGAGCCATACGACCTGTTTTGTTCTTCTTTTCTAGTATATGGCGTAGTGGCTGGTCGGTGATTACTTTTACAGTGTGCGCTTGAAAATAAGGTTTGAATTTGCATGCAGCGTAAAGTAAAGCTAATGCTAACTTCTCCAGAGGTGTGTACCTTATTTCGGCCTGCTGTAAGACTTTGCTTGTGAAATAGATAGGTCGTTCGACCTGATTTTCTTCTTTAAAAAGTATTGCGCTGATCGCAAAATCTGAAGTTGCGAGGTAAACGCCGAGTACATCTCCATCGTTGGGCCTTGTGAGAACTGGTGGAGTAGACAAGTATGTCTTGAGATCGTTGAAGGTTTTCTCGCATTCTTCTGTCCACTCATATGTAGCCCCCTTCTTTAGGATATGAAGCATCGGTCTGCACTTATCTGATGCTCTGGGGATGAATCTGTTCAGAGCTGACACCATGCCGTTGAGTTTCTGGATTTGTTTCTTTGTTTTTGGGCTTGGCATGTCGATCAGGGCTCTGATCTGGTCGGGATTTGCTTCAATGCCCCGTCTGGTGACTAGGTAGCCGAGGAATTTTCCTGATGCAACCCCGAACAGACACTTCTCTGGATTAAGACGCATTCTGTATTATCTTAATCTTTTGAATGTCTGGTCGAGATTGTACAAGTGATCTTGCTCTTTGTCGCTCTTCACTAGCATGTCGTCAATGTAGACTTCCATTGTTCGACTTAGGAGGTCGTCGAACATTCTGGTGACCAGTCTTTGATAGGTCGCTCCTGCATTCCTTAACCCGAATGGCATAACCTTGTAACAGAGAATACCTCGTTCTGTTGTGAAAGAGGTCTTCTCTTGGTCAGGCTCGTACATTGGGATCTGGTTATACCCTGAGTATGCGTCCATGAATGACAGTAGCTCGAAACCGCATGTCTGATCGACTAGCCTATCGATTCGTGGCAGTGGGAATGAATCTTTAGGACAAGCTTTGTTCAAACTTGTGAAGTCGATGCAGACTCTTGTTTTTCTATTCTTCTTTAAGACTGGTACGATGTTGGCTAGCCAGTCTGGAGTATCGACCTCTCTGATGAAGTCGACCTGTTTAAGTCTGCTGATCTCTTCATTGACAGCTTCGTAAAATTTGGGAGCAAGCCTTCTTGGTTTTTGCTTTACAGGTCGATAATTGGGATTGACCCGTAGTTTATGACATGCAATTGATGGATCTATACCAGGCATATCGATATACGACCAAGCAAAAACATCTTTATTAGTTGAAAAAAAATTTACAAAGTTATTGAACTTATCTTCCTTCAACTCTGCACCTACATAGATATATCTCGGGTCATCTTCTGACCCAATGTTCACACGTACACCTGGATCAGTACTTTCGAGATTTAGCTTGGGGGAGCTCTCTAGCTCCTTCTGTAGTTGCTATTTGGTGGCCTCATTCTTTTCTTTTGAAGGGCTCTTTGACTTGTTGTCGCCCTGTTGAGCCTCTGGTGAGATTGGGCTCTTTCCTTTGATTTCAGCATCCTTGGCTCCAGAGGTGGATGGTTTTGACGGTGGTACTGCTTCAATAATGCCATGGCATTCCTGAGCAGCGTTCTGGTTACCACGGAGTTCCATTATCCCATGAGGTCCGGGATAGCGGAAAACTTGATGATATGTTGACGGAACACCTCTCATGGCATGGATCCACTTTCGACCCAGAATCTCATTGTACTTGCTTGCGATGTTAAGGATGCTGAACTTGGCGGTCACAACAACCTTATCTTCCTTACGGCCCACAGTGACGGGCAACAGAATTTCACCCTTAGGATCCTCCCTTGAACTGTTGAAGCTTAAGATGGGGGTGAAATCAGGGATGAGAACTGAATCGGGCAACCTCATGTCCTTGAATGTTCTGTACATGAGTATGTTGCATGATGCGCGAGGGTCAATGAGTACCCTCTTGATGATGTAGTCGGCTATTCTGAGCTCTACAACAAGGGCATCGTTGTGAGGAGTGACGACCTTGTTGAGATCGTCCTCAGTGAAGGTGATGTCGGACTCTTGGCGAGCAGGGATGTTGATGCGAGCTGCTCGGCTAGTAATGGAGTAGACATGATGAAGATGTTCTACCCTTCTTTTCTTGTCCCTCGATACAGGGGTGGAGTCGGATTCGTAAATCATGTATACGACATGACTCTCTGACTCACTGTCGCTGTCAATCTTGTTTGCGACCTTTTTGTTGATCTGGTCGCGTAGGTCACCTGTTGGACCTAGTCGTTGGGAGAGGCTACGCCCTCTGCTGCGTACTGGACTTGCTGAGGCCGTTCTGGCCTTGCTGTGATTTCTTTTTGGGGAACGGGGAGGCGTTCTGGACTCCTTCCTCACCCGCTTGCCTGTGGATTCCTCATTCCTTCCGAGGTTCCAATTGTTGAGCCTTTTCTCGTCGGCCCATGTTTGAAGTGCGCGTTTCAGAACGCGACAGTCATCTGTTTGATGACACCGTACCTTGTGGACTTTGCAGTACGGTCGTCCAGATGTATCCTCCAGTTGTGTGAAGGTAGGAATCCTGCACCAGTGGTTGTGCTTGATTCGCTCGAATATGTAACCGGCTGGTCTTGTAAACCGGTGATATTCCCGTTGCTCAGTAGGCAACGACTTACCCTTGAACCTCTTGCCATCTGATCGAGGTCGCTTGGTTGAGTCAGACTCCACATTGCTGACTACGTGATTCTTATCCCTCCCAGTGAGGGCTTCCTCGAGCTTGATATAACGATCTACCTTTAGGTAGAGCTCGTCCAGGGATGAAGGTCGCTTCATGGCTAGCGACTTGTGGAGGTCAGACCCCTGGGTCAGACCGTGAGTGAATGCGATGGTTGCAAAGGTCTCGTGCTCCTTTGCGAAATCCTGAATTGAGTGTAATTCAGACTTAAAACGAGCAAAGAAAACGCTTAGTGACTCACCATCTCGCTGCTTGACTTTGAAGATGGAATCGATGGTGACTGGGCGCTTCTTGTTGTGGATGTAGAAGATAATGAACTGCTTTTCGAGCTCGACAAACGAGCTGATGGATCCTGGCTTCAATCGGTGAAACCAGTCAAGAGTCGGTCCGGTGAGACTAGACTGGAACAACAAACACAAAAGGTGATCCTCCTTGATCAGAGGGAGGGATTTCCGAAATCCTTTGATGTGGTCGGTTGGATCTCCGACTCCGGCATACTGGTCGAACTTGGGGGCATTCAGTTTGTTCGGCAAGTCATGTTCAAGGATCTCTTTGGAGAAAGGAGACTCCTGGAACTGTTGGAGGGACTGTACAGCAAGTTGCTCCGCGGTGTGGCTCTTTGAATGGTGAAGGAGAGCCTGGGAGGCTTTGAACTCCGCCAGTTGTTGGCTGAGTTGTTCGTATTTCTGGTTGGAATCATCAGCGGTGACGACTCCATGCCCGCTATTTTCACCTTGTTGGGGGTTGGTTTGTACGGCTTTTAGACGTGCATTTTCTTCCTGCAAAAGAGTGATTTGAGCATGCAGATCATTAATAGTTAATTCTGGGGTAGTCATTTGAATAGATGACTTTGAGAAGGGTGGGAGGGTTTGGGTTTTCGATTATATCGAATTCTTTGCAGTCGGCGCCAAATGTATTAACCTATTTCTAGATTCATGCACTACTAAGTCAGGTCGCTGGGAGACTTGACCAAAAGGGGAGTTTTAGGTCGTGGTGGCTGCACCTCGTTGAGATCGAGATTGCCTACGTACTCTTAGCTCGAGGGGATTGAACTTAGAGATCAAGCCATCGTAGTTCTGTTCTTATAGAAGGTAGAAAGGCGTGGATCATGGATCTTGCAGATTCTCCGCCATCATAATGAGGATTAATTATGTAACGCGCGTGGATCATCCCTATGACTTAATTATGTAACTGACGAGAATATTCTGTGCATTGAATGAGAGCACGTGTGTATAAGCAGGCCGCTGCTCATTATGAGGTCGAGCTGTTGAGGTCGAGCTACTAGCAGGTAGAGAGCGTGGCGACCTGATGGATGAATGACTGTGCCACGTGGCTGCTTTTGATTGGTTGAAGTATGTAGTACCCCTACAGAAATCATTGTTGCTTTAAGTGGTCAAAGAAGTTCAAACTCCTCACTTTTTACTGTACATTGGTCGATGAAAAAGGGCATAATAGTAATGCAGCTTGCAGCAAAGTATATGCACAAGTTTGAAATTAGCTTATAGCATATATTTCACATCTGTTTTCAGGAAAGCTCTTGCGGGAAATTAAAAGTTTGTGGTGAGTTTGCTTGTTGATTTCAATTTTGATATCCCCTACCGATTTCAGTCATGTTAGAGATTTTTCGGAAGCATGCGCTAAATTGGACAAGAGCTGCCAATTGTATAAAAGGATTGAAAATGCCATTATGGAACTAGGTAAGCTCACTATTACAATTTTGAAGCTCATTAAGATCCATGACATGTTCCATGAACATTAGAGAGAGTATCGGTAATGTAACCATGTTTGCTTTAGTAGAGGATTGATATATTTAGTTATCACAGTAGTTTTTGACTTTTGTTCACCTCTTAAAAAGAAAAAAAAAAAAAAGTAGTTTTTGTTGTTGGATATGAGTTACTAATCACTCTCCTGATGTTTGGCCTTCATCTTTATTACATGTTAGTGGTCCCATCAGTTCATTATTCAATGCTGCTTGAAGTATACTATAGGTTGCATTTAAGATTATTAAATAATTCATGACGAGTTTCACATTTCCTTCCTTTGTGGGTCACATAAGTGATGCAATTACTTCCATCCATCCAGAATCTAAGTTATAAGGTTGTACTCTGCTAAAATCGACATCTAGTCATCTTTATAACTAGAAATCAACGATGTTGTGACCTTGCGCTGATCTTTGCACAGTTGATATACTTGTTGACATCTGACAAACTTGTAAAATGTTGTCCATGTAACGTACCGGAAGCTTAAAAAGAATCTATATAAAAGTTAAAAGATCATCTAAATTTGAGAGAAATTCTCTTTGTTTGATTGATAATAAGTTGATTGGTTCGTCCTTAGAGCTCTTTATATTGATAACAACTAGGAAACCAACTAAGATAGTAAAACTTTATATCCTAAGTCATATAGAACACTAAAAGTACTTTCTAAACCTATTAGAACTCAGTAAAATTCTCTTCTAGATACTTCTTATAATTACCTAAATAATAATGTCAAAAATTAATGATGTTTAAAATAAATCAGAAATCTTCAACGTATTAGTAAAATGGAAATTCATGAAATAAGTCATATTTTGAATATGATCTCCTGCATCACCATGGGTACAGATATGTGTATTTAAGAACTTTTACGAGGGAATCAATAGAGGATAATTTGACGTAAACGCATCATAGCAGCATGTCTCGCACAATTGTGAAGGAAGCAGATAAAACGGATGTTTTGAGATTTGGGAGATGTTTGGTATACAGATTTGAGAGTAGTTTCCAATTAAAATTTCTTTCTGAGGTAGCGGTTACCAGATATTCAATTAGTTAACAATCTGAATTCAGACTGTAGTTGAAATAAACAATGACTTACATAGAAGTGAGAACTTTGTGCACTCACCCTGAACTTCTGAAGTTAGTGGATACTGGATAAGCAAGTATCTTTCCCAAATTAGTCGCCAAAGCCCTCGCCATGAAGCCTTTTTTCAACTTTCTAAAAGGATTGTAGTCATGTTGAGAGATGCACGTACACTTGTGGAAATTAAATCATCCGTAGTTCCCTTTTGGCTGTCTAGCAGTATTTATTCAGGACCTTATACAATAAATTCTTTATAGTACCTTTTTATACGATGTTCTCTTGAATCTTGTGATTTTTGCAGTTTGATTTTTGTGATTGTAAACTGACAATATATATATATATATATAGTTTGAATTAATTATGAAGTAGTGAAACAGTTGGACCAGGCATATCATTTTCTGCATTATTTCTTTGGCTTGGCCTGGCTCGAACAGGGTTATGAATGTTCCAGAGGTCATTTTGTAAATTGTTAGACAGGTTCTCGTGAGAGTCCACGCTTCTGTTGACCAGTAGGAATTACTTGTAACAACTTTTGTAATGTAGGTCTTGATAATGTGTGGGAAATGAAACCACTGATCGATGGGAATGAAATCATGAGCATTCTGCAGATTAGAGGACGTAAAGTAGGGGAGTGGGTAAGTGATTGTTTTCAGCAATATGAATGGTAGATATTTGTTTCTTTCTAAAAAGCTTATTTTATTTCCTTTGCAGAAAGAGAAATCATTTGAATGGCAGCTTGCCCATCCCTCTGCAACAACTGTCGAGACTGGATGAGGCAAGAGTGGGAAAATGGCAATCGCTGAGCATCTACAATGCTACTCATGGACCATGAATTACTCCCAACTGGAAACAGAGCTGCACCAGGATAATATATGCTTCTTCTTTAATTGTATAACAGTAGGATAATAATACTTGTATAATCCCAGTTTTGGTGTTTTTTAATTTGTTAATTTTCATAAAGAATTTGAATCTCTCTTCCAGTTCCCCATGATTTGCAGCTCATCATATTTGTAAGGTCTGTTTCTTGTTTACTTTAGTACTAACTCAAATTCATTTTGGTAAACATTTCAGAGTCATGCATATATGAGTTTCAATGTGCATCAATCCTCTTACTGAGTGACGATGGTTTGGATTTTCTCAAGCAATGGAACCATTGGGTCATCTTGGTTAATCACTTTAAATGTGTGTTAGCTTGCTGGTTGAGTCTTAATTTATTGAGGAATGGCCTTGATCCACTATGAATCCATAAGAGATTGTAAACATCTTGAGAAGAGCTAGCGTGAAACGTGAAAGCTCTAATGATATTTTGTTGTAACTTTAAGGTTGTGAGGATTGAGCATTTGGGCTCTGTAACTTGAATTTTATTTTTATAGACCATTATGTATCCCTTTTTACACCTATATACATATGGATGGTGCTATCTCTTGTGCAACAAAGTTTTTTGGTGCCAATTTGCGGAATGGTCTAATATCTGATCATTACTTACGCGAGGGCAGAGAAGATCAGCTGGAACATGCAGTTCAGGAGACAGCTTAGAACCTGGGAATCGGAGCAACTAGAACAACTCATGTAGCTTCTGAACAATCAGAATTTGGAAAGAGGAAGAAGATAGCATATGGTGGAACAAGGATTCAAAAGGAAGATATAGGGTCTCTGCTGCATATCACGAGATTG
The DNA here is from genome assembly GCA_023053565.1 of Aquilegia eximia. Lineage (NCBI taxonomy): Eukaryota > Viridiplantae > Streptophyta > Magnoliopsida > Ranunculales > Ranunculaceae > Aquilegia > Aquilegia eximia. Next base: position 28,422,025 of record JALIGU010000001.1, read on the forward strand.
AAGCACACAAACTCAGAGCTGTTAGCATTGACATCCCTTCGTTCCCACATAATCTGGCTTGGTCGCAGCCAATTCCATTGAAAATCAAGTTCTTTGTTTGGACAATTATTCATGGCAGACTGCAAACTGGGCATCAACTGAGAGGGAGAGGTATGAATGTCTCCCTTCTCTGTCCCTTCTGTCAAGCTGTTGATGAAACAGACGCGCATCTTTTCTTGGAATGTAATCACTCTAAACTGTTGTGGTGTGATATTATGGAAGGGGTGATCGATATCCATGTGTTATTTGTCAGAATGCAATTCTGTCAAAGAGTTATTAGAGTCCTGGCCGCCCTTTCCTTGTACTGGTTTGGGCACAAAAGTCTGGAGAAACATCCCTTGTGCAGCCCTGTGGATTATCTGGAATCACAGAAATCGACTTGATTTCCGATGGGAAAAGCCTGGATCTTAACAGAATCTCAAATGATATAAAAGACTACTTCGTGGCACTGGGCTAAAGTTAACAAACCCCGTCAGGTGTGTAAAGACACCTATATACATGTACCTACATAACAGAAATGAAAACACTCTCCAGCCCCTGTTTTCTGAATCTATAGACTGCACTCTAAGAGCTGCCTGGTGGTCCTTTACTGCCATGCAGCTGCTGAAAATGATTCACCTATTGTTCTATAATCTGCAACTGGTTGTGGTGCTCTGTATCTACGGTTCCCTTCAAATCCTTACTTCAACTCAGAGTTGCCTTTAGATGTGTATGACAAGATGACCACCAACAAAACTGCAGTTTAACTTTGGAACAGGACGCGCTTTAGTTTTGTCAGTACAAGCAAGTCAGGTAAGTTTAATATATAAATATCCGGTCTAACAACATACTTCCTGATAATTATAGTCACTCATTCATCAACCTAACAGGTAACAGTTATGCAAAGCTATAATGCAATTAGACAGATACCTCTCCCTTTTTCTCTATTAAAGTTAAAACAACCTTAAAATGAAACAAAAAGCAGGTTTACCTAAGTTTTATGGATGACAGAGAAAAAGATTACAGCTAACTGAAACCCAGAACCACAATGACCCCTCAGGCCTCAGTTGAGTATGGCCGCTGTTAATAAATATTGCTACTGAGATAAAAGAAAAAAAAACCCTATAAAGGAGTAGGAGTATATAATCATACAGTAAAGCAATACTGGGTAAAAATCACAATGACCCCTCAGTTGAGTGTTTAGTAAACAGAACATGTTGCAATTGTCATTCATGATAAGAAGGCAAGCGACTAAGGCCTCCCAAGATGTAATATCAAAGACATACTTTCCCCAACATGATAAGAAGGCAAGCGACTAAGGCCTCCCAAGATGTAATATCAAAGACATACTTTCCCCAACAAAAAAAGATTAGTTCTTTTCAATGGAACAAGAATTGTTGATGCATTCAAGCACGCAACCCAGTCTATCAATAGGGATTTTCATCAGCCATTGGGATGTTTCGAGCGTCATCAAAGAGCGTCATCCTTCACCAAGGATTCACTTCAATATAAGTGCATCACGACCAGGTCCAACACCAATGTAATGGATAGGTACACCAACAAGTTCTTCTATCCTTTCCACATATTGTTGAGCTTCCCGAGGAAGTTCAGCATAGCTTCTGATAGAAGAAATATCACTCTGCCAGCCTGGTAGAACTTCGTATTCAACCTAAACATACATCATAAAATGCATTTGTCAGACTTTTTTTATACATCAATTAGCGCACTTTTAAAATGATTTTGAAAAGAAATCTAAAATAGAAAGGCTTGCCTTTAGTTGCTCTAGAGTACGAAGGTCACCCGGGAATGATTCAATTGGTGTACCATCAATTGCTTTGTAGGAAACTCCTAATTTAATTTCAGAAAAGTTCGAAAGAACATCAAGCTTGGTCAAATTAAGAGAAGAGAAGCCATTGATTTGACAGGAATACTTCAAAGCAACCACATCAAGCCAGCCACAACGTCGAGGACGACCGGTAGTAGTGCCGAACTCCTTCCCAGCCAATCGGAGGAGATCACCAGCCTTGCCAAAATCCTCAGTTGGAAAAGGACCAGAGCCAACTCTTGTAGTATATGCCTTTACCTGCAAAAAACAGATCTTATTATAAGGCATTTTTGGATATAGATTTAGTGGAAACAAAATAAAAATTAAATTTACCACTCCAATCAGATCACCCAGAACTCTTGGAGCAATGCCAAGCCCAGTACAGATGCCACCAGCTGATGGACTAGAAGAAGTCACAAAAGGGTAAGTGCCAAAATCAATATCCAACATAGTTGCCTGACCACCTTCCACCAAGATCTTCTTCTTCTGACCAATGAAATCATTTACGACATGAACGGTATCAGCAATGTAGGGCTCCAACCGCTCAGCATATCTCTTGTATCGCTCAACTTCCTCCCTAAGCATGTCAGGACTATAATTAAATCCTTTAAAACGGGAAGCTGCATCTGATAATAAAAGATCAAGCTTCTGGGGAAAGGTATCCATATGTCTCAAATCACCTACTCTAATGCCATTCCGGATCACCTTGGCCGAATAACATGGTCCTATCCCTCTTTTTGTTGTCCCAATAAAGGATTTAGCAAGTTCAGATTCTCTAAGACCGTCTACAGCTTGATGGAAATCGAATAACAAATGAGCACGATCAGATACTAATATTCGTCCCTTACAAGAGACACCATTTGACTCAAGACCATCAATTTCTGCAAACAATCCTGGTAGATGCACCACAACGCCATTACCAATAACACATAGGGTTTCCTCATTAAGGATTCCCGAGGGAACAAGGTGAAGAGCAAACTTCTTTCCCTCGGCATTGTAGATGGTGTGCCCAGCATTTGCTCCACCCTGAAAGTTAGCAATACAAGTTTTAGAGCTACATAAGGAGCAGTACAAATATATGTATTTACCTAACTCTCTCAACCCCCTTTATCATACTATTATTTAGGTACACATTCACCCACTTGGAGAAAGTGTTAGATAATCCCGAAGCAAAAAGGTACATCTCAAATGTTCGCCATCATAACTTTATAACATTTATATGAGACCGTGATACTTTTCTTTTGGTATAAAATAGCAACAACATATAGCAGGGATATTTCAATTCTTCCAGTCATCTTTGCACTGAGGGGCCTAAAACATGAAATCGTGCATTACTAGTGGTTAATAAAGTGTCTTATGAGAAGCGAACATAAAATATTTATTGAGTGTATGTGCTTAGCTTTATGATTTTACCCGTAATAGTAACATAAATAATAAAATGGTAAAAGTTATAATTTGATCATGAGAAAACAATGTTTAGAACCAATATGTACTTTTTCCTAACTAAAGTACTTGTTAATTAGAACCAATTTAGAGCTAAAACAACTGGTCGAAATAAATCCAAGATTATCCACAAAGCTTCCAATATGCTTCAGTGAATTAGCAATGTTTAACATAATGCACCCACACTGAAGTTTAACTTGTAGTAAGTAGAGGTACGGCATGGATAAAAATCTATGGCTGGATTTGGAGAGGCAAGGAAATCCTAAAACTGTTACCCCTGATGTTGTCCTTAAGATGCAACTAGATCGCTCAGAGCATACAGTATATGAACTTAAAAAAAAAAAACAATCTGATACATTGCCAAAGGTGCCATGCCATCGAATTTCTCAGAAGCACATACTAAAATTTATAGTAAAACAAACTAACTCGAAATTTAAGAAAAAAAATTGCTAAAAATTAATGAAAATGAATACATACCTGACAACGAGCAACAACGTCAAAATGCTGAGCCAAGATATCAACAAGTTTTCCCTTTCCTTCATCACCCCATTGACAACCCAAAACACCTGAAACCTGACTCAACATCCCCAGTCGATCAAAAACATCTCCTCCTTTGGTCTGCTGAACAACACTTGGAGATGAAGAAGAAGCTACAGTTGGTTTGGTGTTATTAGAACATATAATATTAATAGTAATACCTCTTGAAACAAACTTTGGAAAAATAGATTTGTCAATTTGGGATTTTCTCCAAGGACTTGAAATCAAACTAGAATTTGGGATTGTAGATGCTGAAAGCTGCTGCATTTTTTGATTCGTTTCTGCTAATTACAAAACCAAATCAACAAATTGAATACGAAAATGGAGAAGAGAGAGTGAGAGAGCAAGACAAAGTTTCTCTTCTCTTCTCTTCTCTTCGTCAGTTCGTCTTCTTTATAAACCCTGAAGGCCTGAACCACACAGTCGTGAAGGAAATTAAATGAGAAGAAAGATATTGAAATAAGGCTTTCATTCTCAGCCCACTGACCTAAAAGGCAAAATGGACCCAATTGAGAAATGCTAGGAAATTAGGAATATTTAGACAGAGATCAACGGAGTCCCTAGTAATAGTTGCTATGGTACAAGGTGATCCCATCCCAATGCTGAGACAACTTTACCATCTCCACGACAGCAAACCAAATTACTTCAAACCCAAAAAGTCTACCTTTCTAATAAGAAACTAGTTGTGGAACCCGTGTTATGCACCGGAGCGCTGTTAAACATTCTCAATTTCAATTTGTTATTGAAAAATAGAATATACCATATCCGAATTTTAATTTTATTTTAAAATAATTACTTACCATCCTCAAGTAATTCAAAGATATTAGGGCATCTCTAATGGTTCATCAAATCTATCATCAAATTCAAATTTGATGAAAAAGTGAAAAAAACTCCATCTAATGGACCATCAAAAGTTTTTCAAATTTGATATTTTGCCAAAAATCATCAAAAGTTCATCAAATTTGATGAAATTTTGATGAAAAGCTTAAGGTTTGATACTGGGGTGAGGCGGGCAAGAGAAGACCGCTTCACTTAAAGCGGCTAATGAAGTGCCGCTTAAAGTGGCACTCCAAAGCCCACTTCAATTAAGTGGCACTTGGATGTCCGCCTCAACTGAATTCTTATTTAGCTTTTTCTTAAAGCGGCACTTCATTGCCCGCCTCAACTAACTGTTGGGTTAAGTGGCACTTGGATGTCCGCCTCAACTAAAATTTTCGTTTAAGTGGCTCTTCAAAACCCGCCTAACTTAAGTGGCACTTCATTACCCGCCTCAATTTGGTGAACCATTAGAAACTAAATTTTTTTTCATCAAATGGTCCATCAAATCGGTACCAAATCTGCTGATGTGGCCCATCAAATTTGGTGAACCATTAGAGATGCCCTTAGCAACACAGACTACTACTCAAATTTTCTTAGCCATCCCGGCACCATGGAATTGTGGCCAAGAAGCTAAGAAAGTTGGATAAGCAGAACAGATCTAATCTAAAAATAAGTATGTTTGAAATGTTTTGAACAATATGTTATCCATACACGTTTTTTTATCATTAAATTCAAAACCATGCTAAATTTTGCATACAATTAGTAATGTATGTATAATCTCAAAATAACTTGTTCAACAGATGGATGCCTCATTTGCAATCTCATTTTCTTTCTATAGCGTAAAGTTTGTGCACACTATGAAATTAGGGTAGGAACAAAGCACCCAACTGGGGGTCAATCTCGTGAGATCTATGCAAAGTATTATTTTCAGAGTACATAACTTAAAAAAAGTGAAGATTTAATTTTTTTTTTTTATTTTTTTATTTTTTTTTTCATTTAATTATATGAAGACTTTGTGACAAATTGAACACAAAATTGATATTCAATTTATGACTTGATATCTTTACTACTTGTCAAGTGGCCTGCTATTAGCTACAGTAAAAGCCCATATAATATCCACTTATATTTTGACACGTATGCAGACTTTCGTTCGAAAAATAGATTATGTTTTTAAATTTTCCATTTTAAAGGTCAAGTTGAACCTCATAAGTTTATGTGGGACTCAAGTTGATTATTTCCTTAGTTCTTGAATAAACACTGCAAACGATAATAAAAGATATAATAATGCGAAAAAGGTACACCAAATATAGATCAAGAGACTTGATATATTCATCTGAATTTTTTTTTTCTTGGGTTAGCAACCAAGAGATAATAGTGTTGAATGCAAAAGTGTTGGAGGAAGGATTTGAACCTTCCACCTTGTGGATAACAGCCACACGCTCTAACCAACTGAGCTACTCCAGCAATTTTTCAAAGACAGAAAGTTAGCAAAACTTGCCAGTTTGCATCTACGTTGTACAATATGATAATGAAGAAAGATAAATAACCTACTGAAGACATGCAAACAAAGCCTATGGGATTAGAAATAGATGACCTCACTCTTTAACATCTTTTAGCAGTTCATATGGTCTAAGTAATTCCACAACTCTAAACCTCATAATAGAAATAGAATAAACAACCATACCATAACCTAATTAATGTTGCAGTTGAAAATATTTCTCTAAAAGCAGAGTTTTTGTCTTCCTATGGTGTCATTGGCAACTAATTAGGCCAATATGGTGAAATAATAACATAAAAAACAATAACATTAGATGTTTAAGAGTGAATACATGAGATAGTTTATCTTAGAATGATGATAGTTTAGTTTATCCACTTAACACAAAGATAGTGCAGCATATGTTACAGTTTCATATTATACTAAAATTTGGATATGACTCGAAATTTGTACATGAGCACCATATTTAAGTCTCTTTATTGTTTCCACGTTTGAGTTCTGTGTGCAATAAGGATCATGCTCTCCCAGTGTACTTGGTATGCCCACAATAACACCCAATTTCTCCAAACTCAATATGTCATATCTTTGATTCTATTAATGCTTTTATTTGAGTTGGCCCTCTATCTCATTGATATTTTAAAATTATAGAAAAAAAAAATAGTGGATAAAACAACATACATTCATGAGAATTCTTTTTTTTTTTTTTGGATAAAATCATAAATTTATTAATCTGAAGGCCGAAGATACAACCTTACAAACTAATAGAAACACAAATAGATACCCCATAAAGCCACCACATTAGAGCTACCAAGAATCTGCACCTCTCTTCATAAAGATCACTGACCTGTTGTGTTGTCATAACTGCAATTGTCCAGTGGTCCAGCCATACCTATTAAAAAATCCTGTTATCTGTAAGACACTGCAGCATTGGAGCTTCATGTTGCCTATTCTCAATCCACCCTGTCAGAACTTGCTGGCTTGTTGTTGTTGTCGGATTGGCACCTGCAGAAGTTGATACCATCCATGCCGGAGCTCCCTAAAGTTGTGACCTGACCTGTGCTGCATGTTGTCTCTGTCCACTTCTAGGCATGCCTACATTGTGGCATTCAGAGAAATTCAATATAGCTCAAAAAAGAGAAATGAATGGTTGAAAGCCGTCATTTGGACAAACCCATAGCCATTATCTTTGAAAATACTCCAACTGAACACATTTGCCAATTAGCAAATGATATCAAACATTAATTGTGAACTTTGATAAGTGGTTTCCCTTATGACTAATAATGACGTGGATGGTTCCATTCATAGTGCCTGAGTACAAAGATTTTCCTGTATTTACACATTGGTTTTGTATTGCCAAAACCATGGAAAGAAAAATTAAGCAAAGTGAATGATTCGGATGTAAAGAATAAAGATAATTTCAACTATGTAATGATCTAAAACTGAAATTAAAACATATTTACAGTCCCATAAATGTAATGTATTCCGGTTGTTGTTGCATTATGGTCCAATAGAATATACATGACTACACATTCAAATATATGGTGTACATTCATGTCGAGAATAGATAGCACACTGTGTCATTAGTATTTTGCTTGTTCAAGTTATATTCAGTAAGACAAATAACACTTGCCTGTGATCTAGTTTGTAGGAGCGATATGCATAGTGATTTATCACATATCTACCCTTGATTATGTTCAAAGATATACGTATATAATAAATAGGACATGATCATTCATAATTGTGGACATGGTCATAAAAGGCAATGTCAACCTTAAACTTCTGCCAAAGTTTCAACAAACTCTCCTTTCTCATGGGCTCTTTGTATGAACCCTGCGCACCATAATAATAGTCCAAGGAGTAGCCATAACTACATTGAACAGAAAATTAAGATTAACCAAGGGTGTTTACGCTTATCCAGTGCAAGGCAATGCTCATTGAATTTGTACTATTTGGAACTCTCCCTCTAGTCATGTTAGGTGTCTGCTATACTTTACAAAGCATGTTATAGTCTGTCGAGTACAAAAAAATTGAAATTTATTGATAGAAAGACAACAAAATGTGCTTGACTCGATAAAATAAAAAGTTGTAACTTTTGGATAATTCATGTAACCAAAATATGCAACTAGAATGGTTATTTATTTGTGTGTCGCCAGATTCCAAATTAATGAAATTTCTTATTTTTTAGCCTAGTTTGAAAATATGTCAATTAATACTAAAGAGATTTAGGTGATAAGATGGCCCTTCTAAGCTCACTGACCGAGGAGTGGCAGATTGAGGGAGATCCTCAACATACACAATAGAGAAAAGAAACACCTTGCAGTTCACATAAGAACAACACCAGCCGCAGGAAGCAACAGTAGCTCAATAAATTCATCTACTACTTCACCTAAGAACAACATCTGGCAGACTCACAGTGCACACCAGAATTACATTGCAGTTTCACTCCTTTATAATTAAGTAGCATGCAGGTGTATATGCCTTATACTCGCTTACATTAAAGAACATGGTAAACTCGATACATATTGGTATAATGTATTGCATAACCTTCTACTTCACCGAAAAACAACATCTGGCATACACGCAGTACACACCAGAATTACATTGCAGTTTCACTCGCTTAAATTTAAGTAGCGGATTTAAGACACCATATATTTTGCAGAATTCTGATGTGTACTGCCAGTCTGCCAGATGACTAACAAACATATGATAAACCCTTTACGACTTTACCCTTGATAAGATCCTCTGCTCCTAATGAACAATAAATTAACTTATATGGTGTCAAACTTTATATAGTAACTCTATATGAAGGCTATGTGCATAACAGGGAGATTGTGTGACTATATATGACCATCAAACCAATATACAAACAGCAAAATCATAGGCTCAAACAGTAAAAATTAATCAACACAACCATTAAATTATAGGATTACCTATTGTAGGTGTTGGTCGGATCTAAATCGTTATAGAAGAACATCTTGCTTTAGTTTGTTGTTCGAGGTGGTAAATCGAAATTGCCCCATACATCACCCCTTAAACTCAATTCCCCCTCTTACTCCTTTTATACCATCATCACCTACCCATCCTCAAAGTAACTCAACTCCCAATGATCGAGTTTGCAACACATCAAATTCAAAATCAAATGAATGGACAAAAGAATATGCTCCTATGGGTAGTGAGAATGTTGACCAATTGATTGAACTTTCGGGGTTGCAATCACTCCAGATATACAATCCCCCCTTAGGTGTTGGGTTTTATGTGCAATATGGGCCTGTTTGGGCCCAAATTTGTGGTCTATTATAAGGCTATACTATAAAGCCAAATAGAAGTGATACAAAACCTTAACTTTTCTAAGAGATAGATTGTGAGAAGCCATTAGAGAGTTTGAGAGAACTTTGTGAGGAGGAAGACTTCGGTTTCTTCGTGAGGGCTTGCACAATTGTCTAGATAAGAAAAGCATCATCCTTTCTCCCCGTGAACGTAGGCATATTGCCGAACCACGTATATCTTGTGTCTTGTGTGTGGTTGCTTGTTTATTTTGTCTTTTTCGTTTTACTTTCATACATTAGTTCAATCATCATATTTGTGCATTAGTTTCCGCTGCGCACAACAAGTGGCATCAGAGCTTAGGTTAGAACTTGAGCGTCTAGAAGGTGTTTGTTGAAATTCCGGTGTGAATTTCAGATTCGTTTGGTGATTGTTTAGTGCTTGAAAGTTGGTGGAAAGATGTCAAAAGAAGGGAGTTCGAAGAGTTCGAAGGGGGAAACCAAGTCAGTGGTTTACCATCAAACAAAAATTGATGTAGAGAAGTTTACTGGCACCAATAACTTTGGTATGTGGAGGTGTGAGGTAATGGATGCTCTATGTCAACAAGACCTAGAAGATGTTCTGGAGGATAAGCCAGAAGATGTGGAAGAGAAGGATTGGAAAAAGATGAACAAACGAGCTTGTGGAATCATAAGGTCGTGTTTGGCACAAGACATTAAATATCTTGTGATGAATGATGCGTCTGCAAAGGAGATGTGGCGAAAATTGGAGGAGAAGTACATGACAAAGACTATCCACAATAAAACTATCTACTTCGAAAGTTCTATCGAATAGATATGAGAAGAGGTATTTCCATGGCGGAGCATCTTAATGATTTTACCAAGCTAATTGCAGACTTGGCGAATCTAGGAGCAGATGTGAGTGATGAAAGCAAGGCAGTGTGTCTCTTAAATTCGTTACTGGGCGAATATGAACACTTGGCTATCACACTCACATATGGGAAAGAAAAATTGGTGTATGGTGAGATTTCTGCAGCATTGTTAACTCATGCGTGTATGAAGAAGGACAAGGAAGAGTCCAAGGGCTCTACACCTGAGGTCTTGGTGACAAGAGGAAGGTCTAGTGACAAGAAAGGCCAAGGTGGTAGAGGGAAATCTCGGTCAAAGTCGAGAGGTCGATTTCTAGCAAAGGATGAATGCTCCTTTTGTCATGAGAAATGGCATTGGAAGAAAGATTGTCTTAAAGCCAAGGCAAAGGACAAGAAGAAAGACTCTGAGGTAAATGTTGCATGTGATACTAAAGATGATGATGTAGATTCTGATTATTCTTTATTCGTTTCATCAATGGTTTGTTACACTAGTGGTAATGAATGGATCTTAGATTGTGCTGCTTCTTATCATATATGTCCTATAAGGGAATGGTTTTCTGATTTTAAGAAGCAGGAGAGTGGTGTAGTGGTGATGGGGAATGATCAACCCTGTCACATAATGGGTATAGGTACCATTCGTCTGAAGATGTTTGATGGAATTATAAGGAAGCTGAAGAATGTTAGGTATGTTCCTGACATGAAGAAAAATCTTATCTCAGTTGGTACTTTAGAAGCCAATGGTTACAAGGTGGTACTTGAACATGGCGTTCTAAAGGTTGTGGCTGGTGCAATAGTTGTACTCAAGGGTGTTCGACAAAGGAACTTGTACTTCCTTCAAGGTAGCACAGTTACTGGGGATGTGGCCGTGTCTGAGGCTACATCAAAGATTGCTAAAGAGACTACGCGGCTGTGGCATATGCGGTTGGCGCATACCGGTGAAAAATCCTTGCAAAGATTGATAAAGCAAGGGTTGTTAAGGGTGCTATCGCCTGTAAAACAGAATTCTGTGAGCATTGTATTCTGGGCAAGCAGACAAGAGTAAAGTTTGGCACGACTATCCATAATACTAGTGGAGCTCTTGATTATGTTCACACGGATGTCTGGGGGCCTACCAAGAATGCATCTTGGGGAGGTAAGCATTATTTTGCGTCTTTTGTTGATGATTTTTCTAGGCGTGTGTGGGTGTACACCATGAAGAGCAAGGATGAAGTCCTAGAAATTTTCATAAAGTGGAAGAAGTTAGTTGAGACCCGAATTGGCAGAAAGATCAAGGTACTTCGCTCAGATAATGGAGGAGAGTACAAAAATGATCCATTCTTGCAAGTATGTCAGGATGATGGTATTGAACGCCATTTCACTGTAAGAGAGACACCGCAGCAAAATGGGGTGGCAGAACGGATGAATCGAACTTTACTGGAGAGAGTTCGGTGTATGTTGTCTAATGCTGGGTTAGGCAAAGTGTTTTGGGATGAGGCTATTGTGTATGCCTGTCACCTTATTAACAGGTTGCCTTCGACTGCGATTGATGGCAAAACTCCTATGGAGGTTTGGTCTGGTAAGCCTGCTTCAGACTATTGTTTTCTTCATGTGTTTGGGTGTCCAGTTTACTATCATGTCCGAGAGAGTAAGTTGGATCCTCGTGCAAAGAAGTCTTTATTTATGGGTCTACAGAGTGGAGTAAAAGGTTATAAGCTATGGGATCCAGAATTGAAGAAAATTATTCTAAGCAGAGATGTGACATTCGATGAGACTTCTATGTTGAAGCCTAAGAGCTCTCAGCAGGTGGAGAGCAAGGCCAAAGAGGTTTCGCAATGGGTGGAGACTGAAATATCTCCACGTGTTCCAGGTGGTTCTGTATCTTTGGAAACGTCTACTGTAAGGGTTCCAAGTATTGAGGTTCCTAGTGTTACAGATTCTGATGACATGACAGATAATGAGGTTGATGATGAGACGGTTGATGATACAGTACATGTGGACTCTAATGATGAGGGTCCAATTCCATCTAGATTATCCAAGAGAAATGCCGGTGTTCCTAAACGGCTTACTGATGATATGGTAGCTTATGCACTTTCGGTTGTTGATGAGGGTATTCCAGAGACTTTTCGTGAAGCACTGCAGAGTTGTGATTATGAAAGGTGGAAGAAGGCCATGGATGAGGAGATGAAATCTCTTCATAAGAATGAAACTTGGAAACTCATGGAGTTACCTAAGGGAAAGAAAGGAATCGGGTGCAAATGGGTTTACACTAAGAAAGATGGGTCTCCTGGTGAAAATGTACGCTTCAAAGCAAGATTGGTGGCAAAAGGCTATGCTCAGAAGGAGGGAATTGATTATAATGAAATCTTTTCTCCAGTTGTGAAACATTCCTCTATTCGCATCCTATTGGCCTTAGTAGCACAATTTGATTTGGAGTTAGCTCAACTTGATGTGAAAACTGCTTTTCTACATGGTGAGCTAGATGAGGAGATCTATATGACTCAGCCGAGTGGGTATAAAGATGCGGGTAATGACAAGCTGGTGTGTAAATTGAAGAAATCGCTGTATGGGTTGAAGCAATCTCCAAGGCAATGGTACAAGCGGTTTACTCGGTTTAGCCAATATGAGATTGGTACAGCTGTGAGTATACCTCTCTCAAAAGATTTTAACCTGAATGCTTCCATGTCTCCTAATTCTGATAGGGAACATGCTTACATGACACGTTATCCATATGCAAGTGCGGTTGGTAGCTTGATGTATGCGATGGTATGTACAAGGCCCGACATTGGGCATGCAATTGGCATTGTAAGTAGGTACATGCATAATCCTGGTGAGATACATTGGGAAGCTGTAAAATGGATCTTACGCTACATTCAAGGTAGTGTGGAGGTTGGTTTACTATTCCAGAAGGGAAGGGATTTGAATCAGTTTTGTGTTGGTTATGTGGACGCTGATTATGATGGTCAAATAGAGAGACGTCGGTCTACTACTGGATATGTTTTTACATTGGCAGGTGGTCCTATTAGTTGGCGGTCTACATTACAATCTCTTGTTGCTTTGTCTTCGACAGAAGCAGAATATATGGCTGTGACTGAAGCCTTTAAAGAAGCCATTTGGTTACGAGGTATGTTGAAAAACTTGGGTATTGTGCAAGAGCAGCTTATGGTTCATTGTGACAATCAAAGTACCATAAATCTGGCAAAGAACTCAGTTTATCATGCTCGTACAAAGCACATTGATGTGCGACATCACTTTGTCAGAGACATTATTGAAGAGGGTGAGATTTTATTGAAGAAGATTCATACTAGCAATAATCCGGCTGACATGTTGACTAAAGTGGTTTCAGGGACTAAGTTCTATCATTGCTTAGATTTGGTCCATGTTCTTCCTTTGAGTGGATAGTATATTTTGGAGTGAACTACGATGGCTTGATCCCTTAGAAGAAGGGTACGTAGGCAACCATGAAGTGGTGCAGCCGAGGTGGTCTTTCCGGACATGTGTGGGAGTTTGTGACTTGTGTTTGTCGGCTTAGATTTATTGAATCTTCGCCGAGGTGGAGAATTGTTGGGTTTTATGTGCAATATGGGCCTGTTTGGGCCCAAATTCGTGGTCTATTGTAAGGCTATACTATAAAGCCAAATAGAAGTGATACAAAACCTTAACTTTTCTAAGAGAGAGATTGTGAGAAGCCATTAGAGAGTTTGAGAGAACTTTGTGAGGAAGAAGACTTCGGTTTCTTCGTGAGGGCTTGTACAATTGTCTAGATAAGAAAAACATCATCCTTTCTCCCCGTGGACGTAGGCATATTGCCGAACCACGTATATCTTGTGTCTTGTGTGTGGTTGCTTGTTTATTTTGTCTTTTTCGTTTTACTTTCATACATTAGTTCAATCATCATATTTGTGCATTAGTTTCCGCTGCGCAGAACATTAGGGATGATGCAAGCTTATCTTCATATCTCAAATGTAGTAAGAAGGGTACATCTAAACATCGTCCTTTGTCTAGAAAGGGGAAACATGACTCTGAACAATAATTGCTTGATACAAATGACCCCTACATTGCACGAAGGTTTGATGCTACTATCAAGAATCCAAGAACACGACGCTTCAAGCAGTTCGTCCGTGAGAAATTCCACACCACAACAACTCATGGGATTTCCAACTAATATCTTAATCTGGAATTGTCGGGGAGCTGGGGGTGATGAGTTCGTACAAGATTTTAATTTATTGACAGTAGATTATCAACCAAGTGGCGTGGATACTAGAATAACAACAGCAGAGTCACGCCCAATCATTCAAAGGCTTCGTTTTGATAGGAACATAATAGTAGGTAGTGTTTGTTTCATTAAGCATTAAGTGCTTCTTAAGTGATGGACCAGGTTAAAATTCAGAAATAAGTGTTTTTTAAGTTGTTTGTTTAGAACAAGCATTAAGAACTAATTGGGATATTTCAGCGATTTTGGCCCAGCGAAAATCTCACGCTTAATTTAACTTCTTAATGCTTGTTGCATTATTTAGACAATTCTACCCTTATAAAAATTGTTTTTATCATCCATAACCATTAAGTAATATCACAGTCAGATTCATTGGCTATTGTAATGGCCTTTCCTTTGTCTGATCACTTTGAAATTTTTACCATAAGTTCCTGAAGATTTTTGTTATATCATATCTAAAATTTAGAATTTTTAGACAATCGGTTTGAAAGTTACAGATTTTTTTGTGGTTGTTATGTTTTACAAGAAAAATTACGTTACAGTCAGATTCGTTTGCTTAATAAGGAGACTTTCTTTTGTCTGATCACTTTAAAAGTTTTACTATATGTTCCTGACGATTTCTATTGTATCATATCCAAAATTTAGAATTTTTAAACGAGTCGTTTGAAAGTTACAGATTTTTTTGTGATTGTCATGTTTTAGAAGAAAAATTACAGTCTGATTCGTTTGCTTAGTAAGGGATCTATCCTTTGTCTGTTCACTTTGAAATATTTTCCATATGTTCATGACGATTTCTGTTGTACCATATCCAAAATTTAGAATTTTTAGACGAGCCGTTTAAAAGGTTAAGATTTTTTTTTTAAATATCATGTTTTAGAAGAAAAATTGGCGTGTATAGTTTTGTTGTTAGAACATTTTTCTGTTTGTACGACGTAACAATATAGTGTAGTTACACAAATATTTTGGCTAAGGGTGAAACATTCTCATCTGAAGCACAACACTGAATGGTCAACTTGCGCAACCAGAGTGCAAATCAACTTTAGGTTTTTGGGTTATGTGATAAGGTACTGTGTATTGTCAAAATACTTTTCCAATAATAGGGTAACATGGTCAAAATCACACTTATGCATAAACAAACAAATCAAAAACAGAACTTCTTAAAAATGATAACCAAACAACTTTTCCAGCATTCAGTCTTCAGCATCCAGCATTAAGTAACCAACATTAAGCATCCAGCATTCAGCATTTTAAACAAACACACCCGTAGACTCAAGGGGTTATGCAGTAGGTTTGTGGTTGTTATGGAATGAAGATCAGGTGTCTGTTGTAGGGGAGGTTACAAGCCCCTGGGCTATTCATGCTATACTCACATTTAAAGCTCGTCCTTATCCATGGGCCTTTTCTGGTGTTTATGCTAGCACAAATCGAGTGGATCGTGTTGGATTATGGTGTGAAATCATTGAGTTAGGATCTGGAGGAAATTACCGTTTGCTTGCTCTTGGAGATTTGAACACAATAACAGTTGCGAGTGATAAACAAGGATCTGCTTCACAATTGAATGAACTTGGTGATGTTATGATGGAATGTGGCCTTAAAGAATTACCCTCTCAAGGTGTTCAATTCACATGGAATAACAAAAGAGCAGGAGACGATAATATCCAGGAATGACTAGATCATGTTCTCACTAACAATCTTTGGTCTAATTTGTTTCCAATGGCTCAGGTAACTTATCTTCCCTACTTTAGTTCTGATCATAGGCAGCTTCTTGTTTCTCTTTCTCCTACTTCATTGTCAGTGCATAAACCCTTTAGATTGGAACAGAGTTGGTTGTCTGACCCTAGTTTTAATGATGTTGTCGCAAAGTCTTGGAGCTCCTTCTTTTCACCCAATCCTGGTGATGGCCTTATCAATAATCTTAGGAATTTAAAGCATGAAACCTTGTGGTGGAAGAAACTGTCGTTCGGCCATATTAAACATCAAAAGAAAAAGCTCCTTGATAAATTAAGTCTTGTACAATTGGATTTTGAAAAACATCCCTCTAGATCCAACCTGCACAAAGGTCTTGCTGTTTATAGACAATATAGGAAGTGGTATAAAAGAGAGAAGTTGTACTGGTCACAAAGAGCTCACCTTAATTGGGATTTATGGGGTGACTGTAATACCTCCTTCTTCCACCAATAGACAAGAGTGAGAAGAGCACATAATAAAATAATATCCTTAACCAATGATCAAGGGGATATGATCAATGGTCAATATGTTCTATCTCATGCTTTTGTTCATCACTTCAAACATTGGTTTTCTCAAACTTCTTCTAACGACCTAAATGTTTGGTTTTGGACCCTCATAACTCCTGTTATCCAACCACAACAATTAGATTGTCTTAAGCATGTTCCTTACCCCCAGGAAATTTTAGATGTTGTTAATTCCTTAGGACCTTGGAAAGCTCCAGGTCCAGATGGAATTCCTGGAGGTTTTTATTCTAAATTTTGGAATACAGTAGGAGTTGATTTAATACAGTTGATTCAAAGATTTTTCCAAACCAATTCGTTCAACTCTTCCCTGAATCAAACTTACATAGTATTGATTCCCAAAGCAAAGACTCCTACTACAGTAAATGATTACCGACCCATAAGCTTATGCAATTTTGCTTGTAAAATCATTTCTAAAATTCTGTCCCTACAGCTGAAACCTATTTCAGTAGGTGTCTTACTCCCAATCAAGGTGCCTTTGTAGCTAATAGGGCAATCATTGATCATATTCTTATCTGTCATGAAGCCTTACATTCTTTGAGGAAGAAACGAGGCCAAACTGGTTTCTTAACCGTCAAAATTGATTTTAATAAAGCTTATGATCGCCTATCTTGGATGTTTATTACAAAGTGTTTACAAAGTTTTAGTTTCCCTGACCATTGGATTCAAAAAGTCATGTTCTGCTTACACTCAATTACTCACTTTGACAACGAACTTTGAACACTACTAGGAAAAGACAATAACTTGACGGTTTTAATATTATAGTCTTGACATGTCAACGGGTGTAGTTTTTTGAAGACTTCTTGACAGTTTTTAGAATAACTGTCAACGGGTTTAATTTTAGATGTGGGGTTTAGAAAAACCGTCATCCAATTACTAAAATATCTTGACAGTTTTTAGAAAAATATCAACGGGTTTAATTTTAGATGTGGGGTTTAAAAAAACCGTCATCACATTAATAGGACTTCTTGACAGTTTTTAGAAATGATATCAATTGGTTTAATTTAACAAACAATTAGAAATGGATTTAGAAAAACTGTCATCACATTAATAGGGGTGGGCAAAAAACCGGAAAACCGAAAAACCGAACCGGAATAACCGGTCAAAAACTGGTCAAAACTGTGTTGACTAAGAACCGAAGGAAACCGAACCGAAACCGAACCAAACCGAGCACATTCAGTCCAGTTCCAATTCCTGTTTATTTTGCTCGGTTAAACCGAACCGAACCAAAATAAATAATTATTTTTAAAAAATAATAATATAAATATATAATATCAGTATATGGCTTAATTAGTTAATCGATTTCATTCACTGATTCATGTCGAAGTTGGTTGCAAAACTGACAACCAACTACAAATTTGACAATGAACTTCGAGTCAACTTTCTTGACTAACATTGAAAAGTCTCCGGTAGTTTTCTCCGTTGAACTGTGTGACGTGGAAGAATATGTATGACGTGGCTTGCCATTTAATGACACGTAAGTAAATAATAAAAACAGAAAAAACAATAACGGTTAAGTCCATGCGTGCTTTGCACTTGAGAAAAAGCAATAACGGTTAACCCTTGTTTAAACATCATCTTCTTCCTTTGTCTATTTATACCAGTGAAGCCCTAGAAATCTAATTAAAGCTCTTCTTACCCTTTCTTCCGCAAATTTCATGAAAACCATGTCTTCAAGCTCCACTAAGTCTTATACCAATGCATACGCCACCTGCAAATGTGGAATTCCTGCTCCAATTAGAGTTTCAGGTACGGAAGCCAACAAAAATCGAAAATTCATCAACTGTGTGAGGGGAGAATGTAATTACTTTGTGTGGGTTGATAATCTTGTGCCAAAAACTCAATTGGAGACGATGAAGAGAGAAGAATACTTCATGAATTGAATTGAAGAGCTGGAAAACAGAAATCGCATTTTGGAAAATAGGAATGCAAAATTAGAGAAATCAAAGCTTGCTCTTGAAAAAAAAATTGAAGATTACAATATGATCAAAGAAATGAAGAAGCAGATAGCAAAGAAGAATTGGATGTTAGTGTTGGCTGTAATTGTTGTTGTTGTTTTTATTTTATTTTATATCTTTGAATAAAATGATGAATTCAGTGTATTTTTTGTAGCAGTTCTGAACTTAAAAAAAAAATCTACACAATATCAACATGACCAAAGGAATGAAAAGATAAAACATGACCAAAAGATTTTCATTAAGCTGAAAATACTACATAGTCTGCAGTACATCTCAAGGACACCAAAGTTTCCATTACAATACTACATAGTCTGCAATACATCAATGAACAAACTCCCAACAAAAAACAATTTACACAAACTACACAAACTACATAAACAGACTACATAAAGAAACTTTCGACAAAACAACTTATCCATCCATGACAATACATCTCAAGGACCAAAATATACAGTACGTAGTCTGCAGTACATCACTCTATAACAATCCCTCCTTTGTTGAATGCAGTAACATTTTTTCTCTTTACACCCAGAGTTTTGGTAGCATTTGTTTTTTCAGTAGATGCTGTTGCAACCTTTTTTCCTTTCCTTGGACTCCTCCTAGGTGGTGCATTATGAAGATCAACCAAAGCATCAACAACCATCTTCCTCAAAGAAAACCTAGTTCTAGGAGATACAACTTGAGACTGAGCTGGCTTCCTAGGTGATCTCCTAACTGGAGGAGGTGGTGGTGTACTTGGAATAGTTTGTGGAGTTGAACCTGGAGTTGATGCTGAAGTTTGTGAGGGTCCATGATCACTCACATAATCTGGTGGAATATATTTGCCTCTTTTTGTTCCAAGCTGTCAGACAACAAATATACAAATTATTTCAATTAATTATAATACACAAATACAAATAATAACACAATCAGTTGATATTTACCTTTACAAAAACCTCTCCATTAGGAAGATTAAGGACTCCCATACCAGCAGGTGCTTTGTTTATACCCTTCCTCTTAACATTTGTTTTCTTTGCTGGTTTAAATGGTACTGCTACTTCATGTTCAACTTCAAAGTGCTTATAACATAGCCTTACAATCAAACACGAAATGGGCTTAAACAGGGCCCATATGCAGCAAACATAATGAGGACGTACGTACGCTCTAACTACGTACGTACGTTCTATCTCCTGAAAGTTATCTGTGATACAGGAAGTACGTATGTCCTAACTACGTACGTACGTTCCTGAAAGAAAAACTTCCCTCCGTTCCCTTTTCCACAAAAAACCCAACAAATGTAACAATGTAGAAAAAAATAGGGTAATTTCCCGAATAAGTACAACATTATGCACAATATTCCCAAATAAGTAACAAGTCTAAAAACTTTCCCAAACAAGCACAAAGATTCTCTTTAAAAAGTTTTTTTTGTCTTTTAGCTAAATTTTCTTCCGATATTACCCTTAGTACTTAAATAATAGTTTTTGTTTTATTTTTTTGTTTGAATGACTGATGTGACATGTAAGAAAAAAATTCTTCTTTAAATAAGGACCATTGGATTTGTAGGATGAACTGTGACCGTTGGATGTAGAGTTTAGTTGGGTTAATCTGTAAGAAAACCGAAATTATCTGCTAATCTGCTAATCAGCTACACGTGGCAGAAGTTTAACAGGTAACAAAGAGGCGGGCTTTTAGTTGGGGAAAAATTAAAATTAGGGATTTCAATTTCAATTTCGCACAGCAAACAGCTTCTCTCTCATCTTCTCCTTCCTCAACCGTCGCCACTCTTCCTCTCATCTTCTTCTTCTTTCTCAACCGTCACAATTGTTCCTCTCATCTTCTTCTTCTTCCTCAACCGTCATAACCTCAATTTATAAGCCTCCATTCTCAAAGTTATAATTCGACAAAACATGAAGGAAATTAAGAAGAAGCAGCAGCAAACTAGAGATGATGAAATCGAAAAAGGTAGGCGATTTACTCTCACAGTTAGGTGTTCAACAACTAAATTTTTTGAACACTTTCAACATCCAAGTGATAAAATTCCACCGGAAGAGTTAGAATCATTTAGAAGTTCGCCCTTCGGTCAATTTCTCGATTTCAATTCCGAACATTTTCACATGATAACATCAGTTATCACAGAAATTGTGAGATGTAGAGTAGGTAGGTTAAAGTATGGTATTGGAGGAAGAGTTGTCGAGTTCAAAATGTCAGATGTGGCCATGATCTTAGGCCCTTTAAAGTTTGGAAATGTTCCAGTTGATTTTCTGATGAGGAAGCCGAAAGACTACACTACATTCAGGAGCAAGTACTTCGGTACAAACCTTCACATAAAGGATGAGCAGATTTCAAGTGCAATTACTGAAGCAAGGAGATTTATTGCTAAGGGAGAAGCTGATCCAAACGATGTTCATCGTTTGAACAGGTTGTATTTTCTATGCATTTTTCTTCTTGCCGAGTCATCAAAAAATTTGAGTGTAAAGTACATTGATTTAGCCGAAGATTTGAATGCATTTGATAATTTTCCATGGGGTACTGTTACTTTTCAATTGTTTGAGACTTCTCTTGAAGAAATTTATCCCAAAATCATTGAGGATAATCCTAGTTATTGCATCAATGGATGTATGTTAGCTTTTATGATTTGGGCATACTTGCACTTCCCTGATTTGGGTCCTAGGAGAGATAGAAGTGTTGGATTTCCATGGATGCTTGGATGGTCTGAGTTGCTCAACAGAAACAAAACTAGGAATAAAATTTCTTTGAGGCTGTTTCCCAAGAAAGGTAAATGTACTGTGGCATATCCATTAGATGTCACCCAGGAAGAAAGAGATCTTGTTAATCTACAACAGGTTGCAGAGGTAAATCCCCTTGAATTTTGTTTTTATCTTCTAGAAAACAATGAATCCCCTTTTTGTATTAAGTTGATCTGTTATATTGTACTATCTATTTTCTAGAATACAACTTTTATCTGCTACATTTTATTTGAAGTTTGAAGCTCAATACAAAGCAGAACATGAAGAGTCTGCTTCCTCTAGGCCATCTGTGCCTACCATTCCGTCTTATCACACATCTTCAACAAGAAGTGGTGGAGGTTCATATTTGCTTTCAATTAACAAGGATTTTCTTGAGATAATTCTGAGTGGAGTAGTGAAGGCGTGCATGACTCAGAAGGTATGTTGTTTGCTACAACAAAATTTTCCATTTTTATGTATCTGCTATATGATTCTATCATATATGCTACTGGCAAGACCTGTTGCTTTACATAGACAATATATCTGCTACCTATAAACTGAAATCTTAAAATCATTAAAAAGGAAAGTTTGCATCTTCAACAACAACACTTTCATCTTCAAATCTTTCAAAATGATATCTTCCATTTGTATGATACTTGTTGTATTATATCTGCCACTTGTTATATTGATGAATTATAGTGTTAAACTGTGATATCGACTACAATATCTATTGTTAATGTGTTTGTCAATTACTATCTGCTAGAAACTTGGCTGTTGTTAACATATTTTGTGTTATATCTGTTACCTCTATAATGTTATCTGCTACAATGTTTTGTCCTCATTTCTGCAGAGTGGTCAGCAACTTGATGCAAAACAATTTGTGAGTGATGCCTTAGGTCAGATTGGAAAGGGGGCATCCAAATCTAGGGCAACAACAGAAAAGAAGTCAAGTACCTCATCAAAGGCAACACCAAAAGCCAATCCTAAGACTAACTTGCCAGTTAAAACCAAGAAACCTGGTTCTCACAAACCTTCAAGTCACAGACCTTCACCTCACAAACCTTCACCTCACAAGCCTTCTCCTAAGAAAAACGCTGCAGCCAAGAAACCCATTGTTCCAACCCCAAAAGCTAGTGTATCACCCAAACCAGTTGGGAGAGTGAAACTTCCACCTAAGAAGAAACCCCCAACGACCAATCCCAACAAGGATTCAAAATCTAAGAGTGATTCATCAAAGCTTAAACAAAAGAAGAATATTCCAAAGCCAACAACATCACCAACTTCAGTTAGAACTACCAGAAGGAAATCCTTGGAGGATAATGTTACAACAGTTGGTAAATATGAGTTAAGAAGAAGGGAACCAACAGAACCAAAAGCTCCTGAAGTTAAGAAGAGGAAAATATCAGATAAAGAAGATAAGAAGGAAACCAAGAAGGTGAAAGTGGGGGATAAAGTTGAAGAAGTTCAGAAGGGTAAAAGGGAGGGTAAGAAGGGAAAAAAAATGGGAAAAAGTGGTGATGATGAAGTGAAGGAGGGTGGTGTTTATGTGAGTGAAGAAATGATAGACATGGAATTATTCAAGCCCCCTGAAGTCCTTCTACTTGGCTGGTATGAGCAAGAAGAGCAAGAAGATAATGATAATGATGGAGATGGAACAAAGATTCCAGAAATGGAGGTGAAACAAAGAAAGAGGAAGAAAACAGAAGTTGGAGTTCAGCCTTTAAGGCTACAACCTAATAGGAAGGTTAAGCATGAAGCAGAAGAACTGACATGGAGGAGAGATATTAGAAGGAGAAATGAGGCAAGGAAGAAAAGGGCACTTGAAGCAAGAAAAACACAATCGGATGATGATGATGTCCCAAGCTCCAAGAAAGCAAGAAAATTGAGTTTTTGGGATGATGATGATAGTAGTGATCGTGAGAGTTTTGAAGTTGTGGTGAAAAATTTGAAAGAAGGAGGTAATCCTCTTGACACAGAGATGTCAAAGTTGAAACAACTTTCTATTCTTGCTTCAATGAAGGTTGATTCATCAACCATAGGTAGTTCATCTGCTACATCTGGTCATCCATCGGTTACAGATGTTCGTCCATCTGCTACATCAAGTCAACCATCTTCTTCAGATGCGCCTCCAACGGCTACAACAACACCAACAGGAACACCACCAACATCTACAACCTCTAAGACTGAAGACTCAAAGGATGAGTCCACTGATGATGATTATGAACAATCTACAGGGGGGGGGGGGGGGTTGATGCTATAACTGATATTGTGATTGACAAGGAGAAAGTTCCAATAGATTATAGACTTGAAACTCCAGAAATTTCAGCTAGTCCCAACAAAGATAAAGCCTCCATTCTTTATCTTGGTGTTTGTTCAAATGATGATGATGTTATCGAAAACTTCGATCTTCAGTTGTTTAGGGATAGAAAGAGGCAACATGATGCAGAATACTTGGCCAAAATATCACCTGAGGAGGTTGAGATTGGTCTTAGGTGTGATGCAAAGATTCAAGATATAATGAGGGATCCATTCTTCACTAGGCATGTTGAGAAGTGGCAAGCAGATCTTCTTCATTATTTCTGGGGATTAGCTAAGGAATCTTAGAGGCTTAGGCAGTATGTGAGGGTTTATGGTTATCTTCAATCATGCCCTGTGAGTGCTTTCAACACACTCTATAAAGACAACTGGCTTGATGATGAGGTTATTGATGTTTATTTGAGGTTGTTGGTTCGTTGGATGATTGGAAGGAGGCCACAAGATTACAAGGAAGAAGATCAATATGCTGTGGTTCCAAATGTATTTCTAAATGTAAGTATATTCTTGTGAATATTTATTCTTCCATGGTTATGTTTTTGTAATTCTATTACATGTAAGCAAGTTCTTATTATTGCTTTCATCTGTTTAGACCCAAATCGCCTCTTATATGAAGCCTCAGTTTGATGCTCTAATGAAGGACAAAAGTTTTGCCAAAATGAAGCCACAAGAGAGAATATTATCTGGGAGATTTAGGATTCCATCAAATATTACTTCTCTTGTTGATCCATGGATAGGCCTCCGCAATCAAGTACACCCTGTGAAAGCTAAGGCACTTCTTGTTCCTTTACATGTATTTGTGTTCATTTATACCACCTTATCTGCTACATTAGTTACTTATTATCGGCTAGATAAGGATGAGTATCTACTACTTCATAATAGACACTCTTTTATCTTCTACATTTATCCGCCACATTATGATACACTATCTGCTATGTATTTGTCTATATCGTTTATAATGTACATTTCATCTACCATATCTTATATATCTATTATTAAATGTAGGTGGAAAACAATCATTGGATTCTGCTCTCATTTAGTTTCAGTGAGAGTATAGTTAGGATCTATGATTCGTTGGGCTACAAAAGGGCAACTAATGAACAGAGAAACATGGAGAAGATGTTGCCCTATGCTATTTATGCTGCAGACCCATCTCAGATTCAACTTGATTTGGAAAGGAAGTGGAAGCGTGAGTATGTATCCTGTGTTACACAACCAGACTTTTGTACTTGTGGGGCATTCCTTCTTGCATTCGTCGAATGTGTCCTTCGAGGAATACCACCGGAATTTGAGGCATATCCTTTGCAGATGCGCTACCGCATTGCTAGAGACCTAATTGATTGTGGAGAGCTACCACCAAAGAGAAAGACCTGATTTATCTTCTATTGACATGTTTTGTGAAGACTTGTATATTTCTTGTTTTGTATTCTGAATTTCTTGTATTCATCAACTTATGATCCTTTTAACTTATAGTATATTGGATTACCCTCTTCTTAACTCTGTTGAACATGTTAGTACGGATTCTGAGATTTTACATAGCAAAAGATAGACTGCTCTTAGTAGCAGATATTATGTGAAGTCTAAACTGTGTACATAGCAAAAGATAGCAAATATTCTTCCTCCTACTATGCTGTTTGATTGAGAGGAGAGAGAGGAGGTCCTTCTCTAAACTGCATTGGAGTGAAAAGATCATAGTCATCTATGAATTCAATGCAAGTTTTTTTGTTGTGACCTCTCCGTTTACACCTTGAGCATCTCCTACTCTGGACTGGGACACCTTCAGCTTTACCTCTCTTCCTGACCACTTTAGGTCGACCTGGCATGCAAACTTTAAGTGGTGGCAATATTTTTCTTGTCGGTCGTGCAGTTGGCCATGACTCCTTCCCAGGAGTGGGAATCCATTCTTCCTTGTACGTTTCCATGTATGTTTCTTTCAAGAAAAAAACATCAACAAACTTGTAAGGATCATGGCCTACATCCTTTATGGCTGCCATGGCATGGGCACATGGGATCCCCATATGCTGAAACCATTTGCATGTACATGTTCTCTTGTTAAGATCGACTACACATGACCTAACCAGCCCTGGAACCGTCCAAATTCCTGCTGAAACTCTTTCGACTGTGCATCTTCTTGTTGTGGAAGCATTGTGAATTATTAGCTCTTGACACCATGTTGTAACTGGTGAGTTCAACTTCAGGGAGTCATTGTGGTAATCGCGATAATGCCTAATCACATTGTCTCTTATCATTGACAAAACAGTAGTAACTGGCATCATTCTCTCCCCAACAATCATTTTGTTCCAGGGTTCCACGTGATTTGTGGACACAATTCCATACCTGCAACACATAATCAAAGGATAATGTAGGCGATATATGACAACATCTGGGCGATATAACGACATATGTAGAGAATAGAAACGACACAATAGCAGATATATATTTATATTGACTGACCTTGATTTTTCTTGAAAAGCACTTGCCCATTTTTCTACAGGACCAACATCCATAAGTTTTTCATGCGCCTTGCTTGACATACACCAGATTCTAAGCATCATTCCCCAAAATTCATCTTGGTTGAGAGTTTTTGCACCTTCTTAGACCAAGAACTTGATTTTCTTGTTACCAAACTTGCCACTCAAGTGATAAGAACAGTACATATGGATAGCCTTTGGCAAGATTTTAGGGACACCCTGGATGATACTTTTGTGCCTATCAGATAACAAAATAAACTCATGATCCTCTCCAACAACATGGTCCCTTAACTTTGTGAAAAACCAGTCCCAACTTTCATTTTTCTCTTTCATAACAATTGCGAAAACGATGGGGAAGATATGGTTGTTGCCATCAACTGCAATTGCTGTAAGAATTGTGCCAGGGTATCTTCCCTTAAGAAAAGTTCCATCAACCAAGATTATGGGACGTAGAGTCCTCTTGTAAGCTCTAATTGTAATACCATATGTCCAAAATATGCATTCAAATTTACCCAATGGATTGGTAAGAATGTCTGTTACTGCATCTGGATCCACTTTCTTCAGCTCATTGCAGTATGTTTCAAGCATTTGGTATGAGTGGCTGTAGCTTCCTCTTATCTGTAAATAAATAAACAGTTAAGCTCTTTGAAGACGATATAGAACAAACTATAGACGATTGTAATGACTATGTAACAGATAGATTCGTCTTTCTAAGGGATAGATTTAATTTACCTTCCTCATTGCCTTCTCTTTAGCTAACCATGCAACTTTGTAAGAAATTTTGACCATGTATTCTTCATTGATTGCACTCACCAATTTTAGGGGTGGCAAGTCTGGGTTGTCCCTCAACCTTCTCATACAAACTCTTGAAACCCAATCACTGTTGCTTGGCGGTTTTTACTTCCAACCCTAAAGTTACCGCACGAGTGGTCATCTATAAGTGTTTTTATAATCCAACTTCCATCAAAACCATTTGGGGTTGCATACAGATACCATTTGCACCCACCAGCTGGACACCTAAAAATCATCCTCTTACTGTTTGTGTTTACACGTTTTAGATCTTTTTCCATTTTAATCGCGTATGTTTGGACATCCCTTTCAAGCTCATCACGATTGTTGTAGATTACTCCTCGTTTAGGTTGCACATAGTCGTTGTGTGCAGGCTCTGTGTGAGGTGCACAACCTACGTTTGCCCTTTTAGTCGCAATATAGGAGGAAAAATATTGTTAAGTTCGCGTTTTACCTGATCGAAATCACGATTTTCCTCAACCCTAGTATTATGTTGCAGTGGTACATTGCTAGGAAAAGGCACATTGTTCTGAGGAGGCACATTATTGGTTTGTGACGGCATATCGTGTTGTGATGGCTGATTGTTGTCCATATCGTCTAGATTGACAAACCTATCGGCTAGATTGCACCTGACTCCCTCTTTCCTTTCATTCACATCGGCCACATTGTCACCTTGCTGCGTGTCTGCGTTATCACCAACATTTGGGCTGCCTTCATCGGAGATTGGTCTAGAAGGACCAAACATTGGTTGACTATCATCCCACATTTGATCCTCGAGCTCATCTTCAGTATTCCAAGATGCAGGTGAGTCGAAAGCTTCTGGATCTGTATCCCAATGGTATTCCTCACACTTAGGAGATTGAGAGTCCTCCTCACTATCATCATCTATTAATGCCGGTTGTATCTTCTGTGCAGATTGAAGAACAGCATCAACTTCTTGTAATGAAAGTGAATCCCAAAAACCATCATCTTTTTGCATGGCAGAAAGAATTCCAGCTGCATCCATGAAACCTTTGCTTTTTACGAATAGGGGTGTACAAGTAGTTTCTGATAATGGATTGGTAGCAGATGTGGGAGTATGTTGGATTGGAGATTTAGGAATATAGACACCACTAGGTGGAGGGGTTTCTAAAACTACAGGGTCATTTGTATGCCCCATTAACAATAGATCTTGAGTAGGAGTCTCCAACCTATATTCATCTGGAACATTAAGAGGTTTGGTGGGTGTATGATAAGTAGAGTAATCGGGTTTACTTTTTGAAGCCTTCTTTTGTAACTGCATTGGTGGTATCTCCATCTCTTCACTCAAAGGTGTATAAGAAGGAATAGCTTCCGGAAAAAGCTTTCTTTTCCCTTTGCTTTTGGGAGCCTCATTTTGTAACACAAATGGTATCTCCTTCTCTTCACTCCTTGTTATTTCAGGCACAATCTTCAGTATAGGTGGTTTTCTATGATCAACAATCCAAACAGATATGCACATTGCAGCTGAATTGTATATGGAAGCTAACATTGCCTTATAATGATCTTCACATTCAAGTTTGGATACCCTGAGGTTGACTACTGCTCGAAGTGACCATGTTCCTTTTGGAGGATTGCATAAGGAAGATACCTTTTTGAGGAAGTCTCTATAGGTCGTCTGAATATCAACAATCCTTATTCTTGACTCTCCATCCACATATCCAACCTCTTCCCCCTCAGCTGTGACCTCCAACAGACCACCAAATCGATAAATTACATTGAAAGTATTCGCTGAAAGTATCCACATGTTAATAATGTTGATTAGTATCACAGTGTTATAGTAGTTATTCAAAGTGTTTCATGCATTCTAAAATGTATCTGCTACATGATTCTATCGTATCTGCTACTGGCAAGAATTGTTGGTTTACATAGCCAATCTATCTGCTACCTACAAACTGAAATCTTAAAATCTTTAAAAATGAAAGTTTGCATCTTTAAACCAAATTGCATGTTCAACAACAAGGTTTGCATCTATAACAAACATAGAAATCAAATCAATTCAACAGCAAAGTTTGCATCTTGCATCTTGGCCCGGCCAACTTTAAAAATCAATTAAAATCTTTCAAAATCAAAGCTTTCATCTTCAAATACAAAATCAAACCTTTTCAAATGAACAAATACAAACTAACTTAAACAATACCAAGGGTTACCAAACTGAAACCGGAATTTAATGCGAATTTAATTCGAAAACAGTATGAAATTGAATAGCAAGCCCTCTTAAATATCAATCATTACATTAAGGGTTTGGGTTTAAATGCATACCAGGTATGGGTATTTCCTCGAGAACATTAACTTTCTTCTTGGTTGTCTTTTGTTTCCCCATTAAAGCAGTACCAAAGTGTCAAAATGTTGGTGATGGTACCATGGAAAAACCGAAATTGTAGGTGATAATAACACAATAACCTAACAACTAAGTGATAGATTAAAACCTTGGAATAGAAAAACTTTTTTATATAATAGCAGATGAAGAACAACAGAAAAATGAGTGAAGAAGAAGAAGAAGATGAAAAAGCATTCAAACTTTGTTGGTGATGGACGGTTGAGATGAAAAAAGGAGATCTAACGGATAGTGTTGGTTTGCATGTCATATCATGTTTAATGTTGAAGTACGTAGGAGAGAGAATGATGGTGATGTTTAAAAGTTATGTACTTAAAAGAGAGAATGTGTAAGAAGGGTAGAAAATGAAACAAAAGATTCTTTGTGCTTGTTTGGGAAAGAGTTTAGACTTGTTGTTTATTTGGGAATGTTGTGCATAATGTTGAACTTATTCGGGAAATTACCCCAAAAAATATTATTGCTTTGTAGCACTAAACAATCTTACTTTATAGTATACCACAACATATACATATTTTACACCATTAATCAATGTTTAATTTAGACCAATAACATTAAATTAACCTAATTCACAAAACCCCCAAATTTAAAAACCTTAATTTTTGAAAATCCCCAAATTAAAAAACCCTAATTTTTTAAAAATGCCCAAATTTAAAAACCCCAATTTTTGAAAATCCCAAAATTGCATAAATAAATCAATTTCAAAGCTTTTACACAAACAAACTACCAATATTATATGACTGCAAACAAACAAAGATAAAACCCTAGTTTATTGAAAAACTAGATTAGAAAACTTACAAACTTTCTTCAAAATGTCATACGGCCCCACCATATTCTTCACTATTTCGACAAGAATTGAAGCTTTAACCGGAAAGGGACCACAGTGAAAGTGATTTTTTGTAAAGAAAGAGATTTTTGTCTGAAAGAAAGATTAAATTAGTTTTGATTTTATTAAATTAGTTTTGATTGTTGTCTGAAAGAGATTTTATTGTAATCAACTTTTTAATTAATCACGTGCCTACCATGAGCTTCTTATCGTGCCAACGTGGTAATAGTTAGTGACACCGTGTAGCAGTCAACGCCACGTGTTCAAATATTTTACACGTCAGTAAGTGCGCCGACGAAATTTACCGGATTCCGTTCCCAATGTTAGTTAAGAAAGCTAACTCAAACTTCATTGTTAACTTTGTAGTTGGTTGTCAGTTTTGCAACCAACTTCAAAGTTCGTTGTCAAAGTGAGTAATTTTGTCCTTCTTTTAGTATCTTATTTAATGGCCAACCTTCTGAGTTTTTCAAATCTCAAGGGGGATTGAGGCAGGGTGACCCTCTTTCCCCTTTTCTTTTTGTGTTAGCCATGGATGTCTTATCTGTTGCGATGAACCATCTGGTTTCCACCCACCAAATACACCCTCTTAAGATTGCAAGAGGAGTTGAACCTTTGTCCCATTTGTTTTTCGCAGATGATAGTTTGTTCTTCTTTCAAGCATCGTCACAAGATTGCAATGTGTTTTCTAACCTTCTTCAGCTATTCTGTGAGGAATCAGGACAGTTGATTAATTTTACTAAATCTTGTTTTTAGCCATCCCCCAATACAACATCTGATGCTATCCACTCTTGTGCTCAAATCTTGAACATTCAGCTAGCTACAAATTTGGGAAGATATCTTGGTATCTCATATTCAGATTGTACCTCAGCCAAACCCATTTGTAACACTCTGCGAGACAAAATGTTCAATCTGATATCAATATGGCAAAACAAATGTCTTACCATGGCTAGTAAGGGTGTTCTCACTACCTCTATTCTTAATGCAATCCCCTCATTCCATTTTCAAGCCTTTAAACTACCTGTGTTAGTCATCTCTCAACTAGATAAAGTTAGAAGAAATTTCATGTGGAATCAAACCCAAGACCATAGGAAAATGCATCATATATCATGGGAATATATGATTAAGCACATAGAAAAAGGAGGAATGGGTCTGAAAGATTTACATATGTTAAACTTAGGCCCTGTTTACTTGTGGAAAAATTTTCCAGTTTTCTGGAAAACTATCTCTAAAGAAAACGAAAAATAGAAAACGTGTTTAATTGTACTGTTTTCTCTCGGTTAGAAAACAGTTTTCTAATTTTCTAAAATTTTCTGTTTTCTGATTTTAGCTTAAAGTTGGAAAACACCGATTTAATGTTTTCTATTTAGAAAACGTCGGGTCGCGAGCAAAAAGTAAAAAACAAACAAAAAAACAAAAAAACGATCGAATTCGAAATCAAAACAATCAGAAGAAGATTGAGGAAGAAGATCACACAAGCACATTGATCTCTCTCTTCCTCTTCTCTCTCTCGCTCTCTCTATTTTCCCTCACTTTTGAAGTTGTTTGACAGATCTGGGTTCATCTTTTCCCATCTCAATCTTCTAGCGAGGTGAGATTTCAATCAATATTCTCTGTTCTCCTCTTCTTTTTTTCTATATTAGATAACCCTATGTTGTAGAAAGATTTCTCTAAGGGGTATTTGGGTTTGATTATACATGTTGATAATAGCTTGCTGGATTTTTTTTTTCTATTTGAATATGAATTTTAATATTTTGTCTGTAATTATGTTTTATTAGATTTTATATGGTATTTTATTTTTGACAAATTTTGTAGCTTTGATGAAATTTATGACTCTTAAGGGATTTTCTTAAAAAAAATTGTGAGTATGTATGTTCCAAGATCTGCCGGTTTCAAACTTTCAGTAGTTTAGCCCAATTAGAATTGAAGAAATGATTTTTGTGCTTTGGTTACAACAATGCCACCACATTTTCTATTATAGTGTTGCGACATTGGGTATAGCCGTATAGGGGAAGAATGATAAATCTGTTTCAAAATACTAGTTATAAAAATACTGTGCTTTCACTAAAGTCGATATTATGAACAAAACTCTCGTGAGTTCTAAGATTTTATGAAAATGGCTAGCTAGCTAGTATAATGAACATTCCACTAGACCACAAACCAAGTATGGAGAGTACCCAACAATAACCACTCTTACACACGGAAGATGAAGTAATATCTGATCAGGTTCCAAGGCAAGGTGAAAGTTCTGTTGGTACATTTTTGGCAGGTGGAGATATTAAATCAATAAACCATATCGATGATTTTTTTAGAGAATTCTTGGTTGAATCTAAGAAGTTGTGGCTACTTGTTGGCCCAACAATTTTCACTTTCATATGTCAATACTCTCTTGGTGCTATAACTCAGGTTTTTGCCGGCCAAGTTGGTACCTTAGAACTCGCGGCTGTCTCGGTTGAAAACTCTGTCATCGTAGGATTTTCCTTTGGTGTCATGGCACAAAGCAAGGTGATGGTCATGGCAATAATAGCATTTGCTGTTCTGCTTCTTCACACTTCTTTAGTTGGCTACTGATCCTGAAGCTTGGATGGGGATTAGTAGGTACAGCCGTGGTGCTAAACGCGTCATGGTTTGTTGGATACCTGAAGAATCCTGAGGTTTCAGTTGATGGATTGTCCATTTGGTGAGTTCAATCATTTTTCATAGTATATGACAAAAATCATCTGCTGATCTGCAAGCTTTTTAAGTAGCAATTTCCCCTCTACCTGAAACTATGCAGCATAAACATATTGGGTTGGGCAGCTATGGGCTTTTGGATTCAATGCAGCTACAAGGTTGTACTCTTAAATCCTTTAATTTTTCTGTTTCACCCCCTTCATAGGGTCTGATAAAATAGTCCATTTTTCCAAATGTTGCAGGGTTTAGCCTTGCAGACTGGAGTTATTGATGACGCCTTCAAACTTCAGTTCATATCCACAATAGAGGTATGGGTGTGCCATTAAATTGCAAATTCTGTGATGTCGCTCCCGAATCCACCCCTCACCTTCTTCTACATTTCCCGACTTCTAGAGTTTTATGGGACAAGCAGCTGGCCTGTTCAGGGAGGTGAAGGTATCTGTAGGAAACTATGGTATTACAAGCTGTATGCTGCCATGTGGGTATTGTGGAAGGCAAAAAACGATTTGTTGTTCAGGAACATGGCTGCTAATGTCGACAAACAAGTTGCATAGGTGAAGGGCCTGGTGTGGCATTGGTTATTGGGTGCACAAATGAATACTGGCTTTTAGTTCAGGGCCCTGGTTATCAGTTGGGAGATCTTCAATACACCTTGACACCTTGTATTCTTACTTTTCAAATGGTTTGTAAATTTCTGTAGAATGAAGTGATGTGCTCTATCCATCATTTACTTCTCACCTCTGTAATCTTCTCTCTCTATTAATAAAAGTTACTACTAATTATCCAAAAAAAAAAAAAAAACATCTCCAAATTTCTGTTAATTCCTTATGGATTAGTACGTATTTAGTTTATCTTTAGTGTTAGGTATGTAATATGACGTTTACGTTTATTAGATTTCTTGGTAAAGTATTTGTATATTAATGAAGATTTTCATTTTCTTATATTTATATTTTGCTTTTATGTTAACAAGTTTTGTACTCCATAGTTGATTTGTCAAGTGGTCTATGAAATTATTTATGCAAAAATAATTAAAAATAAATGTTCCAAAAAATTCTAAAGCCATAATTTTGGTTGAATTTCTAAGTTTGAGTGAAGTCGACTAGCTGAAATAGCAAGCTACTAACAAAACCATACAAATGCGTTAAAAGTTTAACTGTAAAATAAAAATGGAAAATTGTAAATGGTTTTCTAAGTTTGAAACAAGTAAACGCATTTTCTGAAGTTTTCAAAATTTTCCAAAGAAAATGAAAATTGGAAAGACAAAAGAAAATTAGGAACGAAAAACTGAAAACAATTTCCCACAAGTAAACAGGGCCTTAGCTTTCCTAGGAAAACTAGCTTGGAGAATCCACTCTTCTCAAGATACTCTGTTAGCTAAAATTCTAAAAGCCAAGTATTTTAGGAATCAAGATCTCTTTACAGCTTCTTATGAATCAGGCCAGTCTTGGGGGTGGAAAAGTATTATGGGAGGATGCAATTCTATTAGAAATGGGCTGAAGTAGGTAATAGGTAATGGGAAGCAAGTTTCTCTTTGGGAAGATCCTTGGATCACTGATAAACCTTTGAAAGTTATGGGCCCTTTACTTATTGGACCCGACACCAGACAGTAGAAAGTAGAGGATTGTATATCCTATAATAGATGGAATCTTCAGCTCCTTAATAGGTTTCTGCCACCTTGGATCATTACTTTGATTCAAGGTATACCACTTCCTCTCTCATCACCACAAGAAGATGTCTTGATTTGGCCACACCATCCATCGGGAAAGGTCACAATCAACTCTCTTTATAATTTCCTAGCTGATCAACATCCCCAATCCCTTAGTAATACTGTCTGGAAAAATCTGTGGCGAGTCAAGTGTCCCCCTAAGATCAAAACTTTTCTTTGGTATATTATGCATCAAAAGTTACCTACAAAACTGGTCTTAGCTCAGAAACTGGGTAATATGGATACATATTATGCGTTATGTAACTTCTCTAGGGAAGATCAAACACATTTGTTCTTACTTTGCCCTACAATTCAAAGTATTTTGTACAGGCCTGGCAACTTTGGGGAATTATATGGCCAGATCCTTCTATGTCTGCAGATTGGATTCTAAGTCTCATTCAGAAGAACAAACATTCTCAGTGGAAAGTCACCTTAGCTACTTTTGTCTTATGGCACATATAGAAATGTAGGAATATGAAAAAATTTCAGTATAGGCCTTTACACCCTTTTGGGTTGTTTCACAAGATTCAATGGAAAGGCCTCAAGTATCTTCAGCACACACAACCGGTTGTTCAACACAAGAAACCTCATGTTATTTATGTACGCTGGGAATATCCTCCACACGGGTGGTGGAAATTAAACGTGGATGGGGCTTCTAATAAAAGTTCTTCTGGGATAGGTGTTGTCTTGAGAAATGACATAGGTGTTTTTCTAGCTGGTTTGTCAAGACGAGTGGGACAATGCACCAATGATATGGAAGAGTTGTGGGCTGCAAGAGAGGGACTGAATCAGATAAGTAGATTAGGAATGCAAAGGCTGGTCTTGGAGACCGATTCAACTTTTGTGGCAGGGATACTGCTTGGTCAATATGTCGTTGCGTGGCAGCTTAGATTTCTGGTTGAAGATTGTAAAAAGGTTTTGGCTAATATAAACTGTGTTATTAAATGTGTATATCGTGAGGCTAACAACGTAGTAGATATGTTAGCTAAACGAGCTATGGTTGAAAGTCCACACAGTGAATGGTTCTTGTCTCCAGATCCCCAGTTGGGGTATGTCTTATTCACATACAATGTAGGACTGCAGGCAAGTAGAACTGTGTGGACTTAGGTTGTCTTTTATTTCCCTTTTCTTTGCAAGGAGTTTGTACTCTAATAATGTACCTTTCTCTGAATCAATAGAAGTAGCTCTTGTTAAAAAAAAAAAAAAAAAACATGACACATGAAAGAATTTAAATTAACTATTTGTTGAAATGAAGAGACTACAGTTGCATGAATTAAGCTTTTCTCTTTGATGTAACAAAACTCTAAAGGCCACCTGGAGCTCATGGTATCCCTGGTACTTCTTTAGCAAAACGTTCTAGCTTAACAAACAAAAATGGTCACCTTCCTTAGACCTTAAATTCACTGTAAGTTCCAGCAAAATCTTCACGTAAAAAAGCTCTGTCGCACCTTTTGTGACTTCAAACCCATTCGCAGATTCTGTGACTTCCCAAAACTTTACTACTTTAGTCTTTAGCTAATGAATTTTATCTGTTTTAGGAGTTGAATTTGTTTGGTTTTTTAAATAGACAATGATATTGTAGAATGCAAATTGGAGATGGAAATTAGTCTTATTTGATAGCGGTCCATAAAAGTACGATTAACCACTGTTTTCCAACCATAGTACGTGGATTGTCTTTACCTGTGTATAGTGTTTTGAGGATGATGCATAGATGCACTACCATTTCTTTCAGTCTTTCACTACCAATCAAATTTAACATAATAGAAAATCACTTTTAAGCATTGTTTCAATGTTTATATATACATGAACCAAACCTTGTTCCATTTTCATAAACTGCTGATATTTCATAAAAGAAACGAGAAAGAATGCTAACTTCAAATGGCACTTAGCGTCAGGTCTGACATAATTGAGCAACAATGCTTCTAGGAAAAATGAGGCTTCCCTTGTGAACAACAATGTCAAATCTGTTTAGAGGTAATGACTGAATTCCATCAATACGAATCTTTTTAAATCTGCAGTTTTTTAAATCATGGCTACCTTGTAATCGCCATATAAGCATAATTAACATTATCAATAAACAATAAGGATTATGAATCATATAATTAATTAGTACACATACCTTTCTCTCTCCTTGCCTCTTAAACCCTAATATATGTTGTAATACTAAGTGTATGAGGATGGAGATCATACACAAATTTATAGAGGTGGAGAGAGGACCTAAATCTATAAACCTAAGCCCATTAGATCTAGACCGTTTATCATAGTTAAGAACTACGGTAGATATGACTTCCACATAACCTATTACTAATTAGCTTATTTCTATATTAAACCAAGGTTAAAAGTACATGGAGCATATTATGGGTTGGGCTTTATATGTGAAAATTCCAACAGCCTCCCACTTGGTCCATAGTAAAATCTCACATACAGTTTAATGTAGAATACATAAGGCGCGCAATAAGAGCTAAATTAGTTTCCAAAATGGTTATCATAATACCATTATTAATCAAACCATTAACATGAGTCATGGCGGTTCCACATCGCATAAATGACATGGTTCCTTCCATGTACTACGACATCAATAATTTAATTAATTAGGTCTATTAGCGGAAGTAACAATAATGGTCCAGTAATGTCTTCGTAAAAGACTATTTCTGTCAACAATTATCCATTCACATACATGTACATAAACAATGGAAAACAGAAAATTCAGAACTTAATCAATAATAATGAGCTCAAAATAATGTCAAATAATAAGCACTAAGTAATCTACAAAATCATTAAGTTATGGGTTACATTCAAAACCCAACTTGTTAACATGATGCTAGAATATCATTATTTCTAGCTCTTAAGTTAGTGGATTTACTAACACGTGTACTAATGTGTTCCATTGACACTCACTTGTTCTAAACTTAAGCCATAATCGATAGGTATTTTATATCATGTGATAAACATTCGAATACCTATCATTCTTACAAATGCATATAGTTGTAACATTATTAAATAAAATTCAAACGGCTTAGAAATCAATAACTCTAAGTCATGATATAAAGTTTTGCATCTATACAACATTGTATGTAGTTTTACAATATGCTACAAATTCAGCTTCTATGGTGGGTGAAATAATAATGTTTTACCGACTATCCACACACCTATTAAATTCCGAATTTGTATAACCAATCACCTCATGATGATTAGATCTCTTAAAATGTGAGCATAATATTTCTCTTTCATTCGTTCTTGTTCCAATTCATTCGTAGGATCTTGATTTAATTCAAATAATCCCCCTCTGAATTGGAACATCATTACAATTATGCCTTAACACATTAAATCTATCCAAAATTTTGTTAATGAAATCTTTCTGAGACGTTCCAACAATTATTCCGATCAGTCCCGAAATATTTATATTTCTATCACATATATATGACGCATCACCATAACTTTCATTGCAAAATCCTCAGATAGAAAAAAAAATGTTTACATAAACGAAAATCACTGTTGGGAAACAATAAATCATCAACATACATAACCAAAATAATAAACTTGCTCCCACTGAACTTTGGGTATGTACAATAAACCCAAAGGTATGATACTATTAATCATTAAGTACCATTTTCGAGAAGCTTGTTTTAAATCTGTATATTGACTTCTTTAACAAACAGACTATGTGTTCCTGTCCTTCCTTTATGAAGTTTTGTGGCTAGTTAAACCACATAGACTTCATCCAACCTTTTTATTTAAAATGTCATTTTCACATCTATTTAACTCTAAATCGAAATGAGCCACCAATGCCATAATAATTCTAAGATAATCCTTCTTTAACACATGAGTGAAGGTTTCACGAGAAAGTAATGCCACCATATTGAGTAAAGTATTTGGATACAAGTCTCACTTTATGGCATTCAAAATACAACCTTTTTGAGTCAATTCTACTAACCCAAACTTAGTTAAAATCCACACTTAATTTATCTATGAATCTTTTTATCAGAATTACTATAAGGCTTGTGAAAATGTAACTGGATCATTAAAATCAAATTCTCGTAAATACAACACGTGGTCATCCGAAATAGCTGGTCGTGATCTTTAAGATCTTTTTAATGCTACTTTTTTGTGTGCGTTTACATTCAGTTCAATGGTATTAATTTCATTAAGTGGTTGAGGATCAACTTGTTGTTTATTGTTGTTAAGCGGTGCAACAACATGAGGAACAACAGAAGTAACAATAATATCATTACAAAATCGAGGTAACAAAATTGGTACCCTAATTTCTTTAATGATTACCGCTTTGATATGATCACTCCCACTTATTTTGCCATTCATAATAAATCAATAATTTCCAGTTTCAATAATTCTAGTGGTATGGTTAGGATAATAAAATTTATACCCTTTGGACTTTTCTAGATAAACCCTAAATGTGTAAATGTCTTAAACTAGGTTTCCATCTTTTCCACAATTCAAAAAATGTTTTTGTAACTGCTTTAATAGGAACCCAATTCAATATATACACTACGGTTCATAAAGCATACATCCACAACTAGATGGGTAATTTAAAACTACACATCATACTTCGAACCATATTCATAAGGGTTTGATTATGCCTTTGAGCTACACCATTCTATCATGGATAATCAGGCATTGTGTATTAGACATAGATTCCTAACCATTCTAGAAGTTTGGCAAAAAGACCGAGATGTTGTCTCGTATCATCATACCTTCCAAGAATTTCACCACCTCTATCAGAACATATAATTTTTACCTTTCTATCTAATTGTCTCTTAACTTCAATTATGTAAATTTGAACAACATTTACATATGAGACTTATCATGCAATAGATAGATACAATAACGAGAAAAATCATCAATAGAAGTAATGAAATACTTTTCTCCACTAAAAGATGGAATATCAAAAGTCCACATATGTCTATTTGAAATATTTCAAAAAAGCTTTGTACTTCTTATGGCTCTTCTTTGTGTGTTTGGTTTGCTCAACTTAATGCAATCCACATACACCAAAATTAGTAAAGTCAAGGTTCGGGAAAACCCCTTCTTTTACTAGTCTATTTTTATCTAGATGTATAATCCAGTCTTTTATGCCACAAGAAAGATAAACATTAATCATAATCAATTCACTAAGTATTAGGAATACCAATTAAGTTTGATCGAAACATACTAAAATCAAAAGCTTACCTTTTATATCAAACAAACGCCATATTCACATAAATGGCATTGGCACACACATAGTGTATATCCAAATACAATTAGAGAATTGTCCATTCAACTCCTTGAAATATAAATTAAGCTTGAGTGACATGATTATAATGTTGTTTAATCATTGCCTATACTTGAACTAGTAGTCTCGCCATTTAATTCACATGCCACTTGTCTTTAATAGTGTAATAGTGAAACTCAACATACTATGTAGACAAGGAATTTAGGACAAATTGGAGGACAGTAATCATCCACTAACATGCCTAAATTCTTTAATTTAAAAACTAAATTAGGAAACTCAAGGACACAGTCATGCATACTATGAGTACTATCAATAGTAATCAGTTCAACAATTAACTTTTCAGCTAGTAGTGCGAAAATAATTCTTAATATTATTCATCAACAATTATTCACATAAACATTGGGTTTAATTTGCATGTTCAATCTAGTTCATGCATAATGCATAATTTTCTCCTTTTTACTGCTTTTATATATAAAAAAAACTAACAGTAGATTCAACAATAAGGAAACGTATGCCAAGATCTAGAACTCCCACTAAAATCAACTAGACTTATTCATTTTAGTTCGTTACATTAGTCTAATTAAGGATAAAAACATACAAAATTGAAATATAATAAGAATAATAGAACGAGAAGATAAACATGCTCACAACATTAGTCAACACATTAATTAAACAATTATGACTAAGATTTTTAGTAATACTATAAATGGGTGACATATCACATGATCAAAATAAGCATGGTATCTGTGGATATCCTACACTCATTTAATCACAAATATGTGCAACCCCTTAATTTTATCCAATGTAACATATGCTTGATCTACATGTGGGTAGCTCAATAATGCAAGTGAATAAATAGGCAATAAGGTACTTAGTCTAACATTCAACACAATATTTAGTTAACTGTGGTGAAAACCAAATCATAATATGAATGTTCAAGGAAGTTTTAATATTCATTAAACCTATTGGAATCACTGCGGTGGATACCAATAGAAAACTTGATATGAATATAAAACAGAAAACAATGTCCATAATCGTAATTAGTTCATTGTGGTGATACCAAATCATGATGATATGAACTGTAAAGGGTAACATGCAGCAGAACAATAAAATGTTATACGATCAAAATATCATAATGCATCTTAATCATAAGGCATTAAACAATCTAATAAATGTAATCAGGGCACCGCACATGCATAATATGGGTCTGAAAATCAAATAGTCGTCATAAGGCATGCAAGTTTGAATTAGGCAGTGAAGTAAATAACATTAACCTACTGTACATATGTGACTAATATATGGCATAGGCATGAAAGTAAAATGCATCATAATATAAACTAGCACAAAATGTCTAACTGTAAGACCTAAACACATTAACTATGGGATGTGACTATAAGGCTTGTGCAAACATTATTTAGAAAATCTTGTGCAAACAGTAATTGAAAATACCAAACTACCAAAACACTAATGGACAAAGCGTTAAGTCCAAAACAAAAATTGGTTCAATTTTACTTTATGGTATATTATAAACATACTTGGTTTCACTGTGGTGAATACCAATAAAAACCTTAACACGAATATTGAATAAGGAAAAACAATTTTCGTAACACTTTAGTTGGAATCACTGTGGTAAGTACCAAAACGTTTATTGTTATGAAAACTATCATTATTGTTCTACACAAATAAGAACAGTAGCAAAAATTATCAGTATGAAATATGCTTCATATATATATTACCATGAATCTCTGTTTTGCATGCTCAGTAAGTGGACATAAACATAATGGATACAAGTGATAGACATACATATGATATGGGCTGTAACACCAAATCAAATGTACATCAAATCAAAATTAAGATAAACTATTTGCAGAAGAAACAGAAAGTCCCAATACATTATGTGATGTGCATAAAGCCTACTTTTAGAAAAATAATCAGGCCCTTTAAACGAGTTATATGTCCATTAATCCATGTAATACATTCAATGCTTTTCATGTTACTGGGATATATCTATATAACAAATCATAGTTTTCTCTAACACAAGAGTTGTCGAATTTATGTCTAAGACAACCGAGTCCATAGATTTGTCTCAAGACAACTAAGGTCTTTGGATTACTTTTTCTCTAGATATAGAATTTTCTTAAATCACATTAGCAACCCCCACAACTCTTAACAAATTAATAAATATAATAAATACTTACAACTAACTATATTAGTAACACCCTTCTAATAATTATATGAAATATACTTATTTTTGTAACCCCCAAAAAAATCAAAGCTCTAAATGGATACAATCAATTAGATTTAAATTAATGATAATTCAAAAAAAATAATAATTAATGAATACAATTTCAGTTACAATCTATATAATGTACAATAAACCACTCTTCTTAAAGCTATTTTGGGTCACATTGAAATTAAGAAGGAAGGTAAAAATTTAAATAATTGGTTACTCATCTTATCACTCCATAATTATTTTTCTATATATATAGAATTAATCTTATTTTTATTTAATTACCCATGTAAAAAATGGATGTAACCATGATATTGACCAAAAGAACCATTTAATTAAGAAATCAATCAATTTTATATTCCAAAATGTTTCCTTTCTAATAATTGGCCTCTTTTATTACCTTCATTGCATTAATATGCATCCTTTATTATTTGCTTAATAGTCAAACGGTAACTCACAAATGAAATTAAACCTATAAATCTCCTCAATCTCTACTTTTTGGCTTCTTGTCATTCTACTTTCTAAATGGGTAGCATGGTTGCCTACCAATATCTTCTTTTCCCCTAACATCCTCTTCTATCATCGTCTTCCTATGGTTTCGCCTTTTGGATTAGTTTGTTTTGTTTAATTTAATATTTACATATGTAAAAAAGGTGATACATTAAGAAAAGAAGTTTAATCATCTAATGGCATAACGATGAAGTAACATTTTCTGGTAATTTTTGTTAGTTTTTTGTTACTGGTATGGTTTTTTCTTTATTTAAGATATTTTTTTTCATGAAGATT
Source organism: Aquilegia eximia (assembly GCA_023053565.1). Lineage (NCBI taxonomy): Eukaryota > Viridiplantae > Streptophyta > Magnoliopsida > Ranunculales > Ranunculaceae > Aquilegia > Aquilegia eximia. The sequence continues at coordinate 28,464,765 of JALIGU010000001.1, forward strand.
TTATGATGACACGGGGCATCTAAGTAGTAGTTTGACAACCAACCTCTGATGCATGTAGTCAAAATACAATATTATATCATCATATGCTCATGATTCATATAATTGTGAATGGTTTTTTTTTTCTTTTGTCCAGATTTGGATCAGAATCAGACTATGTATTACTACTTTGGAATCTTTATGGTAAGTGTAGTGACATTAATTTTGATTTACTCATTATAATTTTTGTCCAAACATAATCAACAAATTTCCGCAAGTTGTAGTGTATATTATACATTGAGACTCCCTAAACAGGTGGATTGAGATTCTGAACCTGTAGACCAAATTTTCTATTTCAGAATGGGTTCAAGGTGGATGAAATACAAGAGGTAACGGTAGCTAACAAGTGACAATGAATTAGGCGTCCCACAAAGATGTCATGCTATTTTCAATCACTCATACTGGCTCGCTTGGGGTGAATGTACCTTGGCAATGAGATTCATAAATTGTAATGATGTAATTGTCTCACGGGTTAGTCTAAATGTAATATGGTCTTTATGATCATTTTGTACAATTTGATTTGTTTGAATAGGGAAGGAATAGTTTTATTGAATCATTTTTTGTGACTCCAATATTAAAAATCATGGATACCAAGAGGTTTCAAATAGTAATTATTTTTTCACATAAACAAAAATTGATGGTTGTGTATCACTAAAATTAGTTTGCTAATGCGATATAACTCGCATGGATCAAATAATCAAGGGATGTTTCACAACATCTTTATTATACTGGGGAACTGTAATGAACTATATCCATCACAATACACTTTCCCATTTAGGAAAATTGGCCTATACATGTAAACCTTTCTGTGACTAAAAAGAAATATTCTGAAATAATGTGTACGAGACTTGCTAATTGAAGATCAGCTAAACCACACATCAATTCGATATCTCCAGTTTCTTAAACTGGTAACAAACTTTTACCTAAATCATAATTTATATCTTTGGTTCATGTGATATAGTTTTAATAGACAAAAAATCACTAAAACGAGAACATTTTTTTTTACCTGAAAAGATATGAAAAACAATTCACTATCTTCCTTCTAAAACAAAAACATACTCACTTCTCCATATCACTAGAAATAGTATTCCCCATTGTAATCCATTATCTTCCTAGAACTTAAATTATGACTTGAATTATACTACATTTGCTTATTTATTTACATAAACTTTAGTTTAAAATTTTACCACCTTTCCTTTTTTAAAATAAAAGAATTTAGTAAAATCCGTTAATAAAGTAAAATAAATTTTAGACGTAATATTAAATTAAAATATATAATAAAAAATATTACAAAAATTAAAATAACCGTGATGAAGTCACGGGTTATCACTAGTAGCTTATATAGTATATAATTGACTTTAACTTAATAAGCAATTAATTCACGTGAACTCATCAAGTGTAACTGTAATGTACTATGATCTATACAAGGGAAACCTCCAGAACAATCATACATACATAATGGCTGATCACTTAGGCCCACATGATAACAAATTGGTGAAAGACAAAACAGAGAAACAAATTGATAACAAATTCATACATACACAATAAGCACCCATGTGAACAGGGCCAACATGTCCCGTTTTTAACCTTTGTAGTCGTGCATATGAATATATGTTATACATCAATTAACTCAAGTAATTATTACTGCCAACAAGTTATTGCAGCAACACAGAAAACGTGTTTCAAGAGATTATGGTCTATTGACAATTACATCCAATTTAATAATTACTACTAATTAGTCAAAAAGATGGTTCTTTGGCATATGGATTGATGTTAAAGACAAAAAATTAGCAATCATACATGAGATGTGTTACGATTTCACGAAAATCAAAAGTATTACTGCCAATAGCTACACAAGAAACACAGATTATAAAACCCAAAGGCCCCCTTCAACGTACACACTATAACAATAAATCGTGGAAAAAAATGATTCAACCATAAATAAAACAAAAACTGTTTCTTGATGCAGAACTATAATACATGATTTGATTTTACAGTAATTGTAGAAGTAAAAACATGATTCATATTGGCGACTAATACCACATATAAGCATAATTAACATTATCAATAAACAATAAGAATCATGAATCATATAATTAATCACTACACATACCTTTGTCCATAGCCATTGATGATCTGAGAAACTGCACAAGATCTAGGTTTCTCTCTCCTTGCCTCTTAAACCCTAATATGTGTTGTAATAATAAGTGTATGAGGATGGAGATCATACACAAATTTATAGAGGTGGAGAGAGGACCTAAATCTACAAACCTAAACCCATTAGATCTAGACCGTCCATCATAGTTAAGATCTACGGTAGATATGACTTCCACATAACCTATTACTAATTAGCTTATTTCTATATTAAATCAAGGTTAAAAGTACATGGAGCATATTATGGGTTGGGCTTTATATGTGGAAATTCCAACAGTCTCCCACTTGGTCCATAGTAAAATCTCACATACAGTTTAATGTAGAATACATAAGGCGCGCAATAAGAACTAAATTAGTTTCCAAAATGGTTATCGTAATACCATTATTAATCAAACCATTAACATGAGTCATGGCGGTTCCACATCGCATAAATGACATGGTTCCTTCCATGTACTACGACGTCAATAATTTAATTAATTAGGTTTATTAGCGGAAGTAACAATAATGATCCTTCGTAAAAGACTATTTCTGTCAACAATTATCCATTCACATACATGTACATAATCAATGGAAAACAAAAAATTCAGAACTTAATCAATAATAATGAGTTCAAAATGGGGGGAAGGGGGGTAGGGGGTAAAGTCGTTTAGGCAAACACTTTGACAAATGGGGGGTTTAAGCAAAAATATTATTAATTTTATTAATGGTTTTGTTTTCTTATTTCAAGCTGGATGCTTTGTTTGTGAAACTGAAACACAAGACCATTGGGTAAGAGATTGTAAATGGACAAAAAAACAATCTGTATATGGTTGCCCTTGTCCTCAACCGATGAAGGTACTTGTGTCTAAGAAAAATGAAAACCATGGGAGAAAATTTCTGCGGTGCATTGGAAGTGGGTGTAATGGTTTTGTTTAGTTAGATGAGCTAATGCTTAGTTGTAATGATAAGGTCAAAGCTGAAGATGATGATGACAAAGTCAAAGCTGAAGATGATGATGACAAAGTCAAAGCTGAAGATGATGATGACAAAGGATGGTGCCAATAATGAAAAAATGAAGTTGATCATCAAAAGGGAAGATTGAGTGTAGAAGTGGCTGTTAAAGCCATCTCCAAACTGGTGAAAGACCTGGCAATTTAGTGAAGCATGTAGATGTAATAGGTTTGAAATTTGAATTAAGTATTATTAATGAAAGTAAATTTCTATAACTAGTAACGCTAAACAACATTATAACAAAAACTAAAAGCATTTTCATTACACTTTCCAAAATACAACTGTCCGAAATACATAACCATTACTTGAATTTTTCAACAAACAAAATATAACTTGTGAAATACCTGTCACTTTCAAGAACCTTGTCTGAAACGCTTCTAACAAAATACCAAAATACAAAAAGACCAAAATCACAAAAAAAAAATCATAATATACTTGTAAACCAAGTAACAATCTTTCAGCTCTTTCTCTTTTTGTTTGCTGAAGTACTCCCTTGGCTGGTTGAAGCCTGAGAATCTGGAGCCTCTTTGTCCATCCTAAGGAGTCATGCCAGCCTGGATGAGGTTCTTTCAACTCTATCATTTGGTGCTCTATAGTACATGCTTGGATTTCTAGCTCCTGGCCTCATGTAAGGATTACCTGGAGGTGTTGGTTGTGACTAAGGAGTTGTAGATGACTAGGTTGTGGAGTTGAAGGTTGAGCAGGTTGTTATAGTTGTGGCTCTTCTTCATTTGCAGGTCCTCTACCTCTTCCTCTTCCTCTTCCACCACCTCTTCCAAGTTGTTGTTGTGGTTCACCTCTTCCACCACCTCTTCCTCCACCTCTTCCAGCTTGCTATTGTGGTTCACCTCTTCCACCACCTCTTCCAGCTTGTGGTTCTTCATTTCCTCGACCTCTTGAACGACCTCTTCCACCTCTTGTACCCTTTGTTGCTGTGGTTCACCTCTTCCACCACCTCTTCCAGCTTGCAGTTGTGGTTCACCTCTTCCACCACCTCTTCCAGCTTGTTGTTGTGGTTCTTCATTTCCTCGACCTCTTGAAAGACCTCTTCCACCTTCTGTACCCCTTGCAGCTGCAGCTACAACCATGTTCTCAGCTCTTTCTCTTGTAGTATAGCCTGATTGACCTCTAGTTGGTAACACCTTTCTCTGGCCAGTCACAGGATCCCAAACCACCCTATATGGTATTTTCTTTGGTCTGCCTCCTTTATTCTTAACAACTTCCTTTACAGGTCTGGTTTGGTCTTCATCTTCCTCACCCCTAGCCTTATTTGGACAACCAATAACATTGTGTCCAAATTCACCACATCTGCTACATCTCTTGTCATTTCTTCGTTTCCGTGTGGTTTCAGCCTCATATGCATCAATTCTTCTTTGCTTTCTATTTCTTCCTGGACCTTTCTTCTTAATAGATGGCATGACAACCAGTGGGGCCTCATAAGAAAGAGATATATCATTATGTCTACATTATTACTAATGGGGGGTTTACTCAAAATCAACAAAATATCATCTCACATTGTAGTTACCTTATTCTATTCAGATTCATGAGCAATTGGTCTTATGTACCCCTCATACGTCTTATTGTAGTATTCAACAGTGAAATACTCATGAGTATACCTACAATGGGTTGTTATGTTAAATACCTAGTATTAACCATGAGACAAAAAAAAAAAAAAAATTTAGTAACTTACTCAATGTAAGGCAGCCTCCTAGGAAAGATAACTGCTACACAATGCACACAAGGGATTCCTGTGAGCTGCCATCTTTTACAACCACATTGTTTGCTTGCCAAGTCGACTTCAAACCATTAAACCATTGCCCACTTGCAATGTGTTCCACTTGAAATGAGGTTGGGCTAGCTCCTCCAACCTCATAATCAAACCTTTTTTCCTTCATCTTCTCTAATTGCTTCTCAACCCTAGAAACCAAACCATACTTAGAAGAACCCTCCCATTTAGTGCCCAACTCATTTCTGTGGCATATAAGTTTCATCAACAATGTCAAGACCTTAATAACCAAATTCACAAGTGGCCTATCTCTAGCTTCAAGAATGTAACTATTAAAACATTCTGTGAAGTTGTTGGCCTATCTCTAGCTTCAAGAATGTCATGACCTTAATAACCAAATTCACAACTGACACTCTGTATGCCCTAGCTGCAGCCCACACAATATGATCAACACCTCTATATTTTGTCCTCAAATTTTTAACTATATGTCTGAAACAAAATCTTTGGTAACAATCAGGGAACACTTCTGCCACAGCTGCCCATAAACCCTTCTGCCTATTAGACGTGATTGTCAATGTTTCTTTATGCCTAGTAACATATGGATGCATCTTATTTAGGAAATCCTTCCAATTTTCCAGATCTTCACTTAGACAAATAAACATTGCAATAGGGAACATGCCGTTGCTGCCATCCAACCCAATCATGGTCAAACAAACACCTGCAAAAATATGTAAATAAAGTAAAACTTGTAAATACATAAGTAAAACAAGTAAAAAGTAAACATACCTCCATTTTTCCCTTTTAGGAAATATCCATCAATTCCAATCAATGGTCTACAACCCTTAAGAAAACCATTCAAGCTTGCCTTAAAACAAACTAAGTGTGAAGTAAATGTTCCTGTGAGGTCATCTCTTGCATAATAAGCAATGCTACCAGGATTAGAGAGGAGCATTTGTCTGCATAATTCAGGAACTTTGCCATAGCTCTCCTCATAATTCCCATGGAACTTTTCTAAAGCCAAAATCCTAGAATACCATGCTTGCCAGTAAGTTACAGTAAGCTTGAGGTTTTTCTTGCACAGTTTTATAATATCTCCTGATTTATAACTCTTGTGAAACAACCTCATTTCTTCCTCTAACTTGGATGCAATCCATGGTGCCGTAGCTAAAGAATTCTTGTCTTCCCACCTTAACTCCATGGTGTGCCCATCTTTGTATTGGAGTTCTCCATCCTCCTTACCAGCTGTATGGTCTTGCTCATTTTCATGTTCAAGAGGAACTAATATACAAAAAAAAAAAAAAAAAAAACATGTATACATAAAATAAAATTAAGCTAACTCTGCAACCAAGTACAAATAAGTAAACATTTATTAAATAAGCCCATGTGCTCACCTTCGTGACTTGTAGAGGCATCAAAGTCAAATTGTACATCATCTTCAATATTCCATTCACCTCCATTTACTTGTTCACTGTCCTTTTCACTTGCACTTTCAACTTCTTCAACATCTACAATATAATGAGCATAAGTTAGGGTCCCGAATAATATACATTAATAAAACTGTATGTATACATTATAAAACATATAAATGAACTAACCTATTGAATGCATGCCATCAACATGTTCATCAGTTTGAATCTTCCTCTTTACATTCAACTTTTTCCTTCTTTTTCTATTACATTTTTCAACAAAAGGGTCCCCCCCCAGCATGACTTGACCTTTTCTTTTCAGGTGTCTTCTTTTTACATGTCTTCTTCTTAGGAGTGGTCTTAGTCTTAGAACTGTCGCACTCATTTATCGAAACTTGTTCATAAACATTTCCAGGTGGAGGTGCACATTGCAATGGTTTTACTTGTTCAACATGAGCAACAAGTTCAATAAACCCTCTAGCATTTTTGGCTGCATGTTTCCAAAAGAAAAGGAAGTCCACATCTTTTGAAATGTGGTACTTTTGTTTACCCCATAACCAATACAAATCAATGATCATATCAGCATCCAAGCACCCAGGTACACCCTCCCTAATCCAAGTAATAATATCCAAAATAGAAGCCAAATCCCCATCCTAGTTAGTAAATCCCCATCCTAGTTAGTGTGGGTCTCAATAGTCTTTGCATTCAAATATTTAAAAGATGGAAACATACCACATCCAGCATCAACCCGCTCTGATTTACCCTTATTATAAACTAACTTCCTAATGAGAAATATATGTTCCTCCCCTTCTTCCCAAGTCCCACCATAAAGAATTTTAAACTTCTTCACATCCATTTCTGCCATTTCTTGAAGAAAAAACCCAACCCAAACAATAAAAAACACAATTTTAACAAAACCAACAACAACAGACAACAATTCTAACACCAACAACAAACAAACAACAACCTTTAACAACAACAGCACCAAAACCCCATTTTTTATTATAAAAACTCCCAACCCCAAACGACAACCTTTAACAACAACAACATCAAAAACCCATTTTTTATTAGAAAAACTCCCAACCCCAAACCCCAACAAACAAATCGACAACCTTTAACAACAGCATAAAAAACCCATTTTTTATTAAAAAAACTTCCAACCCCAAACCCCAACAAACAAATCAACAACCTTTTTCTTTTTTCACTGAAGCAAATCGACAACCTTTAACAACAACATTATCAAAAACCTATAACACAAAACCCATACTTTAACAACAAAAAAATCCCACTACAACAAAAAATAACAAAAACCAACGGAATCAAATCAACCAAATCCGTACCTTTAGTTGCTTCTAGAAACCAAAACCACCAAATCAAATCAAATCCTTGCTGCTAGAAACCAAAACCACCAATTCAAATCAAATCCTTGCTTGTGTTCAACGGAATCAACGAAATCGTGGTTTTGTGAGATGAAATTTTGATTCTAAACACTCGCAAAACACCAAACCATTGAGTTTTCTTTTTCCCTCAACAATGAAGTGAAGAATAGGGTTGCAGAGGGAATGAATTAGGAGGTTTAAGGTGTTTTAGATGGATTCGTTAGATGAAGGACACGTGGTCAAGGCGAGCCGTTGGATGGGTGACACGTTGATCAGGTAGGTGGGAGTTGATTTTACTTTTGTTTTTAAGTTTTTAACTATCGAGGGGTTTTCATAAATATATGTTCCGTTAACAGAGATTAACGACTGTTAGTGAACTTCTGTTATTTAAGTTTGGGGGGTTTAGTCAAATAATATGTGACAGGGGTATAGTGGGCAAATAAATTGCTGAAGTGGGGGGTTAGGGGGTTAACGCCAAAAATGGACAAATGAGGGGGGGTTCTTGCCAAGAGTGACCATAATGTGGGGAGTTATCGCCAATTTTCCCTACTTAGAAACATATCATGCATGACATCTTCAGGAAGATGGGGAAGTTCAACTGTTTTATGCATACGCACACACCGCAGTGTATTCACAATTTTCTTGCTCATCCTGTTGAATAAACTCTAAACAGACCTGTTGTTCTGTGACCTGTTGTTCTGTAGTCTGTAGTCCATAACTCTTTAACTCTGTAGTCTGTACACCTTGAGGATTAGAAACCCCTAATGGGCTTTTTATACCTTTTAAATGGTTCTGTATATACAGGTGACATATATAAGAAAGAGAATTTCAAGATTTTTACAGAACCGTTTTACCAGCCATCACAAGAACAAGAAAAACAAGTCTTTAAACAACTTTCCTCACAAAAGCATTCAAGACTCTCAAACCTTCACAGTTAATCTTCTTCTTCTTCTTCTTCTTTTTCTTATCTCTCAAGTCACTCTTTCAAACCTACAATGGGGAAGGAACAGAACAAAAATGTTCTTCCATCCAAATCCAATGAACCAGAGACATCCAAGAAATAAGAAATGGATGAATGCAAACGAGCCAACCGAGTCTTTCTGAGTGGGAATCACACAAAAGCATTGAAAATCATTGAAGAAGCATGTCGACAAGTCAGCTTTACTCCATGAGTACATGCTGATATTTATGCTCTTGTTGTTTCTGATAATCAAAACCCAAGAATCAAGAAAGACACTTCTCTAAGGCAATGGAGTTAGCTGAAAAAGTTGTTTCACTTTCTCCGAACATAGCATGGAATTATATGCTGCTTTGCAACAAAGGGGAAACTACAATTAATCCTAGAACTAGAGTTTCTTGCTACTAAAATGAGCCAGAACGTGAGTTACGATACACAAAAGAATCATCATTGCTTGAGACTTGTTCCAAGCAACTCAAATTATTAAAATAGTGGAACATCTTCCATGGGATTGTTATGATTATTTTACGGACTAATAGGATAGAATACAGCAAACAACTAGGAGGCACAACATGGAGAAGGTTAAATTCATTCTCATCTACAGTAAATATTACAGAGCAGCTGATCTGCTGGCCTCTCTAAGGGGCCCTTCACGATGCATCTACTTCAAGCGACCTCTAGAAGAACCAGACAATCTAGACAATGCTAGAGACTATACCATAGAAAAGCTATGTAACATGGGCACATGAAGATATGGTGGAGACACCGACAAACTAATGCATTTCATATTAGCATTTTTTAACAAAAACCATGCAGAAAATAAGATGGAAAAAAGAAAGTAAAACGAAGACAGATGACATAGATTTTATACCAGCTAAAAATAGCACAAGAAAAGTAAGAACCAGAGAAATTAATCTTTCAATCTGAATCATTGGTATCTGTATATACCCATGTATTCGAGCTCCTCGAGCTCACTTAAGCGACCACTTCGAACACAATTTATATATTAAACCTTCGACATCAAACGAGGTGGACACATTTTTCCTCGACTTCACCTCGAGCTCACCAAACTCAATCAAGATCCGACTTCAATTCGTCGTCACTCGACGTGAACCCATTTTTGCTCGAGCTCACTCGAGCTGGGGCTTATTTTGCTCGACCTCACTCCGAGCTCACCCTTATTTCACACGTTTATTCTCTTCAGTTATAACATCTTTTCGATCAATTCGTAATACCGTTGGACAATTAATGAGCTAGCCGTTGTCCCAATCACCTATAAATATGAACTACGTAGGCTTGATTCTGGGACCTGGTCATTCTCAGATACGTAGTCAACTATCTTCTAAGATAGCTCAGCCACTTCTCATCCTCAAATCTCTTCCCACTTCCATCTCCGATCATCTTCTTCACCACTCCGTTCACTTAACTTATTTCTGAATTTATAGTATCCCAGTCTTTTAAAATGCCATTTCAAACACTTCTTACCTTGTTAATGTCACTTAGTAGAATAAGAAGAATTTACAACTACTAATTTGCACTTCTTTCTAAATGCTAAGTGTATGTTATCATTGTCATAAATCTATATAAAGTCTTTTCATGATTTTTGGGAAAGAAAAGAAGAACTTTTGAATTATTAATGACATATATCTTGGAAAAACATTTAGTTTATAAAGCTTCTGTTACTGCACTTTAACAACTTGCACACAGCAAATGACAAGTCCTAACACCTAAAGCCAAAAAAAATAAAAAATAAAATGAAAAACGAAGAATAGGTAATAGTGGTCTGGTTTATACCTGATTCATGTCAAGGACAGGGTTTCAACATTAGGAGAGTTCTGAAGTAAGACCATGATAACTTGGAAGCAACCTCTTGTAAGATAAGTTTCTAATTGCAGATATCTCATGTTACTGAAAAGAGTGGGCGAAGGGAAGTTCTGAGATAAACTGTTGAAAACGAAAAGCAATATCTGGTAAGTTTGATTCCTTAAGATTCATAATAGTAACAACAATAAAAGACTCAACATATTCCACAAATGCAACCATCTAATAAGGTTTTAGTGGGTAGTCTTAAACAACAAGCAAAGTAAGAGATCGTAAAATGCAAAGTTTGAAAAGTCCAAACAATCCCATCTTATGGGTTTTCCCTCCAATTAACCAAGTGATTCAGCTCAACCATATTTGGAAAGCTTGGTCTAATTGGCACAAAATTGGGAGAGGACAGATCATGAGCAGACAATATTTAATAATTTGCTATAGAGACAGAACCAACAAATTCTCTAGAGTTGTAGAAGCAGCAGGCTCATAGCAGCTTACTAAATCTGCTTGAATGACGGTTCAAGTTGTTTGTAAGGAGTTTTCGACTTTCTTGTTGATCAATCATATATATTAACACATTAATTCATAACTATCAAAATGGCAGATGGATACAAAAAAATAGTAGTAAGCTTTCATACGTGATAAGTTTGAGAATCAGTGTGCAGCCTTCGGAAGTCACAAAAGTGATGAGAGACAAATAATATGCATATTTGCAGATAAAAACTAGCATTCAAAAAAATCCAACCAATCTTCATAGAGCCAAAATGGAGGGAGATCCAAAGCCATACATTTGGACCTGACACCATAGATGATGAACTGAAAGCAATGGTGAATGGATTGTTCTCAAGGGCAAAACATTCAAAATGGTGACTTCAACCTTCCTATTTAGTTACATCTGCTTTTCCAACAAGTCTATATACTTTGAAATTTTTGGTCGGGGCAAGACACTGTAACAAAATCTGGTTCTCTATTACAATGTTTCAGTAATATGAAGAAGCAAACTGCTAAACAAAGTTGAACTTTCAGAGAGCTGGGACTTTTATGTGAACTTCTAACAAGGTGAAGGAACTTTCACATGATCCATATGTGCGGGAAAGGATGGAGACCAGTGGAAGATCATAGTAAAAGTACAATGCAATATCTATTGGGGGTTGGTCAAACATATCTTAATCCCCCATTCAAATATTAAAGTAATTGTAACCTTCTTTTTTTTTTTTTTTTCTGATAGTTGCATTCCTTACCAGGTGAGTCGGTTGATCATGTGTTGATCGATTGTCTCTTCTTTTCTGATATCTGGGGGTTTCCATTATGTTTGGTAGGGATTGATTGGGTAATTCCTGACTCGGTCGGTGATATCCTTCTATCGCGCTAAGTAGGGTCAATCTGGGGTATTATTCCCTTCACGGTACTTTTGGGTGTCTAGTTAGATGGGCATCAAAGGCATTTTCAGGGAGAGACTCAAGACATGGCTCACAACATTTTTGACATCAAAGGTCTCTTGTTCAGATGGTGCAAGAGATGGGAGGAGTGGAGGACTTGTAATTGGATCTTGTATTGTTGGAGGGCGCTCTAATGCCTAAAAGTGGAAGTGAAATGGTATCTCCAGGTTTTAAGCTTTAACAGCCCGACTGATATTTTCTGCCTTAGACTTCCTGAAACAGATTTTCTTCCTATCAATCTCCTCTGCCTTGCATAGTTGACAAGCTTTAAATGGTTGTAGGTGTCCGACCATTTTAGATGTCTAAGATCAGGAGCATAGACCCAACCATCAGCCGTATTCACTGGTACATTATCAACATGCCAATCGTCAACCCTGATGTAGGATAATTAGGGTATATATTTTTTTCAAATAAATTTTGTTTTTATTATTTAGGTATTTTCTAGAAGGTCCTAAACAATTCAAGTCGATCAATTTTATCAAATATTATTCTTCAAAACCTATCAAACTTATGAACTATTATTCTTCAATCTCCTTCAACCTATTGTTCTTTTCTTCTAATCCTTGGCCTATATTCTTCTTTTCCTTGTCTTCGAGAGATTTTCGCATCTTTTTCTTCAAATTTTATCATAAACCTACATTAAGTGGTATCTAGAACCTTGTGTAAACTTGATTCTTATTAGGTTTTGGCCCTCCCATATCAAAGAACAACAAAATTCGTGAATACTTGATGTTAGAAGACCGTGTCATACATCATTGGAAAGCTCTTGAAGTCTAGTTTCACCCAAAAACAAGCAGATCGAAGTTTCGACATCTCAGTAAAAAGTTACGTCTGTTTCCGTCCAGGGTGTCAGATTTGGCAGATTTTAACAATGGCTTCTACAAACAACAATGAGTTCGTGAGGAAGTCAGATTTCGATGCTGCTATTAATGATTTGAAGGATGAATTCAAGGAAGATTTGAAGCTTCAACTTGAAGTTTTAACAAAATTGATCAAAGATTTGTTGACACTTCAACAACCATTAACAGCTTCTTCTAACACTACCCATCAAATTTCAACCATCTCTAACGCTTCCGCAACCCAAAAAGGTCGGAAATTACAATCCTTCTTCTAACACTACTCATGTCTGTCACATTCATTCCATAATGTTGGAAATTACAAGTTGTTGGTTATGTTGATAACATGGAGAATGTTAATGACGATACTAATAATGACTATGATGCAAAGATTGATTGTTATGAAGACGAAGGTGAGATTTTGGATGTTTGAAGATGCAACTTACATTCCTATATCAAAAGGACGAGTTGTTTTTAAAACAAATGGGGGAATGATGTAGGATAATTAGGGTATAATATTTATTTTTAATTAATTTCGTTTTTATTGGTTAGGTATTTTCTGGAAGGTCCTAGAATTGTTATTTTAGTGTTTTAGTTATCTTAGGGTACAAGTTTTAGGTATTTGATCAAACAATTCAATTCAATCAATTTTATCAAAATATTATTCTTCAAACCTATCAAACCTTTGAACTATTATTCTTAAATCTTCAATCTCCTTCAACCTATTGTTCTTTTTGTCTAATCCTTAGCCTATATTACCATACCACTCCCAGCCTGATGGCAATTCAACCTGTCACATGACCACAAAAAGGAACATAAACTAGGCTTAAATAAGCTTGGTTTTCAACCCTGATATAATAGACGATATATATATAATGAAAAATCTTTAGATTCATAAGAAAAAAGTGAATATACTGAAAATGAAATTATGGCAAAGTTGATGGAAAATGAAACACACCAAAAAAATGATAAAGCAGGACTGACGCTTGCTGTAAATCAGACTGATCAGTTTCAAACTAGCATCGGCTACAAACTCTATCCTCATTCTTCAATAGCTATGAAATATGAATAGAGGAGAGAGACTGATTTAAGCTCAAGCCCACCGTTGTACTTCGTCTGCTTGTGAGATGGAATCCCTAAACCCCAAGTCAGTAGGTTCCCATGTTTTATTGATACTTGAGAGATGGAATCCCTTTTTAAGCTTACTTGTCAACTTTTTATATAACTCAACTAATACAAAGGAATTTTACTTTTATATGAAAGCCATAAGGATACATTTCATTAACAGGTATGAAGGAACAATTATAACGGAAAGTCATTTCAAAAAAAAAAAACAAAAAACAATGCACCAATAAATAATCAACACTCACCTGATAGGAGCTTCCATCTTCTAAGTCATCTTGGTTGGGGTGAGTAGAATAACCAACCCAACCAATTGCAGCATCAGAATTTTCAGTCTCAAAGAATTCATCAGTTTCAAATCGTTCAGAATTCTCTATTTCTTCTTGCTCGTTGTCATTGTCCATGTACTCAACATGTACAACAGAATCTCTTAAAGTGAGACAATGATCAAGTATCAAATCTGTGTGGTTGTTGACAGACAACAGAGAACAAATATTGACATATCTATTACCATCTAGAACATCTACTTTGCTGGCAACATCATAACCCAGCCGCCAACAAGGTGCAGGAGCAGCATGGTTTAGCCTAAAGCTGGTCCAAGGGCCTTCCCTGGTAGGACTAGTTTGAATATTTCCAGGTTTCCTTTTCACATCTTATTCTTCCATTGGATTTCTAAGAAATATCTTCCTGAGGCATACTCTGCACAGCAGATCATACATTACTAAAAGTACAGTTTCAAAGATTATTAACACACAAATTTATTCAATTGACAACAAAAAACATAAATCGTTATTCACCATAGGTTTGTCTGAGGATAGTTCTATCCAAACCAGATCATAATAGGGTTGTATGAACTATGAAGTTACAGTGTCTCTGAGGTTGATCGCCATTTCCTTCAGGGGAGCGCAGTAGAATCCCCCAGTCTCACCTGCAAAATAGTTCATTGTAAAATCAATAAATTCAAAAACATTCATTCATCTTGGAGAAAGGAAGGTCACGTTTTATGAACTCATATATATTTGCCACCAACAAATATCACAGATATAGGTAACGCTTCATGTATAGAGATTTAAGACAGAGATCAATGTAAAGAAAGGAAGATATGTTCCATCTTTTGTTATTTAGAAAATTAAATGAGGTTCAACTTTTATATTTGTTATATGAAGCAGCACAATGACCAACATATGTTACAATCAGAAAAGGGTAGGGACAAAAGGTACATTTGTTTTTGTTGTGAAATGGCAACCTTTTTCCCCAGGGCAAATATAATTCTTTACCTAATCAAGTAAAACTTGTGTTTCATAAAGAAAGTTTACAAAGCTAAATTGGAGTCCAGTGAGGACGGACCTCACTTAGCTCAAATAGCATATACCTAAGAACAGAATTAAATGAGAAATCTCATCTCAGCTAACCATGGTATCTCGATGGAAAGTCCATTCTGCACTGCAAATACTTGACAATTCCAGGAAAATATACAGCAGGAAAATGTATTGGACAGAGAGGAGACCTTCAATCCTGATCTGTGCATTATCAAGCTTTTGTTTGGACTTGGATTGTTGTCATTAGAGTGATGGTAGGCATTGATACGATGATATTGTCGTTAAGCACGATGACATTGTTGTGCCCGTACAGATACGCTAACATTGTAAAGGGTTGTAGTGTGACCTACTTTATCACACTACTTCTAAACTATTATTTTAGCCGGGGAGAGAGTGGGAGGAGTGGAGTGTGTAGGACACTTCAAAGTTTATATCCTTGTTGGAAAACTGACAAATTTTTGTAAACTTGTTAATTAGGTCCTATATTCTTTGTTCTTTTAAAGGCTCAACACAGTAAATGTAACCATTCAAAGATCAAAACAAAGAAACAAAGAACAATCCTATATCAATACATGAATGAGAGAAGACATGGAGAAACCATAGTGCTCAACAGTTTTATGGCATGTATCTGCTTTCGGTCATTCATATAATATGACAGATGCACCAACAAATGACTAAATGAGTACCTCTCCCCATGTCTGTCACTATCATCTCCAGTGTGTGATTATCCTGGAATAATTGAAGAACAAAAAAAACTATGAAATTTTCTAACACATTACATATACAAGTCACAAAACATGAACACATCAATGTATAATTGCATTACCACAGTATAAACGAAGACACCGTTTCCAAAAAATATATTTAGTTATCACAAAATTGGTTAAACTAAAGCCTTTCACTTTTTCTTCCCACAGTATAAATCCAACCCACAGTGAAGAAATATTAGTTTCACATATTTTCCTTTTGTTCAAAAAACACAAATTCTAGCATTACTTCCTCGCCCACCAAACTCACCATGAGAAAGTAAAACTGGATTTTTTTTCAAGCGATGAGTAGAGTGAAGTCAAACAGGAATAATATAAGAGAAAATAACAGGAGACAACCATGCTACAAAAATTAGCAAGGAAGTCTATGATCTCCTTATATGTATTTTTTGGTCCAATTGTTTTCTCTTAGAAGCTTAGTTATACTATTAAAAGAAATTTACTCTACCCTAAAGCTGTTAATCTACATGTATAGCCTAGATTAACAACTAAACATTAATCTATGTGTGATCTTGATCAGAACGAAGTAAGACTTATCTGCATATTTTTATTGAAGTTGTTTCATTACACGTCTACTTATACAAGGAACTATTACCAAAGAAAACTAAAACTCGATCATAGTGTCAATATGCTAGACAACAACCTAACTAACAATCTTAAACAAGGAACTTTGGCTTAGTGTACGCTTGATAAGTTAACCAACTGAAAAACTATGTGATCCTCAATGTAGCATGTGCCTACAAAGTACAAACACTGGCACCAGTATTGAAGATATTAAGAAGACGTTATTGTAAGGCTCCATTTTTTTCACATATGGACTGTTAAATATGACTAACAGACCTAGGTCGTAAAACAAGAAAGGCAATAATGAAAAAGAGTAAAAGACACCCAATATTAACAACATATAAGCAGTTCATGATAGGCAAAGATATTTCCGTGAACATCATTTTCATCCTCCTATTTGTTACTCACTTATTCTGATACATTTTAATTTAGTGCATATATGCAAATACTGAAGATATATAGCAATTTTTCAAACTAAGATGGCCAAACGAAAAGTGGAATCAAATACAGAAATATTGTTCTTCACTTCTCCTGCTCATAATTATCTTCCAATAATTCTAGACACTAAAGGACTCTAAAATATAGTACCTATGGGCCAAGAAGAATTTGTTATCAGACATATACGTACCAGCTTATCAACTTTGAAGAAAAATGTTTCACTCCAGTTCACCAGTTCAAGGCCATGGGATAAGGACCGATCTGAGCTGATTCTACATGTCCGTACACTTTGCTGCTTCAATATTGAAACATTTGGTATGCATTCGCCAGGAAAAAAGGAGTATACTGCCACCATATACTGGTGAGTGGATAAACCCTCAACAAAAGGAAACTGCGTAGGAAAGATAGAGGGAGAAGATCAAACAAACACACACACATCGAGTTTGCAATATCAATATTAAGGCTAACAGTAATGAACTATCTATTATGCACACTTGTGTGTGTGTTCAGAGAGAGAGAGAGAGAGAGAGAGAGAGTTATCAATATTATTATTTGTCTTTTACATTTCTAGTGCTATAAACAATCATTAATCACTATAGACCTTTGGCCATTGGAGTTGACTGATTAATAGAACTGTGTGTCATGAGAAGAATTTTCTAGCTGTGTGCCTCTCTGAGATCATGTGTGAAGAACAAGATTGTCACAACAATCAACATAGTTCTTAAAATTCGGTTCAAAGATCAAAAGTGCATCACTTGCAGAGTTGCAGTCACAAGGGAAGGTCATTTCATGGACCCAAGGTCCTAAAAGAATATAGGGACTGAGAGTGGTTTGTGGCAAGGTGGGAGTGTTAGAAAAGATTAATCCTTGTTTTGGTTCTCTTTTGGTTGTAATGTAGTCCGCTTTCGGTTGTCCATGTAGGTCATCTCGGCCTACTGCGTTTTAATAATGAATTACCCAGCAAAAAATAAGAAAATTGATTACTCCCTCCGTCCCGTTTTGATAGGCTGGTTTGGCCAAATTTTTTGTCCCAAATTATAGTCTTGTTTGCTATTTTCAAGGAAACTAAATTTATGAGATTACTGTTTTACCCTCATTTAATTGCCTTGGAATTTAATGTATGAAAAGAATAAAAAAGGGGATTAAAGGGTAAATCAGGAAACCCACAGATAAAATTAATTACTTTCACTAGTATTAATTATGCTTTCTTAATCTGTGTGAAAAACCCAACTCAGCCTATCAAAACGGACGGAGGGAGTATTAAAATCAAAATAAGCAGCATGCAATAACGTCATACTCATGGCTGTCCGTTCTTCGGCAGCATCACTATTATTGGCTTCCTAAGTGATAGCTCCAACTTTAGAGCAGGTGACCTTCAATTTCTGATGTGGTGAACCACTTCTATGAGTTGGTTACTTGGTCCTTCAGTTTTACTACACTCTTTGAGTTACTTGGGGACAAGTTCCATAAAGTAACTAGTAATCTGTGAATCAAATGAAAGCATGAGGACAGGAACGAAAAATTGAAAGAAAAAACAATAAATTGAAAATTAGAATGCACTATTAAGTGGTTTACCTCCCGAATAAAGCGATTTAAATATATGCTTTGTACTTCTGATAACTGCCTGAAAAGGCTATAGTCATAACCTTTATAGTCATCATCTATGGAACTGAATGACGTGAACTTTAACTGCATAACCACAGGAAATACTCTGTTATCATCTTTCTCCAACGTGAAGCGAATCAAGACAGCATCATTACATAGTAAAGTTCGAACTTTAAGCAGGATCCATAATATTCAAATCCCTTGTAAAATTAATGCAAACCACATGCAACTTACTTATAGTATAAATTGGTAATCTGTAGTTACAGGGGTAAAGGGTAGTGGCCGTAACCCACCCTACGACTTGTAAAGAATGAGAGTGGAGCGCCTAAGTGGACCAAAATGGATAGTCAGGCCAAGTTGCAAGCTATGGCTCAAAGATTAATTTACATTGTTAAATGGTCAACAATGGTCTCATCTTTTGAAAGAATGCTCTTCATGGCCATAAGAACATCTTGACCAAAAACAATTTAATTAAAATTGGTAGAAGGGTGAGAGAAGAGAGAAACAGCCATGAGAAAAATAACTTTAATTATAATATAACTGTTAATGAAAAGGTTTTCTCGGGTTCAAATGAGACCAGAAAGGATCTTATTTTACCACCCAAAACAACGTTTTTTATGGTGTCATATAACCCTCTATGGTAATGGAACTCACCAATTTAGAGAAGTTCTGTCCTTTCCCAACCAAAAAGGAAATCAGACTTCAACCAAAAGCATGAAGCAACAAATACATCTCAAATGAAAACACCTAGTCTCACTTATTGATGTGTACATGATCTACATTGATAATCTAGATATGCAGATCATGCAAAGTTGGTATGTTCTACTAGCAACCTTCTTTACAAATTGGTTGTTAGCATTCACTTGATGTATTCAAACCAAATATGAAAAGTTGAAAATTAAAGTATGTTTTAGATCAAACAATTGAGAAAGTACTTGTATGTTTTAGACTCAGGGCTCTCTAATACATACAGAAATGGACCAACTAGACAAATGTATTTGCGCCTCCATACAGCTTCTCTATTTCCTACTCCCTAGAAATGGAATAACTAAATTCCAGAAATTCGTGAAAAATAAATCCAATAGAAGATTATAGATCAAACAAACCTTCCAAACAAGAATAGAAGACCACCCCTCAATATCAGCTTGATCCCAAGGGCAAACATAATCTGAGTTCTCATTGTCGTCATTCTGAAAAATCTTCACAACTTGCATCAATCGATGATAACTTACAGGAGAAAAGTGAAACCCAAGGGAGGGAAGGCGTGCTGCAATTCCTGTAGATGGATAGGATAGACGCTCTGCTCAAAGCTGTGGATTTTAATAAAAAAAAGGATATGTTGCGCAGGTTTGGATATTGAACTATGAATAGAGACAGCGAAAATGTTAGGGCAGTGGCAACCTGTTGAAGATCCCACACTTGTCAATAATGAGCAAGATACTAATATGCTTTTGTGGGAAAGCATTGTGAGACATTGTACAGAACTTTGACTCCAATGATAGTCCCCATCCACCGAAAAAGCAGATACATCACTCAAACCCACGTTGAACTGCAAGTACATGTCATTCTCTTCAGGTGATGTCAAATCATTTTCATCCTGTTTGCATGAAAAAACAAATCCCATTTAGAATTAAAAAAGTGTACAACAGACGCATAGATTAGATACAAGAATGTGCTTATACTTGGAATGAAAGAATGGGTATCATAAAATAACCTGTGTATGAAGCATCAGATTTCCTAAAATGAAGTAGAAGTTTAGTTCCATGGGAATCATCTGGACAGAAGTTGGTAGGACTGGTAATCTTTGGAGCCGCAATATCCAAATCCAACAAAAACCTAGCAGCAATGAGTACCACATTTTCTGAATATAATGTGTATTGCCAAATCAAACAACAACGTTTCAAATCAAACTACTGATGTCTTGTGAATCATCAGATTATCAAGCTAACAGGGTTTGTACAACGTTTCAATTCCTAATCAGATTATGGGTCTTCTTACTTCCTGAAAGCCAGGGCCATTCTTTTCATTAAGTAAATAGATTTAGAGTGCAATGGGCACCATTTAAAAAGTATTCAACTACATATGTAGACATAATTTTGTCTGATAACTAATAAGAGAATCCTACATATGAGGACTAAAGTCTTGTAACAAGATAAGATTTCCTTTTTCTCTAATAGCGTGTACATGACTATATATGGGTAGGGCTTTTTTTAAAAGGTAATCAGCGATATGTTAATATGCGGGAATGATACAAGCATTAATGTTGAAGGATGAAATATATATGGTAAGATGTCATCAGGTGGTAAAATATATATCCTACTGTTTCATTGTTGTAAACTAATGTACTAAAACCAGTATGTACAGAATATACAGATTTTGACTAACAGGGGCTAGATTATCAAGGGTAAATAAATTAATGTACTTGCTAAGAGCCTCTGATATACTTGCTAAGAGCCTAAGATGTAATACAGCCCACCTTTGAGCTGAGATGGAGCACCAGAACACAGTTGATAGAAGATATGGTACGACCTTTCTCCCTTAGAGAGTTGAGCCACTCTTGACTGCTCAAAAGAGACATGGTAAGCATTAAAGTTGGCATGATGTGTTAAACACGACAAAACTGACCCAATTTCAGAAGAAATTACCTTCTCAAATCTCAAGCAGAACTATCCACAATATTCAAGGTTAAGTTAAAGTGTGATATGCTGCACATAGAAATAATTAATTACTACTCCAAAACTAATAGTTGCAATAAAAGTAGGTTGTAAACCAATATAAAGTTTCAAACAAAAGACGTTTACGAGCTTCAAGCTGAGCTCCGCAAATTTCACCAGTTGAGTTGAAATGAATTTCAATCAGCTTTCCCTATAACATAGAATGAGAATGTATACATGTTAGAAAAAAAAAAAAAACTTCAGATGCTCAACTTAAATGGTTGCAAACCAAAATTGAAAAGAAGTGCATGATTTCAAATTTGTTTTATAAAGTCTCCAATGAAGGAGTCATTGAACTTCAGACAACATTACCCTATGACAAATTTTACGGGTACAGAATGGATAAAAAATATCTCACAAAGTGGCTAGCGTTGTGATACATGGACGTTTTTGCACTGACAAATGCTTCCAGGATAAGAACTTTGTGCTGCACCTCATTGTGAGCTCCAAGGGAGGCCTAGTACTCTATACCAATTGTTGCAGTTTTGTTTTTCCAGCTCCACTATGCCCACTGTATAGAAGTTTGAATAGAATTACAAATAATAATATTATACTTTCAAAACCTATGATGCAAGCATTAAATCTAACAAGAAAGGTTATATTCCTATTGAATGATATTGCAAGTTTACTTATCTGAAAATGATCTCTAGACCGATGATTACAAAAACAATATACGAGATCTGCAAGAAGCCGCAAACAGAGCATCAATTTTAAGTACGAATTTTCATCTCATTAATATGAACACAAAACTTGAACATACCTTAAAATGATAGATTGATTTCCTTCACCTGCATGTTTTATGGGAAAATCACATTATTCAGAAGCAAGATGTGGGTAAAAGCAACTTACAACGAGAACATATCAATTATAACAAATATAATCAGATCCAAACCTCTCATCATTTCATTAAAGGTAGACTCTGCTGTGGTATGAACAAGAGGATCCAGAGTTTCTTCCGGGTACAGAATTCATTTTTGTGAAGGTGGACATTTTTAAAGGGATTGGTTGCAACCAAAACACACCCTGCTTTAGTCAACAAACAGAGAAATTACAACATAAGATGGCAAATCAGCCCCAAATAACATTTTGCTAGTCCTCAATCAAAAGTGAGAAATAGAAAGAGAGGGGTTCCTATACGATTATAACTAAACAAAAAGATGTGAAACCTTCGCTAGTCACTTTTGATTGCACTTACCATGTGCAACAAGGCCTTAAACCACTAGGTTACCCTTAGAAGAACAAGGTATAGCCTCATGAGGGTTTGTGGAGAATCTACCCACAAAATTCATGGTAAAGAGATGGTCATATATATTTTTCATCAAAGAAAACAATTTTTTTAAATGCCAAATTCATGCGAACATTCTCCAATAACAACATCCATTAACCAATGCAAAAGACTATAATATATTTTAGAGAATAGAGATTATCCACTACTTATTCTGACTTAGAGTGTGTGTGTGAGCAATAGGCCACATAATGCAATTCTCTTATCCAAGTAAGGAATTCCTACATCACTCTTGGTAAAATTCGCTTTGACCCAAAATCTCACCAGACATACACTCAAAAATAAACACTCAGAAAATGGGTTTATCATTTTACCTCATATATGTGAGGAAAGGAATATAAAGCAAACATCTCACATATAAAACAAAAAGAACGATAATTTACTGAAATAGTCTCATGGAAGGAATGTTAATCAAATTTGAGGATGTCGGGCCCTTCACCTTAGCGTCTTCTCATCTATTCTCCACTTCCTACCATGCCTTGCCTTAAATCTAATAGATATCCAGTGGGTTGTAACTTGGCTTAGGTTGGGGTATGAAGAAAAGGATAAAAGGAGTTCAAAATTCTGGAATATTAGAGGTCATCATTAGTTGTCATACCAATATTCTTCACTAACTTCAGAAATACACTTGAACTTGTTGTCTTCTTTGATGAAACTTACAACATCCATAATGCTTTGTCCTTTTTTTTCTTTTTTTTCTTTTTTTTCTTTTTTTTCTTTTTTTTCTTTTTTTTCTTTTTTTTCTTTTTTTTTTTTTGATGAAATACACTTGAACTTTCTTCACTTGTTGTCTTCTTTGATGAACCCTAGAAAATCCATAATGCTCCGTTCTCTTTTCTTTTTTTTCTTGATGAAATAATGCTTCGTTCTCTTCTTCTCTCTTAATTCCATTTATCATTTTTTTTTACAGAGGGAAGAAAGAACTATATACTTTGATCTTCAAACTATAATTTTTTTTCTTTAACATCATATTTCCAGCTCAGAGAATCTGATTTCTCTTTTTTCTGTTCTTGCATGTAATCAATCATCCCTAATATTCCAGAAAAATAGGTAATGGATGTATAATATGGCTTGGGACTCCCAGATTAGAGTCAGGTCAAGATGATTGGGTCATATCAAAGGCTCAGAGGGTTCCCTAAATGGATAAATAATATAAATAGGTGTGCTAAAAGGCTAATTGGCTCAATCTAAATCGATATCTATTTTCATTTTTAAGGCTTAACATGGTGATCTCGCCTCAAATAGACTACAAGACCTAAGTTTATATCTCCCCACTTGATGTCATCCTCGTGATCAACCAAAATAAAAATATGAGACTATGAAAGACAAAGCAGATAAACGCTGAAAAAAAATTGTGAGCCTCGAAGGACTCTTAGTGACGTACAAACTCTCCAAATGAAAAGAATGGCTCAAATCTCACTTAGGTTATGGTCTCCACATTTATTCCACTCGATCAGTAGAAAGTTAATTACTCTTCAATTTGAAATTACAGTAGTGACCTTCGTGAATAAAAGTTTCTAAGTCAGCACTTTCATGGATGAAATCTATTAAAGAAAATATAGCATAGTCTAAATACATTAGCCACTTCTGATGAAATTATCAAATATTCACACTTCCTATGACATTGAATATAAATACAGTTATTCTCATCAATGAAAATCACCATTCTCAAACCAAAGTAAGCATATATTAATATGCAGCACAATCAAAGAGAGTATGGAAAGAGAGTACCAGGATTCCAATCGCAAGATATGTTAACCTGTACAAACACAAAAATAAACAAACTAATCTTTTTTTTTTTTTTTTTTTAGTATGTGGTGTGCGGAGAGGCGTTCTTCAATTTGGGAGCTTTAATCCTGAAATTGGAAATGTTCTCAACTAGCGCTCTCTTCCGCGTTTCAGATTCCTGTTCACAATATAGAGACAAAAAAAATTAGTAACGTTTGAACAATTCAAGGCTACATACTCTTCGTAACTGAAAAATAGATAATTAACACATTGTAACCAGCCTCCCACATTGTAACACATTCAACACAGTGAAGAACAGAATACTTATAACTCCAATCAACAACTCACAAAAGACAGTTGTTTGGAAGCCAGATGCAACAAGGAAATACTTTCCTAGATCTGCGTACCAAGCAATCAGAAGGAAGAAAGATAAACCAGTATGGACAACACTAGTGTGGGGTAAGCTAGTGCACCCTAGCACTCATTCACATCCCGGGCAACTGTTTATAGGAGGGCTACCTACACAGTACAGACTTTCCAAAGAGCTCAAGAGAAGACTGGAGATCAATTTTGATAATTACTAGAAGAAACACGTGTAAAGCACTGATGATACAAGCTTTTACATGTGTAGAAGTATCAATAAAAGGAAGGAAAGAAACTACAGAAAATTTAGAGATAAATATCAACATACAGACGTGTTGGTGGCTTGGTGCATAAGATCCTCAGAGATACTAAAAACTACATACTGTACAAATAATATTCTCAACTTCTATTGTAGTAGGTGGAGTGGTTGGTGGCTGGAGACCACTTTACATTGTGCTGCTTTAATAACAAGGCTTACACTTTACGTTTACACTCTCCCCCACCTAACTCCATGGAAAATTGGCTCAATTTATGTTGGAGATTCATTGCAAATGATAATAAGAAACTATAATGGGTCTGTGTGGCCCATCTATAAAGCTTTAAGAATTATGAGTCCAGCGTACATGAGGAGTGAGGACTACAAGCAGGCCGTCCACAACAAGGCCGTACATCAGCCTAAAACACACAGACTGGCTGAAAATTGATTGTATGTTTCAAACTTATATGGATGTGGCTTTGCAACATGCTTCAAAGTAACCAGTAGGGTAGTATTTACCAGTTTCCTATGGAACTTCGGCCTAACAGCCCCCACACCACCACCTTCTAACTTCTTGAGCGCATAGGCCAACTGGACTCTTTACCATCACAATATGAGAATGAGGATGGTGAAAATAGCCAAAATCAAGCACTTCACAATAAATAAACTTATCAAAAGGATTTCCATTTCACATGACAACTGATTGAATAGTTGTGCAAATAGGTAAGCACTTGCATTCTCTACTCTCTAGTAGGGTCTCTCAAGTCTCGATTCTCTGTTTCAACTAACTTTCAAGTGCCCACAATCAGCATATGCATATAACCGTACATCTGGTCTACAAGTCTGAAATCAGATGGAGAGTCATATTCCCAGTAATCTTACCCATTCAGAACACAATATTGTAATAATCAGTCTTGTCAGCTATAGAAATATGGTCTAACAAACAACGGAAAATTCAACCTACACCAGGATGAGAGAAAAAAAAAACCTTTAGGCCAAAGACAACTTAAAGTCTTATGCACTACACACAACAAGACATGAGTTTCTACACGGTAATGCGCCAAGAACTTAGATGAAATAAATGGAACAATAACAGCAACTAGCACACGGTGCTTCCAAATTAGGTTTTTATACTTAGATCAAGGATTAGGACAGTGTGGCTGCTCGCATACCAGTGGACAGATTGGGACCTCAACATTTGAGCATTTCTGTACACATAATATTCTCAACTTCTATGGCTTCTCACACAATATAACTCCGACCTACAGGATGTCGTCGGTTGAAAAGTCACATGATGTCTAGAATACTCCTAAAAAGGAGTACAACATGCGAAATCCCATGGAGATATAACCATCACAGTAAACATTATTCCTTGAGAGAATTTCTTAGGATGAGCAATAAAATGAAAATGAAAAAAAATGCATAGAGACACGCAAAACAAGAATCAAGATTATAACATTCAGTCAAGTTGTACTCACCACAAAATCAGAAACTTGAGATCTAGGCATTTCTATTTTAAAACAGAACTTCCAACTCGAGAAGTTTTTGGGTTTTCAATGCTCGTACTCTGTTTTGCCATACTACGAGTGTATGGCCCGGACCTCGTACTCTGTCTTCTCATGCTACGAGTTTGTATTCGGTTTGTGGCTTTGTGCATGAATCCAATATGGGCGTAAGAGAAGCACCCATTCCTTTTGTGAATGCATTTACTTCTCTAGAGAGTCCGGGGACATCTCTCTTGCCACGAGTGTGTAGTTTGGTTGTGCCAGAATCTAAAACTGGCAAAAGAGAAGCACGATTTGAGTTTCCCAATATCTCTGCATCTTTATAAAGTGCAGAAAATTCTCTCCTTCCTTTGTCTGTGTCAGACTCAACCTCCCTCTAGAACGTGAGGTCAGTAAAGTAAAGGCACAAACAGACTCGACAAATATGAGTTCATTTCTGAAAGTTGGTTCCAAACTTCCTGGGAATTGAATCACATGGTGAGGAGCATTCATGCATTGATTGCCCAGTTTGAAGATTTCAGCATAAAACATGTCTACATGGATTCAAATAGCTTGGTAGATTTTTTAACAGCTCAAATACCTACTGTTTTATGTATTGACATTATACCCAGTTCATTTTGCGAAGATATTAGGATAATTGTGTATAATGATGCATCAGGAAAGAAATACCTGAGAATTTAAATGGCTAATTAATGATTTTATGTTTTTATATGAAACGGATTAAGATACCCCCTTTCTTACCAAAAAAAAAAAAAAATAGCAACATGAAAACAAGCATTTTTATATACATAAAATTTTCCACTTGTATTGCTCCAAAGTCCAAACACATTATAACTCCTATGCCACTGGTTGAATACCCACACAATGTCAAGGAGTCCATGTAAAATCACATGGAGATATAACCATCACAAAAAACATTATTGCTTGAGAAAATCTCATAGAATGGGCAATGAAATGAATATGAATAACAAAATTGTGTAGAGACACTAAAAGCAATAGTTAACATTTGAATCAAGTTTACTTCACGCTTAACACGGACGGAACATTACAAGGGGCAGGTGGAGGATGGGCAGCAGCCATTAGGGATGAAGATGGGACAGTAGTAGCAACTTCTCATGGGAAATCAAGCTATACAACTATCTCACTTATAGAACTTGAAGGAGTTGAACAAGGCATGAGGTAAGCAAGTGAGCATAGTATCAGCAGAATGGAACTACAAACTGATTCCACTAATGTGGTTTCAATCCTAGGGACAGGCAGAGTACCTTGGCAGGGCAGGCACATGCTTAGGAGGATACAAGTCAGGATAGCAGGAGCTGAAGACTTCCAGTATAAGCACATATATAGAGAGGCAAACAAATTGGCAGATGCATTGGCTGGGAATGTTCCTACACACAGCTATGTTGAGATTGTACCTAGCTCTTTCTCAGAAGACGTAAAGAAAATTATATATAATGACGGAATAGGTACAAGATACTTGAGAATGTAATGACTCCTTTATATGTTGATTTTATGAAACGGGGTAGGGGACCCTAGTTAACAACCATGCTTTCCCACCAAAAATAAAAATAAAAAAATTTCAATCAAGTTGTACTCACCGTCACTTCAGGTTTTTTCTCAATAACAGGTCTTCTAACTCGAGAAGCCTTTGGTATGTCCAAGCTCATCTTCTGATTGTCCACGCTACGAGTTTGTTCTCTGTTGTTCCTCCTCTGCCTTTCCAGACTACGAGTGCGTGCTCTGGTTGTGGTTGGATTCAAGATTGGCGTCAGCTTACCCACTGAGTCTTTCAATATCTCTACCTCAGAACGTCTGGAAACACATTTCTTGCCACGAGTGTGCGATCTTGTTGTGCATTCATTTAGCCTGGGAACTTTGAGGTTTGTAGCATCTAGAGTGGAGATGTTCTCATCTTGTTTTCTCTTCAGAGTTCTAGATTCCTGTTCACAATACAAAAGATGAAGAAGTCAACAACGCTTGAACCAGAATTTGTTTTTTTCTGAAGAGTTCCACATTCCCATTAACTGAAACAAATTTCCTGCTAAAGTGGCCTCATATATCTGATATAAAGTTGTCCATCAGTCCATCAAGAAAGTTCAGAGTTTTTGACATGACATATTTAGGAGTTACATGGGGCATAACCAAATTTCAAATTATTTTATGATCAAAAATTAAAAATAATTTACCTGCCTTCCTCTACCCTTCCCATCTTTTGCACCTTCAATAATTCCAGGAAGATCCAATAACTGTCATCACAAGAAGAAAAAAAATTAATGACAAATAAATAAGAGCTTACAAAAAATTACAAGAAGAACAATAAACACAGTATGAAGCTCACTGGAAATATCTTTGAACAAATAAGGGCATGAATAGAAAAACTTGTAGAACCTTTATTTTATTTTTCAATAGGGGCTAAATTATTATCCATTTCATTATCTTGAAAGCAGTAAAAGTCGCTTCCGCAACACCAGATTAGTATCTCGCAAACCCATTAAAGGGGGAATCAAACAGAGTGCTAAATGAATGAATACGGGTTGCAGCCAAAAGAATATATAACAGACTTCATTCACGTTAAACGTCACCTCCATTAACTAAATCAATTAACCTTCAAATCACAGGCTTAATCGTTGTACAAAGCTTAGTTTACATTTCTTGGATGAATTCAACATGGACGAACAAACTTTAACTTTATATAAATGAATGGTCCAATTCTTTTCCCTTATCTAACAAGTAAAGGTATTAGTTGGTATAAGTCGAAATTACATTGTGAAGATAATCACAAGGAAGATTCGCAAGAAGGTAATCTTTTATTCCATTACACCCGAGATGCCCAAAATGAAAATAGAGTTTTAGTCCCAACCCATTTCATAAGCCATGCTACACCCAAGCACAGACACACTGCTCTACACTAAAGCCCAAACACCCAGGGCCACCAGACTCTCTCGCTAGCACAAGCATTCCTCATTCATGGAATCATCAAAGTCCTCTATGCTTAACCGGTGTAATCTTCCAGTAAATTCTAAACTAGCAGCCTTCGTGGTCAATTACGTTTTCTTCTTGTGCCCTATTGATCAGAGCATGGATCCTTTAGGCATTTTCCACCTTTCACCCTCTCCATCTTTTTCAATGCTAAGGAACTCCACCATCACCCTCTTTCTTTTCAAGTCCAGTTCATCAATGAAGGTCAGTTTGCCTATTCCTTAACTTATTTTAGTATCTCAAACACTATCCTTCGTTCCAATCCGCCGTTCCCTCTCTATTCAGTTGTTTAATTCTCTCCTGCTACCCTTCTCTGTCATGTAACTCCTTTCAGGGGATTCGGATTCTTCAGTTCCTCCTCCTATTGGGTTCTCCTCTTAATCCGCCTTCTGATCTTCCTTTGATTCACATTAATCCTTTTTCCCCGCCTATCAGTTTCCATCATTTCTCATTGATAGCTGACTTTTGAACATTCTTGTCTCTGCTGTTCTCTAAATTTTATTTTAGAATTTTATGTCACTTTTCCTTACACACGCTGTATCACAGTTAATGGCAGATCTTGTTGTCCTAAAGGAATAGTTGACATGCCACACAAGATCAATCGAATATGCTGCCCCACATATCTATGTATATGATGCAGCAAGGTGATGACATGTGGACATCATCATTCAGGCCAGATCATAAATGTTCATGTAAGGTTATGTAAATGTTAAGCGATAAAATTACATCCAAAGAATAATAAAACCAACACATTAGCTTCAAACATAACATCATCTTAACTGAAAGCAATGACAGACCCCCAAAGGGATACTCGTACTCCCAATACTAAATACTGTGAACACGGAAGGCAACAGAAAAACAGCCATTTCCTCATATATATTTGCAGACAGCCATCGCCTAATTTTGGTAGTAATAAGAGATTCTACTGAATAAACCAACAACTTTGACAATTTCAACACACCAACATAGCATAACCACACGTGACACGTCAATGAAAACAAATGATAGATCAGTGATCACATATGTTAACAAATCATTTTCATTGGCATACAGATTGTTATTAGATGGAAAGAACGAACCTATAAGAACGGTGCAATGGACAGTACATCAGTTAATATATCTATCAAGTTGTACTTACCGTCATTTCAAGTTTCTTGGCAATATTTGAAGCTTGAGATCCGGGCTGTTCTGGAACTCATGTAGTCTTCGATCTCTTGCCACGAGTGTGTGATCTGGTTGTGCATGACAGTGGCGTAAAAGAAGCACCCATTAAGTTACCCAATGTCTCTACTTCTTTAGAAAGTGTGGAAAGTTCCCTCTTGCTTTTGTCAGTATCTGTCTCAACTGACACCAAATCTGGAATGGTAACATGGTCACTTTCCATATTTTGAACTTTTTTAAAAGCAAAACTCCCATCAAACAACAGCCCAGAAACCTCAGGTTCTACATAACCATCATTTCCACCATCTACCAACAGCCCAGAAACCTCAGGTGCCACACATCCTTCATTTCTTCAATCTAACTGTAGCCCAGACACCTCAGGTCCTGCATAACCTTCATTTGCTACATTTAACAATAACCTATTTGAGTTTCCCAATATCTCTACATCTTTAGCAAGTGTGGAAAGTTCTCTCATTCCTTTGTCTGTATCTGACTCAAACGTTGCCAAGTCTCTAATTGAGTCACTTTCCGTATTTTGAACCTTTTCAAAAGCAACAGTCTCACAGCTTTCATTTCCTCTTCCGTCTATGTTGCCTACATTACTATTAGCTCCAGATTGTACCTATAGTTTGAGAATCCATAATATCATATAAGTAACGATAATAAGAATATGTAAAGAGAAAAGAGCAACACTGCGGCAGTGATCTCACTGCCACATGCTATAGTAAAAACTGATTAACTAATCTGCCGGTTTATATATATAAAGAGAGAGAAAAGCAACATACGTTCTGCATAGATAGTTTGTGTGTTAGGTCTTCAACTTGTTCTTTCAAGTCCACTATTTCCTTCTCTGCCACTTCTGCATACAAGATAGATGCAAAAAAGTACGGCCAGTTAGTAAGAAATTCACCCATATTAATGAACTCCAAAGTTAGAACTGCATTAATATGAAAACATAGGTACATTATGTATTTATTTTATTTTATTTAATCATATTCTTCTTGTAATAAAACTATTTGCTTGTCTATTTTCATCAGACTTTTTGCCATGGTAATGTTGGAATGGTTTCACTCGCACATCTGTGTGTAGTAGTTAAATATGAATTATATGGTCTCATACTTTCTCAATGCAGAATGATGTCTACTACTATCACAACTTGCCCAAGATAAAATATCCTGTGGGTTGTTACATGTTCGCTCTGGAATCCAAACCATAGTTGTGTAAATTTGGATTGATATATTCTCAAAGAATTAGCGTCGGAGCAGAATATGCTTGGAATTTTAGTGATTTATAGAGTCGAACTCTCAGCATATTCTGGATTTTAAGAAATTGGAGTTACACCAGTATTGGTGTACGGTCAAAACTACTGCTGCTTCTTTGTCATATAAATCTATGCTTTTTGTTATTGTTGACAGAGGGAAATGAACACTACTATGGAAAGCCCAGCTTGCATTTTAATTACCCGGCCGTGATATAGTAGGCAGTGTAGTATACTTGGGTTTTGGGTAAAGTACCCAACAAAAGATAAAACCTATAACACCTGCACCATGAACTTAGGTTTACTATCTCACCTAACAATTAAATGCAGCTAATTTAGGGTGTGCATGTCAGACAATTATATTGAGATTATGCCAGCTGATCTCCAACTAATTCAAGATGAAGTTCAGTGGATATCCACAACAATTTGGAATACTATACAAGTTCAATTTGCTTCATTAATCCAGTTAGGATTATATGTAGTAGGTCTAAGTTAATAGGTCAAAAGCGTCTTAATATAACGCTCAATCTGTCTGCCTTCACCTCCAAGTTATGAATAATATTCTCGAAACAATCAGACGACTGTGTCATATTGGAAAATACACTTGCTTAACCCTAAAACTAAAAATGTATCATATCCCTCAAACCTAGGAAAGAGAAAAAAAAAAAAAAAAATACTATCTTGTGAACATGGAGAACTTAATGAAATTTAAGAATTTCAGCCAATGCTGGAAATTTGTCTCTCTTATCTTTCTCGTCATTTTCCCGTAGCCTTGCACTGCCAACATCATGAATTTCCTACCTCTAATCTCCTTTTTTGATATCCAAAGTTGCTAGTGTTTTGATGCACCTTAGTCTGTTGATATCAACCTTACTGCTCTGGGTCATAAAGGTTATATAAATTTTGAATGTTTACAGGAGGTATGAGAGGTGAAGATGGTATAACAATAGTAAAAGAATGCGAGATGGAATCAGTAGACAATGGGATGGAAAATAAACCCTTCATCTGTGAATATGCATCTCTATGGGTGTCTGGCCGCTACCAGAAAATCCCTAAAGACTCACTGGATTTCTCTGTACACACTCAGTTGGTCTCAATGAAAGAAAAAACCGATATAACTTTCCTCTCTTTAAAATCCAACAAATGCTGGAAAAAAATACATACAAACAAACAAACCCATATGATGAGTCAATGTAACCAAATAAAAAGGACCATAGATCAAGTGTATGTAATTTTTAGCATGTAAAACGAAGATACCACAGCCTTTGTAGTCAACAGTAAAAATGGAATAAAGAGGCAGCACTTCTCTTCATCCCAACTCAAGCCCTCTCTCTTTCAAAGAATTGCTAATAATATTTCATTAACATAACAACACAACACTGAAGAAGAAGGAAGATAAACACAATAAATTAATAAAAAAAAAAAAAAAAAAATCTTACCCAATTTAGCCTTATAGCTGTTACAATTTGCTACTTCTAGTGCCACAATTTCTTCTAACTGCAATAAAAATTTCAAAACCATTAAAATTTCAACAATTAAGTAATTAACACAAAAACCCCCCCCCAAAAAAAAAATACCTAAGAATAAAATATTTCTAACTTACAATTTTATTCATTTCTTCTAGTCTTTGAACATCAAAAGCCCATTTCTTTTGTTGATTTAGATAACTGTCCTTCATCTTTTGCAATTGTTCAATCAAGTGTTCTCGTTCTTGAATGATAGACATTGCAGTCTTTTCTATCTTTTCTATATTGGTTTGGGCGGTGTCTTTTTCACGAGAAGAACTAGCAGCGTAGGTGACAGAGGGTAAGTGAGAGTGAGAGGAGGAAGAAGCTAACAACATTAGTGACAGAGGGTAAGTGAGAGTGAGAGGAAGAAGCAGCAGCATTGGTGGTGGCACTTGGCAGAGGGTAATCTAGAATTAACAAAAGTGAATTTGAACTCAGAGGAAAAAGATTTGTTCAAGTCCATTTTGGAAGCTTGTAGTGAATGAGAGAACAAAAGTGAGATCTGTGAGAGTGAGAGTGAAGTAGATTTGATATCTAAAACCCTAACCTAACCTGGTAGTTGCACTTGCTTGTGAGTCAGTGAGAATGTGAGAGAGTGAGCTGAGTGAGAGTGAGAGGTTCTGTGTGATGAGTAAAAACCCTTACCTTGTAATCATGTACAGTACTTCTAATAAGCCCAAATGCTTGTAATAAGCCCAGTGAGACCATTTCACTATGGCTGCAGCAGTGACTGCCTTCAAAACAGGGGTCATCTGATGTCTTGGATGTTTTCAGGGAGATGGCTATATAGCTAGCACGCACAGATATCAGACATCGTAGACAACATCAGAAACATTTTGTGAGAGTCCAATATATCAGCAGCCATTGCTGCCGAGCACACATCGGGACTGCAGGATTTGCAATATTGTAAAAGGACCGGACGCTTAAGAGACAATACTATACTTCAGCAAACTAGGGGGAGTTAGAGGGTGGGCTTACCACTTCAGCAAGGGTGCAACAAAAAGAACTTAAATTTGCAACCTTCTGTAAGTAAGGATGGACTTGCAACTTCAGTATCATAACATGTAAAATCAAATGATTGCACAAAACAAATGTCGCATGAATGTCATTTTAAATATGCATCAAGACTCCCATGCAAATACAATCTAAAGGAATGTGCCCTCTGCCTACATTTGAATCTCTATAGCTCGACTAACTGATTGAGAATAAAGGAGTGAGTGTTCAATCTAACATTTTATACTGGATATACAACTCCAAACGATTCCCATAATAGAATCTATACATGTTATTAGAAATTAAACGTTTATATGAGCAAAAGAAATCTGAACTAATATATTTTTCAATTTTTTTTCTGGAAATCTTATATCTGACTTCAGAACACATGAGCACTCCAGATGTTCCTGACAAACAGGCATTCTGTTTCAGTGTAATGATTTCACTTGGTTCAAAGAGACTTTAAGCTGAATGATTCCTTTCATCGCATCCAGTTTTGACATGTTATTACTCTAAACTTTCAAGACATGACCCCTGAGTGGTCACACAAATCCATTGATCTGTGGCAGAAACAGCATGACTTACCAAAAAGTAAACATTGCCACTGATCTGCCCCTTTCAATTTTATAGATGAACCATTAGGAAAAACATGATTAGCTAGCTACACAATGTTCTTACTTCAGCAAATACAAAAGTGTTCAAATCAGAAAATGCTCAACAAACTACAAACTGAAGTGGGACTATTTGTTCAAATCAACAATGTCTCACTAATAACTCATTATGAGTAGATAATACATCACTCCTTGTGCTTGAAGTACAATCAGTTACAATCCTGATCAGCATGCATCGCTGCACCGTCAGGTTATGACTCAAGAAGAATAGTATGATAGAATGGAAAACAAGGTTTGTAATGATGTGAGTACCAGTAATACAACAGCAGCAACAAATGAGAGTGTTGCCCATGGAGTATTGAAATAATCATGTTTCAAGATTGCTCTCCATTTATGCCAGTCAGTTTGACGATATGCATTGAGTTTGCTACAAAGATCAGTATAATAAAAATGGTCAACATAAGCTCCTTTGCTGCACAAACTATTTATCTCAGCCGCAACCAATTCATCTTCCTTACGTGCTACATTGATGATTCCTTTCCCACGGAGTAATTTCACATCTTCTTTTGTGTTAACGAGACCATCCAAGAGGGTGGCATAAGATGTGATCAACTTTGCATAACCTCCACAACATTGCTCGAATGCAATGAAATTTTTCAATCGAATAGTAAATGTATCATCAAAACAAATAGATGGGATTGCAAGTACCCCATCATTGAATGTAATGTCAAACTTACCATAAGGTGTATCTGTTTTTGCCTTTAACTTGACTCCAGCTTCGAAAAGGTCTGTCGCACTGTATTGTATAAATACAGGGACTTCTAAGCAGTTTCTGTGCATGTCACGAACGTAAAAATGGTGGATTAAGTCTAGAATGTGTTGAGCATGCAGAGAATCACAATCTTGGATTTCATCTGCTTGTATACCAGTAAAGAATGATATAACAAGCTGGGCCAAAGAGTGGTTGCAATCAGGATCATCCCCAGTTAGATTGAATAGACAATTTAAAACAACGAATGGAAGCTGATTTTCAAGTAATTCCAAGTCCTGCAGTAATTTGTTGACCCTCCAAGTTTCACCAAATGTGGGGTTGCATTTGTGACTTGAGCCAACCCCTTGGTAGAAAAGTTCAAGTAAAAAGCAACCATCAAGTATCATCATTCTGACAAAATCATCGCTATTAAAGCTGATGGATTCAGAGTAACATGCACGAGCCTTTTCTTCCAATTCCCTTATGGCATTGACAATGCCTTGAAAACTTGATTCTTCGTCTAGAAAGTTCGACCGAGTAATGAGATCTTGTAAGTAATGATACTTCTTTTCCTCCATAGTCTTCAGGTGATCCTTGCCATGGTGATATGGTCCAATTGATACAACACTTGGTTCGTATTGCTTTTCATCACCTTTATTGCGAAATATTGTGGGAACTCTGTAGATAAAGTATGAATCAGAAAAAGCCTGCTTAGGAAAGCAAGCTATCATATTAGAAGCCAATAAATTGTCATCAACTTGCACAATTTCAATTGAGACTTCCTTGCTACTCTCTGAAATTTCCTCCTTTCCTTTTCCTTTGCTACTCTCTAGAATTTCCTCGTTTCCCATTCCCTTGTCACTCTCTGGAATTTCCTCCTCTCCCTCGTCGTTCTCTGGAATTTCATCCTGTCCCATGTTATTTTCCATATTTTTATGAAAACCTCTCTTCTCTGAGTCCTCTTTAACTTCTTGAGCTCAGCTAGAATGACAAAAGGCGCTGCCTACACAAGCATATTGTTATTAAAAGTAGTACTGTATGATCTTTCTACATGAGTTTTAATATGTTGTGATGATGAGTTTTAATAGTAACAAAAAACACTTTGGAGTTGTCAATAACAATTAGACATGCCTCTCTACATTAAAAAAAAAAAAAAATCAGATATTACATCTCATTTCAAAAGAAAAGACAATTTTGTAGGCTTGTAGTGTCATGCCAAGTTTTAAAATGAGGTATCTCTAATTTATTATCGAAAGCATGCATGTCTAATTTCACGATATTCAAATTGGCCGGCAAAGTCCAAATTTCTAAATAAAATTGCATAAACTGTGTGACGCAAAAATTAAGGATATATCTTATTGAGATGTTTTCCATGTTTTCATTTTTATTTATCCAACTATCCAAGGGATGAAGGCAAAAAAGACACCTCTCCTTGCTTCCACTTTAACACTGCCTCTGCACATTACTTCTAAGTTCTAACACGAGAGGGCTCATATGCAGTCGTGAGTTCAATGCATTCCTATTAAGGAACATAAGGAGAACAAACAACTATAATCTCCTACATGCACTTTTGTTTAGCAAGAAAATAAACCCGGCGTCAGTTACACAAGAAGAAAATATCCACTTGAAATATAAATACAATAGAAATTACCTTTTAGTGGTTCAGGAATTGAGCAAACAGCCAAGCAGCATGTGGTTGCAGGGATAGTGTAAAGTCAGGCAAATTATATATAAAGCAATAAGGATATCAACAAACAATAATCTTGCACATAGAGAAATAAGATTAAGGTACAGCCATGATCTATTTATAATTGAAAATATAGAAGAGAAGGAAAGAGGGAGTCAGACAGACAAGGGACATGCATACTCTACCTACACCGTATATTTTTGCAATAGGACGAAGGGTGGACCAAGGGTTTCTCATCAGCATAGTTAGAAACTAGAATGCATAGGTTCCTAATCCCCCATAAAAAAAATGACAGAGATTTAAAAACAACTTAATTTCTGTGGAAAAAAGAAAGACAAATAAAAAAGGGTGTCATCATCAAATGTTTTATTTTTTTTTGGTGAAGTAATGTTGCCCTTTTCATAATCTTGCTAACATCAAGTAATGACATTAATCATAGTATTTGAAAACTACAAAGAAGCTGTTAAAGGAAGACCTTCAGAAGTTTTTGCTAAGCTTAATAGTTTTGAAATTCGGAATCTACTTTTCCAACATGTTGTTGGTCGCACTTACAAACCACAGTGTTAACGTGGGACTATAATAACTATTTTGCTTAATATAACACTTAAATAAAAAAAAATACTAACCCTAGCTTCCTAGGTATTTTTCCTATTTTCCATTCCTTTTCCTTCAAAATTCAAACAATGAAGTCATATTCTTTTACGCATAATTTTCAAGAGAAATGACAAACCTGGTAGAAGAAAAACACATGCAAAACACTTAACATGGTAGGCTGTGTTATGGTGGCCGGTATGTCTTAATGTTTGGATCACTGTTGATTAAACAAGCAAAACACTCTTCTTAAAGCTAATGCACAACAACAGACCTTTGTTAATGTCTCTGTCAGTTGGTGGCCAGTATGTCTTAATTAATGTTTGGATTGATGTTGATTAAACATGAAAAACATTTTCTTAAAGTTTATTAATTAAGCTAGTGGACAACAATAGACCTTCTTTAATTTCTTAGGGCATCTCTAATGGTTCATCAAAAGTGAAAAAAACTCCATCTAATGGACCATCAAAAGTTTTTCAAATTTGATATTTTGCCAAAAATCATCAAAAGTTCATCAAATTTGATGAAATTTTGATGAAAAGCTTAAGGTTTGATACTGGGGTGAGGCGGGCAAGAGAAGACCGCTTCACTTAAAGCGGCTAATGAAGTGCCGCTTAAAGTGGCACTCCAAAGCCCACTTCAATTAAGTGGCACTTGGATGTCCGCCTCAACTGAATTCTTATTTAGCTTTTTCTTAAAGCGGCACTTCATTGCCCGCCTCAACTAACTGTTGGGTTAAGTGGCACTTGGATGTCCGCCTCAACAAAAAATTTCGTTTAAGTGGCTCTTCAAAGCCCGCCCAACTCAAGTGGCACTTCATTACCCGCCTCAATTTGGTGAACCATTAGAAACTGAAGTTTTTTTCATCAAATGATCCATCAAATAGGTACCAAATCTGCTGAGGTGGTCCATCAAATTTGGTGAACCATTAGAGATGCCCTTAGTCACTATTTTTCATTGTAGGAAATTTACTGCTTACCGATGGTCATATTGTCATATGTCAACCAACCGTATTGTAATTGTAACGCAAGACTTATTGCAAATACCATAAGAAGTTCAGCGGGGCTTCCAGCTACTATCGACCAAATTGTATTCCAGAAACTTTATATTCCTAAACAAGTTACAAGTTAATCATGCGGTGAGAAGTGAAAACAACAGGATCATTTCTTCAGTACAAATATTTTTAGGGTAATTTCCGGAATAAGCACAACTTTATGGTGTTTCTTCCCAAATAAGCACACTTGAGGAGGGTAATCTTCCCAAACAAGCACAAAATTTGCTTTGACTTTTTTTTTTTTTTTATCTTTTAGCGTATTTTTATTCCAATTTTACCCTTTTTATTTATTTTAGTGTATTATCATTGTTTTTTTTTAGCTTTTTTTATACAAGTTGTCGGTGATGTGACACATAGAAGAGTAACCCATAGACCCACCACAACACATAACCATTCAATCACAAGGATGACTTGTTACTGTTGGATATTATTAAGTTACATGTTATCCTCCAACAATAACTAGTTCATCCTCTAGATTAAAATATTATTCTGCTACAATAAATAACAGACACGTGGCATTACATGTTTGAACTATAAATGTCCAAACTTAACGAGTGGGTATGGTTCTCGATTATAATTAAGAGTTTTTAACCGAGAAGAACAAATTTTTTTTTTAAGGGCATGTTTGATAACATTCACCACTTTTGCCACTTTTTTTTGGCAAATCTCAATATTTGGCAAATTTTGTTATTTGCCACTATTTTTTGCCTTCATTCACCGAGATTCGCCAATTCGCCATGTTTGATAACTAATATGGCAAATTCGTGGCAAACTCATTTGCCAGAATATTTGTGTTTGATAACAACTTCGGTAAACATGGTAAAACAAATTTACCATTTTCTTTTGTGTTTGATAAATTTTGTAGTATTGGTAAAGTGGCAAATCTATTGTATAAAAAAGCCCATTATATAACATTGGGTCCATGGAAGTCCATGACCCTTATTTTTTCCACTTTTCTATATCCACAAGATAGCAAAATAAGTCCAACAAACATTTTTTTTTTGTTTTTTTTTTTTTTTGAAATATCAACCAGTCATAATAAATTTAACAAAAGTTTATATATGTTGTTTAATCTACAACACTTTTCATTAAGCAAAACAAAGTTAAATACTTAAGTCTACATCATTTACATAATACAAACTGCTTCATTTTATGACTCTTCTACAGTTCTATGCATAGTATAGTTTTTAATTTTGGTTGATGAACAAGTGCAGTTTGCTCTTAGAACCTGTAAAAATACATTTGGCATTTGTTTATCTCTTGGATTTTAATTTTTGTTTTTTTTGTTTTTTTTTTGGAAAAAGTTATATCTTGGTTTCAAATTGTATGTAAAGACAATATATGACCAAACATTTGTACTCTGTCCTGAATAATGTATACAAAATACAATTATGTTCTAAACGCAAATGTACAATATACAATCAAATCAAAACCTAAAATGTCACCCTCAAGCACTACATCAAATAACTGCAAAACATTGTGTGCACAACTGCAATTTTTTTGTCTGAATTTCAATAATGTCTTAATTTCTTGAAATCCTAATTCCGTGAACCAAACACAACCAAATGTATAATTATATATTTATAAGGCTACCAATGGAGACAGACCTCCATTATTACAAAAGAAACACCTCCCACCCATTCCCCCTTTACCGACTCAACATATGAGAAAACACTTTTAAGATGATGTTTTATGAAATAACATCATTCATCCAAGATCATAAACCTGCAAATAGAATAAAAGGACTAGTCCTTACTACCATTAGGACTTACCCGCATATAGTACAGCCAAGTCCATCCTTCTTCACCAGCTGCCTTTCTGTCCCTATTGCTGTAGCCAGTCCCAGTCCCTGTTGTTGTTAGTCTCGCTTCCAGTCCATCAACCAGTCATCATTTTCTATTACCCTAAATCATTGTTAAACAACAATTAGGGATGAGACACCAGTAGTATTGTCCTCTTTTGCTCTACAGCTTTATAAAACATCTTTCATAATCTGAAAAAAAAAAAAAAAAAAAAACATCAGTAGCATTGCCAGTGCACATTACTCACTGAATTCATGTAACTATTACTCATTGTTTGAGCATCAACTATAGCCATGAAACAAAAATTAATAACTCGCGACCATAAAACATAAGAATTGGAATAGACGATTTTGGGAGAAATGGATCCTAGCTTGATATATCTCATAAAGAGAAATATAAACACATATTATAGTCATTGTCGATGATATGGGGAAACAATCATCACATCCATCTACTTCTAACATTGAAAGTAACAACAAACTTAAACCAAAATGAAAAACAGATAGGTGGCCACTGCGAATGTCTCTGAGATAAAAGCCTTAAAGAGATCAACATAGACTCCAGAAAACAAGTACGTATTGTGTATAAGAATGCATTCTGCCGATGTACATAAGTGTAGCTCATACAACATCCATCAATGTAACAAGCGCACATAAAACCCAATTACAGAACACATTTAACCTTCACGTTCTTGAAGCAACTAAGTAACTAACTCATTGCGAACAACATGTTGATATAAAAAAAGGCATAAGCAGAAAGAGTTCTCAGTACTAATTTATCATTTAATTTGAAATAAGGAGATTAGAGATTATCAAAGAAAAAGTTCTTATAATTACAAGCATGTCAGGTTTACTAAAGAGTACTAATTTTCAGTAATAAGAACCCCCTATTAGATAAAATATCTGAAATACCCAGACAAAAAATAAACTTGAAATTTAGTTACACTCTAGCTTCATGAAATTTAAAAGAAATAAGACACAATTTGACACCACGTTCTTGAAATTTATAACAAAATGAAAACCCCCAAAAATATTTTGAAGCTATATATATAACAGTTTAATTTGAAATTGAAATCACAATAGCATTCTACTTACTTCATTTTGGAAACCCTCCAAATTAGGGTTAGGATTTCAAATTGAAATCAAATTAAAAAAGATTTTAAAGTTAATTGCAGAATTAGGAAGAACAAGTAAATAAGTGATGATGGAAAACCTCAAAATGCAACCAAATAGAAAAACTCTAAAATGTAATAAAATTTCAAAATCCCCAAAATTTTTAAGTTAGGGTTTAATACCGAAATCAAAATCATATATATATATATATATATATATATATATATATATATATATATATATATATATATATATATATATAGAGAGAGAGAGAGAGAGAGAGAGAGAGAGAGAGAGAGAGAGAGAGAGAGAGAGAGAGAGAGAGAAGAGAAGACGGTGCGGTGGTTGTGACGAGTAAGATAAGA
Organism: Aquilegia eximia; assembly: GCA_023053565.1. Classification (NCBI taxonomy): domain Eukaryota; kingdom Viridiplantae; phylum Streptophyta; class Magnoliopsida; order Ranunculales; family Ranunculaceae; genus Aquilegia; species Aquilegia eximia. The sequence goes on from JALIGU010000001.1 coordinate 28,507,042, forward strand.
TAGGACAAGGTGGTGAAGAAGAAATCAGATAAGCTGGTGGTGGTTGTCATGAAAAAATCAGATAAGCTGGTGAGTGAGAAGAAAGAGTGCAGCCACCATTGATGGAAAGAGAGAGAGGAGTCGTGTTTTTTCTTTTTTCTTTTTTTTCTGTTATAAGTTGTTATGTTATATACCATGGCGAATTTCTTTGGGGAAAACTTGGCGAAAGAAAAAACACCTATTTGGTTAGATGAATTTTTGGTGATTCGCCGAGCAAATCTGGTGAAACAAGGTCACGTGACCCAAAAAAGTGGGGAATTTAAGTTTGACTCCAAATTTGCCAAATTTACCGAAACCGTTATCAAACACTCGTAAACACGGTGAAAAACGGCAAAACACGGATTCCCCATGGAGAACGGGTTATCAAACAGGCCCTAAATTTCTAAGGAGTGTTTGGCAACAAAAAATAAATTTTATTTTATTTATAGTAGAAATAAAAAAGTAATAAGTTAGTTTGGTAATGCACTGACTAAAAAGTTGAAAATGTCAAAAAGTTAGTTTGGCAAAACATCCTAACAAAAGTAAAAAACTAAAAAATGATAATGACGAAAATACATAAAAATAAGAAAAAGTGAATAAAAAAAATTTAGATTTGATTGTAAATCAAAATTAAACAAGAAAAAAGAAAAAATAACCCATTTTTTACATGAATCTCAATCAGAATTATAAAAAAATAATGATTAACAACATGATTATACAATGTGGTGGTATTTTTATCATGGTGAAATCGGAAGAAGAGAAAAGATAGTAAATTAAGAGAATGCCAACTAATGAAGATAAAACTTTATCATTGAAGATGTTTGAAGTTGATTTCATCCATCACAAAATTCAATCCTATGGGTAGATTTCTACAACAACTAGGATGTTTTAAACACGATCTAATTAGGGGAAAATAACGATACATTTCACTTTTTTTTATGTTGCTGTGAATTTTACTTTTTGAAAGTAAAAAGCTAAAATTTTGAGTTTTTTTGGCAGCAAAAATTTTGCTACGAAAAAGTAAAAAAACAATTGTATCCAAAGTAACTTTTCACTGCGAAAAAGTATATTTTTTACGTGTAGCCAAACACCCATTCAGAGATTTTAACTTAGCTTATATCCTCTACATCACTAACACACATCCTCAACCCGGTAAAGCACAAATAGACAAAAAAACTGTGTTTTGTATTTTTAGTTTTAAAACTTGAAAAGTCTATAACTTTTGATTAAGAAGTCAAAAATGAATATAATTTATATGGTTGGAAAGATCTTGACGAGATCTAGCTAACAAGATCCCCCATGACTAGTAAATTCAAATTTCAAAATCTCACGACTTAAAATTGAGAAATTGGTTTTCAATAAAATTTCATATGGTTGAAATGGTTTTTTCAAGGCTTTTTCATTGAAACCACATTGATCACCAAATTCAAAAAAAAAAAAAAAAAACAAACGCTTGTCCTTTATGTATGATATAATGTCCTATACAATTACAACAATATCCTCTACGTTGCTTACTGTTACCTTTATATTTAATAAATTAAAACTAAAATCGTGTAAGGGATCTACATGACTTAATATAAACTTATAAAGGTTTAGTGCTACTCATTAATTATTATTATTATTTTTTTGTAATCAAGATAATACTTGAAAGGGTTTCAACTCATGAAATTGAATGTTTTTAATTAAAGAATTTAAAGTTTTGGGTGTGCCAACATAAACATCATTTTAAAACTTATTCTATTACAGAGAAAACATTCATTCTTATAAATACTTGTTATTTATTACTTGCCAATAATCCGAATAAGGTTTATTTCGGGTGTTGTACATCTTGCATGATTTTATTTTAACCATTAAATACATAAGTAACAATAAGTAATGTAGATGATATTGTTGTACTTCTAGAGAAAATTATACCATATATAGAAGATACGAATTTTTTTTTTCGAATTTGGTGATAAATGTGGTTTCAATAAAAAGGCCTTGAAAAAACCACCAACTATATTAAATTTTAGGGTAATTTCTCGAATAAGCATAGGTTTATCAACTTTCTTCCCAAAGAAGCACATTTGACTGCAATCTTCCCCAACAAGCACATTTTTAGCTTTGACTTAATAATTTGACATTTCTACCCTTATGACAACTTTAAGCCGTCACATCATATCTTTTGTTTGATTGATTTTTCTCTCTCATCATTCAATTCAGCAAACTAAACTCTCGCCGTTAGATGAAAAAGCATCTTTGATTACCACCGATGGATGAAATAACACAGAAACCAGCATTCTCAATCCTCCACATCACACTACTCTATCCTCCACCCAGAAAAGACAAAAACAACTGTCTTACCTTAAAAGAGAAGTAAACCAAACTTTTCTCTGTTCTTCTTCTTCACCTTCTTTGTTCATCACAGAGAATGAACAAGAAGATAACCTCTTTTCATCAGATCACATTCTCTTTGTCGTAAAGCTTCGATTTTTTTTTTTTTTACGTTGGAGTTTTCATCGATAATATTTTGGGTTCCTCATGGGAAAAAAAGGAAGCAATAAGGGCAAGCAAGTTATGAACGTTTTTCAGATTCCTGGTAAGTTTTAAGGTTTGAAAGTTGTAATGTTCATTTATAATGATAATGGGGGTTTGATTTCAGTGGCATCAATACCAATCATTGGTATTAAAGTTGTCTGTTTTAGGTTGCAATCTCAGTGGCCTTAAAGTATTCACTCTCACACACCCACCAGCTTAAATGCAAGCATTCAATTGTGGGTGGGGTTTCAACTCTAGTTTATTGAAGGGTTGGGGGTATGAAAACCCCAGAATTTGGTTTATGGGTTTCTAGTATGTTGTTTTCAAGCTTTAAATCACTAGTGTCTACCGTGTATTGGTCTTTGTCTCTGTTTTTATGGGGGGTTTTGAAGTTTTTTATTTAATGATTAGAAGATCTAAAAGTGGGTTTATCATATGGTACTGATTATCACTTTGACATACATTCTTAACTTTCTAGACGATACACTGTCAACTGTAACCGTTAATACTGATATTGTAGCCGATAAAGTCAGTACACTCGTTTATAGAGATGTGATATTAAACTCATTTTAATTGATGTTATGCAGAGAACACATTTAATATCATATTCCAATATGGTGGGCAATTGGTTGTTACAGTTGAAGAAGTTGAGATTGCATATGTACATGGTGAGTCAAAAATAAGGATCGCTAATAACAAGACATCTTACGGAGACTTCTTGGAATTGGTTGAATCCTTATGTAAGGCACCAAGAACAACTTGATCAATGCGAGCTGTAATCAACAATAATCCAACTAAAGTTGAATGCGAAGATCACTAGTATGTTGTTTTCAAGCTTTAAATCACTAGTGTCTACCGTCTATTGGTCTTTGTCTCTGTTTTTATGGGGGGTTTTGAAGTTTTTTATTTAATGATTAGAAGATCTAAAAGTGGGTTTATCATATGGTACTGATTATCACTTTGACATACATTCTTAACTTTCTAGACGATACAATGTCAACTGTAACCGTTAATACTGATATTGTAGCCGATAAAGTCAGTACACTCGTTTATAGAGATGTGATATTAAACTCATTTTAATTGATGTTATGCAGAGAACACATTTAATATCATATTCCAATATGGTGGGCAATTGGTTGTTACAGTTGAAGAAGTTGAGATTGCATATGTACATGGTGAGTCAAAAATAAGGATCGCTAATAACAAGACATCCTACGGAGACTTCTTGGAATTGGTTGAATCCTTATGTAAGGCACCAAGAACAACTTGATCAATGCGAGCTGTAATCAACAATAATCCAACTAAAGTTGAATGCGAAGATCATTACATGGCAATGATTGCATACATTACAAATTCAGCTGCAATGGTGATTTTTATTTGGGTGGTTGATCATTTAACACCAGTTATGATACAGTCAGAGACTAATGAAGCCTCAAGCCAAGTGAGTGAGATACCAAGAGAGCTGCCCAAGGGGGATCCCAAAACTAGTCAATCTTTGAAGAGAAAACTTTTCCCTAAACCTGTTGTCAATAATCTAGGCTTGGGTAGGAAACCAGACTACTCTTCTTTTTGTACACCAACAAAACCTTTCCATGTTCTTGATGAATATAGGTTGGAAACTCCTTCTCAAGACCCATAAGTGATTGTAAAGGGAAAGGGGCACTCAAATGACCCTTTAGTCTTGGAAACCCCTCCCCCTAATGTTCAAGTGAGAGTTGATGTTTACATTGTTACATTGGTGAAAGAATGATGCCAGTTAATACCATTGTTTCAATGATACGAGATAATGTAATTAGGCATTATCGAGATTATCGCAATGATTCTTTGAAGTTCAATTCACCTGTCACAACATGGTGTCAAGAACAAATAGTGCACAATGCTGCAGTTGCAAGAAAGTGCACACTTGAAAGAGCTTCAGCAGGTATTTGGTCTGTTACAGGGCTTAAAAGGTCATGTGTGGTTGACCTCAACAAAAGAACATGTACATGCAAATGGTTTCAAACCATGGGGATACCATGTGAGCATGCCATGGCAGCTATAAAGGAAGTTGGATTTGATCCATACAAATTTGTTGAGGTGTACTACTTGAAGGAAACATACATAGAGACTTATAGAGAAGAATGAACGCCCACAAGAGGGAAGGAAGAATGGCCAACCGACAGACAAAGAAGAAGAATTCTTCCACCACTAAAAACTTCAAAGGCAGGGCGTCCTAAAACAGCCAGGAAGAGAGGTAAAGCTGAGGGTGTCCCTGTCCAGAGTAGGCGATGTTCAATGTGTAGAGTCAGAGGTCACAACAAATCAATTTGTCTTGAATGTGTAGATGACTATCAACTCTTCAGTCACACCCTATTTGGTGAAGGGCCACCACTAAGCCCTGTCCCAGCTACAATCTAAGTACTGAAATGGGTTTTGTAATTTTTGGGGAATGTATCTTCCACATACATAGTGCTATCCTCTTCATATTGCCTATTATCAGTTGTCTTTATTTTGTATTGATTTTCATGTTATATAGGGGTAGGGCCTTAAAATCCAATATATTTTTGACAGGCAAACACTCTTGTTATCGTATGTTTTATCAGTGACACTTGAGAATTAAATTCTTCTTGTGTTAGGTTTTTTGCATAGATTGTCTACTGTGCATTTCAGTGATGTCCTCTATGTTGTTACTACCGTACGGCTACCATATATTTGCTTATCCTCTACGATTCAAACATAAAGAACAGGAACAATATAGGTTCACAAACAACCAATTAAGAACAGTGACAATCATTCACAACCATGAACATAGATTCACAAACAACCAAATAAAAAATATTGGGTTCATAAACAACCAAATAAAACATGTCTTCAAACAACCAAATAAAATGTATAGCATACAATAACAAACAACAAATAATAACTAAACTTTGCTCTTGTTTTTGGAAGAGGGAGATTCCCCTATATCAATTAGGTCTCTGGCAATACGATAACGCATCTGAAGAGGATTTGCATCGAACTGAGGTGGTATTCCTCGAAGCACGCATTCCTCGAAGCACGCATTTTACTCACTTCATCGCCTTCAATTTTTTTCTTCGGCATGAATGTGTAGAAATTAGAATGGAAGATGGGAAATTAGAAGATGATTGTGTAGAAATTAGAAGATGATTGTGCAGAAATGGAAGATGGGAAAAAAATTAGAAGAGTTATGAGCAGTTTAATGGAAGAAGAATCGGTTTAAGAAAAAAAAAAATTGGGTGGTTATGGATTCTGAAACGGTGTGAAAACCCTAGGTTAGCAAACCTTTACCTGTTCCCGCTTGATTATCCCGCCCAATTAAAACCCAACGGTTAATGACACGTGGCGCTGTCGTGGCTGTTGTTTAGTGCAGCAGATACGTGTTTAAAATTTCAAATTGTAGAGGAAATAACATCTACTTGTGGAGGATAGGAATTAACAAATTATATCCAACGGTTGTAACTTATTATCATTATCCAATGGTTGTAATCTATTATCATGTCATTATCTAAGATGTCACATCTACTGAAAACCTATTGAAAACCTATTAAAAGTAATGATTATAGGCTAAAGGGTATAATAGGAAAAAAATATATGCTAAAAGACAAAAAATCATAAGTCAAAGCTAAAAATGTGCTTGTTGGGGAAGATTGCAGTCAAATGTGCTTCTTTCGGAAGAAAGTTGATAAACATATGCTTATTCGAGAAATTACCCTAAATTATATTGAAAACTAATTTCTCAATCGTAAGTTATGAAATTTTGAATTTACTAGTCATGTAGGATCTTGTTAGCTAAATCTAGTCAAGATCTTTTCAACCATATAAATTATAATCATTTTCGACTTCTCAGTCAAAAGTTATGAACTTTTCAAGTTTTAAACAAAACATACATAATACAGTTTTTTTGTCTTTTTGTGATTTATGACAGCTGGTGTTTTGTCTTTTTTGAATGAAAGATAGATCAATACAATTTAGAGGAAAAAATACATAAGAGTAGAAATGTCCAAAATAAAAAGTCAAAGCAAATTTTGTGCTTGGTTGAGAAAATTACCATCAAGTGTGCTTATTTGGGACACCATAAAGTTGTGCTTATTCGGGAAATTACCCTATTTTTACTGCAAAATGTGAAAAATGAAAATGAACCCAAACTGGGCGGTTTCCTTTCCATGCTAAGTCCCAAATTAGTCCAACCAAACTATGGGCAGTTTGATGCGAGCTGCCGAGCTAGCCACCAACTTGTTGAGCTGGGCTTTTTAATTTTGATTACAACGTTGGGTCTCCAAAGTCCAAACTTTGATCTTCCAGGCTTCCAGCCTCCACGTTCGCTCCACTCCACTCCACTCCACTATCAAGCAGTTGCTATTATTCACTCGGTAGTCCGCACTCCGCAGGTTCTTCATTTGAAACCCTAACGCCAATCGATGGAAACTTCAAATAAAAAGCTCTGTTTAACATCAGCATCATCAACTAACAATAACACTAGTACTGATGAGAATGAAGATCGATTAAGCAACTTACCCGAATCCATTCTTCATCATATCTTATCTTTCTTAGATATGAAATATATAGTTCCAACAAGTTTATTATCTCGAAAATGGAGATATATCTGGACTTTTCTACCATTTCTATCATTTGATCGTGAAGAATTCTTCGATTCTATAACACTTATCCTCAATCCAAGTTACCCTTTTCAAGAATTCACTCATTTTGTTAATCAAGTTCTTTTTTACAACAAAACCACAACCATTCAGACATTTAAGTTGCATTGGGGTTTTCAATGGGGACATAGAGAAGATACTAAATTATTCCAATTAGTAAAGGATATTGATTCTTGGATTTGTATTGCTGTTTTGCGTAATATTCAAGAACTTGATATTCAATTTACTCTTAATCTGGATTATTTTGAGTTGCCTGACTGTTTTTATACTTGTAAGTCTTTGACAAGTATTAAATTTGATTTAGGTCAGGGTTATGATGCTCCCAAGGTTACTATTCCAATGCCAGATTCAATTGACTTGCCTAGTTTGAGGAATTTGTCCTTGAGGTCTATTGATTGTTTGAGTGATGAGTTTCTTGATTTGTATTTCAATGGATGTCCACTTTTGGAATCATTGTCATTTATTGCTTGCGATTTGTTAGAAGAAGAAAATGTCACTTTTTCTGCACCACAACTTAAGCATTTGGTGATTGATACCTTTAATAAGGGTAGTGATACTCTTTACAAGTGTAGGATTTTGGTTTCTGCTCCGAATCTTATTTCGTTCCAGTGTTGTGATTATACCTCACATGAGTATTGTCTCGAGAATCTTTTGTCACTTGAAGTTGCAAGATTTAATATGATTGTTGAAGAAGAGTATAATGAAGAGTTGGATATGTTTGCTCCAGTTTATACAAAAGAAGATGGCAGGTTTATGATCAATTGTCTCAAAGGAATTTCAAACGTTAAGTCTCTGACGTTAAATCATCATTTTCTTCTGGTACTTCATCTTTATCTCTCTTTTTAATTTAGCAAAAGTAAACTAGTTATGCTATCTAAACAGGGGGTGCGGGTTAACAATTAACAAATCACCGTTTTTGTTTGGTTAGCATCACCAAAGCTTCTTTAGTTTGATACTAGCTAGGACACAGTGCATAGCACAATATATAATTCCACATAACGGGTTAAGACTCATTGCTTCCAATATTGTCCTCTCTTTTGCATAATTTTGGAATTAAATTTAGGATATTCTCGTGTTTAGATTGGACTCTATCATGGCTTGGGCTGTATTTGTTCTGGAGACCTGCTGTTGTATTGTTTTCTTGTTGTGACCCCATGTATTTGTACTTTGTAGGACACTTTGTTCTACTATTTAGTGCTATCTATACCTTACTGATAAAAAAACAGGGTGGTTTCAGCTTGAGTCTAAAACAATAACTTATGGACCCATTTTGTTTTTATTTTTTTTTTATTTTTTTGTATTTGCTCTTAACAGATCTCTTACTGTTGCTGGCGTAGCCATGACCATCAGTATGGACTTTTTCGTGTTGGTTTTTGTTATACCCTCATAATATTCTGATTATTATCAGTAACCAGTCAACGAATTGTGTGGGTGATGTTATTGACTGTTCTTGTTATAACTGGCACAACTACAAGTATTAAAAACATCATGAGAAGTCCTTTTATGTACTGCTGCTCTTGTTATAAAGAAAAAAGGCTTCACTCATTTTTAAATTTATGTTTCGTTTAGCTTTCTTAAAGCTGAACAATGCCAAAAGTCAGAGAAACCTTGTTCTTCGCAGTCATTCCATTTGTACAACTCGAGTTTTAAGCTGCCAAAATTGACAAGATTAATCATTAATGCATATGAAAATAATTTGTATGCTCCTGTAAGCTCATGTACCTAGAAGACCAGAAATAGTATTTACATTTTTTTACAATTGAATGGTTATATTTTGTTAGCTGTACCCTAATGCATAGCTAGCTAATATGTTTATGTACCTTTGCATTGTTCAAGAGTTGTCTTTGAATTGGTTTTGGTTTTAGTTTAGCACAAGAACCAGCGGCTTTTGTCATTTGCCTTTGCATTCTTTATAGGTTGTTGCAGAAGCTCCAGATCTACTGAGAATGTCACCTATTCCCTTTCGTAATCTAAGATTCCTCAAATTGGACACATGGATGGGAAAAGCTTACATACGGGCTATCATGTATATACTTGAGAACTCTCGTGACATAGAAACTCTTGTCATTGAATTTAGTCGGGTAAGTTTTATATTTGTTACTTGCAAGTTCTCAATATAACTTTCTTTAGCAAAATGTTGGCCCTGCTTGTTTGCACCAGAATTCTTCCAGAAACAGTTTTTGGAAACATTCTTTTCTATTTTAAGGTGCTTGGTGTGTTTAATCATCTCCATCGTAAACTTAATCAAAATTGGAAAACAGCTCAGCATTTAAACCGGGTTTTGAAAAAAAGTTGATTCTTTCGTTTGATCTCTTTAATCACCATTCTGTTTATATAATAAAAAATCTCTCCTAATCACTGATATATCCTCCTTTCTCTCTTTTCTCTGTCTGTCTCAGTGATATCTGTTTTTTATCCATTTTCTCTTTAACAAGCACACTGACTGACTGACATGCTATAAGTAGAATTCTGGAATCTTTTATTCAGCAAATCTCTCCAAGGCTGTTTTCCTTAAACTTTGCAGTGAAACAACCTCAGCAGTTTTTGTAATAGTGCTGAATAAAAAATCAATATTATTTATGTTAATAAGTGATGTGATAAATGGCTTCACATCAAAGCGACCCATCTGGAAGAGGATCAGTACATCACTGTATCACAATAACATACTCCTGTTATAATTTACACATAAAACCAAACCCAGTTCTTTCTTTGCTCGAATCCTTACTCCTAAAGGTGTGGTGAAATAAATTGTAGAATTCCTGAGAAGATTTGTGTGGGTCGTAATGAGGAAACCTATAATAATGTCTTCCCTTATTATACCCAAATACCTCTACTTTGCCGCGGGCTTGTATTGAAACAATACAACACTGACACAACAATGGACATGGGTGAGATACGGCCAGGGTACATGTCAAGCGCATCCCTGTTCCTATATTTACTCATAATGTCTCTTTTTCGCTTTATTAACTTTTCCTGGTTTCCCATGGTTTGTTTCCCAACATATCCTGGCCCATAAAGATCCCAACTCCATAGGAAAAAACAGAGGAGGGAGAGAAGAACAAAGGAAGAGGCATGTATCCAGTGAAACGAATTTGATTTTACTGGTCTATAAGTAGAGATGATCAATATGAATAAGAAAACTTGATTTCCCATCCCTTGTTTACTTTGTTTCTCACAAATAAATAAAGCCTTCATCTTCATCCATCTTCTCTTTATCTAATCATTCGTCTTATGTGGAACCATGATCTCCAGGCCACTTTCTTTTCTTACACTTTTAGTGGGAAAGTCTCTATTTATATGATTGAGTTAGTAAGATGTGTGAGATACTGATCTGGCAATCCACTGGTCCACCAGGTCTAGCGACAGGGAGATATTAGCCACGAATCAATAGTCAATAGTTTATAATTCATGGAAACACAATTTTCCGAATTAAACTAGTTTGGCCTAAAAAGCCCAGCTCATTTGTAGATGTTAATTAGGGTTTCAATTTGTTGCTAGCAGAGAATTCTCTATACCCCCATTGCACCATGTTTTGTTCAACTAGCGTGCTACAATATTCCTTTTTCGTGTACCATAGTGATCTGCGCTCTAGGTGACATTGAGTGGACACTGGGGAAGTATGAATTTTAAGATGTTTAGATTGGCACTGCTGTTTTAGGGAGCAATGGACTGAAAAATTCATTCCTTGTAGGTTTTGTTTGTTGGACAGACCTTAAACAATTGGTCGCTAACTTTTGAAAGAGAGACCTTGGACTTTCCAAATCATTGTTCTTAATGAGAAAATGGAGTGATGAAATAGGCAGATATTTGATCAAGAGGAACAAGATTTAAGAAAGTCTATTCGTCACGTGATCACGTCAAGTAGGTTATTTTTTTTATTGGGAAGTAGGATTCCAACTCTTAGAAGAGTGAAATCTGTGAGCTTAATTGGGCTCCACTATAATGTCATTGAGGTGTCTTTCTCTTTGTATTTTGTGGATTGTTTTAGGGTACCTTATTTTCTTGCTAGATAGGCCAAGCAACGGGATGGCAATGGCAAGGGCCTTAGGGATGCCATCCAAGTTATGATCCTTGCATATGCCTGTTGACGCCTCTTTTCAGTGCATTGTATGTTATTTCATCATTATTGAAATTTAGCATTAGAAAAAAAAAGATAATGTGGTATTACAAGATTTCCTATGTAAGTAATTGAAAACTTGAAACGAATGAGAAAATAAATTTAGGGCTCGGAAAGTAAAAATTGTCAGTGTTTTGTGACTATGAGTTATCTCACAATAAATTGTCAGATGGACTGAAGTATTAGATGTTTTCTTAAAAAGATCTGAGAATATTGAAGCAAATGTGTTATTTCTCTTGTAAAAGGGAATAGTTGACTGAACATGTATTCAGTGGGACTAACAATACATGTGGGTATAGATCCTGGCCTTTTGGTAACCAGCAAGTTCTTTCTGGACTTCGTGCCAAACTGTGTGGAATAGTAAATACACCTCTCTGAAATTTGAATCCATAAATTAAAGTCCACTCATTTTGTTTAGTGCACACCATTACCTTTTAATCCAAATAATTTCTTAGGATTGCAGCAGGAAGACAAATCCCATACTACCAGATTTATTATAATCTGTTCCATCCTTGGGGTTTATATAATATCAAGTTTCAATAAATGCACATCTAATTTCTGCATTCTATATAGGTAAAAGCAGATTCTATAAACCTATCTGAGTACTGGGGAGAAGCGCTATCGTTCCATCAACTTAAGTATATTGAGGTCTGGAACGTTCAAGGCTGTATGGATCATGAGCTTGACTTGTTGCGAACATTTTTGAAGAATGTGGTGAATTTGGAGAAAATGACTGTTTTCATTTCGAAAGAACGCTCAACTGTCAATGAGAAAGGCATGAAATGTTTTACCGAAGAGGTGCTAAATTGTCCTCGAGCCAACTCAGATGTGACAATACGGTTTCGTATATCTCAGGAATCTGAGTGATGACTGATGACTTGCTCAGGAGTCGGAGTGATGACTGATGCCTAATGACTTACTTTTTGGATGTGTGTGTGCATGCTTTTGTACTGGTTATATTCTTTATTAATATGTACTTGTTCAAACTTTGACATGGCTTCTTAACTATTATATTACTTCAGTTCAGATAGTTATGTTCTTGCCTTCTTGGTTTCGTTTATGGCTTTATGCATATATGATTCCTCTTACCTAATCCCTATGTAATGCCAAGTTAAGTTGTTGTGTTAGATCAGTAATTTGTGTGTAAACTAGTTACTGAGCCTTTTGATACACAGGTTTTAGGTTTTTTTTTTTTTGCTGGAAAGGGTTTTAGTATATTGTAGTCCATGTGGTATATTAATGATTGAAATTAGACATTAAAGTCTTAAATCCTCTTCAATTAGGCTATCAATTTTGGGAGCTGAGGTATTTTTTCTTAAGGGTATCTTGTACTTTAATCAAGAGTATTATAGATTAGTCCTCTGAGGCAGTCACTTTATGATTCTTTGGATAAGTTTCACTGGACAAAGTTATAGCTAAAGAACCAGTTTGAATGACTGTAAACTTAAGTAGGTTGCTTGAAGCCTTGAAGGATTCTCTCTTGTACAACATCCCTGGACAGTGATAGTAGGATTTGAATCGAGTAGAGCAATTCTCCATTCTCCTCCCAAGTTAGTTGAATCCTGCTATGGTAGCTGAACAGTTGGAACCAAAAGTGGTTGCCTAATTAGACATTCCTTTCTATAAGAGTTTATTAGAATCTCGAGTTTCCATTTCACCTGATAAGGAAGGTATATCCTTATCATTAGATTCCAAGGATGGATTCGGGATCTTTTAAGTGGAATTTGCATCCCCCTGCTACTTTCTCTTTAGGAGCCTTAACTTTCATCTTGTTGGTCTATATACATATAAACGTGGCAGTTTCATCTTGTGTTTGTAGTGATTGTTGCCTGTGTGTTGAACTTATTAGCAAAGGATTCTAGTGCAACGATCTTAGCAAGGTCCATGAATGATAAATCATTGATTGAACTGCTGACTTGACAAATATATCTTTACAGGGTGCCAATATATATGGCCATTGATGTCCCGTGTTGGATCATTACCTTCCGAAAGTATATCTGGTTTGATTGGGTTCAGCTATTCCCAAGTCAAATGAAGCTAGCATTACATTGATCTCTGTGTGTTTATCTTGTCAAACCATCTCCAGATGTAGTAATGCAAGGTTGATGATGTTACAATATTAGAGGGGATCATGAACTGTAAAGAGTTGGTTTAAAGTAGATAAGCTTTATTATATGGAAATGGACAGTACATATAAACTTCTAGGAAGATTTGTGGTGGAGAAAACAAACTACTAAAGGAGTATTAAGCGTCTAGAAAGAATTTCAACACCACTTTGCCTAGATGATGATGCTACGTCTTGCTGATATATTTAGAAGGTGAACTCTCTAATTACTTGTATATATTTAAAAAAAACACAGAACCAGGGAATTACTTACAAGAATAATCAGAGAACTTCCATTAATTAAAAGATTCATAAGCGGCTATATTACCCTTGGAGAACAAACCTTAAAACCCTAGTAATGGCGGCGGTACTTTTGGCGATTTTTTGGTTTCCCCCCTTTCCCCATCTAGTTTTCTTCATGGCTTCTGCTCCTGTCCTCCCAGGGAAGGAAGGAGCCCTGGGACCTTCCACTACTCCTTCTTTCTCCTCGCTTTTTAAAAGTTTCACCCCTAAACCTATTGATCTCAGTCCCGCAACCTTCCGTTCTTTCAAGAAGGATGGCAAGCTTGCCATCTCTTTCAGCAAGCAAGACATAGAAAGAGGGCAACATCTTCTGGCCTCTTTCGCTGTTGTCTTGAAGTTCTCATCCCAACGACCACACCTCTCTGAGATTCGAGGCAGCATAACCAGAGACTGGAACGTGGTGGGGGGCTTCACCATGGGTATGATAGATTATAGACATATTCTAGTTCGTTTCGAATCTGAAGAGGAAGTCACCAAAGCACTCTCTCAACAAAACCCTAACTGGATGGGGATTCGTTTTAAGGTTTTCCGTTGGTACTCCGGCTTCAACTGCAAGAAAGATCCTGTCTTGGCACCAGTTTGGGTGGAACTCCCTGATCTCCCATTAGACTTTTACCATCCGGCTCTTCTCAAATCCATTGGCGATACCATCGGAACTTTTCTATCTATAGACAAAGGAACAATCTGTTACACACGGCCAAATGTAGCAAAATTCTGTGTTGAGATGAACATTCAAGAAGACATGCCAGACTCCATTTGGCTCGAAGGGCAAACCAATTTCCCTAGTTTCTGGCAATCCATAAAATATCCAAACATACTGTATTGCTCTCATTGCTCTATGATTGGTCACTCATGGGAAAACTGCAAACGGAGGAAGAATCCTCTAACTAAGCAGGCCTTAGTGGATGAACACAATAAGATAACCAGGCTGGAAGCCCCGTCTACAGTGGACACACAATGGAAACACCAAAGAAATAAGCAGGTTTACAAGCCAACAGACAGAACGGTAGACTTGGGACAGCCAAGCCATGAAACTAGCGAGAACATAGTAGAGCAGCCACCTTGTGTTGCTGACCCACCAATCATAACAGTCTCGAATGCTTTTGAGGCTCTAAACTGTCTAAACGAAGAAGAAGTAGATATGGAGAACACTTTGGAGAAGAGTGGCACAGAGGGCATAGAGGGCATAGCAGTTTTACCACTGGAAAACCTATCCCAATCCCCAAAGGACAAAACACTAGGGACTTTGGGAGAGAGTTCCAAGCAGGTAGAATTCAATGCTGCTCTTTCGGAAGGGGTCGATGCTACCCCTGTAAAGGAAGGAGTCACCCCACAAATTGTATCAGATACTGGAACTGACAAGGACAGAATGATAGATGTGGAGGACACTTCAGCAGTGCTAACATCAACCAGGCTGAAAGTTCTCCTTCCAGTAATAGATAGCTAGGCATACCCTTCCCTGGAGGAGTCTTCAGAAATTCCAGCTTTGGCACAGATACCACCAGAACCTATCCCTCTTACTCCACCACCACAGATAAGTAGGAATCTTCCTTTAGAGGCCCCTCCTCCTCCCCTCGCTCAGTTACTCATCTCTAACGCGGAGGATGATGATGAACAGGATGATATAAAGGCCCAAGCTCTAGTGGTTTATGGGTCAGACTCGAAGATCATTCGGAAGCCTAAGAAGACCCATCCACATCCAATGCAGACAAGAGCTAAGGCTCAGGGTACAACATCCTCTTCATCCAAAAGTTTTACATGTTGCAGAAAATCCTGATCTGGAATGTTAGAGACATTGGGAACAAACCTACTAGGCGTAGGTTAAGGAATTTAGTCAGAGTTCACAAACCTATTTTTCTTGCTTTTCTAGAACCTATGATTGTCTCTAGGAGAATGAGAAGTATCTCCAAACTCACTGGTTTGCCAAATTTCACTTCTAATGATCAAGCTAGTGGCAAGGTTTGGATTTTCTGGGATGACTCTCTTCAAGTTACAAAGATCTCAGAAACTAATCAGTGCATAAACCTGTCCATTGTACATTCTGCAACTGCTAAAACCTTTCTTGCTTCTATGGTTTATGCTAAATGCCCAAATAATGAGAGGAGACCACTTTGGCGGGATTTGTGCCATTTTGGTGCAGCCTCACAGCTGCCTTGGCTAGTAGGAGGAGATTTCAACACTGTTTTGGTATCTTCAGAGAGGCTGGGAAGTGAACTAGTACCTTTAAACTCAATGGAGGACTTCAATGAATTCATTGTCAATGCCGGTTTACAGGATTGTGGTTTCAAAGGTTCCAAGTACACTTGGTGCAACAACCAGCAGGGAGCACACAGGAAGTGGGCAAGGTTGGACAGAGTCTTGGTGAATGGTTTCTGGGCTGGCTCGTTCCCTATCCTGGAGGTTACCCATCTTCCCAGGGCAAACTCAGACCATCTGCCTATAGTTGTCTCAATGGTGGAAGCTACCGAAGTCAAAGGTCCGCACCCCTTTCGTTTCAAGAGGATGTGGACAATGCATGAAGGCTACGAGGAGTTTATTAAGGAAAGTTGGAACCTGTCTGGTTTTTCTCCTCAACCTCTGCTGAATCTGGAAATGAAGATTCGGAACATAAGGGCTAGACTAAAATGGTGGAATAAGCATGTTTTTGGGAACATTCAGCAGAAAATCAAAACACTGGAGGACAGAATCACTGAGCTGGAATACTTGCTCATACAAGGCTGGGACCTAGGCGTCCATATTGAGCTGAAAAATCAACAAGCACTGTACCAACAGGCTCTCATTCAAGAGGAGATCTTTATGCAAGAAAAGTCAGGGGAAAAATGGCTTATTGAAGGAGAGAAAAACACAAAATATTTCCATGCGGCTATGGTGGCAAGAAGGAAAATGACGGTGGACAAACTTTTGCTAACAGATGACCCAGATCTGTGGTGCGACAATCCATAAATCATGCACGAGGCAGCTGTGACTTTCTTTCGCAAGCAACTAAGTTCTGAAGGTTGGATCCCCAATGAATCCCTCATGGAGGTCATTGAGGCAGGTCTGGACACAGAAGACAATGAATTAATTATGGCAGTGCCATCCATGGAAGAGTTAAAGGAAGCAGTTTTTAGCATGTGCCCAACTAGTGCCCCTGGACCAGATGGGCTCACTGCTTGTTTCTACCAAACCTCGTGGGACATTGTTAAAGAGGATCTTCTCAAGGCGGCTGTGTCTTTTTTCTCAGGCCAAACTTTACCTGCATCCTTCAAGGCGAATTTCATATGCATGATCCCTAAGAGGGACCACCCTACAAAGCTGGCAGAGTTCAGGCCCATAAGCTTATGCAATGTGAGCTATAAATTTTTTTCCAAGATTATTGCATTAAGGCTAACTTCTATTCTTCCGAAGATTATATCTCTTGAACAGGGAGCTTTTGTGAAAGGAAGATTGATCACGGAGAACATTAGCCTGGCCCAGGAAAAGGCTTTCGACAGGATTGAATGGCCTTTCCTGCACCAGGTTTTGATTAAATTTGGTTTCTCATTTCATAATGCAAATCTGATCCTATCATGCATACAATCTTGCAGTTTCTCAGTTCTTTTTCAGGGCATTTATAGAGGCAACTTCACTTCCACAAGGGGTATCAGGCAGGGGGACCCCCTATCCCCTTACCTTTTCATTTTAGCTGCAGAGGTGCTCAGCATGGGCCTCAAAAGGGAGTTCGACACTAAAAGAATTGGATATTTCACCTCCCCTAGAGGTTGCTGCCCAGTTACCCATCTTCTATATGCAGACGACACCCTAATATTTCTTAATGGCAGAAGAAATTCTATTTCTGGTTGTATGAAATTCTTAAAGAACTATTGTCAATGTTCTGGACAGAGGGTGAATGCTCAAAAAAACTCTTTCCTCACCACTCCAAACACCACAAGGGATAGAGTTCACATGATTACAACCATTACTGGCTTCAACTACAAGGCTTCTCCTATGGAGTATCTGGGGGTTCCTATCTTCTACGGCAGAGCTAAGGCATAATACTTTGAGAACCTACTTAACAAAGTAAGGAAGAAGGTCGATGGCTGGAAAAATAAGTTAATCTCAAATGGGGGGAAAGTGATCTTGTTGCGGCATGTACTGCAGAGCATGCCTATATATATGATATCAGCCTACTCTATTCCCAAAAGGGTTATCAAGGCCCTAGAAACTCTATTCTCTAATTTTATATGGGGGTCCAATGAGGACAGGAGGAGAAGAAAGTGGGTTAAATGGAGCAATATCACAAGACCAGAAGGTGAAGGAGGACTAGGCATCAGACCACTTCCTTTGGTTCTACGAGCCTTTAGAATGAAGGCCGCATGGAATCTGCTCACTGCAAATACTTTATGGGCCTCTTTCATGCGATCAAAGTATATCAAAGGTAAATCTGTCAGAGCCATAACTCTACTAGTCTATGCATTTAAAACTTGGAAGGATATTTGGGGGTGTTTTCAAGAACTGGTGGAATCGTCTACTTGGGAATATGGTCCAGGCAATTTCAGTGTGCTAAATGAGAATTGGAGGGGGACTGGTAGCCTCAATTATCTAGAGGGAGCAACAGATTTTCAAGATTTAACCCTGCAGGCAGCAGCGGCAAACCATTTCAACTTTCCGATCTTCCCTCTTGCATCTCAAAGACAACTTTTTGAGGAATTCCACTTACATAAAAGGGAGGTGACTGAAGACACAAGAATCTGGCCGCACACTAGTGATGGGAGGTTCACAATCAAGTCCTACATTTCCACTTCGACTGGCAATCCAAGAGGCCTCTTGGTTTTTAGGAAAATATGGCAGCATTTCATCCCATCTAGGATTTCTATGTTCATCTGGAAACTTCTTCATGGCGCAGTCCCTGTGGACCTGACTATCATCAAATGCCACATTTTTCTAGCCTCTAAATGTTCCTGTTGCCAGGCCTCAAAGGAAGAATCCCTCCTTCACTTATTTCTTCAAAGTGAACTAGCTAAGCCAGTATGGATTCATTTCAATGGGGTTTATCATATGCAAAATCCTCGGTTCCTTTGTTTCAACTTAATCTTGTCAGATTGGTTTAAGGTTGGAAAGTCTGGCTCCATGGAAGGTCTTTGCTATACTATCACACCCCTCCTCATTCTATGGGAAATTTGGAAGGAAAGGTGCGCAAGAAGGTTTGATGACACCTACCCCTGGGCACCTCACTCAAGCAGCTTGATCATCTTGAAAGTAAGGTACTGGATTGTAAAGTTATCTCATTGCTTCACTCCCAAATGTAGATCGAGCTCTAGTTTTGACAGCATAATCCCCAACTTAGGGATATATGCTAAAAACCCAGCCATCAAACCCCCAATCATTGTTTATTGGACAAGACCTCCAGATGAATATGTCGCTCTTAATACAGATGGAGCAGCAAAAAATGCGGAGGCAGCAGGCGGCGGTATCGTCAAATTTCTTTTCGTATTATGGACAGGGAACAAACAATTTGGCAGAGTCAAAGGCTATTTTGGACGGCATTGCCTTATGTGTCCAACTGGGATACACCAGGATTCACCTACAAACAGACTCTAAGATGGCATTGCAATGGTTGAAGGAGGAGCTACCTATTCCTTGGACTTTGAGGATTTGGTGGTCACACTACAGGAACCTGTCAGCCCCTCTGCAGGTCATTGCCACCCATGTTTTTAGGCAAGGTAATGCCTGTGCAGACTACCTGTCTAAACAAGGTTTAAAACATAAGAGCATGGGAGCAGTCAACAGCAATGTCGATGCAGATTTCAAGTTTTTTATAACGGGAGATAAAGAAAACATTCCATTCATCAGACATGTCAACTAGTACAAGATCTTTCAAAAAACTCAAGACAAGGTGGAGTTACATTTCTTTCAGTTGGGACCATAACAACACAGGGGTCCTAATAAGTCAAAGTTGCCGAGAAGGAGATGGGTCAGTTCCGGGGTTGCTTGCTGATGCTGCCACTGCCTTCATCGCTGTCAGATTCTTGGGGGCCAGCATCATCTATCTCTTCAGCGCCTCCTCCACCATTATCTCCTGCAACAGCATTACCATCCTCAGCCCTATTCCCATCTGCATCCTCAGCGCCATCCTCATCTTCAGACACCTCACCAAGGGTTACGGAGGCGAGATGACATTCCATACAGCTACCAAGATGTTGAAGTGCGTACCTACACCATGGCAGGCAAAGTCCACGGAACCTCTCCCCTGCTGCTGTCCCCAACCACCCTTCAAACCCAGCCCAACAGCCAAGAGTCACCTTGTTAGGAGGGGGGGGGGGGGGGGAAAGAAGTTGTGAAGGGCATCAGTTACTGGATTATTGGTGCCGGAAGCATTCCTAGATCTCAACGCCTGCTCGCATAGACCCCTCAACCCGGCTTTGAATGTCGCAAAGGCATCAAAGTGGACTTCACACAGAGAGGTTTCCACAGCCATCCAGGTCTGATCAATCATCGGAGGAGCTGGATTGACCGGAGGAAGAAGAGGAGGAAGAAGGAGACACCATTGGAAACTGGTGTACTGAACTTTGGTGCTGCTTTTGGCGCTTATATTTCCTAGGAGCTGACTTTAGGGCCTCTTTACTCATCTCTGTCTATTGTAAGGCCTAAAGGCCCATGTATTCTTAGACTAGGCTATAAGGTAAGGCCTAGTCCCCTTAAAAGCTATAATTTTTTCTATCTAATGGACAGGTAGGGGTCCAGCCAAACCCCGCCCCTCTCAGGGTATTTCCTAAAAAAAAAAAAATTACTTGTATATATTTCGAGGTTGTGCTGTTATGGTCTGCAGAAGAGATAATTTGGCGGAGACAAGAGTATCACTCCTCTTTGGAACGAGGATGCTAGCTGCAGAAGTACACATACAATGTCAAGCTGAGTGTCAGTTACAACAAAAACTCCTGGAACTTCATCCTTGGTAACAGGATAATGTGTAAGCATACTGCCTTGTATACAAAGGTTGGCAACTTGGCATAGGTGAAGTTCATCGTAAAACTATGTACGAGTTATTTTTTCATCAGAAAAATGCTCATAAAGTATTGTACTTACAATTTTTCGTTAATTCCATTTTCTTTAATTGTCATTATATATTCAAATGGTGTATTATTGATCTGTACATCTTGTTTTTGTTGATTATATTGTTGATCGAGCTTTACGTTAAAACAATCAAAATAAGCTCACAGTACAAACAAGCAAAAAATGTTTATTCAACTTAATATCATGTCCAATGTTCTAAATACAGGTATATATGAATTTAACTAATCATAGATTGTTGTTGAGGTATTATCAAGTCATAGTGGAAGGAAGGAGTCTAGTCTTTACAATATATCCAATATAATTCAGATTTGGTTGGTTGTTGGTCTCTAACAGATCATCCAATTTTGACTCCATGATTTGGCGCTCAAACAGTTACAAGTGATTGGTTTCATATATTTTTTTGGCAAAATATTACACCTTTTAATTCGGTTTTTTAGCATTATCTTTATTTTTTTTATAAACCCAAAATGGGTAAATTTCAAGATTAAAATAGCAAATAGAAGCTTAGTAGTTATAATCAAAGGCTCTCATTCCTCCCTATTATCAAGGAAGGATAAAATATTTAAGCACCATTGCCAAATGTAGATTGCCTTGAGAAAGGCTTTTGAGATTATTGTATTGCTTTTGTTTTCTTGAGGAAAAAGATCAAAGATGGCTACTAATAATGTCAATGACAAACCTCTACTTGGTAAGATTCATCTTATATTTTGTATCAAATATATCGCAAATTTGCAGAAGTTTTTTGGATTGCGTTTATCATTTTCATATTAAAATGAAGGCTTTGAATGTATGGTATTAGCTCGAAAGCGTGATTGCCTTGAAATTTTATTAAATTTAAATTGCATGCTGACCCTTTTAGTCTGTGTGCAATGATCTCTTGTAGGAACAGAGGTGAAGGCCAATAACATCTCTGATGATAATAAGGAAGGTTTTAAAGTGCCTCAAAACAATGCCTTTGGTCAAACATTCAGGTAAATATTCTGCCTTTACCGCGTTAATTTCATACATTAGGTTTTGGTATAGGAAGCGAGTTTTTTCTGTTGTGGATATTGATAAAGCATATGTTTGCAGGGATTATAATGCTCACAGTGATCGGAAAGATATTGTTGAAGAGTTTTATCGGCTTAACCACATTAACCAATCAGTTGATTTTGTAAGGAATATATGACAATTTGATTAATTTCCTCCCATATTTTTTTTTCATGGGATTAAACAGCTGCAAAACTGGATTTATTGACTGCAGGTAAATCAAATGAGGGAAAAGTATGGGAAATTGGATAGAACAGAGATGAGTATCTGGGAGTGTTGTGAACTTCTCAATGAGTTTATCGATGAGAGTGATCCTGACTTGGATGAACCTCAAATTGAACACTTACTGCAAACCGCAGAAGCAATCAGAAAAGATTATCCCAATGAAGATTGGATGCACTTGGTTGGCCTTATTCATGGTACGTTCATCAGAATCAAATACAACCTGTAATGGTATAAGCAATTTTAATATCGTATTCTCATTGAGAATCTTAAGTTAGCACGCGTTTTATTTTAGGATGTATACATGGTGTGATAAAAATCTTCTTTGGTGTTTCAGATCTTGGGAAGGTTCTTCTGCATCCCAAGTTTGGAGAGCTCCCTCAATGGGCTGTAGTGGGTGATACATATCCTGTTGGATGTGCTTTTGATGAATCAATCGTTCATCACAAGGTTTTTACTCACTCAAATTTGAATGTATAATCTCTTATGGTTTTAACTTTTGAAGCATAAACTCATCGAGATTTTATAACAGTATTTCAAGGACAATCCTGACTACAACAATCCTAAATACAACACCAAGAATGGAATTTATAAGGAAGGATGTGGGCTCAACAATGTGCTGATGTCGTGGGGGCACGATGATTATATGTACATGGTATTAGCTCTATAGCTTTTAAACGTTTGTTCAGTACTAAGAAAAAGAAAAACTTACAGGATGACTATATTCTTCATGGTATTAAGGTAATGGTTATACATCATTTCTCACGGCATGTTTAAATTGTCACCGTATTTATAGGTTGCCAAGGAGAACAAGACAACACTACCATCTGCAGCTCTATTCATCATTCGATACCATTCATTCTATCGTAAGTTATAAAAACGATGATTTCCTCTATAGTTTCTTACTATTTGAAGTTGCTTATGCATGACAAATCTAGTGGCTAAACTGATGAGCACTTGTACACTTGCTAATAATGTACCATTGCAGCTTTACACAAATGTGGAGCATACAAACACTTAATGAATGAGGAAGATGAGGAGAACTTAAAGTGGCTTCATACTTTCAAGTACTATTTAAAACCTTTTTTGAGATTAAACAAAAACTGTATATATTTTGCTTCCAATAAATTGTCAATAATTACTAAACTAATTTCCGTATCCCCTGTTTCTGGAAACTGCAGCAAATATGATCTTTACAGTAAGAGCAAGGTTCAAATTGACGTCGAGAAAGTGAAGCCATACTATTTATCTCTCATTGACAAGGTTAGAATTACTTAGATTCTTCTTTTAGTCTGTTTTGTTATACCTTCCTTTCTTTTTTGATGTTCTTTAATGGATATGCTATTGTCTGTTGTTGCAGTATTTCCCTGCCAAGCTAAAATGGTAAAGGTTGGATATCTAAAGCATGATGGGTGGTTATTTCTCATTAACTTAAGCAATGTATGAAGAATGGATTGCATGATATTCACTATAATGATGCTTGTTTTTGTTACTCCAATATGTAGTGACGTATGAAGTTCTGTTATATAAAACAATAAGGTTTATGTTGTTCCATTATAAATCATATTTGAATAAAACTAATTTTATTTGTGCAAGTCCACTTCTGTAACATGATCGAAACTCATTTATTCCGTTCAAAACTAATATCATGGACTATGCTTTTATTGCATTGTATACAAACAACGAAACTATTAACTACACTTTGCTTAAGAAATCTAGTCTGATATATCCAGGTTTTCCATTTGAATGTTACTCTTAAGCATAGGTGAAAAAATCGTTTTTGCCGACCGGATATTCACGAAATATTCCGTTTTTTTTGGAGATCGGATCGGTACGGCATACGGCATATAAACGGAATTTAAAACACCCCATGCCGGTCGGCATTTATCGGATATTCACGAAATATTCGGCAAAAACCGATATTTATCGAAATTTATGAAATTTTCGATTATAAAATTAACACATTTATTTTTAATCCCCCCGAACTAGAATTTTCGATGAGATTATCAAAAAAAGATCCAAAAGGCACTAGACGTTTGGAAACTTTCGCGACGAACTTCATGGCCCTCCAAGAGCAATATATCAGAAAGAAACGAAAAAAAAAGCATGCCCATGCTAAAGTGAAGTTCTCTCTCACTTTTATAAAGTTTCCATTCACTTGTTGACCAATTCAGGTCGTACGAGCAAACAATGTCATGGGAATATTACTGTACTGAGTTCGTCCCCACACGTATGCGACTCGAAGCTCATCGGTTTGACATGGGGCGTCTATCAATATGGTATTAACATGTCTTTTATTTTGATTATTAAAATAAAACTATGGGTTGAGTTGTAATGAGGTTGTTTGTGTTTAGTTCTTGTATTGTAAACATATAAAAGTTCTATGAATATCCGCCTGATATTTACGATTTTTTCACCTATGAGTAAAACTATCTTGTGTAATAGTTCCGTCTTAGCTTCCTTGTATGATTTGTCGTGTGTTTAATTTGTAATGTATGTTTTTCTTTTAATTATAAGTTTATATATCGAAATCAGAAGAAAAACACGAAAAGTGCAGAAAACCTCCGAATTTTTCGCAAATATTCGCGAATATCCGCGAAAAATTCCGGTACATTTGAATTTACCAAACCTCAAAAATCCGACATGGGAGGTCGGATATTCGCGGAATAATCCGGTTTTTTGGAGATCGGATATCCGGACTAAAACGATTTTTTCACCTATGCTCTTAAGTACTGGCACATATTCAGATAGTCACCAACACCAAGGTGTTCATACAAAGCAGGCAGTATTATCTATATCTAATTCATGATGATATAGCAAAATACACTTTGAACCAACAAGCCAATCAGATTGACAATCCACAAAACCCCAACCAAAAACTTACCTACTATAACCCGAACCAACATTCCAAAGTCTCCTCCACCATGAACCACAACACTGCAAAAAAAACACTATAGCCATCTGAGTTTTCCCTCCCCTTCTTCATAGCTGTGGAACCATAAACTTGTTTGAGAACCGAAAACACTAGCAAGATGCCAGAGAGCTATAATGTAGACATGAACGAAAACGAAAAGTAGGAAGAAGGCGATGAAGGACAAAAAAAAGAAAAGATCGAATTGGGCTGTCAGTTTGAATAGCAATATTGAGAAGAATCATATATACATGCTAGAAACACAACATCGTAGAAGATCATCAAGATTCAAGAGGGAGACATAGAGAAATGTAATAAAAATTCGTGTACACACTCGAGGAATGAGAGCAGAGAGGGTAGAGGTGAAGGAGACAGAGGTTAGAGGTGTAAGGGCCTTATGGGCTTATGGCCCAATTGTACGGCCATCTGATAAAGGCGGGAAATGTTAAAACTTACTATAGGAGTGCAGATTTTTGGCGCTAAATCTAATTTGGGGGGTTTAGGGTTTTAAGTTTTAAGTTTTAACTACCAATCTGTATTATTGATCAACCATCCAAAACCCTCCAATGGAAATATGGAATCAACAAGCAAAAGGCTTTGTTCTGGTTCTTCTTCATCTTCTACTGTAAAACATGGAGGTGAGAAGGAACAAGAAGGAACCGAAGATCGACTCTCATACTTACATGAATCCATTCTTCATCATATCCTTTCATTTTTAGATATGAAATATGTGATCCAAACTAGTATTTTGTTGAGAAAATGGAGATATGTGTGGACTTCTCTTTCTTTTCTTACTTTCATTTTTCAAAATTTCAGAGATTATATTGAATCAACTAGCCCCCATTATCGATACAAAGTGTTTATTGATTTTGTTAACCAAGTCTTGCTTCTCCGTGAGAGCACTAAAATCATTAGTTTCAATCTATTTTTTTTTTTTTTTAAATTGTACTACAACTGATATTGATTCATGGATTCGCGTTGCAGTTCAACGTAATGTTCAACACTTTCATCTTCAATTTAAGGGTGATTTAGGTTTTGGCCACTGTAAGTTTATACTAATTAGGCTTTGGAGCTCTTTTCTTTGGAAATTAGGTTTTGGCTATCAATTTCGAACCATAGTCCAAACAAACCCGGTTAAACCAATTTTTTTTTCTAAATACCAGAATCTACCCCTGACATGTGCACTGCACGTGCTGAAAGAAATAACAAATATTTTCAAAACACATGTCATTGTTTTGTTTGAGCAAATGACCATAATCTAACGGCTGTTGTTCTCTAGGTTTATCTTCTTCCTCAACTCCTTCTCTACCACACTATCAACCACCATTACCACTTCTTCTTCTTCTTCTTCTACTCTCTCTTCCCCTTCTCAATAAACTAACCAGTCAGTAGTCACTGCTTCCCATTTTCCTCTTCTTTCTCATCCTTTTTCATCTTCCTCCACCTCGCCACTGCCCCACCACCACTATTAATCTTTCTTGAAATCCGAATTATAAATCTTACCAATCTAAAAAAAAAAACTCCACCACTTATTAACACCACTTCAAGTCTTCAACTCTTCTTCCACTCCCACATGTTGTAGTTGTGATGAACCCACAACAATCTCACCACCACCACCATCGTGGCCCGATGTCTCTCTCTTAAAAATATTGACCAATTCGTTCCCTAACAATCAATCTTCCACCAAACAATTCCCAACAATTAATCCTAAATCCCTAATTTCAATTTTTTTTTATACTTGAAACCCTAGTGAATTGGATTGAATAAATTCCACCAGCTCAACAATTTTTCTAATTATTCTTAAAGAGTTTGGTATGAAGACTTGTTGAGAATTCTTAATATTTTTCCTAATTTTCTTAATGATTGAATTCTTATCAAAAGAATTTCGAATCTGTGTTTATTAAAATTGTTCCTGATAGTTTTGGGAATTCAAGTAGAGTTAGGTTTTGGTCATGACATTGTTTTGAGAAGTGCTTATTCAAGAGAAGAAGAAGAGCAATGCTTTATAGAAGCTTGAGACCGAGCTATCATTTGCGTAGACATAGCATCAGTAGCTAATCAGTTGAGAAATCCAATAGGATTAGAGAAAGAAATTGTTCTAGTGAAGCTAGTCGAGTTCTTGCTGCCTGAAGATAAGAGAGAGAAAGCCTAGGATCGTGGGTCTCGTGATTTTCAAATGCTTTTTAATAAGGGTATTTTGGCCTTTATAAATTATTGTTTGGTTCAACATCTGGTTCATGGCCAAAGCCTAATTTCCAAAGAAAAAGACTCCAAATTAGTATAAACTTACGGTGGCCAAAACCTAAATCACCCTCAATTTAATCTTGATAGTGAGATTCTTTAGTTGCCTCATTGTCTTTTCAGTTGTAAAACTTTGAGAAGTCTTGATTTAGGATTTGGTTTGAATGAAGACTCTGATCGGATTCTTCTTCGACTCCCTAATTCCATTAATTTACGTGTTCTGAGATATTTACATTTTACATCAACTTGTTTAATGGGAACCAAGTTTCTTGATAAGTTCTTTTCAGGCTGCGCAGTTCTTGAGAAATTGGTGATTATAGATTGTCGGTTTGTTAAATCGAATCAGCTCAAGATCTCTGCTCACCACCAACTTAAGAACTTAGAGATTGTTGGGTGTGAGCAGAATTTCACAAGTCCTTACAAGTGTAAGATTACAATATCTACTCCAAATTTGGTTTTCTTGAGAATTAGAAGTTTCATGTCTCATGAATATATTCTTGAGAACCTTTCGTTGTTAGAAACTGCAGATATGGACATGGAAGTTGAAGAAGGTGTTGATAACTACCCAGATGGGGCATCTGCCAAATATCTGTTCAAATGTTTCAAAAAGGTTTGTAATGTGAAATCCTTGATTCTGAATCCTTCTTTTCTTGAGGTATTTTGTTTCCATCTCTTCCTATAATCTATATATTCAAAATAGTTAAGGTCATCACTTTTTAAAGATTTTTTTGGTGGCTAGTATCTTCCTTGTAGGATAAGGATTCATGTACTGTTTACATTTACGTTTGTATATTCCAATACTTGAGAATCAGTATCATTGATTTGTAAGATGTAACTGTTGGGTTTTTTTTTTTGGATGCAGAGAGGGGAGGAAAGTTTTTGGTTCAGGAACGTACGTACGTAGTTAGGGCGTACGTACGTCCTGCATCACGGACAACTTCCAGATAGTAGAACGTACGGACGGACGTTCGTATGTACGTACGTTCAGAAGTAGTTCGTTCAGGAACGTACGTACGTAGTTAGGGCGTACGTACGTTCTGCATCACAGACTACTCCTAGACGGTAGGACGTACGTACGGACGTTCGTATGCACGTACGTCCTCATTGCTTTCTACCATATGGGCCCATGTTCAAGCCCATTTCGTGTTCTATTGTAAGGCTATGTTATAAAGCCAATTAGAAGAGAAAAAAACCCTAAGCTAGAAGAAAAAGAGATTGTGAGAAGCCATTAGAGAGTTTGAGAACTTTTGTGAGGAAGAAGACTTCGGTTTCAATTAAAGAGATTAATTCAATTAATCTAATATAACCATTATAGCTAGATCTCCATATATTTTAACAATAGTATTTAATCAACATGGATAACAATAACACATAAATAATCATGCTTACTTCGTGTCGCCAAATAGAAATAAACAAGCATTAAGAACTTTGAATCACAATGAACATAAAGAATAAACATGATGCTTTTGCATTATCTAGAGTGCTTCAACCATTCCCCCTAAAGGGAACTTAGCTACTCATCCTTGATAATGACACCGTGGAATAAGTAAATAAAAAACATAATATCATAAAGGAAAAGAGAGTGGATTATTATTAAGAATAAGATAATTGAATTCAATACAAGAGAATGAACTCTCTAAACCCTAGCTACTACTTCTCTTGATGTAGAGAATACAAAGCACATTACTTGCTCACAAAGTATACTTGCTCTCCAAGTTAGGTCAAATTCGTGG
This sequence comes from Aquilegia eximia, assembly GCA_023053565.1. Taxonomy (NCBI): domain Eukaryota; kingdom Viridiplantae; phylum Streptophyta; class Magnoliopsida; order Ranunculales; family Ranunculaceae; genus Aquilegia; species Aquilegia eximia. Next base: position 28,535,924 of record JALIGU010000001.1, read on the forward strand.
TGGCTACTGTATGTCTTCTAGAAGCAGCAACACCTTATGAAACCCTAATTCCCTTAGGCTTAATTGTAGCCTGGACCAAGACCTTCAAATAGACAGCTCATGGGCCCAAATCAGAGTTCTGGATCATCATATAGAGTTTTTTTTAAGATTGGACTTCAAGTAACTGGCTTGAATGGATCTTTTGACCCGTGGGTTTTATTTCAACTTAGATTGAGCTGGGATTTAGACCACTCATCTTGGACATAAAGTCAAGTCCACATGACCAGTCCAAAGGGTGTCCTCGAGAACTGTGCGGGTGCAAATAACAATTTCGTTCTTTTGTGCAAATAGCACTCTTTTAGTGGTTTTTCTTAGCTTTTGGCGGGCTTTAACACAATATTCACGTTTTGGCTCATGAAACCTACACAAATGATAAGAAAGCACTAATCAATAGATATAACACAATATTATAAACTAAGTGTTATGCAAAACAAATGTTATTCGAGGGATAAATATACACTTTTGAGGACTTATCAGGTATCTCGAATTTGCTCTGGATAGTATAGAACTATAGATGTGGCGCTGCTAGTTTAAGCAAGCCATTGGAGATGCTCTTACAGGAGAGAAGCTGCACAAATTCTCTAGTCTCTACTCTGAGTTTGATCAACATGGAATAGTGCAGTGATGTACTATCTAAATGATATAGGACTGGTGAGAACTTTTACTATTGTGGTGTAGTCCTTTATTTGGTGTGAATGTTTGATCTTAATTTATCTTTGTTTCAGCCCTAACCCAATTGAAATTCGGCTGATATACACTTAAATGGGTTATACTTTATTTTCACTCTCTCGTTGTTGTAAAGCCTACGGGTAGAATTGTCATAGTTCTGTGATGTTTGTGTGTTTTTTTTTAATTGGCAAGCAGGGTTGAGGGAACTTTACCCCTTTAAATTACGTGTGGAAACTTATATCAACAATCAGATGTTGATGTGTTTCGAACTCACACCCTCTCCACTTTGTGAGAGGGGTGTTACTATTGAGCCACATGCTCATTCGTTGTGCTAATGTTTGTTAGCATGTTCACGTCATTTTGACACTATCATTACTCAAAACGACCTAATTGTCAAAGGACTACTTGCAGCAACATCATGTACTCTTAAATACTTCACATTAAATTAATTTTACAATCGTTAATAGTAACTATGCTTATGTATGTAAGTAAGTAGCCACAGCTTGCGAATGAGCCTGTGGCTCAATGGTAGCACTCCTCTCACAAAGTGGAGAGGTTGTGGGTTTGAAACACGTCAACAGCTGATTTTTGATATAAGTTTCCACACTAATTTAAACAGGTAAGGGTCCCCTCAACCCTGCTTGCCAACCAAAAAAAAAGTAGCCACAGCTTTCCTGAAATTTAGATTAAGTGTGTACTCTTTACCAAACAGCCAATAGGAAACCAGCCTTATGTCTCGATGAAAACTTCAAACCAAGTTAACCAACTCTCTAATACTGTATTTGGGGTGATGATATCTGAGCCACATATAGATTCAGAAATTTCAAATTACTGATTCTACTGCATATCCTACAGCTCCAATTAATATAAAATACATACTCTCATCAAAAGTCTTTATCCAAGAGTGATAAATCCAGCCAACTGCTCTCTCAACTCTATCTATGAAGCCTAATAAGATAAAAACATATGGCCATCTCTTGGCTTTATCCAAAACTAGCAGCCTAAGAAGCTAAATATTTCCTTGGAGCTCATCTGCTCATCATGTCACATTATTGACAAAAATTATTAAAAATAGAAACGTGTTAAGAGTAGTTTGGAATATCTAAAATGTACAAAATATTCATTATTTCTACAACCATCTAATATTAATGTTTTCATCAATTATATTTTTTATTTAATTTGAATAATCCAAAATGTCTTTTCACTCAAATTGCTTAAGAAATATCGCGATTTTTTTCATCCATTGAGAAGGACAACCAAATTGTTTTTTCATAAAGAAGAAAAAACTGATCAAACTATGAACCCTACTTAATAAATTTCAATAACAATCAATATTTCCCAACTTGATACTCAATTTATTGATCTACATTTTTCAATCAAGTTGAGCAAGTAGCACATTGAATTTTTACAAAAATTTAAATGTTTGGGCCACGGTGAGACTCATATCTCCACATACTCATAGTATACAGATGACGAAATGTAATGTGTGTTGTTGACTGAGAAGAATTAATCAGATAAGATTTAGGTAATGAATTGAAGCTTTTAAGAGTTCACATGTTTCATAAGTCCCTTAGACTTTGGAGGAAAAAAATGGGTGGTGGTTTATAGGTTTAGAATATAATGAATATATTTGTTATAGGTATGGCCCAAAATATATACAAAACATCCTTGTTGATAGGCGTGAAGTTTGTGTCAAATTGCACATGGTGTGTGACATATAGATGTGGCAAGTCTTGTCTTTGGTATAGTTTACTACTATAAGTATGGTTGTCATCAAATATTGTTTTTGTTGGAAAGTTTTGAGTTGAAATAATATGATATAATACAGTATTGCCATCAAGCTGACTTCTATTCATAGAAAACTTAGAATGAAATCTCCTGTAGTCTTCCACCAGTCTCAAATCTCCATAGAAAACGGGAGTTTCATATGGGTGACGATTAGCATGCTCTTACTAAGTTCTAACTTGCAACAGTACAGACCAATACCATTGAATAAGGGATATAATGTGAAATATTAGCTACAACATTATATGTCAAAGATCAACAACTAACCATTTGATCTTTTGTATTTAACCAATAGTGATTAACTAGTTTCTATTATGTCATGTCGACTGATGATGATGTTGTCATTTCGTTCGCATACGTAGTAATGTGCATTGATTCATTCGGCCTTTCGAGATTGGATGTTGAATTAACTGTTCCAAATATCAATTAGACCTTAGTAAATTGGACGTTTCGTGAGACAAAAAGACGATAATTTTTTTTTTATTATTCTAAATTATAACTACCATGTCAGGTGTCAGCTGAGCTCAGATAATAAAATCTTTTTAATTAGGTGATAAACTAGAAGCCTGAGTTTTGATCTTTGCCAGAATGCAAGTAAATTATTGAGTTACTGATCTCATTAAAAGTTGGCTTGTCAATCAAAATTAATATAGACTTTGAAATGTTCCCAAGAGATCTAAATAGTAGTATATTATCCAAGCCGACGGGCTAAAGAACTGACAGCCCATTGGTTTGTAGTCTTAACTGTTGCCAAACTTTTGAAGAATTAGGTGCTAACCTGCATTTCCCCACGTTGTATATGACTAAAAACAACAAATTAAGACCAACGTATGAACTGCTATATGAAGGAAGAAAAACAAAAAGGGAAAGCTTTCCAGTTTTATTGAGTAGTTGAAGATAGGTCGGAACTGAAGTACAGTACAATACTATGGGAGATCTTGGGGATGAAGACATGAAGTTGTAGCTCAGATTTATTAGACGGCTTTTTATTAATGTAGGCTCTGAGAATATAAAAATTCCAAATCAATGATGAGAAAGAAAAAAATTCTGGGCTTGATTGCTGCACTGTTTGTAGCGTGTTTGTCCTCCCTTTTTGTATATTTTTTTAACTTTACTAATAAAAATTTCTATAATGATAAAACAAAAATATATATATATATATATATATATATATTAGCAAAGTTTAATCATTTTTCTAGGTACATATATAAATGGTTAATGAGATCGCCAAAATTTTACCAGCTGAGCTGATGACATGTACTAGAAGTCTAGAACACACATTTTCATTATCATTAGTAAAATTTGATTTGGCAGAACAAAGAATTAAACAACCCGAATCAAATATGAAATATATATTTGAATTCAACATCAAATTATTATTAGCTTTTGGAACTGGCATGGACTGACCACCGAAATCTCTGAGTCCAATATATTTCAATTCAATGGTAATATAAGCAAAGACTGGCAGTTGGCTTTCAATAATAAGTGTGAAAAGCATCTTCAAACTAGAAAAATATCCCTGAAACTGTGTTGTAAAATCATTGAATTGAATAAAGGTTCCACCGCCATGGGCCCTTAAAGTCAGCTCTATTTCTCTAATCTTGACTGTCAACTGATATACTCTATAACATTATTATGAGTTGCAGGCAAAGACAATTTGTGACCAATTTAAATGTTTGTGTACCACTTTTGTCAACAAAAAATTTAGCGGTCACCTTCTATGAACCCCTCACCCCTTATGATTTAATTCGATTTGATGTATAATATATAGTTTTTATTTTGTAGGTTGGTTGGTCTGCATTTTTCAATATCATTAAGAAACTATAAGAATATGTTGTTCAAACTATTCTTCATCTATGGCTGCAAGAAAACGCCATTAGTCTTCCTTTTGACATTGATTGAAGTAGAAGAAATAATGATCCATTTTGATTATTTATTTTTACAGATCGAGAAATCGAGAATAATTAATGTCAAGCCTCGAGAGCACAAGGAAACTTTCTATGGTCACCCCTTCGGAAATTAAATTCATTTTTATTTTAGAATTTGATTGAATTTGGATTTTTATTCCCCTATGTTTTAATCACATCATTTTACTAATCTTTTGATCATCATGTATTTTATCTCATTATATACTGGACCATAGACCTCTCACCTCTCCAGCAAGATGGTATCTTTTTTTTCTTCTTTCTAATAAAATAAGTTACATATTTATATAATTAAGTTATTGTGACTCAGAAATTGATTTATTTTTACTTAAACAGGAGAGTGTACTGGGGTTCGATCCCAGACAGTGCATCTTTGAGTTATACAGATCTCATTAGAACAGGCTAAGCAAATTTTCTAATCGATCTTAAACTGGGTGACTGCCGACTAATCTGGCAGTTTTGTGATATAAATAGCTAAACAGCAACGGATTCAGAAATCTAAGTATATGGCCGGGTTAATAAGGGGAGATGAATTTGCAGTACAACCATCAACACTGAAAATATTGATGTAGTATTTAATTTGTGAATTGTGATACCTTATTAGAGAGCAACCACATGTAGACTGGCTGCTAGATATGATGCATCTATCTACCAGACGGGTCTTCAGCCTTCAACTAGCGAGCTTAGTGTACTCGAGGGGTTACTTGAGAAACCAATATATGTGCAATATAACAATTGTAAAGCAAACAAGAATAAACCAAACAAAAAGTAAATAACACACAAGAATTTTTAACGTGGTAAAACCCAATATGGGAAACGTCCACGGTTGTCCTCGCGACAACAAATAAATCCACTAGATGAAAAGAGATGTACAAACCTATCAACTACCTGCAATCACTGTGAGTTGACACTACTGGTTATCTCTAACACCTTGACTTCACCAGAGCACCTTGATGTACGCACAAGACACTCGACTTCTTGATGAACACACAAGAAGACTCGAAGCCGAACTATGAAGCAAGCTTACACCAGAGTTCCTTGATGAACACACAAGGATACTCGACTTCTTGATGAACACACAAGAAGACTCGAAGCTAAATCACTATTCAACAATGAAGAAGAAGATGAATAGGGAAGAAGGAAGAAGAAGATGAATAGGGAAGAAAAAAAATGAGTTCAATCACCAAAACAACCTAAACCAAAACCTAAACAAACTCCAAGACTAGAGATGAATTGGACGGCCAAAGAACTAACTTGTTCTTTGGAAGAGAAACCCTATTTATACTTAGGGTTGGAAAACACATAAAATGGGCCGAAATAGTGAGAAACCACATTGGACGTACGTACGTCGATATGACGTTCGTACGTCTCAAACTGAAATAAACCTGCTGACTACTTGGACGTACGAACGTCATAAGAAGGTACGTACGTCCAGACCAAACAAACTTTCTGCTGACATACCATACGTACGTACGTCCTGAAGAGGTACGTACGTCCTGAATCAAACACCATACTTGAGACACACAACGCGAAGACAAGGACACGGGACGACGCGCGTACAACCAGGTTTTCTTAACAATGAACTCAAGGAGAAATAACCAAGGACACTTTGTCACAAAATTGATGTCAAACCACTTCGTGCCGGTTTCAATCTCCCCCTTTGACATTGATTTTGTGACAAAAACCTATGACTCTAATAGCACTTATAAAACGTGCTTACAAACCCAAACCATGGCATTTATAAAACATGCCTACAAAATCACTCAAGGTAGAACACATACCGAGTCACCAATTCTTGTTATCCAACTTGAGCAAGACACTCTCATCATCAGAAACCGAACAAAAGCAACAAGAATTCTGAAACAATCAAAGAGCCAACGGAAGTTCCTCGAACAACTCCCCCACACTTCATGAGCTCCAAGGTTTAATACTCGAGCTTACCCAAAATTGTACATACACTTTGTGATCATCATCACTTTCACTCCATCATATATGTTCACTCCCCTATACATGTAGTATACCTGAAACATGACCCAAAATTGTACAACCTCTAAACATCAACACGTTCACTCCCTCATATGTGTAGCATACCTGAAACATGACCCAAAAATACACTAACAAAGAAGAAGAAGGTGTTAGTATTAGAGTCATAAATCTTCCCCTTTTTGTCACAAATGAAGCAAGATAACAAAAGAAAGAGAAGAAAAATACCAAACCATAACAAATAAGATTAAAGAAGGAAAGAAAGAGAACAATCATGTTAACAACAAAAAGGATATGCAACGGAAGCCATAAAATAAACACTTGTTAACACGATGTCAATACAAAGAATTTTCCCCCTAAACAAAAGCTCCACCCAAATGCAATGCATATGAGAAAGATGCACCTAGAACAAACAAACTAAATAAGGATATTTGAAACACACAAAGAACCATGCATACAAGGGTAGAAGAGAGTATATGCAAGCGCAATTAAAATAAGATACTTAGTAAAGATGAATAAACTTGGTTTCATTAAACAAAGTACGCACCAATCAAAGATTAAGATAAGAAACCAAACATCTACTAGAAATGCATCATACAAACATCTTTGGTGTGTGGGAAAGCTAAAGAAAACACAAAGAGAGTCATTTTCACACCTCACTCACAAACCATAAGAACACTCAAAACAACTAGTATTCACCATTAGAAGGATTTCACTTCACAAACGCCTAAACAGATACGGGGAAATGCACTTATAACCTTTTTTTTTTTTTATTGTGCATAAATTACCATGTGAAAGGGATTTTTACCTTCATCTTTTGCAACATGTGGTAGGGTGTAGCCTACATCTTTTCAAATTAATTCCCCTTTAAAAACAAACATAAAGTAGTGCAACATCATGGTAACGTGCAACACAAGAACTAACATCTCTTGAGTGCATCCGTCATTGCATGACCCTCACGGCCCCAACGGGAAAATATACCAAATGATTTCTCTCTCAAGAAGATCAAAAAGCTGGGGATTTTGTGAATTGTTGACCACTACCACACCGCCTTCATACTAATAATCAAGATAACATAAGAAGGCATGCATACGTATATTTTCAACTAATGATTATCCTAGAAGTTCATCATGTTCAAATGATGGAAAAAGATATGGAAACAAACTCTCAAAGTGCCACCTAGCTGTGCATAGTGGAATCAAGCAAGGATATATGCATGATACACAACTAGATAAATGTTGGTCTAAAATCTAAACATGAAAGCACAAGCGTATGTTAAGTGTAATAAAATAGTTATATTCATGAGTACTAAGCATACAAGAATGATTGAAAGTAATAGACCAATCTAACCACATATACAAAGTATGTGTATCCCAAACACCCATAACAAAGTAAATTTTTTTTTTTTTTTTTTTTTTTTTTAAGAAGCATGATATTCAACCTAAACAAACAAAGCATGCATAAACAGAAAGACAAAACACACCAAACAAATAGCCTATATGGTTAGACAAATATGCAATTAAAATAACACAAGGCTAGAAAACAAACAAAAAATAAAATAAAATAAAAATACGAAGATGATATTCAATCTGACTTTAAGAAGTCAAAAAAGAACGTTCAAGTCATCCTTTCGTACCCATACTTGAGAGATATTTTGCAAGTTGGACCCGGATATGGAGGATTTTTGAATATTATCCCTGATAGTAGACTTTCCAATCTTTAACCTCTCATTCTCTAGACTACATTTGGCAGCATCGATGCTTCTATCCCATATGTGAGGTGGTTTGGTGACCTTTTGCACAACCTTCTTTCTATTCTTGAAGTGTTGTGGTTTTTTAGGGCCACTTCTTCTCATAAAAAGAGGCCAAGAGAAATGATGAGCCTGTACAGGAAAAGAACAATGTGAGTTCCAATAATTATTACCATAAGAAGAAGAATATGGAACCATGGAATTGTTATCCCAACAGAAAGCGGAAGTATGACCTAACCGACCACAAGTAATACACTTAAAATGTCTATGTTTAGGACTTGTCTTGTTCTTGGTCATCACATTTGGCTTAGATTCAAAAGCCTTGGTAGGTGCAGACGGAGTAGGAATATGAGGATTTGGTAACAAATGAGGCAATGATGGCCTCACAAAAGAAGTAGTAGGAGGGACACAACTGGAGGAAGCTCCGACATAGTCATATCCTAAACCAGTCTTATCTGAAGAAGACTTTCCACTTTTAATAAGGGTGTCTAGATCAACTGAAGTTTTCTCAAACCCTTGCAATCGCTTAGTAGAAGCGAATAAATCCTTTTTCACAGCTTCATGCTCAAGCAACAAAGAACGATACTTATCTTCTATCTCACGATTGGATATTTCCAAAGAAATAATTCTAGATTGGAAATCTAGCTTTTCTTGGGAAAACTCCTCAGATAAGGCATTCATATCACCTGAAAGTACAGATTTCTCTTTCACAAGAGACTCAACCATATCATTTAAAATCTGATTAGTCTTACGCAAGGATTGACATTGTTTAACAGATGACATATGTAATTCCCTTAACTCACCAAGACTTACCAAAATAGAATCATCGAATTCATGATCGACAATATCGGTTACCTGACAATCCACATTCTCATTCAAAGATGCTCCATAGGCAACACAATGTATAGCATGGTCTTCCGCTACATCATCATCATGATCATCATCGCTTTCATCTTCCTCCCAAGTGGTAGATAACTTGATTTTTTGTTGTTCTATCCCTTGTGCACCAAATTTCTTGGGAAGCTTACACTCGTCAAAACCATGGTTAGTCAAACCATTATATTTCATAGTCTTAAAAATATGTTTAAGATAACGATAAATGATACTTAGATGTTGCTTAGTGTCAAGAGACTTATCATGATTAATTTTTTCATCTTGTACATCCTCAAAAGTTCCAGCTTTAAAAGCAAAGGATTTATTTTGAGGTTGTTCAAGTTGAACCTCAAGTTCATAAGTTCTCAATTTTCCTGCTAAGGTCTCTATGGACATGGTCTTTAAGTCATTGCTTTCTTGAATGACATCTTTCCTAGAACGGAATCTAGATGGCAAAGACCGAAGAACTTTACGTACTATTTGAGTATCGGTGTACACTAAACCTAAAGATGCACTAGTGTTGATAATATCCTGCAAACGAATAAAGAATTCATCAAAAGATTCATTATTATCCATTTTCATAGTTCCAAATTGAGTAATAAGAAGTTCAAGCTTACTCTCTTTGACAGCAATGTCACCCTCATGAGTTCTTACCAACCTATCCCAAGCCTCTTTGGATGATATACAACCATGAACTCTCCGAAATTCACTAGCATCCAAAGCCATAAATATAGCATTAAGCCCTCTTTGGTTGTTAGTAGAAGCAACTTTGTCTTTCACACTCCATGTGTTTCGAGGCTTAACACTTGTAACAACCTCATCTGTACTACCTGTAGTAACTCTCGGTGGTGACCAACCATCTTCCACAGCGATCCACACATCCTCACTCATAGTCTGCAAATACGCAGCCATACGAACTTTCCAATAGGGAAAATTAGTACCATCAAATTTAGGAGAACAAATTAGTGTTCCAAATTTATCAGAATCCATTAAAATTGCACTAAGGATCTACGCGTGAGCCTTTAAGCTCTTTAACAAGCGCCCTGCTCCTGATACCAATTGAGAAACCAATATATGTGCAATATAACAATTGTAAAGCAAGCAAGAATAAACCAAACAGAAAGTAAATAACACACAGGAATTTTTAACGTGGTAAAACCCAATATGGGAAACGTCCACGGTTGTCCTCGCGACAACAAATAAATCCACTAGATGAAAAGAGATGTACAAACCTATCAACTACCTGCAATCACTGCGAGTTGACACTACTGGTTATCTCTAACACCTTGACTTCACCAGAGCACCTTGATGTACGCACAAGACACTCGACTTCTTGATGAACACACAAGAAGACTCGAAGCCGAACTATGAAGCAAGCTTACACCAGAGTTCCTTGATGAACACACAAGGATACTCGACTTCTTGATGAACACACAAGAAGACTCGGAGCTAAATCACTATTCAACAATGAAGAAGAAGATGAATAGGGAAGAAGGAAGAAGAAGATGAATAGGGAAGAAAAAAAATGAGTTCAATCACCAAAACAACCTAAACCAAAACCTAAACAAACTCCAAGACTAGAGATGAATTGGACGGCCAAAGAACTAACTTGTTCTTTGGAAGAGAAACCCTATTTATACTTAGGGTTGGAAAACACATAAAATGGGCCGAAATAGTGAAAAACCACATTGGACGTACGTACGTCGATATGACGTTCGTACGTCTCAAACCGAAATAAACCTGCTGACTACTTGGACGTACGAACGTCATAAGAAGGTACGTACGTCCAGACCAAACAAACTTTCTGCTGACATACCATACGTACGTACGTCCTGAAGAGGTACGTACGTCCTGAATCAAACACCATACTTGAGACACACAACGCGAAGACAAGGACACGGGACGACGCGCGTACAACCAGGTTTTCTTAACAATGAACTCAAGGCGAAATAACCAAGGACACTTTGTCACAAAATTGATGTCAAACCACTTCGTGCCGGTTTCATTACTTATCAAACTAGCTACTATTTAGTCGTCATATGTCCCATGAACAGTGTAACAATTAAGCTATACAAGCTGATCGATATCCCATAATTAATAGCTTAACTTAAGTTCACCAATTGCGATTACTAATCCAGAAATATTGCGAGTCAGTTGCATGTTCGGAAAAGAGTAAAAAATCTGAAAGTAATAATAAGAAGTATATATCCTAAAACTGAGATGACTGAATGATCAAATGATCTACGTACGTATTACTCCATTTAATTTAATTTTCAGTCATATTACTTGCTATTTATGCATGCTTTGAGATATTATTTGCTAATCCTCATTGCCTAGCTAAATGATGACAACCACACAATGCATAAACTGCGTAGTATGAACTAACAGTGACGGCTTCTAAACTGTAGATAACTAAATGCCAAAGCGTTAGTTATACCCAATTCTAGCAGCTGTGAATGTTTTTCAAAAGTGCCGTCAAAGATACACAAACAAGTTAATTGAATCACGTTTTAAATCTACAATATAGCTAGTTAGCTAGCTCAGCTCGGTTATGTCTTATTGAATTCAGGAACAAAACACCACTTTTGTGATCTACCTTTTGAATTGGATTTCTTCTTTTTTGACCCCTTTTATTTTCACCTTTTGCAACAGTACGTTAATTGGGCGCCAACCATACATTTGAATATTACATATATCAAAACCCTTTAATATATGGATATATATATATGAATACATGGGCAACTATTGATCAAGATGCATGATATGATGGTGGTCGCAGGAAGAATATTGGACCATTCAGTGCTAGCAAGCTGCTTTTTGTTCACAGTAGTAGTGTACTTATATTCAACCTTGTGCATGTGTGCTTAAAAGGACCACATGTTATATGGATGGGATCGGCCAAATGCCAATTTTTTATTCCAAGAATGCCGTGCTTCCAATGCAAAATACAGTAGTACATGCAACAAATCAAAGAACTAGAACTAGCTAGCTAGATTGAACTAGTATTTGCCTATTTGGCCCAAGCTTCCAAATCTTTACCATTATAATAGGCCATTGGACACATTCCATCTATTCATTCGATCGATTACATACATACTATTCATTTACAGTGATGTCTTTTTGAACTGGTTCTAGAACTGAACTGCCAACCAATTCTAACTAATACAGAAATCAACAGAGAATAGTGGTAGGAAGTTAACCAACCATTTCTCGGTTGTATGACCTATGACAGATTGACAGTCACGTTCATCTCATGGTAGTCACGAAAACCACATTCTGGTTTAGATTAGATGATAATCTTCAAGATAATTACCAATTCAAGCTAGCTTTTCCGTGATTGTGTATGAATAAAAAACAAGTAAAGTATTATTTGTCTTGGTGCATGCGTGTGTGAGAAAGGGAAATAATGTGAATGCGATGTGAGAAAGACCGAGAAAATTAAATAAAGAGAGAGAAGTAGAAGAACAAGACGGGACGACATGACTTGATAAGAAACTAAACTAAACTACAATGACTGACTTCATCAATGGAAAGGAGGAGACATGTCCTCTTCTCTTCTTTGACTTGGCTCTTCCTAATTTCAAACTATGCGGCCCACGCCCCACCTGCATCATATATCCCTCTCACTATCACTCCAACCATTTTAATACTGTATTCACAGTATTCCAAACTTAATTAATTAATCTCTACCATTATATATTGTTAAAAATAATTAACATTTTTACCTAATTATATATATAAACTCAACATATATATTTCAATGGATCAAGATTCAGGAACATTGTTAACTGATCGAGTCAAACTAAGCCATCCGTTTGATTCAAATTAAATATGTAATTGATTATCTTTGCGTGGCGATTCGGTATTTGTTGTGCAAAATTTACACAACAAATATTTTGAATCGATGATGATATTTGACCCTTGTAGTTGTAATAACGAGGGACGAAAACCATCCAAATAAACAACATAGTATATTAATTTGCCTCCAACGGATGGAAATTTCCCACCCATATATTATACTATTATATATATAATGCACATAATCCTCCAAACTAAAAGGCTTGAAATTTTCATCATTGCATAATAAGCTTGAACATAATCCAAAGTCCTATAACCATTTTTGAGTGTAAAAAATATTTGGTTATAGTTTTGTTCACAACATGCTATTTTAGACAATACGAGGATGAATTTGAAAATATGAAAAATGCATGGTTATACCCATACGTACGTAAACCATTGTCAATCAATACAAAAAAAAATATGCAAAACTTTTTATGGCCCCCACTGTCACTGGTTTTGATTTTTGAAGACGCTATTTCTTTAGTTGGTAACTTGGTACTACATTGTTTAGTGGGTGCAGAATGAGATAGTTCATTCAGACATGACTTAAAATAACCATGCAATATTGAACACATCACTAGCTACATGCCTACATCTACCAAAAATGAGTGACATAGATCTGTTTTTATTAATTATTATAGCTTAAGAACATTATTGAAAAGATCTAATTTTTTTAAAAGGTCTAATTAAGTAGTCTATTTATTATTATGTAGTAATTAGAGTGAAATTTGTGTACCAAGCATTTAGGTACAAAACTTTTGTTAACTATACAGAGTTGAGACCACATCCTTATTATTGGTTATCTTTGCACAAGTTGAGGATCTTTGAAAATCCAATTGTCTAGATATTCGCTTAGATGACTAGTATATGGTGTGAAATTGCTCTGAAGTTTTTTCTTGTTGAGACTAAAGAGCTTTTAGTCTTAAGTCCACAAGTTTCTCTCAATACTATGGGATCCCTTGCTATGAAACCGGACTATTAGAAATGCTTACACCCACAAATTTTCAACACTTATTATTTTCATAAACATATTTATCAAAAATCATTTTTCTCAATGATTACAATCACGCGTATTGACCATTTTATCAGTTTAATTATAAAAAAAAAAAATTATTAGCAAATGGGGTTGTTATAAAAAAAAATAAAAATAAAATGCCTTTGTTTCTTGATAATTATAAAAAATAAAAAAGAATCATAATCAGCAAAATACTTGAGCATTAACCAAAAAAATGTGCATTATTTTCCATCTATTCAAGTAAATGACATGGTGTGATAATTAAAATGGTAATTAGAGCAGGTGATAAATAAATACATTTGCAATATTAAAAAATAAAAATAAATTATATATTTATATTAGATGAAAAATAAAATTTCTTGTGATAAAGAAAAAAGAGTGACTTGGTCCCAACTCCCACAAAAGTAATTTAATTTATTTTAATAAAAGGGCGGGAAAGAGTCAATAAATCTAAGCGGAGGTGAGAATGGTAGATGGATCTGAACAGCAAAAGAGCTTTCTTCTCTCTCTCTCTCTCTCGTCTTCAGTCTAGAGTGAGTCCTACGTGGCCCGAGTCAAATAACTAGAGGAAGTTGGGGACCCACTTAATTCGTTGACTCACGTGCAATGCGGCGAACCAATCGGGGACGGTGGATTTATACAGAGAGAATAAGTCAAACAAAGATTTGACAAAATGTAGAAAGACGAAATGAAATAAAAATTACTTTCTCTCTCTTCCACTCTTATTACTTTTGTTAAAGTAGGTCCCACTGACAGCTGTCGGTAATAATCTGACGCACTATCTGACGCTCTTTTTAGATTTTTGGTCTTCTTCCGAACCCTTTTTAATGCCAACTTCATTCTACCTTTCAAAAGACTTCCTTCATCACTTCTTCTTCTTCTTCTTCTTTCTCATTTCTTCTTTCTTTTTCTCTTTCTTATGGGCAAAGGTGAAGGTGGTGGAGGAGGACTACTTGATCATCATCATCATCATCATATTGAATCTGCAGATTCAAGTGGTTTCTTTGTTACCAAACCAACTCCAATTCATCCATTTAACAAGTGTAAATTCGATTTTATGGATAATTCTCACTCATCTAGTCCTACTACACAATATTCTTCAGGTGGTGGGATTCATTTCTCTATGAATTATAATCCTAGTGATGATTGTAAAGACCAACAACAACGGGTTGTTGCTGATGAAATGGATTTTTTCTCCGATAAAAACCGGTTGAGAGATTTCGATAATAAGTCTTCATCTTCATCTAGTATTCATGATATCAAGAAGGAAGATTCTAAAGATGGTCTAATGCCATCAAGGTTTAGCTTTGATGTTAATGTAAGCAATAAGCTTAGTGGATTTTGAGCTAGTTATATATTTTTTATTTTTCTAAATTGAACTTAGCTAGCTATAGCTAGACTTCTTGTGCATGTGACCATATGTTTTTTTTTTGGACAAATATAGAGACCCCAAGCATATTGGACATATTTATATAATGGTTATGTTTAGTTAGATTGAGTTCTGATTTTTTTTTTTTTTGATATACAGACTGGTTTGAATCTTCTTACTGCAAATACTGGTAGCGAACAATCTACCATTGATGATGGGATATCGAACAACATCGTGGAAGATAAAAGGATTAAGAATGAGGTAAGGAGATTTAATTTGATTATCCAATGTTTTTTTTATTTTTTTATCTGCTCATGTTGTTTATAATTCTACAACTGCCCACTCAAGAACCTTGTGAATTATGCAGCTAGCAGCTCTGCACGCGGCAATGGAACGAATGACTGCAGAGAATGAGAGGTTGAAAGAATTGCTTACCCAAGTGAGCAACAGCTACCAAGCCTTACAGATGCAGTTTGTTACACTGATGCAGCAGCATAATCTCAAAAGTGAAACTGATCAACAAGATCATGAGGTGAATTTCTTGATTATAACTTTTAATATTTAGTATAAAGAGCTCAATAAGTTGATTAAATTGTTGTTTAGAGTTGTTATTAATGATTCTGTTGATGTTATTCAGATTATTAGTGAGAACCTGCAAGTGAAGAAAATTGATCAAATTGGTGGAGCCATAATGGTGCCTAGACAATTCATGGATCTAGGCCCTTCTGGAACAGTTGAAACTGATGAACCATCACAAACATCGTCTGAGGGTAGAAGCCGTGAGCATTCAAGGTCACCACCTAACAATGTAGAAGTTGCTTCCAATGAATATGGACAACAAAGTAATGGTGGTAGCAACAATGATCTTGTAAGCTTTGATCAAGATGGCAGAAGAATTGGCAGAGAAGATAGCCCAGACCATGGCTCCCAAGGTTGGGTTCCTAATAAACTTTCGAAACTAAATCCTCCCAAGGGTGTGGATCAAGCATCTGAAGCTACTATGAGGAAGGCTCGAGTCTCTGTTCGAGCAAGATCAGAAGCACCAATGGTAAGAAACAAAAAAATTCAGAACTCATTTGTGACTATTATCATTCATTTTGCAAGTGAAGAATATTGATCAGAAGCACGTACTGTTTTCTAATTAGTCCTGACATTGAATTTCAGATTACTGATGGATGCCAATGGCGGAAATATGGACAAAAGATGGCAAAGGGCAATCCATGCCCTCGAGCATATTATAGGTGCACTATGGCAACTGGTTGTCCTGTTCGCAAACAAGTAAGCTCCTCGCTTGCTTGAAGACATGCAGCTTGTAAATTGAAACAAAGTTTGGGACATTATTAATCTGAATTTGTTATTTAACAGGTTCAACGATGTGCTGAGGATCGAACAATATTGATAACAACCTACGAAGGCAATCACAATCATCCATTACCACCAGCAGCCATGGCAATGGCTTCAACAACATCAGCTGCAGCTAGTATGCTGCTGTCAGGATCTATGTCAAGTGCTGATGGCTTAATGAATTCAAATTTCCTAACAAGGACTCTGCTGCCCTGTTCATCAAGCATGGCCACGATATCGGCTTCAGCACCCTTCCCAACTGTCACATTGGACCTTACTCACAGTCCCAACCCTTTGCAGTTCCAAAGGCCACCAACTCAATTCCAAGTTCCATTCATGAACCCAAATCAAAGCATGGGGTCTTCACAAGCTCAACCACTAGCACAAGTCTTTGGTCAATCACTTTACAACCAATCAAAATTTTCTGGTCTTCAAATGTCACAAGGTGTAGTAGACTCGTCACAATTCTCACAGCAAGTACCACCATTCGCACAACACCAAAATCCGCAGCAGCCCTCACTGGCGGATACCGTGAGTGCTGCAACAGCTGCTATCACTGCTGATCCAAACTTCACAGCGGCATTAGCGGCTGCCATCTCTTCTATCATTGGAGGAAGTCAGCAAACAAGCAATAACAATGGGAATACAAACAACAATAACAGCGGCAATACGACACCTAGTAATGGCAATAACAGCAAAGTTAGCATTTAGATAGATTTATTCCACTTTTAATATTCTTAGATTATATTTTGATTTTCATTTTTGCGCTTTTATCCTTTATTTGGGGTGGAAAAAAGTGAAAGTATACATGTTCATTCTTTTTGGGGGGGTTTGTGAAGAATGAGGATGTTGGAGACACAAATCTCTCATTCTTTCTTATTTATTTTCATATCTAAATCGAATAATATGATGAAATTATTGAATATGTACATATAAACAAATATCTATTAAATTTTAGTTCCTTTCCCTTGGATTTTTATCTTGTTTTTGTACACCAATCAATTCAATGCAAGTATATGCCGTTTAGGGCAGTACATATATTCATACTGTGAAATGCAACCCCACAAAAGACGAAAGAAATAGGGACTTGTATTTCAACCCTTAGTCTGGTCACACAAATTGTATGGTACTCTCTACATCTGCATGCTGGCTGCCCTAATTCCGCTGGAAAATTAATTCCCAGAAATTGCATTTGTACAAGAATAAAGTATGAAAAAATAAAAAATTTACAAAGTGAATTAAAGCCTTTTATTAACCAAATGTAGATCAATATAATCTGTACATTATTGATGACTTTATAGACTGTACCGAAAAGACAGAATCGAATAATACTAAGAATTGCATAATTAAGAATGATATGTACGTGGGGAGAAAAACAGAAAGGACCGACGTAGTGAAAGGTTCAACCTCAATACATGACAAATGACCATTGACCATTGAAGTTGCCATTTTAACACTACTACTGTTATTATTTTCAAACATACAGAAAAATACAAGCAATCAAACAAAGATGAAGAAAGAAAGAACAACGCCAAGAAAATTATTCTCTTTCATTATCCTTTTGGAAACCATAATAATATTCTTTCAAACAAGGTCAAGAAAACCGTCTATTCAAGTATGAGTAAGTTGAAAATGGGATGAATTATTTGACACGTAAATGAGTAGTCCAATTAATTTGCATGAGATATCAAAGAAAAAGAAAATGAGACATTGTTGTCACCTTGTTTTCTTTATTCTACATTCTGGCTCCACATAATACCGACTTCTATTCATGTTCTTATCATATATTTATTTCCTCTTTTCAACCCATTTATTTTTATTAAAACATGTTACATTCATGTCTTTGTTTGATTTAAAATTTATATTATCAGTGATTACACGACTGAGATTCGTTTAATTTATTGACTTCAGTGCATAAGATATGGTATTTATATGGATTAAGATATAATTACTAGTTTGAATTTTAGATCATATAAAATATAAAATGTACTTCATTAAGTACAAGAAATGGGCAACGTACAACAGGATCTCAGAGTACGTGGGGAAGAAAGGCAAAAGTTAATTATGGGCATTGGGCCCAATAGCATAACAACAATTCTTTTGATGAAAGTTGCATGTGGAAGATCTTTTTTTCTTCTAATAAATAAAAACATGTTAATTCAACCTTCTACAACAAAAGTGTTTTGGTCTTGAACCTGCAGAAAGGATTAAGCTTAGTGCATGACCAATGGTAGACCAACATGTATTGGTTCCATTTAGGAGCCAAGCAATACATCACACCTTATGAGGGTGAAAATAAGCATTAGTATTGGATAAACCTTTAGTAGATTGCAACACCAAAGCACAAATTACATTGAAAAGGTTCCCAATTGTTAAAAGGGCTTAAACTGCAATTAGGTTCGCCTGCTTGGCTTTCACTTAAACATTAGTATTAATCACAATTTATGAGGGTTTAACCATGTACAGTAGTAATTTACACTACATTCAGCCTGCTGCAACCCTGACTTTTGCACCCTTCATTGGTTTGGATGTTACATGGTTTACACCCACCATCGGTTGCTCTTTATAAGGCTTTACCTAAAAATGCTCTGTTTATTTGAGGAGTGGTGCAGAAATACAGAAATACTAGTCCTTAGGCACGGGCTGGAATTGATTAATTTTGGGCTTTTGTAGTGGGTTTTGTTGTTTACTTTATTTAAAGAACTATTTAGCGATACCCCCGGTTTTAAAAGGTTAATTAGGAGACCCACCCAGTTGAAAAAAATTTGTTGTTACCCCCTCAATTTACAATTCCGGCAAAATTATCAAGTAAACGACCCAAACTACCTTTATGCCACATCATACTTTTCCGATGATGGTTCTAAAGAAACTCATTTTGCCATGTCATCAACAAAAAGTGGTTTCACTCAAGACTGTTGATAATCAAACAATTAGATTTGCGAATCTAGAACTAATCTTACCGTAAATCGAATGACACGTGGATATGATCATTATAGACTTGTCTTCTTCTCTCTTTCAATGTTCGCTTCACCATTAATGAAACCTAAAGCAACCTCCATTAATTAAACAAATAACAACATTCAGATGTATGAGTCATATAATGAAGAAATTCTTCCATTCTTTCTCTTTCTCTAAGATTATGTTCTAAGCTTGACTTCTTCGTCACTTCGGTTGCAAAAAAAAAAAAAAAAACCTAGTTTCATACACCATTCAATTCTCTTCAATTTCTCTTTAATTTCTTGCAAAAATGATGATAACATCTCTGAATCATCTATATTTCTAACTTTAATTTTATTTTTTGTTAAGATCTTTTATTTTTTTCCTCAGATCAGTATGACTGTAATTTTGTATGTAACACTAAATATATTTCAAAATGAAGGGGGTAACACTAAACTTTTAAAATAAGGCATTTCTTCTATAATCTTGAAATTCCAACCCAATCTATATAGGATGAAAAATATTTCCTTTTGGGGGGTGGTCGTTCATGATTATCACTACGAATATACTGCTCTTCATTTTGATTTATGGGTAAAATATCTTCTTTTGCTTCAACATCAACAAAAAAGTTAACATCTACATCACCATTACCACCACCACGGCACCACCACCATTAACACTTGCATCATCATCTTCATCAAGAACAATGTAGGTTTGCTGACCACCACCACTACTAGAAGTCATGATAACAATTATCCAAGATTTGAGAAGAAGATGGAACTAAAATTAGGTTTTGATTTTCTAGGTTTTCTCATACAAAGCAAGATAAAAGGTGTATTAACCATATTTGTGAGGTTTGTCAATACATTAATGAATGATGATGATGTGTATGATATGAACAATAATAAAGTAGAGACGTGAACACCATTGTATACGTGGTTCAGCAATTGTGCCTACATCCACGGAGAGAGAGAATGAACTTTATTATAGTAGTGGTGATACAAAATGGGAGCTCGATAATGGAGAGAGCTCAAGAGAGAGATGAGACCTGAGAGGTGAGGTCTCATGAGAGAGTGTTGAGGTCTTGTGTATGATTCACAATGAGACCATGAGAAGATGAGTAGTTTGCCTTTATATTTATAGGCTACAATGTAACTCCATTCTTAGCAATTAATAGGGTAATAATGGAGAAAATATCTTTGTAATAATAAGGCTTAACTTTGTAACTTGTGCCATCAAGAGAGAGCCCATTAGATGTTGACATGTGGCACCATGATGGACGGTAGAGATGGTGCCACATGTATGTTGTATATAGTACCCCTACATAAGCCCCCTCTTTTTAGGTTGAACGGAGTTCGGGCTGAAAAGAAGTAATCGAACCGATCTAGCCCCCAAGATGAATGAAATATGGGGTTCTTTAACGAAGTCGATCCGCCCCAAATTTTGATGAGCTTGATCATTGAGATTTGCAGGACGCGATGAAGGTCCCTTGTGGTAATTGCAACTCGATCATGACTTTGTGTATAGCGAGCTAGTTAGTTCCAGGGAGACCTGGTAGCTCGTTCAGAAGGCATGTAGACGAGATGGACAGCTGCAAGCAGGTCGTACTGAAGTGGGTCTTCTTGCATACATGGGTGGTTGTCTTTTTGTGGTCGAGTTGCGTAGACCTGATACTTGTTGATAATGTTAGCATGTGAAATATTATAAAATTTAGTAAGAGACTTACACTGAACTGTATGTCTTCCTTATGAGTTTTGTATGTACTATCTTTGTCGCCTTGTGATTGGACATTCCGATAGATGTGGCACTTTGGAGTGCACATGTAGCTCGTTTGAGAAAGAGCATTGGTTGACCAAGTGTTTTGAGAGTTACTTGGAACCTTTTGGTGCCCGATCTAGTGAATGGTCGCAGCGTGGAGACCTATTTGACAATTCTCGGGCATGTGGCCTTTGTGGGTCTGCATTGCGTTGAGAGTGAATGCGTTCGACCGGGCGTGTGGCTAGAGAATTGTGTTTGAGGTTGTCCCGCATACGAGTGACTCACTAGTCAATGAGGGTGGCCGTATTGTATATCAAGCATTTCACTTGTAAAGAGTTCAGTGAAAACAATGTGGCACATTTGTGCAAAAATAGCTCATGGGGAGTGAGGTCGTGTTCATGTGACCTGCACATAGAGAGAGCTACAAAAAATATCATTAATACCTAATTATGCTAATAATAAGTTAATTTCATTAGATAAAGTGAGAATAGCCCCCTGTATGGCATAAATATTGTTGAGGTCGTTGAAAGACCTGTAATTTGAAGAGGTCGTTGGTAGACCTGGTGAGGTCCCAATTGGAGACCTGAACAAGAAGTGAGGTCGCGACGAGACCTGAGTGTTGGGGAGGTCGCAACTAAAGACCTGATGAGGTCGTGATTAGGGACCTGGGGAGGTCGCGATTAAGGACCTGGTGAGGTCGCGATGAAGGACCTGGCATGAAGGACCTGGTATGAAGGACCTGGCATGAAGGACCTGGTATGAAGGACCTGGCATGAAAGACCTGGTATGAAGGACCTGGTATGAAGGACCTGGCATGATGGACCTGGTATGAAGGACCTGGCATGAAGTGAGGAGGTCTCTGCAAGACCTGAACATCTTACTTTCGTCGAGTTTCACATACAGTAATGGTAACCGAGAGTAAACCCCCATTTGGAAATTGTGATTGCAATTCTACCAAATAGAATTTCTTGAACTTGAAATCACCACTTTGAGAGCCTTACAACAATGGTGTAATGGTGGGGTTGGTGGGTGGAATTCGCTTGAGAAAATCCCAAGTCCCTGTAGTCGGCGCCAAATGTATTAACCATATTTGTGAGGTTTGTCAATACATTAATGAATGATGATGATGTGTATGATATGAACAATAATAAAGTAGAGACGTGAACACCATTATATACGTGGTTCGGCAATTGTGCCTACATCCACGGAGAGAGAGAATGAACTTTATTATAGTAGTGGTGATACAAAATGGGAGCTCGATAATGGAGAGAGCTCAAGAGAGAGATGAGACCTGAGAGGTGAGGTCTTGTGTATGATTCACAATGAGACCATGAGAAGATGAGTAGTTTGCCTTCATATTTATAGGCTACAATGTAACTCCATTCTTAGCAATTAATAGGGTAATAATGGGGGAAATATCTTTGTAATAATAAGGCTTAACTTTGTAACTTGTGCCATCAAGAGAGAGCCCATTAGATGTTGACATGTGGCACCATGATGGACGGTAGAGATGGTGCCACATGTATGTTGTATATAGTACCCCTACAAAAGGCAAGTTTTGATCTTTTAGGTTTTCTTTGTTTGTTCCAATTAAACTAATGTTGGTAAAGTGTTTCCATTCTACTCCACGTGTCGACTAATCTAACGACACAATTAGATTTAGATTCGTGAATTTAATCGATCAAAAATTAATGGTCTTGATTAAAACTACCATTGGGTTGCTTAAAACCACTTAGAAATGAATCTGACGTGGCATGAGGGTATATTAGGTAGTTTACTTTATAATTTGGCCGGAAGTTGACATTGGGGGGAAACAACAAACTTTTTTCAACTGGGTGGGTTTTCTAATTAACCTTCTAAAACAGGGGGGGGGGGGGGGGGGTATCGCTAAATACCTCTTATTTAAATATAAGTTTTCAAGTTGGAAATTTTTTGTTAACGACAAGAAGAATTGAAGCATTTCACATCTATATTTTTTAGTAAGCATTTCCTCTCTATAACTTTTTATTTTTAAAAAAAATCTTTATTTAGAATAGACTTAAATCCTAACCATAGATTGTGATTTGGTTTTGATATTGATTGATTGTTATAGAGCATTGAAAATTGAGTATACAATCCATAATTCTGAAATGAAGTGTAACATGAGTCCACAGGTTTTACATCCAAATAAAAGAGTTTTTCTTGAAAATTTGTAATGTAGTAGATCTCATTTTCATTGAGTTGTTTAAGCAATGGCAATATACATAAATTCTTCGTCTTCATATGCCGCTATCTCCCCTGATATTGAAAAATGGTCACACACTTGTTTAGTTGAGATGAATATATGTAAAAAAAACAAACTTTAGAAATTATATCATACTTTACGTCCATTGCAATGATATTCAGTGTGACAACTTTCCTTACAGTTTTTTTCAGCTTTCTTTTCTTCTTCAAAACTTGGCCACATACGGATGATCCTACCTCTTAGTTTTCATGACTTTTTATTGTTATCAATCTCATTTATTGTGTTGTATTGATCCTAGCCATTAGCCAGTCCCCTGATGTTCATATAGTAGTTTACATTAAAAATATGAATTTTTTTTTATTTTATTTTTTTAAGTTGGTAAGTGTTCAAATACAACAGTTAAGTGCAAATCTAATATAAAATTTTAACACATGATGATTACTAACTAGGGGTGTAAATTTCTGCCGATTTTTCCGATTTTCGATCCGATTTTTTCCGAATTTGGAATAGATTATTGTAGTTCCGATTTCTGATTTTTCCGAAAAAAGATGGAATGGAATTGAAACTACTTCTGTGAATCCGATCCGATCCGATTTTTTCGATTGTTAATCGGATTTGATTTTCTGATAAATATTCTGAAATTTTCGATAATTTAGGAGACTTAACTATTCTCATTTTTTGAAAATATATGTACGTATAGACATAAAAATAATATACCAAGTTTAAAATCATACGAGGAGTCTCAAATTTTAATGTTATCAAGTATCAATATATAGTTCAAAAAAAAAAAAAATATGTAATAGTAAATTATTGGTTAGTTTATACTTCCGATTGAAGGTTCATGCTTATTAGTCAGACTAATTATTTTCTTGTTCATACAATTATATTATTATATAAATTTTGTAGTATAATTGTGTTTTATAAGGTGCTATATTCAAGAACTTTGATCCATCATATTGGGGTGATATGTTACTATGTTAGATAAAAATACCCCAATAAGCAAATCAACTCAGTAGAAAGAGTGAATTTTCAAGTTTCCAAAAAACGAATCACGTCCACCATTTTCGATTTGGAATTCCAATCAATTCCGATATATTTTTAAGTTGGAATTCCGATTGATCCGAATTTATTTTTTTTCGATTTTTTTCGATATTCCGAAATTGGAATAAATTTTGTTGTTCCAAAAAAATATGTAATGGAATTGGAAGAAATTTTTTTATTCCGATTTATTTTTTCCAAACATGCCATTTCCGATCTGTTCCGTCTGATTTTCACCCCTAGTACTAACAAACACAGTGATTGAAATCTTTGTATTTTTTCCTTTTCTACTGCATCCCAAAACTCTTGTGGATACTAATATATACTCATCTAATTAAAGAACTCAACAGTGCTGCAATGGTAAGAGCTTTTTTGTTTTGCATACAAAATCACCTACAGTATAAAGAAAATTTTGTACCTGTTGGCTGCTTCCTTACTGGACATGTTGATTAAACTGTGACTCGAGGGCAGGGATTTCCTTTTGATTTCTTCTGTCCATATTTCCTCCATTGGAATCCATCATTCATCCGTAGGTTTAAACAAAATAATAAAAAGAATATTGGCATCTTTTGTTTCTTTTTTCTTGTTTTTTTCTTATTGTTAGCTTTTGTAGATAGAATGCTCGGATTCTTGCTGCATCCACTAGTCGTATTTTCTCTGCATGAGTCCTGGACATAACATTAAGAAGAAAAGTGATAATATCATAATACTTTCTGCATCCACTGGTCGTGTTTTTTTTTTATTGTTAGCTCTTTCCCTGTAATTTTTCCTAAAGGCTTTCATTAATGTGGAGTATCCAGCTCCAAACCAAGCACCCTAGCGGCTTCTTGCCAATGAGAGAAGAGGAAGAAACAAAGACTTAAACGGGTTATGGTTAGTGGAAATTATATTAGGGTTAGCAATATAGGAGGTGATATTACAATAGAGGCCCATTTTTTTTTGTTTATGCAATTACAAATATACCCAAAATTGGACGAAATTCTCTTCAATTAGGCTATCAATTTAATCCTGATTGATAGCCTAATTGAAGAAATATTTTCTTAGGGATATTTTTTGCTTTAATAGAGTATGATAGATAATAGATATGGGGTGGAATATTGCATCATTCAACTCAACTAATGTGAAATCTGCATCATATTTCTGACAGTTTCTACAGGCCCAACGGTGGGTTTATAGCGTTGAAGCCTAGCTCGGCTAAAAGCCCGAATTAGAAAGAAATGGATAAAAAGCCCAAGTAAGAAAAAGCTGCATGGAGACAACTCTTTAATTGTACAACACGTTTCCTTCCTAATTTGTCGCATATAAGTACATTAATGGACCACCTCGAGAAACTGACCCTTTCCGAATGTGCCAGATATTATCATCATTCAACGGCTATAATTCAATCTCTAGTAAAGTTTATCCTGCGTTAAAACTCAATCCAACGGTGGAAATTAATTCAGAACAATTTCAGTTAAAAAGTCTTTGCTGTATAAAACTACACCATTCTCTTGCCTCACTTTTTTCAACTGTACTCTTCTCTGCTCTTCTGAACACCTCGTTTAATCGGGTGAGTAATCTCTCCAACAGTTTCTTTAATTTTATTCTTATCTTCGTTTTTCGATCTAATCGATTCTTATTATAATTTTTTTTTTACAATTTTTTCGATTTTTTTTTTGAAGTAGATTGTTTTCTGTTGTGTTCTTCGTATATATATATATATATATTCTTTAATTAATGAAGAAGTTTTGTTTATTAAGTTAGATAGAGTTGTTATTGTTTTTGAATTATAGGTTTTCTACAATTTCTTCAGGTTTGATTGATTTAGCTGAAAAATGTTTGAAGTTGAAATGATGAATTTGTTGTTGTTAACTTGTTATTAGGGTTTTAGCAATTAATTGTTGAACAAGTTTTCATGAATTAAAACATGATTATTTTCAATTGTTGGATTTATAGGTTAAATATGGGAACTAAATGCAATTACGTTGTGAGTGCTCTCTTTGTGTTGTGGCTTCTATGTGCTCCTGTGTTTTCTTTATCTAATGATGGATTGGTTAGAATTGGACTGAAGAAGAAGTCATTAGATAAGAACAATCATCTTGCTGCTCAACTTGAATCTAAGGAAGGAGAATCATTGAGAGCTTCTATTAGGAAGTATCGTTTCCGAAGTTATCTTGGGGATTCTGAGGATACTGATATTGTGTCTTTGAAGAATTACATGGATGCACAGTATTTTGGTGAGATTGGTGTTGGTACCCCTCCTCAGAAGTTCACTGTGATATTTGATACTGGTAGTTCTAACTTGTGGGTTCCCTCGGCAAAGTGTTATTTCTCAGTAAGTTTTGTATATCTTGGTAGTTTAGTTTATATATGTAATCTCATGGGATACTCAGTCAGTGTGTTTTGGCCCTTTCTAAAAAATGACAGTATTTTTCTTTTGGCTTTGATTCAGGTGGCATGTTACTTCCATTCAAAGTATAAGTCTGGCCATTCTAGCACCTACAAGAAAAATGGTTTGTGTCTGCCTTTTTCTTAATAACTGCTTTTTATTTCAAATCATCTTGTAGAAGCATGTATATTTCAAACTCAAACATACTACATGCATGTGTTTATATTAAATTTAAATGCAAGTGTTTGACATATGCATGTGTGTCTGTTCACAGGAAAGCATGTGCATGCATATTTAGTCGCAAATGACATTTCCTTGCTGTGTCTTGTACCAAAAGCAACATAAAATCTTTTTTTGGGTCCTGATTTTTGCATTTTGCTCAACCCTTATATAGTAGCTATACTAGTATTGTATTTGCCCTAACATATATGCCAAGGAGTAACGAACAATGTACAAATTGATGCTAACACAGTCAATCTGCTGATCTCAAGCGATCACCTGATTTCCTGGCTCTCGATGTCTAAGAACATTCTATTTTGTGCATTTTACTCAACCCTTATATAGTAGCTATACTAGTTTTGTATTTGCCGGAACATATGCCAGGGAATAACAAACAATGTACAAATTGATGCTAACACCAGTATTACTTGTTGTTCTAGCTTACACTACCTCTAACTAAATCTTTGTATTTTGTATTTGACCCACCCCCCCTCTGCTTTTTTCTCTTTCTCCCTCTTCCCTAACAAAGATCTAAGTTACTAGCTTCTAGATGGATGCTAAAAATAAACTCAATTCAAGGGCCAGTCTGTTAGCGTCCATCTAACCTGAATGGGGGAGTTGCAAACGATGAAGATCTAAAGGGGTTTTCTTCATATTATATTATCTTGTTTAATTCACAAAAGAGCACGTCTTTTTTATGAACCTATGTTTGAGGTAACAGATCCCATAAACTCTGCTTGTTAATCGAATCAGTTTGTGAAGAAAGTTGTTAACTTTTCCATAATGTTTGTATAGCTCTTATTTTTGTACTCAAACTTGGCTTTCACTGAAAAGGGGGAAGTTTTATGCGATGTCTACTTAAGCAAGATTGTTTATCTCACGATTTCACTGCATTATTGTGTTTCAACTTTCAAGAGTTATCTTGTTAAAGATATATATTCTAGTCTATGATTGGGTTTGTCATCTTTGGTTGGAAATAGATTTAGTAGGCGCCAAGCATTCTTGTATGTGACTTGCTCTCTGAGCCTGTTAGAGACCACTTTCGTGCATAATCTAATAAGACAAAAAAATTCTGGGAATTGTTTTCTTAAAATTTCTTTGGGTAGCTGGTTATTGACATTGGTTTGCTTGCATTATTCATTCAGGTAAATCTGCTTCAATCCACTATGGTACTGGGGCTATTTCTGGCTTCATTAGTGAAGATCATGTCACAGTTGGCGACCTAATTGTCAAGGATCAGGTGAATTTAAGAATCAATTTACTTAACGACTTTTAGGGTAACTATGAAATAATATAAAACGGCAAATTAAAAAAAAAAAAAAAATTCTTTTTGGTGGTTTTTGCAATTCTTTTCCTCTACTAATATCTAGTGTTGTGTCCTTTTCAGGATTTTATTGAGGCTACCAGAGAGCCCAGTATCACATTTTTGGTTGCCAAGTTCGATGGTATACTTGGACTTGGGTTTCAAGAAATAGCAGTTGGAAATTCTGTCCCTGTGTGGTATGTTAAAACATCTTATCTATTATGTTGATGTGCAGGAGTGTATAATGACATTTTATGGAGTAGTATACTAAGATTCTTGTGATGATAGGATTGTTATGTTTTCAGTCATATTTTATGAGAAAAGTGTGCTCAATGATAGGTTAAAATTTAAATAGTCAAACTTGAAATGGTGGCAGGTACAATATGGTGAAACAAGGTCTTGTTAAAGAACCCGTATTTTCTTTTTGGTTTAACCGAAATCCTGAGGAGGAGGAAGGTGGTGAGATTATTTTTGGAGGTGTTGATCCCAAGCATTATAAGGGCGAGCACACATATGTGCCTGTGACCCAAAAAGGCTATTGGCAGGTGGTGTTCTGAAAGTGTTTTACCCTGCCTTTCTTCAGTGATTATTTTAGCTGCTAATTATTTTTATGTTCCTCTTGTCAGTTTGATATGGGTGATGTCCTCATTGGTGGTAAAACTTCGGGTAAGACTGGCTGGTCTATAGAGCGCTTGCATTGGTTGTAGACAGTTATCGTATTTCAGATTCATGTTTTGAACTTGAATGTTATACTATTTATATGGTCCTGAAACAAATTGAACTTTCAGGATTCTGCTCTGATGGTTGTGCTGCGATTGCTGATTCTGGAACTTCTTTGTTGGCGGGTCCAACTGTAAGTAGCTAAACACCTTGGACAGGGAGCATCCCTACTAGGAAATTTGTAATTCTTACCTGTGAGATTCATTGGGAGGAACCTAGATCTTCAGGTGGTTTGGAAAATATCTATAAGACCGTATCACTAAGAAACCTTTACCCAAGTATATCTAATTTGTAGACAAGCATTTGGGCCAAAAAGGTGAACTAAAGTACTGAAAAAAACTTAAAGAATAAAAGTATAAAACAAAAACATTGAAATTGTTGTGCCACTTTTAGTAGATGAGAATAAATTTGAAAACTGTATGTGGTACCTTCATCAGAAATGTGCCCATACAGTTTTCATCAGAAATGTGCACATGATTGAAACAGTGCGACCATTAAGAAACAAGGAAGAGATATGGTAAACAGATAGGTTTATGACCACCAGTGATGCTATAATCAGGTTCAGTGGAAGGTTTTTTTTTTTTTTTTTTCTTTCTTACTTTTCTAAGGATGGCTGCTCAACCTAAATCAAAATCTAACTTGAGTTATTTGTAAGTGTATCTGTCCTAGTTTCATAAATGTTAAACTGGATATTTTCTTTAAACTGTGTGTGGAACCACCAATCATGTTCACTCACTCATTGTCCTAAATGGATCAATGAAATTTTAAAATTTTAAGAATATTTTTTACAAATCAATAGGAGCAAATCAGTAGTTGGGATGGTAGTATATTTATCAAATTAATAGTGTGCGGTGTGCCTACTATAAGAGAAGTTAATTGCTATTGATGGAGCTAATATCCTTGAATGCATTTGACTTTAGGGTTGTAATTGCTAATAATGATTCTCGCCTATGATTTTCATAGAATAAAAGATTGAATTTGATTGAGCATAAAATAGACTTGCTAAATATTTTGATGGGTTTGACATTAGCAATATCATGCACAACGGTTTGACCCACTATTTGTCCCCCATGCAATTTTTTGCAAATTTACTTGTGATCTTCTAGTTTTTTTTTTTTTTTTTATTATGTCACATATATGTTCTAACCTTTTTCCTTCTCTCTTCTCCCTTTACACACCACCTCCTATTCTCCCCCTTTGATGAAATTCCTGCTGCTGCCCTAATGTTGGTCCATTTATGCAATTTTGTAGACAATTATCACTGAAATCAATCATGCCATTGGAGCTGCCGGGGTTGTCAGCCAAGAATGCAAAATGGTTGTTTCGCAATATGGGGAGATGATATTGGAGTTACTATTAACTGAGGTCTGCTGTAGTGTTATCTTTTCAACTGCATGACTGCGAATTTATTGTGCTTTGAGTTGCAGAAGCTTTCGGCTATTACTGTGTTACTAAGAGTATTGTTATAACTAATTCTGCTTCTTGGTGGTACTTCTCAGGCATCACCTAAGAAAATATGTTCTCAAATTGGCTTGTGTACCTTTGATGGAACACGAGGTGTTAGGTTAGTGTGAACTCTGTTGTTTTATTCATTATTTTGCAACATTGAATTTATCAAAAAAAAAAAAAAAAACATTGAATTTAAATTCATATTTTAATCTTTATGGACGTCTATTTGTGCAGAGCTGGCATCAGAAGTGTTGTGGATGACATGAGTGTTGGCAAGTCTTCTGGTGGTCTGAGTGATACCCCTGCATGCACCGCTTGTGAGATGACAGTAGTATGGATGCAAAATCAGCTTAGACAGAATCAAACACAGGAGCGTATATTGAACTACGTTAATGAGGTGAAATGGCGTTGTAATTAGACCATTTTGTTTATCTTGTGGAAGTTTGTGCACAATATGTTTGTTTATTTCTTATTTGAAAATGCAGCTTTGTGAGCGTCTGCCTAGCCCAATGGGAGAATCAGCAGTGGACTGCAATGGTCTTTCTTCCATGCCTAAAGTTTCATTTACCATTGGTGGTAAAATATTTGATCTCAGTCCCCATCAGGTATGCTAATTTTGTTTTAGATATGTGATGTTTACCTATTCCTTTCCTGTTCTTTTACCCTTCTCTAAACTTTCTACTGTTTATCGTTTTGGACTCCGAGAGGTTTTTTCTTTTGGGGACATCCTTTATTTTATAGGTTTTCTTTAATGGCTGTGTTTGGTTCCTGGAATTTATTAGAATAGGAGATTGGCTGGATCTGAGGACCCGATATGGAAAATGGATTCCTGATATAAAACAGAGAATCTGGTTAGCTAAATTTAGGAAGAGACGGGGAATCTGTTTTTCGTATTTTCTGTGTAAATTATAGCAAAGCATATTTTCCAAGAATTCAAAACCATGCGAACCAAACACAAGTAATATATTATTGGGCAAAAGCATGCGAACGAAACACAAGTAATAAGTATTATTGTGAAATGAAAATTAAATAGAAGGGGAAATAACTAGCACTGCCCAAGAAATTTGTTCCGTGTAGCAGCCCAACTAGTCTGCTGGAGTAAGTCTACACTAAAGGGAATTTTTATACCCAAGACCACCGGAAAGTGACGCACTCAAGGCATTTCCCATTCCAACTAGCAGCTAAATAATACCAGATACAGTTTAGAGGAGTCTGTTATTAAAATGAAAATTACAAAATTAAGAGAGTAGAAACTTCGGCTACTATAAAATATGAAAATTACAAATGGAAAACTCTTAAATAGGAACTACATATTTGGGCCAAATTTCAAGCCTAATTTGGACACATAGTCAACAAACCAGAAGTGTTCTCAAAGAGTTATCCAATTCTAACACCCGATCTCATTCTCGTCTGACTTAAAAATTAGTCAAGAATCACCAGATAATCTATCTCCAATTGGTCTTTTATGATGATGTTAACACTGAATCATATTTCATGGTTTGAGACACATTACGTACTAGCTTCGCCACCTCGTGGGTGCCTATGCACTCCCTTTCAAAATCAACTGCACTAACCTCGTGGGTGCCTTTGACATGTTTGATGCAGTAAATAGTTTCTTTTCAATATTTGATTTGGATCATTGGATTGTTTAGAATATTTCCTGATAGTTCTGAACACCAACTCTATATGCACTTTAAATATACAGTTGTGATTAGAACCTTAAAAAGTCAACTAAGTTTGGTCTAAGGTACACTCTGCGCTATGGTCAGCTCAGGGCCAATCAAGAATCCCCAAGGAATTTCTACGCATCAGCACAATTGCTAACAACTATGCCCTTTGCTTTATTTAGCGTAGTTTATGCTGTTTTTATTTCTTGATCGATATCAAATTTGTATTCCAACCTTAAGCAATTTTTTATTTACAGAAGCAAAAATTCAAGCGACCACATGCATATGCGTAACCTGATGATCTTCACCTTTTCTTTCTTGTTTTCTATTGTTCCAGTACATTCTAAAAGTTGGTGAAGGAGATGTGGCTCAGTGCATCAGTGGATTTACAGCTTTGGACATACCTCCTCCACGTGGACCTCTCTGGTACTGTCCTCCACTCTTGTTTTCCTAAGAATAGCAATAGTGGTACCTTAATTAACATGTAAAATATTTTTTGAAGGGCTCGTTGCTATCTACAATAACATGTAAATGACAATTGTCAATAAATTGCAGGATCTTGGGAGATGTGTTTATGGGGCAGTACCACACGGTATTTGACTATGGCAATTTGAGGGTTGGTTTTGCAGAGGCAGCTTAGAGAACCTTTGTTTTTCGGTTCTGTTTGCCTTTACCGCCCTACTCACCCCGCCACATTCTAGTGCTGTTTATAAACAAGATATTTCAGACAATACTTCAGACCTGGTATGTAAATATGTGATACATGTCTTGATTGAAATTCCTCACAGTGACTTACGTGTCCGTACCTAATCTGGCATGGCCTCTTTGTGCCCATTGCGTGTTGCGTTGGTTTATCATCTTTTTAAGCTATTCATGTCATGGTGGTAGTGATGCATCTTTAGTATTCCCAGTTTGATAATGCCAAGTTGCCAACTGCATATAAAGGATGAGTTTTTAAATTCAATTTTTTGGTGGATGTAAGGCCATGGCAATATGGCATATAGACAATTAATGTCATAGAGGAGATGTGATCTCCCTGTTGCCGTGTTGGTCAGATGAACTTCAAATGCACAACAGGCAACTTTTTGAATGCTTCTTGTTGAGTAACAAGACCAGTATATTTTCCGTTATGTATGTATATCTCTACTCTGGAGTTGGGAGTATAGACTTGCCCATAATTGTTTGTCAAAATAGTTAGTGTTTTGTAAATATTTGGTTTCACTCCATGTTTTTTTGCAACAATGGGAGTAGAACAGAAAGACACAATTGTATAGGAACTAGCAAACCACTAGCTAATGACAGCCTGCCTCAGACATTCTTGGTGAATATTGGGCATGAAAGTATATTTATGTTACTTCTTTTTCTCAGCCAGAAAAGTGAAGTGCTCTATTTTGGCCACCTATTCTAGTTGCCATTTGTACTCTGAATTACCAATAATCATTTCAGTTAAAATAATCAAGGGAAGCATATATGTTTGGCTCATCCATTACAGAATCTCAAGTGATACATGTGCTGGTTAATTGTATGTTTCTGAAGTGATCGGACTGAATGAGGATCTAAAAATTTGGACCCTCGCACTTATATTGAGTAGGGGAAGGGAGTAATTTAATATTGATATTTATCGAGATTGATCCTCGAATGACATGCCAGCAATGACATGTGTGTCGTAAGGTGTGTTGGATTTGCTGTGAAGAGTGCGCAGAAGTGGGAGATGGGCTACGTGGGGGTAATGGAAAAAGAAATGAGTTGTTCTTTTATCTTAGGAATATATTTTGATTCTATCAGTGTAAGACTATCTGAAAATACCAAGTCTCTGCCTTTAAAATTCTTCTGAAATATTGTTGCTATTAAACACACTTGCACGTTTTTTTTATTGCTATTCTTTTCTGAAGTTTTGTAGTTTCTAGCTCTACTATCTACATTGTGTTTACTTGTAGTGGTAGATTATTTATCTCCATGACGATTGTTGTGGTAATCTTAAACTAGATAAAGCAAATTGAAAACAAATCATGCAACTTGTTGTCTCAATCGTCCAAGTTCAAAGGTGCATATGCATAACAGCCTATGACATGGCTAAGTTAACAAAAGCCATCCAAAACCAATCTCTTCTTTTGCTTCACAAAAATATATATATCTCCCAAACCTGTTTGATATACTTCCACTTGCCACTTGTTTATTTCTTTTTATTATGTTGTTTAGAACTAAGCTTGCAATCAAAATGCTTTTTGTTAGTGACCAAAACTATCCATCTTCAGGTGTCTTTTCGACCTAAAATAAAAGTTTTATGTGAATGGATATACTTGACTTCTCAATCTTCATATGGGTGTGGCTGTGTGGAAGAGTGTTGCATGCTTTTTTAATGTCAGCATGCTTTTCGTACATACAGAACTATAGTTTACTGAAAGTCCAACATATACTTTGTGTTGACATATGTGTATTTTATCAATTAAATTTGGTTTTTAGTCTACTTAAATAATTTTACCTTCTGGTAATCCAAAGCCACAACCCAAACCTCTTTTTTTTTTTTTTTTAATAATCATGACAAAAATAAGGCAGGGACTATGGATAAGTACCTGCATTTTATGCCATACGTTGAGGAATGCTTAGAAGCACTAACTTGGATCCCTTCTCTGCTTGTTGAATGAATCCGAAACATTGGTTGAGGATCATTTGGGTAACCATGGACACGTAGAAAAAGATTGGGTGACTAATTTTGTCCACCTGTTTCTCAAACTTTACAAGCTGAGTGAAACATTGACACTAGTGTGATTTGTAATCTCTTTCCAAGTGTCATTGAAGTATTCAACTGATGGTCAATTTGCATCTAAGTAGTTTAGTGTATGTTAATCCAGCATTCCAGGCAGCCAAAGTTATTGGAGCAAACAAGGAACCAACAATATATGTTTGGTGAGTCTGACAACTCATTTGATTGCAGCTGGCAACAGAGAGAATTTATTCTTCAATCTTCACCACTATTGTATCTAATCAAACACATTGAGTGTATATCCTCACTCCACGAACAATTCATATGTGAATGCCACGTTGTACTATACTTACGTTTCTTAATACATAAGCAGTTGGTCGTCGCTCTCTAATCAGATCGTTACTTTACCTAAATGTTGAGTTATATACCCAAAATCATATATATATATATATATATATATTGATTGGAAGCGGGGTTGAGGGACCCTTTTAAATTACGTGTGGAAACTTATATCAACAATCAACCGTTAACATGTTTCGAATTCACAAACTCTCCACTTTGTGAGAGGGGTGCTATCATGGAGCCACATGCCCATTCACTAAAATAGTGTGGTAAACCTCTGGTATCATCAGTAAAAGGTTTTACCAGTTGAGCCTAACTGGCACCTGCAAAAAAAAAAAAAAAAAAAATGGTTTGGTAAGCCTGTTTTTTAATGAGATCAGTAACTCGATAATGCTGGCGGGATTCGAACCCCAAACTTCTGGTATCATCACCCAGAGGTTTTATCAGTTGAGCACAACTGACACCTGCAAAAAAAAAAAAAAAAAATGGTTTGGTAAGCCTGTTTTTTAATGAGATCAGTAACTCGGTAATGCTGGCGGAATTCGAACCCCAGACCTCTGGTATCATCACCCAAAGGTTTTACCAGTTGAGCCCAAGTGGCACCTGCAAAAATGGTTTTGGTAAGCCTGTTTTTATTGAGATCAGTAAGCCTGTTTTGGCACCCCAAAATCATATATTACTTAGGGGTGTGACTGTCCCGAGTTATGCCTCACAGGATACCATGCAAAGTCACATACGTGAGTATCAATTTAGATAGATATTTTTGGACATACCCCTATTTTGAAAGTCAAAATTTGAAATTTGAGATACCCCATTTGAAATACCTCCATTTCAAGACAGAAAAGATTTACAACCGTATGTTAGTTTTATGATGGATGGTTAACATAACACAACATCTTGAAATGGGAGTATCTCATTTTTTTTTTTTTAAATGGGTATCTCAAATTTCGACTTTCAAATGGGGGTATGTCCAAAAATCTCATTTAGATAAGAACCCTCAATGAATTGTAATTTTAAAGAAATTGGATTAAAGAAATTTAGAATTTTGGTTGAGTTTAATGCTTTGATTCTCTTTAAAGCCTCATCTACTCGAAAACTATAAAATAATTAAACAAATTGAAAGACAGACAAACTGGAAGAGACAAAGAGGAGAAGAGAGAGCTTTATTTTTAGAGAT
The DNA here is from genome assembly GCA_023053565.1 of Aquilegia eximia. Taxonomy (NCBI): domain Eukaryota; kingdom Viridiplantae; phylum Streptophyta; class Magnoliopsida; order Ranunculales; family Ranunculaceae; genus Aquilegia; species Aquilegia eximia. The sequence continues at coordinate 28,572,422 of JALIGU010000001.1, forward strand.
TTTTGGACATACCCCCATTTGAAAGTTGAAATTTGAGATACCCCTATTTGAAAAAAAAATATTGAGATACCCCCATTTTAAGATGTGTTATCTTAGCCATCCATCATAAAACTAACCTATGGTTGTAAAAATCTCTTCTGTCTAGAAATGGGGTATCTCAATTTATTTATTTTTCAAATGGATACATGTTAGATTTTGGTAATCTAAGATCTAAAAAACCTACGGCTTGAAAAGTGAGTTCGCGTCATAAGTCATGGGAAGTAACTCGTGATAGCCTAGCCCCTTATTTATTACAATTTTTAAATTACAAAATTCCATATGTGGCGGTTTTGTGGTGTATGGAAATAGGGTTGGAAATAGATGCGGATTTATCCGAAATTCGAATTTAATCGAATCCGAATATGTCAGATTTTGATATGAAAATAAACCAGAATTAAAATTTGGATTCGGATTCAGATTTATATAAGAGATTTATTCGGATCCGGATTTCGGATTTTAATTTGTTTTTTTATAGATTTTATATAGAAAATTGTCGGATTTAGTCGGGTTTCTGGATAAATCTCGGATTTGGATTAATTATTTAAAGCCGAATCGAATTCGGATGTACCTTATAATATTCAGATTCAAATTTGGATTTATATACATCCGATCCGAATCCGACCCGTTTCCAGCCCTATATGGAAATATACAACAATAGTACCACCATAATGATTATAACAATAGTAATATTAAATGTGTATAATTTTTGCAATTGCAATTGCAATATATCAAATTTCAATAGTACCACCAAAATGCTTGCGAGTTGTTGGACCACTTTTGCTCTGTGTGAGCTGAAAAACATGGTGAATGTGTTGCCCCTTATGTTTCTTTGCACGAGCTGACCATTCGGGAAGTCGAGCATCCATTATCATGTTGATATGACGTTCTTCAGTGTTGCTCTTTTTGTTTGAGCTCTTTGGGCGTTTCTGATTGAGTTTATTTATGAGGTCAGACTCTTTGTCAGAGAGAAAGTCATCGAGGTGACCTTCTTCCTTGAACTTGTTGCAATATGACTTCAAAATGCGACATTCCTCAGTGGGATGATGTCGGACTTTGTGTACTTGCAGTATGTATTGCCTTCAATTTCATCAAGGTTGTGAACCCTTGGCTTAAAGTATAGTTAACGTACCCTTGATGAGGTCATGGAACTCTTTGTTCGAGCACTTGAATGGGTTGGGGTACTTCGACTTGGAAGTGCCTGCAGATTTGTCCTTGTTTCAACCGGATTTCACACCAATGTGATGTAAGATCAAGAAGAAACCCCTAATGTTAAGATCTAAGGTATTGGAGAAGAGAAGATGAAGGAATAGGATTTTGGTGATTGATAATGGCTGCACTAAGTTGCTTCTTAGTTGCCTATGTATCTATAAGAGAGATGGAATCAAACATTTTATAACGTAGTTCAATTGTAGAGTTTGATTAGGATTAGGATGTGATCCATTGATCGCTAATGTATTGTAGTGTTGTAGTCCCATGTATTTGGACTTAAAAGTGGTAACTTGATTTATGTACTTGTTCTATTAATTATGAATATGAGTTGTAGAGATATTGGAGTTCTAGTTGGATTAAATTAAGAAAATCTCTACAAAGATGTGGATTTACCATATTAACCTTATTGAATTGATGGACTTAAATAGATAAGGCCCATGATTGATATTGCATGAAGTAATGGGTTTGAGCCCTTATTGAATGTTGAATCGAGCTTTGACGTATAGTTGACGTGGGCTTGAGCCCGTTAGGGGGGATCAACATATTGCCCCCTCTTTCGCCGATAGGTGAAACCCATTGGGTAAAGAAGAAAATAACGTATTGAGATTGATATGATTTGATCATTTGTCGATCACATATTGATATTGATATCGATGTAGATGTGATCATTTGTCGATCACTTTTGATATTGATATTGATGTGACCATTTGTCGATCACTCTTGATATTGATAGTGGTGTGATCGTTAGAGATCACTCTTGATATTGATATTGATGTGATCATTAGAGATCACTCTTGATATTGATATTGGTGTAATCGTTAGAGATCACTCTTGATATTGATATTGATGTGATCATCAGAGATCACTCTTAATATTGATATTGATGTGATACTGATATTGATGTGACCAATAGAGATCACTCTTGATATTGATAGTGATGTGACCATTAGAGATCACTCTTGATATTTATATTAATGTGATCATTACAGATCACTATTGATATTGATTCTTATGCCCCCATGTAGTGATACATTAGGTGAAAGAGGGAATCGCCCCCAAGCGTATGATGTAGAAACGTTTCGATCATAATGAGGACACCATTAAAAGTGTGATTAAGATATATGATGACGCCCACAATTTGTGTGATAGAGGGTTGAACAAAGGTATCGAGTTTGAGTTGACTTATCATATGTTAGTACCACGTGTGGTACCCTTAGCAATGACACAAAGTCTTTTTGCGTGATACTAGTCGTGCAAAATTGTTAGTGTGGATCTTGATCTGATGTAACCATAAAGTTGACGCCCCCAAGTGATACTTGAGTTGACGAATCCTTATGATCCCTAACTAGTTGTTTGAAAAATCTGAGCTTGAATCTTCATGCCCTTGTTTGCTAATTGTATCATCCTCAAGACGGATATACTTTTGAACTCTAGAGAAAAAGTTTATACTTGGTGGCAGGAGTGTCTAGCACAATGGAACTATATAACCCTTTGTCATCATGTAATAACGCTTATTTGAAAGCATAAATAACAAGTATATCTGAGACATCGGGTAATTCCGCTTGCGCTTGTCTAAATCGAGCTACAAATTTACTTAATAGCTCTCCATCTCCTTGCTTAATGTTGAACAAGACAACAACATCCTTGAGGGGACGCCAATTGTGCCTAAAATGTTTGGCAAATTGGATAGAAAAATTATTGAAGTTGGTGATAGAACTCCTTGGGAGTTTGGAGTACCATCAAAGAGCATCAAGACCAAAGGTGGAAGGGAACATCTTGCACATGAGTGCATCATCATAGCTAAAGAGAATCATTTTGTTTTTGAAATCAGTGATATGAAGCCAATGATCGCCCTCAATCTCATTGTATTCTTCGAAAATTGGTGTCTTAGCTTGAAATCTGGATAATGTTCGACCCATTGAATATGAGAGGACAACGGAGAAGTTTTTCCAGTATGGTGGGCAATGTTGCCGAGTCTATACTACTTAGCTTCTTTTGCTTGAATTGCTTGTGCAATCATCCTTTGTAGCTTCTCTTCGGTAATGTTCCTGATCCCTACATTACTGTTTCCATCTTGATCATATTCATGCTCATAATTGTCATGATCAAGACCTTGACGATAATGCCTTAGAGATCTAGGAGTTGGTGAACGGGTACCTCGTCTACCCCTTTGAATGTTCCTATGCGTACCTCGGTACCTGTCAGAGCTGTTGAATCTGTTGCCGCTAGATAACATGTCAGACATTTTACCGTTTGAAACCTGTGTAGATACATGTCTGTCAGAAACAATGCCTCTGGACAGTGGCTCGTCAGAAAAATTGCCTCTAGACAGTGGCTCGTCAGAAAAATTGCCTCTGGACAAAACTCTGTGTTGATGCCTGTCAGACATTTTACCTCTGGGCACTGTAATTCTGACAAGATTTTTGCCTCTGGGTACTTATTTCTGACAAGATTTTTGCCTCTGGACAGTTCCTCGGTTTGAATTATGACAGGATTTTTGCCTCTGAGCGTGTCTTGGGTACCAAGTCTGTCATGGACGTTTGTGTTGGGCAGCCTCTTAGTGAGTGTGTTTGCATGGACATTAACAATGGTTGGGGATCGACGACGCTGCCTTTTTGTAATGTTACCAGTAGGCAAACTTGTCTTGGTGCCTTTGGTGTGATGGTGAATTTGTTCCCTTAAAGCGCCTTGACCGTTAATTTTAGATCGAAAGCTTTTAGGGTTTCTACATTCATTCTCTTTCTCCAAGTCAACTGAGGATTATTCTTGTGATGGTAATACAATGTCATCCTCCATATCCTCTTCAACTTCCGGGATGGTTGAAGGTCGAGTCATTTTCCTTGGATTTGGATTGACTCCCAACCTATCAAAAATGCTTGAAGAAGATGGAGTCAACGAACACTCATTACCATTGTAATTCGCATGTTTCAACTTTCTCCTAAGACCATTGTTCCTATTTTGAAGCTTTTTGAGTTTATGGCGTAAGTATTCGTTATCAGAAATCATAACTTCTTCATGTTGAATAGGCTCCTTCGATTTTAGTGGTTGAGAAGAAGAAGAAGAAACCGAGTGTTTTTTTGCCATTAGATGGAACCCTCTTGGAAGTGACGGTGTGTTCTCTAGGGTTTGAATCTTGAGAGCGAGCTTGCACATGTCTTGAACCTTCTTGACGTCCACCATTGCTTACTTGCTTGTTTTGTTAAGATCTAGTTGTTGCCATTGAGAAGAAAGAATTTGATTCATCTTGAAAAATAGGTTTTTGTGTGTAGGGGGGGGGGGGGGGGGAGATCCCCTCAGTCGGCGCCAAAGTGTTTCAACCGAATTTGACACCAATATGATGTAAGATCAAGAAGAAACCCCTAATGTTAAGCTCTAAGATATTGGAAAAGATGAAGATGAAGGAATATGGTTTTGGTGATTGATAATAGTTGCACTAACTTGCTTCTTAGTTGCCTACGTACCCATAAGAGAGATAGAATCAAGTCTTTTATAACGTAGTTCAATTGTAGAGTTTGATTAGGATTAGGATGTGATCCATTAATCCCTAATGTATTGTAGTGTTGTAGTCTCATGTATTTGGACTTAAAAGTGGTAACTTGATGTATGTACATGTCCTATTAATTAGGAACATGAGTTGTAGAGATATTGGAGTTATAGTTGGATTAGGTTAAGAAAATCTCTACAAAGATGTAGATTCACCATATTAACCTTATTTATTTAATGGACTTAAATAGATAAGGCCCATGATTGATATTGCATGTAGTAATGGGTTTGAGCCCTTATTAAGTGTTGAATCAGGCTTTGACCTATAGTTGACGTGGGCTTAAGCCCGTTAGGGGGGTCAACACAATCCTTATACTCTGATTTTGTGGGCTTGGATTTTGAGTAGCTCAGTTCGGATGTTTGAACACTTGTTACCCGTTCCTTAGACTTGAAGAACGCTTTTTTGAGCTTGATATATTTGTCAGCTCGGACGTGGAGGTCTTCCAAAGTCTGGGGGGCATCTAGGATAATATTTTTTTCCTAGAACAATGTTGGGTTTAACATCCAAGATGAAAGCCATGAGGCGGGTTCTCATCTGGGCTCTCAGCTCGCAAACATTCTTTCTTGAAACTTGCTATGAACTTCTTATGGTTTTTGACTCTTTTTGCTTGAGTCTGAATAGTGCAGTGACCTCGATCTTCTTCATTTGTTGTGAATGTACTGGGTGACGAAGAGGGACTCGATCTGATTATACGAGGTGATGGACCTCTCTGGTAATTAATATGGTTCTACCTCGCAGAGAGACTTCGAACAATCGGCAGAAAATATCTTTGTATTTTGGCCATAACGCCATGTTGGTCTTGAACTAGAGGACATAGTCCATGGGATCTCCACTTCCATCATAAGTAGTGAATTTATGAGGCATGAAGTTTTGGGGTGGTTGCTGGATGTGGGTAGAACATGGTTGATGGTGTTTGTATTGACTTCATCAGTAGTGGTGGCTCCGTTTGGTGGAGCGGTGGTGGTACTCTTCAGTTGAGCATTTCCAGCCCCCAATTTGTTGATTTGCTCTTGTTAATCATTGATTTGCTTGTGAAGTTGCTCAAACTGTTTGAGTGATTTCGACCATGGTCTTTGTCTGGTTGATATTCGATCACAGTCAGTCGGCGCCAATGTAAATGCATAAATAAGTTAAGTGATCAGAGTGGTGTAGAAGATGATCGAAGATGGAAGTGGAAAAAGATTTGAGAAGTGACCGGGCTATTTTAGAAGATAGTTGCCTACGTATCTGAGAATGACCAGGTCGTAGAATCAAGCCTACATGATTTATATTTATAGGTTATTTAGGACAACAACTAGCTCATTAATTATTCAACGGTAGGATCAATTAATGAGCAAGCGTTGCGAATTGATTGAAAAGATTTGGTAACTAAATGGAATTATAAGAGTGAGCTCGAAGTGAGGTTGAGTAAAATAAGTCCCAGCTCGAGTGAGCTCGAGCTAAAAATGATTCTTGTCGAGTGACGTCGAATTGAAGTGAAATCCAAGTCCGTCCATAATTAAATTTGGTGAACTCGAAGTGAAATCAAGGAAAACGTGTCCACCTTATTTGATGTCGAAGGTTTAATATATAGGTTTTATTCGAAGTGGTGGTTAAAATGAGCTCGAATACATGAGTATATGCAATAATCATATTATGGAGTATAATTTTAATTTCAATTGCGTAGATACGTACAGAATTTGTTAAATTAGCATGAAGATGAAGATGAGTTTGTTAGAAGTTAATTAAAGGACTAGCTGCTTCGAACATCGTCAAAGCAAGTACATAACCTAACATTTAGTTAGGTGGAAAAATGAAATGCACTTGATTCGTTGTATTGACTCCGAAGAATATACAAGCTATATAGTTTGTAACTTTGTATTGTGTAAATGAATTATATTATTGATGGAAAGGTTGGATTATAAGCAATCTTAATACTTACTTGCAGAGGATATATAGGATCTGGTGATTGTCTGATTGGTTCCATATCGAATAGTTTAGAATATAAATTAAATGTGTGGGAAGTTTGGGATCCACATCGTAGTGCGTGTAATGAAGTGGCACTAAGTGTGGCCTAGTATTGGCATATAACCTTTTCACACACATGCATCATGAGGAGGTTTTGCAACCCATCACAGATTCGCAGCTATGTTTCTAGTACGTTTTGCTTTAATACCTTGCATTAAATTTTCTAATGAGTATGTATGTAAGTAAATGTGATCTACATTACATTTGCTTGCAGATTACAGATACTCGAAAATGGGTGAATTGTTAATAATCTTGTTAATGGTGGTGCAAACTTTGCACTTTGCAAGAGAAGAGTTGTAGTTGATCATTGTTCTAGAAACTTTCTCGTACAAAAGATAGTAGCTTGGAAAGCACAAGTTGCAATCAAGTTGCCATCGTTTTCTGTGAAATTCTTCATCTTTGTGTTCATAAATACCACGTGCAAATCAAGCTAATAAATACTACGTACCCTTCTTACGTAGGATACATAAATAACTCTCAAACCCCAAAGTCCATATTATTAGGACAACTAACATAACGTACCCTTCTTGTAATTTGCACCAACTTTTATTAAAACTAGACCACATTCACCTTCATGATCATCATGACCTCATAACTTCCTCATGCAACTGACAACACAACACAACACTTGGATATCAAGGATATAACAGTCATTTTCTTCCATGCCACTTACTTCTTCTAACAGAACTTCAAGCAAAGTTACCTAACTTAAACAACTTCACAAGACCACCTGGCAGTTTGGCAACTAATCTTTTTGTCCACAAGAGATTGAATAAACGTTTACACTAGATAGTAGATACTACTACTACTACTACTACTACTACTTCACCAAACACACTCTCACCCACACAACAACAACACATAAAACCCTTCTAAAATCTTCTTTCTCTCTAGTATGTGTGGCAAGCACTTCAAGCAATAATAAGTATATCCCATATATAATTTATTCTCTACGTGGCCAAATCTTATATCCATGCCAAGATTCTTTATAAATGAAAATTACATTTATTTATAGAGTCATTTCTCATACATCATGAGAGTACTTCAAGTCCTGGCCTTTTCATTTTACACAAACCATATCATGAATTTCTTTTTGGTGAATTAATATTTATGACGATGTCGATCACAGAAAATATAACAAAGCATCTACAGTACAGTCTTTTAAATCCTATTCATCCCCATGCATGTGGCAAAGAATAATTTGTAAAATCGATCTTTCATGAACTTGACACACTTTTTATACCGAAAGAAGCAAAGGCATTCAAGTAAAATAACAAGTAGTAATGAAATGGAAAAAGAAAAAAATGCGTGTAATAAAAGCTAATCAAGTAGTAAAAAACAAAAAAAAAAACAAAAGGAGCCAAAGAATCTATCTATCTATCTATCTAGCTATATGTTCTCTACTACTGTTTTAATGATTGGTTTGCTTGCAAGCGACGCATCTGATCCTTTTATCTGTCCAACTAACCTAACTAACTAATTTCTAACGAGAAAACAACAAAAGAAATAAAGAAAGAAATACTCCTATCTAAAGTTATAAGAATCAAGAATTGGACTGTTAAATGAAAACATTTGGTTGGATGTACAACCCTTTACAACTAAATTCTGCCTGTTTGGTAGCAGAGAGAATATTAACTTTTAAATTTGGTTACAACTTACAACCTCTCTAGCTTCTCTTTCTCACTTGCTTAGTTTGCTTGCTTTTACTACTTTGATGCCTAAACTTAACTTCTTCCCCAAACTAACTCTTAACTTTAATAATCACACACTTCACACTAACTAAGCTAACCACTTATCTTTTTCTTGATTGTTGAGCCTTATCTCATCAACCTTCAACCCTTTTTTTTTCTTTTTTATTTGATTTCTTTTAGCTAGCTGCTTTTTTAATATAATCTTCTTAAGTTATAGCTAACTTTTGGTATCTTTAGTGTGCAGATAGAGTAAGGGAATACTAGCTGTAGTAGAAAATTTTAGATACCAATACTAGTTACCAAAAGTTGGTCGTATAGACTAAGTTTAAGTAAATATGATTAGTAGGGCTAGGCTTGGACTATTATTTTGGAAATTTTTGATTGAGATACATGCATGGAGATTCTACCACTTTTGATATCATTAATTATAACATTATCCTTAATAATTTGAAGAGTTATGAAAACTAATCTCTCTACTCACTACACCTCCACATGAAGCAATTCTAAGAATAAGATCATCAAAATGACTAGTTTGTTTGATAGATACTCATGAAAAAAATAAAATATATATAATCGTATAATTTTTTTAAAGAAAATAAATAAATTTCACTAATCAACAAAAAACGTTATGTTATTATGTTTGTTTTCAAATTAAATTAAGTATATTCATCATATCATATGCCAGAATTTTAAGCATAAAAATCATCTAGAACATCTGCACCTTTTTCTTTTTTTCACTTTATCTTAGGTAATCAACTATCCATACCTAATAATTTGAACATAATCATCTTACTAATTCCTAAATATATGTCAACCCAAAGTTTTAAATAAAAATAATCATTAAATTCCTAAAAGACTTTTACCCAAAGAATTCAAATTTGGCAAAGATTGAATTGAACAAATACACAAATTCAAGCATATTATTGGTTGTAAAAAACAACTCCACCTTCACCTAAAATAAGTTTCAAAGTCCACTCAATATTATATCAAAGTTACATAAATTATCCAAATTCATAGAACCCAATCATCTCCCCTAACTTACCAAACTCACCTTAAACAAAAAAAAAAAAATTACATTTCATCCAAAACATGAACCAATTTTACAGCACGTGCTCACGTGCTATCATGTGAGCTTGTGGTGGTATAATGGAAAGAAATAATGGGTATTATATTTATTCCAAGGCAAGCAACCGCCGCCCAGTCGGCCAAAGCTGTGAAAATTTTTTCCTTTAAACACGTGGAGATTTCTCATTTGTTGAATCGTCAAAAAAAACGGCCGCCCTTAAGACAACAAAGCTTACTAGTATTACCATTAACTAACTAACTATCATAAAGTTCTTGCCCTTCACATTTTTATTTTTTTTTATATATATATATATAGCTGTCTTTCTTACACCTTTACCTCTAAACAAACAAACCACCAACAACACCTTCTTCTCATAGCTCTCTTCTTTCTTCTTTCAATTCAAAAATCTTAAAATCAATGGATTGGACTAGAGGTCATTCTATTGGTCATGGATCATCCACCGCGACAGTTTCTATCGCTAAACCTCATACTTCGAATGAGGTTTTCGCGGTAAAATCAATTGAGTTGTCGAAATCAGAGTTCTTGCAAAGAGAACAAAGAATTCTTTCTTCATTGAATTATTCAAAAGTAGTTGGCTATATTGGTTGTGATATTACTAATGAGAATGGTAAAGCTATGTATAATTTATTCATGGAGTATGTTGTTGGGGGTGCTCTTAGTGATAAAATTCGAAATGAAGGAGGTTCGCTTAAGGAATGTGTTATTCGATCATATACTCATGATATTTTAGATGGATTGGATTATCTTCATATGAATGGATTAGTGCATTGTGATATTAAAGGTGGTAATATTTTGATTAGTAATGATGGTGCAAAAATTGCTGATTTAGGGTGCTCTAAGTGGGTTGATGATCAAACTAGTCCAATTGCTGGTACACCTTTGTTTATGGCACCAGAAGTAGCTCGTAATGAAAAACAGAGTTACCCTGCTGATATATGGTCTCTTGGGTGTACTATTATCGAAATGGCGACCGGTTCTCTTCCATGGATGGATGCTAAAGATCCTGTTTCAGCACTCTATCGAATCGCATTCTCTGAAGATTTGCCAGAAATCCCAAGCTTTATTTCTGATCAAGCTAAGGATTTCTTAAGTAAATGTTTGATAAGAGATGACAAAGAAAGATGGACTACTACTCAACTCCTTCAACACCCTTTTCTTACTAATTCTGAATTTAAGCAAATTCAAAATTCTCCTACAAGTATACTTGATCAAGGATTTTGGGATTCAATGGAAGAGTCAGCTGATACACCAAGAAACTTGTCTAGCTATGGTTGTTCTTCGAGTTCTGCAGCTGAAAGACTTTGCAGACTTTCGTCTCCAATTATGCCTAATTGGGCATCAGATGAAGATTGGATTACAATTAGAAGTAACAAAATTGATCAAGAAGACGATTTTTTCTTCTCAGGCGAACAGAGTACTATAAGGGCACCCACTGACGACGCCACTGCAACAACTAGTGGGTCAGAATCAGAAAGATTTTTTATTAGTCATGAAGAAGAAATGGAGTTATGTGAAACTTCAGTTTCTTCTGACATGGATATGGATTTCTCAAGTGATTTTATTATTAGTGAGATTAGAAGTAGTAGTAGTAGTAGGAACAATTCACTTAGTATTGATTGTAGTTTAGTAGATGTTTGTAAATATGTTAATCTCAATTCTGAGATACATAGAGAGGTTACATCTTTTAATCAAAATTTATTACAAGCTTAAATTTGATCTTCTTCTTTACATCTTCTGATTAAATTGCTTAATTACAATGTTTATGGAATAATCCCCAATCAATACCCCAGATTGTGACTGTCCATCTGGGTGCAAGTACCATGATTTTGGGCTAATTTAGTTGTTGGTTTTAGGTGGTCAGTATGAAATTGTCTGTTCTTCAATTGTGTGTGTGAATGGGGGAGACTTTGGAAGGTCAATGATTTAAGTTTCTCTACATCTTCCTGTGTTTAGGTGAGTTCATCATTTTAGACCCAAATCCTCTAGAAGTCAATCTTCTTGAGGTGTGCTTATGTCAATAGATACACAGTAGAGGTGCTGGTTTCTGGTTTAGGTAAGCATCTATGTATTCAGTTTTGCAAAGTTGCAATGTTGCGGAAATCAGGAAATGCACATATTCTTAAACATATGCTAGCTTACAAATAGCATTATTCTAGCTTCTCAATCTTATCATGTAGGATTTGACTTTAGAGTAGTAGATAATTCTGGTTTTTGGACTAACACAACACGGAGAATTTGAAGAAATTTATGAATATGCTTGCTGGCTGGCTGGTATAAACGTACATAGGCATAGCACAATGCAGTAGTCTGAACCTTTGATTCACTACAAACAATGCTCAGCTCATTCACTTTAATTTGTTAATAAACATCACAGCTCAAGAGTCAAGACTCGGGCAACATAGGTTTTGGTTACTTAACAGGAAATGCCAACTCAACAGGAAAATGCAACAATATAATCCTCGAAATGCATGTTGATACAATACAGTAATATGTCAGGTTTTCTTGTCTATGTATAATATTAAATCTCATAAAGAAATATATCTTCAGTAGAAATTGGAAAGACCTCTACTGATGTTGCAGTCATCAAACCCTTTCCAGCTTTCGGCATTTTTGACTAATTATTAAAGAGAGAATCATCTTTGAGCAACCACCAAGGAACACTGGCACCTGGGTTTGGGTTCAGACTTCACTCTTCAGAGCCAGCCAGCCAGCCATCTAGTAAATGAAAGTCAGCAGCGTCAGGTTTTGGTTACTCGTTTACCTGAATTGAATTTGGTCGTTTCGTTTGCCGGACGAGGCAGCGCACCGCGTACTCTTGGGGACCAAGTCCTTTGCATGCCTTTCCTTTCTCTGTTTTAAACCTGTTTGACTTTGTTAATTAGGCTGAGTTCACACTTCATACAACATGCTGTGGTTGACATTTTGTTATTAAATTAAACTTAAATCTAAATATAAGTTTGTAGAGAAAGTTCCAAATGGAAGAAACAATCACCAAAAGCCAACAACTAAAAATGTTAGAGACTGTTAATTTTGTTTGGATAAAATTGTTGTTGAAGAGCTGGGTCTTCTTGGTGGGGTTGGTCACATTTGGTTTCAAAGACAGTTACTGATTAACAAGTAATAAATAATAATACTAGTCTCTCTTTGCAATTTGCAAGAAGGTGGTTTAATTATGTCCCAATGGGAAGAGAAGAGGTTGCATTGCATTGGGGTCAGTCAATGTGGAAATGGTGTATAATTTGGGTCAATAGATTGACTGACCTTAAGTTTAGATTGCAAGTCCATGGTGGTTATAGACCTGATAATAATATCAATATCAAGTTAAAACACATTGTGAATTAGGAACTTTCTTGCAATGCAGGTCAATCAATTGTATACATCTTCATTTTCTTTCACTAAGAAGTCAATTTAAGCATATGCTAAGCTAATGTGAAGAATGTTCTTATTGATACCTGAGCTTGGACTTTATTGGAGGTTTCATGGACTGGGCTTTTAGTTTATGATGTTCAATGAGTGTGATAGTTTGATCATTGAGGAAGGGTATATTCTGAATGCAAACCCAAACAAATGGAAATGCATATTTTGCACTGAGACAAACAAAACATTTTAAGAAGAAAAGTTCACTTTTAAACATGAAAACAAAGTCAAACAACAAAGCTTGTCATATAAATCATCCCCATTGCTAAGATCAGGAGAACTTATGCTAAGAGTGTATCCATAATATATAGCCAAAGGAATATGTGCTAATCTAATTTCTAAAGTATTGGTAGCATTGTTGCCTCTCTGTAGGAACTTGGAATTATGCTATTCATTCAATCATTTAGTGTAGGCAGAATTTGTAGAAATTCAATTCCATTTTTAAATTTGGTTAAGAGTTTTTTCTTGATCATATCGATCAATGCGCCCTTGCAAATGCCTAGAAGTCTTATAAAATGGGGTGTTATGGATCTCATTTAATAGTTTGGCAGAATAGAAAATGGCCTTAGAGATGTTTATGAAAATTGCATATATTTTCTTCATTTAACAAAATACAAACCACCAGTGAAAACTGAAAACCCATGAAAAATAAGGACAATGTACATTGAGTGACTCAGAAAATGAGATAGCATAATCCTAACTCCTAAGCTTAAGGATGAATTCAACATTGACTTGGGCCTTAAAACAAGATTCAAGTAGAAGGCCCAAAGTCTGTCTTTAAACTCATTGAACTAAAACTAGCACATCTCATTTTGGTCCACTTCAGGTCCTTCAAAAAAAAAAAAAAAAAAAAATTGCAGAAAACCTGAAATAAAAATGGTATTTTTTTTTCTGGTCAAGAAATTTGTTACAATAATATAAATCAAGGAATTGCTAAATAAAACCTATTTTTTGACCACATCTATATCTATATATCTATATAATAGCTAGACCCATGCGGTCCCACATTCTCTCTCCTAGGTGGCATCCTAAATGATCTCCAAGCTCTCACAATTTTTCTATTTAAAAAAAAAAAAAAAAAAAAAATTGGTTACTTTAAAACTAATTTTTGTTTTTCTCTATATTTCTTATCCATTTTTCATTAAACAAATAACCTCTACACTTTTTATCCACTCTCCCACTAACCACAAACCTCTCAAATCAAAATAAAAACACAATAAAATAGTAAAAACATGAATTAATCAAACATAAATAACACGGGCAGTCCAATGAAGCTTTTTCTCATACCCCGGTGCGTAGCGCGGGTTCCCAGCTTGTATCTATATAATAGCTAGACCCATGCGGTCCCACATTCTCTCTCCTAGGTGGCATCCTAAATGATCTCCAAGCTCTCACAATTTTTCTATTTAAAAAAAAAAAAAAAAAAAAAAAATTGGTTACTTTAAAACTAATTTTTGTTTTTCTCTATATTTCTTATCCATTTTTCATTAAACAAATAACCTCTACATTTTTTATCTACTCTCTCACTAACCACAAACCCTCTCAAATCAAAATAAAAACACAATAAAATAGTAAAAACATGAATTAATCAAACATAAATAACACGGGCAGTCCAATAAAGCTTTTTCTCATACCCCGGTGCGTAGCGCGGGTTCCCAGCTTGTACATAAATAGAATAATATCTGGTATTGTGGATTGTGACGCAGATCTTTATATATACTATATATTACATGAAATGACCAAATTATTGCAACTTTTTTTTTTTTCTTTTCTTGATGATGTGCCCTACTTGATCCAAAACTACTAAAACGGAAATCATCTTTATGAGTAGGACAACATTACAGATTCATATCCACTAATTTCTGAAATCACAAATTAGTGGTATTTTTTCTTCAAAGTGACTAAGAAACTAGAGAGATTGAATTAGGCCAATGTGTCAAACTCCCAATCTTTTATATATACATAGAGGTCAGTAATCTGTACTTTGTACCTCATCACAACTCACAAGAGGCAAACTGGGACTCCTGAATCCTGATGTAAACCATTATAAAAACAAGTTGGATAATCCATTGAACAGAAATACCTCATCACGACCTAACTTGCTGGTCGGCCATTGGCATATATAAACGTTTTGCAGAGTGGAGACGTAACTGTTCATCATCCTGTGCATGCCTTTTAAAAGTAAATAAACATGAACATACAAAAGCCACTGATTTAAATGGATATAACATTATAAATATCGTTACGTCATTCTCCATATACGTTATGTTTCTAACACTACAGTCTCCAGACATCAATCAACATGCAATTTTCTTCATAATATTTGAGTTTGCCTTACCTTCTTGCTCACCAGTGGTTGAGCCAGCTTTATATCTCTCTAAATCCAGTGTTATACCATTACCCACAAAAGATCACCAGTAATGAAAGAGCAAAGACTTTAAGCGCTGCGCTGCCACCACCACCTGCTATGAAGACACATTTTAGTCACAGTATGTAATTAAAGAAACCTATACTTATGAGCTGATTAAACATTTAGTAAGTACTACAATACTAATCAAATATTTATGTAAATTCTATGTTATAGAATGTCTGACCAAGAAAGTGGAGTACTGAAGTGGTTCTGGACTGACGTTCAACACAGTCACCCAGTGTTCCACCATTCTTGACAAGGTTTAGAATTAACCAATACTTCCTTAATTGGGGTTGGTTATCCGATATAACTTCCGGCCAGTTTGGGCGAAGCTGAGTCAAGTTCAGGTTAAGATATCCAGGTTGAGCTCTCAAAATTTCTTGTTCAGGTATACTAAAACCAGACGAATTTCCACCCTACTACTAGACAATCCTCCACAGAATTGGGTAACAAACTTAAATCCATCCCATTTGTTCGGTTACGTTGGCAATTCCCTGTCATACAGAATACAGTTTTACTTCTCATAAGCATCGTTTAGTGTTTGGTTGTATATGTGTGGTTGAAAGTAAACTTGGTAGTGTGTGGTCCTCACAAGACAATGCAGAATCTTCATGTTGGAGATTCATTCTATGCTTATGGTGATGACTTTTGTATGTGCACTAGTGACTAGCCAGCCAAAAACTGACATATTTACCAAAGAAACGTGAGAAGGGTCAATTAACATAAGGTTAACAAGTTCTTGGTCGATCTTCAGCAGAAAGTCTAAAGCTATAGTAAAAGGAAGGAGATGTTCAGATAGCATTTTACAACTTCTTAAATTTGTAGTAATTCTAGAAAAGTGTGTAAGTAAAAAAAAAAAAAAATAAGCTTTAATAAACAAATCTCCTTAATATTTCAGTAGTTTCGACTTGGGATAATACACAATTGGCATTAGCAAGCATTAGTAGAAAAAGCTTATTAAAAGACAGCATCTGTTAATAAGCAGCAGCAATTGGAATTTGTTCACATGATATGTAACATTAGAGACCTACATCATGAATCAGTGGAACTCTCAAAAGAGGAAACAGAACATATATGCTCACAGATTTAAGAAATTTGTAATGCAAATGCAACTAATACACCTATTTATGAACATACACACATTAAGCATGCCACCAAAGTGTGTGTTCCTAATAATGTAATTGTCAAAGTACTTTCCCTTGTATTTTCGATCATTTCTTTTTCTTGGCATCTTATTAAAGTTTATTTTTCACCTCTTAATTACTACATTAATATACCAAATGAATATTTACATGAAAATCCAAAAGTGAGCTGGCCTTTTCTCTAGATACACCATTTCTGTGTCCCGCCTTCATCACTATATAATTCAGTTAATATGGTCATCTTATAGACCTGTATCTCCTACCAAAAATTATGGACTCAGTGGGATCACCTGTCCTGACAGAACTGGTCATTGATGTTCCCTGTGTTACTAGCAATTCATTTGAAGATGATACAAAGCAGTCATCATCATGGATTCTAACCAGACTGCATGCTGGTTACTTCAGAATAAATCTCTCATTTTGTGGCCAGACTTTACTATGGAAGACCTTTGGCGAGTCGCATTTCTACAACTCTCTCCCTATACGACCTAAGCTTCCGTCTATTGTATTTGTCCTTCTTTGGTCTGTTTCTCTCATAATGCTAAGCTTACTTTCACTTCTCTATATATTAAGATGCTCCTTCCATTTCAACATGGTGAAAGCTGAATTCTTGCACCATGTAGGAGTCAACTACCTATTTGTCCCGTGGATTTCATGGCTTCTTCTACTCCAATCTTCACCTTTCATGAGTCCCAAATCAGTTCAGTATGTTGTAGTGTTTTGGTTGTTTGTTATTCCGGTGGTGCTACTAGATGTCAAGATTTATGGCCAGTGGTTTACCAAAGGCAAGAGGTTCTTATCTGCAGTTGCAAACCCAGCAAGTCAGATGTCTGTGATAGCTAACCTCATAGCTGCTCGCGCAGCAGCTAAAATGGAATGGAAGGAGAGTGCAATGTTCTTTTTCTCAATAGGGATTACACACTATTTTGTGATATTTGTTACTCTTTACCAAAGACCAATAGGGATTTACCGGTTGCCTGCAAAACTACGGCCAGTTTTTTTCTTGTTTATTGCAGCTCCTAGTACAGCCAGTGTAGCTTGGGATTCCATTTCCGGAAGCTTTGGTACACCGTCAAAGATTCTCTTCCACCTCTCATTCTTCCACTTTGCATCACTGGTAATTTAACTGCCTTTAATACAGTGACCTGTGATAGTATCAGAGAATAACTGATTAACTAATAATTGATTGTGATTCCCTGAAGGTGACCTGCTTTGTTTAATAATACTTGGACTCACCTATAAAGTCTGGTTGTTTAATATATGGTATATTGCAGGCCACAATAATTTGCTAGTTGAACAAACACTAGAGGGCTAGAGAGGAGACAATCATATGCAAAGTTAGACTAAAATTTTAAATGAACTTCCCTGTATTATACTGTGATATGTATGCTATTATATACTATTATGTGTCTACAGAGTAATTTAACTTCTTGCTTTAGTTCTATATGAGAGTAACAAAAGAACGAAGAGCTCAGGAGATTCAGTCATGTGTCTTATTCTGAAAGAGATGGTTAAGTGTCTGTTTGTCAGGTTCTCATTGGACTCAGGTCATTGCGCCTAAATTGTATTGCATTGAACTCAAAGTGATTGTCAGCCAATGAGACAACACACGGACCACCTTAACTTTTTCTAAAATTGGATAACCTGACTAGATCCCATATCTTTCAATAATTAAGAAGTTGATTTCATGTAAGAAATGCAGCAAAAGAAATTGAGGAAAAAATCCCTTGATTATTTTTTAGTTGTGGTCTTGGTCTAAATCACTCCTATTCAATTGTTTGAATCTAGCTAATACTGAATTTTGCTTCATTATCAAAACAGATATGCAGGCCTACCTTATTCAAGAAATCCATGAGGAGGTTCGACGTTGCCTGGTGGGCTTATTCATTTCCATTGACAGTCCTGGCCATGGCATCAACAGAGTACGCTCAAGAGGTGAAAGATAATGTAGCCCATGGGATAATGCTCGTACTATTAGCATTATCAGTTCTGACATTTAAAAGCTTGATTGCCTTCACTGCTATTAACGCTAATACATTGTTATCTGATAATGATCCCATGCTTGATCCCATAACTCGACCTGTAAGCAATTGTGAACTGAATGAGTAGAGTACTTACCAAAATCAAACCAAATTAGAAGCTATATCGAAACTAAAATTTTATTTTAACTCTCTACATTCTTCATCTATCTTCTTTAAGAAGTACATGACTGTTATTAGCTAAATGTCTAAGGGTCTCACTTCTCACTAAAGTTGGATCAGGGGAAATCTAACTGGAAGAGGGTGATTCAACATTAAGGTGATCTCGATAGTGAATACGTCAGGTAGATTGCAATTCCTGCACTAGGTATAAGCCATAGACTACCTTATTATAGCTGCTGATCCAGGATGAATAGGACAGTGTTTATGCATGCAAGGCCAACAGACAAACAAGAGCTGGAGCTATATGTGAAAATAAACTTAAATTCAACCTTGAAGCCGGAGCTATATGTGAAAATAAACTTAAATTCAACCTTGAAGCCGTAGATTGCAATTCCTGCACTAGGTAGAAGCCATAGACTACCTTATTATAGGTGCTGATCGACTTGGAATTCTGTCATGCACATCAATCAATGCCTTGCAATGAAAGGCTGTCTTCCGACAATAGCTATGCAAATCTGGCACCAGTGCACCACTGAAGCAAGATGTTATGTAACCCACATCATGGGCTCATGAATGCTCACCCACATTTATAACCTGCACCGCCACTCCTGAATTCTACTTCCAGTTGCCCTGTTTCAATCAAAATTTTCATCTCCACTATTGCACAGTGCAGGCAGTATACTATAACAGAATTGTAGAAATACCCATCAATACACATCCAAAACATTTAGCTGGCATTAAACAACTACATGTATCAAAATCCACAATACAGCTGTTTTTCTTGCTAACTCACTCTACAGAAACAAAATATAATACGCAACTCATTCATCTAAATTCATTGATCCCCATTTATACTACATTGATAAACACCATCTCCATGTATCCTCAAACATATAAGTCGAAAAAGGTCTCAGCTTCATAGCTTTCCTTATAAACTCTTTTTGCTATCAGAATGTGACAACATATGATCAATTGACTGCAACTGGTTTCGAAGGTTTTGGTTCTCCTCTAGCAATCGATCATACTCAAGAAGGAATCCTTCTGATTGCTTCCTCAGAGCCAGTGCATTTGCTTCTGCAGCCTCCACTGCCTTTACCTTTGTCGTACAATCAGATTCCAACTGCTTAACCTTCGCCTTCAACCCAGTGACCTCTTCTTCCAAATTTTTGAGTTCTGAATTACCACTCTTTCCATCCTCGACAACTCGGTTTTGTTTCTTTACAGCCTCCATGCTCTTCCTTAGCAGGCGTAGCTCCCTGATATAATGGTGTAATCGGTCTATCATCAAAGAAAGGAATAAACTGAATCCTGTAGAAAAATCAAACCCAGCAAATTCAATCGCAGACTTGATGTGGATGTTAAACACGAGAAGGAAATACGTAAAATAATGAATATTAAATTAACAATGAATGTTTGCAACTCAGAGCAACAATGTTAACAAACCAACCTACTTTTCATTGAGTGGAAAATACTTGGAACGCATGATCAATTTGAGTAAATGTAATGAGCTATTGCATTACCACAAGCTAAAAATAATTCATTGGGTCTAAAAAGATGGAATTGACCTACTAAAAAGGTGAGATAAGCTAAGGGCCATCTATCAAACTTCTTTTTGACTAACCACAAGAGACCAGAGTATTTAGGCTCTTTCAACTTAAAAATACAGAACAGTTTAAGGATGTATACACGTCAGAAAACAACACAGGCTGAGACATACATAGCATAACATATAAGTTGGAGTGATCCCATTGTAAGGATTCGTTTGTGAATACAACTGCTGAGCAAAGGCACAATAGCGCACATGAGCCTGTGGCTCAATGGTTGCATCCCTCTCACAAAGTGGAGAGGTCGTGAGTTTGAAACACGTCAGCAGCAGATTGTTTGATATAAGTTTCCTCACGTAATTTCAAGGGGTAGGGGTCCCCTCAACCTCGCTTGCCAATCAAAGATAAAAAAAAGGCACAATCACTCGTAGTAATTTTCAATTATTATATTTAATTCACATCAATTGATCAATATGCGATACAAAAGCAATTTATCTTTATATTTTTCATACATTGCTCTTTCAAGAAAATAGCCAACCAGATATAATACTTCAACATATTAAACGGAAATGAACAGATCAACAAGGAAGTCAACAACATGTTATAACTTGAGAAAAGATTGAGAAACTCGAATGAAAGAGCAAGACGAAAGATAATTACAGAGTCAACTAATTAGTACCGCACAACTAAAATTACATGGTCTTGGGCTTAAAAATTCATTTGCTAAATGAAAATGCTGCAGAATCTGAATATTCACAAAAGTTTGACCAGAAGAACAAAAAAAAAAGGTTGCGTTGGACAAATCAGTCAGAAAATCCAAAACTTGTTCACATCTTTGACCAAGTCAACTCACTTTAACTGATTTAACTTGATTTGATCAGGTCAAACTGGCCAAACCAATTCAGCCCTCACCAGTCCTAGTAAAATAGGGAGTCTTTTTTAGTTTCTATGTTTGATTTTCAACAGTTTACCATTCATTTCCTATTCAGTACATGATAATCTGAGTCCCAGCTGAACTAATACTACTTCGGGTTTGAACCATGTATTTCTGTTATTAAATTTAGACTTTATTAGAAGTTTCTAAAGAGTCCGTTTTAAGCTATGCTTAGGAAACACATATTTAGTAAGTCTAATAATATTGGGTAATTCCCAAATAAAGCACAACTATATGGTGACTTCGCCTACAAACACAACATTGGAACCAAAATTCCCTTACAAGCACAAATGCTAGTTTGCAAATTCTTTTCGCCAATTCTACCCTTCCTACACCTTTACTCCTTTCATCCATCAACATCAAAACAAAGTTTCTCTCTCCTATTGTACTATCTTTTCAACTCTCTCTCCAGTGACAATGACTTTCATCTTAACCCTATTCTTTTGATCCTTTAGAACCTTAATCACAAAACTTAAGACTCATCTTCTTCTTCTTCCTCTTTCACTTTATTCTTCTTGTTTTTTGTTCTTCTAGGTATCTGGAATCGAACCAAACCGATCCTGCTACCTTGGACCGACCAGACCGATACCCACCCCTAGTTAAGATGGTTCTAAAGGATCAAAGGGATAGGGTTAAGATGGAAGTATTTGTCCCATTTTAGCCCTTGATCTTCAAGATCAAATATACCTAAGTGTCATAGAGAGTGAGTCAGAACCTAATCTCACAAGCTCCATCATCAAAAGTGTCTGTATAGCACCAATTACATCTATTTCACATATACAATATTTCAGAAAAATAGTCCCAATACCACATGTCCACAATATCAACATCTGCTCCAATAGAATATGTTCCTCCAAATTTAAATCAAAACAATTAATTATCTCTCAATCTCTTATGATAGCTTTCTTAATTCAATTTGTGTTGGTGAACCTTTTTTTCCTTCTTTAAGAGGTAAAGCCAAGGGATGTAGATATCCCTGTTTAAAGAAGCAAAAGAAACTAAAAGGGATAAACATCAAGGATTGGTGATCATAGTCATAGACGAAAATTCTGCAAAAGGAATATCCCTAAAACCTGCCATCTCATACACCAAGGGAATAAACCTTTGATGCCATTGTGATTAATAAAGGCGACACCCTGTGTAGGAGTGCAATTGAACCAACGTTGTATGGCACATTTCAAGTGACTCAATAGATTTTGGTTTGGTATTGAGGGCAGTAGCAGGATGTTACCCTTTAAAGATGGTTTGGGTGAGTAACCTCAAAAGAAAAATGTACAGAAAAACAAAAAAGAAATGAATACAACAGTAATATTCTGACTGGAAAATCATCCAAGTACGTTCAGCTTCTAATTATCTTTCTTAAAGCCTTGCCGAATGATGCTAAAGACCAGAGATTAAAACAATTAGGATAACAACAATGTGAATTAGTTTCCTAGAGACCACACTTAAGAAATCTTGGCTTCAATAGACACAGGCCTCAATCAACATCTTTCTCCGTATACATCACTTAAAACTTTTTAAAAGTGGAACATGAATTCTTAAAATACCATCGAAATTCTGATAAAACAAAAAATCCTACATTAATTAGTTGAAATGGAGAAGGTTTTAAGATCAAATACTTGTCATTATACTACTAAGAACCTCTATGCTTTGTCACCCATGTCAAATCTAGTAAACTTCAATAACTTATCCAATTCTTATTATCAACTACATCAACTAAACGATAGTTGATCTACTACGACGTGAAATAGTAATTCAAAGAATTCAATAATTATGAAAATTGATCTAACTCTCTCCATAATTCAGTAACTTGTTCATAGTATTTCACTGAAACAAAAAATTTACTTGATCCATAGAATAGAGCTAGTTTAGATGATAAGAAATTAAGCTGAATTAACAAAAAAACAACAAATTAACATTCATAATTGAAAGAAATCGATCTAGTGAAAATTACCCATGAGAGAAGCTTCTAGAAGATGTTTAGACATGAGAACTTGATCTGTTGGATTAAGAACACCACCAGCAGAATCAAAAGAACGTTTCTGGATCTTCATCATACTGTAAATACTAGAAGTCAATACCATAAACACAGTACCACCAATTGTCTTGACTACAATTGGACCTCTACCTCTTTTGACCCGATCTAAACTCATAATCACTAACTTCCTTAATGGTGTTTTGAATAACAAGATCATTATCAAACCCATTTCCACTCCGATCACACTAAACAACAACTGAATCATCTTTTTCTTTTTCTTCTTTGTTGGTTGAACAAAGAAATTGAGATCTTGGATTGGATATTTGGATGTGGTGGTCTTTTTATGAGGTGGGGGTGGGGTGGGGCCCAGATAAAAGAGAAGAGATGCAGATAATTATTATTGTAGGGTATGAAGTATGGAATCTATACAACGGTGAAGAAGAAGAAGTGGGAAAGAAGGAAGAGCAGAGAAGAAAGAAGCTCTCTCTCTCTCGTCTCTCTCACTTGTTGTAATAATAATAACATGGTCTGGTGATGGCGTGGGGCTTTATGTTGATTCTTTGAAGAGATTGTTTACATTTCATTTCTTGGGAATCGACGCGGAGTATAGAGAATTTTAGTTACGTCATTACGATGACACATAGTATTTATGCCGACACCCCCAAGTCTTGCCATCTGTAAGAATTAGTGTGACTGTTGGGTTTTTGTTTTGGTTGTTTATGTCGTGTTTTGGAAATAACGGATACTTTCTTATGCTGACAACAACTTCAATGTTTCGGATCAATAAATAACATAATATGGATGGATGGATGGATGGATGTTTCTGATCGATGATTAATTTTGGGTGATTTCTCAAATAAGCACAACTTTACTGACACTGGAGGGCATAGTTTACAATTTCGTAAAATTTCGACAACATATGTCGATATTTGACAATTCGGTATCATGAAATTTTGTAAATCTCAGTTGATTTCCAGTGTCGGCCTACCGCCTACGTGGTTATTTTGAAAAATGAAATTTAGTCTGAAATCAAAATTTTAAACTATGCTTAAGGGTAATCTTCTTAAACAGTCACAAATTTGACTTTTAATTTTTCTTTGGACATCTCTACCTTTATGTATTTTTTTTCTTTCACATTGTATTGATATATCTTCCATTCATAAAAGACAAGATACCATCGATCAAAAATCACAAAAAGACAAAAAAAAAAAAACTTGCTATGTATATTTTGTTTAAAACTTGAAAAATCTATAAATTATAATTTATAATTTATATGGTTGGAAAGATCTTGACGAGATCTACCTAATAAGAGCATCTCTAATGGGTCTTCTATATCCAAAATTATAGGAATTCGGTAAAAAATCAGCCCTAACGTGTCATCTATAAAAAAAAGCAGTCGATCATCCACGTAAGACGTGGTGGGCCGGTCTGCTAAAAGTTTGGGTAAAATCGTTGGAGAGATAGGATTATAGGAAAATTCTAAAATTATTTGTTCCACGCTAGTTGAACTAGTGTGGAACGTTACACACAAGTCTAACCAGCGTGGAACCATTTTAATCGAATCTTTTTTGTTCCACGCTGGTGCGTCGATATTTTTTTGTTTTGCACTGGTTGCACAAGCGTGGAACATAATTTTCCAACGGCTATAATTTCCAAACGGCAATAATTTGTGTAACATATATATATAACTTCATCTTCTTCATCATCTGTACATTACAGACTTCCATCTTCTTCATCTTCTGGTAATTTCTTCTCAACTCGATTTATTCTCCATTTTTTTTTAATTAGTTATCATTGAAGATTCGAAAAATGAAAAACGTGAAGAATTGAAGAAAGAAGTCATCGAAGAAGAGAAACCATTAACATCCGAAGAACAAAGCCGTATCGATGATAAATTTAATCGACTTATTGATGAGTATGAAAATGAAATTCATGTGTTTTCCAAAAATTGTAGCCATGATTCGTTTGAATTTGATTATGTATTGGTTAAAATGTTTTGTTCAACATGTGGTGAAGAGTATGAAGGTTAAAATATATTAGAGATGTATTTCGAATTTAATTTGATTGATGTATTACTATTTTGATTAATATATTTTAATTACTATTTTAAATTAATAATAAATAAACCATTGACAAACTAAAAAGTCTATTATGAAATGATATACCTATCAACAGAAAAAACCCTAATATCAAAAGATCGGACACAATAAACAAACAAACAAAACTAGCTACTAGTAAAACACTCAAGGTGCACTCCCCTGACTGCTCTCCCCACTTCGGCCTCGTCCACCTCCGCCCCGTCCACCGCGTCTAGTGTGCCCTTGCAACTCCTGCAATAAAATATAAATACAATTAAAACTTAATAACTAAAATTAGTAAATCGAGAAAAGGAACCGGTACGGTGCAGTCCATACCTTGTGATCCCATCAACCTGAGGCTATGTTGACCAGCTTGTTCTCCATACTGTATATGTCTCAAAGGGTAACCTTGCTGAGTAGTAGTAGGGTCTGCTGGGAAAAGAATCTGATACTCTGGTCGTATGTCTTGCCATGACACATAATCTACATTACTCTCACGAGCGACGGGGGAAGTAGCTAATGAACCCTGAGAAACAGTGTTCCAATACAACTGGTACTCCATAGCCGAAACAAACTGAAAAAACGCTGAACTAATTGGCCAATTAAATGATAATCTACGAGTCAAAATCTGCTCCAAAGGAAGACTCACTGGAGCCATATCAGGTGGTGGAGTATGAGGAATAGCTATCATACCAGATGTCTGTCGTAAACATCTATCCCCTAAAAACCAAACCCTTATCTCTTGAAAAACTAAAACCACTCTTGTCTGAGATATGATTCTAGAGGTCTCAATATATGGTACACTGTTTGAGGGTAAACCAGCCCAATGCATCCACCTAATACTATCCCAAGTTTTCTGTTCGATCGAGGCCCTTGCTTGTTTAAAGTTATTCGTTACAAGTTCCATCATTTCAGCTCGGTTTTCAAGGGCCCAATAAGAATACGAGGGAAAACTTGTGGTTTATAGTCTAACAAAATCGGATTCCATGTGCCCAGATACTCATACCACCAAAACTACATAATAAAAATTTCATAATTAAAAAAATTTATATACAAAAACTAAATAATCATGCATGCTTTTATGCTTTACATTAATTAAATATTAAAAATAATATAAAAAACAATAACTAACCTGTAGAATCCAAATGAACCCACCGATGTTGTGTAATTTCTTGCCACTCATAGAAAAATAATCCATCTGATAATACATGTGTGCCATCGCTGCACCGCCCCAATCATAGTCTCCAATCTTGCTTGTATCAAGCAAAGCTTCACACCAACCCAACTTCACACAACTATGTCCAGTAGAAAACAAAACCTCAGACACAAAGTATAACAGAAAAGCTAACACATACTCATCCTCTTTAATTGAATTGGGCTCTAACACCCATGAGTTTTCAGCAACGGTACGCAACATGTACATATTCTAAAAAAAAACCATACTGTAAACCTGTTTGTTTTTCCTCATCCATCCAAGAAAGCTCATTGCTTAGAGTTGGGAATAATATAGTAGCCTCGCACTCATTATTATCATAAGATAAAATATATGGCACAATCTCTCCTACTCTGACACGCAAACCCGTAAACATAGTAAAATCGTGGGGAGTAAAAGCAAGCTTACCGAGAGGCAAATGAAATGTGTGTGTCGTCGGCCACCATCATTCAAGTAACACGAATATAAGTTGACGATCAGTTCGAAATGGTGTCAAAGAAACGGGAGGCCCAAATGGTGTCGCTTGTATTCAGTCACGTACATGAGCAAAATCGTTTCCCCTCTCCACCATATATGACCATAATAGGCTTGGTCTAGAATTAAGTCCAGCCCCCCCAAAAAATAGAATTATAGCAAAAAAAATCAATGTGCGTTAGGGATGCCCCTGATATAGGTTTGAACGACGTTCATAATTTTTTTGGGGGGAAAAAACGTGACACCTATGTGTCGTTCATAACGGTCTATGTGTCGTTCAAATATAGAAGACCCATTAGAGATGCTCTAAGATCCCACATGACTAATAAATTTGTTGGGCAAATCGATAATAAATCAATAAACCCTATATGCGGAATAATCCAAGATTTAGAAGAAACAAATAATGATAGTAAGAAAAATGAAACCAATATACAAGATATATGTGGTGGAACCCACACGGGGAATAAACCACCACCGACAAAATAAAGAACTTTATTATCTTCCACCAAAAGGATTACAAGATGAGATCTCACACAACTCAACCTTACACCCTTTACAAGAAGAACACAAACCTAGAAATCCCCCATATAGATTGCTCCCAAGTTTTCACCAAAGCCTCTCAAGCCTTAAATCTCTAAGTTTTGAATCTCTCAAAACTCCTTTAAACTATTGTTTCTTATGGCTTCCAAAACTTAATTAAGGCTTCCTACATTATTGAGTTTACAAGAACAACGTTAACTTACAACAAACTTAGGGTTTGCCACGAAGTTAGGCCTAAACTGGGCCCATGATGGATGCCAAAATTTGTTGTCCAGTTTGCGGTCTGCTAACTTCAAGGAAGATTTCCCGACTGAATACTGAGAATTAGAAGACATGCCATACACCGTTAGAAAGCCAGACGAGTCTACTTTTTAACCCAAAAACAGATCATGATTCCAAGTACTGAGAACAAAGTCATCTATATTTTGCTACAATGTGTTAAAACTGAACACAACAAAAACTGAACAACAATTCTCCACCTCGACGAAGATCCTCAAATCTGAGCCGACACCAAG
Organism: Aquilegia eximia; assembly: GCA_023053565.1. Classification (NCBI taxonomy): domain Eukaryota; kingdom Viridiplantae; phylum Streptophyta; class Magnoliopsida; order Ranunculales; family Ranunculaceae; genus Aquilegia; species Aquilegia eximia. The sequence goes on from JALIGU010000001.1 coordinate 28,600,385, forward strand.
TAAGCAACGCCAATCTCCATAAACCAAAATTCAAATTACAATTGTGCCACCATTGTATGAATTTAATCGGATCTCTAGGTCACCAACAAAGTTCTTTATTTTACTCCACCCTTTCGGGTATTGATCAACAATGATCATGCAAGTCCAAGTTTTCCTTGGACTTACCTACATTTGGAACCCACTTCTTTGTCATGTAGACTCTTTGAACTCCACCTAATGTAGAATCTCCATGAGAATATGCATCCCCAACCTTTAACTTAGATGATTCTAAGGTCCATCTGATAACTGCTTCTCCCAACAGTACATACAAGCCTCTACGCTGGCTTCCGTCCGATCAACAATGACCAAATTGTTTCTTCGGTATACATTCATTACTCCACCATAGAAATAGTAACTATAACCACCAGAATCTAACTTAGATAGACTAATTATATTCCACTTTAACCTCGACACGTGTGTGGGTGCAAAAATTTGATCCACAAACTCGAGATTCGTATTGATTGATCGTAAGGTTACAATGAAAACCTAGTATAGACTGAGATGGGATGGGGGTATACAATGAGACTGGACCTGATGTAATTAGGCTGCCTACGTATCCAAGGTGATGAACTTGGAATCAAGTATCTGCTTCCACAAAACAGTAATGGAGGTTGCTTAGTGAAAGACTCGTAGTTCAGGAGGTTAAGAACTCCTGCATTTATAGTGGACCGGAGGAGGCTGGCTCAACCGCTCCTCTGGTTTTGACTCCATGAACTCGGGCAGTCCAAACTTTGAAGATGCTCCCGTGGAGATAGCGCACATGCTACTTGGCGGTTATCCCATGGTTTGAATCCCTTCTGACCAGGGTGACTGCCATGTGGCATTCTCTGATAGGCTCTGGTTCAACTTGGGTCTTCCTTCATCTTCTCCAATAGGCTAGAATTGTGGGTTCTGTTGGCCTGGAATCTTGCTGGACTTATCCAGTTAGTTGGGACTTGGGTTGACCAAGTCTGAAAGCAAAAACTTGGGCTATACTCCTCAGACCGGAGGCCCAATCTGCATTGCATACTCCCTGACCAGGTCCTTTGGACTTGTATGATAAGCCTTTGGATGAGCCTTCGTCGCTGATGGACTTCATTGGGCCGAACCTGACTTACTTGATTAAGGCGGGCTTGGCTGATGTATGGGAGCCCACAGTTCAACTTCTTATAAAGTGACCGGGGCTCCACCTACTGATCGTGGACCATCCAGTGGGTCAAGATCCACAGAGCGTATGTGGACTTCTTGAGACCAGGTTAGGCCTTATCCGATACTCCAAATCTGGCTGGCTATCGTTTAGGTGCTCGCGGTTTAGCTTTTTATACAGCCACCGATGACACCTGTCGGGTATTTTACCTAGGGTACACACAACGTGTTTTACATCCTAGATTGAATGAACATTACCATCAAATATCCTTAAGTGAACATCACCGGCCGACTCCCTTTAGTCGTATACTCGAGCCTCCTGTAAACACCTTCCCACGATAATCCTCATAACGACTAAATATATGAACGATTAGCACACATGTGCTCCGTGGCACCACCATCTAACAATCATTTGTCTTGTGTAACCGACGTAGACATCACAAAACAAAACCCTCCCTCATGATCGCTAGGGGCACCCGCTAGATTAGCATGATGGAAACCTTTTTTTCGAATTAGTTCCATTAATCTTCTGCCAAACAATCCTTCCTCAAGTGACCATGACGACCACACTTATAGCAATTATCGAGAAATGATGATTTCCCCCCCTTTGTCTTCTTCCCATGTGCAACCAAAGCTCCACCATAATTACTACTTGTACATGTACCATTCTTTGAACGTGTTTCCCAAGAAATCAAGGCACCTGTAACTTATATGACTCCGGAAGTGACCATACCAATTGCAAAGCTTTATCCTCGTCCTTAATCTCTTCTCCTATGGACTCTAAACAAAAAACGATCGAATCATCGATCTTTTCTTTCATCTCTGCTTCGTTTCCTAAACCCTCTTTACCCTTTTTCGGTACAAGAGGAGGACCATCAAGTGCATCATCTAATTCAAGCATCACCAAGTATTCCCGAAGTTGAATTTGCCATACACCAAAGTTCATGACTCCATCGAACTTCTCAACATCATACTTCGAAAACAACTTCGTTTCTAACATCTTGTACAACCTAAGCTTTGATACCAAATTGTTGGGCAAATCTATAATAAATCAATAAACCCTAAGTGCGGAATAACTCAAGATTTAGAAGAAACAAGTAATGATAATAAGAAAAACGAAACCAATACACAAGATATACATGGTGGAACCCTCACGGAAAATAAACCACCACCGACAAAACAAAGAACTTTATTATCTTCCACCAAAAGGATTACAAGATGAGATTCCACACAACTTAAACTCACACTCTTTACAAGAACACAAACTTAGGAATCCCCCATATAGATTGCTCCTAAGTTTTCGCCAAAGCCTCTCAAGCCTCAAATCTCCAAGTTTTAAATCTCTCAAAACTCCCTTAGACTATTGCTTCTTTTGGCTTCTAAAACTTAATTAAGATTTCCTACATCATTGGGTTTATAGGAACAACTTACAATAAACTTAGGGTTTGCCATGAAGTTGGGCCTAAACTGGGCCCATGATGGATGTCAAAATATGTTGTCCAGTCTGCTGCATGTCAGAACTTCGAGGACGATTTTTCGACTGAATACTAAGAATTAGAAAACATGCCATACACCGTTAGAAATTCAGACGAGTCTACTTTCTAACCCAACAAACAAACCATGATCCAAGTACTGAGCACGAAGTTATGTTTATTTTGCCACAGCGTGTCAAAACTGAACATAGCAAAAACCGAACAACAAAATTTAAACTTCAAAATCTCATAACTTACAATTGAGAAATTAGTTTTCGATAAAATTTAATATGGCAGAAATGGTTTTCTCAAGGCCTTTCCATTATCACTAAATTCGGAAAAAAAAAAAAAAAAAAAAAATCTGTATCTTCAATATATGGTATAATTTTCTGTAAAAGTACAACAATATCATGTACATTACTTACGGTTACTTATGTATTTAATGATTAAACTAAAATCATGCAAGATATGTAGACAACTATCTCACTAGATAGCTCAGCCACTCCCCCATCTCAAACTCCTCCTCCTTCATTTTCTGATAATCTTCATCAGCTACAATTTACTATATGATTCAATTCTAGTGAGAGAGCTAGGTAGTGATTCAAGTTTAAATCTCCTTATAATGTTAACTGTTTATTAGTCAATATTTCATCTCTCTAGAAAAGTAGAAATTATTTTGTTTAGTTTAAATTCTCAAACAACTCCCACAAAAAAATACATTATCTGATTCAGGACTCACAGATTGGTTGGTTGGGTCAGGTCAGCAAACTATAGTTGGTTAGTAAACAAACAACTACTGAACTACCATGACAAAGAGTTGGAGGAAACATCTGTCTTGGGATTGATCAACAAAACATTAATTTGACTACATTAAGTGTCATAGCTAACGGGATCCATCATTCTTCAATGCCAGTTGACAGCCTAAAAGTCTTAACCTCCTTTTCAACTATGTTTTCGTGCCCTCATGTAATAATCATGTCCACTTCTTCTCCAAGCACGCCAAGCTTAATCTACTATGTACTTCTGAGCTCCAGATTTATTGCTGTGTTGTGCCCATGACTCTGCCACTGTCGATAACTATTAACTAACAATATGTAATTCTGATAACAATTATGAAAATGCCTAATACAAGGAGCACACTCTTTTTGTTACTTCCTTACACAATGCCATTGACAATTTAGACAATCTTCCATGATCACAAACACAGGTTATAAAAAGCAAACATGGTTTATGCCCACAAAATAATTGGAGGCAAGGTACATTCTTTTTAGGGAATTCTTGGCCCAAATTATACATCGTGACATATATATCCTGTTGACCATAATGCGACTTTGCAGATATCTCATATCTGTAATGTGTATCTTGTCCTTGACATCATATTAGATATGGAAATCAACTGATAGTTTTCAATGTTTTTGCAGAATATAATGCTTTTAACCATGTGGAACAGCCAAAACCATTAAAGAATGTCCATTTTGAGAGCATTAGCAGATAAATTTTGCATTTGTAACCTGTCGTGAAAATTCTACATCAAGCAGATAATATAACCAACAGAGGAATCGAAAAAATGTAGTATGTTGCTCCATTTTGTATGCTTTAATTTTGTACCTGTCTTACTGTACTTGGATCTAAAGAATATGTGAAATGTGATGAACATCCATTATTACATAGGGTTAGAATCAGGTTTTTTTTGCTAGGACAAAATGTAAGTGAGTTATAATGGTGAGGTTCTAATTTCAAGAATAATGTTACAACATGTTATCTGAAGAAAGACAACTGAAATTATAATTTAAACAGGTCAAGGTGTATGTCTTTACATTTACACTGTTACCTTAAGCATGCAATTTGAATTTAAGGGAAACCAACCATGCTGAGCAACTGAGAGGATCAGCAATGCACAAGAGACATGAATGCACAATCACCAGTGTATGAACTTGCTAGCTCCTCTGCAGAATTACCTTATCCCTTGGTTATGGTCATAGACCTGGCTCTTAGATTCAGAAATATTCCCCTACACAAAAAAGATTCCCATTCGTTTTACGATAGTTTAAGAAAACCAGCGACAAAGCTAAGAGAAAGACCACTTAGGCAGTGGGTAAGTTATGAGGAAAGAAACATACCAGCAACAAGCAACAAAGCTGTGGAAGATGACACGAAACTGCAATGGCATATAAAGGTGATTTATCCACCCCACAATCGGCCAAAACTGCATAATTATCAATTTGTTAATCTTAGATCATATGGACATTATGCTTCCACATCATAAACTGATAAACATGACTATAATTTATGCTGCAAAGGGCTAAAAATATACCATCCAAGATGTCAATTGGACAGAGGGATATTCTTTCTTGATCTTACTCCTTACTTGCATCCATGGTCTTCCTGCATTAGCAAAGGTTGTACTGAATAGTAAATATTTCAGTTGATTCATCCTACACAACGCACTTGTAGTGGGCATAGTTTTAGTTCATCTCCACACTTGGTTCTTCCTGCAAATTCTAAGATCCACTCTTCACAGTTTTATATCATCTAACTTGGTTAATAATTCGATATACCATCACTCTTGAACATAGCTTATATCTAAGGGCCCTGCTTCATATCTTGTAAAAGATCACAGTCTACAAATCTGGGTTGGGTATCTTCTGTTACTTTATCAAAATTGTAGTTCTCTTATGTAGTTATGTTTATCTTGAGAAGTGGTCAACTCCCCTCAGGTTGGGTATCTTATGAAATGTCACTTAACAAGAACACTCTCACTATGCGATGTTACTTGACTAACGAATTTGAAAAGTAATTATAGTTATAACCCCGTCACTTCACATCCTACAGAACTTTTGCTGTAATTTCAGTTTATGTGCAAAGATTCTTTAAATGGTTATAAGCGGCAGTCTTACCCTCTACAACAATACCATAGTATGCCAAGAACATCAAATTGTTCAAAGGGGAAGAAGTTATCTGTTCCAGCAACACCTGACAAGAGAGTAAGTGGGCAGGTTGAGACTGACGTGATGGGCAGAATGACTAGCAGTAATTTATCCTTCCCAAGCAACAGGTGTACAATAGAGAGTCTAAAACAAAAGTCAAAGTTACAAACATAGATGAATTACCTTCTTTGCGACTGTACTTTTATCCTTCCTTCCCTTAAAAATTTTATCCAAGAATTTATGCAGATAGTGTCCAACCGGTCCAAAATAGGCAAAGCCAAAAAGCTGAATACTCGTTATGTTAGAACATACAAGCCAAAACTAATACAACATCTGTAACTCACTGCTTTCAGATGCATGAAATTTTTCCTGGGTGATTTTTGAAAGAGAAAAAGGCTAGTATTGAGTCCAAGACTCCTACTTAACAAAATTTATGTAACATAACTCTTCATACTTGATGAACCGAACAATGGTGACTAACAAAACCATCAAAATTTTCAAACCAGTGTATACCAATCTTTTCTCTTTAGTAACTCAACCTACATGTGTAAACATACACAGAGATTTTTTTTTCTCACATATGTCAGTATATCACCTACTGGAAATCGCTTGTAAAGTACATTTAGCTCTAAATACCATACATTTTATAATGATGTTATACTTTGTTAATTCTTAATACTTCTGTCCGTTTATTGGCCCATGCATGTATACAACTATATGACGTCTTTTACCACAACATCCATATGATGTTCTAAACAATGTATCAATGAATATTCTAAACAAAATTCAACCGCATTTTCATGCAATCATGGCTATTATTATTATGGTAAATATTTTTTATTAACCGTGATGACAATCTAATGTCTAAAGGTCTGCAAATCCCTCTTTCCCAAATCTTCAGTTTCCACGATTGAAAGGAATTCAAAAGACCAAACAACATGGTCAGTGGGGCGGGAAAAAAAAAGAGATAAGTAACCAAGTCTCCAACAAGGATGTTGTAGTACTGTCAGTGAAGTGTATAAAAGCTTAACAATCGCCTTCAGTCTAGACAAGATAAAGAATATGATGTACTCATGTATATGACCTGAGCTGGAGCACCACCAGTATATCTCAACATGGAATGTAGTCAAAAACAATTTATACGATAGTGTTGTTCCTTCCCACTCCAAGGATGTCCTTAGAAGTCTCTCCCCCATGTACATGACATATGTTGTAAGATCACCAACATTTCTCAACATGAACCGTAGTAAGAAATAATATATACGATAGTACTCTATGTTTCATGCCTGATCCAAGGATGTTCTTAGACATGTATGCCCCATGATGTCTCTTTTGTATGCTTTGTTCTATATCTGGACAATAGCTTAGGCCTTCTAAGTATGTGGCGTATAACATGCTAATTGCTAACAGAGTGGTATAGCATGCGAAATCATGGGTTTAATCATTCCACTGTTAATTGTGACTTGTGAGGCATGTACCAAACCTTGAAGTCTTCTTACTAACCGTGTTAGACCACAATCCTATGATATGCATCTGTCACACATCTCTACAATTGTCCGGCTACAAAGTATAGTGCTTTTTAAGTTTTAACATGTAGTTAGAAAGTTTTCTACAGGTAGAGACATGTATTAATCCCTAGAGTCTTTCTTACTAACCCATGTTAGACCATGGTCCTAGGATATTCATTGTTACAGATCTCTATAAGTGCCCGGCTTCGGATAGTGGTTGTTAACATGTGGTTAGAAAGTTTTCTACAAGTAGAGAACCTTATGAGTTTGTGCTTAATGGAAAATATATCATAGTTGATGTATGTGCAACTAGCCAGTGTATAAAACCTTCTTCCTTTTTGTTGCTATGGTTTTGGCATATTGGAAATCGTCATCGATCTTGCTAGAAATCCAAATTCAGCAGCCTTCTTGCTAAGAATGCTTTGTGTTATAGTTGTAGACAGTAAAAAATCGAGACAAGACAAACAAGTCTCTAAAAAGTAAATCGTTAACCATCCTGTTCTCACCAATCCTGGACACAGTTTTGAAACTGTTGGCAACTTGACATATTTTGCAATCTATCATCATGCATTACATTTAAACCTCCCCCTCCCTACCCCGTGGAGGTCTGACGACATCATTTCAATTGCAAAAAAATTCACAATCTTACTTATCTTCATGCTATGATTTTATTATTTATCGGACTTCTAGCAAAATCCACATCATAAACATGTATGCAACAACGTTGAGCCAAACAAGACAATGCTATATTGTGGAAAAACTAATTTTCAGATAACAGCAACAGGGCTTTACAAATGGGATTGAATTGTTGCTAATATATTGTACTCCGTATGAGATATATTCACATACTATATACAACTGATTGTGTCATTGCTATGGCGATTAGAATATAGACAAAGCTGACAAACTCCCACATGATTATAGATCAAATTAATCTAGAAAGGAATAATACTACTTTTTATCAATTAAAGGACTAATATGAATTGAAATATATGAGTCTGTGAGAATTACCACTTTAAGAAGAAGCCGTTTGAGTTGAAGTTTATGTATACCAGAGAGCTTCTGAGCAACAGAATCGCTAACTCCCGCCAATACACCAGCCGTCACTGCCTACACACACACACACACACACCAAAAGAAGAGAGTTAAAAATCCCACTATAAAGTAAACCAATTTGTCAACTCAAAACACAAAATCAATGGCAAATAAATTCAATAGATTGAAATACAAAGAACCCATCTTAAATTAAAGCAAAAACAATAGAACTCAAAATCAAGGAAAGGGGAAGTGAAATGAGAAGATTAAAACCTTACCTTTGTTCTTAATGGATGAAGTTGAAGTTGTAACATGTACTGCTTTGCTATTTCACCCATCTTCTCTCTGTCTCTCTCTTTCTCAACTATCTATCAAATGGATGGAATATTGAAGAAGAAGAAGAAGAAGAAGTTTCGCTGGTCTTCACTGATCACTGTTATGCAAAAGAAGATTGGTGTTGTGTTTAACTAATATTAAAACGCAGAATCAGCTCTGGCATATTCTTTCTCTCTCTCTCTCTCTCTCAGTGTGTTCTTCGTAGAACAAGATGCCTGTCTGCCTGCCTAAGTCATAGCTCATACCAGTCAAATCTTATGTGCTCCCGGGAGCGGAGTTGCACGAGTAATTCTACGGGGACAACCAATATAGCCAGATATTAGAGCCCCTGGCTGCTGACGTGGTTAGTTCACATCAGCAAAAAAAAAATCTCTCTCTTCCTCCCTTCTCTCTTTCTTCTCCCTCTCTCCAATCTAAATCCCTGTGCAAAGACACAAGAGTTAGACTGATCTAGTTTGATGCGAAGATTTCAAGGCTTTCTAATACAAACCAATGTCAGAGTAAGATCAAGTTGAGTTGGAATCAGTTTTATAGGCTTTTATTTCAATGGTTTTTATAACCTTAGATGAAGATAAACAACATTATCATATCAATTAGCTAATTCAAAAGACAAACAAAGCTTCGTGCTTCAATTTCTTTGGATTGCAATTTCTGAACTTGGTGATATCAATGGCAATGGAAGATAGGAGAGAACAAGATCTAAGAAAAGTAAAAATAATTATAAATTTTGGAGAGAGACAGAGGAGGAGATGAGAGGAGAGAGAGCAAATTGTTTGCTGACATGGACTGACCACGTCAGTAGTCAGGTCAGTCTGGCTCTTGTGTCTGGCCATATTGGTTGTCCCCATAGAATTACTCGAGTTGCACCACATGGGGCATCTACTTTTTCAGTGGAGGTTGGAATTTGGGCGGTAAAGTCGGAAAGTCCACTCGAAGATGGTTTTTGTTGTGGATTCAAAAGTGGGTTTGTCAATCAATTTAAGCCCATGTGGCCCCATGCTACCCCTGGGTTGTTTTTTTTATTTTTTTTATTTTTTTTTATCCATGGGCATTCCCACTTAGGTTTTGATGATAATCCCATCTCTAATGATACTAGTTGTGGAACCCATGGGGTGGTGTTGTATTTTTATTGATTATTGACACGAATGTATATGTACATGCAATATTGTATTAGTATACTAGTTGTACCCGTTGTTTCGCAACGCTAGTTTCAACATTTTCTCTATCATTGTTATAAAATTTTGTAATTCTCAAGTACATAGTCTATTGTGAACAAGTTCAGTTACATATTGAACATCATCCGATTTTAAATGAATAAATAAATGATAGATTGACTGTATTCGACACATTAGATGAATAATATAGTATCGTAAGTTCAGCCGTTTAAGTAATAGACTTTATCTCTGTAGTGCAAACAACAACGAGAGTTTGCAATAATTGAGCAAAATGCAGTGATGATCGTGTGTTAGATTTGTAAATTTTGGTTTAAAAAAAAAAAAGATTTGTATTTTTTTTTTTTATAAAATAAGATTTGTAATTTTGTATAGCATTGATCTACCAACTTATGTTAATCCCCACAGTTGGTTTGGATGTTATCGTACATCCAAACCAAGTAGTATGTGGCATCGCAATTGAATGGTGTGTTACAAGCCAGGGTGTATTTCATCAGAAACAATATATATGTTGTGAGAATGAATGTAGTATGTGGCTCCATTTTGTATGTGCTTTTGTGGTCCCAATCAAATCACGAAGTGTCACGTGTTATTTATTTTTTATAAAAAATTGGGCTAAAAGGCCAAATTCTAAAGGGTAATTTCTCGAATAAGCATAGGTTTATGAACTTTCTTCCCAAAGAAGCACATTTGACTGCAATCTTCCCCAACAAGCACATTTTGGACTTTGACTTATGAATTTTTGTCTTTTAGCATATTTTTTTTCCTATGATACCCTTTAGCCTATAATCATTACTTTTAATAGGTTTTCAATAGATTTTCAGTAGATGTGACATCTTAGATAATGACATGACAATAGATTACAACCATTGGATCATGATAATAAGTTACAACCGTTGGATATAATTTGCTAATTTCTATCCTCCACAAGTAGATGTTGTTTTCTCTACAATTTGAAATTTTAAACAAGTATCTGCTACACTAAACAACAGCCACATCTGCGCCACGTGTCATTAACCATTGGGTTTTAATTGGGCGGGATAATCGAGCGGGAACAGGTAAAGGTTTGCTAACCTAGGGTTTTCACACCGTTTCAGAATCCATAACCACCCACTCTCTTTTCTTCTTAAACCGATTCTTCTTCCATTAAACTGCTCATAACTCTTCTAATTTCTTTCCCATCTTCCATTTCTGCACAATCATCTTCTAATTTCTACACAATCATCTTCTAATTTCCCATCTTCCATTCTAATTTTTACATAATCATGCCGAAGAAAAAGATTGAAGGCGATGAAGTAAGTAAAAAATTTATCATCACTGTGAGATGCTCACCATCTAAGTTTGAAGCCCACTATCTAAACCCAAACGAAAAATTGCCCCCCAATGAGTTAGAATCTTTTAAAAATTCCCCTTTTGAGCAGTTTTTGAGTTTGGAGGGACAAGAAAAAATCTGCATGATAACTTCGGTAGTTACAGAAATTGTTTCAATGAGGGTTGGTCGACTGAAGTATTCAATTGGGGGTAGAGTGATTGAGTTCAAAATGATAGATCTTGCTTTGATTTTGGGGCCTTTGAAATTTGGGCATTTACCTGTTGATTTTGTTGTTAGGAAGCAAAGTGAATATAGTGCATTCACATCCAAATACTTCCAGACTAACCTACACATTAGAGATTCTCATATCCTTGATGCAATTAAAGAAGCAAGAGAAGCCCAAGATGCGAATCCAGATGATGTCAATAGGTTGAACAGGTTGTATTTTCTTGCAATTTTTCTGCTTGCTGATTCATCCAAAACAATTGATGTAAGGTATGTCGATCTTGCTGAAAATTTGGTAGATTTTGATGATTTTCCATGGGGTACTGCTGCATTCAAATTGCTTGAGAGCAATTTAGAAGATGTGTATACAAAAATTGTTGATGGTGTACAAAACTATTGTATCAATGGATGTGTGTTTGCATTCATTATTTGGGCATATTTGCATCTCCCAGATCTTGGTCCCAGAAAGATTCCAAACTCTCCTTTTCCAAGGATGTTAGGATGGTATGATTTGCCCACTAGGAACAAAAGTAGAGACAAACTTTCTGAGAAATTTCACCCCAAGAAAGGCTTCATTAATGTGGCCTATCCACTGGATATCACTCTGCAAGAAAGAGCTGCAGCAAATTTACAAGTGGTTGAAGAAGTAAGTCATCTTTATATTGTTGTATTTTCACTATCCCCTACTTTGTTTTCCTTATCCTCTACAGAATTATACTTATCTGTTACATGTTAATTCCAGTTTCAGGCTCAAGCACAAGCAGAATATGAAGAGTCTGCTTCTTCAAGGCCAGTTTCTAGGCTAATTCGTCCATCTCACCAATCATCTGCAACAACAAGTGTTTCCAATTTTATTACACTTGAAAGAAATCCTCTTGAGGCAATTCTCAAAGGAGTCTTTGAAATGGTATGTTGTTACTACTACTTTGAAATTCTATCTGCAACAATGAATAACTTATCTTTTTTATAGGTTTGTTACTTATTACATTGAATACATATATTCTAAAACCTCTAGCAATATTGATATGTTTTGGTATATCGTTTACATTGTGATTGTTTTTCTCTAGGTTATACAGTTCTATCCGTTACCTTGTTTTTGTATACTCTCTATAATTTGTTAACATAATATATTTTTTAAACTTTAAATGTTGATTTATTTGAATGAAGTCATATACAAAAACTTTAAACCTTGAAACGTTGAAACCTTGAAACCTCTATAATTTGAATGTTAACATAATATATCCTTTAAATATTTGAATGATGTTTTCTACAATGTTCCGTTTATCCTCTACAATCTTATTGCATTATTTTTGAAGGGTCGTGAGGCAGGGATGGTTTCTGACAAAAGCAGTGATGCTGATCTAGCTGTTAAAGGTGTGTTTGCACAGATTGGTAAGGGGGCATCAAAGAAAACAAGTAAAAGTAAGAAGAAGATAAATTCCCCCTCAAAGCCAACTCTCAAACCCAAATCAGTCAAAAAGACCAATCCTTTGCCAAGTCCTCCAGAAAGGGCAACCAGATTAAGTACTGCATCTCAAGTTTCACCAACAGTTTCAACAAGGAAACAAACAATTCCATCCAAGAAAACCAATGTTTCACCTAAGAAACCCATTGTACCAACCAAGAAAGTTAGTGCTCTACCCAAACCTATTGGGAGGGTGAAGATACCTCCCAAGCAGAAACCCCCCCAAGCCACAACAGTGAGTGATTCCCCACAACCCAAAATTATTGATTATAAGAAGATGGAGGAAGAGCCTATACTAGCACAGACAACAGTTAGAACCACCGGGAGTAAAAACTCTTTGTCTTCTAATTATGAGGTAAAAAAAAATGAACCTCAACCACCAAAATCTGAAGGGGATAAGGGGATAAAGAGGAAAAGATCAGAGGAGGGGGAGAAGGATAACAAGAAGAAGAAGAAAAGTTCAAAGAAGGGGGAATTTGAAGAAGTGGAGAAGCGTAAAAAGAAGAGAAACATTGTGGATATGGGGAAGCAGGATGAAGATAAGGCAGCTCCACAGAATGATCAAATAGAAGAGGGTAAAGATATAGTACGGGGGAGTGATGATGATCTATTACCATTAGACAAAGATTTTCCCGTGATTGGTTGGAAGGATGAAGAACAAAATGACCAACAGGCTGGAGAGAAACAGATAGAGAAAGAAGAGAAAAAAAAGGAAGAGTGCAGAGATGTTGTTTCCTATTATAAGACATCAACCTGAAAGGAAGGTTAAAGGTGATGCCTTTGATCTTAGTTGGAGGAAAGAATTAAGAAAGAGAAGGGAGGCAAAGAAACTGAAGGAAAAAAAGTCAAGGAAGATACAGTCAGATGATGATGAAGTCCCCAGCAGTAAGAAAGTAAGAAAGTTGTCTTTCTGGAGTGATGATCATTCATCAGATGACCAGGAGTCCATTGTGGATGCATTGAATAACCTGAGAGGTGTACCTGATCCTCTTGCCGAGGCAATGTCAAATCTCCAAGGTCTTTCTGTACTGATGGGCGAGAAAGCTGAAGTGAATGAAGAAGGTAAACCTAATGATTCAAGTACAAAGGATGGCGATCCTTCTGAATCCGCTACAGAAGACACAGTATCTGCTAGAAATGAGGATCCATCCGCTACAACGACAAAGGTAACAACAAAGGCAACTGAAATGGCTACCACTGAGGTTTCATCCGCTACATTGTCTGGTTCTAAGGCTAAAAGCATTGAGGCATCTTCTACAACTGTTGAATCTGGGGATAGTGAAGAAGAAGATGATGATAAGCAGGATGATGATATTGATGATGATAAAAAAGATGATGGTAAGGAGGAGGATGATAAGCAGGATGATGATGAAAAAGATGATGGTAGGGAGGATGATGATAAGAAGAATGATGATGGGGATGATGGGGATGATGATAAAACTGAAGGGGATGATGATGACAATGGTGGATGTGATCATCATACTGATGTGGTGGTTAATAAAGAAGATGTACCTCAACAGTATAGACTTGAAACACCTACTGCATCAGATATTGAGGAGTCATCAGGCAGGAAGAGTGTTCTCCTTCTTGGTGTAAGTGAATCTGATGATGATGAGAAGGATACAAAATTTGACCTGCAAGCATTAAGAGTGGCAAAGAGGAAAAGGGAAGCCAAAACTTATCAAAACATGAAAGCTGAAGAGGTTTCTTTGGGCCTTAGGTGTAATGCAAGGATGTCAGAGATAATGAAAGAAGCATTCTTCAGTAGACAAGTGGAAGAGGATGATACAAAACTTTGTCACTACTTTTGGAGTTTGGCTTCTGACCCAAAGTGGGGTAGAGTTCCCATGAGAACTTATTGTTTTCTGGCTTCATGCTCAGTGAATGCCTACAACACACTCTACAAAGGTAATTGGCTTAATGATGAGATTATTGACATCTATCTCAGGCTGCTCATTCGTTGGTATGGTACCATGAGGCCATATTAATTTAGGGATGAAGATCAATATGCTATTGTTTCAACAGTATATCTACATGTAAGTACCTTATTCCCTTATTCTACGTAGTAATTATAACCTTCAATTCTGAACTGTTTGAAGAATTATTTTTCCTTTTTGTAGACCAAAATCAAGCATGATGTGAAGCCTCAATACGACAAACTGATGAAAGATAAGAGTTTTGCCAAAATGAATCCTCAGGAAAGAGTGACATCTGGGCGTTTCCAAATTTCATCACGTTGTAGTTTAATTGTTGATCCATGGGTAGGTCTCAAAAATCAAGTTCACCTTGTGAAAGCAAAAACACTTCTCATCCCATTACAGGTATATTTCATACTTTCCTCCACAGCCCCTACATGTCATCAATTATCCTCTATTTTATCCTTTTTATTTTCCACTAGTGATATGTATATGTGTTATTTGTAGGTGAATTATAACCACTGGATTCTGCTTTCTTTCAATTTTAGTGAGAAAATTGGTAGAATCTATGATTCTTTGGGAATGACAAGGGGTATACCTGAATTGAGAAACATGAAAAAGTTTTTGCCATATGTTGTTTTTGCTGCTGATCCATCACAGGTTCAACTCAAACTGGATATGAAGTAGAAGTGTGAGTATGTTAAGTGTGTTGAACAACTAGATGGTTGTAGCTGTGGATTATTCCTCCTTGCCTTCGTTGAATGCGTGCTTCGAGGAATACCACCTCAGTTCGATGCAAATCCTCTTCAGATGCGCTATCGTATTGCCAGAGACCTAATTGATATAGGGGAATCTCCCTCTTCCAAAAACAAGAGCAAAGTTTAGTTATTTGTTGTTTGTATTGTATGCTATACATTCAATTCTGGTTGTTTGAAGACATATTTTATTTGGTTGTTTATGAGCCCAATGTTTTTTATTTGGTTGTTTGTGAATCTATGTTCATGGTTGTGAATGATTGTCACTGTTCTTATTTGGTTGTTTGTGAACCTATATTGTTCCTGTTATTTATGTTTGAATTGTAAAGGATAAACAAATATATGGTAGCCGTTAGGTAGTAACAACATAGAGGACATCACTGAAATGCACAGTAGACAATCTATGCAAAAAACCTAACAAAAGAAGATAACACTCAAGTGTCACTAATAAAACATACGATAACAAGAGTGTTTGCCTGTAAAAAATATATTGGATTTTAAGCCCCTACCCTTTTATAACATGAAAATCAATACCAAATAAAGGCAACGGATAATAGGCTATATGTAGAGGATAACACGATGTATGTGGAAGATACATTCCCAAAAAATTACAAAACCCATTTCAGTACTTAGATTGTAGCTGGGACAGGGCTTAGTGGTGGCCCTTCACCAAATAGGGTGTGACTGAAGAGTTGATAGTCATCTACACATTCAAGACAAGTTGATTTGTTGTGACCTCTGACTCTACACATTGAACATCGCCTACTCTGGACGGGGACACCCTCAGCTTTACCTCTCTTCCTGCGCCCTGGCTTTAAAGTTTTTAGTGGTGGAAGAATTCTTCTTCTTTGTTTGTCGGTTGGCCATTCTTCCTTCCCTCTTGTGGGTGTCCATTCTTCTATATAAGTTTCTATGTATGTTTCCTCCAAGTAGTACACCTCAACAAATTTGTATGGATCAAATCCAACTTCCTTTATAGCTGCCATGGCATGCTCACATGGTATCCCCATGGTTTGAAACCATTTGCATGTACATGTTCTTTTGTTGAGGTCAACCACACATGACCTTTTAAGCACTGTAACAGACCAAATACCTGCTGAAGCTCTTTCAAGTGTGCACTTTCTTGCAACTGCAGCATTGTGCACTATTTGCTCTTGACACCATGTTGTGACAGGTGAATTGAACTTCAAAGAATCATTGCGATAATCTCGATAATGCCTAATTACATTATCTCGTATCATTGAAACAATGGTAGTAACTGGCATCATTCTTTCTCCAACGATCATTTTGTTCCAGCTTTCCACATGATTTGTTGTTACAATTCCATATCTGCAAAATCAATGTAACGGATAGGAACGTTATTGTACCGGATAAGATTTGTATTATAGCGTACATAGAAATATGATAGCAAACTTACCTGGATTTCTCTTGGAAAGCACTTGCCCACTTTTCTAAAGGCCCAACATCCATAAGTTTTTCATGTGCTTTGGAGGATAGGACCCATATTCCTAGCATATTTCCCCAAAATTCTTGTTGGTTGAGGGTTTTTGCTGATTCTTGCACTAAGAACTTGATTTTCTTGTGACCAAACTTGCCACTCATGTGATAGGAACAATACATATGGACAATATTTGGTAGAATTTTAGGAACACCTTGGATGATGCTTTTGTGTCTATCAGATAACAAAATGAACTGGTGATCTACACCAACCACATGGTCCCTTAGTTTGGTAAAAAACCAATCCCAAGAATCATTTTTCTCTTTCATTATAACTTCGAAAGCGAGGGGGAACACATGGTTGTTGCCATCGACTGCAATAGCACTTAGAATTGTTCCAGGGTACCTCCCTTTAAGGAAAGTTCCATCAACAATGACTACAGGACGCAAGTTCTTTTTGTAGACCCTAACTGATATACCATATGTCCAAAAGAAACATTTAAAACGATCACCTGGTCCAGTTAGAATATCAGTCACAACATCTGGATCAACACTCATGAGCTCATGACTATATGTCTCAAGCAACTAATATGAGTAGCTGTAGCTTCCTCTTATCTGCAACAAAGAATAGATGTGAAAAACTATAGTCTACACAGAAAATAATCTAGCCGATACTAGTGACTATGGTAGCGACTACGGAAACAAAGTAGAAGATGATATACCAATAGGCGGATAACATAGAGAATACCTTCATCAGTGCTTTCTCTTTTGCAAACCATGCAACTTTGTATGAAACTGTGGTCTCATAGTCTTCCTTGACCATCTTTACAAGTGCTTTAGGCTTTAAGTTTGGGTTATCCCTTAACTTTCTCATTAATACTCTAGAAACCCAATCACTATTTGCTTGGGGATTTGTTCCTCCAACTTTAAAATTACCACAAGAGTGGTCATCATTCATTCTACTAATCTTCCAAGTGTTATCCATATTTCGTGTTGCATAGACTCTCCATGGACAACCATCTGCTTTACATTTCCAAATCAACCTTTTTGTGTTGGTACTTTGCCTGCGTATATCTTTTTCAGTCTTAATCGCGTAGGTTTGGAGGTCCCTTTCAAGATCATCTCAACTTAAATATACTATTCCACATGCAGGTCTAACATAATCATTGTGAAAAGGCTCTGTATGGGGAGCACAACCAACATTTACTCTAGATGTTGCAATGTACGCAGAAAAGATTTTGTCTAATTCACGCTTCACTTCATCGTTATCGCGGTTTTCTGTAACTCTTACATTCTTCTGGAGTGGCACATTGTTGCGAAATGGTACATCTGTATCAGGAGGTACAGTGGTCGGAGCTGGAGGGTTGTCTTGAAGTGGCACAGTGGTAGGAGTTGGAGGGTTGTCTTGTAGCGGCACAGTGTTATGTTGTGGTTGATTGTTGACGTAATCCCCTACTCGAGCGAAACGATCCTTTAGATTGCACCGCGTATCCGCTTCAGTAGCATTTCTATCCGTTACCACATCTTCGATATGCACGGTTTCTTGTGTCGATAGATCACCAAACATTGGGTAGCTGTCATTGTACATTTCATTCTCAAATTATTGATCTTAGGTGTCAAGAATTGGTGTTTTCATCTCACCAATGCCTTCAGATGAAGATTGGATGACACCATCATCTTCATTATGAGATGGAGGAGGTGGTGAAGGACCAAACATTGGCTGGCTGTCAGTATACATCTCAGATTCAAACTCATCTTCAAGTCTATCAAATGAATTATAAGAGTAATCACTATTTGAGTCGAACACATCCTCTTCTGAATCCCATTGGCCTTCCTCACATTCACCCTCATTGTCATCATCCAATACTTCTTCTTGGCTTCTCTCTATCTCTGGATCTAATCTTTCTTCTACACTTTCCAATTCATCTGAATCCCCAAAACCATTATCCCTACGCATATCAGATAGAATCCTTGCCATGTCTTCAAGATTACCACGTCTAGCCGATTTCTGTACACATATAGGCGATCCAGATATTGTTCTAGCCGATACGGGAGTCAAGTTAACTGGAGGTTGAGGAATGTAAACATCATCTCTCACTTGAACATTAGGGGGAGGGGTTTCCAAGACTAAAGGGTCATTTGAGTGCCCCTTTCCCTTTACAGTCACTTCATAACTTGGGTCTTGAGAAGGAGTTTCCAACCTATATTCATCAGGAACATGGAAAGGTTTTGTGGGTGTACAAAAAGAAGAGTAGTCTGGTTTCCTACCCAAGCCTGACAACAGGTTCAGGGAAAAGTTTTCTCTTCAACAATTGACTAGTTTTGGGATCCCCCTTGGGCAGCTCTCTTGGTATCTCACTCACTTGGCTTGAGGCTTCATTAGTCTCTGACTGTATCATAACTGGTGTTAAATGATCAACCACCCAAATAGAAATCACCATTGCAGCTGAATTTGTAATGTATGCAATCATTGCCATGTAATGATCTTCGCATTCAACCTTAGTTGGATTATTGTTGATTACAGCTCGTATTGACCAAGTTGTTCTTGGTGCCTTACATAAGGATTCAACCAATTCTAAGAAGTCTCCGTAGGATGTCTTGTTATTAGCGATCCTTATTTTTGACTCACCATGTATATATGCAATCTCAACTTCTTCAACTGTAACAACCAATTGCCCACCATATTGGAGTATGATATTAAATGTGTTCTCTGCATAACATCAATTAAAATGGGTTTAATATCACATCTCTATAAACGAGTGTACTGACGTTATCGGCTACAATATCGGTATTAACGGTTACAGTTGACAGTTTATCGTCTAGAAATTTAAGAATGTATGTCAAAGTGATAATCAGTACCACATGATAAACCCACTTTTAGATATTCTAATCATTAGATAAAAAACTTCAAAACCCCCCATAAAAACAGAGACAAAGACCAATACACGGTAGACACTAGTGATTTAAAGCTTGAAAACAACATACTAGAAACCCATAAACCAAATCTGGGGTTTTCATACCCCCAACCCAACAATCAAGTAGAGTTGAAACCCCACCCACAATTGAATGCTTGCATTTAAGCTGGTAGGTGTGTGTGAGTGAGTGAATACTTTAATGCCACTGAGATTGAAACCTAAAACAGACAACTTTAATACCAATGATTGGTATTGATGCCACTGAAATCAAACCCCCCATTATCATTATAAATGAACATTACAACCTTCAAACCTTAAAACTTACCAGGAATCTGAAAAACGTTCATAACTTGCTTGCCCTTATTGCTTCCTTTTTTTTTCCAATGATGAAAATATTACCGATGAAAACCCCAACGTAAAAAAAAGAATCGAAGCTTTACGACAAAGAGAATGTGATCTGATAAAAAGAGGTTATCTTCTTGTTCATTCTCTGTGATGAACAAAGAAGGTGAAGAAGAAGAACAGAGAAAAGTTTGGTTTACTTCTCTTTTAAGGTAAGACAGTTGTTTTTGTCTTTTTTGGGTGAAGGATAGAGTAGTGTGATGTGGAGGATTGAGAATGCTGGTTTCTGTGTTATTTCATCCAACGGTGGTAATCAAAGATGCTTTTTCATCTAACGGTGAGAGTTTACTTTGCTGAATTTAATGATGAGAGAGAAAATCAATCAAACAAAAGATATGATGTGATGGCTTAAAGTTGTCATAAGGGTAGAAATGTCCAATTAATAAGTCAAAGTCCAAAATGTGCTTGTTAGGGAAGATTGCAGTCAAATGTGCTTCTTTGGGAAGAAAGTTCATAAACCTATGCTTATTCGAGAAATTACCCAATTCTAAACATATTTGGTCAAAAGGATATTCTCAAAAAAAGTGGTTGTCAAAAGTAGGGGTGAAAAATGGGTTGTGTCAGATCAGTTCGGGTCGTATCGGTGTCGGGTTGCGGGTCAAAATAGGTTAAACACGAACTGACCCGGTTATTAAAAAGGTGAATCGAACATGACACTATTGATATACGAGTCACACGATCAGACACGGTTGAGACACGACACTCTATAGTAGATTTGAAGAAGATGAGTGGATTCAGAAGATGAGATTTATGATCAATTTCATCATCATCACCTATATTCATTAGAGAAACTTCTATTTTTAATTCCTCATACTCCTTGTAACACTATTGCTGATCTGATCCAGATAAAAAAAACCCAAAAGCTTGAAAGTAATTTAAAATTAATGTCGATTTTTTATGTCATAGAGTTTCTGCTCTTGACTTAGGTTTTAAAAAGTTGGTGAAAGAGAAGAAGATTAAGAAAGATTAAGAGGAAAGATGATGGAATTAATAAGAAAAAAGAAGTACGAAGGGACAACTGAGATCAAAGGAGGGAAGAAAGAGAAGAATTATAAGGATGTTGCTGAGTTTAAAGGGAAAGGAAAATATTCTGCTAACCAAATTAAGAAAGAATAAGAAGGAATAGAAGTAGAAGACGAACAGAGGGGGAAGAAGGGTTGGACACGAACATGACCCATTTAGAAAATATGCTTAGCGGGTCAGACACGTTAGTGACACGAAACAGGTAAGTGTCAACCCGAACACGCAAAAAAAAAATAGGTCGTGTTTGCGGGTCCGTGTCAAAACTGCCACCCTAGTCGGAGGACAAACTTATGGATCTTATATCAAGGACATAAGATATGCTTAGGCCTAAGGACATGCTCGTAATTTCTGCCCGAATTCTTATCTAATAATATTTTATAATTTTTGTTTTACCCTTCTTCTTCATTTGTTTATCTCTCTCTCTCTTTTCCTTCTTCCCTTTAATTTCATTTTTCTTCACTCTTTCGTTAGAGATTCAATTAGCATTAAAAAGTAAAGTTAATGACATAGAAAAAAAATGAGTTTTAATTGAAATCTCGTTTTTGTCGAATCTTCACCAAATTCATCTACATTTCTTTCATTATAGTTGGAAACTTCATTATATTCTCTTAACCTTTGTTATTAACATCACAATTGAATACTCATTTATACCACACTACCAATTTCTTTTCTCTATGTCTTTTGCTTTCTCATTCAACCAACTCAAAGAAACTTTATATTGAGTTTGTGGATTTCAACTTTCTTTTGTTATTGACATTGTGTGGAAAACATAGATAACAATAATGAATATTCCAAACTTAAAAAAAAAAAATAATAACCAACCATTACCCAATTGTTTAGAACAATTAAGTAATGTTTGATGCAATTGCTTATGGGTTGTTGATTTCTTACCTAATTTTATTCGTTTCGCCTTAAACCGATGTTCCGTATTGTAATTGTGAAGATGAGAGCTTATAAAGTTATCAAAAACAACTAAGGTGATAACATGATGTCACCAACATTAAGTTGTTTATAAATAAAATAAAAGTCTGATAACAAGATGTTATCAAAGACAACTATAGTGATAACATCATTGTGGGTGCAAAAATTTGATTCACAAACTCGAGATATGTATTAATTAATCGAACAGTTACAAAAAAAAACTTGTATAGACCAAGATGAGATGGGAGTATACAATGAGACTGAACCTGATGAGGATCAGGCTACCTACGTATCTAAGGAGATGAACTTGGAATCAAGTCTCTGCTTCCACTAAGCTCTAATGGAGTTGTCTAGTGAAAGACTCATACTTCAGGAGGTTAAGAACTCCTGTATTTGTAGTAGGTCGGAGGGGGATGGCTCAACCACCCCTCCGGTTTTGACTCCATGAACTCAGGTAGTTCAACTGTGAAAATAATTTCCGTAGAGACAACTTGCATGCTGCTGAGCGGTTATCCCTTTGGTTTGAATCCCCTTTAACCAGGATGACTGCCATGTGGCATCCTCTGATAGGCTCTGGTTCAACCTGGGTCTTCCTTTATCTTCTCCAGCGGGCTAGAACAATGGGTTTTGTTAGCCTAGAATCTTGCTGGACTTATCCAATTGGTTGGGACTTGGATTTGACCAAGTCCAGAAGCAAAGACTTGGGCTTGACTCCTCTGACCGGAGGCCCAATCTACATTGCATACACTCTGGCCAGGTCGTCTGGGCTTCTATGCTAAGCCTTTGGATGAGCCTCTGTCACTGTTGGACGTTACTGGGCCGGACCTGGCTTACTTGACCGAGGTGGGCCTGGTTGATGTATGGGAGCCCACGGTTCAACTTCTTATACAGTAACCGGGGCCCCACCCATTGATCGTGGACCATCCGGTGGGTCAAGATCCACAGAGCGTGTGGACTCCTTGAGACCGGGTTGGGCCCTACCCGATAGTCCAGGCCTGGCTGGCTAATGCTCAGGTGCTCCCGGTTTAGCTTCTTATACAGCCACCGATGATACCTGTCGGGTTTTTTTACCTAGGGTACACACATCGCCCCCTCTTTGTCAAGTAGTAGAAAATCTGCTTGGGAAAGATCTTTGAAATATCTTCCCCGGCTGTGGAGATTCGAAGGATTCCTTCGTTGATACGACTCTTGATGACGATTCCGCATCCTTTGGATCAAGGACTAGGGTTTACTTATTCCTCCTATAAATAGCAAGCCAGAGGTCTAGAAGGATATCCACTTCCCTTTCTCCGGTTTCTGTTGCTGTTGTTGTTGCTGAAGGATGGCTGACGACTGGAGTACTATCAAGAAGTATATTGTAGATATGCGGGAGAAGATGACTCTGGAAATTGAAGACCAGGATCGCCGTATGGAGTTAATGACAAACGCCTGTCTGGAGGACATCCGTCAAGTGCGCTTGAGCCTGTTTGCCTTGAACAGACAGCTTGCTGATAAGAGCCAAAGTCTTGAGGCTGCTACTTAGCGGATCCGGGTTCTTCAGGGTGAACTGGCCACCACATACGTTCTGTTGGAGAAGCTGGGGTATCATCCGGTCAAGGAAGAGAATAATCCTTGATTCGTACCTCTCCGGCTTCCTGCACTGTGTAGAGGAGTAGTGCCCCTGATTAAGACGAATTAATGAAATTTTTCTTTATTCTGCCTTTGCCTTTTTCCAAATGCTGAATCACCAACTCGTCAGTCTCTTGAGGATTGTGAGTGGCACCAGTCCCTTGTAAAGCGTTACTTGTTTTGAGTGACTCGTGACTCCCTTTCTTCTGAACGAAGGAGTTTCTTGCCAATTCGGCTTCTTCCTACGACCTTGACAATCGCAGACTCTAGGCCACTCTCTAGTGCAGTAAGCGACAATTGATTCATGATAGTTTGGAAATTGTCCCGTCAGGTTGATGACCTTAGAAGGAAGATCGACGAGTTTCGTGAGGGAGAACTTCTTCATGAAGATATGTATGATACCCGAATGGCGGGTATGAAGGAAACTGTGGAATACTACCGGGAGAAGCTGGAAGAGAAGGTGGCCGAGCTGTCGGAAGCCAAGGAGCGGGCAGATTTCGTTGTTGCTTCATCTTGGAAGGCTGGGTATGCCACTGCAAAGATTAAGTATGGCCTTCCTAACTCGCCGGAGGAGTCTGGTCCGAATCCTCCGTCTCCCCCTCTGATGTAATCCAGTTCTGGTCGCACTATGTAGGGGGTTTGATGCACCCTGTATTATGCATTTCGTAATAAAATAATTTCTTATTTCATCACTGTCTCGAGCTCCGGTAGATAGATCCGGTTATCTTCCCATTGTAGTAAGTTAAAGAAACATGTGTCCATCAACTGACCTTTGACCGTGGTGACATGGACCGGAGACCGGAAGCTAGGTCCCGACATCTTGGGCATAAAAGGAGCATAACCCTGCATTTAGGACTTAGCCAGGATCGGAAGCTAGGTCCGGGCATCATGGGTTGGATGGGGTTTTGATCCCTGACATCCTGTTTCCAAGACCGAAAGCTAGGTCCGGGCGTCTTGGGCCTAAAAGGAGCATAACTTTGCATTTAGGACTTAGCCAGGATCGGAAGCTAGGTCCGGGCATCCTGGGATAGATGGGGTTTTGATCCCTGACATCCTTTGTTTCCAAGACCAGAAGTTAGGTCCGGGCATCTTGGGCCTAAAAGGAGCATAACTCTGCATTTATGACTTGGCCAGGATCGGAAGCTAGGTCCGGGCATCCTGGGTTGGATGGGGTTTTGATCCCTGACATCCTTGGTTTCCAAGACCGGAAGCTAGGTCCGGGCGTCTTGGGCCTAAAAGGAGCATAACTCTGCATTTAGGACTTAGCCAGGATCGGAAGCTAGGTTCGGGCATTCTGGACCTTAGTGGAGACTTGATCTTGCACTAGGATTTTCATCAGTAAATAATACAAAGTACTCAAATTCTTGCGGGAAAGAATCTTTATTGAAATCATCAAATGGAGTACCTTACTTGTAGAATTTCTTGAGGTTGAAAGCGTTCCATAGTCTGGAAAAGAGGTCGCCGGACAAAGTTCTGAGGAAGTATGAAACTTTCGCAGCATGTCTGTCTATGATGTAAGGTCCTTCCCAGTTTTCTCCAAGCTTTTCGGCGGTTGTATCCTCAGTCATGATTTTGACTTTCCTCATGACCCAGTCGCCCGGATTGAACTTCCTCTCTACGACTCACTTGTTATATCCTCTTTTGATAATTTCCTGGTACCGGAGGAGGTGTTGTAGGACCTATTCTCTCTTGTCGTCAAGAACAACTTTTTATCTTGCTAGGATCCCCTCGTTTTCCGCGATAAGGACTGTATCAATGCGAGTTGTCAGAGCTAGCAATTCTATTGGCATTACCGCTTCTGCTCCAAAAGTAAGTCGAAAGGGTGCCATACCGGTGGACCTTCTCGGGGTGGTCCGGTATGCCCATAAGACCCCCAGGAGTTGCATTACCCAGTTGACTTTTGCTTTATCCAGTCGCTTCTTGAGTGTATCCAAGATGACTCGGTTGGATGCTTCTGCCTGCCCATTTCCCTGAGGGTAGTATGGGGCTGAGAAGTTGTGTTTGATCCCCAAAGACTTGCAGAACAGCCAGATGTTATCGCAGTCGAACTGTTTTCCATTATCTGACACTAGCTCTTAGGGGATTCCAAACTTGCTGATTATATCTTTCCACAGAAACCTTCTGACATCGGAGGCGCATACATGTACCAATGCTACGACTTTGACCCATTTGGTGAAATAATCTGTAGCGACAAGTAGGAACCTGACTGAGTGTGGGGCTTTTGGGTGTGGTCCCATAATATCTAGTACCCACTTGGCGAAAGGCCACGCGCTCAGGATGGGGTGCAGTTCCTTTACCGGGGCATGACCGACCGGGGCATGCTTCTGACAAGGGAGGCATGCCTGGGTGAACTTCTTGGCGTCTGTCATCATCTTCTGTGCTAGATTTCTGCTCCCGGAATGGTTGCCGCAAATCCCAGCATGGATATCCTTTAGTATGATCAGGCCTTGTTCTGGAGTGAGGCACCTGAACAAGACCCCGGAGCCATGGCTCTTCATGTATTGCTTGTGTGACTCCCGGTGTAGGATGACAGTGAATTTCCACGCATCCCTCCTAACTTTAGCTGATAGCTTTGGATCTTCGGGAAGCAAATGGTGGATAAGGAAGTTGATGTATGGCCTCATCCAATCTTGGCCGTTGATGGACTACAATTTAGCATCAATTTTGTCCACTTCAGAATTCAGGTTGTCTGGAATGTCTTTAATTGGTTCCTTCGGTGGGAGCTCCAAATCGATGTGAACATGTGAGAGCGGTGGTTCTGACGGGTCCGGTTCGTCCAGCTCCGTTGAAGGTGGCATCGCTTCTATCCGGCCTCTGGTGAGGGAAGGGTTCCAATCTTCAAGTTGTGATTCTGGTGGGTCCTGTGTTTGACCCTGAGATGGAGGACTTGGCTCGCTCTGTGTGCTAGGCCCGGTGCCGGGCTGTGAAGCTTCTTCATCTCTCTACATTTTCTGTCCTCTGGTGGTTACCATGAAGACTTCCTTCCAATGCCATGTGTCATCATCTGATAGGCTCTGGTTCAACCTGGGTCTTCCTTTATCTTCTCCAGCAGGCTAGAACAATGGGTTAAGTTAGCCTGAAATCTTGCTGCACTTATCCAGTTGGTTGGGACTTGGATTTGACCAAGTCCGGAAGCAAAGACTTGGGCTTGACTCCTCTGACCGGAGGCCCAATCTACATTGCATACACCTGATAGTATAGATTTTGGGCTACACTAAATAAAAGATAGATTTATATTAAAGTTCCTTCTTGTGCCTCTATAAATTGGTTATCAAAGTAGACAAGTAACAAGCAAGGGTCGTACCCACCTCAGAGGGGGAGATCTTAGCTCAAAAACAATAAAAAACAATTGTTAAGAAACACCAAGGGAATCAATAATAAGAATTGAGATTGATTCTAACTTCCTACACGCAATAATAATAAGTAAATCTTAACTTAAGAATAGGGGGAAGAATTGGTTTCCACAAACTAAATCATGCAAACATAAGATGTTGTTCCTTCATGTTCAATCTATAACAATCAATTAGTCACCTTTAAGCTATTCCACTTAATTAAACGGGATTCTCTTATGCATGCTATTGAAGATGTCTTATTAATCAACCCATCACCTCTCAACGATTCAATTTAATTAACTCAATATATTGATTCATAACTAAATCATCACCTCTCAGTTATTTGACTTAATTACAAAAGGGTTCCAATAAAAGATATCAACTGCAGACATGTAATAATCACCTCTCAGCTATTTTACTACACATCTTTAATCAATATAAATAAAACCATTAAAGCTAGGTCTCCCTAAACCCTAACAATAGTATTTTAATAACATGGATAACAATAACATGCAAATAATCATACTTACCTCATACTGCAGCTAGAAGTAAATAAGCATTAAGTACTTTGAATCACAATGAACATTAAGAACAAACATGATGCCTTTGCATTATCTAAAGTGCTTCAACCATCCCCCTAAGGGAATTTAGCTACTCATCCTTGATGATGACACCATGGAATAAATAAATAAATAACAAAACATCATAATAGAAATATGATTTGATTTGATTGATATGAATTGAGTTTAATACAAAAGAAGAAGACGAAGATGAACTTGTCTCCTCAATCTTCCATTCATAAAAAGCTACCTAAACCTTAGCTACTACTTCTCTTATATAGAAAATACAAAGTAGAATACTTGCATGCAAAAACTTCCAAATTAGGTCAAATTCGTGGCTGCTGCTGTTAGTCTTCTAGGAGCATTAGGTCTTTAGTAAAACTTAATTCTCTTGTTCTTAAGTTGTAGCTTGGACTAAGACCTTCAGTTTAATAGCTCATGGGCCCAAATCAGACTTCTGGATCTCCTTGTAGAGCGTTTTTAAGTTTGGACTTTAAATAAAACCTACACAATGGACAAGAAAACACTAATCAATAGATATAACACAATAATATAAGCTAAGTGCTAGACAAACAAGGTGTTATTCGGGGGATAAATATACACTTTTGAGGACTGATCAAATACCCCCAAACAACACTTTGCTTGTCCTCAAGCAAAGATGAGAAGAAAGAAGCAAGGACTCAAAAGAGAAGTAAAACTAAGGTGATTGTGTTAACCATATGCAGGCTTTTAACCACAAGGATTTCCCAGGTGGAGGAGTTATAGTCTCCTAAGGGTTTTCCAAAGAAGATACCCACAAACTTACTACAATGACTAATCCAAGAATAGAAATTTATACCATTTACCTCAGAAATGGTTATATCAAGGATAAGGATAAGTATTGCAAAACCGTTTATATGAGATAGTATACTACCAATGCATGAATAAGATATGAAATATAAACCAAGCATAACGATTTCAAATGCATTGAAGACAGGCATGTGCCCATGCTACCACGGGTCTTAAGTCACCTTTGGAAAGGTCGCCTTGACTTCTGTCTCACATACACTCGAAAATAAAGTCACCCAGAGATGGTGTTTATCATTTTACCTCTATGTGAGGAAAGTAGATGGACAATCATCTCACATATATCAATAAGAACAGACTAGTGTAATGGAATGAACTTAGTCTCAAAGAATGGAAAAATCAGGCTTGCTTGAGATGTCGGGTTTTTCACCTTAGCACCTTCTCACTTACTCGCCACATCCTACCATATCAGCTTAGATCTACAAAAGACAGTAATGGGTTGTAACTTGGCTTAGGACAGGGCTAGAAATGGAAAAGGCTTTTGTGAAATATTTTTGGAACATTCGAGCCTTCAATAGTTGTGATTTGTAATAAAAGCACATGGAGAAATTTTTGGAATTTTTCTTTTAGGAAGAAGTGTTTCTCATCTTCTTTGGGAAAATTTCAATGAAGCTCTAGCCAATATTTGAGAATCTTCTTTTCTTTTTGGATTTGAAATGGTTTTGGAAGATTCTGGCTTTTTGTGGAATTTCTTCAAACTTTTTGGTTTTCAATATTTGGTACATCTCACTAGTTTGGAGATTTCTTTGTATTTCTCCTTTCTTCTTGTAACCATATAAACAATCATCCTCATGTTCCCAAAACAAGGGGTAAAAGGACCTAAACATTCTAAGGGTATTTATTCCTACAATAGAGTTGGGTGTAAGGATAATGGGCTCAAGAAAAAGGCTAAGTAACAAGAAAGGCCCAGAATGGTCAACGTAAGGGATAAATATCATCAGGGTAGGCTAAGGTAAACATGGTTCATCTAAATGTCTTCATATCATCTCTAAGTATTGATATGATGATCATATCTTGAATAAGCTACAAGACCCAAGTTTTTATTACACCCATTTGATGTCATCTCAAGGCTAACTATAAAAATGAATATGGGACTAAAAACAGACAAAACTGAGAGGTTGAGTCTTTTAACTCCAGATTGATGTAATATCTCTCCAAGAAAAGGATGGGGCTCAAAAGCTCACTAGGTTAAGTCTCCACACTTATTCCTCAAGTTTCTCAAGGTGTAGTTGTATTTGCACATGTAATATGTAATAAATGCAAGTGAATGCCATGCTTATGCTCATGCAAATGTAGTATAAGACTCAACTACTTGGTGAAGCAATAAATGTCCTTAAACTTGAAACAAATAGAATTCAACTATTATATTCATCATTGAAGGTGTACTTATCCTATTTTTGGAAAAGTCTTTGTAACAAAGATTTTTGTTGATTTTTCAAAATTTTTGAATTTTTACACAAGTATGGATAAAGAAGTTTGAAAATCATTTGCAAAAAGGATTGTAATACTTCCTCACCGCCAAACAAAAATATTGCCTTGTCCTCAAGGCTCATACTATGCATAGGAGAGAGAGTAAGAAAGATATTACCATGAATGTACTAAAAATTCAAACCGCTTTATAAATTCCTGCCAAACAAAATTATTTCCACATACATAGAGATTACAACGAATTCCATACTAAGACACAACTGAAATAAAATATGCTGAAATAAAGGACTGACTCAACAGAAAGGGAAATCCTATCTTAAAACAATGCATTTTGTAATCGCAATAATTATCAACCAGCCAAACGGCAAGAGAGAGTGGGTAGGCCGGCCGCGCCCACCCCCAAACAAAACTGAGTACAGATGGTAAAACAGGCGGTTTAACAACCAAAATGCAACTAAACCCGATAAAAATTAATAAGCAATAAAGCACGATCGGGCTTAGAAGATACACAGGGCTGCCTCCTAGGAGCGCTAAGTTTAACGTCTTCAGCCAGACAGGCAGACAAATAGGACTCACTCCCTAGATAAACGCTACTCTAAACAAAGATACAGGAGAGATAAAATGCTAGAGTGGAATGTGCGAGATCCTGATGTCTAAGATACAACAAAGAGTCTTTTAAAGTCAAATACTCGAGACTTAAAGGAAGATGGGAAATGACTTCCCCACCCCCAACAGAGCGGGAAAAAGGTCTGTTAGCCAGTAAGAGTTTTTGGACTAACGGTCCCGGCACTTTCAACCACACCTCTCAAAAGAGGCAATAAAATATAGTAAGAGAGGGTCCGGATACCAACAGGTCAAGGGTTAGTCTAAATAGGCAGGGTCCTCTAAGAGAGTTTCAGGAGGCCTTAACTCATGAAAATGCTTAAGACAATGACCATTGACTTTAAATTCAGAACCGCCTGTAGGATTAACACATGTAATAACATCATAAGGAGTTATTGCAGACACAACAAAGGGGCCTGACCAACGAGACATAAGTTTGCCAGAAAATAAATGCAACCGAGGATTATAAAGTAAAACTTTGTCACCAATGTGAAAATAAAGCTGATTTTTCTGTTCGGTAGTAAAAAATGAAGAAATGATAACAGGATGACTACCGTCCGAATCTAATTGGGCACATTTCAGCTCGGGAGGAAGAGGATCAGGAGATGGAGGGATGGTCTCTACTTGGAACTCAGAATCAATGCAACAACCCGAATCAAAGGCCTCAGGGTCTTTGGGATCAAAGATAGGCACAAAATTAAAATGAGCATTAGTTTGGGCAATAGATTGGTCGATGTCGAAGTCAACATTATGCATGGCAGGGCAATTAACAACCGGATCTTTAGGGTAACAACTAGGTACCATCTCATAGGGTAGAGAGTCAAGAAGGCACACATCTTTAGATAAAGAAAGATCATGGGGTTGTTGGCCAAGATTAAAGATAATAACTTCAACGGTCATAGATCCAAAAGTGAGAACCATACAACCATTCCGGCAGTTTATGAGAGCATTAGAGGTGGCCAAAAATGGTAGGCCAAAGATGATGGGAACCGAGTTATCGGCAGTAGGCTCAGTATCCAAAACCACAAAGTCAACAGGATAGTAAAAGTCAGACACTTTAACTAATAGATTCTCAACTATTCCTCTAGGTACTTTCAATGATCTGTCGGCCAGCTGTAAAGACATATTCGTGGGTTTCATGTATGTTAGACCCAGTCTGAGGTACAAGGAGTAAAGCAAGAGATTAACACTCGCTCCTAGGTCTAACAAAGCTCTACCGATAAACTTATCACCAAGCTTGCAGGGTATGGTCGGTTTACCAGGGTCTATATATTTTACCACACCGTTATGTTGGACAAGTGCAGAGAATTCTTCCACCACAAACGCACTTTTGGGCACATTTGTTTTCCTCTTAGCGGTGCACAAGTCCTTCAAACCTTAGCATAGGAAGGTATCTTTTTTATAGCCGTGAGGAAATGTATATTAATATTTATATGTTTAAACACATCAAGTACCTCATTTGTTTGCACTTCCTATAGGGACCTAGTGAGTCTCTGGAGATAAGGCACGGGTGGGTCATAAGGAAGTGGAGAGTCCACAATCTTACGGGTATGGTTCTTCGGCTTATAGGCGGTCGCCTCAATAGGTGGGGCAACAGGTGCAGAGGTAACCGGGGTCAAAATATTTGGACTGGGCACATAATTAACATGATTATCGACCTGTTTACCTGACCTAAGGGTGGAAACCGAGTTAACTTCAACAAACGGTGCAGATGTAGACGAAGTTTCGGTCACCAAGGCAACTTCTTTACCCTTGGGATTCAGGATAGCTTGTCCCGAAAATTTTCCCTTTTCATCAAGTTTCAGTTCAATCCTCTGGATGGCTTGGGCATTTGACTCAATGGACGCTTGCGTCTGTTGAATGAAACGTTCAAGCACATCCTCAAGGGAGGTTTTAGGAAGGGAAAATTGATTGGTTGGCACTTGGTCCTTGGAACTACTCATGTGATGAGCATTGTTCGAATAAGGGGGGACCGTACCGTTACCTTGTTCTAATTTTCATTTCTACCAACATACGTGGCATTGCTACGTTGCCCATAAGAGTTATTAAAACCAGGTGGAGCCGCATAATGATTATTTGAATAAGAAAGATTGGAGCGGTCCATGTATGGGTACGTGGCATTGCCCTTAGTAAAGTTGGTTTGCCCGGCGTAAGTGAACGCACGGGTTTCCTCGGTTTCTGGTGAATTATAAAGGAGAGGGCAAAATTTGGCAGTATGGGTTTGGTCATGACAAACATCACATTGGAGAGTGGAGGCACTCATAACAGGTGATGGGGGCTTTAAGGATACCTCAAGTGCTTCTACCTTTTTTACTAAACCATGAAGTAAATTTTTAAGCTCAGAGTCAGGTTTGACATCAAATAGACCTCTAGGTTTATCAAGTGAGTCTAGGGTAGTGTTTCTCGGGGTATGTCCAGGTAAGTCCCATTACTGGCTATTATTAGCAATTTTTTCAAGGAATGCCAGAGCCTTGGCGGTGGAATAATCAAGAAATTCTCCACCGCTCATGCTATCAACCATGTTTATAGTTGTATAATTAAGGCCTCTATATATGATTCTAACTTTTTCTGTGTTATCAACTCTGTGGTGTGGACACTGAAGAAATAGGTCTTGATACCTCTCCCATGCATCAAATAAAACTTCACCCTTTTTTTGCCGGAAACTTCTTATGGTATCAACTATGTCATTAGTTCTGTTAATAGGAAAGAATTTGGTAAAAAACGTTTTACTTAGTTGAGCCCAGGTGTCAATAAAATTGGAAGGAAGGCCATGTAACCAGTGATATGCTCTATCCTTAAGAGAAAATGGGAACAATCTCAAGCTAACTTCCTCCTCAGACAAATGTTTCTCCTTAAAAGTATTGAGAACGGTCAGAAACTTATTGAGGTGCTGATATAGGTCTTCCCGTGGAAGTCCATAGAACTTAGGCAACATGCCCACAATCTGTGGGCGAATACCATAGCTATTTGCAGTTGTCTCAGGCAAGACTATGCAGGTAGGTGGCCCGGTGGCCAAAAGTTAAAAGTAATCCCGAAAGGTATGTAGCTTCTTGAGCCATAGGGGTAGGTCTTACTTTAGAAAGTGAAGTTGAGTCGTTGAACTCTTCTTCAGAAGGTATGGAGGTTGAGTCGTTAAACTCTCCCTCAAGAGAATGAGTGAGGTCCGTGATTGTGCTATTTGTGTATATTGAAGTTGGTTTGGACAAGATTTTACCTGATCTAAGATGCGTGCAACATGCGCATTATAAATGCCACAAAAGTCCTAACCATTCAAAAGCATCTAACAAGGGCTCAAAAACTGACTCAATTTTGTGTTCACCTAAGTCAATGAGTTCTTTCCAAGCTTCCCTTGTGAATTCTCCCTATATTTCGTGAGTCAAGCAACGAATAACCAGTGTGGGAGGTTTTCCGTACGTAAGCAACGATCCTTAATTAACAAACCACAGTGATTTTACAGACGTAATATGTAGAGGTTCCAGACCCAATTCCTAACTTGTGCTCCAATCAAAGGATGGTTCACTCAGTATTAGTTGAAATATCTGCTCAAGGTCTCAAATGAACATCGTGATATCATGGTTTTAGTTGGTTCAATTTTAAAGCTTAGGATATTGCAATCAATTGATATTAGGTTTCACTTATAGGCTAGGTCTGCCTTGCAGTCCCGGTTTAACAAGTAAAAACAGAATTAAAATCAAGCAACATTCAAGGTCATGCTAATCAATACAGAAACTGCTCTTGCAGGGGATTCGAGGAGGGTTAGGAGAATGCTTACCTCCCACTTTGTGCTAAAAAAATAAAAGTGCCAAACAAGCGCACAAAAGTGGGGAGAAGACGAGTTGAAGTCGACTAAGGGGAAACCGCTCCTTGGGTTTCAATCGTCCTTAGGAGTCGTTCCTTAGTAGACTCAAGGCAAGCTCCACAACCTTGCTCTACTATCCGCCGCGAACACACAATAAAATAAATCCTAACAACACCTATTTTAAAAATATTACAACCGCGACCCCTTCTTGGATCGAATAATTAAATATCTTACAAGTCTTTAAAAATGCTGAAAAAATAGACTACTTAGATCACCTCGAATCTCTCAACGGGAAAAAAAATTAGCTAAAAAAGAGTTCTGGAACGCTCTGGAAAAATCACGCAAAACGAGGCAAATTTCCTGCCTAGAACTCGACTCGAGATGGTTATAAGCCAAACTGAACTCGACTTGAGATCGGGCCCAGTTTCAACCAGTAACTTTCAGGAAAATTTCCTGAAAGCGTCTCTTTCGTAAAAATTTGATCATTACTCCGTTTTTCGAGCTTTTTTCAATCCGTCTTCGCTGCAAAATCAATAAGAGGACTAAGTAACAAGACACTTAAAAAAAATAAAAGAATTAAAAATAGAAGGGTGGGAGGGATAGAAGTGCGATGATGTCCCAAAACTACTATTCTCGCTTGTGTTTAAATGAACTCCGTTCCTTAGACCGGCAACAACGCCATTTTGATAGTATAGTTTTTGGACTACACTAAACAAAAGATAGATTTATATTGAAGTTCTTTCTTGTGCCTGTATAAATTGGTTATCAAAGTAGACAAGTAACAAGCAAGGGTCGTACCCACCTCAGAGGGGGAGATCTTAGCTCAAACACAATAGAAAACAATTGTTAAGAAACACCAAGGGAATTAATAATAAGAATTGAGATTGATTCTAACTTCCTACAGGCAATAATAATAAGTAAATCTTAACTTAAGAATATGGTAGAGATGAAAAAAAAATTTATGATGACAAAGGGGGAAGAATTGGTATCCACAAACTAAATCATGCAAACATAACATGTTGTTCCTTCATGTTCAATCTATAACAATTAATTAGTCACCTCTCAGTTATTCCAATTAATCATTAATACCTATAATAATCAAGTAGTCACCTCACAGCTATTCTACTCAATCAAACGAGATTCTCTTATGCATGCTATTGAAGATGTTTTATTAATCAAACCGTCACCTCTCAGCTATTCAATTTAATTAACCCAACATATTGATTCATAACTAAATCATCACCTCTCAGTTATTTGACTTAATTACAAAAGGATTCCAATAAAAGATATCAACCGCAGACATGTAATAATCACCTCTCAGCTATTTTACTACACATCTTTAATCAATATAAATAAAACCATTAAAGCTAGGTCACCCTAAACAATAACAATAGTATTTTAATAACATGGATAATAATAATATGCAAATAATCATACTTACTTCATATTGCAGCTAGAAGTAAATAAGCATTAAGTACTTTGAATCACAATGAACATTAAGAACAAACATGGTGCCTTTGCATTATCTAAAGTGCTTCAACCATCCCCCTAAGTGAATTTAGCTACTCATCCTTGATGATGACACCATGGAATAAATAAATAAATAACAAAACATCATAATGGAAAAGTGATTTGATTTGATTGATATGAATTGAGTTTGATACAAAAGAAGAAGAAGAAGATGAACTTGTCTCCTCAATCTTCCATTCATAAAAAGGTACATAAACCTTAGCTACTACTTCTCTTATATAGAAAATATATACAAAGTAGAATACTTGCATGCAACGACTTCCAAATTAGGTCAAATTCGTGGTTGTTGTTGTTTGTCATCTAGAGGCATTAGGTCTTTAGCAAAACTTAATTCTCTTGGGCTTAAGTTATAGCTTGGACCAAGACCTTCAATTTAATAGGTCATTGGCCCAAGTCAGACTTCTGGATCTTCTTGTAGAGTCTTTTAAGTTTGGACTTTAAATAAAACCCTAAATAGAAATTCTGACTTGTGGGCTCCAATAGGACCCGGTTTGGGCTGAGATTTGGACCGCCCCACTTTGACATAAAGTCAAGTCAACTGGTCTGACCTTGGGTGCCCTCGGTAAATTTGTGGGTGCAAATATCAATTTTCCTTTCCATGTGAAAATAACACATTTTTGCTTGCTTTTCTTGACTTTTCGCGGGCTTTTACATAATATTCGCATTTCGGCTCATAAAACCTACACAATAGATAAGAAAACACTAATCAATAGATATAACACAATAATATAAGCTAAGTGCTAGATAAACAAGGTGTTATTCAGGGGATAAATATACACTTTTGAGGACTGATCAACACCCTGGCCAGGTCCTTTAGGCTTCTATTCTAAGCCTTTGGATGAGCCTCTTTCACTGCTGGACGTTACTAGGTCTGACCTGACTTACTTGACCGAGGTGGGCCTTGTTGATGTATGGGAGCCCACGGTTCAACTTCTTATACAGTAACCGGGGCCCCACCTATTGATCGTGGACCATCCGGTGGGTCAAGATCCACAGAGCGTATGTGGACTCCTTGAGACCGGGTTGGGCCCTTCCCGATAGCCCAGGCTTGCTAATGCTCAGGTGCTCCCGGTTTAGCTTTTTATACAACCACCGATGACACCTGTCGGGTTTTGTATCTAGGGTACACACAATCATGTTATTAACTTTAAGTTTTTTTACAAATAAAAGAGAAGACTGATAACATATATGATGTTATCAAACATAACATAATTTGTTCAAGTTCCAATAGGGTTAACAACACCCATATGTTGTAGTGTTTTATTTGTCTCATTAAAATTTAGTGGGTAACTTGTATAAATCCCATTAGGGTTAACAACACCCATACCGTAGTAGTTTTTTTTTTACAAATAAATAAAAAAACTGATAACATGATGTAATCAAAGACAACTACAGTAATAACATGATATTATCAACTTTAAGTTATTTACAAATAAAATACAAGACTGATAACATGATCTGATAAATGATGTTATTAAAGACAACTACAATGATAACATGATGTTATTTGCATTAAGTTTTTTACGAATAAAATACAAGACTGATAACATGATGTTATCACTGTGAAATACAATGATAACATGATATTATCATCTTTAAGTTTTCCATAAATAAAATACAAAACTGATAACAAAAGACAACTATAATGATAACATTATGTTATCAGCTTTAAGCTTTCTTACAAATAAAGGACAAGACTGATAACATGATGTTATCAAAGACAACTACATTGATAACTTATTCAAATTCCAGTAGGTTTAACAACACCCATACGTTGTAGTATTTTATTTGTCCCATTAAAATTAAGAGGTAACTCGTTCAAATCCCATTAGGGTTAACAACACCCATACCGTGGTAGTTTTTTTTTTTTTTTTTGATAATACGAAGAAAATTTTTATTAACGAATTACACAAAAGTAGAGGACAAACGCGCTACAAATTAAACTGCGCGACAAGTCCTTTCTGGATAGCAAACCCGATTCTCCTAAATACATATTCGTTCGAACCTGCAGTCATCGCGTTGCTATCCATTACCTTCTGCACTCTCCTGAGGAGCTCAACCGCTTCTGAGCCTAGCAATCCAAATGTGTCAAATGCAAAGGGGATGAAACTATGTTGGTTAGCCCTACAAGCTCCTTCATGTTTCTCCACTTTTTCTGATGTTGCATTGCTAGCCCCACCTCAAAAATCCCAGCACCCAGCCCAACCATCGGAGACGCCCCGGTAACATCAACACACGCATGTTTACCTTCAGACCAGTTGTAGACCAGAATATCAGCAGTACGTAATGTCGATCTTCCTTCCTTAGGATCAGTAAGAAAGTTAACAGGAGCCTCTTTCTTAACCTATACTCCAGCCCACCAGAACACATCACACAGGATATCTCTAACGTGGTCATGCCTGTACTTAAAGCCGGGGTAATGCTTACAATGGACCGTATGGTCCCCGAAAGCATCAAGTCTGCTCTTCTTGCACATTGGATAAAGCTCACCATCTGAATATAGAGGGTCATCAATCGATAATGAAGAATGGCACGGTATTCCACAGGCGTCATGCGTTGTCCAAGCCCTTCCATCGGGATAGCAAGGAGAAAATCTTTGGCATGTTTTGACTGCACACATCCAATCACGGCTTTTTGTCTAGCTCACAACTCAAATTCCCTCTCAAGACCAGAACTAATCTTGTTGTAGTATGCTTCCGCCAAGACATGTTGGGGTCTGAAGGGGACGGTAGCAGTTGGAGCAAGATTATTGAGATCAAAATCAGGTATAGAAAAATGTAAACTAGCAATGGCAGTATCGAAAACATTACCCATAGGTGGAGTGTCACAACCTCGAAGAATGTGGTCTTGGAGATCCTTGGTTTGCGTACGTGAAGCTACGAAAGCAAACTTCATAACATCAGTAGCACAATAGATACCAAGTCCGCCCATACGTAATGGGAGGGTTGCCATACGCCACTGTAGATCGCCAAAACCAGGTCCATCAGAAACCACAATATTCTGAAGGGCAGCACGAAGCTTGTGGTCAAACCATTCGGCTGTTTCCTGAACATAATCAGTGGGGTAAGTACGGATGCATCAATACTTACAGCCCCTCCAAGCAACTTAACCCCTCGTTGAGGACATTATATACCAACCGAAAAGATATCTGGATAGGAGCAGTCAAGATCAACAGAAAGCCAGAACAACTCTGTCTTAAACACATTAAGCACGAGCCCAAGAGATGGTCCTCTTTCCTGAATGATACGAATAGCTCTAGCCACATGTTCTGTACTACCAATCAGAGTACCATCATCTAAGTACCATGCCTGCAACTCCAAGTGGCATTCTGACTGAATACGGTGTATCAATGGATGCAAGACCAAAGCAAAGAGAAGAGGCCCCAAAAGGTCCCCCTGTTGTATCCCAGCTGTTGACCAAATATGAGGAGACTCTAGATACAATCGAGCAGGTTGGCAATAGAGGTATTCGACCCATAGAGCAATAGATGGACAATGACTGCGTACCTCCCGTAGCATAGCAGGCCGATCAACAAGGTTGAAGGCATTCTGAAAGTCCACAAGCAGCATAGAAAGCGATGTGTCATCCTTGTTGGCATAAACCAACCGATTAACAGCATACAAAATTGCCTCTGCTCCACCAAGCACACCAACCCCAAACTGAAAATCCTCTAGGTATGGGACAATATCCTTAGAAACTCCTCTCATGGCAATCTTAGACACTAGGCGACGCCAAACCATACCCACAGCTATTGGGCGAATGTCATTACCTGGCTTAAGAAGTGGGGTGAGAGGTACACTAGCTATGAATTCTGCCAAAACCCGTGGGCATCGACCTTGTAGCCATAAGTTCACAACCGGTGTCAAGGCCTCCATAAGATCTGTGGCTACAGCGGATGCAGCCCCACTCATAGCATCCAATAGGTGTTGGGCCCGGAGACCATGTCGTCCACAAGACGTCCCTTTGGGGAAGGACCTGATGCATGATAATATCCTATCCCTCTCAACTAACAAAGGTGACTCAAGTAAAGGAATGTCGGGGGCAGATGGTGGTGGATGCTTCGGGTGTTTATCCTCTAAAGCCCGTTGCGTCTCTGGAGTGTTCGGAGCAACCCCTGATGATGCCAACACCTTCACGGCTGCTACAAAGTGCCCGTCTGCAACCTTTTGCAAACACCGTCGTACATTTCTGCTTTGGGACTGTCGAGATGGTCGTTCCAACGGAGGCTCTGTGTGTGTGACCCTCTCAATCAAACGAAATATACCCCTAGGCTCGTTCCAAATAAAGAGAGCCTGCAAAATCTGATTCTGTTGGAGATATTTCCGAGCACCAGATCGACGTTTTTTTTACAAATAATTAAAAGACTGATAACATGATGTTATCCCGCATTAAGTTTTTAAAAATAAAATACAAGACTGATAACATGATGTTATTATCGACAAGTACAGTGATAACATGATGTTATCAACTTTAAATTTTTAATAAATAAAATACAAGACTGATAACATAATGTTATCAAAGACAAGTACAGTGATAACTTGTTCGATCAAACCCCACATTTACACTCATACGTTGTAATGTTTTATTTGTCCTATATGTGTCTATAAAATTAAGTGGGTAACTTGTTCAAATCTCATTTGAGTTAACACCACCTATGCGTAGTAGTGTTTTATTTGTCCCATATGTGTCTATAAATTTAGTTGGGTATCTTGTTCATATCCCACTAGGGTTATTAACACCACCCATATGTGGTAGTGTTTTATTTGTCCCCTACGAAATGAATAAAATTTGTTGGGTAACTTGTTCAAATTCCATTAGGGTTAACAACACCCATATGTGGTGGTGTATGTTTACAAATAAAATAAAAGATTAATAACTTGATGTTATCAATAAACACAACTATATTGATAACATCATGTTATTAGGGTTTTAGTTTGTTATTTATAAATAAAATAGAAAACTGATAGCATGATGTCATCATCTTTAAGTTCCTTACAAATATAAGAGAAGACTGATAACATGGTGTTATCAAAGACAACTACAATGATAACATGATATTATCAACTTTAACTTTTTTACAAATAAAATACAAGATTGATAACATGATGTTATCACTGATAAAATGATGTTATCAAAGACAACTACAGTGATAACATGATGTTATCCGCATTAATGTTTTTACAAATAGAATACAAGACTGATAACATGATGTTATCACTGACAACTATAGTGATAACATGATGTTATCAACTTTAAGTTTTTAATAAATAAAATACAAGACTGATAACAAGATGTTATCAAAGACAACTATGGTGATAACATCATGTTATCAACTTTAAATTTTCTTGACAAGACTGATAACATGATATTATCAAAGACAAGTACAATGATAACTTGTTCAAATCCCACATTGGTTAACAACACCCATATGTTGTAGTGTTTTATTTGTCCAATATGTGTCTATAAAAATAAGTGGGTAACTTGTTGAAAACCTATTTGGGTTAATAACACCTATACGTGGTAGTGTTTTATTTGGCCCATACGTATCTATAAAATTAGTTGGGTATCTTGTTCAAATCCCATTTGGGTTAATAGCACCCATACGTTGTAGTGTTTTTTTTTTTACAAATAAATAAAAGACTGAAAACATGATATTATCAAAGACAACTACAGTGATAACATGATGTTATCATATTTAAGTTTTTTACAAATAAAACACAAGACTGATAACATGATGTTATCAATGGTAAAATAATGTTATCAAAGACAACTACAGTGATAACATGATGTTATCAGCTTTAAGTTTTTTATAAATAAAATACAAGACTGATAACATGATGTTATCAAAGAACATTATAGTGATAACATAATGTTATCAACTTTAAGTCTTCTTACAAATACAAGACAAGACTAATAAGATGATGTTATCAAAGACAACTACAGTGATAACTTGTTCAAATCCCACTAGGGTTCACAACACCCATATGTAATAGTGTTTTATTTGTCTCATACGTGTCTGTAAAATTAATGGGTAACTTGTTCAAATCCTACTAGGGTTAACACCACCAATACGGGGTAGTGTTTTATTTGTCCCATACGTGTGAATAAAATTTATTGGGTAACTTGTTCAAATTTCATTAGGGTTAACAATGCCCATACGTGGTGGTGATTTTTTACAAATAAAAAAAAAACTGATAACATGACATTATCAAACATAACTACAGAGATAACATGTTATTAGGGTTTTAGTTTATTACAAATAAAATAGAAGACTGATAGCATGATGTAATCATCTTATCAGCTTTAAGTTTCTTACAAATAAATGAGAAGACGGATAACTCGATGTTATCAAAGACAACTATAGTGATAACATGATGTTATCAGGTTTAATTTTCTTACAAATAAAAAAAGATCACAATGTTGTGAAAGATAACTATATATAGTGATAATAGATGTTATTATCTTTCAATATATTTTTTACAAATAACATGATGACTGATAACATGATGTTATTAAGGACTAGTACAATGATAACATTATATTATCACATTTAAGTGTTTTACAAATTAAATCCAACACTGATAACATGATGTTATCAAAGACTAACATCATGTTATCACCTTTAAGTTTTTTACAAATCAAAGATAGGACTGATAACACGATGTTATCAAAGATTGCTGCAGTGATAACGTCATGTTATCACAATGAAAGAACTGAGTTGACTCAATCTTAGTTGTTAAGTTATAAAAGAACTGAGTTAACTCAATCTTCTTCCCCATGAAAGATTTGTAAAATTACTTTGTTATCAAGTGAAAATCAGAATTAATAATTACAATAGTAGTCTTCCATGGCTATAAAATAGCTTTTGGCCCAAATTGTTTCCGATTTTCTTCAATTTCTTTTGTGATTGATTCAATTAAAACAAATTCTATTTGACTTTGAACATATATTTGTATATTTTTTTGCCAAATTGTTATACTTTTGCCCACTTTCTTCAAAAATGCATGTTGTTGATGATGAATGATATATCAACTATTGATTTGATATTTGCGATGGTGGATTTTATGATTTGAATAATGGTTTCAATAGTTTGATCATCAATTTTTTCATTGGATTTGTTGTTGATTTTGTTTGATTTGAAGAATTGGTGGAGAGAGAGAAAGAGAGAGCAGTTTGAATAGGTGAAAGTACCGTGAAACACAAGGAGAGAGAAAGTGGCAGTTTTTTTATTTGATCTGTCAAAACATAACAACATAACAATGGGTATTTCCGTCTTTTTGTTCGGGCAGATTTTTTGGGCAGCCATGTCCTTACATACTATTGCAAAATTAGGCTTTTCCTTATCACTGTATTTTTTATCGTAGCCCATGTCATTTTGGAAGTTTGTCCTAGAGCCCAATTCACTGTATTTTTTATCTATATTATATGGAACAATGGACATATAAATGGTTCAGATTTTTTAGATATATGTAAAATTATTTTGATAATTAAGATGTAATGTCTAGATTAAAGTTAACATATTGGGCTTGATGGATTGATAATCGGCTGGGCTTGGTTACATTAATAGTGGAAGTCAAACACCAATATTCTTAAGTCCAAAAATCTTGTGAGCAAAAGGCAGTAAGATAATCGCATACTCCATGTCAACTACAATAATTATCGGTTAGGTTCATGGATTGGTTGGAAAAGATACGATTACCAGGAGCTATTGGATCAATGGGACAACATGTTGAAGGGAAATATACATTAGTCCTTTGTATTATGCTCTTCTGTAGGGTTGTTGGGTTTTATTCATAGACCCACTTTAACGTGACGATACAACTTCTGGTGTATGCTGATCAGGAGTGTTATGCTACACCTTTCTGGTTGACAACTGTATTGACCTATTTCTAGATCAATGCATTTACTAGGTCAGGTCGTTGGCAGACTTGACCAATAGGGGGGAGTTTTAGATCGAAGTGGCTGCACCTCGTTGAGATTGAGATTGCCTACGTACTCTAGTTCGTGGGGATTGAAATTAGAGATCAAGCCATCGTAGTTCTGTTTATATAGAAGGTGAAGAGGCGAAGATCATGGGATCCTGCAGATTCTCCGACATATTTATGATGATATGATATTCTCCAGCGATTGTCTAACGGTTGTAGTAATTGGACAACGGCTGGAGAGAGTATCTTGGGCGCCGAATTAGGGCATGTGCGTATTAGCAGACCGCTGTTGATTATGTAGTCGAGTTGTTGTGGTCGAGCTACGAGTAAGTCGAGATCGTAGCGACCTGATGGATTAACGACTATGCCACGTGGCTGCTTTTTATTGGTTGGAGTATATAGTCCCCCTACATAAGCCCCCTCTTTTTAGGTCGGCTGTAGGAGTCGAGCTAAAAAGACTAAGAACTCTGATCGATGTTCATTTGAAGTTTGCTTTTTGAATTCTGCGGATGTGGCAGTCATGCAGGCTTGTCTGTAATAATCATGGCGCTCTTACGGGGAAGTGGAGGAGTTTCCTCGAGCAGTTAGCCGTGTAGTTATGGTAACTGACGCACTTCTTGGTTGATTAGGTCTTTGCGTGGCACGTAGATTGATCCGACGGTGGATGTGAATCATTTAGTGAATGGAAAATAACTGCAAGGAACGTGGCTCCCTTGCTCGATCTC
The DNA here is from genome assembly GCA_023053565.1 of Aquilegia eximia. Lineage (NCBI taxonomy): Eukaryota > Viridiplantae > Streptophyta > Magnoliopsida > Ranunculales > Ranunculaceae > Aquilegia > Aquilegia eximia. The sequence continues at coordinate 28,644,726 of JALIGU010000001.1, forward strand.
GGCCGTTTATCTGTTTCGAACTGATGGCTGGGATTACATGTGCTACAGTATTTAAACTGTGGCATGCTTGAGAAGGGTTTATCTATCTCGTTTTCTTTGTTGAATTGCTGCCGCTTTCTCTTGCGATATGAAGATCTTTGAGAGCTCGTGAGGTTAGTTGCTTCTGTTACTTGAATTTTTTTCTCTTTGCATCCTTTTGTTTTTTTTTTTCTGTTGCTTGAGAGAGATGTCTGAGGCAAGTGACTCTCAGAATGAGAACTTGAGTGGTGATGGTGGTGAGGAGTATGAGTCTGAAAGGACTCATTCTGAGACTGCGTCTCCTAGTCGGGGTGAAGGAGATGTAGATCCTGAAAGCCCCCAGAGTAGTGGTTCTCACGGGAAGGACACATCTGATGATGAAATGCTGGAAGGAGACGAAGGTTCCTTCTGTAGAGTAGTGAATCCGAAGTATGTCCATAGGCATATTGCATTTAGGAAGCAGTATGGGCTTAGTTCGATTGAGCATTTGGAGATTAGATTTTTAAGAGATCGTTTGCTTTCCGCTGAGTATCGACCTAAGAACCCTTTCTCCACTGTGTTTACCATTATGCAATTCCGAGCTAGGCTGAGGTTTCCTGTATCTTGTTTGGTGGTCAACCTGTTGAATGCTATCGGTCGAGCTCCTTGCTAGATGAATGGCAATTTCTGGAGAAACATGAGGGTAATTGATGACCTCAACAAATTGCATAAGTGGAACATCACTGTAAATAATGTATTGGACTACTTTAGTTTTAAACGTTCTTCGAAGGCCGAGTTTGCGGGCTATAATATGCAAGTTAGGCCAGAACGTTTGCCTTTGATCTATCCGGTGAGTAGTGAGCAATGGTGGAAGGATCCCATGCTGATTACTGGGTCGATTACTGAAGGGAGTATCCAGTTGCGTCATGTGACTAGGAATGATACTCGTAAGTTTCTGGTTGTTAGTCTTAGGATTGTAGATGACTTTCTTATTTCCGAACTTGCTGACTTTGTATTGTATTTGCAGCGATCAGGGACGATCACTCGGTGAGAAAGAACGATCTGAAGTCTGCTCTGAACGTCTTCGGTTTGTGGGCTGATAGTCGGAAGATACAGTTCTTACCCCACCTGAGGGAGCATTTTATTCCCAAAGGTGGTCCGAAAACAGTTGAAGAGGAACTCGAGAGGAGGAAGTTGCTGAAGAAGACCCTTATGTCGTCTGTACATAAAGCTGAGGCGGGACGATCTGGTGACAGTTCGCGCCCTGGGGAGAAGGAGCGAGCTAGTGGTAGCTCGCGACATGATGAGAAGGAGCGAGCTAGTGGTGGTTCCCGCCGGTCGGAGAAGGAACGATCTGGTGTTAGCTCGCGCCAGGGGGAGATAGGGGCAAGCCCCCAAGTTGTATCCCCTCCGACCTCACTTCCCAGACTACCTATCGGGTCGGGGAAGAAGAGGCCGTTCTCTGGGAACCTGAAGCTGATGGAGCGCCCAACTCTGCCTACCTCCCCTGCTCCGAAGTCTGTGAGATCTCCTGAGCCTTCCTTGGTATCCAGGAAGATTGCTGCTCGGCCTTTGCATAAAGGCAAGGGGGTATTGTCTGAGTTTCGCCCTGGGCCGTTAGATTATTTGGATGGCCATGGTGAAAAGCATGTCGTGTATGAGAACGACAGTGCAATTGACGATCCCTGCGTTGCCCGAGCTGTAAATGAGGGCATTGTCTTGGATGTTGATGCTCGAGCAGTGAAGTCTCAAACTTTGCTGGTGACCTGCTCGAAGATAAACGCAGCAATGTCTTTGGTGAGTGGGGTTGTTGATTCCTTTTTCTTTGTCTGTACTGAGTTATTGTTGTCTAAACGATGTTTGTATATGTAGCTCAACGCCAGCTTCCAGGAGGTTCGTCTGGTCGCTGAGGTTGGAGCTCGAGCTGAGATTGACTTGAAGCATCTCAATGAGAAGCTCGAGCAGGCGAAGAATGTTGCTGTTGTTGCCGAGTGCAAGTTCAAGGATAAGGAGGCGGAGAACGTGATGTTGAAGGAGATGTTGGAGCAGGTAAGGGGAGACCTTGCTACTGCTAGGTCGTCTGCCGCCTACTGGGAGTGCACATGTCATGAGAATAGCGCAGCGTGGAAGGCCTATTGCGATAATCTGGAGAAAGCTTTAATGGGGTCGCCCGAAGGAGAGGAGACGCGAGGTGGTGCTGAAGAAGCTTTAGTACTAGCTCAGGACACCTTGACTGGCCCTAATGATGATGTCGCAAGTGGCCAGATGGATGTGGATGAACCTAGCAGCCAGCCTGTGCAGCGGTGAACTAGTCTCGGTCTTCGGAGAGACTTGATGCTTAGTAAGGCGTCCTGGATTCCCACCAGGTCTTCTTGCTTGCATTTTGATGGTTGCCTGCTCATGGGAAAATACATCTCCTTTTTCTTCTCCCCTTTTCTTGGTGCTTGGTGAGGCTAACTCGAACCTCCGCAGATCGTCTGTAGTTAAGTCGTTCTGATCAGCTGGTTTCCAAGGAGTCCTGGTAGCTCGTTCAGAAGGCAGGTAGACGAGATGAATGGCTGCAAGTAGGACGAACTGAAACGGTTCTTCTTGTATGCCTAAGTTTAATGTTGTTTTCTGCCAGTTGTAACTCGTAGATCGTTTTACCTGTAATAGTTAGAATTTCATGTAGTAAAAAGAAATTTCACTTATTTACCTTGCATTCTTATTCTTGTTGTTTTGCCTGCTTGTATGGGTTTTGCAAACAATAAGTAACAAGCATAGTGTTAGACCTGATGGTGGATGAGGTCGTATGCATGTTAGCTGGGGTGTGCGTGGGTCGTGGGAATGATATGACCAATGCACCAAGTTAAGTTGTAAATGTTTGAACTTAACAAAATTAAAATTATCAAAGGGACTAGAGTTTTGATAATTTGTAGGTCGAGGGATTGGATTAGACCTTTAAGAGCCATTCATGTTTGAGCTGAGATGAAGGCAGAAATAAGTTTGATATTCATGTCTGACCTCTTGTTGTCAGATCGAGGTCGCTTAGTGGAGCCAGATTCCACGTTGGAGATGATATGATTCTTTTCCCTACCAGTTAGGGCTTCTTCGAGCTTGATGTAACGATCTACCTTAAGGTATAGCTCGTCCAGAGATGAAGGTCGCTTCATAGCTAGAGATTTGTGCAGGTCGGATCCCTGGATCAGACCGTGAGAGAATGCGATTGTTGCGAAGGTTTCATGCTCCTTTGCAAAATCTTGGATGGAATGTAGTTAAGTTTTGAATCGAGCAAAGAAATTGCTCAATGATTCGCCATCCCGCTGCTTGACTTTGAAGATGGAATCAATGGTGACAGGACGCTTCTTGTTATGGATATAGAAGATAACGAACTGTCTTTCGAGATCTGCAAACGAGCTGATGGATCCTGGCTTCAAACGGTGAAACCAATCGAGAGCAGGTCCGGTGAGGCTGGACTGGAACAGTAAACATAGTAATAGATCCTCTTTGATAAGAGAAAGGCATTTACGAAATCCTTTGATATGGTCAGTTGGATTTCCAACTCCTGCATATTGGTCGAATTTGGGGGCGTTGAGTTTGTTAGGCAATTCATGGTCGAGGATCTCCTTGGAGAAGGGAGACTCCTGAAATTGCTGAAGGGACTGGACAGCAAGTTGTTCTGCGGTATGGCCTTTGCGAAGTTGTATGATGGCCTGAGAGGCTTTGAACTCTGCTAGTTGTTGGCTGAGTTCTTCATACTTTCGATTGGAGTCATCAACAGCAACGACTCCATGTCCACCATTTGCTACTGGTGCTGGGTTGGTAGTTTGTGCAGCCTTTAACTGTGCGTTTTCTGCCTGAAGACGATTGATTTGGTCTTGCAGATCTTGGATGGTTAATTCATGGGTCGCCATTTGAATGAATGACTTTGAGTTGGGTGGGAGGGTTTGGGTTTTTCGATATAATCGAATTCCTTACAGTCGGCGCCAAATGTATTGACCTATTTCTAGATCAATGCATTTACTAGGTCAGGTCGTTGGCAGACTTGACCAATGGGGGGGAGTTTTAGATCGAAGTGGCTGCACCTCGTTGAGATTGAGATTGCCTACGTACTCTAGTTCGTGGGGATTGAACTTAGAGATCAAGCCATCGTAGTTCTGTTAATATAGAAGGTGAAGAGGCGAAGATTATGGGATCCTGCATATTCTCCGACATATTTATGATGATATGATATTCTCCAGCGATTGTGTAACGGTTGTAGTAATTGGACAACGGCTGGAGAGAGTATCTTGGGCGCCGAATTAGGGCACGTGCGTATTAGCAGACCGCTGTTGATTATGTAGTCGAGTTGTTGTGGTCGAGCTACGAGTAAGTCGAGATCGTAGCGACCTGATGGATTAACGACTATGCCACGTGGCTGCTTTTTATTGGTTGGAGTATATAGTCCCCCTACAACAACCTTTACCAATTGTTATGATACATTTATAAATAGTAATCTTTAACAATTGAAATTAAAAATCACAATTGCTCCTAAGAAGTGAAAAGTCAAAGGGTCTAAACTTAGTAGTATATGAATTTTACCTTTGTTTCAGTGAAGCAAGGTTCGAAATTTCTATGATGTTCTGTAGCTGTTCTTGGAACATAATTTTAATGGAGTAAGTAAAACTGATTGAGTTGTAACCAATTGTTAAGGGTCGAGAAGAAAGACAACAATTCCCTTTTGTATATAGACCAATCATGTGAGGATTGCACCAAAAATAACACCCTTCTTAATTCTATACTTGGATTGAAATGCCCTCAGAAGGATTTGACAGATGGCAATTGCATATATGATGTATTCACAACTTTCTTACGCACTCTAGGATCATTTAGGAGACGTATCCTGATGTTTATTCTTGTAGAAATATCCTAAGTAGTGTTTCTGAGGTCCAAGGTTTAGATTTTTTCATTCAGCAGTGGCAGGCAGTAGTTCAAAATTTTAATAACTTTCCAATATCTAGTAGGTGTGCCTTTTTAAAATCTGAAGTTCTATCTGTTGAATTCACAGATAACCCTGTAATTATTTTTTTTTCTAATTGTAAGTTGTATTAAAAATAAAGAGACAAAAATACAATTGGGCATTATTATAGCCCAAGATCTCTATACAAATATGTAGTACACTGAGTCAGGGTCTTCTAAAGCTAAGTTAAAATGTGGTCTACCCTGCCACCAACATCTTTCCCATTTCTCAGTGACTACCCGAGCATGAATCTGCTGCAAAATTTGTTTCTCGTCTGCTCACAGTAAGGAGCAAATTGTTCATCTTGGCTTTTAAGTCTTCCTAATCATCTTTCACCTTCCAGTGCACTGTGTTTTTTTGATATGCTCTCATGGCTGATTCAGAGTCAGCTTCTACCCAAAGGTTCACCCAACCATTCTGTAGAGCAATTTTAACTCCTTCTATAATTGCTATTGTAACGCCCCAGGATTTCGTCCTCGCTCATCCCGGTGCGTCGAGCACCATATCGCTCGCTAATGTCAATATTGTTCCTCTTTAGTCACTGCGGATATCCAGCAGTAAAGAGTTTTGAATCAGGGTCCACCCATCTAGGTTTTCCCCAAAAGGCCTTGACATTAGTGAGAGTATGGTTAAGCTCTATATACTACCAATACAACTACTTCGTTGGCAATGTGGGACTAACACCAACTCATGGGTGTTACAATCCCACCACCTTAGAATAGAGCCGTCATCGGCTTTGTAGTACACTCAGTATACAGTCCCAAAATCTCTGATGTTCCCTGCCAAGTGTGACAAGTACCTGGCGCTCCCTGGGCTTTTCCAGCGTATTTTCTACGTGCAACAGGCGAACCGTTGTCGGCTCTGATACCAACTGTAACGCCCCAAGATTTCGTCCTCCCTCATCCCGGTGCGTCGAGCACCATACCACTCACTAATGTCAATATTGTCCCCTTTTAGTCACTGCAGATATCTAGCAATAGAGGGTTTTGGACCAGGGCCCACCCATGTGGTTTACCCCAAAAGGCCTTGACATTAGTTAGAGTATGGTTAAGCTCTATATACTACCAATACAACCACTTCCTTGGCAATGTGGGACTAACACCAACTCATGGGTGTTACAATGAACACATTACGGATACCATCTAGAATCGTAATAGAGATGTCAAGTGCATTATAACCCTGGACTGTACCATACACCGTATGCATAGCAGACTCATCAGTATACTCTAACTTCTCATAACCCAACAAATTCCTCATAACCCATAAAGCAGTCGTAATAACATTAGCAGGAACAGAGATACTAGGTGTAACAGGTAACTGAGTTGGGTACAAGGAAAAGGTGCAAGGTCCAAAAGTGTCAAGGTAATTCTCTATGACATCAATGTCATTGTCATTGCGGTACTGCCAAAAGGGTGTTAAAGGATTGAAAACATAAAGGTTACCAAAGATAAGGGAGATGGCAACAACATTAAAAATGACCACGGATTCATGCATGTAAACTTGGAAACCATCAAAGGGAAGAGTAGCAGCAAAGGGTAACATAAGATAGAAGTCTCTTACCATACAAGGTGAGTATTCAGCAGTAGGATCATACAGAAAACTTTCCAAACCCTTATTAAAAAATTTATCCCGAAAAGAGGCTCCATAAGGACCATTCATAATATCAGAAAAATCCATCTCAGGAACAATATTCATATCACTTGGCACCTAGAACTCATTCTGGACATCAACCATTGAAACCAAGGCAGAAAACCTTGACAGACTCGAACTCGACTCAAGATTGGAGAAGCCTTCCAAGAACTCGACTCGAGATTGAGTAGTTCCCAGAAAAATAATTTTTTTTTTTTTTTTTAAAATGACGAACTTCTTATTTGGTTTTGGCATTTATAGGCAAAATAAAAGAGTTTAAATCAAATTAGGACTCAAAATATTGTCGATATCTTCTAGGGTTTCCAGAAATTAAATCCCTAATTTTTTTCTTAGAAATATTTGGACTTGGGTCCTAGGGACCAGAAAATTTTAAAAATAACTCTATAACTCCAGATTTTTGCAATATAATTGGTGTTGTAAATACATAAAATAAAATAGGTAAGATCGAGATGGAGATTGTAAAAGATAAAGTAAAAGGATAAATTAAAAATAGAAATTGTAGATAAAATATATAAAATAACAAGTTTGGAAAATAAAATAGATAAAATATATAAATGACTGAATATTCCAGAAAAGGACAACAAGTTTGGAAAATAAAAATTTCATCCATTTTATAAGATATTTATAATCAAGTACATGGAATGTAATCTATTACATTTTAGAGCAAAGGACTAAAAACAAAATAAAAACAAATACAAGTAAATAAAAACAACAATGGCTGACACTCTCTCAATCACGTCGACAACGAGGCTGCCCCCCTGGCCTTCGTCCAAACGACGCTGGACGTCCTCAACTGCATCCAGAATCTCTCCCATACCCCTCCAGATGATATGGAACCGCTCCTCGTTGGTGTGAACTTGATCGAATTCCCGTTGATCGTCGGGCATGTAGTAAACTGGTGGCTCCTTCTATGGGTCCCATAATTGCTGGCGACAGGTAGACAGTCCGGGATTGGAGACCTCCAGACGGACAACTGACTCCAAAGACAGCGTAGCAGGAAAAGGCGTTTCCCAGTGGCGCAGAATACTCATCACCAGGCTAGGAATAGAGGTAGAAGTGGTACGAGCACTGGTGATGGTATGGAACAGGCGTCGGACCATACAGTAACCGTGGAGATCTTCCTGGAGAAGACGCAGAATGTGGATGCCCTCTGAGAACAGCTCGCTCGTCCTGATCGTCCCAAGGACATTGGTGGTCAGCAAGTGAGCCACCAAGCCTTGGTTGACTCAGAACCAGCCGATGGAGATGTGGCTGCTATACCGGTGTACCGCCCGATCATCGACCAGAATAGCCTCGATGATTTCGAGGGTGACCAGTGCAGCCTCTTGCTGAATGGGAGCTTCATTGGGGTCGAGGCCAGTGACTGTAGAGATGGTCTCGAGCGAGAGTGGAAAACGATGACCCCTATCCCAATTTACGATAATGGCCTCATCGGGCGACTCCATGGAATCGTAGAATTGATGAACTACTTGTAAAAATTTCAAGTTGGGATAACCTATTTGGGTTATAGAAATGGTTTGACTGATGTGTTTTGAATCGTAGAATCGTCGATTACTTGAAATATCAAATAGAATTTGGTATAGAAATGAAGAGAATCAAAATAGGAACACACAACAACTTGAAATTTTTAAAATAGACAACAAATGGGGGAGATACAAAGAGAGAGAAATTCAACTGCCTCGAATCTCGAGTCAAGATTGAGTTGCACACTAAAGAACTCGACTCGAGTTCTGTTGGGGAAGGACCCCTGTTGACTCAGTTTGACTGGTTTGACTGAGGAAATGAGATAAGACTTGTGACTTGTCCACTATACCTAAGGGTATATATAGGCAGCCATAAACCCGTTACGTAATCCCCCACTACTGGAATTAGTAGAAATGACGATTTTACCCCCGGTATGAGTAACGACACAAAATAATTCAAAATAAATTTTGAAAATTCTGTGATAATGGTAAATTATATTCTCGCGAATATAAATGCCATTAAGATGTCAAATTAATTCCAAAAATCAAGCAATAATTAAATTAAATTCCAAAAATTCAAATTTGTAACCGCAATAATTATTAACCAAACAAACCGCAACAGAGAGTGGATGGGCCACGCCCACCCCCAAACAAAACTTGAGCCCAAATTCAAAAAGGGTAGTTTACTAGCCAAAAAGCCATTAAACCTGGCAACAAAAAGAAGAAATAAAGCATGATCGGGCTTAGACGATACAAAGGGCTGCCTCCCAGGAACGCTAAGTTTAACATCTTCAGCCAGACAGGAGGACAAACCGGAAACTCACTTCCTAGATAAACACTACTAAAAAAAAAGATACAAGAGAGATAAAACGCTAGAGTGGAATGCGCGAGAATCCTGATGTCTAAGATATAACAAAGAGTCTTTTAAAGTAAGATACTCGAGACTTAAAAGAAGATGGGAATTAACTTCCCCACCCCCAAACAGAGCAGGAAACAGGTCTGTTTGGTGGTGACTCTCAAGAGAAAAGCGTGCATTGGATCAATTATACTTAGCCATTAAGAGTTCGTGGACTAACGGTCCCGACACTTTCAACCACACCTCTCAAAAAAGACAACAGAAAAAAAAAAGCAAGAGAGGGTCTGGATACCAGCATGTCAAAGGTCAGTCTAAATAGGTAGGGTCCTATAAGAGAGTTTTTTCAACTTCAAGGGACCTTAATTCGTGGAAGTACTTAAGACGTTGACCATTGACTTGAAAATCAGAACCGTCTGCAGGGTTAACACATGTAATAACACCATAAGGAGTTACTGCAGACACAACAAATGGACACGACCAAGGAGACTGTAGTTTACCAGAAAATAAATGCAGACGAGAGTTATAAAGTAAAACTTTGTCTCCAATTTGAAAATCTCTACGTAAGATCTGAAGATCATGTAGTTTTTTCATGTTAGCTTTATAGGACTTGGAAAGATCATAAGCTTCATCCCGATGTTCGTCAAGCTCAGAAAGCTGGAGTTTTCTTCTCTTACCCGCTTGATCGAGATTATAGTTGAGCTTTTTCATTGCCCAAAAGGCTCGGTGCTCAAGCTCGATATGTAGGTGACATAATTTTATAAAATCCAAGACGAAAGGGAGACATGCCTATGGAAGTTTTAAAAGCAGTACGATAAGCCCATAGTGCATCGCACACTCGAAGAGATCAATCAACCTTATCAGGGTCAACTGTTTTCTCCAAAATATTTTTAATCTCTCTATTGGAAATCTCAGCTTGGCCATTGGTTTGCGGATGATAAGCAAGGGCCACTTTGTGAGTTACTCCATACTTTTGGACAAGTTTTTGAAAAGTTTTATTGCAGAAATGGCTCCCCCTATCACTGATGATCGCACGAGGAGCGCCAAATCGGGCAAAAATGTACTCTTTGATAAAATTTACTACAGTTTCTTGGTCGTTGTACTCTTTGAAACATAGTCTATTACGACCAGAATGTACAAAAAAACATGACAACCAGGAAAATGACCCATGAAATCAATGCCCCATACATAAAAATCTTCTATATGAAGAATTGGCTGTAAGGGCATCATGTGTCGCCTAGTGATGTGAGCGTCCTTAAAGTTAGTTGGCCAATAAAAACCACACTACAATACTTTAACAGCTGTTGTTTTGGCACTAAAGTGTCCACCACAAGCATGTTCATGGCAGAACTTAAGGAACTCTTGTTGCTCCCAGTCAGGAATGCAACGAAGAATAACCTGGTCAGGACAGTACATAAAAAGATAAGGGTCATCCAAGAAATAATACTTGGCATTAACAAGAAATTTGGATCTGTCTTGCTTGTTCCAATCACTTGGAATCTTATTGTTAGCCAAGTAGTTAAGTATATCTGTGAACCATGGAGCATTCGATATGGCGAAAAGAAGCTCATCGGGAAAGTTCTCAAAAATGACAATAGAATCCCCAGGACGGTCGAGTCTAGACAAGTGGTCGGCTACTACATTTTCGGTCTATTTTTTATCTTTAATTTCAATGTCAAATTCTTGAAGCAACATAATCCAACGAATAAGGCACTGCTTAGTTTCCTTCTTGGAAACGAGGAATCTAAGGGCAACATGATCCGTGAAGATGATAGTACGGTAACTTAAAAGGTAGGAACAAAACTTATCAAAAGCATATACTATGGCTAATAGCTCTTTCTCAGTCGTAGTGTAATTACGTTGAGCATCATTAAGAGTTTTGCTAGCATAATATATGACCTGGGGCTTACCATCTAGACGTTGACCTAAAACAACCCCGACAACATAGTCTGACGCATCGCACATCAGCTCAAAGGGTTTACTCCAATCAGGTGGCCTAATGATGGGTGCAGTCGTGAGGGCGGTCTTAAGATTTTCAAAGGCTGTGTTACATTCTTTTGTGAAATCAACAGGTGCATCCTTAAGCAATAAATTGGTTAACGGGCAAGCTTTCTTTGAAAAGTCTTGGATAAAGCGTCGATAGAATCCCGCATGGCCTAGAAAGGCTCGAATATCCCTAATAGACTTAGGAATAGGCAAAGATGAAACAAAATCTACTTTAGCTTTATCAACCTGGATAGCCCCAGGAGAGACTACATGAACCAAAACTATTCCTCTTCTAACCATGAAATGGCATTTTTCCCAATTAAGCAACAAATTCTTCTCAATACAACCCTGAAAAACCAAGGAAAGATGACTAAGACACTCCTCAAAAGACGAACTATATATGGAGAAGTCATCCATAAACACCTCCATAAATCGTTCAACCATATCACTAAAGATGTGTAACATGCACCTCTAGAAGATAGGAAGCTCATTACACATACCAAAAGGAGTACGAGCATAGGTGAAAGTGCCGAAAGGACAAGTGAACGTCGTCTTCTCTTGATCTTCAGGGGCGATAGGAATCTGGTTGTAACTAGAATAACCATCTAAGAAACAATAAAAGGAATGACCAGCCAAGTTTTCCAACATTTGATCCATGAAGGGAAGAGGGAAATGGTCCTTCCAGGTGACTGTATTAAGCATTCTATAGTCGATACAAACACACCACTTGGTTGGAACTCTAGTGGCAACTTGTTCGTTCTGATCATTGGTAACTACAATCATACCGGCCTTCTTAGGAACCACATGAATAAGACTTACCCAGGGGCTATCAGAAATGGGGTAAATCACACCTGCACGAGTTTAAGAATTTCAGCTCGAACAACTTCTTTCATAGCAGGATTAAGACTTCTCTGACGCTCGCAAGAATTTTTAGCATCGTCCTTAAGATGAATACGGTGAGAACAAACAGAAGGGATAATGCCTTTGATGTCATGGATAGACCAGGCGATAGCAGAACGATGCTCCTAAATAACTTTTAAAAGCTGACTCTCATGTTCGCTAGTAAGAGATGGAGAAATGATAACAGGATGACTACTGTCTGAATCAAGATGGGCATATTTCAGCTCCAAAGGAAGAGGATTCAGAGTAATAGGATCAATGCAACAAACCAAATCAAGGGCCTTAGGGTTTTTGAGAAATAGAGTCAAAGACAGGCACAAAATCAAGAAGAGCGTTGGTTTGAAAAATAGATTGGTCGATGTCAAAGTCAATATTATACATGGCAAGGCAATGAACAACCGGATCTTCAGGGTAACAACTATGCACCATCTCATAAGGTAAAGAATCAAGAAGGCACACATTTTCAGATAAATAAATGTGAGAACCATCGAACCATTCCGACAGTTTATGAGAACATTAGAGGTGGCAAAAAACAGACGGCTAAGGATGATGGGAACCCAGTCTTCGGCAGTAGGTTCAGTGTCCAACACCACAAAATCAACAGGATAGTAAAAGTTGGACACTTTGATTAAGAGATCCTTAATTATTTGTCTAGGTACTTTCAGAGATCTGTCGGCCAGTTGTAAAGACATGCTCATGGGTTTCATGTTGTTCAGACCCAAACTGGTGTATAGGGAGTAAGGCAAGAGATTGACACTCGCTCCCAGGTCTAACAAACCTTTACCCATTAACTTTTCACCAAGCTTGCAGGATATGGTTGGTTTTCCAGGGTCCTTGTATTTCACCACACAGTTATGTTGGATAAGTGCAGAAAATTCTTCCGCAACAAACACCATTTTGGGCACATTTGTTTTCCTCTTTGCGGTGCACAAGTCCTTCTAAACCTTAGCGTAAGAAGGTATCTGTTTGATAGCTGTGAGGAAAGGTATGTTTATCTTTATATGATTGAACACGTCAAGTACCTCCTCTGTTTGTACTTTTTTTAGAAACCTTGTGAGTCTCTGTGGGTAAGACACGGGTGGATTGTAAGTCTGTGGAGGTTCCACAAGCTCACGGGTATGTTTCCTTGCCTTAGAGGTGTTAGCCTCATTAGCCGGACCTTTAGGTGGTGCAACAGGTGTCGTGGTAATCGAAGTCACAATGCTAGGACTCGGGTTGTAGTTAATCTGATTGTCAACCTATTTTTCTGACCAAAGTGTTTGGACCGTTTTGACTTCAGCAAGCGATATAGATGTAGATGAAGTTTTCGTCACCAAGGCAACTTCCTTTCCCTTGGGATTCGGGATTGGTTGTCCCGAAAATCTGCCCTTCTCGTCAAGTTTTTGTTCTAGCCATTGTATATCTTGAACATTCATCTCAATGGACACTTGTATTTGTTGCTTGAAACGGGCAAGAACATCCTCAAGAGAAGACTTCTGAAGGGTAGGTTGGTGTGTTGGAACTGGGTCCCTGGAATTACTCATCCGATGAGCATTGTTCGTATAAGTAGGGACCGTCACCATATTTTTATTGTCAGTGTTTCCAACATAGGGCGCATTGCTGCGTTGCCTATAGGACTTGTGAAATCCTGGTGGAACAGTCTAAGCATGTTTGTTCGTGTAAGACAAATTTGCACGGTCCATGTATCGGTACGTAGCATTGCCCTTGGTGAAGTTTGTTTTTTCGACGTAATTGAATGCACAGGCTTCCTCAGTTTCAGGTGAAGTGTAAAGGAGAGGGCAAACTTTGGCAATATGGGATGAGTCTTGACAAATATCACATTGGAGAGTGGAGGCACTCATGACCGGTGATGTGGGGTTTAAGTACACCTCAAGTGCTTCTACCTTTTTACTAAACCTTAGAGCAACGTTTTAAGCTCGGGGTCGGGTTTGACCTAATACATGCCTCTAGGTTTATCGTGTGTGTTCGTAGTTGTATTTCTCGGGGATGGTCCTGGTGAATCCCATTGTTGGCTATTGTCAGCTAGTTTTTCAAAGAATTCAATAGCCTTGGCGGTTGATAGATTAAGGAAATCGCCACTGTTCATGCTTTCAACAAGGTTTCCAGTTTCATAGTTGAGGTCTCTATACATGATCCTGACTTTTTTTGTATCATCAACTTTGTGGTGTGGACACCGAATAAATAGGTCTTGAAACCTCTCTCATGCATCAAAGAAAACCTCACTCTCTTTTTGCCAGAAATTTCTGATGGCATTAACAAGCTCATTAGTTTTGGTGATAAGAAAATATTTGTTTAAAAACTTTTTGCTTAGTTGAGCCCAGGTTGGAATAGAATTGGAAGAAAGGCTGTGTAACCAAGGAGATGCACAATCTTCAAGAGAAAAAGGGAACAATATCAGCCTGACTTCTTCATCAGATAAATGCTTCTCCTTGAAAGTATTTAGCACGGTCAGAAACTTGTTCAGGTGTTGATATGGATCTTCCCGTGGAAGTCCATGGAACTTAGGCATCATGCCCACAATCTGAGGGCGAATGCCATAGCTAATTGCAGTTGTCTCGGGCAAGACTATGCAGGTAGGTGGCCTAGTGGCCAAGGGTGAAAAATAATCCCAAAGGGTAGCCTCGTGAGCCATAGGTGCAGGATTTACTTTAGTAAGTGAGGTTGAGTCGTTAAACTCGTCCTCAGAAGAAGGTATGGAGGTTGAGTCGTTGAACTCTTCCTTCCAAGGAGTGTGGTATGTGATTGTGCGCCTTGTGTAGACTTGAAGGGGATCAGACATGCAGATTTTACCAGATCTAAGAAGCATGCATGATGCACATCACATATGCCATACAAGCCCTAACCATTCAAAACATCTAGCAAGGGGCTCAAAACTGACTCGATTTTGTGTCCACCCAAGTCAATGAGTTCTTTCCAAGTTTTCGTTGTGAATTATCCTTATATTTTGTGAGTCAAGTAGCGAATAACCAGTGTGAGAGGTTTTCCGTGGATAAGCGACGTTCGTTAATTAAATAACCACAGTGATTCTACAGACGTAAGCTGTGGGGGCTCCAAACCCAATTCCTATCTTGTGCTCCAATCAAAGAATGGTTCACCCGGTACTAGTTGAAATATCTGCTCAAGGCCTCAAATGAACATCGTGATAGCATTGCTTTAGTTGATTCAATTTTAAGCTTAGGATATTGCTATCAATTGATATTAAGTTTCACTTTCTGTAGGCCAGGTCCGCCTTCAGTCCCGGTTTAACAAAAAGTAAAAAACTGAATTAAAAGCAAGCAACATCCAAGGTCATTCTAATCATTATAGAAACTCCTCTTGCAGGTGATTCGAGGGGGGGTTAGGAGTATGCTTACCTCCCACTTTGTGCTAGAAAAATAAAATTGCCAAACAAACGCACTAAAGTGGGGATAAGACGAGTTGTAGTCGACTAAGGGAAAACCACTCCTTGGGTTTCAATCGTCCTTAGGAGTCATTCCTTAATAGACTCAAGGCTAGCTCCACAACCTTGATTTACTATCCGCCGCGAACAAACAAATAAATAAATCCTAACAACACCTACTTTAAAAATATTACAACTGTGATCCTTCGTGAATTGAAAATTTAAGTATCTTACAAGTCTCTAAAAATGTTGGAAAAAGTAAACTACTGAGTTTAGCCTCACAATCACTCAAACAAAATAATTGTTTTTGCAAAAGTACTCTGGAACAGCTTCTGTAGGCCCCACAAATAGGCATCCAGGATCTAGTCCACACAAGTCAATGAGTTCTTCCCAAGCTTCCATTGTGAATTCTCCTTATATTTTGTGAGTCAAGCAGCGAATAACCAGTGTGGGAGGTTTTCCGTGCATAAGTGACGTTCGTTAATTAAATAACCACAGTGATTCTACAGACGTAATCTGTAGGGGCTCCAGGCCCAATTCTTATCTTGTGTTCCAATCAAAGAATGGTTCACGCGGTACTAGTTGAAATATCTACTCAAAGCCTCAAATGAACATCGTGATAAGATGGCTTTAGTTGATTCAATTTTAAGCTTAGGATATGGCAATCAATTGATATTAAGTTTCACTTTCTGTAGGCCAGGTCCGCCGTCAGTCTCGGTTTAACAAAAAGTAAAAAAAATGAATTAAGCAAGCAACATCCAAGGTCATTCTAATCATTACAGAAACTCCTCTTGCAGGTGATTCGAGGAGGGTTAGGAGTATGCTTACCTTCCACTTTGTACTAGAAAAATAAAATTGCCAAACAAACGCACAAAAGCGGGGATAAGACGAGTTGTAGTCGACTAAGCAAAAACCGCTCCTTGGGTTTCAATCGTCCTTAGGAGTCGTCCCTTAATAGACTCAAGGCTAGCTCCACAACCTTGCTCTACTATCCGCCGCGAATAAACAAATAAATAAATCCTAACAACACCTACTTTAAAAATATTACAACTGTGATCCCTTCGTGAATCGAAAATTTAATTATCTTACAAGTCTCTAAAAATACTGGAAAAATTAAACTACTGAGTTTAGCCTCACAATCACTCAAACAGTAAAAAAACAAAATCAAAAATTGCTCTGGAACAACTTCTGTGGGCCCCACACCAGGTTGTTGAATCAGGCCCAAACTCGAGTCGAGATGGGCTTGGTCTTTAAGCAACTCGAGTCGACATTCAGTAGAACTCGACTCGCGATCTGTTTGTACTAAGTTGATCTCGACTCAAGATCGAGTACATTAGAGACCAGTAACTTTTCTGCAAATTTCTTATTTGTGCTATTTTTTTCAAATTGATATATTGACTTCATTCCTTGAGTTTTTTTCGATTCGTCTTCGCTGTAAGATCAGTAAGAGGACTAATTAATAAGAGACTTTAACAAAAGTATTGAAATAAATAGAAATAAAAGGGTAGGAGGGATAGAAGTGGGATGATGTCCCGAAACTATTATTCTCGCTTGTGTTTGAATGAACTCCGTTCCTTAAAAGTGGCAACGACGCCATTTTGATAGATGGATATTTTTTGCAAGTAATTTTGATAGATGGATATTGTTATCTCTCTAATCAAAAGATGAATTTGTATTATTATTTTCTTTCTTGTGCCTGTAATAATTGGTTATCAACGTAGAACAAGTAACAAGCAAGGGCCGTACCACATGAATCAATGAATAAGATGAGATTGATTCAACTTCCTACAGGCAATTAAACAAATACTAATATTATTTAAGCTAACATACGAAGATGGAAAGAGATGGAGAAAAGATCTTATGATAAATAGGGGGAAGAGTTGGTATCCACAAACTAAACAATGCAAACATACATGCCATTCATTCATGTTCAATCTGTAGCAATTAATTAGTTACCTCTCAACTATTCCATTCAATTAAAATGGGATTCTTTATATATGCTATTGAATATGTTCCATTAATAAAACCGTCACCTCTCAGCTATTCACTTTAATTAATTCAACTATTAATTCATAAACAAATTATCACCTCTCCGTTATTCAACTTGATTACCAAAGGGGTCCAATTAAAGAGATTAATTTTAGAAATATAATAGTCACCTCTCATCTATTCTATCACATATCTCTAATTAATCTAATACAACCATTTAAACTAGGTCTCCCTATACTCTAACAATAGTATTTAACAATATGGATAGCAATAACACATAAATAATCATGCTTACTTCATATCGTGAATAGAAATAAACAAGTATTAAGAACTTTGAATCACAATGAACATAAAGAATAAACATGGTGCTTTTGCATTATCTATAGTGTTTCAACCATTCCCCCTAAAGGGAACTTAGCTACTCATTCTTGATAATGACACCATGGAATAAGTAAATAAAGAACACAACATCATAATGGAAAAAAAATTGATTATTATTATGAATTGAGAATAAGAAGAATTGAGTTCAATACAAGAGAATGAGCTATCTAAACCGTAGCTACTACTTCTCTTTATATAGAGAATACAAAGCACATTACTTACTCACAAAGTATACTTCCTCTCCAAGTTAGGTCAAAATTCGTGGGGGTGCTGTAGGTCTTCTAGAAGAAGCAAGATCACGTGGAACCCTAATTGGTTTGGGCCCAAGTTGTATCTTTGATCAATACCTTCAGATAGATACCTCATGGGCGCAAATCGGAGTTTTGGATCATCATATAGAGTTTTTTTAAGATTGGATTTCAAGTAACGAGCTTCAATGGATCTTTTAACCTGTGGGCTTCATTACAAGTTGTAATCTAAGTTGTAATGAAGCCCACAGGTCAAAAGATCTATTAAAGCCCGTTACTTGAAGTCCAATCTTAAAAAAGGCTCTATAATGATTCAGAACTCCGATTTGGGCCCATGAGCTGTCTATCTGAAGATATTGATCCACGCTACAACTTAAGCCCAAGATAATTAGGTTTTCACGTGGTCTTTCTGCTTCTAGAAGTCCCACAGCAGCCACCACGAATTTTGACCTAACTTGGTGAGCAAGTATACTTTCTGTGCAAGCAAACTAATTTTTTAATTCATTAGGACTCATGTTTTGTATTCTCTATATAAAGAGAAGTAGTAGCTAGGGTTTAGATAGTTCAAGTTCTCTTCTCTCTTGAACTCAAGTCTTGAAATTGTATTCTTGACTCTTCTTATTCTTAATAATAATAAATTCTATTTTCCATTATGATGTTGTGTTCTTTATTTACTTATTCCATGGTGTCATTATCAAGGATGAGTAGCTAAGTTCCCTTTAGAGGGAAAGGTTGAAGCACTCTAGATAATGCAAAAACACCATATTTGTTCTTTATGTTCATTGTGATTCAAAAATTTTAATGATTGTTTATTTTTATTCGCGATATGAAGTAAGCATAATTTTTTATATGTTTATTGTTATCCATGTTGTTAAATATTATTGTTAGAGTATACGAGGACCTAGCTATAATGGTAGTGTTAGATTAATTAGAGATATGTGATGGAATAGCTAAGAGGTGACTTTCATATATCTATAATTAATCTCTTTAATTGGACTTCTTTTATAATCAAGTTGAATAACCGAGAGGTGACAATTTGTTTATCAATTAGTATGCCAAGTTAATTGAATTGAATAGCTGAGAGGTGGCGGTTTGATTAATGAAGGATATTCGATAGCACATATAAAGAATCCCATTTTAATTGAATGAAATAGCTGAGAGGTGACTATTTGATTACGCATTAGTGATTATTTAGAATAGCTGAGACGTGACTAAATAATTATTATAGATTGAACATGAATGAATGGCATGTATGTTTGTATTGTTTAGTTTGTGGATACCAACCCTTCCCGTATTCATCATAAGATCTTTTTTCCATCTCTTTCCATCTTCTACTATTAGTTTTATTATTAGTTTATTGATTTAATTGCATGTAGGAAGTAAAATCAATCCATATCTTATTAATTGATTCATTGATGTTTTTAAGTTATTGTTTTCTGTTGTGTTTGAGTAAGAATTCCCCCTTCGAAGTGGGTATGACCCTTATTTATTATTTGTTCTACATTGATAATCAATATTTACAGGCACAAGAAGGAAAATAAATATACAAATCCAAACTTTTGACTAGTGGATACATTTTGTCCACTATCACTTACAAGTACCAAAGACATTGGTGGCTAAAAATTGGCAAACAACAATTTGATTATGTTTGTTTTGATTTTCGAAAATCAATGCGTACAAGATAAAGCGAGGGGTTATTTTTATCAAAAGTAGATTGAATGTCCTACAAACTAATGCAACTCTACCCGTGTCCTTTTAGCCCAACCAAACAAGTACAATGTCTTCGGCCCAACTCACCCATGCTATAATCTCTCTGGTAAAAGCGTTAAATCAAATACGTACATTCTGAATTGATGATGCTTTTCATATTCCACATTTGTCAGAGGGAAATTAGAATGCTAAAGAATGAGGTCAATCTATGAAATTGAGTATGGAGGAAGTTTATGGTAGAGATATCAAATATGAGGAAAAAAAAGAGAGACGTTGAGTTTTGTGAGCGTGGGTTTCTTTTTTCTCTTGAAATTTTATGAGTTTGCCATCTCAAAAGTCTCCAACATCATTATGAGGTAGATTTTGTTGGAGAGAGCCTTATGGATGATTAGAGAGTATAATCAATTTATGCCAAATCAAACACGTACATTCTGAATTGATGGTGCTTTTCATATTCCACATTTCTCATAGGCAAATTAGAATGCTAAAGAATGAGGTCAATCTATGAAATTGAGTATGGAGGAAGTTTATGGTAGGGATATCAGATATGAGGAAGAAAAGAGAGACGTTGAGTTTTGTGAGCGTGGGTTTCCTCTCAAATTCTTAACAAATATAACAATCAGTTTAATCTTGGCCATCTATTTCCAATCTCTTAAAAACACAATCTCTATAAATTTTTGTGCGAATATGACCTTCCTTTGTCTTTTACCAAATTTTATAAGTGCAGGTTATAAGATAGACTAGGTATGACCCGTCCCTCCGGGACGCTTATTTTTTATTATATTTAAACTACTAACTTTTTGACTCCGCACACAAATTTAAAAAATATAATTAAATGGATATTTGATAGTTAAATTGAATAAAAAAAAAAACCACCGTGTGATTGTGAAGTGTCTTTTTATTAGATTGTCTTATATGTTTATTTTTGAATTTACATATTTATTGTTTTTTTTATAGTTTAATTAATTATTAAATTTGAGTGAGTGCAGCCAATTACTATATTTTTGAAATTTTTTAATTTTTAAAAGAACTGATAATATTACATGCATCATAGCAGTGATATAAAATAGATTTTATTTCTAAGGTTTCAGGTAATTTTTATTATTAGAATCCATTTAATCATTGGAATAAGTTTATGCGTGAATGAAAATCCAACACCATCAACATAAATATGTCTTATTTTTATTTTACTGATATATGTTTTGTGTCCAAATATACTACCACTCTTTAATCCCAATTTCGGTTCATGAGCTTTCGTGTATTATTTAGTGTCATTTCTACTTTGAGTTTTGAGCAAATTTCATTAATAATTATTGTAAGAGATTTTTGGACATACCCCCCATTTGAAAGTCGAAATTTGAGATACCCCCCATTTGGAAAAAAATTTGAGATACCCCCCAATTCAAGACAAAAGAGTTTTACATCCGTAGGTGAGTTTTATCATCCGTAGGTGAGTTTTATGATGGACGGCTAAGATAACACCACATAATTTTTTTTCAAATGGGGGGTATCTCAAATTTCGACTTTCAAATGGGGGGTATGTCCAAAAATCTCTTATTGTAATTCCATTTTTTATGTCGAAGTGATCTCTACTTTGCTTCCAAGTATTTTGTTTAGATCACCTTTGAATAATTGGCTTGATTCTACTATATACGTTTCCATCGTGTCCAGACAGGCAGTTGTATTATAATAGAATTCTTTTTTATAAGTTTTGTGTAACAATAGAATTGACTTGAATGATATATCGAAATGATGGAAGTATGCAAAAAGAACACAACACTAATCTAATATCATAGATGGGTTCCATTGTACTATATTGAGTTAAGCGATTGATAACCACTTATCCACTGTATAAATCTACATTAATGTTTACTGTCGTGAATGAAACAGTTCGGACCATAATTGTATCAGCATTAAAGTAAGATAATGTTTTTTGTTTTTATGAATAATAGCTATAATTTGAATTTAATTTTTGTACTTGTATTGTGTAAGGCGAGTGATAGTAAAACCCAAACAAAAAATGTTAATGTTCTAAATAATTTTCAACATTCTTTATTTGTAAATCATAAAGATAATTAAGCCTCTTATTATGCACGGCTTGTTTGGGCTACAAAAATATGAAAATATTTACCCATCTATCATTATAGTGGTCTTTAATCTACTCTTTGATTTAAATGGTCCCCTACCTAGTTTACCTTAAACCATATTGTACCCCCCCCCCCCCTAACCTAAGGATGAGGTAATTATAGATGGTCCCTTACCAAAGTTATTAGAAAAGGGTGTAAAATCTTTGCACTTTTAAAAATAACACCAGACTTTTGCATAAAATTTATTCATAAAACCACTTATCAAGTGTTTTAAGCATATTAAATTAGACTAAATTTTAGGTAAATTTTTGTGGGCTAACCAAGTAGTGCCTTAGTGAAAAATAAATCATATCATACTATTTATTGTAGAAACAAATAAACTTTACAAAGATTGAACGAACCAACATATTAAATTTCCATAGGTTCATCTTCATGATTTTTGTCTTCTGGATTGAAATTTTCAGTTGCAGCTGCACGAATCCTTTCTGTCAGTTTCACATATTCCATTCTTTCTTGAGTCTAGTTGTCAGACCATTTCTAGAATAAATTTTTGCTCAAGAAAATCCTTTAGTTGAGCATTTAATCCCAAACCATAGCATACGATACATTTGGATCACCTTCTTTTGATGAACCTTTACACTACTTGCAACTTCTTATTGTGCTTTTTGCATAATCATTCCAATCTCACATCCATGTCTAAGGTAATCATCTATTCCATAATTAATGAAAGAATTGAAACATTCCCAATGTGTGGGTGTAATCTTCTTTGGATAATTTGAAAAAAATGCCTCTAAGTATGGCTTGTACACTTGTTCATCAACATCTACAATCTCTGCAAAAACACCAAAGTTCAAGTTGAATTGTTTTTCTAAATAGTGACTTCATACGCATGCTTGTACACTTCGCAGAGCTTGTTGCTTTCCAAAAGTGTTTCTTAAATAATTTTCAAAACAGATTCAAATAACTGCGGATTGTGTTTAATCTAACGCAACATTGGAATCATATACGTACAAATGTGCATAACTTCGTACTTGTCCAGTTTTAAGTATCAATGATCCTACTTTGCGACACAATTCACCATGTATTGTCATGGACCACAGCCATGTAATACACGATCATCCACGCTCTAACGTTGTTACGAAAAGATTTAGACATCTTCTTTGAACCTTTGTAGCATTGTACGTTCTAATATTGTTGTGAAAAGATTTAGACATCTTATCTGAACCTTCATATAAAGATTGAATCGACGATGATGGCAACAAAAATAGCAGAGGCAGTTTGGTTTTTACTTGCAAGCAACACATTCCAAGCCGAGTTTTCTTTCGTGTAAACTTTGACAGTTTTTCATCGTCCCAATGAAAAGCATGACAAAAGATACATTCTACATCAAGTTTTCCTAGATAATGTCCTCTGTAGCAAAATATCTGAAAATTAATCCCTAGAATAGCATATATGATTATATGATTAAACCCTTGGACATGCATTGCATATCAGTCCGTTTTTCTACAAAGAAAATAATGCAGTTGTATTCCCATGTTGAAAAAAAAAATACAAAACAAACAATAGAATCTCCCTCTGTACTACCACAAATAATAAAGTCAACCCTTTAGATTCATAAGTTATAATCATTATAGAAGTTTTCTTCTAAGATACAATTTGAAAGTAGTATAATGTGATAATGTGAAGTGTTATATCTTTCAAACATTTGAATTTAGTTGTTCAAAACACAGCTCAAAAGGTAAGGTAGTATTCAATATTGTTTCACTCACCATACTGTTCTAATTTTTATCCATCTTGAATAGTCAGTATGTAGCTACTTGAACTCCCTTCCTGTTGTTCCATCTCAGTTGTATAACCATTTTTAGAGGCTATGACCAAGCCACTTTAATTGCACAGACAATTGAAACGGATTGGTACCCAAATGATTCTGAAACTATTGGACATTGCTTCTGTTAATTGATCTTTCAAAATCAATAGGCTAATGGTAATGTTGTTACCATCATTAATCCTGCAAAGTACACAAAATTCTATTAAATTGGCTACAATGAATCTGAATTTCTGTAAAATCACCAAATAAAAAAATATGGAATATTTAGTTCTGTCTGCAAACATGGTATACATATGTTAGATACCTGCTATCCTGCTTAATTCAATACTTACAATTTTAAGTTTTTAACTGTTATGCATTTCAATTGAACCAAGACTGCATAATTAGTGTAAATATACTCACACGATCCATATTTGCTGGTGTGCCCAAGGGTTTTACTGGCCGTAGAGGATCGTTCTCAGCTGATATCTAAAACAGACCTATATACTTACACAGTACTTAGCCCAAATAATATCTCAAAAGATTGTTTACAACTTAATTCCCACAAATACTAACACCAAATCAGATAAAGAAAACCAATTAGGTTGTAGTTGGAAATCAAAAATCATTAGGCATAAAGTTCCAAGGCCGAGTTTAACGACTATTTATATAGGTGGTATATAAAATCATCAGGCGTACATTTTTAATGTTGTTACCATCATTTACAAAAAGATAGGCTATCTGTTTAAATTTATAATTAAATTGCTTATGAAACAAAACTTATGAACTTGCAGAACAAAATTTCTTTTATACACATTATAGCTTCAGGCAATGAAAAAGATTGGGGTTTAAAAGCAAAGCACAAATGTCGTGTCTTATTAATAAAGACATCATTCAAACACTATAAGCATTCAAACTCTAGTGAACTCAAGTAGTACAGTTGAGTTATAACTATAGTATAATATATCCATCGAAACAGACCAGTTGTTTCCACTGACAACAATTCGATACTAATCAAATTTTAAAACAAATTGTCAGCCAAAAAATACCTTTCCCTTGAAACGCTCAGCTGCATCTTTTAATAATATAATAACTTTTTCTGTGTTGTTTGAATTTCCAAAGAGAATAATCTGAAAACACAATTGGTAGCATGTCAGAATTATTTATCTTAAACTCAAAATTCACGTGAAATTAGAATATTTTTCGTTTTTTGTGATAAGCAACTAATTCATTCCGGTACAAACTCATGATTTTAGAAGTTAAAACCCAGCTATACTATTACTCGATATAACTGGTTGATAGTTGACGCGGATGCCTAATCAACTAATCGCTCTTAACTACCATTGAGGCACTTTATCAAACACATATCATAATATACCACGTGAAATCCCCTTAATGGAAGCACAAATCTTCGAAGCACCTACTTAAAACCTGTACTAAATAAAAAAATAAAACTAATTTTTCCTTCTCCCTCCCTGCATGTTGTGCTTTCTAATGTTTACTTAATTGAGTGTGGATGGTTCTGTATCAGAATCATTATCTGATTTATTTGTATTAAAATCCATTTGATTGTAGGTTGAAATTACTGCAAAATGTGAAATCATAGTAGAATATAACTATATTAAAACATAGCAGTTAATCACAATACATATTACTTAATGATGTACCATAGCAGTGACTGTAAACCTCCAAATGCATGAATCAGTTGGTATGTTAGTATACAGAGTCGAGGTATTTCACACCTGATATGAGGGCTAAATACTTGTTTACTTACCAACTTGTAAATGCTTTTGAGTGCATTATAATTGGCATAGTACGCAACCTATGGAAGTTGGCGGTTGTACATCTGTTTTGATGTCTACTCACCTTTCTCCTGGCGTCGGTATTGAAATGCATGTGTGGGTTTTAAAGGTTATCAAAAGAAGAGGATGGGCGGAAAAAAAAAATCATAATCGATACATCATCCATGCCTAAAACAATGTTGTGTTGTAACATTGAACATCTTTAAGAGCAATCCCAATGGGAGGGCAGTTTGGTGCCCTCCACATAGGTGCCACATAAGCAAAACCACCTTCAAAATCACTCTCTCTCCATGGTACGTAGTCAAAACCCCCCGTGAAGTGGTGCCAATGGGAAAATTTGGAAATGTCAGTTTACAAAAATTAAATGGCTTATAAGACGAAACTTTGAGTTCCGGTTACCAAATTTTGTAAGTGTTATAAGACGGAACTTCGAGTTCCTGAAAAGTTAGTCTATAAGACGGAACTTTAAGTTCCATATAAGATATAAAGTGTAGAAGACAGAACGGTGTGTTCTGAAAAAATATTAAACCGGAACACGGTGTTCCGTCTTATGCAATTAACATATAAAGTGTATAAGACGGAACTGTGTGTTCCGAAAAAGTGTTAAATCGGAACACGGTGTTCCGTCTTATGCAATTAACATGGCATTTTGGATGGCACTCTACTCCCCTCTCAAATGCCATTGGAACTTCTATCGACCGTTGAATGTTTGACCCACCGTTCCATTGGCGAAGGAATTTTAGCTGAGAGGGCATTTCATACTACCGCCCTTCTCAAATGCCCTCCCATTGGAATTGCTCTAAAGATTGGAATGGCAGTATTGTTGCCTACGACACGAAAAAGACAAATTGTAGAGTCGTAGTTGATGCAAAGTAAACATGTATAAGTAATGCACATATTCATATGAACAGTCTGGTCAGCCTGGATACTTGAACTACACACAAATATAATTTACAATCATGGTGGTCATACATACAATGTTATATATACATTAATGTTTTTGTGAATATATAAAGTTATATATACTGTATATATGGATTCTTAACAATAGTTTTACTTATTCACGCAATCAACAATATTTCTATTTCATTAACTACTCTCAACCCTCCATCTATGACTAACAATATATATGTATAGTAATCATTTGAATGGTTGAACTTAAAGCAATCACCAGTTTCTACAGAGATGATACCAGCTCGTGGATACCGTGGACTAAACACATGCAGATAGATTAGCAGAAGCCAACTCTAATCTAATTAGAACAGAAATTAAATATACTTAAGCATATATCACTTCAACAACTAAATTAAACATACAATTACCTAAAATTTGATATATAATCCAAATCTTCCTTCATGAAAATTAAAGTGTGAAGATTGGGAGAGCGATATATCTGATGTTATTGTTGAGGAAGAGGACATCGGAGAGACGTAGAGTTCAGAGAAAGATAGGGACAGAGAGTTGCAAATGAGAGAGAGAGAAGTACATAATTAGGATTTTGTTACTTATTAAACCGTATCTTAATTAAGATTTTGTTATGATACCAGATTTTTCCTATGTTAATCTTGACTATCATAATTCAATCTCTTAAAATCCCAATCTCTATAAATGTTGCAACTGAAAAACAGGCAGAGAGATACCCTTATAGCATATGTTCTAGCTAGCTCAAATGGTCTTGATCGTTCCTAGCTAATTTAATTGGTGCCAAATACCAAGAACGCATCCCAAATTAATAGCGTGTTGTGTTAACTTGTATCAATCTTCTATAACATGTATATCAACTTGATTAATGGGGAATTTTTTTTTCAGATGGTGCATATTGTTCAGAAACATTCAGTCCATGATCAACATGAATGGTACCAAGTGATCATTAAAATCATCAAAGCATGTAGGCTTGATTTCAATAGTCAAAGTAAAGTAAACGAAAACAGACCTTGCATGACAGATAACATCAGTTTGCAAATTAGAACTTAAAACTAAACACATGAGGCTTCACTATAATTCAACCACAATCAAACAACAGTTTGCAGAGATTAAAACAAAATGTAAAAGCAATATAAAAAGATTCGATATTCACAGGGATAGTTGCATTAAGCAAGTGAAAGCAATATTATTTATAATTTTGCAACATATTGAAGACCTAGAATTGATTGATGCAAACGGACCTGTTGAAGCCGAAGCGCAACAAATAGTAGAGAATGTTGATGCAAACTGACCTGTAGAACAGATACTGGAGAATGAAAGAGCGATGATTGTGAGAACTCCACTTGATAAGCAATTTCAAATGGATGACTAATTGATCATCCAATGCATTACTACTTATCTTTGGAGGATATATATATTTTTTTCGAGATGTAAGATGATGAATTTTGATTGATTTCAGAGATGTAAGATGATGATTTGTTGAATTTAAATTACATATGTAAATCAAATCCTTGGAATTTCGGAATAGCAGCAGCAGCAATCAAAATTAAATTTAAAAACTTTAATTGAATGTTGATTTTAATTTTTCTTATGCCTAAAGTGAGAGAGAAGCTTAGGGTTAATTGAGTTAGAAGAATTAGTGTTTATTTTTAGAGTAATTTAGTTACCTTAAACCTGATGAGGTGGAGAAGAATTCCCGACAGCAACTTGATGAGGAGGCATCGTTGAGAAGAGAAGGAGGTTTCGCATTGTTTTATCATTAAAGTTTTCAAAATAATGGTTAATTAGGGTTTATTGTTTTATCATAGGCAGATTAGAAAGCTAAAGAATGATGTCAATCCATCAGTGAAGTGAAAGTAGAGAAATCCAGTAGGAAGGAAGCTTTGCGATGGAGATGATTTTAATTGTAGAGAGAACGTAAAGAAACACTTGAATTAAGATATACAGTATATGAATGAACAAAGAGTTTAATCTGGGGCTAAACATAATTTCATAAATCGTCTCCAAATCTTAACAATATATCAATAAGTTTAATCCTGACCATTTATTTCTAATCTCATTAAAATCCAATCTCTATAATCTCCTATGCAAATCTTGACCCTTGTTTGTCTTTTTACCAAATTTTATAAGTGCAGGTTATAATATAGACTAGTTGTACCCGTGCCTTTGGCACGCTAGTATCAAATATATTATAGACTTATATTTTAGAAATTATAAAATTATGATAATAATATTTATTCATTAATTTCACTTATAAATTACTAGTAATACCCGTGGCGCTGCCACGATAATACAATTAATTGTATACTACAAATAAACATTTAAGTTTGGATATTGAATATAGATAGAGATTTTTAAATTAAGAATCAATGATTATAATGAAATTGTCTTCTAAATTATTGAAATAATAAAATAAATATAAGTGTAGGTGATAAGAAAATTGATTTCCAATTTGTGTAGAATTTTTCTGGAAACCCATATATCTTTTATAGCAATGTTTTAAGGCAAAGATATTGATCTCCTTTAACATGAACTGCATTAATTTGTTCAATGTATTCATTAACAAATTTTGAATAGATTGGGTCTACCTTATGGAAAAGGCAGTCTCAACGGTAATGGTCTAACATACGCAATGGTAATTAAGGTATCAAAATTAAATAACATTTGAAATAATAAAATAAATAATACTCTAAATAAAATAAATTTTGGCTTTGATTGCATTGTTCATATAACTAATTTTTTTTAAAAATGAAACACTATTCCACTTTCTACCAAATTCTTTTTCATCCTTTTCTTTTGAGTTAAATACCTTTCTTTTTCATTTGTGTATAGATAGATTATTTTGTTTGCTATTTCCTTGCATTCTTCTTCTTCTAAAATCTTTTTTACACCACAATTTGTATTCATGCATTTTATTTGACTGTTTTATGGACCACATGTTTGTTTTTCATTGGACTTATGTGATTGATAATTGTTAGTCATATATAGCTAATAGTTAAAGTAAGCCCATAATAGTCACATTAATCTTCTTCTTCAGCATTTAGAGCCTTTAAAATGGTTTCATAGCATGGCTAACTTGAAATACAACAATTATTGAGAATGATTACCGAGTTTAATTGCACATCATCCTCAATTTGTCGTTAAGAAAGTTGCGGTGAATTGAGTCACACAAAACCAATTTGTATTTTGTTGAGTATCAATTAATTATATGTTGTTGAAGTCTTATCTAAATATGAACTTCCTCCATCCCATCCAATCTAGGATACAAAGTCTTATCTGCAATAGCTCTGATTATCAACTTTATCTAACAAATGGTTGTAAGCTATGATGTTAAAATAGTGTATGTCCAACTCTTTTTTAATATAGCTAGAGTAGAAAAAGGATACCTACACCAGTAACCTGAAGCATTGTAGAGGGCTTATTCTTACCATTTTGTACTCAAATTTTCATGTTCAAGTATAAGAACATTGTGAAATCAAGGTTTGTTGCTACATCCTTTCACAAATGGGCACATTCAGCATGTGTTATCATTCAACATCAATAGACACTACTATTTTTCAAACTCCTAGCTAATGTTATTGAGGACTCCTTGGTATTGATCAATTGAGGCTTATATTTCTAGAATTTAATGACTTAGCTCAGAACAAATGACTTTCATGAGGAATATCCAGTTTAGGGAGCTGCTCAACGCATGGTCTATATTAAGGATGGAAGCATGGTAATAAAGACAAACAGAGCTCTGAAGATACAAGAATGGTTGCTGGGTAGTTGGGTCTTTATATGTAAATTCTGTCTTTGGTTAAGAGGGTTTGTCCTAGCTTTTGTTAGTGATCTGAAGGATTTGGCAGTGATTTAGACATGGGAATGCATTTGCTTCAAGAAGCTAACATAAAGCTTCAAATGAGCAGCATTTTTATGCATCAGCATTTTTACGCATCAACATACAGTATTCACAATGTCAGAAGTGAGGAAAACCATTAGCTTGTAGTATTGAAACTTAGCTACCAGAAGTCCTAACATATATTAGTAGTTCTCGGGTTACCATATACAAAATTACTGAATATCTGAATACTGAATATATAAAAGTACTGAATATCTCAATACTGGATGCTATACTTTTGTAAGTCAATATATAGGTTAAACTTTTCTATCTTCGATGTTATGTGATAGCAAAAGTATGAAAAGTCAAGCAAATAATTCAATGACTTCGATCTTAATTTATACATTAAAGAAACATATAATTACTCTTTCTCAATGGTGAACTTACAAAACACATAATACAATGAACTCATCCTGGATCGTACATACTCAAACTTGTCTATTTTGCTTTTATAGATTTCCACATGCCCACATGATTGTATAATATTAGTTTGTAAATTCCATTCATTATGCAGAAATTACTATGGGCCCAATCGAAATTCAATTAGCCAATGGTCATAATCTCAGGTAAAATTACTGGTTATCGCCAATAAAACCATTTTATGGTAAGAAGCAAATAATGGCTGCGAAAAGTGGCTCTACACCTTTTTCAGTTACGTTGCAATGAAGGAATGAAATAGGAATTGTCTAATTCAACATCTAACACAACATACATTCTTATCCAAGTAAATGCTTCTGCAAAACAAAATATCTAATGTAAGTGTTATATATATATTAGCAGGCCAAAAGAACTATTTGATTATCCACTAAAAAAATGATAAGTTTATATACATTGTCAAGTCTGCAAAAACTTTACACAGGTAAAAAGTAGAGCTAGAGCATGTTATGTCATCATCACACATTGGGAGGAAAGAAACTACAATAGCAAAAAATCTACTTGAATACCAAAACTCAACTCTTTTCCACCCTCGCTTTTAAACATCTGGATTACATTAGTGCTTGCATTCTTCTTTATATTGAACAGTTCTTATGGAAATCTTCTCCTATTAGCTTGATTTAAATGATTGTTTGAACCCTACAATAAGAACATAGGCAACGTGATGCGTTCATATAACTGACAATGCTAACAACAACTATTGTTAATATGTCTACAAATCTTATTGCTAACAACAAAACAATTAAGTTTTTATAGTAGGTATAAGTGAACTTAATATAAGCAATATTATGCCATGACAATAAAAACTTAAGAGAATACTCTATATTATAACCCATCCTTTGGTATACGATGGCTTACATTAAATAGCTCAATAACTAAAAAGGTAGGTGAAACCCCCCTTTACTATAAATTAATTGTACGGACTAAGCTTATGACATCAGGGCCTATGGCTATTAATTCTATCACCTCAAACAAACCAAGATAAGCTGATTTTAAACCTTAAGGTTTTTTGTGATTGTAAATTTTTGTAGAGTAAAAAGAAAAAGAAAAAAACAATGCATAGTCCTATTTGCCACGAATTTTTTTTTTTTTTTTTTTTTTTTTTTTTTTTTAAATCCGAGATTAGGAAAGATGAGATTATTTGAGGCAACTAATGCAATTCGTTTTTCCTGGAGTCTGTGACCTTACAGTAAAACATTCAGTATTTATGTTTTTATTACGACTAAGCAATCAACTTTAATACTTGTAAATTATTATACACACAAACTTGTAGAAAAGAAGTTACTGAACAATACTTGCCTTGATCGAATTGTAGAGGTATCTGAATTAGCGGGATAAATGGGATTCCAACTATTTGTGAGTCCTAGCTTTTGTGTCTCATATTTCTAACAACAACTATTGTCAATATGTCTACAAATTTTATTGCCAACAACAAAATAATTAAGCTTTTATAATAGGCATAATTGAACTTAATATAAGCAATATTATACCATGACAATAAAAACTTAAGAGAATACTCTATATTATAACCATCCTTTGGTATATAATTGCAAGAAACATCATTCACTGTTACAAAATTCTACTGGAAAAAACCATTCCTCTCACAATTTAAGAATTCTATTGAAAACATAATACTAACCCATAATTAATTTGGTAAACAAATTTCTTCCTGTACAACAAATTTTCAGCCAAACATATGCAAAACTCAAATTTGTCTAAAATGATCGTAAACCCTTTCTTTTATTCACTGTCGTACTCTGTTAACACACCATTCTATTGGAAGTGGTTTTTTTTGTTTGAATTCGGCATTTCGCATTACCGTCATTCCCAAATGCCCTCCCATTGGGATTGCTCTAAGAGCTGGCTAAATAAGGCAGGAGATGGCAGCTGAAATTTTATGGAATACACACAATCCCGATACATTAATGTTGCTTACAATAAGAAAAATTCAAATTTATTTGATATAAGCTTACATATCCATATGTTGAAACTTCTACTCTACAGAAACCAATCTGCACTGGTGGCTTTCATTCTATTCTCATTCATACCTTTTTTGTCTTATTAGTCCCTATACTCACTCTGCTACTAATCATCGCTGCCATCCAGATGACAATAAGGTTCTTGTTTAAATCAATAAAACCATATTCCCACCTGGATGGGTAGCTAACACTGACTACTGCAACTGGTATGCTACTATGCTATTGACTGCGACTCATATAAGTTGATTATACACATTTACTATAGAAGTTATAACATGTTAATGTATTTATCATAAAGCAAATTGCTGATCCAATTTGAACCTGTAGATTAATTCAACCAAATAAAAATCACTACATTGTTGGCCTAACCAATTGTGAGGGTATTGCATTGTATTGTTGCGGGCTGTGGCACAAAGTCATATTTATGAAACCAAGCAATGGAAATTTGATTAGGCCAACAAACTCACAAAATAATTTTACAACAGATTAATTTTTTCGTTCAAATATCCTAATATGCTAAACCTTTGCATTTCAGTGATGAATTGAAGAGATATCTGAACGAAACCTACGACATCTTAAATTTGGATCAAAATCATGGGTTGGGTTGATCTTAGATATGGCTTTCGTGCCTCTGCACAATTAAAAAGGCCATCAATAGTTATACAACTATAGAAATTTCCTTCTTAACTAAGTTACTTAACTTTCAAAAATGTAGGAATGATTGTTAAATGCTAAATAGACGGTCCAAGGCTATGTCGACTTAGAAATGATTGTTTAAAATTGAAGAAGTGAAGTTGAAGTAGTTGTTCTATTAACTATAAATATTTGCATTTTAGAAAATAACATTGAAGCAGTAGATAAAACAAAAAGGCCAGAGAGTCATCAGAGAAATAGAGTACGTTTATTGTAAAGTGTAAACTACTTTAATTAAGAGATTTAGCCACTTGGATTAGATTCAGTAGATACTTTGCAGTGACAATAATTTCATTGATATAGAGTAATTAGAGTATTTGTTTGATCATTTAAATAAAACCTTTTTGTAAAGTATTTGTTTCGTGTAATAGCATTAAAAATGATTACTTTGGAATTTGGATTTTATACGTGTTGTACTTTTATAGTATACATATACACACAAATAGGCTTAAAATAACAATTACAACTTGACATCTTCATTAAGAACTAACATTATAAATTCTATTACAGACTCATGCACTTCATTTGACAGATAATCAATAAGGCCCCATACCTGCTCTCCTGGTTATAGCAGGAGAGGCACAAATGGTTGCAAACTCGTTCTAACATGTGAACTGGTACACTTGAACATGATGATAGAATATGAATTAAACCCTGCAGTGGGAAATTGTCATATTAGAATATAACAGGCAAAGAATAAATGTGTGACCACCTCCTAAAATATGAATAGAATCTAAAAGATAGAAAACTGGATGATAAAAATATTCATAAAACTTTAACATGTTGAAGAAAATAATATGATAGAATAAAAAATCTAACAAAATGAAAGTGAGCAGAGGATGAGATAAAAAAAAAATAGCAGTGAATGATTAAATTTATTAGATTCGGTTTCATTTAGGAAATCTCAGAATTATTGGATGAAAGGCTCTTCGTCGAACTATAGGCTGGTTTGGGATAATGGCAAGAATAAAATAGGTTTCACTACTGGAGGGACAACAGGAAAACATAATAGCTATTTAACTAAATCCTCAGTTGGAACTTTTAAAGTTGATATATTTGAATATTTTTTGATATATAAGAAAGCTACACCAGGTTCTTTCTCTGGGGCTTTCAAATGTACTTTTGGTTGTGCAGTCTCATAAGATATATTTGGATCATCATTCTTGATACCTTTAACCAATTTAGATAATTTCTAAGATATATATTTGCAAGTAAAAAACGATATATATTTGCAAGATTTTCAGAGATGGGGTTAGATTTTCGTAATAAAAAGTAAAACAAAATTCAAAATCCAAATAAAAAAACAACTTGATTGGTTGATGTATAAAATTCATAAGAAAAATTCGGATTGTACTTACAGTTGAATTGGTTGATATTAAGAGTTTTTTTTGTGATCAATCGATTGGTGAAGAATTTGGAGAGAGAGAGATACGATCTGTAGATCATGATGGACTCGCCGTTTGTGATGAATTCTAGGTTTTAAGAGACAGAGTTTTTTTAGGATGATGATGAGAAGATTAGGAAGGCCCTTAGGAAGATGGATGAAGAATTGAAGATCGATGTAGGTTTTAAGAGAGAGAGTTTTTTTAGTCCGAGTCGTCTTAGTCATTTGTTTAATCCTAGTCACACTATTTAATCCTAATTATACTAAATATTAATCCTAGTAACACTATTTAATTCTAATCATACTAAATATTAGTTCTAGTCAAATTAATATTAATCCTAGTCACACTATTTAATCCTAGTCATACTAAATATTAGTCCTAGTCAAATTATGCACCCTTTATAATAAATATTAGTTCTAGCCAAATTAATATTAATCCTAGTCACACTATTTAATCCTAGTCATACTAAATATTAGTCCTAGTCAAATTATGCACCCTTTGCTGATTATAATTTAGATATAAACTGAAATTACAATGGGAAATAGTTATCTCTGTTCATTTTTGAAGTTTTCGTTCCAACTTCCAAGTAAAGATATAAAGAATTTACTCTTTCATGTTATATAAAAATATTTAGTTCCAACTTCTAAGTTTTAGTGCCTTTGGTACGTTTACTTTTCTTTTCAACCACTACCTCCTGCTCCATGAATATTGAGTTATTACACAGATTCCATAAGCACCAGAACTGCATGTTATTTTAGTTGTAGTTAAAAGAATGAATGTGCCAATAATTATTTCGAAAATATCGAATCAAATTTGTTTATGTTTGCATTGTTGGCCTATAGCCAGCCATCGGTAATGCATCCCTCTCACAGTAGTTTCACTTTGAGGAGAGCTCATGGGAATGAAACTCAATGTGCTTACAGTCTTGTTTCAAAAGATAGTACCTGCTAGCGTCTAAAACAACACAAATCTCTACCATTGTTTCACCATTTAATCAATTAGAAATATTTTTTCGCAAAGCGATACTTGATGTTGGCAAATGATTACCTCAATGTTAAAGTTTATCACTCAATAGTCATTTGGATAATGTTCAAACAGAATGCAACTATTAGCAATAATTAAAATGCTTAGATCTATATTTACACCAAAAACAAAGATATGAGCCATAATTCCTGACAATTTACCACAAACTCCCCATCTGCAAGGAGATTAAGTAATTAAAAAGAGATCTTACAGTGCCAGTTTAATAGCAGAATTCACATTAATCCAATATAGATTTCAGCAATTGTAAAAAAAACCTACCTATCCTTATCTCAAGCCAAATTTCAGCAACTTTCTCCGAACTATCTTCGATCTATTAGTATTTTGTTTGAACATAATGAAGAGTCCAGAAAGCATGATGAAGTCGCCGTTTATTTCTTTCTAAGTGCAACATCTGGTTCATGTGATTGATCGATCAGTTAAAAGTACAGGCTCTAAAAACATTGCCTAGATCCGTTAATGTAAGAACAACAATTTCGAATGAGTATGTTACATCATTGTTATTCAAATAAGTATAGATTGAGATCACTACACCTAAGCCCCAGTTAAAATTTTATGTAAAATTTGATATTCTGCTCAAGTTCTCACAAATAAATGTACTCATAAAAAAAAAAAAAAATAAATGTACTCATCAAATATCAGTACAAATAACCAAACGTTTCAACTGATATTCTGCACGATCGTAACTTCAGTTTCTAACTAAACTTAAGCAATTTGGAGATCTTATCTTCTAATGAATGAAATAAAATATCTTAGCGCTTAGAATAATCTAATCTGCTAGCCACAATTTTCAGATCATTTTTAAGTTTACTCTAAAGCTCAGCATCAGCAACTGAGAGCTATAAATTACCAATTGTATTCTACAAAGATAGACAACCAATAAATTGGGAATGGACCAATAAAGCAAGCTTAACCACCAATTTTTCAGAAAATGTATGATTCTCCGTTGCGTGTCTGGCCAATACTCAATGCTGAGGAAAATAAATAACACTACATCAGAATGCTCAATTCCATACTAATATAAGGCAAAATTGAGTGCAACAAAATTTGATAGTAACTTAATATAACCCAATGCTTATCAAATGAAAAGTTTTCCAAGCTCATCAAATGAAAAGTTTACCAAAACAAAAAGAATTGAATAGGTTGTGCAAGATAAGAAAAACACGAAATTTGCAAACACCTAAAACACAGAAATTTCCTTGGATGTTCTCAATATTATATAAATCATGTAATTTATGAAGGATGGGAAACAGGTATGTAGATATATCACACCACATTTTACTATAGTATGAAAAAAAAACAGTTCCTTAGCATCACACCATTATATTATGCATTACACATGAGTATCAACATCGCAAAAAGAGACTCTCAGTTAACTATATTAATCTTATTTGAACTCGTTCATTTATTTTTTGAAAGGCATTTGAAAGCCCTTATCAGATCAAATAGTGACAAATACTGCAACATCCCATGCCATTCTCAACTACATTTGTTTTTAATGGTTTGTTTTTATTAATAAAACAAAGTACAACAATATTTCTAGCCCATCATTTGGTATAAGATTGCTTCCATTAAAGAGCCGAATTACTAAATAGGTGGGTGAAACCCCTTTCCCTATAAATTAATTGAAATAACAAAGCTTATGATATCAGACCCTATGGTTGTTGATTCCATCACCTCAAATAAGCATAAATCAAGATAAGCTTGAATGTGATCCTTATGGTTTTTTGGGTTTTTATGTTTTCATAGAGTTACTATAAGTTAATATCACTAATACAAAAACGTATTCCTCTATTCTAGTTAGTTAAACAAACACACATGGCAATGGATAAAGCCAAACATTTAAACAACAACAGACACAAACACTATTTCGCATAATTTAAATTTTACAAAGCTCTTCGTTAGCTAATTGTTGTTACTAAATAATATACCTGATAGTTTAGCAAGAGAATATGCAGAAAGTATATTTTTCTCCACATTAACAGATGCTTTTGCAGCTGCTATACCAATTGCTATACTTTGCACCACATCAAAACCTACAGATATGAGCAGTCGCCAACTCCTGTTTAATTTGTCGCACAACTGATGCGTGAAGTGAATGTGCAGCATACAGATGGGAACTTCCCAACTAAAAGTTCTTAGCCCAACATAATTAATGTAAAGGACACCCCCAAAGTCACTATTTCTAATAGTTGTTTCCCAGAACTGTTAGGTTTGATGTTCCTAAAAATGTTCTTTATGAAATCAGGCCTATCTTAAGAGCATACGAGTACCCCATTTGCTCCTTAAGTCACAACAACTATCATTACACCATTAACACCACTATTGCTGGTTTAAGTATGTAAAATATATATTCTATGGATTGTTTACTTCCATCATTGAATAAACTTGGGATTGGACAGAATATATAGGTGAAAATTTGTTGGCCATGGCAATAAGTTCATTCTCTTTAGGTGATTGAAAAGTTAGTTTTCATACTGGACAAACATTTAATAGTGAAAATCTATACGTGACCTCAATGCCCAAACTATTGTCTGAAGATATAAATTGGTTATTATGATAGGCTGAGAAAGTAACTATCAGATCATCAATAGAATCTAAAGTGTACCTAGAAATAAAGGAGCTACCAGAATTCCCATATTCTTTATGCGATGAATGGTATTTTCCTGTGTGATGTCAAAATCGTAAATGGGCCCAAATTTTCCATTTGCTCTACCCCATATGTCCTCTTTATTTGTCTTAGTCATGAAATCATAAAATTTTGTGAAAAATGTTACTCACATAAGTACATAACTGACATTAGATACGACTTTTTTCGGATTTTTCTACCGGTACTGGTTCAAATAACAAATGAATATATGGTTCTTTCGCTATTGGAGATAAGCAACCACCCCCTTTTGTTTATTTAAATAAAATTCCTATATGTTTATATTGATGTAAATGTAAGTTCATATGAGTGACATATAGTGTTATGGAAAGTAATGAACAACATGTCTAAATGTCCAAGTCTTAAAAACTTTAGAAAGTCTTAAATTAAGTACTTGCCTATAAACGTACACCATTAGAAGTCTCAACCTGATTCAACATATGTCTGTCATCTATGCAGTCACATAGATCTACACGAATTGCTCGCTCCATGACCTACAAAGAATTAAAATGATATATGGTTATCCTGATAAATATGATATATAAAATGACATATGAATATAAAGAAAATGAAATAAGAGAAAGTAAATCTCATTTTAAGTTTTTAACTAAACTTAAAGAAAGAATGCTTTCATTTTCATCTAAAGATTCCTTGCAAATATTAGCATCATCCGTAAAGTAGGTAATCTTGTTTCATTGCAAATCGAGTTTTGTCTCAGTCATATGAGACAACTAATTACTGCCAAAACTGGAGTTATATTCATCAAAACATCAATCTTTCAACCGCTAAACCTTGCCTGAAATGGAGGTTCCAAGTGTCCCCTTCCATAATCATAGATCTATAAAATTATGTGACAGACATTCCCAAAGAATTAAAATTTTGTTAAATCCAACCACAAAGGAAGTTGCATTACATCATTATAAAAAACTGCAAAATGAAAATTCAGTTTGGAAACATTATGATATATTCTTAAGCATGAACATTATCAAAACTGATGTTATCAAAAGTCAATTAGGTGGAACTTCTAATTATTGGCTAAAACAAACATTTCTAATTGAAATAGTCATTTTCAGTGATGGCTTCAATGGGTTACCTTCATTCATATGCATCTAAAGAAATAATATAAGATATAACTGAGTTCACCTTTATTAGTTATACATTAAAATGACAGCGCCATTAGTGGACCTTTCAAGCATAAAGGTAATCTTATCAATATATGCAAGTATATGCAGTCTCGTGAATTAACACATTATTGCCACTGGTACTGTCGTATCCGATTATCCACATTTTGTTTAATTTTATTTAGGAAAAGAATTTTTTTTCTATGAAGGGTTCATATACTCGTAGCCTTCGCCGAGAGACATTCAAAATCAGATCGAGTTAACATTTGCTTTCTGAAGAAGGATTCACTTTCTCTGACTTGAAAACAGTTATCTTCACTTTACGATCATCACCATACATTTCTTCATTAATTTTAGTATGAGTGGGTAATGGTTAAAAAGACTGACGAATGAATTCTTTGAACCTGTGCTCTTGCTCATCATTTTTTAAGGAATACCGTCTTGCCGAACATCCAAAAATTTCCTCCTCCTTGATTGCACCTCTTGAACTGCCATCTTGTATCTCGTGACTTTATCACTTTCTTAGAGCATTGTCTATCCCAATCATCTATGGCCAATCCGTGTAGCAAACAAATGTCTGTTTCAGTTACAATACATATGCCTTCACAGTGACCCAAGCAGGTTTACCATCCTTCTAAGACTTTCTTCTTTAACCTGAGACACTGTTTTACAAATTCCATTCTTTTCCCCCTAGGCATGTCCCTATAAATGGATTCTAAAACTTCTTCACCATTACCAAACCACTGTCTCAAGCTATAAGTTTGTGGGAATTCGTGATTTATGAATAGTTGGCTTGCAGATATCCTATTGATTTTTCACTGAAATCGTTTACCTTTCAAGTCTTAACAGCTAAAACCGATTAAAAGCCAAAATCAACCATATCCTCCCGACCTTTGTTACAGAACTCCCCCAAAAGAGTTAACTCCACACTGCAACCTGATTGATCCCTCGTGTTTAGAATTCTTCTCTGGGTCTCCATACCATTCTTTCTTAAGATAGGTACAGATTGATTTACAGAAGTTACAACTCCAATAATATCATGTACAAAATTATTCTGTATCAATAATGCGACTACATGAGAACTGTTGCTTTGGTATTGAGCTATCTTCCAGGACAAACCTCCACTGCGAAGGTTGCCTGTAAGAATATCTCCCACTCATTGTTAAGATGGTTAAGTTTTTTCTGAGCTGGTTTCAAGCTTCCTTTGGATATCAAATACACTAAAGAAGGTCACTTGTATCTCACCTACCCTCAATCAAGAAGATCAAAGGGGAAACATTTGTCATCTCCTCTGGCGTTGTTCTAGCATTGAAAATCACCTATTACTCTAGCTGTAGTACGACAATGTCCCTGATAAGGAATGAACGCAGCAGTAGGGATTCTTCTAGCAGGGACGTCTATGATTCCTAAATTTCGGGGTCGGAGGTTGGTATGGTAGTTGCACAGTATCCCAAAACATTGTCAGACACTTCATTCAGCCTATTGGTAATGCAAATGATCAGTGATCCACAACCACTACCTCAATAGCAACTCAGTCAAACGATATAGTGCATTTTCATAATCAAATTAAAAATTGCCTTTACTCACCACCTCTTTGATATCTGTTTGTTATCTGTTTGTCTTCGTACTAAATCAATCAGGAGAGAAAAGAAAGTTGGAATTGAGATGAACAGTCCTCACATTGAAGTTAAATCATTGTATTATATATGCAAACACCATGTGATAACCGTGCTTGTTCTAAGAGCATTACACTTTGTGATAATGATTGAGATATATTAGTATC
This sequence comes from Aquilegia eximia, assembly GCA_023053565.1. Classification (NCBI taxonomy): domain Eukaryota; kingdom Viridiplantae; phylum Streptophyta; class Magnoliopsida; order Ranunculales; family Ranunculaceae; genus Aquilegia; species Aquilegia eximia. The sequence continues at coordinate 28,685,844 of JALIGU010000001.1, forward strand.
TATTAAACCATCCCATTGATAAAGCCTGGCATGGCAACAGTAATAGAGATATATTATAAAGCCTGGCAGTAGTATTATTTTCAACCATCCCATTGATCATATACGGTTTGCAAAAATTATATATCTCTCTGTGAGTGCCGACCTCAATTACACTATGCAATTAGAATTGATTGTCGTGGTATAATTTTGGAGCAATTGTTTTTGTCTAAACTATCGGAAAAAGGACCAATTAAGCTAATGTCTCTCTCAAGTTAATTAGGACAACATAGCTGGACTTGAGTCTGGTAAAGTAGCTCTGATTGTTAAATTAGACACAGGGTTGCATTCCCCTTTTTGGTGAATTAAAAATAAAACTTAGACCAATTTAATTAAAACTAAATCACAGGGTAACTCAAATTAATTTAATAGAACAAACGACCAAATTAAACATGGAAAGAATTTCATGAATACCTTTGATGAATCTGATGTCTCTTCCAAAGTTCTTGCGAAAACTTGATGTGACGAATCTCTGATGTCTCTTCGAAAGTGCTAATGTTTCGTTGAAAACTTGATTCTAATGTCTCTTTGAAAGTTCACTTTCGATGGGTTTTTTTGGAGGATGGATTCGGAAAGAGTTCTTAGAGAGTAGTTTAATTTGCTATTTTCTATGGATTTCCTAATCTGGATTATTATTCTTAGAATAGATCTAGAACATCCTAACTATCTAAAAAAGATCTTTAAATCTCAGAATGATCCGGACGATTGAACACAACTTAAGTTTTGGACCAATCATTAATTTAATCTCACCCACAGATCTACCATCGTCCACAGATCTCTAGACGATCTCAACCTTTCTTTGTTTTATCTAGACAAACTGTGTTTGTGCCATCCTCACAATATAATATAGATAGTACATTATGACAAAAAAATAAAATTGGCCAATCAATTAACGAACTGTAAAACATGAATGATGTGTGTCGCACAACCAACAAAAAGAATGAGGAAAAAAAATAACACACTTGGTAGAAAGAAAAAGAAAAGATAGTTTCTAATCAACACCTTAGGCACACTGGAAACCAGTTGGGGCCTTCTTTCCACATGTGTTGAGAAGCAAGCTGAGAGAAACTGGGACATTAAGATTGACGATATTGAGTACTTTGGCTTTAATGGCTGTGCAAAGGCAAACTGCTGCTTCAAGATCAACAAGACCTTTGATGAGGGTACAACAAGGGTGGTTAGGAGGAGTACCAACTTGAACACTAACTAAACCACCAAGTAAATTAGCACAAACACCAAGCTTTAAGGCATCTCTTGGGCATTTGCCATATGCAGCAGGTGTAGGAACACTATATGGTTTAGCTGGATAAGTTGGTTTGCTAGGCTTTGGTACATGCTTAGGAGAGGGAGAGCAATCATCATGAGCAGTTACTAGTGCAAAGAAGAGAATGTTTAATGTGAGAAAGAAAACAGCTGATGCAGAATTATTGGAAGCCATTTGAACCAATGTGCTTAGCTTGATTGCTTGTAGTAAGAATATGTTTGACGAGGGAATGCAGGTAGTAGCTGGTACTTATAGGGTTTTGAAATGAATTATTACTAAGTTAAATATAATATCTTCAAACATGATGTAGCCATGTTTGGCAATGGGTTTTGCTGGCAAACCATATCATATGGGCATGTTGCTATAGCCTATATATGCTTATTAGCTTATAGTTTGTGTTGTGCACGTTTGAGATTAATTCAGTTAGTCTTGCATACATGTTCCAAAGTTTCTTCATTTCAACTATTATATTATAGAAACTAAAATAAATTAATAAAACAGCAAATATGGTCTTATTATTAATAGGACTAATATTGCTTTATATCAAACAACTTTGAAATCTGTTATGTCCAACACCAAAATGCCTTAATGCTAGCATTGCAGATTGTTGCCACCTGGAGAGCAAGAATAACTGAAGATGGGCTTTACAATGCCAAAAAATGAATAAAATCAGTTGTAGAAACAGTCTTTAACAGCTTGCCAAGGTAAAAATAAATTCTTGAGTGCTACTCTGATTCTTGAGTGCTACTCTGAGGGACTCAGCAGGATCTTCTATTAAAAGAACAATACAGTAATATTTAGGGCCTGAGGAAAATCAGATTAGAATTTCTCCAACCGTATCTTATATCCTGCTCATAACACAGCAGCATCTTTTGTTTTTAGAAAAGAACACATACATACACAACTTCTAAACAAAAAACATGCACATACGCAACTTCTAAACAGAGCTCTGGTTCTAAACATCGCACAAAACAAAAGGTGAAGATTTCCCTCCCCCGAGCAAAATTTCATTGTGCCTTCTTACCTCAAAATTTCAATTACAAAACAAAAGGTGACAAGATAATACTGTTTTAATACGGCAGGTGTCCTCAAAATTGTTATTGTGCAAAAGACCAGTATACACAAAAATGTTCTTGTGTAAAAGATCAGTATACATATATAGTGAAACCAGCAATAATGATTAGATTAAAAAATTGGAACTAAAATGGACACTCTTTATCAACGAAAATTGTTCCACTGAATCCATGAGTTCCAAACCTTCTTCACCTTTAACATATTCTAACATCTTTGTAACTAAGAAAAACAAAACTAAGAAAAAAGCCTCGAGAGTTCTAAGAAGCAGATCTTGACCCCAAATTTAACATTTACTCATGAACAGCTCTCTCAAGTGGCGAACAAAAATCTCAAGTCTGCCTCTGTTAATTTTGTCAAAGCCTCTGCAGAGCCACCTACAGTTCTGTAAAAATATGAATGCTGTGAGATAAGTTCTCTAATGGAGGCTGAAAGTAGAATTTTACAAGAAAAATAAAAATAAAAAATCAACAGGTCAAGTTTACCCTTCAAACACTAGCTCTTTCTTCTCTTGCAGCTTCAGAATCCTCTCCTCGACAGTATTTTCAATAATGAACCTTGTAATTCTAACAAAATGAGCAAAATATAAATATTAGTTGCAACTTGATATCACAAGTGTATAGTCTAAATAGAACAGGAATAAAATGAGATGCACCTGATTGGTTTATATTGTCCTATTCGATGTATTCGATCTTGCGCCTGTCTCTCCACAGCCGGATTCCACCAGGGATCCATCAAAAAAACCTGACTCCAAGTAACATCAGTATGAAGAACGAGACAAATAGACTCATGCTACTCTTCCTCTCCACAGATTGACATTGCGATGTAAAGGTTAGCATTTATACATAAAAAAAGAAGGATGGGATACTGAAACGAAACCACAGCCCCCATGGAGGCCCTTAATGATATTATTTTGATGCATTTATTTCAGATGTGGTCGAAACACCTTAACAAATCAAAATAGAAGTAAAAAAAAATCATGGTTCACCCATTTCAGGGCATGCATGCAACATTTATGTCAGTGCAATTCAAGTAGCTTGTTAAAGTGTCACCATTCTGAAAAAAATAATACAAAATAAAACAGAAAAGCCATTTACAATTATATCTATTATCGCAAAATGAAGGCTTACATTTGATGCAACTGTAAGATTAAGGGCGACCCCTCCAGCTTTCAAGCCCATTAGGAAAATCCTGCAATCTGGGTCATCGGTGAATCTCTTTATAGCAACATCTCTTGCAGCCATTGTCATACTCCCCACCAATTGAACACATTGTATGCCGGACTGCAAATCTAATTGTTATTAGGGTACTCTATGTAAGAAATCTATAAACTCACACGAAAAATTGAGCCTATTTTATTGTACCTTCTCTAGTGAATAACGTATCAAATCCAAGAATGATGTGAACTGACTGAAAACAATCCCTTTCGCAGATCCATCTCTTTCAACCATGAATCTGATTTCCTCCCTCTTTGCAAAAATTCAAATAAACTTCCAATGAGTAAACAACTGTTGCATGGGTGAGGGAGTTAACCAAACAATAATATAAATAAGTAAGGACACAGCAGAGCCAGGTTGCTTATAGCTCAACAATACCAAGTTTAACCTTGAATTTGTCTATTATGTTTCTACGATACTTCTAGATTCTCATTGCAACGACAATTAACGTTCTAAAGATTAAAGCTAAATAAACTGTGGTAAGCACAAGAGATACCATACTGACTATTAATGATTTAAGTGAATTCCATGATCTTTTCTTTTCAATGCGACCCTGTTTTTGTTTCATCACTACTTTACTGCAATGCGGCGATAAACAGGCATATAAACTTTGGTTTTAAGAGGAAGAAGATGCAACGGGGATATATAGAAAGGGTAGTGAAGGCGTGGAAGGGAAAAGGATTTAGAAAACATACCAAAGCGTCAATTTTTGAGCTTGTCTGAAATTCTGTAAGATCAATTCTATTCATAATACTAGAACATCTATATCCCTTGATGGTCGTTCTAGTACTCTGGTCTCCTGGATTCATCTCTGCTGTAAAATCAGCAGTTAGTGGTTTTGAACATGAAGGACATAAAGCTTCTCCCAAGGCTGCAGCATAATCTGTAAGACAAGCCTTACAAAAGGCATGCTCACAAGATGTAACCTGCATTAGCAACCAAATTATTGAAAAAGAAAAAGAATAACATAAATGTAACCATGAGAGCAAATGACAAGACTTAGTATAATTCACAAAGAGCTATAAAAGCGATAGCTAACCACTGGGTCTTCTGCTTGCTCATGACAAAGACCACAATTGTGTACAGCACCATTGATATTGTTTTGATTCCTTGATACTGCACTATTAGAGTAGATGACAAGATATGGATGATCAACTGCCTGTACAAATACAGCACAGAGACCAATCAGATTGAGAGTGAAAAGATTGCTATGAAACATAACAATAACACAACTTGATGGCTTGATTATTTCAACGATTGCAAATATAATAATCATTTCACAAAATAATCCACATTGATATGAGTTGAAGCCTAATTCTTTGTAAATATTTTCTCTTCATTATGAAGGACATTCTCACATCAATCAAAACATTTAAAGACTTCTATCTATGTATATGAAACATCTAAATGGTACAATTAAATTAATGGTGAGAAGATCATTAAGGAACAAAACCCATGTAAGTAGTCATCTACATAACCCGTGTACAAAGTCCTTCACCAAGGCAATGACGGATTTGAGGATATCTTGGAAGTGCTCAAAACCACTTCATGAAAACCAAGATGAAGTACAACTACTTGCATCTGTCGCGAATTGGGACCATATATAAACAACAGAAATATTTTTCACCCTAGTACCACTTAATCTAAACTTTCCAGAAGTACATATACTGACAAAATAAATTGAATTCTTTTCTCAATTCGCAGTATGTCATGGTAGCCTGAATTATATTCATGACACGTTTATTCATCTACCTGTCGTAATCGGGTAAGGAGATCGAATATGTGAGCATAATTATTCATCAAGGTACCAGCTTTTATATACCTGTAAACAGCGGAACCATAATCCTTAGTATCTAATAACACTTTACATATGTGTGAGATATAGAAGCTAACACAAAACAGTATAGACAAAATATCATGAAATCAAAATAAAAAATTAGAAGTGAATTGACCAGCTCTCTAGAAAATCTCAACCACTTCTATGTTTTGTTGACAATTTTTCCCTGGTATTGTTATATAGATAGTGTACTGTAAAGTACTGTGTGCTCGTGTATCGAAAACTACAGTTCGCTTGCGATCAGGTGGCCCACACCCATTCAAAAACACTAACTCTTCCTATTTTCTTAGTGGAACATGCTTTCAAACAAGCATTTTTTGTCAGTAAATATGCAATTAGTGATAGACGGATAGCGGAACAATGTTACATCAAACTCAAAATCACCAATTAGCAGAAACTAAAGGCTCAACCCCGGAATTACAAACATAGAAATTACATTACAATAGCCTCCCCCGTACAAATGAAAAGGAAAAAAAAAAAGATACCGAAGCAGTGGGCCTCAGACAGTTAAACACCCAAATGTTAAGTGATTATCATTTCTTTTATGATATTAGGCCCTACTTCCTTAGGTCAACATTGGTGATTTGGGCAGGTCTTGAGTCAATTTGTGATCTCCTTCTAATATGGCACAGCCTAAGGTCGTCCACGCAGACTACAAGGAAGTTGAATATCCGAGACAATCGTTGCATGAAAAGATTCAAAGACTGGCAGAATATCTGAGAGTTTTGTTTTCTATTGGGAAGAATTTTTGGGACCTTGATGTATCCTTATTATTTTGTATGTTTTATTCCCCTTTCTTGTACTAGACAAATATATCACAATGGTACAGCTTGTTTGGACCTCTTTTAACGATTTTTTTTTTGTTGATAAATAGAACATTTTATTGAAGATTGTACTGATTGTTCATGAAAAAGAAGAGTTGTAAATTCCAAAGCCACTAACAAACTTCTATATCTTAAGGTGAATTTCTTAAAATTAAAATGTCAAAACTAGTTTAATTATTGCAAAAAAAAAACCTCTAGGTGTGTTCGTTTAATGATAAGTTATGTATAAGATATTTTCCATCATCTAGACACACTCCTAGATGTTATTGTACTTAGTAGTTATGCGTACTAGTGAAGCACTTTTTAAAGGCGGCACTGCACATATCAGCTGGTTTTAACCAATGCACAAGTAAATGTTAACGGAGGAACAAAAATGTGAGAGGGTCACTTACGTATTAAACTGCAACTGACTATCTTTATATAAAGACTCATAATAATCTTCTTATTGGGAAGAATTTTTGGGACCTTGATGTATCTTTTATTATTTTGTATGTTTTATTCCCCTTTCTTGTACTAGACAAATATATCACAATGGTACAGCCTGTTTGGACCTCTTTTAACGATTTTTTTTTGTTGATAAATAGAACATTTTATAGAACATTGTACTGATTGTTCATGAAAAAGAAGAGTTGTAAATTCCAAAGCCACTAACAAACTTCTATATCTTAAGGTGCATTTCTTAAAATTAAAATGTCAAAACTAGTTTAATTATTGCAAAAAAAAAAAAAAAAAAAATTGGCCTCTAGGTGTGTTTGTTTAATGATAAGTTATGTATAAGATACTTTCCATCATCTAGACACACTCCTAGATGTTATTGTACTTAGTAGTTATGCGTACTAGTGAAGCACTTTTTAAAGGCGGCACTGCACATATCAGCTGGTTTTAACCAATGCACAAGTAAATGTCAACGAAGGAACAAAAATGTGAGAGGGTCACTTACGTATTAAATTGCAACTGACTATCTTTATATAAAGACTCATAATAATCTTCTTCTTTATCATCCAGAGTGTCCCGCCTCATTGTAACCTATAGAAGGGGAAAGAAAGAAAAAAGGTTTAAGAATATCTAACTAGCAGAGCTGTTCATCTGATATATTGAGTTATTAACATTAGATCAAAAGAACTCACTATTCTAGGTGGAAGAGCAAGATCTGATGCCCTCCCTTTCTTGGTGCGCCTTAGCACAATGCTCTTCAAAAGTTTGTGCTTCAGCAAAATCATGGCTCTTCTTCCCTCATCTGAACTTGAAGAGGTTTGTATAGGAGTAGCCACAAACTAATAAGAAAAAACATATTTATAACATCAAGAATAAATGGTTTTAGAAAATCATCTTCCCCACAAGAAAAATAAAAAGAGGACACATGAAAAGGAATCAAGCAAATATGTAGTACTAAATTCAAAACTCACTTTGTTCCACCAGCAAAAATGTCTGACAGATTTATGAGGACAGTTTGGGCACTGTGTTGTGGTACTGCAATATTTGTGAATTGAATACATAACAGAAAGGAGAAAAAAAAGTCAGTAAAAGATTTGCAAAAAGAAGATAATCATAAAAACAATCAAGTGATGCACTGAACCAAAATTCAATTAACATGGACAAAGCTGCATCCTGTCATATACTCATATGCACGTGCATAAACAATTCATACAGCAACAACTTCTTAATTTTGAAAAGAAACAGTATTTTAAGAAACTAACAGATGAACTAGAATAAGGGGGTGTTTAGCTACGTAAAAAAAGTAAAAAAAATCAAAAAGTTAGTATGGATGCAATTACTTTTTTAATTTTTCGTAGCAAAATTTTTGCTGCCAGAAAAGCTCAAAATTTTAGCTTTTAACTTTCAAAAAGTAAAATTCACAACAACATAAAAAGTGAAATGTATCGTTATTTTTTTCCCTAATTGGATCATGTTTGGAACATCCTAGTTGTTGTAGAAATCTACCCATAGATTTGAATTTTGTGATTGATGAAATTCTAGTTCAAACATCTTAAATGCTAAAGTTCTATCTTCATTGGTTGTCCGTCTCTTAATTTACTATATTTTCTCTTCTTTTGATTTCATCATGATAAAAATACCGCCAAACAATTATAATCATGTTGTCAATCATTATTTTTGATAAGTCTGATTGAGATTTTGTAAAAAAAAAATGAGTTATTTTTTCTTATTTTCTTGTTTAATTTTGATTTACAATCAAATCTATTTTTTTTTTCTTCATTTTTTCTTATTTTTTATGTGTTTTCATCATTATCATTTTTTACTTTTGTTAGGATGTGTTGCCAAACTAACTTTTTAACTTTTTCAACTTTTTAGTCAATGCATTACCAAACTAACTTTTTATTTTTTTCTACTATAAATAAAAGTAAATTTACTTTTTGTTGCCAAACACCCCCTAACTGTCTATACAGAATATGCAGGGATTATTCTCACAGTGCATCAGTGACAACTGTCTGGGTTAAGATAACAATGGTGTGGTGTGTTTGTAGATATTTCGCATATGATAGGACAAAGTCCAATTAGCAAAGCGCAAGTGTGGAGGGACACATGTGCAAGAAGCACCTGTCACAGATGACTTTGGCAGGAAGTGGTGTAGGAAGTAAGAACTGCAAATGAGTAGAAGGATGCCGACATATGTTATGTGGACACATTTCATGGACGGATTTGGCAAGAGTGGAGTATCCACAAGCAACACTAGTCCCCAACCAGCTACCCTTTTAAAAATCTCAGTTAGTCTGTTAAGCATGAATGAATTAACACAACTGAAGCTGCTACTACCATTCCAATATGCCTTCGCAGTCCCACCCATCATAGGAATGTAAATGACTAAAAAAAGGTAGTAGTCACTATAGTGATAAAAATCAAACAATCAATTCACAAAGGGTGGTGAGAAGACTACTTTATTACTTGACACAACACCAAGGTTAAGAAACTTATCCATGATTAAACATCATTTTAAGTATATTATTCAACACTACTTGCCAGCTTAGAACATTTGAAGTACTGATAATAACTTTCCTAATATAAACTAAACTGTGCGATGCAATTTAGGATCTGTATCAGGTACATATAAAACGGATGTAGGCTAACGATCAACTATTGCCATCTAATTAGGGGTTCAATACAATACGCAAGTAGACAACTAGTCAAGAATATATTTCATTTCCAACTGTAAAAGACCGAGAAACAAAGGAAGTACACAGTATTGGTGTTTGTGACGTCCTCGCTCAGTATTACAAAATGTGAGCTTATGGGGAAAATAGCACGCTGCGGATCATTTTACAAGAAAGATTGCTCTTCCTGTTCGAAAAAGTAGTTTCCTGGGATCTATAAACCTTGTTATGGTTTTAGTCACACATTAAATGTAGTTGCCTATATGCATAACAGCATGAGGATTTACAATAAAGCATTTAGGAGCTAGATGGCTAGATGCAAATCAACACAAAAGATAGAGAAGTAGCATACCACAAGGATAGTGAACTGCAGAGCACTCACCTATAATCAAGAGATTTGCAATCACAGTCTCTACAGAAATAATATGAGTATGGTGTTATTTGAAGGAAACGGACCTGCACAAATAACATGGAAAGCTCATTAGTAAAAAGGGACAAAACCTGATCTGCTGAATAAAATGTTGGGGATAACTAACCAGTGCATAAAGTTCTCCAACACGATTCTGAAGAGGAGTTCCACTTAAAGCCCATTTATATGAAGATTCTAAAGCAAGAACTGCCTTTGCAGTATTACTACGTCTATCTTTTATATAATGAGCCTGTATCAACAATATATCGTGGCTGTTAGTATCCAGGAACTTTGTGTTGAATACAAGTGCAAGCTTTATGTTCATAATATGGTGTGCAGATAAAAAAAAAAAAAAAGGAGAATGAAAATATGATAGTAAAAAAGCCATTTAGTCCTTGAAATTCATAATGCCTCTAAGTGTAAAAATTCAGACAGGAACATCCACATAGGAAATATCCTTATAAAATAAATTAAGTTGCTTTAAACTTACCTCGTCCAATATGATGCGGTTCCACCACACAGAATGTAAAAGTGAATTCCTCAAGCATGAGCCCTGATCTTTACTTGCTAGACTCCCATTAGAAGAACTGGCCCCAGCTTCTCCTGCTTCAATATTTTTATCACCTCCCCCCATATCCTTTCCTTTCTTTGCTTGCTTTGTTCTCCACTTTGCCTTTTTACTAGTTCCTTCTCCTTCACTCCTCTCAGAATCATCACTCCTTACTTCTGTCAAATTAGATTTTTCCCCAGATTTAGATGTTTTCTTCCCAAGTTTACCCTTCTTTCTCGCTTGCTTGGATTGCTTATCTGTTCTAATAGCATCTGGCCCACAGAAGTATCGTAAATGCACACCCATCTTTTTCGGAAGATATAATTTCCCGCACCAAACACACTTCTCCTTTGCTGGCATCACATTTTTCCTGTACTCCGCCTCAACAATGGAGTACGTAGTCAGGACAAAATCATAATCAGAAAACTGTGTGAGAGACTTCCTTCTACTAGGGCCATGGTACACTAGTACCCTTGTGCTTCCTTCTGCCGTATACTTCTTAACTTCATCGGCCCACTGCATAACAGCAACAACTGGGCAAATCACCAGGGTGCACTTCATTTCAGGTAGTCCTCCAGACAAACCAAGAGAAGGTGAACAAACATTAGACCCACCAATCTTCTGCGAAAGTGCCCGTTTGGCAAGAACCAACGCTATAGCTTGAATCGTCTTACCCATTCCCATCTCATCTGCAAGAATACCCCCTCTACTGACTGATTCTTCTTGCTTCAAAGCCCAAGCCAACCATTCCTTTTGGTACCGCAGCAAGGATATAGTCAAGTCTTGGGATGGCTCGGCAGTTTCAGTCACTTGTTCCTCTAGACAATCCCAATCTATACTCTCTGATGAATGTTCATCGATCCAATTGTCGTTCTCATCCTCCATCATCTCCCATAATAATGCTGGCCTAATTTCTCCTTTCCTTCCTCTTCTCTTAGGAGGTCTAGGTCTAAATGGTTGCCTCACAATATCAAAAGCGTATTCTCCTCCAGGACGAACCTCAGGAATGTTCTCTGCAATATTGCCATCTTGACCCTGAATTACTTCTCTCATGACCATTGAATTCTCACCCTCTGCCATGTTTACCTCTCTAATCTCCACAAACCCATTTTTGCCCCCTTTCTTCTTAGTTTTCATAGCAGAATTCATACGTTCCTTCAAATAATCATCAGAACTAGAATCAGACGAACTACACTCCCACACACTGTCATCACTCACATCACCAACATCAACCACTTTTTTTCCTTTATCATTGCGACTCAACTTGTTTTCCTCTATTCCCTTCAATTCATCATCACTTACATGCAACAATGAATTCCCACTTATCCCACCTACATTCCACACAAAACAATGAATCCATTTTCCAAACAGTAAAGAAATTGCAAAAAATCAAAAACCAACTATAAAATTTACCTTCATCAACACTTTTCACATCATTTACATCTAAAGAAAAATCTTCGTCATCATCATCAGATAAATCCTTAATCCGAATCTTCTTAGCTATTCAAAAAATAAACACTATGAAATCAGAAAAAATAAATAAAAAAAATGAATCGATCACTTCAATAAGAAAATCAGAAAAAAAGTATGAAGAAATTTACCATCAGAAGCGCTTTTCGTAAGTAATCGTTGCGATCGACGCTTCATTTTAGTTCAAAGAGAAAGAGAAGAAAAAAAAATGGGGTTTTTTAGAGAATTGTTCACCAAGTGTTTGAAGAAAAAACTTAAAAAGGCTTTGAGTTTTAAAGAGACGAGGAGACTAGTGGTGTGTTGAGTAAGTTTCTTTGTTGACAACTGGCGGCGGGAATTTTGTGGAGTTGTACTTCGTAAACGGCGGTAAGTAAAAAGTTTAATGGTGAATTATGGTGTCCGTTTCATTGTGGAGTTGTGCTTCGGAATGCGTTTCATGGTGTCGTTTCCGAATATTCTTTTAATAAAAGTTTAATCTAAAATAGTAAAATCTAATACAAGGAAGGCAAAATCTAACTGTACATACAACATACAACCAGTAAATTTATTATTTCACCTATATTGATTGAATGGTAAGATGGGGCTGTTACTCTATTAAATTAGAGAAATCATATTGACATCCCCGTAATTTACAAAGAGCTATACTATTTTTTAAGTTAATCCCACCAAAAATAATACCGCTTTAAGATAATTTATAATTATACATGTATTTGCTAGCTCTTGATTTTTCATTGTTTGTTCTTATTTAAAGCATCTCCAATGCAAATGTAAAATGGATCCTACGGGGTAGTCTTCACTAGACATTGTGGTTCCTCTGTGGTATAAAAAAAACTAGTTGTACCCGTGGCAAATTCCGAACATTGTACTAAAATTATTTAGATCAATAAAAATTGAAATTCAAGATGATCACAAAATTATCTATAATTTTTTTTATGAAATTTTAAATTTACAAATATCATTTTTATCCAGATGAATGCCTTTAGCAATTCTGGCTCATGTATATTCATAGTTGGGATTCGTTGTTTCTCCGTGGTCGTAAACAATCACTTCAAACAGTGGAAACAACAGAAGGTGTGTTTTTTTCCTTGGGTTGTTGAACAGTATCCAACCACACTTTGAATGGATTGTACCAAGCCATCTAACTTAATATTGAGCCCATATAGCCATAATCTAGTATCCACCACAGACTTGCAGCAGATCAAAGCTTCTAAAGCTATCTTTAAAAATAAGATGTAATACCCTAGCAGTTTAGCCAAGTAGCCAAACAACTCACAGGCTCACAGCTTCTCTTTCTCCCCTTCCCTTTCTCTTCTCGAAATGGCAACATGTAATATATCGAATAATTTTTTCCTCTTGTTATAAGAGTATACCTGTCATCTCTAATTGTGATTTCTCTTATTTGGGTTGGCTTTTCTCGTGCAACTATTGGCATTGCATCTCCCAGTAATCAAGACGACCAATGACATCTACAACGAATAAATTTAGTAGATACAAATATATGATATATAAAAATTGTTAAAAGAATTACTCTTACCAATGGATTTTTCTTGGTTTAAACATCAGAAAATTCTGTAAACTCGAAGTTGAACATTAGTATGTTATTATTTTCTTTCTCTGATATTTCCAACTTAGTATATTGTTGGATATATATGATATTTTTTTGATTCGTAACTCGAGGTCCTCTTGTAATTACCCAAGTTTTGAATCTGTTCATTGTTATTATCTTCCCTTGAATAATCTTTTCTTTGAAATCTTCTATGTCTCCAGAATTAACCTTTACATGGATTTTGTCCCCCTAGATTAACAAAATAAAACATAAGTAAGATAATAGTTTTATGATTGTTAAAAAGGATAAAAGAATAAAATTTGAAATTATTATTTTATGGTTACTTACATGTTCATCGATGAGTATCATGTCAAGGTGAATTGTTTTTTTTGTCTTATCGTCGACTTGTTTCCACATCCACATTATTCTAGCAGTAATCCTCCAGTTGAAATTTTGTCCTTTGATATCACGTATGCGAGTATCTATTAGCCTGTCCATAGTCACCTGCATGGTAGGATAAATATGCTTTGATAAGTATGATATTAAATTTTAGGGTAGATTACAACAAACTATACATAACTTCTATACGATAGATAAGAGTTTGTATTGGTATTGTTTTGGTTTGACATTGGCTGATATTAAAATTTAGAGAAATAACCAAAGAATAATAACAATCAACGAAATAATAGAAACAACATAGAAGTTATCATTAAATTTCTATTTTTTGATGCATAAATAAATGTTTGTCTTCCAAAAACCTGGACTGAATATGATCGTTATCATATAATGGAGTGGCACCAAAAGATTAATGATCGATATAAATTAACTGTGTATAGATTTTGAAGTTTTGTGATTGATAACAACTTTATTTTGTTGAACAGTTATGGGACTATATGAGTTGCAGACATGGTATATAACTAAGACATTGATCATTAAATTTGCAAACTTGTGGAGAATTGAGGAACCCTTTTCATGCGACAACATAACTACAACATCAAAAGGTAATTGAAGTTATATAATTGAAACTATAAATTGAACATTAAGACAACTTAGCAATTTATAAATTGATTGTAAATTAAAAAATCTAATACGTACCTATTAAAAAGTTGAACTTTTTATGTGCAGTAGCTTTGAGCTTTGTTTAATCCTTTATGAGAGTTTTCTAGATTTGGAACTATGGAATTTGAGAAAGAGATGTTCCCTATATATAGATGTTTGTAGTTAAGGTTTAACTTTTTTATAGAATTCAATGTTAATAGGAATTTTAATTAAAATAGAATTCGAATAAAAGTTGAATACTGAATTTGTATTCTGTAGGATATTGAAAAGGAAATTTATCATATGGGTCGGGCTTTCTGAAATTTTGTTTTGAATTTGGTCTTTTATGGGCTTAGATCTATTTGTTTGATTAATGTATTTTTTATATTTTTTTATTAGTAAAAATATTTATGATTAATAATGATAATATATTCTGAACATTGCCAGGTTGATTAACAAAGTGAAAGAACTGCCATGGGATTGTTTTTTCAACAATTTTTGTGGATGTCTATAGGTGTGATTCAACTACCGGTACTTTATCGTATACCTTATATTGTTACCCAACATTCAGGCTTGTTCCTCGTGCAAACACCAATGCCTTCAGGTGTGTGTCGATGTCTGGGTCTCTGTCAGATGTATGCACATAGTGGCATGTCTACATGTGGCTAGACGGATGGACTAATTTGACTGTATTAATTTACGTGGTTGAGGAGTGTAATTTATTTTTGTGTTAAAAAAATAATTATCATTTTTTATAACTAATTTTATCTACTACTGTCAGGTCATCAAGTTATTGTTCTGATATGGTATATCCCAAGGAACACATTTTTTTCTTCTATAGTACATATCACTTTTATTCTTAGTTAGTGACGTGTTTGTCGATCTATGTCTTTCTAGCTTACATCTTCTATATTCATGAAGGATTGTCTCCTTAGAGAGGGTTTAACCTTACGGTACTAATGTATCTGGTTCTGTAGTGTTATTATTTATTTTTTTTATTTTTTTTGATAAACCAACAATCAGGTTTATCAATAGCTATTTGATAAATTTCTATAATGTTATGTAATGTTATATTTGATAAATTTCTATATATATTTTTAACTGTACTAATGTTTTACAATTAATTTTATTTACTATTGCCAGGTCAGGTCATCATGTCATGGTTTTGATTAGTAGGGACTCCCTTGTCGCAGATTATAGTAGGCAGTTGTGTCATCGTTGATGCCTCTCAGGTAGTCAGGTGAGTGAAACTGGATTTCTTGGTCCTTTGGTAAAATGTCTTGTTCAACTTCATTTGGATATGACTGCAAAAGCTATTGTTGGAATTTTTATTTTTATTTTATTTTGTTAATTATGTTGAAAATAATTTTGTTGAAGTCATGGTGTGTCAGAAATGTCAAATGGGAGACTGAGCTGAAGAAATCCCCTAATTTTGCCAAACTCTTGGTAAACTGGGTAATCTTAATTGTGGATCAATGTTTATATTTTCCTGCTCCCAGTTCCGCATTTAGAGATTGAAGAACATCCTCAGTTAAAGGTTTTAATTCAGCTGCAGGTACTTAGAGGACCTTGGACTGTCTGTTGTTATGAACAGCTCCTATATATTCTGATTGCGGGGATCTGGATCATGCATATAAGTGCATATTATACCTAAATGATAATTCTATATTATTCCTTTTTGATGAACAGTTTATATAGTGGTTTGCAAGTAAGGTTTTAATTGTATTTAGAATTTAATGTAAATATGAATTGTAGTAAAAATCCAATTCAAAATTATACTATAATATAATTAAAACTATTTCAGTTTCTATTAAAATCGAGTTGTTGAAATGAATCTCTAGTTTGAATACAATGTGTCGGTGTTTTGGATATGTGTTTCTAGCAACTGTTGTATTTTTAAATATGGTGTTACTGTTAATAACAAATGTAATACATTTTAATATAAAAAAAATCAGAATTCAGAATCACAGGACTTGTTATCTAGGTTGAAAAATGATTTGTAAAGGTGTTATTATCAGATAGGGGGTCTCAGACAGTTTGGTGTTGTGAAATAACATATTAATTTTCATGTTTGTAATCCTAAACATATAATATAAATATATTGTAAAAGACATACTTGAACACTAGTTTTTATGTTGCATGCTTCATCAATACACTTATCCCACTCATTATTATCTTCTAGTAATCCTCGGGCAAGGCACGCTTCTCTGTATGTATTATACTTTGTATCACCAACAACATAAAGAGATTCAAATGAATTCGGACCTTTTACAACAGTTAATAATAACCTGAGGTAGAATCGTTCACCCGAGTTTGAATTTGCAAAATACATTCGGCCAATTGATGTCTCCCGCTTTCGTGGTGACCAAACCTTATTATGTTTGTCCCATGTAAAATGTTGTGGGAATTCTTGATAAGTATAGGGTGTGGTCTCTGGGTTGTCAAGATAGTAGTTAAAGAATTCAGTCAAAGTTGATTTTTGATTATCGATCAGCTTTATCTTTGATTTTCTTTTTACTCGATTTTGGATTGAAAACGACCAAATGTTCCCCCTTTAGATGAAGTGCTAATCTGGTAACGCTTGGATTTTCCTCATGAATTCTATTTCCAAGCAGTCTCCACGCTGCTTCTATAGGTCCTACATACCTAGAGTCAAGATATTGTTGAATTTCATCATTTTCTGCACCCACCACCATTGTAGTCCTATCATGTCCTTTGTAAATGTATTTGTGTATGTATTTGACTGCACGTACAGAAGCACACACTTCAACATTAATGTGGCAATCAAACTTCTCTGACAGATAAGGGTTGTACGGTACCACATCTCTGTTATCCACTTGATGACCTCTGATAGTATATGTAATCCATATTTTACGTCTTCTGTAACTTGGATAACCATCAACATCCAATGAAGTTTCATCTGCGTCTGATCTAGGGAATCTGGATTTGCAGATACCAAATGGACCATTAACCATACATGAAGATAAAGGGTTCCGTGTACCACATGGACCGTGCACCATGCATTTCTTGATTGTTTCAAATAGGGCATGATGTTTTCTCGGATCTGGAAATTCTTCACAAACAATTTTATCAACTTGTTCTACTGTTCGGATTTTATCTTCATGACTGAGAAAAATGAGAGCATGCATGTGTGGTAGTCCTCTCTTTTGGAATTCTATGGTATAAACATATCCAACTACCTTCCCAAATAAATGGTCAACAATAATTGCATCCATAATAGCCTTGCGCTTTAGCTCAAAAATACGTGCAACTAAATCTGGACGATCGAGAGCATCCTGGAATGGTTTTAGTTCATTGATTATTTCAGGCCATCTAGGATTCGCAATAGCAGCTAAGAAGATATCAAGATGCTTGTTGAACCTAGTGATAGCCATAGAATCTTGATATATCTCATACATATGTCTTGGGCTGCCCAGATGAGATGATGGTAGAATGAATCTCTTACCAAGTTGATTAGGATCTTCACCATTATGAACAATGTCTGTTAGGCCGCTGTAAACTTCAACTCGAAGTTGATGTTGGTTTGTCCTAAAGTAGTACAATTTATTTTGCTAGTATGCAGCCCATGCATCTACCACAAATTGTTGAAACAATGGGCCAGCACGCAAAATAGCAGAATATTCATTTCTTCTCTCAAACAATCTGTAGCAGAAGTATTCCAGTTGTGTCAATCGATTTTTTGGGGCATCTGGCTTATATTTTTTTTTTAAAACATCCCAATGCCTTAATTCAGTTGACCAGCCAAGTTCTCCTCTTGGGAAGAGCAGAACGTAATGTGAAGGCAAATACATTGGATGACACTCGCTAATTCTTTCCAACCGATGATTCTTTAGATGTAAAATAATATCTCTCTTTTCTGCTTCTTTGGAACCATCACCAGGTATAATTACAGCAATATCATCTGATGTCGGAAGGTTATAACGTCTACAATCCGTTCCAGCTTTGAATGTTAACCTTACAGGTATTTCACAATCTTTTGTTCTATTAGCATCTTTCAATATTTCAAATGCTTGTTTGTATAACTTGCACATTTCATTTGATTCTAATAGTGACTTCTGAATAATCTCTAAAACTTCTGGAAGTAGGTGTGTGTTCCATTTTTTTCGATATTCCATCGCTTCTTTAGGATCATATATGTAAAGTTGAGCATAAGATGGTGATTTACCAGGTTCAGGCAGAAGAGAACCAACCTTATGGCATAATTCACCGTGTATGATGAACGAAGTTGGCCCTTTACCAGGAATAACACGATCGTCTACTGAAACTCCAAGACTTGAAAATGCATTTGATGCATTATATGACCTTATGTTTTTTCTGAAAGATCTTGATAATTTATCAGACCCTTCATACAGTGATTTTAACAAAGTAGGTAATGGTTTCAGCGATGGTAGCTTAATTTTCCCTTGTAAGCAACACATACCAAACAAAGGATCATTGACTTTTGATTTCATCAAACCAGTGGCAAGCTTTACAATGTGGGCATATCACATCCATATTACCAAGATAATGACGCTCTGCGGGAATATGTTCAACTCTTTCTGAAGGTATATCCATCTCATCATCCATATATAAATCTTCGGAATGTGAATCAATGGTTGGACTAACATTAGTTGAAGTGTCAATGGGATTCTCATTAAAACTGTAATTTAAAAAGTAAAAATCATTGAGTAAAATAATAATTCAAAAAATCATTAGATTAGAACTACTATGTAAGAGATTCAAAATTATGTATGCAAGTTTAAATTCCTAGGTGTTGTAAGAGATTCAGAATTATGTCTGCAAGTTTAAAATCCTAGGTACTTTATAGACGCAAGATTCAGAACTGCAATCATCCACCAGGAAAGGGATATATAATAGCTAAGTTTGTAGGTTATTTACACTGTTATAACCATCTCTCTTTCTATCTTTCTTTTTAAAATTTGATTAACCACTGACTATATATACTCAAGAATTTCTATTGTCAATCTATTTCTCCTAAGAACAAGTAAAAATAGATACGGTTTTCCTATGGTAGATGTTGATTGATTATAGATGGTAGGATCAGTATATTGATTCTTTACCACTTTAACTGATTTTTTGTGGTCATTGTTACTCAACATTATTTTATAAAATATATAATTACTTTAAAGCTATAGTTAACAGTAAACAGGAAAATAAAATAAAAATCATTTCAAAAATTGACTTACCTAATGGGCGTAGGCCATGGTCTGATAATAAAATTTTCACGGCTAGAATCTCCATTTGACGATGAACCAAGTAAATATGTTATAATGCTAGCCTCCACAATAGGTTTTTCACCTTTATCTACAGAAAGTTTAAACATACCATCATCCAATATTGTGTAAGCAAATTCAATTTTTTTTTTGGTTGTTTGTTTGTTCCTCGAGAACGTTTTCTTGATCTGCAAACAATTACAAATATATATAAGTCAAAATAAATTAGAAGTTATTATATCAAAATGAAAAGAAGGATTTCCTTCGTTTACATTGTCCTTCATCACGATTTGTTTTTTCTACAATTTCCTTTTGAGTGCGTTCCTTTTCCCTTCTTTTACGTTGACCTTCTTCACGATTTTTTTTGGCTTCCATTATTTTGAATTTGTCCAATTTGCTTTCGCATCGTTTACATTGATCATCTTCATGATTTTCACTTCTAAGAACTTGTTGTCGTTTATTTGAAGGCAACTCTCTTGAAACTTCAGACATTGCAAGTTTGTCAAAAACTCTTTTAGGAACATTTGTTTTAGAATTGTCCATGACCTGCTACTGAACAAAACAAATTACTCATCTATATATAAAATCCTTAGGCAGTTATGCCCCAAATTACAAAATTATGAACAGATAATGAATCACATATTGAATCGAAAGCAACAAAAATTTAAACAAATTTATCGAGTTGAGTATTTAAACAAATTTAAAACTTAAGTACTTCTCTGATTAGTAGTTGAACACAACAATAGGAATTATCAGTTCATCTTAATTTTGTTTGTCGCTTTGTCATTCTCAAGGATTGATGTAAGCCTTGTTGCTCGCTATATGTTAGACACTCCTCCAGCTCCTGTCTTGCATGTTGTTCCCACTATACCACTGCCCATATTACCATCTTTGGCTACAGTTTCTACTGTCCCTAAATCTACATTACCTCATTTGCCTACAAATCCTACTTTTCCCACTATGCGTAACATGCCTACATTACCAAGTACATTCCCTACTATGCCTAACATGCCCACTAATGCAACCTTCGCTCTGCCTCCAATGCCAGACCTTCCATTTCTCACGACCCCCCAACAACTATCCCTTCTTTTATTCTAACTTCTATTCCTTCACTTCCACTCTTTATTCCGACTTTTATTCGATTCACTAATCGAATCACTCTGTGTACTCAACGCATGTAAATTTAAGTTAATGTTGGCCTGACTCATGATTTACTGAAGAGTTATTGTCAATTAGAATTAGCTAAAATACAACCTGTAGCTTCAAAATTATATTATCTAAACCTTGAAGCTAAAAAAACAACTTCACCCCACTATCAAAATCAAAATTATAATAGCTACTCCTACAACACTGTCAATTGTTGGCCATAGTGATGAAGGCAAATATACAATCAATCATGTAAATAATATCAACCAATGAAAAGAAAGTACCTGAAAAAGATGATATTTGATTAATAACCGACTATTGATAGATTAACAACAGGTGCAGTAGAGTGTAGAAGATCAGGAGATACCAATCGATTGATATAGGCAGAGTTGATTGAGAGGATTTGATTGAGAGGGCAAGTTGAGAGTTGATTGATAAGTTGAGTGATTATGTTAATGGGAGATGAAAGTTTTTATAGAAGAGAAGGATTTGGCAAAGAGGAAAACTGAATATTAGTATAAATTGATAAGTAATAGAAATGGAAATTGATAAGTAATAGAAATTGCAATTGAAATTGAAAAGTATTTTGCTAATAGAAGTTGAGTGTTGAATTGTTGATTGATAGAAGTATTTTGGTAATAGAAATTGAAAAGTGTTGATAAGGTACTGCTGCTCCGTTGTAAAGGTTGATAAGTACTTTGGTAATAGAAGTTGAGTTAAGTATTTTGGTAATATTAGTTGAGTTATATTAATCAACCAAAGCCCATCTCAAGCCCAATTCGAAACATAACAACAACTTAAGCCCATATTCTATCTTTGTTAGTTATGTTTATCTCCCCATATTTGTGTGTCCATGCACAGTATAATATAGATTAGAGAAATCATATAGACACCAGTCTTTTACCAAAAGCTATTCTATATTTTAATTTCAGTCCACCCGAAAACTAAACTATATTATAGACACCTAAGTGTTAAAAGCCACATATATCTTAAATTATTAATTGTCATTCCTTTAAATTCTATCAATATAAAAATTAAATCTGGATATAAGACATTCAAAGCTTCTTAATAATGGAATTGCGTGAGATTAAGTGTCATGAACAATTTTTAACTATATTTTTCTTGTGAGGGTTTTGTTAAACAATTTAATTCTCAATAAGGTTTAAACCAAAGGAATTTCAATCCCATGTTTCTAACATTCAACACAATTGTTTTGAGAGAAATCTATGTGTTATAATTGTGATTAATTTATAATACAAACTTTGTAGAATTATCAATTTGTAAACTTTTTTTACTATTAGTGTTGTTTTGCATGGAAGTGGTTCTAGGCCCTCCTTAAGCACCTATAAAACACAATTGGCCCAACTAAGGCCCGGTTTATAAGAAAAGCCCTCATTAAGCATTTGTAAAACAAGAACAGACCCATTTAACGTTGATATTGTAAAAACGGCCTTTCACTACCGATAATACCCTTCTAGTTTATGCAAACAAATGTTTGCATTTTATGGTATGTCATTATTTCGAGTATGCAAACAAGTTTTTGTATTTAATCTTTATGTGTTGTGACTGATGCAAACAAGTCTTTACATTTTCTAGTTTATCTTGTTGTCGTTTCGAGTATGCAAACAATTCTTTGCATTTAATGTTTATGGTTTATGTTGTTGTTTGCAAGTATGCAAACAAGTCTTTGCATTTTATATTTGTATTGTGACTGATATAAATAAGTATGTTTATATGTTTATGATATGCAAACAAGTCTTTGCATCAGTCGAAGGGTAAACTAGTCCATAAGACACGGAAATCAGCGGTTGGGCCTATTTTACCATTTCTTCCCTAACTGGTCCAATCTTATATTTCCACACCTTAAATGGGTCCGTTTTTTTTTCCCCTCGTTGTTTTGTTCTTGTATTTGTTTTTTTCAATTATTAAAATCTGGTACTGGGTGGCTTTTTTAAAATGTTTGAATTTTAAAATATTTATATAATTTTTTTTTTTATTTTAGAAAGAAAATTAATGATGTAGCAAACTTTTTTTTGGGGGGGGGGGGGGGGGGTGTAGGGGGGGGGGGGGGGTAAAGATATTGCATTATTAATTACTCCGTATAGAGTTGTAATGCGAGTTACATACAAGTCTTGTACATCTACAAGTAACAAACTAGATAAAAAAGCAGGAGGTGTCTGCCACCAAAAAGAAGTCCAAGGTGCGCAAAACTGTAACGTCTTGGGATTTCGTCCTTGCTTATCCCTGAGTGTCGAGCACCATACTGCTTGCTAATGTCAATATTGTCCCCCTTTAGTCACTGCGGATATCCAGCAGTAGAGGGTTTTGGATCAGGGTCCACCCATCTGGCTTTCCCCAAAAGGCCTTGACATTTAGTTAGAGTATGGTTAAGCTCTCTATACTATTAATACAACCACTTACTAGACGATGTGGGACTAACCTCAACTCATGGGTGTTACACTTTAGAATAGAGTCGTCTTCGGCTCTGCACCATACACAGCACAGTCCCAAACTTTTTGACGCTCCCAGCCAAGTGAGACAAGTACCTGGCGCTCCATGGGTCCTTCCAGCGTACTTCTCACCTGCAACAGGACACTCGACATCGGCTATGATACCAACTGTAATACCCCGGGATTTCGTCATCGCTCATCTCAGAGTGTCGAGTACCATACCGCTCGCTAATGTCAATATTGTCCCCCTTTAGTCACTACAGATATCCAGCAGTAGAGAGGGTTTTGGATCAAGGTCCACCCATCTGGCTTTCCCCAGAATGCATTGACATTAGTTACAGTATGCTTAAACTCTATATACTACCAATACAACCACTTCCTAGACGATGTGGGACTAACCCCAACTCATGGGTGTTACAAAAGCGGCTGCAGAAGGGGTTAGGTATCGACTTGATACGGGATGAAAGGACGGACGTGAAAAATGTCTTGGCCATGAACTGTAGCATCCTTTGCTAACATGTCTGCAACAACATTACCCTCCCTATGTGTCCATTAAAATCTAGCATGTGAAATTTGTGTCTTAAGCTAGAAAATATCTTGGATCACATTGTGCACCTGTGTTGGCCATTCTGGATTCATTGAAGTAATTACTTGTATAACAAATTGTGAATCCGACTCAAAAACTACCATATTCATCCACAATGTGTTGTGTATTGTAAGGGTAATTTAATAGCCATGAATTCAGCAATGAGTGCATTACCTTGAAAAATGACTTGGGAAATAGTTCCATGAAAATGTGTTAGGTTTCTATGTGTAAATGTAGTCAAGTTAGATGTGATTGGAAAATGGGACAATGATGGGAGGAAAAGGGATTTTTGGAGAAGAAGTGCCTGAGCTAACACAAGTGATAGTTGCCTACGTATATGAGAATGAACAGGTCCTAGAATCAAGACAACATAGTTCCATTTTATAGAAGATTTGGGACAACGACTAGTCATTAACGACTCAAGGGTAGAATTATTTAATGAGTTGGGTACTACGAAGTAAATGAGAAAGGTACTTATGAGATATCTATATCTATATATCCATATAATAGCTATACCCAATGGGTCCCATACTCTCTCTCCTATGTGGCACTCTATATGATCATCAAGCTCTCACAAATGTTTTCCTATAAAACAAATTAAAAAAAAAAAAATTATACTAATTGGTTCTATAACTAAATTTTGTATTTCTCTACACTTTTCCCCATTTCCCACTAAACCCAAAAAATCTCTACCCACTTTCTCTACTCTTCTAATAAAGTATAAACACAAACATTTCAATAAAATTAAAAGCAAAACAACAAATATATTCAAAACACAAATTAATCAAATATAACCAAACATAATAATTTATTATATGTACATATAAATAAAAAAATAGTACAAATAACTTTAATATTATATAAATTTAAAACTTATAGAAAATTTCTCATGCAAAATCTCCAATCCCGGTACGTAGCACGGGGTCCACAGCTAGTATCTATATAATAACTAGACCCATGCGGTCCCATATTCTCTCTCCTAGGTTGCCTAAATGATCACCAAGTTCTCACAATTTTTCTCATTTTTTTTAATAAAAATATAATTGGTTACTTTAATAGTTCTATAACTAATTTTTATTTTTTTTTCTATATGTTTTCTACATTTTCCACTAAACCAAAAAATATCTACACATTTTATCCACTATCATATCCCACTAAACACAAACCTCTCAAATCAAAATCAAAACATAAAAAATAGCCAAAACATAAATTAATCAAGCATAAGTAATACGGATTGTCTAATGAAGCTCTTTCTCATACCCTGATGCATAGCACGGGTTCCCCAGCTTATATCTATATAATAACAAGACCTATACGATCCCACATTCTCTCTCCTAGGTGGCATCCTAAATGATCTCCAAGCTCTCACAAATTTTCTCATTTTTAAAAAAAATAAATAACAATAAAAATCTCTTTTAATAACTCAGGAGGAGAGTTTTTTTCCTGATGCGAAACTTTTACCAAAAAAGTCCATTTCCCTTTCACTAAAATCAAATATATCTTCTATGATATAAACGGTTATTATGTAATTTCAATATAAATAATTAAACTTTATTAAGTAGTTACCTACAAACCAGAAAAATAACATTGCTTTTACCAAAAAACAAGGAAACTGAATATGATACGTCTAACAGACGTGCATTCACTTAGTATAATTAGTTACTTTAATAGTTTTATAACTAATTTTTGTTTTTCTCTACATTTCTTCTCCATTTTTCACTAAACCAAAAGTCTCTACACTTTTTACCCACTCTCCCACTAAGCACATACCTCTCAAATCAAAATCAAAACACAAGAAATATCCAAAACATAAATTAATCAAACATAAGTAATACAGGCTATCTAATGAAGCTCTTTCTCATACCCCGGTGCATAGCGCAAGTTCCCAAACTTATATCTATATAATAGCTAGACCTATGCGGTCCCATATTCTCTCTCCTAGGTGGCATTTTAAATGATCTCCAAGCTCTTACAAAATTTCTCATTTTAAAAAATAAAAATAAAAATATAATTAGTTACTTTAATAGCTCTATAACTAATTTTTATTTTTCTCTACATTTTTTCTCTATTTTTCACAAAACCAAAAATCTCTACATTTTTTATCCACTAAGCACAAACCTCTCAAATCAAAATCAAAATACAAAAAATAGTGAAAACATAAATTAATCAAACATAAGTAATACGGTCTATCTAATGAAGCTCTTTCTCATACTCCAGTGCGTAGCGCATGTTCCCCAACTTGTTAAGTGTAATAACCAAGCTCGGAAGAGTGAAAGTCGTTTTAGCTCAATAAGTGAAATGTCAAGTGAGCTCATGAGCTAGAATAAAATAATGTCCATGTTGTTTGAGCTAGATGAGATTGAATAAGATATATCAAGGAGCTTGAGTGAGGTAGGAAAAAATAGTGTCCACGTCGTTTGAGCTATATGAAAGTGAACTAGATAGGTTAAGTGAGCTCGGGTGAGGTTAGAAAAATAGTGTTCACATCATTTAACCTAGACTATGTAAATGTACACACTTCGCGCATGTCTTTATATTGGAAATATGCACACCGTATGTCTTTATATTGTGTATACACTGTGTCATACAATAATTTTTAAATTAGTCGATAATCTAGTAATTTTATAATAAATAAAATAATTTACATTCTATGAACTGGGTTTTACATGATATCGGGTCCAATTATTAGATTTGTGTTATGTGATGACGTTATTGGTCCTCTACGTGCATATATGATAATTTTATGTCAATAAGTATGTTGTTAATTTATTGAATTGGAAGTACATGGGCGTTTTATATATTTATGAAAAAATCTTTTGATCTTAATAGTGTTTTTATAATTTTTTTAATAAATTACGGATATTTTTAACATAATCTAGAGGTATTTATATAATTATATATAAAATATGGGGCTGATAATTATTTATAGCAGATTTTCGATGGCTGATAAAAATTATAGGTAACATTTGGGTTTGAATATAAAAAATTAGTAAATTTGGAATCCAAAATAATTACAGGAAGAGATTTGGAGCAAAAAATAATTAAGGAAAAAGATGTGTTGGATATATAGTATGGGCTTGGTTTAGAATACATAGGCTGATGGGCCTGTGTGTGTTGGATATATAGTATGGGTTGGGTTTAGAATACATGGGCTGATCGGCTTGTGTTTAAATATGTTTGGCACGTGTCAAAAAATTTGTATCTGGTGGTAGAAGGACAGCTGATGTCAGGATACTGTTTACAGGCCTGTTCTCATTACAAGTAGTAAAGATGATAGTGAACTAGATACGTTAAATGAGTTGGGGTGAGTTCGGGTGAAAATAGGTTTGAAGTAGATTTAGGTGAATGTTTGTATTAGGTAGGAGCGAAATCTATTGAGCTCGAATGAGGTCAAACCCTTAGGTGGTTTATAAAGGTAAAGTGGTGAATGCTCATTAACTAAGCTCAATGGAGCTCGAATATGTAGGTATACACAGCCATTTTCATTCAGATTGAAATAAATGAGTATATATGATTTGAGTTCGATTTGAATGAAAATGAAAAGAAAGTTGGATTGAGCTGTCAATCTTTTGGATTCGATTAGATGTGATAAGATTTCTTATTACAGAAGATATGTAGCTTTGAGTGAATAAATTGTGAAGTAATGTTTTTTTTATACTTACTTGTTTTGTGTTGAAGCTTCGAGCATCGATGTGAACACGATGTTTGTAAAAGTTATTCAAATTCTTTGTGGTGATCTTGGAGAAAATGTTTGAAGTTGTACCTAAATTAATTGTGAGTTCTTTCTTTCTTATCAAGATTGTGAAGAAAAAAGTGCATGGACTTGATGTCCCAACTAGATAAAAATAAAATAACATTTTTATTGCTAAAATATAAAAATGACATCACTGAAGATCTAGTTCACATTTGCAAAATAAGTTAGCATAAAATCTTTATTATCAGTACAAAGTACCTTATCACAAATCCCCAAAACCTAAAGTTGATTTGCAATCTGATTGCGCAAGTTGACCATAAAATGTTGTGCTTCAGATGAGAATACTAAACCATAACTTTGTGGATCTTGTGTTGGATCAGAGTTGGCCAAATTATTTGTGTCTTCATCAGTATCTTTTTCAAATTCTCGAAATAAATCATCATGGAGGGAAACACGACCCAATAAATTATTTATCGCCATGCATGCAATGACTATGTCTCGCTGAGTAGAAAACTTGTATGAAGGCATGCCATTCAAAATCGGGAACCTTTTCTTCAACATACCAAAACTTCTGTCAATGACATTCCTCAAGTGGGCATGAGCATGGTTGAACTTTTCTTCTTTATTTGCAGCAAGATTTTTTGATATTTTTTTTTTTAAAAAAAAAACAAATTTTATTGATAAAATAAGAATTACACAAAGCTAGAGGACAAGCACGCTACAAACTGCGCTGCAAGCCCTTTTTGAATAGTGAAACCAATCCTACGAAATACATATTCATTGGAACCCGCCGTCATCACATTGCTATTCATCACCTTTTGTACCCTCTTGAGAAGTTCAACTGCTTCTAGTGCTAGAAACCCAAAAGTGTTAAAAGCAAAATGAATGAAACAATGTTGGTTCGCTGCACATGCTCCCTCATGTTTCTGTACCTTAGCTGCAATGCATTAATGGCTGCCTGACCCACTTCGAAATTTTCATTACCAAATCCCACCATCGGAGATGCTCCTGTGATGTCAACACATGCATGTTTCCCTTTTGACCAACTGTATATCAAAACATCAGCTAGGCGTAGTGTTGATTTGCTTTCTGACGGGTCTGTAAAAAAATTGACCGGAGCCTCTTTCTTTACCTGTATTTTTGCTCCCCATACCACATCATACAGTATATCACGCACATGATCGTGTCTGTATTTAAAACCGGGGTAATACTTACAGTGTACAGCATGGTCCCCAAAAGCGTCCAGTCAACTCTTCTTACATACAGGACATAAATCCTCATCTGTAAATAACGGGATCATGAGACGATACCGGAGAATGGCACGATACTCCACTGCCGTCATGCGTTGTCATAACCCTTCCATAGGAATAGCAATAAGGAAGTCTTTGGCATGTTCAGTCTGTAAGCATTCTATCACAGCCCTCTGAGGAGCAGACAAATTAAAATCCATGTCAATACCAGTAGCAATCTTCCTGTAGTAAGCTTCCACCAGTGTGTGTTGGGGTTTAGGGGGGGGGGGAGGGGGGCGGTAGCCCTTGAGGCTAGAATACTAAGGTCGAAATCGGGGAGAGAAAGTTGTAGCTCAACAATTGCACTATCAAAAGCATCATTCATGTGTGCAACTGCGAAGGCAAACTTACTGACATCTGTGGCACAATAAATTCCAAACCCACCAAGGCGTAACGACATGGTTGTTTTGCGCCACTAAAGTTCACCAAAACTCGGACCATCAGAAACTACGATACCCTGAAGGGTTGCCCGAAAGATGTGATCAAAATACTCTGCTGCTTCCTGAACAAAAGTTGGTTAGTAAGTACAAAGAGCGGAGATAAGTTTAGGTAATCCCATACATGCTCATAGTAGTGCCAACTCACATTGTGGGTCTTTTAATTCTGCTAGTATGCTCATTAGCTTGGTTGTTTTTTCAACTCGTTGTCGAACAAGGCCTACAATGAATGATCCATCAGTACTAACCGCCCCTCTAAGCAACTTGACTCCACGTTGACGACATGATATACCTGGTGGAAACATACCAGTGCTAGAGCGACGAGGATCAACTGATGGCCAAAACACCTCTGTCTTATTCACATTAAGAATGAGCCCCAATGACGGTCCAACTGCCAGAATGATATGTATGGTTGCGGCCACCTGATCAGGGTCCCATCATCTAAATACCACGCATGCAACTTCAAGTGACACTCAGATTGAATGCGTGCAGTACTAGTGGATACAAGACTAAGGAAAAAAAAAAGGCCCTAACGGATCCCCTGCTGAATCTCAGTTGTTGACAAAATATAGGTGGACCCCAAATATAATCTCGCAGACTGACTATATAGATATTCAACCCATGGTGCAATACTGGGACAATGAATGCGTACCTCTTTTAACATAGTCGTGCGATCAACAAGATTGAAAGCATTTTGGAAATCCACCAGCAACATACAAAGAGATGTGTTATCCTGATTTGCATGAACAAACCGGCTAACCGCATGCAACACTGCCTCTGCCCCACCAGACACACCGACGCCAAACTGAATGTCATTGAGGTATGAGACCATGTCTTGGACAACTCCTTTCATGGCAATCTTGGACACTAGACGCCGCCATACCATGCCTACTGCTATTGGGCAGACTCCATTACCAGGCTTGAGGAGAGGAGTAATGGGTGCAATTGCAATAAATTCTGCTAATATGTACAGGTGGGCACCGACCTTGCAGGCTTGCAGCCAGTAGTTCACAACAAGAGTCAAAGCATCCAAAAGATCTGTACTTACAGCAGAGGCTGCACAGCTCATAGCATCTAGCAGGTGTTGGGCACGGAGTCCATCACGCCCACATGATGTACCCTTCGGAAAGGACCTAATGGATGCCAATACTGTATCCTTCTCAATAGTCAAAGGTGGCTCAGACAATGGATTGTCTGGTATGGACGATGGTGGACTCATCGGGTGTTTTTCCTCTAATGCATGTCGTGTCTCTGAAGTGTCTGGTGTTACCCCTGAAGATGCCAAAACTTTAACCGCAGCTGCAAAATGTCCATCCGTAACCTTTTGCAAACAACGCCTTACATTTTGGTTACGAGATGGTTGGGCTGGTGATGTAGAATGGGAACCCTGTACCAACTCAAGAGACGAAAGATACCACCAGGCTCATTCCAATCTGCTAAGGCATCCATGATCTGTTTCTGTTGTAGACTCTTCATGGTGCCAGACCGTCGCTCAACGCGATTTTTCGGTTCAAAAACTTGCAAGGTACAACAAGGAAGCAGAAGAAGTCGAACCCATGCAGCTACAAACCCCACGTCTGCCGTGATACCATACAATACCCCTTTCAGTACACACGAGAATGCTAAACGACATAGTCGTGGTATGCTCTTCACTGTGCGAAAAATAGAATCCAATAGTACATCATCCAGGGACCAAGGGGCACGATGGCTAGAATCAACAGCAGAAGCTCCAAGTTGTGTAGGTGTTAACTCAGGTAATGCTAATGGAATGGGCATACCTAGGATCACACTTTGAGGCTCTCCATTTTTCAACTTGGGCAGTGAAATAATTATGCCATCCGAGTGATGACAATCCTTGCTTCGTGCATGGACACTAAAACAGTAACCACATATCCACTGCCCCACCAATCTCAATAAGTTGTTCAGTGATATAAATAAATCCAGATCCTCGTTACTTGCCTCACGTAACATGCATTTGTTTTTTTCATCATACAAATTTTTGTCCTTCATGTGGGCAAGTATGAAGGATGATGCATATCCATTCCCACCGTGTGCACCATTGGTACAACCATCAAAGTGACAAAACGGACAATGTACATTGACCTTTGCATTTCGAGCCTTACCCATTTTTTTGTTTTATTTTTTTTTCTGGTTTTTCTGGTTTTTTTTTTTTGGCTTGGCTTGGCTGGCTTAAACTGCCACTGGTCTGGCTACTGGTTCAGCTGGTTTGGCTGCTGGTTCAACTGGTCTGGCTGCTAGTTCGGCTCAGCTCAAAGTACAGAGCCAGATTTACGGTAGGATTTGAGAGAGATGGAAAAGTAGATCGAAATCTTCGATCTAAGATGGTGGCAACATCTGGTGAGGGAGAGGTGATGGTGATGGGCGTTGGAGGAGGACGTGGTGGTTGGAGGGATGGTGATGGTGGTGGTTTGGGGTGGAAGAAGAAAGAAACAACGGCTGGAGAGGGAGACGGGGGGTTAGGAGGTGGTGGTCATGGAGGAGATGACGGCGGCGGCGGTTTAATTTTATTTTTTTTATTGGATAATAAAATCCTATATATTTCAATAGAAAAGAATAATTATACACCATTGATATCTCATTTTGTAAATATAATTTAAATTAATTTAATAGTAAGTAACTTAATTTTATTCAGAACGTTCATTTTCTCTTCGTTTGCGTTGTGCATTTTGGTAGTTGGACAATGATACCATGTTATTTCCTGCACTAGTTTTTCCCGATACTCCTCGTATTCATCTTCATTATTGTTTGAATTTTTAGGTTGTGTTTGTCTGCTTGCCAATAAATGATAAGTCCTTAAAAGTGTGTATTTATCCCCTGAATAACACCTTGTTTGCATAACACTTAGCTTATATGATTGTGTAATATCTATTGATTAGCGTTTTCTTGTCATTTATGTAGGTTTCATGAGCCAAAAGTCAAATATTGTGTTAAAGCCCGTCAAAAGCCAAGAAAAGCCGTTAAAAAAATGTTATTGGCACAAAGGAGAGAAATTATTATTTGCACCTGTGCATTGCTGAGGACACCCCTTGGACCTGTCCTATGGACTTGAATTTATATCCAAGATGGGTGGTCCAAATCCCAACTCAATCCGAGTTGTATTAAAGCTCACAGGTCAAAAGATCCATTAAAGTCCGTTACTTAAGCCTAATCTTAAAAAGGCTCTATATGATGATCTAGAACTCCGATTTGGGACCGTAAGCTGTCTATCTGAAGGTATTGATCCAAGTTACAACTTAGGCCCAAAGTAATTAGGGTTCCACATGGTCTTACTACTTCTAGAACTTGTACAACAGCCACCACGAATTTTAACCTAATTTAAAAATCTTGGGGAACAAGGATACTTTGTGTACAAGAAAAGAAGTTTCTTATTTCATGAGGGCTCATATATTATACTCTCTATATAAAGAGAAGTAGTAGTTGGGGTTTACTATTCTTGTCTTCTTGAACTTCTTACTTTTTGAACTCTTGAAGACTTGAAGTCTATTGTTCCTATTCTCTATCAATAATAATAATCAATTCTCTTTTCTATTAATGATTTTGTGTTCTTTTACTATTTTTCTTCCATGGTGTTATTATCAAGGATGGGTAGCTAAGTTCCCTTAGGGAGAATGGTTGAAGCACTCTAGATAGTGCAAAAAATATCACGATTGTTCTTTTATATTCATTGTGATTCAATTGATTAATGCTTGTTTATTTCTATTCGCGATATGAAGTAAGCATGATTATTTATGTATTTATTGCATCCATGTTATTAAATACTATTGTTAGAGTATAGGGAGACCTAGTAATAATAATAGTATTACATTAATGGGAGATATGTGAAGGAATAGGTGAGAGGTGACTTTTGCATATCTACAATTAATCTTTTTTATTGGAACCCTTTTGTAATCAAGTTCATTAGTTGAGAGGTGATAATTTGCTTACAAATCAATATACCAAGTTAATTGGATTGAATAGTTGAGAGGTGACTATTTGATTAATGAAGTATATTCAATGAATACATATAAAGAATCTCGTTTTAATTAAATGGAATAGTTGATAGGTGATTATTTGATTATTTTAGGCATTAGTAATTACTTGGAATAGCTGAGAGGTGACTAAGGAATTACTATAGATTGAATATGAATGAACGTCATGTATGTTCTTTATTGTTTAGTTTATGGATACCAATCATTCCCCTTAATCATCATAAGATCTTCTTTCCATCTCTTTCCATTTTCTAATATTAGTTTTAAGTATTAGTTTAATTTATTTTATTGCCCGTAGGAAGTAGAATCAATCTTATGTTATTAGTTGATTCATTTGGTGTTCTTTAATTATTGTTTTCTATTGTGTTTGAGCTAAGAATTGCCCCTTCGAGGTGGGTACGACTCTTGCTTGTTAGTTGTTACATATTGATAACCAATTATTATAGGCACAAATTAAAATAGAAAATCTCTTATAAATCATCTTTTGATTAGTATGAATCCATTTACCTCACATCAATAAAACCTCTACATTATTGGTATTATTAATAAGGTTTGTTTTAATATTCAGCTTAAGGTTTGATAAAGTCGATTGCATAAGTAAAAGTAATTTGCATAAGCATAAAACTAATCAAATAACAATAGACAGTAAATAAAAACTAAATTCAAAACAAATGATCTATTAAATAAAACGATTCAATCAATTGGAACTATTAATCAAAATGATATATTACAAATTGATGATAAAATCCCATGCATATAATTTAATTGCAGACTGTTTCTATTACTCCTACATTACTATTATTTTATTCATAGATAATTTAATTGCAGACTGTTTCTATTACTCCTACATTACTATTATTTTCTTCAAAGATAAGTACAAGTCATTTATATAATGTATTTAATTTTGGGATTTTAGACTATATTTGGATAAATATAATTAATATTTTAATTCAATAAAGTAATAACTTCGCTTAGATAATAATTTCTTCCGGTCTCGGCTTGGGCATGTGTACTAAAGTAATAACCTCGCTAAATGCATTAAGTAATGAAAAAAATGGAATCTTTAAAGGCCCAACAAAAATATAAATTAATAATTACTAAATTTCATATAAAAATTTATGTATAATTCATTTTTTTTTCTAAAAATATACATCTAAAGTTTGTTTTTTCTTTGTACCCAAACCAAACTCAACCCCATTCTTAACTTTTTGTTAAACATACACAACTTTCGGAATATTTTTCTCATATTGTAACAAATAGTTATATAATGTGATTATTGATTGACAACATATTTGTTGTTTTTTGATTTTTTTTTTCTTTGACTACTTACATAGATTGAAAATCTCCCTCTAAAATAATAAATATTAATTTATCGATAAAATAATATATTATTAATTTATCGATAAATAAATAATCTTGCTAAAGTAATATATATTTTTCGGTCCCAAGGGCATCCATTTATCGAGGTTTTACTGTAGTTAGCAAAACCAGTAACACCAAATTCTATTCACACCAACAAAACTTAAACACACCACCACCACCACTATATCACCACCACCACCACCACCCAATTTTGCATAATTCTCATTGTTTGAATCTAATACACCACCACCACTACCATGTATTACACAACCACCACCACCAAAACCTTTAATAAAGCCAAATTTTAATCCCACAAAACAAAATGTAACCACACCACCACCACCTCTACATCTATTACACCACTATCAAATTTCACATAATTCCCATTATTTGAATCTATTACACCACCACCACCACCACCAATTTTCACATAATTCCTATTGTTTGATACATAACTACCACTACCATCTATTACACCACCACCACCAAATTCGAATTTTCGAAACTTAAATCAAAATCTCTTCAACCCACATCAACACCAACTTTCCCATTATCTTCTTCTTCTTCAAGTTCTTCGTTTTTGGGTTCTTTTACATACCCCCACCACCCTCATTAACAAATCTCAACTTACCACCACATCGTCATCTTCGACAATGAAATCAACCCCAATATAATCCAAATAGCATAAATTTGTGTTTATGTGGTATTGTGGTATTGTGAGAGAGAGAAGTGGAGAAGAAATCTTAATGGGGTTTGAGAGATTTGAGTTGTTTAATTTGAGATGGGTTGGAGAAGAAGAAGTTTTAACCATAGGATTACATCCAAAAGGGTTATATGTTGATGAACGGTTAGGATTAGATATAGAGTTTACATGATGTGACATATATGGTGGCCGGTATAGTTGGTGACTAGGATATGAGTTAATTAAAAGAGTGATATTTTTGTTAATATTAAAAAATAGAGGTCAATGGCTTGGTTAACCGCCTCCAAACGAGAAAGTGGGTGGGGGTATCTCTAATGAAACTTAAATCTGGGGGGTATCTCAAAGAGTGCAAACTTATCGGGGGGGATCTTGTAGGAAAAAATACATTATAAATAATCGGGTTTTTGATATACCTGATTGCCCGGATCGAAATTAATCGTGTTTGAATTACAACTTGATCTACCTTGCTAGTATGAATCCACAAGTCAAAAAAAAAAAAAAAAAAAAAAAAAACCTTTGGTAGACTCCTTTGAATTTCCAACCTTCAAATGCCTAGTCTATATGATGGAAGACCGAAAGAAACTCAAAATGTAGAAACTGATGAGAGTAGATACTTGGAGAGAAAGAGATGGACGTGAGAGTGTGTTTTTAGAGAATAAGAGATATCTTATTTATAAGATGTCTTCAAAGAGTCCTAATCTACTAAGACTCATTTTGAACTCAATGCATCTCTGTAACAAACTCTTTTCCTCCTTATCTAATCCTTCTAGAATTCTCTTTTTAGATTCTATAAGATAATTCCAAATACCCTCAAGTGGACGACCCAATGGATCAGGTTCCTGTTGAACCCGAAACAATTTCCTACAGCTCCCACTCGACCGCGGAGGGTATGTCTCAATCAATAGTTTACTTTCTTTCTCATGTGGAAAATGAAGGTTGCGACCTGACGAGAGGATGTTTGTGAGAGGTTCTATGCTAATCTTTCATCATAACTAGCATAGCCATACTCAGCTCAAAAATAACTCGTCTATCCCTCAAAGCTTGTTCGCACATACATAATTCAAGCATTTCCTAATCCCCCTTTAAGTTATTTATAACTTAGAACAATGCTTGATTATTAATCAGTACTTGTACTCATAATTGCGCTAGAACGTAATCAACACAATTGTCCAGACTATGAGATACACGAACATCAGTATGTTTGCAACAACTTTACCCAACCTACTCATATTTATCCATTTAGATTTGATCACTTTCCTAGTCATGTTCCGCTAGGCGGTATTAATTCATCACCCTTGGAAATCATGCTAAAGCAGCAACATCAAAACCTCATTTCAAAATATAGTTCCTGGTTCAAAGGCATAGTTATAGACTTAATAAGTCTTCTAGGACTCACACGGTGCTGAAGCAGGGATTCTTTCAGCTACCTCCTTTAATGGTCATTTATAGCACATGCAACATGATATGCATGCTGTGGTGGAGTTCCCACTTGAATTAGGTCATGCTCAGTAATAACACCATATAGATCTAAGTCTAATCGCTTTGCGTGCGCCTAACCTGAGCTTCTTAGCACAACATCATAAACATTGTCTAAGATCTCACATCTAGCTTACACTGGTTTTAGACTGTGGTTAATGCTCTAACGATCTATAAAAAAAAGATCTCATCTTAGCTCTAACTAAGGCGACTACATTAAGCACCTACTGCTCAATGTATATCTTAGCATACTTCTTTAAAGCGCTATAGATTTCAGCTGTCTCATCTCGCTCGCAATTCAAGCATCAAGGCAAACTACTCGTGTGAGTGAGCCAGTTCATAACCAGATGACATTTCAACTTATGTGTGCAAATATATCATCATAAATTAATCTATATCAAAGATTATAAAGAAAATGATATGTCTCAATAATTTCGAAAGAAAGAATATCAGAAAAGAGGTCTCAATAACAAACAAAACAGATCATACTAAGCTCGACAAAAACAAATCAGATCCTACAAAGTCCTAAACTCCTAGAATGAGTCAGGAACATTTCTCTAGCAATAGCATTAGTTAAAGGGTCTGCAACCATTTGCTTAGTAGAGATATGTTGTAAGACTACCTCTCCTTGTGCAATAACATCTCTTATGTAGTGATAACGTATGTGTATATGCTTGCTTTTCCCATGGTATTTAGGGTCTCTGGAGTAAGCTAATGCTACCATGTTATCAATGTAAAGCAAAACAACTTCGTCGGCACGAGTAGTGATCTCCAAGTGTTGGAAAAATCTTCTCAACCACACTGCCTCTTGCACCGCAGCTGAAAATGCTACGTATTCTGCCTCCATAGTGGATAAGGCTACGCAGGTTTGTTTTTTTGCTACACCATGATATTGCTCCTCCTCCTAAAATAAAAGTATAACCAGATGTTGATTTGCGTTGATCTCTATCACCCGCCTAATCAGCATCACTATATCCCTTTAACTTCACTACACCATGATAACCACTCTTTAGTGGCGACAATCATGTTCATGTCATTCCCAACCAACAAAATATCGTCAACATACAATGAGAGGATAACTATGCTTTTCTTGGATTTCTTAACATACACACAATGGTCTTCTTCTAACATTTCAAAACCAATTGTAGTAATTGCTTCATGAAATTTAAAGTACCATTGCCTAGACGATTGTTTAAGACCATAAATAGAACGTTTAAGCCAGCAAACTTTGCGCTCTTGTCCCTTGGTCACAAAACCCTGTGGTTGAGACATAAATATCTCTTCGTCTAGTTCTCCATTGAGAAAAGCAGTTTTCACATCCAATTGAAAAAGCTCCAAATCATAATGTGCGACAATAGCTAAGATAAGGCGAACCGAGGCTATTCTCACAACTGGTGAGAATGACTCATCATAGTCCATACCTTCTTTTGGGGTATAGCCCTTCGCTAGCTACTAATCTCGCTTTGAACCTATCAATTGATCCGTCCGCATTACGTTTCACTTTGAAAACCCATTTAATTTGTTTCCAATAGCCTTGCGCCCCGGTGGGAGATCAACTAATTCCCAGACTTGATTTTTGGTCATAGAACTTATCTCATCATTCATAGCATCCATCCATTTTCCAGAATTCAATGAAGTTAACGCGCTTTCATAGGAAGGTGGCTCATCAGAATCTTGATCAAAATCTAATGAAGCACACATGAAAGATTCCCCTTCAATCTCAAAACGACGACGGGGATAATCTTTCGTTGGCATCTACGTAGTTGTGGTTTAGGGTCTGTTATTTGAGGTGGTTCGCTCCCACTAGGCAGCGCTTCACTTCTATTTGAAGGAAAATTACTTTCTTTTGCGAAATCAGGTTGAGTATTTATTTCCCCACCTTCGCCAAAAGAATTAGATGTTCCTTCACTTTCTTGCAACTCATAAAGTTCAAGATTCCCTTTTACTTCACTGATTTTAGGAAACATATTTTCTATAAAGTCGATATTACGGGACTCAATCTTTGTAACATGTCCATTTGTTTGTTCACATACATTACATAGCCTTTTGAGTGAGCTGAATACCTTATAAAGGTTTGTTTGCTTGCTCTTGGGCCGAGTTTCCCATACTTATGAGAAGTGTTGTGAACAAAACCAGCACAACCCCATGGGCACAAATGATCTAAATCTGGTTTTGCGCCAGTCCAGGCCTCATAACGTGTGCTTGGAACTGTTTTCGAAGGAACACGGTTAAGTATATAAGCAGCAGTCATAAGTGCATCCCCCCCCCCCCCCCAAAAAAAAAAAAAGAAATTGGGAGGTTAGCTTGCGCCATTATAGACCTAACCATCTAAAGGAGCGTCCGATTCCTTCTCTCCGCTACACCATTTTGTTGTGGAGTATCAGGAATAGTAAGCTGCCTTTGTATTCCTTTTTTTCACATAGTTCCTTGAACTGATTTGATAAGTATTCACGTCCTCGATCAGTTCTAAGAACCTTAATGTTCCTTTCTTTTTGATTCTCTACCTCTAAAACAAATCTTTTAAAGCAATCTAATGCTTCAGATTTGTGGGAGATAGAATAGACATAACCAAACCGTGAATAATCATCTATAAATGTAATGAAATATGAAGCGCCACTACGCGCTCTTATATTCATTGGTCCGCATATATCCGAATGAATTAGATCTAATGTATGAGATGCTCTAGGGGCTTTACCAAAAGGTTTCCTAGAGGCCTTGCCGGTAAGACAAGGCTCGCATATGGGCAGGCTTATATTAGTTAGAGATCAGAAAAGACCTTCTCTAGCTAGTCTTGCCATCCTATCTTTCCCAATATGCCCAAGTCTAGAATGCCATAAAACCGAGTCATCATTTGAAACACTACTTGCGGTTGCAACACAAGACATTAAAGAAGAAGAATCCATTAAATCTAAGAAAAAGAATCCATTATTAAGACAACCTTGTCCAAAAGAAATTCCCTGTTCAAAATTTTCAACTGAACTACCATTAAACATAAATGAAAACCTAGTCCTAGAAGTGAAATAACTGAAACTAGATTACATTTAACACCAGGTGCATAAAGCACGTCTCTTAGAAGTAATGTGCGCCCAAATCGCAATGAAAGTTGGTATGTTCCAACTCCATGTTTTTCTTCTTTACACCCATTGCCCATAGCGACGTACAATGTGCCAGTAGGTTTTTTTTTGTAATCTACAAATCCCCCTTTGTCTTGAGCTATATGTTTTGTTGCTCCTGAATCTACAATCCAACCATGGAGAGAATGAGCTAAGAAAACATTAGAGCACACAAAAATTACAGAATGGGGAGCGGATTGTACCTTCTTCGGCTCAGTGCAATCACGAGTGAAGTGACCCAACTTGTCGCAGTTATAACATTTCACACTTGACATGTCTTTCTTTCCACCGCGTTTTCCTCTGCGCTTCTCTACCTTTCCTTTAGGACCATTAACAGTTGTACCTTTTTTCTTTCCTTGTTGTCCCCGCTTAAACCCATTGGTCTTACGATTCTGCCCAGTTTGAGCTACAAGGAGAGTCCCACTATTTGCACCAATGCTCTCAGCCTCTAACTCAAGGTGGCGAGAAATATCAGCAAAAATTTTGATGTTCTCATTGTGGGTAAGGACAAGCTTCATTGCCCCCAAGTTTCAGGCAAAGAGCGAATAACAGCGGTAACTTGTTGCTCATCAGTAAGCAAGTTTCCAGCAGCTTTCAATTCACGAATCATAACTGACATCGCTCTTAGATGCTCAACCATGGTGTGCTTGGGGTCCAGCGTGTATTGCTCAAACTTCAAAGTGAGTGCACGCAGCCGAGTGGCAGAAGTGGTACCATAGGTAATCTTCAGCCTATCCCACATCTCTAACGCAGTTGGGGAGTTCTCAAATTCACCAATGAGATCCTTGTGCATGTTGCTTAGCATAGTAAAGTGCGCACATCTATCCCATTTGATCCAAGCTTGATAAGCTTCTTGATCACGTTGGAGTTGGGGAGTATTACCAGTTTCAGGTTCTACCATAGCAGTAGTAAGAGTATCTAAAATTTCTTGTTCATTCAACAAATACTGAATTTTTCGGTGCCACATATCATAATTAGATCCATCTAATTTCTCTCCCTTAGTAAGATCAACAACCACATTCTTAGAGGCCATTATCACTACAGTTTTGCACAAGGTCTGACATTAGCACACATTGTTCTAAAAATTTCGGACAAATAGCATGTGGAAAACCTTTTAATTGGTGAGATCAAAAATTTCAACATAAGCTAGTAATCATCTCCCAAGCAATGTAAAAAGAGAAACACATCTAATAACATTTAATCCGAAACGATCAGATCCTAAAAACTGATTTCTAACCACAAGATATAAGAACATCATGATATATATACAAACGAATCATATATATAAACCTATTCAATATGAGCAATAGGCTACTGATTGCTAAAAAAAAATTCAACAGTATAATATGTAAATATCAATAGCCTTAATAAATATCTTATTGCAGAAAATCATTAAGATACATATATAACATAATGAACAAGCTTATACTTGTACCATGCATATCCTTCTCAAGATATAAAAAAAATTTCAAATTTTGATTTCTATATATCAATAGAAACTTTTAAACAAGTATAACACGATTTTATATCATGTGTTAGCAGATAACTCATCATGCGCTAAAGCAAAAAATACTATTTAAAATATTACGCATGCAGTAACTCAGATTCAAAGCATGGTAATCATATAATCAACATCTAGATTATAAGTACGTGAAAACAAACAACTACGGCTCTGGTACCACTATAGAAAAAAATACATTATAAATAATCGGGTTTTTGATATACCTGATTGCCCGGATCGAAATTAACCGTGTTTGAATTACAACTTGATCTACCTTGCTAGTATGAATCCACAAGTCAGAAAAAAAAGCCTTTGATAGACTCCTTTAATTTGAATTTTCAACCTTCAAATGTCTAGTCTATATGATGGAAGACCGAAAGAAACTCAAAATGTAGAAACTGATGAGATCATGAGTAGATACTTGGAGAGAAAGAGATGGACGTGAGAGTGTGTTTTTAGAGAATGGGAGATATCTTATTTATAAGATGTCTTCAAAGAGTCCTACTCTACTAAGACTCATTTTGAACTCAATGCATCTCCGTAACAAACTATTTTCCTCCTTATCTAACCCTTCTAGAATTCTCTTTTTAGATTCTATAAGATAATTCCAAATACCCTCAAGTGGACGACCCAATGGATCAGGTTCCTGTTGAACCCGAAACAATTTCCTACAGATCTCTAAATAGTTAAAAAAAAAAAAATTAAAGATTGAAAAAAAAAAAATTCATATCCACCTACGACCTCAACCCTAAATTTCAATTTGAGATTGAAAAACCACATTCATATACTATAGCTTTAATTGGAGATTGTCCATACTTGACACAATTACAAAATTTAAAAATTAAAATTACTCACTTATTTAGGAGAAAAGATTATTTGCAATTCAAAAGAACTGAAGAGATGATTGTGATTTACCAAGATATTTGTTGAGGGTAGGAGTTGGAGAAGAAATAGAAAGTGTGATGTGTGTTAAGAGTAGGATTTGGAAAAAAATTAAAGGATTAAGATAGATGGAAGTCAAAGTAGACGAAGTAAATAGACTTGGAGAAGAAATAGAGGATTAAAATAGCAGTGATTAAATTAGCCATCCCAAAATGCAATGGGCATTATCAATTAGTCCCGTCAAACTATCTCATTAATGATTAGTCCTTTTTTTTGACCAAAAGTTAGTTTACAATAATACCCTCTATTACTAGTATTTAAAGTTTAAAATTGCTATTAGAATTGAAAACCGCCAAGTTAGTGGTAGTGTAACAAGTGGAATTACTATCAAGAATTGCTATCAAAAATTGAAACCGCACAATAGTGATATTGCAACTTAGTGGAATTGCTATTACAATTTTTTAGAATTACATAATTAAAAGTTAGCAATTCTTAGAATTGCACATATAAATAATTAGCAAATTTTTAGAATTGCACGTAAAGTTAGCAATTATTTAGAATTATAAAGAAAGTTTGTATGTTTTAATAAAAACTATAACCTATGTATGGGTGTAATTAACCCTAGTGGATTTGAATTAATTACCCAACTAATTTATAAACACCCAATCACAAAATACCACATGTCAATAATTAAATATAACCTATGTATGGGTGTAGTTAACCCTAGTAGACTTAAATTAGTTACCCAATCCAAGTAGCAATTTTTTAGAATTGCAAGTGTCAATGATTAATAATTTTTTGGAATTGCGTAGTTAAATAGTTAGCAATTTTTAGAATTGCAAGTGTTAATGATTAACAATTTTTTGGGATTGCATAGTTAGATAGTTAGCAATATTTTAGAATTGCATAGTTAGATAGTTAAATAAAAAAACGGTTAAAAACGATTTAAAAGGATAGTATTGTCATTTAAAAATATAAATCTGAAAGTTTTAGTTTAGGATAAATTAAGTCAAGGATTGGTTAATAACTTTTCCAAAGAAAAAAGATCTGAGATTAAGTAATATTAGAAAGTGGGACTAATCATTAAAGCCAAAGTCAAACAGGACTAATCCATAAGTAGGGTGGGCTAAATGGGATCTAGGACTCATTCTGTGATTAAAATAGTCTAAGTAGAAGATGATGAAGGTGGAAGTCGAAGTAGACATACTTACGATCTAGGTTTAAGGTTTTAAGTGTTTTAATCCTAGTCACACGAGTATAATCCTAGTCATACAAATCCGTCCTACTTACACATTATTTATCCTTGTCAAATTAAACACCTTTTGCTGGTTATAATATAGATATTAATAAAATTGATTCTCTCAAGTACAATAATAAATTATTATACACTGTTATGATCTAAATCATACTATATTATTATCAAATTAGGGTTTTTGTGAATAAAGTATGTAAATTTTTTATGCAAATTTGGGGGTTTTCAATTATAGTATTATATTAACGAAATTGATTATCTCAAGTACAATAATAAATCATTATGCACTGTTATGACCTATCATGTTGTTGATTATTTGTATTTTTTAAAAGAATTTTTATTGACATGTTAGCTTCTATAATTGCTATGTGGACATGTCACCGATTTTCGGTACCGAAGCAAAACATGGTTGTTATCGGATGTCATGAAAATTTACTTGGTTATCATGATTTACAATATATTGTTAAAAGTGAAAATTGTTGCAAACGTTGTTTGTCATTTTCAGTTATTTGACCACTATTAATCATTATTAAGAATTCCAAACCTTTAGATTGAATTTTTTTTTTTAATAATCATGCTTGAATCTTAATTCCCGTATTTATTCTTTTCATTTGTTGTGGGATTTTATAAATTAACCCTCAACTTTAAGAAATTTAATTGGGTAAGACAAACTAGTAATGGAAGAAAAGAAAAAAAAAACGAAGTTTTATATCTATTATCTATTATACTATATTAAAGCAGAAAATACCCCTAAGAAAATATTTCTTCAATTAGGCTATCAATAAGACTGAAATTGATAACCTAACTGAAGAGAATTTTGATTAAGTTTGGGTATATTTGTAATTAGACAAAAGTGGACCACCATTACAGATATAATTAAGCCCAATTAGACCATGGGAATAATTAAGCCCAATAAAAAAAATTAAAAGAATACCCAATCCCAAGTATAATCAAGTCCAGCCCAAATCACAAGCATAATTAAAATACAGTAAAACTTCGATAAATTAATAGCCTTGAGACTAGAGAAAATTATTAATTAAACGAGATATTAATTCATCGATTAATTAATAAACTATTAATTTACATAAACAATATATTTTCATGTATGTCTTTCTTTTTAGGGGGCTAACATGATGAAGCTGGATAATCATTTTATTCTAGAACCGGTTCCACGAAAAGAAACACTAAAATCGATAATGATATTGGAATAATTTCTTCTTGCAATACAAAATACAACACCAGATCAACTCATCACACTACAAAAATTTAGAGACGAG
Organism: Aquilegia eximia; assembly: GCA_023053565.1. Classification (NCBI taxonomy): domain Eukaryota; kingdom Viridiplantae; phylum Streptophyta; class Magnoliopsida; order Ranunculales; family Ranunculaceae; genus Aquilegia; species Aquilegia eximia. The sequence goes on from JALIGU010000001.1 coordinate 28,730,604, forward strand.
GTTCAAACCAAAATCAATTTTGAGAAAAAAAAAACAATAATTGACTTTCATTATAAAAAAAAATATAAAATATATTTGTATATCAAAAAAATATTAATTTATATATTAGTTGGGCCTTCAAGGATTTTTCTAAAATGTATTAATTATCTAATAAATTTACCGAAATATTAATTTATCAACATATGCCCAAGTTGGGACCAGCCAAAAATATTATTTAAAGGAGATAATTAATTTATCGGGTATTATCTTATCGAGGTTTTACTATATCTTCTCAATTATGCTGAAATTGATAAATTAATTAAAGAGAAATTCATTCAATTTTGGGTATTTTTGTAACTACACAAAATAAATAAAAATGGGTCAATATGTAATTTCACATATTAAATACAACAACCTTCATAAGTAACCTTAACTCGAATTCTTTATAAGCAGTAAACCACATTATCACCACTAAATCTTATACCAGTAATTGACTACCATTGATAAAATGCTCTAACTCGAATTTCTTTCAATTCAACAATTTTAACTTCAATAAGTTTACCAATAATCTTTTTTGAATAAGTAGCTAAATAATTATCTGTTGGAAGTAGTGATTTACATTGAAATCACCAGATGATTTACTACATTTGTACAACTTTTCCATTTATTATACTCTATTAAAGCTGAAAATACCCTTAAAAAAACATCTCTTCAATTAGATTGAAATTAATAGCTTAATTGAAGAGAATTTTGATTGAGTTTGGGAATCAAGTCCAGCCCGTACAAAAAATACAGTAAAACCTCGATAAATTAATAGCCTTGGAAGTAGAGATAATTATTAATTAAATGAGATATCAATTCATCTATTAATTAATAAATTATTAATTTACATAATTAACAGTATATTTTTATGTATATCTTTCTTTTTTTTAAGAGGGGGGGGGGGGGGGGGGGGGGGCTAACATGATGAAACTGGACAATCGTTTTATTCTAAAACCCATTCCACGAAAAGAAACACTAAAATCGATAATGATATTGGAATAATTTTTTCTTGCAATACAAACTAAAACACCAGATCAACTTATCACACTACAAAAATTCAGAGACGAGGTTCAAACCAAAATCAATCTTGAGAAAAAACAAGCAAAAATTGACTTTTATTATAAAAAAAAATATAAAATATATTTGTATATCGAAAAAATATTAATTTATATATTAGTTGGGCATTCAAGGATTTTTCTAAAATGTATTATCTAATAAATTTAGCGAAATATTAATTTATTAACATATGCTCAAGTTGGGACCAGCTAAAAATATTATTTAAAGGAGATAATTAATTTATCGGGTATTATCTTATCGAGGTTTTACTGTATCTCTTCAATTAAGCTAAAATTGATAACTTAATCGAAGAGAAATTCAAAACTCACCAAGATTTACATTGAAATCACCAGATGATTTATTACGTTTATACAACTTCTCCATCTTCCTCTTCACTCAAAGTCTATGTCTGCTTATATGCTTATATTTGATCCATGTATATATGATGTTTGCTGAAGATCTCTCGACGACACAGAAATCAAAACTCACCAGTATTCTAAGTCAAATGGGCAGCTATGCAAGTTTATTAATAAGATCATTAATAATATTAATATGATATTATTGTGGACACACGTCAAACATGTTTGTGATGGTCATTTTCAATTACATTCTAGATTTGACAAAAAGTATATTTTGCAGGAATATGGAGAACCAGTAATCTATTTCTTTTCCTTGCACTTATTAGGCATTGACAAAAAGTAAATGAAAATAGAAAATAAACTCCAATAAAGATGATGATATAATCTTCAATACATTTCAATGGTGGGGATACGAAAAGGGACCCAAGTAGCAGTAAGACTTATTTACTGCAATTTCATGAAATTTGAGTTTCCCTTAATTTGTGATCTAATGTACGTAAATGTGTTGCAGATGGGACTATATCAAAAAATGTCGCAAGATTCACACAGACATGGATTGTATGGTTGCCTTCCGGAAATGCTTAACTACAGGCCTAACAGGATCTCTCCGTCACATTACAAGTAAGTCATCTTTATCATCATAATAGTTTGTTAAAGATTTCGAATTTTCATGATGTTAACTGTTACAAGCCAATTAAGAGACGCTCGACTGCTAATGGACTACTGTGAAAAGATTGTTTCCCAAAGTGATGAAGCCTCAACAACCGAGCCAGAATAAACTCTAATTGAGACTTTGAGAATTGAGAGTACTGCAAAATCCCATTCTCCTGGATATCTTCAAATGTTTTGGGTTTAATTTTCATGTATATATAATAATCATTTAATTTCATTACTCAAAGATTTATAATAATTCTAAATGAAATCATACCAGATCATAGACTTTTGAAACGGGCTAAACAAAATATTATAAGTTACAAACCAAAAGCAATATAAAACCCCCCAAAAAAAAACTTTCAAACAATCAGATATACCCGTGCATTGCACGGGCCTAAGGACTAGTACTATATTAAAGCAGAAAATACCCCTAAGAAAATATCTCTTCAATTAGGCTATCAATTAGATTGAAATTGATAGCCTAATTGAAGAGAATTTTAATTAAGTTTGGGTATATTTATAATTACGCAAAAGTGGACCACCATCACAGATATAATCAAGCCCAATTAGACCAAATCATGGGCATAATTAAGCCCAACAAAAAACAAAAAGTATACCCAATCCCAAGTATAATCAAGTCCAGCCCGTACCCAGTTAAACCAACCAAAAATATTATTTAAAAGAGATAATTAATTTATCGGGTATTATCTTATCGAGGTTTTACTATTTCTTTTCAATTAGGTTGAAATTGATAACCTAATTGAAGAGAAATTCATTCAATTTTGGGTATTTTTGTAACTACACAAAATAAATAAAAATAGGTCAATATGTAATTTTACATCCTAAATACAACCACTTTCATAAGTAACCCTAACTCGAAATCTTTATAGGCAGTAAACCAAATTATCACCACTAGATATAATACCGGTAATTGATTACAATTGATAAAATGCCCTAACTCGAATTTCTTTCAATTCAACAATGTTAACTTCATAAGTTTACCAGTAATCTTTTTTGAATAAGTAGCTAAATAATTATCTGGTGGAAGTAGTGATTTACAAGTATCTCCAAGATTTATATTGAAGTCACTAGTAAATCAACTTCTCCATCTTCCTCTTCACTCAAAGTCTCTGTCCGCTTATATGCTTATATTTGATCCATATATACTTGATGTTTGCAGAAAATCTCTCGACGACACAAAAATCAAAACTCACCAGTATTCTAAGTCAAATGAGCAGGTATGCAAGTTTATTAATAAGATCATTAATAATTTAATATGATATTATTGTGGACATACATTAAACATGTTTGTGATGGGCATTTTCAAGTACATTCTCAACTTGATAAAAGGTATATTTTGCAGGAATATGGAGAACCAGTAATCTATTTCTTTTCCTTGCACTTAGTAGACATTGACAAAAAGTAAATGAAAATAGAAAATAGACTCCAATAAAGATGATGATATAATCTTCAATACATTTCAATGGTGAGGATATGAAAGGGGACCCAAGTAGTAGTAAGACCTATTTACTGCAATTTCATGAAATTTGAGTTTCCCTTAATTTGTGATCTAATATATGTAAATGTGTTGCAGATAGGACTATATCAAAAAAAGGTCGCAAGATTCACACAAATATGGATCGTATGGTTGCCTTCCGGAAAGGCTTACTACATGGGCCTAAGGGGATCTCTCTGTCACATTACAAGTAAGTCATCTTTATCATCATAATGGTTTGTTAAATATTTTGAATTTTCAGGATCTTAACTGTTACAAGCCAATTAAAAGACGCTCGATTGCTAATGGACTACTGTGAAAAGATTGTTTTCTAAAGTGATGAAACCTCAACAACCGAGCCAGACCAAATTCTAATTGAGACTTTAAGAATTGAGAGTGCTGCAAAATCCCACTCTCCTGGATATGTTCAACTGTTTTGGGTTTAATTTTCATGTATATATAATATAATGATTCAATTTCAATACTCAAAGATTTATAATAATTCTAAATAAAATCATACCAGATCATAGACTTTTGAAACGGGTTAAACAAAATATTACAAGTTACAGACCAAAAGCAACATAACCCCTCCCCCCCCCCCCCCCCCCCCCCCCCCACCCAAAAAAAAAAAAAAAAAAAAAAAACTAAAAAACAATCAGATCTGCCCATGCATTGCACGGGCCTAAGGACTAGTATATATATATATAATAAGTGTAACCAGAAGGAAGAACAAATAGAAAAATGGGATCACGAATCAATTTGGTTTTTCCCTTTTTAAGTGTATATTTTTAAGTTTTTAATCATTCTCACTTTCATATAAACTAAAACATTTTTATATGCTTTACTTCAATTCTCTATCCCTTTTAGTTTTAAAATGGGTGAGTTGGGCTCAAGGACACAATTTCCAAACGGTTGGGCCAAAAAGACACTAAAAGATTCCACTTACATAAGGACAACGTTTTTATTATCATGGTCTGATCATTACAATTCACTCCCTTGAACAAAAATACCCTTTATGGTCACAGATTTAATCATATACTATATAACACTAAATACAATTAAAGTATACCCTACCCCCAATGAACCCTAATTAGAATACGATCTTGCGCAACCCTATGATCAGATCTATAATCACATTATCACATATCTAATGATATACTGCATAACACTAAATGTAGAGGGTATCAATGGTTAGCCGATTAACCGAATCGAAACCAAAACCAATTATAGCGGTTTTGGGTTCTAAAATTATTAAAAAAATTAGATAGACGTTTTAAAAATCGAACTGATAGAATCCGAAAAACCTATAGTTTTTTGTAGTGGTTTCATGGGTTTTCAACGAAAAACCCAAAATCGATAAATTTTGTGTAAAAAATTAATGTATTTTTATATATAATATTGATAGTGAAATTAAATACACTAGCTAGATGGTTTTATTAATTAAACTTTAAAAAAATTTACATAAGTTTTTATTTGGTACTTTTGACTAAATTTTTTTAATTGAAAAATACGTAAGCACATAAATACTATATTTTTCTTCGGAAGAATTTATCAATTTATTAAATATATGCGATATTTCACTACAACACAATATAGTTTTTGCAACATCTAATAAATGTTGCAAAAATGCTTTTGCAACATTTATAGTGGTGTTGCAAAAGGCTATGTTGCAAAAGGTTTGCAACAATTTTTGAAAATATTGCAAATTTGGCAACATTTAAAAAATGTTGCAAATTTCGTAACATTTATATATGTTGCAAATTTTCGCAACACTTCGAAAATGTGGCAAACATCTTGATGTATTGCTTGCAACACTTCTACTAAATGTCCAGAAAGATCATCACAGTAATCATATCCTCATTACTAAGAGTTCTCGACATATATATACTACAAATGCTGGAGCTATACACAAATCAGACTAAATAATTGTGCACAAATATCACAGACAGCCGCGCACTATATATTGAAAGTTAAATGAAAGTTACTAATGTATACAGATTGTGTGTAAAATGCAGCTGAACAATGACATTCCTGCCATATAATATGAGTAAATGAAATTGATTTAATACATCACATCCACAGTGTATTGACGACACTATTCAATTGGCAGTCCCATATTCTCAAGTAATGTCTTGAGAGCGTGCAAATGGCCACTGTGAGTCCCATCTCTGGCGACCTTAGAAAGCGTCCCATTTTTTTTCTCCTCTTCCAAGATATCCCTCTTGATCAGGTTATATACAAGCTCCTCTCCTTCGATATCCTTTAAATTTCCTGCATCAAAATTGCTACAGATGTTGTAAAGTATGCAAAGAGCATTTACCGAGGCAGATGTGTTTTCTGTATGCCTCTGAATAGCTCTCAACAAAAGAGGAATAACCATCTCATTGACCAAGTGCTTTATAGTCGCAACAAAATGTAACTTACCTCTCTTATGATATGGTCAGTGGGCCATGCAATGGAGCAACCTATAGCATCTTCCAATATTTTCATACCATTGCAAGGTTTCCATAATCTTGCTGTAGATTCGATAACATGTTCCACCACAACCTTAGATGCACCTGACCCAAGTTTAATCCCCTGTGCTTCCATATCTGGATTATCTGACAGCCAAACACCTTCAGCTACAATGTCTTCTTCGTCCATTCGAAACAGTTTGCACTTCACAACTAAGGGATTTTTATTTGTGGAATGCACCTAATTGAAAACAAAATAACAATTACTCAAATTATTTAAAAATCAGATAACACTCGATTACAACAATCATGTTATATTGATACTTAACCTGATGTGCACTTGAAGATGTTCCAAACATTGGTTCATAACCCTGTTCAACCATAAAATATAAAAAGAAATCATAAGTTGATCTTTTTCTCATGCTAAAAAATGCTAACTTTGTGACTTTAACTTTTAAAAGGTTTTAGAAATCTGTAGATTAATATATTCAACTACTCATAGTTTGAGATTTCCCTATAATGAATTAATGATACTAGGCAATTGCTAGCACTCATATTCAACCAGATCTATTTGGGCCAGTTGCCAGCAGTCCAAAATGGACTGCAGACCTTTTAATATTGAAAAGCTAAGAAGTTTTGGTCTAGCACATTGAACAATCCATATTCCCAGAGATAAACAAACAAGAAAGACAACAAATACCAATAACCATATTCCATCACAAAAGAAATTAACAAACTAAACCATTTAACCACTTACCTGAGATATCAAAAGCTGATTCACCAAACTCTGCATAGTATTGATTTGGTCTTGACACTCCTCCCTTATTGCTCCTCTCATTTCTTCTCTTAATGATTCTTGCATCTCTTGCCTTATTTTTTCTTCCAAGTCTCTCCTTGTCGACTCCATGCTAGCAACCTTCTTTGAAAGTTCTTCAACCTCTTGTTCTAGCTGGACAACTTTTTCTTTGTGTTGTGTAATTATACCAACTTTCGAAGGAGTAACACCAAATCCAAGTGCTCTAACATGACCAGAAGGTTCGGGTCCAAAAACTTGTGACAATGCATCATCTTTAAGAGACAGTGAGGAATCTTCAACTGACTTATCGTTGATTTTCTGAATTTTTTTCTGAAAATAACCAAATATCTAGCATAAGTAGTAGTGCAAACTCTAGCTATTTAGTACATTGAACAAAATGACAAAATACCCCTGATGCACTGCAAATTAAACACAAAGATGAAATTTGAAGTTATACCATTGTCTCGCCAACTTCCGCATTTGTAGGTTCACCATTCTTCCTAGTGTGTCCTCTTATCCAGATATTTGATCTAGTAATGGTGGATGGATTGAAACTCTCCTTTTTCTGAACACAAAAATTAAATATGTGAAGTAGATAGAAGAGTAGACAAGAAAATTAACTGAGAAAACAAAACAAAAGTATCACCATGTTAGCCTCTAAGCGAGCATATCCTTGTCGGCCGGTTGTATGTGGAAGAATGTTATTTGACCTGATTCTTCTGAATTTGTTCCTCTTTTCCTACAATACAGTTATTTTTAACAATGAACGTCCAAGCTCTAACAATTCACAACCACAAACAAAGGGACAGACCTGAAATGCTCTTGATCTATGTAGTCTAATCAAACTCTTCCATTGTTCAAGTCCGACACGTTTGGGTCTAGCTTCGCGTAACTCACTTTCATTTTTACATGCATCAATCAATGAGTGTAGCCTGGATTTTCCTAGTCTCCATAAACATCCGGCATCCTTCATGACATACTCTCTTGCTTCTTCTTTGAGGATAAACTTTTGCTGCAAATATACAATACAAAACATTAGTTTATGGACTTGAAACAGGAATAAGAATTAGGCCCTAACAATTAATACTAACTATATTAATGTAGCATGATACCTTTGTTGCTGTCCATAATGTTTCTTTTATGCCTGGAGAAACCTTCCTCCAATCATGTATAGTCATGTCAACAATCTTGCGCACATTAGCTCCCACGAAAGAAACTAGCTTATTAGATTTATCACCAATAGGTTGCCCCCTTTCATTGAAATTAACTTTCATTCTTTTACTGCTCTCAGTAGCTACTGTATCATATTTAGCTGGACCTCTCTTATTCCTTTCTGAAAACGTTTCAGGTGAAGTATATATGCTCTCATTTTCTGCATTCATAGGTAAATATTAGATCAAGTACACTACTCTCTCTACTATAAGATTCAATTTTCTACCTGGAGGAAAGCGAATCGGTGAATCTATAATATCTTTCTCTCCAGTATAGCTTGCAGGCAATGGTGAACATAATATACCTTTGCCCTTTCTGGCCTTCTTTAAACTCTGTAGTACAATGAAATGCAAACCAAAAGAATACATGACATCAATGTAAAGATGTCTTAATCCAGATTTGTTGCTAAATAGGTTTGTTGACTCGTTTACACACTTTAGATATTAAACTGCTGAAACAATGACCATACTTTCACCGATTCTTACTACTAATCTAAACAAAACTCCGTTTTTTTTTGTACACTTTGTGGTGTGCTGGTGCTGGGTCTCTATAGTCTGTAGTCTGTACATTGTTTTAGTTGATTTTGAGGAAAATGGAAAATTTTGAATTTTTGAAAAAAAAAAAAAAATAACGAAAAATCAAAACAAAAGTTGGTTGTTTATTGAGTTGGTATACTGTTATCTCTGTGATACTGCCCTACACTCACTGGGTCTGCTGGTAGCTTGCCCTGGTACTAGTACAATAAATAAAACTAAGTATGTAGTTCCTTTTGTAAACTTGGACAGTTTATACTTGGTGAAACTCGATGCCAAAATATTTTGCTTAACATCGTCTCTTTGGATACAGATTTAGACCACACTCGCCAACAAGGTTTTGGTTCAGGAGGCACGATTCCAATTTGATTTAGATGTTGAAAGGAACTCAAACAAAAATAGACATGAAAAAATATAGACTAACCTTATCATCATAGTGTTGTGATATTTGGTGAATTGTCTTTCTTTCCTTTCTCTTTTGAACTTTCCCAACTTCCTCCTACATTTAGAATTAGACGGTTAGCTCTTTATACAATATAAATTTGGCTTTTGGAAATAAGAAGTTGGTTGAGATTTGGGTAGATAAATAACAAATATACCTTATTGTAGTGGTGATCCGAAATATGTATTCCTCCATTTGAATTTCTAGCTAGTGCCGCAAGAATCGCTGTTTTATCCCTTTTTGCTCTTTTCTTTCCCTGTTTCGAACACTTCAAATACAATCCAACAACATTTAATATTATATATTCACTTGAAAGTTTAGAAAATAAAAGGATTTGAATCTCAACCTCTGACAGAATCTGATCTGACATTGAAACCTGAAAGATATATAGAAGAAACACATGTATAGAGATTAATAACTACAAACCCAATCAATACATTGAATCACCAGTGAAAAGAAAAAAATTCCTATTTGCCCAACAAACAAAAATATATGGAAAGAAACAGAGAAAACAAAGATGTCATAAGAAAAACATTTATGATTACAAAGATCAATAAACCATCCATATCCTTGTACATAGATCAATGATTAATATACTGCATAAAGAATTTTACACCCATATACCCTCACAATCTTTCCTTACATAGGTATCATCTTCTTCTTCAATATTCATGTCAATGGTTGACACAACTTGAGATTTAAAAGATGTATCCACACTCTCATTATACATTTCTAATTCATGGAAGCCTCTCGGTGGAGCCTTCAAAAGAACGTACCAGCAAGATGAATCACTATCCCTAGAATAAAACACTTGTCTAGCCTGGGAAGCTAAAATAAATGGCTCTTTTTGCTTGCTTTGCCCTTGATGTAGATTAACAATTGTGAACCCATCCTCCACCTTAACTCCATTTATAACATTTGCCCAATAACACTTAAATAAAGGGATTCGAAAAGTATAATAATCCAACAAAATTATATCTTCAATAAATCCATAGTAAGTCACATTGTCAACAACTTGGTTTTTATCCTTTGAGCTGGATCTGCAAGGGGTATCGGCATCCATACAAACACCACTATTTTGGGTAGACTTTTCTGCATTCTTTCTTTGGAAACGAAGTCCATTAATAATAAATCCCTTATAAGACATTGCTTCATTTCTTGGGCCAAAGGCAAGCCATTTAAGGATTTTAGAGACATTAGGATCCAACATATGAATCTGTACATGTTTAAAGAGAACATTTAGGATTATGTTCAGAGGAAAAAAAACAAAAGATTCTTAAGATATTAAGAAGATCATCCTTAAACCTTTTGCTTCAACCATTTGGGGAATTTCTCTATATGTCGCTTCCATAATAAACTTTCATTTCTAGCGAGGCTCGGGTTTTGAAGTTTTAGTTCATCCAAGTGAAATCTAAATAAAGGGAAACGAGCTTAAAACTGGATATTTGAATAATAAAATTAAATTTTTACTCTATGATGGATAGTTTAACTACTTACATTTCATATGGTTTCACTATATCCGTATTAAATAGCACATAGCGATGAGCAGATTGTAGAATGTCATCGGGAAGAGTGAGTGCTTTCCCTGCTGAACATGGACGCCCTTCAAAAATAGTTTCACTCTCATAATCTTGATTTCGACACGGTCGATTATCAATATCCCTTACTTGTGGCATACGCTCACCACAATACCTACTACACTCTTTCGCAAGAAGGCGTTCTGCCATACAACCTTCAGGTCGTGCTCGATTCTTAACATATCCCTTGATTATCGGCATATATCTAAAATCCAATGTGAAATTAAAATAATGTGCAAGCTTGAAAAAACAAAACAAAAATACATATATTGATATATTATAAGAAAAGAAAATACTACCTCTCAAATGCAAACATCCATCGCAGATGAACTGGTCCACATAGTCGTGCTTCACGTGGCAAGTGAGCTATTAAATGTACCATGATATCAAAGAAAGATGGAGGGAAATACCTTTCCAATTGGCACAAAGTCTCAACAATCTCACACTCAAGGTATTCCATCGTTTCTCTATGAATAACACGCTGACACAATTTGTTAAAGAATGCACATAACCGAAATATGGTATTTCTTGGACCTTTTGGCAAAAGACCTCGTAGTGCCACAGGCAGCAATTGTTGCATTAACATGTGATAATCATGAGACTTGAGGCCTACTAGCTTCATTTCACCCAAATCGACACATGCCCTTATGTTTGATCCATAGCCATCTGGTAACTTTAACATCTTCAATCTTCTTAAAAAAATTTCCTTCTCTTTCTTCGAAAGTGTGTAAGGAGCTAGTGGAAGGTGAATTCGTTTTCCTTTTTCCTCCGGATGCAATTGACGTCTAATACCCAATTTTCTTAAATCTAGACGAGAATTGAGCCCATCTTTGGATTTTCCTTTGACATGTAGCAATGTCATGATTAAACTTTCACACACATTCTTTTCAATGTGCATAACATCCAAATTGTGGCGCACGAGAAGATGCTAGGGAAAAAAATTATAATCAAAATACTTGAAAATTAAAATAAATATAATCAAAATACTTGAAAGTTAAAATAAAGATAATCACCTAAAATAAGTAGAATGACATAGTAATTAATACCTTCCAATAGGGCAAAGTGAAAAAGATAGATTTCTTCTTCCACATTTGTATAGGTTGTGCTTCCCCTTTCCTTTTTCTTTTTCCTTTTCCTTTACCATTCTTTTCCTTAATTCTTTTTCCCCAATCATTTCTAATGTCTTTAATCTCCTCCCAAACTTTTGTTCCAGCCAAAACAGTAGGTTTTTCTCTAAGTTCACACTTCCCATTGAACCAGTTTTTTTTCAGCCGAAAAGGATGGTTACATACTAGAAATCGTCGATGATCCATATAAACAAACTTATGGCTGTATTTTAGCCATATTGAACTTGAGTTGAGACCACATATTGGGCACGCTGCTCTTCCCTTTGTAGTACACCCAGCTAAGTTTCCTAATGCAGGAAAGTCATTGATTGTCCATATCAAAATTGCCTTCAAATTAAACATACTTCTTGTGAATGCATCATAAGCTCGAACCCCAATATTCCACAATTCTAGTAAATCATCTATTAGAGGCTGCAAATAAACATCAATGTTGTTGCCCGGTTGTTTAGGCCCTGGAATTAACATCGTCAACATCATAAACTCTTGCTTCATGCACATCCAAGGCGGCAGGTTATATACAACCAGCATCACTGGCCAACAACTGTATGTAGAACTAAGGTTACGAAAGGGATTTACCCCATCGGCAGCTAGACCAAGTCTGAGGTTTCGAGGATCATTTGAAAATGAAGGCCACATCCTATCAATGGTATCCCATGCTAAAGAATCAACTGGATGTCGCATATTTCCATCTTCACTTCTATGGTTTGCATGCCACCTCAAATCTTTTGCCTTTTCTGGTGACTCAAACATTCTCTTAAACCTAGGAATAACTGGAAAATATCTCATCCTTTTATGAGGCACATTTTTGTGGATCTTGTTCGTGCAAGGATCTACTTTCCAACGAGAAACTTTACATTTTGGACATTTATCTGCCTTTTCCAAAGCACCGCTAAAAAGATAACAATCATTCACACAAGCGTCTATCTTCTTGTAGTCAAGTTCAAACTCTTTCAACAGATTTTTTATTGAGCCCATAGATTCAGGAATAGTTGACATTGGAAACATGTCGTGTATAATTTCTAAGAGTGTGTTGAAACTTTTGTTTGACCATCCATACCGATTCTTTTGCCTATATAATACTGCTGTTGCGGACAACCTTGTATATTTTTCGCATCCAGGATATAAAGAAGGTTCATCATTCCCCAAAAGTGGATATAAAGAAGGGTCTTCATTCACCAAATACTCATTAAGGAATGTTTCATCAACTTCATCATCATGGTTTGGCATGTCCATATCTTCATCATGATCTGACATGTCTACATCTTCACTATGGTTTGTAATGTCCATATCTTCATCTAGTATCGGCATAACATCGTCATCATGAAGCACACGATTAGGTATTTCCCCATGCCAAATAAATGTATCATATGTCATATCTATCCCATTTATGATTAGATGATCCTGGACAGTTCCACAACTCTCATTGTTCAAGTTTTTACAATTCTTGCAAGGGCAGCTTATTACATCTTGGTCATGGTTTTCAGAATTTTCCTTAGCAAATGCAATAAATTTTTTCACTCCATCTCGATACTCCTTTGTACGCCTACACAATATTAAACTGGACGATTACGGCAGACAAAATTTTTAGTATTTTATACTATACGAAAGTATAAGAGTATATTTTACCTGTCACAATGCATCCAAGCTTTTATCCATGATTTTTCTAGGTCCTTCTACCAACTGATCAGTGTATCTATACTAGCCTTATAATTGAACCCACTTCACACCTCTTAAGCGAATAATGGAAAGTAGAAAACACAAAACCGATCCCCGTCTCAATCCTATTATAGTAAGAAGAAAAATATTGAAATCTTAGTGATTCTAATATTGCACACTTGCACTGGAAACTCTGGACTTTTTTGTTAATACATATACTACTTCATGTTGCAAAAAATGATCGATCATAATAGTGGAGTAGCACAACAACATATACTTCTAAAACACTTGACGCCGCAAGTGTTTGGATACTTCAAATGTTTTTTTAAAAAGGATACATATGAATACTTCAAATGTATACAACATTTTCTTTTCTGAATCACAGTATGTTGTTTTTAGTAATGCATTCATGCAAGCAAGGTTCTCTGGTAAATGTTGTTTTTAGTAATGCATTCAAGCAAGCAAGGTTCTCTGGTACATATTAAAATTGTTGAAAAGTATATATACTGAAAGGAAAATACTAAAGATTTTACTCAAAATTGACATGATGACAAATGGGATCTGTCGACATGGCAGTTCAAAAGTTGGAATCCAGTCCTTATCTAACACCCAACCCATCAACAGTAAAACACTTTCGAATTGTTCTCGATAAAGCACGCCTGGTTGCTTTTAGCTCATCCAACAAATTACGTTTCTCCTCAACATTGGCCATTAAATATAATGCAGTGATCGAACACTATCACTCTATAAGGAGGTAGGTATGTATGTATACTGTGTTGCATAAATTAGCCACACAATAATGCAAGGATGTTAATAGTATGTTACTTTAATTTTCAATTGTTTTTCTTAGAGCTGGACCTTTGATTCTTTGAAATATTCTGGTTCCTGTCTATGGACCAGATTCTATATATGGAAGAATAGGAATCTGCAGGGTCTTATAATATTTACATTGTCTGCAATACTTGACATTAAGGCCTAAAGTCTGCAAGTAGAGTTTCGAGACCTGCAATACTTGATTATTTAAGGCCTAAAGTCTGCAAGTAGAGTTTCGAGACATGTGAAACTCTATATATGAAAAAATTACACACACACATAATCAAAATCTAGAATGTAACAAAGAGATTTCAGAATATATCAACATTTCATATAAAATACACACAAACACATACCAAACATTGTTCGTTCTAAGAAAATTTGAGAAAAATATTTCAAAAACGGAGCGAATTCAAGCATTTAAACTCAAGATAAGAGCTAATTGAGATCGAATTCTACCTGAATAGGTTGATGAAAAGATCAATTGGTAGGTTGTTGATGAACAATCTCTAGCCGGAGAAGAAGATAGATGAATTGGTAGGTTGTTGACGAAGAGATTTGTGCGATTGATGAAGAGATTTCAGAGTAGAGCGAAGTAGTTGAGAGAGAGAGAGAGAGAGAGAGAGAGAGAGAGAGAGAGAGAGAGAGAGAGAGAGATTTGCGCGATTGACAAAGAAGAAGAGATCTGTGCGAAATACATACTTTTTAATTTTAATTTTTCGTTCCTTTCTTCTTTTATTTTTTTTATTTTTCGTTCCTTCGTTCCAACCGAGTCCGAAACCCGAAATACTATCTCAACTAAGCCGCAAACTGTTTTTTTGGTTTGCAATGTTTTAATGAAAACGTTGCAAAATATATTTTCTTACCATTTCTAATTTTTGGTTTGCAACATTAATTATGAAAATGTTACAAAATATATATTTTTATTAATTTTTATTTTTGGTTTGCAACATTAAAGATTTTATATGTTGCAAACAAAGATTATATACAACTTTTGCAACATTTTTTAAATCTATTATTGCAAATATTATACCTTTGCAACATTTTAATACAAATGTTACAAACTTCATGTTGCAAAAACCTAATAATGTTGTAGTGTTTGTGTAAGTATGTTCATATATATAATGTTCCAAAAGTCCTCACAGTATAGATTGTAATTTGTTTTGTAATGAAATTTTATTTTTTACATTTTCGTACATTCGTTGTATATAAGTTCGTATGACAACTACTCTATTATTTTACTTTAGGATTATAAACCAAGAAACTACTTCATATGTTTTATTGACGACCATCTTATGTATATAAATATTCAATTATATAATTTAAGTTTTATTGATAATTTAAAATTTGTATTTTTTGTTTTGGTTTATAATTTGTATAGAAATATATAATCACATTTATTCTAATCAAACATAAATCATAACCTAATACTTTTGTTTTAGAATTTGGTGTTATCTCCGTTACATTGTATTCCAAGTGGCAGAGGATTAGAGAACGACTCAATGAGCAAAATGTGGCACGAGTAAAAAATTTCTTGTCAACTATTTGTCTGGTTGTTTTGTAAGTAATACTATACAACTTTTGTAAGACGATTTTATCCTTAAATCCAATAATATGAAATGACAAAATTGACATAGAATTATAGTATGAAGAGATGTCTCCAAACAGGGACAAGCGCGTAATTTCAAGAGTCTTTCTTCTGGTAGAACATGAGAAGGGGGAGAGAGAACCGAACGAAGGGAAGAGAGAGTTAAAGACTAAAGAGAGAGAAGGAGCCCAAACAAACAAGTGAGCAAAAGAGAAACAACACAAACAAGTTTTTATTTTTATTTTAAAAGCAGCTTTTCTTTTTATTTCCCGCCAATTTGTTTATGTAATGGCTGCGCTCGAGACTAGATCTGATGGTGATGGTGGTGGCGGTGGTGGTGGTCCGTCGTCTTCTTCGTCATCATCATTGTCGATGAAGCAAGTTGAGAAAACAAAGACTCTAATCTACGCTCTTAATCTCATCTCGCGAAATCTTCCTCTTCCTTCTCATGTTTTCGATACTGTTTCTTCTATCTACTGCTCTGATGATGATGACGAAATTGATGATGCTAATGATGACACTAATGGAGATCATATTGATGTTGAGGAAGAAAATTCGAATTCGGAGGTATGTTAAGCTTGATTTTGTGTTTTTTCTGTTCAATTATGTGATTGATTTTGGTTGTAAAGATTGAGGATTTCTTTTTTAGGGTTAGGATTCTCCATTCTCCCTGCGATGGAGTAAGACTGTGTTTATGAGTGAATTAGATTGAGGATTTCACTTTCTGTTCACCTTAATTTTTTTTATGCAGACTGGAAATTTACAAGTGGGGGATATAGTAGCAAACTTCGAGGATGCATTACTGAAGCAACGACCTAATTGCATGTCTGGCATGAGACTGAAGGAAGCGAGGGAAAGTCGTTTAAAAACTAACATTCAGCATCGTCTCACTGAGCTTGAAGGTTATCTCGTGGTCTAGAGCCCTTAAAATTTATTTCTTTAATCAAAATTATTCTTCAATCTTAATGTGTACTCTCATTAGTTATGTTCAAATAATCGATTGTATTATGGTAGTATATAGTATATGCTCCACAGTCCGGTGGAGGCACTTTAAGAATTACAAATAATAGATATGGGCTTTGATTAACCATTAGTTTCTTAGTTATTAGAACATAACAAGTAGATACAAATGATAACTTTTAACAAGTAAAGTTTTCTTGGAAAAAAAGGGATTTGTTGGGATAGATTCATGGTTCAGGTGCTCAGCAGATCCACTTTATAGATAAAAGTAATAATTTTAACAACAAGTGAGTTTTTCTTTGGAAAGAAAAGGATCCACTGAGCTTGCTAACCAAAAGTGATAAGCTGTCAATTATGTTTTTTTTCCCCTTTTAAACTACAGTCACGAATATTAGAACTTCATATGCATATGGTTCATGATAAATTCAAAGTCGATGAACCATGAACATGCATTACTATTCTAGTAAAGACATCTGAACCCAACTTCAGCTGCGTAGATGGTAGATTATAATCAATCTAACATATGGATGCAAACAGGATACACTAGGTACAAGAGCATTAAAAGCTCAATATTATATATTAAGTTCTAAATCTAAGTAAGGAACAACTGAACACGTGGCCCGACAAAATACCACATAGCCGGTTACAGAGGATCCGGATTTCAGACTCGTCAAGTAATTATCATATCAAACGAAGATACTAGTCCATCACAAAACCGGGATATTATATTATTATCAGTAATATCACTTTGATGTCTTCATGGGAAGACGAGAGGATGCTATCTTTGATGTAAATTCATACATACTTGACTTCTAGTAAGATATTCTTTTTATATATATAGTTGTTTTGCCGACCACCAGAAAAGACAAAATATAGCTTTATAAATGTAGGAAGTATATTAAAAAGAAATTTCCATATTCATATATAGTTGAAGAGCTTATGGACTTTCCCCGAGTTTGATTCAATTAACGCGGGAATGGAATCTGTCTCAACAACAATAAAGGATCCACGAGATGGTGACTTTGTGATAGACAAAATTCCAAGCTCTAGCACTGTTCCGATCTCCACCAAGGGGTCAGTGCACAAAGATTAGTCTGGAAAAACTATCAGATTTGAGATAATTTTCTTTCTTCTGTAGTACCTTAAATAGTTCCTTCTTTTTATAGTACCTTAAGCAGTTCAGATGATGTTATTATTGAAGGCATTATAATTAAAGAAGCAGTAGTATTTTATTAACTTTAAAATGATACTTGTCATATTGCCAGCTGTACTATATCTTTCTAATGAAACTGACTTGCATATATTATTGAATCAGAGTTACCCTCAAGTAGAGGTGAAGATCTGCAGATGAAGTGCTTGCTTGAGCTACATGGGCTAAAGGTAAGCTTAAGACTAAGCAAATTTGAAGCACAATAAAAACTGCAATATTCTGTTTTTGCATGGATAAGTTACTTTTGCATGATTTTGAAATTAAAAATTGTGGGAAATGTTAAAGCTAATATAAGTTGTTTGTATTTTGGGTAATCACCTCACTGCTACGATTAGGCAGTGATATGTATTGTCCTAATTTATTTGTACGAGAAGAAGAAGAAGAAAAATATATCAAGATTTCATGAGAGACGGAGAGAGAAAACAGCTGATGAATCAATAACTCATCCCAAAGAGGCAAAGACCACAGAAAAACTGTAATTTTCATTTTAATAAATATTATCACGTTTAAAAGAAATCCTAAAAAAATGTATATTAATCCTCCTTCACATAAGAGCCACATAGACAAGATCCACCTTTTGTTGGGGGTTTGAAAGAGTGGATAAGAGAAGGATGGGGGACATCTAAATTGGAAGGCAGATTTTGAAATTCTTTACTTCCCTTCACATGTCGTCCCCATTCATATTTAGTGTTATTATTGGTGAGACACTTTATCATATGCCTTCTGAGTCTATTAAAAAATTTGACCCACTTTCACATACCTTTTGGCCACCCTATATTCATATCTACTTTCCCAGTACGATCTCCTTTATACGAGAAAAGGTGGAATTGTCACCTTGGGAAGAGTTAGTCGGCTGAGAATGTGTCTCAAGAGCCTGCTGAATCTTATTTGTGGTAGGAAAAAGCTGGACAGCAAACATACTTGCATGTCATGATGCGGTTACCATAGACATGTCAGTTGTCCATATTTCAAATTTAATCAATTTCACTATGGGGATTTTCAGATAAATATTTTAATTTCACCTTAGCATGAAAACACTTTAGCAGTCTGATACCATGCCAAATTTCATAGGATTAATTTGTCACATATATCATCATGAGGAATACAAGGACCATTAGACCAAGTACCACGATAACTAGCAACAACAACAGTCAACACAGTAAACTATTATCTTCAGGTAGAGCTATAGGAAAGGATGGTCGGATGGACGATGAAAGCAAAAAGTAATCAGAGAGAAATGAACACCAATACACCAGTGTAGAACAGAAGAAAGTTCTGCAATATGTTTGCCAGAAAAACAAAACAAACACTGCACCCAAAAAAAGAGGAAATCCTCTTTGCTGAAATTTAAAGAACCAAGCACGGAACTGCAAATAAAGTATTAATCTTCTAGTGCAACAAAAACAATATTTTAATACACCAAACTATCAATAATCCACACTATTAATCCAATTATCCCTAGAACAAAGTCTAGGATTCTATAAAAACAATAGACTTTAGTGTTGCTCTAAACTCCCACCAAACCGATATGGAAGAAAGGGAAAAAAAGAAAGATAGGAAGAGGAGGATGAAGAAGAAGTTTAATGGAGAAACAAATTCGACTTTAAAACCAAGTTAAATTGCATACTTTGGTTTGTGGGAAGAAGAAGAATAAGTGGGAGAAAGAGATGAAGAATTAGTGGAGTGCTGATTTACAGGAATGGAAACATCATAATTTTCAGGAGCTCATCACGCATTGGGATAACATTCCCACCAACTGATGATGTTTTAAATTCCTTGTTTTTTTCTTTTCTGCAAGGGTCTGAGTGATCTACTTTCTCACTCAGCTTTTTTTTTTTTCTTACTTTTCATATGTACTCCGTTTTTCAATATTAAATTATTAATAAAACTTTTGCTTATCAACAAAAAGAAAAAAAAGGAGAGTCCTCGTGATTTTTTTTTTTTTTGGGGTCGGCAAGCAGGGGTTTTATTGAGGCCCCTTACCTCATTTCAATAATAAAATAAGCTGGTATACACTTTGCCACTGGCATCCTCAAAGACTATCTTCCTAACATCCTCTGAAAAGGAACTAGGGACTGAGTCAATACAATTACAGTTTGGGATGTTAGCTGCTAATGCATCAGCTAGCCTATTACATTCCCTATATGTATGCTTCACCTCAAGATCCTCAAACTGTCCAGTAAGTTCCTTAACCCGCGCAATTGTGTGTTTCAGTTCCCAGGGAAATGAACTTCTACCATCCAAGAAAGTTACCACATTAGTGTTGGTGGATCCATCCCCATGTTTGGTTAGGACTGTGGGCCTAACCGTTTGTGCGGCCCGTGACCCAGTTGGGAGAGTGGCAAAGTCCACCTCCATGTTTGGTTAGGTATGTGCCTACCAGTTTATCCGGTATTCCGGTTGATATACATTGTGGTAGCCACGGCGGCGCCCAAACCTGTGGTGTCACTGGGGCGCCCCTCCACACTCTGTGGACTACCACCATACCATCTCATATCATATGGATAATGGATTTCATTATGTGGTTACCCAACCGGATACCGCTAGGCCAACATGGCTAAGCCCGATCGAACCATGACCACAAGAGGCCACAAGACCCATGCCAACCCAACTACCTTAATCCCCCCACATTGGGTCACAAGCTCATGTTACCTAGCTCGGCTCAATAATCTTTTGCACCACTCTCTCAGTGAACTCACTGAGTTGTCCAAAGACTTCAGAGTGATTGGTATACAAGGTTCGGATCCTCGCATCTCCACCACCTACCAGTTTATCCGGTATTCCGGTTGATATACATTGTGGTAGCCTCCCCCTACAAGTTTGAGCTTTTAGAGAAACTGGTTTACAACATGGTATCAGAGCGGTTCGGTCTTGGGAGGTCACGGGTTCGATTCTTTGCAGCAACATTTTAAAATAAATATGTTGCTGAGGGGGAGTGTTGGTGGATCCATCCCCATGTTTGGTTAGGACTGTGGGCCTAACCGTTTGTGCGGCCCGTGACCCAGTTGGGAGAGTGGCAAAGTCCACCTCCAGGTTTGGTTAGGTATGTGCCTACCAGTTTATCCGGTATTCCGGTTGATATACATTGTGGTAGCCTCCCCCTATAAGTTCGAGCTTTTAGAGAAACTGGTTTACAACAATTAGAAGAGTCTGTTTGTGCCTTTAGTTTCCTGATGTTGTGCCTCCTTGCAAGTCTGAGCCCTTGTTCCACTCCATCCAATTCTATAGCTGCAATGGATGTATGTGCTGACTTCCTTTTACTAGCTGCTACTATTTGTCCTTGTGTATCTCTGATCACTGCTGCCCAGCCTCCAATCCCTGACTTCAATGTGCCATCTGTGTTTAGAGCATAGTAATCACTCTCAGGCTTCTCCATTGTATAGCCAACCCCTTGTAATTTCACTTTGACATCTCGGACAATCTGTGATGTTAACTGTGTTGCTACCCTGCTTATTGCTTTAAAGATTCTTTGGTTTCTCTCTGTCCATGTCCAATATACAATTGCATTGAACACCAACTTGAGGGCATCCTGTGCACAGTCCTTGCCCTTTACTTTCTGTTTAACCCATCCCAGTTCCTGTTTCCATGACGGATAGAGTTGTCTATTGTAGCCTGCTGCTACCAGAACTGTGTTCCATACACTCCTTGAATGGGAGCAATGAAAAACAAGTGCTCCTCAGTTTCCTGTCCTTGCCAGCATAGTACACATGTGGAAGCATGCACTACTCCCCAATCTCTCAGCTTGCTCAATGTTTTCAATCCACCTTGCACTGCCATTCAAGCAACAAAGGAATGCCTAGAAATCCTGTGAGAAAACCATATGATTTGGTGCCATGACACTTGTTGCTTTGTTCTCCTTAAGGCTTCATAAGTATCCTTCATAGAGTAGTGACCTGTAAGTGATATGTTCCATATTACCTCATCAGCTCCACCACCAATTGAAACCTCCTGCAGGTTATCCATTAACTCAGGAACTTGGTCCCCTTATATGATGAGGGACGTACCAATTCCCAGTTTGTATTATATTAGCCACTGGTGCCTTCTTGTTACATGTTGAATTATACATGAACACCGCATTACTTATTTAATATTCCATGGGGGTGCCAAGGGTCCAGGCACAGTTTTGTATTGGTTCCATCACCTATCAAGTATTGTACAAAGTGAGCAGCATCCTTCCTTTCTTTCAGTATAGCTCTCCAACTCCATGAACATCCACTTGGTATTGGGACCTCCCCAAAGTTCCTCCCTCTAAGCAGTTTGGCCTTCATCCATTTTACCCACAGATTAGGCCTATCAGTAAGTGCCATATATCAGATGAGTACTTTTAAAACTAGATAACTAAAAGAAATAAATACAAAAATCAAAATGCATTCTAACATATGCTCCTTTCATAAGTACAAAAATGCTCCAACAGTCCTCACTATTACTATTTCCAACACAGCACTAGTATGGTGTTTATCTCAGTCAATCGTGGCAAATGCACTTAGTTAAGCTTGCAATATTAGGAACCCTTGTCTATCACAATTTTTTTTTCTTTTGTATACTCTACGAGGGTAGAGGGAATATGATTCCTTCATGTCACTTTCTATTCAATTTGGACCTACTTTTTCAAGTAGGTGTATTTGGCTTTGGTTTGTCCTGGGTTTTTGCCAGATCTCTTAATGTTTGGGCTTCCCTTTGATGTCTTCTTGAGCTAGTTAGAAGTTGTTAACCTCCCTTTACCATTTTTGGGGATGTATGGCTGGAGCATAATTGGAAGCGGTCAAACTATCACTTTATGCAACCAACTACACACAAATTCCCACTTTATGCAACTTTCTTTTTTCCACTTCCAACCATTAGTATGCAACACCATCAAACATCTGTCAACAGACGTTTATTTTTTTTCCTACGTGTTATTTGTCTGTTATCTTAGAAATGTTGAGTGTGTAGTGACAACTCACCATCTACAAACAAATTGCCCCGATACCATCCCTACCTTTCTTCCTCAAATTAAACACCCTAGTTTATTCTACATACAAATTCGAGGTTTCTTCAGATGCCAGCTGAGCTCAGTTGGTCTGGGGTTCGATGACTTAGATCCCAGGCTGTGCATCTTTGAGTTACTGATCTCGTTCAAAACAGGCTTGCCAAACAAAAAAAAACAGAGGTTTCTTCCCTATCAAGAACCCTTCCCTAAATAATAAACCTTAGTTTCTACATACAAATTTGAGGTTTCTTCCACAAATCGAAAACCCAATTCGACAGTGTTATGTCTTCATCTAGATCAATTAATTACACGCACCGTCTTTCTCCTCCTTCCTTTTTACTTAAATGCCGTTTAGCTTGTTAGGGTTTTATCCTTTGTTTTTTTTTTCTATTTTGGTTTCTTGTTAAGTGTTTTAGATCAATTTAGAGAGGAAGCGATTTAGTACATGTAGTAAAAGAGAATGACTTGGCAGACACTAAAATAACATGTAGGAAAAAGAAATAAACCCGTCATCTTTCTGTTAACTTTGTTAATAAAACTATAGTATCTAATATTTGGGTATCCTGCTCTTTTCTGACAGTTATCTGAGTTGCAACGCAAGGTTCGAAATGATGTGAGTTCAGAACACTGGCTCCGCGAGAAATGTGCATATCCTGACAAACAATTGTTTAATTGGGGGATGATGCGATTGCGTCGTCCATTTATGCTCTATGGAGTTGGAGATGCTTTTGCTATGGAAACCGATGATCGGCAGCGCAAGAAAAGGGATACAGAGGTTATTTTAACGTTGATTTTTCTAAAGCTAGATTTTTGTGACATTTAGTCTTTAACTGTACAATATAGCTGGGCGCATTGTAACCATAAAGGTGTTGAAGCCCATAGTAAAGAGTGAGGCCTTTGATAGGTTTATTCGGTGTAACAAACACTTCAAGTTTAAAACAAATAAGTTATCTAATGGTTGTAACTATTTATACCACGTTAACATGTCTTGGCTGTAAATAAACCAATTTTTCCACATCCCCATTTAGGAATATACAAGTCATAGCTGAAAAGATTTGGAATTGTTTTTTTACGAGTCATTATATAATTATATTTCTGCTGATATTACAAGATTGACTTGCTGCAGAGGCTTTCCAAGTTAGAAGAAGAGGAGAAAAATCACATGGAGACCAGGAAAAGGAAATTTTTCGCAGAAATTATCAATATAGCACGTGAGTTTCAATTGCAAGGACAAGCTTCTTTGAAACGGCGGAAGCAGAGGAATGACGGGATACAGGCATGAAATTTCTCGCCTTTGTTAGAGATTACTGTATATTTTTCAGGAATTGCTAAGTTTTTTTTCCATCATCTTTTTATTGTCCTGTAATTTTGAAGTTGTGAGGAGCTCCCTCAGTTAACCTCTTTTAGCTGTTTGTAAACTTCTTTCTCCAATCAACAATAGTTTTATTCAGCTAAAAAATATCATATCTGAATATGTCCTATAGTGGATTCATGCCACAATGATTTTCTACCAATGCTTGATTTACTAGTAATAGTTCAACTTTTTCTTTGATGTTATTAGCAATTATTATGTATAGTTTATATTAAAATAAATATAATATATCCTCTTATTTATTGACAGGCATGGCATGCAAGGCAAAGACAACGTGCTACACGGGCAGAAAAAATGCGGTTTCATGCACTGAAAGCTGATGATCAAGAAGCTTACATGAAAATGGTGGAGGAGAGCAAGAATGAGCGATTAACCACACTTCTTGGAAAAACCAATGATCTTCTTGTTTGTTTAGGTGCTGCTGTTAAGAGGCAAAAGGACACAGAACATTCAACTGGCATTGAAGTTTTAAAAGATTTAGAAGTAGAAGACCCTTCCCAATTGTCTCCTCTTAAGAGTGGAGACACAGCTGATACACCTCGAGAGCAAGATGTAGAGTTAGATGATCTGGATTCTAATTCTCATGTCAAAACAAGTGATCTACTTGAAGGCCAGCGTCAATATAATTCTCTTGTTCATTCAGAAAAGGAAGAGGTAAAGTCGATGCTCTATCTACTCTTTAAAACCTATTATTGTAGTCATGATGTATTCGTTGGTAAAGCATCTTAACAAATGTTTGAATTGCGATGAGGTTAGTCTTTTCATGCATTTGTCCAGTCATTTGTTTTGGCTACTGCCTCCATGGGACTCTAGATATGCTGAACACATTAAATCAGTCGAAACAGAAGATGCTTTCTGGTGGAGTTGACCAGTACTCTTTATCACAAGAAACATCTGCGAAGATCTCTAGTTAGTTCTTGATAATTATTGTCTGAGTATTTTTCCAAAAATAAATACATAAAACTCATATCAACACCAAAAGAAGAAAATATGATAAAAGATCTAAGATTGAGTACAAGATAGTCAGGTATTAAAGAGTGTAGGTTAGAAATGACATAAAAATAATCTCCATTTCCTTAATTAATATATATAAAAAGTTGTGAGACATACAAGTAAACTTGTTGAACAGAGTTTCCATCTACTAATATGTACAAATGATGCCCGTGAAAGGAAAAATAATTTTTTTATAGCAATGATGTATCATCATGTCTATCATCTATCTTCATCTCCTTATCAATCATATTGAAAAAAAAAAAAAAACACAGAAAAATAAAAAGAATATAAACTTTACATTGAGAGACTTGATATAGTTTCCCTCTCATGAAAACTTAAGAGATACTCAGGAGTAGAGCTTTCCTCAAGCCTTAGTAGTTATTCCGTACAATGTAAGATTAAAATCATAAAATAACAGAATAAAATTTGAGAATTATGGAAAAAGAATATATTTGTTTCTTTTTCTTTCAACCCACCTTAGTAACCCAAAATCCCTGGATTCTTATTTAAAATTATATTCCCTATATGGAAGGGAATAATTATAAAAGGTCATGGGGGACCTAAAAAAAAAGAATTTTAAGAATAGCAACCAGTTTTTGAATTTAATTGTTGGAATATGATATGATACTCCCTGACATAATCATTAAACACCAGACTGATACAGCCTATGACGATACAGGGTATTGATACTTCTTGTTTATATCCCGATACAGTGCACTACCATCCAATATTGATAACTATGTTTGAGGCAGTTTCAGAAGGAAAATGTGAGCATTTAAGTTTCACGTATTAAGGTGTTCCTCTTTGCTACAATGTAAATTAGCAGGACTTATTTCAACAGGTGAGAGAGTAGTTCTTTCTCCAAAAAGGCCCATTTCAGTGAGGGCAACATTGATGCCCAATAAATGAGGGCATGATTGTATCTTGTTATAGTGGATATATAGTATTTTTTAAATTGCGGATATAGATCATGCTTTTAAAACTGAGATGGAACAAACACACTCACAAGCATGAGATTTATGCTTTTTTATTTTTTTTGGAATTACAGTAAAGGTCAGTTCCTTCACTTCCTTGTAATGTCTTCTTCCTCGAGGAACACTTGCATACAACATTGTTTGTGTGTGGAGTAGAGTCCAGCAATCAGATTCGTAGAATAATTCCCAGTACTCTAATGGTTGTGCATTAATTAAATTCGGAATGTGGAGATTTCCCGGTGAACTGACCGTACTCCAAACCGACACAGGTGAACAAGTAGAGTATACTAGGGCGCTTGAGAGAACCATGTCTGACCCGGAGATGTGGATCATCCAAGGCACATTAGCATGGCGTACTCCTCCTGTTCGAACCGGAGTTTGAAACCAAACGTGAAAAATCTTGGTAGAATGCATTGTAAGGATGGCTATAAACAGTGTAATATTTGTTCATTGGTTTTCACGAGTCATTCCCAATTAAATGGATTTTGTTCCACAAGCATGACCATTTGGCTTGTTTGAGCCAGAAATGCGTATGTTAGATACGGACATCCATGCCGATTTCACTTTTTTTGCATTGGTATTGATATAAGTATACCAGAGAAAGGGAGAACTAATTTTATTTTTTTACTCTGTAGGTAACAGAGCAACCATCCATGCTTCAAGGTGGGGAATTAAGGCCTTACCAGTTGGAAGGACTTCAATGGATGCTTTCTCTGTTCAACAACCATCTAAACGGTATTTTAGCTGATGAGATGGGATTAGGGAAGACAATTCAAACAATTGCATTGATTGCATATCTCATGGAGAAAAAGAATGTACTTGGGCCACACTTGATAGTGGCTCCAAAGGCTGTACTTCCAAATTGGGTTACCGAATTCTCAGCCTGGGCTCCCAGGTAAGGAAAGAAACATATTTTAAAATGCATTTGGTATTTATCGTATTTATCCCTTTTTTTTTGTCATCACATTCATTAAGTTATTCGTTTGGACACAGTATTCTGGCCATACTATATGATGGGCATATAGATCAACGGAAAGCAATGAGGATTAAATATTCCACTGAGGGGAAGTTCAATGTGATGATCACCCACTACGATCTGATTATGCGAGACAAAGCATTTCTAAAGAAATTTCATTGGCACTACATGATTGTTGATGAAGGACATAGGTTAAAAAATCATGAGAGCGCTCTTGCACGAACTCTTCTGTCCGGGTATGGTTTATGCACAAATTATTCATTTGAAACTGCTCTCACTCTATTCTGTCTAAATTCTTGTTCCACAATAGTGTAAAGAGAGTAATTTGAGCTGGACCTCGTCAGACACAAAAACTAGAGGAAATTTGGACAACATTTTTAAAGATGAAGTAAATTTTACGACTTCTCCCTGTTAAACGGTTAATTTGTCGAAGTAAAAAGTTATCTAATCAGCTGTTTATCTAAACTCACGTAAGCCAAAAGGTTTGGATAAACTGTCTATTCCTCTTAAACACAACTGAATTTTGTGAGGTACTCCCGTCTAAGATACTGAAACAAATGTAAATTCTAATTATTCACAGAAAATGTTTATTTCAAATGACCCTGGTTGTTTGACTTACCTTATTTTTGGGTTGCTACCCAGTGATAGTTTGGATGGCCTAGCCAAAGCATACAATACTTCAATGTTTAAACTGGATTTGGGTCTATAGATCATGGGCTAAGTGATTTCTCAAGAACAGCAGCATTGTATAACTATCTAATGCTCTTTGTTTAGAAGAAACTTTGACGTCATGTTAAAATATATGGTATACTGTGTGTACATTGCTATTTTCTTGTTCTTGAAGTTGATGTTCTGAGAGAATCAATAATCTTATTCTTATTCTTCTTTATTGGTGTTATTATTCTTTTCCGCTGCTACAAGGATACATCCTATTAAAGCGTATTATGATTTAGAATAGGGAACTGCATAGAAACCCTGAAAGTACTCTTCTAATCCCAATAAACATGATCAACAACAACTATGAAACCCTAAATATAAAGGGAAGGGAACATACCCTACCTATTATTTTATTTGTTTGGGTTCTTTGGAAGGAAAGAAATAGAAGGGATTTCAAACACATGGAGTGATAAATTCATATGATGTCAAAAACATGTTGTTTGATTGGTCTAGGTGGTTGGGTGGTTTACGGATGTAAGATTTCAATATTTCATGTGCAATTTGGATAATGTAGTCATGTAAGGTTCACTATTTTTATGATGTAACGGGGACCAATAACCACACCCTTTTAATTTCTTCCTAAAGGGGTGTGGTAGGGGGTAGGCGAATGTACTTTGTGAAGTTCGACCATAATTGATAAAAGAAAAAAAATGGCAGCGGAAAACAATGGGTTACTTGTTGAACAAGTATTTAACTTGAATTCCTGGTTTGACTTGGACTTAGTTTTCGGCTGATAAAACAATATATTATATTAATTGAAAAAGGTGCGGTGGAGATGATCACACCACAGCCCGATGTACTTATCAATTACATTGATGAATTGCGAAAACAAAATTTTCCCATCTCCCCATAAACTGATTAGTGATGAACCTTTCAATCGAGGAGTGCTAGCTAATCCTTGCTTTACTTCTTGTTGTATGAATTATTTCCTTTATATTGATGAATACCTATTGTTCATAAAAGGAAAACAAAAGGCAATTACTAATAAAGTAAAATCACATAGGAGAAACATTGAGGAAATGTGGGCCTCATAGAGCTCTTGGAATGTTCGAACGAGGATGTCCAGCAAATTTTAAGCAATAAGAGGTGTCATAGTCTCTGTCTCACTCACTCTATTATATCAGCAGGAAATGGGTACAAAGGCGTGGGCATAATAATAATTAGATAAAAAACCTTGAGAAAAAACACAGAAAGCAGAATGAAGGTGTGGGTACAATACTTTGGCGCAGTAGTGTACTCTTACTTGCCATTTAAGTGCATTTTCTGTTGTTCAAATAATATTCTCCTTTTTCTTAGTGTCTACCATTAAAACAATAACTATTCCCGAAAGGTGATCGCATAAAAAAGAATGTCTGCATTATAGTCGTCATAAGTTAGTAGTGGATGTTGTTTTCAACATCTGCTGCAAATTTGCACAATTTTGAATGAAAAATGGTGATTATTTACCGATGCAGAATCTGCAAACTCTTAACGAAAGCAGATTTAAATTCTGCAATTGCACGTGCAGCCTTAATAAGATACATTAAGCTCTCACACTGTTATATGTTTTTCTTCAGTGAAGTTCTGTTTGTCTCCTTACATGCGCACACACACACACACACACACACACACACACACACATATTGTATCATAAAAGAGAATGGAAGCTTCATATCTAACATCCAAATATATACTTTTTTGCAGCTATCGGATTAGACGCAGACTTCTGTTAACTGGCACTCCAATACATAACAGTTTGCAGGAATTGTGGGCCCTGCTTAACTTTCTCCTGCCTTCCATTTTTAATTCTGTGCAAAATTTCGAAGAATGGTTTAATGCACCATTTGCAGATCGAGCCGATGTTTCTCTTACCGATGAAGAAAAGTTATTGATTATTCGCCGTTTGCATCAAGTGAGTATTACACTATGTAGTACGACGTACGGTTTATGTCTTGATTTATAGCTGGTCTCAGTGTATCCTCCGTTCTCAGGTTATAAGGCCATTCATACTCCGGAGGAAAAAGGATGAGGTAGAGAAATTTCTCCCTGGGAAAACACAGGTCTTACTAAAATGTGATATGTCAGCCTGGCAGAAAGTTTATTATCACCAGGTTACTCAGGAGGGAAGAGTCGGCATTGATTCAAGTACGTTAGATTTTTTGAACCAACTATATACTATTATATTTTTCAATTGCTTCCTTACCTAGTAGAAAAAAAGGACGAGCTATGGATTGCTTTTTTTGATAAGTTGGACTTTTATTGCTAATAAAAAGAAGGAAATCACAGGGTGAGGGAGTAGATCACCCTGACCCTTTAAAGAAAATTACAAGAGCATTAATGTAAAATTAGTGCATCCCATCTGGTACTAAGATCCTGAAATTTGTAATCAGCTGTCCTTAGATCAGCAGTCCAAACCAAAGAGTTCCGTTCACTAGAGTGAGTAGGGAGTCCAAAGTTACTGCTTTGCCTTTGAATATCAAGAAGTTCTTTGCGTTCTGTAGAGAATAGCGGATTGCAAAGTGCAATAAGTTCCATAGCATAATATACTTTTCAAGACTCTCCCCCCCCACACACACACACAATTTCCTTTCATTGCTTACATATTGATGTTACCTGAATAATATGTTAAAAAGCAGTATGAACTAGAACCGGCAGTGCAGTATCAATGAAATGCGAGGTTATTTACTTCCATAATGTTATCGTTTTAATACTTGATTATAACTTGCAAACTAAATTCATAGAGCTTCTAGATTATTCTCCTGTGATCACATAATCATCTTGTGCTTCATGTCGAACACCCTTTTGCAGCAATGCTCTCGTTTGTCTCTTAAATAAATTTGAATTGCAAGTCTTCTAAGACTTTAGGAGATAATGGTCATTTTTAGTGGAATTTTTAATTTGATAAGCCACCTCATTGGGATTAGAAACACAAATTGGATTTATGATCTTACATGAAGAGATCTATGATCTATTTTTGATTGGCTGAAGAGATCTATGATCATTTTTCTATGTATTGAATATAAAATTATGACCATGAAAGCAAATCACGTCTTTTAGGAATACTCGTCATATGGTGGTCTATGTTATCCTAGCATCCATCAATTCCTATGCTTCAACTGAGACTCCTGTGAGACTTGATTATGTGATTTTCTTGCTTCCTTATGCAGTGGTTTTTAACTTCTCAGCTTGATTAAATCTGTTGTTATGATTTCTATTACTTGTACAGAATCGGGAAAGTCCAGAAGTCTCCAAAATCTAACAATGCAGCTCCGGAAGTGTTGTAACCATCCGTACCTCTTCGTTGGAGAATATAATATGTGGCAAAAGGAAGAGATTATCAGAGCATCAGGAAAATTTGAATTGCTTGATCGCTTGCTTCCGAAGCTTCAAAGAGCGGGGCATAGAGTTTTGCTTTTCTCACAAATGACGCGTCTTATGGACATTCTTGAAATTTATTTGCAGCTGCACAATTTCAAGTATCTTAGACTGGATGGATCAACTAAGACAGAAGAAAGAGGAACATTACTAAAGCAGTTCAATGCACCAGACTCACCTATCTTCATGTTTCTTTTGAGCACACGAGCTGGAGGCCTTGGTCTAAACTTGCAAACCGCAGATACTGTCATAATCTTTGACAGTGACTGGAACCCCCAGATGGACCAACAGGCAGAGGACCGTGCTCATCGTATTGGTCAGAAGAAAGAAGTGCGAGTTTTTGTGTTGGTTAGTGTTGGATCAATTGAAGAGGAGATACTAGAACGTGCAAAACAGAAAAAGGGGATTGATGCCAAGGTGATCCAGGCAGGCCTGTTCAATACGACGTCGACAGGTTTGTATTTCTTCCTAATCCCTCAGTGTGCTTGTTATCATGTATATGTACATAACACAAGTGTCTAGGACATTGTGGGCTCTCGCACTTGTTGGGAGTTGCCTGTGTGCTTCACATAATGGCTATCAAGTGTGAGCTTCATAAAATGAAACCCAGGGCTGATAAAAAAATTCTTGGGGTCCAGATGTACATGAATGAGGGACATTGATGATGTTTACTTAGATGAGGATCATCTGTTTAGCAAGTTAGAGAAACTTGTACTGACCATCATATTTCTTGGAAGTATGAATCTTAACAAGTTGTGTGAGGATATTGCATGTTGAGGATATCATTTCACCCAGATATCAACCCTTCATTCCTCTCCATTTGAGATCCAAGTATATTGGCATAATAACAAGAAAGATGCACATAGTTATATCCAGAAAATATTTTCTGATATTTGTGCATGTCTGTAAGATCTCTACATGCTGGAGTATTGACTTCTATTTCTCTGAAGATGATATTCTCATGGAAATAGTCTTGACAGCAGTCCCACTTCTTTGGGTGGTGTGGGTGCTGTGTACAGTAATCAGAAAATGTGAATCCGTCATAGCAAGTTCACCATTTTCTTATGCCAACCATTTATCAATTTCACATGTTGTCCGGAGTATTATTCATCTAAACAGTGTGTGTCTGAATGTTTTAGTCTTTTAGGTACTGATACTTGGTCGTTGTGTCTAGATTATGTTCCTGCAATTTCTTATAAGTTTGCATAACTATGAGAGCTAAGTTAACAGAAAACATTTTTATTATTTTACTGCAGCAAACGATAGAAAAGAGATGTTGCAGGAAATCATGCGCAGAGGTACAAGCTCCCTTGGGACTGATGTGCCAAGTGAAAGAGAGATCAACCGCCTTGCAGCCCGAACAGATGAGGAGTTCTGGCTCTTTGAAAAAATGGATGAGGAGAGGCGGCAGAGGGAGAACTACAAATCAAGGCTTATGGAGGATCATGAAGTACCCGACTGGGTATATCCTATTAAAGAAGAGATAAAAGAAGGTTCAAAAGATAGTTTTAGCCTCCCAGGAAAACGACAGAGAAAATATGTGTCTTATGCTGACACGTTGAGTGACAAAAAGTGGATGACAGCTATGGAAAATGGAGAAGATGTATCGATGTTTACACCTAAAAGAAAGAGAAGAGAGCATCTTTCTCTAGATACCAATGAATCATCCAGTGGCAATGTTTGCGGAGAACTTAATTTATCAGAACTTGGGAATGACAGTGGATCTATCCTTAGTGAAGGAGGGACTGATGATTCGTTGGGGCGGTCTCCAAAAAGGATAAAGTATGTTCCGTTACAACCCCACAACGAATTTGAAGTTATTAACAGAAATGATTCAAGTGGAAACATTTTCACATGGAAGACTAACAAGAGGAAGAGATCAAGTCATGGTGTGCCAAGTTCATCTTTGTATAAAAGAGGGGGCAATTTCTAATGGCACAGGTAACTGTGGATGTCATTTATGCATGTCTAGTTTATGGGTCATTCAAATTAGTGAAACATCCCTTCATCAGCCATGTTTTTTTTTTTTATTAGCATATCTGTATACATGTTTCCATATATTTCCATGGTTATTGCTATCAAATTGTATGATCTGTATACTGTAACAATAGAGTTTCTTTCCTGTTATTGATTAAGTTAATGATCTGCTCTTTGCACAACTCACCATGGTACGTCGTTTTCATCATAATCATAATGGTTGTTTCTTTTTGTGTACCTTCTACTGCGTACAAATTTGTGCATTTTTAGTATTTTGATTGCTTTTTAGGGCCTTGCAAAGAGTGAAACTTCAGGCCTACCAAAAATAGGACAAATCTGAATTTCCAACATATATATCAATTTTAATTCAATCAGATATAGTCTACCATGTCAGAGTGAGTTGGAACTGTTGGAATCTACTTCACATGCCTTCTTCGCTGCCCTGTGATTTAAGGCGTCTTGTATTACTCTATCCTTGCAACTGAAATGTGGAGACCACAAAAGTGTTACTGTCATAGCCTTTTTTACCATGCATGCAATATGGACATCCAGACATGAGTACCCTTGTAACTTGAAAGAGTTGCCTCTGTTGTATAATCTAGCACCAAAACATGCCTAAAAGGTTCTCTCCTCTCCTACATGGTCTATAATAGATGCGAACCAAAATGACTTGAAATAGTTGTGCATTGAAAAATGCCTTGTGGTAGGCAATGACTTTTTGATCGTTATAATGATGGTATATGTATCCGTGCAGGGCTGCAAATTGAGAGATCATGAAGAGCAAAAGCAGAAAAACAATCTAAAGAGGTTGAGGCTGAAGGCCTTCAACTTAAGAAAATCACGAACACTTTGTTGCAACGACAGTTATGCACCACTCTTTGTTGCAATGACAATTATGCACTCTTTATGATTTTCGATGAATGTAAAACTTTCTAAATTATTGCCTCAGAAATCCCATCTACACAGGAATCATCAAAATGCACAAATGACAAATCTCTTAGCTAAAAGGTAGAACATCAATTCCAAACAATAGGTTTAATACCAAATATAAATCTATCCCCTCTTGTCTGTGCACCTAAAGGTTCTGCAGTTGCACTCCATCCACACTCCCTAGCAGAAATAGCTCTAACATGAAGTAATGGAGTTCAACCATCTCTGTAGGAGGAAACAACTCACAAAGTGCTCTAAACAACTCCACAAATGCTGACACCATTCTCACCAAAAACAATTTTTAGGAGATTAAAAGACTTCAGCACACCATCAACCCCAAATCTTTCTGTAGTCATAAATTATACACGACTTGCATTTCTCCATAAAGAAAATTCCCTTCCAGGGGCGATGAGAATAGATTCACAAACTTTTAAAGAGCTTTTGCTTCTTGCCTTTTTGCGATAAAATCCAACGAGCCTACTTTTGTACCTGACAGGTCTAGATTCAGTCAATCGATCCTCGAGGAACAGCAAGATGGGTTCAACAACACAAGTTGTAATAAATTGAAAACTAAAGATATCTTGGAATATCAATTCCCCTTCTCCATGAATTGGTTCTAAGGATTCTCAACTTCCTTTTCCTCAATAAAATCCCGCCACTGCCCGATATATCTCATATACTGTGCCTTAAGTATGGATCGTTCTCAAGTATTAAAACTTCTACCTCTGTTGCACTGCAGAACTCCCATTCCCATTAGGTGCCTAATAGTGCTCATTTTGCCAGTAGAGAGAGTTCTGTCTTCTAATTGTTTAGCCCTCTCTGTAGACTCTCCTTTTGATGCAGAACAGTGCTGACGTTATTGCTGACGTCATCACCAGCAAGGATGACATCATCAAATTTATTTATTTTTATTTTCTTTTTATCTTATTATTTTATTTAGTAATTTCTAATTTAGAGTCTAGAAGTTCTAGAATAGTTGGTTTACTACTAAGTTGATATTAGTAATACAATTCAAAGTAGGATTTGTATTTTGATTTCTTTGTTTAGGAAGTCCTAGTGCTAGTTGGTCCTAGTCTTTAGTTTATATAAAGAGTCATGCTTTGAAAAACCAATTCAATTATTCAATCAATACAATTAAGATTTGTCTCTACAATTTAGTTTTCTCTAGTTTTATATTAGTTCTTCCTTGTTTCAAGGCAAACCTCCCCTTGGGTTATTCAAGGTTTGATTTTTAATCGCTTCCGCTACGTCAATTGGTATCAAGAACTTCGTTCCGATCCTACAATGGTTAATGACGGAGATTCTTCACCCCGCTCCCAAGTCGGTAATCTTGGAGATTATGTGACGAAGGTTGAATTCAATTCGGCTATTAATCGTCTCACCGCTTCAATCGATAATCTTACTCTTCGATTTGATAAGTTGGAAGGTAAGCAATCTATTGTTGATGCTCCCACCCTCCCACCCTCTACTATGACCAATATATCTCAACCACCCCAATTTTCCACCACCACCACAACTTTACCACAAGGTTCCAATATTGACTTCACATCTCTCCCTATTCATGGTTGCCCCCAAACACCACAAAACCTATTTTCACATCCCTACCCATACAAATAACCCTATAATAACTCCCAACCATCTCAACTCTCCAATACTCCACAAGTTCGCACCACTTATACGACTATTGCTTCTCCATCTCAATCTCGCTACGAACTCCTACATTCAACCAACAATGTCCCACCCACTACACAAAATTTTCAACCACCCCCCAATCTTCCTATTAATCGTTTTCAACAAACTTATCACCGTCGCGCCCCTCGAGCACCAAATTCTTATCTTGATGATCATGATAGTGATGATGATGCTGAAAATTACTATCAACAAGCATGCCCTCAACCTCAACCTCAACAACACCACAACAATAATTTTCGTACTCAATCTGACCAGTTTCGTATGAAAATTGATCTCCCTACTTTTACTGGTAATATGCATATTGAGGAGACTCTTGATTGGATTCATGAAGTTGAGAATTTCTTTGAGTACATGGATACTCCTGAACATGCACAAGTTAAGCTTGTGGCATATAAACTCAAACAAGGTGCTTCTGCTTGGTGGGAACAACTCAAGGCTCATCGTCGAAAGAATAATAAGCGGGATATTGTTTCTTGGGCACGTATGAAAACTTTGATTATGGAGCGTTTCTTGCCTAAGGATTATGAGCAAATTTTATACAACCAACTGCTATCGTGTCGCCAAGGATCTCGTAGTGTTGATGACTATGCTGCTGAGTTTCATCGCTTGGTATCTCGAAATAACATCGTGGAAAGTGAAGATCAATTAGTTACTCGTTTTCGTAATGGTTTGAATAGGAATATCGTGGAGAAGATTTTTCACTCAATTCCTACCTTGGCCGATGCAATTCAAATCGCACTCAACATTGAGCAACATAATGGTTTCCGCTCGAATTCTAGTAAGTCATACTCTTCTCCATCATCTTCTTCTTATCCAAATCGTCGCAACAACTACAACCCTTCACCATCATCTACTGCACACCACAATAATCAAAATTCTCCAAACACTAACTATTCACCCAACACTCCTACAAACAATCAAGCCACACTTGCTTCCAACAATGATCAACCTCCACCTACCAAAGCTCCACAAACCACCCAACCAAGCAAAACCAATCCATATGCTTACCCTACCATGCCCAATTGTTACCGTTGCGGCCAACCTGGACATAAGCAACATGAATGTCCAAAACGAGACAAGTCTAGAGTTAACTTTATTGATCATGATGAAAACGATTGCGATGATGACTATGATGAAGATTACTATGATAAATGTGAACCTAGTAATGAGATTCAATATGAAGTGGATGCTCCATTCCTGGGTGTTATTCAAAGGCTTCTCTATGCTCCTTCTCAACCGGTGAATTCTGAACGAAAAAGGATCTTTCAGACTCGTTGTCAAGTTAAGGATAAGGCTGTTAATTTGATTATTGATGGTGGTTCCCATGATAATTTTGTTTCTACTTATATGGTGACTAGGTTGGATCTACCAGTGACTCCACATCCTAAGCCTTATTCCGTTGGTTGGGTTAAGGATGGTCACTCACTCATGGTGACTACTCAATGTCGTGTTCCATTTTCTCTTGGTAAGTATCATGATGAGGTTCTTTGTGATGTTCTTGATATGGATGCTAGCCATTTGTTACTTGGTCGACCTTGGCAATGGGATCGTCGTGCTATGTATGATTGTTATGCCAATACATTTACCTTTAAGAAAGATGGTGAAAAACATACTTTGGGATCTATGCGTCCAAGACCTGTTCATGAAGTTTCTAAAGTCGAAGAGCGAACTTGTTTGATTTCTAAGGACCATGAAGAGGATTTCAAAAAGACTGACACAATCTATGCTCTTGTACTTAAGGAAGAAAAGAGAGAAGAATAAAAAATTCCCATGGTTGTCCAACCTTTATTGGATGAATTCAAAACTATCATACCCACCGATCTACCTTCATCATTGCCTCCAATGCGTGATATTCAACATCATATTGATTTGATGCCTGGTGCAAGTCTTCCCAATCTTCCCCACTATCGTATGACACCTAAAGAACATGAAGAGCTTCGACGCCAAGTTAATGATTTACTCGAGAAAGGCCTCATTCGCCCTAGTATGAGTCCTTGTGCAGTTCCTGCTTTGCTTGTGCCAAAGAAAGATGGTTCTTGGCGTATGTGTGTTGATAGTCGTGCAATCAACCAAATTACCATTCGCTACAGGTTTCCTATTCCTCGCTTGGATGATATGCTTGATATGCTTATTGGTTCTAAAGTGTTCTCGAAGATTGATTTAAAGAGTGGTTATCATCAAATCCGCATACGACCAGGAGATGAATGGAAAACTGCTTTCAAGACAAAGGATGGTCTTTATGAATGGATGGTAATGCCTTTTGGTTTGTCAAATGCCCCAAGTACATTTATGCGTTTGATGACTAAAGTGTTGCAGCCTCTCATTGGAAAGTTCGTTGTCGTATATTTTGATGACATATTAATTTATAGTCAGAATGAGCAACCACACATGTGTCATCTTTGGGAAGTCTTCAAGGTTCTCTATGATAATTCGCTTCTCATCAACATCAAGAAGTGTGATTTCATGACAGACCGCATTCTTTTTCTTGGCTACATTGTAAGTGCTTCAGGTATACATGTTGATGAAGACAAGGTGAAAACAATACGAGAATGGCCTACACCTCGTACAATTCATGATGTTCGTTCTTTCCATGGTTTGGCTACTTTTTACCGACGTTTTGTCAAGAACTTCAACTCTATTGCAGCTCCTTTGACACATTGTATGCGAGGTACTAAATTTGAATGGACTGAAGAAGCCGACAAAAGTTTTAACTTACTTAAAGACAAGCTTTCTACAGCCCCGGTTCTCGCTCTACCTGATTTTTCCAGGATTTTTGAAGTAGATTGTGATGCTTCCATCATGGGTATTGGCGCTGTTCTTTCTCAAGAAGGTAAGCCTCTTGCATTTTTTAGTGAGAAACTTAGTGATGCTCGAAAGAAATGGTCTACTTATCAATTGGAACTCTTTGCGTTGGTTCAAACATTGCGTCATTGGCATCACTATCTGATCCATCGGGAATTTATTCTCTACACTGACCACCAAGCTTTGCAATTCCTTCAAAGCAGTTCCAAGACAAATCGAATGCACGACAGATGGAAAGACACAATTAACAAATACACTTTTGTGATTAAGCACAAATCAGGTCAACAAAACAAAGTAGCTGATGCCCTCAGTCGAAGAGCTTATTTGCTCGTTACAGTCAACATCGATATTGTTGGGTTTGATTATTTGAAGGATTTATATGATGATGATCCTGATTTTTCAGATATGTGGATTAAATGCTCTCAAAATCAATCTGGTACAGATGATTTCCTTATTCAGGATGGTTTTCTTTTCAAGGGAAATCACTTGTGCATTCCTCAGGGCTCCCTTAGAGAACATATCATTCGTGAAATGCATGCTGGAGGTCTCGCAGGTCACATGGGTCGTGACAAGACTATTGCTTTGATTGAAGAAATGTATTATTGGCCATCCCTAAAAAGAGATGTTGGTAATCTCATTCAGCGGTGTTATACTTGTCAAACCGCAAAAGGTCAATCTCAAAATACTGGCTTGTACACACCATTACCGGTTCCTGATGCACCATGGGTTGATGTTTCTATGGATTTTATCTTGGGTCTCCCTCGGACTCTAAGAGCTGTTGATTCGGTTATGGTTGTTGTAGATAGGTTCTCCAAGATGGCTCATTTTATTCCTTGCAAGAAGACATCGGATGCTTCCAATATTGCTACTTTATTCTTCAAGGAAATTGTTCGTTTACATGGAGTTCCAAAATCTATTACTTCAGACCGTGACACCAAATTTTTAAGTTACTTCTGGAAGACTTTGTGGATGAGACTTGGCACTCCCTTGAAATTTAGTAGTACTTCTCACCCACAAACTGATGGTCAAACTGAAGTTGTGAATCGAACGTTGGGAAATTTGATTCGTTGTCTCTCTGGTGACAAACCAAAACAATGGGATCTTGCTTTGCCTCAAGCTGAGTTTGCTTACAATACCTCAAAGAGTCGTACTACAGGATATTCTCCTTTTCAAATTGTCTATGCTAAAGTTCCCAATCATACCCTTGACCTTGTCTCTTTGCCTAAGGTTTCAGGTATGAATTTTGATGCAGATGCAATGGTTGATAGTATGACTCAGCTTCACGACACAGTCAAGAAGAATATTGAGAATTCTAATACTCATTACAAGGAAGATGCTGACAAACATCGTCGTTCTCAAACATTCGAAGTTGGAGACTTAGTAATGGTGCATTTGCGTAAGGAGAGATTTCCAGTAGGTACTTACAACAAGTTGAACATGCAGAAGATTGGTCCCCTAAAGATTCTTCGCAAGATCAATGACAATGCTTATATTGTCGATCTTCCGAGTGACATGCATATTTCCAAGACCTTCAATGTCAAAGATATCTATCCCTTTCATGCTGATGATACTTCTAACTCGAGGACGAGTTCTTTTAAAGAAGGGGGGACTGATGCAGAACAATGCTGACGTCATTGCTGACGTCATCACCAGCAAGGATGACATCATCGTCAGAAATTTATTTATTTTTATTTTCGTTTTATCTTATTATTTTATTTAGTAATTTCTAATTTAGAGTCTAGAAGTTCTAGAATAGTTGGTTTACTACTAAGTTGATATTAGTAATACAATTCAAAGTAGGATTTGTATTTTGATTTCTTTGTTTAGGAAGTCCTAGTGCTAGTTGGTCCTAGTCTTTAGTCTATATAAAGAGTCATGCTTTGAAAAACCAATTCAATTATTCAATCAATACAATTAAGATTTATCTCTACAATTTAGTTTTCTCTAGTTTTATATTAGTTCTTCCTTGTTTCAAGGCAAACCTCCCCTTGGGTTATTCAAGGTTTGATTTTTAATCGCTTCCGCTACGTCACCTTTGATCATATACCATATTTCTTGGAGATATAGGAGTGTGTCAACATACTTTCCATCTTCCACTCTACCAGCATCGATCTACAAGATCGGATCTAGTACTCTAACAGTCTGAATGGCTGGAATCTGAGCTCCTGCAAACATATTTTTATAAATATATGAAACGGGAGAAAACTAAGCGGCATAAGTAATGAACATACAATGAAAAAATGAACATGACAAATATATGCATGGCTTGATCTATTCATTTTCATATGTATACACAAAGGGTCAAGGAGCTAATCAGTAATCACTTTCAAATCAACAACTTAATCAAGTCTAGTTTTCACCATAAACAGTACACAAGTAATAAAAATGTATACTGTATAGTGTAATGTTAAAGCATTTTTAAGTGTGATGTCAGTGCCACAATCACAGTTTCTTGCTATAGGTAAGTTAGGGCAGTTTGGGATTTAGAGGTGAGGCATAAGCCTCAATTACCTTTAAGATAATGCTTCAAAATACATCAAACACTTTAAGAAAGGAAAGTGTTACACAAATGGGGAACAGAGTAATACAAGTCATTTTATCTATTGCTATTGTAGTTTAGGATCCGGATGGTCATCTTTAATTTGTCCTTTTCACAACTCTTAATGGAAAAATAAAAGAATATGACGAGTGTCACCCAAGTCTTAAGTTCTATGAGATATAAAAGTAACAAGATCGTCATTTTCATTCACAAGTAATACTACTACAACTAGTGAACTATACCAAGAATGAAAATAAAAAGAACTTGACGCAACAATGGGTTCTGAAAGTTTATTCGACCATAAGAATCATGAAGAAATAATAGGAAAACAATGGATGAGAAGGCTTTATTTAATCTGAAAATATTCAAAGAAACTCATAAGAGCGGACTACTATTGAAAGTTCAATCAAGTACAACAATCATACAGGGCCAGAGAATGTTATTTTTGAGAGTATATATCTTGTTTCTAAAGAACAATGCATTTTACTTGGGCACTTCTGGAAAAACAGTATATGCCGAGATTTCGACACCAGAGAAGAATTTGGAATCTAAGTATTCGTGAATATTCGCGGATATTTACATATCTGATTTCTCAAATCCCGGCATAATTCGTGGGATATCCCCGATATTCGTGGAAGTAATGCAGAGAAAATCAATCACTTATTTATGGAATGTCCTGAAGTAAGAACTCTATGGAAGTAGTGCTGAC
Organism: Aquilegia eximia; assembly: GCA_023053565.1. Classification (NCBI taxonomy): domain Eukaryota; kingdom Viridiplantae; phylum Streptophyta; class Magnoliopsida; order Ranunculales; family Ranunculaceae; genus Aquilegia; species Aquilegia eximia. Next base: position 28,772,560 of record JALIGU010000001.1, read on the forward strand.
CCTTACTCCACCATTTTCATATTGTTGCTTTTATCAGCAATAAAAGCCCAGCTTATCAGAAAAAAAAAAGCAATTCACAGCTCGTATTTTTTTCTACTATAAGGAAGCAAGTGAAAACATAGTAGTCTACAATTGGTTAAAAAAGACTACCTGAATCAATGCAGACTCTTCCCTCCTGCTTGACTGGTGATAATAATTTTTCTGCCAGGCAGACATATCACATTTTAGTAAGACCTGTGTTTTCCCAGGGAGAAACTTCTCTACCTCATCTTTTTTCCTCCCGAGTATGAATGGCCTTATAACCTGAGAATAGGAGGATACAATGAGACGTCAATCGTAAATCATACGATTAATCAAGACATACATCGTACTACATAGTGCAACACTCACTTGATGCAAACAGCGCATAAAACCATTCTTCCAAGTTTTGCACTGAATTAAAAATGGAAGGCAGGAGAAAACTAAGCAGGGCCCACAAATCCTGTAAACTGTTGTATTGGAGTACCAGACTACCAGTTAACAGAAATCTGCGTCTAATCCAACAGCTGCAAAAAGTATATATTTGGATGTTAGATATGAACGTTCCATTCTCTTTTAGGATTCAATATGTGTTTGCGTGGTGTTTTTTTTTTTTTTTTTGTGTGTGTGTGTGTGTGATGACATACAGAACTCCGCTGAAAACATGTAACAGTGTGACAGCCTAATGTCATAAGGCTGCACATGCAATTGCAGAAATTAAATCTGCTTTCATTAAGAGTTTGCAGATTCTGCATCAGTAAGTAACCACCACTCTTCATTCAAAAGTACATTTTACAAATTTGTACCAGATGTTGATGAAAACCACATCTGCTGCTATCTTATGACGACAACAATTCACGCATTCTCTCTTGATGTGAACACCTTCTGTTGTTTTAATTGTAGACACTCAGGAAAAGAAGCGTATTATATCAACACCAGAAAATGCAGCTAAATGGCAGGTAAGAGTACATAACTGCGCCAAAATATAGAACCCACACCTTGATTCTGCTTTCTGTGTTTTGTCTCAATGTTATTAATAACTATTATTACACCCCAGACCTTTAGTAACCATTTCTTGCTGATATAATAGAGTGAGCAAGACAGACACTGTTACGGCAACAACTCCTATTGGTCAAGAGGGACACTACTAGTCTGGGAGCTGTGGTCTTTGCTCCCTATGTATTTTCAAGGGAAAGAGTTTTTCGTGGGACTCTCTCTTACAGCTAGCCAAAGAAACTCTTATAGTATTTGATGCATATGCATAAAGATAGCATGTGCAAGGCACATGCCTCATAGTTCCTGCAGATTCCTATATGGATTAGAACATCCCTAGTAGTAGTTTCTATTTACTTAGCTTTCTAGTTTAGTTAGGATTAGGTTTAGGCTATTATAAATAGGGGATTACAAACCTAAATGAGGAGGTTAGATTGAAGATTTGTTTATGTCTTGAGATATTAAATTCGTTTTTTTTGGGTGTTCAAACCATTTATTTAATTGGTGTTCTTATTATTGTTTGCTTCCGCCGATAGTATTACATCAGTATTGGTGCCCGGCGGGCATGAAAAAGTCACAGAATCCAGGAACTCATGTTCAGAAAAAAAAAGAAATACCGGAAACTGGGTCAGTTGTATATCTTTTATTTCATTTTTTTTTTCTTTTCCTGATCATGGGCTGGGTGAGGCACTTTGTCACCCAGTTTGTTTGTAAAGAACTTTGCAATCTTCAATAAAAAGTCGTATTTATCCATAAAAAGTACTAGAAACATAAATGCACAATTACTACTACAAACAGAAACCTCGACACATCCAAGAAAAGCCGAAGTGAAGAAAACTGGAAAAAACGAAAAGGAAAAGGGAATTAGGGCTGGATTTAGGTTTTGAAGCTGCTAGTTTTGAGGAAAGTTTTAAAATCTATAATTTAATACAAAATAAACCATATAGCAGTAAACCAAAACAGACATGATATGGTAAAATGAAAGAGAGAATTAGTAAGTTACATAGATAAGAATTACTGGTTTTTATGATCGACAGTAAGAACAGAATCCAGTTACCTAATGAGATCATCATTTTTCAGCAATCTCCACGAGCAGAAGGCACAAATCCCTTGAACTGTACAGACTACAAGAATTTCTGATTACATCAGCAGTCCCCATGAGAAGATAATGTAAGTTGGACTTATATGACCTATATGAGTTGCTGGCCACAGTTTTTCACTTTTTCTGTTATAACCTTCACCAACAACATGGTTTTCAATTAGAAATGATTTAGAACTTCTCTGAATGAAGATCGCCAATAGTCCCCACAAGAGCACAACCCATCTCTAAACTGATGAAATCGATTTGAATCACGGACCACGATCTCTCGATCGACAATCTTAGAGATAATCTTAATTGCAGTATGGCAGTCACCACAGACCCTAAGGTTCTTGATGATCTGAATTGTACTTTCAGGAATAGAATTCATTATTCCAAACACAAAAGCCAACTTCTCGCTGTGTACGCGCAAAACTGTTTCCTTTTCTTCCTGATCTACATCATGAAAAACTGATGTTGTGTCGGGTGCATAGCCGACTTCCTGCATCTTTATGGATAATTTCTCCAAATACTTATATATATCTTCATGTTGAGGATGATCCCTGTCGCCAACCAAAAATACGTGAACTCTACCTTTTACTTCTACCAAACTAAATCCAGGCGGTTTGACCAGTCCATGGTTCTTCATATTTACTCGCATCCTCTCCACATCCCTCCACCTTCCAGCATCAGCATACATGTTGGAAAGCAGCACATAATAACCACAGTTTTTAGGGTCTAGCTCAAACAGTTTTTTTGCAGAGATTTCTCCTAACTCCACATTTTTATGAACTTTACACGCACCAAGAAGAGCACCCCAAACAACAAAATCGGGTTTGACCTTCATTCCCTTGATCAAGTGATAGGCCTCATTCAGACAACCGGCTCGGCCGAGAAGATCAACCATGCATCCATAATGCTCAACACCAGGTTCTATATTAAACTCTGCATTCATTGTCTCAAACCAATGCCACCCTTCTTCTACAAGACCCGCATGGCTACAGGCAGCTAGAACCGACACAAAGGTTATGTAATTTGGTTTTACCCCTTCCTTTTGCATCTCATAAATTACTTCAAGAGATTCTTTGGCCCGGCCGTGCATCCCATAACCGGAAATCATGGCAGTCCAAGACTTCACATTCTTTTCCTTCATGCAGTTAAATGCCTTTCTCGCTGTTTCCACTCTCCCACATTTACAGTACATGTCGATAACTGAGGTGCCAACAAGAAATGTCACGACCCGAATTTAAAAAAAATAAATAAATAAACCCAGGTCGCAACAATTTCTAACTCATAAACCAGGTACAACAAAAATCTTAACTAAAATATAGTGAAGAAAAATCCAAACGATAAAAGTACTCCTGATTCCATCCTATTATACAACATAACTTACTCCAACAAAATACATGAATACCACTTTCAAATAAAATACATGATTGAAATATCTAAAGATCTCTACTGGTCCCAACAAGCGGTCTGTCACAGCTCCATAGCTCTAACCTCTCCTGCCTGCATTCCAAATGGAATTCCAAATGGAATTCCAAATGGAACACACCCACGTGCAAAACAAAGCAACATGGGTCAGCATGAAAGCTGGTATGAGTAAACAAGGGGGAAATCTATTCCCATAAAATAACGTAATAAATATACAGTTCCAACATATGATTGACAACATAATTAACCTTCAAGAACAATTCTTCCATGCTGGGACAATAAGCATACGCCAAAAACCATATCAATTCCATTATATTTAAACCCTTTATCCATTATTTAATCACATGTTTAATTCTATTATTCACTTCTAATTTATCTATTTACGATGTTAATTGATCGATAATACAAATACATTACCTAAGCAGCAATTGTCTTTAAGGATAGGTCTATCCACCTGCACAAAATAAATTAGTTGACCTATCCACCTGCAAAATGAAGTTAATACATAATACACAAATATAATAAAAATAAAGCAAATCACCTACACGTTACATGTTTTCTAATACTTTGTTATCAATCCGAAAGTACATTCCGTTCATTCAAACCATTAATAATGATTCATTCTAACTCTCCATAAGTTATAATCTACCAAAATGACAAGTTCAATTATGACTATTAATACCCATAATAAATAAAACAACGCAGTTCTTCCACATAATCATAGTTACCTTCGATTCATAATCAAAGTATATAAAATTTACCCATAACATTAATTAGCACCAAGCATTACAATATCATAAGCCTTAGCACACTACCAAACAACGAATCTAAAGTCACAAAACCACGTCCTGGCCTCTAGCCGGTGCTCGGGTTTAACAATCATAAAACTTACAACCTATGCCCAATCACTAGTACACCTCCCACAGGATGCACTCCACACATTTGCCATACCCACACTGCACCAGTGTGCCTTGACCATGGTTAAGAACCTCTACGCGGAAACCAAAACCCAAGTGGGTGCTCACCTGCAAGTTTTGGCTAACCTCGACGTATGCCTAACTCATGATCTCTAATAGCTCCCTTGAGCTTTCTAATGTGGCGCCTAGACCAACCCCGAAGGCTATGAAGGTCTGAAGGGTCAGTTCCGCAGGCTAAGCCGTCTAGGAAATACCCAAATATAATCAAAGAGTCAACCCGCAGGCTAAGCCGTTTAGGGTGATAATTAATTTCTTTAACCTAAGTCCAGAGGTGCGACAAATGTACTAATGCTTGGGCGACTACCAAAACAACTAAACTAATCAAGCAATCACACAACCCTTGTCCAACAATTAAATTTCAAGTCCATTTCGTATTCCGTTCTTATTTTTCAAATCGAATATATACCGTCCATGGTATCAAACCATTCCAAATCATTTATAATTAAATCTCAAGTCCAGTACTCATTTCGTTTCTCTATTCATATACCATCCATTGGCATGGAGCCATATCTAGGCGTTCATCAATATAACTTTCTAGGTTACTTTAAACATGATTAATCAATTAACATGCCATTATATACTAATCCACTTCCATATTTAGACTACTTTTAGTTGTGTCTATTTCAACTTGACAATCAAACAAAAGGACAAACCCAAAGGAAAACATATAGCTAAAAAGAAACTCTTTACATAAATCTACCAAACAATAACATTCATCTTTCAAATTCACACATCTAAAAATAATTACTCAAATCTCATAAAATTTTAATACAACCTTTTACTATGAAAATATTACTTGGCATAAAAATCTGGAATAGTTTCGATATATAGAAAATAATTAAACAATTGTTTTACTCAATCCTACCAGATTTCAGAAAGAAATCCCAAAACAATCTACGTCAGACTTCCTGACCATTTTTCACCATATTACCCTCATAATTTAAAGTATTTCTAAACATAGAAATTATAGTTCAGAAGGTCTATTTTCTAAAACAAGTAAATTCATCAAGATATGTTGAGTAATGAGTCTTCTATGATTTTTCTATGACAGCCACGCAAACAGAAAGGTAGCAGTAAAATTATACTGGATATCTGAAAATAACTACGTTGAATAAATTATTTAGAATTAATTACCCCACAGTAAATTCTGAAATTTATATATGTTGTTAAACATTGAGTATTATAACTACCTTAAATTTTTCAATAAATATTATTAAGTCTAGAGGGATCAAAACCTTACGATACTAAAATGGTACAGAAACTAAAAACTGCAACGGTTGTCATACTTGCAAGTCGTTTTTCACCCTATTAACATAACTTTCGTAAATTGGTATTAACTAATCGAACGAAGACGTTTCAATATAGTGTTCAGGGTTTTTGGAATCAATTAAAAAGATTTTCAAACGAATTTCTATGATTTTTCAAAGATGAGTCAACAATCTGAAATTTCAGAAAACAGAAATAGAAACAATAACAAAGAAACGTCTACTCACTTGTATAAGCATAAAAATCCACTTCCAATTCTTCTTCTTCTTCTTCTTCTCCCATATATGGTGTTATAAAAAAATGAATGAAACCCTAATATTTTAATATAAATACTATAGAGAAGTTAATGGGCTTTATTTTAGGACCATAAATGAATCTGTTACCCAACCCAATTCTATCTATTTTTTTTTTTTATATTTAATATATCATCCTTCAACTTAATAGAAAATTAACTCTAAACCCTTAAAGACATCTATGCAATATTTCATAATCCAATAAAATTTAACAAACAAAAATTTATACTATAAACGGGTTTTACAAAGTACCTGATCATGTATGCACTTCCCTAATTGCAGAGCTCCAGCATGTGCACATGCCAATAAGACTATCGACAAAGTAACATCATCGAATTCAACTTCTCTTTCCTTCAACATCTCATAGAACACCTCCAAAGCCTCTATACAAGCCAGTCTGCGCATAACTTGCAATCATCGAGTTCCAAGAAACCACATCTCTCAAAGTTATCCCATCAAACACTTTTCTCGCTACACTAACATCGCCACACTTGGCATAAGCATCCATCAAAGTACTCCCAACACCCAAGTCTCCCTCAAAACCCCTCTTTATCAAATACCCATGAACCCCTTTTGTAATTCCTTTCCTAGAAACACGAGAGCAAGCCGATAAGACCGAAACCAATGCAACTGAATCGACAAAAACAGAACCCTCACTCTCTTCTCTAAGAAAGTCCTTAAAAAGCGACAATGCCTCATGAGGATTATCATTTTGGACATAACCAGTAACCATAGAAGTCCAAGAAACCACATTTCTCATAGGAATTTCATCAAACATTTTCCTCGCATCATTCAATACTCCACATTTAGAATACATATCAATAAGAGCAGAAGAGACAAATAAGTCAGACTCAAAGCCAAAAACTAAAGCTTGTTGGTGGGTTTGTTTGCCAGAACGAAGATCAAAAAGAGATGAACAAGACTTAATAGCACAACAGAAGGTAGAACGATTAGGATTGAGAGAAAACTTTCTTAGGGAAGAGAAAGCTCGAAGGGCTTCAATAGAGTTACCACTTCGAGCTAACTCAGCAATGACTGAGTTCCATGAATAAACATCAGTTTTGTCTACGTACTGGTTAAAAAATGTATTGAGGTTGTTGTTGTTGTTGTTTGAATTTGTACAAAGAAAGTGTTGTTGTCGTTGTGGCATAAAGCTAAAAGCTCTAGCATGATGATAATAATGGTGGACGAAGAGAAAGAGTCTAGTAAAGGTTCTTTCATATTCGACCATTCAATCAAACCCGAAATGAAAGGTTTGGAAAAAAGAATAAAAAAGACAGTTTACCAGTTCTCTTCTCTGTACAAAGGATTAATATAGAAACTGCAATCAGTGGGGATGAGGACCAATCGAGCTGACGTACCTGAAACACAGCATAGTGCACACAATCAGAGAGAAATACAAATTACATGAATAAATATCACTCATGCTTATGAATTACTCAAGCAGCCAGCAAAATGTTGAGAAAAAACTTTTCAATATAATATAAATTGTGACATAGCGGAATCACTTTAAAAATGTAATTAATTCCATCACCCTAAATGAACAAAGGTCAACTTAATGAATGAATGAATTAAGAAATTAAAAAAGGGTGGATCATTCAAATTTGATAGAAACTAAAATCAGATATAGACATGGATAAATTACAGCAATCTATCACAAATTGCGTGTAATCATATATTCATAAAATGATATACTATAAACAATTAAACATCTATCCCTGGTATTTGATGATATATCATAGTTCACACTCCCAACAGTAAAACACACACACACAACACAGTGGAGCAATTTGAATCATAAATAAACAACCATACTACTGACTACTGACTACACAGTGGAACAATCATCCAGACATCATGAATGTTGAAGAAGAAGAAAGAAGGTATTGTTAAGCAAGATTAAACTAACTTTTACTGTGAATTGTGATAAGTTTAGTTCAAGTGCGAAAGAAAAGGGCAAAAAGAAAATGAAGAGCAAAAAACAAAATGGAGTCCAATTTCAATCCAACAGGGGTAATGTTGTCATTCCATAGCTTATCTATATTTTTAATCCTCTCTTCTTCTTCTCTCCTTAAACCCCAACATACGCCCTAACCAAGATTTTTCCCAGTTCCGCTTCCGCACGACCATTTACTTTTACCTAAACCAAAACCAAAACCAAAACCAAAACAATTCTCTCTCTCTCTCTCTCTCTCTCTCTCTCAAATGAACTCACTCTTTCACTCTACTACTACTACTACTGTATTCGAGGAATGAATGGAGGATATTGAATTAAATCATTTTGTAGATAGATAGATTGATTAATTCATTTTCTTTATATCCAGTAATAATACCTACTATAAATGGGAAATTCAGATGAAGACGGTGGTGGCGTTGGTGTTTGCAAAATGGTTTTTACTAATCATGGATCAATAACAAAGAGGAAAACTCTTCTCCAACTTCAGACTCTTGAGCACTTGTATTCAGGTACTTACTTATTAACTTTTTAACAACAACAATTCAACACCAACCAATTCATTTAATTCAATTTCCACATTCATTTAATTTCTTGCAGAGGATAAGTATCCATCGCACAAAGAATTGGAAGATTTTGCTCTTTCCCTCAACCTCACTTATAAACAAGTCCGTGGATGGTTTGTTGAGAGGAGGAGAAAGGAGAAAAGAGAAACAATTGAAACCCCTACTTCACCCCCATTATGCTATACAAATCACCTATACCACCATTCCAACCCTCTACCAGGGTCTATCTTACAGACCAACAACCAAAAACAGACTATGATGCACTCCGTTGATTATATTTTGAAGAAGATCTTTCGAAAAGATGGTCCACCTCTTGGTGTCACATTTGATCCTCTCCCTCTTGGAGCATTTCACTCTACTACTACTACTACAGGTACAATCCACCATCCTAACTCAAGTCAGTATAAAGAAACCTTTATTTGCTAGAAACTTGTAGGTTACCAATAAATGGAATAAGCATTTTAGTCTTTGAAAATCAGTATTTTCTAAAAGTATTTGTTAATGTCTTACAGACAATGAGTTTGCCTTCTCAATTTCCTTTTGTTGTTTGTGGCAACTGATTATCAAATAATTTTCATAATGTGCGTCATAGGTCCTTATATTTTGCGGAATGCCAAGAAACAATAATTACACAAATTGGTACTTATCATGATTCACTTCTAATGTCTAGTGTTTAGTAATCATGTATATTTTTGCCATTCTGAACTATTTCAGATTGTGCTTTCCAGTTTCCCATTGTTGTTTTGAAATTCTCTTTTTGTATGTTTATATCCTGTAGGTGTAATTCTAGGTTAGAGCGAAGATGCGAGATCTTATATCATTTCAAGACAAGTTTCCATCTGATGTTCACAAACCTTAAACTAGTCTTATGAAGATTAATGAATGAAAACCCTGATGGATACTGGATGTTCAATGAATGTTGTGTACTACACTAGTGCTTAGAACACTTAGGGAGGAAGTTAGATTGATAACATGTTAAAATGACTTTTAGGTAGTAAAGCATTTGATTAGTTTGAATCTAAGATCTTGATTTTATTTTCAATTAAAGTTATGTATGTGATGAGAGACGACTTAATTATTTGTTTATTTATTTATTTTAAGGAAGGAGAAAAAAGGACTTGAACTCACTGGCAGGTAGTTGGGATTTCGTGTCTGTATTGTAGTTTTGTTCATGTATGAGATAAATTTTGTTCAATTTATTTAGTCATCACTACTCAGTTTGATTTTGAAGCTTTGTACTGTTTTGCCCTTGCAATTTGCATATTTGCTGTCTGATGAGCTTGTCTGTGTGTGTGTTATACTAGGTCAAAGAAATGGGCCCACTTGTGCACAGAACCAAAGAATGGCCAAGAAGAGAAAGGTAGCTAAGACAAATTTCTTCGTTCAATATTATTATATAGTTGAAGGGCTATTTTTGAGATGTAGTGTCATTCACAAAAGGTCCTAGTATATTAGTGTTGCAACAGAAATATATATGATGAAGAGACAACACTTTGCTAGTGTGATAAGCGCAGAAATTTCTCAGATGTTTTGACCCCTCTGACTATGATACACAGTGTGTCAGTCTGTATTTGATGTGAGGGGTGCAACTCAGTACTTGGGTACAACAAGATTCTTAAAAAGTAGTTGAATTTATTACTTAGGTGTATATAATTATTATATATCGAGCTCGGTTTATGTCTGGTGTTTGCTAAAGCTCGTAATATCCATACTTAAGTTTTTTCTGATTCTCCCATGAGTTGGGGTACTGCATTGAATATAAAATGCATTAAGATTCTTATCTTAATTGAGTAACATTCATGTGTAATTATATACCATCTGAAAGACTGAAACTGTGGTTGTCTGATGTATTACACATGTAGATTACCCTACAACTATTTGAAATTTTATGCATATTTCTTGATCGTTTGTCTGTATTGAATATAAGATGGATTATAGACTCTATCTCAATCGAGTAACACTTGTTTTAATTATATAGCATCTGAAACTGTGGTTGTCTGATGTATTACACATGTAGATTGTCCTAAAACTAGCTGAAATCTTATGCATATTTCATAATCGTTTGTCTGTATTGAATATAAGATGGAGTATAGATTCTATCTCAATCGAGTAACACTCGTTTTAATTATATAGCATCTGAAACTGTGGTTGTCTGATGTATTACACATGTAGATTGCCCTAAAACTAGATGAAATTTTATGCATACTTCTTGATTGTTGTCTGTATTGAATATAAGATGGATTACAGAGTCTTATCTTCATCGAGTAGCACTCGTGTGTAACTAATTAACTATATAGCATCTGAAACTGTGGTTGTCTGATAATTACACGTGGAGATTGACCTACAACTAGCTGAAATTTATACATATCCATTTGAAGCTTTTGTTTCTTTTCATAAAATTTTAGGTTTACCCACTTTTAAATAGTTACTGATAGGGTTGTAGACATAGTTCAAGTTCATTTTAGTCCACAGGAGTTGTGATACCTAATGATTGGAGTTCATGAAAATAGTATGTGTTTTATGTTTCACCATGTCTAGGTGTGACCGATGTTTTTTCTTATTAATGAACTGGTAGGGGTCTGTCAATTTCCTCTTCATTCTAGAGAATTTGTTAAGCAAAGAAGAAGAAGAAAATTGTATGTGCAACTGCAACTTAAGATATGTGAGATTAGATTGGAGTGGCTATAAATCTATAGGATTTTCTAAATTAAGAATTGCCTTCTGAGAGGAGGGTAACACCCCTTCCGGTTTAGTAACAAAATTTGCCGAGGTTTTTGAGTGAAAACCATAGAGTAAGAAGACAAACTTTCTAATATATTGTACATCCAATTCTTTATCCATAGATTTTTTTCCCCAATTCATTTCTGTTTTTCATCTTTCAGGTCTCTAAATCTCCCATTTCACAGTTGGAAGTTAACACAAAAAAGAGTGTTTCAGGGAATAAACATGGAATGGGAAAAGGTCTAATGACAGTGTGGCGTGCAACAAATGCTGGCGCCAGAGGCTATCCTATAGGTGTTAATACTACTGATAAATACATTACTGATGTGTATTTCAATTCAGCATCTGCCAATTCGAGAAAACCACTGCAACATGAAATGAGAAAAAAGGAATCTCATAAGCTAACTAAGGTAACTATACAATTTGACGTGCTTGGTTGTTTAACTTGTTGAAAAGGTATAATGCAGTGTCTCCTTTTTACTAAGACCGTCTTGTGCCTTCATTGGTCAAAATTGATATTAATTTGCTTTTAGCTTGTGTATGCTAAAGCTATATCCTATTTTGCAGAAACAAGGGAGAGCGGGAAATAAATTGCTAGAAAGGAGGAAGCGTGCCATAGTAAGTAATTGCATTTTGTGGTTTAGGCAAGCTTTATTTTGACCGCTTATAATCTTTAACTTTGACAACAATTTCAGGTGTCGAGTAGCAAGGCAGACAATCCTAAGAAGCCACACCACGCAGAATGCAAACTTGCACTTGAAGGATTGAGATCTCAAGAATATCGTAATGGAACAACCAAATTGGTGGATGATGAAGAGTTAGAGCTAAGAGAACTGCAAGCAGGGCCGAATCCTCTGACTTGCTCTGCCCATCTAGCTTCTAATACTCTGCATACCTGTTCGCTTTGCAAAGGTTTGATTTGACTACTTGAACTTTTTGGAACTTAGGATCTGTTACAAAATTTTATTATTTATATATTTAGAATCTTGATAAGAGTTTGAAGTGCTCCACGAGAATCATTATAAGAGTACTTGGCTGTTGATTAATTATGTTATATTCGTTTTGGGTGATTCAATATGATAATCATGAAAAAAGAATTTTTACCTCTAGCCCATGTGGAATTTTAAAAAATAAAGTTACTTTTTTGTATAAAAGTAAAGTTACTTTCTTCTGAGAAGTGCCAACACAATTTTTACCTCTAGCCCATGTGGCATTTTTCTCCTCATATAAGATCACAAATCTTCTTCCTCCCTCTTCCTCAGATTCCTTGCTGGAAAACCTTCTTAAAAAAAGTGATCAACAAAACCCGTGTTTGCAAGAACTATGTTTTCTTTATCCAACATTGATGAGATGTAAAATGGTGGAGAAAGTGGAAGACATCATAATAAGCTATTGCCTATTGGAGAGCGATGAGACTTTCTGCATTCGATTGGAAATCACGAAAAACATCTTAAAACATTGTTGGGAAAGTATTCAAATCAAAATATCTGGGTTTTGACACTTTTTTTTTCTTGAAAAGAATTTTGTTATTACTAATAGATAAAAAGAATTACGAGTCCAATATGTATTGAAAAAGTTATTTCTATAAGTAGTGGTGTTTGGAAATATATAAGTTGCGTTTTCCTCGTGTATTGAAAAGTTAATTCAATAACACCAAAATGTGTTTACAAAGTAAAGTACCAAACACACAACAGATTACCGCCACATAAAATTGTATACGAGAGAGATTGGTGATAAAGATAGAGGACGAAAAGGCTGAGGAGCAAAAGGGTCTTGGCAGAGGGTTGTTACTTAAAAGTTTTTTTATGTCTTTCCATTCATCTTAAAATGGGGTACTTAAGTATTCCACCTATTAATATAAGGATGCACTTAATTTTGGCACTACATTCTTAATTTTAGGGTGGTATATAACTATAGTCCCGCTGAACATTTACTATGCGTTGTTTTATGCTCGTAACATTAGTTCAATTCCAATATCTTCACAATTTTTTATTTTTTTAGGATTGCCAAGCGAATTTCTAGGTTGCCCCTTTAAATTACGTGAAAAACTTATTCAAACAATCAGCTGTCGACGTGTTTTGAACCCACAACCTCTCCTCTTTGTGAGGGATGCATAACGTTGAGCCACTGGCTCATATATATATATCCTGCAGACCATCCGCATACGGACCAACAAACATAGAAAGAAAGTCACGCGCATTGGAAAAATGGACACTTTATTGGGTTGATTTAGACCCGGTTAATTTAGACTCGCTGAATCTCTCTCTCTCATATCTCGTTCTCTCTTTGTCTCTCTTTCCATCACCCGATTTCTATCTTATTTAACTTCTATCTTCTTCTTTCTAGCTTTTGTAACAAATCATATGGATCTCCAATTCTCCATCTCTTTACTCTTCTACGGTGAAGCAATACACATATATAATACAACAAATTGAACTGATGTCAAAGTTTTCCCTTTTTAATGAAATAGACTTAGGAAAAACAGATTGAATTCTTTTCAACAAGAGTTGATGTCAAGATTGGGCAAAGCAAACAGAAGTTCAATTATGCCAACAAAAGAAAAATCGTCAATTTAACTTCTTTTCATTAAAAAAATTAATCATTCAACTCCTTCCTTTGTGCTACACAAAACAAAGATCAACTTTTAATGAAATCCATGTGGTTTAAAGTGTGGGTATACATCAATTATAGATATTATTGAAGAATAAGTATATCTCTGATGGTTTGATAAAGAAAATCAGATTGAAGGAGGATTTTATAGCAGGAGTGAAAAGCTTGCTTTATTGGTTAGATTGAATCACTTCATTGAGATAAACTTCAATTCATTCTTGGTTTAGGACTGAAATAAAAGTGCAACTTACAGAGATAGGGGAGAGAGAAGACAAGAAGAAGAAGAAGAAGAGAAACTTTACAAATAGATTGTGTTTCACCGGGTCTAAACTGGATGCCTTTCAACCCAGAAACAGAACCCATATTTATGAGAATTCCAGCTAACAGCACGTGACTTTCTATTTTGTTAAGGTGTCCGTATGCGGACGGGCCGTATGAGAGCCTGCCTCTGTGTGTGTGTGTGTATATATATTTATGTAAGTTTGCAATATCTTCATAGCTGACAAGAACTATTGTGTTTATCCAGACTTGCTGGCTAGATTTCCCCCACAATCTGTGATGATGAAGCAACCCTTGTGCGTTCAACCTTGGGGTTCGTCACCAGAGCTTGTCAAGAAACTGTTTAAGGTTTGTAGATTTGAAGATCCTTCGCATCAATCAGTAATATCATTTGTTTATCAATGGACATTTTTATGCTTGCAAATTTTTATTCTCTCTCTCTCTCTCTCTCTCTCTCTCTCTCTCTCTCTCTCTCTCTCTCTCTCTCTCTCTTTTCTCCTCAGCTTTCATTAATAAAAACTCATTACTTTACCTCCAGCAAAAGGTACAAAACCTATAAGTTGGAATGACTTCAAAGCAATAAAGTAAAAAATTAAGTTAGCCCGCCTCTTCCAAGAGGGAGAAAATCCAGGAAATTTATCAAACGGTACTAAACAATATTGCATTACTATTTGTAATTTTCATTGTTCATATTGAAATATATTATTAGATTGTACTACTATTAACTTGGAGGATAGAAATGAAAAGGCTTCACTTTTCACCTATTAGTTTATTAATAAGCACTATATATTTATATAATCACCTTCATGGTGATCCATGTTTACATGACTCCCAAAATATGTATAACTCAATGTGAACACTTCCCTTACAAATTTCTGAACCTGGTTGAGATTTCTTCAGTTGTTATGCATATTTGGTCCTTTTGCGGTTTGTGTCTTGGTGTTCAAGTTTGTAGAAGAAATTAAGCTTCTAATGAATAAACTATTTTGATTCTCTCGAGTGTTGATGGTTCATTCGAGTTTGTATTTTATATTTCTATTAGATGAATTGATGACCAGTTGTGGAGTATACTATAGTTATTCTTGTTATTTCATGAATCTTGTGTAATTTCATTTGAGTGAGGTTATCTTCATCTTCTTTTACTAGATTTTACGTGGGGTTTCCAATTGAATCTTCTGTTTTGGGGGGCGATGAAATTTTTTTGCTGACATCAAATCATACTTCTCCAGGTCTTTCGCTTCCTTTATAGCTGTTCCGACACCTTGGACATATGTCCCTTTACGCTGGATGAGTTTGCTCAGGCATTTCATGATAAGGTCATCCATTATTCACATCCCAATTCAAATGCATGCTCAAGTTACCTCTAGTTTCTTTCACTCTAACCTTGACATTGAAAGTTTTAATGTAGCTGCAATTTTGGTTTTCAGGATTCTTTGTTACTTGGAAGAATACATGCGACTCTCTTGAAGTTACTCTTTTCAGATGTTGGAATGGCAGTTAATAGTGGATTTCATTCCCATGCAAGCAAAGACTACAGATTTCTAGGGTTTCTTCAGACAGTGAGTTATAATAATGGATTTCATCCTTCGATTTATTTTCACCAATTTCAGTATGGTGTTGGGTCTTTAGTAAATAATAGCTGGGGAACCCGTGCTCCACACCAATGTATAGGAAAGAGTTGTATTAAGTTTTATATTTTTATGAAATATCTTAGTGTAGGGTGAAAAATAAGTAAACATTAAACTTTTAGTGGGAGAGTGAAGAAAGAGTGTATAGATTTGTTTGGCATAGTGGGAAATAGAGAGTGCAGAAAAATACAAAGATTAGTTATTGGACCCATTAAGTTATAACGAATCAGATTTTTTGTTGTTTATTAATAAAAGATGAGAAAATTTGTGAGAGCTCCAAGATCAACCAAGATGCCACCTAAGAGAGAGAAAGTGGGACCCACTGGGTTCAGCTATTATAGATATATAGAAGCGTGTGATTCATTGAAATGGTTACAGTGCCCTTTTTTTCTTTTTTGAACTCTTTGGACATACACAACTATGGCCCCACTCACAAATCGATATTAGAATACACCCTCTATCTTTTAAAGTTGTAGCGACCCGACCTATATCACCACCGATATTGTCCCCACTTAGCCACTGCGGACATCCGACAGTGTGGGGTTTTATGGGCAGCAGCCTGCTTCCCAGGAGGTCACCCATCCTGAGATTACTCCCACCCGAGCACGCTTAACTCCGGAGTTCTTTCGAACTCAAGAGCCAAGTGAACCCAAAAGGCCTCGGTGATTATATATGACGGATCTATACCTATATTCCAATGTCAGGACATCTCCCTCTCACGTGTCGTAGGACACACCCCTCGACAAACCACCTGTCGACCCGGGGTGTTACAATCCCACCACCTTAGAGGAGAACCGTCCTCGGCTCTGGAATATACAACCCCAGATCTCCGACGTTCCCTGCCCCTCGCGAGACGAGTACCCGGCGCAACTGTCACCCCTTCCTGGGCTAGGCGCCTTTCCAGCATACTCTCCCACCCTCGACAGGAGAACCGTCGTCGGCTCTGATACCATTTGTAGCGACCCGACCTATATCACCACCGATATTGTCCCCACTTAGCCATTGCGGACATCCGACAGTGTGGGGTTTTATGGGCAACAACCTGCTTCCCAGGAGGTCACCCATGAGATTACTCCCACCCGAGCACGCTTAACTCCGGAGTTCTTTCGAACTCAGGAGCCAAGTGAACCCAAAAGGCCTCGGTGATTATATATGACGGATCTATACCCATATTCCAATGTCAGGACATCTTCCTCTCACGTGCCGTAGGACACACCCCTCGGCAAACCACCTGCCGACCCGGAGTGTTACAAAAGTAGTCATAACCCTCGTCAGAAATTTCAAAAGCTGATCTTGGGTGAGCATGATCTCCTTGCCAAGGAGGTCATCCTCATCTGGACTGCCAATAGATAATCTATTTGGAGGTGGTGTGTTGTATGATTCTAACTCAATTTGGGGTGTGTTGTCTGATTCTAAATCAATTTGGGGGTGTATGTCTAGTGCCACAGTATGAGTGTCGTGTGGTACTCAGCCGTAAAACTACATTGTTACACATATGAAGGAAACGATACTACAACTCAAAACCAAGTTCCGCGGGCAAAAATTTCTACGCATGTAATATTTTGTTTTTCACTAATTTGGCGCTCCATCCTTTTGGATTGTGGTGTTTAAGATATGATAGCCATAGACATGGCTTACATGGATAGGCCTGTGTGTGCCAGCATATATTCCACATAGCTGCATATAAGCGCCTTGAACTTGGTCACTTAAACCGAGATGGCAATTTTGTAAACATGTGATGTTTTAAATGAAGCTCCACTTCGTGCATAGTTCCAAGTTGTTGTGGCATTTGCTTTTCTTACCTGAGCTTAGTCCAGATTAACCATGCCTTGTCGTTCATATTTGTTTGTGTTGTGGCAGGTCAAAGAGCAAGAATTTATTCTGAAGTTGTGGAATAGATGTTTAAACCCTATCACATGGCCAGAAATATTACGTCAAGTTCTGATTGCAGCTGGTTTTAATTCAAAACAGCGTGATTTCAGAAGAATACCCTCTATCAAGGTAGTCAGTCCTCTAAACTATTTAAATCTACACATTAGTGCTGGGACTTTTTATTTGCAGAATGCAAGCTGGGGTTAGTTAGACACCTAGTACTTAATAAAAAGAAGTTAAAAACAATATTTACATTCTGTGATACACATTTCCAACAGCATTGACTTATACTAGTTGTCTAGTACTGGTACTTAATTTTGAGTATTTTTATGATGTATACGATTCTCTTTGATGCTGATGTCATGTGTGGTAAATGTTGTAAACCTGTTTCTCTAAAATCCCGAATTTGTAGAGAATGGGTACCACAATGCATATGTTGGAGAAACTGGCAGGCACATGCCTTTAACTTTTCATGGGATGGACTCATATATTTCCCACTCACCCACAAGGATGTCACGAGCCGCACATACGGTTAGATCCACACCTAACCAAACATGGGAGGTGCGTGAGCTTACCAACAATAAACATGCATCTTAATAAAAAAAAATGTTTTATACTGCACGAATGGTTATGGTAAGGAGAAATGGAAACGAAGAAAAATTCAACTAGAGATTGAAAAATAAATAAGTTAAAAGGAACTCTGGTGTTAAATTCATTAATAATATTTCTGTGGATACAAGTCTTGGCTGCAGAATAGTAATTTTGTTACACGAGAGGACTTGGTATCTATAAGGAGTAAAAACAATTTAAACAGAACGCAATTCTAATATCATGAAACTTGTGTGAACAAAAAACACTCACAGTTGTTTTTTTATATGTTTTGTGTTTGTTTTTATTCTTTGAGATAACCCTTTTAATGTTAAAGCCTTAATGTTGCACTTTAAGTTCATTCAGGTTGCCTTAGAATGAAATTTGGATATTAATACTTGCCTTTTCTTATCCTTTGTCCTTCTGAAGGACGATAATCTTTTGGCTGGATATGGCTTACGGCCTGGGACTTTGAAGGGTGAAATGTTCAGTATTCTATCTGAGCAAGGGAATAATGGGTTGAAAGTCTTGGAGTTAGCAAAAGATTTTCGGGTAAACATTTTTAAATTGTGGACACTTTGAGAACTGCAAGAATGTTGTTTAATTATTTTCTCTTATATCTGTTCCAAATGTCTGTTTGTTTGAAGGTTGTTAAGTTGCATCTCACAAACTCAGCAAAGGAACTGGAACTTTTGATACGCTCAACGCTTTCAAGTGACATTACTTTGTTTGAAAAAATTTCGCCTTCCACGTACCGCCTGCGCAGTAATCTTCTTAATTGTATAGGAGCGGGAGATTGTCAATCAGATTCTGAAGACTCTGGAAGTATTGATGGTGCCTCTGAGGAGAGCATCACAAATAGTTGTGATGAGTCTGAGTTGGATTCATCAAAAACCAGTCTTGCTTTAGTTAAGCATAAAAAACACTCTACAAAGAAGAGTGACACATTGATTGAATATAATGAAATTGATGAAATGGATTCAGGAGAACAGTGGCTGTTAGCGTTGATGGAAAGCGAATATTCAGAACTAAGCATTGAAGAAAAGATGAACACTTTGGTGGCTTTGGTAGATCTCACTAGTGCTGGATCTAGTACGAGGGTGGAGGTAACTAAATCATGCTATAGATTTTATCGCTATTGTAATGATGTTGCAAGCCTAATGTTGTTCCATGCATGCGCAATTGAAAATAAAATAGTTATTGTTTTCAGTTAATCTTTTTAACATTCAAAAGAGACATTTAATTATTGATTTGAAAGATTGTAAGTGTTTTGCAATTTTAGTGGATTTGGTAAATCAGTTATTATTAGTTAGTATCTTCATTGCTTTATTTTTTTTAAATTATAATCTTTTCTAAAAAAGTGTTTTGTTTTCTTATCTCCGTAATCTTTGGTGCATTGCTTTATTGGAAGCAAAACCTTAGCTTCTCCTACCAACTGTTCAAACCTATGAAGAGATTGAAGTAGTTTCATAATAAATCATGATCACCACAAGCACTCGCGTGAGTTGGACCAAGATATTCTCTTAATACACTTCATTCAATTTTTTCTGCACCTTTGCCTGTTATGATTAAGTGCATATTTCGTTGCGTCGACTTTTAACTGTTATTTTTTGTTTGCGATTATATGTTGTTGTATCCCTGTATATGCCTAACTTGTAGATGAATGTGTACTTTGAAAAGTTTTTGGCTTGCAATAACGATGGTTACTAGTCAAATCGGATCTTTCCTGATAATCACATTGCATAATATAGTCCTCTAATTTTTTTTTTTTTTTTTATTCAATCTTTCCTAAGGCCCGGGAGAGCGTCACAGCAGAAAATCTTGCTTCGATTCAGCATCATGGTGGGGCAAAAATAAAGAGATCGGTAGCAAAACAGAACAACTTGGTCAAGCCCTTCTGGAGCAACAGTGAAAGCATGGATGTTGTGAAAGAAATGGATGCACCACCAGGAAAGCATAGTGTGAAATGGAATGGGTTAAAAAAAAATGATTCCCGGGTACCTGATGCTTCCAAAACAAATGCTACAGAATCAATAGACGAAGCAGGATTAGATAGGCATCCATTGCAATCTATATATCTAGGTTCAGATCGTAGGTTCAATAGTTATTGGCTTTTTCTAGGCCCGTGCAATGCAAAAGATCCGGGGCATAGGAGGATTTATTTTGAGTCTTCTGAAGATGGTCATTGGGAAGTGATTGACACCAAAGAGGTAATCTTCTTTTCATTGTATTTTAATTTACTGATACAGTCCTTTCTGGCTTTCATGGTCCTTAAAACTTCAGAATTGCAGGTTATTTGTATGTGCTGACTTTAAACAATTGCAGGCTTTATACTCTTTATTGTCTGTCTTAGATGGGAGAGGTTCACGGGAAGCATGTCTTCTTGCCGCGTTGATGAGGTTGGAGGGTTTTCTTTGTGAAGCAATGTGCAATAATATAACAAGTGACAACGATATGAGGCATTCAACACAATCTGATCGATCTAGCCTTGGTATCATCAGCAGTGATGGTTCTTCACCTATATCTGAAGTGGATAATAATCTAAATCTTTCTGACAAAGTAAATGCATCCGTCCCTTCATCTGGTGCCATAGTTCTTGAGGTCAAGAAGGTGGAAGAGCAGAGGCGAAAATGGGACCGTCTTCAAGCATTTGATGCATGGATATGGAATTCATTCTACTGTAATCTTAATGCTGTTAAACATAGCAAAAGGTCCTATGTTGATACACTTGTTCGCTGTGCAAGTTGTCATGACCTGTATTGGAGAGATGAAAAGCATTGCAAGATATGTCATGCTACATTTGAGTTGGATTTTGATCTGGAAGAAAGATATGCTGTCCATGTGGCCACTTGTAGAGAGAAAGAGGACAATAACAAGTTTCCAAAGCATAAAGTTCTACCCACACAACTGCAGTCACTCAAAGCTGCACTGCATGCCATTGAGGTGGGTCTCTGTAAATAGCAAAAATGTTTCACCTACTTACAATCAAAGTTAGTGTGTGATCTCTATAACACTTCAATCTTTCTGGTCTAATAGTTTATGTCTATTTAGTATTTACTAATCATTACAGTGTTAGTGGGAGATTGTTTGCGGTTGAATTTTGTTGTTGTGTATCCTAACTCTATTCCGGTCTATATTCAAGCATCAAATGTTAGGCTTGCCCAAAAGTCTAATTTATGGATAAATGATGGTATATTCTTGAATGGAATAGTACAGCTTGTAACTTCTGGTCAATGTTTAAAATTCCTATTAAGGGGATTGACATTTGAAGAGAGCTTGCAAGATCTTGGGAATAGAGAAGAGCTTGCAAGATTGACTTTATCCTTAAAGATTGGAAAAGAGCTTGTAGGACACATTTTATGACTTGTAAAGGAAGAATGATCAGATCGTTAATAGATGATCAAGTAGTATACAGGGGAAAGAGAGACCAGCCGTATTCATTAATTTCATTTTTTTTTTCATATTTTACTGCTTTTTTGTGAATACTGGTCAAGGTGTTTGTTGAATTAATCCAATATGATGTTGTTCTTCAGGGAGTAATGCCTAAAGAAGCTTTAGTCAGTGCTTGGACCATGTCTGACCACAAGTTGTGGATAAGAAGGCTCAGGCGCACTACGTCATTGTTGGAACTCTTACAGGTTATTAAGCTTTAGACAACAGTTGACTGCGACTATAGCCCTAAGATAGATTCATTTTATTCTGCATTTGTCCACAATATAGTCATCATGCTTTTGGCACATGACGCACCTTGTGATTTTCTGGTGCACATCTTTTTCATGCATGTTAGTTTCTTGTGTCTGCATGTTAGCATTGGACATATGTTATTCGATATTTACTTTTGCAATATATCTTTGTGCCTTTTTTCGACTATGATGTCATTCTTCAAACCCTTTTCAAAATAAACCTTTTTTTTTCTTTTTCCTATATTATCATAAGGTTGGTTATATAACATCCTCATGCAGATTGCCCCACCATTGTTGTTGTTAACAATTGATGGCAATAATGTGGTCTTTCTAAAATCAGTATAATAGATATTGAAAAGATAATATAGGACGGGAACTGAAATTCCGCGCCCACTTTTATATCATCCACGCTCTAAAAACTTAAATGACAATAATCACCCCCATCTTGTTTTCATTGTCTCTCTCTTTTAATAGTCTATAATTTATTTTCTTTCTCATCTGAACCCAAACTAGAGAGTGGAGAATCCTCCAAATTTGCTTCTGAAACAAATTCGTTTTCATTTACACTCCTATTTAATTAAAACAAAAAAAAAAACTTCTATTTTCCTATCGTAAAGGGAGAGTCCCCTAGTTGCTTCCATTGGTTTTGGTGAAAAGTGATCCCGAATCTATTCTCAGTTGAAGTTCTTTTTTCTTTTTCTTTTTCTTTTCTTTTTTTTTTTTCTTTTGGTTAAATGGGTTGTATAAATTTGAACAATTGAAAATTTTAGTTTAAAATTAGGACTGTCTTTTAGATTAAAGAATCGGAATACCGATGCACAAGAAATTCTCTGTTTCATGTTTTTTTTTTCTTTGATAACCTCTGTGTCATGTTGAAATGTTGAAGGAGGATATAATCAGCAAAAGGTTTTGAAAGATAGCTTTGTTACTAGGGTAATACATCATTTCCACCTAATCAGCTGGGAGAGGGCTTCTACCACTAAGCTCCACGAAGGCTTCGGGCTTAAGAAGACCAGGGTGATGAATAGGGCTTTACATTCCAAATGGTTGTGGAGAGAAATGGTTTGGATGCTTTGGGTTGGTAGCAAACAAATGTCCATCCCTTATGGATGTGGGGTTTGGAAAGGTATCGTGAGAGAGCTTGAGGACTTTAAGCTCAACCCTAGATAAAGTGAGATTTTAGGAGGATGTTTGGTTAGGTGATAGTCCCCTTCGGCAGAGACTTTCCCGATCTCTATGCCATGACGAACTGTAGAAACTTTACCTTTAATAATTTTGTTCTAGCGGAAAATATAAACTTTCCGATCTCTATGCCATGACTTAGCTGCCTTATTGGCCCGTAGTGATCTCCACCGATGCCTTATTGGCCCAGTTTTCTTACTCTATTTGGGGTTACTTTGTTAGGTCTGCATCTTTAACGTGGGTAGGGCCTGAGTCGGCTAGTGATCTTCTATTGATGTGGCATCAATTAGGGTTCTTGTCCTGAGTCAGTTAAAGAATTTGGGATATCATTCTGTATGCGATTCTATGGGGTATTTTGGTTGACTAGAATTAGAGGCATTTCAGGGAGTACAACATGACTTGGATCGCACCATCTTTGACATTAAAGGACTCTGGTCCCTTGGTGCAAGAGATGGCAGGATTATGGGGAGATTCCTTACTCTTCTTTTGCTTACTCTTGGGAGGCTGTTCTTAGTGGTCCTTGATATAGAGTTTCTTTGTAGCCTTTTGTTTTATGTTTGTTTATTCTACCTTGTTTTGCTCTTGTTTCCTTGACTAGGGATATCTCATCCCTTGGCTTTGTTTGTACTTAACTCTTCGATCTGAATATATTATGCTCGTTTACCTCTCTCTCTTTCTCTTTAAAGAAAAAGAACGTGAGTGATGTAAAAGTGGGTGTGGAAATTTCAATTCCCTATAAGATTTTATATTTCGCAGAATCGCTGGTTCGGAACTCCATAGATATTGATATAATAAACTTGCTATAATGACAGAGAGGTTGAATTCTCTCTCTCTCTCTCACGCGAATTCATTGCTTTCTCCTACCTCTTTTCACATCAATAATATCTAATTTAACTAAACTAGTTGGCTGAAAACACCGTTTACTCTGATTGAGTAGTAGCAAGCGTTACATTTTTCTTATATTTACAAGTTTCACTATATTATTTGTGTTATTCGTTGAGCCTTAAGCGTTTTACCAACTTATAAGTGGATTTGAAGTTTGAAAGTGCATCCACAAAATAATTAATTACACTCTCGGTTGTGACATTCATTTTACCTAAGTTATTGATAATATTGGTTTATGTAGCATGTCCATGAATACTTCCTAGTAAAATATTTTTTCCTATGTACGTCCTACAGGTTCTCACTGATTTTGTTGGTGCTCTTAATGAGAACTGGCTAAGCCAATGCAGCATAGACTCCGATTGTCATACAGCTGTTGATGAGATAATAGAATCATT
The DNA here is from genome assembly GCA_023053565.1 of Aquilegia eximia. NCBI lineage: Eukaryota > Viridiplantae > Streptophyta > Magnoliopsida > Ranunculales > Ranunculaceae > Aquilegia > Aquilegia eximia. The sequence goes on from JALIGU010000001.1 coordinate 28,796,982, forward strand.
CCCTACAATTCCCCAAACAATATCTGCTGTTGCACTCTGGTTGGTCAAATTGGATGCATCGTTTGCTCCTCATCTGAAAGGAGCTCATTGTGAACAAACACATGGGAGAACTAGAAACAAAAAAGGTACTTCTGTACATATATGTATATTTAGAAAATGAACAAACACATGGAAATACTTTTTATACATGCTCATCACATGCCATACACATGCTTCATATTTGCATAAGATTGTATTCAAGTATCCTTTTTTTTTAAGTAGGAAAAAAAGAAAAGCATTTAAGTATTCAATATAGAACTTTGAAGAGATAAGTATCTAATGATTCATGGTATAAATTTCAGTCTGACGGCATGGAGGTCAACTTTGTTATTATATGCTTGAATTTGCATTTTTTCGGCTGCCCTATTTCCCTCGAGAACATACTGAGAAAATGTTTTGCATGTAAATTACATAAATCAAAGCCTTTGTACTAATTAGTAAACTACATTGTCTGTGTTCAGCCTACCAGGATTTGAGAATATCTGTCATCCCATTACAAGCTTGTCTTTCTCTAACCTAATACCAAGTAAATATTCTAGCATGACGATATGTGAATTTCCATTTTTCAATAAAAAGTTCTCATTTGATTTTCCAATCATAATTATTTATGGTTCCTTGTCTGGAACTGGATCTTCTATAGATCTTGTATGAAGGGCATTAGGCTAGATGACTACATGTTGAGATGGGAGGATATTATTTTTCATGTACATTGAGTGATATATTACACTGTATTTTGGGCTAGTGTGTTTTTAATGACGTTTGTGTTTTACTGGTCAAAAAAAAAAAAAAAAGACAACTCGTTACTACTAACTAGATGGGAGCTCTTTCCATTTTTATATCTACAGCATATAAAATTTTTGCATACGTAGTTTCCAATCCTCAATGACAGTGTACTATCCAATTGTTTACTACCTTCATGATAAGTATTGTGGTTTGTTGAATGCCGTTATTTGTTTGGTAAAAAAAAATGCCGTTATATGTTGGCTGTAGTGACATCTTGATGCTGGTGCATTTCAGGAAGTTAGTCACTGGCTGACTGTCATGACTTGGAGTGGACTTGCTGATTTATTTGTTCACAGTTGTATGCTATTTGGTGTACAAGAACTTTGGTTCTTCAGTAAACAGATGATTGGTGGACAGTTGAGATTGTTATTTGGTCTGCTAGAAATTTGATTCTTCATCGATCAGGGAATTTGTGGCTAGTTGCAAGTCCCAATTGTATTGGAATCAAAGCTCCACAAAATTGAAAGAGTGTCCTTGTATGCTAGTGCAACATGCTGTGCTGACAAGTTTTGACCTGTACGGAGAATCTCAGGATGATTGTGGTTGTATAGGAAGAATCTGGGAATGATTGTGATTGTATAGAATACATGGATGAGATTTTTTTTTTATCTCCGCTTTCGATATATCTTTAGTCTCCTGAGCTTCTTGCTTTATAATGTAATGCCAACATTATATGTTGCAGTTGCTTAAGCTGTTATTGTATCGAAGATGTAAAATGGCTTAAGCTGTTATTGTATCAACCCATTCATAGGCGCATAGCTAAGTAACATAATTTAAAAGACGCAACAAATGTGAGTTCTAATATATCTAGGGTGGCCAATCCGCTCAAACAAAACTTAAAAAGTTAAAAGATTCTTTTGAGGAAGAGAGATCTAGTACCTTACAGGTACATTGTAAAACTGTGTAAAACTGTACAATCGTTATATTTAGAGCCAAATATGCGACCTCCCAAGGTTCGGTAGATCTATGATTTTCATGGAAATATATCAAAGATCTATGATTTTCATGGAAATATATCAAAAAACTTGCAGATATTCTGTAAATCTCAGATGGATAGGGACGCCAAGTTTGACATGAACCCCCTATTTCGATGAAAATTTGCAGACATGAGCAATCTTTTAATGAAGCATACACATAACAAAGTAGAATAAAGAATCCTGCACAACAAATTTACAAAATCTTGAAAGAAGATCTGAGGTTGGTAAATCTTACAAGTTATAACTACACATAACTTGAAAGGTTCCAGTCAGATTATATTATCTTCCTTCTGCATACATATACATAATCTTTAGTTTTGAAAGGTTACAGTCAGATTTGGTTTTTTTATTTTTTTATTTTCTTCCTCAGACAAGAAACTGGGGAGCTAACCAGCCAGATTGAACCAAGAGCCCACTGCATTTCCTCTTTTAGACATCCCACAGCTCTGGCTGGACTATCGAAAAGAGAAAACTTAAATTCAGTTTTTTTGGCAGAAACAACAACATCACATATTCAACCAACATCTCAGAACAAAATCACAACCAAGAAAACAGCATCACATACATTCAAATTCATTGTAAGACAATTTTTGGCAGAAACATCCCATAGCTAGACCATTATCCTTGCTGTGAAGATCCTTATAATATACAAGGATAACAAGCTCAACAGTAATATAAAACTTTCCAAACAAACACCAAGTTATCAACTTAACAGGACAAATATAAAATTTTAAGCATAATACTGGATTTATTTATTTATAAGGCACCATATAGATGACTTCCCTTCATAAAAGATGCTCTCAAAGGTACTTAAAGTTTTGGAGAACATATCCAACAGTAAACATAAACATTTCAAACAATCACTAGACAAGACAATACTCTAAAAACCACCACGAAGACGCAGAACAAGATGAAGGGTTGACTCCTTCTGGATGTTGTAATCAGCAAGTGTGCGACCATCCTCTAGCTGCTTACCAGCAAAAATGAGACGCTGCTGATCAGGAGGAATTCCTTCTTTATCCTGAATCTTAGCTTTTACATTGTCAATTGTGTCACTGCTCTCCACTTCCAAGGTTATGGTCTTCCCAGTAAGTGTCTTCACAAAGATCTGCATTCCACCACGTAGACGCAAGACCAAATGCAGAGTAGACTCCTTCTGAATGTTATAATCGGCAAGAGTCCTTCCATCCTCCAACTGCTTGCCAGCGAATATCAACCTCTGCTGATCTGGAGGGATTCCCTCCTTGTCCTGGATTTTGGTTTTGACATTGTCGATCGTGTCAGAGCTCTCAACCTCCAAGGTAATTGTTTTGCCAGTCAAAGTTTTGACAAAGATCTGCATGCCACCCCTCAATCGAAGCACAAGGTGGAGAGTGGACTCTTTCTGAATGTTATAGTCAGCAAGGGTTCTGCCGTCTTCCAACTGCTTTCCGGCAAAGATTAAACGTTGCTGGTCAGGAGGAATGCCTTCCTTGTCCTGAATTTTGGCCTTTACATTGTCAATGGTGTCAGAACTTTCAACCTCAAGGGTGATGGTCTTTCCAGTAAGGGTCTTAACAAAGATCTGCATACCACCACGAAGACGGAGGACAAGATGGAGAGTAGACTCCTTCTGGATATTGTAGTCAGCAAGGGTGCGACCATCCTCAAGCTGTTTACCAGCAAAGATTAGACGCTGCTGGTCAGGGGGGATACCCTCCTTGTCTTGAATCTTGGCCTTGACATTATCAATGGTGTCAGAGCTTTCAACTTCAAGGGTGATAGTCTTTCCAGTAAGTGTTTTAACAAAGACCTGCATTCCTCCTCTTAGTCGGAGCACCAAGTGGAGAGTGGACTCTTTCTGGATGTTATAATCAGCAAGGGTGCGACCATCCTCAAGTTGTTTACCAGCAAAGATCAAACGCTGTTGGTCAGGTGGGATACCTTCCTTATCCTGAATCTTGGTCTTGACATTATCAATTGTGTCAGAACTCTCAACTTCGAGAGTGATGGTCTTACCAGTGAGAGTTTTCACAAAGATCTGCATCTGCAAAATAGTAACATATTAGCGCATATAGATAACAACCTAATCACAGTCAAACCTCAATGATCCAAGTATCCAACAGATGTGAAAGCCAAAACTAATTAATATTATTCAAAACTAATTGCTATAATCATCAAATTCATGAATTATTAAAAAGGAACTCCAAATATTTCCATTGATTATTAAAAAAATACCTAAATCGAATTTAGCTATCAATCATAAATTATTAAAAAAAATACCTACGAAAATTGAATCATATGTGATTAAAACATAAAACTTTTAGAATGAAATCCTAAAACATGTTTAAAGCAACAAAAAAAAATCAAAATAATAAAACAAAATATAACTGATTATCACAAATCTAACTAAATAACTAAAAGAACTCCATGAATATTTCCATTGATCATACAAAACCTAAAAATCGAATTTAGCCATCAAAATCATAAATTATTAAAATAAAAATAAATACCTACGAAAATTGAATCACAAGTAATTAACACATAAAACATTTAAAATCAAATCCTAAAACATATTTAAAGCAACAAGAAAATCAAAAAATAATAAAAAACAAAATATAACTGATAATCACAAATCAAATCAAATAACTATTATATCAAGAAAACCCTAATCAAGAAATAAACAATAATAGAACCTGCTAATTGCTTTGCTTACCTTCAGAGAAGGACGAGATGTGAGCAAATGGGAAAATTATAAGAAGAAGAAGAAGAAGAAGAAGAAGAAGAAGATTGGTTTAATAAGAAAAAAAACACTTGTGTATATGTTGTTTTATAATGATAGACACCGACTGACCGACTCACTCGTGGATTACGATTGATTTCCTTCGCTGCAAGCAACGTAACAGAATCCTTTGCTAATTCAACTTCAATGCGTCACCAGTGACGTCTCGATTTTTCTTTCCGTTCATTGTGCCTTGGACTTTGATTATAAAAATAGCCCAACACATATTAGGCCCAGTATCGACCCATGTATTTATTAGTAAGGGTGGTGGTGGCAAGAAGAACAGACAGAGTTGAAAGGAAAAGAAGATGGACGAAGTGGAGGACCATGGTTTAAGGACTTGAAGGCATTAAAAGAGATTTTGATGAATTAATAACCAACCAACGTCACATGCACATAACCTTGTTATTATGCATAGAATTGGTTATTACTTTGTAATTGTTTGCTTTCATGTGTGCATCTTTTAAGACATGCCGTAAGTTGATCATTTCCATGTGAGTATGTGACAGCAGTGTGTACTTGCAGTACAGAAGACATTACTATACTGTTCCTTTATTGGAATAATAAACAATGTAGTACAGACTACAGACTACAGACTACAGACTACAGACTACAGACTACAGACTACAGACTACAGACTACAGACTACAGACTACAGACTACAGACTACAGACTACAGACTACAGACTACAGACTACAGACTACAGACTACTTAGAAGTTTTATAATAACGGTACATAATCCAACTTTAGCTTGTGCTTCGGCATGCCCTCACTCAGCTTAGAATTCCACACATTCTAACCTACCTAGGCAGCAGCAGCAGCAACAGTACAGGGTCTTCCACCATAAAATGTGCACACACAAAAAAAACATTGACAAGAACTGTGTAGCTTGTCGGTGAATAACTTGGATCAACACTTCATAAGATCACTCACTGACTCACAGATTCAATAACTTGGATCAGCACTTCATGGGATCACTTACAGATTCAATCTCTAAATCGTGGCAATGATTAACATCATCGATCATCATATCCATTATGTCATCATATTTCATTACTGTGGACTACAAGAATTTAGAATAACAAAAAATCATATCATCAAGCTATGAACTTAATTTGACAAACAAAAATATAACCATATACGCACCAAAGAACTTATTAATGCATATAGATGACTTTCTTTCAAGAAAGGAACTGCCAAAGGCGCATAAGTTTTAAAGACAACTTTTCAAACAGGCACTAAACAATCCATAGTAGAACCTAGAAACTGCCTCGGAGCCGCAGAACAAGATGAAGGGTTGACTCCTTCTGAATGTTATAATCAGCAAATGTCTGCCCATCTTCTAGCTGCTTACCAGCAAAAATGAGACGCTGTTGATCAGGAGAAATTCCTTCTTTGTCCTGACGGCTGAATCTTAGCTTTCACATTGTCAATTGTGTCACTGCTCTCCACTTCCAATAAGGTCTTCCCGGTAAGTGTCTTCACAAAGATCTGCATTCCACCACGTAGACGTAAGACCAAATGCAAGGTAGACTCTTTCTGAATGTTATAATCTGCAAGAGTTCTCCCATCATCCAACTGTTTTCCAGCAAATATCAACCTCTGCTGGTCGAGAGGGATACCCTCTTTGTCCTGGATTTTGGCTTTGACATTGTCGATTGTGTCAAAATTCTCAACCACCAAGGTGATTTTTTTACCATGGTTTAAAGATCAAAAGAAGATGGAGTAGGAGTTTAAAGATCATCAAGGTATTAATCAGATTTCAGATGTAAGGACGTAATCCTTTCTATCATCCACATCAACTGTCTAGATTGTTAGGAGCCGTCAGTCGTCAGACCAGTGACTGGGTTTTTGTGGCATGGTAATGGACCTCCTGGTGGATGTCTGACAAACAAACTTGCTGGCGCCATTGTTAATGAAACTGGAGTCTGAATTTTCCCTCATGTCCTTCGATGAATCTACACAAGTAATTGAAATGGTCAAGGTGTTGAGTCCATTAGTCAGCTGGTATGTCTGACAGATCAACATTAAGCAATCGACCAATCCATGAAGTCATGCAGTGACACCTTAGAGCATCAAGTGGTGCAACAACTTTGTCTTTATGTTGCTAGCAAAATTTCAGTAGGCATGCAACATTTTGACGAATTATTAATTCCTGACGTTGTAGTTGAATTGTGAATCCGTAAATTTTTCTCGGAGTTGTGGTATCCTTGCAACAAATGAAGCACAGATACCAAGTTTTGTTTGTGGTATCAGGTATGGACGGTATTCCTTGGGTTTGGTACTCCCGACCAAATTTGATATTTCATTCAATAATCAATACTCCTCATATTATATCCCTTCTCCCTCCAAAAGTTCAAAAATCTGTTTATAACGGTCGTGTACCATGACTCCCTCTTCAACTTTCACAACTCTCTCAAAACAACTCATCCCCAAAACAAAACCTTCCATGGATTCCAACCCCAAAACTAATCTCCAAATACCCAATACTTCACCAACTCAGCTCTTGCAATTGCAACTCAATGAAACAACTCTCACAAATCCATGCCCAAACCATTACTACAGGCATTTTTCGCGACAACTTTGTTGCTTCTCGAATTCTTTCTTTTGCTGCACTCTCTCCATCTGGTTCAATCCCTTATGCTCGTTTTCTCTTCTCTAATATACACCAACCCGATGTCTTTACTGCTAACATCCTCATTCGAGCTCATTCGTTTAGTTCGAACCCAATCGATGCAATTCTGTTCTACATCTACATTTTAGAGTACTCTACCATTAAGCCCAATATCCATACTATCCCTCTTCTTCTTAAGGCGTGTTCAGAGATTCCCTCGGGTTTCGTTAGGGAAAGCAATTCATTCTCATGTGTTTAAGTTGGGTTGGTCTTCTGTTGTTTCAGTTCTGAATTTCTTGGTACAAGTATTCTACTTGTAGTTTTATTGATTCAGCGAAATTGGTTTTTGATAAAATGACTCAATAAGATGATGCTTCTTGGAATATCATGATGGGAGGGTATTTAAAGTGTGGGTATTTTGAATCGGTGTGTGATATGTTTGATAGGATGCCAGAGAGAAATGTTGTTTCTTGGAGTGTGATGATTAATGGATATGTTCAGAATAGCCGTTTCAAGGAGGGATTTTTCGAGATATGTTGGCCCAGAAAGTGGAGCCGAATGAAAGTGTTCTGGTAAACGCACTTTCTGCGTGTGCACATTTAGGAGCATTGGAGCAAGGAAAGTGGATTGAGATTTATATGAGAAATATAAGTGTCAGATTTACTGTTAGACTGGGTAACTGCATTGATAGATATATGTATTCAAAGTGTGGGTGCGTGGACAAAGCACTTGAAGTTTTTAATGAAATGAAGGAGAAGAGTGTACTGGCTTGGAGTGTGATGATTGGTGGGCTTGCTATTAACCGTAGAGACAAGGATGCTCTTGAACTGTTTTCTCAAGTGCAGATGCATAGAGTAAGACCTAATGAGGTAACTTTGATCGGGATTTTAACTGCCTTTAGCCATTCAGGAATGGTTCAGGGAGTAGTTATTTTGATTCTATGGAGAAGGTGTATTGGCTTAAACCGAACAATCACCACCACTGTTGTATGGTCGATCTCTATGGCCGTGCTGGGTTGTTAGATGATGCTGAAAATGTTATCAAGAAAAAGCCTATGAAGCCTAATTCAGCTGTTTGGGGGGCACTCCTTAATGCTTGTAGGATACACAAGAATTTTGAATTAGGCGAACAAGTAGGGAAGCGGTTACTTGAATTGGAGCCTAATCATAGTGGACGATATGTGCTGCTTTCAAATATATATGTTGCAAGCGGAAAATGGAATCATGTACCTGAACTGAGAAAAATAATGAGAGAACGCCGGTGTCAGTAAGCTACCAGGCTCCAGTTTTATAGATTTGGGAGGCGTTGTACATGAGTTTATCGCTGGAGAAAATTCTCATCCAAAAACTGAACAAATTTACGCTAAGTTGAGTGAGATGACCAGACGTCTGAAGGAATCGGGTTACAAGCCTATTACTGAGCAAGTACTAATCGATATGGATGAGGAAGAGAAGGAGACAGCACTTTGTCATCACAGTGAAAAGTTGGCCATTGCTTTTGGTTTAATCAATACTGATCCAGGTGCTACTATCAGGATCACAAAGAACCTCCGGGTGTGTGCTGATTGCCATTCAGCTACAAAGCATATTGCAAAAGCTTACAATCGAGAAATTGTTGTGAGGGATAGATGTCGGTTCCACCATTTCAGAGATGGTTCATGTTCTTGCATGGATTTTTGGTGAGTTCTGATTGGAATTTTGTAAAACTGATTGTTTGCTTAGTTTAATGATGTTAGTTCGAGTATACAAATTGTGCAGGGCACACTCTTAAAGTTAATCACAGATTACAAAAGGGTTTATTCCTATGTAGCAGAGTAATGTATATATGAGTTTCACTTTCACGACGTTGGACTGTATTTTAAAAACATTGTAATACTAGAAATATCCAAGCAGCCTCAGATCAAATACTTTACTGGTTCACTATAATTGCCAAACCTCTGCAGATCACCCTTCTGTTGCGCATAGGTTGCTACACATAAGGTGAAAGTACAAGAAATATTCCGGAAAACTTCATCTTCTCCGCCAAAATTTGTAGAAATACTCTTCATTTCAAGCTATGGACATGTAACCTTGCATTTTGCTATATGCAAGTGTCCAATTGATGCCTGGAATATTTACTATGCCATCGTTCGATTATAACGATTTCTGCTTCTCAAAATAATTATCCTCCCACAACACATGGAAGCAATGTGAACGTCTAGCATGCTCATCCATATTTCTGAACTCATTGATGGTTTATGGCATAAGAGCAATACAATTCTCATTCCCCAAGTTTTTTCATTCTTCAGTCTATTTTAGTTCATGTTACACAATTGGAAAAGGTAAACTTTTTCAAGATATAATAAGCATTGAAGGAAGCAGTATAGTGCCAGGTGGACTGGCAAGTGGCAACCTTCATGGCATCAACAGAAATTAGAGTTAATTACAGCATTTGATATCTGCAGAAACACGGGAAGAAGAGAAACTCGACATGCTGTCCATGAACTATGTTGGCTTGTAATATTTTGCAGGCACAAATGGCATTTTTGTCACAACTCCATCATAGGATTTCCCTCGGATTACAATGTTAACCTTAGTACCAGCCTTATGGGATCCAGATTTCACATATCCCATAGCTATATTCTTCTTGAGACATGGACTGAATCCACCACTGGTCACCTCTCCGAGACCCTTTCCCTCGACATCCAAAATTTCACAATGGCTTCTAGCAGGGGGCCCAGAGGAAATTAAGCCAACACGTCTGATTTTGGGACCATCCGCGATCTGTTTGAGGATAACCTCTGCACCCAAAAATCCACCTTCTGCTCTTCTTCTTTTTCCAATAGCCCAGGTAAGTCCAGCTTCTACAGGTGTTATGTGTTGTTCCATGTCATTACCATATAAGCACAATCCCGCCTCGAGTCGGAGACTGTCCCGAGCTCCTAACCCCGTCAACCTGATCTTCCCCTCAGATTTCTCCAAAATTGCTTTAGTAATATCCAAAGCATTCTCTGAAGGTATAGAGATTTCAAAACCATCTTCCCCGGTGTACCTGAAAAGTTCATGCAAAGAGCAGGGTTCAGGAATTTAGTTAGTAATGTAGTTTTATTAATAGAATATTTTTACTTTTATGAATGTGTAAATGATCTTTAATATGTTTATGTGAGTTAAAGGGCAAGGCCTATAATTTATATAATTTTTTCTTCTGATCCTGATTAGATTATCTTTTAAACAATTTTGTGGAATATCGATAAAACATCAAAACATAGTCTCGTTGACTTCTTAACAAAATTATTGACAGCAACTCGAATACTATGATGAGGACCCAACAGCATAACTAGACCGATCAGATGCACTCAGACCTGCACTTTTTGCGTTTCATTGACTTTATCAGATCCACCAATCTCCTCCTTCAGATTGTACCCATGCTTGATGGTACCCCTAAAAGTTAAGAATGTCTAGGTTTACCTAGTAACAAATAACCACTCTTTTAAATTGACAAAGTAGATGTTTTACCACTTCCACGATCTGTAGTTCTGTACTATGATGTATCAATCAAATAGGTAGAATCCTCCATAGTAGAGGTCTTTTTATGATACGATCTCATATTGACCAACTAGCTTGAAAAAGTCACTGACAAAAACTAATATATTCTCGTTATGTCAAGGGTACAGGCTAGCTTATACTCAAAGGGTAAAGAGAAGGTCTTCAATGCATTCTATTTTACTTTGATAGCAGTTGTTTTAAAGCAGCATTACAATTTATTGTTCCAAATGTTTATAAGAGACGGTACCTATCAGATGTAGCAGCTAATTACATCCCTATAAGTAGCAATTCAATTAAATAAACTAAGTCAAATTGACAAGATATGCCAAATTGGCGAATTGCCAATGATATATGGTCTTATTTCAATTTGGTCAGAAAGGCAGGGAAGGCTATGACAATTTTGAGTCTAAACAATGAACTTTTTTCTTTGCATACGTAGATAACTACAATATACAGCAAATGTATGAATCGAAAATAGCTTCACCTCAGCCTCTAATGAAGAAATGTATGTGTAAATTGTAATGATGTAAGCATGAGTGGCATTAACTATAAGCCCTGACCATCATTAGAATAATAAGATACTAACATACCCAGTTCTTGTGATATAGCAATGCACTCCGTTGACATCCATCATTCGGAACTCCCCAAAGTATACCTTGCTCAAATCATCTTTGGTCAAATGCTGAAGAACTGGTGCAGCAAGAGGGCCCTGCATCAGAACATTCATGAAACTTTCTCTTTATGTTATATACGCTAAATCTCTTAGTAAGAAACAACCCAATAAGAAGATAAGGACAAATAAATCCAAAAACAAAGTAGTGACAGCACTGACAATTAGGAGTGTCCTTAAACTCAGTGAATCAAGAAAACTTAAACAGGACTGACAGCCCTGGCCAATTGATAACCTACTTAAAAGGATTTGGCTCAGTTCTTCTGTCTTCCTGAATAGACATAAAAACCCAACAATTTATATATCCATCAAATTTATATATATGTATATATATTTCCGAAGAGCACACATAAGAGAAGATGTTCCCTTGGATCAAGCCTATATTTATAAGGATTACTTGGGATTCTAGTTTTCAAACAAACAAAAGTGTAGTTTTTAAAAAGAAAAAAATAGCGACATATCGAACAAGTAAGAATGACTGTCATGAATTTGCAAGAAATATCAACAAGAGATTCTAAATACATTTGTCAGTGTCCTGACTTCAAATGTTGATTCTAATGAGGGCACTTATTTGGTGTGATGTGTTAAAGTCAAGAAATACTATGAGTTGACAGTCTTGCGGTTATAGGATAGTCCCCGCCCATGTAAATTCATAAGGGCCTAAACTAACCACCATACTGAACTGTCCGAACCTGTTCTATAAAACATACATTCAATTATTAGCATTGAATGAAATGGTAGTACCAATACTTATGGAAAAAACAAGAACAGACTGCTGGATCGGTGGTTATCATGCCAAGTATATGACAAATGCATTCATTCACGAGAAAATATAGATCTTAAGATTTGAGATTCCTGAAATGTGTTTCAGAATCTGAGTGGACTACCAGAATGTTCTAATTGAGATTTGACATTATGAAAAACAAATAAAACATCACAAACAAAGCAAAAATTAATAATATACCTGCAGGGCCAGTAGAGACCTCTCATCATGGATATGCCAGGAGACATCCCCACCCTTGGCCTTGAAAGACTTCATATGCCCTTCGATGTGCTCCAAATCCTTGTCACGACACCCAGCGTTCACAACTAGGTAGATGTGATCATCTTTCACTTTGGTGATGACAGTATCATCAATTGCCCCTCCCTTTTCATTCGTGAAAACAGAGAGAGTACCAGTACCAGGGGCAAGCCCAGCAATATCACCAATCACAAGCTTCTCAAGAAATGGAATGCAGTCCTTCCCTTTGAGACTGACTCCGCACATGTGGGACACATCAAAGAGACTGCCATTTTCTCTACAATTAACAGTTGAATCCATTATTGAGTCCTTGTACTGGATTGGCATGCTCCATCCAGCAAAAGGAACCATCTTTCCTCCATTGGCAACATGGAAGTCATAAAGAGCGGTTTTCTTAAGCTCTGCTTCAGAGGCAAAGCATCGGCGAGTAACAACCTTCTTTTCGGATTGAGCAAGCCGACGGGTGATGGATTGTCCAAGCTGCCATAGACCTCCTCCTCTCATCCTAATTTAAAGAAGGATTGATCTGAAAATGACATTGCACCATCAAATGTAAGATAAGGACTAATGCTCATTATATGGGTCTCTATGAATATGCTAAAACAACTTAGGTCAGTTTGATTAGAGTCCAGAAGATCGGAAAATCACTATTTTCCATGTTTGAGCAGATAAAGCAGGACAGGGCCTCACCCTAACGAAGTCTCAATGAAAGTATAATTAAGTGATTAGCCAACTGTTCCAATGTCAACAAAATACTAAAGTTCGTTTGTGAATTCTATTTTTCCAGATATTTACGTTGTGCAAATGCATTTCCCAAGAAAATAAATTTTTGATCAAATCATACAAGCCATTATTGCTTTAAAGTTCTTGATTATAGAATACACTTAATCCAATATTTTTCAAGGAATCATGAAAAAGAAATCATATACAATTTGCTTAAATAAAAACAGTAATCCATAAATCTATTGAGATCTAAAAAAGGTATCTGAATATTCATATAAGTTGTCATAACCAGTCTTAACACAAAAATAAAGACATGGGGTAGCAGAGAACTGAAGAACAATGAAATCAGAGCAGATATATTAATATATAAGTATTCAAGTAGACATACAGATCTCTTATTCTGTAAAAGAAACAAAAGAATCATATACGATGTGAGACAATGTTATTAGATCTATCACTAAATCAGTCTAGAAACAAAATCAAAATGATTCAATGAAGTATACATAATGAAACAATCATAGCACGTAATATGTTTGATTAAATTACTGAAAGAGAAATGCAGATACCTGAGAGTTAAAAAATAAAATAGAGAAGAAGAGACTGAGCTTTGTTTATCTTCTTATATGGTGAGAAGGGGGTTGGTGAATGGTGAGAAAGAGAGAGAGAGAGAGATAAAGAGACGAGTGATTTGAACAGAGAGAAAAGGTGCTCAAATAAAAAATGTTTATTGGTGGATTTTATTTGTAATAAATAAATAGAAAATAAAAGGTTTGTTATGTGACGATGAGACGAGAGAGAGAGGGAGTGCTTTGTTTGGAAGTATGCAGTGGGTGGACAAGGGTTCATGTCATTTTAGATCGAGATAATGATATTGGCTCCAACACCCCAACTCTAATCCTTAAGTGAGTGGTGCTTGCTATCTGCTATGCTACTAGTACTGCCCATGCTCCAATCTGGATTCATTTGTGCTGTGAAATATGAGTTGCTTTGCATCCAACAACTCATTACTCTGCTATCAGTGAATTTCCTTAAAACCTATCTCCATTGGATTCCATGTCAGCTGTGCCACGTATACTCTTCCACACTTGTGCACATAAACTTTGCAACCTTCTATTGATGTAAAAAGAATGGAAAGAAAAAGACTATTTATAAAAAAGATTTGAATGGTAATAAATTGATGTAGTTTTTAACTCAAAATATAATAAAGAAATCATTTGTTAAAGATAGAAAGTTGTATATTTTGTTTCAAATTGAACCATGTTTATAACAGATCTATTAATTATAGCATGAGTGATAGCATATGCGTTAGGGACAAAATTATAGAAAAAACTATTTTTAGACTGTGCATTAGAGATGCTTTGATAGCAAACTCAAAAAATTATACGTACTAGGGAAGATTATAACATCCATGTCTCATAATTTGGAAAACAATCTAATATTCGGAGAAATAAAAAATTATGGAAAAGTTACATAATTTGCAATCCTATTATTAGGTAGGTTAGCCTTCGGCCTGGTTCGAGAATAGGTGGTCCATGCTCTTATGATGATGATATGTGGTTACGTGTTCTCCCATGATTATAATGTGGCTAGGTGTTCTTCAGCGAAAGCAAGCCCCTGAGTAGCAGAATTGCTCGAGTTGCAAGGTGGCGATGTGGACGCTTAGGTGATAGCATCAGTAGCATTCGAGCTTTGTCTCTGTAACCCCTTTGGGCCTGTCCTTGTAAGCTTTCAGACCATGATTATTAATAATAATAATAATAAGAAAAATGGGTGCTGGGATTTTTCAGGTGGGGATAAAAGCTAGCAATGCAGCAGCAGTAAAAGTGGAGAAATATGATGGAGCTTGTAGGGCTAACCAACATAGTTTCATTCCTTTTGCATTTGACACATTTGGATTGCTAGGCTCAGAAGCAGTTGAGCTCCTCAGGAGAGGGCATAAGGTAATGGATAGCAACGTGATAACTGCGGGTTCGAACGAATATGTATTTAGGAGACTCGCGTTTGCTATTCATAAAGGACTTGCAGCGCAGTTTGTCCTCTACTTTTGTATAATTCTTTGAGTTTATCAATAAAATATTTATTATTTAAAAAAACATAATAAAAAATTGCAATCCTAAAATTCTCAAAGAAAGAAAACAACATCAATGAACTAAGTACTAAACTAATTTCTTGATTCTAAATTGGGGAAAAACTAACATAAGGCATGCCAACATAAAGATTTCCTTTGCTTTCGTTAACTTCGTTGGTAGATTGCATAAAGCCATTATCGTGCAATCTCTCCAGAATTCTTCCTTGCTCGTCTACTCGAACGCCTATAGTTTCATCGATAAGTGATGGAAATGTCCTACCGTTATTTAATGTCACCCAAAACCGTCCCCTATCATTCCTCTTTATGTTATCGGGAGATCTTGATACTTGGCTAAATATTTATGTTCTGGTAGCACGAGTAGCCAATGCCTTAGAATGTGTTGTCTACTGGTCTATGCAACAAGAACATAGTCATGATCATTGCTTAACGCGACTCCATTAGCAAAACTAAGAGTGTGTTTGTTTGAAATGTTGAATATTGGTTGCTGAATGTTGGATACTGATTGTTGAATGTTGAAGACTGAATGTTAAAAAAGTTGTTTGTTTATCATTTTCAAAACTTCTGTTTTACAATTGATTATTTTAAATTTGACTATTTTATCCTCCTTTATTATATTCTTCAAATGCATTTTAATGAAACTGAAATTTTAAATTTGAATAACATGAAATTTGAAGTTCTTTGTGAAAAAAATGACACCATGAAATATCAATTTAATATTTAAGAAATACTTATATATAAAACATGGTTAAAAAAATCAAAAAATTAAGGGGGATTTAGAGATACCCCCAGATTTAAAAATCATTAGAGATACCCCCCCCCCCCCCCCCCCCCCATTTTCTCATTTCAAGCCAGTCAACCAAGTTGTTGACCATGGTATGACCGGTCTTTAAAGTTTTAGGACTGAAATACCTCTCCACCTAAATTTAATCTCATTAATTAATAATTATTTGTAAAGGCCCGTGCACTCCTTAGGGGTATTTTAGTAATCTTACGTACAAATCTAGGCTTTGATCATAAGTTGGGGCAAACTTGATAAATTAAATAAACAATTTGTGGGATTGTCGAGAAGTTATTACGAGAAAGAAAGAAAATAATAATAATAAAATAATAAAATTATTGAATAAAACTGAGATTTTAAATAGCTATCTCGATATAGATATATTAGTCATCCATGATCATCGATCGGGCTTGGCATAGATCGAATGGGTGAAAGGAATTCACTTAATAGCTTGAATGTAACTTATGTAAAATACTACCAAGACCACTTTAGCAATTAAAGATATGAATGACTCATAGGCATGATCTGTACAAGAAGGGTATTAGTTTCATTCCACCTCATGCTAATTAGATTACTCAGATGTCCACTCACTTTACTCAAGTTTATCAAAAGCTAACCCTATACATATAAAGTGATGTGAAACCAAAACAAAGAGTTGAGACGTCCATTCTCTGTCCATTACTTCATCACCTGTTTGTTCTAATGGATTAGCTATATATCATAAACAACTTTCTAAAATTCAGATGTGTACGTGTAAACTGAAATACCAAGCAATTGTGATTAGAAGGAAACCCTTATGTTTGGAAGGTGGATAAACAGTTGAGAGAGAGACCATAGAAGCTTAAAGTGATTAAAGGTGTTGGGAGAAGGAAGTTTTAGGGAAGAGAATTCAAAAGCTTAGTTCTGGAGTATCTAGTGTTTGTTAAACAGGTAACTCTTTTATCTATCTTTGGTACTGTTGGTATAGGTTATTATGACCAGTTAATTTTCATATAGTTTGAAGGGTGTGTGTAGCTTGGACTGATGAACCATGTCCAGGTCATTGGGGTTCCAAGTTCCCTTGTTAATTGCGTTGGTTTAGGGTGGTTTCCATGGAGGGAATTCAATATATGGTTTTGAATTCATGAACTGTCCTAAATATAAGTGGTGTATAAGCTGAATATATATACTTGGATATTGATGTTATGGTCGGAACGATATTGATGTTATGGTCGGAACCGAGCTAAACTTATAAGAATGATTATAAGACATGATCTTAGTTGCCGAGAGCACGGATATTTCAATACAGTAGAAAATGAATGGTAGTATTCTGACAAAGGTGTTCACTTGTAAATTTTCCATTCACTTACAATGAAACAAGTTGATTAGCAATAGACTATAGTTTGGATCTGCCACCATATTAGAATACCTATTAGAAGCACTAGGCGCGCACAATTAGGAAAATATAAAATAGTTTACCTCATATACATTATTTAGATTATAATTGTGTTTATCCTTCCGTTTATAGGTTTTTGTAGTAAGCTTGAGATTAGAGGTGAAACGGGAGCGGGCCGAGGTAAGGACTTACATTTCCTCTATATTATCTTCTCATGGTTCATGTTTCAAATGTTACAATATTATCAATATAGTGATGAAAAGAAAATGCATGCATGATTTTGGTTGGAATATATATAGTACTCGCGGTTTTACAATTATAAAATGTATGAAAATGATTAGTTACAGATATCATGTTTTAAACTGGAGTTGTTAAAGTAGTACAAGATATTGTTTTATAAATGGAAAAACTATTGAAGTTTTTATTGCATCTCTTTCCCAGGATGGGAAAAGGGAGATGGATTTTTTATGTGGGATGTGGGGTCCCAGTTGTATGTTGGTATGGTGTGAGGTCCTTGGATTGGGAAAAAATATGATCTGAGTGCTTACACGAACATATTATTACGTACAGATCGGATTATAATCCTTTGGGCTTTGGCCCGTGTAAGGTAGCCATGGAATAGGGGATAGTCTCTTCGGCTTTGGCCAGGTTAGGGTAGCCGTGAATAGGGGACTGGTTTGATGGTTGATAAATTCAGGGACTCATCACACATGCCAGATTAAATTAACTATTATTAAAAGACACTCTATATATATTATATATATTGTATCACGAGGCGGTTTGGCAAGGGATCTGTGAATTCGTACAAAGAAGGAATTGTTGTCATATTCTAGAGATGACAATTCTTTCTAGGATTACATATGTAGTGTTCACCTTTAGACGGTGAATGGGCACTTTCTAGAGGCGAACATTGTCGGATGTTTTTGGGAATTCCTCTTCTACCTTCCTGGATTGCCATGCTTTTAGTGGTATTTGATGTGGATGGTTAGTGTGTTGTGGGGATACATGTTACCTCGAGGAGGTTAGACGCGGGGAGTGAGAGGTAGTCCACTCCTGGATGTGTGTCAGGATCCTGAGCAGTCTACAGTCGTCAAACGGTTGACTACCATGATAGGTGATTCCCCCCTCGGGGCGTCGTGGTCAGAGGGCCCACCTGAGCCCTGAAAGAGGGTTAGTGTTCTCGAGACACAAAACGGTAATCACCCGACCAGATAATCAGGGACTAATGGTGCAGGTTCACACTGGTAAGTACTGAACCAAGAATTTGCCTGGGACTGGGGCTGAGTTCCAGTCGTACCCTCACCACTCTAATAGGATACAGGTACCCGACCTATTGTATGATTGCTTATATATTATCTATTACTTGCAGTAAAAAGTACTTTTAAAAATCATAGTTACTGTCTTTTTACCGTTCTTTTATTTAAACTTGCATATTTTAAACTGTTCGCGTGATTTATTGTCATGGTTGGATAATATTTTGGAAATGTGGGTTTCTACTGAGCAAATGGATTATGCTCACCCTACCATTACCCATTTTAGTTGAGCCTGTTGTTGAGGAGCCTGCTGTTGCAGCACACGATGACAGAGATGATCACTACATCTGTTTGATGTGAGAATGCAGTCCAGGGTTGTAACTTTTTGACAGGTCTTTTATATGTATATATGTAGATATCACACTCGATAACATCTTATATATGTATTATCACAATCATGTAATGTATACAGTATGGTTTTCTATATAAATATGAAAGTGTGTTTTTGTGGATTTGTGTTAATTGCTAGTTAATAAATGGATGGATTCAACACCAGACTTCCACGGATTTTGTTATGATTAATAGAGTAGAAATGACAAATTGCCTATGGTGTTGATGTTAATGCCTCGAGATTTGATTCAGGTCTTATTGGGATATGGGTCGGATTTTGGGGTGTTACATTATTAAACCTCTACCATCTCTAACCCAAGCCCCACAATCTCTAACACACAACCCACCTGGCCACCACCACCACCACCCATTCACCTCCACCATTAACATACTAAAACCACCACCATTTGTGTGATTAGTGATGATGAACTTTGTGACTTTGTCTTTCAAAACAATTTAAGTATGTTAAAAATGTGATAAAGAAAATGGTGGAGATGGGATTTGGGTTTGAAAAAGATGTTGATGGGGTGTGAAGATTAAGGTAATGATGATGGATTGTGAAGAGTGTGAGATGATGTTAATGATATAGTGTAAATATTAATGGTGATGGGGTGTGATTGTGTGAAGATGGTGGAGGTGGGATTTTGGAGATGGTGGTAATAGAAGTATATATATATGGTTGGTGGTAGTGGTAGTGTTGGTAATAGAGTGTTAAGGGTTGATTTGGTGGTGGCGGTTGGATTGTGGAAGTGGTGGAGTGAAGGTAATTCGAGATGGTGGTAGTTAAGGATGGAAATGGTGGTTGTTTAGAGAATGAAGATGGGAGAAAATTATGGTCTAAACCATCGATTTTGGATGGCTAAACGTAGATCTAGCTAGCTTTTGGATGGTGGAGATTAATTCAATTAATAATGACTATTATTGAAAGGTATTCTTATCAATATGTAAGATACATGGGTCAATGGCTTGGTTGACCGGCTTCAAATAAGAAAATGGGGGGTATCTCTAATGATTTTCAAATCTAGGGGGTATCTCAAAGAGTGCAAACTTTTTCGGGGGGTATCTCTAAATCGACCAAAAATTAAAAACATATTAAAAAATTGAGATAATTAGTTGCATCTCTATACATCATTTTTTTAAATAATAATTAAACCCAATGCATATGATATAATTAATGGACTAAGAAAGAACACTTGTGAATGGATCTTTCATGAGTATGACTATTAGTGAGTTTATATTGCACATTCATCCACAATCTACAAACAGTTAGGATTTTATTTTATGAAGATCAGTAAGTAGATTAAAATTATGTATTTATGATTATCTAATAAATATAATACATATTGATCAGTTAGAATAGAAGGATTAAGAGTGCAACTCGGTTTCTCAAGAGATTAGAAAAGAAGGAATCCTATGTGGAATGTTGACATAAGTATATTAAAAGGTATTAACATGGGTATAATTATCAAAACAATAAACCTTGACAGGAAGGTCATTGTCTTCAAAGCAATTGACGAGTTTGAAACAATTTGTTATCAAAAAAAAAAAAAAAAAAAGACTTGCAGTGTAGTTTATAGCGCACTTGTACTCTATTTTTGTGTAATTCCTTGAGTTATCAATAAAATAATTTTTTATTAAAAAAAAAAAGATTAAAATTTGCTACAAAAAACGAATATCATATATGTGTATACTTGTAACTTTTGTGTAGATATACTGAAATACTATTTGAAATGGAGTTAAGAAAAAAAGAACGTGATTTCTAATTGTGTTTGATCTATGAACTGACTAAACAAGACTTTAATCTTTGATTTCCAAAACCAATTTGATGTTTGTTTTCCAATCCCAATTATAAATCACTGTTACGGCACACGCTTCGCACTTGTTCTTCCATTGGGTGGATTCACAGGGATTGTCATAATAATCTCAACCCAATGCATCCACAAACCCAACCCAGCTGAACCCAATACTCCATAAAACTAGATTCTTCATTTGCTTTAACAAAGACTTAGTAAGAAGGTCATTTGTATTTGGGTTAGACGTTGGAGGCTATTCAAGTAATAATGGGTTGGACTCATACATGTAAATCCAACATGGTTGAAAACCCAAGTCTGCTTGGGCTAATAAATTGGATTTTATGTTGGGCAGTTTATAATTTACTAAAAGAGTTTTGAAAGTTTGACTTTCTAAACGTGTTTTCTAGGTCTGACTAAACTGACATGTGTTAGATATATTAGGCTTGGGCCTTGAATAGGAGGGCATGTATTTAAATTTATCTGTTTTCTATAAGACATGTCAAATTTTATTTATCTAGTTACGGAAAGACAACTGACGTCAGGGTTACTCTTTTATAAAATACTAAAAGACTTTCTAAACATGTTTTTTGGGTCTGACTAAACTGGCATGTGTTGGATATATTAGGCTTGGGCCTTGAATAGGCGGGCATGTATTTAAATTTACTAAAAACTTCTCCCAAGTCCAAACCTAAACGTTTGTTTGGGTTTTAGTCTTGTGCTTATATTTAGTTGGGTCAAGGACACGAGTTTGTAGTTCGGTTTTACACAAGTCCAATTATACGGAAAAGTGTTAGTTTCTAAGACATAGTCGCGTTTTATTGGTTCAATAAATTTTCATTAATACCAAAGCTACCCCTCGCAATAGATTTGGGTTTTCTTCTCCTTATCAGATACATTTCCACTAAAAAGAATTTTATTGTTTTCGAGAAGAAGAAGATTTACATGTGACTCTCATCACCAGTCGCCACAGACTGTTGTCTCTAATCAAAGCTTGATCCTTGTCTTCTTGTAAACAATCTGTGTATTCTAATTTGTATATGTTTTCAATTTTGTAGAAATAAGTTTTATTGCTCAAGGAATAGCAACCAAGCGGAACACTGTCAGGAGTCTAGTGATCTTCAATACTTCTTTTTCTTTTTCATTATTGAAGAATGAAACTGGTAGTGTCTTCAATTATGTTTCAATTTTGAAACCACTAGAAGTTTGAACTTGAAGCTGGTCTTTGGAAAGGTATAAGATATTAGCAAAGCATACCCATTCTTTATCTTATCAATTTTTGTTTTAATTTATGTCTAGATTGAATTTGAAGGTTATATTAGGCTTTTGGGTATGTTTTAAATTCATAGAAGTTAAATTAAAACTTGAAAGTGGTGACGAAAGTCCAATTTTCTCTTCTTTTCTTTTCTCAATTTTAGTATTATAACCACTTAAATTTAAAATTTGCTTTTATACTGAATAAGAGAGTTAAATAACAAGGCCATGGATCTTGGATGTTTGAAAGAAGGGGTTTTTAGTTTTTGGCCCACCCAAATAATACGTATTTAAGATGTAGGACGTTTTTAATCCATATTTAGAGTATGGGGCGCCCTCCGTCAGTTGACTGCGTTGACCATAAACGAATGCGTTATATTTTTCAGAAACCCATTTCTACCCTTGCACGTGTTGAGCACGAGATATAAAACAACATTAAAAATATAAAGGGTTTTTAGTTTTTGGCCCACCTAAATAATACGTATTTAGGATGTAAGACGTTTTTAATCCATATTTAGAGTATGGGACACCCTCCGTTAGTTGACTGCGTTGACCATAACGTATTATTTAGGTGGACCAAAAACTAAAAACTCTTTTTGAGTTTGTATAACAAGCATAATTTGTTATTAGTATAAAATTTTTCTTACTGTAAGATGATTTCTTGGAGGCTTAATAATATTATTCTTTATCATTTTGTGTTGGCTGAATAATAATTTTGTTTAATCGGTGGTTTTAACAGGGATTAGTCGACGCGCAGAAACCCCCAGAACTCATATCTGCCAATATGACTGGAGGTAATCATTTCTATGACTTTGAAACCTGTGAATACTTAATTAGTTGTGTTATTTTAATTTTCATTTTTGACCTTATGTTGCAGTATTGTGTGTTTGTTCGGCATTGTTCATGAGATTTGCATGGATGATACAACCACGTAATTATCTGCTTCTAGCATCCCATACCACGAATGAGACGGTGCAGCTCTATCAGTTCTCACATTGGGCAAAAGTTCAAGGGTAAAGGATTCAAGATGTTCTGAGGATTTGAAGATTTCAATTCAAATAATATCCTTTATATTCTGTATAGTTTAATGGTGATAAATATGAGTTTCTGAAAAAATCCAACAGGTCAACGCAGTCAACTGACGGAAGGCGTCCCATACTCTAAATATGGATTAAAAGCGTCCTACATCTTAAATACGTATTATTTAGATGGGCCAAAAACTAAAAACCCCTTGAAAGAATCATAATTTTTGTAATTAGAAGACTTTCGCCTTAGTACTATTTATGCAAAAGGAATATTGTCCTAAGAAGTTATCTTCTGATATTGCTTGAATTATAAACCTCATACAGCTTAAATATATTACTACCTTGCAATTTAATTTTCTAAAACATTGTCTTGGGTAGTTTGAGAGTCACCTTTCAAGAACATCCAATTGAGCCATGTGTGTTGTGCGCAGCGGAAACTTATGCACCAATACCCAAGATTGAAATAGTGTGTGAATCAAACAAAGCAAAACAAAACAAACACAAAACACAAGATTTACGTGGTTCGGCTAATATTGCCTACGTCCACGACCAAAACAACAATCTTCCAAATAGAGACGATTATACAAGCCCTCACGAAGAAACCAAAGTGTTCTTCCTCACAAGAGTTCTCTCAAACTCACCAATGGCTTCTCACAATCTCTCTCTCACATGAAGATTAGGTTTTTCAACCTTCTCAATTGGCTTTATAACATAGCCATACAAACACACACGAAATGGGCTTAAACCAGCCCATATACACAAAACCAAGAGAGGACGTACGTACGTTGAATTGACGTTCGTACGTCGAGCCACACGGGGAAGTCATTTGTGATCCAGGACGTACGTACGCCCTAACTACGTACGTACGTTCCTTCCCCCTAAAGTCATCTGTCGAATGGAACGTACGAAACGTCCTAACTGCGTACGTACGTTCCTGAACAAAAAAGTTCCCTCCGTCCAAAAAATCCAACAATTCTCCACCTCGGCGAAGATTCAATAAATCTAAGCCGACATCAAGTCCCAAACTCCCATACTTGTCCCGAAGGACCAAAGCGGTTGCACCACCTCATGGTTGCCTACGTACCCTTCTTCTAAAGGATCAAACCACCGTAGTTCACTCTAATGACATCTATACGATGCCCACCATACCCCGAAGGGTCAAATTCCCACAAGGGGCCAAATCAAAACCAAATGCCCACCAATGCCGGGGCCAAATCAAAACCAAATACCCACCAATGTCGGGGCCAAATTAAAACCAAATGCCCACCAATGCCGGGGCCAAATCAAAGACAAATGCCCACCAATGCCCGTAGAGGGCCAACAAACAACTTCAACACAATGGGGTCCAAGCTACCAAATACCATCTCCACCTCAACAAAGTTCTCCATCGAAGATGATCCAATGCCCCGAAAAACTAACCTCTCAAGAGTTTTTCCTATGAAGTTCAATCAAGTGGGGTACAAATTCAAATCACTATGCATAGATTTACCAAATACGTCTTCCTTACTAAGCGCCAAACAAACATCACATGAGAGATTACCAACAATAGGAATTATGTACACAAAACCCCCAAACAAAGGTTTCACGGCTTCATAAGGTTCTTGGGATAACCTTTGCTACTAACAATGGTGGCTTCAACTTTCTTGTTTGCCGTGTCACCTAACAAACCAATCAAATGTGGAGCGACATCAATCTCCACCCGAACAAATGACGCTTCAATAAAATGCCTACCAACTATGCATGCCTTGCCACCCGCAAACAAATCTGTCTTTACTTGCATAGTACCATCAATGGCATGCCCCATATTACTATGCAATTCCTTGGTAGAATCGACAGACAAATCAACAACTGAACTATGCAAACCACATGTAATTGCACTTCCTTTCAAGTAGTACAACTTACCCTTTCTAATGCCTTTCATAACAACTCGTGCACCTACAACAACTTTTAGAGCTCCACCAATACATGTAATTTTCATACCATCGGACTCTAAAACACCCAATGAGATTTGATTCATAGTCAACTCTGGTACATACCAAACATTTTCCAACTTTCGAGTGCATCCATCTTCCAACTTCAATCGAACTGTACCTATCCCAAAAGTTTTGCAAGTATGATCATTACCAAGCAAAACACAAGCATCTAGCTCCTGAAAGCTATCAAACAACTCCATATTGGGACACATATGATAGGAACAACCCGAATCCAAAATCCACTCATTAGTAGAATGACTAACTGAAGATGAAGCCAACAACGAAACACCAACACATGAATCCTCATCTCTTCGATGTACACGAACAATCTTCTTCTGCAACTTTGGACAATTAATTTTCCAATGTCCCCAACAATGACAATAGGCACATTCATTCTTTGCAGGAGTTCTTCGACTTCTCAATTTACATTGGAAACCAACCAATCTACCAATACTATCATCAACAACATAGAGCCGGTCCTCTGTATTTTTCAAAGTGTACTTGTCTTCCAACTTGATCAACATAACCATTACAATGGTTTCCAATTTGACAATGTACCACAAATCTTCTACCAAACAATACCGGACAAATTCACAAGCCTTTAAATTTAGAGTTAACCATTCATCATCATTCATATTTCTCGATTTATAATCAAGAACATCCACATAGCCATTAATAGCTAACCAATCTTGTACCTCCGTCTTCCACATAGCAAAGTCGAGGTTACCATCAAATCTATGAATGTCGACATCTAACAACAAGGTTTGATCAAACAAACTATCAACCTCCTTTCCAAATTCACTCGAATCCGAAATATGATCCGACATGATACCAATCAATTTCATACACCAGCAAACCAAACAAACAAACTAAACCAAAGGAGTTCACCAAGTACCACAAGAAAAATCCAAGATTGGATTTTTACCGAAATTGAGAAAACAAAACCGTCAACTTCAAAGAATTACTGGGAACAGAATACTTTGAAACAGAAAACGTACCATACACCGTTGGAAAGCCTGAAGACTCTTCTTTCCAACCCAAAAAACGGATCAACGTTTCGATATCCGAGAACAGAGTTATGGCCGTTTAACCACAGAGTATCGAATCTGGACAGATTCCTCAAAACCCTTTAACCAATGTTCTGCAATCCCTCTTTAACCCAAGGAACTAACCTTCGGCTCTAATACCACTTGTTGTGCGCAGCGGAAACTTATGCACCAATACCCAAGATTGAAATAGTGTGTGAATCAAACAAAGCAAAACAAAACAAACACAAAACACAAGATTTACGTGGTTCGGCTAATATTGCCTACGTCCACGACCAAAACAACAATCTTCCAAATAGAGACGATTATACAAGCCCTCACGAAGAAACCAAAGTGTTCTTCCTCATAAGAGTTCTCTCAAACTCACCAATGGCTTCTCACAATCTCTCTCTCACATGAAGATTAGGTTTTTCAACCTTCTCAATTGGCTTTATAACATAGCCATACAAACACACACGAAATGGGCTTAAACCGGCCTATATACACAAAGCCAAGAGAGGACGTACGTACGTTGAATTGACGTTCGTACGTCGAGCCACACGGGATAGTCATCTGTGATCCAGGACGTACGTACGCCCTAACTACGTACGTACGTTCCTTCCCCCTAAAGTCATCTGTCGAATGGAACGTACGAACGTCCTAACTGCGTACGTACGTTCCTGAACAAAAAAGTTCCCTCCGTCCAAAAAATCCAACAATGTGCCCATGTAGGGAAGTGCAGCACAGTCGTGAGCTTAGCCTAGTGTGTCATTGTTGGATTTACTTTAACACTAAAGTAAGAAAACACCAACAAGAAGTATAAAAAAAAACAAACCAAACGAGAATTGGTCAGGAGAGTGTGGAAACAATAATGTGTGCAAGAATGCACTGATAAAACAGCCCAACGTCAGCAGGGTGATAAAGATTAGAGTCAGACGAGATCCTAGAGAAGAGGTGAGGAGACTATAGTATTGTAATTGTAATTGGGTTTGTAATGGTTACAGATAGTAGAGTAGTTGATCATACCCCCATGAAATTAACTGGGATTCTTCTTTCCTAAATGGAAAGAGTTTTTATTTAATTTTTTCACATACATATACAAGACTGCCCGATCCTCCACATGCCTAAGTCATGGTCATACAAGGTTTGGAATCCTTTCCTTTCTTTTGTTCCTATCGTTTTGTTCAAATTATTTTCATGGCATTCTAAAAGGTTGCGTATTTATGAACACACTTTTTGCTTTATATGAAAGCTGTTGAATTCATCTTATGTTCAACATTACATGTTGTCAGCACAGTAACATACTAGGTGTTTCAAGTACACCATTTTCAAGTTTCAATCTGACATAGCGGATCGGAAACGATTAAAAATCAAACCTTGAATAACCCAAGGGGAGGATTGTCTTGAAACAAGGAAAAACTAAAACAAAACTAAAGAAAAATAAATTGTAGAGACAAATGTTAATTGTATTGATTAAATAATTGAATAATTGTTCTACAAAGCATGACTCTTTATATAGTCTAAAGACTTAGACCAATTAACACTAGGACTCCTAAACAAAGAAATCAAAATACAAATCCTACTTTGAATTATATTACTAATATCAACTTAGTAGTAAACCAACTATTCTAGAACTTCTAGACTCTAAATTAGAAATTACTAAATAAAATAATAAGATAAAAATAAAATAAAATAAAAAATATTCTGACGATGATGTTAGCATTGCTGGTGACGACGTCAGCAATGTTTTGCATCAGTCCCCTTTTCTTTAAAAGAACTCGTCCTCGAGTTAGAAGTATTATCAACATGAAAGGGATAGATATCTTTGACATTGAAGGTCTTGGAAATATGCATGTCACTCGGAAGATCGACGATATAAGCATTGTCATTGATCTTGAGAAGAATCTTTAAGGGACCAATCTTTTTCATTTTCAACTTGTTATAAGTACCTACTGAGAATCTCCTTACGCAAATGCACTATTACTAAGTCTCCAACTTCGAACGTTTGAGAACGACGATGTTTGTCAGCATTTTCCTTGTAATGAGTATTAGAATTCTCAATATTCTTCTTGACTGTGTCGTAAAGCTAAGTCATATTATCAACCTTAGGCAAAGAGACAAGGTCAAAGGTATGATTGAGAACTTTAGCATAGATAATTTGAAAAGGAGAATATCTTGTAGTACGACTCTTTGAGGTATTGTATGCAAACTCGGCTTGAGGCAAAACAAGATCCCATTGTTTTGGTTTGTCACCTGAGAGACAACGGATCAAATTTCTCAATGTTCGATTCACAACTTCAGTTTGACCATCAGTTTGTGGGTGAGAAGTACTACTAAATTTCAAGGAAGTGCCAAGTCTCATCCACAAATTCTTCTAGAAGTAACTTAAAAATTTGGTGTCACGGTCTGAAGTAATAGATTTTGCAACTCCATATAAACGAACAATTTCCTTGTAGAATAAAGTAGCAATATTGGAAGCATCCGATGTCTTCTTGCAAGGAACAAAATGAGCCATCTTGGAGAACCTATCGACAACAACCATAACCGAATCAACACCTCTTTGAGTCCGGGGGAGATCCAAGATAAAATCCATAGAAACGTCAACCCATGGTGCATCAGGAACCGGTAATGGTGTGTACAAACCAGTATTTTGAGATTGACCTTTTGCGGTTTGACAAGTATAACACCACCGAATGAGATTACCAACATCTCTTTTTAGGGATGGCTAATAATACCTTCAATTAAAACAATAGTCTTGTCATGACCCATGTGACCTGCTAGACCTCCAGCATGCATTTTACGAATGATATATCTCTAAGGGAGCCTTGGGGAATGCACAAGTGATTTCCCTTGAAAAGAAAACCATCCTGAATAAGGAAATCATCTGTACCAGATTGATTTTGAGAGCATTTAATCCACATATCTGAAAAATCAAGATCATCATCATATAAATCCTTCAAATAATCAAACCCAATAATATCGGTGTTGACTGTAACGAGCAAAGAAGCTTTTCGACTGAGGGTATTAGCTACTTTGTTTTGTTGACCTGATTTGTGCTTAATCACAAAAGTGTATTTGTCAATTGTGTCTTTCCATCTGTCATGCATTCGATTTGTCTTTGAACTGCTTTGAAGGAATTGCAAAGCCTGGTGCTCAGTATAGAAAATAAATTCCCGATGAATCAGATAATGATGTCAATGACGCAATGTTTGAACCAACGCAAAGAGTTCCAATTGATAAGTAGACCATTTCTTTCGACATCACTAAGTTTCTCACTAAAAAACGCAAGAGGCTTACCTTCTTGAGAAAGAACAGCGCCAATACCCATGATGGAAGCATCACAATCTACTTCAAAAATCTTGGAAAAATCAGGTAGAGCGAGAACCGGGGTTGTAGAAAGTTTGTCTTTAAGTAAGTTAAAACTTTTGTCGGCTTCTTCAGTCCATTCAAATTTAGTACCTCGCATACAATGTGTGAATGGAGCTGCAATAGAGCTGAAGTTCTTGACAAAACGTCGGTAAAAAGTAGCCAAACCATGGAAAGAACGAACATCATGAATTGTACGAGGTGTAGGCCATTCTCGTATTGCTTTCACCTTGTCTTCATCAACATGTATACCTGAAGCACTTACAATGTATCCAAGAAAAAGAATGCAGTCTGTCATGACATCACACTTCTTGATGTTGATGAGAAGTGAATTATCATAGAGAACCTTGAAGACTTCCCAAAGATGACACATGTGTTGTTGCTCATTCTGACTATAAATCAATATGTCATCAAAATATACGACAACGAACTTCCCAATGAAAGGTTGCAACACTTTGGTCATCAAACACATAAATGTACTTGGGGCATTTGACAAACCAAAAGGCATTACCATCTATTCATAAAGACCATCCTTTGTTTTGAAAGCAGTTTTCCATTCATCTCCTGGCCGTATGCGGATTTGATGATAACCACTCTTTAAATCAATCTTAGAGAACACTTTAGAACCAATAAGCATACCAAACATATCATCCAAGCGAGGAATAGAAAACCTGTAGCGAATGGTAATTTGGTTGATTGCACAACTATCAACAAACATACGCCAAAAACCATCTTTCTTTGGCACAAGCAAAGTAGGAACTGCACAAGGACTCATACTAGGGCGAATGAGACATTTCTCTAGTAAATCATTAACTTAGCGTCAAAGCTCTTCATGTTCTTTAGGTGTCATACGATAGTGGAGAAGATTGGAAAGACTTGCAATAGACATCAAATCAATGTGATGTTGAATATCACGCATTGGAGGCAATGATGAAGGTAGATCGATGTGAATATGCGAGAGCGGTGGTTCTGACGGGTTCAGTTCGTCCAGCTCCGTTGAAGGTGGCATCATTTCTATCCGGCCTCTGGTGAGGCAAGGATTTCAGTCTTCAAGTTGTGACTCTGGCAGGTTCTGTGTCTGACCCTGGGATGGAGAATTTGGTTCACTCTGTGTGCTCGGCCCGATGCTGGGCTGTGAAGCTTCCTCATCTCACTTTCTTTTCTGTCCTCTGGTAGTTACCATAAGAACTTCCTTCCAATGTTTGCATTCGAGGAGGTAGACCTCCGGTAACGACATGTCTGGATCTTTGGGCCCAATACTCGGTTTTTTCTAGTATCCGATTGATAGCTGTCGGGGCTCTGTAGTGCTGATAGAAGAGGAAAGATATGCCAGGGCGTCTGCATGCCTGACATCTATCCTTGGTCGTTGCTCGACTGTGATAAATTCAAACTTCTCTACCATGGAGTGGACGACATCAAGATATTTTGCCATTCGGTCGTCCTTGGCTTGGAAGGATCCGGCGAACTGGTTCGCCACTAGCTTTGAATATGTCTTGACCACGATTCTCCGCGCCCCCAGTTGGAGTGCTGTCTGGAGACCATATATTATAGTTTCGTATTCAGCTTCGTTGTTTGAAGCGGGGAACCCTAGTCTGATGGATTTCTCTGTCTTCTGTCCATTTGGACTGATCAGGAGACAACCTATGTCGGATCCTGTATAGTTACTGGACCCATCAATGTAGATTGTCCATGCTTCGATGTCTTCTTTGGCCGGAGACTCCTGTGACCGGGGACATCGTTCGCCCCCAGTGTATCTTTTTCTAAATCTGGGTTGACCGGGATATCCTCGATGGGAAAGTCTACCATCAAGGAGGCTATTGTGTGCCTTTTCTCTGCGGTTCGGTTCATACCGGATGTGGTATGCTCTGAGGTAGCTGGACCATTCGATCAGTCGATTAGATTCTTCCTGCTTTTCTGAACGGGAACTCTGTGTTGACTTTAACTGCCCTCCCTTGGAAATATGGCTTTAGCCTCTTGGCTGCATGTACCAGGGCTAAGGCGATCTTTTCGATTTTTGAATACCTTGTCTCAGCTTCCTGCAACACTTTGCTGATGAAGTATATTGGTTTCTCCTCCGGTTCTTCCACAAATATAATCGCACTAACTGCTATATCAGATGCGGCCAGGTAGATGCCGACTGGCTGCCCGGTTTGTGGTGCTGTAAGGACTGGGGGTTGAGTGAGATATGCCTTGATTTCGTCGAAGGCTTGCTAACAAGTAGGATTCCATTCTGCATTAGCCTTGATTGTGTTGAAGAATGGCTTGCATCGGTCTGAATACCGGGAGATGAACATGTTGAGAGCAGCTAACCTCCCGGTTAGCCTCTGGAATTCTTTCACTGTCTTCGGGGCGGGCATCTCCAAGACTGCCCAGATCTGATCTTGATTGGCTTCTATGCTCCGGTTGGTCATAAGAAAGCCAAGGAACTTGCCAGAAGAAAGACCAAAAGAACATTTGGCTGGATGCAGCTTCATGTTGTACCTTGTCAGGATATCGAATGTCTGCTATAGATCTCGCAAATGATTATCTTTCTCCTTGGTTTTGACCACCATGTCGTCTATGTAGACTTCCATTGTCCGGTCTATGAGCTCGTTGAAGATGGTGTTGACCACTTCTGTAATGTTGCTCCGGCATTCTTCAGACTAAATGGCATCTCTCGGTAGCAGTAGAACCCCCGGTCGATGATGAATGTGGTATGTTCCTAATCTTCTTCGTGAAGTGGAATCTGGTTGTATCCAGAGTAGGCGTCCATAAAGGACAATCTTTGATAGCCAGCGGTGGTGTCCACCATGTATGTGATCCTGGGGAGTGGATATGGGTGCACAGGACATGCATTATTAAGACTAGTAAAATCGATGCAAACTCGGATCTTACCGTTCTTCTTTGGGACAACCACGATGTTGGAAACCCAGGTAGGGTAGATGACTAGTTTGACGAAGTTGACTGAAAGTAGTCGATCGACTTCTTCGTTGACCGCCAGCTTTCGATCTGGCACCATTCGCCTTGGTTTTTGATTGATCGGCTTGTACAGAGGATCAAGGTCCAGTTTATAACAGGCGACCGAAGGGTCAATTCTTAGCATCTCGCTGACACTCCATGCAAAGACGTTGTGATTCTGCTAAAGCAGAGTGATCATGAGATCCTTCTCAGCCCTTGGTAGGCCGGAGGAGATGTAAGTTGTCTTGTGGGACTCCAACCCCACTATAACTTCTTCCAGCTCGTCGACCGCTGGTGATATCCCGGTTTTCATGTCTGGCTTCCCCTTGACAGACTTGCTGGGGGCTGGTTGCTATTGATGAGAGTTCATCAAGAAGATAATGTTCCTCTTAGTTTCGGAAATGGACTTCCCCTTGACAGCATCGAGATGGCACTTGAACGTCGTCCCTTGGTCTCCCTTGACTCTGCAAATTCCGTTGGGAGTTGGGAATTTGAGGATTTGATGGAAGGTGGACACTATGGGTTTCATCTGATGAATGCAGTCCCTTCCCAAAATAACGTTGTAGCAGGAGGGGGAGTTGACCAGCAAGAAGCCTATCCCGATGGTGTTGAATCCTACCGTGATTGGCAGGTGGACCCGCCCAGAGGACTGTGTTGGCTCCCCGTTGAACCCATAGATAGGAATCTCATCAGATTCGATGAGACCCTTAGATAGCTCCATAGCCTTGTAAGCACATGAGAACATGACGCTGGAGGTGCTACCGGCGTCAACCATGACTCGCCGGACCCGGTAGACGCCAATCCATGTTGTGATGACTACCGGCGTCGACCATGACTCGTCCAACTTCATTGACATGTCCTATCCACCGGAGCTTTTCTCGGGCGGAATTCTTCCTTTCTTTCTTGGAAGAACCGGGTGCATGTACCTGGCAAACAAACACAATTCGATCTCCGGTTTTTACCTGTTCAACTACTCCGGTCTGCACCATGTCAAGAATGAGGCCGACATCGACCAGATGCTGCATTTCATACTTCAATGACCTGCAGTTCTTCAGCTCGTGACCGTAGTCATTGTGGTGATCACATTTCTTGGACTTATCTCTCATGCCCTCCGGGTCTACTGGGAGAGGGGCATGTTTATTGAGTAGCCCTCTGTTCTTGATCTTCTTGAAAAATTCCTCTATCGGGAACCTCAGAGGGGTGAATTCCCTCTCTTTACGTTCGCCCCAGGTAGACTTCTCTAACCGGTGGTCTGATTATCGGGTTGGCATTTTTCCCTTCATGTCTTTGTTTCTGTCAGGGGCTTTTTCCTCTTTGTGATCCCTACCGGAGCTCTCTTCCTTTGCTTTCTGGTGCTTCTCGGAGGTCTGGCCTCCGGCAAGTCTCTTCCTCCTGGCTTTCAGGTCGTCTTCTTCCTGAGCGTACCTTTCTACCTTCTCGAGCAAGGCCGAGACAGAGGACAGAGGACAGAGGCTTTCTTGCCAGTGACCGGTATAATTCTTTATGGTTGTTGTTCAAGGCATATTTGACGGCTTGAATAACGACGCTATCAGATGCGTCCTGTACTTCTGACAATAAGGTTCGGAACCTTTGGGCGAAATTTTTGAGTGTTTCGCTCAGGTCCATCTGCAGAGAGAACAAGACTTCAACTCCTTTCTTTGTCTTCATATTGAACCAGTACTTTTCTTCGAACAACTCAGCTAGTTGTACGAACGTATGGATGGATGTGGGTGGCAGATTGTGATACCACGTTTGTGCTTCGCCTTTGAGTGAATCAGCGATCATCTTTGCAAGTAATTTATCATCATGGTCCCAGATCGCCATGGTGCTTTTACAGTTCATAACATGTTGAACCGGACAATCGTTCGTCTCGTCATACTGTTCGAAGGGCGACTACTTGAAGTTGGTCGGGACTATATGACTCCTGACTCTTCTGCTAATGGTGACACAGCTAGCCTTGAGAGAGTAAGCTTCCTCATTCGTTCATCCCGCTTGGCTTTGTTGGAAACAGTCAGGTCGATCATCTCCTGTAGCTTGAGTTGATTCATCTGTTCCACATTCAGTTCTGGTTGTCTCTGATGGGCGCGGGCCCTCTGGGGACTCTTTTCCCTCTGACGATGGCGTGCCGGGGGAGTGCTCGGGTGCCTCCTTCGGCGTTGTCCTTCTGTTGGAGTGACTTCTTCTATGGACCTGCTGTGGGTAACCCTGCGGCCATGACGTTGCCTGGGTATTCTTGCACGTCCGCGGCGATGTCTCTGAACCGAAGAGACAGACATCCTATCTCTCCCTGGTGCTAGCTTGTCCCAAACTGGACGGGTATCATGGCTATGAGGGGTAAGACTCTGGTCACTACCCGACCGTGGCCTTATCTTCTTCTGAGGAGATGGACTCGAAGACGGGGCCAAAGATGACTGGCTATCTTCGGCCCTGGTTATCTTCTTTCTTCTCAGTTCTGTGTTTTCCTTGGTTAGACGCTGGATGATTGCAGTTGGGGACTCAGCTGTCGGGCCTTTCCCCTTCTGTTGCTCAGTATAACCTCCTTTCGTTGCCCGAGGAGAGGTTCTCTGGTCTCTTCTTGTCGCGGCTACTCTGGATGGTTCTAGATCTTGTGATACCGGCATCCTGACAGTCTGGTTGACTGTATTAGGATTACCAGGATCATTAGTGATTTGGACTATTAAATTTTCTGCCTCCCGTTGTCCACTTTCAGAGTGTTGCGAGCCCTGATCGTGGCCCTCACTCCTGAGAACTGATTCTTGATTCACAGGATCTATTGCTTCAAGAACCAGAGACAGAGGAGAAAGGTTCTTTGTCTGACTTTCAGTAACCTGGCTCATTCCATTGTTGGAACGAGTCGGGGGTCTCTTACTTCTAGCCATCGCTGCAGCAACTCCGGTATGACTGGATTGTGATTTCTTGCAAGACTTTGGAACTGATGGGAGATTCAACCCCACGGTGGACGCCAAAGAGTGTGGGTGCAAAATTTTGATCCACAAACTCGAGATACGTATAGATTAATCGAACAGTTATAATGAAAGCCTTGAATAGACAGAGATAAAATGGGGGGTATACAATGAGACTGGACCTGATCGGGATCAGGCTGCCTACGTATTCAAAAATATGAACTTGGAATCAAGTATCTGCTTCCGCTAAGCTCTAATGGAGTTGCTTAGTGGAAGACTCATAGTTCAGGAGGTTTAGAACTCCTGTATTTGTAGTACGCTGAAGGACGCTGGTTCAACCACCCCTCCGGTTTTAACTCCATGAACTCAGGTAGTTCAACTATGAAGATGCCTTCGTGGAGATAGCTTGCATATTGTCGAGCGGTTATCTCCTTGGTTTGAATTCCCTTTGACCAGGATGACTGCCACGTGGCATCCTCTGATAGGTCCTGGTTTAACCTGGGTCTTCCTTTATCTTCTCCAGCGGGCTAGAACCATGGGTTCTGTTAGCCTGGAATCTCGCTGGACTTATCCAGTTGGTTGGGACTTGGATTGATCAAGCCTGAAAGCAAAAATTTGGGCTTGACTCCTCTGACCGGAGGCCCAATCTTCATTGCATACACCCTGGCGGGGTCCTCTGGACTTTTGTGTTAAGCTTTTGGATGAGCCTCTGTCACTGCTGGACTTTACTGGGCCGGACCTGGCCTACTTGACTGAGGTGGGCCTGGTCGATGTATGGGAGCCCACCGTTCAACTTCTTATACAATAACCGGGGCTCCACCAATTGATCGTGGACTATCCGGTGGGTCAAGGTCCACAGAACGTATGCAGATCCCTTGAGACCGGGTTGGGCCCTACCTGATAACCCAGGCTTGGCTGGCTAATGCTCAGGTGTTCCTGGTTTAGCTTCTTATACAACCATCGGTGACACCTGTCGGGTTTTTTACCTAGGGTACACACAGGAACCACCATCAATAATCAAATTAACAGCCTTATCCTTAACTTGACAACGAGTCTGAAAGATCATTTTTCGTTCAGAATTCACCGGTTGAGAAGGAGCGTAGAGAAGCCTTCGAATAACACCCAAGAATGGAACATCCACTTCATATTGAATCTCATTACTAGGTTCACAATTATCAAAGTAATCTTCATCAT
The DNA here is from genome assembly GCA_023053565.1 of Aquilegia eximia. Classification (NCBI taxonomy): domain Eukaryota; kingdom Viridiplantae; phylum Streptophyta; class Magnoliopsida; order Ranunculales; family Ranunculaceae; genus Aquilegia; species Aquilegia eximia. The sequence continues at coordinate 28,833,447 of JALIGU010000001.1, forward strand.
AGTCATCATCGCAATCGTTTTCATCATGATCAATAAAGTTAACTCTAGACTTCTCTCGTTTCGGACATTCATGTTGCTTATGTCCAGGTTGGCTGCAACGGTAACAATTGGGCATGGTAGGGTAAGCGTATGGATTGGTTTTACTTGGTTGGTTAGTTTGTGGATCTTTGGTAGGTGGAGGTTGATCATCGTTGGAAGCAAGTGTGGATTGATTGTTTGTAGGAGTGTTGGGTGAATAGTTAGTGTTTGGAGAATTTGGATTATTGCGGTGTGCAGTAAATGATGGTGAAGGGTTGTAGTTGTTGCGACGATTTGGATAAGATTGAGAATAAGATGGAGAAGAGTATGACTTAATAGAATTCGAGCGGAAACCATTATGTTGCTCAATGTTGAGTGCGATTTGAATTGCATCGGCCAAGGTAGGAATTTAGTGAAAACTCTTCTCCACGATACTCTTATTCAAACCATTACGAAAACGAGTAACTAATTGATCTTCACTTTCCACTATGTTATTTCGAGATACCAAGCGATGAAACTCAGTAGCATAGTCATCCTTGGCGACACGATAGCAGTTGGTTGTATAAAATTTGCTCATAATCTTTAGGCAAGAAACGCTCCATAATCAAAGTTTTCATACGTGCCCAAGAAACAATATCCCGCTTATTATTCTTTCGACGATGAGCCTTGAGTTGTTCCCACCAAGCAGAAGCACCTTGTTTGAGTTTATATGCCACGAGTTTAACTTGTGCATGTTCGGGAGTATCCATGTACTTAAAAAAATTCTCAACTTCATGAATCCAATCAAGAGTCTCCTCAATATTCATATTACCAGTAAAAGTAGGGAGATCAATATTCATACGAAACTGGTCAGATTGAGTACGAAAATTGTTGTTGTGGTGTTGTTGAGGATGAGGGCATGCTTGTTGATAGTAATTTTCAGCATCATCATCACTATCATGATTATCAAGATAAGAATTTGGTGCTCGAGGGACTCGATGGTGATAAGTTTGCTGAAAACGATTAATAGGAAGATTGGGGGGTGGTTAAAATTTTTGTGTAGTGGGTGGGACATTGTTGGTTGTATGTAGGAGTTGGTAGTGAGATTGAGATGGAGAAGCAATAGTGGTATAAGTGGTGCGAACTTGTGGAGTATTGGAGAGTTGAGATGGTTGGGAGTTATTATAGGGTTGTATGTATGGGTAGGAATGTGAAAATAGGTTTTGTGCTGTTTAAGGGCAATCATGAATAGGGAGAGATGTGAAGTCAATATTGGAACCTTGTCGTAAAATTGTGGTGGTGGTGGAAAATTGGGGTGGTTGAGATATGTTGGTCATAGTAGAGGGTGGGAGCATCAACAATAGATTGCGTACCTTCAAACTTATCAAATCGAAGAGTGAGTTTATCGATTGAAGCGGTGAGACGATTAATAGCCGAATTGAATTCAACCTTCGTTACATAATCTCCAAGATTACCGACTTGGGAGCCGGGTGAAGAATCTCCATCATTTACCACTGTAGGATTGGAACGAAGCTTTTGATACCAATTGACGTAGCGGAAGCGATTAAAAATCAAACCTTGAATAACCCAAGGGGATGATTGCCTTGAAACAAGGACAAACTAAAACAAAACTAAAGAAAAAAAAATTGTAGAGACAAATCTTAATTGTATTGATTGAATAATTGAATTGTTCTACAAAGCATGACTCTTTATATAGACTAAAGACTTAGACCAACTAGCACTAGGACTTCGTAAACAAAGAAATTAAAATACAAATCCTACTTTGAATTGTATTACTAATATCAACTTAGTAGTAAACCAACTATTCTATAACTTCTAGACTCTAAATTAGAAATTACTAAATAAAATAATAAGATAAAAAAAATAAAAAATAAATTTTTTTTGATGATGATGTCAGCATTGCTAGCGATGATGTCAGCAATGACGTCAGCACTGTTCTGCATCACAATCTAACTTCAAATCTATGAAGATAGGCTTTGCTTCTGGCGTTGTTTCTCATTGTTGCACAAAGTTCTCAATTTTTACATTGCAGGGGGTCACCCTTGGTATGGCAGAACCTTATTAGTAATAATGAGAGAGCAATTAACAGGGTGACATTGGAAATATGCAGCAATGTGCTTGAATGTCCTTACATTTGGCCAAGTATAAACGGTAGATGTGTAGGTGTCTACTACCTTAGAGTACTTGTACTGCTTGCATTGTTATTGAACTCCCTAAGTGGCATGAATGAACTCCATCATCCACACAGTTTGTAAATTCATATTATATTATGATTTTATGTAGTTGTCAACTACCTTAAAGTACTTGTAATCTTGTCTATGTTTTAGTTTTATATGTTAAATTGTTAATGTTGCTTGGTTTTGGTTATATTCGAAATGTTACAATTTAAATTGTGAATATGGTGTTGGATGGATCCATAAGCTTTAAACGGTAAGAGCGCTCACAAAATGAGAGGTTGATGGTTCGAATCCATCTGGATCCAGTTTGCGTCTAGTATTAATATGATAAAAAACTATCATTGAGTTGATTAGTTTATTAATCAACTATTGTTTAGTTGATTAATATACTAATCAACTAGTATTTTAATTGATTAATATATTAATCAATTGAACAAGAAGGAAAGTATAATTTTCTTAGTTGATTAATGTACTAATCAATTGTTGTTGAGTTGATTAATGTACTAATCAACTAGTGTTTAGTTGATTAATATACTAATCAATTGAACAAAACAAAAAAAAATTAGTTGATTAATGTACTAATCAACTAGATTAATGTGCTAATCAATTAGTATATGAGTTGATTAATATGTTAATCAGTCGGAATAAGAGTTGATTAATTTGTTACTCCAATGTTTGTATTAATATGATAATCAACTATTGTTGAGTTGATTAATGTACTAATCAACTAGTGTTAAGAAAAATATAAATTTCTTAGTTGATTAATTAACGAACAACTTCTTGTTCTTCTACTTGTGGGTGAAAGTAGGTATAATTTGAAAACTGATAAATTTCAAAGAGAGTAACTATTTGATATATTTGGTATATGGAAGTGGTATTGGACTTTGTGTGAAAGAACGTCGTCGAGAAGTTGAGTGATTTAAGGTGGTGTTGATGGTAGTGATGATAGTAGTGTGAGAAAGTGGAATCATTTGCAATTTGTGGTCTTAATATACAAAAAACTTTAATCCCCAAAACTACAAACTCCATTAATGAAAAAGATTTCATCATCACTAGATTTATAAAATTAAGACCATGATTTCTCATTTGATTTCTCTATCTCAGAGATATGTCAATCAAATGAAATAAAAATTGATTAATATATTAATCAGATAAATAAGAGGTGATTAATGTATTAATCAATCAGTTGAATAAATAGTTGATTAATTTTTTGATGTGTTAATTAGTTAACAAAAGGCTTAGATTAGTATCTCTGCGAATCACTTGATTAGTATCAAAACAACTATTAGCGATATCATCAATTTTAATCCTTTTAAAATTGAAGTGCATACAAAACTCCAAGCCAATTATCAGTTTGGAATCTCTCCTTCAATCACTTAATTTTCTTATCTATTTAATTGTTAAAAAAAAATAAAAAATAAAAATAAAACACAATTTCAAATAACCAAGTTTCTTGTCATGAATGATGTTGAAATTGAATTCCTTAAAATTGAAGTTGAAACAAGTTTTGTTCTTCACTTTGATTGTATCCATTATACTTCTATCATTAGCTTTAGGTTTTATGGGCTTTCAAAAACTTGAAGAAGAAGAAGAAAAAAAAAGGAAGAGAAGGAGGACGGGAAATAGAGAGTGATCGATCGTTGGGAAAGAATAATCGGAAAGAATTGAGCGAGAGACGGAAAGACATAGTAACGTAAGAAAGAAAGAAGAAGAAGGTATCGTGGACGAAAATTAAAATCTTTGATTATAGACATGGGTATATGTGTCATTGTATATAATTGGCCTAAAACCTAACGAAACGTTTCTCCTGTCCTTGAGCCTAATGAAACTATTAATCTTGTTCTTGCGCCCAAAACGTTGTTTACGTTAAATTTATCTATTTTCTATGAGACACGTGTTAAATTTTATGTATTTGGTTACGGAAAGACACCTGACGTCAGGGTTACTTTTCATTCGCATGTTCTCATTACAAATAGTAAAGATGTCTATTATTTATAAAAATAAAAAACAACTTTCGATCTCAATCCCATTCAGACTCCATTAGAGAGAGAATGTAAGAAATAAGAGGGGAGGAAGAAAGAGCCAATGCAACATGATAAAAAGAGAGATGTAATATAGGAATAAAAGAGGAAGATGAGAGAACAAATAAAAGATGAAACCAAATAACTGAACCAAGAAATAAAAATAGCCAAAAGATGATGGAATAAGCTTGTGGAGATGAGGTTTGGTGGTAACCAGTTGAAGCTCAATTGCAAATCGCGTCCATGGAAATACAACGCTATTTGGAATCCCGCCCAATGTGAACGACAATTACATTTGCATTTTATGTGAAACTTAAATTCTATTCTAAATAGCGTTTCAGCACTATACCAACTAATTCCTGCAAACTTAAGCTGGACTGCTGTGAACATTTTGGACAGTGCAAAATCCTTAGCACTTACTTATTTTGAATTTGTTTCCTTTAAGTATTGTAATAGGTCTGGGAACTCTTGCGCTCATGTCTTAGCACAGGCTGCTGACAGAAGTCTGGTAGTTCCCAGTTCCTTTTTGTTTTCACCACCTTGGCTTAAAAACCAGTTGGTTTCAGACCTTTTATTCTGTAATAAGGAAATCTAAATTATATATACATATGCTGATTATTAAAAAAAAAAAACCTATAAATCAATTAATATGATATTATTTAAAAATTTGACAGAAACTTTATAAGATATGATAATACTTTGATCATGCTTAAGAAAAATTATTTTATAATTTTAATTTGACAAAAAAACTTTATAAGATTTATTGCCCCAAAAATTATTAAGGGTTTATAAACCAAGTATATATTCATAAGTTTTTCATAAGTTTTTGCTTAAGAAAATAAAATAAAATCAACACTTTTTATTTTATTTTATTTTTGCAGAAAATCCCAAATAGTTTTCAAACACTATATACTCAAAGCATGCAAATATATGATTATTGAAGAATAAGAAAAACAATATCATGAAAAAATATATATAATCCATTACCTAAAGCGAGTGATGACTCCAAATTTTGTCTAACCATGCGTGTTGCCTTGCCATTTGAAATTTCGACCGTCTGTTACATCGGTATATAAACCTTCTCCATTGCAATCAAAAGCAAAACTTTCAGGGCCATATGAGGTGGGAGGTTTATTTATTGGAAAGTTTGATAAGATGATATCAAGAGAGGGAACCAAATAAGAGGACATAGTAGCAAAATTGAGAAAAACATAGTTGAATGTGCTCCTTCCATGGCCATTTGAAAAAAAAAATTATAACGAACATAACAAAAAAGAGAAAAATCAATTCTCTCTCTCAAGGTTCTTACAACATTTTATAAAAAAAAAAAAAATTATATCTATCAATGTTAAGGACATTTATATAGCCTTCAGTTTAAGTTTATAGAATTTAAGTCTATAGAGTTTGGTGTTTGTCCTATGTCCTAACCATTCTTAAGAAAAATCATTAACTTATGTTGTTCGCACTTAAGAATTTTAGTCCCATATTATCCCTTTAAATTAGCTCCAAACCCATTAACTTATGTTGTTAGCACTTAAGAATTTTAGTTCAATATTGTTTCTTTCTATTAGCTCCAAACCTATTGATTTATGTTGTTAGTCCCTTCAGAATTTTAGTTTCATATTGTCTCTTTCAATTAGTTTCAATGAAAACACGATTGTCTTATAAATGAAAGCACTTCAGAATTTTAGTCCAATATTTTTCGGGGTTACGCATGTTATCTGTTTGGAGGCGACAATTAATTTTAGTCCCATATTGTCTCTTTCATTACGCATGTTATCAGGTTGAAATCTCTCAATTGATGGATTCCAATGACTCATATCGGTGGTTAACACCACCTGGCTTTTTATGTAATATTCTTGTTGCATGATGTACGAGGCTTTCGTACTAGTCGTATGATACTGTGGTACCAACGTAAATAAATAAATAACTATTTTAACCCAAAAAAATATAATAATTTTCCAAATGGGACCAAGATTATGGTGTCTCTTCCCAAATGGGACCAACAAACCAGAAATATCCCAAACCATCGTTTAACCAAAAAGTGACATTTAAACCAAAAAGTGATATTTTACATACCTATTCTACCTTTCTGTGTACTTTTTCTCTTTCTTACCATTTTTCAGTCAAACTGTATTTGATGTGACTTGTTAACAGTGACTGGCTACCAATTATACACCATTGATTTTTAGATAATTGACCATAGATTAAGCCATGTTGCATAAAATTTACATATCTTCTGGATTATGTAATATGTCATCTCCATTTTTTTCACAAAACTTAAATGTTGGATATGTGTACATTAAAAAATATCTTGTAACATATTATCAATACATTTATATTTGACTTTATAGAAAGATTAAAAACAATATGAAAAAAAAAATACTTAATGAGGGGTAAAATTACATGATTTGTAAATATTGTTTCTACACTGTCATTTTTTTTTATCATGTCCTTTGTATGTTCAATTTTGTCCACCATGGTTAGTGTTATAACAATGTGACATATGTCAATGAAAAGATCTGTTATGTTCACCTCTAGATCCCCCATAACAGGAACATTCCTCAAGTGTTTCATTTATGTCGGCTGGATAAGCTTGGTTGTCCTCCAGAGTTGAGTAAGAACCAAATAGTGGTTGATTGTCATCGTACATTTCATCTTCCATTTGCTATTCTTGGGTGTTCAATGGCGCTGAACTATAATGTTCCCATGATGACTGGTGACACATCGAGATTAATATCGTCCCAATAGGTGACTTTGGTGACTTATTGAGATCGAATGTCAAAATAGGTGATCGATTGTCAGGTCTAAATGTTGGTGTAGAGTCATCGTACATCATATCTAAGAGTACGTCCTCATTGTCCCATGATGACTTTGGAGAGTAGCACATCAACTTCAAAATCCCATAATGTTGTCTCACTATCTTCATCATCATCCAATGGCACCGCCTTTCTATCCTCATGTACTATTTGAGATTGATATTGATCCCAGAATCTTTGATCTAATTGCATTTCATCAAGAATCCCGACTGTTTCTAGAAAGACATTTCCAACGAACACATTAGGTTGCCCAGAAAATATATAGAGTTTTGACCAACCGTTTCATGAACTCCAGCAGACACAACTTTGGGTATGTAAATATCTTGTCTGGATTGAACTGGATGAGGGCTTTCCAGGACTAATGGGTCACTTACAACTTCTTTGTCTATACATTTCACTGGGACATCAAATTTTTTTGTAGATGGAGGGGACACCACATATTGCAAAGGCAATGGAGTAATTTGACTAGTGTAGAAAAATCAAAGTAATCTGGTTAACTGGCCCAATCTGATTCTCCAAGAAAAAGATTCATTTGTACATTTTTCCTTTTCTGTTTCCTTTGATCCTAACTTGGATAACCAACCATCCAACATAAATGACATTGGTTGTTTCAGTAATTGTAGAAATCATCAACGTGTAGTCTGCATCAGAAGCAACAATATATCATTGGAGGAGATTCGTCCACAACACATTGAAGGCAGAAGTTGATCCTCTCTAAGTTACATATAGTTTCAGCATTCACCAAGAATTCTTTCTAGGTTGTATCCTTAGAATAGAAAAATATGTAACTTGTACTCATCATTGATATATAAAAGGACACCATCATCCTTAGCTATCAGCTGACCATTATGTCGATATATCACGTTGAATGTATTTGTTGATACAAAAGATGGTAACTATTGTAGTTAAACTTTGTCTTCTTTACTTAACAATATGTTGACTGGATAGAAACACTTGTCTGCAATACATTTTAATATACGTGTGATTGTGTGCGTATATCAAATATGATCTCTAGAATGACTAGCATGACCAGAAGAAACTACACAATGTCTTGGGGAACTAACCCTATCTATAGAAGCATGTTTTTTTTTTTTTTTGCCACAAATGATAATACCAATGTCCCATAAAGTACATGAATATATAATAAAATGAAATTGGAGTAAAACTCATTTTTTTAGGTTTACAAGACTATAACCCCCTCCTAAAAAAAATCATTTTTAATATTTGAATGTTTTATTAATGGCATTTTTAGAAGATTCTCATATGCAATAACTACCACAGTACAAAAAATAACAGCAACAAACCAATTTATTACTCATCAACAACCTAAAAAAAAATCATCTTTAATGCTTAGAATGAGAGATTAATGACAATTACCACAACTAAACTTGATTTTCTCCTGTTGCTTCTTATACTTGATAGTCTTCTTGGTTGGTTTTAATGTTGGACATTTCTTTGTTATCTTTTTATTGTTCATCATGGTTAGAGCAACTCAATTTCACAAATCAAGAAGGATTTGATGAAACACTTAAGATAAAATTCTTCTGGTTTTTGGAGCAAAAAAGAAGTACTAGGAACATAAAGAACATTTGGTACTTATATCATGTCTTAGGTTTACTGCTAACTGTCTTTTATTTTTCTTTTTTTCTGCTCAAATTCATCCAAAGGACATTTAGTTACAAAACGACGACATTTGCATATAGTCTAGAGTTGATTAATATAATAAAAAAAAAGACATGTTTTTTTACTGTTGACACATGATGGCATATAATCCAACGGTAAAAAAAAATCTAAAATCAATCCAATAGTTAGGAACTTGCTGCAGACATTTAATAAAGAGAGAAAAGACAAAATGTTTGCTCCAAAAGTAAAGTTTGATGGTAACAGTGCAAAAGTAAATCTGTTTTGGTCTCATTTGGGATATTTTCGGTATCTTGGTCCGGCTTGGGAAGAGGCACCATAATCTTGGTCCCATTTGAAAAATTACCCGGAAAAAAAAACCCCTTCAAAACCAATGAAAAATGGAAACTGGGAACAACAAAAATGGACTTTCATATTTGCAAATCATAATTTGGATCGATGGGATTGTCAAATGATTTTCTATCCCCTTGTCTAATTGCACGTCAAGCATCACAAATTATTGTGGCTTGATTTTGGGCTTGTGCCGATTACAAAGGAGGGTAGACCTTAGTTTATATTGGGCTAGGCCTGGTGAGGAGAGGCCCAACAGTAAAGTCCATCCTAGTGGTTGAAAGTTGGGAAGTTGAAGCGCCACAATTCTTGTTCTCCCATTGGTTGTCTGTTCAAGCACCGCAAGTAGGTTTGTTCTGGATTCTTCAACAAAAACTCCGAAGAGAGATCTTTGCACCATCTTCTAATCCCATTTGATTTTTTGACTTCATAAGAGGATGGGCAGTAGGAGCATTAACAAGGAGGTTGATGAAATGAGGCAAGTTTTCAAGGCAAAAAGAGGAGATATCTGAAATGGCATGGCTGCAATTCGAAGATCGATCTGTGAAAAACATATTGGCCCATTTGAAGTGCAGAAGGAGAAAATGGATAGGTTTAGCACAAAAGTTGCAGGAGATGATGATTTTGTGATGGGAGAACTGCAAACCCTTTTCCCTGCCTGTCCTGTGAGGCTTGATCGAGATAGGTGGATGAAGATACGGCAGTGGGCTTCTACAGGGCGGGGGAAGAGAGTAAAGGCTACTTTGAAAGCTTGAAGCAAGTTTGGTTCGGCAATGATTAAGGTTTGTGGAAAGTTTAATGAGCTTGCCCGAATTGGGAGCAAGTGTAGACTTGAGGCCAATTAGGGGAGCCAATCCAAGATTAGGAGCAAGGGTAAATCTGTGGCCAATGAAGGAAATCAATCCAAGCTTGGTAGCAAGAGGGTTCTTTTTACTTCTATGTTACCATTTCTCAAGGAAAAAATAAAAATATAGCTCCCTTCTTCAAATAGATTTCCATAAAATAAATATTGTTTTTACACTGTCAAAATTGGAAGTGAAATAATTTACAAATACTCGTCACAAATCGTTGGGAGCAATCAATCCAGATATGTCTTTCACTGTCTTCGCCGCACGCCAGTAAACTCCATTAGCTGTTTCTGATGTTCCAACCTACACAAATTATTAAGAACAGAGACCATGAAGAATTCCTTTGGAGATAGATAAATGAATAAGACCACTAGTTTATAAAATATTAAGTATCTATATTTATGCTAGGGCCGTATGATGGCATCTGTGATTCTGTGTTAATTGAGGTGCAATTGCTGAACTCACAACTTGACGAGTCACATTCAGATATTTTTACACATCACATATTTTTACACAAACCAACTGAATAACCAAACGACCAAAACCATCCAGTTATTATTATGGTTAGTATTCTAAAAAAATTTCATACGCCTAAATAAAAATTCAGAAAATATGGCAATGATTATCTGAGTTAGATATATAACAATCTGGATTCCACTAGTGTACTTCCACACCATAACATCTAGCATTGCTTTTTCAAAAGAAAATCTAACATGAGATATACACCTTGCGTTGCTAAATAGCTGTTACCTTTTACTTTTTATTTGTTGTTTTCATTTTGGAGCCTCTAGTATGCCACAATCTAAACATCTAAGACACGAAATAAAAGAAAATTACCTTTTTCTCCAATGAGAGATAATCACGCCACAATCCCACATCTTGGCTGTAGGTTGTAAGTGCAGATTCATACAACTTTCGCGCATTTACAAGCCCATCTTTGTCACCAACAAAGGCAAGGTTCGATTCCAGCTCTATGCAATTTCGATGGAGTGCAAGGCTTGCATGAGGTAAAGTAAGAATTCTGCACATAATAAGTTTGATATTAAGCAAGGGTGAATGAATCACTGGAAGAACGACAGTACAACAACAAACCAGTTATGGAAACGTGAACAAGTAAATGCACAAGCATACCCATTTTGAGACACGTGCTACTCGCACAAACCAACAAGAAAAAATATCTCTTTTCATTTTTTGGCACATGATTCTCTTGTATAAGAGAAGTGGGGAATAGTTTTTAATCCATAAAGAAAGAGTGGGGCAGTGCTAAACAACAACAGGTGCACAACAAGGTGTAAATAACTTTCATTTCTGATGGCAGCATGCGTAGCATTCTTTGTTTGGACAGCAGCTCTACATAAGATATTCAGTGGATGACTCGAGGAGATGAGGCATGATGATTGGCAGACCAATGAGCTTTGAGCAAAGGACATTCAACGAAATATCATCTTGCAAAATTTCAAGAAATTTGGATCTTTCTTCTTAATAATTGCTGTCCTGATGTCTATTATGAACTATTTATATCGTTTTTTTACCCAAGGGGATGTGGATGTGTAATGACAGGACAGCAGGACAGCTTTGAATAGAAAAGCAAAGGGCATTCTATGAAGTATCTTCTTGCAGAATTTCAAGAGAGATTTGGATATTTCTTTGGTTCTCTCCTAACAATTGTCATGGCATCTATTATGGACTACTTAAAGATCAAGGTTCTGGATTATGTTCAACCAAGGGGATGTGGATTTGTGATGTCAGATCATGAGTCCATCCAATTGCTAATATGGAAGAACAGTAATTATAAAGTCTCTATGCTGAGGATCAAAAGTTCAGTTAGTTCATTAATGGAATTTGGAACTGTTAATTGGACTGCGAGAACCTTAGTTTAGGATTATATAACCTCTGTCTTATATAATGGATTGGGTTTGGGGGGGCACTATCATTTCTGATAAAGCACAAGAAATATGATTAATTACTTTTAATTTAAGTTGTTATTTAAGGGTTTGGTTATCTAGTTTTCTATTTTTAGAAGTGGATAACATCTAGCAAGTTGTTTACTTGTTGCTCAAGTTTAAGTCTCTATAAGACCTTCGTTCGGGCCGAAGAAGAAACGTCACTCGATCATTATCAAACTGACTGCAATTGTCTTCTAACCATGAGATCCCACCAAAACGTCTTCTTCTTCTAATAGGCCATGAACCAGATCAGAATCATTCTCAACGAATCTATTATATAAAGACTTAAACTTGAGCAACAAGTAAACAAATTCCTAAATCTAATCGACTTAAAAAATATAACTTGCTAGACCCTAAAATAATAACATATCAAAATTAATAGTAATTAGAAATACTTCTTGTGCTACATCAATTTTGTAACTATTAACATAAGAGTGGTCTAGCATTATTTAATGCTTCTAAAGGGGTAATTTCTAGTACATCATGGGATGGCAGAGGATGAGTGTGCTAAAGGTGCACCAACCTAGTTTAGATGTCTTAACGTAAGACTATTAGTTCCATGCATATGCTTGTTTAACCCCTATTTTGTTGGATTGTCGGATTCATGTCTATTAATTAAAATTTTCTTAACAGAAAAAATGGAAGAAAGCAAATGAACAAAGGGAATAGAGAAGTTGAAAACCCATAGAGCCTTCTAGACTGGGGTCCTAGGCTTGTGGCTTTGTAGAGGTGAATAATCAGTGTTTAAACCTTAGGAAGTCCTGAAGTAGTAATATATCATCATTTCCATCACCAAATACAGGACACAATTAATCCAGGTTGGCCATTAAAATCTGCCCCTCCTCTCTAAATCACAAAACGATGCATCTTCATTATCCAAATCTTCAATTAATTACTCACTAGCTCAATCCACAACTAATTGGCCTTCCCTTTGCTCTTTTGGAACCTTCATCTTGTGTGTAAGTCCTCACTTTAGGCGTCACTGGTCATGTTTTACATGACTGATATACCTTTATCAATAATACTCTAGCAGTCTATCCCAATACCTACTATATCTACATCCATGGCTCGCAATTAAAGTTAGTAAAAAAGTTGAACTACTAGGTATCAATTTTAGGCGAGGCACACTCAAGCTCATTTGTAACGGAATATGAGCTGAGAACGAGACTTAGGGTTTATTTAGAAACTATTCAAGTTCAAGCTCCACTCAAGCAAGCTCAACCTTGTAAGTATTCCATAGTCCACAGTCCACACAGACAATTGAAAACTTTTCAAGCTCGTTGAGAAACTATTCAAGGTCTAGCTCAGCTCAAGAAAACTTAAAGTTGTAAGTTTTCGATGAAAGCACACTTGAATGATATTCTTCATGGACAGATTTCACCTGGTCTCCTGAAGGCCCACATATACCTCCTCTTATTGTTGAGTTTGGAGTAGGGATAAATAGTTAAATACCGCCCAGGGGTTGTTTCTAACTCCTATGCGCTGTTGTACAAATCTGTGCAACTAAATAACTTCTTTCTAATTGTTGAAAATTTAGAACAGAAAATATAAAGTAAGTCCTTATACGAAGCTGTTTTGGTCACAACAGTGTAACATACCTCTTATACATCTCTCTAGCACGATGAATACCATCCCTTTGAAGAGTGAAATTTACGATTGCAGAAGAAATTGAGAATCCACCTTCAGTGTATCTGGTTATAAGAGCCATAAAAACTTGAACCAGCTTATCAAAGTACTCTCTGTGATTTGAGAAAAACTTGATGGCCTACAAAAGAAGAAAGTAAAACATGTTTAAGTTGCAATTACTTAAATCATGACAGAGTGTAATTAACCAACTCAATAGTAATCAATGTAGATGCTCTCGCTTGCATACGTAAGTTTAAATAAATAACATGAAATTTGTACACAACAAATATTTTGTTGAAATGGTCTGATGGCAGTCACGACACGCGCAATCTACTTATATAGGTAATGCTAATGCCAAATCACTAAATGAATTTCATGTAAAAACATGACAATGACAAGCTTGCATGCATCATAAATGCATGCATACTGGAACTGATGACTATGATGTGCTTGCATGCATAAAACATCCAGTCATGTAAAAATATAATGAAAATGACAAGCTTGCATGCATCATAACACGTTGACTTCATACAAATCAATGGAAAATGATAAATTGAAGTAGCATGATTGGTGAAGTACAATTGGAAAAATACAGCAATTGGAATTGTTGATATGTGCTAGGCAAAGAAGGTATTGACTGAGTAAATAATACAAGATCAATTAGTCCAACATCCTTCACTGCCACAGGTCGAAAGACTGATTGACAGCTATTGCAGAAATCCCCTATTATTTTGCTTTATTTTATAAATATATATCTTCCTCTTATTACCATGTTGTTTTATACCTGGACATAGGTAATGTGCAGCACAGTGCAAGGAACCACGATAGTCACTACTCACTAGCAATTTGTGGGTGAATTTATTTTGTTTTTCTGTTCACATGAAGACAGAGTGGAAGCAACAATGTTTCTCTCTATATAGGCAGGCTTAGCTAAATTAAAATGCTAATGTAGTGTAGCTAATTTAAAATGCTACTGTAGTGTAAGTAAATAGATTCTGACATGAATCTAATGCATCATTAGATCAGGGTGACGCTTTAGATTGCTCATGTCAAGCATTACACAAGTCATACTCCAGGTGTTAGGGATCCAGTGTTTTACCTACCTATAGTTACTTTTTGCTATGTAATAGAAAATCCTGACTGCACATGAGTTAGGCAGTTTTTTTTTTTTTTTTTTGATAGTTAGAATTATTTCACTCCAAATCCGTTACAACCCATGAAAGTGGGACTCGATCCCAACCTGTAATAGGTATAGAGCGAACACCTGTTATTTCTACAGAGGCTTCTACTAATCAACGTTTTTATAATGCAAGAATTTCATTCCTATTGAATATAAAAAATAAGAACAGATACAGACAAAAAGGAAACTTCAAGTGAAGTCAAATTGACCCTTCCCAACTTAAGTTTATTTTGCCTGGTTTTGTTCTTCATATATAGATGAACCCTAAGGGCATGCTTCCTGATGAACAATAAATGTAAAACATCTGTGCTTGAGGACCTATAAATTTCAATCACTCCACATTGAAGCTTAAAGCAAACTGGAAAAATAAACATACTAAACGGATGCTTAACATCAGCAAGTATGTCTTAACATCGATTGTAATCAACATACAAACTCCATGGAAAGTAATACAATATCAGAAGACCAATGAGGGTAAATACTAAACAGATGTTCGCATAAGAAATGTAGAGCTTTATGTCAGTTTTGTTCTACTATAAAGAGATTGAAACTTAAGTGCGCAACTCTGTAATAAAGAAAGCAGGAACTTGATGAAAGTAAGTTATGAGTTATGACAGATTATTTAGCTGAAAATGCTAGTAAAATCTATATAGAAAAGGTTGCTATAGTATTTTATCTTTTGCGAGAATGGAGAATATGAGAATAGACTGCATACCATATGCCACAAGTTATCAGCTTCTGAAATCGACACTTGTGAAAGGATGTCTCGAACAAGGTTGAAGGTAGAATGTAGGTCATCCTTACTCAAGGAAAGAGACTTGCTGGTAATCCATTTCACCTCTGTTGAAATTCTTAATTCCCATAACTTTACTGCTCTAGAAAGATTTCCCTTGCAAAGCTTTTCTGCAATTGTCCTCGCTTCCTCTAATCTTCCCAGTCGCAAGTAAAGTGAAATATATTGGTAAGCAAGATCTTCTGTCATGCATCCCATGGACTCAGCTGTCTCATAAACGTTAACCAGATATGGTATGAGCTCTAAAGAATGCTCAGAAGTATGAGTACACTCTGAAATTTGGGAATCTTCTTCAGGAGAAATAACATCCATCCAAAATTTTGCATACAGGCAAAACATATTGGCTGAAGGTAGACTTTTCAATGCTTCTTCATATATCTGTATACGTAAAAACCACACAATAAACAGATTAGAATAAAAAAACTATATAAGAACTTTTTGTAGATAAATTAAATTGAAATGTCCCATAAGCTTCCAGGATTGAGGATATCAATGAACAAAATCAATGAGCTGATGCTTAATCAAAGAAAACCCTTTTAGCAATTAGAAACGCAAAACTAAGACAACTTAAAGTAGCACTTGTCAACTATGGAATTATTACTTAAGAGGGATAAATGAAAACGCTTATACATATATTTTTACCAGCATCATAAATCATACCAACACAATCTCCAAGGATATTAGGCTATATCTGCCCCCCACCCCCCACCAATTTATTTTTTTTATTGGCAAGCGGGGTTGAGAAGACCCCTACCCCTTTTAAATTACGTGTGGAAACATATATCAACAATCAGCAGTTGACATGTTTCAGACCCACAACCTCTCCACTTTGTGAGAGGGGTGCTACCATTGAGCCACGGGCTCATTCGCTAACATTTCCTTACAGGTAACATTCCTTAACCATAAACTGTTATCACACATAACGTTCTACCTCCATAGAAGATAGGCTATCCCCCACCCCCCCCCCCCCCCCCCCCCCCCCACCCTAAATGTTGGATGGTATTGGAGATGTAAGCCCTACAGCTAACATTTCCTTAACCATAAACCGTTATCACACATAACATCCGCACCTAAAGGCTTTCACCCCAAAATTTCAAGCCAAAATTTGTTGATTAAGTTTTATAATTTAATTACTTATTTTGTATGCTCATGAACCTTACAGCTTATGCCACATACTTTCAGATAGCTCTTTCAATTCAATTTAGAAGGGTTATGGTAATAAAATGAGTTAATAATAAAAACAGGTCTGGGTATACTTTTTGAATACAATAATTTTTTATTTTTTTTGAGTGGTAAACGAGAATAATATATTCATATGACAAAGTTAATTACAAACAAAACCAAGGGATGAGATATCCCTGGTCAAAGATCCAAAATTGAAACAAGGTAGAACAAACAAAAAAACTAGAAGCTACTATGAAACTCTACAACAAGGGCCACTTAAAACATTCTCCCAAGAGTAAGCAAAAGAAGCATAAGGAATCTCTCCATAATTATTTTCTATTACAATAATAATATGTACTAGTTCCAATTTAACAAATATAAAAGTTGCCTCATCTGAAGATTAATATATTTTTTTAGTATCATGAAGTGTGTATCATGAAGTGTTATATACTCTGTTAAACTGGTACTTGTAATAAAAACAAATATCATAACATAAAAGAAAACTTCAATCACAACGATATTTTGTAAAAACCGATAACCAAAAATTGCAGATTGCAAAGATAAAGAATTTGGCTAGAATTCATCACAACACTTACTTCAACTGCTTTATCCAACTTTAGGCGCAACTCCTCTTTGGTCATATTTTCTGTCTCTCTCGTGTCAAAGATTTGACATCTTGCTAGCCAGTCCCAATACTCTGGGTCCTTTCCAAAATCTTTCTTCATACCATCAATAATCTCTTCTCTCAAATTATCAGACTGTGCTAATTGCAGACCATTCAATATCTCTAAAAACCGCTTTCGGAGATTCATGCTAGATGGGAGCGCTTCAACTGCATTACTGTATACTGCTTGAAGTGTTCTCGAAGCTTGCTCACTAAAGACATCCAATTTGTTCTCCGACTCCTCATCTTGAACATCAGATCCATCAGCATTTGTCCTTTCTTCATCAAGGGGCATAAATAAATCCTTATTTTCATCTTTCCATTGTTTATCATCATTATCTTCAGGATCACGAACCAATGATCCTGTATCTTCTCCTAGAACAACCTTTCGAGTCTTCAGCTTATAAAGGTATGTAAGCTCCATTCGTAGATACTCAACCCATAAATCTTCGGAATTTGGACATTGTCTCAATCCTTCCATCATTAAAGCACGAGCAGCTGCAGCATTTAAGTTATGGTCAAATTCCCATTGGGCAGCATACATATAGAGGCTAGGTTTCTTCGGATGAAACCTAATTACCTTAGCCATCACCTGCAATGACATCAACAAACTTTCAAATAAAAATTTAATTCAGCTAAAAAAATAAAAATTATTTTCACATCCCAATCCCTTGAAACACTTTCTATCCACAAACTTTTCATAAAAAAAAAAAAAAAAAAAAAAAATGTAATAAATTATAAATATTGATATGTACTAATTCCTAAAGGTTAACACTTTGACAACAAACTAAAACCATTAAAGAAAGAATATATACACATTGATGTTACATGAAAAACCCTGAAAGAATCAATATGAATGAAAGTAAATATAATAATAAAATTATTACCGTCTTCATTCTTCCATGACCATGTTGTTTACAAAACTCAATATACTTGATCCAAAGATTTAAATCTCCTTTAAACCTTGTAGTTGCCAAATGAAAAATACTAATAATCCTTCTAACACCAGCTTCATCATAAACTGTTTTCTTCAATTTCTTTTTTCCCATTTCTTCTAATTGTCTAGAAACTGATTTCTTTCTAAGACGACGAAGTAAATCAAGTTGCTTTTCATATTCAATATAAGCTAAAAAATCTTCTTTGAGTGGACTTGGTCTTTTGAGTTTGTATTCGAAATTAGTTCGTTTCTTAGCAATTTCTTTGATTTCTAATGGTGTAAAGATACCTTTTTTCTCAAAATCATCTAACTCATCTAACATACGCTCTGTTCTGAATCGTACTACGTCTGCCATTTTTGCTGAATCGGAGAAGAGTTACTGAGTTGTCTCGGTTCAGGGTTTTAGAGAGGGAGAGAGAGAGTATAGTTGCAGCTGTTAAGTTGGTCGAGTACTCGAGTGTTCGAAGATGTTAATTAGGGTAAAGGGATGAAGTGGGTAAAGAGGTTGGCCTACGATCCAACCCGATTACAATGTCGATGAATTTGGGCTTAAGCCCGTACAAAAGCCCTAGGCCTACAATCTGACTTCATTGCTCCACGACATTCGTGAACCTTTTTCCAATAGACTAAAATAACCTTTGAGAATTTGATGGATGCTTTTTATTTTACCAGTTTCTTGTATTCACAATGAAGTGATGAACTATTTTGAACTTGTGACGATCTGAGATCGTCCTTTAGGGTTTTGTTAAGAATTGATAAAGAAAAGATGAGAAAAGAAGAAAGTAGAATGAATTAGTTGTAGAAGAGGGAAGAAACGAGTGAAAGAAGAGCTTAAGACAAGATATTCCATTCATTGATTACCATCTATTACAACTCATAATCCTTATAAAGTTACATATCTTGGGCCAAATAATCCTAAGTTGGGCTTGGGCCTGACATTCCACCCCTCTTAGAAAGTTTCGTGACCTCACGAACAAATGCAGGAAATCTGCGAGACATCACAGAAAAATCCTCCCAAGTAGTGACAGAGGGATCATCTGAAGACCACTGCACAAGCCATTGTGTCACTGCCTGGTTGTTACGTGGGACCATTTTAGTAGCCAAAACTGCAACGGGGGAAACCATGAATTGGTCGTGCTCATCAACTGGAGGGACGAAAGCAGAAGTGACTACAGATTCACCAACCTTCCTTTTTAATTGGGATACATGAAAAATTGGGTGAATGCGACCTGACTCAGGCAATTGAAGCTTGTATGCCACTTTCCCGATGCGAGACAAAATCTTGAATGGTCCAAAGAAGCGTGGAGCTAGCTTCAAATTACGGCGAAGTGCGACGGAAGACTGGCGGTAAGGTTGAAGACGGAGATAAACCTCATCTCCTACTTCAAATTCTCTGTCTGTGCGATGACGATCAGCGTAATATTTCATCCTGCTCTGAGCTTGCAACAAGTTTTTCTTAATGAGAGAGAAAGTTTGGGTTTTTTCTTGAAGAAATTTATCCACCTCAGAGTTTCCAGTGGCAGGTAGCTGAGGAACTGAAATAATGGGAGGGAAGAATGAAAGAACGAATTGTACCACCATTCCGCCATTGAAATCCACTTAGACCATTGTTTAGGTCTAGTACTGGTCATACATCGCAGAAAATTCTCAAGGTATTGATTGAGGCGCTCAGTTTGGCCGTCGGTTTGCGGATGGTAAGCAGTAGAGTGAAGCAGCTTAGTACCCACAATCTCAAATAACTTGGACCAGAATTTACTTAGAAATAGAGGATCCCTGTCACTTACAATGGATTTGGGCAGGCCATGGAGCTTGAAGATGTTATCAAAAAAAATTTAGGCGACCTGAGCAGCAGTATATGGATGAGTTAAGGACAGAAAATGACCATACTTGGTAAAATGATCCACCACCACCAAGATTGAGTCGAAACCTGCTGAACGTGGTAACCCTTCAATGAAATCAAGAGAGATATCATTCCATGGTTGTGACGGAACTGGCAATGGTTGTAGTAGACCAGGAGAGGGCACATGCTCAGTTTTATGGCGTTGACAAACATCACAATTGGAGTTCCAGAGCTGAACATCGTGTTGAAGTGAAGGCCAGAAAAAAAATTGAGCAATCCTTTTAATTGTGACACGAATACCGGAATGGCCGCTTAGCCCTGTAGAATGTAATTTTGACCAAATTCTCTCCCTTAAAGAACCAGTAGAACCAACAACTATCTTGCCTTGAAATCGAAGTATTTGCTGAGAATAGGAATAGTCAGAAGCTGCAGTGGAGATGAGTAAAGAAGAAATGAGGGATTGTATATGTTCATCCCCATCATAGTTGGAACATAGCTCTTGAACCCAAGAAGGCTGAATCACAGAAATAGCTTGGTAATCGGCAGTGTCTTCATGAGCGCGTGATAAACTATCAACAACCACATTATCAACTCTTTTCTTATAACAAATCTTGAAATCATACCCCAAAAGTTTGGAGAGCCATTTTTGTTGTAAAAGAGTCGTAATCTTTTGCTCTAAGAGGAATTTAAGACTTTTGTGATCTGTGTGTAAAATGAAATGCCTGCCATACAAGTAATAACGCCATTTGGACACCGCAAAAATGATAGCCCATAATTCTTTCTCATAAGTGGAAAGACCCATCTTCTGAGGAGGTAAGGACTTGCTCAGGAAAGCCAATGGTCCCTTGTCCTGCAAAAGTACAACCCCTACACCATTTAAACATGCATCAGTTTCAACAATAAAAACCTTAAAAAAATCAGGTAATTGTAAAACAGGAGTTGAGGTCATAGCATGTTTAAGTTGTTGAAAAGCATGTTCAGCATGCTCAGACCAATGAAATTGGTCCTTCCGCAACAAGTCTGTTAGAGGTTTTGCTATAATTCCATAGTTTCTCACAAATCTGCGATAATAACCCGTTAAACAAAGAAAACCCCTTAAAGCTTTGAGAGATCTGGGTGGAGGCCATTTCTTCATGCCATCAACCTTCATTGGATCAGCAGAAACCCCATGTTGAGAAATGATGTGGCCTAAATACTCCAATTCTGATTTAGCAAATTGACACTTGGAAGCGTTAGCAAAGAGTTTATGTTGGCGCATGAGATAGAACACTTCTTGAAGATGTTGCACATGATCTGACAAGGTTTTACTGTACACCAAGATGTCATCAAAAAATACCAAAACTGTCTTTCTCAAATGAACCTGAAAGACTTCATTCATCAAACTCTGAAATGTGGCAGGGGCGTTGGTAAGCCCAAAAGGCATGACCTTGAACTTATAGTGCCCCATATGTGTGCTGAATGCAGTCTTGGAAATGTCCGAATCTTGCACTCGAATTTGATGATATCCAGCGCGTAAGTCCAGTTTTGAGAACACTGTTGCACCATTCAATTCATCTAACAGCTCCTCTATTATAGGAATAGGAAACTTGTTTTTAATGGTCATACTATTGAGTCTTCTGTAATCAATACACATACGCCAAATATTATCCTTCTTCTTAACCAATAGCATTGGAGACGTAAATGGACTCTGCGATGGCTGAATTACTCCACTTTCTAACATGTTTTGAACCTGCTTTTCAATCTCTGCTTTCTGAATGTACGGATACCGATATGGTCTGATATTGACAGGTTCAGACCCATCCTTAAGGTATATTTTGTGATCCACAAACCATGGGGGAGGCAACTCTCTAGGTTCTTCAAAAATGTCAGAGAATTCTTGTAGTAATGCTTGTACTGCTGCTGGTGGAGTTGTGGAAGATGAAACAGTAATTGTAGTATGGCTGGAAACAGAAAACAACATACCCATTACTCCATGAGGGTTCTTATCACACAACTTCCGTGTTGCTGTAGCTCCAATGAGTTTTAACTCAGCTAACTCTTGGATTCCTATAAACTGCACAGTTTGGCCATCCTTTTGAAATGATAACTGCAAGGTTTTAAAGTCCATTGTGATTGGACTTACAGATTTTAGCCATTGCACTCCTAACACCAAATCACAGCCTCCTAATGGAAGGATTCGGACTTCAGAAGTGAATTGGTAACCCTGCATAATCCACTCAAAAGCTGGACAAATTTCATCACTTAAAATTCCTTCCCCATTGGCCACTTTTACAATTAATCTGGATGCTTCAATTAGTGTGCACCCCAGGTTCCTGATAGTGTCCACATCAATGAAATTGTGGGTGCTTCCGGAGTCTATAAGTATGGTAATGTAAGTGTTACCCACCTTGCCTCTTATCCTGATGGTTTCATATGAGGTGACCCCTGTCAAGGCATTTAAGGAAATAGAAACATCGGAGAAACTATCCATTTTGTCAGGTGCTTGTACGGTGACCTGCTGCAAAGAGTCTGTGCCATCTAGCTCGTCAATTTCACCATCTCCAATTATCATAAACAATTGTTTTCGTTTGCACTTGTGACCCGGAGAGTATACTTCATCACAATTATAACAAAGGTTTTTATCTCTTCTAACCTTCATCTCTTGAGGAGTTAGCTTAGTGATTGGAACCGGTGAATTGATTGAACTTGAAGACTGAGAGTTGCTGGCTATATGAGAAGAACTAGAAGTGAACCCTTTTGGACTATGTTGAGCTGAAACATTACTGGTGACAGGTTTAGAAAATCTCGGACTGGAGGAAACTCCCTGATTAGAAAACATTGACCTGCCCCACAAAATTCCATTCTTACTCATAGATTCTATAGTAGCCTCTTATCCTCTGGCCAACTCTATTGCACGACTAAGAGTTTTCGGTCTGAACATATGAACATAATCTCGTATTTCATCTTTCAGACCACTAATGAAACTAGCCACAAAGTACTTCTCAGATAAATGTTTATCCTGTATCAACATAAGAGCCTTCAATTCCTCAAACCTACTCTGGTAAGCCTCAACAGAACTTAATTGAACCAATTTACTGAAATCCCCGATTATGTTCTCTTGAGCCTCTTCAGAAAATCGAGATCTAATAGCTTCAGCAAATTCCCCCCATGTCAACTTATCACAAGTTAAGTAACATGATTGAAACCAAGTTTCAGCCTTCCCACTAAGGTGTAATGAGGGAAACAAAGCCATCTGAGACGGTTCAATAGGATTAAATTGAAAATACCTCTCAGCTTTCCTGATCCAAGTTCTTACATCATCTCCATAAAACTTAGGGAAATCCAACTTAGGGTATCTTAAGTTTCCATAAGTAGGATTAAATCCGACAGTGCTGTTATCATTCTCATAGGTTTTGGTTACGAACTCCATTGGACTTCGATGTTTCTCATCCACATAAGAAGAACTGCCATGGTGACCATCATGAGTTTGTGAATAAATAGGAGGAGAAGGACCAAGGATTCCATTACCTGAAGTAACTCCAGCTGATATTGCACATCCGAGTATTGGTGATGATGTTAGGTTCATTGGATTAGAAGTAGCAGCTGCATCTTTTAAACCAAGTAACTTCTCTAGTCCCTTTGAAATTACTCCATACTGTTCATTTAGATCTTTAATCGAGCTTTTGATATCATCAACATCATCTTTTAAGGTTACTTGAGTCACCTTCATTTCTCCGAATTGATTTTCTAAACTTTTCACACTATTTTCTAGTTTTTGATTTCTGGTTTCAGTCATCTTTAAAAATCGTTTAGATCGGCCCAGTTCTGATGATGCTCTGATACCACTTGTGACGATCTGAGATCGTCCTTTAGGGTTTTGTTAAGAATTGATAAAGAAAAGATGAGAAAAGAAGAAAGTAGAATGAATTAGTTGCAGAAGAGGGAAGAAACGAGTGAAAGAAGAGCTTAAGACAAGATATTCCATTCATTGATTACCATCTATTACAGCTCATAATCCTTATAAAGTTACATATCTTGGGCCAAATAATCCTAAATTGGGCTTGGGCCTGACAGAACTCTACCAATTTCAAGTGTTTTTTTAGCAGGAATGATTAATGATTTGTTTCGTCAGTAATGTATGTTGATCAACTTGATGTATGTATTGTAGATTAGAATGGGTTGATTGCATATCTTACATTTTCTTTCTGGTAAAGAACCATGGCTTAGCATCTTCTACCTTGTTAGAAAGTCACTATACTGTATATTGTGCAAAATTGCATCACCATTTGTTGTTACACAGCTACAAGTCACCACCATCACCATTCACTAGGCCTGTCAATGGATCGGTTCGGTTTGGATAGCCAGCTGATCCGAACCGATCCGTATGTATTGTGATCCGAACTGATCCGATCCAATTCAGAATGGATAATTGGTATAGCTGATCCGAACCGATCTGATCCGTTTTTTTTTTTTTTTTTTTTTTTTTTAAAAAAAGCCGATTTGAGCTGGATAGTATCAGTCTCTCTACTAAAAGTATTTATAGATGAACTTCTCATCGGTCTCTCTATTAATAAGACTAAAGAAAAAAGTAGTTCTGCTATTGCAAAGACAAGGCACTACAGTTAAACGTACCTAAACAAGCTTGCAGGATATTAATAATTGTTGATATTGGTGGAAAAATTTAAGAATCATCATTGTATGATATTGGTGGAAAAAGTGCTGCATGTAGTATTTTTCTGCTTGATCCAACAAATTGTGAAATATCATCTTGTCATGACAATAATCAAACAAGATGATGTTAGTTTATAATGACAACAAAATTTATTATTGTCATGACAGGACTGTCTAGTTTCAATAGGACTTGTCCCCTACAATATCCAACTGGGCTCTGTTCAATGGGAACAAGCAATTTCAGTATCGAAATTCACCTGAAGCATAAACAGCTAGACACTTTAAAGAAACCTAAATAGCAGATAACCAAACTAGAAAAGCCTTGATTTTTTATCTTCTTAAATTTCAATTGACCAGAACATACTGATTTGAATTAGTTTGGCCGTCTATCATTACATTGTTTGCCCTTAATAGTGTGTTATACAACATCAACCTCTTGTGTTTATAACACCAATACACTACAGTACCTCAACTAAGTGATGCCAACTACATCAACTACCGAGTGCTTTATGAAGTTACAGCTAAGACTTAAAAAGTAATTAACCTCCCAACAGAAGCTTGAATTCAAAACATACTGATGCAGTGATGCTCCAATTAATCTCGATCGGCATCTTCTATTTCTTCATCCTCTGGTATGCCTCGAAGATAGAGAACATTGTTACAACTGCATTAAATATAGAAGTGGATTAAGCATTCAACTATAAAACCTGGATCAACTGTTTAAACAAAAATCATCATGCAAAAGCAAAACAGTTGGTGTGCCTAATATACCAACTTAAAATCATAATCCAGGAAAACTTAAACAGTTTATACATATAAGCGAAGAAGGTTTATACTTTTTTCTTTAAGAAAACATATTTAGGAAACCAAAATCTAAATGCCCTTTTATTCTACTCTAGTTTTGAGGGGAAGAATATGCAAATGCAACCAATTATCTCAAGTCGACTGCAGTCCCGACACTCATTGTGACTCTTGTGGCTTCAACCTATACTGCCGATGTGATATTTTAAAATTTAATTGGCAATGCTTGAGCAAAAGAGCAGACTATATCATTTGGATTCCTTTGTATTTGTTAAGAATTCACAAGAAATGGGAAAACATATGCAGAGCAGGCACGTACCGAATCAAAATTTCTCCGAGGTTCCCAGTGAATTGTCCATCTATATATTCCCCAGTGTTAGCAAGATGCAAAAAATGTACATCCAAAACATGATGTATAAACTGTTTAAGACTGCATTATACATTCAAACATATGAATAGTCTCAATGAAAATTTCATTATAATCTTTCTAACTCACTTCCAGTATGAGAACAATCCATTAATTGAAAATTTAATATCTTATTCCTTAAAACCCAATCATCATCAATATAATGAACAGTTAAACACATATACGAATCTCTTGTGCACTGTGCTGTCCACAAATCAGTTGTCAAACTAACCCGACTTGAAAGTTTTCCCAAAATACTATAAAGTGCATTTTTCTCTTCCTTGTATAATTTCACAATATCACCTCGAATTGTATTTCGATGCTTTAAATCAAATTGTGGTTGAAGATTGTTCACAAACTTTCTAAAATACTCATGCTCAACCATCAAAAACGGGTAATTATGTTTAACAATCATCTCAGAAAGATCTTTTCTACTCCGTTCTTGACAAAATTTGATCATCTTAGTCGAAGGAGTTCCCTTATCTTTTCTACTCCGTTCTTGACCTGATTCATTTTGTTTTTTCATAAAACATCTATTCAAATGATTTCGCAAGCTAGAAGTTCCATTGACCCTAAAGGTTTCTTTACAATGTTTACAAATAGCACTTTGCTTATCTTTACTTCTCTCGAACTCTAACCATACATTAGACCTCAAAGTGTTTTGTGATCCACTAAGTTTTTTTCTCTTCGATGAATTACTAACCCCGTCAATAGAATCCATCGACGAAGGGACCGACATCTTACAATGAATCACTGTAATTACCTAATATATATATTTTTTTCTATTCAAAATCGAACATATAAAACACTCAACCAAAACAACACAAGTTTCATCTAAAATATTAGAGCAGGAAGAGCAGAAGAAAAGAGTTAGTTAAATATACCATTCTTCCAGATTTTTCCAACCCATTATTTAATTTCATTGATTTAACAAACTCTTTAACGGATTGAATCGAATTCTTGCTAGATACTACTGAGCTAATTGGAGATTTGAAATGGGTTTTTGCAGAAAAAAGAGGAGAAGTGTATACCTGAAGTACTTTATCGTTGTTTGACTTCGATGCACTTAGTTCAAGTAATCTCTTCGATGGCAGCAGTGACGAACAAAAGAGAGATTGAAATTGATGATGATGATTTGATCGAAATTCTTTAAGTTTGGGGAAATTGATTATAATTTTAAGAACAAAAGAGAGATCGGATTGAGAAGATGAAGAGAGACGCTGAGAAGGTAAAGTTAGGGGAAAGAGAGAGGTCGAGTGAAATTTGTTGTTTTTTTTGATATTGGATCGGATTGGTTTTCTCTCTATTATTATCCAAACCGATCCAAAAACATAATGGATATCCAAAAACCATTTCATGTGATCCAATAATCCAAATGGATATCCAAAACAGAAAAGTAATGGATTGGATCGGTTTTGGATCACGGATCAGTTTGGATAGTTGACAGGCCTACCATTCACCATGATATGCATGCTTTTCTTTGTAGCAAGTTACTAGGTTATGGATATAAGATTACCGTTGGAAGCTTTTTCAGCAAGTTCAAGCAGTTCTCACAAAAAGTGCTATTGCACACGACCTTGGCATGTACATAGATAGAATGCCAAAGTAATAATGTGAACAGAATTGGCTTTAACGTAAAGTGATGAACGCTGTAAAGAATGAATTAAAGAAAATTCGATTCCAATTAATACAAGGACCACGACCACTAGCTACTTATCCCCAACTTTTTGACTTAGGCAGTTGCATGTTTTTCTTTGCAAATGAGGCATTGGTCTCGTATAAAAAGGTGACAAAAACAAGCATTGTATAGCAATGGAGAGATCAAATACCTCCTTGTTACTTACTGTAGTTTTACTCTTATGTGTTGCATGTAATGTTCAAGCAAGAACTCTCATAAACAAGGAAAGTAGGCTAAAGGATGAGAAAAGACTGATCTCATGGAAAGGCAGTGGTGGGGGTGGAGGCTTTGGAGTTGGAGTGACCAAAAATGAATCGGGTTATAGTGTTGGCATTGGTGGGGGAGCAGGTGGAGGAGTGGGGACTAGTCATGGTGGTGGTGTTGCGGCTGGTGGAGGTGTCGCTGTTGGTGTTGGAATTAATATTGGGAGGAAAGGTGTCCATGTAGGTGTTGGGGGGGGGGGGGGGGGTGGGGGGTGGTGGAGGTAGTGTCAGTGCACACAATGGAAGTGCTAATGCAGGTGGAGGGGCTGGTGGTGGCGTTGGGATCAGTATTGATCGTGGGGGTATAAGTGTTGGCGGAGGAGCTGGAAGTGGCCAGGGTGGTGGTGGATCAGGGGGCGGAGGTGGAACAGGTAGCGCTGGAGGAGTAGAAGGACATGGTGAAGGATATGGGAGGAGTAGTGGGAATGGAGGAAGTGGAGGTGGGATGGGAGTAGGGACTGGTGGAGGAGGAGCATCAGGAAGGGGAGGTGGAAGTGGCGGTGGTGGTGGTGGTGGCATTCCATCTATTGAAAGTACAACCAAATCAAGAGTTCCCTAGGTCTTTTCCAATTTCAAATTGGAGCAGGTGGAGTCAAAAGTCAATGGTTAGTGTGTATATTAAACAAGTCTGCATTTTTATCATACAGTAGCACAAATAAAATTAAGAAACCCTAAATTCTCTTGAATACAAAGAGTGCACTTAACTAAGTTGATGCCAGAATTCAGAAGAATGGAATGATGCAATTCTCTTGCATTTCTAATGTTAGGCTTTTGATCCACCACTCTCAGTGGGTCATTACTAGTTCAGTTGAGAATAAAACTTTCCAATGTCCGTGACTTCGTGCGCATTCTGTGTCAAGCTTGAAAGCCATGACATTAGCTGTCTCTCTTTCGGCTTATGAGGACACATCTTCTGATTTTATTCCCATGGACCAAAATTCCACAAAAATCTGAGATCAGACAATATAATAGTCTCTCATACTTCCTGGGATTCCCAGCATGTACAACATTTATCGCCTGTTGAGCTCCAACAGGAATGACTGAAGGGTTATCATTTGCCTCAAGCTAAAATGCACCAAAAGTTATCTAATTCCAGAACCAGCACTTAGTATCTTGTCTGCAATTAAGGGACTATAACAACAAATCTATAATCTGTGACAAGAATTACAATTTATGGTCCTAAGACTAGAAGCAACAATTATCAAGCTTTTGTTACAAAAATACAATGTTACCCCCACTTAATCCCAATCAAAGGAAGCAATTGGAAACAATAGCTCTACCACAAAGTATCTGTACAGTGGCAAATGCTTTATCCTTTACTGTTTACACAAAATATCACTACACCCACCAGCAAGCTGAACCTCACTGTCACATCTCAGCTTTTTTCACAATTGGTATGGCAACTGCATCCCATCAATGACACCAATATTTCTAAATCCACCCAGCAGTTCAGTATCTAAGCCCCGAGTTGCACCACTACTACGAAATTACATCTTTCAACAGAAGTGTGAGATTCTTGCAAGGACCACAGAGTCCAACAGATACTAGGAAGCTGCAATCATCCAAACCAAAGGGAAAATGAAGGTCCTGAAGAAGATGGCACATGGCACCCATCTTCATACAACATTCTTATCATCTCCCTGATCAAATTAATGGCTTCCCCAAAGAGCTTGAGTTACTCTTTTCTTCAGAATTGGGCAACGAATCAAAAGAGAGATGCCTTTGGCAGCTCAAACAATTGTTCTATACACACAAATTGGAATTCTTCATCCACCTTAGATTGTATTAAATCGCTTTTAAACCACTGTCCAATCATTTTCATCCAAACCTGAAGGTGTGCTGGTGGGCTTAGGTGGTTTCCTGGAGAAAAGCGCTGGCTTTTTTAGGAATTGCCTATCCTTACCTCCAAAGTTGAGGCTAAGTTTCTTAAAGCGACGCTTTGGCTCATCAATAGCAGGTGTTTCTTCGGACTGATTTATGACCTTTAAGCAATCCTCGGGATAGACCAAAATTGTCTCCACAGTTTCATATACCTATAGCATATAATTACAGTACACCTTTCAGAGAACTGGTATAACAGAATTCGGAGACTATAACATGGACACATGGTAGATAATTAGAAGACTATACATGGACACATGGTGACAGCTTGCTAAGCTGGCAGTTTAATATAAATCTACTGTAGAAAGTCTTGCCCTCTGAAAAACCAGCACTTAGAAAAGGTGTTGGCTTACTGAGCTGGTAATTTTACGGTCATTGACTTGTTGGTACTAGACCTGAGTTAAACTATCTTCAGTTCATGTAAAATTTAACAATTGGTTCTAGATACAGTAGTTGATGTGTCATGTAGCATATATCCAACATTCTAGCAATCTGTCATTGTGGGAAATACAACCACTACTACATTAGTGAAGGCTTCTTGATTGTGGAAAGCCGGTTGAAATTTCAAATTTTATGTCTCTACATGGTTCTCTCCTAAGGTCAAAATATAGTTTCTATGCTAAATGTTAGAATTTTTCAGTCACACGTGAAGCCTACCTGACAGAGATCATCAACGTTATCACTCCACGAGCCTCCCTGACATGCAGCAATAACATAGTCTTTGCACTCAAAGAACAGCTTGGCCAAGTTACTATTAGGGGACATCATGCCTTCGGCAATCACAAATCCTGAACCCAACTGGAAAAAGAACAGAATATTAGGGGGGGAACACCATAAATTCGTCCATTCGCACATTAAGATTAATTTGAACCACTGGAATGGAGATGAAATTGTGGGAAGGGAACCAAAAATAGGTCATGTGTGCCAAAACTCCAAAAGTAACACCATGTTTTACTTGAGATTTCAGAAATGAAGGGGGACTTAATAAAATCAAATTAGACCCTTAAAGCATAAAGCAGCTCATAAATTAAGGACAATTTTATAGATCAGTTACAATCGATTCTTATAAATACTAAAAGAAATATGTCTTTTTTTAAATAAATGAATTTGAGCTATTAAGGACTGACAATATTAAACAAAAAAATTTCGATCAATTCTCACAATTAGCGATACATTGTGATCGAATGATATTCCTGAAACTTGTCTCCTCAAACTCTCATTTCCATCACTTGGGACCACAAAAGAGATAGCTTTGTTTGTAAAACAAAGCAAATTTATACTCTTTTAACTTAAGTGGATTAGTATCTTACAATTGAGTAAATAAAAATTGATATAGAAAAACATAAAATTAGCATCTAGATGGGGAAAACTCACTATAGAAAGAAAAAGCTGTCGGAAAAGCTCAAAAGGTGTTATCTCCTCCAAGAAATTTAAGATGCCTTCCCTACAGAACGTAAATAATTTATTAAGTAATATTCACTGAAAGTATAGAAATCAAAAGATATATTTCTAACTTACACTGCCAAATCCTCGTCAAAGAGAGGTATTTGTTTAATGGCTGGTAATGGTTTGGATGTTTCCCACAGTTCACGCCATAAATTACCTAGACATTGGAAGACAGCATTCAGGAAAATTTATAATCATCTATAGGAGCCATACAGTATTCCTCTGTGTAAAGTAAGCGGGGTTGAGGGGACCCCTACCCCTTTTAAATTACATGTGGAAACTTATATCAACAATCAGTTGTTGACGTGTTCGAACCCACAACCTCTCCACTTTGTGAGAGGGGTGCTACCATTGAGCCACAGGCTCATTCGCCTTTTAGTCCATTATTTGACATGCTTAAGAATGATCTAATGAGCTGTAACTTCACTGAGAATAATATCCAGTTTGTCACTAGGAATGAATTAATTGATGTTCAATCCCGAAGAGAAAATAGAGATCTTCACAAACAAGGAAGACAGAACTGACCATGATAATAACTCACCTCTGATGCAGATAGATGTGTCAGTTTATAAATCATATTCTGAGTTTTGTTTCTCTCTCTACTGGGCTCAATTGATTATCATGCTTGACTATCTAACCATATGGTAAATTTCAAATATGTCAATCGTTTATTAGAGTGCATAAATATGTAGAAGTATGTTTACTTTTATTAGCTTCTGGATAATCAACGTATCGGTCTTTTTATGATGTACGAACATCTCTAACGCACCAGACATAATAGGAATTCCTATTTACTTTGCCGCTAAATCCCTAACACACCTTCCATTAGAGCATCTTTAATGCACCATGCATTTTGGAAGGAGTTATAGCATCCACTAGGGGTGGCAAGTTTTGACACGACCCATAAAATCGACCCGAACACGACCTGTTATTAACGTGTTCGAGATTATAAGAACCTTTTGGATGTTGCATGAGAGATTCTCTAATAGCTTTGCTTTATATCAACTAATATCTTTTAAGTTATAAAAAAGGTGACTCATATCTGTCAATGCATCTAGTTTCCTGGTCTCTCTATACAACAGTCAGTTTCACAGACCTACAATTATAGCATGTTTGACGATCAAAGAAGACAGTTAACTTTAATGATCTTCTTTACTACATATACTAAAAACTTAACTGTCCATGTATTTAATCATCAGGTTCCTCCCCATGACACATTTAAGCTGTGGATATCAATGGGGGCAAATCGATTTGTACAGTTCACCTAAATTCCAAGGTGGAACCCATGTGGAGTGTTAGAAGTATACTCAACCGTTGGTAATGTTCTAAGCCCTACCGTGCCTAATCGTGTCCAGTAAACTCGCGAGTCAGGGAGCATGACCCATAGTGTACCTAACTTCTATTCCAACCACTGCTTGGAGACTATGCAATTACATTCAAAAGTTATAAGATAAAATATTCTTTCACTGATCAATAAACAAAATAAAAAGTAAGATGCACACCATCTGAAAGGATAACATCTGACCTTCCTTTTGCATCCTACTACTTAGTTGACCTCTTTTAGATGCTGAATCTGGGAAACTGTAGGAATCTTCAGTCTCATTAATTGGATCATTTCCTGACCAATCTGGGGGAGAATGCCATCTTACAAAATCTTCTAGGATACAACCAGGATTTGCAGCCTACCACATATTTAAAATATATGAGTTAAGTAGGGTTGGATGCATTTTAAATGTTTCCAGAGACATATATGCACCTAAACAGCCACAAAATGAAAAGGTTCTTCACATTTGTACTTCACCTTGAAAGCTTGCATGTCAGAGAGGAGCTGAGAACATCCAGCACCACAACTGACCATTAAAATACTGTGAGTTATAATCATGAAAAGAAAAGGTATGCATACGAATAAAAGGTTTTAAACTTGGGATAGGAATTGAAAATCAATAACACTAGATATAAGATAACAGTAAAAAGTGAACAAAAAAAAGCATAATCCTAAAAAGTGAACAACCTTAAGATATCGATTTGTTTTATTTTAGTTATTTTATTTTAATTCGTTTATTTAATTATTCAGTTGCCTAGTCTAGGAGGGCTCTTGGTCAGAAAGATATCGCATTAGGATTGCTTTAAAATAAGGGACTTGTAACAACAACTCCTAATACACAACATATACAGCACATTAACATGTACCATATTCATGAGCGTTAAGCACGATATAGTGTTCAGCAGTAGCCATAGCGCTGTCACAACATACAGTCAATAAAAGCAGCCACCATTTAGTCTCTTTAGTTCCCATCAGTTTGAGTGGCTGACGACTTTCAGTATTCTAATATTCATGGTTTTCAGTATGATCTTCAGCTTAGAATGTTTTTCTTTTTTTTTATATAAATATATATTTTAGGAGTAGTAAAGAATCATATCATGCCAAAATAAAATGCAAGAATACACCAAATTGAACTTCCAAGAAGTTCGATAAATGCTTGGACAAGCATAATAACCTACTAGAAATTGTCACTTCTTCAAATAAACTAACCTTCCTGTTCGGAGAACAAACTCTTCTGCTTCTTTTATAAGATCTTCTGTAAGGATGGGCCCTTCCTATATGTGAGGAAAGGTAATAAGATAACATAAAGGAAATGATCTTAATACCAATACCAACTTTCTGGTGACGTAGGTTTCAAACCTGGGTTATAGGAGAGTATACAGGTTCACCAGTTTCTAACATGGTCAGTTTATCAGATGGTTGATCAACTCCAAGTCGGAGAACCAGATCTCCAGAGCTAACTTTAGCATAAAGTTTAGAGTTTGAAGATACTGGGCCAGGAGAAAAAGTAGATTCTTCAGCATCTGGACCAGCATCTTTCATTATCGAATATAGTGTCTCAGAGGCTACCGCACGGCGCCTTTTCCTGGAAATACAACAATTGATAACCTGCAATTGCTGGTGCAAAAGGCAGGAATTCAGATCTGGACTTTCATCTAGGGGCACATGAGGTACTGGTTGTTCGGCAGACCATAGTCTTCTCAACTGCATGTGTTAAGGAGTGATCAAAGACTTCATAATTTGACTAACATATGTTTACATATAATCAATCAGATAAAAAATACTTAGATAACAATTAAGTATCAATGTGTTTCATGGTACCAAAACAGTAGAATTGGCAACTTCTTTACTATGCTGAAAAGAAGTCAACCGGCGCACCAGCAATACTTATAGTTTAGTATAAGGCCTACCAACCATACACAAACCAACACTTCTGTCAAGCCAAAGATGATAATAACACAAAAAGAACTGAAAATATTGAACATCGTTAAAGTACAGCGGTTTTATGTGATGGAAAAATTGACAGTCTGACATAATGGCAGTCATACTGTAGAAGTCATGTGAATTACAAACATCAAGGAATCAAGGATACCATATCTATCATACTTTATAATGCGTCTGGGTTACATTGCTGCAGTGATATTTTGTGACCACATTGGTTTCATTATCTGTGCTTCTACCACTTATATCGCTAAAAAGGATCCATCTCCCTTCCTCCATGAAGGTTATGTTTATCATTTCCAGTTTGCATTCCATAGTTGCCCTAAGTTGAATCTGTCTGTAGATTATAACCTAGAAATCTTAGTTACTTATGCTCCACTACATAATCTCTAAACCTATATAAATTATAGCAAAAACTAAATAAATGCTAACACATATACTATGCATATATAACAAAATAGCCTCATGAGCGACTCCTGTCTTCAATTCAGAACTTTCCAGCAGCATATGGCTCAAGTTCATATAATCTCCACTTGAAAGCAAAGTCCATGCATTCTTAGGTCAACATTGCACATGCCAACAACCTCAATTAACCTTTTCTTTTATCTTTTAACACACTACAACTAGTGAACTTTCCCAAAATCACTTATTCATAAATTTGTAATAAAATCATTTTTAACCTTACCACTTATCCATCTCAACCTTACCACCTATACAACTAGTGAACTTTCCCAAAATCACTTATTCATAAATTTGTGATAAAATCGTTGTAAATATTAGGCATCTTGCCCGGCGGAAAGGATACATTTAGTACCGGACCAATGATTTGAGCGATACATCCCAGGTTTTTTTCTAGGAGAGCAGAAACCCCACGACCAGAAGTAGTAGGATTGATTCTTATAATAATAAATATATGTCAATTTTTTTTCAAAATTAATAAAATGTCCGATAGCATGTGGGTCGGTTAATTTAATAATAAATGGGAGTTAGCACTCAATTTCGTTGGTGTTACTAGAAGTATAAAAGATGAATTATACTAGAAGTACAATATTAGGGTGGAAAGCTATATATCTCAATGTGAGACATAACTTGTATATATAATGAAAGAAGTGTGTTAGACAAGTCACTACTACTAGTAGTGTGTTAGACAAGTCACTACTACTCTACTAGTAGTGTGTTAGACAAGTCACTACTATTACAATAACTTCCAACACTCCCCCTCAAGCTGAACATTCAGACTCTGAATTTCAGCTTGAAATACAAAAAAAAAAAAGTTCTCTCACATCCCCCACAAAGTATCATGAGAACGACATCGGGCAGGATGTTCAATGACAGGGATGACCAGCGGCGAGAAGAACCATCTGTAGGGATGTTCAGCTGCAGAGACAATAAAGGAGCAGGGATAACCAGCTGCTCAACCGAGAAAGACATCGGAGGTAGTGGTGGTGATTGTTAGGGCCATGTTCGTTTCGGTGAACAGTACTTGATGAACAATAGCCGTGAACAGTACTCAGGAAAAAAAAAAAAAAAAACAGCAGCACACAAGGCGCAGAAAAACAGCGGAAACAAGAACACAAATTAGACAAAAAGACTTTGTCGGAGATCCGGCCACCGGCACCTGAGTTAGTGTCGCCGGTGGCCGAAAACCATGATCTCACTTGGCTGTGATACCAACTAGAAGTATAAAAGATGAATTATACTAGAAGTACAATATTAGGGTGGAAAGCTATATATCTCAATGTGAGACATAACTTGTATATATAATGAAAGAAGTGTGTTAGACAAGTCACTACTACTAGTAGTGTGTTAGACAAGTCACTACTACTCTACTAGTAGTGTGTTAGACAAGTCACTACTATTACAATAACTTCCAACAGTGTTTACCAACCACACATTGTCTAACCAAATCCAATTCTCTCTCGATACGTTCCTCAAAAAATCCTATTCGTGCGGATCCTTTCCCTACTAACAACAAAAAGATCTTGGCGGAAATGCCACGTATGAAATTGAGCACAATTTGGCAAAGAAAAACCCAAAATGTTTCTCGAGAGGAGATGGGAAACAGACTCTAGGCTGAATAGCAGGAGCAACTTTTAACTTATTATGAGCCCAAACGATAGATTCAATAAGTTCTTGCCAATAATCGCGGCCATTGAATAGCAACATTAAATTGAAAGCCCACACAAAATGAGCACCTAGGAAAACAAATTCTATGATACCCATCCCAGGATAATTTGATTCGGGTCTCCCCGCCTCAACTAGTATTATAATTCATGAATTTCTGCGTTAATCAAGATCAAGGAAAGGCAGTCTTCAAATCACTGACTCAAACCCATTGTCGAATCCACTCAATAGAAAAGGGAGGTACTTATGCTAGAACGGGCCGATCTAGTCTTTCACAGTAAAACACATAAGCTGGGGTCCAATATTCAACACTCGGCTCCACAGAGCATAGTCGTGCATACTCCTGTAAAAAAAAAAAAAAAAAAATCTTTTGCATGCGCCAGTAACATTTTAGCGTAAAAGAACACCTCCAACTGAAGATTTGGCAACATATCCCGACCTTTTGTGCCATCGACATAAAAACGTAAAATATATCGAAGAACATCTTCAATATGATAATCACATAAATGGTGTTGAAATATTGTACAATATAGCACATATAAGGGATACTGCGATAACTTTGAGAGCATTCAAATCAAAATGCCACAAGAGTCAACATGAAAAGAGACTGGCATTTATACCTAAACAGTAAGCCAAAAATTTAAATGCAACTTTCAATTTCTAAGTCATATTCTCTCTCCAGATTGAATCTTTCTAACTTTTTGATTTTGTTTTATGACTTTTAAAGGGGATTGGGAATTTGGGTCTTTGGGATCAACAACAGATTAGGAAATATATCAGAAGAACACAAAAGTGAAGCGCCTATATGTAGTTACCTCACTCTTTATCTTACCAGTTACCACTCATCCATCTCAAAATATTCATTCCTCCTACACCAAGTCTATGGATGCCAACACTCAACACTATGCTCCAAAGGGCATTGCATATCTTCAAATTTTGGCAGTACCTTAGCTTCAACTATATCTCTGATTCAGTTAGCAATATCATTAGTAAAGCTTCCTATTCTCAGAACAGGTCACTTCTATAGTTTTACTTTTCTTACCCATCAAATTGAATTATTTCAAAATTTAAGTTCTCCTTATATTCTATCTTACAGGAGATTAAACTCATCAAAAAATTCATGGGTAAGACATCTTATATAATTCAATACTGAATCCACAACATAAGAAGAGCAGGTATGTGGGAAGTGGGAACTTACCTGGAAACTAGGACATCCCGACTAGGTTGGGACTCCTTAGGCCACTTATCATTGTAATCCACGACACAAACAAGAACCCCAAGGTCATAATCCTTGGCAAGACTCTAAGAAAAGAAGTAACCGAACCATTTACAGTATTTGCCAAAGGATCAAAATGTCACAGCAATCCAACCAGCCACAATATCACCATGAATGATATTTTATAACAGAATACAACTCCATGACCAGCTTAAAAGAGTGCTCCAAGTTAAAGAACAAAACTAACCATGTTGTGCTCCAAAAAATTGAAGATCAGATGATCATTTCCTACCACACACCTATGCTCAAAAAGCCATTTCCTTTTCAACAAAGGGGCACTATAAAATTGATGCACCAAAAAAGAAATGAATAATTTGCTTCTGATCCTTTGCTCACTCTCCTCCCAAATTCAGCCATCATTATGTATCTTATATATAATTGGACTGTACACATTGTTCACTTTTTTATTGGAAAGATGATCAATCCTTTTTTTTTTTTTTTTTTTTTTACATTCAGATTTATGGAATAAACTAAGATAAACGTTCATCACAAAGCTTAACTAATGGATGACTATATACATTGATAATAACTAAATGTTGAAGGAAAGTAAACTTAACACTACATGAGCACGTTCTACCTTATTTAGATTTTTGTTTAAGTTTTCTTGTTGTTTTAATTTTTCGTAATATGAAAACTTATTTACTTCATGCAAAAGTTTATTGAAACTTTACTTACTTCTGTGACGACCTGGCACCAAAATAGTGCCATTTTTCGCAGTGTTTTGAAGCTCCCTATTATTTCAGACAGTCTAACAACAAAGCCTTCAGGAGGGGCACCATGGATTTCTCGGGGCAAAGATGCAATTGCTGAACCAGAACCATAATTTCTTCTGGGAAAGTGTCCCTCTGCGAATATCTTGCAGATATTACAATGAAAGTGAAAGATCACCAAGGGATTATGCAGAAAGTAGGTGAAAAAACAAGGCGGGGAAGGGGGTTTCACAAATCCATTAAATATATCTTTACCAGGATCAAATAAAGATTGGATCAAGGCCAGAAGTTCTTCATCGTCACAAAATTCAGAAGTCAGCTTATCCTCCTTTTCACGAAGCACTAACGATTTCATTGCAGAGAAACTTAAGGCCCCCCTCTCTCTGACAGGTGAAGAATCTCTAGATGACGTCAGGAGATCCTTCAATGAGTTAACCTTCTTTCCTGATCTGTCAAAAGATCAGTAAGACATTAAAAAATATCAACTTATAGGTCTGCATGTAGCCCTCAACATACATTGCTTATTATGGTTTTGATCCATCACCAGGTACATGAGCACAATGACATATAGCAGTGTTCGACTGAGTAAAATGCACATAATGGTCAAAGGAGAGGTTTACTTAGTAAAAAAGACAATTTATTTAGATGAGTGTCACCCAGCAGAACAAAACCAATTAGACCGCAGATAGTATATTATACAACCATGGTTCGAACTTCGAAGACACGACTAACAAGATGTAGCTCTAAGTAGAGCTGATTGGAGAAATAGGATCGATGGTCCTGGTCCTAGTAGATGGACTATGCATGTGTATTAGTAATTACAAGATGATGTCATATGAAATGATTTCTTTGCTATGTTGAGATTGTTGGCAATTGCCATGGATGTTTGAACCTCTTAAAGTTCTACAAAGATCGTCTTCAACAAGTCAACCAGGTTTTCACTTACGATATGGGTGGCTCATCTCTTATTATAGCTGAATAGGTTATTAATTAAGGGGGGTCTACTAGGTTTTTGCAACACAAGGGAAAACAGAGACAACAAGTGAAATCACACATGACAAGTTCACTTCTCCGAAATCATTTTAAGACAAATTACAGTTTACCGTATCAGGAATGTGGCACCCATAACAAGTGACACACTGCAAGACTAAGTAAACCAACCAGAACCATTATTAGACTGCTTTGGTTTTGTTTCGAAAGTTTTTTAACCTTCTTTTACAACCAAATATGCTTCAACCATTTTTTGAGAGGTAGATGGAAATCAACCCATCATCTGTGGATAAGCATCTCTACGGTTGACTGGCCACTGCCTCAACAATTCCTAAATCTTTCATGTATACTGCCATCTTCTTTCATGTATTATGTATATTTAAAATTTTAAATTATAGCTGCACAGGCTAAAAAAACAAAGAACTTACTCCATAGCTGTTGCCAATTGCTTGATAATAACAGCCGGAGGTATAGTATCCATGTTTGACACGATTAACTCTTCATCTTTAGCTGGGGAATCTTTTTCCGACACCTGAAACAAATGCACCAGATTTAAAAACTGTTCCTCAAAATTCTCGTTTGTCATTCCGAAACAATGTTACTCTTAATTAACTCATCAATCAAACTCAAGAATCAAGATAAAAATAATTCAAATCCAAATAAACTAAATTAATATCAATGTATCATTTACCTTCACAGTGAGCAAGTCCGTTTGACTTTTAGTTTCATCACCATCAAGAAAATCAGAAATCAAATTAAAAGTTTTTGCTTTTTCTTTCTCTTTCTCTCTCTCTTGTTCTTCAATTTCCTTTTTTCCTCTTCTAATCTTCCTCAACCGATCTTGCCAATCATGCTGTTTACCTAATGTTGCAGGTTTCCATCTTGAATGTTTGAAATCATTACTACTACTATTATTATTATATAACTGCATTCAACATATCAACAAATAATTCAATCATTCTAGACTTCCGTTGACATTGAAATGAAAAACAAACAAAAAACTAGATCAATTTTTTCAAATTCTAATTACCTCTCCATCATCACTTTTTTCAGATGGTGAATCAAGCTTGTGAGATTGTTCTTCACTTTCTTCTTCTCATATTAAAAAAAAACAAAAAAAACCGATTTACATTAAAAATCAACAAGAAGACAAGTTGAACGAATCGAAAACAAAAGAACGAGAGAGAGAGAGAAGAGAGCGAGAGAAAACCTCGATGATGATGATCGATTTTTAAATCAGTAAGAACTTTCTCCGCTTTAGCTGCCGCAGAATGAAAAGCGGTTCTTGCTTTAGAAACTAGCGAAGATGATGTAGATGTTTCCATTTGGTTGGTTCGTTCGTAAAGATTTCCGTGATTTCAGAGCTTTGTTGCAGAGAGAGAGAGAGATGGGAAAGGAGGGAACGACGACTCTGACTCTGACCCAGTATAGTAGTATATGTATTATGTATATTATATACTTATAGTCAGCTGATGAAGTTTGGGTTTTGTGTTAAAAGTTTTAGTTGATAATAAAATGATGGATAATGACGTTTTTCTTAGCTTTGTAGTTGTACTAAGTACAAGTCAAAATGCGTGTCTTTTTAATGGTACGGGACCCACCACTAGTCCACTATTACCAAAAGCACATATCAGGTGCTTTTCCTGATTCAACAACCTCATCTAGCTGGCCTGCTACTGCTAGAAAGCAAACACTCTCTATGACATCGATCAACTATGAATCTATACAAATTTTCAATAATGTATAAATGCGCTTCAAATGTACCATAGAGGAAAAACACCTTGCTCGGGTGCTCCCAAGTGTAAACTTAACTGAAAAAAATAATGCATCCTAGACAGTAACAACAATATTATATATGTTGATATTTGATAGGTTTTATTGTCTGTCCCGTTAAATTGGGTGAGGAAATTTTTTATCAAATAAGTCATAGGCTCATATTTTAACAACAAAGCCATAGGATATGCATATGTTGTTTGTTTTGTCACTCAATCATCTGATTAAGTGTTAAATCTATTACTCCAGCATAGATAATCTGCACAGATGGAAAACTAGCTCTATGTTTATACCAAGGGACAAACTTTGATAAAAGCAGTTTATTTTTAGATATGATGATCACGCATAATCTTACTTAATTACTAGATATGTATATGCTTATGGCGATAATCTACTAGTCTACTTCATCCCCTATTCCCATCGATCTACCTTTTACATTTCCCACAACTTGGTTTTCAATTAGACAATAATAGCGGATAGACAACTAAGTTTTCAATTAAAGTTCTAAACACGCATTAAGATCCACTTCCACATCACCTAGCGAGAGCCGTTCGTTTGCTCTCTTCTTTGCACTTCTTCACAAAGCCCACGCCATTTAGCATTTCATATTTCTACTTAACAAACTAAATTTCTATGCTTTTTGCTGCCACACTGACAGTTCATTGCTGGGATATAAGAATGTAAGCAAATCAGATATGCCTTATGGGAAATCTTATACTAAGGAAACATATGTAATGTTATACCGAGGCCAAGCTTTATCCATCTGCATCACTCATGGATCTCTCTATTACAATACAAGTGTTATCACCCTTTACCCACACATATTAGCTTCATTCATTTCATATACCTAGCTAATAACTAAAGCTAAATATATATGTGTATGAGATGAAGTTGCAAAACAGTAGTAGGAGTGTAGGACAATGATAAGAAAATCAAGGTTTGTGTATCATTCTATGCATGCATTACAGCAAACTAAAATGCAATGCACATATGATACTAGCAAAAGTCATTAGTCATGAAAAGGTGTTCAATTCCAGATTATCTAGTTATATATACACACACACAGACGACACACTATGGTTTCTAGAAACTGAAAGTTAAACTGACGTCTTTAGCAAAAAAGAAAGGTTAGGAATCAAAAGAGCTAGATCCCAAGGGATAACTTCTTCCCATCTTCAGTCAGCTTGTTCATGGGCTTTAATGCTTTGAAACCCTTGGAGAACAATGATAGGGACAACATGTCATCAATATCTTCATCAGCAGCACTTTTGGGCAGGTCTTCCGATCTGTAAAGCTTGCTGCTCGCATTAACAAAGGTGTTTGGTTGATCATCATCATCATCATCAATCACTATCACACGATCCTGTAATTCAAGCAATGGTATTATTAAAAGTGATTATACATGCAGTAGTATATAGACTCATAGAGAGGGATTCATGAGGACTGCGTTCATTTACGTACAGGAGGGGGGCAGCTTCTGCAAAGATCCTTTTGAGTGTTGTATAAAACATTTTTCTCTTTTCCAGCTCCTTGTTTGTCTTGCCTATCAAGCCATAAGCAAATATGAGTGAACTACTTAATAAACAGTCCTACACTAAGACCACTTAATATGAGTGATGTGGTTTCAAGACCACAATTTGATCAACCTTATTAAGGAATGGTGGGATCAGATGAATTACGAAGGTACGCCTAGCTATGTCTGGTGGTGTAAAGTTAAAGAGCTCAAACAAAAATTGAGGGTATGGAATAGAGAATCTTTTGGCCGGGTTGATCTTCTTATGAAAAATAAGAAACTGGAAATCGCAGAACTCGATAATAAAGAAGAGCTGACAGTCTTAACCGAGGATGAAGTGGTAATGAGAAGCATTCTTCAAGCTGAATTGTCAAACCTAGTAAAGAAAAATGAGATTTCATGGCGCCAAAAATCTAGAGTCAAGTGGAGGGTCGAAGGTGATGAAAATACTGAGTTTTTTCATAGATTTGCCAACATGAGAAACAGAATGAATTCAATTCATAATCTGGAAATTGATGGTGTACTAGAGAATGACCCCATGATTCTTAGCTCTCATGTGATTAATCATTTTGAAGGGATGTATGCAATAGATTACAGGGTTAGGCCCACAGTGGATAACCTGGGTTTTGATGTGTTAGAACCTGACACGGCTGCTGAACTGGAGCTACCTTTTCTTGAAGAAGAGGTTTTGAAGGCCATCAATGACTTGAATGGTGATAGAGCACCCGGACCGGACGGGTTCCCGATGTTTGTTTTTCAAAAGTGTTGGAATATTTTTAAAGAAGATATCATGAAGGTAATGGGTGAATTCTATGAGAATAGTTTTATCGATTGGCGTAACAACACTACTTTTTTGTCTCTTATCCCAAAGAAGAAGGGTGCTATTTCCGTGATGGATTATAGGCCAATCAGTTTGGTGGGTGGGATATACAAGATTCTCTCAAAACTACTTGCTAGCCGGATTCGAGAGGTACTTCCTATTCTGATCTCCCAAGAGCAATGTGCCTTTGTAGGACAACGACAAATTCTTGATGGTGTGCTGATTGCAAACGAGTGCATTGACTCACGGTTGAAGGCTAAGGAAAACGGTCTTATCTGCAAGGTCGATATATCTAAGGCATATGACTGTGTCGACTGGGACTTTTTGGATTATATGTTGAAAAGGATGGGCTTTCATGATAAATGGAGGAAGTGGATTCGAGTGTGTATCTCAACGGCTCATTTTTCCATCCTTTTCAATGGATCTCCAATCGGCCACTTCAAGAGCCAGAGAGGCTTACGCCAAGGGGATCCACTCTCCCCCTTCCTTTTCAACGTAGTGATGGAGGCTTTGAATAGGCTCGTTACCAAGTCAGCTCAGATTGGTTTCATTAACGGGTTCAAATCAAGTACAGTCGCTCCAGAGATTGTTATTATGCAGTTTGCAGATGATACCCTTCTTCTCATTGATGCAACAGTGGACCAGGTGTTGGTGGTTAAAGCGTTGCTACTGATTTTTGAAGCTATTTCAGGGCTGAGTAGCAACTTAAAGAAGACTAAGCTCATGGCAGTAGGTCAGGTTGATAATTTGGCGAGTCTTGCTCATATCATGGGCTGCGGCACTGAATCTTTACCTTCTCGTTATCTTGGCATGCCGTTGGGAGCCAAATATAAGACTAAACAAGTATGGAATCCTGTCATTGAGAGAGTTCATTCACGCTTAGGAGGCTGGCAGCAGAAGCTCCTCTCAAAAGGTGGTCGTCTTGTTCTCTTACATAGCACCATGTCTAATCTTCCAATATATCAAATGTCACTCTTTGTGATTCCAAAGAGTGTAGTATTAAAGATTGAAAGCTGTATGAAATCTTTTCTCTGGGGTTCTACCTCAACCAAGAGAAAATATCATTTGATTGGGTGGTCTAAGGTGTGCATGCCTAAGGACCAAGGAGGCCTCGGTTTAAGAAGATTGGAGGTAATGAATAAGGCTTTAAGAGGTAAATGGTTATGGAGATATCAGATTGAACATGATAGCTTATGGAAGAGTGTAATTGTCTCGAAGTATGGGCATGGTGAACAACAATGGTGGCCAAAACTTGTGAGTCAACCTTATGGTATCTCTTTATGGAAAGGAATCATGGATGTGTGCATGGATTTCAAGGAT
This sequence comes from Aquilegia eximia, assembly GCA_023053565.1. Classification (NCBI taxonomy): domain Eukaryota; kingdom Viridiplantae; phylum Streptophyta; class Magnoliopsida; order Ranunculales; family Ranunculaceae; genus Aquilegia; species Aquilegia eximia. The sequence continues at coordinate 28,878,367 of JALIGU010000001.1, forward strand.
GGTATAGTATGTAAGCTGGGTAATGGAGAAAAAATCAGGTTTTGGGGTGACGTGTGGCTTGAGAATATTACTCTTCGGCAAAGATTTCCAACAATATACATAGTAAGCAACAGTAAAAATGCTACAGTCAGTGCTTTGAAACAGTATCATGAGGAAGGAGAGTGTTGGAATCTGAACTTGAGAAGACGTTTGTTTGACTGGGAGCAAGAACTTTACACTGAGTTGATGAACATACTAAACACAGTAGAATTTAATGAAGAACAGGACAGTTGGAAGTGGAAATGGGCGAGCAATGGACAGTTTACTGTCAGCTCTTTCTATGAAAAACTCGTGGAGAGAGAGAGGCCTCAGGGTGAACATACAATGCAGTTTAAGTCGAATTTGGTTTGGACTAAACAACTACCTTCAAAATGCAAACTGTTCTTTTGGTGTGTATTGCGTGATAGCATTCTGACCAAGGATGTGTTAAATCATAGAGGAAAGATGGTGGACCCTAAGTGTATAATGTGTAATCTGAGCAACGAGAACATAACTCATTTGTTCTTACATTGCTCCAAGGCATTGGAAGTGTGGCATGTAATGTTGCAGCCGCGTAGGAGAGCTTTTACCATTGTTTTAACGTCTGATTCAGTGGAGGAGCTTTTAATTGCTTGGCCCAAAGGCAAAGGTGGACACCTTGGTAGTAGACTATGGGAGCTATTACCTTATGCGCTGATCTGGGTCCTATGGAGGGCTCGGAATGATCTTATTTTCAGAAATAGGTTGTGCTCGGTAGAAAGGATATGCAATGAGGTGAAAGCTACCTTGTGGTATTGGTTGGGAGGTTGGCCAGGCAGAAGACATTATAGCTATTCAGATCTGGTGACTTGTTGGTTTGAACTGTTAAACGGCTACCTCGTCAGAGCAGTAAACTTACAAACTATGGGACATGGGCTTCCAGGTATAGGTCTGTAATTTGTTTTAGGAGTCTATAGTCTTCTCCTTTTCTGGTTATCTGGGAGGCCAGGGCAGCTCACAATAGTATGATAGCACCCTATTGTCATGTCTTTTGTGCCTGGTATGTAATTCTTTTTTCTTTTATCAATAAAATATCTCTTCATCAAAAAAAAAAAAAAAAAAAAAAAAAAAAAAAACAGTCCTACACTAAGAGAAAAAGAACATAAAATTGAATCCTCCTCGAGCAATTTATTCTCTTAAAACCAATATTTTCTAATGGATGAATCAACTACCGTATACTTGTTTCGATATAAAATAGCTCTACAAGTGTAATTTCCTGAGAAATTACAATAAACAGATTTATTAAGCAAATCGATCTACAGTACAAGACTTACTAACCCTTCAGGAGCTCGAACTATTCCTGGATGGTTTTGTCCAAGATGCAGATCGCTATGTGCATCATTGTTGTTCCCAGCAATCTTTATTTTCTTAGAATGATCGTGCAGCGGAGAATATGTTGGATGGGGATTTGAGGTATAATTAGACATAGAAGCAAGCCTCCTTTCAGCCCGAGCTTCGTCTAAAGAACAAATTCAATCCACCATAAGTCTTACAGTAATACCTTAGAGTTAAGCAAATCAACCAATGGAGTATTAGAAGACATCAAAAATTATGGTCTTTAATTAGGCAAAACTAATCAAACCAATGGTTGCCTACCGAAAAAAAAAAAACAAAAAAACAATGGATTAAAAAGTAAAATAAGTAGCATATTTGATTTTGCTATAAATAAGTTCTTACTTGTTTATCCTTTAATTTTGCTATAATTTTTTCAATCTATTTTGCAAAGCCTACTTACACTTTCCTGACAGTATATTAAAAAAAAAGGAATGACTAAAGGAGTATATATAAGCTACAAATCAAGTTAAAATAACTTAAAGTTTCTGCAATATAGTTGCCTAATAATCATGAATTAGTCATATAATTAAATTGCTTGAAATATCAAAAGATTTTCTCCAACTATTTCAATCTAAAACTTATAATGATTTAGTTAAAATATTATTTCAAATTGATCAATTCTACCAACACAGTCACCATGTTGACCAACACTAAAACCGAATTTAGGACAGATTTGTAGCTTGTTGATTGAAAACTATCAATCTGCTGACTTCATTTTCACTGTCATCAGAGATTTAAGAGACCTGACAACATTGCAGCCATAGCGGTTCAAATAATTCTAGACCATACTTGGAAATTCATAAACCTTTTTTCTACTTTTGGTTTATCATCTTCTTTTTCTTATAATTAAGATTTACTTTGTAATAGAAACGAATTATCGATTATAGAAGATAATGGCCACTCCGTTTTTTTTATTTCTGTAATTTATCAATTAGGAGTGAATAAATTCCTAATTATGTTCGGATGACCATCAACCTTGTTATCATCGATGGTAACTCTACCTCAAGGTTCTCTCACTTATGGATCCCACAGTATTTGCTCTGTTGATTGTGTACTGTGAACATGCATGGGATCTCGCATGCAACACCAAATGCTTATTGAAGATCACATACCTTGTATCATCTACTTTCGCATGGATTAGAAAGATTACCTTGTATCATCTTCTCATGCTTCATGCTTCTATACATCTGTACAGAATCAACCACACAATAAAAAAACTAGAAGTAACTATCAACTCCACAAAATGCTATGTGAATGGTTCTTCAAATGGCTAATGTTTTGAAAAGGTTCAAAAGTACCTGAAGATGGCTCTTTACATGAGATATGGTGAGTCCGTCAATATCCATTGTTTGCCAAATCTGCTTTGGAGTAGCCCCTAGAAATTAAATCCCAAGAAAGATAAATAAAAGGGGTCAATTATTAGTTATCCATCTATTAACTACCCAAGATTTAGAGAAAAAGCCGAAGATTTCTTCAAATGGCCTAGTAATTAATGAAAACAAAAAGAACAATTACTTTCTTCACCACCGAGCAAACGGATTGCATGAAGAAAATGGTCATGAAGAACAGGGGTCCATCGAAGCCGAGGTGCTTTTGATCGGTAGTAAGACCTCACAGATCCGGGAAGGAAACTGTTTTCCGGTACTATACCATCAAGCCTTTGAAGATTGAGTTCTGTGTTAGTTGGGTCAGGGAGACTAAGTTGGAGATCAAGAAAAGATGATGAAGCAAAGGGAGTAGATTGAGGCTTTGTGAAGCTGAGAGAAAGCTCACAGATTTCCTCCATTGAAAGAGAAGAGAAGATTAGTGGAAGAGAAGCTTGTGCTTTGGCCTGTGGCCTTGTGTTGGTTGAAGCAAAAGAGAATAAATACTACAATGCCTTCTTTTTTACTTGTCTTTTTATACAGGTTCCATTTCCACCTCTGCAGTTTGGACACAAGGAAAAGTTCTTGCTTAGGAGTGAACTTTGTCATAAAACACCATAAATGGTAGAATTCTGTGTAATTTTCCAGAATCTTTTTAAAACCGTTTTTCTCGAGATTTCCAAGATAATTAGAAAAGGTGTATCAACGGTGTAGTTCGCCTCATATGTATCGCAAGACTATCAAACTATAATGGACCCTCAAAGGATGTGTGATTGACTTAATATGTAGAAGTCTTGAGTGTTCATAGTTATTAGGTTAATGGTGAAATTAAAATAGGGTTCTGGTCTAGAAGTATTTTTCTTGTCACATTATTTTCCAATTTTGTCTGAGATATGATACAACCAACCATAAGACAAAATGTGGAGAATATTTCCATATTTGAAGAGCTATAAGACATTCTACAAAATGAAATGATGGTATTGTGATTGTACAACATTGACTATGAGAAATACTTCTGCATATAGGATATTTACTTCTTCAGACTTCTTCAAGTCTTCTGTAGATTGCAGAAACCATATATACAATTTCCTGAGCTTATATTTATTTGATTTGCTTTTGCCAAGTAAAACTACAATTACACAAGGTCAATTAAATTACACTCAATTTGTTTTTTCTTTATAAAGAAAGAACAACCCATACACACACAAACACGCATACATGAGGACGCTTACACGTGGAATAAGGCGATATATTAGAAGAAATTTTAAAAAAATTTAAGAAATTTCTTTGTAAATGAATAAGAATCGCAGTTCACTATAGAACAAATCAGGTGTTAAAAGTGGCAAAGTAGCCATAAAGGCCCTACGTAAGCCATGCAAAGACTTCAAAGAAACATCCCAAAACCCCCAATATTCAAATCGTTTCATTATTCCTAAAGATCAAACTCCCCTTATTCCGGTTGGAACTACTCCGGGCACCAATATTTTTCCATTTGAATTCATAACTTTTGTATACTCAATCAAATGTCGAGAATTGTCATTAAGCCGTGTATTCCATGTCATCATTTTAATCAATGGCGACAAACCGATTCATTGCTGAGTGGATAGCTGACTCAATAAATAAATGTAGATGACGTGAATACTGAATGTTTTCTTGTGGGTGGTATAGTGACAAAATGGCTGAAACCATTTTCCATGTCTGCATCTGCCCTTCTATTCTGGGTAGTGACGCAATGCAAATGCAGAAGTGGTTGCTGAAATTGGGAATATTCTCTGGAAAGGATTTGAGAAGCATTGGACAAGTGTATATGAACTCTTGGTAATCTTCACCAAAAGTAAAAACTGAATACTGAATTAAAAGCAAAAGTAATACAGTAGGTTTTGCAGTTTCTGAATTTCAAACTCTTTTAGATTATTCTCACAAGAACTTTTTATCATATGAGTATATCAAGATGATTGTAACATAAATCTTTGACTTTGGCCAAAAAAAGAAACCATTCATTAATTGTTTGTGCAGTAATATTTATGATTAACAGCATCTAAGATTATTCTCACAAGAACTTTTAATCATATCAAGATGATTTTAGCATAAATCTTTGACTTTGAGAAAATATACTGTAAATCATTCAAGTTTGTGCATGCAGAAACATTTATGATTAATAGCATCTTGTTTCAGAAAAGAAAAAAAAACTGTTTTCTGCATTTCTACATATGGAGGGCAGAACTGCAGAAGAACAGAATTGGAATCCATTTTAATGATGGGAAATATTGAATAGAAAATTAGAGATTGGGTAGGGGATTTAACTGTAGAAGCCTCTATTTACTGTAGTTAAAAATTAAAATGGTGAAATACCATTTTAAACAAGTTATTGGATCTTAGTTTAGAGGGATCCTTTTTAAGGGTAGTAAGGGAACAACTATTTACATGAAAACCCGAACGGTGACATGGTTGGATATGTAGAAAATATACAGTATCCACAATGGACTGAAAACTAGGCCAGTAGCCCACTAGGCTATTTGCTTTATCATTCAGATGTGTGACTACTGACTATTAATTTTCTTGCAGGTTTCAGTGAGCTCAAGTAGGCCTGTAAAAATGGCCCTTTGACCCTAAACCCGGCCCGGCCCGCTTGGCCCATTCAACGAAAAAAACCCTTAAAGCTTGACCCTTATAATTTTTAGGGTACGGCCGGCCCGACCCTCTCCTTTTAAGGGTCGGGTTAGGGTTTAGCTTTGGAAATCTTAGACCCTACCCTTAGCCCGACCCTAATTAACCCTCTCAAAGCCCTCTTACGACCCTCATAAATATCAGGGAAAAAAAAAACGGACCCAATTAAGGTGTGGAAATATAAGATTGGACCAGTTAGGGAACTAATGGTAAAATAGGCCCAACCGCTGATTTCCGTGTCTTATGGACTAGTTTACCCTTCGACTGATGCAAAGACTTGTTTGCATATCATAAACATATAAACATACTTATTTATATCAGTCACAATACAAATATAAAATGCAAAGACTTGTTTGCATACTTGCAAACAACAACATAAACCATAAAATGTAAATGCAAAGAATTGTTTGCATACTCGAAACAATGACATACCATAAAATGCAAACATTTGTTTGCATAAACCAGAAGGGTATTATCGGTAGTGAAAGGGCCGTTTTTACAATATCAACGTTAAATGGGTCTTTTCTCATTTTACAAATGCTTAATGAGGGCCAATTTTACAAACCGGGCCTTAGTTGGGCCAATTGTGTTTTATAAGTGCTTAATGAGGGCCTAGAACCATTTCCATGCATAAATATATGTATAATTTTTAATATATTTCTCTATATATCAAAATTTAAACATTTTTTTGAGTTTTAATCGTAAAGATTTTTCCAATTAGACATAGATGTAACTTTTGTTTAAGTTATATTATATTTATCAAATGTTTATCGAATATTTTCTGAACTAGTTGTTAAAAAACTATCGAATGTTTATCGAATATTTTTAGGAAATTGATTCTCAATAGAATATTTTTTTATTAACCATCTATTTCATTATTGAGCATGCAATAAACGGTAATTAGATTATTATTTTAAATGTGTATTTTATACTTATCATGCTAGAATTTTATAAATTTAGGATTAAATTTCTAAAGTTTGAAATTTTAGTAATAAGATAACATCTAACTACGAGTTCTTTGTATTTATTAATTGTAATACTCTTGGATAAAATAATATCATATACTATAACAAAATTTATTGTGAAAAAAATATATTTGTACATTTAAGAATTGAAACATATTATACGTATTTTCAAAAATATTAAAATGATATTAATAAAAACATGATCGCATATTTTTTTTCCAAGTAAAACATATTTCTATGTATCGACCCTATCAACCGGGCCCGTTAGCCCGGCCCTCAACCCTTTAAAATAAAGGGCTAAGGGTCGGGTGAGGTTTTCACAATTTTTGTGTTGGCCCGCCCTAACCCGACCCTCATCATCTTTTAGGGTAGGGTTGGCCCGACCCTTAAAGTGTGAGGGCTCGAGGGTTCAAGGGCCGGGCTAGCCCTACCCGGCCCATTTTACAGGCCTAAGCTCAACTGGTAAAATCTTTGGATGACGATACCAGAGGTATAGGGTTCGAATCTCTTCAGCTTTACAATTACTGATCTCTTACCACAGCATTGTTATAATGGGCCAAAGTTTCAGAGCTTATAGGCTTGACAGAAAGGAACTTAAACCATACCACACTTGAATATGAGTTCATCTACACTTACAAACAACTCCCACAAATAAACCTCTTATATTTTGGGAAATCATATTGCCACCCCGCTCTTTACGAAGAGCTATCCCAAATCTTAATAGCCACCTACTAAAAATAATTTACACCCAAAAGCTCTCATATGTTAAAAGCCACCCGTAAACTGAAATTTTGAATTTTTGATTATATAAAGGGTTTTTATTTACCAGTCTCTTTTTCCAATTTTAATCTTATTCATATACGATATACCCTCACCAATACTCTGTTATCTTCATCTACATTTTTTTTTTGATTGATTGATCTAATCGTAACATTCTATGTCCCATTCATTTGATTTGCAATGAAGGAATTATATAATATTTTTTTTTTAACAAAGCAAAACACTTGAGAATGCAAAAACTATGAGTAGGCATGAATTACTCAAGTACTCATAATTGTGTTTTAATGAAAAGATAAAAATAACAAATTTTATGATCGAACCATTTACATGAATTACAATATTAATCCATTTTAATTGGTTAATTTTAGCAATTTTTTCAATGAAATAAGAGTAAGTTTTTTTTTAGTAATTAAAGAAAAAGAAAAGTTGGAGTTTGATGGAGGCGAAGAAGAAAGGAAAAGAAAGAGACCGGGTGGTACTTAACAATTTGGGTGTGCTAATGAGATTGTAATTTTGGGTGGACTGCTCAAAAGTTTTGGGATAGCTCATAGTAAACAGTCAGGTGGCAATATGATTTCCCTATATTTTTCTCTTCTTAAAGTCTTATCCTCTCTAAAAGCTTCCGACGCTCTGTTGCTTTCTGACACCCACAAATTGGCTCTTCCACATCAACTCTAAATAGAGCACACTCTATAATTGGTTGCAGAAGAAAAAATAATTTTGTCCCTCTATCTTTATTATTTTTTATTTCCACCAGATTATCTCTCTAATTCTCTTAAAAATTTCAAAACTTAAAAAATAAGAACTTAAATCGAATAAATTTGTTACTAAGTTTTAGTTTTTTTGAAATCAATTTTAGATTAAGTTAACATCACAAGTATTTGAAATAAAGGTTACTTGATGTAACAAATTTTGTCAAAGGGATTGAAATAGCATTCATCATTCTTTTGTTACTTGATGCTAAATCAATGAGTTACACAATATAAACTTTTATTAAAACTTTTGAAGGTTAATGGAGTTCGAATTTGTACTTGATTTGCAAGAAGTGAATCCCTAAAATTTAAGGAAGACAAAAATATAATTTTTTTAAAGAGATACTTTGAGTATCATCAAATTTTAATTCTCTCACACAACTAGTCCAAGGAGAAAGAAAAACTTTGGAACCCAAAGAGTTTTAGTAGATGAAAAATAGAAGAGAGAAACATTGGTCATAATATTTTTTTCTTGTTAAAGAAAGAGAGAATAGGCTGATGTGGAAGAGCCACATGGGTGACCACGTCAGTTTGTGGGTATTGTATGTAGGTATCGTTTGTAAGTGTAGAATTATTCCTTGAATATATGATTGGAACTGTTTATCATACTTGCCATGTTTTCATGTATATGCCATTTTAGTTTATACTGTAAGCTTAGAATGACTGACCCATATGAAATTTTACATGAGCTTCCAACTATAAATACCTCTACTTGGATCACCAAGTTTATGTTAGGTCCAAACAATTTAGTATAGTATAAATTAATGGAATTCTAAATTTCTGGCTAGTATTTGTAAATTGTAATAGGGAGGACCCCCTAATTTTTTTTTGTGGCCCTTTGCCTGAGATACAGATGAAACTTGTTTGTCAGGATGCTCAGGGAAAGAAATTTTTTAGAGTGTAACTCTGTTTCTTTAATATAATCTGGTAGGGGGGGTCTGCCTAACCCCAGCTTACTTTTGGAAAAATAAAAAAATTGTATGTAGTTGATAAGTAAACATAGATTGAGATAGTGGAGAGAATTGATTTGGTGAAACTAAAGCCTGTTCTTTCCAGATAAATTGTCACCTTACCAATTCACCTCAACTTTTACTCATTTGTCCAATATAATTTGGGAGTTATTCTTCCCACCCAAACAAGTCGTCAAAAAATTAACCCAACTTCTAAAAATTCTTAAAATTTGTCGAAAACTCCGAAGTTAATGTACATAAACTAAACTGCTTTAAAGAAACATAAAAAACCTTAAGAATTATATCACTACATATCCTTAGATCTATTACTAAAAAAAAAATGGATTTTAAGAAAAAAAAATTGTTGCAGAAAACCACATTAAACATATTTTAGTAGATTTAGCATATCTCCTTCCTCAGATTTTCGAATTGCAAACCATTGATTTGGTTAGAAAGAGGGCTCTTAGACCTTTCCAACGAGATATAGCAGGTAAACTGGTTCACAATATTTTATTATGAAAAAGGCTGCAAAGTTAACTTTTGGTTTCTGATTTTGGATAAAATCATATTAGACACATTTTAGTAGATTGAGTGTATCTCCCTGCTCAGATTTTTGAAGTGCAAACTGTTGATTGAGTTAGAAAGATGACTCTTAGACCTTCCCAACTATATATAGCACACAAAACTGATGCATAATAGTTTATTCTGAGGAAAACCCTGTAAATTTTTTTTTTTTTTTTTGGATGGACAAAAACTGATTGGATTTTCTGAAAAAAATTATGATTATTTTTACTTAAAAATATAAGTACAATGGTACTTTAGTATTGGGTTTTTTGCCAAGTTTAAAAAAAAAAAAAATTAAAGTTGGGTTTTTTGACAACTTGTTTGGGTGGGAAGAATAACTCCCTATAATTTTATTAGGAATGTAACTAATGTGAATTTTTGAGGTAACATATTTATATATATACACTAGTAATACCCGTGGCGCTGCCATGTTCGCTAATTAATTGTATACTACATCGTAAATTCTAGTTTCAATAATTATATTTTGTTTGTTCTATTCAAATTTGATAACTATAAATTTATAGAATTGCACACTTTGATACTGGCAATTGTTCTAGTCATTCATATTTAGGTATATAATTGGTACGGTAAGAAGAGATACGCAAAGGTTTGAGGCATAAGTTCATTCACGAAGAGAAGGCACGGAGGAGTGTGGCCAACCGGAACATGCTACATGGAAAAATTGACTTGATCAATAGTGAGGAAGTGTGGTTGTTTGGACTTTGGACACTTATAATGAGTTTAAATAATTTGGTCTTATCTATCAATATTATGTGTCTAAATTTAGGGTATGTTTAAATTAAGTTTGCATATTTTATTGATGAAAATAATACTACATACTAAGGTAATAGGTTGATAGCTACATATAATTTTTTTTGATAGCTACATATTTCCTCCAATTACTTTTCTTCAAGTATTTTTCTTATACACACAGTGTCGTATCAAATTGACAGAAGTTTATTTGTAGCATACTTCATCTTTTGTATATAGTATTTTTGCCTATATTTTGGATGACAATTTTTATTCATCTTGTATGAAACATAAAGTAGGTATCACAGCAGTATAGTCCATAGTAGGACTGTGAGCGAGTTTGTCAATCTTAAGACCAGCTAATCTTGGAATAAGCTATTAGGGTTGGGATGTCGATCTGTCAACCTAGTCAGCTAGAAGATATCTGAATGTCAACCCAGTCAGCTAGAAGATATCGGAATTAGCCCTGAATCTTCACTGCTAGACCCAAGAAATTGTCACCTGCCACCCTTTTGACACCACAATACCACTCTCCACACATGCAAAGTACCTTGAAAGAATACTGTACAAAAGCCAATCGTATAATAAGTTGCTAACAATGATAACATAAACAATAAATAAAGCAATAACAAAATATTGACATAGTTTCAGGAGCAGTTACATTTAATATCGAAAAAAAAAAAAAAAAAAAAAAAAAACCATCCAATAGAACAACAGGGTTAGATCTAGACCCCCTCCCTGCACATACGCCTTTAATCATATATTTCTTTAAGTTTTATTTCTGATACTTGAACCAAAAGAGGATTGAAATAATCGTATACATTCTTAAAGGTTGTCAATGTAAACACTGACTGACTTGTAGTATGTCATTTCCCCCTTCTTCCTACGAAAAAGAAAAGTTCATAAATTAAAAAGTGATTCTGAAGGTAAAATGACCATTTATATAATTTTAGAATTGTATAAACTATAATTCGGATTTTTCGTTCACGTAGTGACTTTGTTTAAGAGTTTTTAAACCAATCAGACCTGGTCACCTAACAGGACAAATATGCAAAACATGCATGATGGTGTAACAAATCTATTGCTACAGATGCCTATCATACATGGCTAAAGGTTAAGTTGTTGAAAATGGAATTGTTCACTGGCTCCCTCATGTGAGTTCCTTATATTATTTTGAAGAGATTTTCTTACTTCCAAAGATCCTCGTAGTGAACGATCTTGGTTTATTAGTACAACAAAAAAGCAATTCAAAGCATATACATTATCGATGGATCTCTATTCAACAGGAAAAAAACCCAATATGCTTAAGCAAGTTTCCAATAACCAAACCAAAATTAAGGTAAAAAATTAGGATTGATATGAAGTAACATCGATAGGGAGACATTCTCAAGACATCGGATTGTATTAGAAATTTTTTTTGCTCACCACCCTTTTGCTCACCACGCTCCCCACCCCTTTGAGATCTCTACATGTGGCCGTAAAATTTTATAGAAATTTGTGTGATAACTTCTATCTTTCTTAGGTCCTATTTTGCCCCTATTAATTAAAGAAGAAAAAACACCAAATTTTGTGGGATATTGAATTAACACTTTCTCTCTCCTATTTTGAAACAAAGCGTAAGCTGGAAAAAAAAAAACAAAAAAAAAACTTTGTTATCTATGGATTATAGGGGCATATCAATTTACTCATGCCAATAGCATGTTGGTATATGAACAAAAGAATTCAAGTGAGAGTATTTATGTTCTTGATTTTGATTTTTTGTTTTTTGTTTTACTATTATTTATTTATGTTCCTAGTATTTTTTTTTTTTTGCTAAATACAATAATTGTATTGATAAAGATGAGAAGCAGAAAGAAAAAAACAGGAGAAGATTGAGAGAGAAATCCAAGTAACGACTGAGGTATTTTGTTTTAAGAAAACTGTTTTAATTAGTATGAATTAGATAAGGGCATATCAGTAAACAAATAAAATTGAAGTCATCTGAAAGATATTTTCAAGATTTTAGGGCCACATGTAAAGATCTCATTGGGGTGGGGAGCATGGTGAGAAAAAAAATTCTCATTGTATTATGCTATTAGGAATACACCTATCTTACTGAAGGTCAATCTCCATGCAACTCTAATCAGACCATAATTTTGAGGGGTGTATACGCAAACATTAATTGCGACAAAGTTAAAATCAAACAATATACAAATATTAAAATCATAAAGTTATGCATTAGCTAACCTTACTCAAGACCACACAAAGTGCATGTTCTCAATCCCCAATTGGTCTTCTCCTACTTTAGCTACACTTCCAAAGGATACATACACCACCGACCCAGTGTCCATTGTGCTTAGCCATTCAATGTAGGGGCTTGAATCAAGTTTAATTGACTTACAACCATTTTTCAAGTATATGGAGGGCACAGTTGGTCAGATTGAAATCACCTTCTCCTGCCATTGCTTCACTGTCCACTTCACTACCTACGGCAAACTAACTTGTTAAGAGAATTGAACTGAAATAAACGATACTAAATTAAAAGAGAAAAGTGCCTAAAAAATTACTCCAGCTTGTATCTATATGATAACAAAATTAATTGCTAATTAAATTTACCTCATCTTCCAATTCGTCAAATATGTTGAAAAGAAGCCAGTTTGTTTCCTCAACATGTGTTAGACAGGTTTCTCATTGCAAGAAAAGAAATGGTGGTTATCAGGTCTCTCTGTTGAAATTAAGTATTCCTAAAAAGAAACAAAAAATTAACGTTCTCGTTTACACCATTCTACACATTTGATATGGCTAATTAATGTGGTATACAAAATCACCGAGGGAATTTTCCAAAGATGTTAAAGTGGTAGATGTTATTTCTGAAGGGCCTCTGTATTCGTTATTTTCAAACTTCCAATGTTAAAAGGAAAAATACACCGCATTTTATAAACAGTAGTCATAAAGAACAATAACATAATAGAAAAAAGATACATGAGAATGTTTCGCTTTTGAAGCTAAACAGTATATAAAAGGCACACCTGTACAACCCTGCGCCGACCCACAAAACCGAAGGGATATGTGACTACTCCCAATTAGATAACCAGCCTCTTAAGACAATCGAGTAACAACTGGAGGTGCCCCTGACCCAATCCCACACCCCCATTCCTGCAGCAATAAATGTCAGATCTGAATCAGCAAGAACTTCACATATTGCATTTTTTGACTCCTCATCCAATTACTCACCTAACTCTGGATCCCCCCGGTACCTGTTTTCTGAACGTATGACCTGTGGGTTAAGAATTGGATAAAATGCAAAGCATAAATTTATCAAGAAAGACTAGAAATTCATCTACAGTATATTCGGTATGTATTATGCTGTAATTTCTACTTGGAAGGATAATTGATTGATACTCAGAAAGAATAATTACCAGCTATTAAAAAAGGGTGTCTATAATATCAGAAAAGAATCACTTTGAACTGAATTGAACTTACCAAGTATGAGCTTTTTATTTCCTTGTACTATATCATTACCAGCTACATTGACCAAGGAGAATTTCAATTGCTTCCCAATCTTAACAACTTGGTTACAATTCTCTACTTTCTTAAACGACATTTTAATGGGAGGCTTCGACGCCTGCTTCCAGTTAACTGAGCCTGAAGATATCTTGTCAAACACTTCTAAAAGAATCCATTTGAAGAGACAAAGCAATGCAATAAGCAAGACTGATAAATGATGATGTTATAAATTGTCAATGAACTGAAAAGTAAAGGCTCACCAGTTTCGTAAGTCCTCAAATACGTTATTGACTATGTACTAATTCCAAGACTATTTATCCACAACCTGAAGCATCTCTCTTCCCTAGATGCTTGCACATCTTCAGGCATCATCTCAGCAAAGGATATCTTTTTACTTTTAGTTGAAAATCCATTCCTAAATACACGTGCTGATAGTAAAATAACTGACTACCATAAAAATAGGAGTATTATGTAGCATAAGACAACCAAGAACTACTAATGATAAGCACATAAAAATTACAACATGGGTAACATATTGAAAGAGAGATCCTAAACAAAGCAAGTATTTCTCAAAACTATGGGTTATTTGGAACAGAATGAGAACATTTGAAACTAACAATATTTAGCATAGGTCATGAGATATACATTGCACATTAATCAAACATACTCTAGTACTTCAACCAAGAAAACGGCTAAGCAAGTCATACAACAAAGTATCAAAGATGCTAAGTTAACCGAAAGAAAATAAAATAATAAATGAACAGAAAAGGCAACATCATCTAACGGAAACTTCTTCAAAATAATTGATGAGATCAAGTCGATTATGAAGTGCAGGTATAAATCAGTCCAGTGTACCCAGAAAACTGTTAACAAAATATCGTCAGACTTTCGAACCTGTTTACACTGCAAAAATGAAATATTGAGTATACGGTACTCAAACAAATTACGTGGATATGCATGTCTATTTTAACTGGGATTTTAAATAAACCCAAAAGGATTGCTATCAAATTTCTTATGAATTTCCTAGTGACACTGGTCAGAGATGTCACCGAATCTATTATTAAACATGTGTGGCCATTTTTACCAAGAAAACATCATAATTTAAGCAAGGTCCCAGCTAAGGTCTTGCAGCCCTAGGTATATATTTTCAGCAGAATTTAGAACCACCTAAAAATCATAACTAATGAATTTTCTACAAACAAAACACTATAACCTGTTCAAAATTCCAGAACTAATGAAACTAAGGTATGAAGAAATTCGTAGTAGTGTGTATTTTGGTCTCCGTAGGGTGCCTCTGCATTGTTTATGCAGTTAAAGTTTTAAGGTATCAAACATTGAATTTACCTTGTCAAGGTAAGGCCACATATCATAGGATTAGGCTACTATGGGAAACTAAAATGCAGGTCTATCAAGATTAGAAGCTAGTTATAGTATTATGTCCTAACTTTTTCACATAGTACTGGTCTTTTCAAGAATGTGGATGCCTGATGTAATATTTTGTGGTAAATATAATGGGGGAATCAATAATGCTTGATGCCGAAGTATTCATTTATTACATAATTTTGTTCACGTAAATAAGATGATTCTCTGATAAGCATACACATCAGTGTGCACCTTTTACTCATGTTTTTATACTGTTGGTCATTTGATCATAAGGGCACTGCTACAACTTCGAAGAATGCACACAACTACCATATTTGCAAATATGCAACAGAATGCCATGTATGAGTAGCCACTGATAGCCTATCTAGTATACACAACGCAATCGTACCATATAAGTGCATATAAATTTATTCTTTTTAGTATTTTACTGAGTACAAATCAATGGGATCTTACTTATCACACCACTCAGCAAAGCATTCACTTCTTCATCCACGCGATCGAAACCCTGGAAAGAAAAAAAAATACATGGCATCAGTGCACCTTTGAAAACAGATTCAATTTAAGCCTAATTAAATACTTCTTTGAGAATGTTCTTCAAACATTTGGGTTGTGTCTTATCATTGAGAATGGTTTAGGAAATTGTGTTATTGTGTGGGACATTATCACGAATTTAAACATAATAATAAAAAAATTCGTATAGATATCGACATACTGTTCATATAGACCTATAATAAGTCATTTGTTTCTATTTCTGACTTTGTTTCAGACAATTGAGCATCGGAAATAGAAGCATTTCCTACAGCCAGATTTAGCGTTAACGGGTGTCCATCCAGCTCCTATTGTATACTTATACATTCTTGGCATATTATGCAATTAAGACTACCGCTCATGTTTCTGCTTCTAAGACTATAATTAAGGCAAAGAAAGGTAATTAGTCTTCAGGATGTGTGGTTATAAAGTTTCAACTTCATCGTATATAAAGATTTATAATGTGAATTTTTAGTGATGTTACAAACTTAAAATCAAATTTAATTTCTTCCCCCTTTCTAGGATTTTGGCTTAAAATCAAATTTTTAGTGAAATACATTTAATTTCTTTCCCCTTTCTAGGATTTTGGATTAAAATCAAATTTTTAGTGACATATATTTAATTTCTTCCCCCTTTCTAGGATTTTGTTTTTGAACAATGTTATTAGCCTTCATAAGTAAAAGCAAATTGATTACTGTTGGCATATTCTTACCCAGAAACTTCTTGAGCAACTTGCATTATTGCCTTCCAATGCTAGGATCAAGACCATAGTCCATGTTCAGCTATTAAAAAACGCATTAACAAAGCATACAAAATATATCATACTCAACTAATCACAAAATCACTTGCACAAACTAAACAAATTAATACTGTATGTACCTTGGCAGCACATTTCTTAAAAACGCCAAATGCACGAATAATTGGTTCGGGCATTTGTTCACGCTCAAATCTCTGTGTCTGAGCTCCCCACAACCTAATTACCAATTTTCATCAACACCATTAAATATAGAAATTATTAAAGCTTCTAAAATTAGTTTTACAAAACTAATAACTCCTCAATTTCGAGCCTCGTCACTTCATCAGGTTTGCCTCCGTTTCTATGAGGCTGCAATTGTTAGGTTTAATTGAGAGAGAGAGAGAGAGAGAGAGAGAGAGAGAGAGAGAGAGAGAGAGAGAGAGAGAGAGAGAGAGGTTAGATCGAAGGAGAAAAACATACCTTCTGATGATCAAGAACAGGACTAAGACGATGATGAAGACGATGATTAAGTTTAATTAAGGTTTTGGCTTGTGAAAAAATAGAAAGGTTCAGGGAAAAAAGGTTTTGGCTTGTGAAAAATAGAAAGGTTTAAGGAATGCCACGATTAGCCTAGTCATACACACAATTAATCCTAGTCACATATTTTATTAATCCTAGTCATACTAAATTTTAGTCCTAGTCAAATTATGCACCCTTTGCTGATTATAATTTAGACTAGTAAAACTAGTGGCGCTACCACGACTACCATTAATGATTTGAAGACAGTAATCTTCAAAATATTATTCTGTCACATTCAATTTTAGGAGTTAGATTAGTAGTTTTAATCTCTTAAAACAAATATTCAGTAGGTGTAACATATATCAATTTGCATAGGTTATACAGACGTATCCTTCAGTCTAAGAGACATATATCAACTTACATAAGTTATACGGGCTTATTCATACTACAGAACACAGACAATTTAAACCTAAAAAAACCAAAAAAATTCGAGTGTGTGAGATAGAAATAAAAATACTGATAACTGGCATGGAAGTACTGGTCTTTACATATTTTGTAATATTGTATCCTCTTTGTAATCATTAAGAGAACTGATCTAACATGTACATGACGTTAACACACTGGTAGAGGATTAAAAACGACCAAGATTGAAAGGATTGAAGGGATGTTTTCAAGTGGGGTAAATGTGGAGCAAATGTACATGACGCAAGGTACAACATTGTTGTCCAAGTGAAGAGTACAGAGGCAGGTATTACAACGATCTGGACTCTGCCTCTCACTTTCTTGGTCAGACAGATTTCCAAAAATCATTTTTTGTTGCTAATCCTAAATAAACCAATTGACTTATAAGCACCAAAGTTTTCTACAATGCTTCATATACACCAAAGCTTTTTAAAAACATGCCATATCATGCATGGATAAATTGCTGACCTAAATTACAAAGCGTCAATGGATTGATCCCTATTATTCTTAAAAATATAATAATTAATCTAATATTTTTTAGAGTAAATATCTCTATCAGTTCCATGTATCTATTTTAAATTTCTTGTATATCATCCACAGTTCCAACAGTTACCCCTGATCGGCCCTTCTAATGCTCCTGGCGCTGGTAACTGTAAAGGTGCTGGCCTATAAGGCAAACCTGGGGCAGGTTGCCCTGGTGCTGGTGGTGGTGGTGCTCCTGCTCTAACTCGGTTGTCACCACGCCCATACCCACCACGGTGTCTGAAACCCTGGTTATCTCCCGGTGGCCTGTTGTAACCCTGGTTCCTCCCTGGGTTATTGTCATAACGTCGACCCCTGAAGTTAGGATCATAAGGCTTGTGTCTGTTCCTGTCTCTGAAGTTATCACCTGTCTTTTTGCTCTTCTCAGTTCTAAACTCCTGTTCCTTCTCCTCATACTTCATTGCGAGGTTCAGGACTCTGTCAAATGGCTCGTGCTCAAATGGAATCAGTTGCTTCGATACATAGTGCCCTAGGCCCTTAATAAAACGATGATTTCTCTTCTCGACTGTATCCACCATATGCGGAGCAAACATAGATAACTCATTAAACCGATTCGTATATTCCGCTACAGTCATAGTACCCTGCCTCAGATTCAGAAATTCATCCACTAATCGGTCTCGGTAAGCACTAGAAAGATATCTCCCCTCAAAATTATTCCTGAACTCCTCCCAAGTCAGAGTGGTGAGGTCAAGCCCGACGTTCAAAGCGTCCCACCAAAGTAATGCTCCACCCTCCAACTGATGGGAAGCGAGCTCCTGCTTCTGAACTTCAGTCAACACCATCTTTGCAAACACGGCTTCTGTCTGACGGAGCCATAACACTGCAGCTTTCCCGTCTCCCTTACCATCGAATTTGATACCACCCAGATTGAGGAAGTCTTTGTTCCTCTTAGCAAATGGGTCACCATTACCCCCATTGTTGCCTGCAACAGCTGATTCATCTGGTCTTGAGTCAACTGATAGACTTGACCACGTCCTCTTCCCGCCATGACCTTCATTCAAAAGATTAAATTATTATTAGATAACCACCCAACTCCTTCAAACTTATCACCCATTCCACATTCCGAGGATCACCTAGACCTTCTCGGCCTAAGTTAACCAAGCGCTCTGATACCAAGAAAACTGTCACGACCCAAATATCCATAAATTGGCAAAAAGAGAGAATTTTACAACTGGCTACCCAAATATCCATAAATTGCTCCCGATCGTACTCAACTGGCTGCTCTCCTCCGCCTACGCTCCATAAGGATACGTACCCACGTGCAAAACAAACAACATGGGTCAGCAAATTATGCTGGTATGAGTGGACAAGGGTAGGGAACTCCATTCCCAAAAACAATAAAATAACAGACTCCGCGGTCTTTCTATATTTATCTCGTTTACTAAATAAATATCATATATTATAGTGATACATTACCTGAGCTGCACCTCCTATTAGGATAGGTCGAGCCCTGCAAGAAATGTTAATTGACCTATCCTCCTGCAAAACTGTGTTAGTACAATAATATATAATTCATGGCATCTCAAGTCTCGACACTATATCTCAATCACTGCAAATCAATCATTACACTCAAACAACACTTCACAACCTATACCCAATCACTAGTACACCTCCCACAGGATGCACTCCACACATTTGCCATACCCACACTGCACCAGTGTGCCTTGACCATGGTTAAGACCCTCTACGCGGAAACCAAAACCCAAGTGGGTGCTCACCTGCAAGCTTTGGCTAGCCTCGACGTATGCCTAACTCATGGCCTCTACTAGCTCTCTTGAGCTTTCTAAAGTGGCGCCCAGACCAACCCCGAAGGCTATGAAGGTCTGTAGGGTCAGTTCCGCAGGCTAAGCCGTCTAGGAAATACCCAACAACAAAAAATGTTCCAAGTGTCAACCCGCAGGCTAAGCCGTCTAGGGTGATGTCTAATTTTTCTTAATCCTAATTCCACAGGTGCGGCAAATGTACTAATGGTTGGGCGACTATCAAACATCTAAACTATCAATCAATCAAGTAACACTCGGCCATAAATTTCACATCAAATTCACATCAAATTCATTTTTGTATTCCTTTCGCATTTTCTAGATTAATTAAATACCGTCCATGGTATATAAAGCCATTCCAAGGCATTCAACAATAAATTCATCGAATTTAATATTAACACATTTTATATTTCTATCAAAATAAAAATACTATCTACTATACAGCCATAAACAAAATACATTCAGCGAATAATATTTACTGTACCCATAAAACTATATAACTTTCTTTAACCCCAGTTTCATTAAAATTATATTTTTCGGTGTATATATTTCTAGTCATCTCGAAAACTCGACAATTTGGATGCATGTACAGTACTGTTCCATCATAACACGTCTAAAAATCAAAACATATATATATACCACATCTGATCAGTCAAAACCAATTTTTTTTTTAAATATCAACTCAGTACCCAGCATGTTTATTGAAAAAAAATCATTTAAACCATACTCATTCTACAGCAAAATATATATTAATATATATATATATATGGGTAGGTATCAGTGAGTGTATGTATAATAATCAATACCCATATCTGTTTCCTATCATACCTTCAACAACAAACTAATAAATTTCTAACTATGTAACTATGTAGATATAAATTTAAAAGGCCACTCACAGTTATACCCACGTCTGGAATCAAAAAAAAAAACAACAGCAAACATATCTTACCCCATCACTAAAGTCAAACTCCTAGTTTAATTAAATTAAACTAATCTAATAACATATTATCCACTCACCTGTTCTACTGTTGATCTTCTTCCTCCTCTCAACTGGTGGCTCAACAGGTTGCACGCCTCTCTCTCTCTCTCTCTCTCTCTCTCTCTCTCTCTCTCTCTCTCTCTCTCTCTCTCTCTCTCGCTGTTTATCGCAAACTTTTTCTTTAAACTAAGCAAACAAAACCCTTGATTAAATCTTTATATAGAGAAATTAGTCGGCTGATCTAACGGTTCATGCTTAATCCGATTTCGATCGTGTTGACGTGTTTCCGAACTAGAAGCAACCAGATCTGTTCGTGAGTGTTTTCTCCAAGTTTGGGTTATTTAAACCATAGTCCACTACTTTATAGTAATTATGCTTAAACCCTTGGTCCAGGGACTTATACCCAATTACTTTTAAATTCCAAATTAAAATTAGCATAAAACATAAAAGAGGGGGTTTACAATTGATCTCATTATTTTCATTATTTTCTCATTTCTGATTATTTCCAAAAAAGCATTTGGATACATTATTTGTCCATAATAACTTGTAAGTATGTCGTAAAGGTCAACTGCATACCATCAGTTATGAATACCTTCAAAAATTAGCTCTTTCTTATGTTCTGTGTCCATCCCTAAGCGATGCTTAACGTATTTTGATAGAGACAAAAATGTCATCAGTTTGATGTTATGAAAAACACAAATATCTATTCAACTCAAGATAATCATGTGTATTCTAATAATAAAATTATCACATATGATATGACAATCTGAACAACCAATTTCTTCAAAGAAACCATTTAATAGAAGTTTGTGTGATAATAATTTTATCATAAATATGATGATATATTCCTAAATTTGACAATCATTGTCTTGTTGTTGATTTAGTTTGACCTGTTATCATTATGGATATCAAACATTAAAAAGAAGTCAACTATTAAGCCCTGGTTAATTAGTTAAAATATGGTTGAACTTGAAGTTTCAATCTACGATTGGGAAGGATGTTTTAGAAGGATAAGAAAAAAGGCATTAAAAATTAGTTAAATTTTGGATATATCATTGTACTTACAATATTCTATATCAAGTCGCAACAACATCTTTGTAGTACCCACCTAGGGCACGATAATATGTACTTAATATTTTAGAAAATGTTAAAATTTCGTTAATTGAGAATATGGTGCAAAACCGACTTGTATAAGGGCATCCCTAATGGACCACCATACATGGTATCAAACTCAAATTTGGAGAAAAAACAAAAAAAACTCATCTCTAATGGACCATCAAATTTGAGTTGGTAGTAAAGTTTCATCAAATTTTCACCAAATTTGGTGCTTTTATCAAATTTGATACCACACTTGGGCGGGCAAGAGAGAAACGCTCAACTGGAGTGGCTCCTGAACACCCGCTTTGAGGGATCCTTCATTACCCGCTCAAGAGAAGTTGCCCGCCTAACCGAACATCCACCCATTAGTTAAGTTGAGCGGCACCCCAGTGCTCGCTTAACATTTGGATCGTTTTTGTAAGCGGGTTTCTCTATGCCCCCCCCCCCCCCCCCCTGTGTAAAAGCATATAAAAAAAATATGGGCAGCTCTCCTTTGTCCGCCCCATAACATGCAAACGGATGTTAAAGGCCCGCCTGAAAGAAGCGGTTTTTTGTTGCCCGCTCAAGTTTGATAAACCATTAGAGAGAACGAATTTTAATAGCAAATAAAACACCAAATGAATATCAAATGTGCTTAGGTGAATCACCAAAACAAAAAAACCATTAGAGATGTCCTAAGCGCCAATTTGTGGTGATTGTTGAAAACCAGAAGGAAGGTTTGATTTTATTGCATAACGTATCCAGATTAAACTACTAAGTTAATAGCCCTTGTGTATGAAAGGCATATTTTGGGGGGTGTTACAACTTATAATGTGTTTTTAATAGTTGCACCACATCTTGAGATCGCATGATGGGTGGATGGGGTTTAATTACTTCTTTTTTTGGATCCGTTGCTTCAAAGATTTTTTTGTTTTTTTTTTTTTGTATAAAAGCCCATGCCCATGCCCATACACAATAATACCCATACAATAGATACTGATAATTCTGGTTTTACCCTTACCTTAATTATAAACAGACTATATAAAACCCAGGCCCATACCCAATAATACCCCCACCTATGCAACATAGTAATTATTTAAGTGCTCAGAGATATAACTCGTTGTTTGTACCTAATCAATTTTTACTTGATCATCAACTGCATGAAAAACTTCGAATTTCTATATCATAGAAATTGATTCCAGCTTATCATTTCTTCCTAGGCCGGTTTAGGGACATATAGAGAGTGGTAGGGACATATTGAGATTGACGTCTTAGATTTTCTTCCCAATGATAAACAAAATGCATTTTAGTTGATAGTAGGTTGAATTCTTTAATTTTCGAGGGTGAATGAAGCTGGGCAATCTGATTAGCTTATCTGGAAAGAGAAAGTCATGTTGAATGCCAAATACGATCCGATTGATCTATTCGATGAAGTCCATAAACTAAAATAATAAAAATTACATCTCCAACTATACAGAGCTCTCGCAGCCACTATTCTACTTTGATAGGAAAATTTCAGTCAAGAGACTTAGCTATGAGCTAGAAACACAATAAAAATAAAAATATCAGCAACTTTCCAATTCCCTTATGGTATGATCTTAGCGTTACCATTGTCCATTATATTATTGCTTCCGTAGTGAGAGAATTGGTTTTCTTTTTCTTTACTTTTTATCTACAGATAATTCTGATCAGTTTCAGGAATTTAACCAATTAAATCCCCAAAAGAATAAAAGTTTGTGGAATTTAGTTTCTAATCATACAGAACTGGCAACTATTCTTTAACATCATTAGAATTCAGGCCATAGCCATATAGTAGAGAATTAAAACATGGCCTTCAGAGAAACTTTAAAGTTAACTCAACATAGTCTAAGATTTATCTGACAAATAAAATTTGACTGCATAAAAAGCATTGTTGCATTAATTGTGTACTAAAATCCAAATACCCTTAACACCAAATTAGCTGCCTCTAGAGAATTGACCATAGCCACAAAATAAAGAATTAAACACATGGCCTCTAGAGAAACTTTAAAGGTAACTCAACATAGTCCAAGATTTTACTTGTAAATAAAACTTGACTGAATAAAAAGCATTGTTGCAGTAATTGTGTACTAAAATCAAAATACCCTTTACACCAAATTAGTTTTGATGCTTGTAAACCCTGTCTTTGTGTAACTCTTTGTAGTCTCAATGATCCCGCAGTATTTTTAAATCTGTCATATGCAAAATCACAATCAATAATAATAATAAGTAATCATTTAAGAATGATTTTTTCAACAAATTCCATATAAAGTTGGTTGTTTTGTCTGTGATAAAGTACAATCTGTTGCAAGTTTGGGGAAAGTGTTCAAGTGTTCAACAATAGCAAATAAAACTAACGTATTCGCTAAGTCCTAACACAGCTAGAAAGTCGTCAAATTGAATAAATAGGAGAATTTGAGTTCCTAACTCAAATTAGAAAGCTTACATACAAATAATTATGCACCTTTTCGTACCTCACAATCTCACCTGAACCTATCTCTACTCCCTTAACAAACTTGCAAAAAATTTATAATTGTAACCCTTTTGCCATACAAATTTTTTAGAAATGGTACACCCCTCTCTGCTAAACACATAACTCTAACAAAAAAAATGCATAGTTCATATTTTGTATTTATGTTTGTCATTGCTTTTATTCATCTTTGTGTTGGGTAGTGTATATATATATATATATATATATATATATATATATATATATATATATATATTTGGCAATTTATGGCATTACATAAAGATCATTGACCTGCATAGATAGAATGTTTAATAAAAGTTTTGTTGTCTTTTATGGATTAACAAAAATATTATTAATCAGCAACAAACCAAATACAATCCTGATCAACGTGTGCCATCAGGTGATAAATATCCAAAGCAAAAGAAAGAAAGTACCAACACTAAATTCTTCGAGCTCGATAAAATAACCTTGTATCTTCACTGTCAGACCCTAGAAATTGTCACCTGCCACACTCCGACACCACAATACCACTTTGCACATCAGCAAAGTACCCCTAAAGAATATCGTACAATAAGCCAATTGTATAATAAGATGCTAGCAATGATAGAATTGAGTATCATAAACAAAACTAATAAAGCTATAGCAAAGTATTGACGTAGTTTCAGGAGCCGTTATATTTGATATTGGAAAAAGAAAACAGGTAATACAACAACAGGGTTACATTTGATATCGGAAAAAGAAAACAGGTAATAACAACAGGTTTAGATATAGGCCCCTCTCTGCACATACACCTTTATCTATATTTGTTCTAAGTTTTATTTCAGTTCATATTTTTACCAAAAGAGGATTGAAATAATATGATACATTGTTTATAAATTAAAAAGTGATTCTGATGTTAAAATATTGATGATCTATATACTTTTAAATTGCATAAACTTTGATTCGGTTTTCTCATCCATGTTGTGACTTGGTTGAGATTTTTTCAACTGATCAGGCCTGATCACCTAACAGGACAAATATGCAGAACAAACTGGTGTAACAGATCTATTGCTAGAAATGCCTATCATACGTGGCTGAAGGTTTAAGTTGTTGAGAGTAGTATTGTTCACTGGCTTCCTCATGTGAGTTCTTTATATTAATTATTTCGAAGAGATTTGTTCCAAAGATACTCGTAGTTAACCATCTTGTTCTAAAATGTATATTGCACTATTAGTGCAACAAAAAAAAAAAAAAAAAAAAAAAAATTCAAAGCGTATACATTTTCAATTCTACTACTTCAATATCTAACTTGTTATGTCAAGCTACAAAAAATGCTATCGTATGGCATATGAAGCATCTAGTAAGCTGCATGACTGCATTTCTTTTTGGTGGAACTATGATTGGGACTACATTTATCAGAAAGTTTCCAACCTGTTGTTGGGATCTTAAGATGCACAGATTTGTCCAGTATCTACTCCTAACATGTGGTTACATCACCCACCAAAATTTTAAGCACATTTGCTGATAAAAAAGGTCCCAATATGTATCTACTCTTAACATGTGTTGCTATATCACCCCAAAAAATACTGTGTTTCTTTAGAGAGCTTCACAATAAACTAATTTACTTTTACATGCACGCAGGGCTTGTTTTAATCTTTTAGATTGACATACCTGAGATATCCCATTTTCGTTTCAATGAAGGGAAGGTTTTATTCCAAAGCAGACATGGAATTGAAGAAATTTCAAGATTTTTGAGTCTCGGCAGCAAGAAAGTCTAAATCAATCAGCTTTTACCCTATAGAATTGAACATCAAATAAACCAATAAAGCAGATTAATAAAAAAAAAAAAAAATAAAAAAAAAAATTCAAAGCGTATACATTTTCAATTCTACTACTTCAATATCTAACTTGTTATGTCAAGCTACAAAAAATGCTATCGTATGACATATGAAGCATCTAGTAAGCTGCATGACTGCATTTCTTTTTGGAGGAACTATGATTGGGACTACATTTATCAGAAAGTTTCCAACCTGTTGTTGGGATCTTAATATGCACAAATTTATCCAGTATCTACTCCTAACATGTGGTTACATCACCCACCAAAATTTTAAGCACATTTGCTGATAAAAAAGGTCCCAATATGTATCAACTCTTAACATGTATTGCTATATCACCCCAAAAAATATTGTGTTACTTTTACATGCACGCAGGGCTTGTTTTAATCTTTTAGATTGACATACCTGAGATATCCCATTTTCGTTTCAATGAAGGGAAGGTTTCATTCCAAAGCAGACATGGAATTGAAGAAATTTCAAGATTTTTGAGTCTCGGCAGCAGGAAAGTCTAAATCAATCAGCTTTTACCCTATAGAATTCAACATCAAATAAACCAATAAAGCAGATTAATAAAAAAAAAAAAAAAAAAAAAAACCTATAATCAATTGAGAACTTCCAGTTCAACATAAATGGTTCAGCATGACTGGCCACTTTCGTAGCTTGGGTAATGCATATCAAGTCTCATTGATGGTTTCCCGATTATATCTAATAACTCCTAACAGATGAATGCTTCATATTAGCTACATAAAATCTCCCCCCTAAAAATTTCCTGCGCCTATGACCCTAATGGCGGTAATGGTCAAGTTTGTTGACCAACTGAACTCTATTAGAATATAGACTTATAATATTGATTACATAGATTTCAAGAAATACTTCATATTAAGAAAAACATAATACCAAGTCATACTTGTTAATGTTAGATACTTTATTTTTAAGATACAATATGACCAACCTTATTTTTCGGGATAAATAAAGGTATACAATGATGGTTTCTAAAAGGTGTACAATAATATTGTACAGATGAACTGTCTGTTGCATGCATACTCTACTCATACAACATGAAATTGGTGCTTGATGGATCTTTGATCAACATTGAAACAAACCAATATGCTTAAGCAAGTTCCCAATAACCAAACTAAAATTAAGTTCAAAGATTAGGATTGATATGATATGGCATCAATAGGGGCACATTCTCAAGGCGTCAGATTGTAACTGAGAACCCCAAGCAAAAGTGCAGACTAACTTTTCACTACCAATCTACATAAATGAATTAAAGGTTATAATGTGAATTGCTTATCATGGTTTGTAAACAATCAATGGATTAATAAAAAAAATAATGGATGTGGTGGTAGCAATCTGATTCATTAGACATGCCCAAGAACTAAAGGCCAAACTGTAGTGGTATCTTTCTATATAACTGTAGACAGTTCTTCTATAACTATACTAAAAATGCATAACTGTAAAAATTAATGAAGTTCATCTATAAATATACTAAAAATGTTGTCTGACAGTTTGCAGTTCATCTATAACTATACTAAAAATTTCAACTCATCCATGCTTTAGTTTGCAGTTCAAACAAAATGATCTGATATTGCAAAAGAGAATGCACAAAAGCTACCTTGGGAGTATATCACAACATTGTAACCACTGAATTCTTGATACATATCTCCACCAACATAACCTCTTACATGTCCACGAAAACTATGTCCTCCTCTATCACTGGAGCCTCGGTCATGGGTCACAATCTCCATTATGGTCTTTCTCTGCATTCTGCATCCCTAGAATGAAAGTAGCATCCCTAGAGCGAAAACATGAAAGATAAGTTCTTCCATACAATAAGTTGAAGAAAGACACTAAGAATCAAAGAGTCTGGACAAAATAATGATAATGATGGTCATGATTACTATCTACAGTGAACATGCTTCCCACATATGCACCACATTTCTCAACAAATAAGCATACAATTCTTAAAACATTTCAATTTTTAACACACACACACACACACACAAAACTACTAACTTTCTCAAATTACGATAATTCTAGAGCTAGGTTAGTGTTCTCAGATCTCAATTTAAATCCATCATTTGCCAAAGCCACATGCATGTAATCCTTGGCACTAATCGAAGGAAGACTGGAAAGTACTTGAGCTCATAATACCTAATTGATATACAATACATTGTATAAGCAACTCACTTTAGACGAACTCGCATTTGGTTACTTATGTACAATCCATCAGTTCCAAGATTGACTAACTTTGAAGAAAATTAAAACTAAACATAAGATATAATTCAATAGGTTTATAAGATACTCGCATTTGGTCAACTTTCAATTACTGCAAGAGAAAAAATTATTTTACCAACATCTCGCTGTCATACGTTGCTTGTATCTCTCTTCAACTAATACGCACTTCGGTCATGTCCTACTTTTATCTCTCGACATAGATAGTGGATACATTATTTGCAATAACTTTTGTAGGATTTCTAAAGGTCTGTTATATTTCTTTAAATTGAGAGGGTATCTTACCGCCAATCTTATTCATATTTTTTTGTGCTTATTCAGTCTCGACATTGTTACATGAGGTCAGCCTACGAAAAATTTCCAAGATTTGTTGTGATCATCTCCATATCATGACTAACAACAGCTAAGAAAACCTAGGCAGTGTTTAACCAAGTCTCTTTGTAGTTCTTCAGTTTTTGTGAAGAAAACTTAGAAAAAGCCTGATGCATTGTTACCTTGGGACAAGGTATGAAAGTGTAAATCAACATTTGTGGACAGAGTAAGATTCCAGATTAATTAAGGAATAGCTGAGCAACACAACTAAATTTGTGTGTGTAAATCACACATAAGGAGTAAGTCCTACTAAACATCTACTAATGGAGGAATGCAATGAATAGAGAAGATAAATCCACACAGAGAGAAGCCATGAAAAACAATAAGCAAAATAGGCACGAAAAGTACTGACTTTCGATAAATGTTTTGCAATATAGTTTCAGTTTCTAAGTCTATTTAGAAAACGACTTACATAATTAGTAGAATAGATGCTCTTAAGTTTGACCTCTTGCAGGCAATGGTATTTGCAAACATGTATTTGCTTGATTATAGGAAACTATGTCCTCTTCCATTAGGTCTCCCTCTACAATCGCAATCGCAGCCTAGGCTGCCATGTTCATTGTATCCCCCCTTTGAATTGTTCATCCCTGATATTCAATTTGTGTAAGATTGTTTGACAAAATTGGGAATAATAAGATAATCAATATTAAAAAAGTTAGAGAAAAGCAATAAAAAAGTAAAACTATATCCACCTAGAACCAGTATAATCAATTAGTATGTAAAATTGAATAAGGGGTAATAGTATCCACCTAGAACCAGTATAAAAAAAAAAATGGGAGATTGAAAAACAAAAATTTCATATCCACCTACAACCTCAACCCTAAATTTCAATTTGAGATTGAGAAACCACATTCATATATGAAACAATCAAGTCTACATTATCAATATGTCTACAATATTAAAGTTCTTTAACTATGTAGAACAAATGATATATGGAGGAAGGCCCCTTGCCGATGTGCAATTAGTATTTGGCAATGTATGAAGGGAAAACAAACCACATCTATATGAAGGTGCATATAACAAAAATGAGTGAGAATATGGAAAGAAAAAAAAAAGGTTAGAGAATAAGTTGACCTGAATGAGTGAGACGGAGATGACTGTTTATTCGTTTTGACAATCGAATGAAGAATCTCTGCTGAGGGAAAGAGAATTTGACTGGGGAAAAGCTTGGATGGTAATGAATCGATGAATCCACAGAACATTTCTATGGAATAGCAAGATAAACACACAATATACTAAGTAAATTAAATCAATGTGTTGTAGGGAAGGGATTTAAAACTAAGTATTAAATTTAAGGTCCAGTAGGTGACCGGGATTCACAACTTTTAACCATGGCAGAAAGATGATTAACGTGCAGTGATGTAAATTCATATTTTTCCTGTAAAATTACAATGGTCAAGTAGGCACGCTATAGACTTAAATATTGAAGCCATTTCTGTTATTCATCTCCTTCAGCTATTCGGATTTATCTAGCGGCTATCATGACATTCAGTTGGTCTGCCAAAGATTATATCTATGTTAAGCTCTGAAGACTTGGAAGTTCAAATACACGGTGTGAAAGTTTTAGCTAATCTTGGAGCTGAAGGTACATAACTGTTGCGCTGTGTAGAATATTTGACATCAGACTTTTGGATATTTAGAGAAGGTAGATTTATAATTATGATTTAATCCACTTGGGACCTGTGAAAATAATCATGACTTGGAAATTAAAATGCAAACAAAAATCAAGAACCCATTGTTGAAGAGAGAGGTTTAGAGGTTCTTCTTATGTTTTTGCATCAGGGGCTACTGCCAACTTGGCAATTACTGGCACGTCAGACAATTCATTCTGGGGAAGATTTCCTCTAGCACAAAAGAAATCCTCTCTTCTATCTCTAGCATCTAAACCTTCAATTGTATACCATCCAAAAGGATCACCTGCCAAAAATTACATAAGTTAATAGAAGTTAGACTCATCCATAGAATTGTATACCTAGTAAATAAGTTGCATTGATCTAAATGAAATAGAAAGCACCTGAAGATTGTTCAGCCTTTCCTCAGGTTCGTAGGATCGGGTTTCCTGTTTACCCACAACGGAGGAGCCGCCCCCACCAGGGAAAACTGTCAGAAGATTAGAGAGACATGAAAAATACAGGCAAAAAACTTCTCCAAAAAATTTGGAAGATCCAAACCAAACTTCAATACCCAGCGAGGCTATATGCAGTCAATTGTACTAAATTTTATGGAAATATATTAATATGAGAAAAAATACATGCCTGAGCAGCGTTCATTGTCAGGTAACAGTTCTACCCATGGGGACATACCCCCATTTTACAATTTCAGAAAGTAACACTCAAATTTTCCCTTGCAGCCCCATAAAACAGTCATACATACAACTGTGGAAAACAACACTAAAAAAAGCTTATAAAGAACTACCCAAGCCACCTGCCAAAAAAACTACACTACTGATTGTGGTACTACTGTTTTGCACTCCCAAAACAGTTTCGCTGAAGACTGAAAAATTGCTGCACTTTGTTGTGCTGACACATCTTGTTTTGGAGCTTCCACACCATTGCTATACCACCATACCTTCAGAAGTTCAGACATCAGCCCTGCATAAACTATTTCATTTGTGCTTTAAAGCCATGAATATCTGCCAGTTTCAATTGTTCGTATTTATGTTCGCATAAGGCTATGGTTTGGATTTCGTTGGGCCATTGATCAACTGCTTGTGTATAAAGTACCTGATAACCATATACAGTACATTAACATGAACATAAAAAGTACAGGAAATTTACGTAACATCAAATTTATATAGTGATAATTTTGTTACTAATCACACTTCCCCCAAAATAATAAATTATAAAACTCAAGAAAACTTAATCAGTAGTTAATTCGCAAATAGAATTGTACCAAATGAAAAAATATTATTGCAGTACATGGGTACTGAAATTCAAAAACCCTTAAAAGACATCCTAAAAGTTGAAAACTTGAATAATAATAAATTTAAAAGTACTACTTTGAAACTTTCATCCATAGACCGTTCTTGTGAAGCCATTAGTTTAATGAACATAAACGACACCTGCACCAATTAGTTTTTGAATTGAGAGAAATAGTTGTTGAACAAACCTTAATTTGAGTTGTGATGATGTTGAAAAGAAGAGAAGAGAGGAGAAAAGTAATTTCAGAATTTAATTAGCAATCATTTGAGATAATCAAGCACAACAAAATTGCAAACAATAATATTTTAGTAGAGCAAATCAGAAATTAAACGAAGACAATTCCAGAAGTGACGCCTTATAACAGGGAATATATACATCTTTACAATCATAGTCTAGTGGAAGTGAAGAATTCACCTTAGTTAATGGAGAAGGAAGAAACTTATTGGTGTAGTTGTTGACAGAGAAATGCACCTTAAACCATTCTCTATTGTTTCTTTGGAATAACACAATAAAGAGCCCATAGACTGCATATATCGATATTGTGGATAAAACCTGGACAAATAGATAAGCAGGATCATCCAATGTGTTCTTCATCTTGTTTTGTGCTTTCCTCGGAAGATCTCAATTAACCTATACATTTGGTCCATTAAATGAATTTATTAGTTAATTCTTAGTCTACCTTTTTGTTAATGCATTTAGATCATATTATTCATGTAAGATAGTAAAATAAAAAAAATAAAAAAACAAACCAACCTCTTCTTGTTTCCATTCAGGGAGTAAGTATCACCTGCACTGAACAGTGCTTGAAAAGGCGGCAAGTCTCCTCATCATCTGTTCCCATGAGTCCATCCTATATAGCAAGAAACTCTTTAAACAATTTAAAAAGAAAACGTCTATAGGTTAGTGCTTGGTACAGAACTTTAATTTGAAAAACGGGTTGACAACATGGAAAGCATCAATTAAGCAAAACTTCATGAAGCAACATTTGATATTTTAGCATTTTCTTTGCTGAAAGAAAAAGGTAAAGAAATTGAAGAAAGGCGTTTCACACTACGTTATCAGCCTATGACACTATAAACTCATCTTCTTTAGTAGGGTAACTATAACTGCTACAACTAAGACTCTTCAATGTGGTCAGGCGGATTGTAATTTTATCTTCCTAAGATGAATAAATCTTAAGAAATGAAAAACCTTTTATTCACCTTGAAAAATGATGGTCAAACCATTTCCTCATATTGCTTACGAATCAAGGCGATCCTAGGTGCAAATAAATCAAATGCAAGTGACAATCAAACCATCATAACCTACAAAAAATGGGAACTGTATTAAGAATAAAAACCAGCAACAAAATCAAGTGTATTTTAAGCTCTGGTACATGCGAATGGAACAAAAGCGAACAAACCTTAGAGATATAAATTTTAAAAGAAAAAAGATAAAGAAAAAACCAAAAGATGACACTGTGTAGTTTGGCAGTGTTAAATGAAATAGAAGAAACCATATGACCGCATATTCAGCCAACACGATCGACATAAATTTGACTATTATTTGCCCATGCACGAATTTATGGCGGACTTGGGAATTTACATGTTGGCATATGACAGAGCTGGTATGGAGAGAGTGATCCAAACCCAAAGTTCTCAGTGTCAAGAGCTTGCTGACCTTTTATATACCAGTAACTGCAGTTTGGTAATAGGTATGCATATCTCAATGAGTTTAGAACAACATAATTCCTTTCGTAAGCTTTGTCCTTCCTATCATCATGGTCCTAAAGAGACTTCCAACTTGTGTTGACTTTTGAGCTTAATTACCTATCATACCCAACACAGGCATCTCCAGTGGGAGACCTAAGTATCTTCTGCGATGCCTTCCCTAGAAAAAAAAAATAGTTATATTACATTACGCGATCTCATTCATATAAAGATAATATTATATATCATAGTATATATAATTATACACTTACTGTTCTCTTGTTACGCGTACTTCTGAACATCCATTGTTAGAAGAATTGTCTTAACACTATTGTCCTTTTCCTTTTCCAGTGTTCATGCCTGAAATGAAAACCTTTAATGTAGTATTAATTCCAATATCCATTGTTAGAATAGCAATAGATGCATGTGATGTGTGTTACACCTACAGAAGATCCCTTTTCATGCATTATAATGTAAATAAAGCTTTATGCCAACAATTAATCCAAATAAAAATAAAATAAAATAAATAATATGTGTAGTATCAAATTTTCTTTTCAACTATACTACGTGCAATTCCATCACTGGAGAATGGAGTTAGAAAATGATATCTAATTGAAGTAAGTCCTTACATAAACCAAAAAAAATTAAAAAATGGGCATACCTCATTGAGCAAGTTTATTGTTATAATGGGGCAGGTTCTCAGTTTCCTATGAATAATAGTACGAAATCAACCCTGTAACAACAAAAACATAATCTTTATGAAAACGTAGATAAACATAACATTCTCAAAATAGTAGATGAAAGTATAAGAGTAACATTCCCAGAGTAATACTGTCACTTTTGGTGTTCTAGGCAAACAACAAAATCTACTAATCAAGAGAGTCTAAGAGAGTATATAGAGTAATGCTGTCAGTATTGAGTAGTTGGAATGACTATTATGGTTGCATTTATAAAACTAAACTGTCTAGATATGAGTCAGAGTCGTATGGATCAATAATGGTCAGTCAAGGCACAATTCATATATTTTACAACAAGGTGGTATTTGGTTCCCCATGTTGATATGTGAAACCTGATTGAAATTTACTGTAAAATTCACAGTAGGGTTCTTAAAACACAATACGAAGTTGTCGCAGACTGCCCAAAATATATAATAAATTCGCAGATTAAGATATGATGACATGGAATTCTGATTTGTCGCACAATCAATGAATGGTTTTGATGTTGGGTCTGTTAAACTTAAATGACAACTTGGTTCGGGAATGCAATGAATACATTATCAATAAAGAGTTTGATATTGCATACAGTCTGAGGACCACAATCTGTTTCGGTATCACACACCCGAACTGGATTCACGTTGAATATTATCGACACTTCTAGGCTTATAGAGAGGGGATATGTTAATGATCAGGCTCTTTAGATAATATAGCCATTAGTACCCTTTGTACATCTGTTTTGATAGGATAATAATTCAGGCATATTGTTAGGAAGGGAACTTTAGTACCCTTTTGTACAATATAATGATTGTTAATGTTGAAATTGCGTAATATATTTGGTCTTTGTAGTGATCTTATGATTCTTCACCAATGGAGGTCCAAGCTCTATTGTTCAAAGTTATCTAGCCTTATAAAAGCTCTCTTCGACTGGTTTTTATGGTGTTGAGTTTAATAAAAGCAGGAACTATGTGGGTGGAACAAATCCCCATTATTGCTTGATTTTTCTTCGTGAATGATGTGCTTATAGTATAAGACGTATCTATGCAAGGACAGTTAGGTGACCACAGTTTGAAATCTATTTGGTGTGAATGTTCCAGCTTCAATAAAGAAAAGAAACAAGCTCCATATTATAATTTTTATGTTATTTAAGGAAGTTCAAAACTAAGTCGAGATTGATAGTTTTCAAATATTGGTGAAATATAGGTGTATTTTCAGAGGATAAGAAATTTTATATAACTATTAGTTCCTTCTGGCATTATTTCACATTGTATGAGATGGGGTAAACAAAATTGAAATTCCAAATTAAAAAAACAACTTAATTGGTTGATGTATAAAATTCAGAAGAAAAATTCAGATTGTTATTACAGTTGAATACGAAGGACGTTCTTAAAATGGTTGATAGTAAGTGATCAATCGATTGGTGAAGAATTTGAAGAGAGAGAGAGAGAGAGAGTTTTAAGTTCAGAAGATTGAGAAAGACAGAGATACGATATGTAAACAGGGAAGAGATACGTATGACTAATTTCTCTTCGTAGCAATCATGAAACGGATATAGAAGAGCTCAATATATAATCCCCTGTGTCAAGTATTGCATATGTTTTAACTGCTGGTGTACCTATATAGAATTCCATGATATACTCGCCATCTGGTGGCAATGGTACAGTTTCAATAGATCGAGTTAGGTGAAGCTTTATTAGATGACGTCACTTGGAGAATGAGATATAATTCACAAACAGTCTGATTTCAAGTTTATATAGTTGAACTACAACATAATACAGAAGCCAAACCATAAAATCTACAGTAAAATCACTCAATCTCTCAAATTTCTAATGGTGTTCTCTATTAGGTTAATTAGCAAAAAAAAAAATGTAAAACAAAGTTCAAAACAACTTGATTGGGTACTTACAGTTGAAGAAGAAGGACGCTCTCAAATTGGTTGATAGTGGATCGATCGATTCACTACACCATAACAGGCGATTTGCAATGGCCATGTGGTGTTGCAAAGTGAATTTGCAACGGCTTATACCGTTGCTTCTAAGGCGTTACAAATTACGTTTCAAATATTTGCAACGGTTACCGGGCATTGCTTTACCTTTATTTGCAACGGCTATCTGGCATTGCTTTCTACTAATTTGCAACTGCATTTAGTGGTTGCATTTGCTTTATTTTGCAACGGTTATTGTTGTTGCATTATTGTTTTCTATATGGTGGATCTTATAAATATTTAAAAAATGTAACGGTTATCGACGTTGCAAATTTGTTTAATAATAGGAATCGGTAATTTGTTTGCAACAAATTATTAAAATAATAAAAAAATTAAATTTGTTTGCTTAGGCATTGCAAATTATTAAAATAATTAAAAAAATTAAATTTGTTTGCTATTTTGCTTTAATTTGCCTTCCACATTCACCTGCAATAAATTGCGATTCCAATAAACACATACATCACAATGACTAGTACCATATATGGGACCACACAATAATAGTAACAAAAAATAAAAATAGTAACAAAAAATAAAAATGGCATGCACTGCAACTCAAGTCGACAACTTTAAACTTATATAATCTTGGTTCCATACATAAGAAATAAGATTTTCATATGTATTTAACATAGTACAAGTAAAATGTTAATTGAAGGTATACACTTATTCAATGAATTTAAATTTAAATTTCAAACTTCAAATACCATGGCCAGAACATTTTCACGAATTTTCTCGACTCTATATGATGGGAGTTACAAACACACAAAGTAGTTGGATTCTCTAGCTCTATTTCATATGCTTGGATCAAAGTGAACCTGCAAAATCAAACATGTTTGTAGGAATATATCAAAAAAAAAAAAAAAAAAAAATTGAGTATTTTTGTCAACGAAAAAATAAATACCTGGCTGGAGTCTATATACCTCCCCTATAATCAGTTGAGTCTCCTATGTCCATTCGATGTTTTTCCTATACCAAAAAAGAAAAAAAAAGAAAAAACAGCGTGACTCAACCTTTGTAGGGATGAATTACTGGGCATGAATAATATTTGCGTCCAAAGTGAGAAAGGAAACATGGATGGACAACCCTGTGACTGAAAATAATACTTCACATGAACTTACAGTCATCATTCCACGCCACCAACATTTGATAATGTGAGTGCAGTAGTTGGATTCGTCACAAACATTGCTCTGGAAGTCGCATAAATCTTCAGTGAGTGCTCTGGGTTATAGGCCAGACCTGTTAATTTGAGTACAACATTCAATTAGTATTTTCTCTAGGAATAGCAGAGAAGTGACCTGCTAATTTAGTTGAAGGTGTTTCATCTAAAGTTCTTCCTTAGAGCATACAACAATGATACATTATGGAAACATAAACAAGCAAAAAGTTGAGGAATTAGCACACACTTTTTTCCTTAACATTAACATCAAGTATAAAGAGTAATTAATAAACTATTAGTCAAGGGGAGCAACTCAAGCTTGACGGTAGCCGTGGTGGATTGAGAAAGAACATGTCTGATATATCCAAAGAGAAATGTTATCCCATACCATCTAACACTGAACCCAAGAAAAAAAAAGGAAAAGAAAAAAAAAACAAGGATTACTAACCCAAGAGGAACTGCACTCTGCAACCAAAAGGTGAGTACATCCCAAACCAGTAGCTGGAGTGACATCAGAGATGGAGACAATTCCATATAATTTAGAGCTCTTGTGGCAAATCATTACAGTAGTAGATCTGCATTTCAATATCCAGCAAGATCGTTCAGAAATAACATAAAGAATGGATTGAAACAAATGTACAATTTATCTGTATAAAGCGAAATTACAAAGCTAAAAAAATAAAATAAGAAGCAAAGAATCAATCCTAACAAAGGGACCATATCATGAGTTGTGGGTGAAACGTCTTCTACAGCTCAGGAATATTGTATAGAGTTTTCCAATCAACATTTACTCAGAACTCGGAATGGTACTTTTTTTTTTAGAACAAGCAATTTGGGAAGATTAACATCGATCTGAATAGGGCAATTAACGACATCAAAGCAACAGTGTGATACTGGGCAGATGACACTTACAGAATAGGAATTATCACTTTGTTTATGTTATTTGTAATTGGGGAATGATCATAACCCCTTAGGTCCCTTTTACAATGTTGTTTGTACAGAGTAACTCTGAGTGATGGTGTACTTGTAAATAGGCGTCTTAGTAAGAATTTATATAAGTTCTAATGCACCAAATGTTTTAGTCACTACCAATGGTAAGATAAAAATATGATATTAAAGGCAAATTCTCTGTTTCTAGTGCTTATCAGACTTTCAGAAAGCAAAACGCAGAGCCAACAATACTAAATCGTCTATTTCCGTACAAACTGGTCTGGACGAAACCATTATAGTCCTTGGTTTGTTTGAAAATGAATCAAAGTTTGCATGGGGCAATTTTCAGGAAGCAACATAACAATTGAACAAGTCAACGATGCTAACACTGAATTTAGACTGAACACTCAAGAATAGCCAAACAAACATCTTTTTCTTTATTTACCATGTAACATTGCTATACATCAGAGAAGAATGGTATTGAAAAGGTACCTGTTATCAAACTAACACAATCCTTGCAAGTCTTTTGCTATATTGGTCACACACTATCAAGTTTTCTTCTCTCTGCGCCATATAAATCATTTATATATTCACATGTGTCCATAAAATTACCTTGGAAAGTGCACATTTGAAACAAACAGAGAACATATTGGGACTGGTACTTCAAGTGTTTCATTTATACTATTATAATCTATGGTTTTCAAACTAACATATGTTTCTCTAACTACTAAGCATTTAGTCCTCTGCAACAATTGCAAGGATGGCAAACCAGTTTTACTGGTTCAAATAAGAGTACCTAATTTTATCAAGGATGGTGCAACTGACCCATCTTTCTATATGATTCCACTATAGGTCTATAGTACTATATTGTATTATAGTGCCTTGGGATAGGCATAATCGTTGGGATAGGCATAATCGTTGGGATAGGCATAATTAATTTATACAGTATAGTGGGAAATTAGATATGTCTAATTAGGTGGGGTTTTTTTGCAGGAGAAGAGCCTAAGATGTGAACACACGGTGAATTGCTTTTTCTTCGATAAAAAAAACTTTACCTCCTTTAATTGAAACAAAGTACCTATACCTCACTTTCAACATTCTAAATACAGTAACAAACTACCTCTTCTAAGGACATACAGAAAAATATGTTAAAGGTTGCATACTTCTAAGGCCAGTAATATACATGTGGGGGCTTGTGTTATGAAGAAATCTTTATAAAACAAGCAAGTTGAAGACCTGAAT
The DNA here is from genome assembly GCA_023053565.1 of Aquilegia eximia. NCBI lineage: Eukaryota > Viridiplantae > Streptophyta > Magnoliopsida > Ranunculales > Ranunculaceae > Aquilegia > Aquilegia eximia. The sequence goes on from JALIGU010000001.1 coordinate 28,917,567, forward strand.
ATGGAAGTGATGAAGATATAAATTTAACAACTTCAATAATCAATCAAACAAAACAATCAATCCCAACAAAATACCCCTCAATTTCACAATCAATCTCACAAAAATCGATTTTTAGAAGAAAAGAAAAATAACACACTAACTTCGCACCAATCTAATAAAATAATTTATCACTAATTATCCATTATCGATTACAAACATCGATTTCTAGAATAAAAAAAAAAGGAGAGTATATTATCAATCTTACAAGCATCGATTTCTAGAATAAAAAAAACGAAAGGAGAGTATATAGAAAAAGCAGAGAACTGGAGAGAAAGAGCTTACCAAAATCAGAAATTTTTGATGAAATTGATCGAGTAGCAGCGTAGGCAAAGAAAAAGAAGAGCAGCGGACGAAGGGGGAAGGAGAGAAGTAGAGAGATGAATACCAAAAAAGGGTTTTAATTGAAGTGAAGAGAAATATCCCGAGATTAGTTCTCAACTGAATCCAAATGCAACGCCTCATGTGCTAAAAACATGCCAAGTTAGATCTTATTTTTCAGTAATATAAAGCATATGAAACGGAAGTGGTCGTTGCTAATATATTAGAAACGCTGTAAGTTTAATGGTTTTTAATTTGCAACAGTTACTGGCATTTGCAATGGCAAGAAGATGTTGCAATTTTGCAACGCCCAAATACCATTGCAAATTGAAAAAAGCCTAGTTGCAAATTGACTGTTGTGGTGTAGTGATTGGTGAAGAAAATTGGGGTTTTAAATCACAAAAAGAATAGAAAGAAGACCGGGGAAGAGAAAGATGAGGATGGGATGGCGATGGAGACGGGGAAGAAGATTGGGGTTTCAAGAGACACTAATTTAATCCTAGTCATACTAATTATTAATCCCAGTCACATTAAATATTAATCCCAATCACACTATTTAATCCTAGTCGTACTAAATATTAGTCTTAGTCAAATTATGCACCCTTTGTTGATTATAATTTAGATATATATATATATATATACACGGGCTGTCTAGGCTGCCATCCTTAGGATGACAGCCCATCGTGTCTGTCAGATTCAACATGATCAAAAGTCCAGATTTATCCTAGTATTATTAACTAAATCCTAAGGGCATTTTAGCCATTTAGCTTATGTTCTTCTCCAAGACTCCAACCACTCTCGAACTACTTTCGAAATTCAGCAGATTTTCCTCTCTCTTAATCATTCAAAACTTCACAACAAAACAAAATAAACTTTATAAATTTGAATGGAGTTGGGATTGATTTTCTATCTCTCCATTAAATTTCTTCAACTGGAGGTCAAGGCTTACTTCTTTGTTCAATCTCAAACCTACAACTCAAAATACATACATCTTAGAAATTAAAATAAAGAGATAAAAGCGTAGTCCATCAATTCGTTTTCATACTCATTTCGAGCTTGCAAAACAGAACAGATCAGTTACATCTTACATAAATATACAAACAAAATGGATATTGGAGATTACTTATTAATTTTTGTCCCTCGCTAAATTCTCAATCCAAAATTGATTGAATAAATAAAACGGCAAACAGAAATAGGAAAAGGAAAAAAGAAAATAAAGTAAGATATCAAATATATGAATGAAAGTACATCAAAACCAAATGTTTATTGTTGTCTTGAAGAATGATTAGTGCCAAAAAAATTCTCTGCAAATGGCCTATAAGTACCATATGTTGTAGCCTGACGTGGTGGCATTGAAGTACTAGGAGTACGTAAGGAAGAGAGAACCGAGAAGTAGTGGATAAGACCTAGGAAAATTCTCATTATGGGAATTGGTTCGAGCCCTGCTACCGGGTGTCAGGGTGGTCGTCTGACCGCAGCATACAAGTGCCGCGGGATTTCATAAGTAAGCATGTGTCTGACGTTACTTTCATTTTTGCCCTTATGTTTTGCGTACTTGCTGAGCTCCGACTCAGGAATAGTTACATGCTTGTGCTTGAAGGGAAACGTCAGCTGCAAGTGTCTTTGCCAGCGGGGGTGGACTCCTCTACTGTCGAAGGAAACATTGAGCACTTTTTCAGTCTGCCCGCAGACCTGCGGGACCTGACACTTCTTGACGAGATTGTGATGAGCATCTGCTTTCCCGCCAGGCTTGTCGCCCTGCCGACCCCCCCGCAAGTCGTCGAGGTAGAGTCCAGTTATGGTGAGGATGCTGCTACTGTGGAGAGCACAGTTCCCAGTGCCGAGGAGGAGCCTCCGGTTGAGAGTGAGGCTGTTGATTTGTGGGGGGAGATGGACAACTGGCCCGACGAGGCTCTTCCAGTCGGGGGAAGATCTCCTCCTGATGAGCCAATGCCGGACGTTCTGTCGGAAGTCATCCCAGTTGTCGGGGATGTCCAAGTCAGTGATGGTAGCTCCGTTTGTCATTTAAACCCTCCCTTGGGTCACCGGAGGAGGCCACATGTATTTTTATGGCTCATCTGACTCCTCCGATGATCCAAGCCTAATGTCGAGGGATAGCGGACTTCTACTTTCCCGTGGGTCTGGTGAATCGGCTACTGAGGGATTCTTTCCAACCCCGGTGCAGGTACATACTGAGGTGGACAACCTGGGCCAGCCGGAGATGGTGGGAGGTGTGTTCGAGGAGATGGTGGTCGCCTCTGCTGCTGAGGGAGGCGAGCCGGGTGTTATCTTGGGGGGTCCACCGGACGTAGTGGACGCCCCCAGTGCTGGATACGTTGGAGTTGAGGCTCCGGTGGAGGTAAGACCTTCCCAGCCTCCTGTTGTTGAAGTTGTTTCTGTACAGTCTCCTGCCCCGGTTGATCCGAAGGGCAAGGTTGTTGTAGATGAGTCTGCTAGGGGCTCGAAGAAAGCTGCTTCTGCCTCCCCTGCTGATCAAGGGGAGGCTGTGCTGAAACCGGCACAAAGTGGTTTGACATCAATTTTGTGACAAAGTGTCCATGGTTATCTCACCTTGAGTTCATTGTTAGGAAAACCAAGTTGTACGCACATCGTCCCGAGTTTGTGTTCTCATGTCCTTGTGTCAAACTCGAGTTTTGGGTTCAGGACGTACGTACCTCTTAAGGACGTTCGTACGTCCAAGTAGGCAGCAGACGTGTTTTGGTCAGGACGTACGTACCGAGTTAGAACGTTCGTACGTCCTTGTAGTCAGCAAGTTCGGATCGTGTATACGACGTACGAACGTCATATCGACGTACGTACGTCCAAAGTCGGTTTACACTATTTCGGCCCATTTTCCTTGATTTCCAACCCTAGGTATAAATAGGGTTTCTCTTCCAAACAACAAGGTAGTTCTTTGGCCGTCCATTATCCTTCTAGTTGTGGAGTTTTGGTTTAGGTTTTGGTGTTGAAAGTGTTTGTGGCTATTGAACTCAATTCCCTTCCTTCCTCCTTCTCTCAATTCATAACTTTGTGAACTTCCAAGTATCATAGTGATTTAGCTTCGAGTCTTCTTGTGTGTTCATCAAGAAGTCGAGTATCCTTGTGTGTTCATCAAGGAACTCTGGTGTAAGCTTGTTTCATAGTTCGGCTTCGAGTCTTCTTGTGTGTTCATCAAGAAGTCGAGTGTCTTGTGCGTACATCAAGGTGCTCTGGTGAAGTCAAGGTGTTAGAGATAACCAGGAGTATCAACTCGCAGTGAGTGCAGGTAGTTGGTAGGTTTGTACATCTCTTTTCATATAGTGGATTATTTGTTGTCGCGAGGACAACCGTGGACGTTTCCCATATTGGGTTTTACCACGTTAAAAATATCGTGTGTTCTTTATTTGTTTATTGCTTTATTGTTTGCTTTACTATTGTTATATTGCACATATATTGGGTTCTCAATTGGTATCAGGAGCAGGGCGCTTGTTAAGGAGCGTAAAGGCTCACGCGTAGATCCTTAGTGCAATTTTAATGGATTCTGATAAATTTGGAACACTAATTTGTCCTCCTAAATTTGATGGAACTAATTTTCCCTATTGGAAAGTTCGTATGGCTGCGTATTTGCAGGCTATGAGTGAGGATGTGTGGATCGCTGTGGAAGATGGTTGGTCACCACCGAGAGTTACTACAGGTAGTACAGATGAGGTTGTTACAAGTGTAAAGCCACGAAACACATGGAGTGTGAAAGACAAAGTTGCTTCTACTAACAACCAAAAAGGGCTTAATGCTATATTTATGGCTTTGGATGCTAGTGAATTTCGGAGAGTTCATGGTTGTATAACATCCAAAGAGGCTTGGGATAGGTTGGTAAGAACTCATGAGGGTGACAATGCTGTCAAAGAGAGTAAGCTTGAACTTCTTATTACTCAATTTGAAACTATGAAAATGGATAATAATGAATCTTTTGATGAATTCTTTATTCGTTTGCAGGATATTATCAACACTAGTGCATCTTTAGGTTTAGTGTACACCGATACTCAAATAGTTCGTAAAGTTCTTCGGTCTTTGCCATCTAGATTCCGTTCTAGGAAAGATGCCATTCAAGAAAGCAATGACTTAAAGACCATGTCCATAGAGACCTTAGCAGGAAAATTGAGAACTTATGAACTTGAGGTTCAACTTGAACAACCTCAAAATAAATCCTTTGCTTTTAAAGCTGGAACTTTTGAGGATGTACAAGATGAAGGAATTAATCATGATAAGTCTCTTGACACTAAGAAACATCTAAGTATCATTTATCGTTATCTTAAACATATTTTTAAGACTATGAAATATAATGGTTTGACTAACCATGTTTTTGACGAGTGTAAGCTTCCCAAGAAATTTGGTGCACAAGGGATAGAACAACAAAAAATCAAGTTATCTACCACTTGGGAGGAAGATGAAAGCGATGATGATGATGATGTTGATGTAGCGGAAGACCATGCTACACATTGTGTTGCCTATGGAGCATCTTTGAATGAGAATGCGGATTGTCAGGTAACCGACATTGTCGATCATGAATTCGATGATTCTATTTTGGTAAGTCCTGGTGAGTTAAGGGAATTACATATGTCATCTGTTAAACAATGTCAATCCTTGCGTAAGACTAATCAGATTTTAAATGATATGGTTGAGTCTCTTGTGAAAGAGAAATCTGTACTTGCAGGTGATATGAATGCCTTATCTGAGGAGTTTTCCCAAGAAAAGCTAGATTTCCAATCTAGAATTATTTCTTTGGAAATATCCAATCGTGAGATAGAAGATAAGTATCGTTCTTTGTTGCTTGAGCATGAAGCTGTGAAAAAGGATTTATTCGCTTCTACTAAGCGATTGGAAGGGTTTGAGAAAGCTTCAGTTGATCTAGACACCCTTATTAAAAGCGGAAAGTCTTCTTCAGATAAGACTGGTTTAGGATATGACTATGTCGGAGCTTCCTCCAGTTGTGTCCCTCCTACTACTTCTTTTGTGAGGCCATCATTGCCTCATTTGTTACCAAATCCTCATATTCCTACTCCGTCTGCACCTACCAAGGCTTTTGAATCTAAGCCAAATGTGATGACCAAGAACAAGACAAGTCCTAAACATAGACATTTTAAGTGTTTTACTTGTGGTCGGTTAGGTCATACTTCCGCTTTCTGTTGGGATAACAATTCCATGGTTCCATATTCTTCTTCTTATGGTAATAATTATTGGAACTCACATTGTTCTTTTCCTGTACAGGCTCATCATTTCTCTTGGCCTCCTTTTATGAGAAGAAGTGGCCCTAAAAAACCACAACACTTCAACAATAGAAAGAAGGTTGTGCAAAAGGTCACCAAACCACCTCACATATGGGATAGAAGCATCGATGCTGCCAAATGTAGTCTAGAGAATGAGAGGTTAAAGATTGGAAAGTCTACTATCAGGGATAATATTCAAAAATCCTCCATATCCGGGTCCAACTTGCAGAATATCTCTCAAGTATGGGTACGAAAGGATGACTTGAACGTTCTGTTTTGACTTCTTAAAGTCAGATTGAATATCATCTTCGTATTTTTATTTTTATTTGTTTGTTTTCTAGCCTTGTGTTATTTTAATTGCATATTTTTCTAACCATATAGGCTATTTGTTTGGTGTGTTTTGTCTTTTTGTTTATGCATGTTTTGTTTGTTTGGGTTGAATATCATAAAAAAAAAAAATAGTTTACTTTGTTATGGGTGTTTGGGATACACATACTTTGTATATGTGGTTAGATTGGTCTATTGCTTTCAATCATACTTGTATGCTTAGTGCTCATGAATATAACTATTTTATTACACTTAGCATACGCTTGTGCTTTCATGTTTAGATTTTAGACCAACGTTTATCTAGTTGTGTCTCATGCATATATCCTTGCTTGATTACACTATGCACAGCTAGGTGGCACTTTGAGAGTTTGTTTGCATATCTTTTTCCATCCTTTGAACATGATAAACTTCTAGGATAATCATTAGTTGGAAATATACGTATGCATGCCTTCTTATGTTATCTTGATTATTAGTATGAAGGCGGTGTGGTAGTGGTCAACAATTCACAAAATCCCCAGCCTTTTGATCTTCTTGAGAAAGAAATCATTTGGTATACATACCCGTTGGGCCGTGAGGGTCATGCAATGACGGATGCACTCAAGAGATGTTAGTTCTTGTGTTGCACGTTACCATGATGTTGCACTACTTTGAAAAGGGGAAGTAATTTGAAAAGATGTAGGCTACACCCTATCACATGTTGCAAAAGATGAAGGTAAAAATCCCTTTCACATGTTAATTTATGCACAGTAAAAAAAAAAAAAAACAATAAAAAAAATAAAACAGGTTATAAGTGCATTTCCCTGTGTCTGTTTAGGCGTTTGTGAAGTGAAATTCTTCTAATGGTGAATACTAGTTGTTTTGAGTGTTCTTATGGTTTGTGAGTGAGGTGTGGAAATAACTCTCTTTGTGTTTTCTTTAGCTTTCCCACACACCAAGGATGTTTGTATGATGCATTTCTAGTAGATGTTTGGTTTCATATCTTAATCTTTGATTGGTGCGTACTTTGTTTAATGAAACCAAGTTTATTCATCTTTACTAAGTATCTTGTTTTAATTGAGCTTGCATATACTCTCTTCTACCCTTGTATGCATGGTTCTTTGTGTGTTTCAAATATCCTTATTTGGTTTGTTTTTCTAGGTGCATCTTTCTCATATGCAATGCATTTGGGTGGAGCTTTTGTTTAGGAGGAGAATTCTTTGTATTGACATCGTGTTAACAAGTGTTTATTTTATGGCTTCCGTTGCATATCCTTTTTGTTGTTAACATGATTGTTCTCTTTCTTTTCTTCGTTAATCTTATTTGTTATGGATTGGTATTTTTCTTCTCTTTCTTTTGTTACCTTGCTTCATTTGTGACAAAAAGGGGGAGATTTATGACTCTAATACTAACACCTTCTTCTTCTGTGTTAGTGTATTTTTGGGTCATGTTGCAGGTATGCTACACGTATGGGGGAGTGAACGTGTTGATGTTTAGAGGTTGTACAGTTATGGGGGAGCTCGAGTGTCAAACTTTGGAGCTCATGAAGTATGGGGGAGTTGCTCGAGGAACTTCCGTTGGCTCTTTGATTGTTTCAGAATTTCTTGTTGCTTCCGTTCGATCTCTGATAATCAAACTGTCGGTGTTAGCTGGATGTCACGAATTGGTGACTTGGTATGTGTTCTACCTTGAGTGATTCTGTAGGCATGTTTTATAAATGCCATGGTTTGGGTTTGTAAGCACGTTTTATAAGTGCTATTAGAGTCATAGGTTTTTGTCACAAAATCAATGTCAAAGGGGGAGATTGAAACCGGCACAAAGTGGTTTGACATCAATTTTGTGACAAAGTGTCCATGGTTATCTCACCTTGAGTTCATTGTTAGGAAAACCAAGTTGTACGCACATCGTCCCGAGTTTGTGTTCTCATGTCCTTGTGTCAAACTCGAGTTTTGGGTTCAGGACGTACGTACCTCTTAAGGACGTTCGTACGTCCAAGTAGGCAGCAGACGTGTTTTGGTCAGGACGTATGTACCGAGTTAGAACGTTCGTACGTCCATGTAGTCAGCAAGTTCGGATCGTGTATACGACGTACGAACGTCATATCGACGTACGTACGTCCAAAGTCGGTTTACACTATTTCGGCCCATTTTCCTTGATTTCCAACCCTAGGTATAAATAGGGTTTCTCTTCCAAACAACAAGGTAGTTCTTTGGCCGTCCATTATCCTTCTAGTTGTGGAGTTTTGGTTTAGGTTTTGGTGTTGAAAGTGTTTGTGGCTATTGAACTCAATTCCCTTCCTTCCTCCTTCTCTCAATTCATAACTTTGTGAACTTCCAAGTATCATAGTGATTTAGCTTCGAGTCTTCTTGTGTGTTCATCAAGAAGTCGAGTATCCTTGTGTGTTCATCAAGGAACTCTGGTGTAAGCTTGTTTCATAGTTCGGCTTCGAGTCTTCTTGTGTGTTCATCAAGAAGTCGAGTGTCTTGTGCGTACATCAAGGTGCTCTGGTGAAGTCAAGGTGTTAGAGATAACCAGGAGTATCAACTCGCAGTGAGTGCAGGTAGTTGGTAGGTTTGTACATCTCTTTTCATATAGTGGATTATTTGTTGTCGCGAGGACAACCGTGGACGTTTCCCATATTGGGTTTTACCACGTTAAAAATATCGTGTGTTCTTTATTTGTTTATTGCTTTATTGTTTGCTTTACTATTGTTATATTGCACATATATTGGGTTCTCATGTGCGCCTGAAAAGGGAGGAGGGGATCGGTAACGGGGACTACCCGGATTGGTAGTGGCTCTCGGGTCCCTGTTGAGGATGCTCTGGCTGTCGAGGACGTCCGGACTGAGGTGGAGTTTACCGTTCCAGGCACTACTACTGATGAAGCCCCGATTTATGGGTGAGGTGACCAGGTCCCATACACTGACCTGCCCACTGGCCCAAATGTGCAACTGGGCCCCAAACCGGGTGAGTACTAGCCTGAGGCTACCCCAGAGTTTCCACTGCCGTCGTTCACCATTCATCCTGCGTTTCTGAATGGGGAGCTGATGTCGATTGGGGACTCCGGCATCATGAACATCCATACTGCCTTTGACTACAGCTTCCAGAACTTGCTCCCGGAGGACCATGCGTACTACAGAGAGAGGAGGATGCCAAGACTTCCTTGGCGGAGCTGGAGACCACCTGCGGGAAGCTGACCCGAGAGAAGCTGGAGCTGGACCGGCATCTCTCCCTCAAAGAGGCAGCGTATGACCGGGCCGCTGAAGAGCTCCGGCTGACGAAGGCTGCCTAACAGCAGGTTCTTGACCAGCTGGAGAAGGAGAAGGCAAAGAAGGGCAGTGATGGCCCCGGTCCTTCTTCTCAGCCTTAGATTCATTATACTTTTGTAGAAAGGTTCTTGACCTGGTTGCCGGGGGATTTCCTCTTGTACATCTTTTTTCTGAAAAAGAAAGAAAAATTTTGTTGTGCAAAAAATACCTTGTTAGATATCTTTACCTTGTTTACAGCATTTATTACAACTGTCTATCTCCTTCGCCCCCTTATCGTTCTAAGGAGTTTTCCTTGGGATGATAACAATGCTTTTTCTCGCTGACTTCATGGGGATCCATGGTTTGATGCTGAAAGGGGATTCGTCCCCGTATTACATGCTTTGACCCAGGGGCAGGCTAGCTTGCCTAACTGCCCCAGTTTTTAAGAGTGGATAGCCTCGCTCTTAAAACTGGTTTCCAGGACCGGAAGCTAGGTCCAGGCGTCTTGGGCTTAAAAGGATCGTAACTCTGCATTTAGGACTTAGCCAGGATCGAAAGCTAGGTCCGGGCATCCTGGGTTGGATGGGGTTTGATCCCTGACATCCTTGATTTCCAAGACCGGAAGCTAGGTCCGGGCGCCTTGAGCCTAAAAGGAACATAACTCTGCATTTAGGGCTTAGCCAGGATCTAAAGCTAGGTCCGGGCATCTTGGGTTGGATGGGGTTTGATCCCTGACATCCTTGATTTCCAAGGCCGGAAGTTAGGTCCGGGCTTAAAAGGATCGTAACTCTGCATTTAGGACTTAGCCAGGATCGAAAGCTAGGTCCGGGCATCCTAGGTTGGATGGGGTTTGATCCCTGACATCCTTGATTTCCAAGACCGGAAGCTAGGTCCGGGCGCCTTGGGCCTAAAAGGAGCATAACTCTGCATTTAGGGCTTAGCCAAGATCGGAAGCTAGGTCCAAGCATCCTGGACCTCAGTGGAGACTTGATCTTACACTAGGATTTTCAGCAGTAAATAATACAAAGTACTCGTATTGTTGTGGGAAAGAATCTTTATTGAAATCATCAAATGGAGTACATTACTTGTAGAATTTCTTGAGGTGGAAAGCTTTCCATGGCATGGAAAAGAGGTCGCCGGACAGAGTTCTGAGGAAATATGAGCCTTTCCCAGCATGTCTGTCTATGATGTAAAGTCCTTCCTAGTTTTCTCCAAGCTTTCCGGCGGTTGTATCCTCAGTCTTGACTTTGACTTTCCTCATGACCCAATTGCCCGGATTGAATTTCCTCTTTACGACTTGTCATATCCTCTTTTGATAATCTCTTGGTACCGGAGGAGATGTTGTAGGGCCTGTTCTCTCTTGTCGTCATGAACAACTTTTTCTCTTGCCAGAATCCCTTCATTCTCCCCGGTAAGGACTGCATCAGTGCGGGTTGTTGGAGCTAGCTGTTCTGTTGGCATTACCACTTCTGCTCCAAATGTAAGTTGAAAGGGTGTCATACCGGTGGACCTCCTTGGAGTGGTCTGGTATGCCCATAAGACCCCCGGGAGTTGCATTACCTAGTTGCCCTTTCCTTTATCCAGTCGCTTCTTGAGTGTATCCAAGATGACCCGGTTGGACGCTTCTGCCTGCCCGTTCCCCTGAGGGTAATATGGGACTAAGAAATTGTGCTTGATCCCCAAGGACTTGCAGAACAGCGAGATGTTATCGCAGTCAAACTGCTTTCCATTATTTGACACTAGCTCTTGGAGAATTCCAAATTTGCAGATTATATCTTTCAACAAAAATCTTTTAACGTCGGAGGCACATACCTATACCAATGCTACTGCTTCGACCAATTTGGTGAAATAATCTGTAGCGACCAATAGGAATATGACTGAGTGTGGAGTTTTCGGGGGCGATCCCACAATATTCAATCCCCACTTGGCGAAGGGTCATGCACTCAGAATGGGCATGCTTCTGACAGGGGAGGCATGCCTGTGTGAATTGATCGGACCTCAAAAGTGTATATTTATCCCCCGAATAACAACTTGTTTGTCTAGCACTTAGCTTATATTATTGCATTATATCTATTGATTAGTGCTTTCTTGTCTTTTGTGTAGGTTTCATGAGCCGAAATGCGAATATTGTGAAAAAGCACGCAGAAAGTCGAGAAAAGCAAGCAAAAAGGTGTTATTGGCACAAGGGAAGAAGAATGGATATTTGCTCCCGCGGTCAACTCTGGTCAACCCCATTGAGTTGACTTTTTGGTCAACTGTTGACTTTGGTTGACTTTTCGGACAGCTATTGACTTCAGTTGACTTTTGGTCAACTGTTGGACCTTGCTGACTTTGGTAAACTCTGTTGACTTTCGTTGACCTGAATTTCTATTTTGGGTCTTAATCTTAAAAAGGCTCCACAGAAAGATCCAGAAGTCTGATTGGGGCCCATGAGCTATCAAACTGAAGGTCTTGGCCCAAGATACAATTCAAGCCCAAGAGAATTAGGTTTTGCTGATTGTTTAATCCCTCTAGGAGACCAACAGCAGCAGCCACGAATTTCACCAAGTTTGGAAGTCTTTGCATGCAAGTATTCTACTTTGTAATATCTATATAAGAGAAGTTGTAACTAGGGTTTATTATCTTTTAGCCTCCACTTTAAGATCCATTGAAGAAGAGTTGATCTTCTTCTTCATTGTATTCAATTCAATATCAATCCATTATTTTCCATTATGATGTTTTATGATTTATTTATTCGTTCTTTGAGGATGAGTAGTTAATTCTTCATGGTGGGATGGTGGAAGCTTTCTAGGTGATGTAAAAGTATCATGTTTGTTTCTCTTTTTCATTGTGATTCAAAGTTCTTAATGCTTATTTGCTTCTATCTGTAGTATGAGGTAAGTATGATTATTTGTATGCTATTGTTATCCATGATGTTAAAATATTAATGTTAGGGTTTAGGGAGACCTAGCTTTTAATGGTAGTATTTATATTTATTGTAGATGTGTAGTGAAATAGCTGAGAGGTGATTATTACATGTTTATAATATATATCTTTTATTGGAACCCTTTTGTGATTAAATCAAATAGCTGAGAGGTGATGATTTAGTTATGAATAATATGTTGAGTTAATTAGATTCAATAGCTGAGAGGTGAGAATTTAATTAATGAAACATATTCAATAACATGCATAAGAGAATCCCGTTTTAATTAGGTGGAATAGCTGAGAGGTGACTACTTGATTATTATAGGTATTAATAACTAGTTGGAATAGCTGAGAGGTGACTAATTAGTTATTATAGATTGAACATGAGGAACAACATGTTATGATTGCATGATCTAGTTTGTGGATACCAATTATTCCCCTTATGTCATCGTATATCTTCTTTCCATATCTTCCATATTCTTAAGTTAGGATTTATTATTTATTATTGCCTGTAGGAAGTAGAATCAATCTCCAATCTTATTATTGATTCCCTTGGTGTTTCTTAACCATTGTTTTCTATTGTGTTTGAGCTAAGATCTCTCCCTCTGAGGTGGGTACGACCCTTGCTTGTTACTTGTCTACTTTGATCTTCAATTTATATAGGCACAAGAAGGAACTTCAACTTAAAAATACAATCTTTTGATTAGAGGGGTCAAAACCTCTTTATCATGAATTTCTTCGCGTCTGTCATCATGTGCGGCCACCAGTATCCTTGGATCATTGTCTTCTGTGCTAGATTTATGTTACCGGAGTGGTTGCCGCAGATCCCAACATGGATTTCCTTTAGTATGATCAGGCCATGTTCTGGAGTGAGGCACCTGAACAAGACCCCGTAGCCATGGCTCTTCTTGTATAGCCTGTGTGACTCCCGGTGTGGGATGACAGTAAACTTCCACGCGTCCCTCTTGATTTTGGCTGATAACTTTGGATATTCGGGAAGCAAATGGTGGATGAAGAAGTTGATGTATGGCCTCTTCCAGTCTTGGTCGTTGTTGGACCACAATTTGGCTTCAATTCTGTCTACTTCAGAGTTCAGGTTGTCTGGAATGTCTGCAATTGGTTCCTCCGGTGGGAGTTCCAAATCGATGTGAATATGCGAGAGTGGTGGTTCTGACGGGTCTCGTTCGTCCGTCTCCGTTGAAGGTGGCATCGCTTCTATCCGGCCTCTGGTAAGACAAGGATTCCAATCTTCAAGCTGTGACTCTGGCGGGTCCTGTGTCTGACCCTGGGACGGTTGATTTGGCTCGCTCTGTGTGCTCGGCCCGGTGCCGGGCTGTGAAGTTTCCTCATCTCGCTTTCTTTTTTGTCCTCTGGTAGTTACCATAAGAACTTCCTTCTAATGTCTGCATTCGAGGAGGTAGACCTCCGGTAACGACATGTCTAGATCTTTGGACCCAATACTCGGCTCTTTCTGGTATCGGATTGATAGTTGTCGGGGCTCTGTAGTGCTGATAGAAAAAGAAAGATATATCAGGGTGTCTGCATGCCTGACATCTATCCTTGGTCATTGCTCGACCGTGATGAATTCAAACTTCCCTGCCATGGAGTGGACGACATCAAGATATTTTGCCATCCGGTTGTCCTTGGCTTGGAAGGATCCGGCGAACTGGTTCGCCACTAGCTATGAATCTGTCTTGACAATGATTTTTCGGGCCTTCAGTTGGAGCATTGTCTGGAGACCATATATTAGAGCTTCGTATTCAGCTTCGTTGTTTGAAGCTGGGAACCCTAGTCTGGCGGATTTCTCTGTCTTCTGTCCATCTGGGATGATTAGAAGACAACCTATGTCGGATCTTGTACAGTTATTGGACCCGTCAATGTAGATTGTCCATGCTTCGATGTCTTCTTTGGCCGGAGACTCCTGTGACCAGGGGGCATCGTTCGCTCCCAGTGTATTTTCTTCTAAATATGGGTTGACCGGGGTATCCTCGATGGGAAAGTCTGTCATCAAGGAGGCTATTGCGTGCCCTTTCTGCGCGGTTCTGGGTTCATATCGGATGTTGTATGCACTGAGGTAGGTGGACCATTCGATCAGTCGATTAGATTCTTCCTGCTTTCCAAGAGCTTTCCTGAGCGGGTACTTGGTGTAGACTATGACTGCTCTCCCTTGGAAATATGACTTAGCCTCCTGGCTGCATGTACCAGGGCTAAGGCGATCTTTTCGATTTTTGAATACCTTGTCTCAGCTCCCTACAACACTTTGCTGATAAAGTATACTGGTTTCTCCTCCGGTTCTTCCACAAATATAACAACACTAACTGCTATATCAGATGTGGCCAGGTTGATGCCGACTGGCTGCCCGGTTTGTGGTGCTGTAAGGACCGGAGGTTGAGTGAGATATGCCTTGATTTCGTTGAAGGCTTGCTAACAAGTAGGATTCCATTCCGCATTAGCCTTGATTGCGTTGAAGAATGGCTTGCATCGGTCTGAATACCGGGAGATGAACCTGTTGAGAGCGGCTAACCGGAGGTTAGCCTCTGGAATTCTTTCACTGTCTTCGAGGCGGGAATCTCCAAGACTGCCCGGATCTGATCTGGATTGGCTTCTATGCCCCGGTTGGTCGTAAGAAAGCCGAGGAACTTGCCAGAAGAAAGACCAAAAGAACATTTGGCTGGATTCAGCTTCATGTTGTACCTTGTCAGGATATCGAATGTCTGTTGTAAATCTCATAAATGATTGTCTTTCTCCTTGGTTTTGACCACAATCTCGTCTATGTAGACTTCCATGGTCCGGCCTATGAGCTCGTTGAAGATTTTGTTGACCAGCTTCTGGTATATTGCTCCGGCATTTTTCAGACCAAATGGCATCACCCGGTAGCAGTAGAGCCCCCAGTCGGTGATGAATGCGGTATGTTCCCGATCTTCTTCGTGAAGTGGAATCTGGTTGTATCCAGAGTAGGTGTCCATGAAGGACAATCTTTGATAGCCAGCGGTGGCGTCCACCATGTCTGTGATCCTGGGGAGTGGATATGGGTGCACAAGACATGCTTTATTAAGATTAGTAAAATCGATGCAAACTCGGATCTTACGGTTCTTCTTTGGGACAGCCACGATGTTGGAAACCCAGGTAGGGTAGATGACTGTTTTGATGAAGTTGACTGAAATTAGTCGATCGACATCTTCGTTGACCGCCAGCTTTTGATCTGGCGCCATTCGCCTTGGTTTCTGCTTGATCAGCTTGTACTGAGGATCAATGTCTAGTTTATGACAGGCGACCGAAGGGTAAATTCCTGTCATTTCGCTGACACTCCATGCAAAGACATGGTGATTTTGCCGGAGCAGAGTGATCATGAGATCCTTCTCAGCCCTTGGTAGGTCGGAGGAGATGTAAGTTGTCTTGTGGGACTCCAACCCCACTATAACTTCTTCCAACTCGTCGACCGCCGGTGATACCCCGGTTTTCATGTCTGGCTTCCCCTTGACAGACTAGCTGGGAGCTGGTTGCTATTGATGAGAGTCCGTCAAGAAGATAATGTTCCTCTTAGTTTCGGAAATGGACTTCCCCTTGACAGCATCGAGATGGCACTTGAACGTCGTCCCTTGGTCTCCCTTGACTCTGCAAATTCCGTTGGGAGTTGGGAATTTGAGGATTTGATGGAAGGTGGACACTATGGGTTTCATCTGATGAATGCAGTCCCTTCCCAAAATAACGTTGTAGCAGGAGGGGGAGTTGACCAGCAAGAAGCCTATCCCGATGGTGTTGAATCCTACCGTGATTGGCAGGTGGACCCGCCCAGAGGACTGTGTTGGCTCCCTGTTGAACCCATAGATAGGAATCTCATCAGATTCGATGAGACCCTTAGATAGCTCCATAGCCTTGTAAGCAGATGAGAACATGACGCTGGAGGTGCTACCGGCATCGACCATGACTCGTCAGACCCAGTAGACGCCAATCCATGCTGTGATGACCGGGGCGTCATTATGTGGGTAATGCACGCCCTTTTCATCTTCTTCAGTGAATATCAAACCTCCGGGGACGATGGACTCAGTGTTTGTCCCTTCGTTGAAGTTGAGCTGTCCAACTTCATGGACATGTCCTATCCACCAGAGCTTTTCTCGAACGCAATTCTTCCTTTCTGTTTTGGAAGAACCGGGTGCCTGCGCGTGGCGAACATATACAATTCGATCTCCGGTTTTTACCTGTTCGACTGCTCCGGTCTGCACCATCTCAGGAATGAGGTCGACATCGACCAAATGCTGCATTTCATACTCCAATGACATGCAGTTCTTCAGCTCGTGACCGTAATCATTTTGGTGATCACATTTCTTGGACTTATCTCTCCTGCCCTCCGGGTCTGTTGGGGAGGGGCAAGTTTGTTGAGTAGCCCTCTGTTCTTGATCTTCTTGAAAACTTGCTCGATCGGGAACCTCAGAGGGGTGAATTCCCTCTCTTTACATTCGCCCCTGGTAGACTTCTCTGACCGGCGGTCTGATTGTCGGGTTGGCGTTTTCCCCTTCCTGTCTTTGTTTCTGTCAGGGGCTTTTTCCTCTTTGTGATCCCTGCCGGAGCTCTCTTTCTTTGCCTTCTGGGGCTTCTCGGAGGCCTGGCCTCCGGCAAGTCTCTTCCTCCTGGCTTTCAGGTTGTCTTCTTCCTGAGCGTACCTTTCTACCTTCTCGAGAAAGGCCGAGACAGAGGACGGAGGCTTTCTTGCCAGTGACCGGTATAATTCTTCATGGTTGCTGTTCAAGGCATATTTGACGGCTTGAATAACGACGCTATCAAATGCGTCCTGTAATTCTGACAATAAGGTTCGGAACATTCGGGCGAAATTCCTGAGTGTTTCGCTCTGGTCCATCTGCAGAGAGAACAAGACTTCAACTCCCTTCTTCGTCTTCACATTGAATCGGTACTTTTCTTCGAACAACTCAGTTAGTTGTACGAATGTGTGGATGGATGCGGGTGGCAGATTGTGATACCACGTTTGTGCTTCGACTTTGAGTGAAGCAGCGAACATCTTTGCAAGTAACTTGTCATCATGGTCCCAGATCGCCATGGTGCTTTTGTAGTTCATAACATGTTGAACCGGACAACCGCTCGTCTCGTCATACTGTTCGAAGGGCGACTGCTTGAAGCTGGTCGGGACTATATGACTCCTGAATTCTTCTGTCAATGGTGACACAGCTAGCCTTGAGAGAGTAAGCTTCCTGATTCATTCATCCCGGTTGGCTTTGTTGGAAAAGCCAGGTCGATTATCTCCTGTAGCTTGAGTTGATTCATCTGTTCCACATTTAGCTCCGGTTGTCTCTGATGGGTGCGTGCCTTTTGGGGACTCCTTCCCCTCTGACCGTGGCGTGCTGGGGGAGTACTCTGGTGCCTCCTCCTGCATTGTCCTTCTGGTGGAGTGACTTATTATACGGACCTGCTGCGGGTAACCCTGCGGCCATGACGTGGCCCGGGTGTTCTTGGACGTCCGCGGCGATGTCTCTGAACTGGGGAGATAGACATCCTATCTCTCCCTGGTGCTAGCCTGTCCCAAACTGGACGGGTATCATGGCTATGAGGGGTGAGACTCCGGTCACTACCCGACCGTGGCCTTATCTTCTTCTGAGGAGATGGACTCAAAGACGGGGCCGAAGATGACTGGCTATCTCCGACCCTGGTTCTTTTTTTTTTTTTTCTTAGTTCTGTGTTTTCCTTGGTTAGCCTCTGGATGATTGCAGTTGGGGACTCGACTGCCGGACCTTTCCCCTTCTACCGCTCAGTATAACCTCCTCCCGTTGCCCGGGGAGAGGTTCGCTGGTCTCTTCTTACCGCGGCTACTCTGGATGGTTCTGACAGTCCGGTTGACTGTATTAGGATTACCAGGATCATTAGTGATTTGCACCACTAAATTTTCTGCCTCCGGCTTTCCACTTTCAGAGTGTTGCTAGCCCTGATCGTGGCCCTCACTCCCGAGAACTGATTCTTGATTCACAAGCTCTGTTGCTTCAAGAACCGGAGACAGAGGAGAAAGGTTCTCTGTCTGACTTTCAGTAACTTGGCTCATTCCATTGTTGGAACGAGTCGAACGTCTCTTACTTCCAGCCATCGCTACAGCAACTCCAGTATGACTGGATCGAGATTTCTTGCAAGGCTCTGGAACTGATGGGAGATTCAGCCCCACGGTGGACACCAAAGAGTGTGGGTGCAAAAATTTAATCCACAAACTCGAGATAAGTATAGATTAATCGAACAGTTACAATGAAAACCTTGTATAGACAGAGATAAGATGGGGGGTATTATACAATGAGACTGGACCTGACGAAGATCAGGCTACCTACGTATCCAAGAAGATGAACTTGGAATCAAGTCTCTGCTTCCGCTAAACTCTAATGGAGTTGCTCAATGGAAGACTCGTAGTTCAGGAGGTTTAGAACTCCTGTATTTGTAGTAGGCCGAAGGAGGCTGGCTCAACCACCCCTCCGGTTTTGACTCCATGAACTCAGGTAGTTCAACTGTGAAAATGCTTTCCGTGGATATAGCTTGCATGCTGCCGAGCGGTTATCTCCTTGGTTTGAATTCCCTTTGACCAGGATGACTGCCACATGGCATCCTCTGATAGGTCCTGGTTCAACCTGGGTCTTCTTTTATCTTTTCCAGCGGGCTAGAACCATGGGTTCTGTTAGCCTGGAATCTCGCTGGACTTATCCAGTTAGTTGGGACTTGGATTGACCAAGCCTGAAAGCAAAAACTTGGGCTCGAGTCCTCTGACCGGAGGCCCAATCTTCATTGCATACACCCTGGCCAGGTCCTCTGGGCTTCTATGCTAAGCCTTTGGATGAGCCTCTGTTGCTGCTGGACTTTACTGGGCCGGACCTAGTCTACTTGACTGAGGTGGGCCTGGTTGATGTATGGGAGCCCACAGTTCAACTTCTTATACAGTAACCGCGGCTCCAGCCATCGATCATGGACCATCCGCTGGGTCAAGGTCCACAGAGCGTATGTGGACTCCTTGAGACCGGGTTGGACCCTACCCGATAGACCAGGCCTTGTTGGCTAATGCTCAAGTGCTCCCGGTTTAGCTTCTTATACAGCCATCGGTGACACCCGTCGGGTATTTTACCTAGGGTACACACACCTATGTAAGTCCTAAGTAGAGAGTCATGCTCCCTTTAGGCCTAAGATGCATGGACCTAGTTTCCGGTCTTAGTACAATAAGTGAAAAAGTACTAATCTCCACTCAGTGAGTCTTGTGCCAACCTCTACAAGGCGGCTAGGCCTAGAATGCTTGGACAAATTTCCAATTCTAGTACCAGTTCGATTGGGTCACTGAGCCCGGTTCTGGTAAATTTTAAGAACGAGGCTATCCACTCTTAAAAACTGGGGCTGTTAGACAACCTAGTCTGCCCCAGGGTCAAAGCTTGCAAGACATGGTCAAATCCCCTTTGAGCATCGAACAAACCATGGATCGCCATGAAAGCAGCAAGGAAAAGAACTGTTATCGTCCCAAAGAAAATTCCTTAAAACGATAAGGGGGCAAAGGAGATAGATAGTTGTAATAAATGCTGGAATTAAGGTAAAGATATCTAACAAGATGTTTTTGCATAAGAAAATTTTTTATTTCTTTTTCAGGAAAAAAAATACACAAGTGGAAGTCCCCTGGGAACCGGGACAAGAGCCTTTTACAAAAATCTAACCAAGCTAAGGTTGAGAAGAAGAACCGAAGCCGTCACCGCCTTTCTTCGCATTCTCCTTCTCCAGCTGGTCGAGGACCTAGTGATAGGCAGCTTTCGCCAGCCGAAGCTATTCAGTGGCACGGTCATACGCCGCTTCCTTAAGGGAGAGGCGTTGATCCAACTCCAGCTTCTCCTGGGTCAACTTCCCACAACTGGCCTCCAGCTCCACCAGGGAAACCTTGGCATCCTCCTCTCTCTGAAGAGCAGCGGTCAGGGTAAAGTCCAGGTTATGGTAATCAACTGCCATGAACCGCTTGTCCTCCTCCAGAGCCCACCGGTCGCTGTTCGCCGCCGCCAGGTCCTTCTCGAGCTGACGATTCTCAGCTCGAAGGCATTCTAGATCCTCCAAGGCAGAAGGCTGGGGTCTGACACTCAGCTCAAAGACCCGGGCCATGGCAGCTTGCATCTGACAGACAAGAAAAACAGGAGTCAAAAACAGATATACAGACATCTACAAAGCTAAAGTCAAAACTCAAGACAGAAAACCATACCGCGATGAGGTTTGGAGCCGCTACCCTCATCGCCCGGTCATAAGAGAGACGGTTGTAGTACGCCTGATCTTCCGGAAGCAGATTCTGGAAGATGTACTAGAAGGCGGTGTGAATGTTCATGATGTCAGAGTCCCCAATCGACATTGGTTCCCCACTCAGAAATGCAGGGTGAATGGAGAACGCCGGTAGGGGAAACTCTGGGGTAGCCTCGGATTGGTACTCACCAAGTTCGAGTCCCAGTTGCACAGTTATGCCAGTGGGCAAATCGGTGTATGGAACCTGATCACCCCACCCATAAACCGGAGCTTCATCATCAGCAGTCCGACACAGTAAACTCCACCTCAGTCCGGACATCTTCGACAGCCAGGGCATCTTCAACAGGGACGCGGGAGCCACTACCAATCCGGGTAGTCCCCGTCACCGGTCCCCTCAGCGCCCGAGAAATGGGATCTTCCCTTCTCAAGCGCACAACCACCCATTGGTCAGCAGGGGAGGCAGAAGCAGCTCACTTCGAGCCCCTGACAGATTCAACAGTAGGAGACTGGGAAGGTCTTACCTCCACCAGGCCTCAACACCAGCGTCTTCAGCACTGGGGGCATCAACTCGTCCGATGGAACCCCCCGAGACCACAGCTGGTTCACCTCCCTCGGCAGTAGACGCAACCATGGTCTCCTTGGACACACCTCCTACCATCTCCTGCTGGGCTAGGTTGTCCACTTCAGCATGTACCTGCACCGAGGTAGGAATGAATCCTTCAGTAGCTGATTCACCGGAGTAGCGTGGAAATAGAAGTCCACTATCCCTCGACATCAGGCTTCACCGGAGGAGTCAGAAGACCCATAGAAAACATGTGGTCTCCTCCGGTGATCCAAGGGAGGGTTTGAATAACAAACAGAGCTAGCGTCAGATACCTGAAAATCCCCGACAACTGGGATGATTTTCGGTGGAGCGTCCGACATGAGCTCGTCAGAAGGAGATCTTCCCCCGACTGGAACAGCCTAGTCGAGCCCAGTCATCCATCTCCCCCCGCAGATCGACAGATTCACTCTCGACCAGAGGCTCCTCTCCAGCGCTGGGAACTGCGCTCTCCTCAGGGGCAGTATCCTCACCGGAGCTAGAGGCAACCTCCACAACCTGCGGAGGAACCGGTAGGGCCGCAAGTCGGGCCAGGAAGCGAAGATATACCACAATCAGATCCGGGAGCATCAAATCTCGCAAGTCTGCAGGTAGACCGAAGAAACGCTCAATGTTACCTTCGGCCGCAGAAGAGTCTACGCCCGCCGGCAGTGGTACCTGAAACTAGGGTATCCCTGCAAACAAAAGCACGGAACTGTTCCTGAGCCGGAGCTCAGCAAGCACGCAAGGCATAAGGACAAAAAGAATGAAAGCAAGGTCAGGTACGTGCTTACGTATAAAGTCTCGCGGTACCTGGATGCTGCGGTCAGACGACGACCCTGACACCCGGTAGCAGGGCTTGAACCAGTTCCCGAAGTGATTGGGGAGCCCAGACATCCCCCGAGCAGTGCGCCAAGAAATGGCGTAGAAAAAGCACTCCTTAGCCTCTCGAGCAATCGGCTTCATCAGCAGGAACATCTCGACCGGGCCAAAGGGGACCCCGAAGTGATGGGCAATCAGCCCAATCCGGCGCACGATTATCCAAAAGGACACGTGCATCTTACCCGGTGGGATTCCCCACCATGACAGGAACCAAAAAATTGAAAAGGGTAGTGGGAGCTGCATGCCATATAAAAGCTGATAAAGGCTCACCGCGATCAGATTACCGAAACAACCATCGGAAATGGAGGGATGGGAGCCGAATCTAACCCCCCTCCAACCAAGTTGTTCCTGGACCTCCGTCGCGCTCATTAGCTCAAGCTCGTGATTCCGGGGGAGATTGGAGGAAGCTTCCCACCTCCTCCAGGTCTTTCCGTCGAGGGGTCGACCGTATCTAGAGAGGCCACCTCCTCCACGCCAGCAGGCGAGTTCGGTTCGGTAGCCGAAATCTCACTCGGACCGCCCACATCAGCGGCAGGACGAGGAACCGAAGTCAGATGCTCCTCGTCATTGCTAGAGCTCAACAAAAGAGTCCTTCTCATTTTTTTAGAGGAAGATTACACAGGTAATCACCGGAATTCAAGTGATTCAGAACCTAGGGTTTCGACATCGAAATAAAGATGAAGCTGAAGAAGAAAGAGTGAGAGTGAAAGGGAGTGCCTTTCTCTTCTCTAAAGATTCTTTATTTTATAAGTATAGTCCAGGGTCCACTGGCTAATGGTCTTCTAAGTCTCTTTAATGGATTATCCATTAATTCAAAATCATTAAATCATCAAGTTTAATGACTCGATCAGCGAGGAGTCACAAGCTTTCACTGGAAGTTGTAAGCTGTATAACTTCCCGCCAACAAAAGAAGATTCAGAGAAGACGAAGTGGGACCTACTTAACACAGTCAGTTATGACCCATATCGTACAGTCAGCTGGGACTTACATTAGCTGGGACCCACATCATACAGTCAGCCAAGATCCACTCAACATGTACAAGTGGGGTCCATATGGTCCAGGTCAGCGACATGTGGACCTCCAGTCCATGTCATCACGGTCAAAGGGTGTTTGACCAACACATGTTTCCTTCACTCATCACGACGGGAAGATAATCGGACATATCTACTGGAGGTCAAGACAGTGGTAAAAGGAAATAATATTTTATTACAAGACAGCATGATATGGGGTGCACCAAATCCCCTACATAGTGCGACCGGAACAAGATTACATCAATGGAGGATCCGGACTGGACCCCTCCGGTGAGTCAGGGAGATGGTACTTAGCCTTGGCTTCTGTGTACCCTTCCTTCCACGAAGAGACCGTGGCATCATCAATCTTACCCCCCATCCGGGCAAGCTCAGCGGAAGCAGATCTAAGCCTTTCCTTAAGGCACCGAATGCCTAGCCGCCATGGGAGAGAGAGAGAGAGAGAGAGAGAGAGAGAGAGAGAGAGAGAGAGAGAGAGAGAGAGAACTCAACAAGAGTAAGATTCTCCATATATACAGCTTCAATAACTCCACAAAGGTTAAGAAGGCCGGGCCCCAGCCCAGTTGCTTCCCGAAAAGCAACGATCTTCCATGGACCGACAGTCAACCTGCCAAATTCGAGACAAGACCAGACAAAAAGAGTAATTGATCGTGGGGAAAAATAATTTTATTGATGAATAAAAATCAAACAAAAGGGCACTGCTCCTCAACAATGGTGCGACATAAACTAGTCTACCAAATCATCCCGCGAGGCGGTAGGAGGGGGATTAGTGGCTTGATCCCAACTAACACCCCCAGCCGCAACGTTGCCGAGGATCCAGACCTTTTCTTTCAATTCCTGAATCTGATCTCTAGCCTGTTTAAGCGAATCTTTGAAAAGCCGGAGATCCCGGCGCAGGGATGCAATAATGTCATCTCGCTTTTTGAAAAATAGCTTCATGTCATGCTCCAACTAAACGACCTTCTCCAGGTTCTTTTCCTAAGCGTACACATGGTTGAACACATGTTCCACTTTGAAGTTGAATGCAGGGTGAGCTAAGTCCAGTCCGGTCGTCAGCCATTCTTCAGCAGCAGCAACAACAACAGCAATAAAAACTGGAGGAAAGGAAGTGGATATCCTTCTATGCCTCCGGCTCGTTATTTATAAGAGAAAAAAACAAACCCTATTCCATGATCCAAGGGATTTGGAATCGTTATCAAGGAGTCGTATCAAGGAAGGAATCCTCCGAATCTCAACAGTCGAGGAAGATATTTCGAAGATCTTTCCCAAGCAGATTTTCTGCTGCATGACAAAAAGGGGGCGATGTGTACCCTAGGTAAAATACCCGACAGGTGTCATCGGTGGCTGTAAAAGAAGCTAAACCGGGAGCACCTAAGCAGTAGCCAGCCAGACCTAGACTATCGGGTATGACCCAACCCGATCTCAAGAAGCCCACATACACTCTGTGGATCTTGATCCACCGGATGGTTCACGACTAGTGGGTGGATCCCCGGTTAATGTATAAGAAGTTGAACCGTGGCCTCCCATACATCGACCAGGCCCGCCTCAATCAAGTGAGCCAGGTCCGACCCATTGAAGTCCGTCAGCGTTGAAGGCTTATCCAAAGGCTTATCATAGAAGTCCAGAGGACCTAGCCAGGGTGTATGCAATGCAGATTGGGCCTCCGGTCCGAGGAGTCCAGCCAAAGTCTTTGCTTTCAAACTTGATTCCAAGTTCATCACCTTGGATACGTAGGCAACCTGATCCTATCAGGTCTAGTCTCATTATATACCCCCATCCCATCTCGATCTGTACAAGGTTTTCATTATAACCTTTCGATTAATCAATACACATCTCGAGTTTGTGGATCAAATTCTTGCACCCACAATGATCTTTTGCAATTCTTAAAGGATAATGTTGATGTATTTGCTTGGTCTGTACATGATATGACAGGAATAGATCCCGACATAGCATGCCATGAATTGAATGTTGATCCAAGCTTCAAGCCAATAGCACAGAAGGTGAGAACAATAAAACCGGCATTAGCAGAAGCACTTCCAGCAGAGGTAGAAAAGATGAAAAAAACTGGCATAGTAAGAGAAGTCCAGTATCTAGAATGGGTGGCAAATATAGTGGCGGTACCAAAGAAGAATGGAAAAGTTCGTGTTTGCATTGACTTCACCAACTTAAATAAAGTTTGCCCCAAAGATAGATATATCATGTCAAGGGTGGATGAGCTTGTGGACAGAACAGCAGGATACAGGTTGCTATCATTCATCGATGGCTATTCAGGATACAATCAGATTCCACTCTATGGCCAGATCAGGAGAAAACCGCCTTCTATGCTGGTAAGAGAACATTATGTTAGACCAAAATGCCATTTGGACTGAAAAATGCAGGAGCAACGTACCAAAGATTGGTCGAGGTGATCTTTGAAAACCAGTTGAAAAAAACCGGTGGAGGTATATATTGACGACATGTTGGTGAAGTCAAAGGAGCCAACAGATCATCTGGAGTACTTGAAAGAAACTTTCCAAATATTACGTCAATTCAATATGAAGCTCAACCCAGAAAAATGTACCTTCGGAGTGACTTCTGGAAGGTTTCTCGGGTATATTGTCACCAAAAGAAACATCGAAGTCAGTCAAGACCAGATCAAAGCCTTGACGGAAATGCCTTCACCAAAGACTCAGAAGAAAATCCAGATACTGGCAGGAAGGATTGCAGCACTGGGAAGATTCATCTCAAGATCCACCGATAAGTGTAAGCCAATTTTTTAGCTCTTGAGAAAAAACCTGTCTTTCGAGTGAAATGATGAATGTGAAAGGGCTTTCCAAACATTGAAAGAGTATCTAGGCAAACCGCCAGTATTGTCAAAACCGACACCAGGAGAAACACTCTTCATCTATTTGGTGGTATCAGACATAGGGGTCAGCGCAGTGCTGACATGAAGAGAAGCAATAAATGAGAACCCAGTCTACTTTCTTAGCAAGAAGATGACTTCGCCAGAAACAAGATACACCAGAGTGGAAAAGTATGCACTCGCTCTACTGTTTGCGGCACATAGATTGAGACCCTATTTCGAAGCTTATCACCTAACAGTGGTTACTAATCTGCCACTAAAACAAGTAATGCCAAAGATGGACCGTTCAGGGAGGATGGAAAAATGGGTAGTCTCGCTAAGCAAGTATCAGATTCAATATGAGCAGAAGAAGGCAGAAAAGTCTCATGTACTTGCGGATTTTTTGGCTGATTTCCTAATAGAAAATGAAACTTGGCACGTAGACATGATGGTAGATGAACAAATCGAGACCGTGATTCCTGAGATGGTCAAATGGCAGCAGGTTAAAGGTTGGAGAATTTTCACAGACGGTTCAGTGAATAAAGAAAAATCAAGAATAAGAGTGTTAATCTAACGCCTGACGAAACGAAGATAGAGATAGCGGAAAGGTTGGCTTTCCCAACAATCAATAATGAAACGGAGTCTGAAGCTGTACTTAAAGGATTAGAAGTTTTGAATAAGTTGGGGGCTCAAGAGGCAACAGTTTTCACTGATCGAAGTTAATGGTAGAGCAATACAATGGAGTATACAGAGCTTTAACAGGAAAGATGGCAGCATACCTCGAAGCCTTGAAAAGGAGTGTTAACAAGTTTTCAAGAGTGGGAATTTTGCAAGAGAGAACCGTCATGCTGATGCCATGGCGTACCTAGCAACGACAACAGAAGAAGATTCTACCAAGACAATAACGTTCACACAGAGATCTGAGCCAATGATAGACTTAGAAGCAAAAACCATTAACCTCATACAGAGCATGGGGGCGAGTTAGATGGATCTAATAATCGACTACCTCAAGAACGGGTCACTATCACAAGAAAAGACAAAGGCTGATCTTGGAACAGTCCAAGAGATATGTTTTTGGTAAATGATGACTTATATAGAAGATCTCCAGCTGGACCGTTGCTAAGATGTGTTCATCCATCTCAAAAAGAAAGAATCATGACAGAGAGCCATAGTGGCAGTTACGGAAATCATTCGCCAGGAAGGGCTATGGCACATATGATCATGATACATGAGCATTATTGGCCAAGTATGTACAAAGATTGTTGTGATTATGCCAAGAAATGCCATGGCTGTGTCAAATTCATGGAAGGCTAATCCATACACCAGCGGAAAATCTTCATTTCATAAGTAATCCGTGGCCATTCTCAATGTGGGGGACAAATATTGTGGGCAAGTTAAAGAAATCACAGGGTCGAGAGTATCTCATAGTAGCCACTGATTACTTCACCAAATGGATAGAAGCAGAACCGCTAAGGAGAATAAGGGAGACTGCGGTCAGGGATTTCATCTGGTCAAATATTATCGGCAGATTTGGACTTCCAAAGGCAATCGTCGCGGACAACGGTGCACAGTTTAGAGGGGATATGTTGAAACGTAACAATTCCTCGAAAGTTACAACATCAAGCAACTGTTTGCAACCCCATTCCATCCACAGGGAAACAGGTAAGCTGAAGCTTCAAACAAAGCTATTAGAAGTTTTGAAGAAAAAGTTAGAGGATAGAAAAGAAAAATGGTATGAAAACTTTTGGGAAGTACTATGGGCTTATCAAACAACGCCACGAAGATCAACAGGGGCGACGCCTTTCTCTCTCACGTATGGTATGGAGGCAGTAATACCACAAGAGATGCTAGTACATACCGTCAGAAGCACAGTGGTTGACATTAGAAAGAACAACGAGGTAATAGAGAGAGAGTTGGTCTTGGTGGATGAAGTTCGAGAGCCAAAAGTTAAACTTGAGAATTACCACAGGCAGGTGGAAAAGGCTTACAATAAAAGAGTCAAACCGAGAAGTCTCATACCAGGGGATCTCGTACTTAGAAAGCAGAACCCGCCACCAGCCAAACTAGAGCCAAATTGGGAGGGACATTTCTTGGTAGACAAGATTGGAGTCAATGGGGCATATTATTTGACATACCAGAACGGAGCTCCGGTAGACAAACCTTAGAGCATCAGTCATTTGAAGAAATACTATGCTTAGGAAAGCAGAGAGGTATTAGTTTTAAAATTTTGTATGGAGCTTTTGTGACTTTTGAAATTTCAATGAAATAGATGATTGTAGTTTTCTTTTCTATAATATACCGTGTGTAGCTATCATAGAAGATAATGGTGTTAATATAGAAAAGATACCTTGACTGAGATCAGGCTAAAAATCAGTCAAGAAGAATAAGTTCAAATCCAATTTAGATTGGTAAGGAACAATATAAGTGTAGGCTTGGCTTGGCATGTCGTTAACTATACGTTGACAGTCTCTATATATTGTTTCCTCCTCACTGAGGTTGAGATAGACAGCGCAGTGAGGTGCCTCAAGAGAGAAGAGCAATAGTGCTAGTGTGTTAATGGGGCCTCATTTTGAGTTCAACGTGACGACGGGAACTGAGGAAGTGAGACCTAATGTTAACACACGAGAAACCTTCACCAACAAAGGGGACACGCTATGTAACTTGATTACATGGGTAAGTCTGAGAAACTACAAATAGTGCTAGTATAACAAATGTGAATTCAAGCAAGCAAACAAACAAATGTGAATTCAAACAAGCAAACAAACAATACGCGGAAAGTAAATAACACACAGAAGTTTTTTAACGTGGTAAAACCCAAACTGGGAAACGTCCACGGTTGTCCTCGCGACAACAAAATAATCCACTAGATGAAAATAGATGTACAAACCTATCAACTACCTGCACTCACTGCGAGTTGATACTCCTGGTTATCTCTAACACTTTGACTTCACCAGAGCACCTTGATGTACGCACAAGACACTCGACTTCTTGATGAACACACAAGAAGACTCGAAGCCGAATTCACAATAACTCTTCAAGATCACAAAGATATGAATTGGGAAAAGGGGGAAGAAAGGGAATTGAGTTCAATAGCCACAAACAAATTTACTATCACAAACCTAACCAAAACACATGAACAAGAAGAAGGTTGGACGGCCAAAGAACTGTCTTGTTCTGTAGAAGAGAAACCCTATTTATACTTAGGGTTGAAAACCTAGGAAAATGGGCCGAAACTGTGCAAACCGACTTTGGACGTTCGTACGTCGATATGACGTTCGAACGTCGCCACACAAAAATAAGCCTGCTGCCTAACATGACGTACGAACGCTCTAAACCGGTACGTACGTCTCCATACGAAAACACGTCTGCTGACTACCTGGACGTACGAACGTCCTAACTGAGTACGTACGTCCTGACCAAAAGAAGTTCTCTGCTTCAGTGAACGTACGTACGTCCTAACTCGGTACGTACGTCCAGAACCCAGTAACTTTCCCTAGACAGACCTAAGAGACACAAGGACACGAGACGACCATGCGTACATCTTGGTTTTCCTAACAATGAATTCAAGGCGAGATAACCAAAGACACTTTGTCACAAAATTGATGTCAAACCACTTCGTGCCGGTTTCAATCTCCCCCTTTGACATTGATTTTGTGACAAAAACCTATGACTCTAATAGCACTTATAAAACGTGCTTACAATCCCAAACCA
Organism: Aquilegia eximia; assembly: GCA_023053565.1. Lineage (NCBI taxonomy): Eukaryota > Viridiplantae > Streptophyta > Magnoliopsida > Ranunculales > Ranunculaceae > Aquilegia > Aquilegia eximia. The sequence continues at coordinate 28,946,884 of JALIGU010000001.1, forward strand.
TGGCATTTATAAAGCATGCCTACAAAAACTCTCGAAATAGAAACACATAACAAGTCACCAATTCTTGTTATCCAGGTTTAGGAAGATGCTTTAACCATCAGAGATCGAACGGAAGCAATCAAAGATTCAACAGAAGTTCCTTGAGCAACTCCCCCATACTTCATGAGCTCCAAACTTCATGAGCAACTCCCCCATACGTGTAGCATACCTGAAACATGACCCAAAAATAACCTAACAACAGGAAGACGATTGTTAGTAATTAGAGTCATAAATCTCCCCCTTTTTGTCACAACAAGTGAACAACTACAAACAAATAACCAAGCAAAAGAAATCAAAACCAAACAAAGAATACAAAACATATAAAATATAAAACGAACCCAACTTGTTAAAAGTTCAGAAAGTCAACCAAACAGAGAAATCCATAAACAGGAAAACCAAAAACGACAAAAGTAGAAAGCTCGAATTAACGAATTCGAAAAACCCTTTCCCAATGACCTAGAGGAAGCTTAGAGAAGTAAGCCTCCGCACGAGCCGAAGGTCGATTCCACCGAGCAATCACATGATCATCATAATCCTCCAACCATTCACTCGTACAAAACAACTCCTCAATTCTGCTGTCCAAGCCACAGTCGGTAAGTGGAGCAGCAAGATCTGGAACCTTCGGATAACCAACTAACTCCAAGATGTGATTTTGAAGATGTCCCGGTAATCTCTCCCAATGATTGACACGAACCAAACAAGGATTAAGAAAAGGACGATGAATATAGTCATATCCATGGGGAACGCGACACAAACGACAAACCTTAGCATTGTTCTTGTACTCTATTACCATGAACGACACATAACCAACAGTCGGAACAAAAATTCCATGAAGTTCATATTCTGCCATAGAGAATTCTGAAGAACAAAGAGAGAATAGCAAGAGGTAAGAAGACACAATATGAGTGAAAGAGAAGAAGACTCCCTATTTATAAGAAAAATAGGAGTAAACATAACATGGACCCAAAAAGAAAGGTCCATTACCTCAGAAAAATTTACTGCAAAACAAGGAAACCAACTTGAACTAATATGAAAATAGCAATATCCAAGAATATGTACAGTACAAAAAAAAATAGAAACAAACCGATATAGCAAAAAAAAAAATTTTAAGTACAAAAATGTGGAGAGTAAACCAGAAAAACCACTACTCGGAGTCCGAGGCACCATCACTCGGTTCACCATCACCCTCGTCCTCACTCTCTGAGTCATCACCATCACTCGCACCTTGAACTGGAGGCACCTCTTCCGGAAACGGAGGCAAGTCGGTGGGAGTGAAGTCCAGCTGTAGATGACGCATCTGAGCAACGGTCATCGCATGAATATCACTGATCATGACATCATGACGAGAGAGAATGACCCCAAAACGATCTAACCGAGCGTCCATATGGTCCTGATGACGTCGGAGAGAGGAAACCCGAGCATCAATGGCTGCAACAGCCCGATTTCCCCTAGCAGAAACAGGGATGGGGCGTCCAGTGGTCAAGGCCCGATCGAAATCATCATGACGCACAAGTGCCCTGCCTCCCCAAATGAGGTGGTGCGTCAGACGCGCACCCACGGACTCGAAAGCCAACTTACGAGACTGACAGCCCTTTTTAATAGCATTGACCCAGTCGTGGCCAACAAACTTTGGAGGGCTCACCCCCAAATACTGTCCCTGAAAACCCAAGTGCCTGAGAATTGTCATAATAAAGCTAGGGAAAGGAAGAGTACCCCTAGCTGCATCAATTTGAAGCATCCGATTGTAGATGACCTCAGAGAGATGAATATGGTGCACCGACATACAAACCACCAATTTGACCATGTCGTCGGTCATAATTATCTTGTTGCCCTTGGTGGGGTAGATGTTGGAGTGAGCAACCATGTGCAGGAGGATGGCGCTGTAGTGCTTGGCATGATACCTTTCCGTGACACCATCAATAAACATCTGCTGAACTTGATTGACAAAGTCAATTTGAATTGTCTCCGGAACGGGCCATCTAACAGAGACAGCATCCTCAGGAATAAAGTCACCATCAATACCCAACGCCTCGCGTATCACCTTAGGAGAAATGGTGTATCGCCGACCTTCAATCAAGACGGAAAAACTCGATCGATTTTGCGAGGGTGTCTTTGTCTCATAGAAAGCTATCGTATGCTCAACCGAGTACTTGGTGATTGGTTGAGCCACCCTTAGCCAATTCCGAGTCTCAAAGAACAATGCGATATTGCCAAGTTGAGATGCCCCTAGAGGGGTGGCAGCAATGTCTCCCAAATCGAAGAACCGCTCGGGAACAATGGCCTTGGCTCGAGGATGAGCGCCAAGGGATGAGAGATGAGACGACGAACCCGGAGTGGAGCCTCTACCCCTAGGAGCGCGAGAAGAGGATGCCGCGTTGGAGGGAGTGGTGCGTGCGCGCTTGGAAGCCATTGTCTACACAATCACAAAACAAAAATGTAAGAGAATTGACAGAAAAGCCAATAAAAAGTCATTGAGGCATTTCAACAAACACTTGATGTGCAGAAACGTGATATATGCTAATGACAACAATGTAGCAGTGGCAAGCATCCAAACACAAGACAAGAAACATGAATAACAAGAGAGAAGAGAGAAATAATCCTCAAGGTCGTTCACAACCAAAAGCAAGGCGAATCGAGTGTCGAAACACCAAGTTCCATGACGACAAATGTAATCAAACAACCTTAAGCAACAAAACTATAAAGCAAGCCAAATAACCAACAAATCATTACAATAGAGAGGAGGGAAAGAACACAAGAAACACTTACAAGTGATAGTGAATGAGGATACCCAACAACTTAGCCGACAAACACACCGGAACAAGATGGTGACAAGGAAACAAAAAAAACAAATGCAAGGAAGGAGAAGAGTAGAAGAAGATCTCCTAATATGAGCAATGAAAAAACAAGATGGTAACTGCTTGTAGTGTGCCAAAGAAGAGGGAACACGATTTATATAACAGTTGGCCTATGGTTTAAAGCAAAATTTGAATTTAAACAGCAAATGGGCCGGACTGTATCAGGGACGTTCGTACGTCCTACAGACGTTCGTACGTCGGGACAAAATAAAAAAAAAACATCTGCCAGACCCTACGTTCGTACACTATAAACACGTTCGTACGTTGTAAATAGATCTGCCCACCTCAACGTTCGGACGTCATCAAAACGTTCGTACGACCCCCCCCCCCCCCTTTTTTTTTTTTTTTTTTTTTTTTGTAAAAAAAATAGAACCAACCTAACAGCTAGAAAATAAACCACACAACCCCAAAAACAAAAATTGAGAGACATCACAAGAAAGCACTTCTACGTATCATACGAATTCCAATTACAACCGAATATAGTTCAAACAAACCTCAACCACAAGAGAATGCAAAATCGAAGAACGACATCATACACCATGACATGGTAGTTACTAGAATGATGCAAGTATGTAGAAGAACCTGATAGACCAATACCAACCTCCGAAAAACAAACTAAAGACATGATCATAGAGAATATTGAAGGTCACTTGCAACTAGTCCAAAAACACACACTATTGTTTTTTTTTTTTTTTTTTTTTTTTTTTCTTGTCCTTCAACTAGACAAATGCGAAAGCCACTATTCATTTTTTTTTTTTTTTTTTTTTTTTTTTTTTTTTTTTGTAAACCATTGAAACAGATGCCATTCCCGTGTGGGAGTATGAAATATCTCCATCTTTTACCAGAACACGAGGGTAGGGTGTAGCCTACATCTTTTCGGCAACCACACTCAAGAAGTGCAATACCATGATAACGTGCAACACAAGAACTAACATCTCTTGAGTGCATCCGTCAGAGCATGACCCTCACAGCCCCAACGGGTTCTTAGCCAAATGAGTATGCTCTCAAGACATTCAAATGGCTGGGGATTTTGTGAGTCATTGACCACTTACAAGAGGTGAGAGAATAAAGAAAATAAAAACAACGATCATGAAAGAAACAACCATGGAAGACTGGAGTTATACATGTATTGAAAATGTCAAGCCAACCACATCGAAATGCATCATGCAAGAAACTACCAATACGAAGAGAGTATAATGTAACCCTACAACTATGCATGACACAAAGACAGTTGAGAACGCCAAACTAGAAACATCTGTAAAATGAAATCCACACAATAGAGAGTGTAGTATGTCCTCAATACCAACAACAACAATAAATGACCAAACCTAAGACATCCTAAACACAGACAGTTCCAATGACCACATTAGGTATATGAAAGCGGAAGAGGTGTAGTGACAATGAAGCAGTTATCAGATGAGCGACTACCAGATAACACCAAGATATGATTGGAATAAAAAACATCACACCTATTATCCTCAAACACAACCTTAAATTTAGCATCACATAACTGACTAATACTCAATAGATTTGACCTAAGACCCTTAACAAAAAGAAGCTCATGACTATTGAGCGATTCAACCTCAGAAAAGTTACCTTTACCTTCAACCGGAAGCAATTTACCATTACCAAACCTAACCTTACCTCCATAACCAAGAGTCAGGTTATCAATCAGAGTCTTATCACCTGTCATATGACGCGAACAACCGCTGTCAAGATACCATGATGAAGCCAATGGTTCAACCAAGCGAGCCACGTGAGACACCATTTTCCTGGATGCATCCATACTCCTATCCCAGAAATGTGGTGGTGGAGTAGGCATGGGTGTTGCTTGAGGACGATTTCCATAAGGAGAAGTTCTGGGTAAACCCCACGGAGCATAGCCATTCCACATGTATGGAGCCTGCATGGAGAAGGTGGAAGACTTGTTCCAATATGAGTTACCTGCAAAAGAAGGATGATGAGCAGGATACAAATTATTCCAACAAAAGGCAGAAGTGTGACCCATACGACCACATGTTAGACATTTAAAGCCTTTGTGTCTAGAGTTCTTTTTCCGAACTTGCTTCACATGAGTAACCTTGGGTGGTGATACCACACTAGGCACCTGCACAGGAGCAGGAATAGCGACACTTGTTGGTCGCACAAAGGTAGTGCGGGAAGTGCTAGCAGTAGCAAGGGGAACAGAGGTGTCATAACCTAAACCAGATTTATCTGAATGGGATTTACCGCTTCCCAACAGAGAGTTTAGATTAGCACTTGCTTTACCAAACCCAACCAATTGTTTGTTAGCAGCAAACAACTCAGCCTTTACTCTCTCATGCTCCAGTACAAGGGATCGATACCGTGTTTCAAGATCATTATTCAGTTTTTCCAGAGTGACAATACGCACTTGGAAATCCTCCTTTTCCTTCACAAATTCTTCCTTCAACATGTTGGAATCACCTGTAAGGTTGCATATATCCTGTCCAAGGCTCTCTACCTGATCCTGCAAGACGGTGTTAGTTTTTTCAAGCAACTTTACTTGTTGCATAGAAAACTTATACATGTCACATAATTCACTAGTAGTAGCATGAACACCAGAATCAGAAACATTAATATCAGTAGAAGAGGATACAATACCTCCTGGATGTTCATCCAGGGATGCACTGAAGACCACATAATTTGAGACAACATTTGAGAGATTCCCATCATCATCATCATCTGAATCATCCCATGTTACTGTGAGATTCGCTTTGGAATTATCACCAGGTTTACGATCAACCTTCTTATCACATTCATTTGCAAAGTGTCCATAATCACGACACTTGTAACATTGGACATCTTTACGATCAACTCGAGCTCTTCTCCCATCCACAGAGAACCGCTCAAAACCACGACTTCTAGGAGCATTTGAGGAATCAGGAAATCGCTTTCGAGGATCTCGATTCTGTTGATATTTCAGAATCTTCTGAAAGCTCCGTGACAGGAACGCATAGTTATCATCCACATCTTGTTCTTCATCATCAGAAGGTCCTGTGGAAGGTTCTTTAGACGATGTAGCTTTGAATGCTACAGATTTGTTCTTCAAAGGTTCTTCCAAAGCCTGTTCCATCTCACATGTCCTTAGTTTGCCAGCAAGTGTCTCGATGGACATGTTCTTAATCACATTACTTTCAGTGATGGCATCCTTTCGTGAACGAAACCGAGGAGGCAAAGCACGCAAAATCTTACGGACCACCTGTGTGTCAGTATATGCATGACCAATAGCCGCACTGCAGTTGATGATGTCTTGGAGACGAATAAAGAAATCATCAAAAGTCTCAGAATTATCCATCCGGAGATTCTCAAACTGAGATGTTAACAGTTCCAGCTTACTTTCTTTGACTGTTTCGTCACCTTCATGTGTACAGATAAGCCTGTTCCATGCATCTTTAGCCTCTTCACAGCCCTGCACCCTACGAAACTCACTAGCATTTAATGCCATGAAAATAGCATTGAGTGCCTTGTTGTTATAATTTGCCAACAACTTCTGTTCAGGCGTCCACTTTTCACGTGGCGTCAGTGATGTAACAGCAGTATCATCAGTACCTGTAGTAGTCAGAGGTTCTTTCCACCCTGTGACAACAGAAAGCCAGACTTCTTCTCCTAAAGCTTGGAGATAAGCTCGCATACGTACTTTCCAATGACCAAAGTCCTTTCCACTGAATTGTGGAGGAAGACTTGAAGTAGCAGACTTGTGAGAATCCATAAAGCACTATTGATCGTTAGCGTGAGCCTTTACGCTCCTTAACCAGCCCCCAGCGACTGATACCAATTGAGAAACTACAAATAGTGCTAGTATAACAAATGTGAATTCAAGCAAGCAAACAAACACATGTGAATTCAAACAAGCAAACAAACAATACGCGGAAAGTAAATAACACACAGAAGTTTTTTAACGTGGTAAAACCCAAACTGGGAAACGTCCACGGTTGTCCTCGCGACAACAAAATAATCCACTAGATGAAAATAGATGTACAAACCTATCAACTACCTGCACTCACTGCGAGTTGATACTCCTGGTTATCTCTAACACCTTGACTTCACCAGAGCACCTTGATGTACGCACAAGACACTCGACTTCTTGATGAACACACAAGAAGACTCGAAGCCGAATTCACAATAACTCTTCAAGATCACAAAGATATGAATTGGGAAAAGGGGGAAGAAAGGGAATTGAGTTCAATAGCCACAAACAAATTTACTATCACAAACCTAACCAAAACACATGAACAAGAAGAAGGTTGGACGGCCAAAGAACTGTCTTGTTCTGTAGAAGAGAAACCCTATTTATACTTAGGGTTGAAAACCTAGGAAAATGGGCCGAAACTGTGCAAACCGACTTTGGACGTTCGTACGTCGATATGACGTTCGAACGTCGCCACACAAAAATAAGCCTGCTGCCTAACATGACGTACGAACGCTCTAAACCGGTACGTACGTCTCCATACGAAAACACGTCTGCTGACTACCTGGACGTACGAACGTCCTAACTGAGTACGTACGTCCTGACCAAAAGAAGTTCTCTGCTTCAGTGAACGTACGTACGTCCTAACTCGGTACGTACGTCCAGAACCCAGTAACTTTCCCTAGACAGACCTAAGAGACACAAGGACACGAGACGACCATGCGTACATCTTGGTTTTCCTAACAATGAATTCAAGGCGAGATAACCAAAGACACTTTGTCACAAAATTGATGTCAAACCACTTCGTGCCGGTTTCAAAGTCCCCATGATGGATAGAGTTCAGAGAATGAACAAAGATAGCACCAGGAGAGATATAAGATACTGAAGACAAGAATCAAATAGTACAAGCAACGTAAATACATTTAAAGCCGTGGAGGTAAGAAAAATAATAGTAAAATAACAAATATTACAACGATAATATTAGTGTTTTTACAAAAGCAGTGAACCTCACTTCACTCAAGGTTTGGAGAGAGGAGAAGGGCCTTCGCAAGATGACGGAGTAGGAGAAGCAGACAAGGAAGGAGGCGGTTTAATCTTTTTTGATGCAAAAAAAGGAAACCAGGTTCTCCTTGACTTGAGACTTCACTTGAGCGGCAATTTGTTCAGTAGACTGGCCACCAGCTCATCATACTTGGCTTTGTACTCTTCCGTAATTTTGGAAACAACATCCACCTTCTCCTGCTTAAGAATCGTCTCGTGCTTAGCAATGTCTAGGCACCACTGGTCATAATCATTTTCATGTTTGGTCGCCATCTCATTCATACGGAGAATTTTCTCCTTAACCTTCTCACGCCATTCAGAAATCTCTTGTCGGTGAGATGATTCTGTAGCAGCAAGGCGTTCACGGTATTCTCCTTCCAGCTTGGATTGTATTTGCTTGATCTCAGCTTCACGATTGGTGGCAGCTTCTTTGCGTTGAGATCTCAGTTGTTCTATTTCAGCCTGAAGAGCCCATTTCTCATTGACGGTTAATATTAAGAGTAAGGTTGTGCTTTTCTTGGAAAAGTTTTTTGCGCTCTTCCATCAGGTCAGAAACTTAGCTACCAGACTTAACCGTGAGACCGCTAACCTGTGAGTAAAAATAAAGATTAGCAAAAATAATATATTGAAATTCTAGAAGTGTTAAGAAAATGTTAGAACTTATATGGGAAAGAGCTTTGTAGAGTTCACGGTTGCATTCACTGAAGGACATTTGATCGATCCTAGCCTGATCAGAAGGCAAGATGGAGTTTTGAAGAACAGAAAATGCAACAAATCCATCTGCAAAAGCAGAATCTGTGGGGCTGAAAGTAGGACGATTCACAGGCAAGGAAGCTTAAGAACGCAGAAGAATAGGACTATTATCAGGAAGAGAACTATGCGAAGAGTTGGCTTTGCAGGGAGCCTAAGAAGGTCCTACCTTGCCAGAGGAGGTAGAAGGAATAGGCAGTTGTGAATGACTCCTTGGGCAACCTCATGAGTGGTACCCAAGGGCTCATCCATGCTTGGAATGCCATGATCAGTAGAATCCATAGGAGGAGGAGCTGGAACGTCACTCGGCATGGGAGGATTAGAAGAATCAAGTTCAATGTCTTGACCTGACTCAGAGGTAGAACAACTATGGTTAGAAGCTAAATTTCTTATATACTTAGGAGCTTCACGAACTGGCCTAACTAGTACAGCAACATCAAAAATTTCATCATCAATAGGAAGAAGAGGCGTGATAGAAATGATAACTGGAGGTAAATTAGGATCAACAGGTGCATAATTTTGACTAAAAGAGGGTGAAGAAGGAAAACCTGTATTTGCAGGAGTAGACTCTTCCATCTCAGTATCTTTAAAACCCTCAGTATCAATTCCTAAGTAATTGACGTTAACAGAAATTTTAACGCCACTAAAATTAGGCTGATCAGGGAGCTCCATAGGGTCAGTAGTGTGATCAGAAAGAGGTAGAAAAAGGATCACAAGTAGAATTTCTGACAAGCTTTTGAAGACGTAATGCAGATAAGAAAGGAGAAAGCTTAGAAGTTACTCTTTTTTTCTTCTGCTTTACTGGAGAGGTCGACTGAGGAATGACTGAGGGGGTCACGGCAGAAGATGGAGATGAAGAACCACGAGAACGCTTCAAAATCAATATATCTTGAAGTGGGACATGATCCCCATCATCTTTTTCTTCATCATCAGCGGTTTCTGCAACTGGAGCTTTGCCTTTGCTTTTTGAAGAGGGATGAGGTGCAGAAACGGTGGAAGGTTTGCGTTTCTTATCCTTTAGATAATCCCGATAGCAGCAAACGGGGAGAACGTAGTCTCCAAGGTCTAGTTTCTTGGTGATTGGAGTGCCATTCTGTTTGGACTTAGTGAGGCTTTGGATGGCAGAGTAACCACTAGACCCAGGTCCGATCAGAGGTTCCCAAAGGTATGCAGTTTGGATGGCTTTGGATGGCTGAAGGTATGCGGTTTTAAGGATTTACCGTCTCCGTAGATTTCTGAAAAGAAAAAGAAAAGGGGGTAAAGAAATTAATAGATCAGCAAACAGATAAATTAATAGATCAGCATAAGTAAAAAGTGAGAGGAGAAACCTCTAGTGTTAAACCGCCAGTATTTCAATGGTTTCTTAATGGTGGGACCCTCTCCACCAAAGTTACCACTCACTATGAGCGGAAAGTCAGGCCACTCTTTGTGACTTTCAAGTAATTTCTACACGATGGATTTTCTACGATTACGTTTGACAAAATAGTAGTAAGAGTCACAACATTTTTCGTCACAAGCTCGAACATAGTGTAACGCCCCGGGATTTCGTCCTTGCTCATCCCGGTGCATCGAGCACCATACCGCTCGCTAATGTCAATATTGTCCCCCTTTAGTCACTGCGGATATCCAACAGTAGAGGGTTTTGGATCAGGGCCCACCCATGTGGATTACCCCAAAATGCATTGACATTAGTTAGAGTATGGTTAAGCTCTACATACTACCAATACAACCACTTCCTTGCCAATGTGGGACTAACACCAACTCATGGGTGTTACAATCTCACCACCTTAGAAATAGAGACGTCCTCGGCTCTGCAGTACACTCAGTACAATCCCAAAATCTCCGACGTTCCCTGCCAAGTGAGACAAGTACCTGGCGCTCCCTGGGCCTTTCCATCATACTTTCCCACCTGCAACAGGTGACCCATCGTCGGCTCTGATACCAACTGTACCGCCCCGGGATTTCGTCCTCGCTCATCCCGGTGCGTCGAGCACCATACCGCTCGCTAATATCAATATTGTCCCCCTTTAGTCACTGCGGATATCCAGCAGTAGAGGGTTTTGGATCAGGGCCCACCCATGTGGATTACCCCAAAAGGCCTTGACATTAGTTAGAGTATGGTTAAGCTCTACATACTACCAATACAACCACTTCCTTGGCAATGTGGGACTAACACCAACTCATGGGTGTTACACATATTAACATTGGCGGACATGTTGGAGGGTAAAAACAACGTTACCCTCACTATTCATCTGGTCCATGGCCCTTATAATGTGCCAGAAATTTCTTATACACTGACCAGGGGTGACTTTATAGAAATTAAGAACATCACGAACAAGATCTGAGAAAGGAAACTGGCAACCGAAAGCAATTTGGTGAGCCGTTACCATAATTACATCTTTCTTGGAGAATTCGTGGTGAGCAAACCGTAAAGCCTTTTTATAGTGAAAAAGCTTAACGTCAGAAGGAATATCATAGAGTTGGTGGAAAAGATCTAAGTTGGGCCTAAACTCATAAGTTGCAAGGTCCAACAACTCCAAGTAATAGGTTGAAGAAGAAAGGTCAGCATCTTGACGGTGGTGGTGACCGTCATCTAAATTTTTCTCTTGATTGATTTGTATGGATGCCATAGGCCTTGAATCCAAGGAAATTATAAGAAGAAAAATTGGGGGTGATAGAGGCCAAAGGTGTTAATCTCTAACCTCTGATCAAAAAATTATATTTTTAACTTGAAGTTCCTTCTTGTGCTTGTATAAATTGGATATCAAAGTAGACAAGTAACAAGCAAGGGTCGTACCCACCTCAGAGGGGGAGATCTTAGCTCAAACACAATAGAAAACAATGGTTAAGAAACACCAAGGGAATCAATAAACAAGATTTGAGATTGATTCTAACTTCCTACAGGCAATAATTAAATAAATCCTAACTTAAGAATATGGTAGAGATGTAAAAAAGATTTATGATGACAAAGGGGGGAGAATTGGTATCCACAAACTAAATCATGCAAACATAACATGTTGTTCCTTCATGTTCAATCTATAAGAATTAATTAGTCACCTCTCGGTTATTCCAAATAATCATTAATACCTAGAATAATCAAGTAGTCACCTCTCAGCTATTCCACTCAATTAAAACGGGATTCACTTATGCATGCTATTGAATATGTCTTATTAATCAAACCGTCACCTCTCAGCTATTCCATTTAATTAACTCAACATATTATTCATAACTAAATCATCACCTCTCAGCTATTTGACTTAATTACAAAAGGGTTCCAATAAAAGATATCAACTGTAGACATATAGTAATCACCTCTCAGCTATTTCACTACACATCTTTAATCAGTATAAATAAAACCATTAAAGCTAGGTCTCTCTAAACCCTAACAATAGTATTTTAACATCATAGATAACAATAACATGCAAATAATCATACTTACCTCATATCGCGAATTAGAAGTAAATAAGCATTAAGAGCTTTGAATCACAATGAACAATAAGAACAAACATGGTGCTTTTGCATCATCTAGAGTGCTTCAACCATCCCCCTAAGAAGATTTAGCTACTCAGCCTTAATGATGACACCATGGAATAAATAAATAAATAATAAAACATCATAAAGTAAAGTGATTTGATTTGATTGATATGAATTGAGTTTTATACAAAGAAGAAGAAGATGAACTTTCTCTCACAAATATTCACTTTTCTCTCTCCATGAAAAACTACCTTAACCTTAACTACTACTTCTCTTATATAGAAAATACAAAGTAGAATACTTGCATGCAAAGACATCCAAATTAGCTCAAATTCGTGGCTGCTGCTGTTGTTCTTATAGAGGTATTAGGTCTTTAGCAAAACTTAATTCTCTTGGGCTTAAGTTGTAGCTTGGACCAAGACCTTCAGTTTGATAGCTCATGGGCCCAAATCAGACTTCTGGATCTCTTTGTAGAACCTTTTTTAAGTTTGGACTTTAAATAAAGCCCTAAATAGAAATTCTGACTTGTGGGCCCCAATAGGACCCGGTTTGGGCTGAGATTTGGACCGTCGCACTTTGACATAAAGTCAAGTCAACTGGTCTGACCGTGGAGTGCCCTCAACAGATCTGTGGGTGCAAATATCAATTCCCCTTCTCTTGTGCAAATAACACTTCTTTGCTTGCTTTTCTTCACTTTTTGCGGGCTTTAACACAATATTTGCATTTCAACTCATAAAACCTACACGTAGACAAGAAAGCACTAATCAATAGATATAACACAATACTATAAGCTAAATGCTAAACAAACAAGGTCTTATTCGAGGGATAAATATACACTTTTGAGGACTTATCAAATACCCCCAAACAGCACTTTGCTTGTCCTCAAGCAAAAGGTGAGAAGAAAAGAATTAAGGACTCAAAAGAGAAGTAAAACTAATGTGATTGCATTAACCATATGCATCAAGGCTTTCAACCACAAGGATTTCCCAAGTGGAGGAGTTATAGTTTAGGGTTTAGGGTTTTTACCAAAGAATAGGAATTTTTACCATTTACCTCAGAAATGGTTATATCAAGGATAAGGATAAGTATTGTGAAACCGTTCATATGAGATAGTATACTATATATGCATGAATAAGATATGAAGTATAAACCAAGCATAACGGTTTCAAATGCATTGAAGACAGGCATGTACCCATGCTACCACGGGTCTTAAGTCACCTTTAGAAAGGTCGCCTTGACTTCTGCCTCACAGTCATACACTCAGAAATAAAGTCAGTCAGAGATGGTGTTTATCATTTTACCTCTATATGAGGAACGAAGATGGACAATCATCTCACATATATCAGTAAAAACGGACTGGTGTAATGGAATGAACTTAGTCTCAAATAATGGAAAAATTAGTCTTGGTTGAGATGTCGGGTTTTTCACTTCAGCACCTTCTCACTTACTCGCCACATCCTACCATATCAGCTTAGATCTACAAAAGACAGTAATGGGTTGTAACTTGGCTTAGGACAGGGCTAGAAATGGAAAAAGGCTTTTGTGAAATATTTTTGGAACATTTGGGCCTTCAACACTTGTGATTTGTAATAACAACACATGGAGAAATATTTGGAATTTTTCTTTTGGGAAGAAGTGTTTCTCATCTTCTTTTGGGAAAATTTCAATGAAGCTCTAGCCAATATTTTGGAATCTTCCTTTCTTTTTGGATTTGAAATGGTTTGGAAGATTATGGGTTTTTTTGGAATTTATTCAAACTTTTTCGTTTTCAACATTTGGTTTATCTCATTAGTTTGGAGATTTCTTTGTATTTATCTTTTTTCTTGTAACCACATAAACAATCATCCTCATGTTCCAAAAACAATGGGTAAAATGACCTAAACATTCTAAGGGTATTTACTCCTATAATGGAGTTCGGTAAGGATAATGTGCTCAAGAAAAAGGCTAGGTAACAAGAAAGGCTCAGAATAGTCAACCTAAGGGATAAATATCATCAGGGTAGGCTAAGGTAAACAGGGTTTATCTAAATGTCTTCGTATCATTTATAAGTACTGATATGGTGATCACATCTTGAATAAGCTACAAGATCCAAGTTTATATTACACCCATTTGATGTCATCTCAAGGCTAACTATAAAAATGAATATATGAGACTAAAAACAGACAAAACTGAGTGGTTGAGTCTTTTGACTCCAGATGTACGTAATAACTCTCCAAGAAAAGGACGGGGCTCAAAAGCTCACTAGGTTAAGTCTCCACATTATTCCTCAAGTTTCTCAAGGTGTAGTTGCATTTGCACATGTAATCTGTAATAAATGCAAGTGAATGCTATGCTTATGCTCATGCAAATGTAGTATAAGACTCAACTACTTGGTGAAACAATAAATGTCCTTAAACTTGAAAAAGAGAGAATTCGACCATTATATTCATCATTGATGGTGTACTTATCCTGTTTTTTGAAAAAGTCTTTGTAACAAAGATTTTTGTTGATTTTTCAAAAAAATTGAATTTTTACACAAGTATGGATAAAGCCGTTTTGAAAATCATTTGCAAAAAGGATTGTAATACTTCCTCACCCCCAAACAAAAAGATTGCCTTGTCCTCAAGACTCACACTATGCATAGGAGAGAGAGTAAGAAAGATATTACCATGAATGTACTAAAAATTCAAACCGCTTTATAAATTCCTGCCAAACAAAATTATCTCCACATACAAAAAGATTACAAGGAATTCCATACTAAGACACAACTGAAATAAAATGTACTGAAATAAAGGACTGACTCAACAGAAAGGGAAATCTTACTTTACACTCTTGGTTTCAAACTTGTTCTAAAGGAAAACCATCCAACCTATCGCTCCAATCAGTTAATGCTTCCTTAATCACATTCCAAGGCCCCTCACCCTCATCCATAAAATCATCGTTTCTATGCAAAGCAGAAAACTCTACATACTCATTGTTAGGCACCCAAGTGAATAGGCGACTTCTCCTGATAAAACGATGAGTTGGATCCATAGGGATAAGATGAGTCCAATCATTATACCTGTTCCTCCACTCAGGATTGCTTTTAAGAATAATCTTACAGATAGCAGTAGGGAAAACAAGCTTATCCTCACCGAATATGAATACATTCCTAATATCATTTAAAATCCACGTGGATAACTCAAGAGCATAAAAATTGGTAACAATACCAAGGACGGCATGCATAGTACTATCATTGACATAATCCATCTTCTCAACACTCAACAAATTATGCAAAACCCATAAAGCAGCAGCAGCTACATTAGCAGGAAGGCAAGTGGTAGGTGCAATACTAGGGTATCCTTTGGGGTGGAAAAAGAAGGTACACGGGCCAAAGTGATTAAGGTAGTTGTCTATGATGTCTACACGGTTATCACAATGATAATTGTCATAGGGCACGATCGGTTGAAACACAAAAGGATTACCCATAGCAATAGAGACGGCAATAGCATTAAAAACCACCGGGGAACCATGTATATGAACTAGGAAACCATCAAAGGGAAGAGGGTCGACAAAGGGTAACATAAGGTAAAAGTCTCTTACCATAGAAGGGGAATACACAGCAGTAGAATCATAAAGAAAACCTTCCCAACCTTTGTTTAAAATCCCATCCCCAAAAGAAGCTCCATAACGACTATCCATAATTCCCGAAAAATCATCTCGGGGATGATCTCCATGCCATCCGGCATCCACAACCCATTCTGAACATTAGCCATTGCAAAAGAAAAGAGAACACCAGCACGAAAATCGAGAAAAAATCAAACAAAACGAACTCAAAAAACTGCTGCCAGGTTCAAACTCGACTCGAGTTTGATTTGGCCTATAAGGAACTCGACTCGAGATCGGGCCAATTTCAGAAAATAAAAAATTTGACGGTCCTCCAACATTGGTTTGGTATATATAGGCCAAAAATAAAGAGTTTGAGCCCTAATAGGACTCCAACAATTGCCTAAAACCTTAGGGTTTCCAAAAATTAAACCCTAACCTCCTTTCTTTTAAAATATTTGGACTTAGGTCCCTAGGACCAGAAATTTTTTAAATAACTCGACGAGTCCAAATTTTTGCAATGAAGCCCAAGAATGGCTAAAAATTTCAGAAAATGACAAAAGTTTGCAAAATTTAAAAATTCAACCATTTTCATTAATATTTGGAAATAACGTACAATGATTGAAATTTTAATACAAGAGTGCAAAAACTAAAATAAAACAAAATGCATAAAAAATTACAATTGCTAATAACTAAAAACTCTCAACCCCGTCGTCGACGAGGTTGCCCCTGGCCTTTGTCCAAGCGAAGCTGGACGTCCTCGACGGCATCCAAAATCTCGCCCATACCCCTCCTGAGAAGCTGGAACCGCTCCTCGCTGGTATGAAGTTGGTGAAACGCCCGCTGGTCGTCGGGCCTGTACTGAATGGGCACCTCCTCCTGAGGGTCCCACAACAACTGCCTGCAAGCAGACAATTCCGGGTTGGAGACCTCGAGCCGGACGACCGATTCCAGAGAAACAGCAGGAAGAAGAGGCACCTCCCAGTAGTGCAGAATACTCATCACCAGCCTAAGAAGAGGAGCAGAGGTGGCTCAAGCCCTGGTGATGGTAGCGAAGAGACGGCGGACCATGCAGTAGCCGTGGAGGTCCTCCTAAAGCAGCCGGAGGATATGAATCCCCTCCGAGAACAGTTTGCTCGTCCTTGTCGTCCCAAGAACATTGGTGGTCAGCCAGTGCGCCACCAAGCCCTGGTTGACTCGGAGCCAACCAATAGAAATATGATTGCTATACCGGTGAAGCTCCTGGTCATCAACGAGAACAGCCTCGATGATGTCCGGGGTCACCAGCGCAGCCTCCTGCTGCAGAGGAGCCTCATCAAGCTCGAGCGTCATGACTAAGGATACATTCTCAGGCGTTAGCAAGTAACGATGGGCCGTATCCTAGTTGATATACAGGCCGTCATCGGCCAACTCCATCGGGCGTGAATTCTCTCTACAAAACCACTCCCAAAGCGATTATCGTCGAAGAGACGAGAATAATCGCGCTCGCGGATAATCACTCTATATCTCACTCTAGGAGGCATGATTCTTGAAGAATTTGGTATGAAAATGTAGAGAATTGAACAAGGAACAAAACCTTGAAAGAATTATCGAATTTGGATATCGGACGAGAGAGATCGGAAGAGAGAGAAATCGAGTCTGCCTCAATTCTCGAGTCGAGATTGGAATGGTCTATAAGGAACTCGACTCGAGTTCTGGAAGGGATGAAGACTTTTGTTGACCCGATTTTGACCTGGTTTGACTTTGGAAATGAAAGTGACTTGTTACTTTTCTAAGTACACCCGTAGGTATATATAGGCCAGTAACTTTCGCAACACGCATCCCCCCACTACTGGAATTAGTGGAAATGACGGTTTTACTCCCGGAATGCGTAACCGCACAAAATAATTCAATTTAAATTTTGAAAATCCTATGATAATGTATAAATATATTCTTGCGAATATACGTATCACTAAGATGTCAATTAAATTCCAAAATCAAGCAATAATTATTAAAAAATTCCAAAAATTGAAATAATTTCAAATTTGTAACTTTAATAATTACTTAACCAAACAAACCGTACAGAGAGTGTTGGGCCACAGCCACCCCGAAACAGAACTAACACACAGATTCAAAAGAGATAGTTTATTTAGCCAAAATGCCACTAAACCCGGCAACTAATAAAAAGCACTAAAGCACGATCGGGCTTAGAAGATACACAGGGCTGCCTCCCAAGAGCGCTAAGTTTAACGTCTTCAGCCAGACAGGCGGACAACCAGGATTCACTCCCTAGATAAACGCTACTCTAAACAAAGGTACAGGAGAGATAAAACGCTAGAGTGGAATGCGCAAAATCCTGATGTCTAATATACAACAAAGAGCTTTTTAAAGTCAGATACTCGAGACTTAAAAGTAGATGGGAAATGATTTCCCCACCCCCAAACAGAGCAGGAAACAGGTTTGTTTGGTGATGACGCTCAAGAGAAAAGCGTGCATTGGATCAATTATACTCAGCCAGTAAGAGTTTGTGGACTATGGTCCCGGCACTTTCAACCACACCTCTCAAAAAGAGACAACAAAATAGACTAAGAGAGGGTCCGGATACCAGCAGGTCAAAGGTCAGTCTAAATAGGTAGGGTCCTCTAATAGAATTTCCTCAACTTCAGGGGACCTTAATTCATGGAAATACTTAAGACGTTGACCATTGACTTGAAATTCAAAGTTGTTTGCAGGGTGTAGACAAGTGATAGCACCAAAAGGTGTCACTGCAGACACAATAAAAGGACCCGACCAACGAGACTGTAGTTTACCAGGAAATAAATGTAACCTAGAGTTATATAGTAAAACTTTGTCCCCAAGTTGAAAATATCTACGTAAGATCTGACGATCATGTAATTTTTTCATGTTAGCTATATAGGACTTGGAAAGATCATAAGCCTCATTCTGAAGTTCCTCAACCTCAGAAAGCTGGAGTTTTCTCCTCTTACCTGCCTGGTCGAGATTAAAGTTGAGCTTTGTCATTGCCCAGAATGCTCGGTGCTCAAACTCTACAGGTGGGTGACAGGGTTTTTCAAATACAAAACGAAAGGGAGACATGCCTATGGGAGTTTTGAAATCAGTACGATAGGCCCATAATGGATCACGGACTCTACGAGACCAATCAACCTTTTCAGTGTTAATTGTTTTTTGCAAAATATTTTTAATGTCTATATTGGAAACCTCAGCTTGGCCATTGGTTTGCGGATGGTACGCAAAGGCCACTTTGTGAGTAACTCCGTACTTTTGGACAAGTTTTTGAAAAGCTTTATTGCAGAAATGGCTCCCCCCATCACTAATGATCGCACGGGGAGCGCCAAATCGGGCAAATATGTACTCTTTTAGAAAATTTACTACAGTTTCTTGGTCGTTGTGCCTTGTGGGGATGGCCTCGATCCATTTAGAAACATAATCTACTGTAGGGCTGGCAATGGACCGGTTCAGACCGGATATTAGAAATACCATACCCGAACCAATAAGAAAACTAATAATCCCGAACCCGAAACCAGACCCTATCGGGTCCAAAAGTAAGGAACCATACTCGTACCAAATCTTATTGGATCGGATCCGGGGGTTGGATTCGGGTATTTTGACCATAAATTGATATGTCAAAATTATGTGTACAAATTTAGAAAAAATGAGTTACTTTTTAAGAATCTAGATATATTTAGTAAATATATATAATCAAGTATACAAATATAGTATATGAATATATGATTTTATTTATTTCTATTTTTTAATGTAATTGCATATACTTATAAGGTAATTAGTATTAAAAAATTTATTTAAAAAAATCAAATTTCTAAAAGTTAGGATTTTTATGGTATGTTAATAATGGTAGTGAATCTAAAATATTCAAAACCTCAAAATAATTTACATTGGGTCCATATCAGTTCGGTATCTACTAATTCCAAACCCGATCCAATAACAATCGGGTCCTAATTTTAAGAACTAGACCCGTACCAATACATAAAAACGCAATATCAAACCCATTCTTATCGATACGGATCGGACCGGGTTTCGGGTCTAACCCGTACCATTGCCAGCCCTAGTCCATTGCAACCAGAATGTACAAAATACCATGACAACCAGGAAAATGACCCATGAAATCTATGCCCCATACATCAAACACTTCCACAGGAAGAATTGGCTGTAAGGGCATCATATGACGCCTAGTGATTTTCCCTAGTTGTTGACAACGAGTGCACATAGTACAATGCATGTGAGCATCCTTAAAAAGAGTTGGCCAATAAAAACCACACTGCAATACTTTAGCAGCTGTCTTTTTTGCACTAAAATATCCACCACAAGCATGCTCATAGCAGAACTTAAGGACCTCTTGTTGTTCCCAGTCAGGAATACAACGACGAATGATCTGGTCAGGACAGTACTTAAAAAGATAAGGGTCATCCCAGAAATAATGTTTGGCATTAGCAAGGAATTTGGATCTATGTTGCTTGTTCCAAGTACTTGAAAACGTGTTGCTAGCCAAGTAATTAACTATATCTGCGAACCATGGAGCATTCGATATTGCAAAAAGAAGCTCATCAGGAAAGTTCTCAGAAATGACACTAGAATCCTCAGGACGGTCGAGTCTAGACAAGTGGTCGGCTACTACATTTTTGGTCCCTTTTTTATCTCTAATTTCAAGGTTAAACTCTTGAAGAAACTAAATCTAACGAATAAGGCGTTGTTTAGCCTCTTTCTTGGAGAAAAGAAATCTAATAGCAGCATGATCCGTGAAGATGACAGTACGGGTACCTAAAAGGTAGGAACGAAACTTATCAAGAGCATATACTATGGCTAACAATTCTTTCTCCGTGGTGGTATAATTACGTTGAACATCATTGAGAGTCTTGCTAGCATAATATATGACATGAGGCTTACCATCTAGACGTTGACCTAAAACAGCCCCAACAACAAAGTCTGATGCATCGCACATCGGCTCAAAGGGTTTACTCCAATCAGGTGGCCTAATGATGGGTGCAGTCGTGAGGGCGGTCTTAAGTTTTTCAAAGGCGCTCTTGCATTCTTTTGTGAAATCAAAAGGTGCATCATTAAGCAATAAATTGGTTAAGGGGCGAGCTATCTTTGAAAAATCTTGGATAAAGCGTCGATAGAATCCTGCATTGCCTAGAAAAGCTCGAATATCCCTAATAAACTTAGGAATAGGCAAAAATGATACAAGATCTACTTTTTCTTTATCAACCTGGATACCCTCAGGAGAGACGACATGGCACTTTTCCCAGTTAAGTACCAAATTCTTTTCAATGCAACGCTTAAAGAGGGCGATTTTGTCGAAACCACTGACATTACTGTCGATATTTGCAAATACCCCACTAAAGATTTTTATTTTGTCTTTACCCCAGCAGATAACGTTTCTGTCTAACAGCCGTTACAGAAAAGCTGACGTGTCTTATTTTATTATTAATAGAGCTGACGTGGTTTAAAGTAATTCGCCCTTCAACGGTTCAACTAAAAACGCACACGTGTCGGGATCTCGTCGAATCCATTTGATTTAATCCAACGGCTGCGATATGTTTGAAATCTGACCGTTATAAATTAAAATGGTTATAAAGTCGTCTTCTTCCTCAGATACCTGCAAATAACCAGGTTCAATTCTACAGATTCTTCATCAATTTCTTCACCATGAGTGCTTCTTCTTCAAGCATTGCTAAGTATAAGTGTTTTATAACACTACAGCTACAGCTACGAACACTGGTCCCCAATCCGACATTTTTCGCGGTAAAGAGAGAAGTTGTGTTGTGTTCTGTGGTGGGACTTTTCAATTTTAAACAAACCAACACAGCCAACCGACAAGAAAGAAAGCAAGTTGACAGTTGTTTGATTACTTGATACAGTGTAGCACTCCCACTCCACTACTCCGTACTCTTTTTAGTTTGACCACGAGGGAATAGAGGTCAAGATTCTCCATTCCAGTTTCACTTCTTTTTAGCACACCAATGTTTATTTATACATTTACTAGTAAAACCCGTGGCGCTGCCACGATTGTCAATTAATTTTATACTGCATAGTAAATTTTAATTTAGATTAAAATATTTTGTTTGTTCGATTAAAATTTGACTATTTTTTTTTTTTTTTTTTGATTAGTTGATATATGATTTAGAGTTGGTTGAACTTGAAGTTGCAATCCCATAGTCTGCACTCTTGGTAATAATTGTATTGTGAATTCTACTACTGTTAAGGATGTTTTAGAAGAATAAGAAAGAAAGCATTAAAAATTAATTAAATTTTGGATATATCATTATACTTAAAATATTCTATATCAAGTCGCAAACTCGGAGCAACGTGTTTGTATTGACAGTTTACATAACATTGCATTTTTGTCGTATGTATGTTTTTTGATTTGCTCCAAGCATTGAAGGTCGTCTCTGTAGCTTTTGAGCAACCATAATTAGTATTTCCAACAATTTAGGGGGAGGGCCCCCGTTAAGTTAACCTCGCTGACTAATAATAATAATAATAATAGAGGCTTACAGTGTAGTTTGTAGCTCGTTTGTCCTCTAACTTTGTTTTTGATTAAAAAAAAAACATCATTTGTATATTTTCAGGTTTTTGAAATTACATCTCAATGATCATATAGTAGCAGGTTCTATAATAAGAGGTTGATTGATGAATACAATAATATGCATCCCAGAACGAAGCCAGAGAACAAAACTGAAGACCAACATCCAAATTCGGAATGACTAAAACTAAACATATATATTCAAAACCAAAACAAATATTTCCTCAGGGACATATGGAACAAACATATAATAAACATCCCTTGTGGAGTTATTAACTGCACTAACACCAACAGACATTACAAAAGTATGAACAAAATAGGGGCAGTTATCATTAGGTAGTTGATATCAGAATCATATCACATCAATATCAATTAATATAAACTAAATAAAATTAGTATTAGATATTTACCAAATGGCAGAGTATTAAAAGTTCTTCCCTAACCAGTATCTATCAAATAGCCCAAAACTCTAGACAAAAGTAACTATTTTCAATGGAAATAAAATGATGATCCCGTCCACTAAAATTACACTCTATCTCGGTCCTTCATTCAAAGGCCCACCGGTTGTCCTTCCTAACCTTTTCTTGCTCTGGGCTGAAATCATTCTTGATGTTGAGTCTCTTCTGTAGTCTACTGTTTGATGATCTTTGCCACAATCTGGAAAGTTAGAATAATTTGCAACTGAAAAAATAAAAGGCAAAATGCAAATAATTCAGTCAACAACATAATTGAAGGAGTTTAAACTGAGGTTTGGGTATGTGCTAAATAAAATTCAAACCCAAGCACATAACACGTTACAGATTGTTTAATGTTGGGGCACCTCCAAAGTATAGTTTTTGAATTTAAAATTCAATATTTGTCTGGGAGTCCAATAGTGTGTCACAACAATTAATCATACCAGAGTGGACAATCATGATGATACAATGAGAATCCAACTGAAAACGATAAATTAGCTATTTTGGTCCCCTAACTTTGTCCAAATTTTCAGTTGAGTCCCCAAAGTTTAAATTGGTCAATTTGGTCCCAAATCTTTCGAAATGTTTGCAAAATGGTCTCACCGTTACCAAGCATTTAGTGCCATTGCAAAAATCTAAATTCTAAAGTTATCAAACCAGAAACTGGAGAAAGATTTAAATAGAAATGAGAGATAGAATACGTAATAAAATTGAGGAAAATAGTACTTTACGAATGAGTAATCTGGTCATATTTGTAATCAATTAGAGAAGAACTTCAGGATAAACAACATTGGTTGTTTTGTCATCTTCATTCCCTAGGAGAACAGATATTCGATTGGAAGAAGTACACCTTGATAATGCCACATATAATTGGCCATGACTGAAGACATGGTTTCGCAAGTCTATACCCACATACTTAACTGATTGTCCTTGTGACTTATTATTAATAGTCATTGTAAATGCCAATCGAACTGGGAATTGTCGTCGTGCCATTTGGAAAGGCGTTTCTGAAACAGATGCTTGAAGAGTTATACGTGGTATGAATATATAATTTCCAGCATGGCTACCATTAAGTGTCTTTGCTTCTATAACTCTTGTAGCAAACTGGACAACCATTAGACGCGTTCCATTACATAAACCATCTCTCGGTTGAAGGTTCCGTAGCAACATTATTGGACAACCAACTTTAAGTTGGAGTTTGAATGGTGGAAGACTCGGTGGATCCAGTGCTTGCATATTCTCGTTTAATATACTGTTTCCCCTATTCTCGATTGGTTGATCATCTTCAATGGCTTTATCAGCAGCTAGGTACTCATGTAATTCACCGGGAAAATGATTTATTGCTAATTCATTAAGAGTAGCTACATCATCATTGCGAACAGAGAGAATAGATCGTTCTTGCAAGTAGGTCTCGGTAGCTACCTCCTCCACATTCAGATTGGGGTAAACTTTAAACAAAAGATCCATGGTACTCTTACACCTTTTGATCTCTAAAGGAAATTCCACATCTTCTTTAGGATTTGTTCCTATCTGTAAATTATAATATCAAGGGTATAATAAGCAAAGTTTTAAACGTAGATATAAACATAAGAACTATTGTTGAAATTTAAAAATTATCTAGATATGAAAATAACAAATATTGTTGAAATTTAAAAATTACCTCAATCAAATAATCTGCGAACTTGACATTTTCAGTATCATTACTGTTCAGTCGCATATTTTTAACCAAAGTTAAGAGTCTAACACCACTCCACAAATGTGATTTTGTTAGACATGCACGAACAATTTCTTGTCTAGTTTCTTTAGTAATGACAGGGAGAGTCTATTTGAAGTCACCGCCCAGAACAACTGTAACTCCTCCAAACGGTTCATTAATTTCACGAATATCCCTTAGTGTACGATCAACAGCTTCCACGCAGAACTTATGTTGCATTGGTACTTCATCCCATATAATCAGTTTCGCTCTCTTGAATAATTCTGCATGGATTGTTTGCTTTGTGACTGAACAAACAGAGTCGTCTAGAACTTCAAATGGAATTTTGAATGTAGAATGAGCTGTTCTTCCTCCTGTTAATAATAAAGATGCAATTCCCGATGAAGCAACCATTATGACAATATGACCTTCACTTCTCAATGTATCTGCTACAGTATTATAGACGAACGTTTTTCCTGTTACAGCCGGACCACTTAGGAAAAATACTTGTCCACTATCATTACGAACAGAATTTGTAATCTCGGTATAGGCATTTAGTTGTTCAGTATTGAATCTTGCAACTTTTTCTTGAGCCTTTTCATATAATCCCTGATAGACGAAATTCTGATGCTCTGTAATAAGACGGTTGGTAACTACTTCATTCCATGCTTTACACGGTAAAGGCATGTTTGGGAAATCTGATAATGTCTTACCACTCTCCAGCAAGTAGTCGTTCATTAAGAACAACCCATAGTCAAAAACATCACTATCACTGGGATCTTGAATGCCAAATTTTGTTTTCAGTTGGTACAGCAAGTCGTCACATATTTTTAAAGCATTTTTCTCCCATAGAATTTACGGTCGAGAAGGATTACATTCAGTTAGGATCAAACAAAATAATCTCCGTACCTGTTTACCATATAAAAACTATGAATTAGTGGCGGATTTTCAATAAACAAAATATATGGAATTTAATAATTATTTTCTGCAAAGTAAAACAGCAAGGGAAGACATCAGCAAGAATATTATTCAATGAAAACATAAATTGTGAGTACCTGATGACCAGTTTTCATTATTACAGCTTCTTCTAGGCATTTGTCCCATTCATTGTCATCTTCTAGAAGACCTCGAGCAATGCATGCTTCTTTGTATGTCTTATGTTCGATGCCATCCACACTATATAAGGATTCAAATGATGATGGTCCTTACACGACGGTTAATAATAACCTAAGGTAAAATCTTTCACCAGAATTTGGATTGGCAAAATACATCCGACCAATAGAAAAGGCTGAAGTAACTCTTGGTGTCCATTTCTTGTTATCCTTGCACCATCTAAAATGTTCAGGAAATTCTTGGTAAGTATAAGCTTTAGTAGTAGGATTTTTTCTATACCAATCGAAATATGCAGTCAAAGATGATTTTTGATTTTCAGCCTTTTCTTTTACTTGTTCTGGCGTGTCGTTAGGATTGAAGACACACACATGCATACCTTTCAAATGAAGCGCAAGTCTAGTGACACATGGTAGTTCTTCATGTATTCGGAATCCATATAATCTCCACGCTACTTCAGTAGGACCTACATATCGAGCATCAAGATACTGTTGAATTTCATCATCTTCCGCCCCAACCACCATTGTGGTTCTATCATGGCCTTTGTAAATGTACTTGTTAATATATTTGACTGCCCTTACTGATGCACAAATTTCCACATTAATGTGGCAATCAAACATTTCTGATAAATGAGAATTGTATGGGACTACATCTTTGTTATCAACCAGGTGTCCTCTAACATGATAACTTTTACCAGTTTTTCTTCACCTATAAATTGGGTAGCCATCCACATCTATTCTGGTATCATTTACATTTTCTCTTGGATATCTAGACCTGCAAACCTTGTTCTCCATACACACTGATTCCATGTTGCGAGTACCACAGGGACCATGAACCATGCATTTTTTGATAGTTTCAAACAAAGCTGGATGTTTTATAGGATCAGGGAACTCAGCACAAACAATTCTGTCCACTTGATCTGTCGTCCTGATTTTATCTTCTGGGTGAAGAAAAAACAATGCATGCATATGTGGAAGGCCGCGTTTTTGAAATTCTATTGTATACACCTTTGCAACAACTCTTCCAAATACTCCTCTATTTTCTATTTCATGCATAATTGCTTTTCTTTTAAGCTCGAACACACGTGCAACTAAATCAGGACGATCTAATGCAGCTTGACCTAGCTTAAGCTCATTCTGAATTTCTGGCCATTTTGGATTAGCAGTCACCGTCATGAATATATCTGGATGTTTGTAGTATCTGGTAATCGCCATAGAATCCTGGTAGATTTCATACATATGCCTTGGACTGCCTAAATGAGTGGACGGTAGAATGAATTTTTTCCCAATGTCATTAGGATTGTGACCATTGGTAATAATATCTGTCAATCCACTATATACATCGCAGCGCAGATCAGCTTGGTGTGTCCTAATCCAATATAATCGATTTTGTTCATAGGACGCCCAGGCATCTACAATAAATTGTTGGAACAAAAGGCCAGCTCGAAATAAAGCAGAATATTCAGTCGTTCTCTCAAATAAGCGATAGCAGAAATACTGAAGCTGAGTCAATCTATTCTTTTTTTCTTTACCTGTAACTGTAAAATACCGTTCGTTCTTAACATCCCAATGTTTCATATCTGTAGACCAACCAAGATCTCCAGTTGGAAATAGTAAGACATAGTGTGACGGCAAATACAGTGGGTGGCATTCGCTTATTCTTTCGAGATTGTTATTCTTCAGGTACAGTATTATGTCTCGCTTCGAAGTCGGTTCAGTCCCATCCCCAGGAATAATAACAGCAATATCTTCAGACGTTGGGAGATTATAGCGTCTAGGATCAGTAGTGGGCGTATAAGTTAACCTTATAGGTATACTTTCACCGCCATTGCTATTAGCTGATTTCAGAACATCATACGCACCTTTGTATATTTTGCACAACTCATTTGATTCCAATAGAGTTTCTTGAATTATTTTCAGAATAGCTGGATTTAAGTGAAGGTTCCTTTTCTGTCGGCAATCCAATGCAATATGGGGATCATAAATATATAGCTGTGAATAACTTGGAGATTTGTCTGATTCCGGTAACAACGATCCAATTTGATGGGACAACTGTGAGAAAAACAAATAGTGCTAATCTAACAGTTCAATATTCAAACAAATCAAACAATCTGCAGAAAGTAAATAACACAGAAATTTTTAACGTGGTAAAACCCAATATGGGAAACGTCCACGGTTGTCCTCGCGACAACAAATAAATCCACTAGATGAAAAGAGATGTACAAACCTATCAACTACCTGCACTCACTGCGAGTTGATACTCCTGGTTATCTCTAACACCTTGACTTCACCAGAGCACCTTGATGTACGCACAAGACACTCGACTTCTTGATGAACACACAAGAAGACTCGAAGCCGAACTATGAAACAAGCTTACACCAGAGTTCCTTGATGAACACACAAGGAAACTCGACTTCTTGATGAACACACAAGAAGACTCGAAGCTAAATCACTATTCAATAATGAAGGAGAAGATGAATGGGGAAGAAGAAAGAAGAAGATGAATGGGGAAGAAGAAGATGAGTTCAATCACCAAAAAACAACCTAAAACCAAAACCTAAACAAACTCCAATACTAGATGAATTGGACGGCCAAAGAACTGACTAGTTCTTTGGAAGAGAAACCCTATTTATACATAGGGTTGGAAAACCATCGAAAATGGGCCGAAATAGTAAAAGCCCACTTTGGACGTACGTACGTCGATATGACGTTCGTACGTCTCCAAACGAAAATATGTCTGCTGCCTGCTGCGACGTACGAACGTCCTGTAAAGGTACGTACGTCCAGAATTCAAACTAACTTGCTGACATACGATACGTACGTACGTCCTTAAGCAGTACGTACGTCCTGAACCAGAAAACACACTAATGACACACGACGCGAAGACAAGGACGCGGGACGATGTGCGTACAACTAGGTTTTCTTAACAATGAACTCAAGGCGAAATAACCAAGGACACTTTGTCACAAAATTGATGTCAAACAACTTCGTGCCGGTTTCAATCTCCCCCTTTGACATTGATTTTGTGACAAAAACCTATGACTCTAATAGCACTTATAAAACGTGCTTACAAACCCAAACCATGGCATTTATAAAATATGCCTACAATAACACTCATTGTAGAATACATATAACAAGTCACCAATTCTTGTTATCCAGCTTTAGGAAGATGCTTTAACCATCAGAGATCGAACGGAAGCAACAAGAAATTCTGAAACAATCAAAGAGCCAATAGAAGTTCCTCGAGCAACTCCCCCATACTTCATGAGCTCCAAAGTTTGACACTTGAGCTCCCCCATAACTGTAGCATACTTGAAACATGACCCAAAACTGTACAACCTCTAAACATCAACACGTTCACTCCCCCATACGTGTAGCATACCTGAAACATAACCCAAAAATACACTAACAAGGAAGAAGAAGGTGTTAGTATTAGAGTCATAAATCTCCCCCTTTTTTTCACAAATGAAGCAAGGTAACAAAAGAAAGAGAAAAGATAAATACCAAACCATAACAAATAAGATTAAAGAAGAAAAGTAAGAGAACAATCATGTTAACAACAAAAAGGATATGCAACGGAAGTCATAAAATAAACACTTGTTAACACGATGTCAACACAAAGAATTCTCCCCCTAAAAAAAATCTTCACCTAAATGCAATGCATATGAGAAAGATGCACCTAGAACAAACAAACCAAATAAGGATATTTGAAACACACAAAGAACCAAACATACAAGGGTAGAAGAGAGTAAAGAGAAAACAATACCATAGATCTGGAATCCATGACGCACAAAACTAAAAAAACATGAGAGAGATCTAGGCATATAAATGAAGAAGAAAGAGTACCAACACAGACACAAGAAGGAAGATGAGATAAGAACCAAAACGAGATAAGAAGGAGATAGTGAAAAGACACTGAATACATATATAGGTAACAGAGGGAAGAAAAGGAAACATAACATGAATCCCTGATAGAAACCAAGAGAAACTTATACATAGAAGAAAGAGTCAGGACACCAACAATCGGAACAAATGATTCACTAGAATATCACTTTAAACAACCGACCATAACCACCGGAGATAGATTCCAGAGAAACGACTTCATAGTAGCAAGTTATTTAGAGAAAAAGATCAAACAAACAAAAAGGAAGAAATACCATACCTGATGAAATTGGGAAGGTACAATATGACCAAGAACCAAATAGTCAAACCTGTGAGAAATGTGCAAGAAAAGAATATGCGAAAAGAGAAAGAAGAAGAGATAAACAATAGTTAGTAGGAGACATGAAAGAGAATAGGGAAACCATGCATATTAGACACATCCAACAATATCCCATGACAAAACTACAGGAATATGAGTATTCGCAGGAAGAGATACGGGAGGTATAAGAAAGTCCATTGAGAATCCATGGGGAAATCCAATCTGTATATGTTCCTGAAACAACTCATCCAACCACAAAAAAATAGAGAATCTTATAAACAAGGAGAAGAAACTATTATCCCAAACACAATGGAATAGAGACATAAAAGGAATAAACATGTAAGCCCACCCCTAGTGAAACTCAAAAAAAAATTAGTTCAACATATGCCAAACAAGATAAGCAATCATCAAGCTCATAAAAAAAATGTTTCAACTGAAGAATGAGCAAGAATTATCGATGTCACCAAGTCACAAAACAACAATCCAACTTCAGAGCAAATTTCCTGCCTGCCAGAACACTAGAATGAGCCAGAGAGTCAATAGAAGAGAATTGCTAACAATAGATGACCAAACTGAGCATATGCATCCCAAAGTAGAACAGTGGTAGCCCAGAACCATTGCATGAGGATTATTGCAGAAGACTACCAAGAACACATCTAATCAAACCTATTGCAGGAAAAAATAGGATCAACCAAACACAGGAAGCAACAATAAGAGGATAGGCAAGTCTCATAAGTATTTAATCACACACCAGCTAGCCAACAAGGTAATTCAAGAATATTATCCCAACATAGAAAAATATGATGAGAACATATGAGAAAACATGAATCAATATAAATCATGACAAACGAATACACCAATAACATGATTTCATCACCAAAATATGTTTATGCATACCTTGCAGCCTTCTTAAAACAAATTGAGAACTATTACCTTGAGAAATCACATCAAACACATGTGATCCAATGACAAAAGAATTACCAAGGAATGGAACCAAAATAAAGTAATCCATAAACACTTTCAACAAGAACATCTACAAGAATCCGAAGGAATGGCGCCTTTACTCCTTTGAGCACGAGGAGGACGTGTGCCCGATGACGAAGCACCCTTGGAACTGGGTGTGTCTTTGGTGGGAGTAGTCCGAGCTCGCTTAGGAGGCATGGCCTGCACACACACAACATTATAAACACCACACAAGTAAGTAAAACCAACAAAACAACCAAGAAAAACCTTAAGAAACCCATTGAGGCATTTCACTAAACACTTGGTGAGCAATACAGGACATATAGGCAAAAATACTACATGAGCTTACCAAAATGATACTAAACATGTCCATGAAACTCCACAACCATTAATAATCACAAGAAGTTCCAAAAAGCATCTAGACAACAAGTATATATCCAATGGTATGAACCCAATATGATCATGGTAAACAAGCTCATAATCCAAAGCATAACCAACAAATAATAATGAAGTATCAATAGAAAAACAGAGAGTAATAAGAGGTTCCTAAACAGATAGAAGGGGATGAAAAACTTCTCTTGTTCGTGCTTAGAGAATATATGCACGATTTGAACTTAGTTGGCAAGAATTTCAAACAGATGGGCTGGAGAAGAAAACAGTGTGGGCCGTTACTGTTCAGAGGACGTACGTACGTCTTTAGTACGTTCGTACGTCGGAATACAAGAAAAACCTTGCTGCCTGAACATGCGTACGAACGTTATAACACCGTTCGTACGTTCCTCCAAAAAAAAAACATCTGCCTCCACAAACATTCGAACGTGCTAATAACGTTCGTACTCTCCTTTTTTTTTTTTTTTTTTTTTTTTTTTTTTAACAGAAAACCAAACCAAATGACAAACAACACAAACCATAATAAGAAGAGAAAAGGAAAAGAACCGATGTACCATAGAAGTGAAGAGGAATACATCATGAACATCCAAAAACAGTAGCCAATCCCAATCCGTACAAAAATAAGAGGCAATATATGGTGATAAGCAAAAGATTGAACAAATAAGAGAATTGAAGTGCATCATAAACTAAACCTCGGTGTGTGTAGATGCAATGCAATGCATAAAGAGAGAAAAAGTTACCACTAGAACACACCCTTTGAAGACCTAGAATAGAGAACCATCAACAAGAGACATACGATTAAATTAGTAAGTGAGCATAGAAGAAACAAACTTCAACCCCCTTTGAAACAAACGTTATGAGTAGAAGGCAAACGAATATAAATATGATCTTTCAAATGAAAACCAAAACATTAAAAAGGCAAAAGAATATAAACTTTGTATGCCTTACATAAAAAACAATGAACATGCGCTTGGATTTTTATTTTGCCGTATGTGGTGGACTTTAGTCTACATCACTCTAATGTCATTCCCGCGTGGGAGGGATTTTTGCCTCCATCTTTTCAAAAACACGAGGGTAGGGTGTAGCCTACATCTTTTTGACAAACACAAACTCAA
Organism: Aquilegia eximia; assembly: GCA_023053565.1. Taxonomy (NCBI): domain Eukaryota; kingdom Viridiplantae; phylum Streptophyta; class Magnoliopsida; order Ranunculales; family Ranunculaceae; genus Aquilegia; species Aquilegia eximia. The sequence continues at coordinate 28,979,002 of JALIGU010000001.1, forward strand.
GAAGTGCAATACCATGATAACGTGCAACACAAGAACTAACATCTCTTGAGTGCATCCGTCAGAGCATGACCCTCACAACCCCAACGGGTTCTTAGCCAACTGATATTGCATCAAAGACAATCAAATGGCTGGGGATAAAGTGAGTCATTGACCACTAACAAGAGTTGTAATAGGAAGATAAGAATGTTCAATAACACTAACAACAAGATAAACATTAACCAAAATAAAGGAGAGATAGCTCAAGATCACATAAATACTCGAGAGATAGAGAAGGTCTATGAGTTCAAAGAATATGTAAGTGGTTTCCAAAGACTCCCATTATGCAAGCATGCCGTGCACTGTGCAAACAAGCGAGGAAAAATGCATGATACATACCAAAACATACTTAAGAGTTCAAAAAGAGAAAACACGTAAACATATTGTAACTTATTTAAGACAATTGAATTAAACCAATATCTCAGAAAAGATGTAACCATCAACACATACATGGAATAAATAAAGAAAAATAGAAGGAATAACCAACTATGTATTCAGAGATGCAACATGATCTGCAAGCTAAACAAACAAAGCATAAAAAGTAGAAACACCAAACAAATAGCCTATGTGGTTAGAGAAATATGCAATTCAAATAACACAAGGCTAGAAACAACCTACATCATCCCAAATATGGGACACCACCAGACCTTTGCAAGTCCAGAAAAACCTTCAACTTATCTTTTCTTACCCATACTTGTTTAACACTAGGCGTGCACACCTTGGGAGTTGAAAAGATATGAGATCTCCCCTTAACAAGCTTTGCAATAGACTTATCCTTAACTAATTCCACCTTAGTCTTTGACTTCCTTTTGTTGGAGTACCTGTTTTTCTTAAACCTATGACAATAGACATTAGAATTCCAAGGTCTAGAAAACGCACAAGAAGGAACATAAGAATCAACAAGATTATAATTAGAATGAACATGAGAATAACATTTAACATGTTGATTAAAATCCCAACAAAAGCTATCCAAATGACCATCTCTACCACAATAAGAACAATGAAAAACATTAGACTTACTCAAAGAATTCTTATAAGAAGATGTGGTGGTAGAAGATGAAACATGTATGTCACCATTGTATTTGTGACATGGTGCCTTAACAAAACCTATACCTCCATTATGAGAACAATATGGCTTATCAGTAAAAACAGCCTTACCATTAACCTTAGACTTAAAATTCTTACGAGAAACATGCTGAACATTAGTAGCATTAAGTCTAGTCTCAATAGGTGGGGTAGGCAAAAGGGCAGGCAAACTAGTAGATTTTACAGGAGTAATCACACTAGATGAACTAGTAGAACTATCAAGAGGAGAATCAAATCTAGTTTTGTCCAAAACCTGCAATTGGAGTTGAGTAGACGTTAAATCGTTCTTTGTTACCTCATACTCCACCAATAGAGATTTGTATTTCTCATCGACCTCCTGATTGGCCTTCTCTAAAGCTGCAATTCTACATAACAAGTCAAGTTTTTCTTTGTCAAATAATTGAGAAATAGAAATTGTATCATCTGCAGCACAAGAAATCTGTTTTTCAAGAATCTCAATTTTATCCTGCAAAGAAAGATTAGCCTTTTCCAAATTTTCAATTTTGGATTCATAAACTTCCCCTTGAAGCATATAGTCCTCTGCACAATGTCTGAGTCGTTGTTCTAGAGAATCAACCTTAGTCTGCAAAACACCATTATCTTCAAAACAAACATTATCAGAAATAGTAGACACATTACAATTAGCTTTATTAAATTTTTCCTGCAAATCAATATTAGCTTTTTGTAATCTTTCACATTCTTTTGCAGAAAGTCTGTAAAGAAGAGCCCAATCACTATTGCTAACAACATACAAATTATCATCCTTTTCAAAATCAGATTTTGGTTTTGTAGATTTAGACGATTTAGCAATAAAATTATTATGACCAGACTCATGAACCATCATTGCACTCATAGGATCGTTAGCGTGAGCCTTGACGCTCCTTAACCAGCCCCCAGCGACTGATACCAATTGAGAAAAACAAATAGTGCTAATCTAACAGTTCAATATTCAAACAAATCAAACAATCTGCAGAAAGTAAATAACACAGAAATTTTTAACGTGGTAAAACCCAATATGGGAAACGTCCACGGTTGTCCTCGCGACAACAAATAAATCCACTAGATGAAAAGAGATGTACAAACCTATCAACTACCTGCACTCACTGCGAGTTGATACTCCTGGTTATCTCTAACACCTTGACTTCACCAGAGCACCTTGATGTACGCACAAGACACTCGACTTCTTGATGAACACACAAGAAGACTCGAAGCCGAACTATGAAACAAGCTTACACCAGAGTTCCTTGATGAACACACAAGGAAACTCGACTTCTTGATGAACACACAAGAAGACTCGAAGCTAAATCACTATTCAATAATGAAGGAGAAGATGAATGGGGAAGAAGAAAGAAGAAGATGAATGGGGAAGAAGAAGATGAGTTCAATCACCAAAAAACAACCTAAAACCAAAACCTAAACAAACTCCAATACTAGATGAATTGGACGGCCAAAGAACTGACTAGTTCTTTGGAAGAGAAACCCTATTTATACATAGGGTTGGAAAACCATCGAAAATGGGCCGAAATAGTAAAAGCCCACTTTGGACGTACGTACGTCGATATGACGTTCGTACGTCTCCAAACGAAAATATGTCTGCTGCCTGCTGCGACGTACGAACGTCCTGTAAAGGTACGTACGTCCAGAATTCAAACTAACTTGCTGACATACGATACGTACGTACGTCCTTAAGCAGTACGTACGTCCTGAACCAGAAAACACACTAATGACACACGACGCGAAGACAAGGATGCGGGACGATGTGCGTACAACTAGGTTTTCTTAACAATGAACTCAAGGCGAAATAACCAAGGACACTTTGTCACAAAATTGATGTCAAACAACTTCGTGCCGGTTTCAAACTGACCATGAATTGTGAAAGAAGTTGGTCCTCGACCTTTTAGAATACGTTTGTCCATCGAAACACCCAAACTGGAGAAGGCATTAGCAGCATTATAGGATCTAATATCTTTCCTGAAAGATCTTGCCAGTGAATTTCTTCCTTCGTATAACAATTTAATAGCAGAAGGCAATGGTGTAAGTAGTGGCAACTTTATCTTTCCTTGCATGCAACACATACCGAAAAATGACTTCTTTTTAGTGGATTTAGTCAATCGTTCATCTAACCAATGATAAGCAGAACATGATGGACATATGACATCCATTTTCCCAAGATAGTGTCTTTCTTTTGGAATATTTTCTACTTGATCGATTCGTATGTGAATTTCATCTTCTAATATAGTATCGTAATGAGAATCACTTACAGGATGAACATTAGTAGTAGAATCATTTTCTTCCATGTTTGTCGTTTCTCTGAAAAAAATCAATAATTGGATAAAACATTAGTTTTTAAACATAATTCTCAAATTTAAAAATAAAAGGAAAATAAACTTGCCTAAGAAATTGTCTATTGTAAAAGGGGAAAATCAATTTAAAATAGAGTGACAAAGTATGGAATTAGAGTTTGTTGAACCTTAATTTGCAACAATCAACCTTAATTTGAAGAAATTAAAAACTTCATTTATAAATTAGTTTATTTAAACTGTGTGATTAAGATGATGATGATGATGATGATAAGAGATGTGAAACCTTAAGAGATGTCAAACAAATTATAATCATTCTAACCCAGTATAGTACAATAATTTCTCGATTTCCTTCAAAAATTTTTGGCTATCCTCTGGGATAATTCAAAAATCGGGCTTTAAATTAAAAATCTAAAAATTTATATTAGTAAATAAAAAATATAGTTAACTATATATAAACAACTTACTTCATAGGGCATCGTTTTATAACATTGTATTCACGGGAAGAATCTCCAGTTGACGATGAACCATAGAAATATGTAATAATCTCAACAATTGGTTGTTTTCCTTTGGTTTCTTCTAATAACTGATTTCCAGCTTGTGATCCTCCATCCACAACGTCTTCCACAGCTTGTGATACTCCATCCACTATTCCATCCATTGAATAAAGAAAACAATTTTCGTTTTCTTTTTCTTTTTTCCTTCGAAGACGTTGGCTTATTGTGTGAGTCTTGTCCAATGGAGTGCTACAAATAATGAAACATTTGTCAATTTCTTTCAAATATAAGTTTAAATGAATTGCTATGGCCAATACAATTATACGTACTTTGCATTCCATTCTTTATTCGGGGTTGTGTTTTGTTCTTTGGAATTCCCAACAGAACGTTCTCTCTCTCTTCTTTTTCGTTGACTGGTTTGTTGCCTGCTTAGCCCTTCAAGGTTTTCTTCTTGCATGCATTGCCTTTAGAAAACAATATTATATTTTAAAACTTTTTCAAACAGTAATAAAATACTCAGTGTTTAAGAAATAAATACTTACTCTGTTTCAATTATCTCTGGCAATGTGGCATCATTATTGTTAGAAACTGTTAGAGGAACATCTTCTTTGCCGCAATGCGTTACAGTAGATAATGAAATCCTAAATTTGTTAACAATAAAAAAATTCAGACCCCATTTATATAACCATTTTAGCTAAATAATCATAGTAACAGAATATATACTTACTCTTCTTGATTTGTTGCTCGCAATATGGTAGGATTGGTTGGAGGGACATCCTTGTTGATGCGTTGTCTTTTAGTGGACAATAAAATCCTATATGATTGAATAGTAAGGAAGAATTATACTCCATAACAGTAATAAAATACATAGGATTGAAGAAATAAATACTTACTCTGTTTCAATTATCTCTGGCAATGTGCCATCATTATTGTTAGAAACTGTTGGGAGAACATCCTCTTTGTCGCATTGTGTTATATTGGATAACGGTATACTAAATATTTTAAGAAAAAAAAAAATTCAAACTCCACACTCTACTGATATAACACTTTGAATAAATAAACACGTAGTCTTAACAGAATATATACTTACTCTACTTGAGGAACTTCTTTGTTGACGCATTGTCTTTTATTGGATAATAAAATCCTATATGTTTGAATAGTAAAGAAGAATTATATTGTGTTTTTATCAATTTTGTCAATATGAACCTATCAAAAATAGAGGAAAGAGTGTAAGTTATAAATAAAAAATTAACTCACTTTTGTCCTGATCGTTCATTTTCTCTTCGTTTGCGTTGTGCTATTTGGTAATTGGACAATAACACGATGTTATTTCCTGCACTGGTTTCTCGTGCTACACTTTTGGTTGGTGTTTCGTTGTTGCTGATATTTAATAAACCTCTACATTTTTGGTATTAGTAAATGAGTTGATATCATTATTGATAAGGTAATTCATTTTAAAATGTAGAAATTACTCACTTTTGTTTAGCACGTTCTTTTTCTCTTCGTCTGCGTTATGCTATCTGAGCTTTAGACAATGACACGATGTTATCTTCTGCAATGGTTTCCCTAAGAAAAAAAAAATAGTTATATAACATTACGCAATAATTAATATTATATATCATAGTATATATTATTATACACTTACTGTTCTACTGTTATGCGTACTCCTGAACATCCATTGTTAGAAGAATTTTCTTTTCCGTTATTCATTCCTGAAATTAAAACCATGAATTGTTGTACGTAAATTACTTAAATCAACAGAGGATTGAATGATAGGAATAATCCATAAATAATCAACAGACTGTAGCTGGTAATATTTATCATGCCGGATGTAGGTATAGGAATGTCAATTAAATATAAGAGAGAAATAATCTAAAAAGAGAGTTACACTAAATAAAAAAAAATGAGGAATATAACAAATTATATTTACCTCAATTAGAAGAAAAACCTAATTCAGTTCTGAATGTGTTCGCCACTGCAATAATGAACAGGTGAAAAAATTGAGGCTTTGACCAATTTAGATAATTTCTAAGATATATATTTGCAAGTAAAAAATTGATAAAACAAAATTCAGAGATGGGTAAGATTTTCGTAATGAAAAGTAAAACAAAATTCAAAATCCAAATAAAAAAACAACTTTTGGTTGATGTATAAAATGGCTAATCTATTGCTGATGGTACTTCATAGATTATAAGGCAGTAGCAGTTTTAAAGACTGGCCATGCGAATTTTGCCATCAATCTCTCCATACCCCTCAGGTCCTTAAAATTCTTGAGGATAAAAAAAATATATAGAAAATGCTTCCATCAATGAAAACTGTGCAGTACAGAGAGAATGTACTGTTGGAAATGCCTTTAAAAAAAAAAAACTATTGGAAATCATTCCAATGCAATCAGCCACCCTTAGTTTCCCTTTCCCATAATTTAATCAAATGAGACTCTCAACAGTTTTTTATGTTTGTGGTTCTCTCCAAAATAGAGAACAGATAATAATCACTTTTTGATCAGTTTTTTGGATTCCACTAAATATTAAATTACTATTAAGTAGTCACAGTTTAAACAAAATTGCTGGTGTGATTTAGTTACATGTAGCTAAATGTCTCCAAACTCTGAAAGTATACAGAAGAACAATCCTTGTAGTTTGAGAAACATAACAAAGAAATGTTTAAAAACTGTTATTGCTATGATAGAATAAGTAACAAAATGTTCTCCTTCATGCTGTAAACAATACAAATCAGATCTTAAGATGCTATCACCTGGGGCATTCAGTTTTACTTATTGTAAGGTGTGGATTTTGTGTAGAAGAAGTGCATATATAACAATACAGTCTGCATTAGTATTTACTTATTTTTCGTAGTTATTTTGGTTTTTTACCGGCGTCTTTAACTATAACCTCAGCTCTATTTATTGGTCTGAGCAAGCACAAATTTGACTGCAACAGTAAACAGTTCTGAATCAAATAGGGTACTTACCGTTGAAGAAGAAGGACGACTAAGAAGAACTTGATGCTGTTGGGCTTGAATTCAAACAGATTAAAAAGGACTGGACGATTAGAAATTCAAAATCCAATCAGAAAAATTGAAAAAAAAATTCAGCAGAATTTAGAACCAATCGTATTTGCTTCAAATACAGGGAAGATATTAAGACTACAAAAAAAATCCTAGATGGTAAATACACTGCCAAGGATGCAATATCTAATAGATTCAGGAGTGATGCTTGTATATAAAAATTAAAGGAATCAAATAGGGTACTTACCGTTGAAGAAGAAGGACGACTAAGAAGAACTTGATGCTGTTGGGCTTGAATTCAAACAGATTAAAAAGGACTGGACGATTAGAAATTCAAAATCCAATCAGAAAAATTGAAAAAAAAATTCAGCAGAATTTAGAACCAATCGTATTTGCTTCAAATACAGGGAAGATATTAAGACTACAAAAAAAATCCTAGATGGTAAATACACTGCCAAGGATGCAATATCTAATAGATTCAGGAGTGATGATTGTATATAAAAATTAAAGGAATACAATTCTGTTAAAATACAATAGATTCAACAAAATCCAAATCACAGACCTCTGAGAGATAGCCATCACTGTCAGAGCTCTCTCCCATTGATTCACTGTCATCTTCGCTAAATATTGTATCAAGAGAAGTGTCTCCAATAGCTATATCTTCAGAGTTTCTAGACATGCCAAAACAAAAAAGTTAAGTAACCACTTCATTGAAGATTGAATCTTATTATCATTGTACTTCCACCAAGTACTAAAACTAATTCACTAAAAAATAAAGTCAAATTTAGCATTTCCAAAAAGAGTTGAGGCTTGGAAAGCGAAGTCAATGGAGTTATATACCAGAAGCTTATAGAAGGTAACCTCTTTTTGAATATAGCCTGGTGGAACTTGCTGTCCAGGCATCTATAAATGGATAAGAAGGCTGGAGTATATAGACTCCATCCTTATATTAAATGCTTTTAATACGTATTCTAGAGTTTAATTCAAGTAACAATGTAGCAAACGGAAGTCGTACGCCAAAAAAAAAACACTTTTCATGAGAATTTCTTCAGGTTAGCGCTATACCTTCTAGTAGAAGGGACTGTGGCAGCTTCAATTTGATCTTCAGTAGCAACCCCTTTACCTCCTATAGTTCACATAGTTGTCAAAATATGACAGACAATAAGTTCTATGTAAATGAACTCAAATAAGAAGTAATCAAACAAATGATAGCACAGCAGGACATAAGGTTGGACCTAACAGTTCAAAAAGTATATATATGAAATTCATGTTAAAGCAAAACAGAAAGCAGTGATTTAAGGTATTATTGTAAGTAGATTAAGCTATAAAAATTATTGAATTGAATCAAGTTTGTAGGCGTACTTGGTATCAAGAGAGATTACCGAACAGGAGCAATCAACCGACCTAATCAATTGAAGAATGATCCCAACTGAAAGAATAATCAGTAGAGCTAGAAGAGTACCTTTGTGCGAGAATCGAGATTGCTGGTGATGATGATGATGATGAGAGGAGAGAGATAGAGATGGAAAACTTAGAAGGAAAAGCTTGCTATTGCTGCTGAGAAGAGAAGAGAAGAGAAGTTAGGGAAGAGAAGGGGAAGAAGATAGAGATAGAGATGGAAAACTTAAGAAGGAAAAGCTTGCTATTGCTGCTGAGAAGAGAAGTTAGGGAAGAGAAGGGGAAGAAGATTGGGGTTTTAATCCTAGTCACCCTCAATCTTAATCTTAGTCATAGAAATTAATCCTAGTCATAAAAATTAGTCCTAGTCAAATTATTAGTCATACAAATTAATCCTAGTCATATAAATTAGTCCTAGTCAAATTATGCACCCTTTGTAGATTATAATATAGATAATCCTTTTCTTTGATTTTGACTTTGTTCAATTTTGACCAAACTTTTTTCAACTGTTGGAATGAAGAAAATTGTGTGTACAGTATATAATTCATATTTTGTTATATACACTCAAAATGAAAGATTAGCCCTAGATTCAGATTCAAGAAGAGGATGGTTTAATATACTACAAAATACAAACAGTATCCACAAAAGAATGTATGAAGTCACTCTACAAATAAATGCTTAGTAGTGCTGAATGCTGATTCTCAATTAGCTGTAAGCTCAAATTACAAAATCATGTTGGAACCGTGTTGTATATCTATTATCTATCCTATAAAGCTATAATAAACAAGCATTAAGCTTGTTGTAGCCACTGTTTTCTTTTTCCAAATAATATGGGCAGAGTCATAGTTTCGCAGCTCTCACCCTCAACAATCCTAATTGGTCTTCTTTTGCAACTTTTCATCATCATCTTGTTAAACTTGCACACTGATGTATACAAGGCGAAAGATCAATTGTATACACATAGCCTTTTCCTCCAAGCTGACTTCTGTGTCGGCAAATTTTTTACTAACAGAAACACCACATCAGAGCTAGCTAGATCTTCTTAGATAGGCCAACAAACCAAACCCAGCAACCAGTGCAGCTCCAGCAGCAACTGTGCTATAAGCTGTGGCCCACGCATCTTTATGTGCATAGTCCAAACTGCCGCTGCCCCTCCTCCATGAACCTCCAGTTCCTGAATAATCTAAATGCAGCCTTAAGCCCTGTTCAAAGCATAATTATGAATGGTCAGAATTATTTAATGGAGCAGGCATGCAAGCCTCACTGATCTTAAAGTGTGACCTGTGTATCAGCCTGTTAAAATAATTCCTAACTTTCCTTGTGATTGATCATGGTAAGAATACAAATCTTTAACAGTACCATCATCAAGGGAATATGTTAATACCGACCATACCTTCAAACCAACTTGCCTGGCATGGTCTACAGCTGCTACAAGATCACCATCTGATGCAAGTACTACTTTGTCATGGTCATCGTCCTCATACTATAAAACATAGTCACAAACAAGAATAAATAGATGTAACCAAAATAAAGTAGAGCAACTGTTACAAGGATAAACAATCCATATATAAATCAACCTACCAGAATGTGTGGCAATTGGTTTCGATCAATATCATCTCCCATCCTCTGAAGAATGGAAGTTATAAGGTCGGTCAAACTTCGGGTATCTGAAAAAAGTATTAGATGCAATCAAGATTATTCCCATCAATGATATAAACTGAACAATAATCACCTAATAAGGATATCAAAGTTAACAGTCACAAGGTGAAACTGAACATTGATTACTTTGTAAGAGACACTATATACAGACCCTGTTAAGTAAAAAAAAAAAAAAAAAAAAAACCCAAATTCAAATGGTGGCAGATGATAAATTAAATCTCCTAGAGTCATAAAGTTGAGGAGCAATACCACAGTTGAATCTATGCAGCCGCCCCTTTTTGTCTTCGATCTTGAAACCAAATGAATAAGGTAGGATGGAAGATGGATAACTAGATGATCTTCCTGGATCTGTCTCCTCTGAAGCCACTTTCATCGATATCTCACTGGAACACAACACAGCCAGCCGACAAGAAAAAAAGGAAAAAAATTTCAGAGAAGAAATTAACTGAAGTTAAATACCTTCAATTACATTGAGTTCAACTTGATTTCTAACTTCAACTTGATCTTCGATGTTTAATTACGCTTCCATTACGAACTTGTGATAAATAGAGGGCAATTGCAACTAATTAGATTTGAGATCAACTAGGGTTTTAGGAAGAAGACGAAGAAACTGGGCGGGAAGAAGAACAATGATCACGCCTTCTCACAACTGTTCCTTTTGTACCAATAGATAGAAAAATCGCAGCCGTTGGATTAAATCAGATGGATTCGACGAGATCCCGACACGTGTGCGTTTTTAGTTGAACAGTTGAAGGGCGATTTACTTCAAACCACGTCAGCTCTATTAATAATAAAATAAAACACGTCAGTTTTGCTGTAACGGCTGCTAGACAGAAACGTTATCTGCTGGGGTAAAGACAAAATAAAAATCTTTAGTGGGGTATTTGCAAATATCGACAGTAATGTCAGTGGTTTCGACAAAATCGCCCGCTTAAAGACTGAGGAAAGATGACTAAGACACTCTTCAAAAGATGAACCATATATGGAGAAATCATCCATAAACACTTCCATAAATCGTTCTACCATATCACCAAAGATGTGTAACATACACCTCTGGAAAGTAGCAGGTGCATTGCACAGACCGAAAGGCATACGGGCATAAGCGAAAGTGCCGAAAGGACAAGTAAATGTTGTCTTCTCTTGATCTTCAGGGGCGATAGGAATTTAGTTATAACCAGAGTAACCATCTAAGAAACAATAGAAGGAATGACCAGCTAGGCGTTCCAACATCTGGTCTATGAAGGGAAGAGGAAAGTGGTTCTTCCGGGTGACTGTATTAAGCTTTCTATAGTCGATACAAACGCGCCATTTGGTTTGAATTCTCGTGGTGACTTGTTCATTCTTATCATTGGTAACTACAGTCATGTCGGCCTTCGTAGGAACCACATGAATAGGACTAATCCAGGGACTATCCGAAATGGGATAAATCACACCTGCATCCAGAAGTTTCAGAATCTCTGCTCGGACAACTTCTTTCATTGCAGGGTTAAGACGTTTCTGAGGTTCACGAGAAATTTTAGCATCATCCTCAAGATGAATACGATGAGAACAGACAGAAGGGCTAATGCCTTTAATGTCATGGATAGACCAGGCAATAGCAGAACGATGCTCTAAGATAACTTCTAAAAGCTGACTCTCCTGTTCGGTAGTAAGAGAAGAAGAAATAATGACAAGATGACTACCGTCTGAATCAAGATGAGTGTATTTCAGCTCACGAGGAAGAGGACTCAGAGTAACAGGAGGTGGAGTAATGGTCTCTACTTGGGTCTCAAAATCCATGCTACAAACCGAGTCAAGGGCCTCAGGGTCTTTAGGTTCAAAGATAGGCACAGTATCAAGAAGAGTATTGATTTGGGCAATAGATTGGTCAATGTCAAAGTCTACATTATGCATGGCAAGGCAGTGAACAACCGGATCTTCAGGGTAATAATTATGCACCATCTCATAAGGTAATGAGTCTAGAAGGCACACATCTTCTGATAAGGACAGATCAGGGGGTTGTTGCCCAAGGTTAAATATATTTACTTCAATAGTCATAGAGCCAAAAGTAAGAACCATAGAACCGTTCCGGCAGTTTATGAGAGCATTAGAGGTGGCCAAGAATGGACGGCCAAGGATGATGGGTACCGAGTCATCGACAGTAGGTTCAGTATCCAACACCACAAAGTCAACGGGGTAGTAAAAGTCAGACACTTTAACTAACAGGTCCTCAACTATTCCTCTAGGTACTTTCAATGATCTGTCGGCCAGTTGTAACGACATTTTCGTGGGTTTCATGTTTGTTAGACTCAGGCTGAGCTACAAGGAGTAAGGCAAAAGGTTAACACTCGCTCCTAGGTCTAGCAAAGCTTTTCCCATGAATTTGTCACCAAGCTTGCAGGGTATGGTCGGTTTTCCAGGGTCCTTGTATTTTACCACACCGTTATGTTGGACAAGTCCAGAGAATTCTTCCGCCACAAACGCATTTTTAGGCACATTTGTTTTTCTCTTGACGGTGCACAAGTCTTTCAAAACCTTAGCATAGGAAGGTATCTGTTTAATAGCCGTGAGGAAGGGTATATTAATATTTATATGTTTGAACACATCAAGTACTTCCTCTGCTTGGACTTCCTTTAGAGACCTTGTGAGTCTCTGGGGGTAAGGTACAGGCGGGTTGTAAGTTCGTGGAGGGTCCACAATCTCACAGGCAGGCTTCTTCGGCTTAGAGGTGGTCGCCTCATTAGCCGGAGCTTTAGGTGGGGTAACAGGTGCAGGGGTAACCGGGGTCACAATGTTAGGACTCGGTGTATAATTAATTTGATTATCAACCTGTTTTCCTGACCTAAGGGTGGAAATCGATTTTACTTCAGCAAGTGGTACAGACGAAGATGGAGTATCCGTCACCAAGACAACTTCCTTGCCTTTGGGGTTCGGGATGGATTGTCCTGGAAATCTACCATTTTCATCAAGTTTTTGTTCAATCCTCTGGATGGCTTGGGCATTTGATTCAATGGACGCCTGGGTCTGTTGAATGAAACAGGCAAGCACATCCTCAAGGGAGGTCTTAGGAGGCATATGGTCCCTGGAACCACTCATGTGATGAGCACTGTTCGAGTAAGGGGGGTTCGGTGCCCTGTTTCGATTATCAGTATTACCAACATACGTGGCATTGCTACGTTGCCCATAAGAGTTATTAAAACCAGGTGGAGCCACATAATTATTATTGGAATAAGAAAGCTTGGAGCGGTCCATATATGGGTACGTGTAGGGGTGAAAATCGGACAGAACGGATCGGAAATGGCATGTTCGGAAAAAATAAATCGGAATCAAAAAATTTCTTCCAATTCCATTCCATGTTTTTTCGGAAGAACAAAATTTATTCCAATTTCGGAATATCGTAAATCTTCGGAATATCGGAAAAAATCTGAAAAAAATAAATTCGGATCAATCGGAATTCCAACATAAAATAAAATCGGAATTCCAACCTGAAAATATATCGGAATTGATTGGAATTCCAAATCGAAAATGGTGGACGTGATCCGTTTTGGAAATTTGAAAATTCACTCTTTCTAATGAGTTGATTTGTTTATTGGGGTGTTTTTATCTAACATAGTAACATACCACCTCAATACGATGGATGAAAGTTCTTGAGTATAAGCACCTTATAACACAAAATTATACTGCAAAGTTTATATAATAATATAATTGTATGAGCAAGAAAATAATTAATCTGACTAATAAGCATAGACCTTCAATCGAAAGTATAAACTAACCAATAATTTACTATTACATTATTTTTTTTTGTTGAACCATATATTGATATTTGATAACATTAAGATTTGGGACTAATTATAATTTGTCATTGAGTCCTCATTTGATTTTAAACTTGGTATATTATTTCTATGTCTATATGTACATATATTTTCAAAAATGAGAATAGTTAAATCTCTTAAATTATCGGAAATTTTGGAATATTTATCGGAAAATCAAATCAGATTAACAATCGGAAAAATCGGATCGGAAATCGGATCTGATCAGATTCACAGAAGTGGTTCCAATTCCATTCCATCTTTTTCGAAAAAATCGAAAATCAAAAATTCGAAAATCGGAACTACAATAATCCATTCCAAATTCGGAAAAAATCGGATCAGAAATCAAAAAAATCGGAAAATCGGCAGAAATTTACACCCCTAGGTACGTGGCATTGCCCTTAGTAAAGTTGGTCCTCCCGGCGTAGTTAAACGCACAGGCTTCCTCAGTTTATGGTGAATTATAAGGGAGAGGGCAAAATTCAGCAGTATGGGTCTGGTCATGACAAGCATCACATGAGAGAGTGGAGGCACTCATAACAGGTGATGGGGGCTTTAAGGACACGCCAAGTGCTTCTACCTGTGTGGCTAAACCATGAAGTAAAGTTTTAAGTTCAGAGTCGGGTTTGACTTCATATATACCTCTAGGTTTATCAAATGAGTCTGGGGTAGTGTTTCTCAGGGTATGTCCAGGTATGTCCCATTACTGGCTATTAGTAGCAATCTTTACAAGGAAAGCTAGAGCCTTGGTGGTGGAATAATCAAGGAAATCTCCACCACTCATACTTTCAACTGTGTTTCTAGTCATAGTATTAAGGCCTCTATATAGAATCCTAACTTTATCAGTGTCATCGACTTTGTGGTGTGGACACCGAAGAATTAGGTCTTGAAACCTCTCCCATGCATCAAAGAATACATCGCCCATTTTTTGCCTGAAACTTCTTATGGCATCAACTATGTCATTAGTACTGGTAATAGGAAAGAATTTGGTCAAAAACTTCTTACTTAGTTGAGCCCAGGTGGCAATAGAATTGGAAGGAAGGCCATGTAACCAGTGAAATGCTCTATCCTCAAGAGAAAAGGGGAACAATCTCAAGCTAACGTCCTCCTCAGACAAATGTTTCTCCTTAAAAGTATTGAGAACGGTCAGAAACTTATTGAGGTGTTGATATGGATCTTCCCGTGGAAGTTTATGGAACTTAGGCAACATGCCCACAATCTGTGGGCGAATGCCATAGCTATCTACAGTTGTCTCGGGTAAGACTACGCAGGTAGGTGGCCCAGTGGCCAAGGGTGAAAAGTAATCCCGAAGGGTAGCTTCTTGAGCCATAGGGGCAGGTGTTACTTCAGAAAATGAAGTTGGGTCGTTGAACTCTTCTTCAGAAGGTATGTAGGTTGAGTTGTTAAACTCTCCCTCAGGAGAACGAATGAGGTCCATGATTGTGCTATTTGTGTAGACTGGAATAGGTTTGCACAAGATTTTACCTAATCTAAGATGCATGCAACATGCGCATTACATATGCCACAGAATTCCTAACCATTCCAAAGCATCTAACAAGGGGCTCAAAAACTAACTCAATTTTATGTTCACCCAAGTCAATGAGTTCTTTCCAAGCTTCCCTTGTGAATTCTCCCTATATTTCGAGAGTCAAGTAGTGAATAACCAGTGTTGGAGGTTTTTCGTGCGTAAGCGACGTTCCTTAATTAAATAACCATAGTGATTCTACAGACGTAATTTGTAGAGGTTCCAGACCCAATTCCTAGCTTGTGCTCCAATCAAAGAATGGTTCACGCAGTACTAGTTGAAATATCTGCTCAAGGTCTCAAATGAACATCGTGATAGCATGGCTTTAGTTGGTTCAATTTTAAAGCTTAGGATATTGCAATCAAGGTCATGTTAATCATTACAGAAACTCCTCTTGCAGAGGATTCAGGGAGGGTTAAGAGAATGCTTACCTCCCACTTTGTGCTAAAAAGGTAAAAATGCCAAACAAGCGCACAAAAGTGGGGAGAAGACGAGTTGAAGTCGACTAAGGGGAAACCGCTCCTTGGGTTTCAATCATCCTTAGGAGTCGTTCCTTAGTAGACTCAAGGCTAGCTCCACAACCTTGCTCTACTATCCGTCGCGAACACACAATAAAATAAATCCTAACAACACCTACTTTAAGAATATTACAACCGCAACCCTTCGTGGATCGAATAATTAAATATCTTACAAGTCTTTAAAAATGCTAAAAAAATAAACCTACTTAATTCACCTCACAATCACTCAAAAGGAAAAATAAATTCTTGAAAAACTGCTCTGAAACGTTCTGAAAAATTTGCGCAAAACGAGGCAATTTCCTGCTTGGAACTCGACTCGAGATGGCTACATGCCAATCTGAACTCGACTCGAGGTCGGGATCAGATCCAACCAGTAACTTTTCAGGAAAAATCTTGAACGCGCGTCTTTCTTAAAAATTTGATTTTTACTCCGTTTTTCGAGCTTTTTTCAATCCGGGGGACACCGAGAGGGGATCCTAAAATAAGAGAAAAGGCGATTTAAATTTAGAGATCTAAATTAAGCTAAGGTTCAACACTGGTCAAATAGAGGAAATCCAAAGTCCATATAGAAGGGAAATAAGATCGATTAACCAATACAACATACAAAAAAAAGGAGAAATATAAACAAATAAAGAAGAAGGAAGTAAACAAAACAAAGAAATAGAAAAATTAAAGAGGAAAAACAAACCTGAAGATGCAGATGAAAGGTGAAGAAGTGGGGAAACGATCTTCAGTAACGAGGGTGTAATAAGAAGGGGAGGAAATTTTAAGCAGAAGATAGAAGGTGAGAAGGTAAGAATGGAAAAGAAGTGAAAATTACCTAAGTTTCCTATTTATAAGGGAATCAAATGAGAGGCAAGTGAAAAAATAAAGGTAATGATAAGACAAAGCGTAGGGAAGCGAGAAGACAACAGTAATCGCCATCATTGCACCTAGGGAAAATACAGGAAAACACGTGGATC
Organism: Aquilegia eximia; assembly: GCA_023053565.1. Classification (NCBI taxonomy): domain Eukaryota; kingdom Viridiplantae; phylum Streptophyta; class Magnoliopsida; order Ranunculales; family Ranunculaceae; genus Aquilegia; species Aquilegia eximia. Next base: position 28,995,777 of record JALIGU010000001.1, read on the forward strand.
CAAATTAAATGCATGTCAGACACGTGCAGTAAGTGGGCAGTTAGAAGCTGAAGAGATAAGTGTGGATAGCTAGCACGTGAGCCAAGTTTGAATTGCAAAAGTAACTTTTCCCGCCAAAACTCTTATAGCCATTGCCACGTAAGGAAAACCTTTGAACCGTCATCTAAATAATAAGCCGAGTTGATGGTCAAAGGAGGGGCGATGTAAGTACCATATGATGTAGCTTGATGTGGCGGCATTGAAGTACTAGGAGTACGTAAGGAAGAGAAAACCGAGAAGTAGTGGATAAGACCTAGGAACATTCTAGAGCATCACGGACGAGGCACGTGGGAGTTAGTTGTCAAGCATTTGCCCGATAATACGTGAAGGAGAAAGGGCCGCGTAGAGGCAGGGAAGGCCATAAGATCCAGTAAGTGATCCTAGGGCTAGGAGGAAGCGATGTGACCACTATATAATGAAAAATATAAAGCAAACCCTAAGGTAACTATTCACTCTGGATTCACTTTCTCCTAAGCTTGGCCTCCATTACTGACTTGGGCGTTGGAGCTTTCCCCACCGGCCAAAATCCGGTGGTCTTTGCAGGTATGATAGAAGAAACAACATTGGCGGAGTGCAGCAACCCTGATCTGACAGCAAGCTCATACAAGAGCTTACATGGCCAATTATATATAACAAAAGATGATGAAAATCATTGAAATTCAGTAGTATATATATCGTGGTTTCCAATTTCAGGTTGACAAGGCTCGCTGATAGTAACAGACCAAGAGGCAATGTTTCACATGCAGGAGTACTATTAAGGTGTAGTCCTTTTGGTAGCTAGGTTGGCAAATTGAAGTCCTTTAATTTGCAGCTGGGCTGCAGACCTGGTTTCAAGCGAACGACAAGGTGTTGTGTTGTTCGGACAGCTGAATGAACTGGAAGGTGGATGGATTATGTCACTGCCGTCTACGGGGAACGAACAGTAAATGCATAAGTGGTTGAAAAATTGGGAACTGGAAGTGATTTGGATATGTGGAATATCCGCACCAGATTGCAACTTGCCCAGGCAATTTGCTTTATGATTAAGGGTCTGTTTGATTCGAGTCCGGAAAATAGTTAGGACATTTATACTTGATGCTTTGTTAAACCAAGGTGGTGTTAAACCAGGGCAAGTAACATTTGGTGAGATATTGGGGAAAATTGATGTAGTAAGACTAATAACCTCATGTCCTTATTTATTTTATCCAAATAAAATGGTTTTATCGGTAACCGATTTTATTTTAACACCCATTCATATCTGTACTACTATTATAAAGTTGAATAAAATTCAGGGGTATCTTTCAATCGATGAGAATTGAGCTTTAGAAATTTGTAACACAATCTGACGGTAATACCCTTTTAGTTATAGTTTTTTGATAAATTTACATAATATCCTTTAAGTTATAATTTTATCGTAATTTAACATATTATATTATTTATAAGCTGAATTTTTATGTATGAGCAAAAAGCCCAATAATTAAAAAAAATTAATTAAAAATAATAAAAAAAAATTAAGTAGTAGCACGACTGCATGACTGACAGAAGCGTTGGTAAGACTTGATAAAATCAATTTTATCGAGTTGATGATAATAAAATTGATGGACAACAGATCAATTTCTAAATGGTAATTTTTGTATATAGGGTTTGTTCAGTTGATGAAGCAAATACCATAATATGCCATGCATGATTTGATTTGTTATGCTCAGTTGGAATCCACTTAAGAAATTGTATGAGACATTGAGACCCCACTTCGATCAACTCATCAGCTGCCTGTTTAAACTAACTCGGATTTGAACCAAGAGTTGTTTTTCAATCTTTTTTTTTTGCTAAGTGAGTTTCGACGATCTTCTGCAATGCTGGCTTCTTCCAATTTTTCTATTACTATCGTTCTTCTTCTTCTTCTGAGCAGCATTTTACATGTTGTACTTCTTGCAAAGCCAAGGAATACAAAGGATCTCACCTTATACATGATTCTGTACTTGCAGATTCTGCAACTGGAGCAGGAACATAATTTGTCCAAAAGATTGTCGGTTTGATTATAGCGGTTCTTGTCGGCCTGATTATACTGGCAGTGGGAATTTGGTGCGGGTTCACATATTTCATACTTCGAAATAAAGCTAAAATGACCCCGCCACCGCCACTTATCCCGCGACAGCCCCTTATTATGGCTGAAGTATCATAAGTTGTTTGTATTTATAATTCATGGGCATTTCCCAGTCAATGAGAATTGAGCTTTAGAATTTTGTAACACAAATCTGACGGTAATACCCTTTTTAGTTGTGGTTTTTTGGTAAATTTACATAATACATTTTAAGTAATAGTTTTATCGTAATTTAACATATTATTATTTATAGACTGAATTTTTATGTATGAGCAAAAAACCCAATAATTAAAAAAAAAATTAATCAGACAAAAGAATAAATTAAAATTATAATGGGAACATATAAAGATGAAAATAAAACTAACCCGTGCGACTACTAAAAAAAATTAACCCGTGCTAAGACTAGTACTATTTAAACTCTTGATGATTAAGTCCAAAATCAAAAGTTTTACCTTCGCTCCTTGGTTCCATTTTTATATTTTTCAGGTTTTTTACTATTTCAGGTTTTTACTATTGAAAAATACAAAGAGGTTATTAGCGATTGCCCCCAGTTTTCAGTTGCAAAGTTAGATGAACCCCCCCCCCCCCCCCCCCCCCCCCAGTTTCTACAAAGTTTCACAATACCCCCTAGTTTTGCCATTTTTTTCAAATAATATCAAGAGTTTACCTTTTTTAAGTGGTTTTTCTTGTCCAAATAGTTTCATGAAACCCCCCTAGTTTTGCTACATGTTTCATGAAACCCCCTAATCTGTAGAAATAACTCCATTGGTGATGAAGGAGGCCAAATCAAATCATTTTCTTAAAATTATAAATTCATTCAGAGACTTACACAATTGCCTTCATTACAAGTCAAATTTAGCTTACTTGAGTTGTTGAGGATTTTGTTAAAGATAGAAGAATGGAGATGGAGAAGAATACAAGTTAAAGAAGAAGAATGGAGAAACTAGATTTAATAGAGAAGAAGATAGATTTATTATAACAATAATATGAAATGGAAAAACAAAATTTAATGTGTAAGTTTGGATAAATCGATTTAGTCCTATAGATCTATAGCGGCAAAAAAACCACTTTTGAGGTTAATGTGGATAAAGAAAACCAGGAAAATTTAGACTTAACCCCCTAAAGGATGGACCTCTTTTGATTAAACCCCCATATATTTGAATAATTTGACTTTACACCCCACTATTTGCTTCCATTTAGTTTTCCATACAAACATTATTTTACTTCCTCAAATACCCCTCATTCTCTTATTAGCTAAAACCCCTTGGATTAGAAACTAAGTTAGAAACTAAAATCAATTTAACAATAACATGTTCTTCTTCATGTCTCTTCTAAATTAGTTGCAACTTAATCAAGATTGTTTCTTCTTCTTCTTCTTTTCAAATCTATACTCTCTATTAAAGTTGGACTTGCCCCTAAGAAGAATTTCTCTTTTCAAATTAGAGCAAAATTGGTGCTCTAATTGAAGAGAATTAAACAAAGATTTCAATTCAGAGGGTTACTATTGTACATTTATATAGATATGGCTTTGATAGCTACATACATGGCTACTGAATTTAAGACCAATATGGCCAAATCTAACTCTATATACTAAGACTGAATTTAAGACCAATATGGCTAGATCTAACTCTATACTCAAGCAAAATTAATAAACCAGAATCGGCTATATGACTATTGAATTAAATGTCACTATGGCCATATCTGACTTTTCACACAATTATTAATGGTTAACTTAATGGCAATCTACATTTACAACTTTATAACTTCTCTTCTTCCCAGGCCTACTGAACTTCCTCATACATTTTCTATCACTCTCATACAACTCATTACCATACCAAACATCAACTTCAACCATATCATCTCTCATCGATGGTGGAAGACAAATCACTGCACCGAAAATCTACAGGCACAAAAGGCTCATCACAGATCGCTAATACCCCTTTCAATGGTCCTGCTACGGCTTTTCCAAAGGCTCCATTAACATCTTCTGCAGAGAATCCATTCTTCACACCATCTACAACAAGGTCAGCAACTGACACATAAGTAGTGTGCACTTTAACCGCAATTCCATTTACAGTCTTCGAATAATACAGTTGAAAAAAAAAATCAACAAAGGTAAATGATAAGAAAGATTATTAGAGTCAATTCTTCTACATAAGTATATATATTTATCTACTTTAGTGTTCTTTCTACACAAAAAATAGCTAATGATATCCAAGACAATTAGAGATAGACATATGTAACATTATATGATATAAAATACCAAAAAAAAATCGAGATCATTGTCTTCAATGTCATAATCAATTCACAATTAACAGTGTTCCGTGCATCCTGAATTCGCATTAAACACCTCATGATTGATATGGAACTGCCCCAATTAATCCTAGCTACGAGGAAAAGAAAAGAACGGTATCACATTGTCAAAGAACGCAGCGCTAAAAGAAGAAGAAAAGAAAGATTAAAAAAAATGCGTCAAAGAAAAAATGAACAAGCATTATTACATCTTATTCCTTGGAAGTATCCAGTGGCAGAATTAATAGAGATTTCGATTTCAACAGATTATAGTTTGCGAAAAAATAATATCACTCATCAAGGTACGTGTTCGTTTGATTTGTATAGAATGCTTTCATACAAGGAAATGTATAGCCTTCATTCCAGTTCTCTGAAATTATCTATTGTTTATAGGAGCGACTCAAGAAAATGTGCGTATGCACTCAGAGAATGCAATAGAGATCCCTATTCTCTATGGTCATTGCAATGACTCTAACAATGATTCAAGACGACTCTTCGGCTATGGGAACCTTGAAAAACAACCAACCCATGTTGTTTCCCATGATTTTGTTCATGAAGATGGGACTGTGACTACCACAACCACATCCAATGCCATCGCACTTGAAGTTCCTACCACTAACAACACACTGAGCTATGCCGAGAGATTGGAAAGAATTGTTAACCCAAATAATTTAGGTATATGTAATCTGGTACTATTCTCTGTCCTCATTAAACATACAAATAAAGCATACTTACCCCATTATTGTTTGATTATTACTTCTTACAGATAAAGTCATTAATTCCACTAATGAAGACACCATGTATTCCATGTTCAGAGGTGATAGTAATCTGATCTCTTTTCTTATATCTTCGTTTTTAAAATAATCATTTTCATATTTATCGTGAACATATTTATAAGCGCATGTAATCCTATAAATTCTACAGAGGAAGATGATGACAGTTGTGCTTCTGAAAGCATATGTAAAGCTGGAGATGATAGTCATGGCGCACCTCTAACAAGAAAAAATTGTGAAGTGGTCATAAAAAGTAAATTTTTATTTTACTTGGGCATAATCTCTAAAGTAATATATATATATATATATATATATATATTATAAAATAATTTACAAACATTTTATTTTTCCAGGGAAATTTGTTGAGGTATGGAACTTTGGGCCACCAGATAGAGTTTGTCCAAATTGTCGAGCAATAGTATGGTTTGAGGAAAGGAATACAAAAAATAAAAGGCTTAGGGATCCATTGTTCAGTATTTGTTGTTCTGAAAGGAAAGTTAAGCTACCTATTTTGAAAGAACCGCCAAATTTTCTAAGAGCTCTTCTGGATTATCAGGGCAGTGTTACGTCTAAACAGTTTAGAGAAAGCATTAGAACTTACAATTCAATGTTTGCGTTCACCTCGATAAGGGCAAATATTGATAGAAGCATCAACAACGGTCGTGTTCCATATGTTTTTAGGATTCATAGTCAGAATCATCATAAGATCGGGTCACTTTTACCGCAGCGAGGTGTAAGACCCCATTTTGCCCAACTATATATATGTGATCCACAGTCTAAAGCAAATGAAAGAATTCAGGCACTTCGGAAATCGGCTGAAGGAAAAAAAAATGGAAAAAGAAATTGTTTAGGGGTTCATTAAAATGTTGGACAAGTACAATCCATTTGCAAAAGTGTTTCGAATGGCTAGAGAAAGGATCAGAGGTTGTGAACATGTTGATGTTGCCATTCGTTTAATTGGTACACGTAGAAAGGATGCAAGGGAATACAGTTTGCCAAGCACTTCTGAAGTGGCAGCCTTGGTGGTGCAAGATAATTTTGGCACTGGCGATCACAGGGATGTTGTTTTAGAATCCAAGTCTGGAGATCTAAAAAGAATTAATGAAATACATCCAAGCTTTATGGCTCTCCAATATCCTCTATTATTTCCTTATGGTGAAGATGGATTCAAAGCAAACATACTATACAACGGTCTTAAGGAAGTTCAACCAAATTCCTGTAATATAGTTAGTATGCGCCAATTTTATGCATTCAGGCTTCAATATAGAATTAATGAATCTCATACATTGTTACAAGCTGGACGACTATTGCAATAATATATAGTTGATGCATACACATGTATTGAAGAAAGTCGATTGACGTATTACAGAAGCAATAAAAAAAAAGTCAGGGCAAAATTGTATCAAGGTTTGCGTGATGCTGTTGTAGCTGGAGATACAACGACAACATCAATAGGAAAGAAGGTGGTGTTGCCTTCAAGTTTTACGGGTGGGCCGAGATATATGATGCAGAACTACCAAGATGCTATGGCAATTTGTCGTTGAGCTGGATCTCCAGATTTATTTATCACATTCACATGCAACCCAAAGTGGTCGGAGATTAAAGATTACTTGAAATTGATTCCAGGTCAAAAACATACAGATAGGCCCAACATCGTTACAAGAGTTTTCAAAATAAAACTAGAACAATTGATGAATGATTTATGCAGAGGAAGATACTTTGGAAAGGTCATGGAAGGTAACCTGATCTCTCTCTCCCTACTTTATTTATCGTTATTTAGAAAAATAAATATTCCTTATATGCATCGTTATCTAGCCTTTACAATACATAGTAAACATTTATACTATTAATGTCAACAACAGTATTTCACATGTAGAGCTTATTCTGAAAAAACAAATAAACATAACTCTTATTATGAAAGCAAACATAAAGTACCTTCATTAGTCAATTCACCCGAGCTATTACGTGTCCCCATATATCTTCTCCTCAAGCTCATAGGCAGAACTACCGGCACAACCACAAACTTGGATGGGACATTATCTTTGCTGAAACCTTTTTTGGTGGATTACCCGTGACACCATCAAACAATCACTACACTACTACTACTAAGCATTAAAAGAAAAAAAAAATAGAAGGCTAATAGTCATACTAATATGTAATTTGGCATTTTAGCAAGAAGACTAATACTTGCTAGCTCTTTCAATGTTTCATCATCTACACTAACTTTTAGATTCAACAATGTCAAATATTTAGCTCATTCCTTCTTATAAACATTATACAAAAAAATATATATATATTCTAACAATTCTACCTCTATTTGTTCATTTGAAAATTACAGTTGTATATACTATAGAATTTCAGAAAAGAGGTCTTTCCTATGCACATATTCTATTGTTTCTACATGGCGACGACAAGCCCAAAACATCATCTGATATTGATAAAATAATTTCAGCGGAGTTACCAAATAAAGAAGACAAATTAGCATTTGATTCGGTCGTCCAATTTATGATCCATGGTCCCTGTGGAGATTTTGACAGAAACTGTCCATGCATGGAGGACAGAAAATGCTCTAAATTTTTCCCCAAAAACAATAGTTGTGAAACAACTTTTGATAGAAATGGATTTGTGGTACACAGACGGAGAAAAGATTCCAACATTGCAATCAAAAATGGAATTCAGATTGACAACACTTGGGTTGTCCTCACAATGTTGACTTGGTTCTTAAGTATCAAGCACATATCAATGTCGAATATTGCAATCAAGGAGGTGCAGTCAAATACTTAATTAAGTATATCAATAAAGGTAATGATAAATCAACTGTTTTGATTGAGGACTGTAGGGGTACTACATACTCCAACCAATCAAAAGCAGCCATGTGGCACAGTCATTCATCCATCAGGTCGCCACGATCTCTACCTGATAGTAGCTCGACCACAACAGCTCAATCTCATAACGAGCAGCGACCTGCTTATGCACACGTGCTCTCATTCAATGCACAGAATATTCTCGTCAGTTACATAATTAATTCACAGGGATGATCCTCGCGCGTTACACAATTAATCCTCATTATGATGACGGAGAATCTGCAAGATCCACGATCCACGCCTTTCTACCTTCTATAAGAACAGAACTACGATGGCTTGATCTCTAAGTTCAATTCCCTCGAGCTAAGAGTACGTAGGCAATCTCGATCTCAACGAGGTGCAGCCACCCCGACCTAAAACTTCCCTTTTGGTCAAGTCTCCCAGCGACCTGACCTAGTAGTGCATTAATCTAGAAATAGGTTAATACATTTGGCGCCGACTGCAAAGAATTCGATATAATCGAAAACCCAAACCCATCCACCCTTCTCAAAGTCATCTATTCAAATGACTACCCCAGAGCTAACTATCCACGATCTGCATGCACAAATCACTCTTTTGCAGGAAGAAAACGCACATTTGAAGGCCGCACAAACCAACCCCCAACAAGGTGAAAATAGCGGACATGGAGTCGTTCCCGCTGATGATTCCAACCAGAAATACGAACAACTCAGCCAACAACTGGCGGAGTTCAAAGCCTCCCAGGCTCTCCTTCACCATTCCAAGAGCCACACCGCGGAGCAACTTGCTGTACAGTCCCTCCAACAGTTCCAGGAGTCTCCTTTCTCCAAGGATATCCTTGAACATGATTTGCCGAACAAGCTCAATGCCCCCAAGTTCGACCAGTATGCAAGAGTCGGAGATCCAACCGACCACATCAAGGGATTCCGGAAATCACTTCCTCTGATCAAAGAGGATCACCTTTTGTGTTTGCTGTTCCAGTCCAGCCTCACTGGACCAGCTCTTGACTGGTTTCACCAATTGAAGCCAGGATCCATCAGCTCGTTTGTCGAGCTCGAAAAGTAGTTTGTCATCTTCTACATCCACAACAAGAAGCGCCCCGTCACCATCGATTCAATCTTTAAAGTCAAGCAACGAGATAGTGAGTCACTAAGCGTTTTCTTTGCTCGTTTTAAATCTGAATTACACTCAATTCAGGATTTTGCAAAGGAGCACGAGACCTTTGCAACCATTGCATTCACTCACGGTCTGACCCAGGGGTCCGATCTCCACAAGTCGCTAGCCATGAAGCGACCTTCATCACTGGACGAGCTCTACCTAAAGGTAGATCGTTATATCAAGCTCAAGGAAGCCCTCACTGGGAGGGAGAAGAATCACGTAGTCAGCAATGTGGAGTCTGGCTCAACCAAGCGACCCCGGTCAGATGGCAAGAGGTTCAAGGCTAAGTCGTTGCCTACTGAGCAACGAGAATATCACCGGTTTACAAGACCAGCCAGTTACATCTTTGAGCGAATCAAGCACAACCACTGGTACAGGATTCCTACCTTCACACAGTTGGAAGATACATCTGGACGACCGTACTGCAAAGTCCACAAGGTATGGTGTCATCAAACAGATGACTGTCGCGTTCTAAAATGTGCACTGCAAACTTGGGCCGACGAGAAAAGGCTCAACAATTGGATCCTCGGAAGGAATGAGGAATCCACAGGCAAACGGGTGAGGAAGGAGTCCAGAACACCTCCCCGTTCCCCAAAAAGAAATCACAGCAAGGCCAGAACGGCCTCAGCAAGCCCAGTCCGCAGCAGAGGGCGTAGCCTCTCCCAACGTTTAGGTCCAACAGGAGACCTACGCGACCAGATCAACAAGAAGGTCGCGCATAAGATCGACAGTGACAGCGAATCGGATAGTCATGTAGTCTACATGATTGACGAATCCAACCACACCCCTGTCTCTGGAGAGAAGAAGAGACGAGTAGAGCATCTACACCATGTCTACTCCATTACTGGACGAGCAGATCGCTTCAACATCCCTGCCCGCCAAGAGTCTGACATCACTTTCACCGAGGACGATCTCAACAAGGTCGTTACTCCTCACAACGACGCCCTTGTCGTCGAGCTGCGGATTGCAGACTATACCATCAAGAGGGTATTCATAGACCCTGGCGCATCATGCAACATCCTCATGTACATAAGCTTCAAAGACATGAGGTTGCCTGATTCAGTTCTCATCCCCGATTTCACTCCCATCTTGGGCTTCAACAGTTCAAGAGAAGATCCCAAGGGTGAAATTTTGTTGCCTGTCACCGTGGGCAGGAAGGAAGACAAGGTTGTTATGACCACCAAGTTCAGCATCCTTAATATCGCAAGCAAGTACAATGCGATTTTGGGTCGAAAGTGGATCTATGCTATGAGAGGTGTGCCGTCTACGTATCATCAGGTATTCCGCTATCCTGGCCCTCATGGGATAATGGAACTTCGCGGCAATCAGAACACCGCACAGGAATGCCATGGCATTGTTGAAGTTGTGCCACAGTCAAAGCCATCCACCTCTGGAGCCAAGGATGCTGAAGTCAAAGGAAAGAGCCCAATCTCACCAGAGGCTCAACAGGGCGACAACAAGTCAAAGAGCCCTTCCAAAGAAAAGAGTGAAGCCACAAAATAGCAACTACAGAAGGAGCTAGCGAGCTCCCCTAAGCTAAATCTCGGAAGTACTGATCCAGGTGTACGTGTGCACATTGGGTCAGAAGATGACCCGAGATATATCTATGTAGGAGCAGAGTTGAAGGAAGATAAGTTCAATAGTTTTGTAAATTTTCTTTCAACTAATAAAGATGTTTTTGCTTGGTCGTATATCGATATGCCTGGGATAGATCCATCAATTGCATGTCATAAACTGCGGGTCAATCCCAATTATCGACCTGTAAAGCAAAAACCAAGAAGGCTTGCTCCCAAATTTCACGAAGCTGTCAATGAAGAGATCAGCAGACTTAAACAAGTCGACTTCATCAGAGAGGTCGATACTCCAGACTGGCTAGCCAACATCGTACCAGTCTTAAAGAAGAATGGGAAAACAAGAGTCTGCATCGACTTCACAAGTTTGAACAAAGCTTGTCCTAAAGATTCATTCCCACTGCCACGAATCGATAGGCTAGTCGATCAGACATGCGGTTTTGAACTACTGTCATTCATGGACGCATACTCAGGGTATAACCAGATCCTAATGTACGAGCCTGACCAAGAGAAGACCTCTTTCACAACAGAGCAAGGTATTTTCTGCTACAAGGTCATGCCATTCGGGTTAAGGAATGCGGGTGCAACCTATCAAAGACTGGTCACCAGAATGTTCGACGACCTCCTAGGTCGAACAATGGAAGTCTACATTGACGATATGCTAGTGAAGAGTAACCAAGAGCAAGATCATTTGTACAATCTCGATCAAGTATTCCAAAGATTAAGACAATACAGAATGCGTCTCAATCCAGAGAAGTGTCTATTCGGGGTTGCATCAGGAAAATTCCTCGGCTACCTAGTCACCAGACGAGGCATTGAAGCAAATCCAGACCAGATCAGAGCCCTGATCGACATGCCAAGACCAAAAACAAAGAAACAAATCCAGAAACTCAACGGCATGGTGTCAGCTCTGAACAGATTCATCTCCAGAGCATCAGACAAATGTCGACCAATGCTCCATATCCTAAAGAAGGGGGCTACATATGAGTGGACAGAAGAATGGGAGAAGGCATTCAATGATCTCAAGGCATATTTGTCTACTCCACCAGTTCTCACAAGGCCCAACGATGGAGATGTACTCGGCGTTTACCTCGCAACATCAGATTTTGCGATCAGTGCAGTACTGTTTAAAGAAGAAAACCAGGTCGAGCGACCTATCTATTTCACAAGCAAAGTCTTACAGCAGGCCGAAATAAGGTACACACCTCTGGAGAAGTTAGCATTAGCCTTACTTTACGCTGCTTGCAAATTCAAACCTTATTTCCAAGCGCACACTGTCAAAGTAATCACCGACCAGCCATTACGACATATACTGGAAAAGAAAAACAAAACAGGTCGTATGGCTTGATGGGCAGCCGAGTTGGGTGATTACACTTTTGAGTTCGTCTCACGGCAAGCCGTCAAGGGCCAGGTCGTTGCAGATTTCTTGGTAGACTATTCAGCAGAGGATACCAATTGGGAACCAGAACCTGAAACAAGGCAAGTCCAATACAGCCCTCCTGACACATGGCAACTGTATGTAGATGGTTCCCACAACTCCAACGGAAGTGGCATAAGTGTTGTATTAATTTCTCCTGAAGGTTCACAGCTCGAAAGATCAACTCGTCTCGACTTCGCGACCTCCAACAACGAGGCCGAATACGAAGCTCTAATACAGGGCCTACAAATGGCCATCGACCTACAAGCAATTCGCCTGAAGGTGTACAGTGATTCACAACTGGTAGTCAATCAGATTACCAGTAATTACCAGATCAATGGGGTCAACCTAATCAGGTATGCTAGCAAAGCAAAGGAGCTCATCAACAAGCTCAGTTATTTCACAATCGAGCACATACCGAGAGATGACAACAGGCATGCTGATTCATTATCATTCTTAGCATCTAAGATCGAGTCAGACAGACCGCGGGCTCTCACTATAGCAATCAGTACACAGCCCGCATATCTATTCAAGGAAGAAAATGTTCATCAAATCTCTGATCTACTAGAGACAACTCCAGCAGATATCCAAGGGACTTGGATGGAGCCTTTCATTATTTACCTTCAAACTGGTGTCCTACCATCCAACAAAAAGGAAGCCAGTCAGCTGTTACATAAAGTCACAATGTACAAACTCCATGAGGGTAAACTTTTCAGAAAGTCCGCAACTGGTTTGTTATTACGGTGCCTAATTCCCAAACAGGGCCAGATGATATTTCAAGAAATCCATGAAGGGGAATGTGGAAACCACTCCGGAGGGCGAACCTTAGCCCACAAAGCAATCTCCCAGGGATACTTCTGGCCAAGAATGAAGGAAGATGCCAAGAAATTCGTTTTGAAGTGTGTAGAATGCCAACGATTTGCTGAGAAGCAACATCAGCATCCCAATGATCTCATCAACGTCACTACACCATGGCCATTCCACATGTGGGGGCTTGATATCATGGGCCCCCTAATCAAAGAGAAGAAATCAGAAAAGAGATTCGTTCTAGTGGCCGTCGACTATTTCACTAAATGGGTGGAAGCTGTTGCACTAACCAACGTTACTCAAGCAGATGTTCAGAGATTCATATGGGAAAACATCATCACAAGGTTTGGCCTACCAAAACGGGTAGTCACAGACAATGGTACTCAGTTCGTTGGCAAAAACATCAAGGCTTTCAACGACCTATGGAAAATCAAGCATTCAAGGTCAACACCTAGATATCCACAAGCCAACGGCCAGGTCGAAGCTGCAAATCGACAGATTCTAAACAACCTAAAGAAAAAGCTCGAAGATCAACACGATCAATGGCCACAACAGTTGGAAAACATCCTATGGGCTTACAGAACAACCCCTCGTACATCCACTGGGATGTCACCATTCAGTCTATGCTATGGAGTTTAGGCTGTTATTCCCACCGAGTTAACATTTGGAACGACCAAATCCCTTCTGATCGATACAGAGCTTAACAATTAGGTCTGGTCGTTCGGAATCGATCTACTTGAAGAGCGACGAAACCACGCCGTTATAAAGCTTGAGCAGTATCAACAACGACTAAAGCGAGCTTATAACAAAGGTGTACGACCTAGATCTTTTCAACCAGGAGAACTAGTCCTAAGGAAAATGTTCCACAACAAAAGGAAGAATATTATTGGCAAGCTCAATGCCAACTGGGAAGGACCTTACATCATCACCAAGGTTCAAAGCAACGGTTCTTATCGTCTTCAAACACCAGAAGGGGAGATCGTTAAGAACCCATGGAATGTTTTTCACTTGAAAAGGCTTTATCAATGAAATGTAAGCATCTATTCATTACATTTCAATATATAAACTCATCTTTGCCTTCATCTCAGCTCAAACATGAATGGCTCTTAAAATGTCTAAACCCTCGACCTACAAATTATCAAAACTCTATTCCCTTTGATGATTTTAATTTTGTTAAGTTCAAACATTTGCAACTTAACTTGGTGCATTGGTCATAACAATCCCACGACCTATGTACATTCAAGCAACCATGCACACGACCTCATCCACCAGCAGGTCCAGCACTTTGGTTATTACTTGTTTGCAAAACTCATAGAATCAGACAACGTAAAAAGAATGACAATAAAAGGTAAATCATTGAATTTTCTTTTTACTTGATGAGATTCTAACCATTACAGGTAAATGCAAAGTCAAACTAAGGCATACAAGAAGAACTGTTTCAGTTCGTCCTGCTTGCAGCCATTCATCTTGTCTACCTGCCTTCTGAACGAGCTACCAGGACTCCCTGGAAACTAGCTGATCAGAACGGCTTAAGTACAAGCTCATCAAAGTTAATGTTGTTCAATACAACTCCAAACAAAACAAACAATTGTTTTCTCAAGCTCACAAACTCAGAGTACTGCGTTGAGGAGAACCAAAGAAGACATACTGCAAGAACAAGGAGTGCAAGAAGCAAACTTTGCACAAGGTTACCCAATACAAGAAAATTGGTACCCGGACTAGTTCATTGCTGCGCTGGCTGGTCGCTGGAACCATCAATTTTCATACAGCCACTGGCGACCTGGTCATTAGGGCCCATCGAGGCTTCCTGAGCTGGCACCAAAGCTCCATCAACACCACCTCGCGTCTCCTCTCCTTCGGGCGACCCCTCCAAAGCTTTCATCAAGCTATCGCAGTAGGCCTTCCACGCTGCGCCATTCTCCTGGCATGCGTGCGCCCAGTATTCAGCAGCAGCCTTAGCACCAGCGGAGTCTACCTTCAACTGCTCCACCTTCTCCTTCAGCTGCTCCACCGTCTCCTTCAACGCCGCGACCTGCGCATCCCTGTCCTTCACCTTGCTCTCAGCAACAACAGCAACACTCTTCACCTGCTCGAGCTTCTCGTTAAGATCCTTCAGCTCAATTTCAGCTCGAGCACCAATCTCAGCAACCAGACGCACCTCCTGGAAGCTTGCGTTGAGCTGTAAGGGCAAACAGAGTTTAGTCAGCAAAGACTAAGAAAAATCAAAAGAAAAACTTATTACCACACTCACCAAAGAAAGCGCCGCGTTTATCTTCGAGCAGGTCACCAGCAAAGTCTGCGACTTCACTGCTCGAGCATCAGCATCCAAAACGATGCCCTCATTTACAGCCCGGGCAACGCAGGGGTCCTCAATCGCACTGTCGTTATCATAAACGACATGCTTCTCACCACGGCCATCCAGATAATCGAACGGCCCAGGGCGGAACTCGGACGATACCCCCTTGCCTTTCTGCAAGGACCGAGCAGCAGTCTTCCTGGACATAAGAGGAGTCTCAGAAGACATCACAAACTTTGTAGGAGCAGGGGATGGCACAGTTGGAGGCTCCATCAACTTCAGGTTCCCTGCAAGTGATCTTTTCTTCCCAGCCAAGGCAGTTAGTTTGGGAAGCAAGGGAGGAGGAGACACAACTGGGGGGCTCGCCACTACCTCCGCCTGGCGCGAGCTACCACCAACTCTCTCCTTCTCCACAGGTCGTTCTTTCTCCGACCTCCGAGCAGCGACACCAGACCGCTCTCTCTCACCAGTCCTTGAGCTACCACCAGCTCGCTCCTTCTCCCCAGCACGCGAGCTGCCACCAGAACGCCCAGCCTCAGCTTTATGAACAGAAGACATATGGGCCTTCCTCAGCGACTTCCTCCTCTCGAGCTCGTCTTCAACGGTTTTCGCACCACCTTTGGGAATGAAATGCTCCTTCAGGTGGGGTAAGAACTTTATCTTACGCTTGTCAGACAAGAAACCAAAACCGTTCAAAGCGGATTTCAGATCGTTCTTCCTCACAAGATGATCGTCCCTGATCACTGCAAAAATATACAACATAATCAAGTACAGAAAAAGGAAAATCTCCTAGGACTAACGACCAGAAACTTACGAGCATCATTCCTAGTCACATGACGCAACTGGATGCTCCCCTCAATGATCGACCCAGTAATCAGCATGGGATCTTTCCACCATGGCTCACTACTTACAGGATAGATCAAAGGCAAACGTTCTGGCCTAACTTGCATGTTATAGCCGGAAAAGTCAGCCTTGGAAGAACGTTTGAAGCAGAAGTGGTCCAACACATCCTTCACAGTGACGTTCCACCTATGCAACTTGTTGAGGTCTTCAATTACCCTCATGTTCCTCCAGAAATTGCCATTCATCTGGCAGGGGGCTCGACCAATAGCATTCAACAGGTCGACCACCAAAAAAGACAATGGCAGCCTCAGCCCAGCTCGAAATTGGGTCAAGGTAAAAACGGTCGAGAAAGGATTTTTGGGTCGATACTCAGCAGAAAGTAAACGATCTCCTAAAAATCTAATCTCCAAATGATCAATGGAGCTAAGCCCATACTGCTTCCTAAATGCAATGTGCCTATTTACATACTTAAGGTTCACTACTCTACACATCGAACCATCGTCTCCTTCCACCATCTCCTCATCAGACGAGTCAGCCCCGTGAGAGCCGCTACTCTGGGGGCTATCAGGGTCTACACCATGAACGGGCGACAAGGGTTTAGAATGAGTCCTTTCAGACTCATACTCCTCAACGCCACCACCACTCAAGTTATCATTTTGAGAATCACTCAAATCAGACATTTCTCTCAAGCAACAGAAATGAAAAAAGAAGATGAAGGGAAAAGAAAGAAAAGAAAACTAACCTCACGAGCTCTCAAAGTTCTTCAGATCGCAAGAGTAAAGCGGCAACAATTCAAATGAAAGCGAGATAGGTAAACCCTTCTCAACAAAACTACAGTTTAAATACTGTAGCTCGTACAATCCCAGCCATCAGTTTGAAACAGGTAAACGGCTGAGATCGAACAAACGATCCACTTCCATTGCAGTTATTTTCCACTTAACAAAAGGTTCACGTCCACCGTCGGATCAACCCACGTGCCACACAAAGACTATATCAGGCAAGAAGTGCGTCAGTTGCCATAACTGCATAGTTAACTGCTTGAGGAAAATCCTCCACTTCCCCGTAAGATCGCCATGATTAGTACAGACAAATCTGCATGACTGCCACGTCAAAAAATTCAAAAAGCAAACTACGAATCAGCATCGATAAAAGTCCTTAGTCTTTTCAGCTCGACTTTTACAGCCGACCTAAAAAGAGGGGGCTTATGTAGGGGTACTACATACTCCAACCAATCAAAAGCAGCCACATGGCACAGTCATTCATCCATCAGGTCGCCACGATCTCTACCTGATAGTAGCTCGACCACAACAGCTCAATCTCATAACGAGCAGCGACCTGCTTATGCACACGTGCTCTCATTCAATGCACAGAATATTCTCGTCAGTTACATAATTAATTCATAGGGATGATCCTCGCGCGTTACACAATTAATCCTCATTATGATGACGGAGAATCTGCAAGATCCACGATCCACGCCTTTCTACCTTCTATAAGAACAGAACTACGATGGCTTGATCTCTAAGTTCAATTCCCTCGAGCTAAGAGTACGTAGGCAATCTCGATCTCAACGAGGTGCAGCCACCCTGACCTAAAACTTCCCTTTTGGTCAAGTCTCCCAGCGACCTGACCTAGTAGTGCATTAATCTAGAAATAGGTTAATACAAGGACAATACAACTGCATCTGAGATTCGCGAGATTGGTGAAATTAAAAGATATCTTAACTGCCGGTACATCTCAGCCTCTGAAGCAAGTTGACGAATATTTGAATTTCCCATTCAGTTTAGAGATCTTGCCATTCAAAGATTATCTATTCATTTACCTGGTGAGCAACCACTTCTCTTTGAAGATGACGATGACATCACAGAAATTATCAATGAAGAAACTGTCAAAGAAAGCCAATTCCTAGAATGGATGGAAACAAACAAAAAATACCCCGATGCAAGACAGTTAATCTATGCAGATTTTCCAACTAAGTGGGTTTGGTCCAAAAAGAAAAGAAAGTGGAAGCGTCGAGAAAAAGGTAAATGTATAGGAAGATTGTACTTTGCCCATCCATCATCAGGGGCACGTTTCTTTCTCAGGATATTACTGAACTATACACCAGGAGCAAGGTCATATGAAGAGATTAAAATGTACAAAAATGTTAAGTAAAATTCCTTCAAGGCAGCATGTTTGGCAAGGGGACTCCTACAACATGATGGTGAATGGCATACAGTAATAACTGAATCATCTTCATGGGGTACAGGGAAATTTCTCAGAGATATATTCGTCCAACTGTTAGTGTTTTTAGAAGTCTCTGATGCAATGGCCCTATGGCAAGCAAATTGGGAAAAACTAACAGATGACATTTTGTAAATGGCACGTCGCCGAGGCAAGAATCCAACTCTGAATCTAACTAAAGAAGAAATAAAAAAACATTGGCTTATGTGAGATTGAACTACTGCTGAACAAAAGAAACAAGTCTTTGACAGAATATGATATTCCATTGCCAAATATGGAAGAACACTTCAGGCGAGGAAATCGTTTAATCCTTGAAGAGATGGACTATGACAGACCACAACTTGAGATCGAGTTCAACAATAACCATAAAAAGCTTAATGAAAAACAACTTCGAGTATTTCGTTCAATAACAAATGTGGTGGAAATGAAAACATGTACATATGTATTAAGTTGTGTCTAATAGAAAAACAAACAAATCGATAAACATTTCCAAACATTAAAATACAATATAATACGTGTTTGGATATAGTTTCAAAATATATTGAAAATATATTAATTACTATACTAATACTCTCTTCTTTACATAGGCGGGTTCTTTTTCGTTTATGGCTGCGGTGGAATAGGAAAAACATTCCTATGGAGAACAATCATAGTAAGTCTACGTTCTCAAGGAAAAATTGTTCTAGCAATTGCATCGTCCGAAATTGCTTCTTTATTGTTACCAGGAGGCAGAACTGCACATTCAAGATTTAATATACCTTTGAACATCGATGAGTACTCAACTTGCAATGTTAGACAAAGAACGGACTTAGCAAAGCTAATCCAAAAAGCAGATTTAGTTATTTGGGATGAAGCTCCGATGAACCACAAAAATGTCTTCGAAGCAGTTGATAGAACTTTTAGAGATATCGTGCGTTCAGAAGATAAAAATTCAGAGGACAAGTATTTGGGGGCAAGACTGTAGTTTTAGGTGGAGACTTCAGACAAATTCTACCGATCGTGGAAAGGGGATCTAGGGAAGATATTGTCTCTTCATCAATAAGCAAGTCTTATATTTGGGAACATTGTAAACTTTTTGTTTTAAAAGAAAACATGCGTTTGAGGAACAACAACTTAGACAAGGAATGCATTGCGAATTTACAGGAATTTGGAGCTTGGGTACTCAATCTGGGTGAAGGAAAACTTCCAGTAATCGAGGCTTATGAAGAAGAAGAACCATCTTTGATAAAAATACCTGATGATTTACTTATTTCTCAAACAGACAACCCAATCGAAGATATTGTTTCAACTATCTACCCAGACATTGAGAACAACTTCAGAGAGAAAGATTATCTCAAAGATAGATGCATACTAGCTTCAACAAATAACTGTGTTGATGAAATCAATTCATACATCCTATCTAAACTATCAAGTCAGTCATATAATTTTCATTTGTTGTCTTACATTTAACACTTTGCATTAATTTACTTTTTAAAATTAAAGTTTTCAGGTGAAACACACCAGTTTCTCAGTGCAGACAGTTGTAGGCCCGTTTCAGCACAAATCCAAAATCAGGATATGCCCCATACAATGGAAACACTAAACACCATTCAAATCTCAGGTATACTAAACCACATTATAGAATTGAAAGTGGGTGTGCCTATAATGTTGTTACGAAATACAAATCCTATAGAAGGCATGTGCAATGGTACACGATTTATTATAACACAAATGAAAAGTATTGTATTGGAAGGTGAAATAATAACTGGAAGCCATGTTGGGGCCAGGCGAACTATTCCTAGGATTGTTATGACATCACTGAGGAGAGATTGGGATTTCATTTTGAGAAGAACACAATTACCTATAAAGGTTTGTTTCGCAATGACCATTGTATTAACCATATTTGTGAGGTTGGTCAATACATTAATGAAAGATGATGAAGTGAATGATATGAACAATAATAAAGTAGAGACGTGAACACCATTGTATACGTGGTTCGGCAATTGTGCCTACATCCACGGAGAGAGAGAATGAACTTTATTATAGTAGTGGTGATACAAAATGGGAGCTCGATAATGGGGAGAGCTCAAAAGAGAGATGAGACCTGAGAGGTGAGGTCTCATGAGAGAGTGTTGAGGTCTTGTGTATGATTCACCATGAGACCATGAGAAGATGAGTAGTTTGCCTTTATATTTATAGGCTACAATGTAACTCCATTCTTAGCAATTAATAGGGTAATAATGGGGAAAATATCTTTGTAATAATAAGGCTTAACTTTGTAACTTGTGCCATCAAGAGAGAGCCCATTAAATGTTGACATGTGGCACCATGATGGACGGTAGAGATGGTGCCACATGTATGTTGTATATAGTACCCCTACATAAGCCCCCTCTTTTTAGGTTGAACGGAGTTCGGGCTGAAAAGAAGTAATCGAACCGATCCAGCCCCCAAGATGAATGAAATATGGGGTTCTTTAACGAAGTCGATCCGCCCCAAATTTTGATGAGCTTGATCATTGAGATTTGCAGGACGCGATGAAGGTCCCTTGTGGTAATGGCAACTCGATCGTGAATTTGTTTATAGCGAGCTAGTTAGTTCCAGGGAGACCTGGTAGCTCGTTCAGAAAGCATGTAGACGAGATGGACAGCTGCAAGCAGGTCGTACTGAAGTGGGTCTTCTTGCATACATGGGTGGTTGTCTTTTTGTGGTCGAGTTGCATAGACCTGATACTTGTTGATAATGTTAGCATGTGAAATATTATAAAATTTAGTAAGAGACTTACACTGAACTGTATGTCTTCCTTATGAGTTTTGTATGTACTATCTTTGTCGTCTTGTGATTGGACATTCCGATAGATGTGGCACTTTGGAGTGCATATGTAGCTCGTTTGAGAAAGAGCATTGGTTGACCAAGTGTTTTGAGAGTTACTTGGAACCTTTTGGTGCCCGATCTAGTGAATGGTCGCAGCGTGGAGACCTGTTTGACAATTCTCGGGCATGTGGCCTTTATGGGTCTGCATTGCATTGAGAGTGAATGCGTTCGACCAGGCGTGTGGCTAGAGAATTGTGTTTGAGGTCGTCCCGCATACGAGTGACTCACTAGTCAATGAGGGTGGCCGTATTGTATATCAAGCATTTCACTTGTAAAGAGTTCAGTGAAAGCAATGTGGCACATTTGTGTAAAAATAGCTCATGGGGAGTGAGGTCGTGTTCATGTGACCTGCACATAGAGAGAGCTACAAAAAATATCATTAATAGCTAATTGTGCTAATAATAAGTTAATTTCATTAGATAAAGTGAGAATAGCCCCCTGTATGGCATAAATGTTCTTGAGGTCGTTGAAAGACCTGTAATTTAAGGAGGTCGTTGATAGACCTGGTGAGGTCGTTGGGTTAGGGACCTGAGTAAGAGGTAGCGTCGAGACCTGAGAGGTCGTTGGCTTAGAGACCTGAATAAGAGGTCGCGTCGAGACCTGAGAGGTCGTTGGCTTAGGGACTTGAGTAAGAGGTCGCGTCGAGACCTGAGAGGTCGTTGGCTTAGAGACCTGAATAAGAGGTCGCGTCGAGACCTGAGAGGTCGTTGGCTTAGAGACCTGAATAAGAGGTCACGATGAGAGACCTGAATCTTGCTTCTGTCGAGTCCAATAATTGTGTAAACAATTTGCTCCAAGCCCCCAACTGTGAGTTGCAATTCTATCTTTTCAAATTCAATGATTTTCTTGAAAATCACCATCTGAGAACCTTAGAACAATGGTGTTCGGTGGGGTTGGTGGGTGGAATTCGCTTGAGAAAATCCCAAGTCCCTGTAGTCGGCGCCAAATGTATTAACCATATTTGTGAGGTTGGTCAATACATTAATGAATGATGATGATGGTGATGATATGAACAATAATAAAGTAGAGACGTGAACACCATTGTATACGTGGTTCGGCAATTGTGCCTACATCCACGGAGAGAGAGAATGAACTTTATTATAGTAGTGGTGATACAAAATGGGAGCTCGATAATGGGGAGAGCTCAAGAGAGAGATGAGACCTGAGAGGTGAGGTCTCATGAGAGAGTGTTGAGGTCTTGTGTATGATTCACCATGAGACCATGAGAAGATGAGTAGTTTGCCTTTATATTTATAGGCTACAATGTAACTCCATTCTTAGCAATTAATAGGGTAATAATGGGGAAAATATCTTTGTAATAATAAGGCTTAACTTTGTAACTTGTGCCATCAAGAGAGAGCCCATTAAATGTTGACATGTGGCACCATGATGGACGGTAGAGATGGTGCCGCATGTATGTTGTATATAGTACCCCTACAACCATCAACAAAAGTCAAGGGCAAACACTTAGAAATGTTGGACTATATCTTCCAACACCTGTTTTTACACATGGTCAACTATATGTTGCGGCATCAAGAACTACATCACAAGAGGGTCTTAAGATTTTGATCAAAAGACAAGAAAATGACACTGAAGGTTATACAAAGAACGTTGTCTACCAGGAGGTCCTGGCTGATTTGATACAAGGTAAATTTAAGTCAATTTTATCCTTCAAATAGAACTACAACTAATATAGCCTCAAATTATATGCATTTATAACATCTCATTTCTCACTACCAAAACAGGTGATGGTTTGGAATGACTTAACAAACATGCTTATCAACGTATGCATACTGATCAAGGTAATAGATAATGACTCAATACTATTTTATTTTAAACTATTAGTAATTACCATCTCAAATTATCGTTATCGTGTATCTATGCAGGCAACATTCACAATATGGTACCTGCCCAAGTCTGACTTCTGCAACATTATTTTGTCTTTCAATGAATTACAATTTTAGAATGAAATCCAAAAGTAATTATTTTAACGAGATTTATTATTGTACTTATTTGTAGTTGCCGATATTTTCACAGAAATTCATATTTCTCACAATACGATCAAACTAAATGTCGCAAATATAGAGCATATACATTCACACAATTAAAAGTTTTTTACATACCTCAGTTATATGATCAAGTTCAACCGAGTAGACTTCTCAAATTTCCATTAAACATTGTTTCCTATATGCAACCTATGGCCTTAGCATTCACCTACCATCGATCGAAATTAACATGATTACATAGTTCACTGCAAAAAAAAAAATTAAAGTGAAAACATTTGTTATATTATAATGAATTCTACATACTATGTTTTGTAGTAAAAAAAAAGTGTTAAAAAAAAAAAAAAAAAAGTGGCACCTATGATCAGTGGGCTTACATTTATTAGGTCAAAATATTAAGGTTCTAACCACATCATCAGTTTGTAACTTCATATATGGACTTAACATATAAGCCCAATACATAGACAAATAAATACCTTACTGGAGCCTACTAATAAATAGGCAAACCAATAGATTTCAAAAAAAAAAACACTTACATCAGTTACATATCACAGATACCTGAATAAACCATCAAATTAAACTTTAAAACATCCATATATATAATAAATAACAAAGAGAGTCAAACCATTTTTACATATATACAGACATATACATATGTTATACTTAATATCAAAGAATTTATCTCATCAGATAAAAACTAAATGTACCTAAACATATCAAAAAGACTCCAATAAATTCAGAGTACCTTGGTTATTAATGTCCAAAAAAATCCTATTAAAAATGTAAACTATGACTTAACAAATTCAAACCATAAATACTCTATCAAAATATTACTATAAATAACAAAAAATTGTCACACTACCAACCACAGTACAAAAAATACAACTCCATCCCTTTGTTTATTCTACAGGAAATCAAAATGGAACAACAACAGTACAACATGATATCTGAGCTCAGAAATGAAAAGCGCAACTGGACAGTGAAGACAAGAATAGTTAGGATTTGGCTGAATATCGAAAGATCGACAAAGAAATAAGATCTCTCAATATGATTCTCATGGATGAACAGGTAAACAGATAACCTATTCCTTACATTCAAACATTTGTAATTTACATAACAAAGTTTTATTTAATATTAGGGTGACAGGATGATGCGAGGACGCCTATTGATGAACATGTGCAGAGCACATGATTCAATTCCTACATGAGTTTCTATTTTGATTCCTATTCTTAATAGGATTTACTATTACTTAGTTTCTATTTTGTTTTAAGTTCCTAGACTAAGTAGCTTTTCTAGTTTAGTTAGGATTAGGTTTAGGCTATTATAAATAGGGGATTGCAAACCTTATTAAGTAGGTTAGATTGAAGATTTGTTTATGTCTTGAGACATTAAATTCGTTTTTGTGAAGAACCCTAGTTTTTGGGTGTTCAAACCATTTATTTAATTGGTGTTCTTATTATTGTTTGCTTCCACCGATAATATTACATCAAAATTGGTATCAAAGCGCTTGTTTTTTCTGGGTTTAGAAGATTAAAAAATCTGTGTTTTTTTTCTTCTTCAAGAGCCATTTATTTCTTTGGATATTCACAATGGTAAACCAAGGGAATAGAAGAGGCAGACCCCCAACCATGACCACTCGCGTTGCTCGCATTGAAGACACCTTGACAGAGATGATGAAGATGATGTCCACGCTTGTTGTAGCTCCTCAACCACCACTGCAAACTGTTGACAGCAGTTCTGCTGGTGAGAGCAATGAGGTTGATGATCCTAGACCAACCCATGAATCAGAAAGAAGTTCTGATGATGAACAGCGCAGTCGACGTCCCCTCTCCCTTCCTCTTGTCTTAGAAGATGATTCTGAATCACGTCAGAATCGTATTCATGCTTGGCTTCATGAACGAGATGGTGAATTTTAAGGAAATTGTAGTCTTAACGGTGCTAGAAATTAGCAAGTTAGAGCTGATATTCGACGACCAGCACAAGTGGCAAATCAAGGCCATCTTAGGGGTCCACATGTTGATCCAGGTCGAGTACTTCCACCTATGGTGCGAAGGCAGCAGCAGCAGCAACCACAAGAACGTGTTCTTCGTGGTCAACAACAAGATATTCCAAGAAGAAATCAGCAGCAGCGAAATCGCAGAGCCGCATCTCCTCCCCGTTTGTTTAGGAATCATGCAAATTTGCATCCCAATAGAGATCTGCAGCAAAGAGATTTCTCTCCTGTTCGACGTAGAGGTAATAACGGGCAGAATCAGGTCAGGAGCCATCATAATACTCCACCTCGTCAGCATCGACATGCACCCAAGCAGGCAGCTTGTGCTTATGATCCTCCTGATCCGTCAGATTCTAATTCAAGTACTTCCCCACCTAGGCGTCCTAATCATAATCATCATGCCCATCAAAATCAGCAACGCCGGAATCATGGCAACGATGAAGGTAACTTTAATCTTAACCATTTTTTGCGAATTCTAGAACGTAATCAAAATGGTGATATTAAACTTGATGTTCCCGAGTTTAATGGTAAATTACACCCGGATGCTTTTGTTGATTGGCTCAATAAGATTGAAAAGGTTTTTGATTACAAAAATTTAGAGGATCCAAAACGTGTTAAGTGGGTTGCTACTAAACTGACTGGTTATGCGTTAGTATGGTGGGATGAGTTGCAAAAGAGTCGAGAAAGACAAGGTTATAAACAAATCACCACTTGGGACAAGATGCTTCGTGAATTGAAGTTTGAATTCATTCCTCATGACTATGAGAGAGATTTATTCATGAGACTTCACCACTTGAAACAAAGACTTCGAAGTGTGACTGATTATACTGAGGATTTCCTTTTTTTGTCTACTCGTGCTGATTTAACAGAAACTATGGAACAGAAGGTTGGGAGATATATGGATGGTTTGCGAAAATCTATTCAGCAAGATTTAGCATTTAAGGATATTTATGATCTTTCCGATGCCATTAAATATGCTCTTAAAGCCGAAGAATTACACAACGCAGTGTCTTCTAGTCTATGTTGTCAAGGGCGGAGCGGAGCGCCGGGCGCTCAGATTTTTGGGAACCGCCTCCACCGCTCAGGCGGCGCTGAGACGCCGCTCCGATCAAGACCAACGTTAAGAGATTTGGATAATTATGTTTGTAACTTTGTATTGAATTTATAAATTATAACTATAAGTGATCACTGAACCATTAATGCAACCCAGAACCTCCTAATTGGGGGGGTTAACAATAACTAGCCAGCGAAAGAATTGGATTGCTAATTGGGGGATTAACATTTCAATAGAAGTTAAATTGAAAAAAGAAAGATTAGAATTTGATTTGAAAAATTAAAAAAAAAATTAAATTTGATTAGATTTTGGTTTGATTAAGGAAGATTAGAATAAGATTATAAGATTTGATTTGCTTTGAATTTGAATTAGCAGCAGAGCCGGAGAGAAGTAGCAGAAGAGAGAAACTGGAGAGAAGTAGCAGAAGAGAGAAACCAGAGAGGCGGAGGTGAGAGAAAGAGAACGTGAAAGAGGTGA
Organism: Aquilegia eximia; assembly: GCA_023053565.1. Taxonomy (NCBI): domain Eukaryota; kingdom Viridiplantae; phylum Streptophyta; class Magnoliopsida; order Ranunculales; family Ranunculaceae; genus Aquilegia; species Aquilegia eximia. The sequence goes on from JALIGU010000001.1 coordinate 29,022,472, forward strand.
GAGAAAAAGAAGTGAGTTTTTTTTTTTTTTTTTTTTTATACGGACTTTCTTGGATTTGGGCCTCCCTGAGCGCGTTTCTATGGGCCGCTCTGACCAAAGCGCTGGACGTGAGCGCCGCCCAGACGGCCCAAGGCGTTTTAGGCGCTGTTTTGGCCCAGCGGAGCGTCCTCCTTTAGAAATAGCACCTAGGCAGCATAGCTTCTAGTACTTCTACTCCGATTGATTCTTCTTCAAAGCCTATTGTTACATCATCCGGTATGACGTGTTATAATTGCAAAGAGGTTGGTCATCGTGTTAGTGAGTGTCCTAAGAAGAAACGTGTTGGTTTAACACAAGATGATAATGAATCTATCGATCCACTTGCAGAAGCGGATGGTATTTTGACACTGGCTGATTCAGGTTGTCCTATGCTATTGCTTGAGCGATTTTGTGATAATCCCGAACTACCTCGAGATACTCGTCTTTTGCCTTTCGATGAGTCCGGTTCTCCATTGTTTGTGATTCGCCGTTCTCTCATTACTCCAGTTCCTGCTGAGGATCTTAACAAATGGCTTCATCACAACATTTTTCGCACTCGTTGCACCTCTATGGGTCGATTGTGTAGTTTGATCATTGACAGTGGTTCGGCTGAAAATATAGTATCTAGTGACATGGTTGACAAATTAAAATTTAAGGTGGAGCCTCACCCCGAGCCTTTTCACGTTAAGTGGTTAAGCAAAGGTACTGAAGTAAAGGTTAATAAGAGATGCTTAGTTCCTTTCTCAGTTGGTAACTATAAAGATGAAGTGTGGTGTTCTATTGTTCCTATGGATGCGTGTCATGTGCTTTTGGGGCGACCTTGGCAATATGATTTGAAGGCGCATCATGACGGATACAAAAACACTTATTCCTTTTATTTTCATGGTGAGAAGATTACTTTGACTCCGTTAGCTCCAGTAAGATCTACTCTTCCTTCCCCATCATCGGTTTATTCTTCACCTCCTGTGAAGTCTAGTTTTCTTGCCGAGGGACGCCAGGCAGGTATGATTTATGTTCTTGTTGATTCATTTTTGACAAGTCCTACTATTATACCTCCTGTTTTGCAACCTTTATTGGATAGTTATTCAGATGTTTGTTCTGAGCCTATTGGTGGGGAACTACCTCCACTGAGAGATATTCAGCACACTATTGATCTTGTGCCGGGAGCTCCTCTCCCTAATTTGCCCCATTATCGCATGGCTCCTTCTGAGCATGCCGAATTACAAAGGCAGGTGGCAGATTTACTAGCTAAAGGTTTTGTTCATGAAAGCATGTCCCCTTGTGTTGTTCCCGCGCTACTCACACCCAAGAAGGATGGAAGTTGGCGGATGTGTGTTGATAGCAGGGCTATAAACAAGTTCACAGTTAAATACCGTTTCCCAATTCCTCGACTAGAAGATATGCTTGATTCTCTACATGGAGCTAAGGTATTTACCAAACTCGATTTGAGGAGCGGATATCATCAAATTCGTATGCGTCCTGGTGACGAGTGGAAAACAGCTTTTAAAACCAAGGATGGTTTATTTGAATGGTTGGTGATGCCTTTTGGGTTGTCTAATGCTCCATCTACCTTCATGCGCCTTATGACTCAGATTCTACGACCCTTCCTCAATAAATTTGCCGTTGTATATTTTGATGATATATTTATTTATAGTTCTACTACGGCTGACCATTTACATCATATTGAGACTATATTGGGCGTTTTGCGTTCTCAGAAACTTTTCTTACAACTTAAGAAATGTTCATTCTTGGTTGATTCTGTGGTCTTCTTGGGATTTGTTGTATCTTCTGAGGGTATTCGAGTTGATGACTCAAAGGTTCACGCCATTCTTGATTGGCCTACTCCTACTACTACTTCTCAGGTTCGGAGTTTTCATGGGTTGGCCACGTTTTATCGGAGATTCATTTTAAATTTCAGCAGTATTATGGCTCCTATTACCTCTTGCATGGCTGCTGGCCCTTTTGTTTGGACTCCTGCAGCTGAGAAGGCATTTCAGCTTATTAAATCTGCGATGACTACCGCTCCAGTTTTAGCTTTGCCTGACTTTTCCCAGCTTTTTGAAGTTAGTTGTGATGCTTGTAAGCATGGTATTGGTGCTGTCTTAAGCCAGAATGGACGACCTGTTGCCTTCTTTAGTGAGAAACTTGACGGAGCTAAACTGAGGTACTCTACTTATGATGTGGAGCTATATGCAGTTGTTCAAGTCGTTCGATATTGGCATCATTATCTTATTCATAGAGAATTTGTTTTAAAGTTTGATCATGAGGCTCTCCGTTACATGAATACTCAACAAAAGGTTAGTGATCGTCATTCGAAGTGGTTTTCCTTTCTCCAGCGATATACCTTCCATTTACAGTTTCAAGCTGGCAAGGATAACCAGGTGGCAGATGCTTTGAGTCGTCGTTCTCATATCTTGGTTACACTCCGCACCTCTTTATTCGGTTTCGATGAGTTACGTGACTTATATGCTCAGGATGTTTACTTTGGCCCTATTCATGTGGATTGTTTGGCCCATCATGGGGCAGCTGGTGATTTTCTCTTGCAGGATGGATTTCTCTTTCGTGGTTCTCAGCTATGTATTCTCGTCTCGTCTCTCCGTGACCAAATTATGACTGAAACACATGCTGGGGGGTTGAGTGGTCACTTTGGAGCGATCAAAACTATTGCCTCTATTCGAGAGAAGTATTTTTGGCCCACCATGCGAAGGGATATCAATAAGTTCATTGCTCGCTGTTATGTGTGTCAAACAGCCAAAGGCAAGCAAACCAATGCTGGTTTATATACTCCTCTTCCTATTACTGAAAAGCCATTGCTTGATGTTTCTATGGATTTTGTTGTGGGTCTTCCTCGCACTTCTCATGGTATGGATTCAATTTTTGTGGTGGTAGATAGATTCTCTAAAATGGCACATTTTATTCCTTGCACGCGTACTTCCGATGCTAGCCATATAGCTTCCTTATACTTCAGAGAAGTTGTTCGTTTGCATGGTTTACCTCGTTCTATTACTTCTGATCGGGATGCTAAGTTCACTAGCTATTTTTGGAAGACGTTATGGAAGCATCTGAAGTGTCAACTCCGATTCTCTACAGCTTTTCATCCGCAAACAGATGGCCAAACCGAGGTTGTGAACCGTAGTTTGGGAAACTTATTGAGATGTCTAATTGATAATACCTCTACAACGTGGGAGTTGGTCTTATCTCAAGCAGAGTTTGCTTATAACAACTCAGTTAATCGCTCCACAGGTCTTTCTCCATTCATGATTGTAAATGGCATGACTCCACGCACTACTATGGACCTTGCTCCACTTCCTCCTACAGTTCCAGTTTGTCCTGATGCTGAGGCTTTTGCTAATCAGATTCATAACATTCATGAGGATGTCCGTAAACGTTTGGAGAAATGTTATGCTTTATATAAGGCTCATGCAGACAAACGGAGGCGTTTGGTGTCATTTCAGGTTGGTGATTTGGTAATGGTCTATTTGCGCAAAGAACGATTACGTGAACGTTATCCCAAGCTACAAATGAGGCGTTTTGGACCTTTTCCTATCGTTGCGTGTTATGGTGATAATGCGTATGAAGTAGACCTTCCTTCTGAGTGGCGCATTTCGCGGAGTTTTAATGTTGCAGATCTTACCCCTTTTGCTGGTGACATTGTCCCTCCCATTCCTTTGCCTTCTGACATTTCTAGAGCTCCGGCTGCTGCTTCTGATCAAGTTGAAGGTGTCGTTAATGTGGCATCTACGTCTACGTCTACGCGTTAGGGTACTTATGATAGATTCTTGGTGAAATGGCGTAACCGTCCGTTTTCGGAGAACACATGGCTTTCCGATGCTAGTTTTCAACAACTAGATCCAGATTTCTACAGGTGTTATATGCAGTCGACCTCGAGGGCGAGCTCTTCACAAGTTGGGGGGATTGATGCGAGGACGCCTATTGATGAACATGTGCAGAGCACATGATTCAATTCCTACATGAGTTTCTATTTTGATTCCTATTCTTAATAGGATTTACTATTACTTAGTTTCTATTTTGTTTTAAGTTCCTAGACTAAGTAGCTTTTCTAGTTTAGTTAGGATTAGGTTTAGGCTATTATAAATAGGGGATTGCAAACCTTATTAAGTAGGTTAGATTGAAGATTTGTTTATGTCTTGAGACATTAAATTCGTTTTTATGAAGAATCCTAGTTTTTGGGTGTTCAAACCATTTATTTAATTGGTGTTCTTATTATTGTTTGCTTCCGCCGATAATATTACATCACAGGATTCATGCAAAGGTTAAAGAATTCAATGCCATTGGAAACCTACAGAAACAAGTTAAGGAAAATGAGATATACTTTGTTCAAATGTTTGGCATTGTAGAAAGCAACGCAGTACCTAGGCCAGTGGACAACAAATTTCTCCTATTTCCCAAAAAAAAACAAGTTTTCAAATAGCACTCAATGGCATCGCTGGTTTCCCAATGGCTACCTTCAATTTCATTGATTTCACACAACTCGCAGGGCGGATAGAAGTCATGACAGGTGCCTCACATCACAAATTTTTATATAATATCATACTGTTATACATATGCTAAAAAGAAAATGCAGATGTAATTGGTATACTGACTGAATGGCCACAAATCAAAGACAACTATGGTCCCAACCCATCCAAAATAAGGGAAATTACAATTGTTAATGAAAGGTATTTCTCTTCACAACACATATATTTTATTATTTTTATTTTTTCTGCCTCAGTTATAAAGTACACCCTCTAAGATGCATTATGACACAGAGGTGAGGAGCTCAACGTTACTCAATGGGGTGATTACAAAGACAAGTTCAATACAGCTGTTCTAGAACCCAAAAAAATGAACAAACCGGTTATAGTAATTGCTTTTGGAGGCGTCAGAGACCACTACGGTAAAATTACTGAATCAAAATTTTATAAAATAGGTAACCCCATAAATATAATTATCAAAAACATCATGTTACATTTTTATTTTTTTCAAAAAAAAAAAAAAAAAAAAAAAAAAAAAAAAAGAACAATTAAATTGTACACAACAAATATAACAGAGATGTTCTTGGATCCAGACATGCCTGAAACCAAAAAATTGAAGGATAGGTATTTCTTCACTTAAACTAAGATTATTGTTTATTCTACATAACTAACAACTCAACCGTTAATTTAAATATTCAGCTTGGTGGAGAGAGAATTGAAGATAGAAAACTCTTCGAAATTTCATGTCCTATCAGATATCAAGAAATGTCTCTCTAAAAGTACTCCCAAGGTATAGTTACCATAAAAAAAAATTCATAAACAAAATATTGCCCCCCCCCCCCCCCCCCCCCCAAGAGAGAAATAGCCTCTCATATTACTAACAATTTAAAGCTTCCCAACTTAAACTTCTTGCAAACAAACAGGGGTACTTCATTTCCCAATGCCCGGAATGTGGACCTACAGAAAATACTTTCTTATTGTACGTCTCCTTCATACCATATACTTACAATCACCTACTATTATTTTGTTAAATTTATGTCTACAAGCATTCTAACAATTTCTCAATTCAAGATGCAAGCTGCATTTACAGCTTTACGACGCTACAAATATGGTCACGGTAACTGCATTCGGACAAGGAGCGGAAAACCTAATAACCCATTCTGTAGAGAAATTACTAGCAATGGAATCGATATAATCAAAGAGTACTTGGAGAAAGTCGAAGGGAAGGAGGCAAATTTCCATATTAAAGTGACTGAGAAAAACAAAGAGTGGCCTGACGGATAATTTTCCTGCCCAACATTGACTGTTGATGCAACTGCAGAGGACAAAGATCAAGCTATGTCAGAGACCACTCAGGTAAAACCATATAAACATTGACTCTAAATTAATTACAATATAAATATTAAATAATCCCTCAATTATACACGTCCAATCTGGTCACCGGTATACATCTACCAAAAAACAGGTGCTCCCAGGACCAAGAACACCCAACAAAAAGGCAAGGAAAGAAATTGTGGATCTTGATGAAATTGAAGAGGCCGCAACAAACAAGAAAAACAAGCGAATCAAAGAAGAACAAGAGGTAACGTGCATAATACACTAAAATACCCACAAATTTATATTACATAATTTACCTCATAACTAAACATACAAAAATGCAGGAATAAGGAATCATCTCAAAAAAGTTCAGATTCAGTGAGCGGCCGCTATTCAAGAATCAATCTTTAGACAACTGAAAAACCACTTTCCTTTAGCTTTATGTTTCATTTGCTCCAATAATTGGCTATCCTTTACTTTTGCTTATATCCACTTTGGTTACTTTTGAGAAGTCCTAAAAATAAAAAATCTGTCTTTGTGTTACCTTCAGATTAATAAAGATTTATGATTTCTATACTTACATTTGCTCAACTCATTCATACAACAATATCAAGCAATATCACTTCCACTTACAAATCTCTTCCATGTTGTGTCTATTGCATTGCACAAAAGAAGAACATCTATGTAGCCAAATTAATCGTTTAACATTAAACATACTGAATGATACTACAAGTCTACAACTTCAACATAAACATGGTATTCTCAGGAAAAAAAATTCCGCAATGCGGTTTAATAAAAAAATTCAGCAATGCAGTTTATAGAGAAAGAGAGAAGGAGCGAGATATACACTTGAATACAATGCAAAGTCTGAAGCCGCTTCAAGTATTCGAGTTCGGAAAGCAAGAGAAAAATCCTATTCTTTTCATTCTGAAAACCTCCAACATTGACAAACAGAACACAAGCCAAAAGGTAAAATGGCCAAAATTAACAATAGTTTTTAGGGCTGCAATCTGAGCCGAGCGGCTCGCGCTCGGCTCGATAAAAGCTCGGATCGGCTCGCTCATTTATCTAAACGAGCCGAGTTCGAGCCGGTTTTTGAGCTCGTCACGAGCCCGAGCCGAGCAGCTCGTTAACTATGGACTTGGGAGTTGGGCCTTGGGCTTATCTCTCTTCTCTCTTCTCTCTTCTCTCTTCTCTCTTCTCTCTTCTCTCTTCTCTCTTCAATTCTTCAATTCTTCAAACTAGTACATACAGCATTAGAAGGCGGTGGAGAATGTCGACGGTCACGATAAGGAGGAGGACTAGGGCTAAGTCTTCTTTTATAATCTCTCTCTCTTTCTCTTGGAGGTGGAGGAGGAGATCGATTTCGATCATGAAAATCACCACCACCACCAAAACCTAACTGTTACCACCTCCTCCTCCTCCTTCACTATAACAAACTCCTCGTCTTCTTGTTCAACAACAACTGAACAACAACAAATCTTCAATTTCTGCAACCCTTCCTCATCTCCTTTTCGCTTCTCTTCCACCACCACCACCACCGCCACCATCAGCACACCTGCTTTCTCTCTCCTCTCTAATTCATCATCCATGCCATCATTCGGTTCCACCACTACAACCACTGTCATATCTTATTCGATTTTCTTTTGCTTTTATTTCTCCTTCTATTGTTTCTCTTTTCATTCTTCTTCTTCATTAATGGTTTTGTTCTGTTTTTTTTTTTTTCTGTAAATGAGATATTGAAGAACATTGATGTGGTGTATTGAAGTTTAAATTTTTGAGTGATTTGAGTTTTGAGAAGAAAAGGGGTTGTTTGAAATTTGATTTTGTGAAGTGGGTATTTGAGATTTTTTAATATGGCTCCTTCTTTTGATTGGTTTGCAAATGAGAAACTTGAAGGAACACCAGTTGTTGTGAAGATGCAAAACCCCAATTGGTCTATGCTTGAACTTGAAGATGATTTACATTTAAGTGGTGATAAAGGTAGAGAGAAGAATGCCAAGCAACTTACTTGGGTTCTTCTTCTTAAAGCTCACAAAGCTGCTGGATGTTTGGCTTCAATTGCTTCTGCAATGGTAGGCTTAACTGCTGCGATTCGCCGTCGAGTTTCTTCTGGTAGAACTGATGCCGATAGTGGCATTCAGATTAATAGAAATGAGAATCCTGCTGTGAAGAGCAGATTCTATACTTGTATCAAGTTCCTTCTATGGTTATCTGTGGTTTTGTTAGGATTTGAGGTAACTGCTTACTTCAAATGGTGGCATTTTACTACACCTCACTTGCACTTGCAGCTTCTTTTGCCTAGTCCTTTGGGTGTTCAAGGATTGTTTGATATTATGTATTCAAAATGGGTTTTGGTTAGGGTGAATTACTTGGCTCACCAACAACAAACATCACAAGTTAGTTTTAATAAATATAAATGGGTGTTACAGTTATATACAACTTTAAGTTATATAAAAAGAGAGAGGGAGAGAGAGATAAACCTTCATAAGAAGCAACGTCGAAGCATTTTAAAGTAGCTCAGTTTGACAACCAAGATAAAACTCCAATTCTTTCCATACCATACTTACATAAATATCTTCTAAGATTAAACTTTGCTGCAATGCCAAGGTAATTTAATGTTTAGAACATTCGAAAGTAGCGTACTCTAAATTCATTTTTAGATGTCAAAGAATAAAAAAAAATACAGAAAAAAAAAAACAAAAACAAAAAAATAAAAAAATTATAATTGCTTTAGTACTGATTTGATTAGTCTATAGAATCACATAATAAATGAGGTTTCATTCACTGTGAACAAATAACAATCAAAAACCAATGCTCACGAGTCACCAAAAAAAAAAAATGTTCAGAATCAAATACATACCCAAAATCCGACGATAGGGATCGTGAATTCTCAGAAGATTGAAGTTTATCATTCCGCACACATCTGAGTTTACAATATCGCAAATCCCTAAAATTCTACTTTGCCTCACAACAAAGCTTTCCCATTTCATTTTCTTCTCCTTACTTTCAATCAAAGATACCTATACACAATCAATTGCAGTTACAGTCAATGTTCAACTTGCATAGAGGTTGCAAATTCAAAATTCACCAACATAGAAATCCATCTTGCTTTCTAACTTTGGTGATTTAGGTTTTGGTCACCACTTTTTAGTATAAATTAGGTTTTGGAGCCGGTCTTTTTCTTTATTAGGGTTTAGAGCTCATTTTCGAACCAACAACTAAAAAAACCCGGTTGAACCGAAAATATTTTCAAAATACCTAATTTTACCCTAAAACTCACGTGATCTGCACGTGATCACTAACCCTAATATAATTTTGATCAAGGGTATTTTGGCCATTATAAATAATTACTTGGGTCAATTGTCGGTTCAGCTCTAAACCCTAATAAAGATAAAAACCGGCTCCAAAACCTAATTTATACTAAAAAGTGGTGACCAAAACCGAAATCACCCTTCTAACTTTTAAGGAAGAACACACATTTCTGGAAATTAGTATAAATACAATATCAATTTTATGAAATAACGACTCATTCCAAAAATAGACAAACTCACACTCACAGTGCACCAAATAAACATATTAACTACCAATTATCTAACCATGATACACAATACTACGATAACACCCGTGTATTGCACGGGCTTTATAAGTAGTATAACCTTAAAATCGAAGGAATCACAACAATGAAAAATGGGGAAGGTTAATCTTAGGTAAGTGTATGATTTCTTTGAATATGTGTCTTCTTCTTCTCAAATTTATTTAAAATCGAAGAAATCGAAGCAATTGCAATATATAATCACAATTATTATTGCTAAATTAAGTGAAAATTGTGTGGAAATGGTATAAATCTACTTTGAAAAGTTGAAGAGTTCTCTCTACTCTTTCCCTCCAAAACCCTTAAGATGGAGTAAATTAAGTTGGAAAAGATGGGGGGTTTTAGCTAATAAGAGAATGAGGGGCATTTGGCAGGTAAAAATATAGTTTGGATGGAAAACTGAATGGAAACAAACAGTGGGGGTGCAAAGTCAAACTTTTCAAATATGTAGGGGTTTAATCAAAAGAAATCTATTATCTAGGGGGTTAAGTCTAATTTTCCCAAAAAACCACTAAAAAAGAAGGCGATGATGGGTCAATGGGTAGTCTTGGTATTATGTATAAAAGACGGCAAAACTAGGGGGTATTGTGAAACTTTGTAGAAACTAGGGGGTCATCTAACTTTGCAATTGAAAACTGGGGCAATCGCTAATAACCCCAAATACAAATGTCTGTATTTTTATGTATGAAAGCCCAGTTAAATGTTGGGTAAAACCTTAATAAATGAATTATTTTGGATCGAATTCACAATACATTAACCGGTAGTTTTTTTTTTTTTTTTTTTGTAAACATTAACCGGTAGTTAGGTAGTCTATATATCTATATAATAGCTAGACCCAATGGGTCCCATACTCTCTTTCCTATGTGGCACCTATATGATCATCAAGCTCTCACAAATTGTAGCGCGTGTGTCCTCTACTTTTGTGTAATTCGTTGAGCTTATCAATAAAATTTGAAGAAAAAAAAAATAAAAAAAAAAATAGAGGACAAACGCGGTACAATTTGTAGAGCTAACCAACATAGTTTCATCCCCTTTGCATTTGACACATTTGGATTGCTAGGCTCAGAAGCAATTGAGCTCCTCAGGAGAGTGCAAAAGACAATGGATAGCAACGTGATGACTGCGGGTTCGAACGAATATGTATTTAGGAGAATCGGATTTGCTATCCAGAAAGGACTTGCCGCGCAGTTTGTAGCGCGTTTGTCCTCTACTTTTGTGTAATTCGTTGAACTTTTCTTACTGATCCTAAGGAAGGAAGATCGACATTACATCCTGCTGATATTCTGGTCTACAACTGGTCTGAAGGTAAACATGCGTGTGTTGATGTTACAGGGGCGTCTCCGATGGTTGGGCTGGGTGCTGGGATTTTTGAGGTGGGGCTAGCAGCTAGCAATGCAGCAGCAGCAAAAGTGGAGAAACATGACGGAGCTTGTAGGGCTAACCAACATAGTTTCATCCCCTTTGCATTTGACACATTTGGATTGCTAGGCTCAGAAGCAGTTGAGCTCCTCAGGAGAGTGCAGAAGGTAATGGATAGCAACGTGATGACTGCGGGTTCGAACGAATATGTATTTAGGAGAATCGGGTTTGTTATCTAGAAAGGACTTGCCCCGCAGTTTGTAGCGCGTTTGTCCTCTACTTTTGTGTAATTCGTTGAGCTTATCAATAAAATTTATTATTTAATAAATTAAAAATAATGATTAAGTAGAAAAATAAATAAATAAATAAATAAATAATTATACTAATTGGTTCTATAACTAAATTTTGTATTTCTCTACACTTTTCTCTATTTTTCGCTAAACCCAAAAAATCTTTTTTTTTTTTTGATAAAGTAGTAGTTTTATTAAAAGCTCTGAACTATTACATACTGATCAGCATACAAGCTGTACCGTTAGGTATTTAACTATTCAAAGATACATGCTACCACCAAGACAAGGTAATACATAAGACAGACCCCAGCAAAGACTACTAAACCCAAAAAATCTCTACCCACTTTCTCTACTCTCCTAATAAATTATAAACACAAACATTTGAATGAAAATAAAATTAAAACAACAAATATACTCAAAACACAAATTAATTAAATATAACCATAATAATTTATTATATGTATATATAAATAAAAAAAATAGTACAGATAAATTTAATATTATATAAATTAAAATTTATAAGAAATTTCTCTTTCAAAATCTCCAATCCCAGTGTGTAGCACAGGGTACAGCTAGTATGACTAAAAGCTAAATCACTTAAATCAAATTATCAAACTAGTGTAAGTTTGACTTTCCTTTTGCAAATAAACTAAAGAATTAATACGATAACTTTGGATATATTCTCCCTGAAAAACTTTCGAATCAACAGAATGGTTGTTACATATGTATCACTCAATGCCCACATGTGGTTGGATTCTGTCACTCAATGCCCACATGCAGTTTTGGCACTCAATGCCTACATGATAGTTCCAACTAGAGTTAATCACTATTCCAAATTTCTAATTATCACAACCCTTCAATGAAAACATGAACAAAACTGGATAAAATTATGATATATTTTGCATGAAGAAAATTTTCTAGAAAATTTGAATTTTTTGGCTTTCCAAAGATCTTGAAATGATGTGAAATTATAATTTCTGCTTGACTAGAGCTTTAGCACTATCTTTCTTCCAAGAAACTATCACCCTCTCGTGACAGAAACTGGGTGTCATCCAATCAAAGGGGTCTAGTCTTACGACCAGCAGCACGACCACAGAGAAGAGCATTCTTTGGGATGGGATATTCGTCCCTCCACGAGTTTGCAGGGGAGTAAACTCGAAGATAAAACTGCTGACCCAAGTATTGGCGCGCCCAGTCTTCAGACCTTATGTTCCACATACCCACATTGTCCAAAGCCACATAAATTGCGGTCCATGACATTGGATAGACCTGTACACAATAAAGAACAGTTAGCTATTGCAATCCAAAGAGGGCATCTTTTTGTGTAATAGCTAATTATTAATTTGGCAATGGAATTTATGATCATATTCTCTCCCACCTGAACAGTAGAACGAGCTACTGTGTCTCTCAAGTTGTAACTCAATCTGCTGTTTGACGACCATTGTCCCCCATCCATGCTGCTCATGCGCAAAACATTATCCACAATATGAGAAGCCAGAATAGCTAAAAGGAGATCAATTATTGTCAGTACAACAGCTGGTCTAAGAAAGCTTACCCCACAACGAAGAAGGCATAACCATCAACATGCCAGGATTGTACAGTATTTTCCGAGTTCTCAAACACAATCTCAATAAAAGCCCGGAAATCAGCAGCCATGACAGATGTTTGAAGATAACCTCCACCACCGTTGGGGTTGTCAGGAATGCTTCCAAGGTTAAAGACGCCAGAGATCTTGAAGTAATCAGCAATTTTCAATGGTGTATCAGCAGGGATGAAGGAGACACTGTTGACAGCGTACCGCTGTTTGCCATTGATGACAGGGGCAGAGTTTGCAACCCTGATGGTTCGGGTTGTGTTAATCATGCCATAATGGTAGGAGCCTTGAGGATTAGGTCTCGGTCCACTTGCCGTAAGATTCCACCTGATTTTCATATATTAAGAGAAGGTGGGGATATTAGAAACAGAACAAATTAACCATTGAAGATTGGATTGATACCAAGGATTACTTATTCATATAAGTGAATGTTAAATATGTACCTGACAGATCTGGCCTGGTTGAGGGACCAATCGATCTCAGTGGTAGGTCCACCAGGAGGAGCACCAGAAACACTTCCAGCTGAATTGCTGTAGTGGAGAATTGCTGTGGAAGTGATCACTGGGTCAGTGAAACGTGAGGACACTACAATGTAGTAGTCCTGTGCAGGCTGATCTGCTGTGACCAAGACGGAGTAAGATTGCCCCAAATGAACATCAAGTGAAGAGTATGTGTTCTGGAGTGTGTGAGATCCTTCTACTTCTACCAGCTGCATCTTATGTCCCTGGATTCTGAAGTTGAAGGACGTTGCAAGTCCTACATTTGATATTCGGAATCTATATGTACTACCTGAAAGAAGGTTTCCAAGTGAGATTTCATTGCTGTAGATGAAAAGAAAAGGCTTGTAATAGCCAATGCATTTAGGTCGCATTTTATCCTTTATGGTTACCTTGGTTAACTGTGAAGGTGTATCCATTCCATCCACGACCATTGATGAGAATACCATCTGGAGCGGGGAGAGTGTTTCCGCCATCTAATATTGCTTTCAAATCCTGAAAAAGACGAATGAGAGATCATATTAATTTGTGATCACAAAATTTTCCATGTGTTTGAGCTTATACTTGTCGTCTTTTTATAAATGGACTAGTTGTTTTATATATTACTGGACAATACTTACAGTATGATTCTTCTTGAACCAATCTCCCGCGAGAATGGTGTAATCACCAGCAGGAGGAGGGAAAGGGACTGGAATTCCAGGACGACTTAAGATGGTAATGCCACCAAAACCTCCTGCAGCTTTGTGAAATGCAAGGGATGGGTAATAGAAGAAGCTGCCTATCTGATCCTTCACTTGGAGGACATAAGTGAAGTTCTGTCCAGGTGGAATTGGACAGTTTGTGCCATAAACTCCATCTTGCCATGAGTTTCTCCTGTGCTGTAATCCATTCCTAAACAAAATGGTGAAAGTAAGTCACAAAAATACAATTTCATGCCGTGTCTGACATAAGGTAAATATCTTATAACCCAGAGGTCTACATTCACCCTAGTTGATATGCTAAGTATGTAAGATTACAGGAGAAGTGGGATAGTAACCAAACCAATTAAGTTCACCCGTACTCCCTATGTGAACTCTGTTTTACTTAAAAATTTCCTTCTGTATGAACGTATATGCAGTTCATCGATACAGAACTTAAGAAGTAAAAACTTGTAAGCACCGACACTGGGACTCTAGGACTAACACTAAACTGCTAAAACTTATATTGCCCACACATAAAAAATTATTCTAAATTGGTGTCAGTGAGTTTGCTTAGGTAAGAAAATTTGCCATGCAATGGAATGGGCCATCCAGTAGACACAGACACACAGTGTGTGGCCATGCCCAGCCAATTGATACCCATAACTAATTTTGAGTGATGGGATGGTTGACCAAAGTGAAGACTGATCCCAAAACAAATGTTTGACTCATGCTCTCAATGCAATAATAGCAAATCCTTCATTATCAGATATCTTCCTATAATATTCAAAGCATTTAAAATGAGATATCATCATCAAATCTCATTTCAAAAACAAATAACATGAGGTGTGTACAGAGATACCAAATGGGACCTCCATCATTTATAGGAAATAAAAATCGCAATCCAACCCATTCAATGTAAAATGCATAAGGGTCCTAGAGCTACCAAATCAGGATTATGTGATCAATTAAAATAACACAACGTAGATAAAAAGGGTGTATTGGAATCAGTGTACTGTAGCATTACTATAGATAACTGAGACAGATTTCTGTTTCTTTACACATGGAACCATAGTACAAAATATCGCGATATATCACGATATATCGCGATATATCACGATATATCGCGATATTTATCGGTTTCCAAAGAAAACGATACGATATATTCCCGAAATTTTCGCCTTAAAGTATCTGTAAAATATCGGCCGATATTTTTCGATATATTCCGATATATTCGATATTTACTGATATTTTCCGATATTTTCTGGAAATATTATTTTTTTTCAAATTTTTTTTTTTGGAAATAATTTGTTTGTTCTATTTTTAGTAGATATGATGTTTTTTAGGTAAATACTATGAAAATATACTTCCAAATTTGATTTTATATATATTTTGTATAACAAATTGATATATTAGTCGATACATTCCATGTAAAATATCCACCGATAGATTCCAATATATCCCGATATATCTATTTTTTGGAGATCGATACATTAGTCGATAACGATATTTTGTACTATGCATGGAACAACAACCCCATTTTCAGACTGCTGCTTTCAAAGCATTTTATGGAAACATAGATTCCCTTACAACCCCCTTTGTTCAAAAAAAAGCAAGGTCACAGAATATAGGTATTTTAGTCCCGGAATTGGTATAAAGAAGTGAGATAGAATTATAGGAAAGCTAACTAACACTAATTCAGGATCTGGGCTAACAGAACTTAATCCATAAGCAGCCCAAGTTGAACAAAACTGCATGTGGGCATTGAGTGACAGAATCCAACCACTTTGACATTAAAGCTCAAAAAATAAAAAAATGCAAAAATAAAATAAAATAAACACACAGATTTTATCATTAATTCAAGCAATTACTGAATCTGACAATCATGTCCCTAATATTTATATTTTATTTTCAGATTGCCATACATAAATAAGAAAATATTGCAGTAATTATGTCAAAATGGTCAACAAATTACATCGGTGAAATAATTAAATAAAAAATAATAAAGGAATTAGAAAAAGGATTTGGGTGTGTTTTCGTACCAAGAGAGAAGGAAGGGTTCATCCAAGCTATTGAAAACACTGATAATCAAATTATCATTGGTAACAGAATCGATTTTAGGGCCTGGAAATTGGCCATTTATCAAGATTCCCTGCACCCAAAATAACACATTATCAACATTAAAAACTCTACTTTTAATAAAATCAAATATAGAAATAAATAAAAAATGATTATCATTTACCTGTTGTTTAACACCAAGGGGGTAAATATCTCCATAAGTAACATTCCACGTAAAGAATCTATAAGGATCTTCAGCATTAACACAAGAAACAACAAACAAGAAGATGAAGAAGAAGAATATCAAACAGAGTCCTCTGTTTTGTCTCATTTCCATTATTGAAAAAAAAATGGGTTTTTGGGTATTTTTTGAAAAGAAAAGAATAGATAGATCTAATCAAATAGAAAAACCAACAACTTCTATGAAGCCATTGTAGTGTGTATAGAGAGAAAACTTTGAAGAGAAGGAAAACACACACAACTCACAAAAAACAACACTCTCTTTAATTGTTTTTCTTTTGCTTTCTTGGTGTTTCTTTTTCTCTTTCTTTCTTGCTTTCTTTCTTTGTGAGTTTTGTCTGAAAGGAATGTAGGCTTGAGGTTCAAGATCTATTGCCGCCTTTTGTAAGGGAAAGAGTAGAAGAGACTAGGGAGGGAAGTGTGTGTGAGCTGTTGAACGAGTATACAAAGCATTTATCCTTTTGTTTACGCGGATTTAGTATTTAGCTGTGTTTTAATTTACTGATATACCCTTGACACCGACATATTCATGGTATTAAGTACGGTGCAGAGTAGCTAAACTATATTAATAATGCTTTTGCTGAGGATCTGGTGATGGCACCAGGTGTAGTCAGTAGTCCAGCTGTGAGCTGACTCTTGTTCCTGCAGATCTATAGTGGTCCTTGATATAAAAATATGATAATCTCGAGGAACATCAATCTCCAGAGTCCAGATAATGTAATTGCCAAAAGAAATCTACTCCATAAATAAATGAAATCATTTTATTTTAATTTCTAAATCTTTTAGTTATAGGTTTTGATATGGAATCCAACCTTCACAGAGACATAGATTTAGATGAATATAATTGGAACTATTAAAAAGAAAAGGAAATGAGATATGAGAATATATATATATATATATATATATATACTCAAACTTTTTCAACACATGGAAGAAGTTCCAATTATAGAATTAGACTCATTGTACCAGTTGATTTGACAATAATAGTGTTCTTCTCCGTGTTTTGGGAATAGTAGACTAAAGTTCTCCAATCAAAACTATTTGCATGGATTCAAAAGTTACAAAGTTTAGATAAAGAAAGTAGATGATATGTTTAGTAGGTGATATCTAACATATTGCTCAAGTAGACTAATAGCAATAAAATACAAGTTAAGGATATCATGAGGACTGTATAGTTGTTGCTTAACAAATCTTTCACTACTATCCTGTTAAGTGAGAATCTGGTTATTAACAAATCATGAGCATAGTGTTATATATGTATAAACAATGTCAGAAGAGGATTTCGAGGTTAATTGAAGGAGAAGGAAAGTACATACGTAGCTAATTTAATCATTTTATATTAATTGATTCATGTGGTTTAGATGGAACAAATTAAAGTTCACGAGGAGACTTTTGTGCAAAATTTTAGCAAGTTGGTCCAGATGATTAGTTGTATTTGTCTCAGACTCTCAGTATCATAGAGAGTGACAGAGGTCTTCGGGGTCTTTCTTGATCCCCAAATTAATAATAAAAAATTGAATTTTATATTTCTATCAAGCTACAGTATATTTTTTTTTTTTTTGTTGGGGGGGGAGATCTTATTGCCACCCAAATAGTTCGTTGAAAACACAATGTTTGAAAATTTGTAAAAAACCCAAACAAAATTACTTATTCTACCTTTCTATCTAAAAACCACGTTCATACTTCACAAATGCCATGTTTCACATCTCTGGTTTTTCCTTGCATTCTTGATCCACCACAAGAACGACCAAAATAAAAAAGAAAAAATTCGACCACTAATCCAATACATTCTTGTTTACATGTAGTGGATAGGGGTGCTGATTGGGGCGGGGCAGGACGGGCGGGGCGGGGCCAAATAATCCCCGTTCTAAGGCGGGGCGGGGTGGGGAACGGGGGCTTAAGAAAGTTCACCCCCATCGCTGCCCTGTACAGGTCGGGGGGGCGGGGAGCGGGGACGAGAGAGAGAGAGAGAGAGAGAGAGAGAGAGAGAGAGAGAGAGAGAGAGAGAGAGAGAGAGAGAGAGAGAGAGAGAGAGAGAGGAGGAGGAGGAGGAGGCAACAACAGAGTCGCATAGAGCCGTTGTGAGAGAGAGAGAGAGAGAGATAGCACTACTAGAAAAACATACATAGATAGCGCTCAAAAAATGCTATTAAAAACCTTTAATAGCTTTTAATAAACGTTGTTGATGACCATGCTATCCTTTTTTTTAATAGCGTTTCCAAAACGTGCTATAACATGATCGCATTTATTCAAACGCTATGCTTTTTAAGATAGCGTTTTCTATAACACGCAATGGTAATTAATAGCATTTAAGGATAACGTTTGTAGAAGCGCTATTAATCAATAGCTTATTGTAGGTGCTATTGCTAATTAGCTATAGCATTCACAAGTGCTATCTTTTTCTACTGCGGTAACAAATTGTAATAGAGAAATCCAATTTGGTTTGGCTTGAATATGCATTTCATTAGACAAATCAACATATTCCATACTCAATTAGACAAATCGCTAATTCAATATTAAAAAAATATTATTAATATCACGCACTAAATACATTCCTGATCAGCGTGCTTCAATGCACCGTCAGGTCAGATCAACTAAACAAACCAAATACAAGATACAAACCCTGAAACTATAAGACACACACAACACACGCTGCTATTAGTTCCTTTGGATACCCATGTTGACGTATACACTACTGCTACAACATACATATTTGCTTCGCTTGACTTACTGCTGGCATTGCAGACCTCTCTTGTAATCGCTTTACTTGTGTTCGTAGTTTGGAGCCCCATCACCTATGGCAGTAACACTGCTGGCACTTTTATTCATTTTACAACCAGTAGCTTCAGCTGAAACTGCAGTGTTGCATTGTAGTCTAGGCGCACAACCTCAACCATGAATCATGGAGATGGAAGCTTTTTCTACACAGAACAACGTCCATGTCCCATAGGACAATTATTATGATACAAACGTCACAACAGAAAAAACAGATCAAAGAAGTAATAAACGCAGGGGTCAAAATAAAATTATTGTCGGAAAAAGCTTAACTCACAAGCATCCTTCTTTTCTTGATTTTGTAAGCAAATGATCTTTCTTTATCCCCATTGTCTGTGACAGAAAGCTTGCCTTCTTTACCTTGTCAAATCCATCAAGATCGGAGGTGTTCATGATTTTCTATTTTCTGTCATTGTATAGCCAATTTAACAACTAAACAGTAAATTGTAGTAGAAAGAAAAAATTATTGTTAAGGCATGGCTGAAAAACATTTGAACTAGAAAGTAACATTAGGTTTTATCATTGAATGAAGTATTTCTCCTGGATCTCTATGATTATCATAAACCACTAGAAGTATAGTTTACTAACCTGTAAAAATCTGGTACACGATCATGAACTTAGAGTTTAAAGTCACCAGCCAATTCTGTCTGAACAGGTTGGCCTGGTACAACAAACACCATGATTTCTTTCTTTGGTGCACACTTAACCAAAATTCTTCCAGCTGCAAAGGAAAAACAAATCAAAGAATATAGTTTCACAAGGACACACTATGAGTACCATAATAATTGCCCATTTGCTACAATAACTGTTCCCTGAGTTGTTGCTACTGACCTGATATGCCTAATCATTCAACTGCCTGCCATTAGTGTTCCCCATCAGCCAAAGTTGTAATGCCTGAGTAGCATTAAAAATCATGAGTAACCAGGGCAAAAAAAACCAATGAGTAGTATACATAAACAAGAATGAAAGGTGGAAGTGTACAAATGATTGATCATTGTTTATAAAACTTGATGGTAATTTAGAGTTCATAAGCCACCTGACTAGACACAAATGGCTGCCGAATCAACTTCTATTCTGTCACAAGAATTGTTGTGAGATCTTATTCATTTATGAAAATCTTTACAAAACCCCAAACCAACAACACATCATCACAACATAATGAACATATAACCCAAACCTTGAAAAAGCCCCAATCCTAGATTAATTTTTACCTTAGTAATTGAACATGCTGCAATTATTTTGAACATAAACATGGCTATTTGATTTCCTTTGCTGCCAAATCAACGCCAATTTACCCTACAAACCAAGGGAATTCATATATAAAATCCAAACTCTAAATTCAACAAAACCCTAGAAACTAAAGATCAAAACATAACCCAACAAATTTAATTTCTAAAACCAGAATTAAAGTGAGAAGAAATTGAAATTGAAATTGGGAAAGAGAGAGAGAGAGAGTAATTAGAAGGGTTTGAACCGAGAACCAAAGAGACTTACTTTTGCTTGGCTACCTCCGCCGTAACCATCACTACCTCCATCATCTGTGTTTTTGCTGGTAAAGAATGAGGGTAAAGATTGAGAGATTTAAGTAATTTTGATATTTGAGCCCAAATGCCCAACCACTAAACAATAAAGTGAAGTGAGGGTTGTTTAAATTTTTACCCAAACACAAGGCGGCTCGTTTAAATTTTCAGCCAAAAATCGAGGGCGGGATTATTAAAAATAACTTCACTTCTTATTTTATACTCTTATCAAAATATCAAATTTTAAATTATGAAGATTTTTGTCTTAATTAAGATTTGTGCATTTTTGTTAATATACAAATTGGTTTTTATAATTATATTGTGCAAATAAATAAATAAATAAAAATTAATTATACTAGAAATGAGACATTTTAATATTATTGTACATTTTTCTTTTGTCTGACAAACTTAATTATCAAAAACTCGTTATGTGGAATCTAAGACGAGGAATACAAGTGTTATTTGAGCCAAGCAGCTCGTTTTGTATAAAGCTTGAGTTGGGTTCGAGCTCGACTCGTTTATAGTTCAGGGTCGGCTCAACTCATTTCTTAACGAGTTGAGCTTCACATAAAAAAAACCCTCGTACACTATTTAGACTTGGTTCAGGATGATCAACTCTTTTAAACAAGTCCTCATACTAAGTTTATTTGTGGGTAGTGAAAAAGCTTCATTTTACCTTGATTGAGATTAGGGCTGTTAAACGAACCGAACAGCTCGAGCACGGCTCGGGCTCGGCACGTTAAAAGCTTGGCACGAGCTTGTTCGTATAACTAAATGAGCCGAGCTTAAACATAAAATAAAGCTCGTATAAAATCTGGGCTCGGCTCGAGCTCGGTTCGTTTATAAACGAATCGAGCTTGAACATAACAAAGCTCGGCTCATTTAGATAAAATCCTATTTTTATATGTAATTTAATCGAGTAGCTCGAGCTCGGCTCGGACTCGACTCGTTAAAAGCTCGACTTGAGCTCGTCCGTATAGCTAAACGAGCCGAGCTTGAACATAAAATAAAACTTGTATAAAATTTGGGCTCGGCTCGTTTATAAACGAACCGAGCTTGAACATACCAAAGCTCGACTCGTTTGGCTCGTATAACACCCTTAGTTGAGATCTATGCTGTCAGGGGCGCCGCCTGAGCGCCGCTCAGCGCCGCCTAGGCGCTATTTTCTAGGAGGGACGCTCCGCTCTACTGAATTAGCGCTTAAAACGCTCTGGGCCGCCTGGGCGGCGCTCAGGCCCAGCGCTCTGTGTAGAGCGGCCCATACAAACGCGTTTAGAAGCGGCCCAAATCCTAAAAGCCCAATTATAAACTTAGAAAAAAAAAATTCTCAAATTCGTTCTCTCCTGCTTCGTTGTTCTCTCTCCTGTCATTGTTATTGCTTTTTGGTTAATCGAAGAAATGTCAGTTTCTGGTGGAATAAAAAGCTTTTCAAGTGGAATTTCAACTTGGGGTTCTTCTGAAATTGCTAAATTTGGAGAAATTTCAAATTGGGTATCATCACAAATGTCTGGAATCAAGATTGATTGTGAAGTGGAGAAAGAAGCTTTGGCTGAACGACAGAGAGTTGAAGCAATGGGTAAGGTTGTTTTGTGAAGAAGTAAGAGATGAGTGTAAAGAGAAGATGATGGAATTGAAACTATAGGTGAGTAGAAGAAGCGAGGAAGGTTTGTGACTTCTGGCCGGAGCGCCGCCTGAGCGCCGCCTGAGCGGTGGAGGCGGTCTGCAAAAATCCCAGCGCCTGGCGCTCCGCTCCGCCTTTGACAGCATAGGTTGAGATAGCTAGATAGAAAGTATACACATATTTTATAATTTTTTTTTTTTTTAAGTAATTAGTGAATGATCATTATCTTCTTATTGGTTTAGTAATTTTAACACTTATTGTTAATATTTATTAGAGTTTTATGAATTTTATAAAAAAAATAATAATTAAAAAATACAATTTTTCATGCTTGTTGCTACATATAATTTTTATTAAGATATATTATATATTGGTATTTTTTTCTTTTACCAATAAACCATTGGTATTTACTGTAATATTTTTCAATGTATTGAAAATTTTATTTGTGAAAAATAAAATCAACTAAGAATATGACCAAAGTCTTTATAGCAATATTTATTGCACTTAATATTTATGCTATCATTTAATTGCGTTTTGTTGTGAATGCTATCTTTTCTTTGGTCCGCTTGTAAAATGAGGATAGCATTTATTAGATGTGCTATTAAAAAACTTTTTGATAGCACGTATTTACATATGCTATCAATTTAATGCTATCTTTATCTATATTTCTAGTTGTGTAGGAGGAGGCAGCAGCAGAGTCGCATAGAGCCGTTGTGAGAGAGAGAGAGAGAGAGAGATAGGAGGAGGCAGCAGCAGAGTCGCAGAGAGCCGTTGTGAGAGTGAGAGAGAGAGAGAGGAGAGAGAGAGAGAGAGAGAGAGAGAGAGAGAGAGAGAGAGAGAGAGAGAGAGAGAGAGAGAGAGAAGATAGGGATATGGGGCGGGGACGAGGCGGGGATATGGGGTGGGGAACGGGGCGGGGCACGGGGCGGGGTTTCAATCTATACAATGAAACCCATCCCTGCCCTGCTACCCATTGGGGAGGATACGGGGCGGGGCGGGGAGATAAAAAACGGGGTGGGGAACGGGGTGGGTCTGGGTCACGGGGCAAGTTGAGCACCCCTAGTAGTGGATAATAAATCATACTCAACTATTCAAAACTACTTGAATTTCAGCGAACCAAAACTAGTTTTGTATAGAAAATTAATTTAAGGTTAAACTAGAACAAATTCTAAGCTCTTGTAATGGTTGATTAAAAAGGTTAAAAATAACATCTATATATTAGTTTTAACAAAAAAATAGCAAGTTCAGTCTCAATTAAATCTTTGTAGGGCAATAGGGGTTTCACAGAAAAACTTCCAAAGATTCAATGCAAACCAAACCCATTGATGTCATTGACTTTCAAAGACATATGTTGAGATAACAATAAACATGACGAACAGATGAATTAAAACAATGAAGATGAAGAAGACCAACGCAAAATTGGACGATGGAAGAGAAAGAAAAAACGAACAGAGATTTGATAATACGGCAGGTGTGGTTTAGCCGTTTAGGTAACTGTTGACTGTTGATTTGAGATTATAGAGGGTATTTTCATAATTTTACTATGGGTAAGGGTTGGTTTTTGAGGAATCTGAAATGCTTTGGGTTTTTGAGGATTACTGTGGGTGGCAATAAGATTTCCTTTTTTGGGAGATCTTATTGCCACCCAAATAGTTCGTCGAAAACCCAATATTTGAAAATTTGTAAAAAATCCAAAAAAATTACCTATTCTACCCTTTTATCTAAAAACCATGTTCACACTTCACAAATGCTCTGTTTCACATCTCTGGTTTTTCTTTGCCTTGATCCACCACAAGAACGACCATCAAAAAGAAAAAATTCGACCACCAATCCAATACATTCTTGTTTACATGTAGTGGATAATAAATTATACTCAATTATTCAAAACTATTTGAATTTCAGCGAACCAAAACTAGTTTTGTATAGAAAATTAATTTAAGGTTAACCTAGAATAAATTCTAAGCTCTTGTAATGGTTGATTAGAAAGGTTAAAAATAACATCTATATATTAGTTTTAACAAAAAAATAGCAAGTTCAGTCTCAATCAAATCTTTGTAGGGCAATAGGGGTTTCACAGAAAAAATTCTAAAAATTCAAAGCAAACCAAACCCATTGATGTCATTGACTTAAAAAGACATATATTGAGATAACAATAGAGATGACGAACAGATGAATTAAAACAATGAAGATGAAGAAGGCCAACGCAAAATTGGACGGAAGAGAAAGAAAAAACGAACAGAGATTTGATAATACGGCAGGTGTGGTTTAGCCGTTTAGGTAACTACTGATTGCTGATTTGAGATTATATAGGGTATTTCCATAATTTTACTATGGGTAAGGGTTGGGTTTTTGACGAATCTGAAATGCTTTGGGTTTTTGAGGATTACTGTGGGTGGCAATAAGATATCCTTTATTGGGAGATCTTATTGCCACCCAAATAGTTCGTCGAAAACCCAATGTTTGAAAATTTGTAAAAACCACAAACAAAATTACCTATTCTACCCTTTTATCTAAAAACCACGTTCACACTTCACAAATGCTCTGTTTCACATCTCTGGTTTTTCCTTGCATTCTTGATCCACCACAAGAACGACCAAAATCAAAAAGAAAAAATTCGACCACCAATCCAATACATTCTTGTTTACATGTAGTGGATAATAAATCATACTCAACTATTCAAAACTACTTGAATTTCAGCAAACCAAAACTAGTTTTGTATAGAAAATTAATTTAAGGTTAAACTAGAACAAATTCTAAGCTCTTGTAATGGTTGATTAGAAAGGTTAAAAATAACATCTATATATTAGTTTTAAGAAAAAAATAGCAAGTTCAGTCTCAATCAAATCTTTGTAGGGCAATAGAGGTTTCACAGAAAAACTTCTAAAGATTCAATGCAAACCAAACCCATTGATGCCATTGATTTAAAAAGACATCTGTTGAGATAACAATAGAGATGACCAACAGATGAATTAAAACAATGAAGATGAAGAAGGCCAACGCAAAATTGGAAGATGGAAGAGAAAGAAAAAACGAACAGAGATTTGATAATACGGCAGGTGTGGTTTAGCCGTTTAGGTAACTGTTGACTGCTGATTTGAGATTATATAGGGTATTCCATAATTTTACTATGGGTAAGGGTTGGGTTTTTGACGAATCTGAAATGCTTTGGGTTTTTGACGATTACTGTGGGTGGCAATAAGATATCCTTTTTTGGGAGATCTTATTGCCACCCAAATAGTTCGTCGAAAACCCAATGTTTGAAATTTTGTAAAAACCTCAAACAAAATTATCTATTCTACCCTTTTATCTAAAAACCACGTTCACACTTCACAAATGCTCTATTTCACATCTCTGGTTTTTCCTTGCATTCTTGATCCACCACAAGAACGACCAAAGTCAAAAAGAAAAAATTCGACCACCAATCCAATACATTCTTGTTTACATGTAGTGGATAATAAATCATACTCAACTATTCAAAACTACTTGAATTTCAGCGAACCAAAACTAGTTTTGTATAGAAAATTAATTTAAGGTTAAGCTAGAACAAATTCTAAGCTCTTGTAATGGTTGATTAGAAAGGTTAAAAATAACATCTATATATTAGTTTTAACAAAAAAATAGCAATAAGTTCAGTCTCAATCAAATCTTTGTAGGGCAATAGGGGTTTCACAGAAAAACTTCCAAAGATTTAATGCAAACCAAACCCATTGATGTCATTGACTTTCAAAGACATCTGTTCAGATAACAATAGAGATGACCAACAGATGAATTAAAACAATGAAGATGAAGAAGACCAACGCAAAATTGGACGATGGAAGAGAAAGAAAAAACGAACAGAGATTTGATAATACGGCAGGTGTGGTTTAGCCGTTTAGGTAACTGTTGACTATTGATTTGAGATTATAGAGGGTATTTCCATAATTTTACTATGGATAAGGGTTGGGTTTTTGACGAATCTGAAATGCTTTGGGTTTTTGACAATTACTGTGGGTGGCAATAATTTTTTTTTTTTTTTTTTTTTTTTTTTTTTTTGATAAAGAGTTACTATATGTTACTTTGTGCCTATAGTTGAATCTCAAGATCTATTTGGGTTTGTGGCAAAATTTAGTATTGAGATTCCAGAAAAGAAATTTTGTATGTAAATTAAGAAATTTAGAGATGATAGCCTGTTTACGTGGTTACTCATTTATCCAGAACCATACTGTAGAAACTTTGCAGTGGAATTTATATTCTAGTAGAAATTTTCCAAAAAAGAGATTTTGTAGCAAAACCTTTTCCAACTCTAAACTAAATTTAGGAAGACAATAGCTCAAGACTTACGTAGATGCCATGCTTGGTAATTTGCTATTGGGCAAGATGTCAACATGACTTGGTTAATGATGACGTCCTCTAGAATTGATTTTGAATTTGGTATAGGTTACCACACGTGAGAACTTTACTTCAGTTTTCTAAACAACAGTGTGCTCTCTTGTTACGTCCTTCCATCTGCACTATTTGGGACTTTTATTCTCTTGTCATTTAAAACCTCTTTTCGTCAACTACCTCCTCTGTTAATTCTCATCACATCAGAATTGTCGAAGGTTTGAATAATTATAAGACTCCAACACATGATATGCCTCATAGGATCATCTCTCAGTATCTCCTTCATCTACATCTATAGGTTTCTGGTAATTATGCCAAGCTAGGGATATAAGATTTTGCTCCAACTAACATGGCTCAAGTTGCTTTGTCATATTAGGCACGTCGTCCTTATTTCTCTACAATTTTTTTTTTTTTTTTTTTTTTTGCATTAAACAATAGAAACCAGTTTATACACATCATCTGCTTTCTCTCTGAAAGCATTAAGGACTCTAAAAGGAAGATAAGAGCTGCCATATATTGGCATTTACAGGCTTGTTTGACACTATAAGGACCATACATCCTGCCTTCGTTGGCTAGAATATGAGCATAGTTAACTAGCTCTGTGGGCACATGAACAAATCTGCAAAAAGTGAATCGAGAAGCTAAGCCCTTTATCTCTGCAATAAGACCTTCATACTCCCAACAAAAGACTGTATCTACACCATTCAGCTGGTTGACTACACTCAGACAATCTGACAAGACTACTAGACACTGAATCTGTTAATACAAATTACTAGGTAAAGATACTAATGAGTGCGAAATTAAACAATATCAGTAAATAAGATAAACAAAATACAAGATCTCGAAGAAACTATCTTCTTTATTGAATATTATGAAGATTACAAGAATCTCTGCCTCACAATACTCTCTAGACAAACTAAACCCTAGTTGTCTCAATATTTCTAAACACACTAAACCTTAGTGGTTTCTCTAAACAAGCTAATAAATAGTTGTTTCTCTATGTCTTGGTCTATGTTTTGGGTTATGCCAAAACATCACTAAACCACTAAGGTTATCTTGAAACAAGTAAAGACTACATATTTCTCTCTATATATTTTGGTTTATGCCAAAACATATTTTTATAGGCCCTGGACAACTTCTAGTTGGCCAAAAATTTCATTTTTCCTGAAATTCCTTCCCTTATGGAACAAGGAAACCTATTTAAGGTTTTCTTTTTTTTTTCCTTGTCCTACAAGGAAAAGACCTACTAAGTTCCCAATAGGATACACCTGTATCATGGCTCCCCCCTTTAGGAACTTAAACTCTCGTTTAAGCTAGAAACGGAGATGGGATAACTCAAGAGCTCCCTCGACTTTACTGAACCATCCAACTTTGCTTGGAACTTGACATGCACGCCCAATACGAAACACTATTTGTTTCCTACTTCGTGTCCTAGTCATCTTGCGCTTCAATATGCAATCTTCCTTGAATGACTCCTCTCGATCACCATCATTATCTTCATGATTAGAAAACAAACTTTTTTCTTTCTGCTTCGGGTTGGCTTTCTGTTGCGAAGTAGATGTCTCCTCCTCCTCCTTTGATGTCTTCAGATCTATTTTTGTCATCTTTTTTTTTCTTGTCTTTTTAGAATCTTTTAAAGACATAAGAACTTTACCTAGCTTTTTGTACTGCGAACGGGTTAAAACCATAAACCACAAAAATCTCCACCAGGGAATCGAACTTTGCTCTGATACCAACTTGGTAAATTTTTTGGGTATGATACCAACTTGATACAGGTTGCTAGGTAAAGATACTATTGAGTGCTGAATTAAACAATAGTAGTAAATAAGATAAACAAAACACAAGATCTCGAAGAAACTATCTTCTTTATTGAATATTATGAAAATTACAAGAATCTTTGCCTCACAATACTCTCTAAACAAACTAAACCCTAGTTGTCTCAATATTTTTAAACACACTAAACCTTAGTGGTTTCTCTAAACAAGCTAATAAATAGTTGTTTCTCTATGTCTTGGTCTATGTTTTGGGTTATGCCAAAACATCACTAAACCACTAAACCTTAGTGGTTTATCTTGAAACAAGTAAAGACTACATGTTTCTCTCTATATATTTTGGTTTATGTTAAAACATATATTTATAGGCCTTGGACAACTTCTAGTTGGCCAAGAATTTCTTTTTTCCTGAAATTCCCTCCCTTATGGAACAAGGAAACTTATTTAAGGCTTTCTTTTTTTTCCTTGTCCTACAAGGAAAAGACCTACTAAGTTCCCAATAGGATACACCTGTATCACCTCTTCCTTAGCTGCACAACTTAAGCCGAGTTCGATTGCTAACCCCACTGCTTCTTCGGCTGATGCTGCAATAAGTCGATAGCTTCCTGCAAAAGATGGAATATGAGCATATTGGCCATAGACAAAACCTCCTCCAGCTGTGTGAGAAGAAGGTTCATAAGAACCATCAGTGACCATGAGAAAAGAGAGTTTTTGTGGTGCTTAGGTATTGTGATGTCAGAAGATTGGGTAGGAAGTGTTGGCTGTGGTTGTGGAATGATTGATCTATGTGCTGCAAGTAAAATACTCTGAGCTGATGGTTTGGGATTTTTGTTTTTGAAAGCAACTTC
Source organism: Aquilegia eximia (assembly GCA_023053565.1). Lineage (NCBI taxonomy): Eukaryota > Viridiplantae > Streptophyta > Magnoliopsida > Ranunculales > Ranunculaceae > Aquilegia > Aquilegia eximia. Next base: position 29,051,487 of record JALIGU010000001.1, read on the forward strand.
ATTTCTATCTGTCCAAATAAAGTATGCAATAGAAGCAACAAAAGAAATACATGATTTGAAATCTTTCTTAGAAGAAAACATGGAGTGCAAGTGACTGAAAACATCTATGCAAGTAAAATTTTGAGGCCAGTTTGAACCTTAGAGCTAGGTGACTGGCAAACCATACATCAGAGATCATAGTGCAGGAAAATAAAGCATGACTAAGAGTTTCAGGATGCAAATGACATCTAGGACAAAGGTTATCGTCTACCACATTTCTAGAGTACAACAGGCTTTTTGTAGGAATGCAATTATGCATACATTTCCACATAAAGAGTTGTATTCGATGAAGGACCTGTAACTTCCAAAGACAAGACTACATAGAGGAAGAAATGGGGGGGGGGGGGGGATTATAGAGTTAACTTGAGCATGAAACCAAGTGTAAGTCGACTTAACTGAAAAAGTACCATTATTTTCTGGAAGCCAAACCCATGAGTCAGTAGTTAAAGACCTGTACACATTAATTTTTAAAATTTCTGAGACCTCATGAGGTTGAAACCAAGCATTTAAAACAGATAAGTTCCAAGAGAAAGAGACCTCATCCAAGAGATCAGAAACCAAAAGAGGAGCATAGTTTGGCGCATGACCAAAGGGTTTTTTAAAGGGAAGAGTAGGTATCCAAGGATCTTTCCAAATGTCAATGGAAGAACCAGGACCAACTCTAAGACAAAAATTAAACTTAACTTGATTTTTAATTTGTACTAGAATTTTCCAAAACCTAGAAGAATTTGCTGGAGCTTTTGCATTTAGAAAAGGACAATTTCGAAAATATTTTTTCTTTAAAACTTGAACCCATAACTCATTAGGCTGAGTAAGGATACACTAGCAAAGTTTGGAAATTAAGGCCCTTTGTTTGGAAAGTTTGGAAATTAAGGCCCTTTGTTTTGGAAGAAAGATTTTTTGACACCCAGACCACCAGCCCCCCATTTTTTTTTTTGCAAATGCAATCCCAGTTAAGCAAATGAATTTTCTTGGAACAATCAGGACTCCACCAAAAGTTTCTATTTTGTTAATCCAAATTTTTGCAATCCCTTTTTGAGAACAACTAGGTTTGCATAACATAAATTGGGATAGCAGAAGAGACACTTTTAATTAAAGTTGTCCTGCCAGCTTGAGATAAAAGCTTAAAACTCCAATTTTTAAAAGTTGTTGAGAGAGACTTTAAAACCTTTCCTGCATTTGTGGAATGGGGCTTGCCAGGGATTCAAAGGGATTTTGAAGAATTTTGAAATAATTTTTTAAAATCTGGTTGGGACATTTTGGCTAAAAAACAAAGATGATTTTTGAAAATTGATAGACTGACCTGACAGAGAACAGAAAAACCTGAGACAATAAAAAACATGACCACATTCAACAAGGTTTGCTCTAAAAAATAAAAAACTCTCATCAACGAAAAACAAATGGGGAATGGGGGGACAAAATCTATTTAATTTTACTCCATGAATGAGACCATCAGATTGAAGCTTAGTGAGAGACCTAATTAACAAGTATTCCATACATATTATAAAAAGGAAAGGGGAAAGGGGGTCTCCTTGTCGGAGCCCCCTAGAAGGATGAATTAAACCATGAGGCTGACCATTAAGATTTACAGAAAATGAAGTAGTAGAAATACAATTTTCAATCCACTCACACCAAGTATTATCAAACCCAAACTATTCAACATTTTTAGAACAAAAGACCACTCAACTTGATCGAAAGCTTTATGCATGTCAAGTTTTAAAGCAACACACCCCTGAACTCCTTTTTTATTTTTGAGCTTTTTGAGAATTTCATGAGCTAGGATTGTGTTGTCAGTGATTTGTCTCTTTTTCAAAAAAGCTGTTTGAAAAGGGGAAATAATATTTGGCAAAACAGATTTTAATCGATTTGCAAGAACTTTGGATAAAATTCTATAAAGGACATTTACAAAGCTGATGGGTCAAAATTTTTGTAAGAGAGAGGGATGAGGCTATTTAGGTATTAAAGTTAAATTTGTGTCGTTTAAAGCTTGAAGGGGTAAGTTGTGACTAAAAAAATCATTTATTATTTTGAAAATATCATTTTTGACCAAATCCCAATTTTTTTGATAAAAACTATGAGTGAACCCATCACTCTCGGGGGCTTTGCAAGGTTTCATTTCAAACAAGGCAGACTTAACTTCATTCAAATCAAAAGCTTGAGTAAGAGAGATATTTTCGTCAGAAGAAATGACACGATGAATGTTATGCAATGCATGAGAAGGTAACACAGGAGCAGAAGAAGTGTACAGGGAATGAAAGTAATACACAATAAAATCACCGATCTCTGACCTAGTATGTAACCAGTTTCCATCAGAATTTTGTAAACAAAATATGCGATTTGAATTTCTTCTAGAAACAGTCGACCTATGGAAAAAAGAAGTATTATGGTCCCCACATTTCAGAAATAATTCTCTAGACTTATCCCACCAATGGCTTTCCTCTATAGAGTTAAACTCCTGAATTCTTGCCTAAAGATCTTTGTCGGCTTTAACCAAGAATTCAGTTGGTGGTTGTGACTGGAGATAGGATAAAATGTTGGAAAAGTATGCAATATCATTTTTGAGTTTTTGATAATAATTTTTATGCCATGCAAGAACAACTTTTTTAATATTTTCTAATTTTTGAAAACAATTTTGAATAGGTAAAATATCGCAAACATCATTCCAAGAGTTCTTAATTACTTCTAAGCACATAGGATGTTCTAACCAGCAGGATTTAAAGAAGAAAGGCTTTTTGGTTTTTTCACTCAAGGGGTGAGGATCTAAATGTATAAGGCTATGGTCAGAGTGCATGATGGGGTATACATGCAAGACGACATGGGGATGGTCATTTGTCCATTGATGATTTGCATAGACCTTGTCAATTCTGGACTTTGCTAATTTGTTGAAAACTTGGTCATTTGTCCAGGTGAAGTTAACACCAGAAAAACCGATATCAAACAAATCATGAGTTGAAATAAGACTTTCCAAGGCTCGAGATGATGGTCCTTTCCTTAGAGGGTTTGGCCATTTCTCCCATTGAAAAAGAGTTTCATTATAATCACCCATAATGACCCAAGGACCCGTGACAACATCTCCAATTCGGTTCAGGTTATTCCAGAAATTCCGTCTTTCGTTTGGAACAGATAGAACATGAATAAAAGTATAAAACCCAGAAAAGTTTGGGTTTTGATAATCGACAGACACATAAATGAAATGAGCAGACTGTTCTAGCATAGTATAGTTAAGGTGACATTGTTACCCCAAAGAAGCCACAAACCACCTTTTAAACCTACAGAAGACTTAAAAACAAAATGAGGAAGAGAAAATTGTTTAAGACGTCTAAGACTTTGCGAGGAAGAAGCTTTTGTTTCCATGACAAACACTACCTCAGGACTGTGCGTCCAAATCATATCCTTTAGGTAAGTGAGTTTGGATTGTTTCCCACTACCCTTTAGATTCCAAGATAGGACATGCATCTCAAAGAAAACACTAGCTATTGATCAGATAAAACACTTGACCAGAGAGAAATTGAGAACAAAACAGAATTATTAAAGAAGTTTAGTAGAACAATTTGAAGCAGATTGAAAGAAAATAAATAAAAGATGTAATTCAAAGTTGGATAGAGATGGACCTGAACTTCCGGGATCTGGTCATCAAAGGCTCTCCTTTTCCGAGTAGGCTCCCCTGGTTCCATTTGATCTCTTGGAGGGTCAACAGTTTCAGTCCCTTCACTATCCATGAGATGTGCATCCTCATTCTCAACTGAGTTGATTTCGAAATTCTCATCAATCTCATTGTTATTATCCTTCTTCTGCCGTTTCGTTTCCACGCCTTGCTTCCTGAGAGATAAGCAGTCTTCAATCTCTCTATTCCGTTTGTTTGCTGGCCTTCTTGGACTTGGAGGACCACAATTTACCACTATCACTCGATCAATGTTATTCTCAGATGGGCGAATAGAGTTGGAGGAAGAGTTGTTCTGCATGTTGGAATGTTTATATCTTTTTAAGAGGTTTGAATGGAGAAGTTGAGTGGGATTAGGGCTAGGATTTAAAGTGGAGAGTTTTGAATTATTTTTTTGAGAAATGTACACTTGGTGTAATTGATTTGATGGCTGTTTAGTAGATGAAGGGTGGATAATTGGAAACGGGCTTTGGGATATGGTGAGGGGATTTTGAGAGGGTGGCGCGTGTAAATTTGATTTTGTATTTTCGACAGATGTAAGGGAATCTCTGTTTGTGATCTTAAGTTGAGATTTATCCATTGAAGGAAAGAGTTTTGATGTGGTTTTAATGATTGAAACATCGGTTGATGGAACCAAATCTGGGGAAAGGGGTTTTTGGTTAAATGAATGGAGGGGAGAACAAGTAAACGATGATGATGGTGATGAAAGATAATTTGTGACATCTGAATTTTTAGGGTTTTGAGAAGTTTCTGGAGGTCAGATTTTGAGGTTTTTGGAGTTTGAGGCAACACTTGTTAGTCATGCTTGACTGAGCAAGAGGCAAGAGAAGATATGGATGAGTTTATGGGGGGCATTTTGGGGTTTTTGTTCTCAAAGGTAGCTAGGATAGAAACAGTATAGATGGGCCCATCTGATTGTTTAGAAGAATGAGATGAAACTGGTTGATCAGTAGACTTCCTTGATAAGCATGAAGATGAAGAAGGATTTCCTTTTGTTTGATCAACGGTCGTAGAGCTATCAACGTGCATTTGTGAAACAGAGTCATATGATGCATCAGTGGAGTGGTTATTATTGTCTGGCGGTTCTTCCGGCGATGATGGCATTTGATGATGATCCATAAACCATTGAAATAGATGAACACATGAACTTGGAGTGAAACCCTTCAAAGAAATTGGGTATCTTCTTTTAACGAGATTAGTTTCACTAGAACTGATGCCAAATCTATCTCCACACAATTTTTTTTCCATGTCTTAGTTTCCCACAGCTGAAACAGAAGAAATGCAATTTTTCGATTCGAATTGGGAAAATCTTCGGTTTGTTCTGACCATCCAAATACTCAATTCCATTTGGAAGAGGAAATCTCACATTGATAATGAGTTTGACTCTTAAAAAGGAACCAAATTCTCCGAAGTGTGTAGATTCGTCAACCTCAATAGGTTTGCCAATTCTTCTACCAAGGTTGAAACCATTCTCCCAGTTGTATCTTTCCAATGGAAGGCCATAAATTTGAACCCAAACTGCCAAATCGTGGAAATTTAGTTTTTCAACCGCAATGTCTTGCTTCCAAGAGCTGAATGATATAAAATGTCCACGAACAACCCATGGTCCTTCGGATAGGATGAATTCTTTCTCCTCTCTGGAATCCAAATCGAACTTATAAATTCCTTTTCCCACTGGAACAAGATGAATTTCATGTGGAAGTTGCCATTGTTGCTGAAGGTGTTTTGGAACAACAGTATCAGGAACATATGTTGCCACGATAATTTTACCAAACACAACATTGCTAAATTGTTGGGTAGAGATAGATGGGATATCCAAAAGAGGTTTAGGCTTTGAGGAACCAGGAAGAATCAGTTTCTCATTGAAGAGCGGCTCTAGATCTTCATAATTGTCATTTAGGAGCAGCCTATTCTCGAAATTGGATGTTGATGCCATCACCCTTCAGTTTAGGCCTAATCCCTGAAGAAAACTGAGATAAAAAAGAGAAAAATTTCGAAAATTGATTATAATAAACTGCACAATATTAGTGAAAACAAATCAAATAAAGAAAAAAGGAAAAAAAGAGAAGGAATGAAAGAGATGAGGGAAGAAATTTAAAATACTAGATAAAGCTGATGAAAGTCAATCAATCTGGTCGTCGAAGATTAATCGATCTGATCACCAAAGTTCTTCAGAGTACGTTGGAACGAGCTGAGAAGAAAAACATGTATGACCCCATGTCTTTGAATGACAGTTTATAAAATTTGACTTGCATACAAATTGCTCTTTCTAGTTTCTACATAGCATAGGCTTTTTGACATTTTTGGCGAGGTTCTTTTGCCACCTTTTGCCACAACCATGTACATTTTTTTTTTTTGGTTGGCAAGCGAGGTTGAGAGGACCCCTACCCCTTTTAAATTACGTGTGGAAACTTATATCAACAATCCGCTGTTGACGTGTTTCGAACCCACAACCTCTCCACTTTGTGAGAGGGGTGCTACCATTAAGCCACAGGCTCATTCACACAACCACGTACATGGTATCCACATACATGCATTATATGAACAGTCGACAATCCAACTTTCCTTCATCAATGTGTACTACGTAGCTCAGTTGTTATTGGCAATGTGCCACTCTATTGATTCCTCATTTCCTTCTAGTTTGGATTTATCTATACTAAGTGAATGCACGTTTGTTAGACATATCATATTTGGTTTCCTTATTTTATGTTAAAAAGAAAGTTAGTTTCATGGTTTGTAGGTAACTACTTGATAAAGTTTAATTATTATACCGAAATTACTTAGTGACCCTTTATATAAAAGAAGATATATTTCAATTTGGTGAAAGAGAGAAGGATTTTTTTAGTAAAAGTTTTGCATCAGGAAAAAACTCTCATCATGAGTTATGGTTTTTGCTCAATAATATCGTGATAATACTGTGGTATGGGCCTTTGATTCTACATTTAATTTTGCTCACCAGCTACTATGTTATGAGTCGTTGGATGAAATGCAAATTTGGATCACAACCACACATTGTTAATTTGTGCATTTGTTGGGCATTTATCCATTTCATTTCATAAAGCGGGAAGCCCTTTCAAGTTTCAACTCCAAAGTTCAAACTCCTTAAATAGCCCTTCGCCCTTCTTAAAACCGATCTCTTTTCCCCCTTCTTACAAACTACGCGCCAAACACTTTCAGTGCAACACTGCAACTTACACATCGACACGCGAACAGCGTTCTCTCTCTCTCTCTCTCTCTCTCTCTCTCTCTCTCTCTCTCTCTCTCTCTCTCTCTCTCTCTCTCTCTCTCAGTAGAGCGATGGAACTAGAAACCATGGAAATGGAGGAAGTCGATGAAACAGAATCGCAGGTGAATTTCAAATTGAAAACGTTTGTTACAACTTTACCGATATTTGATTTCGAAATCTTCGTTTCATACACGAAGTTTTAGGGTTTTCAATCTGGTTAACATTTCACCCAATTTGAAATCGTGTGCTTCTAATTATTCTGTTTTCCTCTTCAATAAGATCTATGTTTTCAAGTAGAAGCAAGTGGATTTTGATTTCAGATGTTTGATGTTGTTGCAATTGTTTAGTTTTACTACAATCAAAATAGATCAGTTGGAATATCAAGTTTGATTATCAAAATTCAAAATCCGAATTTCAGGTAAGTTAGTTTCAATAGGAAGATAGTAGATAGCAGATGCTTTAGTTTCTGATTTGTTCGATAGATTGGAAATCAATGAACGAGTTGTCAATTTGTCTAGCTACTGAGCTTTGGTAGTTGAATTATAGTTTCTTACTTGGTCTTATAAGTTTTCAGTTCTCTCTATTATACTTATTCGAAATCTGGAGTTTCAATTTTTATCCATTGCATAGCTTTGATCTTGTTTTGATTTGTTTGATCTGCTGGAGTCATATAAAATTATCCAACTCAGATTGGCTAGTTTCCATGTTTTCTCGCAGGTTTACATGGCATGCATCATGCAGGGTCATCGGTGAGTTTCTGGCCACCTGTGAAGCAACTTCTTGAAGTTTATGCTAGTCCCCTGCAACTTTGATTTAGTTTGAGTGAGAAAAAGTTTTATCAAGTAACTAGGAAAGAGAGTGTATGTGTTAGTATCAGTGTTCTAATGCTTACTTCTAGTAATTGTTCCAAAGAAATTGGAAAATAGTGTTTCCTTCGTCATTAGCTAAACTACATGCCATATGAAATAAATCCAAAGAATGGGCTGGGATCTCATGCTTTTACTCTTCTGATGTATAATTTAAGAAAACTGTCAGAACTGATCGATCATTTTGTCCTTTAGAATTGGGATTTCATATTATGATTCTACCATTCGTCAACTTTATGTCTTGGAAGTTTGGGAAGACGGGTCTGCAGATTTTCCTCTACTTGATCTGGGTATGTGCTTCTTTGTATTAGTGACGTTTTCTATTCTTTCTTTATTCATTAACTAAAGCATCTTTGAGCTGATAAATCTCTAATTTACAAGGATGATAGAGAAGCTCTTAGTTAAATTTAATTAATAACTAGAAGTTGTTCTGCAAAGCAATTCCAATTTACAGTCCTTATAAATTAGACTGAGACTTTAAGCGTACCTGATATGGTAGAATTCCCAAAATTGCAAAAGCTTGTAGTTCAACTCAAACTTTTATTATAACGACAAACTAGCCGAACAGACATTCCTGAGCCCATATTTACACTCTTGTGATTTTCTACATCAACGGTGGTATCTCATCCAGTCCAATTATTACATTGCCAACAAATGGTTTACTTATCATGCTTGGCATGTGGGGAATACTGGTTGCCAAGGGTGTACTCTTACCCTATCGTTGGAGGCACCACAGTTATGGGGCCAATGGAATAGCTAACCTAGTGTCCATACAACTTTCTTGGGTTGGGGCGAGCTACCGAGTCCATTCAAGTGGTAGAAGGGGAGCAAGACCAATTTTAAGCTTTATGTTAGGCATTTATTAGGAGCTCTATCCGTTCCTGGAGTTGGCACTCTTCCACATCTTGAGTTTAGTTTTTATCTGACTTTAATCTAATATGTTTTTTTTTTAATATTCTTTTGTGGTTCATGCTCAAATTATTGTCTCTTATCTTGTTTGGGTAAACCTGGCATATTTTGGTTGACAAACAATATTACATGGTTTTCTCATATTTGCAGCGTATTTTCATTGGTTTGATTTTCTTCATTCATGGTTTTATACGGCTAACTGCTCAGTACGCACAATTGATCCAGTGAAATATCAAGCGAAGCCCTCTATCATTTATGCAAGCACGAAGTCTGATGAATTCTTTCTTTCTGCATTACAACGAAATGGTGTGCCACCAAACTGTGTTTGGTTGATTGATTGATCTATGGATGTACCACATCTTTTAACTTTGTGAAGTGTCACAGATGGAAATGAAGTCCTTCCAGTGAAGCTCATAAAGAGCTCTTTATTTAGCTACGAACAAGCATGGCACAGGTATTAACGTTTGAATAAAGCTCTCTACTCATACTCATGCTACTTTTTGCTTTGAAATAAGTGGAATAAAAATTTACTTTTCCTGTCTCATTGTTATTATTATTAGTAATATCTTTGGATGCCAGTTATTTTTTTGAGTGTTTGGATGGAGACGTTTGTTCTTGTTGTTAAATGTGGTGGAAAGATCTTCAAAGAAATATCTTTGTGCGTTGAGAGGTCTGAGAAGATAAGAGCTTATGTATGATTTTGCCATCTAATGGTGTTTGTATGTTACCTATAAGCAAAATCAAAACCAGATTCAGTTATTGAAAACAGACATAATTTATTTGAACCAAACAAAACTTCTTGTGCTTTCAACATTCAATTAGATTAAATATAAAATAACATCGCAATATGATGGCCGTCGCTGCATTTACTAGTCATGCTGCATCTCTACCAATTGTTTAAGTTTGTCAAATCAGTAATCATCCCTTTCAATGCAATATAGTAGAATCTCCATACAATAGCAACCTCTTGTATTGATAGTGTTATCCATGTTGGCATGTTTGGTTGATTGCAATCACTGCAAACCGAGGGAATTTGATTCTTTCATCTTGCATAAAATTTGAACTAATAGTAGGTTTGGTAAGCCCATAGATCCCAGAATTCTTCGAGAGGAGTTAGTTAAGACTTTCGATGTTTTTGCATAGTGATAGATAAAAATCTTACATAAAAAAGAAAAACATCAGTTTTTATTCATTTTCTATTGGAGTATATATAATGAATATCCATTAGATTGATATATTGTGATCCACACGCACACATACACACACACGAGGCACCCCTCACCATATTAATTTTCTTTCTCTGTGATTTCTGTTTTTCAATTTGCAGATTGATATATCTTCGAGTCACAGGGATGGATGATGGCTTAAGCATCAAGGAGAGGATTTGTTTTGTAAGTGTTAAGCTCTATATCGCCTTTTGCTGTGAGTTTGTTGTTCTAGTAATATCATGAAAATATTTTCGGACTCCCAAGCTACAAGTTGCACTGGAAGTTCAGGCATTTGTGATTTGTCTATTACAATATCAGTTATAGCACTATATGACTTGATACTCTTTGGATGGTCTTCAATCATTCTTACCAAATATACTTTAGGTTTGCGTCATACTTGTATCCTGAATGTTGAGAAATCTTACCGACTTATGATGCAAACAACCCCAAAAGTAAATGAATGTCCTAGGTGCTATTCTTTCTCTCTCTCAACTCTATCAAGTGGAATTATTATATCACAACTGCTTCTGTGTTTGTCAACTGTCTCCTTGTTTGTTATCGCAAGAATAACATTCGTCTGATGGCATCCAGACACCATTTTGCAGTTTGCTTCATGCCATCCAGTTACACAATGTTCTGTTGATTCATTCACTTTTACTATTTGATAATAGTAGAGATTGCCTTGCCTGTGTACCGTCTCTCTATTTATTTTGACCTTTTTTTTTTTTCTTAATAATCTAAAACAAATTTTATTGATAAAAATTTGAGGAATTATATTAAGTTAGAGGACAAGCGCGCTACAAGCCCTTTTTTTTTTTTTTTTTTTTCTGTAATATCATTTCTAAATTCTAATATGAAACATGCTCTTCGATAAAAGAATTGTTTCTTCTCAATTTTTATTATGGACAAATGTTTCTGACTCTAATACCTAATTCTAAGCATGATCTTCATTTTATTGTTTAATTTTTAGCTGAATTGCATGATGGATGTTGGGAGTGATGTCCAAGTTCGTGCAAGTGGGGGCCTTCTTGCTATACTACAGAACGAGAGGCTTGTCGACACCCTTGAGCAGAGTGAAGGAGGGAATGCGTCAATTACAATTGATTGTGTGACTGAGATCTCATTGTATCCTGCATCTAACTTCCCCCAGGCTTGTATGTCATAATTAATTTATATGTTTGAATATCATAACGCCCAAAGCCTGATATATGTTTAAAGTCTGAGATAAATGTCACAAAATGACCTTACATCTACACCAGAAACAATTTTCTGAAGTTGGATGCAGCAGCTTACGAGTCATTGCAGATTTTTCAAATTGACAAGCATCCAAGCCATATGGGAATTGGAAGAGCAAAAGAAGGGTTAAATGATACAAACTCTGAATTTTTATTTTTTTTTCCTTACTTTGTCCTAAATATTTACCATTGGCATTAACTGCAGATTCTCTGTTTTTGGGATGTTCAATAAGGTATGAATGAGCTTCTTGTTCTCCATTTTCAAATCTGTACTATTTTTTTACGTTATTCAAAAGTTCCCTTTTTTTGTGGTTGTTATTTCCAGTGTGTCACACCACTAGGACGGCGTCTCCTAAGGTAATCCAGTCAATTCAAAAAGATGTTGAAATAGTTGATTTTAATCATTTTATTGCTTTTGACTTCACTAATTACACCCAAATATGTGTATAGGAGCTGGTTCCTTAGACCTATACTAGACCTTGATGTTTTAAACAATCGTCTCAACACAGTATCCTTAACTCCCAGATCTGTATTTGCAATTGGGTAGCAATGGTTCTGTTGATGTGTAATTCGCTAATTCCTAAATGCATAGAAGTAGAAACATATTCACAAATTATCTAGATACTTTGGAATCCATTGGAATATGATTGTACTTCTTAAAAAGGCAAATTAGATATCATTCCTGCTTTGTTCGGAAGAGGTATTGACTACTTTGCGTGAGACACTGAAGACTGTCAGGGATATTCCCCACATTCTAAAGGTTTAACTTTCATATCTTTGCTTTCTGTTATCTTTTGGCTTCCGCGTTTTTTATTTTCCATTTTAGATCAATATTCAACCTCTTTCTTAAGTACTTGGAGCGAAGGCTATGTTTTATGACCTTAGAATGTATACTTGTTTCTTCTTTCTTCAACAATATCGTTGGCTCTTTTTCCTGTCTATTAAACTATGACATGTTTTATGCACTTCATGTTCATGGAAGAAATTCAGCTCCCCAAGTTCCATATGTGCAAGTGGCGACTGGACAGCTTTTTTGAAGGTAGGCATGCAACTTTCTGCTTATCCCTTTAATGTAAACTCTGTTTTTAGTTTTTTTGTTCGAGGCTTATCCACTGTTTTATAATTTATACAACAACTCACAGGTGCACATAGAGAAGGATTTAGTTAATATTAGATGACTTCTCCAACCTTTGTATGCCGCATGATAAGTAACTTATGGTAGTTAAGATCATTGTGGAACCCTAGTGGCATAACTCATGCGCCTATGATGGTCTAACGGCATAAATGTAATATCCGAAACATTAAATCTGTATATAAAGGGGTACTCTCTGATTTGAGTGTCTAGAACTCTCACATCCCTACTGTAAACCAACGACTAACAAGAACACAGACATGCTAGATGATTTCAGACACAGTTAACTTAAAGATGCCCAAAATGCATACATATGGTAGGATCTACTAGCTACTTTTACACTTAGATGGAAATCTAGTTATATTCTGATTAATGTTAAATTTTTAAGGTGCTAATAATTGGTTTGAAGGAGATATCCGTTGAAAGAGATGGATGCAAATGGCAAAAGAGGAAAAGAAAAGTTTCGTAGTTCAAATGTTGATAAGTGCTTCACTTTCTTCCATGAATAGCAGTCAATTTGTAGGGACTGAAAACAAAAATAGATATCTTTGGGCATGCTACTAACTATGCAATTAATGGCATTGACAATGTCACAATGAGCAATAACTTTAGATGTGTATTTTGGAGCTTAATTATTTCGAAGACCTGTAACATTCAAAGAATGATTCATCCCAGCCCTTGGATAAGGATGAAGAATTTTAATACGGCCAGCAGAGCTTGGTCTACCATAAGCTTGGATATTTACTCGATTGTAATTTCGACCAAGACCTCCAGAATAAACTCAATTGTTTATTAAGTGATCATTAGATTTATGGAATCTGTTGATTGAGACATGTCTTCAGGATGTCTATTTTTAAGGATTTGATGGAGAGATTAGTAGCAATCCATTAGGAGATCCTGACATTGATGTTCATTAATATATCAGAAACTTGAAAGGCTGGACTTGAATGATCGAAAAATGGATAAGAAGGGAAGAGGACTATTTCATATCTTGACACTCCTGGAGAGCTTTTCTATATTTGACGAGTTAATTTTTGGGTTTGGATTATAAGTTTTACCGACACTTTACTATCCACATTCATGGGAATCATGTCATCTAATAATCTTTCTTTTCGACTATTTTCTCTCTGTCTTTCTACCTGAAGTATGTTTTCTTTGTTCTTCTTGCACTTTGATTTGCTTATTCAGTTATTTGTATAGTTGCTTAAATGCCAGCAAATGTAAAGTTCATCGATAATAACAATAATGTAGGTTAGCCAAACAAGAAAAGCAATACACCCCAACTACTAGTCCTTATGAAATTGGTAATTAAATTATTTTCACATCTAGCAAGGAATCTCTATTAGAAGGAATCTAAGTTACATGTAGTAGAACATCCAGCTAGAGGAAATCCTATTCTTGGTAGATTAACATACCTTCCAATCAAACAATCTCTTTGGGACTACTTGCTCAAGCCTAGCCATAAGAGGCTGCGAAATTGACAGCATCCTAGTCCTTCAGATTTTTGTAAAAACCAAGACTCCAGGAATTATCCAGTTATATCTAAGCATGCTCTGTTCAATAACCTATTTTGGTCAGATATATAGAGTAATGTTTCCTCTTTTAATTTTTTCTTTTCTTTTTAGGCAATAACCTGGTTTGATTTTTAATTCTTTTCAGCAGTATAAAGTCACTGCTTATGTTCTGAATTTGAGCTGTTGGAAACTCGCTAACAGAGTATCTCATAATCGTTTCTCGCAGAGCATTTGCTCACTTCTGCACATAAACAAGATATTTGAAGTTGGGATTTCAGAAAGTTTACGAGAACACATGAAGTATTTGAATTTGAGCATGGTTGAAAAGGTATCGATGTCTTATGAACTTCTCTTTATGAATTTATTTCTATGCCCTCATTCTTTTTATTCACAGTATCCCTCTAGGTTGAATCTTAAAGGTTCATTTTATAATATTCAAATCTTCGTATCCCAATTCGTATGCATTTAAACTTTGATTTGAGGGGATCATACTATCATCATGGTGGTCCACCAAGGCATCATAAATTCATAATTAACCCATGCAATATGTGTTGCAGCATTTAGAAGCTGAATCATAGTGTTTCTAACACACTGTAGAATATTAAAAGATGTTTATGCACTTCTTTTAGCTAGACAACTTGTATCAGCACAGACTATGGTTATAGCAAATGTGCGTTCTTTGCTTTGTCTGTGTTTGTTCCAGGCTGGTTCATGTATTACAACGGAGCTGGTTTATGTCTATGAACTGGTTAGTTTTGAATTTTAGCACACAAATCAACTATTTATTTTACCACTTACCCGCAATTTTGCATCTGAGTTTAGTAAAACATTTTACAACGTCACGTTGATATGGACTCAAATGCCTTGTTCAGTCATTGTATGCAAGATTCATATCAGGATCTCTTATAAACTTGTTTTGCTGTGGTTGAATCTAAATCATATGAAAAAACTAAAGAAGTCGGTCAATGAATCTTCCACCTCAGGACAGTGATGTAGGACTTTATTTTCCAATGTAGTGGCATTGATCCTGCATTAATTATCTTTTATTTCTTTGTCCAACAGTAGTACAGTACACTCTTTTCTTACGCATGATATTATCTTTGATAACTTTGAGTGAAATCTGACTGTGATGGCATTCAATTAGTTTCTACTCAGAGTATAAATATAATTTCTGATAAGTAGTTTACATGTTGGAGGGTGGTTCCAGAGGACTCTTGTTTTCTCCATTTACATAAAACAGATGTAAAAGATAGTTGTGGGTTTATTAGGGGAGGAGAAAGAGGTAAAAGTCTTGATACCACAGCTGACTAGTAACATCTCCTGGTTTGACTGAATTCTGATACGTGGATTTGTGGAATGCACATAGTGCGTTGGCATGTATGTATTCGTACTACAATCTTTGGCTACGATTAGGTTGACTATTTATTGGATTTGATCTACATCTACAGTTAATCTTATCTATATATTTCCTTTCTTAATAGGCTGTCAAAATATCTTCATGATACAACTCTGATATAGTGCACATAAAGCTGTTAAATAGACAATATGTTTGTTGGATCATATGAAGTTTGTTAAATGACCAATGCAGGAACTATACCACTCTTCATAACGTACATAACCACGTGAACATTTTCTGCAGCTCATTAGGCCGGCAAGTAGTTATTTTACTATAACAGTTCCGAATACAACAAAGTAAAAGACAGAAACCTTGAAAAGTTCTTACGAAATCAGTCAGCCTGTTCCCATTTATCTGCTAATTCTTACAAATTATTCTTCCTGTCAACATAAAATTTCATAACTGTTGATGTAGGATTTGCTAATTATGATAACATAATTTTTTCCTGTATATATCTTTACTACTTTAGAAGGGAGCAGGCCTTAGCAATAGTAACCAGTGTACGTGGCAGTTGATAGTTGGATAAAAAGTCTGATTTTTTGGTTCGACTGCGGTACAGCCGACCGAATTCTAACACGTTATCTCTAAAAAATCTGAATTAAATATAATAATATAGATAAGATATTATGGGCTGGGTTCATGCACAGACCCCTGTGCGTGCATATTCACATAGTATATATATATATATATATATATATATATATATATATATATATATATATATATATTATTTTACTTTTGTGAGAGTTGTAAATCAAAGAAGCAAATCGGTTCTGGTAAAATCTGATGTAATTGTACGTGAGTTCTATTATCTGATGGTAGGTAGGTATTTTGCTGACATCGAAATCAGGAAAGGGACAAAAAAGAAAAAGAAAAATGGTCTTCTTAAAAAGAGAAGATAAATGAACCTTGATTAAGCTGTTACTTGGTTGTATTCTCCCATCGCTCATATTTGGTGATCACTGTTTTCATACTACATCAACATTTTTCAAGTCTGGAATGGTTTTATTGTCATATGACTGTGCTATACATATACATCAATGTGAAGGTTTTCATTTTGATAATATTCTAAATTTGATTAAATGAATTTAGGGCCTTCTCGCCTCATTTTAAACTTGACATGTAAATGTTGCAGGTAATGGGTGTTATTGATGTTAACAGGAGTAAGGACAAAGGGTATGCGACTATGGTGAAAGAAGGTTTTTGTGATGAGGTCAGGCTTTGTGTTCGTTTTGGTTTCCATTCATCCGCCATTGCTTTGCATGTATTATACGAAGCCATTATCATCCTTCAAGTGTCTAACAAGTAATAACTTGCCAAATAAATGAAATAATTAAATTTTTTATTTTCTTAAAAATAAAAAAAAAATATGCATGTGACATCTGCTGTCTAATATATGTGTTATAACATTTAATAACTTATTGCAATGCCCGTCTTTCGTATTATTAGGCATAAATTTCATCAGGTTGTATCACTTAGTTTCTACTCCATCCTATTAAATTCTTGTGTGCAAATTGTAATATATGCCCGGCAATCTAATAGTCTATTGCAATGCGCCAGTCATTTCTGTTAAGCATGAATTTAGTCAGGATATATCAGTCACTTTTTACTTTGTCCTTCTTAATGTTTATGTGCAAGTTAGATCTTAGGTGGGTCTAAGGGGAAGTCAGAACTCAGGAGTCCTTGACATGCTATTAGAAATGTAGAATTCCAAAAAGGCATTCTTCATCTCAATTTGTTAAACCTTCTGTTCTTGTCATTTTAGGGGCAGAAGGAAAGTGGAACCATTAAATGCTTTCTTACTTGTTCTTATGAAAAATGCTACCCTTTCATGCATATCGTGTGAAATGGTATTCTGTATACATTAAAGATACTTATGTCACGGTAGAAATCTTGATACAGAAGTTAATCTACTGGCCACATGCTTCTATAGACGTGCAATTATAATGTGGAGCAGAGAGGAATTTTGTCTTGAGGGTTTTCTGTAAAAATTAACTGGTAGCAATAGTTTCTACTGAATTTTGTGGCTTATTCTGATTGAAGCGTGCTTTCTTTATTTGACTACCAGTTGGATGACTTAAGAAAGTTTTACGAGGAATTGCCTGAGTTTTTAGAGGAGGTACCATTGACTCTTATAAAAAGTCAAATGATATCATCAATTTTAGAAATTTGCATAAATATATATGTATGTGTAACTAATTAAAATGTCTATCAGGTTTGTTCACTTGAAGTTGCACGCCATCCTCGTCTGCGTGGAGATAAGCTTGCGCCATGCATAGTTTATATACATCAAATAGGTTGGCTTAACTTTACGTTCAACTTAATCATATGTCTAAATTTTATTACAGTTTATAGTCCTCATTGCATAATATCCCTGACTGGAATACAGTTTACCTTTCTCTTAAATTTATAGATCACACAATGGACATGTAAACAAAAAGTGATATCTGTGACACATGTAAACAAAAAGTGATATCTGTGATTTCCTTCAATCAAGCCTACGTGTATTATACAAAGACATAGTGGTGAGTGACTGATGAGGATGTGATTTATGGAAACAGTGCTTCTTGAATAAAGATGAGTGGATCTAGAATATAAAGTGCCTTGAGCTAAATTGGGAAACATTACATGAAAACAATGGAGTCTGGAGACCTAGTGGCTAAAAAAAGGGACATATTTACAAGACAGGAACGGAGTCTAGAGACAATTTGCTCATAGATATTACTTTCCATAAAAGGATAGACAGAAACTAAACTAGGTAAAAACTTGCAAGTTGGTACGTGCTAGTGATATCAGAGTAGAATAGTAGTAATTATACACAAAGAAAGTTTATTGAGATGATTTGGAGCCATGAAAGAATAGTAATTTGATGGCTATGGGTGAGTTAGTGCGAGTATAGAAAGGCAGTTGAAAGAATAGAATGATGTTTGTGGCTTGGTAAACATATGTACTGAATCAAAGCAAGCTCGAAGTCTTCGTTAGTTATCTCTTTTTCTGCCTTGACTTTGATCTCGTTGTTCTTCGTCATCTTTTTTCTTTTGGCATACTACATGATTCTTTATTGGTAAGAAAAAATTATGAAATGCGAAAAATTGGGTCAGAATCCATTAGAAGCTCATTTTCTCCCACCAATAGCAGGGGATTAATGATGAGAAGAGTCAACAAAACCCCAAATAAAAAAGGCAACCATATCTTACTAGTTGCATAGAAAGTTTAATTCCTCAATTCTTGAAATGATGCTTCTTAACTTAAGGAAATGCATAGGTTCTTGTTTTTTTTTGGAAACATGAGTTAATTCCTGGCCTACTGTGGGGGTGCGTGAACAAACTGAACCTTTGAGAAGGAGCTAGGAGAATAGATGCAGTCATGGAGGATAAAAAAGGTTTCAAAGCTAAAATGGCCTAAATTATAAGGCTGACTATATCCATATATATTGTATCGGTTGGACAAGAAATTGATGAGTTATTCCGGTGTCCAATACGGTTCGACAAAAAGTGTCTGATGATCATTTATCTCAGATGAATTGCATTGGCTCAAATTTTGACTCTTCGCGGAAGTTAATTTTGATATCCTGAAGATTGCCATGCAAAATATCAGTTCAAGTTACTTTTTGACCTCGTCACATCTGTCTGCAATTTTCTATGATTTTTCAAAATTTTGACTGTTGGTTTTGCATATATATTCAAAATTTTATTCAAACTGATTGGGCATGATAATATTAATGACTCCAAATCATTATCTGAAGTCATAATATAAATCAGTGCATTTGTTCGATATAAATTATCGTCAGTCACTTTTGAATTAAACCTCGGACAGAGTATTGCTTAGATTTTAAGAATAAGGAAAGACATCTGGTTTATTTTAAAGAGTAGCACAGATTGATTTTGTTATCTGCTTGCCCAACTGGTGTCAGGCTATTTGGCCTGCATTTTTGTTATTGGCACTATTTTCGTAAAATTTTATAGTATAATTCGGGTTAAAAAAAAGATAGTATTACTTTTGAAATGGATGTTTTGCATATTAATAGCGTAAGCTGTTCCTAAGTGTGAGGTGTCAAAATTATATCAGGCTGGTGAATAATTTGGGACGAAGAGGTAAGGGCTTTAGAAAGAGGATAATGAGAAGAGGTTACAAGTTACAACAGACCTGTCATCCAATACACCAACATCAACTAATAATACACTTTAGGAAGAAGCGGTATCACACTGAATGCTTGTAGACCTACAATTCTTGAATGATGCACTAATAAATACAACAAAATGCGCGCACACTCATACAAAACACAGTATCGTCATGGTATGTATGCAGAAAATGAAACGTAAGACAGAAAGTCCACTTACACGACCCATTGATAACCCCCTTCTTACTCCACACTTGAATTCTGATAGTGTACCATGAACTCTGAGGTATAGTTACCTATTGATCCACAGTTTCTAATTTCCAAGGTGTTTGTTGATTGATCTGATGGTGGACAAAGTTTGAGAGGGACAAACCTGAGGGTGTTCATGGTGAGAGTGGACCGTGAAGAAGGCTGTCTACATACCCATAGCAGCGCTCTGGGATTAAGTCACCTTCAGTATGAAACATGTAATTCTGAATGAGCACTTTGGTCATATATAGTCGTGTCCATGCTTGCTGCAGTGTGACCATAAGTTTTGGAAAATCAACTATCACTAGCTTTATAGATGAATCACTTAGTTTGGATATTTTTCCTCTTATTTGTTGGACGACCAACTTCTTATTGTATGCTGTCATAAGAAAAGTATGATACCATATAAACAAATGAAGAACAATTCTTGAGGGAAAAGCTTTAAACAAAAAAGCACGATTGTTAATATCTTAGGCTGCAGCTGAGTACATTGTAAGTAAATGTGTGTATGTTGCCAGTTCAAGAGTTTGACAATTGGGGTCCATATTGCTGTCAATGTGTGTGCCGGAGAGGAACAGGAGAGACTTAGAGGATGCTAGCAAAACTATCATATCATCAGGAGTCTCTTGTTTCTTTGAGTGAATGTAGGTGAAGAACTCACCTCAATCGAAATATGTTTTGGCTGCCTTAACCGCTTAAAGAAAAAAAAGCATCTAAAAGAAAAGAAATATCTAGATGAAAATTTTAGTTTGGTCTCAGTTCCAAGCTATCTCCATGCAATATCAGATAAGAGCTCCTTTATGATTGGCCATGACCCAAGTAATGACTTTAGATCATCGATCTTTATTGCATATTTATAATGAACTGGTTTTAACGCCTTGGAATCATGTTATATCAAATGTAGACATACTATATGCATTTTGGTTCGTTTATGTGGCTATTAACATTTATTTCACCCCTTACTTTCTTTTTTTGTTGGTTTTAGGATATTTGCTGTGCATTTTTGATGAAAAACTGGATGATTCCACTTTAGAGGAACTCCAAGACTTTGAATTTGCAGTAAGTAGTTTCTTGATTTCAAATAAAATTTTCAGTTACCGGGGGCACAATCTATGTACTCTAATAATGATATAAGGCTTGACTTGAATATGGTTATAGTTTTCAGATGGGGAAGGAGAGACCAAGAAATTTTTTTATCGTACTCCTAAAACAAGAGAGTTGGACAACCTTCTGGGAGATATTTATCATAAAATTCTAGGTCTGCAGAATTGGACTCTCTTTCTCTGATGTTTGTTATCTTCTTCTGAATATTCGAAGTTGCTGAGAAAATCTGAATTTATGCACTAGAACTATGCTTCTTCTTTTATAATATTATACTGAAATCAGTCTTTGTTGACATCTATTTTACAGATATGGAGAGGGCAATTACTAGAGACTTGGTTACCCGTATTCTTTTATTCTCTAGTCATCTGCTCAAGGCAGTAAATTTTTCAGCCGAACTTGATTGGTGAACAATTATTACTAATATATTTGAAATGATTTTCATTTGAAATTCAATATTTTTTGTTTCCCTCCTTTCTGTCTAAAGTATATTATTCTGAAAGTGCTATCAATTCCATCACATTAGTTTTCTGGCGTTGGCACTGGTGGCTCGACAAAACAATTACGTGAGGCCAGTTTTGACTGAAGAAACCATGCTTGACATACACAATGGGAGGTTGGTCTTTTAATACTTAATTTTCACCATCTGATGAACATTTTGATGATAGATTATTGTTGAGGAACAAACATTTTGATTTATTCATGATAGTTGAGTTCTTTTCAGGCATGTTTTGCAGGAAATGACAGTGGATACTTTTGTTCCTAATGATACAAAGATTCTCAGTGATGGTAATAGATTCAAAAAATTCGCATCCATAGTGTAAATATCCATGTAACATTTGATATTGTGTTGTTTTAGGAAGGATCAATATCATAACTGGTCCTAACTATTCTGGGAAAAGCATCTACATAAAACAGGTAACAAAATACGTCCAATTTCCTTATATGAGAAGCCTCTTGGAATTTTGTTATTTTGGCAGTAATGCCATTCGTCAATCATCCATAACTATATAAATTGGTTAGTTCGACTATGTGAAATACTGTACTCCTGTCTCAGAACTTCTTAAATTTCAGGTTGCTTTGATTGTTTATCTTTCCCATATTGGGAGTTTTGTACCAGCTGAGGCTGCTACCATCGGCTTGACTGATAGGTTTGTTTTCTAATATTCATAATCTACATTCAAAACTCTCTTTCATATATTGGTTACATTTATTGTACAAATGACCTGAACTAACTATGGGAATATTAAAACAGGATATTCTGTGCAATGGGGAGCAAGTATATGACTGCCGAACAGTCGACATTTATGATTGATCTACATCAAGTAGGAATTATGCTAAGGTATCAGATATAAATGGCAGGTTCACAAAGCACCACTTGTATGGTCTTATGGATTTGAACATCATTGATCTACATCAAGTAGGAATTATGCTAAGTTTGTCATCATGAAATGATTAATTCCACAGGCAAGCAACATCACAATCTTTATGCTTGTTAGATGAATTTGGTAAAGGGACTCTCGCAGAAGGTTAGTCTTTTTTCTTACCCTAGGCAAGTCAACCTTCCACATGCTTCTAGAATTGTGCATTGAAGTTTTGAAGATGTTTTCAGTGTCAATTCTTTTTTCCCTTTAAGACAACTTTTGCATTGCTGTTTTCAGATGGCATCGGTCTCCTTGGTGGAACTATAAATCATTTTGCCACTTGTGGCGACTCTCCAATGGTTCGTTGGAAATACTCATTTTATGTTTTGTTGTACTGGACATTGCTTGCATATTGTAGGATAATCAATTTCCTATTAGCAGTGCTTTAGACAAACAAATTTAAATTGTTAGGTGATTTCTAGGAAAATTGGTTTGTACATTCTCAGAGTCAGGCCAGTCAGAAGGAATGTTTTGGTAAATATCGAGTCTCAAAAGCACTAAGTTGAAAATGAAATGAAACTCATGCTGGAGATGCTTCGAAACCACGCATTTTAAAGAAGTAGCTAGTCGAGTTAAAATGGAGAAACTGGAAATAGAAACCTATAAATGAATTTAGCTCTTAATTAATTCGCCAAGTGTAACTACATCTATGCAATTTTCCGTATGATGCTTAACACAAAGTCTGTATGAACAATATGTCATTAATTTTACCCAATGATAGATTTATCATTTATGTGTCTGCCATTCTATCCAGTAGTTGGCAATCACTCTTCCAGCCAGCTTTCCTGTTGTTAATCAGTGGCAGCCAATAGATTATTCTACGCTGCTGCGGATTTCCTTACCTACACATATTTGATGATGTTTAGGTGAACGATAGAGTTAATCCCATTCACAAAAAATGTAGCTATCTATCTATGTACATCTAGCAGTTAATCACTATTCCACTTAGCTCCTTGTACACATAGACATAAGATGATTCTTGAGGTTTTCACTTGGTATGCATTAGCGGATTGAGCCCGTGGGGATAGCTTTCTTTTTCTATTGAACTTTGGTGCATTTGGAACAGCTATAGTTCCTTACACTTATAGCCTGTTGGCAGTTACGTTACTATGAAGCGTACTGACGAAATATGTTAAATGGATTTACAGGTTCTGGTGTGCACCCACTTGACTGAAATATTTAATGAGAGTTGCCTTGTGAAGGTCTGCATTTCTGCTTAAATATTGAAGTTTCCATGTTTAGGCTTGGGCAATGATTTGGTATTATAATGTGTGGGTGGTAAAGCTATCATTTTGTCCGAGCCTTTCTTTTGTCTTTGTATGATCGCTGTGCTATTTACTCTGCTCACTGCCTTTCTTGAATGAAATTTTCCTTTATGGAACATTAAAAGAAATGAAATGACAATTCTGTTTTGACTTTTCAGTCAGAGAAGATCAAGTTTTACACCATGAGTGTGCTGAGGCCTGACGAGAACTCTACAGACGTTGAAGACATTGTTTTCCTCTATCGGTATTATATTTTCTAGTTTAGTTGAAAAGGAATTATGTTACTTGTATTTTTATCATGTGGAAACTTTAAATGTTTGTGGTTGTCACAGGCTTGTTCCAGGACATACACGTCTTAGCTATGGTAATTTTCGGGTATTCTTAATAAAGATTTATTCCTAAGCTCTATAAACCAATTATATAAAACTCACAAGTTTAAGTGCTCATCTTGCAGGATTACATTGCGCCCTACTAGCTGGTAAGACTCAATTTAAGATGATGACTCAACATGTGTTGTAGCTTTGAAATGATTGTTGGTATTCTTGTTGGACTTCAACCCCTTTTCTATGTATTCCCATATTTTATTAAGGTGCAACATAAATTCAGGTTATGGGATTTTGTTGTAGAAACGACTAATGGATTTAAATAATAAATATAGTCTACCTTCCGATGAAGAGTAATATGTGGATATCCGTGTTTCATAGCTTTTTTACAAAGAAAGATGGCTTCATTTATCTTTCCGATCTATTTTATATCAACAAATAGATTCATAGCTAATGAACCCCTTAAGATTTGATGGTTATTCCCAATTGGGTTACCTAAAGGTTCCTTCCTATCTCAAGTGAACCTGATCTGATCAGGTCCACTGCTTATGTCATTCCATGAACTCTATGCTTAACTTCCCGGAATATTGTGATAATGATACGTTAGTCCCTAATGTCAGATCAGTTTTAAGTGTTCAATTGTATTATGCATATTAGTATTTCCTTACCAGGCATACGTTTTGGTAATTTCCAGTTTCCAGGAGGGCATGGTCACTTATTTGGCATGGAGTAAGAGTATTTAATCTAGCCAGTCTGTTGTCTAATAACAGTGTTCATGTAGGTGTGCCTGAGGAGGTTCTCAAGAGAGCAGCGTCTGTGTTGGAGATTATTGCAACTAATAAGCAAGTTGAGAGACAATGCAATGAGAGAATATTAGCTAAGGATCAACTATACAAGGTGATGGCTTTAGATGAAAATTTTCAGTCCTAAATATTCAAATGAACTATTCAGAACATTTGTCTTTGTTCCTATATAACAAAGGTCAAGTTTAATTTCTGTACCAAATGCAGGCAGCAGTAGATAAGATGCTGGCTTTCGATGTAAAGAAGGGTGACCTTAACCTCCTTTTCCAAGATATCTTTCCTGTTGAGTCGTAAAGATCTAAGGCGGTCTGGAACGCAGCACAAGTGATCAAATCAGGGAGCCCTGGTATAGCATATTAGGGATGCCCTGCAGTATTTTAAGCCTAACCATAGCTGTTTATTGCTGCCTCTCATCGACTTATCATATTACATTTGTGAGTTTATCAAATTCGGTGGACTGTCAGGGTGTCAGAAACACTATTGTTGACCCTCCATTATCAGTTGTGAATTGCTCTAAACAAGTAGATGTGTACTTGGGAGGTAGAAGTTAACTTTTTTACCATCTGCTGATGTGTGTTCATGTACCAAATCATAACATGTAAATTTTTTTAGTCTATTTAAAGTAAACTTTGAAAGCTCTTTATCTAGTAATTATTCTATATGAATACTTAGGAAACATCAAACAGAAGTGTATTGATACAGATCCCGGTTCATAACATGCCTTCTCTCGTTTACCTAAATGGGGGAAAATAATGACAATAAACTCTCATACACTTGGAAATGAATGTTTAGAAACGAAAAAAAAATCTGTAGTAGATATCCTCAGAAAAACCATGAATAGGTTTTGCAGAATAGTAACTGATTCTGTAGTGTACTTGCCATGATTTAAGATTGTCAAGTGTTGACAATCTTATATCCTTACCTCTGAAACTTTGTTGTTCCTTTAATTAACCTAAGATCATAGAGCAATTAGCTTTCTTAGATTGATAGGATACACGTACTGTTGTGATCCATCGAAGATGGTATCTACAAAGATTTTAGCAGCTGCCTCTGTAGGATGGTAGAGATCCCAGAAAACATGATCTGTCCTTTTGGGACAATACTGTGCTATGGGAAGGCAAGGAACATTAGCATTAAGGTTTCCTAGTCCACAACAAGCAGCTTTGACCTCTGTAAAACCTGTTACACCCAGAAAATAGAGAACAAGATTCTTAGCTTATCACATCGTTTATTTTTTTCGTGTTCAATTCTATATAGAAAAAGAGATAATTTTTTTTCATACCATAATCAGCTGGCTTCTGAATGAAGTTGAGCAAGACGTTGTAAGTGTCAAACAAGACATAGTTTATGTCTTTGAGCTCAGTTTTCATTTCCTGCAACAGAGACTTAACATTTTGATTGAACTTATTTGACCAGTAATTTGTTTCCTCTTTGCATGCCCCTGTTTTGTTCTGGTTCCTCTGTGATGGACAACATCCTATTGCTCCAACCCCAACCATAACAAATTTACGAGCTCCAAGGTTATAGAGTTGCTGCACAAAAATATATAAATCAATAACATGATTACCCACTGCAAAACACAGCCTTCTTTTCTGTCTGTCCAGGTTTGATAATGATGCATGTTACGTCCATGATCAATCTGTATATCATATGATTCCGTCATTCTGTATATGAGGTTATCTTATCATACATGCACAGTAATATGCATATGCTATTCTGTATATCAAATGATTCTGTGTATGATCAGCTTACCTTAAGATAACCTTTAAGCATGAGGGCCATGGAATCTGTTAACTCTTGAGGAGTGTTTTTAAGGTGGAGGTTGGAACCTAATCCTCCAAAGTAGCCAAGGATATCGTTGCTTCCGATAACAAGGGCATATAAAGATTTTGAAAAGTGCTTTTGTGCTTCAACCGTTCCTATCTGCTGAACTAGTTCTGTAAATACTGTTGAGTAGTATTCTATTTGTTTGCTAAGAGTAATTGCTTGTTTCTGCACATACAAATTGTAAAACCAACATATTAATAAATGGAATATACAAAACCAAGAAGCGGGGATAGCTCAGTTGGGAGAGCGTCAGACTGAAGATCTGAAGGTTGCATGTTCAATCCACGCTCCACGCTCATCGCAATCTTATTAATTTAATTTTTTTTTTTTCAAGTAAAATTTGGAAAGAATAAAGTGTGTTTTTTTTTCTCTTTTTAGTTGTAAAAAAACAAATCTTACAAAAAGCTTGTCAGTGCCATCTAAGATTCCAGCTCCACCAGAAGCAAAGCTGACTCCACCAATGAAGGCATTAGTCTTATTCGAAGCTGATCTGATTGAGAGATATGGTGGGGAACTTGGTAAACCAACCTTGTCAGCTGCAAACATGCACATAATAAACATATTTCACTATGATGTTTCATCTTGAGATTATGTTTTTTTTCAAAGGATTACCTACTATACCACTGTGCATATATATAGAGAGAGAGTTCTGTTCATTACAACAATTATTTTTTTTATAAATAATTTACATGAATCAGATGAATAGATTTGGACGCAATCTATCAGATCTTATATTGAGACTTCGGCAGAGCATGGGCATATATAGTATGACTATGGCCTACCTCACTATATTTACTACACTAATTGGCCACAAAAGAAAGTTAACCAAACATAAGAGATAGCATACATAGATTACAGGCAGAGCTGCTGCTGCTGAGATATGATAGAATGTGTGAACCATACAAACTTAAAGTGATGTGTGCAAAAACAGTTAATATATAGTTATGTATACCTAAGAAATCAGCTGCGTTCTTTCCATTGCTAAACCTTCCAGTAGCTTTTTTACCAACAAAATCAACACCATTATGAGGGAAATTTGCTTTAGCAATAGAAAGACTAAGGTGGTTGTTGTTACCTACATCTACCAAAGAGTCTCCAAACACAAAAACAGCAGGGACCATTTGGCTCATTGAGTTAGTAATTAAGGTGAAGGTAGAGAAGAAGAAAAAGAGAAGAAGAGAGACATAGTAGTGTTGAGCCATGATGAGTTTGAATGAAGCTGCTCTAGCTAGTAATACTCCTTCTATATCTCTTTCTATGTATGGTCGTCTTGAAGATTAATATGAGAATGTTTTGGGTTTTTAAAGAGGTAGAATAGCTGGTCAAATAAAGAGAAGTGTTAACTGTTAAGTCAGAACTGTGTAGTATGAAAGAGAGAAGAAAAATACATGCCGTGTGGGCTCAGTGTTGGAGAAATTTTGTGCTAAATTCCACTTCACATTTTTGGATTTAAGAATGGGAAAATTCTAGATAGGGTGATTGCATATGTCTGCACCACTCTATTCACTCTTTAGTTCTTATCATACTCTTTTGACTCAAATTATTTGAAGCATGGTTTAGAATTTAGATAGATGTTAAAAAGCGCTGTGCCGCAACTTTCCTGGACCACAATCTAGGAAATGGATGTGTATATTTGCTCGCTGCCTTAACGATTCTTGGCATTGTACAACTGTTGGCATTCAGTTTGTACATAACCAACTACCAAGCTGAGCACCGGGCAAGTGAAAGTCGTAATCAGCAATAAGAATACGAAAAATGCACTCGCCCTGTTATCGTTATAGTTCCTTTTTCTGAAGAGTTTTAAAGATGAAACATTACTTGTTTGTTGAGCTTCTTTTTGTTGCGATCGTTTTTTTTGTATTTACCATAGGAGTTGGTTGAGTATCTTTCTCACCATCTGGCATTTACATTGGCTTTATTTGATCTATGTCCATAATCAATATAATAAAAGTTCTACTTAGCCAAAAATACTAATTCCCCCCTAGTGTACGTGCAAGATATACTTCAACATTTCGAGTTTTCGACCACCACAGGTCCAAAGAAGTCCACCTTGGAGTCTCTCAAAAGTCTTGGAAAAAACAAGCAAACCCCATATCATATACAGTATAGTCATTATTGCAGCTATATATATTGACTTAATTATGAGTCTTCAAATTGAAATGTAATTTTGATAGGTCTTTAAAAGTTTAAATGGTTCCATGTGGGTTGAATGGTTCCTTGAATCCTTGTGGGTATGCATAATATTTTCGGCTCTTTTGTGAACACAGAATAACATCATACAATACAACTCATTGGATTAAAAATAATGATAATAAAATTAAAAAAAAAAATTGAAAAAGAAAAGAAAAGCTCATATGAAATAAGCACCGTCCATTTTGGTGTCACCGACAAGTGAAAATTTTACTGTTTTTTCTGTATCGATGATCTGATCTTTCCCTTTCTGAATCTCATGGTCTGTAGTGTGTAAGGTTAAGGGGAAAGAAAGAATGAGGAGTGGAGTAGGTTCACTGAACTATTTGGTCCGCATGGATGAAAGTATGAAACTGTGATGTCCTAATGTCCTATGTATTGTTCCTCAACCATGCCCTTTTACGTCCAAACCAAACATAAGTACTTCATAATACTAATTGTTGAACCTGTGCTACGCACCGGGATTTGTGTTATCTTATACAGTTAAATCTCTATAAATTAATAGCCTCCGGACCACCTTGATTTTATTAACTTAGAGAGATAAATTTATCGATAAATTAATAATAGTGTGTTTGATTGGTGGGAATAATTGAAGTGGGAATTTTTACAGTTAAAAATATTCCCACATAAAATAATTCCCACTAATGGGTTGTTTGATTGGACACAAGAAATGTGGGAAAATTTTATGTGGGAAAGATTTTGGTTGTTTGATTAGACACAAAAAAATAATTCCAAGGTAACTTTTTTGACTGTTTGATTATACAAAAATAATTACCTAGGGAAAACTCTATTTTTCATCATAAGAAAGATATCCTTTAACACAACAGTAAACCAAATCCAACCAACATATCCTTTAACGCAACAGTAAACCAAATTCAACCAACATATCCTTTAACACAACAGTATACCAATTATTACCAAACCTGATAAAAAACATATTCGTTAACACAATAGAAAATCCAACCATATGTCAAAAGAAAAATGAAAGATCAAATCCATATACTGCACGTTTCAATCCATAGAGCTATAACCTTCTCCTACATTGTGTTTCAATCTTCTCCATAACCATCCCTACATCGTGTGTTTCAATCTTCTCCATAACCATCCCTTTTTCCTTTCATCACTTAAGCCAAGAAAGGTCTCTGCAAGTTGAGGATCTGGCCCAAGGAGGTCCATGCCATCTAGTATGTCGTCTTCGATCATATCCGGAAGTTAACTCAAATCAAGCTCGATCTTGTCATACTTTTGTGGCCTTAGTGCTGTAGCTACCTCTTTTGCGGCCTCAACCATCGCCATCATCAAAACCCTCTCTTCATTATCCTCCCTTGCCCAACGTTTCCTTTTACGCCTCTCATTAGGTGTCATAACATCTGCACTAGTAACCTCCATATCCTTGCGGTGAATATCTATAAATTCCAAACAAGGAGAAAACATCAAATTTATGTATTTGTATAATGCATGGGGCCATTATTTCTTATGTATTTTGTTTTTATACATAATTTGTATCACTGTATTTTAATTTTTTGACTTGTGACGAATGGATGTTGAATAATGACAATGATCACATTTCTTTGGAAACAGTTTAAGGTTCAATTTTGTCACTGATCATGGGCATAGCTTCAACTGATAGCAAAATAGCTCACATAAATTTTTTTGTTGACTTAATTACCTTGAAGAACAAGTTGTAAACAGAAAATATAACATATCAATGAAAATATTTTAATCAACGTGCTCAGAATTGTTAGAGTGGGTCGAGACCTCAGATCCTTCATAGCTACGAAGTCCTGTGACCTTTTCTTCTTTATACAAGATGTCCAAATCATCATAATAAGGTACGGGCTTTGAGCGATACCCTTATAAATTAGGATTTGCCTACAAGTAAACAAAACACCTTTATTAATTTTGTTAACAGGTTACATTCTCTGAGAATATATACTATACTTTTCTTAATGTTATAATTGATCTTAGAGCAACTTCGGGTCCTCTTTCCATGAAAATATATACTATACGTTTCTTAACATTACATGTTCATTCTCAGAGTTCACTAGTACTATACTTATACTGTACATGTTCATTCTCAGAACTAAATATATACTGCAAAAAAGATAGCATAAAATGTTGGAATTTCCACATATAAAGCCCAACCCATAATGTGGTCCATGTACCTTTAACCTTGGTTTAATATAGAAATAAGCTAATTAGTAATAGGTTATGTGGAAGTCATATCTATCGTAGATCTTAACTATGATGGACGGTCTAGATCTAATGGGCTTAGGTTTGTAGATTTAGGTCCTCTCTCCACCTCTATAAATTGGTGTATGATCTCCATCCTCATACACTTACTATTACAACACATATTAGGGTTTAAGAGGCAAGGAGAGTGAAACCTAGATCTTGTGCAGCTTTTCGGATCATCAATGCTATAGACAAGGTATGTGTATTTGTTAGTGATTAATTACGTGATTCATGATCCTTATTGTTTATTGATAATATTAATTATGCTTATATGTGGTATCAGTCGCCTAGTACGAATCATGTTTTTAATTCTAACATTACCGTAAAAGCAAATACTGTTTATTATGATTCCGCATAAAAGAAAAACAGAATTTTTATTTTATTTTTATGGTGGTTGATCTGCATGATTAAGATCTTAAACATGTGCATAGCCTCAACCAATAATGATCTTTTCCTGCACTACTTTGTGTTTTTGCCTTTTTGGCATATGTTTATTATGATTTATGAGCATAAGCAATCTGAGGATCTTGTCGTTGATCTATTTGCGCTCAATCAAAAGCGTTAGGTTTGTATACACTTAAGGATAATAATTTTGGTAAGATAGAATCACACTTAAACTCGTCATTCTTGGCCTCGTGATTTTTTTTTTTTTTTTTTTTTTTTCCACTGTGATCTATTACACACTAATTCTAAAAAGGTTAAGCTAATCGTTATAGTCAATGCTTGACGAATGGTTATGAACGCTTGACTATTATTGTTATAGTCAACCCTGACTGATTATGTTAGGACTGTATATCAAGATATGGTGCTTTCATAGCAATTTTGTTTTATATCCTGGTCTAATAGTTAAGCTTTGTAACTTTTAATTGTGGGCCTCGTATGATTCAGTAGTACTCGTGATATTTGACTTATGGTTTTTAGTGTTAATAGTTTGTTAAAGTTAAGGTTCAGTAATTTTGACTTAAGATAGAAAGATAATACTATTACTGGCTGCTAGTAATTCTAGCCATCTAGGTGATTAATAATACGTTAAACATTTGCGAGCTGTTTATTTATCTTGTAACTCAAAGTCTTGTGCTAATTCCTTTGTGAAAAATTTGTGGTTTCTGTCACCGTGTATAATTATAGTGGCTGAACAGCTGGATATTATAGTCGCACTAATGTGTCGTGTAATCTGTGTAAAACTGTAATTATAGGTTTCATAACAAGAAACATGCTGGTACCCACCACAGTGATTCCAAGTAAAGTGTTATGAAAATTGGTTTTTTCTGGTTCAATATTTGTGTTAAGGTTTTATATTGGTATTCACCACAGTGAAACCAAGTATGTTTATGAATATTGATTTTTATGAATATACCATAAAGTAAAACTGAACCAATTTTTGTTTTGGATTTAACGCTTTGTCCATTAGTGTTTTGGTATTTTCATTTACTGTTTGCACACGATTTTCATAATGATAACGGGATCATCTTTGGGCCTAATAGTTACAACCCATATTTAATGTGATTGGGCCTTACAGTTAGACTTTTTTGTACTAGTTTATATTACAATGTTATTTACTTATATGCTTAATTCATACTTGCATGCCTTATGATTATTCTTTCGTTTTAAGACCCATATTATGCATGTGCTCTAGTTGAATTTATTAGATTGTGCACTTCTTATGATTAAGATGCATTATGATATTTTGATCTTGTAGCATTTATTCAGCTGCATGTTTATTCCCTTAAGGTTCATATCATCATGATTTGGTATCACCACAGTGAACCAATTACGATTATGGACATTATTTTTCGTTTTATATTCATAATATCAAGTTTTATATTGGTATCCACCGCAGTGATTCCAATATGTTTAATGAATATTAAAACTTCTTTGAACATTCATATTATGATTTAGTTTTCACCACAGTGAACTAAATATTGTGTTGAATGTTAGACTAAGTACCTTATTGTCTATTTATTCACTTGCATTATTGAGCTACCCACAGGTAGATCAAGCATATGTTACATTGGATAAAATTAAGGGGTTGCACGTATTTGTGATTAAATGAGTGTAGGATATCCACAGATACCATGCTTATTTTGATCATGTGATATGTCACCCATTTATAGTATTACTAAAAATCTTAGTCATATTGTTTAATTAATGTGTTGACTAATGTTGTGAGCATGTTTATTTTTCTCGTTCTATTATTCTTGTATTTCGTATATTTTGTATGTTTTATCCTTAATAAAACTAATGAACTAGAATGAATAAGTCTAGTTGATTTTAGTGGGAGTTCTAGATCTTGGCATATATTTCCTTATTGTTGAATCTACTGTTATTTTATAAAAGCAGTAAAAAGGAGAAAATTGTGCATTATGCATGAACTAGATTGAACATGCAAATTAAACTCAATATTTATATGAATACTTGTTGATGAATAATATTAAGAATCATTTTCGCACTGCTAGCTGAAAAGTTAATTGTTGAACTGATTACTATTCATAGTACTCATAGTATGCATGATTGTATCCTTCAGTTTTCCAATTTAGTTGTTAAATCAAAGAATTTAGGCATGTTAGTGGATGATTACTTTGTCCTCCAATTTGTTCTAAATTTCTTGCCTACATAGTATGTTTAGTTTCACTATTACACTATTAAAGACAAGTGGAATGTGAATTAAATGGCGAGACTACTAGTTCAAGTATAGGCAAGGCTTAAACAACATTATAATCATGTCACTCAAGCTTAATTCATGTTTCAAGAAGTTGAATGAACAATTCTCTAATTGTGTTTGGATATACACTATGTGTGTGCCAATGCCATTTATGTGAATATGGCGTTTGTTTGATATAAAAGGTAAGCTTTTGGTTTTAGTATGGTTCAATCAAACTTAATTGGTATTCCTAACCCTTAGTGAATTGATTATGATTAATGTTTATCTTTATTATGGCATAAAAGACTGGATTATACATCTAGATGAAAAGTAGACTAGTAAAAGAAGGGGTTTTTCCGAACCTTAACTTTACTAATTTTGGTGTGTGTGTGTGTGTGGAATGCATTAAGTCAAGCAAACCAAACACACTAAGAAGAGCCATAGGAAGTACGCTTCTTGAAATAATTCAAATAGACATATGTGGACTTTTGATGTTCCATCTTTTGGTGGAGAAAAGTATTTCATTACCTTTATTGATGATTTTTCTCGTTATTGTATATATCTATTGCATAATAAGTCTCATATGTAAATGTTATTGAAATTTACATAACTGAAGATAAGAGACAATTAGATAGAAAGGTGAAAACTATACGTTTGATAGAGGTAGTGAATTTCTTGGAAGGTATGATCGATGACACAGGACAACATCCCGGTCTTTTTGCCAAACTTCTAGAACGGTTAAGAATTTGTGCCTAATACATAATGCCTGGTTCCTCATTATAGAATGGTGTAGCTGAAAGGCATAATCAAACTCTTATGAATATGGTTCGAAGTATGATGTGTAGTTCTAAATTACCCATATAGTTGTGGATTTATGTTTTATGAACCGTAGTGTACATATTGAATTGGGTTCCTATTAAGGCAGTTACAAAAACACCTTTTGAAATGTGGAAAAGATGGAAACCTAGTTTAAGACATTTACACATTTAGGGTTTATCTAGAAAAGTCCAAAGGGTATAGATTTTACTATCCTAACCATACCACTAGAATTATTGAAACTGGAAATTATTGATCATTATGAATGGCAAAATCAGTGGGAGTGATCATATCAAAGAGGTAATCATTAAAGAAGTTAGGGTACCAATTTTGTTACCTCAATTTTTTGTAATGATATTATTGTTACTTCTGTTGTTCCTCATGTTGTTGCACCGCTTAACAACAATAAACAACAAGTTAATCCTCAACCACTTAATGAAATTAATGCCATTGAACTGATTGTAAACGCACAAAAAAAAAAGTAGCATTAAAAAGATCTTAAAGATCACGACCAGCTACTTCGGATGACCACGTGTTGTATTTACAAGAATTTGAATTTAATGATCTAGTTACATTTTCACAAGCCATTACTTATAATAATTCTGATAAAAAGATTCATGCCATGAATGAAGAGATAAATTAAGTGTGGATTTTAACTAAGTCTGGGGTTAGTATAATTGACTCAAAAGGTTCTATTGAATGCCATAAAGCAAGACTTATATCCAAACAATTTACTCAATATGGTGGCATTACTTTCTCATGAAACTTTCACTTATGTGTTAAAGAAGAATTATCTTAGAATCATTATGGCATTGGTGACTCATTTCGATTTAGAGTTACACCAAATAAATGTGAAAATGATATTTTGAATGAAAGTTTGGATAAAGTCTACATGGTTTAATTAGCCACACAACTTCATAAAGGAAGACCAAGAACACATAATCTATTTGTTAAAGAAGTCAATATATAGACTTAAAACAAGCTTCTCGAAAATGGTACCTAATGATTAATAGTATCAAACGTTTGGGTTTAATGTACATACCCAAAGTTCAGTGGGAGTAAGTTTATTATTTTGATTATGTATGTTGATGATTTATTGTTTCGCAGCAGTGATTTTCATTTATGTAAACATTTTTTCTGTCTAAACACTTTGCAATGAAAGTTATGGTGATGCGTCATATGTGATAGAAATAAAAATATTCCGGGATTGATCACAATAATTGTTGGAACGTCTCAGAAAGATTTCATTAATAAAGTTTTGGATAGATTTAATGTGTTAAGGCATAATTGTAATGATGCTCCAATTCAGAGGGGGAATATTTGAATTAAATCAAGATCCTATGAATGAATTGGAACAAGAACGAATGAAAGAGAAACCGTATGCTCATATTTTAAGAGATTTAATCACCTTGAGGTGATTGGTTTTACAAATTCGGAATTTAATGGGTGTGTGGATAGTCGATAAAACATTATTGTTTCACCCACCATAGAAGTCGAATTTGTAGCATGTTGTAAAGCTACATGCAATGTTGTATAGTTGCAAAACTTTATATCATAACTTAGAGTTATTGATTTCTAAGTCGTTTGAATTTTATTGTAATAATGTTGCAACTATATGCCTTTGTAAGAATGATAAGTATTCTAATGTTTAGCACATGATATAAAATACCTATTGATTATGGCTTAAGTTTAGAACAAGTGAGTGTCAATGGAACACATTAGTACACGTGTTAGTAAATCAACTAACTTAAGAGCTAGAAATAATGATATTCTAGCATCATGTTAACAAGTTGGGTTTTGAATGTAACCCATAACTTAATGATTTGTGGATTACTTAGTGCTTATTATTTGACATTATTTTGAGCTCATTATTATTGATTAAGTTCTGAATTTTCTGTTTTCCATTGTTTATGTACATGTATGTGAATGGATAATTGTTGACAGAAATAGTCTTTTACGAAGACATTACTGGACCATTATTGTTACTTCCACTTATAGACCTAGTTAATTAAATTGTTGATATCGTAGTACATGGAAGGAACCATGTCATTTACGCGATGTGGAACCGCCATGACTCATATTAGTGGTTTAATTAATGACGGTATTATGATAACCATTTCGGAAACTAATTTAGCTCTTATTGCGCGCCTTATGTATTCTACATTAAACCGTATGTGAGATTTTACTATGGACCAAGTGGGAGACTGTTGGAATTTCCACATATAAAGCCCAACCCATAATGTGGTCCATGTACCTTTAACCTTGGTTTAATATAGAAATAAGCTAATTAGTAATAGGTTATGTGGAAGTCATATCTATCGTAGATCTTAACTATGATGGACGGTCTAGATCTAATGGGCTTAGGTTTGTAGATTTAGGTCCTCTCTCCACCTCTATAAATTGGTGTATGATCTCCATCCTCATACACTTACTATTACAACACATATTAGGGTTTAAGAGGCAAGGAGAGTGAAACCTAGATCTTGTGCAGCTTTTCGGATCATCAATGCTATAGACAAGGTATGTGTATTTGTTAGTGATTAATTACGTGATTCATGATCCTTATTGTTTATTGATAATATTAATTATGCTTATATAAAATGGTAGAAAATCCGCAGACACTGATGGATACAATAACAGAGATTATATCAGTAAATTCTAAACCATGGCAGATATTCTATAGACTCTTAATCCAGCTGTCCTAGATATATTGAATTGTAATATATACTACAAGAATAACAACCATATTGAAGAGGTCCCTCATCATACAACCACAAGGACCTTTATTGATGTATTAAAGAGTCTATAGACGACCATATACTACGAAGTGCCCAGAAGGAATATTTAGTAACTACACTAATTTGACAATAGAAGCAAAAGATTTTATAAGAAAACTAGTCTCTTTAAATCTAAAAGCTACCCTCACAGAGCCTCCTATAACTTTCCTACCAGGTTCACGAGATACCAACAAATTAGGGCAGAAAATCGGGTCGGATTTATCCGAATATCCGACCAACCGAAATCCGAATATAACGGATATGGTTCAAAAAAAATTATCCGGATTTGAATTCGGATACGGATACGGTTATAATATTTTGACCGACTCGGATACGGATAAAATCAGGATATATCCAGATTTATATTTTTAGGGTTATAATATTATGACCGCTCCGTATCCGATTCGTTTATAATATTTTGACCGCTCCGTATCCAATCCGTTTCCTGCCCTACAACAAATGGAACCAGAGTAAGAAAATACCATCTTCACCATAACTAGAATCACCAGATCTCCTGATGTATTATGGCTAAGATGTACTCATTTTAATCTTAAAAGTAGTATTATCCAAAATCTATTATTTTGGGTTCATATTCTGAATGTAGATGGGTGGGAAAGTTTCCTCCTGAATGCTAGAAACCATGTTGCTCATTAGTCATTATTATAGCAATACAGCAACTCAATAGGAGTACAGTATATTATATTTCCAAATCACCCAACCAAGACTTCCCTATATCTCTTTAATTTCAAAGGCTCAGCACACATTCCTCGTGAACTAAGTATAAGTGCCTAGATATATTATATGCAAGAGAAAACTGGGGATGTTTAGCAAGAGATACCAACAAATGGAACCAGGGTATATTGAAGTCTGATCCAAATTAATTCAAGTTGAGAGAGTCCAATTAAACAAGCTTCAACACAATGCAACACTCTGTTTATCCCAAGTTTCCAATTGTTCTTTACCTAGGTAGCACGGACTCAGACACTGACACAGACTCGGACACGGACACGGACACGGCGACACTTGTTTATCCCAAAAATTAGGACACGGACACGGCTTAGGACGCCACAATTAAATGTATATAAATAAATATGGTATATCAATAATATATTAGAAATCGTGTCATGTATCATATACATTCATAGTTCATAAAACATGAAAGAGAAACGGTTGGAAAGATATTACAATTCGTCTTAAATTAGGACTTGGAAACAGATCCGTGTCCAAAACAGTGTCCAAGAAGTGTCCAGAACAGTGTCCAAGAAGTGTCCAAGCCGTGTCCATGAAGTGTCCAGATTAAATGGCACATGGGACACGCATGTGCCGTGTCGGACACGTGTCCAAGCCGTGTCCGAAGCAGTGTCAGTGTCCGAGCAGTGTCTGACACTGACACAATGAATTTTTAGAAGTGTCCGTGCTTCCTAGTTTTTACTAGATGTAAAGGCCAAGCCTCATGCTGTCATGCGCAATTGACAGTGTAATTCAGACCGACTTGAACACTATGGTCACAACAATCTTTACCCTGACAGTATTCAGCACAAAAGATACCATAGTAGAAACCAAATACAAAGCCTAAAACTAGTCAGGTCTGACAGAGTGGTAGTTTAATTGCCGATGCCATAAACAAGAATCCAATTTCGGACTTGTAGAGGTAAAAACAAGTTCAATCATCATATAAGTATTCTCCATCTACGACAAAAATGATTTTCACTCAAGATGCGATGAGGCGTGCAAGTATGCAAAATTATACATAAAAGACTACTTGTTTAGCACGACGATAAAGACAACTTGTTTTTCGACACTAATAGTACCATTAGGATATCGATTCGTTTAGAATGCATTAAACCACATAAGTATTGCATTTTAAATTTGTGGTGATGAAGATCAATAAACAATTCACAAATAAAAAATACATACCTTCTGGTTTCTCCTTTCGACTTTTTTTTTTCTTAGCCAGCTTAACCTAAAACCCCATTAACAAACACAGAGAGATTCATTAGAGAAGATTTGATATACAAAACTTGAAACCCCATCGATCTAAAATGGGGAGTTGGAGAATAAACTTGATTTAAATTCAAATTCAAGTTTAAAATAAAAAAAAAAAATCGAATTCAAAATAATCCCGACTTATTTGAATCTGATTCATTACCTTGATGAAATCCCTGCTTGTGAATGATGGAGGAGAGAGGTGGTCGAGCTTGTGAATGATGGTGGAAAGAGAGAAACAATAGTGAAGCGAGAAAGAGACAAGAGAAAAGGGAGAAGAGAAGAGCGGCCAAGGAAGAGAACGCAAAGAACCCTGCTGTTTGTTTTTACCTCTCTTATAAGATGTTGGATTTACTAGAGCCTCTTTTAAGAGGTGAACCACTAAAGTAAGGTGTTTGTTTTTCACCCCTCTTATAAAAGGTTACTAGAGGTTTGCCTCTTATAAGCTATGCTGTCAGGGGCGCCGCCTAGGCGCTATTTCTAGAGGAGGTCGCTCCGCTCAGCAAAATTAGCGCCTAAAACGCCTTGGGCCGCCTGGGCGGCGCTCAGGTTCAGCGCTCTGTTCAGAGCGGCCCATACAAACGGCTCAAGGCGGCCCAAATAAAAAAAGCCCAAAACCTAACCTAAAAAAAAATAAAAAATCTCACGTTCTCTCTCCACCTCTCTGGTTTCTGCTGCTGCTGCTACTACTTCTTCTTCTCTAATTTTCTTCTAATCTTCATTCTTCTTGAATCAAATCCAAATTTAATCTTTCTTCTTCTTTAAATTTAATCTTCTTCTTCTTTATGGGAAAGAAATACTGTTAGAGAAGATTATTGTAAAGTGTAAAGTGTAAACTGCGTGGTCTGATCAGAGCGCCGCCTGACTGCCGCTTGAGCGGTGAAGGCTGTTCCCAGAAATCTGAACGCCTGGCGCTCCGCTCCGCCCTTGACAGCATAGCTTATAAGAGGCTGATTTTTGGTAATGGCAATGACCTTGCTATTAACCTCTTATAAGAGGTAGATATTTTTAAAATACCTATCCTACCCATGATCTTTATAACTTTTTCCTACCTAGTCTTTAAATATAAAACACCTTAAATCCTTTATTAATTTCCCCTTTTTCACATATTTTCCTTATCTCTCTTATATTTATGAAATTTTCTTTTTTCTTAAGCTAAAAAATTATTTTTTATACATTTATAAAATTAAAAAATATTTTTTTAGAAGAGGATATAATTGTAAAGTTTACCTCTTATAAGAAGTTTTAAAAACAAACACCTTACATCTTATAAGCTTTTACAAGAGGCAAAAACAAACGATTTTCATGTACCTCTTATAAGAGGCAACCTCTTACAAGACATACCTCTTAGAGTTTGAGAATTTTTTTTAGAGGTGGGTTAGGGAAAGTTTCGCAAAAAATATTTTATCCTGGAATTTTTACGCGGCCCAACTTAACCAATCAAACAGACATCGGGGAATTTCGGGGGTAATGTTTGACGTGGGAATTTTTCCCACGACCAATCAAACAGACCCATTAGCGATATTTCAATTTATTAGTTTTTTGAGTAAAAAATTTACTCCCTCTGTCCCAAATTATAAGTACCTTATTCCATTTTAGATTGTCCCAAAATATATGTCCTTTTTGACTTTTCAACATATATTAATTAAGTTACATGGTTCATTTGTCCATACTACCCTTGCTTTGAGATTAGAGTAATTATTCTAATGAAAAGTTAGACATTGTAATTAGTATTAAATAGGGGTAAATTAGAAAATAGAGTTAGTAGACAAACAATAAATGATGTTTCCTTAATAAGTAGAATATTCCAAAAGGTACTTATAATTTGGGATGGAGGGAGTATTTTATATTACATGTTCAGTTATCAAGGTCTAGTAAAAATTAAGTTTATTGATCAAAGTGATTGACCAATTCAAAATTCAAAAATCCAACACTCATTGAATTTTTCGAGTCTTTAGTTAATTCAACTTATTGAACCTAGGTGCATACAATGCAATGTATTGAATCAAATATTGTACACACTATTTAACTCAACACAATCTTATATCCCATATCATTTTATATTTTCATATTTCAAGAAAATCTAAGATGTAATAATCAATTTTTTATATTTATTTAAGTGATTATTAATTTATGAAATATTTGGGTCTTAAAGAATGTTACATAAAAATATTAAACATCTATTATCTTATTATTTTGTCGAAATTATTAATTTAACATAGAAGCCCCAAGTCGGGACTGGAGAATTATATTATTTAAGGGAGATTATTAATTTACCGAGTATTAATTTAAAGAGGTTTTATTGTATAAGGAGAATTACTTATAATACACCATAAGAATGAAGCAAGTAGCAACACTCGAGTTTAGCCCAATCCCATAAGGTTTCGTATGCACAGTTGGTCCTAAGACATTACTTGTCTGAACAAACCCATAAACATATGAGTTATAAGATGTTTTGATACAGTTTTTACATGGAATATATGCCTTTCATAATACTTTTTTTGTCTATGAGGATATTATATATCTACATCATGATTGGATGTTCGAAAAGTATTGTGGCAATGGTGTATTGTCAATAGTTTTTAGTTTGAATAACCTAATGCAAGCCATGGGCTTGTTTGGCATAGAGCGATTGAGATTGCAAACTTACAAATTAGATGGTCAAACAATGAGATTTGTTTGTTTATTGTATCAAAGCTCTTTATTCAATATATCTATATATAAGGGATGTGCATTTGAATAGTTGTATGTACATATAAACATAATACTATGGATACCAATTGTGTTTAACAAATGAGTTTGATATAACTTGTTTTAGTAGCATGTTAATGTTAATAGCATCTTCATGTTCTAAGATTAAAAAGGCCATAAAAAATCTATACCTACAGTATGTGTAGGGGTACTATATACAACATACATGTGGCACCATCTCTACCGTCCATCATGGTGCCACATGTCAACATCTAATGGGCTCTCTCTTGATGGCACAAGTTACAAAGTTAAGCCTTATTATTACAAATATATTTTCCCCATTACTACCCTATTAATTGCTAAGAATGGAGTTACATTGTAAGCCTATAAATATGAAGGCAAATCACTCATTCTAGACAGGGTCTGATAGTCTAATGCTCTCACCACTATCTCATGGTGAGGTCTCAATATCAACGACCTCCCTAATCTCTCATGATGAGACCTCACCTCTCAGGTCTCATCTCTCTCGAGTTCTCCTCATAATCGAGCTCCCATTTTGTATCACCACCACTACTATAATAAACTTCTTTCTCCCTCTCCGTGGATGTAGGCACAATTGCCGAACCACGTATACAATGGTGTTCATGTCTCTACTCTATTATTATTGTTCATATCATTTACTCATCATCTTTCATTAATGTATTGACCAACCTCACAAATATGGTTAATACATTTGGCGCCGACTACAGGGACTTGTGATTTTCTCAAGCGAATTCCACCCACCAACCCCACCGAACACCATTGTTCTAAGGTTCTCAGATGGTGATTTTCAAGAAATTCATTGAATTTGAAAAGATAGAATTGCAACTCACAGTTGGGGGCTTGGAGCAAATTGTTTACACAATTACTGGACTCGACAGAAGCAAGGTCTCTCATCGTGACCTCGACAGGTCCACCAACGACCTCTCAGGTCTTGTCCCGACATCACCAGGTCCTTCATACCAGGTCTTTCATTCCAGGTCCTTCATACCAGGTCCTTCATGCCAGGTCCTTCATGCCAGGTCCTTCATGCCAGGTCTTTTATGCCAGGTCTTTCATGCCAGGTCCTTCATACCAGGTCCTTCATACCAGGTCCTTCATGCCAGGTCCTTCATACCAGGTCCTTCATCGCGACCTCACCAGGTCTATCAACGACCTCCTCAAATTACAGGTCTTTCAACGACCTCAAGAATATTTATGCCATACAGGGGGCTATTCTCACTTTATCTAATGAAATTAACTTATTATTAGCACAATTAGCTATTAATGATATTTTTTGTAGATCTCTCTATGTGCAGGTCACATGA
Source organism: Aquilegia eximia (assembly GCA_023053565.1). Taxonomy (NCBI): domain Eukaryota; kingdom Viridiplantae; phylum Streptophyta; class Magnoliopsida; order Ranunculales; family Ranunculaceae; genus Aquilegia; species Aquilegia eximia. The sequence continues at coordinate 29,094,467 of JALIGU010000001.1, forward strand.
ACACGACCTCACTCCCCACGAGCTATTTTTGCACAAATGTCCACATTGCTTTCACTGAACTCTTTACAAGTGAAATGCTTAATATACAATACGGCCACCCTCATTGACTAGTGAGTCACTCGATCGTATGCGGGACGACCTCAAACACAATTCTCTAGCCACACGCCTGGTCGAACGCATTCACTCTCAATGCAATGCAGACCCACAAAGGCCACATGCCCGAGAATTGTCAAACAGGTCTCCACGCTGCGACCATTCACTAGATCGGGCACCAAAAGGTTCCAAGTAACTCTCAAAACACTTGGTCAACCAATGCTATTTCTCAAACGAGCTACATGTGCACTCCAAAGTGCCACATCTATCGGAATGTCCAATCACAAGGCGACAAAGATAGTACATACAAAACTTATAAGGAAGACATACTGTTCAGTGTAAGTCTCTTACTAAATTTTATAATATTTCACATGCTAACATTATCAACAAGTATCAGGTCTATGCAACTCGACCACAAAAAGACAACCACCCATGTATGCAAGAAGACCCACTTCAGTACGACCTGCTTGCAGCTGTCCATCTCGTCTACATGCCTTCTGAACGAGCTACCAGGTCTCCCTGGAACTAACTAGCTCGCTATACACAAATTCATGATCGAGTTGCCATTACCACAAGGGACCTTCATCGCGTCCTGCAAATCTCAATGATCAAGCTCATCAAAATTTGGGGCGGATCGACTTCGTTAAAGAACCCCATATTTCATTCATCTTGGGGGCTGGATCGGTTCGATTACTTCTTTTCAGCCCGAACTCCGTTCAACCTAAAAAGAGGGGGCTTATGTAGGGGTACTATATACAACATACATGTGGCACCATCTCTACCGTCCATCATGGTGCCACATGTCAACATCTAATGGGCTCTCTCTTGATGGCACAAGTTACAAAGTTAAGCCTTATTATTACAAAGATATTTTCCCCATTATTACCCTATTAATTGCTAAGAATGGAGTTACATTGTAAGCCTATAAATATGAAGGCAAATCACTCATTCCAGACAGGGTCTGATAGTCTAATGCTCTCACCACTATCTCATGGTGAGGTCTCAATATCAACGACCTCCCTAATCTCTCATGATGAGACCTCACCTCTTAGGTCTCATCTCTCTCGAGTTCTCCTCATAATCGAGCTCCCATTTTGTATCACCACCACTACTATAATAAACTTCTTTCTCCCTCTCCGTGGATGTAGGCACAATTGCCGAACCACGTATACAATGGTGTTCATGTCTCTACTCTATTATTATTGTTCATATCATTTACTCATCATCTTTCATTAATGTATTGACCAACCTTACAAATATGGTTAATACAGTATGTTACAAAACTTGTATAGATTCTAACTTATACCCTTAAACTACTAACTGTACTCCACGTTGATGCGCTCTCCAAGCCTTGCCCTGCTGCTGCAAAATAATAGACCACCATTTAGATCCTAGCTGTGAATTTTTGCATGTCAAACAACACATCTGTAACTCTGCAGACCTTTTTTAATTCAATACCATCTCTAGCAACCTCCAGCCAAACATTAGAGAATTGCAAATCCATGAATATCCGAGATATAGAGAATGTTAGATGTTTGAAGTGTGGGGGATGAATGGGCATTTGCTGCCTACTTTGGCATGGTCAAATATTAGAAGAAAAAAAAATAGCATGAAAAAACAATCAAAAGCCTAATAAAAACTTGTTATTTTTATGGTTTGTAACAAAAAAAGTACAATTTCGTTGTGATATATCTAAGACATGTGGAAATCAGAAATCTTTATTCATAATATGAATGTTCCAAGTATTTAGTATTAATCTTTTAACATAATATGATCAGAAAAATAGAATCAATAAATTCACGACATGGAACAATTAAAACTAATCACAAAATTGGATTACCATAAAAACATGAATCAACCGTATGAATTAAAGGATTACCAAAAACTGTTAGAATCATGATCACATTAGGTAGCCAGAAAACCAAAACAAAGATAACACAAACTCCAACAAAATTACAGGATGTACGTTCTTCTCCCTCATCCATTTCTTTGGATCACTGTCTCCAACTCTTATAAAATTTCCCTGAACTGATGCTCTGCTCTTAAGAGCTCATTAGCTAGCCAATTCTGTAAGATGGTATTGGTCTGCCACGCATGGTAATGATTACCTCCCTCTTTACCTACTCGACGGTTCTAGTACGTGCTCTAAGATGTACACCACAGAAAAGTACATTTTGCAAATAACAATGATGTCTCCAAAAGGAACAATATAACATTAGTACAAATTTTGAATGAAAAAGTATCTCTCTTCAACTATTATCACAAAGCCTCCTTACAATAGCGTGTTATACTTAAAAAGGACCCTATAGTAAATTAAAATTTTGGAGCTGTCTGCCTTACTTCCATGTTCTCTGGGAGGCATAGATTCCTTGATAAAACTTGCCAAAAAAAAATGTATAGAATTTCATTCATATCAAAGATTCTAATAGTTTAACCTCCATTAAGTTCTAGGTAATATCCATTTCTCTCTCTCAGGAACTTCGAAATATAGGCTTAGTACTTGAGAGAAGGGTTGTCACTTGTCACTACACTATGAATATACAGTATCTCATTATATTCTTGAGTTCGCCTTCTTAAATAGGAATGGGAGCATTTTTTGTGTAATGAGACGACCTTGAAACTAAGACTTAGACATTATGGTTCAATAGAGATTTTGCTAAATCTGAAATTCGACTTCCTGAAAAACACTAAAAGTAGATATAATAAGAAAAATTGGAAATTACATGAAACATAAGAATCAAATTATATGAGGGTTCATTTTCTTACTTGGAAAATAGTTTATGATCTCTCGGGTTATCCGTAACCAACAGAAATAACACCTAATAGTCTTTGAATGTAAGTTTGGTCTTGGAGCAACACATCATAAAAGTTGAATCGGTGGCTGTTTATTCTCAGGTAAAAGAAATGGGAAGTTTTCAACTGCTGCAATTCTTCCTCTTTGGTTCCAAGGGAAAGACTTTTCAGCAATAGATAAGAGGTCCATGAAAGCCATATTATGCCAGCTTTCATGTGCATTTGCATTAGTCGGCACTTGTCCTCATATGCAGATAGTTGGTTCAGGAACACTTTTATCATCCCGCCAAAGCTGATTCCCAATTATTAGGCTCTCTGTGCTGAACTGCTGATCAACACTGATGGTTTAATTAAAACATGCAGCTGCCCCACGCTTCTTTGAAAAAGCTCAGTTGGAAACCCCAAAACTCGAGCTAATTTTGTCTGGCAGCATGGTTCTCTTGTCTTTGCTTTGTAATTGCATGCAGTCTTGTTGAAATTGGCTTTGCGGGGGTGATATGTGTCCAAGTTCTCTGAACATTCTCCTTTGTAATTGCATGCAGTCTTGTTGGAATTGGCTTTGCAGGGGTGACAGGTGTCCAAGTTCCCTGAACCCTTAACAGGTGATCACTCTTACTAATGAGCTTCTGCAAAAAACATTAGAATTTTTTTTTTCTTCTGATCTATCTATTGTTGTTAGCCCTCTTTAAATCTCAAATATATCATCAAACCATAGTTGGGGATTTTTGGGATTATTGTGATTGTGACTGTAACTGTTTTAAGAGATTGACACTCTATCTCTGTTTAGTAGATTACTATTCGACTAATGATATATTTATGCATGATAACCAAGGTTTAACAATGTCTAACAAAAGCTCTTAAGTAATTGAAACTGATACATAAGTACATAACCATAGACAGGATATACTAAGGGGGAATTATAGCCAAACTGCTTCTAAGGCACAAACCCTTGAAGGACAAAAAGAACTTAATTATATCAATGGTTTAATGATAATATCCTTATATCCAAGGTAAAATTGATAAAAAATACAATGTACTATACGACTTTTTTCCATTAATATAATGTACAAAAAAACTGACCAAATAATACTTGTACTTTCATTTTGTTTCTACGTTATACAATCTGTTAAAATGAAGCTAACAGACTGCTTACATGTACAAAATTTTCTGACGTGGCTTTATCTAATTAATGAATATGCTGAGGTGTAAGAAGTATAACAAAAGTTTAAGTAATCCACGTGTTAGCAGATCTTATTACCACATGTTTCGATCTCAACCGTCTATAAATCTCCCCCCCAATTTTCGCGCTATTGGTCAATCTCTTAATAAAATAATAAAAAACCTTAAATCGATTTTTCCTAAGTGCTACAACCTGCCTTCATCTCCCACACTTAACAACAATGGTTGAGTTTATTTCATAGTGCAATGTATAAAAACTTGAAATGCTTATTTACAGTGCAACAACAACTAAAAACTCCCCAAAATTCAACTTTGGTATTAAAAATTAAATTTTTTCATAAATACATAAACTTGTTGATAATCAAATCCACAGAATACAAATCCATACATAAATTACCAAACAGATTAGAAAAAAAAAAGGAGAATATTTTTTTGAATGTTGGTCGTCTTGATCATTTTTTGCAGCTCTTCTATCTTCTCCTTCGTCTGCAGCTTTGAAATTTCATCAGCATCAATGGTGTTTTACATAATTTTGTTTAACTTCTTCATCTCAATCAATGTATTCTCAAGGTCTTCAATTCTCAAATTCAAATGCCCATTGACAACCTTTAATTCTTCATGCTTATAGTATAATTCTTGATGGCGTAGTTCAGGTCTTTTGTAAGAATCAATCCACTTGAAAAAAATCACACTTTGATTGTCCATTAGTGTAATTACCGCACCTACAAAACGAGCTCCCAACATTTTCAGGAGTCCAAACGATCTTAGTTGGAGAAGGAACTCCACATTTGCAACTACAAAGAGAATTAACACTAGAAGAAGAAGACATGAAACTTGAAATTAGAAATTGAAAACTAGGTTTTCTGAAACTTTGATTTGGGGATAAATCGATTTGAGAAGAAGAAATGTTTAATTGTTTATAAATAGAGAATCACGTGAGAATCACGTGCGTTTTTTGAACTGTTGGAAATTATTATCAACTTTTATTTAATTAGATAAAGCCACGTCAGAAAATTTTGTACATGTAAGCAGTCTGTTATCTTCATTTTAACAGATTGTATATCGTAGAAACAAAATGAAAGTACAAACATTGTTTGGTCAGTTTTTTTGTACATTGTATTAATGGAAAAAAGTGGTATAGTACGTTGTATTTTTTATCAATTTTACCTATATCCAATCAACAGTATAGGTGTAATTAACAAACCCCTATTGCATGGTTTGAATGAAACGACAGACATGGTCAAAACTCTAGAAAACCCAATGTTATCAATTCACTGAGTATAGTTTATCAAACCAACATTCCTTAAATTGAGTTTCGAGAAACATTCACTACTAAGTATAACTTACCAAACGAAAGTACCTTAAATTGAGTTTCGATAAAAAAAAAAAAACATATGTTTAACATTATAAAATCAATCAAAGAAATCATAAAAACTAAATTGAAAATACCTTGAGTTGTGGAAGCATAAATTTTGTCGCTTGAACTTCTCTTACAACTACACCTTGAGCTCCAATTCTTCCTGGAAGCAGGAATGCCTTTCAGCACCCCTTCTTGATATGGGGTTTTTATAAAAGAATTAGGAGTGGAAATAGAAAAAAATATAGAAGAAGAAGGGATTTTGAATGAAAATAGCTAGCGTGATTGCTTGTTTTTTTTACCTCTGTTTGGTGTTTTTATGCAATGGGGATACTAAGGTTTTTCACTTTTTCTATTCATTATAGAGATTGAGGATGATATCTATCTTACAAACTTGATGTTGTTCCATTCAGGAAACTTGATGTTATGAGGACACTACCAATCTTACTAAGCTTAAGCTGTAGATTAATTATGCAAGGACAAAGTCCCTTACACTACCTCAGCGAAAAGACAAAAATAATAACCATATTGAACATACCTTATCGTTGGTTGTACTTTAATATTGATTTTACACAAAACGATTAAACGAATCCTTTGATTAAATTATATATCTCCTCTTCTCCGAAGCATCAATGTTTTTTTTTACCTCTTTGGTTCTCAGGGAAAGATTTTTCAGCAATATATAAGAGGTCCGCGAAACTCATATGGTCGGCACTTGTGTTATGAAATTGATAAATCTAACAGAGAAGAGATCAGGATTTAGAAGTACGATTTACAGTTTTAAAATTCGGTTTAGATTTTAGAATTCTTGAAAGTTGAAAGTGATTAAGCTTTCTGTGATGAAGGACTTTTTACGACTCGGTTATTAACGTTTCTCTAAAATTTATAACGGGCTTTAGTTTGGGCTTGATCTTTATTCTTAAGTTACTGTAAACACGCCACGTGGTACTTGTTAGGCTCCACTATTATCTTTACTACTTTATAAGGAGAACAGCTTACGTCATCTGCGTCCTCCCGTAACCAGACACATAATTTGCAACACGTGTCTTCTTAAAAACCAAACCAACTGAGAATGGACAAAAGATGGGCTAGGCCTATTTAAATGGACAAGATATTAGTTGGGCCTTCTATAAATGGGCAAAATATGGGCTAGGCCTATTAATTCATTTTTTTATTTTTATTTTTAGTTCTGTTAGGCCTATTTAAATGGACAAGATATTAGTTGGGCCTTCTATAAATGGGCAAAATATGGGCTAGGCCTATTAATTCATTTTTTTATTTTTAATTTTAGTTCTGTTAGGCCTATTTAAATGGACAAGATATTAGTTGGGCCTTCTGTAAATGGGCAAAATATGGGTTAGGCCTATTAATTCATTTTTTTTTTGAGTTTTTTTTTGAGTTTTTTCCAACTCCCACTCAATCGTCCGCCAATTTAAAACACAACCTATGTATATACCCAACATAATATTGAGATTATTATTGAGATAAACTGATGGGGTGGGATGGGATGGGATGAGAAGGTTGTTTTCCAACAGAAGTCATGCGCCGTGCAGCGACATAGTATAGTATATAGATAACAGTTCATTTCGACCAAGGTAAAATGGTAGCACAAATCATTTTTACATAGATTTTAATTGTGAATCTTAGATCCAAGAAAAATCTATCTCATCTTGTGATATTGATAAATTAGGCATCTTTAAGCTTGTGGCCTTGGCCCTTGGGGGATTAAGGATGAATGTCTATGATAATATTTGGGTTGTGCTAGAGGCACACCCCATTTTACTTTGGGCGCACTCTCAAATAAAAACATAATAACATTTATGTTCAAAAATTAAATACACCCTGATTTTATTTGGAGCACCTGTTATAATATTTCACCTTTTAGATTTAACATCACTCATTGAAAAAAAGGTGTGCCATTTTATAACCACCATTATTAAACTTTTATTTTTACTATTAACATCGATAAAACGCAAAAAGAATTATACACAAAACTCATACAATGATCGAAGTTTTAGAAAAAGAAAATTTTGATGTTCCAAAATTTGTTAGATTTGAAGACGATGAAATTATGATTTGGACGTAGTACCATACTGTCGCCCAAATTAAATTTTCTCAGCAGTAGATTGCCGACTATTAATTATATATTAAGTAAGTTATTGCCATATAAATTAGACATGAATAACTCAATTTTTATTTTGAATGCGTAACACCATAGTATTGCCCAAGTTATTCTTCACAGCAGTAGATCGCCGACCAATATTTCATATACTCAGCAAGTTATTTCCAACTACTTAGAAATAAAATAACTCAATTTTTATTTTGAAAGCGTAGCACCATAGTGCCACCCAAATTAAATCTTCCCAGCAATAGATCACTGACTAATATCTAGAGCTGGGCACGATTCGGTTCGGTTTTGGACAAAACTGGCAACCGAACACCTAGTAGGTGTTTTGTAAAAGTTAAAACCGAAACCGAGCTGTTTTATTTTCAAAACCGAACCGAACCGAATTTTTTTTACTAAAACCGAAACATAACCGAACATGTTATTAATTCGGTTAACCGAATAAAACCGAACCGAATCTCAAAATCTGAAAAGATAGAAAAACACTTCAACTGATTTGAATTTGAAGAAGAAGAGGAGACGAGAAGTGGACTAATCACTAATGGAGGCTGTGGACTGTGGAGGCTGGTCGCTGGATTAGGGATTGCATATCGAATTACAGATGGGCTGGACTGCTGGACAGATGGGCTGGACTGTATACACTATACAGAATTACATGTTCGGTTCGGTTTTGGGTGTTCGAAAATTTTCGAAACTGCAACCGAACACCCAAAGCAGGTGTTTTGCAAAAACAGAAACTGCAACCGAACATGGAAACATGCAAACACCTTATTTTCGATTCGGATTGGTTCGGTTTGCATGTTTCGGATCGGTTTTGCTCAGCCCTACTAATATCCATTATAGTTAGCAAGTAACTGCCAAATACATTAGACATAAAATAACTCAATTTTTATTATGAAAGAGTAGCACTATATTGCCGCCCAAATGAAACCTTCCCAGTAGTAGATCACCAACCAATATTCATTATAGTCAGCAAGTTATTGCCAAAGACATTAGACATGAAATAACTCGATTTTTATTTTAAAGGCGTAACACTATAGTGCCGCCCAAATTAAATCTACCCAGCAGTAGATCACCGGCCAATATCCACTGTACTCAGCAAGCTATTGTCGACTACCTTAGACATGAAATAACTTGATTTTTTTTTATTTTGAAAGTGTAGCACTATAGTGCCGCCCAAATTAAATCTTCTCAGCAATACATCACCGACCAATATCCACTACAGTCAATAAGTTATTGCCCAGTACCTTAGACATGAAATAATCAATTTTTATTTTGAAAGCGTAACACTATAGTGTCGCCCAACTAAAATCTTTCCCGCAGTAAATCGTCGACTAATATCTGTTAGAGTCAGTATTTTTTTTAATAACAAGTTAAGTGTGAAGATTTTTTTACAAAAACTAAATTTCTCGACAAAATAAGTTTTAAATTAATATAATTAAAAAAACATATGAATATTTTTATATGCAAATATCAGTTGTTAAGAAAACCATGTTCTCTATTAATCAAATTCAAAACAATTTTATTAAGTATGAATTTTTCGAAAATCATACTTAATAAATTTTTTATATGATTAATTTTTTTTCTTCTAAAAACCAAAAAAATAGGCATGTGCCCAAAGTAAATCCTGTTTACCAAGTTAATATGGATGTAAAACTTGTTTAGCAGGTTAATATGAGTGTGTTTAAGTTTTCTTACCAGGAGTGTGCCAAAAGTAAATTGGGGTGTGCCTTAGCTTTAGCCTAATATTTCCAACCATTGTTGTGGGTGCGGAGCGTCCGTTTTAGGTACAGCCCAAAGCAACAAGTTCGTTTTAGGTTTTGAGGCAACTTGACAATGGACTTTGGCCCAACCCAAAGCATTGATGACTGTGTAGTAGAAGTACTAGCTATAAAATTTTGTGAAGTTTGAAATGTTGAAATTTGAAGGCAACGAATTAAGTCGATGAAATTATCATTGTGATGCTTAATTGAAACTTGCTTAATATTATTTTGGTACTCTTAATAAGGTTACATAGACGACGACGGTTACAGGACCATAACCAACTTACACATAACTACATTGTTTCTACAAGAAACAACTCAATTATTACTCTCAACGATTACCGAAAGCAAAAGTACATAGCCGCCAAAGGTACGAACATAGCTAATATATATCATGCATTTTGCTTTCCTCCAAAACCTTTCCAGCTGAATTAAGGGATTCTGCATCGATGGAAAATCAATTTTAGATGAATATACGTATATATGTACGTCTGCAGTTCATGGAAAAAGGAAGATAATCAAGTACAGTAATGAAAATGACTTACGAGTTACAGTCGAAGTCCTTGGAGATAGGGAAGGACAGAGGGGTGCCACACTTGCCAGGGAGTGCACTGACAGCATCACCCTTAACATTTGGCATAAGGGAAGCTGCTTTCTTAACACAATTACATGCATCACGTTTATCGGTTGTGGTCACCACCTGCCCTTTGAGTTGTTTAATTCCATCACAACATGCTGAAGCTGGTTCTGCCGCTGTTCCAGTTATGTATGGGACACATTGTTTCAAGGACAGGTCGACTTGGACACAATTGACGGCCTGGCTAGGCTTGACCATCAACTGAATCATGGCTAAAACCACCACAACACATATTGCTACCTTCTTCATCATGTTTCAAAAAGTATATTAGAATAAATGGATGTAACGTGTTTCTACTTCTGAGAGTGTATTTGTTGGTGTATTTTGATGGAGACAGAGATGGCTTTTATAGAGTGAAATGAACAAAGGTTATGTAAGCAAAGGGTCAGCTTAATTTATTATTTGTTACACTCTTTTGGATTTTTCTTTAACTTAAATTAGCAATTGGTTACTCATAATAGAGATATGTCGTATGACATTTGATTTGTTTTCATCCTCTTTTTTATTTTATTTTATTTTTTTAAATATGGACTCTGAATATTCGGAGTACTCTAGGCCATACGTTGATGGTGTGGGCTATAGCCCAAATACACTTAATGAATCGCTTGTTTTACTTTAACTAGTTGTTGAACCCATGCTACGCATCGGGATTTGTGTTATCTTATACGAAGAATCACTTACAATGCATGTTTGTTATTGCTCAAGCTGCTATGATTTGTGATTTCGGCCCGCTTGTTTGAGATGCAAAAAAGGCAAATATTTACTCATCTATCATTAGAGTGGTCCCTCTTTAATTTATTATTTGATTTGAATGGTCCCCCACCTGGTTTAGCTTAAAACATATTGGTCCCTCACCTAAACCAGACTTAAGTATGAGGTAATTATAGATGGCCCCCTACCAAAGTTATTAGAAAAATGGGTAAGATCTTTATACTTTTGAAATAACACCAAACTTTTGCTTAAAATTTGTTCATAAAACCACTTATCAAGTGTTTCGAGCATATTAAATTAGACTAAATTTTAAGTAATCAAACACAAAAGAGTTAGCTTTATTCATAGATATTGCACCAAAATGATCTACGCATTAGCCATTACGCTCCATAACTAGCGTCTTGCGAGTGATACTAATTGAGAAACTCATAAGTGCAATAAAACAATATCAAACAATAATAAAACAAATAATGAATATGGAGACACGAGATTTTTAACGTGGTAAAACCCAAACTAGGAAAACATCCACGACTACCTTTCCGGTAGTAAACCAATCCACTATAGTGAGTTTAGAGTTTACAATAAGCCGCAACTATCTTTAAACTAATACTAATGACTTCTACCGAAGAACCTTAATAACCACACAAGAATCTCGACTCCTTGATGTACACATAAGAAGACTTGAAGCTAAACAATCAAATAGACTTACACCAGAGTTCTTTGATGAACGCACAAGGAAACTCGACTTCTTGATGGACACACAAGAAGACTCGAAGTCTAATTAAACACTCAAAAAAAATATCATTGGGATGAAGGAATATGTAGAACACAAATATTAGAGAAGAAGATATCCTCGTGGAAAAGCCAACTAAATTAAACTAGGGTTCTTGGAGGCTAGAACTCTTAGGGTTTCAAGTGAAAGAGAAGATATATATAGAAGACATAAGATGGTGAAAGACTTGATGAATAAGTTAGGGTTTTTCTACTGAAACGAGCATAATGTTCGAATAATGGAATAGAATGTTCGAACATTTTTCCAAAGTATTGAATAGTTCGAATTGTGAAGAGAAATTAAATGTTCGAACATTACAAGCAGAACAATATTGTTCGAATATAGATATGAATAGTTCGAACATTAACGACAGAGATACTTTGTGATTTCAAGAATGAAAAGGTGAATCTACATATACATCAAGGAGTCGTTTTTGTGCTAGAGAAAAGGTCACAAAATGTTGGCAATCCATGAAGATGTTCTGGCGGCTTCAAGAAGGACCAACACTCTTGCATGGCATAAAATTGTATGGTTCAGTCAAAAAATTCCCAAGGACAATTTCATCACTTAGATCACATTTAGAGAAGCTCTCAAGACCCTAGCAAATCAGATTCATGAGGAAAGACACATATGAGGAAAGACACTATCAGTACAAGGAAATTACAGCTTGAAAGACACATATGAGGGAGTCAGAAGGACCAACACTCTTGCATGGCATAAAATTGTATGTTCAGTCAAAAAATTCCCAAGCACAATTTCATCACTTAGATGACATTTAGAGAAGCTCTCAAGACCCTAGCAAAGCAGATTCATGAGGAAAGGCTCTATCAAGTGGTGGAACTGCAGGCCTAGTTTACTGAATCACATTGAGAGTCCAGCTGCCACTTACTTTAGGGAAATTAAAGCATAACTTCTGTGTTCAATGGCTATGAAGTGTGTTCTACCAACTACTCTTCCAGGGCTAGATTGATTTATGCTTTTTTCTTCTTGTAATATCTTTTTTTTCGTCTTTCAATATTAAATAACTTCTAAGCAAAACAAAGAAAAAAAGAGAAAAATAATGTTGGGGGCATCAAGAGACAAAAAATACATCTTTTATTTTTTTACTCGACAAGAAAGAATATACTAAAAGAATGGAACAAATACAAAGGAAAAGTCATAGGGGATCTAGCTGTAGTGTGACATCCCTACTAGGTAAGCACCCCAACTGAACCAGGCACCTTGACTGCACTCACGAGAATATAAAGTAACTCACATGGGAATCCTCCACTTTATAAAGTAGTGGAGGCCTTGCCACATATACAACTTCAGTTCCTAAATCAATCTTGACTCCCTCATTTAGGGGTGGGCAAAAAAACCGAAAAACCGAAAACCGAACCGAAAAAACCGAGTCAAAACCGGTCAAAACCGAGTTGACTAAAAACCGGTCAAGACCGGACCGAAACCGAACCGAACTATATAGCTATTGGTCCGGTCTCGGTTCTTGTTTTTATAGAACCGAGTGAACCGAACCGAACCGAAATAAATAAAAAAACATTTTTTTTATTAGTAAATTACTAAACTAGACATAGGAATTAGTAATTGGTTGTGGGCTTATGGTGGATCCATGGTTGGTTCATTGGTTTTGGACCTTTTTCCTATTTAGTACTTGATTTGGTGTATGTTTTATTTTGTTTAAAGCCCAAAACTTAAAAATAATCATCTAAATTGTAGTGGACTAAAGGCCCAATAAAAAAGCCCAGGACCGAGTTTCGGACCGAAACCGGACCGATTGTATTTGGTCCGGTTCGGTCCGGTTTCATTCAAATAATTTCGGTCCATGGACCGAAACCGAACCGATACTTTCAAGTCGGTTTGGTCCCGGTCCTATTACATTTTAGGACCGGACCGGACCGTGCCCACCCCTACCCTCATTAGCTAAAAAGTCAGCTGCAAAGTTAACTTCGCGCCATGTAGAAGTAATGACCACATGCTGCATAGAGTTCAGTGCACTTTGCCATCTTGTCTGTAGCTCAGATGGAACTTGTTTTCTTCCAAAAGCATGAGCAACAGAGGTAGAATCCACCTCCATCCAAACTTTAAGCCATCCCCTCTTGAGTGCCATCTCAACACCTGCCACGACCGCTAAACATTCCGCCATGAAGCTTGTTGAATAGCCAATATTTCTCACTAGAACTCCTAAGTCCTCTCCCTTGTGATTCCTGTAGATAGCCCCAACCCTTGCAATACCTGGATTACCTTTGCAGGCACCATCGGAGTTCATTTTAATGAATGATTCTGATGGTGGATACCACCTACATTCCTTAACATGATGTTGCTTTGCTGGCTTCACATCCCGTCTCAAACCCTTCAGAATAACTAAGTCCTGGACATTGTTGTTCATGTTGCCCTTAGACACCTTCCATGCCTTTGGAACCCAAGCCAAAATTTGGAATTTACACTTTGGGGGAGCATAACTATTGTCCTAAAAAATACACTTGTTCCTGCACCTTCAAATTTCCACCATTGTCGCCCATACTGCCGTTAGCCACAAGTCCCTTATCAAGGAACTGCCCTGTCTACAGCGAAGAACATCATGTAAGTTATGGAAATTTCGTTGAACTCTGAAGATGTCAGAAATCCATGCCCATAAAAATGGGTGATTTAGGTTTTGGTCACCACTTTTTAGTATAAATTAGGTTTTGGAGCCGGTTTTTATCTTTATTAGGGTTTAGAGCTGAACCGACAATTGACCCAAGTAATTGTTTATAATGGCCAAAATACCCCTGATCAAAACTATATTAGGGTTAGTGATCATGTGCAGATCACGTGAGTTTCAGGGGTAAACTTAGGTATTTTGAAAATATTTTCGGTTCAACCGGGTTTTTTTAGTTGTTGGTTCGAAAATGAGCTCTAAACCCTAATAAAGATAAAAACCGGCTCCAAAACCTAATTTATACTAAAAAGTGGTGACCAAAACCTAAATCACCCCATAAAAATTTACTGCAACTGCTAGAAGTGCATGGCAAACGATACTACAAGCAGCAGGTTACAATAGAACTATGGCAACATCATGGTAGCTTGAAGTGGACTGGGTTCAGCAGCAACCAACGTGAAAGGGCTTAATTGGCACAGGATGTAATTAAACTCTCGTTTATATATTGTGGGGAGGGAAAGAAATAGTAGAAGTTTCAAGAACAATTTGTATGTGGGCATGAGGGGCCAATCATAACATGTGTCATTTTGTGATTGGGCCCTCATACCCACATACAGAATGGGGTTACAACCTCATTGTTTTGCAAAAAAAAGTAGTGAAAGTATGTAACGATGTGAGTTGATGGGGATCAAGCGAGTACACCCGACTGAGCTTTTTTATGGAGTGGCCAGATGATATGAAGATGATTACAACTTTACATGCTTTTCAGAAACAGAACCATGTGAGCTACCAGAGAAGGGTGTACTACTGCTGCCAGTTCCTGAATACATAGCTGCTGTACTGTGGTGTCTGTAGGGTATTGGATCTGCTCGATCACCTGGGCATGGGTCTAGGCCTCTAGGGTATGCAGAACTATATGAGTGCAATATTTGAAGGAAACCCCAGTTGTGTAATATGTATTGTTGTTACTTACTTTTGAGGAGTGAATACAATATTTTTACGTGATAAAAAAAATTAGTTAGTATTGTTACTTTTTTTTTTTTTTATCAAATGTTGTAATTTTATAACTTCCAAAAAAAACTTTTACATCCCATTGTTCCTGTACACCAGAAACAACACAGTTTGGCCCCAGAGGTACATAACCTCTTTTACAAAGTTGCCCCAATCCCCTCCCATCAAAACACACAAAAATACTTAGAGGTAGTACTGCCATACATACATAGTAGCCTGTTTTCCCTCAGAACAGACTTCCATACCGTACCTTCAGTACAACATTCAGTTGTTAACAAACATTGTATCCTTCCAATCCCTGCAGAACAGTATACAGTTGCTAACAAAGCATTGTCTCCTTCCAGTTCAGCAGCAGGTCAGCAAACTTGATCGAATCCCTGAGTTCAAGTGACTTCTTATACAAATTGTTCTTGAAACAATTTTTATAAGAAGCATTGTCTCCTTCTTTCTTCTCGCTTTTTAAGAGTTTCACCCCTAAACCTATTGATCTTAGTCCCGCAACCTTTCGTTCTTTCAAGAAGGATGGCAAGTTAGCCATCTCTTTCAGCAAGCAAGACATAGAAAGGGGGCAACATCTTCTGGCCTCTTTTGCTGTTGTTTTGAAGTTCTCATCTCAACGTCCACACCTCTCTGAGATTCGAGGCAGCATAACCAGAGACTGGAACGTGGTGGGAGGCTTCACCATGGGTCTGATAGACTACAGACATATTCTGGTTCGTTTCGAATCTGAAGAGGAAGTTACTAAAGCGCTCTCTCAACAAAACCCTAACTGCATGGGAATTCGTTTTAAGGTTTTTCGTTGGTACTCCGGCTTCAACTGCAAAAAAGATCCTGTCTTGGCACCGGTTTGGGTGGAGCTCCCTGATCTCCCACTAGACTTTTACCATCCGGCTCTTCTCAAATCCATTGAATTGGAGACACCATCGGAACCTTTCTATCTATAGACAAGGGAACAATCTGTTACACACGGCCAAATGTAGCAAAATTCTGTGTTGAGATGAACATCCAAGAAGACATGCCAGACTCTATTTGGCTTGAAGGGCAAACCAACTTCCCTGGTTTCTGGCAATCCATAAAATATCCAAACTTCCTGTACTGCTCTCATTGCTCTATGATTGGTCACTCATGGGAAAACTGCAAACGGAGGAAGAATCTTCTTACTAAGCCGGCCTTAGTGGATGAGCACAATAAGCAAACCAGGCCGGAGGCCCCGTCTACAGTGGAAATACAATGGAAACACCAAAGGAATAAGCAGATTTACAAGCCAACAGGCAGAATGGTAGACTTGGGACAACCAAGCCATGAAACTAGCGAGAACATAGTAGAGCAGCCACCTTGTGCTGCTGACCCACCACTCATAACGGTCTCGAATGCTTTTGCGGCTCTAAATTGTTTAGATGAAGAAGAAGTAGAAATAGAGAACACTTTGGAGAAGAGTGACATAGAGGGCATACCACTGGAAAACCTACCCCAATCCCCAAAGGATAAAACACAAGAGACTTTGGGAGAGAGGGCCAAGCAAGTAGAAATCAATGATGCCCCTTCGGAAGGGGTAGACGATACCCTTGAAAAGGTAGAAGCCACCATACAAATTGCACCAGTTTGTGGAACTGACAAGGACAGAGTGATAGATGTGGAGGATACTTCAGCAGTACTTCCATTAACCAGGTTGACAGTTCTCCTCCCAGCAACAGACAGCCAGGCATATCCTTCCCTGGAGGAGTCTTCAGAAATTCCAGCTTTGGCACAAATACCGCCAGAACCTATCCCTCTTACTCCACCACCACAGATAAGTAGGAATCTCCCTTTAGAGGCCCCCCCTCCTCCCCCCGTACAGTTACTCATCTCAAACGGGGAGGATGATGATGAACAAGATGATATAGAGGCCCAAGCTCTAGTGGTCTATGGGTCAGACTCGGAGATCATTCGGAAGCCTAAGAGAACCCATCCACATCCTATGCAGACAAGGGCTAAGGCTCAGGGTACAACATCCTCTTCATCCAAAAGTTTTACATGTTGCAGAAAATCCTGATCTGGAATGTTAGAGGCATTGGAAACAAACCTACTAGGCGTAGGTTAAGGAATTTAGTCAGAGTTCACAAACCTATCTTTCTAGCTCTTCTAGAACCTATGATTGTCTCTAGGAGAATGAGGAGCATCTCTAAACTCACTGGTTTGCCAAATTTTACGTCTAATGAACAAGCAAATGGCAAGGTTTGGCTTTTTTGGAATGACTCTCTTCAAGTTACAAAGATCTCAGAAACAAATCAGTGCATAAACCTGTCCATTGTACATACTGCAACAACTAAAACCTTCCTCGCTTCTCTGGTTTATGCTAAATGCCCTAATCATGAGAGGAGACCACTTTGGCGGGATTTGTGCCATTTTGGTGCAGCTTCACAGCTGCCTTGGCTAGTAGGAGAAGATTTCAACACTGTTACGGAATCTTCAGAGAGGCTGGGAAGTGAACTAGTACCTTTAAATTCAATGGAGGACTTCAATGAATTCATTGTCAATGCCGGTTTACAGGATTGTGGTTTCAAAGGTTCCAAATACACTTGGTGCAACAACCAGCAGGGGGCACACAGGAAGTGGGCAAGGTTGGACAGAGTCTTGGTGAATGGTTTCTGGGCTGGCTCCTTCCCTATCCTGGAGGTCACCCATCTTCCTAGGGCAAACTCAGACCATCTACCAATTGTTGTCTCAATGGTGGAAGCTATCGAAGTTAAAGGTCCGCACCCCTTTCGTTTCAAGAGGATGTGGACAACGCATGAAGGCTATGATGAGTTTATTAAGGAAAATTGGAACCTATCTGGTTTTTCTCCTCAACCTCTGCTGAATCTGGAAATGAAGATACGGAACATAAGGGCTAGACTAAAATGGTGGAATAGGCATGTTTTTGGTAACATTCAGCAGAAAATGAAGACACTGGAGGACAGAATCACTGAGCTGGAATTCTTGCTCATACAAGGCTGGGACCTAGGTGTTCATATAGAGCTGAAGAAGCAACAAGCGCTTTACCAACAGGCTCTCATTCAAGAGGAGATCTTTATGCAAGAAAAGTCAGGAGAAAAATGGCTTATTGAAGGAGAGAAAAACACAAAATATTTCCATGCATCTATGGTGGCAAGGAGGAGAGTGACAGTGGACAAACTTTTGCTAACTGAAGACCCAGATCTGTGGTGTGACAATCCAGAAATCATGCACGAGGCAGCTGTGACTTTCTTTCGCAAGCAACTTAGTTCCGAAGGCTGGACCCCCAATGAATCCCTCATGGGGGTCATTGAGGCAGGGCTGGACACAGAAGACAACCAAATACTTATGGCTGTGCCATCTATGGAAGAGTTAAAGGAAGCGGTTTTTAGCATGTGCCCAACTAGTGCCCCTGGTCCAGATGGGCTCACTGCTTGCTTCTACCAAACCTCGTGGGATATTATTAAAGAGGATCTTCTTAAGGCGGCTGTGTCTTTTTTCTCAGGCCAAACTCTACCTGCATCCTTCAAGGCGAACTTCATTTGCATGATCCCTAAGAGGGACAACCCTACAAAGCTGGCAGAGTTCAGGCCTATAAGCTTATGCAATGTGAGCTATAATTTTTTTTCCAAGATTATTGCATTAAGGCTAACTTCTATTCTTCCGAAGATTATATCTCTTGAACAGGGAGCGTTCGTGAAACGAAGACTGATCACGGAGAACATTAGCCTGGCCCAGGAGATGATGCAGTACATAACAAAGAAGTCTGTTGGCGGGAATCTGGTCCTTAAGCTCGATATGGAAAAGGCTTTCGACAGAATTGAATGGCCATTCCTGCACCAGGTTTTGATAAAATTTGGTTTCTCTTTTCATAATGCCAATCTGATCCTATCTTGCATACAATCTTGCAGTTTCTCAGTTCTTTTCCAGGGCATCTATAGAGGCAACTTCACTTCTATTAGAGGTATCAGGCAGGGGGATCCCCTATCCCCTTACCTTTTCATTTTAGCTGCAGAGGTGCTCAGCATAGGCCTCAAAAGGGAGTTTGAAGCTAGGAGAATTGGGTATTTCTCTTCCTCTAGAGGTTGCTGCCCAGTTACCCACCTTCTATATGCAGACGATACCTTAGTCTTCCTCAATGGCACAAGAAGTTCTATTACTGGTTGCATGAAATTCTTAAAGGCCTACTGTCAATGTTCTGGTCAAAGGGTGAATGCTCACAAAAGCTCTTTCCTCACCGCTCCAAACACCTCAAGGGATAGAGCTCACATGATTAAAACCGTTACTGGCTTCAACTTCAAGGCTTCTCCTATGGAGTATCTGGGGGTTCCTATTTTCTATGGCAGAGCTAAGGCAGAGTATTTTGAGACCTACTTAACAAGGTTAGGAAGAAGGTCGGTGGATGGAAAAACAAGTTAATATCGAATGGGGGGAAAGTGATCTTGTTGAGGCATGTTCTGCAGAGCATGCCTATATATATGATATCAGCCTACTCTATTCCCAAAAGGGTTATCAAAACCCTAGAAACTCTATTCTCTAACTTTATCTGGGGGTCCAATGAGGACAGGAGGAGAAGAAAGTGGGTTGCATGGAGCAACATCACAAGACCAGAAGGTGAAGGAGGTTTAGGCATCAGACCACTTCCTTTGGTTTTACGAGCTTTTAGAATGAAAGCCGCGTGGAATCTGCTCAGTGCAAATACCTTATGGGCCTCTTTCATGCGATCAAAGTATATCAAAGGTAAATCTGTCAGAGCCATTACCCTGCTAGCCTCCGCATCTAAGACTTGGAAAGATATTTGGGGATTTTTTCAAGAACTGGTGGAATCATCTACTTGGGAATATGGTCCAGGCAATTTCAGTGTGCTGAATGAAAATTGGAGGGGAACTGGTTGCCTCAACTATCTAGAGGGAGCAGCAGACTTTCAAGATTTAACCCTGCAGGCAGCAGCTGCAAACCATTTCAACTTTCCGATCTTCCCTCTTGCAATCCAAAGACAACTTTTTGAGGAATTCCACTTGCATAAAAGGGAGGTGAATGAAGATACAAGAATCTGGCCGTACACTAGTGATGGGAGTTTCACAATCAAGTCATACATTTCCATTTTGACTGACAATCCCAGAGGCCTTTTGGTGTTTAGGAAAATATGGCAACATTTCATTCCATCCAGGATTTCTATGTTCATCTGGAAACTACTTCATGGTGCAGTCCCTGTGGACCTGATTATCATCAAATGCCACATTTTTCTAGCCTCTAAATGTTCCTGCTGCCAGGCCTCAAAGGAAGAATCCCTCTTTCACTTATTTCTTCAAAACGAACTAGCCAAGCCTGTATGGATTCATTTCAATGGGATCTATCAAATGGAAAATCTTAGGTTTCCTAGTTTCAACTTAATCTTGGCAGAGTGGTTCAAGGTTGGAAAGTCTTTTCTATACTATCACGCCCCTTCTCATCCTATGGGAAATTTGGAAGGAAAGGTGCTCAAGAAGGTTTGATGATACCTACCCCTGGGCACCCCACTCAAGCAGCATGATAATTATGAAAGTGAGATACTGGATTATAAAGCTATCCCATTGTTTCACACCCAAATGCAGATCAAGCACTAAGTTTGACAGGATAATCTCTAACTTAGGGATATCTTCTAAAAACCCGGCCCTCAAACCCCCAATCATTGTTTATTGGACAAGGCCCCCAGATGAATTTGTTGCCCTCAATACAGATGGAGCAGCAAAAAATGGGGAGGCAGCAGGCGGTGGTATCATCAGGACCAAGGAAGGTACTCATCTGTCAAACTTCTTTTCGTATTATGGACAGGGAACAAACAATCTGGCAGAGTCAAGGGCTATTTTGGATGGCATTGCCTTATGTGTCCAATTGGGATACACCAGGATTCACCTACAAACAGACTCTAAGATGGCATTGCAATGGTTGAGGGAGGAGCTACCTATTCCTTGGACTCTGAGGATTTGGTGGACACACTATAGGAACCTGTCAGCCCCTCTGCATGTCATCGCCACTCATTTATTTAGACAAGGCAATGCCTGTGCAGACTACCTGTCTAAACAAGGTTTAAAACATAAGAGCATGGGAGCAGTTAACAGCAATGTAGATGCAAATTTCAAGTTTTTCCTAACGGGAGATAAAGAAAACATTCCATACATCAGACATGTTAACTAGTACAAGATCTCTTAATCCAGAAAAGTCAAGGTGGAGTTACATTCCGTTCCGATGGGGCCATAACAACATATGGGTCCTAATCAATCAAAGCTGCCAAGAAGGAGTTGGGTCAGGTCCGAGGTTTCTTGCTAATGTTGCCATCTTCACAGGCTTCATCGCTGTCAGAATCTTGGGGGCCAGCATCATCTATCTCTTCAGCGCCTCCACCTCCACCAGCATCTCCTGCGCCAGCATTGCCATCCTCAGCGCCATTCTCATCTGCATCCTCAGCGCCATCCTCATCTTCAGATACCTCACCAACGGTTACGGAGGCGAGGTGACAATCCACACAGCTACCAAGATGATGAAAAGCGTACCTACACCAAGGCAGATAAAGATCGCTGAAACTCTCCCCTGCTGCTGTCCCCAACCACCCCTCAAACTCAGCCCAATAGCCAAGAGTCACCTTGTCAGGAGGGGGAGGAAAGAAGTTGTGAAGGGCATCAGTTACAGGATTGTTGGTGCCGGAAGCATTCCTAGATCTCACCGCCTGCTCGCAAAGTCCTCTCAACCCGGTTTTGAAAGGCTCAAAGGTTTCAAAGTGGACTTCACACAGAGAAGTTTCCACAGCCATCCAGGTCTGATCAAACACCAGAGATGCAACATAGCTATGCTCATCGGAGGAGCTGGACTGACCGGAGGAAGAAAAGGAAGAAGAAGGGGACAACATTTTGGAAATTGGTTTAGACAGAAGAAAAGCTGAACTTTGGTGCTGCTGCTATCCTTTTGGCGCTTATATTTCCTAGGAGCTGGCTTTAGGGCCTTTTTACTCATCTCTGTCTATTGTAAGGCCTAATGGCCCGTGTTTTGTTAGACTAGGCTATAAGGTAAGGCCTAGCCCCCCTTTAAAAGCTATAATTTTTTCTATCTAATGGACAGGTAGGGGTCCAGCCAAACCCCGCCCCTCTCAGGGTATTTTTTTTTTTTTTTTAAAAAAAAAAAAAAAAAAGAAGTGACTTCTTATCCATGTTCATCCACAGCCACACAGTACCTTTAATTTTCCTGATTTCCTTCGCCACCAACACATCTTGCTATCTGAATCTTACGTTATTCCTGAAGTTCTAGATACACTAGACTATCGCATAGGGCAGTATTGCCCATAGCCTTCCCTGGATGCTGCCCAAATCCAAACTTGGCCACTGAGCCATGATACTTTTCAGGGAAGTCCAGTTTGAGACCCTGCTGCTCACCTCACTGTTCACCTGCACCAGTTCGGTCCAAATTTGTAGTGCCACCTTGCATTTGAACAATAAATGTTCAATGGTTTCCTCATCACATTTACACAATGCACATCTGATACAGGTGTATCCTACTTGGGAACTTAGAGGGAATTTCAGGAAAAAGAAAATTCTTGGCCAACTAGAAGCTGTCCAAGGCCTATAAATATATGTTTTGGCATAAACCAAAATATATAGATAGAAACATGTAGTGCTTACTTGTTTCAAGATAGATAAACAAGCTAGTGCTTAGCTTGTTTAGATTGATGTTTTGGCATAAACCAAAACATAGTGAAATAACTTATTTAGTTGTTTAGAGAAACCACTAAGGTTTAGTGTGTTTAGAAATATTGAGACAACTAGGGGTTAGTTTGTGTAGAGAGTATTGTGAGGCAGAGATTCTTGTAATCTTCATAATATTTAGTAAAGAAGATAGTTTTCTTCGAGATCTTGTGTTTTGTCCATCTTATTTACTACTATTGTTTAATTCCGCACTCAATAGTATATTTGCCTAGTAATTTGTATCAACATCTATTCGCCATTACCATACCTCTCCTTTGTAGTTTGTCAATGGTTAGGATTCTATTCCAATGCAAACTCCACAAGAAGAATTTCACATTTGTAGGGATCCGAGGCTCCCATGTGAATTTGAATGGAAAGGAAACCGCTTCGACCTCCCTAGGGCACGCCCTAGACACCAAGTATTTGTAACAAGATTTGACTTCCATGGAAGTGAAAACTTTGTTTTTTTTTTCCACTTCCATGCCCATTAATTCCGCTACTAGAAAAACAGATAAAGATAGCTTTAAATTAATAGCATTTGCAAATCAACGCTATTAATATTTTTTTTAATAGCTTATTTACTAAATGCTATCTTTATTTTATAAGTGGTTCAATGCAAGAGAGCATTTACATAAAAATGCTATTAAATGATAGCATTTAATTTAATGTTATATTCAAGTCATTGACATTGTCAACGGACATAAAAATGGGACACACAACCCGACCCATTACATACTCAACTGTGATACACCTAAGCCCATGTGTGTGAAGCCCAATCCAGCAAGCTATAATTCTTCTCCATAGTTACTTCGTGATCACCACAATGACATACAACAAAAGGGCATGGTGATAATGAAAATTTTTATTTTAATTTATTAACTTTTGATAAAATACTATTTATTAATCTAACGATCGGAGGCAGATTTTATTTTACTCGTATGACTTATAAATTTAAATAAAAAATGTGATTAAAATTATTTAAAAAAATTAAAATGTTTCAAGCAAGACAAAAAAATTATAAATTAGGGAGGCTCCTCCTTGGTATTGTTTAAACCTCTTGAGAGCTACTCTTAATTTGTACAATATGTTTGAGAGTATTTTTGTAACTCATACCTATAGAAAGGCTAATAAACATGCCAATTATTTAGCCTCTATAGTTGTGGGGAGTGAGTATTGTATTTCTTACTTTCTACCTCCTATGGATGAAAATCTCTGTAAACTTGTAAATGAGGACACAAAAGGTGTTGTATACTTCAGACTTGAATTAATACAGGTTAGGGTTTGCCTAACCCTTAACCCCTTCAAATATATATATATATATAGACGTAAAGAAGATTGAGATTTGCGAAATTGCTATCAAACTGGAAGTGTTTGTTGGTTCATCGGTGGTAATAGCCTGCAGGTTTTTCCCCAATTGTTCTGGTTGTCTTCAGGTCATCAGGTGGGATATGCTATTGGTACTTTATCGTAAATGTTTTAGGGTATGTATTGTTTCTAGATGGTGGGCAGGTGTGTGCCGATGTCTGGGTTTCTGGCTTACATCTACATACATGGAGACATGGGTCATTGTCGACATGTTATGCTAGATAAGCAGTTGGCTGTTTAATAAGGAGCACTTCAAATTATTTGATTATGTCACGTAGCGGTGTTTGCTTATGTGGTTGTGATCCCTTATGGTATCTACATCTGAAGGTTATAACCGAGAATCAATGCTTAGTTGAAGAAAGATGTAGGTACAATTGGGTTGAGAAAGCCAAGTTTGTGATTCCTCATTGCACTAATGTTTATTGATGTATGAATTAGCATAGGGATTAATGGTTTTTCTATGCAACAGATTGTTTTCTTGGATGTGGTTCTCATAGAGTTTCGAAGCTGAAGATAAGGAGCCTTGTGCAGCTTTTTTTTTACTTGGTGGTAGCCTTTGTTTTTTTTTCCTGGGAAATTTGTAAGTTGTTGCAGAATTGTGAGGTGGACAACCAACCAGTGCATTAGCAGATCCAACTATTCTAAAACCTTAACCTGCAGCTCTCAAATTTTAACTATTATGTGTGATATTTGGGGGGACACATGTATGTTCACAACCGTCTAGACTCAGGACTGAAGCATTAGGAACTTATTTAGTGAAGCTAATTGCTACTGACTTTTGAGAATTTATTTATGTTAAAAGATCTGATTGGTTTCAAAGACTATTGTAGCTTTGCTTTAATGAACATCCACCTTGTATGAATCAAGTTCTCCTTTTCCTCAATTGACTTTGGAATTATGTCGGAGCATGGTTTGTATTGTATGTATATTATTTGAGCCATCCTTAGTAATGTAGCTGACAATCTGTATTGTACAAACTTGCTCCTACTTTTAGCTTCCCTTTGGACCTTCAAACAGAAGTTATAAAGGACGGATGCACAGTCCAGCTAGTATTTTATTTTTTTTTGTCAACAACAATTGTATAGCAATAGTAAAGTTCATCCAAATGTAGTTCTTACCACTCTCTTCCAGTGCAATTGCTAGCTCTATCATTTGTGAACTTTAAATAGTGTTCTGTGAGTCAATGACATAAAAATAACTGAATTCTCAAAACAGTTGTCCAGCCATTCAATACACTTTTCTGGATCAATCCCAGATTTTTTCTGTGAACCAATAGAATGAACATCCATCATCACTTGTAAACTTCTTTCGATACATAAAGGCAAGTAAAATAGGCCAAACAGGTTGACCACGAAAGTCCTTCTAAAATACTTTAAGCCCAGTTTGATCTAGGTCTTCAATGGTATTCAAAAAAATCCCATCAGATATATCTATGAATTGAACCAACTTCTGTGCCATGCCTACAAACATAAATTGTAGTTATCATTTACAAATTTATTGTTAAAAATATAGACTAACCATAGTTATGAGAAACATACGAAGCCATGGCAAGTCAGCGGATTCTTTTGCATCTTGACAGGCCACTCTATTTTAGTAAACTAACCATCATCAAAGCACCTGCCTGCATAAAATATTGACAAAATTCTTCAGAAGTAGAAGATTTTCATAACCAGAATTAAAAAGACAGTTGTAAAATCAGATTTACCTAATAAAGTCGTGTCATCTAATGTCTCCTTGTTCCCGGCAAAATGAATAGAATGTCTTAATTGCTAAACTCTATATCACTTGGTGATACCAACACATATTTTGGCTCTCATATTTTCAATGTTCAACATTACACCACCAAACCAATGCATTTATAAACACACGCTGATAATACAAAATAAT
Source organism: Aquilegia eximia (assembly GCA_023053565.1). Classification (NCBI taxonomy): domain Eukaryota; kingdom Viridiplantae; phylum Streptophyta; class Magnoliopsida; order Ranunculales; family Ranunculaceae; genus Aquilegia; species Aquilegia eximia. Next base: position 29,120,483 of record JALIGU010000001.1, read on the forward strand.
CATGTAAGCACACATTGATCTGTTCTAAAGCAAACTGAAGAGGAAAAACAGAAATAGATGGCCTTTAGCTTCATGCAGTAATACAATTTATAGAAGTACTTCAGGATAGAAAATATTAGTAGTTGTGTCATCAATGTCATTTGGAAGTAATATTGAGATTGAAAGGTGGGAGACTTAGTGAATCAAGTGAATTTAAGTTTTCACTTGCTATTCCATTTCCTCTATTTTCAACTTCTATGCCTTCTTCAATAACACTATCAACAGCTAAGAACTCATACAACTCACCTGGAAATAAATTTATTGTTGAAGCATTAACAACACTAACATCATCATTTCGAGCAAAAAGAATAGAACGTTCTTCCAGGTATTGTTGAGTTAAACATTCAAGTCTGGATAAACTTTTGATATTAATTATATGGTATCCTTACATCTGGTGAAATTTTCTGGAATTTGAACTTTGTCTTTAGGATTTGTGCCCACCTACAAATTAAATATGCGAATATATTATTTATTACAGAAATTAATAAAAACAAAATTGAATGATCAAATTAAAAAGTATACCTCAATAAGTATTCAACAAATTTGATATTTTCTGGATCACTATTATCAAGGCGCATATTTTTAACCAGTGATAAAACTTCAACATGGCTCTACAAATTTGAGTTTCTTAATGATGCACCCACAATTTGTTGTCTGGTTCCTTTTGGAACAACTGGAAGTTTTTGCTTGAAGTCACCACCAAGAACTACTGTAATTCCTCCAAATGGTTTACTATTTTTCATTATATCTTGTAGTGATCAGTCGACAATTTCTACCCAAAACCGATGTTGCATTGACAATTCGTCCGAAACGATAAGTTTAGACTTTCGAAATAATTCTGGATGATTTGAATTATTTTTAAAACTACTAAGAGTGTCATCCATCACATCAAATGGAATTTTGAAAGTAGAATGAGCTGACCACCTGTTAATAACAAAGAAGCAACTCCTGAAATGCAACCAATACTACAATATATCCTTTGCTCTCAATTTAGCTTCAATTATGTTATTCATTTTTGTATAGATTCTCCATCGCAAACCTTATAACCTCTTGATTTCGATCAACCTGATTCTGATCTATTTCCTTCATATATTCCACCTTTCTTGCAAGAGGTGTATCTTGGCAGAATACTTCCAGCAAAAACCGCTTGTAAGTTATCTCTTTGTTCCTGCTTTACGGATGGCACATAGATCAATTAACAGAGCAAATACTCTATCTCCTTAAAAATAATATGCAAAAATAGTATTGTTTGTTTTTTTTAATAAAATCTACCTTTTTGTGCATTAGGTTGAGTATCAAAAGATAAACATACAATATACTCCCTCCGTCCCGCTTTTATAGGCTGATTCACCAAAAATTTTCGTCCCACTACATAGTCCATTTCACACTATTCAAAACAATCAATAAAACAAGTGACAAATTTACCCCTTATTAGTTGTAAAAATTTCTTTAAATATAGCCAATAGTATTAAATGTACACAACAAATGAAAAATGTATTTTTGGAAATAATATTTACATTAAATGCAAATAAACAATTTTTCACCACTTTCTTAATATGTGTGAAAAACCCCAATCAGCCTATAAAAGCGGGACGGGGGGAGTATATATTTACAAATGCCACCTAAAAGTCACTGCATTATATAACCTAATTAAAATAGTGTACACGGATTGATGTGCATAACATTTGAAACTGAGTGCATCATCTCTGAAACAAATTGACAATACGTTCAACATATTATGCATTTATGATAATTTTCATGGAAACTTTAAAAGATTGTGCTAAAATGCATAATTAATGTCATACATGATTCATTGTTGTGATTGGGTTTTCTCTTGTCGAGGTTATCTGTATACAAAGAGAAGATGGATTAACAATAGAGGTGGGGAACTTGTAAATCCAAAAATAAAAGTGTATGAAGAGCAAGAAAACCTCCAATAAAATGGAGAGAAAAAAATAAAATCAAAGTCACTTTATGAAACCGGCACAAAGTGGTTTGACATCAATTTTGTGACAAAGTGTCCATGGTTATCTCACCTTGAGTTCATTGTTAGGAAAACCAAGTTGTACACACATCGTCCCGAGTTTGTGTTCTCATGTCCTTGTGTGTCAAACTCGAGTTTTGGGTTCAGGACGTACGTACCTCTTAAGGACGTTCGTACGTCCAAGTAGGCAGCAGACGTGTTTTGGTCAGGACGTACGTACCGAGTTATAACGTTCGTACGTCCATGTAGTCAGCAAGTTCAGATCGTGTATACGACATACGAACGTCATATCGACGTACGTACGTCCAAAGTCGGTTTACACTATTTCGGCCCATTTTCCTTGATTTCCAACCCTAGGTATAAATAGGGTTTCTCTTCCAAACAACAAGGTAGTTCTTTGGCCGTCCATTATCCTTCTAGTTGTGGAGTTTTGGTTTAGGTTTTGGTGTTGAAAGTGTTTGTGGCTATTGAACTCAATTCCCTTCCTTCCTCCTTCTCTCAATTCATAACTTTGTGAACTTCCAAGTATCATAGTGATTTAGCTTCGAGTCTTCTTGTGTGTTCATCAAGAAGTCGAGTATCCTTGTGTGTTCATCAAGGAACTCTGGTGTAAGCTTGTTTCATAGTTCGGCTTCGAGTCTTCTTGTGTGTTCATCAAGAAGTCGAGTGTCTTGTGCGTACATCAATGTGCTCTGGTGAAGTCAAGGTGTTAGAGATAACCAGGAGTATCAACTCGCAGTGAGTGCAGGTAGTTGGTAGTTTGTACATCTCTTTTCATATAGTGGATTATTTGTTGTCGCGAGGACAACTGTGGACGTTTCCCATATTGGGTTTTACCACGTTAAAAATATCGTGTGTTCTTTATTTGTTTATTGCTTTATTGTTTGCTTTACTATTGTTATATTGCACATATATTGGGTTTTCAATTGGTATCAGGAGCAGGGCGCTTGTTAAGGAGCGTAAAGGCTCACGCGTAGATCCTTAGTGCAATTTTAATGGATTCTGATAAATTTGGAACACTAATTTGTCCTCCTAAATTTGATGGAACTAATTTTCCCTATTGGAAAGTTCGTATGGCTGCGTATTTGCAGGCTATGAGTGAGGATGTGTGGATCGCTGTGGAAGATGGTTGGTCACCACCGAGAGTTACTACAGGTAGTACAGATGAGGTTGTTACAAGTGTAAAGCCACGAAGCACATGGAGTGTGAAAGACAAAGTTGCTTCTACTAACAACCAAAAAGGGCTTAATGCTATATTTATGGCTTTGGATGCTAGTGAATTTCGGAGAGTTCATGGTTGTATAACATCCAAAGAGGCTTGGGATAGGTTGGTAAGAACTCATGAGGGTGACAATGCTGTCAAAGAGAGTAAGCTTGAACTTCTTATTACTCAATTTGAAACTATGAAAATGGATAATAATGAATCTTTTGATGAATTCTTTATTCGTTTGCAGGATATTATCAACACTAGTGCATCTTTAGGTTTAGTGTACACCGATACTCAAATAGTTCGTAAAGTTCTTCGGTCTTTGCCATCTAGATTCCGTTCTAGGAAAGATGCCATTCAAGAAAGCAATGACTTAAAGACCATGTCCATAGAGACCTTAGCAAGAAAATTGAGAACTTATGAACTTGAGGTTCAACTTGAACAACCTCAAAATAAATCCTTTGCTTTTAAAGCTGGAACTTTTGAGGATGTACAAGATGAAGAAATTAATCATGATAAGTCTCTTGACACTAAGCAACATTTAAGTATCATTTATCGTTATCTTAAACATATTTTTAAGACTATGAAATATAATGGTTTGACTAACCATGGTTTTGACGAGTGTAAGCTTCCCAAGAAATTTGGTGCACAAGGGATAGAACAACAAAAAATCAAGTTATCTACCACTTTGGAGGAAGATGAAAGTGATGATGATGATGATGTTGATGTAGCGGAAGACCATGCTACACATTGTGTTGCCTATGGAGCATCTTTGAATGAGAATGCGGATTGTCAGGTAACCGATATTGTCGATCATGAATTCGATGATTCTATTTTGGTAAGTCCTGGTGAGTTAAGGGAATTACATATGTCATCTGTTAAACAATGTCAATCCTTGCGTAAGACTAATCAGATTTTAAATGATATGGTTGAGTCTCTTGTGAAAGAGAAATCTGTACTTGCAGGTGATATGAATGCCTTATCTGAGGAGTTTTCCCAAGAAAAGCTAGATTTCCAATCTAGAATTATTTCTTTGGAAATATCCAATCGTGAGATAGAAGATAAGTATCGTTCTTTGTTGCTTGAGCATGAAGCTGTGAAAAAGGATTTATTCGCTTCTACTAAGCGATTGCAAGGGTTTGAGAAAGCTTCAGTTGATCTAGACACCCTTATTAAAAGTGGAAAGTCTTCTTCAGATAAGACTGGTTTAGGATATGACTATGTCGGAGCTTCCTCCAGTTGTGTCCCTCCTACTACTTCTTTTGTGAGGCCATCATTGCCTCATTTGTTACCAAATCCTCATATTCCTACTCCGTCTGCACCTACCAAGGCTTTTGAATCTAAGCCAAATGTGATGACCAAGAACAAGACAAGTCCTAAACATAGACATTTTAAGTGTTTTACTTGTGGTCGGTTAGGTCATACTTCCGCTTTCTGTTGGGATAACAATTCCATGGTTCCATATTCTTCTTCTTATGGTAATAATTATTGGAACTCACATTGTTCTTTTCCTGTACAGGCTCATCATTTCTCTTGGCCTCCTTTTATGAGAAGAAGTGGCCCTAAAAAACCACAACACTTCAACAATAGAAAGAAGGTTGTGCAAAAGGTCACCAAACCACCTCACATATGGGATAGAAGCATCGATGCTGCCAAATGTAGTCTAGAGAATGAGAGGTTAAAGATTGGAAAGTCTACTATCAGGGATAATATTCAAAAATCCTCCATATCCGGGTCCAACTTGCAGAATATCTCTCAAGTATGGGTACGAAAGGATGACTTGAACGTTCTGTTTTGACTTCTTAAAGTCAGATTGAATATCATCTTCGTATTTTTATTTTTATTTGTTTGTTTTCTAGCCTTGTGTTATTTTAATTGCATATTTTTCTAACCATATAGGCTATTTGTTGGGTGTGTTTTGTCTTTTTGTTTATGCATGTTTTGTTTGTTTGGGTTGAATATCATAAAAAAAAAAAAAAAAAAAAAAAAAAAATAGTTTACTTTGTTATGGGTGTTTGGGATACACGTACTTTGTATATGTGGTTAGATTGGTCTATTGCTTTCAATCATACTTGTATGCCTAGTGCTCATGAATATAACTATTTTATTACACTTAGCATACGCTTGTGCTTTCATGTTTAGATTTTAGACCAACGTTTATCTAGTTGTGTCTCATGCATATATCCTTGCTTGATTACACTATGCACAGCTAGGTGACACTTTGAGAGTTTGTTTGCATATTTTTTTCCATCATTTGAACATGATAAACTTCTAGGATAATCATTAGTTGGAAATATACGTATGCATGCCTTCTTATGTTATCTTGATTATTAGTATGAAGGCAGTGTGGTAGTGGTCAACAATTCACAAAATCCCCAGCCTTTTGATCTTCTTGAGAAAGAAATCATTTGGTATACATACCCGTTGGGGCCGTGAGGGTCATGCAATGACGGATGCACTCAAGAGATGTTAGTTCTTGTGTTGCACGTTACCATGATGTTGCACTACTTTGAAAAGGGGAAGTAATTTGAAAAGATGTAGGCTACACCCTATCACATGTTGCAAAAGATGAAGGTAAAAATCCTTTTCACATGTTAATTTATGCACAGTAAAAAAAAAAAAAAAAAAAAAAAAAAAAAAACAGGTTATAAGTGCATTTCCCTGTGTCTGTTTAGGCGTTTGTGAAGTGAAATTCTTCTAATGGTGAATACTAGTTGTTTTGAGTGTTCTTATGGTTTGTGAGTGAGGTGTGGAAATAACTCTCTTTGTGTTTTCTTTAGCTTTCCCACACACCAAGGATGTTTGTATGATGCATTTCTAGTAGATGTTTGGTTTCATATCTTAATCTTTGATTGGTGCGTACTTTGTTTAATGAAACCAAGTTTATTCATCTTTACTAAGTATCTTGTTTTAATTGAGCTTGCATATACTCTCTTCTACCCTTGTATGCATGGTTCTTTGTGTGTTTCAAATATCCTTATTTGGTTTGTTTTTCTAGGTGCATCTTTCTCATATGCAATGCATTTGGGTGGAGCTTTTGTTTAGGGGGAGAATTCTTTGTATTGACATCGTGTTAACAAGTGTTTATTTTATGGCTTCCGTTGCATATCCTTTTTGTTGTTAACATGATTGTTCTCTTTCTTTTCTTCGTTAATCTTATTTGTTATGGTTTGGTATTTTTCTTCTCTTTCTTTTGTTACCTTGCTTCATTTGTGACAAAAAGGGGGAGATTTATGACTCTAATACTAACACCTTCTTCTTCTGTGTTAGTGTATTTTTGGGTCATGTTGCAGGTATGCTACACGTATGGGGGAGTGAACGTGTTGATGTTTAGAGGTTGTACAGTTATGGGGGAGCTCGAGTGTCAAACTTTGGAGCTCATGAAGTATGGGGGAGTTGCTCGAGGAACTTCCGTTGGCTCTTTGATTGTTTCAGAATTTCTTGTTGCTTCCGTTCGATCTCTGATAATCAAACTGTCGGTGTTAGCTGGATGTCACGAATTGGTGACTTGGTATGTTTTCTACCTTGAGTGATTCTGTAGGCATGTTTTATAAATGCCATGGTTTGGGTTTGTAAGCACGTTTTATAAGTGCTATTAGAGTCATAGGTTTTTGTCACAAAATCAATGTCAAAGGGGGAGATTGAAACCGGCACAAAGTGGTTTGACATCAATTTTGTGACAAAGTGTCCATGGTTATCTCACCTTGAGTTCATTGTTAGGAAAACCAAGTTGTATGCACATCGTCCCGAGTTTGTGTTCTCATGTCCTTGTGTCAAACTCGAGTTTTGGGTTCAGGACGTACGTACCTCTTAAGGACGTTCGTACGTCCAAGTAGGCAGCAGACGTGTTTTGGTCAGGACGTACGTACCGAGTTATAACGTTCGTACGTCCATGTAGTCAGCAAGTTCGGATCGTGTATACGACGTACGAACGTCATATCGACGTACGTACGTCCAAAGTCGGTTTACACTATTTCGGCCCATTTTCCTTGATTTCCAACCCTAGGTATAAATAGGGTTTCTCTTCCAAACAACAAGGTAGTTCTTTGGCCGTCCATTATCCTTCTAGTTGTGGAGTTTTGGTTTAGGTTTTGGTGTTGAAAGTGTTTGTGGCTATTGAACTCAATTCCCTTCCTTCCTCCTTCTCTCAATTCATAACTTTGTGAACTTCCAAGTATCATAGTGATTTAGCTTCGAGTCTTCTTGTGTGTTCATCAAGAAGTCGAGTATCCTTGTGTGTTCATCAAGGAACTCTGGTGTAAGCTTGTTTCATAGTTCGGCTTCGAGTCTTCTTGTGTGTTCATCAAGAAGTCGAGTGTCTTGTGCGTACATCAAGGTGCTCTGGTGAAGTCAAGGTGTTAGAGATAACCAGGAGTATCAACTCGCAGTGAGTGCAGGTAGTTGGTAGGTTTGTACATCTCTTTTCATATAGTGGATTATTTGTTGTCGCGAGGACAACCGTGGACGTTTCCCATATTGGGTTTTACCACGTTAAAAATATCGTGTGTTCTTTATTTGTTTATTGCTTTATTGTTTGCTTTACTATTGTTATATTGCACATATATTGGGTTTTCACTTTAGTCATATAATTACGCAACCCATTCATAATCTGTACAACAAAACTGTTTAAAAAAGGGTTATTTTGTATTTGGTCCCTCTAGAAGATTAGTAATTAGCATTTGGTATAGACTTTATCGTTTATTAGCAAATAGTCCCAAAAATGTTACTTGACTGTCAGTCAACACAGTTGACTCAAATCAAGGCATCCATAGTTTTTTAAATATCTAAATTACCCTTTCATGTGTTTAACACGTGATCAACTACAAAATACATAATCAACAAAAATTCATAATTCCCAAAATATCTCAAAATTAAACCAAACACAGAAAAATTTATCTTTTTCAGATACCAGTTGAGAACAAAAGAAACAACAAAAAAAAAAGTTTTCTTCAAGCAACCATCATAAAATTTTCCATCCACTTTCACCTCTCTCTCTCTCTCTCTGACCATTTAATGGACTCCCTATATAAACTCCTTGAATTCCACTCTCTTACTAATTCACTCAGGTTTTATCTAATTATTGTGAATTCTTCATTTTCTATTCACAAAAAATGTCTGGTTTAGTTTCAGTGAAAACCCCACCATATGTATCACCATTACGAATTCAAGTTCACAAAAAAAATCAACAACAACATTAAAAACCGAAGAAGAAGAAGAAAAACCATTATCAGAGATCTGAACGCCAACTAAAACTAGATCCCCATTTTCGAAAAGACCACCATCACCATCGATCTCCATCAATTTCGATAACAAAACCTTCACGAAAACCTTCACCATGTAAGAAAAGAACTACACCAAAAAAACAACCCAAAATTGATGAATGGCCTTTCGAAAATTCGAAAATATGGGGTGGTACACAAATTGCTTTTGCGAAAATTCCTAAGTTTCAATAGTGAAATCAAGCTTAGTATTAAGATCAACACCAAGAATAACAACTGTTAGAAAACTAGTAACATAACAAGAGTTCCCAATCCTCCTATATCCTTGATTGACCTGGTAGGTGGTGGTGGGGTTCGATTGATTGAATAAGTAACCATTTGGTTTCTCTTGATGCTCTGGACTTGAGTACTTGACCGTCAACTTTCTCTTCCACCTTCTCTGGTTCGAATTGTTGATTTCAATCGGTTTCGAGGCACATGTTGTAGCTATGGCTTTCTATGTAGATATGTTGATATTGGTATGAATGAATGATAACATCAAGATGCTGATATTTGTATGATAATATCAAAATGCTCTCAGATCTCATAGTTTTAAATATCATTGACGATTTATGAAAATGGGTTTTCATTAAAATTTTACAAATAAATAAAAGATGGTGGTGGTGGTGATTGAAGGAAAGATGATGGTGGTAAGCGGTGGGTGGTGGTTATGGAGGTGGGGAATGTATATCCAACCTTGGATTCAATATATTTTGATAGAATTAGATCCTCGATTACCGTAATAACACGTGGCATAATATAGAACTTTGAAATTTGTCAACTAATGAATCATTGACACATGGAAGATAATTTTTAGGTTTTTAAAATTATAGTTATACCATGTGCTAAATAAGTGAAAGGGTAATTTAGATATTTAAAAAATATAGATGTTTTGACTTGAGTCAACTGCGTTGACTGACAGTAAAGTAACGTTTTTGGGACTATTTACTAATAAATGATAAAATCTGGACCAAGTGCTAATTACCAATCTTCTAGAGGGACCAAATACAAAATAACCCTTTAAAAAAAAATCCTGGTGTTTTTCTTGGCATCCTTGTTTAATCCTAGGTTAGCTTTCCTCCACTGCCGAGATCCTAAACTTCTCAATTTGTCAAAGGTTACTGACTATATGTCATGTGGTACGGTAGATGGATTGGTTAGGACTTAGGAGGACTGTGAAAGTCTGAATCATTTAATTATAGCAAGATTGAATAGGTGGCATAAGACCATTTTCAACCTATGATCATATTATATTCTTGCTCCAATGTCTGAAATTTCTCAGTCATTGGAATAATTGAGTAGGGTTTATGTACAACTATAATCAAAAGAATGCATCTAGTTAATAGATAGGTCGTGAGCTATGATTGAAGAGACGCGCAGAAGAACCAGATGTGTATCCAGCAGGGGCTAGTAAAGGATAAGGTATGCGCATTTGTACTGGGTTGGCTGCATCCTCTCCATAAAATTGAGGGAATGGAGCCATATACCTGATTCATTTACATTGAGAAACTATTAAGGGAAGGACAAAACATTTCAACAATATACATTACCATATCACATATGCACATAACAGTCCTAAATAAAATTGAGGAGGTCGAGCCATATACTTGATTCAATTACATGGAGAAACTATTAAGGGACAGACAAAGCATTTCAGCAATATACATCACCACATCACATATGGACTCCTCTATAGGATCAAGCATGAATGTATGACATATGCAATATATATTTTACCCCTGGGTTCCAAAGTAGGTGGTGGAGGAGGTTGGAAAGGAGATGGACTTGGGTAACCAGTTTGTGAATAGTCACCACCAGTTCGCAAGCGGTTACTTTGATTAATAGGATTTCGATCAAGACCACGACCTACAATTCCAGATTATTATTATTTTTTTACAAACTACAACAATCTTTGTCCTAATCGGCATAGGTAAGTTAACATTTTTCATATTCAGAGCTGAATTAATGTTGGCCCGCGTCATGATTTATCGTGTTGCATCATATTTCAAAGCAGCTATGGATCAATTTGATGTTATCATACTATGTGCAATCCTTTTTTCTTATACTTTTAAACTGACTAAATTCCCAAGTTCCAACTTCTATTTTCTAAGTCGCTCTGCCAAGGTTGTAGAATGCTGGGACAGGGAGAAAGGAGAAATGGTTGCAATTAAAATTGTTCAAACTAAACCTGGAAGCTATAGGATAAACCAGTAATACTTCATGGAGTGTACCCAGAAGCAGCAAGTCAGCATTGTATGGGCAAACAAATTTTGTTGGCCAATGTTTTCACAAACTAATCCTCTAGACTAATTATGTCGAGACAAAGTACCTTATACTACCTCAGCCAAAAGACAAAGACCCTAGTTTTCTATTTGGCAGATGATAAAGTTTGGGACTTTGGGCATCTATTCTTCAAGTTTTTTTTAGATTCGGAAAACATGTTCAACAAATCGTCATACAAAAAAATCAATTCTATAAAATAAATCAATTACAACAACATGTGATTTGTGATTAGATTAACATGTTCAACAAATCATGATACAAATAATCAAGTCTATAAAGTAAATCTAATTAAAACAACATGTGATTTTTTATGATGTTGGGAACTCAGAGAATGCAACCTTGGCAACGGAGATTGTTAAAATTACTCACCTCTTGAGCCTTTAAGCTGAAGAGATATCAGAGAATTGAAAAATTGGAAAGAACAAAGAGACGATTTGCTGAAGTGAAGAGAGAATTAACTCATGAAATTCTGGTTTATTGGAAAGGAGGCAGGTTAGAGATGGGAAACTTAAGCAGTTAAGCCAATTAGGACCTTTGTGAAACTTGGACTTTTTCGTACAAAAACTAGCTTAAACCCATAACCCCATTTGAAACTTAACAACTTAAGCCCATATTCTATCTTTGCGTAGTTATGTTTGTCTCCCCAAGTTTCTGTATCCACGCACAGTATAATATAGATATACTAGTAAAACCCATGGCGCTGCCACGATTGTCAATTAATTTTATACTGCATAGTAAATTTTAATTTAGATCAAAATATTTTGTTTGTTCGATTAAAATTTGACGATCATATTTTTTTTTTTTTTTTATAGTAGTTGATATATGATTTAGAGTTGGTTGAACTTGAAGTTGTAATCCGTAGTCTGCACTCTTGGTAATAATTGTACTGGGAATTCTACTACTGTCAAGGATGTTTTAGAAGAATAAGAAAGAAAGCATTAAAAATTAATTAAATCTTGGATATATCATTATACTTAAAATATTCTATATCAAGTCGCAAACTCGGAGCAACGTGTTTGTAGTTTGTATTGACAGTTTACATAACATTGCATTTTTGTCGTATGTATATTTTTTGATTTGCTCTAAGCATTGAAGGTCGTCTATGTAGCTTTTGAGCAGCCATAATTAGTATTTCCAACAATTTAGGGGGAGGGCCCCGTTAAGTTAACCTCGCTTACTAATAATAATAATAATAATAATAATAATAATAATAATAATAATAATAATAATAATAATAATAATAATAATAATAATAATAATAATAATAATAATAATAATAGAGGCTTACAGCGTAGTTTGTAGCTCGTTTGTCCTCTAACTTTGTATAACTGCACTAACACCAACAGACATTACAAAAGTATGAACAAAATAGGGGCAGTTATCATTAGGTAGTTGATATCAGAATCATATCACATCAATATCAATTAATATAAACTAAATAAAATTAGTATTAGATATTTACCAAATGGCAGAGTATTAAAAGTTCTTCCCTAACCAGTATCTATCAAATAGCCCAAAACTCTAGACAAAAGTAACTATTTTCAATGGAAATAAAATGATGATCCCGTCCACTCAAATTACACTCTATCTCGGTCCTTCATTCAAAGGCCCACCGGTTGTCCTTCCTAACCTTTTCTTGCTCTGGACTGAAATCATTCTTGATGTTGAGTCTCTTCTGTAGTCTACTGTTTGATGATCTTTGCCACAATCTGGAAAGTTAGAATAATTTGCAACCTAAAAAAATAAAAGGCAAAATAAAAATAATTCACTCAACAACATAATTGAAGGAGTTTAAACTGAGGTTTGGGTATGTGCTAAATAAAATTCAAACCCAAACACATAACACGTTACAGATTGTTTAATGTTGGGGCACCTCCAAAGTATAGTTTTTGAATTTAAAATTCAATATTTGTCAGGGAGTCCAATAGTGTGTCACAACAATTAATCATACCAGAGTGGACAATCATGATGATACAATGAGAATCCAACTGAAAACGATAAATTAGCTATTTTAGTCCCCTAACTTTGTCCAAATTTTCAGTTGAGTCCCCAAAGTTTAAATTGGTCAATTTGGTCCCAAATCTTTCGAAACGTTTGCAAAATGGTCTCACCGTTACCAAGCATTTAATGCCATTGCAAAAATCTAAATTCTAAAGTCATCAAACCAGAAACTGGAGAAAGATTTAAATAGAAATGAGAGATAGAATACGTAATAAACTTGAGGAAAATAGTACTTTACGAATGAGTAATCTGGTCATACCTGTAATCAATTAGAGAAGAACTTCAGGATAAACAACATTGGTTGTTTTGTCATCATCTTCATTCCCTAGGAGAACAGATATTCGATTGGAAGAAGTACACCTTGATAATGCCACATATAATTGGCCATGATTGAAGACATGGTTTCGCAAGTCTATACCCACATACTTAACTGATTGTCCTTGTGACTTATTAATAGTCATTGCAAATGCCAATCGAACTGGGAATTGTCGTCGTGCCATTTGGAAAGGCGTTTCTGAAACAGATGGTTGAAGAGTTATACGTGGTATGAATACATAATTTCCAGCATGGCTACCATTAAGTATCTTTGCTTCTATAACTCTTGTAGCAAACTGGACAACCATTAGACGCGTTCCATTACATAAACCATCTCTCGATTGAAGGTTCCGTAGCAACATTATTGGACAACCAACTTTAAGTTGGAGTTTGAATTGTGGAAGACTTGGTGGATCCAGTGCTTGCATATTCTTGTTTGATATACTGTTTCCCCTATTCTCGATTGGTTGATCATCTTCAATGGCTTTATCAGCAGCTAGGTACTCATGTAATTCACCGGGAAAATGATGGATTGCTAATTCATTAAAAGTAGCTACATCATCATTGCGAGCAGAGAGAATAGATCGTTCTTGCAAGTAGGTCTCGGTAGCTACCTCTTCCACATTCAGATTGGGGTACACTTTAAATAAAAGATCCATGGTACTCTTACACCTTTTGATCTCCGAAGGCAATTCCACATCTTCTTTAGGATTTGTTCCTATATGTAAATTATAATATTAAGGGTATAATAAGCAAAGGTTTAAACCTAGATATAGACATAAGAACTATTGTTGAAATTTAAAAATTACCTAGATATGAAAATAACAAATATTGTTGAAATTTAAAAATTACCTCAATCAAATAATCTGAGAACTTGACATTTTCAGTATCATTACTGTTCAGTCGCATATTTTTAACCAAAGTTAAGAGTCTAACACCACTCCACAAATGTGATTTTGTTAGACATGCACGAACAATTTCTTGTCTAGTTCCTTTAGTAATGACAGGGAGAGTCTGTTTGAAGTCATCGCCCAGAGCAACTGTAACTCCTCCAAACGGTTCTTTAATTTCACGAATATGCCTTAGTGTACGATCAACAACTTCCACGTAGAACCTATGTTGCATTGGTACTTCATCCCATATAATCAGTTTCGCTCTCTTGAATAATTCTGCATGGATTGTTTGCTTTGTGACTGAACAAACAGAGTCGTCTAGAACTTCAAATGGAATTTTGAATGTAGAATGAGTTGTTCTTCCTCCTGTCAATAATAAAGATGCAATTCCTGATGAAGCAACCATTATCACAATATGACCTTCACTTCTCAATGTATCTGCTACAGATAGACGAACGTTTTTCCTGTTCCAGCCGTACCACTTAGGAAAAATACTTGTCCACTATCATTACGAACATAATTTGTAATCTCTGTATAGGCATTTAGTTGTTCAGTATTAAATCTTGCAACTTTTTCTTGAGGCTTTTCATATAATCCCTGATACACGAAATTCTGATGCTCTGTAATGAGACAGTTGGTAACTACTTCATTCCATGTTTTACACGGTAAAGGCATGTTTGGGAAATCTGATAATATCTTACCACTCTCCAGCAAGTAGTCGTTCATTAAGAACAACCCATAGTCACAAACATCACTATCACTGGATCTTGAATGCCAAATTTTGTTTTCAGTTGGTACGACAAGTCGTCACATATTTTTAAAGCATTTTTCTCCCATAGAATTTCCTGTCGAGAAGTATTACATTCAGTTAGGATCAAACAGAATAATCTCCGTACCTGTTTACCATATAAAAACTATGAATTAGTGGCGGATTTTCAATAAACAAAATATATGGAATTTAATAATTATTTTCTGCAAAGTAAAACAGCAAGGGAATACATCAGTAAGTATATTATTCAATGAAACTGAAGGCTACAGTGCAGCAGGTGGAAGGGTAAATTATTAGGGACTGTTATGGTGTGTGTTGGCAAAGGACTCGATAATAATAAAATCCCTCTTAATTGATTCCTTGATACTAGGATGCGTAACTTTAACAGCAACAACAATAGGATTGAGTTGTCTATCTGGGTATCGAGATCTTAAAGTAGCTCGGTCCACTTGGAAAACATGATCAGATGCTACACTGTAGCTATAGATGCAACAGTGTTTATAGCTATAGATGCAACAGTAAACAGTTTCCATATTTAGATAAAACAGTTTTAATATTTAGACATATAAAAAGAATTTAAACATAAATTGCGAGTACCTGATGACCATTTTTCATTATTACAGCTTCTTCTAGGCATTTGTCCCATTCATTGTCATCTTCTAGAAGACCACGAGCAATGCATGCTTCTTTGTATGTCTTATGTTCGATGCCATCCACACTATATAAGGATTCAAATGACGATGGTCCTTTCACAACGGTTAATAGTAACCTAAGGTAAAACCTTTCACCAGAATTCGGATTGGCAAAATACATCTGACCAATAGAAAAGGCTGAAGTAACTCTTGGTGTCCGTTTCTTGTTATCTTTGCACCATCTAAAATGTTCAGGGAATTGTTGGTAAGTATAAGCTTTAGTAGTAGGATTTTTTTCATACCAACCAAAATATGCAGTCAAAGATGATTTCTGATTTTCAGCCTTTTCTTTTACTTGTTCTGGCGTGTCGTTAGGATTGAAGACACACACATGCATACCTTTCAGATGAAGCGCAAGTCTAGTGACACATGGTAGTTCTTCATGTATTCGAAATCCATATGATCTCCACGCTGCTTCAGTAGGACCTACATATCGAGCATCAAGATACTGTTGAATTTCATCATCTTCCGCCCCAACCACCATTGTGGTTTTATCATGGCCTTTGTAAATGTACTTGTGAATATATTTGACTGCCCTTACTGATGCACAAATTTCTACATTAATGTGGCAACCAAACATTTCTGATAAATGAGGGTTGTATGGGACTACATCTTTGTTATCAACCAGGTGTCCTCTAACATGATAACTTTTACCAGTTTTTCTTCGCCTATAGATTGGGTAGCCATCCACATCTATTCTTGTATCATTTACATTTTCTCTTGGATATCTAGACTTGCAAACCTTGTTCTCCATACATACTGATTCCATGTTGCGAGTACCACAGGGACCATGAACCATCCATTTTTTGATAGTTTCGAACAAAGCTGGATGTTTTATAGGATCAGGGAACTCAGCACTAACAATTCTGTCCACTTGATCTGTCGTCCTGATTTTGTCTTCAGGGTGAAGAAAAAACAATGCATGCATATGTGGAAGGCCGCGTTTCTGAAATTCTATTGTATACACCTTTGCAACAACTCTTCCAAATAATCCTTTATTTTCTATTTCATGCATAATTGCTTTTCTTTTAAGCTCGAACACACGTGCAACTAAATCAGGACGATCTAATGCAGCTTGACCTGGCTTAAGCTCATTCTGAATTTCTGGCCATTTTGGATTAGAAGTCACCGTCATGAATATATCTGGATGTTTGTAGTATCTGGTAATCGCCATAGAATCCTGGTAGATTTCATACATATGTCTTGGACTGCCTAAATGAGTGGACGGTAGAATGAATTTTTTCCCAATGTCATTAGGATTGTGACCATTGGTAACAATATCTGTCAATCCACTATATACATCGCAGCGCAGATCAGCTTGGTGTGTTCTAATCCAATATAATCGATTTTGTTCATAGGACGCCCAGGCATCTACAATAAATTTTTGGAACAAAAGGCCAGCTCGAAATAAAACAGAATATTCAGTCGTTCTCTCAAATAAGCGATAGCAGAAATAATGAAGCTGAGTCAATCTATTCTCTTTTTCTTTACTTGTAACTGTAAAATATCGTTCGTTCTTGACATCCCAATGTTTCATATCTGTAGACCAACCAAGATCTCCAGTTGGAAATAGTAAGACATAGTTTGACGGCAAATACAGTGGGTGGCACTCGCTTATTCTTTCGAGATTGTTATTCTTCAGGTGCAGTATTATGTCTCGCTTCGAAGTCGGTTCAGTCTCATCACCAGGAATAATAACAGCAATATCTTCAGACGTTGGGAGATTATAGCGTCTAGGATCAGTAGTGGGCGTATAAGCTAACCTTATAGGTATACTTTCACCGCCATTGTTATTAGCTGATTTCAGAACATCATACGCACCTTTGTATATTTTGCACAACTCATTTGATTCCAATAGAGTTTCTTGAATTATTTTCAGAATAGCTGGATTTAAGTGCAGGTTCCTTTTCTGTCGCATTCCAATGCAATATGAGGATCATAAATATATAGCTGTGAATAACTTGGAGATTTGTCTGATTCCGGTAACAACGATCCAATTTGATGGGACAACTGACCATGAATTGTGAAAGAAGTTGGTCCTCGACCTTTTAGAATACGTTTGTCCATCGAAACACCCAAACTGGAGAAGGCATTAACAGCATTATAGGATCTAATATCTTTCCTGAAAGACCTTGCCAGTGAATTTCTCCCTTCGTATAGCAATTTAATAGCAGAAGGCAATGGTGTAAGTAGTGGCAACTTTATCTTTCCTTGTAGGCAACACATACCGAAGAATAACTTCTTTTTAGTGGATTTAGTTAATCGTTCATCTAACCAATGATAAGCAGAACATGATGGACATATGACATCCATTTTCCCAAGATAGTGTCTTTCTTTTGGAACATTTTCTACTGGATCGATTGGTATGTGAATTTCATCTTCTAATATAGTATCGTAATGAGAATCACTTACAGGATGAACAACAGTAGTACAATCATTTCCTTCCATATTTGTCCTTTCTCTGGAAAAAATCAACAAATGGAGAAAAACATTAGTTCTTAAACATAATTCTCAAATTTAAAAATTAAAAGAAAATAAACTTGTCTAAGAAATAATTTTTCTGGTCAAGAAGAAGAAGAAGAAGAAAAAGAACCTGCTTATCTAAGAAATAAACTTGTCTAAGAAAATAAACATTAGTTTTTTTTTCCTGCTGTAGCAGCAACAACATTAGATTAACTATTAATAAAAGATTGGACTCGATTAATGTTTAAGAAATATTTAAATAAACTTGATTAATTTAAATAAACTTGATGAATGAACCTATCAGCAGCAGCAGCTACAACATTAATGTTTAAAGATTAAAGATTGGACTCGATTAATGAACAGCAGCAGCATTAATGTTTAAGAAATAAACTTGTCTAAGAAAACAATTAGACTCGGTGGAACTTTCTGCTTGTAGAGGGAAAAGATTGGCTCATGGAAGGAAACAATCTTATTATGGAGCCAGTAAATCTAACTTTGGCCGGGAGGAGGTCTAGTTTGTTGTTGCTCCATGGGAAAGAGTTTAATAAATAAAAATAGGATCCTGGGAAACTGATCATGAAATGTAAATGAGATTGTGTAGACCATTTCTACCATACCAATTTGATTAATGAACCTAGCAGCAGCAACAACAACATTAATGTTTAAAGATTAAAGATTGGACACGATTAATGAACCTAGCAGCAGCAGCAACATTAATGTTTAAGAAATAAACTTGTGTAAGAAATAAAGATTGGACTCGACTAATGAACCTAGCAGCTATTAGCTGATTTCAGAACATCATACTTCACAATTAATGTTTATGTCAACATTAGACTCGATGGAACTTTCCGCTTGTACAGGGAAAAGATTGGCTCATGGACTTACAAATCAGGTGAACTTGCTATTAAACTACTATGCAGTAGTGTGTCTGTCAATTCTGGCCTTAATTGGTCTTATTTTAGACTTGTGCTTTACTACTTTAAGAGGGAGAGGTCACCAAATTAAGGCAAGGAAGCGATCTGATTGTGGAGTCAATAAATCTAATTTCAGGAAAAAAAACCTTATTGATTAAATTGATTACGACTGTAGTAGGTTTTAACCCAATGGTGAGACCGTAAAATAACTGTAGTTGCATAACAATTAAGACTAACGTATTCCTGAATATATAATTAATCTGAATATGTGTTTTGCGATTAATATGTAGGATTAACTTACTTGATAGGGTATCGTTTCATAACTTGGTTTTCACGGGTCGAATCTCCAGTTGATCAAGAACCATACAAATAATATGTAATCTCATCATCTTCATCCTCTTCATCATCTTCAACTATAAGTTCATCCACATCATCATTTTCAATAATAGGTTGTTTTCCTTTGCCTCTTTGATATTCTCCAGCTTGTAATGGTTGTGAATTTTCATTCATTATTCCATCCATTGTATACGAAAACTCACATTGCTTAGAACGTTCCCTCTTTCTTCGAGCACTTTGAGCTAAACTTCTTTTGTTTTGCCTTGGAACACTGGTCAAAAAATATATGTTAAAATTTGTTATTTTTTCCCATAGACGAAATTCTTTGAATGTACTTACTTGCTTAACACAGGTTCATTAGAGGTTGTTACTTCTTCATTCGTTTTCTCTGCGCAGTCATCCCTTATTTGTCTTTGTTTCTTTGTAGCTGGTTCCCTGCATTTTTAAAGTAATAAATTTAGTTGCTTAAATTATTTTCAAAATATTTATAAAGTAACAGTAGTAGTACTTACTTGATAGGGCATCGCCTTTGTGTGCTATTTTTATTTGAGCAATCCTCGTTTGTTTGACTATTATTCCTTGTGATTGTTAAACTGTTAAGGGGAAAGAAATCAAAATTAGTAAGTTATTGAACTTATTTAATGTTGATTCATGGTGTGTATATTAATTGAACTTACTTAATTGATGTTGATTCACTGAGTTCATCACCTTTTCTTTGTCGCTGCTTCTTTGTAACTGATGAACTGTCGTCAATAACAAATAATTGTTTTTTTTTTTGAGACATATGAATTGAAATTAAAAATTTGAAAAATATAACATGAATCGAGCTTACTTGTTTAGGGCAGATATTTCCTTTTCTACTTCTCTTCGTTTCTGTTGACTTTCAGAACGCTTGGATATCCCTTTATTTGCATTGCATATATGTTCCATTTGATTCTTTTCATTCATTTCTCTCTCTCGTCTTTTTTGTTGAGCTTGTTTCCGTTTACTTACTGGCATATCATTTAGAACATTTGTTATCAACGAAATATCAATGTCTCGAGCAATTTTATTGGAAGTGTTTGTTGCCTGTAAAATATAAGATTTGAAAATGTGAAAAATGTTAAAATAGGAGGGAAACAAAAAATAAAAGTGGAATTGAGGTTGCAAAGTCGTAATTAAGCAATCCTGACTTACTCCAGTTCTTTGCAATCCATCCAAATTCTCTCGAGTTCGGACTTGAAGTACCATAATATTTGAAGGTATTCAAAATACCCTTCGAGGACGCAATCTACGTTCATTAACATAACAGAATTTAAGTCAGCGTTTATTAACATAACACAATTTAAGACAAATTACTCAAACAATTTTAGTAGCAAATCAAACAATTTAATCAAAAATAGAGATTAACATAATGGTTGAGTCTTTCAAGGTAATGACAAATAAACTTGAATATTGACCTATGGCATTGATATACCATATGGTATGAATTTAACATTGGTTGGATATCAATTTGTAAAGATGCATACTGTAAAATCAAATAAATTCTAATGAAGAAGAAGAACCCGCTGCTGCTGCTACTACTACTTTTAACGATGCTGCTGCTGCTGCTCGAAAGAATCGTTGATTGGATCTCGAAATTGGTTTGGCGAAATTGGTGCAGATTGATCTCAAACAATCGTTGACTAAAACTAATCTATTCGAAATTTATGCAGATTTTAGAGAGTTCGATTGCTGATGGAGGAATTAAGGTTTTGTGTTCGATTGCTGATGGAGGAATTAAGGTTTTGCTGCTAGAGAGAGAAAGAGAGAGGGGAAATGGTTTGCTGATCTCAACCATCGGATGATATGATCTGAACCATTCAATAGACTTAAGTTTGGATCCAATCTAATCCAAGGACTAATAAACCAATTTATCTCTAATACAATCACAGCCGCAGATCTAATCTACAACTTTGAACTTGAGAGAATCTGGACCACTACTTATAACCCAACTTGTCTATTTTATCTATCCTTTGTAGATTCTAATATTGGAGAAAACAAAAAAAGTCTAAATATTGTGTTATTAACTAAGTGAGGTTATTCATTTTATCGAACATTCATGAACGAAGTACGGGAGAGTCTATCGTGGTATATAATAAAATTGTACAAATGTCAATCACAAATAGCGAATTAAAAATTAAAATTGAGAACATAGATTATTACGTTTTTGATCATGTTTATTGATTTTTGTTGTTGATTGTATTATTTAAATTAGGTTTAAACTTTTTGTGCAAGTTAAATTGGAGCCAAATTTCTTGATTTCAGGTCAATCCTAAGGGGTAAACATGATTGGCCGGATTAATTAGCAAAGGCAGTGGCAATGGCTGCCTAAGGGGTAAACATGATGAAGTGCCCCAAATTATCTTTTGTGTATTATA
This sequence comes from Aquilegia eximia, assembly GCA_023053565.1. Classification (NCBI taxonomy): domain Eukaryota; kingdom Viridiplantae; phylum Streptophyta; class Magnoliopsida; order Ranunculales; family Ranunculaceae; genus Aquilegia; species Aquilegia eximia. The sequence goes on from JALIGU010000001.1 coordinate 29,142,036, forward strand.
AAATTACTTCCTTTTAACACCAGTGTTCATACTTGCTGTTTGTTGTATTTGAGAGCCTAGAAAATGTTGATGCTAACCTGACAATATTGATTCATATATGACCAGAGTTATATTGGGCTGAAAGCTGGTGACAGGATGGCATGTAACACCATGGGGGATACAAAGATTGCTGGAGTTTTTAAAAATAAAATATAGAAATCATGCATTAGTAATCTATGAGAATAGTGCTACAGACATTTTTTGCCTCGAAATATTTTTAAATCTTTATCATATTATACACCTATTATGTGGATTGGAATTAATTAGTTTGTGTGGTGCATCATAAATGAAAACAGGGTATCCGATGGTAGATGATGATTCATCCAATTCTCCAACTCGTAATGACACTGTAAGAGTTGATTATTTACTGAAAAACATTGCAAGTTTGTTTCCTTCCATAAGGTAATTATTTTATCTTTCCACTTTACCACATAAGAAAGAGTAAGAACATTTTCTCTAGTTCACGATTCATTGTAGTCTTTAATTGTGAGTGAAAAGTTGATGTCTTAATGGTTTTTTTTTTGTCGTAAGAAATAATGGTTATAAAATTTGTAAGTATTCATTTGCTAATATTTTCCTGAAGGTTGATATGTTAAATAGTCCATTTGGTTTGGTTATGGTCCAATGAGTTTTCTAATTTGATAGATTTTGGTTTTGATTTAATGGATCCATAAGCTCTAAATGGTAAGAGCGCTCATAAATTGAGAGGTTGGTGGTTCGAATCCATCTGGATCCACTGAATTTTAAATATAAAATAATTAATAATTGTATTTATAATAAGCTCATCAAAAGCATGTGTTTTATCTATGATAGTCATCAAGAATTCAATATGATCTATTCTAGTTAGCTTTGTGTGACCGTCTCGGGGCCCTCTTTGTCCTCATCCATTATGTGATGAAATTAGAAAATGAAATAAGTACTGAACGAGGAGTGCATCCAGCTGGAAGTTGTTATTGATGGGGTTGCACCCACTGGAACGGAGACAGACAGGTTAGTTACTTGATCCAATAGGGTATAGTTGACTGAATGGTGACTGAGGTACTAAGTAAATTCTACATTCGAACGAAGTGATAAATTGTCCACACACACTATAAATAGTGTGCTTGTTGTAGTGTCGGAAAAGGTGTGAGAACACAAGGAAAGGAGATCATCATGGAAGTGTCAAATGTGTTGCATATGAATGGAGGACAAGGAGATACTAGCGATGCCATGAACTCTGAACTTCAAGTCTCTCACAATTTTTGTTTCTTTTATATATATATATATATATATATGTCTCCGCACACACGGCACGAACACACATGCATGTATCTGTATATCTAACTAGCCTATGCACTGTCTTTGGATCATGCAGAAAACTGTGATATTGAAGGTAAAGCCATTTGTAGAAGAGGCAATTACTGATCTCTACTGCAAAACCCTCCCGGGAAAGTGTTTCAAAATTGCAGATTTGGGGTGTTCTTCAGGACCTAACACACTATATTTGATATCCGAGATTATTGAGGCTATTGGTTCAAAGTGTCAAAAATTGGGTCATGGACCTCCTGCATTCCAAGTGTTTTTAAATGATTTGCCCGGGAACGACTTCAACACCATCTTTAAGTCCATTCCCTCTTTCATTGAAAACCTCAAAAAAAACAAGGGAGATGAGTTTATTGGACCTTGTTTCATTGCAGGGATGCCGGGTTCATTCTTTGGGCGGCTATTTCCACCAGAGACACTAAACTTTGTGCATTCTTCCTATAGCCTCCATTTTTTATCAAAGGTAATCTTCTTCTCCCTATATATTGTTGCATTTTTATGTTTGGTATGTAGGAATTGTCACATGCAGGTTTCACAGACATGGAGTGATATAAACAGACGATCATCATGTTTACAGGTTCCTCTTGGGATTGAGAATAACAAAGCGAATATATACATTGCTCCAATGAGCCCTCCTAGTGTGCCTAAAGCATACTTGGCACAGTTTGAAAGTGATTTCACAATATTTTTGAGTTCGCGTTCGGAAGAAATAACTTCTGGAGGACGTATGGTCATAACAATGATAGGAAAAAGGAATTCAGATCCCTTTAGCGAAGATTGTTGGGATTTCTGGGAATTGTTAGCCCAGTCATTTCGTGACATGGTCTCTCAGGTACGCTACCTTATTAAGATATCATCAACCAAGAAATACGTTTCAAGCACTCTAGGCTCAAGCTTGTACTGGACTTTATTTATTAAGTAGATTTTGCCATATTCCTTCCTGATCTATAATAATTATTCTTAGAATTCTTATTCCTGAAAGCTCTTTTCTTCTCCTTCTTCTTATTATTATTGTAACACCAAACAGCTCTTATTTGCAAAAAGAAAAAAAAATAAACATCGAGACATATTATACATGGTGTTGCCTTAAAATAGAAATGGCGTTAGGATCATTATCTTATCCAGCATTTGGAGAGGGATCAGGGAATAGAATTGGCTTCTGTGCCTCTGGATGATCCGAACTTTCCTCATTCGATCTTTATTGCACTTCTAGTGTTTTTTTTATGTGTTGTAAAAAGTTGGTTCTCCATTCAGTTCTTCTTTTCATACATGCCTGACTAAAAGCTACACCATTCCCGGAAATATTATATGGATAATTGCATTTTATTTTGCCTAAGGGGCTTAAATACGAGTATACAAAATACTTATCTATCATTTTGACAAAAACAACAATTACTTATGTCTCCTTAGGGGCTCGTGGAAGAGGCTAAATTGGATTCTTTTAATTTGCCTTGGTACGCTCCAAGCATTGATGAAGTAAGGGCTGTAATTCAGGAGCAGAAATCATTCCACATTGATTTGTTAGACACTATCGATGACTCCCAGAACAAAGGCTTTGTGTTAGATACTATCAAAAGTGGACAAACTATGTCCAGGCTTGTGAGAGCTGTGACAGAATCCATGATTGTTAGCCACTTTGGTGAGGAAATAGTTGAGGATTTGTTCCTCAAGTATGCAGAGTATGCTGACAAGTACATGAAGGAGAAATCCAATTATGTTAATCTGGTCATGACCGTGACCAAGAAAAATTAAAACTCAGTGCAAATATAAAAAGCGTTGAGCTACTGCCTTGAAAAATATGTGGATGTTTTTGTTACAATAAAGGTATAGTATTCATGTATGTGGATGCATATGCTTGAATGTATATGATAAGGTTTGTAAATGTGTGTAATTCTATATGATTTATTTAGTTAAAGGAATGAGAATAAATAAAAATTCAAAAACAAGGTTCTTACCATTAGAGTATCTCTTTGGGTAATTTTTCGAATAAGCACAACTATAGTGTGACCTTTCCCAAAAACACATTAAAATGGTCTCGAACTCTATTTTAGGGCCCGAAAAGCACAAATGGACCGTCTAAGGGTCTGGTTTACATTATTTACCCTCATTAACAAAACCAGGTTACTCACGGCCCACTTTAAGAAACCAAATTATAAAAAAGGCCCTTTTCTAAATTCTTAACATATTTTTTTTTACAAATATACCCTTCTATCTTCTTCTTCCTTGGAAAAATCAAAATTTTGATTTCGTTTTCTTCTTTCAAGCTTTTTAATAGTTAGTGGAAGTGAATCATTTCCTCGAGTATGATGAACGATTAATGGTCCAAGTTGTTGATTAGATGTTTTAAGTAAGTTATAATCTATGTTTAGGGTTTGTTTGGAAACTTTCTTGGGAATTGGAATTGAGTTTATAATTCCAAAACTTTTATGATTTTAGAGAATTGACTTTTTTAATGTTAATTTTTACTATGTTTGGATAAATAGATTGAAATGAGAAAAGAAATTAAAGAAGTGATATAATAGAAAAATAATATACATGGCAGTATTAAAGTTTTCTTACATAGAAAATACATTTCTAATCAAGCCTAGAATGAAGAGTTTTACATTCATTGAAATTTAAGGATTTCATTTTCAAATCATGGACTAAAGTCCTTCCAAATGCACAAAGTTGCATGTTTTGGAAAATGATTTTCAATTCCAGGTTTCCAAACGGACTCTTATTGTTTTTCATTTTTCTGGAAAAAAATTGTTTGAATGGGTAACTTAAAATATGGTTTTTGCTAAATTTCTTTTTAAGGTCATGTTCATTTATGTATTGAATCTGAACACGTTGGATCAGTTTGATGTTTATGATTGATTTATGTATTAATTTTGAAAATTTGATTTTGCAAGGATATAAATGCATTGATGAATATTTGGATTGGGTAAATTGAAATACAATTTTTTGTTAGATTTCTTTCTTAGTTTTTGTATCCTTATGTGCGTAATGTAAACTCGCAAGTTTAATATGTTGTTTATGATTGCTGGGATGTGTTGAACCAACCAACAAATGTTTGCATTCTATTCAAAAGGTCATTGTATTATAGGCAAAAAATTCATGACATATATTTTTATTTTTGCGAAGATAAATTTATATGCAAACAGGTCATTGCATTATTGCATTATGTGAAAACAATTCATTGTATTATAAGACCACATTAGGGTCGTGTAATATCTGGTGGGTTTTAGGGTTTATTGGGGTAACATATAGTTGTAATACATTTAGGGACGAGTAAAGCCTAGTTGGTTCTATATGTATGAATTGAGAATAATGCTTGAGATCTTGATCACTTTCCTTGAGTAGCCATGGTAATGATCTTTGTGTATACCCATATACCCGAGCTCATCTTCTATCGACGTCACTCGACGTAAGCTTGTTTTCACTCGACCTCACCCGAACTCAACATTTTCACATGTCATCCGACCTAAATTCTCTTTACTTCGAGCTCACTCGACGTGAACCCTTTTTCACTCGAGCTCACTCGAGGTGAACCAATTTTCACTCGAGCTTACTCGACGTGAACCCTTTTTTACTCGATCTCATTCGAATGTTTTACATTTTGATCCTCTTCAGTTATAATATCTTTTTATATCCAAAATATCCGCCATTAATTGATCCCACCGTTGGACAATTAATGATCTATCCATTGTCCCAATTCACCTATAAATATGAACTACGTAGGCTTGATTCTGGGACTTGGTCAATCTCAAATACGTAGGCAACTATCTCTCTAGAGAGCTCAGCCACTTCTCCACTACAAACTCATTCCTCTCCATTGTCCGGCCAACTTCTCCGATCTCCCCCTTTACTTAACATTTACATTGGCGTCGACTGATTCGTGAACGAACATCAACCAGACAACGACCATGACAACAGTCACTTCCGACCAGTTTGAGCAACTCCAGAAGCAAATGGCAGGCCAACAAGAACAGATCAACAGGTTGGTGGTTGAAAATGTCCAACTGTGAAACACCACCAACGGAGCACCACTCAATGGAGTTACTACAAATGGACTTGCCACTGAAAAGTCAACACCACCATCAACAACCCTGTTTTACCCACTTCCAATAACACCACCGCCCCCACCATGGCCGACCTTCAGGCCGCTCATGATCGCATACTTCAACTTTCCGAAAATCTTGACAAAAACCACCAAGATTCTCTCAAAGCCAACACACCACCAAAAGTTGCATCCACAACCCTAGAGCGCTACAAGACTGAACCCCATCAAGAAGACCTCCTTCAACAGGAACCTCCTCAAAACTACATGCCACCAAAATTCACTACTTATGATGGAAGTGGAGATCCCATGGACCACGTCCTCAAATTCAAGACCAGCATGACCTTATGGCCAAAATACAAAGACATATTTTGCAGATTGTTTCAAGCTTCACTTCGTGGAAGTGCCATCGATTGGTACCATCGACTTCCAGAAAGGTCCATAACGTCGTATGATCAATTCGAATCACTCTTCGTCACGCAGTACATCCACAACAAGCGAAGAAGGATCGAGGTAGCTGCTCTCTTTCGACTCAAACAAGATGAGTCGGAAACAACAAAAAAGTTCATGGCAAGATTCAAGAAAGAATGTTTGCGAGCTGAAAGCCCAGATGAGAACTCATGCCAGCTGTTAACCCCAACACAACACTAGGGAAGAACATCATCCTCGATGCTCCTGCAACACTAGAAGATCTCTATGTGTGAGCTGATAAGTACATCAAGCTCGAAGAAGCTTTTACAAAGTCAAAAGAAAGGGTAGCTGTGGTCCAAACTGCATAGCCTACCTATGCCAAACCAAAGACAACTAGGTCCGACTACAAAGGTAAACCAAAGTCAACCTCAAACTCCAAATTTCCAAATCCCTTCAAGTGTTCCTACAACCAACTTTATGATTTAATCAAAGACGAGCCTTACTTTCAACCTCAAGTCCATGACCTCGAACCTATAGAAGGGAACCCGCATTGTAAGCTACATAAATACGGACATCATCTTACAGAAGATTGTCGCGTCCTGAGAGCTCATTGCCATAAGCTTAAAGAAGAAGGTCACCTCGCTGATTTCCTCTCGGACAAAAAACCAGACCTTCGTATTAAGCTTAATGAGAAGAAGCAAAAAACTTCAGAAAAGAAGGGTAGAAAACCCAAAGGAACTATCAACATGATCATGGATGCTCGACCTCTAGAATGGTCAACTCCCTCCAAAGAAGCAAAAGATTCATCACATTCACCACACTTTTCAGCTAACTCACAAAGCAAGGGTGGTCAAGCAGGTCGAGGGCAACAATGCCCTTATATTTTCCGATTTCGACTTCAAGAAGGTGTGTCTCCCACACAATGATGCATTAGTGGTCCACATCAACATTGGTGGATGGTTAATCAAGAAAGTACTCATAGATCCAGGTAGCTCATGCGACGTCTTTTTCAGCAAGGCATTCAGTCAAATGCAGATGCCGGACTTAGTCCTCCACAAGCTACAATTCACCCTCTTTGCTTTCAACTCAACTGAAACATAAGCAAAGGGTGAAATTTGCCTTCTTGTGGCAACTGGAGAAGATGAAGACGAAGTTACTGTTCACCGCACATTCTTCGTCCTGGATGTCCCTACCCAATTCAATGCAATTTTAGGGAGTAAATGGATCCATAGGATGAAAGCTGTTCCATCAACTTATCATCAAGTCATCAAGTTTCCTGGCCTCCGAGGCATCATGGAACTATGAGGTGACCAAATTGAGGCACACAGATGCCATGCAATACTTGAGGTCATTCCACTTCGCAATAAGGTGGAGACCACCAAGACAGTCGCGAGCTCACCTCAGGCCACTGTCAATGTGATCTCTGCAAATAGCAAGACATTCACGAGCTCATCCAAGCCCACTGTCGATGAGATCCCACAAGCCGCCAAAGGCAAGACTATCATTCAGCCATCCGACCCACCAATCATTGAAAAAGGTGAAAAGGTCAACATAGGGTCTGACAATGATCCAAAATATGTTTATGTAGGGGCTAACTTGGACCCCATTGTAAAAGAGCAACTTATTGCCACTCTTAGGACGAATAAGAATGTTTTTGCTTTTGCTTACACTGATATGCCAGGGATAAACCCCAATATTGCATGCCATAGGTTAAACGCGATTCTAACAAAAAACCTATTAAACAAAAAGCTCGCAAACTAGCAGTTCATCTTGCTAAAGCTGTCAATGCTAAGATACAAAAAATTCAAAGATGCAAAATTTATTCACGAAGTCGAATACCTCGAATGGCTCGCAAACATTGTCGCAGTCCTCAAACCAAATGGTAAAGTCAGGGTATGCATCGACTTCACGGATCTCAACAAAGCTTGTCCAAAAGACAACTTTCCACAACCTAGAATAGACAAACTCGTCGACTCCACTGCAGGTCACGAGCTCATCTCTATGATGGATGGCTATTTAGGTTACAATCTGATCAAGCTCGTAGAAGAAGATCAAGAAAAAACTGCGTTCATCACTGAACAAGGTACCTTTTGTTATACAGTCATGCCTTTCGGACTAAGAAATGCATGGGCTACATATCAGCGACTTGCGACAAAAATGTTCAAAGACATGATGGGCAACACAATGGAAGTATACGTCGGCGATATAATTGTTAAAAGCCGACATAAATCATCTCACGTATCCGACCTCGAAAAAATATTCCACCGACTTCATGAATACAACATGAAGCTCAACCCAGAAAAATGCCTATTCGGTGTTGCTTTTGGAAAATTATTGGGATATCTCATCACACAACGAGGGATAGAGGCAAACCCAGAAAAAATAAAAGCTATATTTGAAACGCTAAGCCCAAAGACCAAAAAACAAGTCCAAAAGCTCAACGACATTTAGCAGCTTTGAACAGGTGCATAGCTCGGGCATCAGATAAACAACGCCATCTACTTTAAATACTGAAGAAAGACTCAACATATAATTGGACTCCAGAATGCCAACAAGCATTTGACGAGCTCAAATTATATCTGACAACTCCCCCCGTCATCACAGTGCCACAACAAGGCGACGTACTGGGGATTTACCTTGGAACTTCAGAACATGCAATCAGTGGAGTTCTATTTCGAGACGAAAGTGGCGTCGAAAGGCCTAAAAAGGTTGGTCGGACTTAAATCCTAACAAAAAGTTAGAACTTGGTGCTTGAGGCCAATTTCTTGTAAAATTGAAAAAGAAGAAGATATGAATGGGTTTTTTTTTTGTCTACTAGTTAATTTTTTGAATTTTTATTTTCCATGTGGCTAAATTATGGTCTCTACAAACAAAATAATGCCACGTCATTGTTTTAACCGGAGTTGTGCATCAAGATAAAACTTGGTTGTCAGTTTTGCAAAATTTAAAATTTTGATGCCAGTTTCAAACGTGATTGTCAAAATTATAAAAAAAAACTAAATATTGTTGTCATAATCAATTACTTGACCCAAATTCAGCCAAAAGAGTAAAACCTATTCGCATCTCTAATAACAGCTCCCCCCTCTGTAAACAAGGGGGAAGTATGACTTTGATTTGTAATATTCGAGGCAATTGCTAATAAACCCTATTTAATTTTAATCAACTTGATGAAGATGTGTCCATAAGTCCATTTATAGTTTCAAACACTTGTCATTCCTTTAATTTATTTGACACAAGTTCTTGTCAGCAAAAAATATATAAAGGGGATTTAGAGATACCCCCCGGAAAAGTTTGCACTCTTTGAGATACCCCCCAGATTTGAAAATCATTAGAGATACCCCCTATTTTCTCATTTCAAGTCGGTCAACCAAGTCGTTGATCATAATATGACTAATCTTTAAAATTTTAGGACTGAAATACCCCTCCACCTAAATTTAATCTCATTAATTAATAATTATTAAACCTCTACCATCTCTAACCCAACCCCCACAATATCTAACACACAACCGACCACCACCACCACCCATTCACCTCCACCATTAACATACTAAAACCACCACCATTTGTGTGATTAATGATGATGAACTTTATCTTTGAAAATAATTGAAGTATGTTAAAAATGTGATAAAGAAAATGGTGGAGATGAGATTTGGGTTTGAAAAAGATGTTGATGGGGTGTGAAGATTAAGGTAATGATGATGGAATGTGAAGAATGTGAGATGATGTTAATGATATAGTGTAAAAATTAATGGTGATGGGGTGTGATTGTGTGAAGATAATAGCGGTGGGATTTTGGAGATGGTGGTAATTAATAGAAGTATATATATGGTTGGTGGTAGTGGTAGTGTTGGTAATGGAGTGTTAAGGGTTGATTTGGTGGCGGCGGTTGAGTTGTGGAAGTGGTGGAGTTAAGGTAATTGGAGATGGTGGTAGTGGATGGTGGTAGTTAAGGATGGAGGTGGTGGTTGTTTAGAGAATGAAGATGGAAGAAAGTTATGATCTAAACCATCAATTTTGGATGGCTAAAAGTAGATCTAGCTTTTGGATGGTGGAGATTAATTCAATTAATAATGGGTGACATGTTATGTTTATGATTAAGGGTATTCTTGTCAATATGTAAGAAACATTGGTCAATGACTTGGTTGACCGGCTTCAAATAAGAAAATGGGGGGGGGGGGGGGGGGGTATCTCTAATGATTTTCAAATCTGGGGGTATCTCAAAGAGTGCAAACTTTTTCGGGGGGTATCTCTAAATCGTCCATACATAAAAGAGATAGGGTAATTTCCTGAATAAGCACAAGTATAATGTGACCCTTCCGAAAAACACAACAATGGATGAAAAAATCCCAAACAAGCACAAAGATTTTCTCTTTTTGTTTTGTTTTGTTTTGTCTTTTAGCCTATTTTCTTTCATTCTTGACCTTTTATAACTTTTTTTTTTAATTATAACTTGTAATATCCTTAACTTTTGATTGAAAAGTCTAAAATGAATATAATTTATACCGTTGGAAAGGTCTCGACAAGATCTGCAGGTTTATGTTTTGTTAGGATTTAATGTAAACCCCCTCTTTTATGCTTTATGCTAATTTTAATTCGGAATTAAAAGTAATTGGGTATAAGTCCCTGGGCCAAGGGTTTAAGCATAATTACTATAAAGTAGTGGACTATGGTTTAAATAACCCAAACTTGGAGAAAACACCCACGAACAGTTTTTTTTATTCCATTGAGTTCGGAAACACGATTGGATTAGAATTCATTATCAGCCGTCAGATTAGCCGCCTTGAAAGAGATTGTTAGTTGTATATAAAGCAATAGGATGTGAGGATTTTATTAGGGATCGAAGAAAGAAAATAAAAATAGAGCGTATTGTTTTGCGGCTGAGATCTAAGTGGAAGAAGAAGAAGTGGCAGAAATTTGGAAGGGAAAAAGAAACTATTTTAAGGGTTGGATTTTTATGCGTTGCGGATCAGTGGAGGAAGAGAAGTTGCAGAGTGAGAGAGAGAGGAAGAGGACGAACAGCAGCAGGGAGAAGAAGAGAGGCTGTAGTACGTGGGGTATAGCAGCAGGTGAGTGGATTTACTTTAACTATTCTTTTGGGTATATATATATATATGTGTTTGTTTAAGACAACTGGTGAGTTGAAAAGGACTACTTTTCATGACCTAAGATAATTTAAATGAATGTTGACGTGCTTGAATTCTATGATTTCTTTTTGGTGTACCAACTGTTAGTATATGTTATTTTTGTTAGATAGAATTACTGAAAGGCTAGAATTTCATGTACTGCTTTATAATATGAGTTAGATTTTTCTGAAATTTGATTTCTATTGCAAAGGTATATGTATTATGGTGGAAAGACTTTATAAAAATATATATATATATATATATATATATATATATATATATATATATATATATATATATATATATATATAAAAGTATATATGTTTGGATAGTTATGACAGTATAGCAAATGTCGAGCCGGTGTACAGTGATTGAAACAGTTTTATAGCATGAATTAAGTGCTACTAATAAGGATTTCATACTGCTATGGTGTATCGAAATTAATGGTAAATGATATGGAAATTTGTTTTTCTTTATGGCTATGAATGCTATGGAATTTAAAGGCTTTTAAAAGAGATTATTTTTGAACATTGGGATATAGTTGCTAAATGCCTTAAAATGGCCCATACCATGGACGGTATTCGAGAAATTTGGATAATGGAAATAAAATACAAAAGAATGGATTTGGAATGTGAGGTTGATGTGTAATCTTATTGTCGAGTGTTGTTTAATTGATTGATAGTTTAGATTTCCTAGTAGTTGCCCAAGCATTAGTACATTTGCCGCACCTGTGGAATTAGGATTAAGAAAATTAGGTATCACCCTAGACGGCTTAGCCTGCGGGTTGACATTTGGAATATATTTTTGTTGGGTATTTCCTAGACGGCTTAGCCTGCGGAACTGACCCTACAGACCTTCATAGCCTTCGGGGTTGGTCTGGGCGCCACATTAGAAAGCTCAAGGGAGCTAGTAGAGGCCATGAGTTAGGCATACGTCGAGGCTAGCCAAAGCTTGCAGGTGAGCACCCACTTGTGTTTTGGTTTCCGCGTAGAGGGTCTTAACCATGGTCAAGGCACACTGGTGCAGTGTGGGTATGGCAAATGTGTGGAGTGCATCCTGTGGGAGGTGTACTAGTGATTGGGTATAGGTTGTGAAATGTTGTTTGGGTGTAATGATTGACTTGTAGTGATTGAGATACAGTGTCGAGACTTGAGATGCCATGAATTGTATATTATTGTACTAACACAATTTTGCAGGAGGATAGGTCAATTAACATTTCTTGCAGCGCTCGACCTATCCTAATAGGAGGCGCAGCTCAGGTAATGTATTATTATAATATATAATATGTATTTAGTAAACGAGATAAGTGTATAAAGACCGCGGAGTCTGTTATATTATTGTTTTTGGGGAATGGAGTTCCCTACCCTTGTCTACTCATACCAGCATAATTTGCTGACCCATGTTGCTTGTTTTGCACGTGGGTACGTATCCTTATGGAGCGTAGGCGGAAGAGAGGAGCCAGTTGAGTACGCGCAGGAGCAACACCCGGAGGCTCGGGTAGATCCAGTTGTTCGGGAGGGAGTTTGAGATTTGCAGGAGTTATCATTTCAGAGTAGGTTTAGTTCTTTGATTTGTCGTTAGCTGATTACTCAAGTTTATTATTTCATTTATGGGATTATTATTGATGGGGAAGACAATACCTCAGTAGAAGCTGTTGAATTTTATTATTGGAGTTGTGTAATGCAATATTTGGAGTTCTTGGATTATATATGGAATCTATTGGGAGTTTAAAATTATTTGTGTTGAAGTATTTGTGTTTAATGGTTATCGATTTTACCTTGTGCAAAATGTTTATTTAGATTACTGTCCCGAACCTTTGTCCTTTAATTGGCTTATCGAGGGTAATTTTGTAAATTCTCTCTTTTTGCCAATTTTTGGATATTAGGGTCGTGACATTTAAGTCTATTATTCGGGCTTTCATTGTTTTTAGGCCTAGTACGCGCACCTTTAAGTTGATATATATTTTAAAATTTCATAATTACCCTTTCAGTTGATCAACATGTTCATCAACTAATATTAGTTGCTTGAATTGTTAGTGTTGATCAACATCTTGATCAACCAAATAATATTAGTTGTTTGAATTGTCAAAGTTGATCAACTAAATAATGGCTTATGGTTTCACTACTCTCTCTCTCAAAACCCTAGACATATATGTATTTAGGTTTTAAGGTTTAGGATGTATTTAAGATAGCATTAGGGTGTAGTTAAAACAACATTCCACTAGGGTTCACCATTCTTGTTGGACTTAGGGGTTTAGGGGTATATATACATGGCATGAGGTGTATTTAAGACAATATTCTACTAGTGTTCACCATTCCCATTGGGTTTAGGGGTATATAAATACAACCATTAGGTGTACTTAAGATAGGTGTACTTATGACAACATTCTATTAGGGTTTACCATAGGGATTTAGGGGTAGTATAGATACATTTTAGGGTGTACTTAAGACAACATTCTAATAAGGTTGTAACGCCCCGGGATTTTGTCCTCGCTCATCCCGATGCGTCGAGCACCATACCGCTCGCTAATGTCAATATTGTCCCCCTTTAGTTACTGCGGATATCCAACAGTAGAAGATTTTGGATCAGGGCCCACCCATCTGGTTTACGCCAAAAGGCCTTGACATTAGTTAAAGTATGGTTAAGCTCTATATACTACCACTACAACAACTTCCTTGGTAATGGGGACTAACCCCAACTCATGGGTGTTACAATCCCACCACCTTAGAATAGAGCCGTCCTCGGCTCTACAGTACACTCAGTATAGTCCCAAAATCTCCGACGTTCCTTGCCGAGTGAGGCCGTGTACCTGGCGCTCCTTTCACCCCCTGGGTGTTCCTTGGCCTTTCCAGCGTACTCCCCCAACCCCGACAAGAGATCCGTCGTCGACTCTGATACCAACTGTAACGCCCCGGGATTTCGTCCTCGCTCATCCCGATGCGTCGAGCACCATACCGCTCGCTAATGTCAATATTGTCCCCCTTTAGTCACTGCGGATATCCAGCAGTAGATGGTTTTGGATCAGGGCCCACCCATCTGGTTTACCCCAAAAGGCGTTGACATTAGTTAAAGTATGGTTAAGCTCTATATACTACCACTACAACCATGCTCTATATACTACCATTTTCTAGACGATGTTGGACTAACCCCAACTCATGGGTGTTACAATATTGTAACACCCATGAGTTGGGGTTAGTCCCACATTACCAAAGAAGTGGTTGTATTGGTAGTATATAGAGCTTAACCATACTCTAACTAATGTCAAGGCCTTTTGGGGTAAACCAGATGGGTGGGCCCTGATCCAAAACCCTCTACTGCTGGATATCAGCAGTGACTAAAGGGGGACAATATTGATATTAGCGAGCGGTATGGTGTTCGACGCACGGGGATGAGCGAGGATGAAATCTCGGGGCGTTACAAGGGTTCACCGTTCCTATTGGGTTTGGGGGTATAGAACAACATTAGGGTGTACTTAAGACAACAGTCCACTAGGGTTCACTATTCCCATTGGTTTTAGGGGTGTAAAAATACAACATTGGGTTGTAGTTAAGATATCATCACTCGGGTTCACCATTCCTATTGGACGTAGGGGTATCGTTACATTATATTTAAGGTTATACTTTAGGGTTTAGTTTATGATTTAGGGTTGTGCTTTAGGTTTAATGGTTTATGGTTTAGTTTAAGGTTTAGCATTTTTAACAAGTATTTGAATGTATTACTTGAATGACCATCAAATATTGGAGTTGCTCAATATATTGATCAATTGGTACTGGAGTTGATTAACATGTTGATCAACCAATATTAGAATATATCAGTCTATTGATCAACTAAACTCTTGTTGTATCATAATTGATCAACATACTGATTAACATATTTTGTAATTGATCAACGAACAAAAAGTACAAAGTTGATCAACAAATTGATCAACGTATATTGGAGTTGATAAATATGTTGGTCAACTAGAAAAGACAAAGTACTAAGTCAATCAACATATATTGGAGTTGATCAGTGTGTTGATCAAGTAGAAAATACAAAATACTTGAAAATTTTTGTTGATCAACTATGAAAAACCACATCGAAACCAAAAAAAATATGATATCATCACACAAAAAATGAATATATTATCAACATCAAGAATGGTTATCAACATTATTTACAACAATATCTGAACATTATTTATCATCCTAAAATAACATTATTTACCAACAAAAACACTAATATCCCCCAAAAAACATTGTTTATCAACACAAAATGAAAAAAACATTGTTTTCAATTCGTGGTTTCTTTCTTAAAAGCTTCATCTTCTTCTTTCTTGGCTTTCGTTGCTTCTTCGGTTGTTGCCATTTTGGCTTATTATGAAAAAAAGCTAGAAATATTGTTGATCAACATAAATTTCATATGTCAGTTGATCTCGATATTGATCAACTAATATAATATTTATTTTTAGTGTCACGTGTAGCATAATAGTTATTGATCAAAATGTTGATCAACATTTGTAACAATAGAAATTGGAATTGATCAACATCTGATCAAGTAAATTATAATAGTGACTTGAAATACAACAATTGATCAACCAGTATAATAGTTATTTGACATGTCACAATACAATAGTTATTAATCAAAATGTTGATCAACTTCATTACAACAGTTAATCAAAATGTGGATCAAAATGTGGATCAATAGATATTTGAGTTGATCAACATGTCGATCAATTAAAATATATTAGTCACTTGTAATATTTGAGTTGATCAACAAATATTGGAGTTTATCTCCATGTTGATCAACTAAAATATTTTAATTAGTTGGAATATTTGAGTTGATGATTAACAATTATAAGAGTTGATTAACAAGTAGATCAACTCAAATATATTAGTAACTTGAAATATTTGAGTTGATCAACATGTTGATCAAAAGATATAAGAGGTTATTAACATGTTGATCAACTCCGATAGTTTTTATTGTGCTTGATTTACAGAATTTTAATTGTTTAACATCTAAATCAACATAAATTAAATTTATTAAGAAGTAAAACGACAATTTTTTTGAGAGAGAAAGATAAAAAGAAAGAGACTTGCATCTAAAGAATTACTAGAGAATGGGAGAGAAAGAGTCTTACATCTAAAGAATAAACTTCTATCTTGTATTTCTTCATTTTATTCAGCTTCTTCGTTTAGTAATCATTTGATGTAATTTGCTTCACTCACAATAAATTTATAGATATAGGGTTAAAAATTAGAGAAATTATTTAGAATTGAGAGAGAAGATTTAAAAGAGCTATTTGAGTGAAATCCGGTTATCCCCCCCCCCCCCCCCCCCCCCCCAACACACACACCAAAAAAAAAAAAAAACCTATTTTTCAAGAGGAACCAAACTCTTTCTTCTCAATGGCAACAACTAGATCTCAACAAAACAAGCAAGTAAGTAATGGTGGACGTCAAGAAGGTTAAAAACATGTTAAAGCTCGCTCTCAAGATTCTAACCCTAGAGAGCATACCATCACTTCCAAGAGGGTTCCATCTAATGGCGAAGAACACTCGGGTTCTTCTTCTTCTTCTCAACCATCATAATCTAAGGAGCTTACTCAACATGAAGAAGTCATGATTTCTGAAAATGAGTATCTACGCCGCAAACTCAAAAGGCTTCAAAATAGGAACAATGGTTTAAGGAGGAAGTTGAAACATACGAATCACAATGGTAATGAGTGTTCGTTGACTCCATCTTCTTTAAGCGTTTTTGATAAGTTGGGAGTCAATTCAAATCCAAGGAAAATGATTCGACCTTCAACCATCCAAGAATTTGAAAAGGACATTGTATTACCATCATAAGAACAATCCCCAGTTGACTTGGAGAAAGAAGACGAACACCGAAACCCTAAGGACCTTAGGGTTCATGCTAACGGTCAAGACGAAGTAAGAGACCAACATCACCATCGCACCAAAAGAGTCAAGGCAACCTTGATAGGAGGTACTACTAGAAACCATGCGGCGAAAAGGTTGCGTGGAAAACCCCTAGCTAGTGCCCGAGACAAAGCCAACACACTCGCCTTAAGAGTGCCCAGCGGCTATGTGCATGACAAAAGTCCCCACCATGGCTTCCCCAGCGGCTATAAGCATGATAGAACCCACAACAAGACCCTGCCCAACGGCTTTGAGCATGACAAAACTCACAACAAGACCCTACCCAACGGCTATGAGCGTGAAAGACTCCACAAAAAGACCTTGTCCAACGGTAATGTGCATGACAGACTCCACAAAACGACTTTGCCCAGCGGCAATGTCCATGACAACCACCACAACAAGACTTTTTCCAGCAGCAGTGCACCCAACAGTCTTCCAAAAAGACTTTTATCCAGCGACAGTGCACAAAACAATTTTCCAAGAAGACCTTTTTTCAACGACAGTGTGTCCAGCAGTTTCACAAACAAGTTATGGTCCAAATGCTATGCTCCTCACTATTCCGATAGAGACCTTATTAGCCCATCCAATCATCACCACGTACGTCAGGAAATGTCTCCCAGACATAGGGGCACACACCACAACTCTCTACGAGGGCAACGATACACTCGTTCACCAACATCTAGGTCCATAAGGCATTACCACCAAGATCATGACCATGACACTTATGCACATGACTATGGTCACGATGGCAATGGTAACAAAAGGATCGAGAACCTCACTGAAGAGAAGTTGTAAAGAATGATCGGTCAAGTACTTCAAGCATAAGAAGCTAATGAGTATAGACTCGGTAAAATTGCCCATCAAAAGGGAAAAACTTCCTCATTTTCCTTCAGATTCATCAAGCAGAGCATCATCCAGTTTCGAGCCACCAAGTTTCAAAGAATACAATGAAGTTGAGCACGATCCTTGGCTTCATATCTCCGACTTCAAGAACAAGATGGTGCTATTTAGTTATAATGATGCAGTCATGTGTAAGATGTTTCCTTCCACCTTTGGTATCAAAGCTCTTCGATGGTTTTCCGAACTTCCACGCGGTTCTATCAACAACTTCAATGACTTCTCTGTCCAATTTGCCGAACACTTTAGGCATAATTGCCATCACCGTAAGGATGTCGCTGTATTCTTCAATATTAAGCAAGGAGATGGAGAGCTATTAAGTAAATTTGTATCTCGATTTAGACAAGCCCAAGCGAAAATACCCGATGTCTCAGATACACTTGTTATTTATGCTTTCAAGGAAGCGCTACTACATGATGACAAAGGGTTATATAGTTACACTGTCCTTTACACTCCTGCCACCAAGTATGAACTTTTCTCTAGAGCTCAAAAGTATATCCGTCTTGAGGATGATACAATTAGCAAACAAGAGCATGACGACTCAAATCACGAGAAGTTTGACTCGAAATTCAAATTCATATCTCAGAGGCAAGGTGACAATAGCAACGAAACTCTTAATAACAATAATGTCATCGACTGAAAATCCAAATTTTTAGAAGATATTGGTTCCTTGATCCGTTTCTTCTAATCGTTCAAAGGAACTTTAATTTTACACATTTTCTCAACTTTGTCTGATTTTTATATATTCGCCACACAAGAATATCTACTTCTTTCGATGTTGTTTTCTTCAACCATTTAATTCATTAAAAAAATAATTCAAAGATTTTTTACAACACTAGGGATTCTAAGAATTTGCATGAAATCAAAATCTCAACTAACATTCTCAAGTAAGCTAATGTTCAAAAGGTTAGATATTCTAAAGATTTACAGTAACTCAGAATCTAAGCTACCATTTTTGAACAAATAGTGTTGACAAAGTTACGGATTCTAAGGATTTGCAACAAATTAGAATTCAAGCTCACATTTTTCAAGCAATTAGTTAGGGATCTTAAGGATTCGTCAACTCAAATACCACTTAGGGGGCGTCAACCTTATGGTTGCATTAGATCAAGATCCACGCGAACGATTTTGCACAACTAGTATCACGCAACAAGACTTCATGTCATTGCTAAGAGTTCCACACGTGGTACTAGCATATGATAAATCAACTCAAACTCGATACTTTCGTTCACCCATCTATCACATAAATTGGGGGTGTCACCATCTATCTTAATTATACCTTTAATGGTGTCCTCTTTATGATTGGATTGTTTCTACATCATACGCTTGGGGGCGATTCCCCCTTTCACCTAATGTACCACTACATGGGGGCGTATGCATCAATATCAATATCAAGAATGATCTCTCATGATCACATCAATATCAATTTCAAGAGTGATCTCTCACGATCACATCAATATCAATATCAAGAGTGATCTTTAATGATCACATCAATATCAATATCAAGAGTGATCTCTAATGGTCACATCACTAGCTATCAATATCAAGAGTGATCTCTAATGATCAAATCAATATCAATCTCCCACTCAAGAGTGATCTCTCATGATCACATCAATATTAATATCAATATCAAGAGTGATCTCTAATGGTCACATCACTAGCTATTAATATCAAGAGTGATCTCTAATGATCAAATCAATATCAATCTCCCACTCAAGAGTGATCTCTCATGATCACATCAATATTAATATCAATCTCCCACTCAAGAGTGATCTCTCATGATCACATCAATATTAATATCAATATCAATCTCCCACTCAAGAGTGATCTCTCATGATCACATCAATATCAATATCAATATCAAAAGTGATCTCTCATGATCACATCAATATCAGTTTCAAAAGTGATATCACATCAATATCAATATCAATATCAAGAGTGATCTTTAATGATCACATCAATATCAATATCAATATCAAGAGTGATCACTAATGATCACATCAATATTAATATCAATATCAATCTCAATCTCAATCTCAAGAGTGATCTCTAATGATCTCAAGATGTGTTAGGTTCTTCAAAGTACTGAGAATCTCCCACAACTTCAGGGAAGCAAACTTTTCTGCCGTTATGGCAGCTAAGAAGGGTTCAGCTTTAGAAGATCTGGTGGAAAAGTTTAGTATAGGGAAACCTACCTGGTTAAGAAGGTGAGAATCTCCTCACACCCCTTGTATTAACCTATTTCTAGATTAATGCATTCACTAGATCAGATCGTTGTTGAACTGACCAAAGGGGGAGTTTGAGATCGGGGGTGGCTGCACCTCAATGAGATCGAGATTGCCTACGTACTCTAGCTCGAGGGAATGGAACCTAGAGATCAAGCCATCGTAGTTCTGTTCATATAGAAGGTGAAAGGGCGAAGATCATGGGATCTTGCAGATTCTCCGACATCTTTAAGATTGTGTAATATTCTCCAATGATTGTGTAACAGCTGCAATGAATGTGTAACAGCTGGAGATATTCTCTATGCACTGATATAGGGCGCGTGCTTATGAGGAGGTCGTCCTAGGTCCTATAGTCGAGCTACCCTGATCGGCCTTCAAGTAGGTCGAACAGTGAACGACCTGTGAGAATGATGAGTAGGCCACGTGTCGTGTTTTGATTGGCTGGAGCATATAGTACCCCTACACCCCTTATGTTCGTTTGATGTGTTGACTGTTTTTGTTTTCTGTTTGCTTAAGTGTGGTGTATCCTGTTACATCTCACTTTTTCTTGTTGTTGGCATTCTTTTTAATAATAAACAAAAATTGCTTACCTAGAAAAAAAATAAAAAATAAAACATCTCATGATCACATCAATTTTAATATCAAGAGTGATCTTTAATGATCACATCACTATTAATATCAAGAGTGATCTCCAATGGTCACATCCATATCAATATCAAGAGTGATCTCTAATGGTCACATCAAATATCAATATCAGTACTGATTGACAACCAATCACATCAATATCAATATCAATACGTGATCGACAAATGTTCATGTCAATTTCAATTTCAACATGTGGTCTACATATATCACACCCGAGTTAAAGTCTACACACGCCTGCAAACAAATCGCCTACATGTTTATTATCTTATAGTCATACTTGTGGGGCAATGCTTTGCATCAACGTCTTGAATGATTCCGGAGTTTTTATTGCAGTTTCTTTGTCTCGGTTGTCGTGCCTTTCATTTGGCATGGGACCTACCCGGTCGTCACCCTCGTCTTACATGATGGTGCTCGGACCGGGACCTTGGTCGGCAGCTACACCACCAACAATACCTTGGTCAGGCTTGCCTGCCGCACCTTCGCTAGTGGCCATGCCCCCACCTGTCTCCTAGTTAGGCACCCCTACCTCCAAACAACCTTCATCACCAGCAGCAATCCTCTCAAAAATGCCCTCAGCTGACTTCCTTGCACCCTGAGTTGTACCTTGGCCAGCGGTTGTGCCCCTGGCAACACCCTGGCCAGCGGCTATGTCTCCAGCCAACACCCTACCTGTTCTCCAGCGGCTGCACCTCCAGCCTTCCACCTTGTCCAGCGGCTGAACCCCCAGCCAACCCCCTGCATGTTCTCCAGCGGCTGCACCTCCATCCTTCCACCTTCCCCAATGGATGTCTTCCCTTCCATTCACCTGCCTGCCTTCTCCCCTTCCAGCGTCCAGGCCAGCTCCTAGCCCAGCAGCTGTGGTACCAGCTACACCCTTGGCAGTCTGGCCTGTGCTCAGTCCAACTCTTTTGCCCAGCGGCTCTCCCCTTCCAACCTCCTATCTGTCCTGCCTGTCTTCTCACGCGCGGCTGTAGTACCAGCATGCAACCTGTCAGACGGCATTGCGTGCAGATAGGTACCCTGGCCAGAGGCTGTGCTGCTGCCAGGAACCTCATCAGGCAACCTGGTGCACAGATGGGAACCCTGGCCAGCAGCTGTGCTGATGCTAGGAACCCTGTCAGGTGGACTTAGGCATCGAATGGTGCCCTGGCCAGCGGCTGTGTTGCTGCCAGGAACCTTGTCAGATAGCCCTGTACGCAGCTCGACACAACGACCAGCAGCTACACCTCGAACAACCTGTCAAACGGGCCAGCAGCTATGTCTAGGCCAGGCTTTTGGCTAGCTCTTGTGGTGCCCAGCCCAGCAGCAGTGGACCTGGCCAAGACTCTGTGCAGCTGCGTCGTCTCGGGTATCGTCTCTTGACCAGCGATAGTGGACCCCACAGCAAGATTTTGAGGTACCTCGGGACTTGTGCGTGTCTCGTTTGCGCCTCGAGGTACCCATTGTATATCCACACTCCCTTCTTCGTGCTCGCGCCCATTTCCATAATCCATCGTCATTCTCCACATCCGTTTCTTCGTCGCTTGATATCACTCAAATTTTATTTCTTTTTACTCGGATTTTTAATCGAATCTAAATTCCGTTCCCATTTCTTTCGTTCAATTTATTTTTCTATATTTTTGTACCGCCTATTTCTTTACTCAGTTGAGTTCAATTTATTTTCCTATAATTTTCTACCGCCTGTTTCTTTACTCAGTTCGTGCTAAATTTTTGGGTTATTTTGTTTTTGGTCCCTCTAGAAGATGGGTAATTAGTATTTGGTCCAATTTTTATCGTTTATTGGTAAATGGTCTCTTTTCATCATTTGACTGTCAGTCAACCTAGTTGACCAGAGTCAAGGCATCCATATTTTCTTAATAACAAAACTACCCTTTCACGTGACTAAGAAAATAGGGATGCCTTGACTCTGGTCAACTGGGTTGACTGACAGTCAATTGACGAAAATGAACCATTTACTAATAAACGATAAAAATTGGACCAAATACTAATTACTCATCTTCTAGAGGGACCAAATACAAAATACTTAGATCTAGGGTTCTTACTTTGAGTTCTATTTAGGGTTATTTTGGCTATTTTGAAAAACATTTGTTATCTTGACTAAAGTCAATTTAACGAGCACACAAGTCGGTTAGTGTTGATAGAATTTGTCCCAAACCTACAATATTAAATTGAATCAAGGTCTAAATCACTTATTATTACACGTACTAAAACCTAAGAACCTTTGATTTTAATTATCACGTGTTTCGCTCGTGCAAGGGTAGTAATGTTATTTTAAAAAATTAACAGTCAACGGTTAGTCTTAACAAAATTTATACCAAGGCCTAATTACAACATTAAATCGAATCAAAGTCTAAATCACATATTATTACACATACCAAAATGTAAATACCCTCTGAAATAAGAGCAGAGAAGAGTTAATTGAGGTGAAAAACACAATTTTTCTTTAGGTTCAGATTTATAAATCTTAATTTGAGTTATTCTAAAGTTTTGCAAATATAGTATAAAATTAAAATTTAGGGGCTTGGAGTGATTGTGTAATGTTATGCCTTTTTTATGGTTTAGACTTTACATGCTAGAAATTATCGGAGAATTTTATATGTGTAGCTTACTTGTATGTGGGTGTGTACATCCAATCACAAAATGCCATGTGGCAATAATAATATAACCTAGTATGGGTTTAATTAACCCTAGTGGGCTTGATCAGTTTTTCAACCATTTTATAGACACGTGGCATCATATGATTGGGTGTACACACCCACATACAAGTTGGCTACACATATAAAATTTTTTGTAGAAACGGAGAATTTTATATGTGTAGCTTACTTGTATGTGGGTGTGTACATCCAATCACAAAATGCCATGTGGCAATAATAATATAACCTAGTATGGGTTTAATTAACCCTAGTGGGCTTGATCAGTTTTTCAACCATTTTATAGACACGTGGCATCATATGATTGGGTGTACACACCCACATACAAGTTGGCTACACATATAAAAATTTTTGTAGAAATTATAAAGGGTCCAAGACAGATTTTTGTTTTTTTCTATGTTTGCATTTTTGAGAATAGTTATATATGACGAGGAAAACATGATCTCTCTTAATTTTAGATTTAAGGTTCTTAGGGTTTAATGAGTTTATGTTTGAAAATGGAAAATGATGATGATGATTTCAGTTGCGTTTAATTGGAAATTATCACAATGTTTTCTTTAAGAGGCAAAATTATAAGTGCACCATGTGGCAAAGTTTCTTGATCGACATGTTAGCATGGACACGCCATATCACATCATTGAACGGAGTAAGACATGAGAAGAAAAAAAAAATTAATTTTATCTTGTGTGATTTTTTGGTGTGAGATTTGTGGGAACAATAAAACACTTGTGCTGTTAACCTTAGTGGGATGTGAATAATTTTTTTTTGTTTGGTAATTTTATAGAGACGTGGCAATTTTCCATTAGTCCCACAAATCCCACACCAAAAAATAACAAAAGATTATTTTTTTTGGAAAATAAAAACAAATCGTGAATGTTAATCTTCCAAAAAATAGAAATGTTAATGTTTGTTTAGAACTTGGTTTTCAAAATTGCAAAATATCAACGTTATTGTCATAATCAATTATTCAACCTTTGAATTTGGTTACACTTTACCTAGGTTTGCAAGCTTTTTGCGCACTTAAGTTGGGACCAATAGAGATTGAGATGGACTGGAAAGTTATGTTCCAATGGTTGCATACTTCAGATGACCCACCAATTGTCATTGTGGTGCTGAAAGAAGATATTCTTTATTTGCTTAGCACTGATAAAAGATTGACGCTTACATATCAAGATGAAAATATGGTTGCAGATGCTTTTGCAGGTAATGGCAAAGGGAAAAGAAAAACTTTTGGAATGCTCTTAATCGTCATTTCTTCACCAACCATCACATCCCAACAATTCAGGGGCGCATGGATGGAATTTGGGTGGCTACTACCTTCTCCTTTTGTTTCAAAGTTGTTTAGTACTTGCTAATGTAATAGGCAAAAAATAGGTGACACAACACCACGTTTTGTATTGTTTGTGTTATTTTATCAAAAGAAAAATATAAATGGACAACACATGTATCATCCTTACACCTCATGTGAAAAATTAGGATTTTCTAAAGCTATTACAATTTAAGGTTTGTCCCACTACATGTTCTTATTCTTCTGTAGATGTACCCCTTGAATCAGCTCCCAAATTCACGTCACGCCAGTTGTAAGAAAGCACCAGATTCTGTAGTTGGTTGTGACTTCTGACCTCTGTACAGTATTTGGTTGTATTGACCTCTGTATTTGGTTGTTTTAAAAATCATTAATGAATGACAGTTTCAGAGTCTCCCTCCACCAAAACATATATCCAGCCTGGATCCATAACTTTTTGTACCTCATGTAAAATGTAAAATTGCTTTGGTTTCTGCCAAGAAAGTTTGTACAGCATTCGGTCTACTTCAAGCCACCATATCAAATAGGGGTGAGCAAGAAAACCGGCAAACCGAGAAACCATTTGGAACCGCACCAAACCACCTAATTTATACGGTTTTAATTTTTTAGGAACCGACCTGTCACGGTTCCATCAAAGTTTTATGGTTAACCGAGCCGAACCGTGAATGAATAATTAGCAAGATGGATTACTATATAGACAGGCATTTGCACTTTTTTTGGTTCAAAAATAGTGTGGGACTAAAAATTCTGACAGGTTGTAACTTAAAACATATGTAGAACTCTTGCAGGTTAAAAAAAGCTTTATAAATATACATGAGTCATAGGATGTAGTTTTTTTTTTTTTTTTTTTTTTTTAAAAAAAAAAAAATGGGTTCTTAAAATGGTTGGGAATAAGCTCAACGAATTACACAAAAGTAGAGGACAAACGCGTTACAAACTGCGCGGCAAGTCCTTTCTGGATAGCAAACCCGATTCTCCTAAATACATATTCGTACGAACCTGCAGTCATCACGTTGCTATCCATTATCTTCTGCACTCTCCTAAGGAGCTCAACTGCTTCTGAGCCTAGCAATCCAAATGTGTCAAATGCAAAAGGGACGAAACTATGTTGGTTAGCCCTACAAGCAACATCATGTTTCTCCACTTTTGCCGCTGCTGCATTGCTAGCTGCTAGCCCCACCTCAAAAATCCCAGCACTCAGCCCAACCATCGGAGACGCCCCTGTGACATCAACACACGCATGTTTACCTTCAGACCAGTTGTAGACCAGAATATCAGCAGGAC
Source organism: Aquilegia eximia (assembly GCA_023053565.1). Lineage (NCBI taxonomy): Eukaryota > Viridiplantae > Streptophyta > Magnoliopsida > Ranunculales > Ranunculaceae > Aquilegia > Aquilegia eximia. Next base: position 29,167,855 of record JALIGU010000001.1, read on the forward strand.
GTAATGTCGATCTTCCTTCCTTAGGATCCGTAAGAAAGTTAACAGGAGCCTCCTTCTTAACTTGTACGCCAGCCCGCCAGAACACATCACACAAGATATCTCTAACGTGGTCATGCCTGTACTTGAAGCCGGGGTAATGCTTACAATGGGCCGCATGGTCCCCGAAAGCATCAAGTCTACTCTTCTTGCACACTGGACAAAGCTCACCATCTGAATATAGAGGGATCATCAATCGATAACGAAGTATGGCACGATATTCTACAGGCGTCATGCGTTGTCCAAGCCCTTCCATCGGGATAGCAAGGAGAAAATCTTTGGCATGTTCTGACTGCACACATCCAATCACGGCTTTTTGTCTAGCTGACAACTCAAATTCCCTCTCAAGACCAGAACTAATCTTGTTATAGTATGCTTCCGCCAAGACATGTTGGGGTCTGAAGGGGACGGTAGCAGTTGGAGCAAGATTACTGAGATCAAAATCAGGTATAGAAAGATGTAAACTAGCAATGGCAGTATCGAAAACATTACCCATAGGTGGAGTGTCACAACCTCGAAGAATGTGGTCTTGGAGATCCTTGGTTTGCGTGCGTGAAGCTACGAAAGCAAACTTCATAACATCAGTAGCACAATAGATACCCAGTCCACCCATACGTAATGGGAGGGTTGCCATACGCCACTGTAGATCGCCAAAACCAGGTCCATCAGAAACCACAATATTTTGAAGGGCTGCACGAAGCTTGTGGTCAAACCATTCGGCTGTTTCCTGAACATAATCAGGGGGGCAAGTACGGAGGGCAAATGTGAGTTTTGAAGGGCAATTTTTTTTTAATTAATAATTAATTAATTATGATAAGCTAAACGAATTACACAAAAGTAGAGGACAAACGCGCTACAAACTGCGGGGCAAGTCCTTTCTGGATAGCAAACCCGATTCTCCTAAATACATATTCGTTCGAACCCGCAGTCATCACGTTGCTATCCATTACCTTCTGCACTCTCCTGAGGAGCTCAACTGCTTCTGAGCTTAGCAATCCAAATGTATCAAATGCAAAGGGGATGAAACTATGTTGGTTAGCCCTACAAGCTCCGTCATGTTTCTCCACTTTTTTTTTTTTTTTTTGGTTGCGAAGCGAGGTTGTGGGAACCCCTACCCCTTTTAAATTACGTGTGGAAACTTATATCAACAATCCGCTGTTGACGTGTTTCGAACCCACGACCTCTCCACTTTGTGAGAGGGGTGCTACCATTGAGCCACAGGCTCATTCGCGATGTAGTTATTATTTGAATGGATTTATCCATATAATTATTTGGCCTTAGGTTTGGGCTTGGAAAACTCATTCAATTTAAAGTTTCACTGGGCTTAAACTGAAACCGTAGTTTAGAACCAAACTGTAAATATTGGTTCGGTTTCTACCCAGTTTCTAGCTCACGACAATTCAGTTTCGGTTCTTATTATTTATAAAGCATAAGTTTCGGTTCCCGGTTTCATCCAAAACTGGCCGATTTCAAACCGTGCTTACCCATAATATCAACACAAATTTGCTCTTATATATCTCCAATAAATAAGAAGGAAGAAAGTTTCTTCAAAGAAATAAAAAATTGGAATTTTAAAGTGTGAAATGTAAAATAATACTTTGTTCTGCAGGAGTCATAACTATATGAATTTAGGGAGATTTAAAGATACCCCCAGAAAAGTTTGCACTATTTGAGATACCCCTAGATTTGAAAATCATTAGAGATACCCCCCATTTTCTCATTTGAAGCCGGTCAATCAAGCCGTTGACCATGTTCTGACCAGTTTTTAAATATTTATGATTGAAATACCCCTCCACCTAGATTTAATCTCATTAATTAATAATTATTAAACATCCACCATCTAATCCGGTGAAGTTTGTTGGTAAAATTGCTGACATGGATTTTGTTTGCTTACATGGCGTTGACCAAGGCTAAGTGTCAAATTATTTTTGCCAGATCAATAAAACAAGCACTCGTGTTTCTCACGTGAAGAATTCAGTTCATTAAAAATAAACTAACTAACAACTACCAACAACATCCAATTAACTATTACTTCTCTCTCACTAAAAAACCTAAGTCTAAACAAACAAACACAAGTTAATTGGAGCAACAATTCCACATTTGCAGGTAGCATAAGCACTGGTATATGTGTTTGAAGAGCTTGAAAACATGATTTGAGAGAAACTTGGGGGAGAAAGTCGAAGAAGGAAGCAGAAAAATGTCTAGGGTTTCTATGTTTCGTTTTGGTAAAAATAGAAATAGAAAAGAAGATGATTTAAATCGAACTAGCCGTTGTAAACAACTCATGTGCAAAATACACTCATTTAAGTTGTTTTTTAGTTTTTCTAATTTGCTTAGGTGAAATTTAATTTTATTACACGTCAGCATTTATCTTCCACGTCACACAGTTCACCGGAGAAAACTATTGGAGTTATTCACATTGTCAATTTTGAAAGTTGACTTGAAGTTTGTTGTTAGTTTCAAAGTACGTTGTCAGGTTTGAAAATAATTTCAAAGTTTGTTGTCAAAATAGATAGTTTGGTCCTTTAAAAATAATTAAAGTATGTTTTAAAAACGTGATGAAGAAATTGGTGGAGATGGAATTGAATTTAGAAAATATGTTGATGGGGTGTGAAAATTAAGGTAATGATGATGGAATGTGAAGAATATGAGATGGTGATAATGATATAGTGTAAAAGTTAATGGTGATGGGGTGTGATTGTGTGAAGATGGTTGATAAGTCCTCAAAAGTGTATATTTATCCTTCGAATAGCACATTGTTTGCATAGCACTTAGCTTATATTATTGTGTTATATCTATTGATTAGTGTTTTCTCGTCATTTGTGTAGGTTTCATGAGCCGAAATGCGAATATTGTGTTAAAGCCCGCCAAAAACCAAGAAAAGCCACTAAAAGGATGCTATTTGCACAAGGAAAGGAAAGAGAATTGATACTTACACCCACAGAGTTGCTGAGGGCACCCCATGGACTGGTCCTATGGACTTGATTTTATGTCTTGGTTGGCTGGCCCAAATCTCAGCCCAATCCGGGTTATGGTGAAGCCCACAAGTCAGAATTTCTATTTAAGCCTTTATTAATGCCCAATCTTAAAAAGGCTCTATATGAAGATCGAGAAGTCTGATTTGGGCCCATGAGGTGTCCAATTGAAGGTCTTGGTCAAAGCTACAACTTAAGCCCAAGAGAATTAGGTTTTTCTGAAGTCCTAATGCTTCTAGAAGACCAACAGAAGTAGCCACGAATTTGTCTTAATTTGGAAGACTTTGGAAGCAGGGAGCAATAGCTGTGGTGGCAAGGGATAACAATGGCAATATATTGGGAGCTGGTGGAAAAAAGGCCTATGCCAATGAACTAGAAGAGGCTGAATTTTTAGGCGCTGAAGCTGCCCTACTATTTGCCCTACACAACAACTTTGTGGACATCATTATAGAAGGAGACAATATGGTAGTTATTCAGGCTCTGAATGGGGTCACTAAGCCAAATGTCAATTTAGGAGTATTTGCTTATTCTGCAGAAGTCTATTATGTCAATTTAGGAGTATTATCTGTAAGCATGTCCATCGTTCTAATAACTCAGTAGCTCATAAAGTTGCTGCTAAAGTTTGGGAGTCATAGGTTGTTCAATTTTTCTGAAAACTACATTTGTAACCTTTTGAATTTGATTGATTATGCAATGTCTAATGACTGACTTCATAGTCAGTTATTGTTTATAAGAAAAAAAAAAAAAAAAAACTTTGTATTTACTATATAAGAGAAGTAGTAGCTAGGGTTTAGGTAGTTCATATAGAGTTGAAGTTCTTGTTGAAGGTTTAGGTTTTCATCTTCTTCTTTTGTATTGAACTCAATTCTTATTATCATTATCATTCCATTCACTTTTCCTTTACGATGTCTTGTTATTTATTTACTTTATTCCATGGTGTCATTATCAAGGATGAGTAACTAAATTCCCTTAGGGGGATGGTTGAAGCACTCTAGATAATGCAAAAGCACCATGTTTGTTCTTAATGTTCATGTGATTCAAAGTACTTAATGTTTATTTACTTCTATTTCGCGACATGAGGTGAGTATGATTATTTGCATGTTATTATTATACATGTTACTAAAATACTATTGTTAGAGTATAGAGAGACCTAGCTATAATAGTTGTATTTAGATTGATTAGAGATATGTGATGGAATAGTTTGATGGCATCTGACCTTGTGGACCTTGCAATATGGACGACCCGATGTGTCCTCCAATTGTGTGAAGTCCGGAATCTTGCACCAATGGTTGTGCTTGATGCGCTCATAGATATAACCTGTTGGTCTTGTGAATCGGTGGTATTCTCGTTGCTCTGTGGGCAACGCCTTAGCTTTGAATCTCTTGTTGTCTGATCGATGTTTTTTAGTGGAACCTCCTTCCACGTTTGAAATGACATGAGTTTTTTCCCTACCAACTAGGGCTTCTTCGAGCTTGATGTAACGATCTACCTTGAGGTAGAGCTCGTCTAGAGATGCTGGCCGCTTCATGGCCAAAGACTTGTGCAGATCTGATCCCTGGATCAGACCGTGAGAGAACACGATTGTTACGAAGGGTTCGTGCTCCTTTGCAAAATCCTGGATGGAGTGCAATTCTGTTTTGAATCGAGCAAAGAAATTGCTCAGAAGTTTACCGTCTCGTTGCTTCACTTTGAAAATAACGTCGATGGTGACTGGACGCTTTTTGTTGTGGATGTAGAATATAACGAACTGTTTCTCTAGATCGGCAAACGAACTGATTGACCCTGGCTTCAAGCGGTGAAACCAGTCAAGAGCGGGTCCGGTGAGGCTGGACTGGAATAGTAAGCAAAGCCGATGGTCTTCCTTGATTAGTGGAAGTGATTTACGGAAACCTTTGATATGGTCAGTTGGATCTCCTATCCCTGCGTACTGGTCGAACTTAGGAGCATTGAGTTTGTTAGGTAACTCTTGCTCGAGGATTTCCTTGGTGAAAGGAGATTCCTGAAAATGCTGTAGAGACTGGACAGCGAGCTGTTCGGCTGTATGCCCTTTACTCAACTGTATAGCGGCCTGAGAAGCTTTGAACTCAGCGAGCTGTTGACTGAGTTCTTCGTACTTTCGATTGCTGTCGTCAGCGACGACCGCCTCTTGTTCTGGGTTTGGATCTGCAACTTGCGCAACTTTTAACCGGGCATTTTCTTCCTGGAGACGATTGAGTTGGTCTCTCAATTCCTGGATTGTTACTTCTTGGGTAGTTATTTGAGAGAATGGAATTGGTGGAATGCCTTTAAGTTGGGTGGGAGGGCTGGTTTTTTTCGATATAATCGAATCTCCTCAGTCGGCGCCAAATGTATTAACCTATTTCTAGATTAATGCATTCACTAGATCAGATTGTTGTTGAACTGACCAAAGGGGGAGTTTGAGATCGAGGGTGGCTGCACCTCGATGAGATCGAGATTGCATACGTACTCTAGCTCGAGGGAATGGAACCTAGAGATCAAGCCATCGTAGTTCTGTTTATATAGAAGGTGAAGGGGCGAAGATCATGGGCTCTTGCAGATTCTCCGACATCTTTAAGATTGTGTAATATTCTCCAATGATTGTGTAACAGCTGCAATGAATGTGTAACAGCTGGAGATATTCTGTATGCACCGATATAGGGCACGTGCTTATGAGGAGGTCGTCCTAGGTCGTATAGTCGAGCTGCCTTGATCGGCCTTCAAGTAGGTCGAACAGTGAACGACCTGTGAGAATGATGAGTAGGCCACGTGTCGTGTTTTGATTGGTTGGAGCATATAGTACCCCTACACCCCTTATGTTCGTTTGATGTGTTGACTGTTTTTGTTTTCTGTTTGCTTAAGTGTGGTGTATCCTGTTACATCTCACTTTTTCTTGTTGTTTGCATTCTTTTTAATAATAAACAAAAATTGCTTACCTAGAAAAAAAATAAAAAATAAAAAATCTCATGATCACATCAATTTTAATATCAAGAGTGATATTTAATGATCACATCACTATTAATATCAAGAGTGATCTCCAATGTCACATCCATATCAATATCAAGAGTGATCTCTAATGGTCACATCAAATATCAATATCAGTACTGATTGACAACCAATCACATCAATCTCAATATCAATACGTGATCGACAAATGTTCATGTCAATTTCAATTTAAAACAGGTGGTCTACATATATCACACCCGAGTTAAAGTCTACACACGCCTGCAAACAAATCGCCTACATGTTTATTATCTTATAGTCATACTTGTGGGGCAATGCTTTGCATCAACGTCTTGAATGATTCCAGAGTTTTTATTGCAGTTTCTTTGTCTCGGTTGTCGTGCCTTTCATTTGGCATGGGACCTACCCGGTCGTCACCCTCGTCCGACATGATGGTGCTCGGACCGGGACCTTGGTCGGCAGCTACACCACCAACAATGCCTTGGTCAGGCCTGCCTGCCGCACCTTTGCTAGTGGCCATGCCCCCACCTGTCTCCTAGTTAGGTACCCCTACCTCCAAACAACCTTCATCACCAGCAGCAATCCTCTCAAAAATGCCCCCAGCTGACTGCCTTGCACCCTGAGTTGCACCTTGGCCAGCGGTTGTGCCCCTGGCAACACCCTGGCCAGCGGCTATGTCTTCAGCCAACCCCCTACCTGTTCTCCATTAACTTCATTTATGGTCCTAAAATAAAGCCCATTAACTTCTCCATATTATTTATATTAAAATCTTAGGGTTTTCATTTTTTTTACAACACCATATTTCGGAGAAGAAGAAAAAGAATAGGAGAAAGCTAGGAGAAGATTTGAATTTTTATGCTTATACAAGTGAGCAGACGTTTTTGTTTTTGTTTTTTTTTTTTTCTATTTCTGTTTTCTGTAATTTCAGATTTTTTACTTGTCTTTGAAAAATCATAGAAAATTTGTTTGAAAAGATTTTTAATTGATTTAAAAAACCCTAGACACTATATTGAAAGGTCTTCATTCGATTAGTTAAGACCAATTTATGAATGTTAATTTTATTTTAGTGAAAAATGACTTGCAAGTATGACAATCGTTGCAGTTTTTTTGTTTCTGTACAGTTTTAGTATCACAATGTTTTGATACCAAGAAATGTCACGACCCGAATTTAAAAAATAAAATAAAAATAAAAATAAAGCCAAGCCGCAACAATTTTTAACTCAGAACCCAGATCCAACAAAAATCGTAAATAAAATACAGTGAAAAAAAATCCAAACGATAAAAGTACACTTAATTCCATCCTATTATACAACATAACTTACGCCAACAAAATACATGAATAACACTTTCAAATAAAATATATCATTGAAATATCTAAAGATCTCTACTGGTCACAACAAGCGGTCTGTCACAGCTTCACAGGTCTAACCTCTCCTGCCTGCATTCCAAATGGAATTAGATAAAGGATCTGTCACACTTTGCACGTGATAGAGCCCAACTGGTAGTTCATGTAAACCACATTCTTACTTCATCTTCTTCCTTCGTCTATTTAAACCAGTAAAACCTGACTCAAAATTGATCTTCTTCTTCCCCTTTCTCCCCCAAATTAAAGGTTTAGTATTTTACAAGCATAACTTATAGTATAACATAACAAAAATCATTGTTTAAACCAATAAATCATGGTTTAATTGCATAAATAACACTAAATTAAGATAATTTTTGAAACCCCAAATTAAAATAACCTAATTTGTTTGATTTTAAATGAAGATAAGATTTAGTATTTGGAGCCACTTTTAATTGATAATTAGATAAAGGATTTTTTTTGTTTGTTTATTTGGGTTTGGATAGACTTTGTCAAACCGGGAGTAATAAAACCAAGCTGAACCAGAAATTTTTCCAAAAAGGCTGAAATACCATCACACACGAGAAACACGTGCGTAACTAAACAACCTTGGTTTTTAAATAAAATTAGCTTGCCACATGTCAAATATCTAACGATTGATAAAAAGAGCCGTTGAGATATAACCTTTACACATCTTCTTCCCTACTTCACTATATAACCACTATCATACTTTGCCTTTTCTACATAAACAACCTGCAAAAACAAAGCTTTTCCAACAACAATGGGTGGTTGCACTTTCTTGGTAAGTTCAGTTCCAAGTTTTGTAATCGTTTAATGGCGGAAACTGGCTCCAAACTATAATATTATTATTAACAGAAGGGACCAAACACTAATTACAACTTTTTTCCACTAATGTATGAAGAACTCTGTTTCTAATGAATACCATGTTTCTAAATGCATTTAAAAAAAAAGTGCATTCCAAAAGTAACAACTGCAAAATATCTCATATTGTGTGAAGAAAAACATCGAGCATAACATTACATATCCAAAATCCAAAAAAATGTTTTTCACTCAACAAAATCCACTGCATAAGTGCAGGTCCAAAATTCAAAAATAAAATTGTGTTTTCACACAGCAAAATCCACTGCATAAGTGCAAGCATCAAAATATGGATATAAAAAGTTTAACTTAGTTTATAATCAATAAACAAGTTTGAGCAATCCTTACTGGGTGGAGGACTGTCCAAGGCTGAACCTTGAATTACAAGGTCCTCCTCCTCTTATCCTCACTCCTCCTCTTCCTCCAACAGTTTCTCCTGCACCATTGCTTCTACCAGTTGACCCTATAATAGCTTCTGGAACATTCCCTCTACCTGATATTTCCTCTGCCTGTCCCTTTACCCTTACCTTTTCCTCTTCCTACTTTGACAGTTGATGCACTGGGTTGTGAACTATGTTCTTGCAGACTGCCTTGAACATCCGATTTAGTCTTAGATTTTTTAATTTCTTAGCTGTAAAATACATTTAAGATAGCAAAATTAGGCAACAATTAACTACATTAGGAAAAACACTAAATTAATACACATTTAAACAAAACATCACCTTCCATCTTCTTTGATGCTTTTGGATTATTCCTTTGTGGACAAGTCCTTCTATTGTGACCTTCTACACCACATCCTTTACACTTTCTCTTTCTTTTGGCAGGTTCATCCCCATCCCTAATCCCTTAGTTTTCTAGGTCTACCTGGAGCAGGCTTATAAAGCTGGAGGAAGAGCTAAGGCCTCAGGCTGCAATATAAACAGTTAAAATTAAAACAAGTCTTTGAGAACCTAATACTGATAGAGGCTAAAGATGTAACCTCTTGATCAAAAGATAGATTTATATTGATTTCCTTCTCGTGCTTGTAAATATTGGTTATCAATGCAGACAAGTAACAAGCAAGGGTCGTACCCACCTCAAAGGTTAAATTCTTAGCTCAAACACAATAGAAAACAATGGTTAAAGAACACCAAGTGAATCAACAAATAAGAGAGAGATTGATTCTACTTTCTACAGGCAATAAATAAATAGACTCATACTTAAACAAACTTAAGAAGATGGATAGAGATGTAAAGAAGATCTTATGATGAATAGGGGGAAGAGTTGGTATCTACAAACTAAATCATGCAAACATACATGTCATTCTTTCATGTTCAATCTATAACAATTAATTAGTCACCTCTCAGCTATTCCAATTAATCATCAATACCTATAATAATCAAGTAGTCACCTCTCAGCTATTCCACTCAATTAAAACGAGGATTCTCTTATACATGCTATTGAATATGCTTCATTAATTAAACTGTCACCTCTCAGCTATTCAATTTAATTAAATCAACATATTAATTCATAATCAAACCGTCATCTCTCGGTTATTCAATTTAATTATAAAAGGGGTCCAATAAAAGAGATTGATTCTAGATATATGATAGTCACCTCTCAGCTATTCCAACACATATTAATCAATCTAAATACAACTATTATCGCTAGGTCTCCCTATACTAACAATAGTATTTTAATAACATGGATATGAATAGCATGTAAATAATCATACTTACTTCATGTAGCGAAATAGAAGTAATTAAACAAGCATTAAGTACTTTGAATCACAATGAATATTAAGAACAAACATGGTGCTTTCGTATTATCTAGAGTGTTTCAACCATTCACCCTAAGGGAATTTAGCTACTCATCTTTGATAAAGACACCATGGAATAAGTAAATAAATAACACAAAAGAAAAACTTGAACTTTCAATAATGAACTATGAACTCTCTAGTATGAACTCCCTAGTATGAACTATCCTAAACCCTAGCTACTACTTCTCTTATATATATAGTGCCTACAAAGCAAATTACTTGCTTACAAAGTCTTCCAAGTTAGGTCAAATTCGTGGCGTGGCTGCTGCTGTTGGCCTTCTAGAAGCAGCAAGGCTTCAGCAAAACCTAATTCTTTTGGGCCTAAGTTGTAGTTTGGTCCAAGAACTTCATATAGACAGCTCATGGGCCTAAATCAGACTTCTGGATCTTCATGTAGAGTCTTTTTAAGATTGGGCTTTAATAAAGGATTCAATAGAATTTCTGACTTGTGGGCTTCATTATAACTCGGATTGGGCTGAGATTTAGGCCACCCATCTTGGACATAAAGTCAAGTCCATAGGATCAGCCCGTGGGGTGCCTTCAACAACTCTACGGGTGCAAGTATTAATTCTCTTTCCTTGTGCAAATAACATCTTTTTGGTGCCTTTTCTTGGCTTTTGGCGGGCTTTAACACAATATTTGCATTTCGGCTCATGAAACCTACACAAATGACAAGAAAGCACTAATCAATGAGATATAAGACAATAATATAAGCTAAGTGCTATGCAAACAAGGTGTTATTCGGGGGATAAATATACACTTTTGAGGACTTATCAAATACCACACAACAATTCTACTTTAATAAACTTACACTTCCCCAGTCCTCAAGATTGTCAATTGGGTAGATATAACCAGCATAAGCAGCTTTATAGGCATCCACTAAGAAGTATGGGCTACATAACCTACAATATCATAAGAAACAAGTTAAAAGTTAATTTATGATAGTAACCTTTTAAATCAATAAAATAAAAAAAGAACTTAGTTTTTACTTACTTTGCATAATCCTTCCTTCTTTCTCTAAGGACAACCACTGCATGCACACATGGGACTCCAGACATTTGCCATTCTATTCAAGTGCATTCATACTTCTTTAAGTCCACATTAAATTTCTTGTCATGTCTATTTACTGCACAAAAGATATCTGCTGAAACCCCTTGAATTGTGAATTTGAAGTACTTCTTTTTCAGTTTCTTGATCAGGTGATCAACTCTAGGAACTAATCTACCATTTGGTAATTCTGCAACAACTCTTCTTCTGTCATACATTTGCTTCATCATCATCATGTTAAACTTGTCTATAAACTGCACAAGTGGTATATCCCTTAGTTTTAATATCCAGTTGTTGAAGGATTCACTAAAGTTATTGTTGTTGTATTCACATTAATTTACTAGTCTTGTTAAAATGAGCTCTTACCCAATTCAAGACTGGCTTTTTTTCTAACCATTCCTTTGCTTCCTTATCATCCTTCTCCAACTTCATTATAAATCTATCTATTGATTAGAGGTTACACAAATACATTCTATCACTCTCAAACATTCTTCAAGACTCTCTGCAGCCCAAGGAGCTTTTGCATGCTTGTTTCTATTATCCTTAAGTGGCTTGCAAGTGTGTTCATCTCTGAATTCCTTCAACACCACAATATGTTTGTCTTTAATCCTTCTAGCTGCAACCATCCATTTGCAGTCTAAGTCTTTACATTTGAACCTCAAACTCATTGTATCATTATGTATCTTTCTGTAAGGAAATGTCTACCTATAGCTAAGCTACACAAATATATCCTAGTTTTTTCATATTAGGCGATGACATTCCCTCACACAAGCTTGGTAAATTGTTCATCACATCTGCCTCATGAACTTTCTCATTACCCTCATCTTCAAACACATTGGACCAAGCCCTCACAAACTGAATGTCTTCATCATTTTATTCCTCTTTTTCATGTTCTAAATCACTGTCTTCCTCACTTGAGCTATCACTATCAGACTCATTTGGATGTAATCTGATTCATCTTCTGAATTCTTGTCTATGTCCCCCACTTCATCATTCACTATAATGCCAAACCTTTCATCTAGAACATAGTCATCAACATCATTTTCTGATTCTTCATTCACATTACCATATACATCAACACCAACACAACTATTCACAACATTTAATTAATTTTCAGCCATGTCAACATTCATAGGATCATTCAAGTTAACATTATTGTTGTCAGCAATCTCATTCAATACATGTCCACTTCTGGATTCCCCTATACCACCTTCAGCATCTGCATACCATGAGTCCACTTCTGGATCAGCATACCATGTCTCTAAGTCAACCTGTGAGGGGGCATATTCCTTCTCCACTTGACTGCCTTGATCCTCTTGATCATCACACAAGTTTAAGGCATTAGGTGGCATGTCAAAAGTTGATCTTTTCAGTCTTGGTGATCTTCTTATTCTAGGAGAAACAACTACATTTTTGTCCTTAGGTGTCTCTGGAAGATTGAAAATCACTCTTTTGGCTTTAGATGCAATAGGTGCACTAGGACCAATAAGGACATTAGGACCAATAAGAGGAATATGAGCATTGGGAGTAGTGGGAATTGTAGCTTGAGAAAACCATGGTGACTTTCTGACAAGTCTTGGTGAGATTAATTCAGGAAGGAGTGGGATGGGAGTTGATGGACTACTAATGTGAGGACTGAATCTAGGTGACTTTCTCACACTGGATACAACATTAGACAGTTTGTGTAACATCTAAGGATCATGTAGAAACACTTGGAGAAACAACCATAACACTAACAAAGATATGAAATTCTTTGTCTTTGGTTGGTTTAATTTTTTCCCACATGTCCATTAGTTCATCATCAGCTGTAATTTTTGATTTGTCACTCTTAAATACACAAGATATGTCATTGTCATCATCTTCATTTGCTCGACATATCTACCTAACAGCTTCTTTCATCAAATCAATGAAACACCAATCATCTCCCTCAACAAATATTTTACTTATGCATCCCCCAATGTAATCTGTCATCTTCACTTTACCTCTTTGAAGTGTTCCCCGCCACATACCATGATAATGAATTACAAATTCTCTCCAACCTAAGAGTGGTGTCGACATTGCATTGAAAATCACCAACAACAATACTTATTTCAAAACAAAGTACATATATTGTTCTAAACACAACAATACATACAGAAAATGTATTGAAATACATTGATTTCTATCAATACATCAATACATGTGTATTTCTATCAAATACACTAAATACAGAATATTATTAAACAAAAATAAACATAAGCCTTAAAACAATCTTGAAATAGCAATATCCTTAAATTACATATCTAGCAAACATAGAAATCTATTTTGTAAACATTATAACAAATTCTTGCTCCTACTAAAACCCCTCAATTCTACACAGAAAAGTGAAAGAAAAAAAAATGTTCAAAAAAACCATCTTTACAACATGTAGCTACAGTTTAGAAGAAATAATTGTAGGGGTACTATATACAACATACATGTGGCACCATCTCTACCGTCCATCATGGTGCCACATGTCATCATCTAATGGACTCTCTCTTGATGGCACAAGTTACAAAGTTAAAGCCAATTACTACAAAGATATTCTCTCATCATTACCTCATTAAATGCTAGGAATGGAGTTACATTATAAGCCTATAAATATGAAGGCAAATCACTCATTCCAGACATGGTTTGATAGTCTAATGCTCTCAACACGATCTCATGGTGAGGTCTCATGATCAACGACCTCCCCAATCTCTCATGATGAGACCTCACCTCTCAGGTCTCATCTCTCTCGAGCTCTCCTCATAATCGAGCTCCCATTTTGTATCACCACCACTACTATAATAAACTTCTTTGTCCCTCTCCGTGGATGTAGGCACAATTGCCGAACCACGTATACAATGGTGTTCATGTCTCTACTTTATTATTATTGTTCATATCATTTACACATCATCATTCATTAATGTATTGACCAACCTCACAAATATGGTTAATACATTAGGCGCCGACTACAGGGACTTGGGATTTTCTCAAGCGAATTCCACCCACCAACCCGACCATTACACCATTGTTGTAAGGCTCTCAAAGTGGTGATTTCAAGTTCAAGAAATTCTATTTGGCAGAATTGCAATCACAATTTCCAAATTAGGGGTTTACTTTCGGTTACCATTACTGTATGTGAAACTCGACGAAAGCAAGATAAGTATCAATTCACTATGATCTTACTGTTCATTCTATTTTGTCTCACACAAATTGATTATTATATGCATCTATGTAACATATATTCTCATAACTCGATCATGATTATATATATCAGTTACATTCTTAATGGCCATATGTCCAGGTCTTGCAGAGACCTCCTCACATATTCAGGTCTCTAAGCAGACGAGCTCAGGTCTCATCGCGACCTGACCTCTTATTCAGGTCTCTAAGCCAACGACCTCTCAGGTCTCGACGCGACCTCACTTCATTCAGGTCTCTAAGCCAACGACCTCTCAGGTCTCGTCGCGACCTCACTTCATTCAGGTCTCTAAGCCAACGACCTCTCAGGTCTCGTCGCGACCTCACCAGGTCCTTAATCGCGACCTCCCCAGGTCCCTAATCACGACCTCATCAGATCTTTAGTTGCGACCTCTCCAACACTCAGGTCTCGTCGCGACCTCACTTCATGTTCAGGTATCTAATTAGGACCTCACCAGGTCTATCAACGACCTCCTCAAATTACAGGTCTTTCAACGACCTCAAGAATATTTATGCCATATAGGGGGCTATTCTCACTTTATCTAATTCCTTTAACTTATTATTAGCACAATTAAATATTAATGATATTTTTTGTAGCTCTCTCTATGTGCAGGTCACATGAACACGACCTCACTCCCCATGAGCAATTTTTGCACAAATGTGCCACATTGCTTTCACTGAACTCTTTACAAGTGAAATGCTTGATATAAAATATGGCCACCCTCATTGACTAGTGAGTCACTCGTATGCGGGACGACCTCAACCACAATTCTCTAGCCACACGCCTGGTCGAACGCATTCACTCTCAACGTAATGCAGACCCACAAAGGCCACATGCCCGAGAATTGTCAAACAAGTCTCCACGCTGCGATCATTCACTAGATCGGGCACCAAAAGGTTCCAAGTAACTCTCAAAACACTTGGTCAACCAATGCTCTTTCTCAAACGAGCTACATTTGCACTCCAAAGTGCCACATCTATCGAAGTGTCCAGTCACAAGGCGACAAAGATAGTACATACAAGTCATAAGGAAGACGTACAATTCCATGTAAGTCTTTTATTGAATTTTATAATGTTTCAGATGCTAACATTATCAGGTCTATGCAATTCGATCACACAAACGCGACCACCTTCAAGCATGACCGAGACCAACAACCCAAGCATACAAGAAGATCCACTTCAGTACGACCTGCTTGCAGCCGTCCATCTCGTCTACATGCCTTCTGAACGAGCTACCAGGTCTCCCTGGAACTAACTAGCTCGCTAGACACAAAATCATGATCGAGTTGCAATTACCACAAGGGACCTTCATCACGTCCTGCAAATCTCAATGATCAAGCTCATCAAAATTTGGGGCGGATCGACTTCGTTAAAGAACCCCATATTTCATTCATCTTGGGGGCTAGATCGGTTCGATTACTTCTTTTCAGCCCGAACTCCGTTCAACCTAAAAAGAGGGGGCTTATGTAGGGGTACTATATACAACATACATGTGGCACCATCTCTACCGTCCATCATGGTGCCACATGTCATCATCTAATGGACTCTCTCTTGATGGCACAAGTTACAAAGTTAAAGCCAATTACTACAAAGATATTCTCTCATCATTACCTCATTAAATGCTAGGAATGGAGTTACATTGTAAGCCTATAAATATGAAGGCAAATCACTCATTCCAGACATGGTCTGATAGTCTAATGCTCTCACCACTATCTCATGGTGAGGTCTCAATATCAACGACCTCCCTAATTTCTCATGATGAGACCTCACCTCTCAGGTCTCATCTCTCTCGAGCTCTCCTCATAATCGAGCTCCCATTTTGTATCACCACCACTACTATAATAAACTTCTTTCTCCCTCTCCGTGGATGTAGGCACAATTGCCGAACCACGTAAACAATGGTGTCATGTCTTTTCTACTTTATTATTGTTCATATCATTTACATACACATCATCATTCATTAATGTATTGACCAACCTCACAAATATGGTTAATACAATAATGAATGAAAAAGAAAGTTGAGGTTTATTTTCGAAACATAGTTTCAAGAAAAAACAAAACAGTTTTTTGAAATCAAAAAACGAAAATTCTGAAATAAAATACAAAAATTTCATTTATATCAACAAACCCTAACAAAAAAAAAATTTATTTTTGACCATTAAAAATCTGTAATTTAAAGTTTCAAATACATAAATGTTTTCATATCTGAATTATGAAGCTATTATCCAACTTCTCCAACGAAAATCCACTATTCAACACAAACTTCAATATTTCACCTTCCAAATTAAAAGATCATCACAATAAATAAACGATTTTGTTGAAAGATTGTGCTTTGATGATGAACAATTGATGTTTTTGGCTAAAATGTTATTGGATTTGAGTGAGAGAACACGAGAGGTTTTGTTTGTGCGAAAAGAAAAGTTTGAGTGAAAAAAGATCTCTTTGGTCGACCTTAATAAGTAACTTAGGGTTTCCCGCTAAAACAATATTGAGATCCGTGTAGATCATTAATCCAATGGTCCTAAATTCACCGTCAAATCTAACCATACACAAAGTGACACGTGTAAATATTTTCCCGCTAATATGTCTCGAGATATGTGACCATATTTAGATATAGGGTTGGTTCATTTTCCTCAACAATACCACATTTTGAGTGACACGTGTTTAAGTGTTTGTTTTTATCAAAAAATCACGTGCCAAACACGCACGCGGGTATTCTAACCATTTTAAAAAATATTGATCAGTTTAACTCCCGGTTTGACAGTGTCTCCGAACCCAAATAAACAAACAAAAAGGATCCTTTATCTAATTATCAATTAAAAGTGGCCCCAAATACTAAATCACCTCTTAATTAAAGTAGGTCGCTGTTAGATTAAGTTGTTTGATTTTATTTTAATGAAAAAAAAAATCCTGTGTCAAGTAAATTTTTACGCTTCATACATTTGGCCGGAAAAAGTGACCGGATTCTGTTCCCATTGTTAGTTTTGAAACCTAAACTAATATTTGTTGTTAACTTAAAACTACGTTGTCAATTTTGAAAAATGCATGAAAGTACTTTGTCAAAGTAAGTAGTTAGGTCATTCGCTTGATGATGATGAAATATATTATACTATAAAAAATTGGAAAAAAAATGAGATTTAGACCGGTTTTTCTTTCATATTGATAAAAATGCCCTTCATCATAAAAATAACATGTCACCCATTATTAATTTAATTAATCTCCACCACCCAAAAGCTAGATCTATCATTAGTCATCCAAAATCGATGGTCTAGATCATAACTTCCTTCCATATTCCTTCTCTAAACAACCATCACCTCCATCCTTAACTACCACCACCCACCACTACCATCTCCAATTACCTTAACTCCACTACTTCCACAACCCAACCGCCACCACTATATAAACCCTTAACCATCCTTTATCAACATCACCACTACCACCAACCATATATACCTCTATTACCACCATCCCCAAAATCCCACCACCACCATCTTCACACAATCATACCCCATCACCATTAATTTTTAAAGTATATCATTAACATCATCTCATTCTACACATTCCATCATCATTACCTTAATCTTCACACCCCATCAACTTCTTTTTTAAACCCAAATCCAATCTCCACCATTTTCTTCATCACATTTTCAACATATTTTAATTGTTTTCAAAGACAAAGTTCACAAATTACACAAATGGTAGTAATTTTAGTATGCTAATGGTGGAGGTGAATGGGTGGTGGTGGTAGTGTTAGGGATTATTGAGTTTGGCTCAGAGATGGTGGATGTTTAATAATTATTAATTAATGAGATTAAATCTAGGTGGATTGGTATTGCAGTCCTAAATCTTTAAAGAATAGTTAGACTATGGTGAATGACTAGGTTGATTGGCTTCAAATGAGAAAATAGGAGGTATCTCTAATGATTTTCAAATCTGGGGATTTCTCAAAGAGTGCAAACTTTTCTGGGGGTATCTCTAAATCCCCCCCAAAAAACTGGTTTAAAATAAAACTGATCTTAAAATTTTGTTTGCGCAATTAATCCCTGGGTTTGTGTTTTTAATTTGTGTAACCCCCCCCCCCCCCCCCCCCACCACCCCCCACACACTGGAAGGGGTATCTTGGCCATTAAAAAACTTTATTGCCAGTTTGAACCTGCAGTTTGGGGGTTAGTTCAAATTAAGAAGATGTGGGGCGTGATCGCAAAAATAGCTACAAAAATGAGGGTTTACACTAAATTTTTCTATTAAATTTTACCTCACAACCAATTGTGACTGCCCTAGAAGCACAAAGATACTCAAAGCTAACTATATCCAATCATCATGAAGCTCATAGAAACAAATGAATATCTCAAGGGTGGCGAATAGAGACATCTTTGTTATCCAATATAGTTGAACACGAGCCACAACCTGGGTATTAGAGATATTAGATGCTCATGCTTGTGAGCATGATTAATATATTTTCAATTTTAACATAGAACAAAATTTTCAAATCTAACGTGCTTAGTTCCTGTGTTGCCCCCCCTTAATGGGCTCAAACCCAAATCAATTACAAGTCAAAGCCCATAACTATAATCAATAAGAGCCTAAGCCCAATTTAATAAGTAATAAATTACATCTTTATAGAAATTTCCTTCAACCTAATCTAATAAGAAATCTAATCTACAACTTATGTTCCTAATTAATGGGATATGTGCATACATTAAGTTACCACTTTTAAGTCTAAATACATGGGACTACAATACTACATTACATTAGGGATTATTAGCTTACATCCTAATTCTTATCAAACTCTACAATTGAATTTCGTTATAAAAGGCTTGATTCCATCTCTCTTATGTATACGTAGGCAACTAGGAAACAACTTAGTGCAACCATCTTCAACAACCAAAACCATTCTCCTTCATCTTCATCTTTTCCAATACCTTACATCATAACATTAGGGGTTTCTTCTTGATTTTACATCACATTGGTGTGAAATCCGGTTGAAACACTTTGGCGCCGACTGAGGGTTTCTTCCCCGTCACAAAACCCTACTTTTCAAAAGAAATCAAGCTCTTTCTTCTCAATGGCAACAACTATATGTCAACAAAACAAGCAAGTAATTAATGGTGGACGTCAAGAAGGTTCAAAACATGTGCAAGCACGCTCTCAACATTCCAACCCTAGAGAGCATACCATCACTTCCAATTGGGTTCCATTTAATAGCGAAAAACACTCGGTTTCTTCTTCTTCTCAACCATCAAAATCCAAGGAGCTTACTCAACATGAAGAAGTTATGATTTCTGAAAACGAATACTTACGCCGTAAACTCAAAAGGCTTCAAAATAAGAACAATGGTCTTAGGAGAAAGTTGAAACATGCGAATCACAATGGTAATGAGTGTTCGTTAAGTCCATCTTCTTCAAGAGTTTTTGATAAGTTGGGAGTCAATCCAAATCCAAGGAAAATGACTCGACTTTCAACTATCCTGGAAGTTCAAGAGGATATTGAAGATGACATTGTATTACCATCACAAGAACAATCTCCAGTTGACTTAGAGAAAAAGGATGAACGCCGAAAAGTTAAGGGCATTAGGGTTCATGCTAACGGTCAAGACGAAGCAAGAGACCAACATCACCATCGCACCAAAGGAATCAAGACAACCTTGCTAGGAGGTACTACTACACACAATGTTGCTAAAAGGTTGTCTGGAAGACTCCTAGCTAGTACACGAGACAAGGCCAACATACTCACCACAAGAGTGCCCAACGGCAATGTGCATGACAAAAGTCCCCACCATGGCCTCCCCAGCGGCTATGTGCATGACAAAATTCCCCACCATGGCTTCCCCATCGGCTATGTGCATGACAAAAGTCCCCACCATGGCCTCCCCAGCGGCTATGAGCATGACAAAAGTCACCACCATGGCTTCCCCAGCGGCTGTGAGCATGACAGAGCCCACAACAAGACCCTACCCAGGGGCTATGTGCATGACAGACTCCACAAAAAAACCTTGCCCAACGACAATGTGCATGACAAACTCCAGAAAATGACCTTGCCCAACGACAATGTCCATGACAACCACCACAACAAGACTTTGTCCAGCGGCAGTGTACCCAACAGACCTCCAAAAAACCTTTGTCCAGCGGCAGTGCACCCAACAGTCCTCCAAAAAGATCTTTGTCCTGCAGCCTCAAAAATAGGTCATGGTCCAAAAGCTATGCTCCTCACTATTCCGACAGAGACCTTATTAGACCATCCAAGCATCACCACTTACGTCCGAAAACCTCTCCCGAACGTAAGGGCACACACCACAACTCTCAAAGAAGGCGACGACACACTCACTCACCAACATTTAGGTCCCTAAGACATTACCGCTTAGATCATGACCAAAGCACTTATGCACATCAATATGGTCACCATGGCAATGGTAACGAAGGGATCGAGAACCTCATTGAAGAGAAATTGCAAAGAATGATCGCTCAAGCAATTCAAGCAAAAGAAGTTAAGGAGTATAGACTCGGCAACATTCCCATCATACGGGCAAAACTTCCCCATTTTCCTTCCAGATTCAACGAGTAGAACATAACCTACATTTCGAGCCACCAAGTTTCAAAGAATACAATGAAGTTGAGGGTGATCCTTGGCTTCATGTTTCGGACTTCAATCTGTGATTTACATCTATCACATCCGAGTTACAGTATACACATGTCTGTAACCAAATCGCTTACATTTTTTTCATCTAATGGTCATATCTGTGGGGCAATGCTTTGCATCAACGTCTTGAATGCGAATTCCAGAGGATTTTTTGTGCTTTCATTGTCTCGATTGTTGTGCCCTTCGTTTGGCAGGGGACCTACCGGCTTGTCAACCTTGTCCGAGCTAATGGTGATCAGACCAGGCCCTCCGCCAGCGGCTGTAAATCTAGCTATCTTTTTGTTCGGCCTGCCTGCCTCACCCTGGCCAGCGACCACACCACCAACAATGACCTGGTCAGGCCTGTCTCCCTCGAGGCTAACACCACCTCTAGCGGCCCTACTACAAGCTATGCCCCCAACAACGCAACTGTCAGACCTTTCTGTCTCAATTCCACCCCCTAGTCCAATAACAACTACCTTGTCAGCCTGGTTGCACCTTGGCCACCGGCACTCGGCCCAGCAACTACCTTGTCATCCTGGCCTGCACTTTGGCGAGCGACACTCACCCCAGCTACGACCCTGTCTGAGAGCCCTATGCCCAGACACCCTGGCCAACGGCTATGTTCCCAGCTGTGAACCTGCCAGGCACCCCTGCGCCCAGGGAAACACCCTAGTCAGTGGTTATGTCCACAGTTACGACCTTGTCAGGTAGTCCTGTGTCCAACCTTACACCCTATGCAGCGGCTATTCCACCACCAACGGCTATAATTCCATCTATATTCTTGTCATATCTGTTGGAGCTCAGGCCGACCCCTTTCCCAATGGCAAAAGGCCCAGCAGACACCTTGTCAGAGGTTCCTGTGCCCATTCCCATTTCTCTACCAGTGGCTGTGTCCATGCCCATTTCTATGCCAGCAGCCGTGTCCCGAACAAAACCCTGTTAGCTAGTCCTGAACCTTGGTTCCCACCTGATAAGTCCTCAAAAGTGTATCTTTATCACCCGAATAACACCTTGTTTGTCTAGCACTTAGCTTATATTATTGTATTATATCTATTGATTAGTGCTTTCTTGTCTATTGTGTAGGTTTTATGAGCCGAAATGCGAATATTGTGTTAAAGTCTGTAAAAAGTCAAGAAAATCAAGCAAAAAGGTGTCATTTGCACAAGAGGAGGAGAATTGATATTTGCACCCACAGATCTGCTGAGGGCACCCTACGGTCAGACCAGTTGACTTGAATTTATGTCAAAGTGTGGCAGTCCAAATCTCAGCCCAAACCGGGTCCTATTGGAGCCCACAAGTCAGAATTTCTATTTAGGGCTTTATTTAAAGTCCAATCTTAAAAAGGCCATACAAGGAGATCCATAAGTCTGATTTAAGCCCATGAGCTATCAAACTGAAGGTCTTGGTCCAAGCTATAACGTAAGCACAAGAGAATTAGGTTTTTCTGAAGAATTAAAGCCTCTAGAAGATCAACAGCAGCCACCACGAATTTGACCTAATTTGGAAGTCTTTGCATGCAAGTATTCTACTTTGTATTTTCTATATAAGAGAAGTAGTAGCTAAGGTTTAGGTAGATTTTTATGAATGGAAGATTGAGGAGACAAGTTCATCTTCTTCTTCTTTTGTATCAAACCCAATTCATATCAATCAAATCAAATCACTTTACTTTATAATGTTTTGTTATTTAATTATTAATTCC
The DNA here is from genome assembly GCA_023053565.1 of Aquilegia eximia. Taxonomy (NCBI): domain Eukaryota; kingdom Viridiplantae; phylum Streptophyta; class Magnoliopsida; order Ranunculales; family Ranunculaceae; genus Aquilegia; species Aquilegia eximia. Next base: position 29,190,414 of record JALIGU010000001.1, read on the forward strand.
ATGGTGTCATCATCAATGATGAGTAGCTAAATCTCTTTAGGGGGATGGTTGAAGCACTCTAGATAATGCAAAAGTACCATGTTTGTTATTAATGTTCATTGTGAATCAAAGTAGTTAATGTTTATTTACTTCTATCTGCAGTACGAGGTAAGTATGATTATTTGCATGTTGTTGTTATCCATGTTGTTAAAATACTATTGTTAGGGTTTAGGGAGACCTAGCTTTAATGGTTTTATTTATATTGATTGAAGATGTGTAGTGAAATAGCTGAGAGGTGATTATTACGTACCTGCAGTTAATATCTTTTATTGGAACCCTTTTGTAATTAAGTCAAATTGCCGAGAGTTGATGATTTAGTTATAAATAAATATGTTGAGTTAAATAAATTGAATAGCTGAAAGGTGACGGTTTGATTAATTAGACATATTCAATAGCATGCATAAGAGAATCCCGTTTTAATTGAGTCGAATAGCTGAGAGGTGACTACTTAATTATTATAGGTATTAATGATTAATTGGAATAGCTGAGAGGTGACTAATTAATTGTTATAGATTGAACATGAAGGAACAACATGTTATGTTTGCATGATTTAGTTTGTGGATACCAATTCTTCCCCCTTTGTCATCATAAATCTTCTTTTCATCTCTACCATATTCTTAAGTTAGGGTTTATTTAATTATTGTCTGTAGGAAGTTAGAATCAATCTCAATTTTTATTATTGATTCCCTTGGTGTTTCTTAACAATTGTTTTCTATTGTGTTTGAGCTAAGATCTCCCCTTCTGAGGTGGGTACGACCCTTGCTTGTTACTTGTTTACTTTGATAACCAATTTATACAGACACAAGAAGGAAAATCTAGAAAAATCTAATCTTTTGATAAGTGGTGTTAATTTATCATCTATCAAAATGGCGTCGTTGCCGCTCTAAGGAACGGAGTTCATTCAAACACAAGCGAGAATAGTAGTTTCGGGACAGCATCCCACTTCTATCCCTCCCACCCTTCTATTTTTAATTCTTTTTATTATTGTTTTTAATTGTGTCTTGTTACTTAGTCCTCTTATTGATCTTACAACGAAGACGGATTGTAAAAAACTCGAAAAACGGAGTCAAAATCAAATTTTTAAGAAAGTCGCGCGTTCAGGAAATTTTCCTGAAAAGTTACTGGTTCAACTTGGGCCCGATCTCGAGTCGAGTTCAGATTGTCCTATAACCATCTCGAGTCGAGTTCCAGGTAGGGAATTTGCGTCATTTTGAGTGAATTTTCCAGAACGTTCTACAACACTTTTTCAAGAAATTATTTTTTCCTGTTGAGTGATTGTGAGGTGAACTAAGTAGTCTATTTTTTTCAGCATTTTTAGAGACTTGTAAGATATTTAATTATTCGATCCTCGAAGGGGTCGTGGTTGTAATATTTTTAAAGTAGGTGTTGTTAGGATTTATTTTTTGTGTGTTCGCGGCGCATAGTAGAGCAATGTTGTGGAGCTAGCCTTGAGTCTACTAAGGAACGACTCCTAAGGACGATTGAAACCCAAGGAGCGGTTTCCCTTTAGTCGACTTCAACTCGTCTGCTCCCCACTTTTGTGCGCATGTTTGGCAATTTTTACTTTTTAGCACAAAGTGGGAGGTAAGCATTCTCCTAACCCTCCTAGAATCCCCTGCAAGAGGAGTTTTTGTAATGATTAGAATGACCTTGATTGTTGGTTGATTTTCAATTCAATTTTTACTTGTTAAACCGGGACTGCAAGGCGGACCTAGCCTAAAAGTGAAACCTAGTATCAATTGATTGCAATATCCTAAGCTTTAAAATTGAATCAACTAAAGCCATGATATCACGATGTTCATTTGAGACCTTGAACAGATATTTCAACTAGTACTGCGTGAACCATTCTTTAATTGGAGCACAAGCTAGGAATTGGGTCTGGAACCCCTACAGATTACGTCTGTAGAATCATTGTGTGTTTATTAATTAAGGAACATTGCTTACCCACGGAAAACCTCCCACACTGGTTATTCGCTAATTGACTCTCAAAATATAAGGAGAATTCACAACGGAAGCTTGGAAAGAACTCATTGACTTGGGTGAACACAAAATTAAGTTAGGTATTGAGCCTGCTTTTAAATGGTTAGAACTTCTGTGGCATATGTAATGAGCATGTTGCATGCAGCTTAGATCAGGTAAAATCTTGTCCAAACCAACTCCAATCTACACAAAGAGCACAATCACAGACCTCACTCCTTCTCTTGAGGAAGAGTTTAACGACTCAACCTCCATACCTTCTGAAGAAGAGTTCAACGACTCAACTTCACTTTCTGAAGTAAATCCTGCACCTATGGCTCTAGAAGCTACCCTTCGAGATTACTTTTCACCTTTGGCCACTGGGCCACCTAGCTGCATAGTCTTGCCCAAGACAACTGCAGATAGCTATGGCATTCGCCCTCAGATTGTGGGCATGTTGCCAAAGTTCCATGGACTTCCACGGGAAGATCCATATCAGCACCTCAATAAGTTTCTGACCGTTCTTAACACTTTCAAGGAGAAACATTTGTCTGAAAAGGAAGTTAGCTTGAGATTGTTCACCTTTTCTCTTGAGGATCGTGCATATCACTGGTTACATAGCCTTCCTTCCAATTCTATTGACACCTGGGCTCAACTAAGCAAAACGTTCTTGACCAATTCTTTCCTATTAGCAGAACTAATGATATTATTGATGCCATTAGAAATTTTTGGCAGAAAGAGGGTGAAGTGTCCACACCATAGAGATGATGACACAGAAAAAGTTAGGATCATATATAGATGCCTTAATTATACAACTAGAAACATGGTTGAAAGCATGAGCGGTGGAGAATTTCTGTATGAGCGGTGGAGAATTTCTGTATGGTTGAAAACATGGTTGAAAGCATGAGCGGTGGAGATTTCCTTAATTATTCCACCGCCAAGGCTCTGGCATTCCTTGAAAAAATTGCTACTAATAGCCAACAATGGGACCTACCTGGACATACCCTGAGAAACACTACCCCAGACTTATTTGATAAACCTAGAGGTATATATGAAGTCACACCTGACTCTGAGCTTAAAACTTTACTACATGGTTTAGTAAAAAAGGTAGAAGCACTTGAGGTGTCGTTAAAGCCCACATCACCTGTTATGAGTGCCTCCACTCTCCAAAGTGATGTTTGTCATGACCAGACCCATACTACCAAATTTTGCCCTCTCATTTATAATTCACCAAAAACTGAGGAAGCCCGTACGTTCACTTACGCCGGGCAAACCAACTTTACTAAGGGCAATGCCACGTACCCATACATGGACCGCTCCAATCTTTCTTATTGAAATAATTTATGCGGCTTCACCTGGTTTCAATAACTCTTATGGGCAGCGTAGCAATGCCACGTATGTTGGTAGTAATGAAAATCAGAATAGGGTAACGACCCCCCCTTATTCGAATAATGCTCATCACATGAGTAGTTCCAGGGACCAAGTGTCAACCAATCAATCTGCCCCTCCTAAGACCTCCCTTGAGGATGTGCTTGCCCGTTTCATTCAATAGACGCAAGTGTCCATTGAATCAAATGCCCAAGCCATCCAAAGGATTGAACAGAAACTTGATGAAAAGGGCAAATTTCCGAGACAAGCTATCCCAAATCCCAAGGGCAAAGAAGTTGCCTTGGTGACGGAAACTCTGTCTACATCTGCACCGCTTGCTTAAGTTAACTCGGTCTCCACACTTAGGTCAGGTAAACAGGTTGATAATCAAATTAATTATAAACAAACTCCTAACATTGTGACCCCGGTTACCACTACACCTGTTGCCCCATCTAAAGGTCCGGCCAATGAGGGACCACCTCTAAGCCAAGGAAGCATGCCCGTGAGATTGTGGATACTCCACTGCCTTACGACCCACCCGTGCCTTACCCCCAGAGACTCACAAGGTCTCTCTAGAAGTACAAACTGAGGAGGTACTTGATGTGTTTAAACATATAAATATTAATATACCTTTCCTCACGGTTATTAAAAAGATACATTCCTATGCTAAGGTTTTGAAGGACTTGTGCACCGCTAAGAGGAAAACAAATGTGCCCAAAAGCGCGTTTGAAGGACTTGTCCAACATAACGGTGTGGTAAAATATAAAGACCCTGAAAAACCGACCATACCTTGCAAGTTTGGTGATAAGTTCATGGGTAGAGCTTTGTTAGACCTGGGAGCGAGTGTTAATCTCTTACCTTACTCCTTGTACCTCAGCCTGGATCTAACATCCATGAAACCCACGAATATGTCTTTACAACTAGCTGACAAATCATTGAAAGTACCTAGAGGAATAGTTGAGGACCTATTAGTTAAAGTATCTGACTTTTACTATCTTGTTGACTTTAAGGTGTTGGATACTGAGCCTACTGCCGATAACTCGATTCCCATCATCCTTGGCCGTCCATTTTTGGCCACCTCTAATGTCTCATAAACTTCCGGAATGGTTCTATGGTTCTCACTTTTGGATCTATGACTGTTGAAGTAAATATCTTTAATCTTGCCCAACAACCCCCTGATCTTTCTTTATCTAAAGATGTGTGCCTTCTTGACTCTCTACCCTATGAGATGGTACCTAGTTGTTACCCTAAAGATCTGGTTGTTAATTGCCCTACCATGCATAATGTTAATTTCAACATCAATCAATCTATTGTTCAAACCAACGCTCATCTGGATTTTGTGCCTATCTTTGACCCCTAAGACCCTGAGGCCCGTGATACTGTTTGTTACATTGATTCTGAGTTCCAAGTCGAGACCATACCTCCATCTCCTGATCCTCTTCCCCCCGAGCTGAAATGTGCACAATTAGATTCAGACGGTAGTTATCCTGTTATTATCTCTTCATCTCTTACTATCGAACAGAACAATCAGCTTTATTTTTAAATTGGAGATAAAGTTTTGCTTTATAATCCTCGTTTGCATTTATTTTCTAGCAAACTTATGTCTCGTTAGTTAGGCCCCTGTGTTGTGTCTGCAGTAACTCCTTATTGTGTTATTACATGTATTAATCCTACAGACGGTTCTGAATTTAAAGTCAATGGTCAATGTCTTAAGCATTTTCATGAGTTAAGGCCTCTTGAAACTCTCTTAGAGGATCCTACCTATTTAGATTGACCTTTGACCTGCTGGTATCCGGACCCTCTCTGTGTTATTTTCTTTTTGTCTTTTTTGAGAGGTGTGGTTGAAAGTGTCGGGACCGTTAGTCCACAAACTCTTACTGGCTGAGTATAAGTGCACGTTTTTCTCTTGAGCGTCATCACCAAATAGACCTGTTTCCCGTTCTGTTTGGGGGTGGGGAAGTCATTTCCCATCTTCTTTTAAGTCTCGAGTATCTGACTTTAAAAGACTCTTTATTGTATCTTAGATATCAGGATCTCGCGCATTCCACTCTAGCGTTTTATCTCTCCTGTATCTTTGTTTAGAGTAACGTTTATCTAGGGAGTGAGTCTTGTTTTTCCGCCTGTCTGGTTGAAGACATTAAACTTAGCGCTCCTAGGAGGCAGCCATGTGTATTTTCTAAGCCCGATCATACTTTATTGCTTCTCTTTTTGTTGCCGGGTTTAGTTGCACTTTGGTTGTTAAACCGCCCGTTCTTCCATCTGTGCTCAATTCTGTTTGGGGGTGGGCACCTTTGGCTGGTTGATAATTATTGCGGTTACAAAATGCATTGTTTTAAGATAGGATTTCCTTTTTCTGTTGAGTCAGTTCTTTATTTCATTTTATAAAAGCGGTTTGAATTTTTAGTACATTCATGGTAATATCTTTCTCTCTCTCTTTCCTATGCTTAGTATGAGCCTTGAGGACAAGGCAAATTTTTTGTTTGGGGCTTGGGAAGTATTACAATCCTTTTTGCAAATGATTTTCAAATTTCTTTATCCATACTTGTGTAAAAATTCAAAATTTTTGAAAAAACCAAAAAAAATCTTTGTTACAAAGACTTTTTCCAAAGTTAGGATAAGTACACCATCAATGATGAATATAATGGTCGAAATCTTCCTTTTTCAAGTTTAAGGACATTTATTGCTTCACCAAGTAGTTGAGTCTCATACTACATTTGCATGAGCATAAGCATGGCATTCACTTGCATTTATTACAGATTACATGTGCAAATACAATTACACCTTGAGAAACTTGAGGAATAAGTGTGGAAACTTAACCCAGTGAGCTTTTGAGACCCGTCCTTTTCTTGGAGAGTTAATGCGTACATCTGGAGTCAAAAGACTAAACCTCTCAGTTTTGTCTCTTTTTAGTCTCATATTCATTTTTATAGTTAGCCTTGAGATGACATCAAGTGGGTGTAATATAAACTTGGGTCTTGTAGCTTATTCAAGATGTGATCACCATATCAGTACTTAGAAATGACACAAAAACATTTAGTTAAACCTTGTTTACCTTAGCCTACCTTGATGATACTTTATCCTTTAGGTTGACCATTCTGAGCCTTTCTTGTTACTTAGCCTTTTTTTCTTAAGCCCATTATCCTTACCCAACTCCATTGTAGGAGTAAATACCCTTAGAATGTTTAGGTCCTTTTACCCATTGTTTTTGGAACATGAGGATGATTGTTTGTGTGGTTACAAGAACAAAGGACAAATACAAAGAAATCTCCCAACTAGTGAGATAAACCAAATATTGAAAATACAAAAGTTTGAAGAAATTCCAGAAAAAACCAGAATCTTCCAAAACCATATCAAATCCAAAAAGGAAGGAAGATTCCCAAATATTGGCTAGAGCTTCATTGAAATTTTTCCAAAGAAGATGAGAAACACTTCTTCCCAAATGAAAAATTCCATTCTTTTTTTCCATTCTTTAAGACTAAGTTCATTCCATTACACCAGTCTGTTCTTATTGATATATGTGAGATGATTGTCCATCTTCCTTCCTCACATAGAGGTAAAAATAATAAACCCCATCTGTGAGTGATTTTTATTTCTGAGTGTATGTCTGTGAGGCAGAAGTCAAAGCGACCTTTCCAATGGTGACTTAAGACTCGTGGTAATATGGGTACATGCCTCTCTTCAATGCATTTGAGACCGTTATGCTTGGTTTATATTTCATATTTTATTCATGCATTTGTAGTATGTTATCTCATATGAACGGTTTTGCAATACTTATCCTTATCTTTGATATAACCATTTCTGAGGTAATTGGTGGAACATCCTATTCTTTGGATTAGTCATTGTAGTAAGTTTGTGGGTATCTTCTCTGGAAAACCCTCAGGAGACTATAACTCCTCCACCTGGGAAATCCTTGTGGTTGAAAGCCTTGATGCATATTGTTAATGCAATCACCTTAGTTTTACTTCTCTTTTGAGTGCTTAATTCTTTTCTTCTCACCTTTTCTTGAGGACTAGCAAAGTGTTGTGTGCGGGTATTTGATAAGTCCTCAAAAGTGTATATTTATCCCCCGAATAACACCTTGTTTTTCTAACACTTAGCTTATATTATTGTATTATATCTATTGATTAGTGTTTTCTTGTCTATTGTGTAGGTTTTATGAGCCGAAATGCGAATATTGTGTTAAAGCCCGCAAAAAGTCAAGAAAAACAAGCAAAAATGTGTTATTTACATAAGAGAAGGAGAATTGATATTTGCACCCACAGATCTGCTAAGGGCACCCCACAGTCAGTCCTGTTGACTTGACTTTATGTCAAAGTGGGGCGATCCAAATCTCTGCCCAAACCGGGTCCTATTGGAGCCTACAAGTCAGAATTTCTATTTAGGGCTTTATTTAAAGTCCAATCTTAAAAAGGCTCTATAAGGAGATCCAAAAGTCTGATTTGGGCCCATGAGCTATCAAACTGAAGGTCTTGGTCCAGTCTACAACTTAAGCCCAAGAGAATTAGGTTTTGCTGAAGACCTAATGCCTCTAGAAGACCAACAGTAGCAGCCACGAATTTGACCTAATTTGGAAGTCTTTGCATGCAAATATTCTATTTTGTATTTTCTATATAAGAGAAGTAGTAGCTAAGGTTTAGGTAGCTTTTTATGAATGGAAGATTGAGGAGACAAGTTCATAGCGCTTTTGGGTGGGGTGGGCCATCATTTGCCAGGTCTTTGAGTGCCCGTCGTACCATGTGAGGGTTTTACCTGCATAGCACGACCCATGTTTCCACCATGGGATCGATCTTCCTCCTTCTTCTTCATAGTCTGCATCTTCTTCTTCTTCTTTTGTGTAAAACTCAATTCATATCAATCAAATCAAATCACTTTACTTTACGATATTTTGTTATTTAATTATTTATTCCATGGTGTCATCATCAAGGATGAGTAGCTAAATCTCCTTAGGGGGATGGTTGAAGGACTCTAGATAATGCAAAAACACTATAGCATTGTCTACTTAACGCTTATTTACTTTTATCTGCAGTACGAGATAAGTATTATTATTTGCATGTTATTGTAAATCATGTTGTTAAAATACTATTGTTAGGGTTTAGGGAGACCTAGCTTTAATGGTTTTATTTATATTGATTGAAAATGTGTAGTGAAATAGCTAAGAGGTGATTATTACGTACCTGCAGTTGATATCTTTTATTGGAACCCTTTTGTAATTAAGTCAAATTGCTGAGAATTGATGATTTAGTTATGAATAAATATGTTGGGTTAAATAAATTGAATAGCTGAAAGGTGACGGTTTGATTAATAAGACATATTCAATAGCATGCATAAGAGAATCCCGTTTTAATTGAGTGGAATAGCTGAGAGGTGACTACTTGATTATTATAGGTATTAATGATTGATTGGAATAGCTGAGAGGTGACTAATTAATTGTTATAGATTGAACATGAAGGAACAACGTGTTATGTTTGCATGATTTAGTTTGTGGATACCAATTCTTCCCCCTTTGTCATCATAAATATTTTTTTCATCTCTACCATATTCTTAAGTTATGGTTTATTTAATTATAGTCTGTAGGAAGTTAGAATCAATCTCAATTCTTATTATTGATTCCATTGGTGTTTCTTAACAATTGTTTTCTATTGTGTTTGAGCTAAGACCTCCCCCTCTGAGGTGGGTACGACCCTTGCTTGTTACTTGTCTACTTTGATAACTAATTTATACAGGCACAAGAAGGAAAATCTAGAAAAATATAATCTTTTGATAGGTGGTGTTTATTTATCATCTATCACCACCCAGGCCAGCGACTGTGTCCAGACCAGGCCCTTGGTTAACTTCTCTTGTGCCCAGTCCAACAGCCTTGGATTGCCTAGGTTGTGCTGATTGTAAGGCAGTTCCCTGCCTAACGACAATGGACCTGACACAGACACTCTTTGACTACATCGTGGTGAATCCATCCCCTTGCCCAGCAGCAATGGACCCCACAGTGGGACTGTGAGAGGCTCCAGACTTGTGCGTATTTTGTTTGTACCTAGATTTGTCCGTTGCCCATACACACTCCCTTCTTCGAACTCACACCCATTGTCAAAACCACCTTCACTTTCCACTTCCGTTTCTTCGTCACTCGACATCACAATCCTCCTTCATTCTCATTCTCATTCTCTTTTTCACTCCTCTTTCTTTTTTCCGTTCTGACTACCTCCTTCCTTCTCCGAGATTTCGTCCTCATCCCGGTATGTCGAGCACCATACCGCTCGCTAATGTCAATATATTGTCCCCCTTTAGTCACTGCGGATATCCAACAGTTGGGAATTTTGGATCAGGGTCCACCCATCTAGGTTTTTCCCAAAAGGCCTTGACATTAGTTAGAGTATGGTTAAGCTCTATACTACAAATACAACCACTTCCTTGACAACGTGGGACTAACACCAAATCATGGGTGTTACAATCCCACCACCTTAGAATAGAGCCGTCCTCAGCTCTGCAGTGCACTCAGTACATGTGTGTACCCTAGGTAAAATACCCGACAGGTGTCATCAGTGGCTATATAAGATGATAAACTGAGAGCACAGGAACGATAGCCAGCCAGATCTGAACTATCGAATAGGGCCCAACCCGGTCTCAAGAAGTCCACATACGCTCTGTGGATCTTGACCCACTGGATGGTCCACGATCAGTAGGTGGAGCCTCGGTTACTGTATAAGAAGTTGAACCGTGGGCTCCCATACATCAGCTTGGCTCACCTTAGTCAAGTAAGCCAGGGTCGGCCCGTTAAAGTCCGTCAGTAACGAAGGTATATCCAAAAGCTTATCATACAAGTACAAAAGACCTGGCCGGGGAGTATGCAATGCAGATTGGGCCTCTGGTCTGAGAAGTATAGCCCAAGTCTTTGCTTTCAGACTTGGTCAAATCCAAGTCCCAACTAACTGGATAAGTCCAGCAAGATTCCAGGCCAACAGAATCCACAGTTCTAGCCACTGGAAAAGATAAAGGAAGCCCAAGCTGAATCAGAGCCTATCAGAGAATGCCACGTGGGAGTCGCCCTGGTCAAAGAAAATTCAAACCAAGGGATAACCGCCAAGCAGCATGTGTGCTATCTCTACGAGAGCATCTTCATAGTTTGAACTCCAGTTCATAGAGTCGAAACCGGAGGAGCGGTTGAGCCAGTCTCCTCCGGTCCACTATAAATGCATGAGTTCTTAACCTCCTGAAGTACGAGTCTTTCACTAAGAAATCTCCATTACTACTTTGTGGAAGCAGGACTTGATTCCAAGTTCATCACCTTCGATACGTAAGTAGCCTGATCTTGTCAGGTCCAGTCTCATTGTATACCCCCATCTCATCTCAGTCTATTCTAGGCTTTTATTGTAACCTTATGATCAATCAATACGAATCTCGAGTTTGGGGATCAAATTTTTGCACCCACACTCTATGGCGCACACCGTGGGCTGAATCTCCCATCAGTTCCAGAGCCTTGAGAAGATCGCGATCCAGTCATACCGGAGAACTGTTGCAGCAATGGCTGGAAGTAAGAGACGTCCAACTCGATCCAACAACGGAATGAGTCTAGTTACTGAAAGTCAGACTGAGAACCTTTATCCTCTGTCTCCGGTCCTTGAAATACAAGAACCCATCAATCAAGAATCAGTTCTTGGGAGTGAGGGCCATGATCATGGCTCGCAAAACTCTTAAAGTGGACAGCCGGAGACAGGGAACTTAGTGGTGCAAGTCACTAACAATCCTGGTGATCCGAATGCAGTCAACCGGATTGTCAGGATAGCAGCATCACAAGATCCTGAACCATCTAGAGTAGCCATTGCAAGAAGAGATCATCGAACCATTCTCCAGACTGCAGGGGGTGGCTTCACTGAACAGCAGAAAGGGAAAGGGCCAGCGGTCGAATCCCCAACTGCAGTCATCAAACGGATGACAAAGGAGAATGCAGAGCTGAGAAAGAAGAAGTGAACCAGGGCTGGAGATAGTCAAATGTCTTCAGCCCCGTCTTCAAGTCCATCTCCCCCATAGAAGATAAGGTCCCAATCAGGAAGTGACCTAAGTCTTCCCCCTCATAGTCGTGATTCCCGCCCTATATGGGATAGGCTAGCATCGGGTGAGGATAGAATGTCTATCTCTCCAGTTCAGAAACTCCACCGCGGACGTGCAAGAACACGTGGGCCACACCATGGCCGCAGGGTGACCCGTAATAGGTCTGTGGAAGAAGTTACTCCACCAGAGGGACTGCGCCAGAGAAGGCATCGAAGCACTCCTCCCGCCCGTAATGATCGGAGGGGAAGGAGTCCCCGAAGGGTTCGTACCTATCAAAGACAACATGAGCTGAACGTGGAACAGATGAATCAACTTAAGCTTCAAGAAATGGTTGATTTAGCTGTCACCAATAAGGCTAACTGGGAAGAACGAATCAGAAAGCTCACTATCTCAAGGTTGGCTATGTCACCTTTGGCAGAAGAAGTCAGGAACAACACAGTCCCGGCCAGCTTCAAACAACCACCCTTCGAACAATATGATAAGACGAGCGGTTGCCCGGTCCAGCATGTCATGAACTACAAGAGCATCATGGTTATCTGGGATCTTGATGACAAGCTTCTTGCGAAGATGTTCGTTGCTTCACTCAAAGGCAAAGCGCAGACTTGGTATCACAATCTACAACCCGCATCCGTCCATACATTCGTGCAGCTGGCAGAATTATTCGAGGAGAAGTACCAGTTCAATGTCAAGACAAAGAAGGGAGGTGAAGTTTTATTCTCCCTATAGATGGACTGAAGCGAAACACTCAGGATTTTCGCCAGAAGGTTCCGAACTCATTTGTCAAAAGTACAGGACGCATCTGATAGCGTCGTAGTTCTAGCTTTCAAATATGACTTGAACAACAATCATGAACAGTTGTACCGGTCACTGGCAAGGAAGCCAACATCCTCTTTTTCAGCCTTGTTCGAGAAAGCAGAAAGATACGCTCGGGAAGAGGACAATCTGAATGCTAGGAGAAAGAGACTTGCCAGAGGCCAGACTTCTGAAAAGCCACACAAGACAAAAGAAGAAAGCTCCGGTAGGGATCGCAAGGAAGAAAAAACCCCTGACAAGAACAAAGACAAGAAGGGAAAGGCACCATCTCGGCATCCCGACCGCCGGTCAGAGAAACCCACCGGGGGCGAACGCAAGGAGAGGTAATTCACACCCCTGAGGTTCCCGATCGAGGAAGTGTTCAAGAAAATCAAGAACAGAGGGTTGCTCAGCAAACCTGCCCTTCTCCCGGCAGACCCAGAGGGCAGGAGAGATAAGTCCAAAAAGTGTGACCATCACAATGATTATGTTCACGAGGTGAAGAACTGCAGAGCATTGAAGTATGAAATGCAGCGCTTGGTTGACGTCGGCCTCATCCCTGACATGGTGTAGACCAGGGCAGTCGAACATGTGAAGGTTGGAGATCATATCGTGTATGTCTGCCATGTTCAGGCACCCGGTTCTTCCAAAATAGAAAGGAAGAATTGTGCTCGAGAGAAACTCCGGTGGATAGGGCAACTCAATTTCAACGAAGGGACAAACATTGATTCCACTGTCCCCGAAGGTCTGGCATTCATTGAGGAAGACAAGAGGGGTGTGCATTATCCACACAATGACGCCCTAATTATCACAACATGGATTGACGTCTACCGAGTCCGGCGAGTCATGGTCGACGCCAGTACATCCTCCAGTGTCATGTTCTCATGTGCCTACAAAGCTATGGAGTTATCCAAGGGTCTCATTGAATCTGATGAGACGCCTATCTATGGGTTCAACGGGGAGCCGACTCAGTCTCCCTGGCGGTTTCACCTGCCGATCACAGTGGGATTCAACACCATCGGGGTAGACTTCCTGCTGGTCAATTCCCCCTCCTGCTACAACGTTATCTTTAGAAGGGATTGGATTCATCAGATGAAAGCAATCGTGTCCACCTTCCAACGGATCCTCAAAGTCCCTACTCCCAACGGAATTTGCAGAGTTAAAGGAAATCAAGGGATGGCTTTCCAATGCCACCTCGATGCAGTCAAAGGAAAGTCTATTTCAGAAACTTAGGGAAACACTATTTTCCTCACGGATTTTCATTAATAGCAACCAACTCCCGGCAAGTCTGTCAAGGGGAAGCCAAATTTGAAAATCGGGGTGTCTCCAGCGGTCGACGAGCTAGAAGAAGTCATAGTGGGACTGGAGTTTCACAAAACCACTTATATCGCTTCCGGTTTACCAAGGGCTGAGAAAGATCTCTTGATTACACTGCTCCGGCAGAATCATCAAGTTTTCGCATGGAGCGTCAGCGAAAGTCCAGGAATTGACCCTTCAGTTGCCTGTCATAGGCTGGACATTGATCCTCAGCACAAACCAGTCAAGCAAAAACCAAGGCGCATGACACTAGATCGAAAGCTAACAGTAAATAAAGAAGTCGACCGGTTACTGTCAGTTAACTTCATTAAGCCGGTTATCTACCCCACCTGGGTCTCAAACATCGTGGTTGTCCTAAAAAAGAACGGTAAGATTCGTATTTGCATCGATTTTACTAATCTTAATAAAGCATGTCCTGTGCAACTTCTTGGATCATAAACTAAATTGAAAGACAATAAACTAAATAATAAACTCTTCAATCATCAATCTTCGCTAAGAAATTTTGTTTTTAGAGCTCTTTATATAGATAACTCCCTTGACACAACTAGGAAACCTACTAGAACTTGAATTACTACTTCCCTGGAATATGTATTACCTTTTGGCAACTTTCTAAGCCTATTAGGATTCAAAATAAGACTTCTAGACACTTCTAAAGACACTCTAAATAATAAAAACGAAAATAACAATTTTGAAATACTATTTTGGCTCCTAAATAAATCATAAACCCAAATAGGAAACCAATTGGCTTATGTGTTTTGTCCTACATCAGTCCCCCATTCTTCAATAGAATTCGTCCTCGAATTTAGGTTGAATTGATGACGTCCACTCCATAAGAAAATATACTTTGACCAACATGAATTTTTATGAACTATTCCCGATGTGATTGTTTGATCTTTTGATCCTTGGACATTGAAAACAAAGAGAACTTGCTTGGAAAGAATTCGATCAATACCAATAAAATCATAATGATGAACATTAATGGACAATGAATCTTTCACTGCAAACTCAACTTTATGATTCCCTTCTTCCTTAAAAACATGTGTGTGATCTTCAATTTCGGCCACCAAGGTTGAAAGATGTTCATAAAAAATTAATGGCTCCAAAGGGAAATCCTTCTTTTCTTCTTCAATAATGTCATGATGTTTAGGTGCAAGATGGACTTCATTGGGTTGGGCAAGAATGGTAGGTGTAGTAAAATTGGTAGTAAAAAAGAGGGGTGGTGGGGTGGTTAAAGATGTATTGATTGATTCATCATGGATATCTTTGATAATGTCCGCCTTGATTTCTTCAATCTTATAGCTTGATTCTTCATGGATACCAAGGGTTGTCTTGATCTCTACTAGTTGTTGAGTGAATTTCGAATCGAGTGTTGCATCTTGTTTGATAAATAATGTGTTCAATGAATCCCGAAACAAATCCCTAAAGAATTATTTTTTTCATCACTAAGAGCCATGGAGGAAAACAAACTTGAAAGTGGTGGTGGATCGTTTTTAGATAAAAAAAAATATCTAAAACTAAAGCTCTTGATACTAATTGATGCAACAGAAGCTAAAATAAACTTAATCTAAGAATTAAAATTACAAAGAATTGAAATAAGGGAAAGGAATTGCAATAAGTAAAAGCTGAAATTTAATAACTTCAATGTAAATTGCAGAAAATAAAGAACTTGAAATAAAAACTAAATTGAAAGACAATAAACTAAATAATAAACTCTTCAATCATCAATCTTCACTAAAAAATTCCTTTTTAGAGCTCTTTATATAGATAACTCCCTTGACACAACTAGGAAACCTACTAGAACTTGAATTACTACTTCCCTGGGGTATGTATTACATTTTGGCAACTTTCTAAGCCTATTAGTACTCAAAATAAGACTTCTAGACACTTCTAAAGACACTCTAAATAATAAACACAAAGATAACAATTTTGAAATACTATTTTGGCTCCTAAATAAATCATAAACCTAAGTAGAAAACTGATAAGTCCTCAAAAGTGTATATTTATCCCCCGAATAACACCTTGTTTGTCTAGCACTTAGCTTATATTATTGTATTATATCTATTGATTAGTGCTTTCTTATCTATTGGGTAGGTTTTATGAGTTGAAATGCGAATATTGTTTTAAAGCCCGCAAAAAGTCAAGAAAAGCAAGCAAAAATGTGTCATTTGCACAAGAGGAGGAGAATTGATATTTGCACCCACAGATCTGCTGAGCGCACCCCACTGTCAGACCAGTTGACTTGACTTTATGTCAAAGTGGGGCGGTCCAAATCTCAGCCCAAACCAGGTCCTATTGGAGCCCACAAGTCAGAATTTCTATTTAGGGTTTAATTTAAAGTCCAAACTTAAAAAGACTCTACAAGGAGATCCAGAAGTCTAATTTGGGCCCATGAGCTATCAAACTGAAGGTCTTGGTCCAAGCTAATACCTAATCCCAAGAAAATTAGATTTTCCTAAAAACCTAAAACCTCTAGAAGACCAACAGCAGCAGCCACGAATTTCACCTAATTTGGAATTCTTTGCATGTAAGTATTCTACTTTGTATTTTCTATATAAGAGAAGTAGTAGCTAAGGTTTAGGTATCTTTTAGAATCATATCTTTTAGATCTAGAGTTTTTCATAGAGAGAATAAAGAGAATATTTGTGAGAGAAAATTCTTCTTCTTCTTTGTATCAAACTCAATTCATATCAATCAAATCAAATCACTTACTTTATGATGTTTTGTTATTTATTTATTTATTCCATGGTGTCATCATCAAGGATGAGTAGCTAAATCTCCTTAGGAGGATGGTTAAAGCACTCTAGATGATACAAAAGCACCATGTTTGTTCTCATTGTGATTCAAAGTTCTTAATGCTTATTATTTTTAATTCGCAATATGAGGTAAGTATGATTATTTGCATGTTATTGTTATCCATGATATTAAAATTTTATTGTTAGGGTTTAGGGAGACCTAACTTTAATGGTTTTATTTATATTGATTAACGATGTGTAGTGAAATAGCTGAGAGGTGATTATTACATGTCTGCAGTTGATATATTTTATTGGAACCCTTTTGTAATTAAGTCAAATAGCTGAGAGGTGATGATTTAGTTATGAATAATATGTTGAGTTAATTAAATTGAATAACTGAGAGGTGACGGTGTGATTAAAAAGACATATTCAATAACATGCATAAGAGAATCCCATTTTAATTGAATGGAATAGCTGAGAGGTGACTACTTGATTATTATAGGTATTAATGATTAGTTGGAATAACTGAGAGGTGACTAATTAATTATTAAAGATTGAACATGAAGGAACAACATATTATGTTTGCATGATTTAGTTTGTGGATACCAATTCTTCCCCCTTTGTCATCATATATCTTCTTTACATCTCTACCATATTCTTAAGTTAGGGTTTACTTATTATTATTGCCTGTAGGAAGTTAGAATCAATCTCAAATCTTATTATTGATTCCCTTGGTGTTTCTTAACCATTGTTTTCTATTGTGTTTGAGCTAAGATCTCCCCCTCTGAAGTGGGTACGACCCTTGCTTGTTACTTGTCTACTTTGATATCCAATTTATACAGGTACAAGAAGGAAAATCAATAAAAATATAATCTTTTGATAGAGGTTAGAGATAAATGCCTTTGGCCTTTATCTAAATGGCGTCGCAGCCACTCTAAGGAACGTAGTTCATTCAAACACAAGCGAGAATAGTTGTTTCGGGACATCATCCCACTTCTATCCCTCCCACCCTTCTATTTTTAATTCTTTTTATTGTTGTTTTTAAATGTCTTGATACTTAGTCCTCTTATTGATCTTGCAGCGAAGACGGATTGAAAAACGCTCGAAAAATGGAGTAAAGATCAAATTTTGAAGAAAGACGCGCGTTCAGGATTTTTCCTGAAAAATTACTGGTTGGATCTGATCCCGAACTCGAGTCGAGTTCAGATTGGCTTGTAGCCATCTCGAGTCGAGTTCCAGGCAGGAATTTGCTTCGTTTTGCGTGAATTTTCTAGAACATTCCTGAGCAGTTTTTCAAGAATTTGTTTTTCCTATTGAGTGATTGTGAGGTGAACTAAGTGGTCTTATTATTTCAGCATTTTTAGAGACTTGTAAGATATTTAATTATTCGATCCACGAAGGGGTCGCGGTTGTAATATTTTTAAAGTAGGTGTTGTTAGGATTTATTTTATTGTGTGTTCGCGGCGGATAGTAGAGCAAGGTTGTGGAGCTAGCCTTGAGTCTACTAAAGAACTGCTCCTAAGGACGATTGAAACCCAAGGAGCGGTTTCCCCTTAGTCGACTTCAACTCGTCTTCTCCCCACTTTTGTGCGCTTGTTTGGCAATTTTTTTTTTTAGCACAAAGTGGGAGGTAAGCATTCTCCTAACCCTCCTCGAATCCCCTGCAAGAGGAGTTTCTGTATTGATTACTATGACCTTGATTGTTGCTTGATTTTAATTTCTGTTTTTATTTGTTAAACCGGGACTGTAAGGCGGACCTAGCCTAAAAGTGAAACCTAATATCAATTGATTGCAATATCCTAAGCTTTAAAATTGAACCAACTAAAGCCATGCTATCACGATGTTCATTTGAGACCTTGAGCAGATATTTCAACTAGTACTGCGTGAACCATTCTTTGATTGGAGCACAAGTTAGGAATTGGGTCTGGAACCCCTACAGATTACTTCTGTAGAATCACTATGATTTCTTAATTAAGGACCGTTGCTTACGCACGGAAAACCTCCTACACTGGTTATTCGCTGCTTGATTCACGAAATATAGGGAGAATTCACAAGGGAAGCTTGGAAAGAACTCTTTGACTTGGGTGAACACAAAATTGAGTCAGTTATTGAGCCCCTTGTTAGAAGCTTCTGAATGGTTAGGACTTCTGTTGCATATGTAATGCGCATGTTGCATGCATCTTAGATCAGGTAAAATCTTGTCCAAACCTATTCCAATCTACACAAAGAGCACAATCACGGACCTCACTCCTTCTCCTGAGGGAGAGTTTAACGAATCAACCTCCATACCTTCTGAAGAAGTGTTCAACGACTCAACTTCACCTTCTGAAGTAACACCTGCCCCTATGGCTCAAGAAGCTACCCTTCAGGATTACTTTTCACCTTCTGAAGCAACACCTGCCCCTATGGCTCAAGAAGCTACCTACCTTTGGCTACTGGGCCACCTACCTGCATAGTCTTGCCCGAGACAACTGCAGATAGCTATGGCATTCTCCCACAGATTGTGGGCATGTTTCCTAAGTTCCATGGACTTCCACGGGAAGATCCATATCAGCACCTCAATAAGTTGTTGATGACCGTTCTCAATACTTTTAAGGAGAAACATTTGTCTGAGGAGGAAGTTAGCTTGAGATTGTTCCCCTTTTCTCTTGAGGATAGAGCATCTCACTGGTTACATGGCCTTCCTTCCAATTCTATTGCCACCTGAGCTCAACTAAATAAAACGTTTTTGACCAAATTCTTTCCTATTACCAGAACTAATGACATAGTTGATGCCATAAGAAGTTTCCGGCAAAAATAGGGCGAGGTATTCTTTGATGCATGGGAGAGGTTTCAAGACCTATTTCTTCGGTGTCCACACCACAAAGTCGATGACACTGAAAAAATTAGGATTCTATATAGATGCCTTAATACTATGACTAGAAACACAGTTGAAAGTATGAGTGGTGGAGATTTCCTTAATTATTCCACCACCAAGGCTCTAGCTTTTCTTGAAAAGATTGCTAATAATAGCCAGCAATGGGAAATACCTGGACATATCCCGAGAAACACTACCCCAGACTCATTTGATAAACCTAGAAGTATTTACGAAGTCAAACCCGACTCTGAACTTAAAACTTACTTCATGGTTTAACCAAACAGGTAGAAGCACTTGGTGTGTCCTTAAAGTCCCCATCACCTGTTATGAGTCCCTCCACTCTCTCATGTGATGCTTGTCATGACCAGACCCACACTGCTGAATTTTGCCCTCTCCTTTATAATTCACCAGAAACTGAGGAAGCCTGTGCGTTTAACTACGCCGGGAGGACCAACTTTAGTAAGGGCAATGCCACATACCCATACATGGACCGCTCCAATCTGTCTTATTCTAATAATAATCATGCGGCTCCACCTGGTTTTAATAACTCTTATGGCAGCGTAGCAATGCCATGTATATTGGTAACACTGACAATCGGAACAGACTCGAACAATGCTCATCACATGAGTGGTTCCAGGGACCATGTGCCAACTAATCAATCTTCCCTACCTAAGACCTCCCTTGAGGATGTGCTTACCCATTTCATTCAACAGACCCAGGCGTCCATTGAATCGAATGCCCAAGCCATCCAGAGGATTGAACAAAAATTTGATGAAAATGGTAGATTTTCGGGACAGTCCATCCCGAATACAAAAGGCAAGGAAGTTGCCTTGGTGACGGATACTGCAAATCTGTCTATACCGCTTCCTGAAGTAAAATCGGCTTCCACCCTTAGGTCAGGAAAACAGGTTGATAATCAAATTACTTATACACCGAGTCCTAACATTGTGACCCCGGTTACCTCTGCACCTGTTGCCCCACCTAAAGCTCCGGCCAATGAGGCGACCACCTCTAAGCCGAATAAGCCTACCCGTGAGATTGTGGACCCTCTACGAACCTACAACCCGCCTGTACCTAAAAGAGGTCCAAGCAGAGGAAGTACTTGATGTGTTCAAACATATAAATATTAATATACCCTTCCTCACAGCTATTAAACAAATACCTTCCTACGCTAAGGTTTTGAAAGACTTGTGCACTGCCAAGAGAAAAACAAATGTGCCTAAAAATGCCCCTCCCAAGACCTCCCTTGAGGATGTGCTTGCCCGTTTCATTCAATAGACGCAAGTGTCCATTATATCAAATGCCCAAGCCATCCAAAGGATTGAACAGAAACTTGATGAAAAGGGCAAATTTCCGAGACAAGCTATCCCGAATCCCAAGGGCAAAGAAGTTGCCTTGGTGATGGAAACTCTGTCTACATCTGCACCGCTTGCTTAAGTTAACTCGGTCTCCACACTTAGGTCAGGTAAACAGGTTGATAATCAAATTAATTATAAACCAACTCCTAACATTGTGACCCCGGTTACCACTACACCTGTTGCCCTATCTAAAGGTCCGGCCAATGAGCGACCCACCCGTGCCTTACCCCCAGAGACTCACAAGGTCTCTCTAGAAGTACAAACTGAGGAGGTACTTGATGTGTTTAAACATATAAATATTAATCTACCTTTCCTCACGGTTATTAAAAAGATACCTTCCTATACTAAGGTTTTGAAGGACTTGTGCACCGCTAAGAGGAAAACAAATGTGCCCAAAAGCGCGTTTGTGGCGGAAGAATTCTCCGCACTTGTCCAACATAACGGCGTGGTAAAATACAAAGACCCTAAAAAACTGACCATACCCTGCAAGCTTGGTGACAAATTCATGGGAAAAGCTTTGCTAGACCTAGGAGCGAGTGTTAACCTTTTGCCTTACTCCTTGTAGCTCAGCCTGAGTCTAACAAACATGAAACCCACGAAAATGTCTTTACAACTAGTCGACAGATCATTGAAAGTACCTAGAGGAATAGTTGAGGACTTGTTAGTTAAAGTGTCTGACTTTTACTACCCCGTTGACTTTGTGGTGTTGGATACTGAAGCTACTGCCGATGACTCGGTACCCATCATCCTTGGCCATCAATTTTTGGCCACCTTTAATGCTCTCATAAACTGCCGGAACAGTTCTATGGTTCTCACTTTTGGCTCTATGCTCTCATAAAGAATGCAAGAGCGCCTTTGAAAAACTTAAGATCGCCCTCACGACTACACCCATCATTAGGCCACCTGATTGGAATAAACCCTTTGAGCTGATGTGCGATGCATCAGACTTTGCTGGTAGGGCTATTTTAGGTTAACGTTTATATGGTAAGCCCCATGTCATATATTATGCTAGCAAGACTCTCAATGATGCTCAACGTAATTATACCACGACGGAGAAAGAATTGTTAGCCATAGTATATGCTCTTGATAAGTTTCGTTCCTAACTTTTAGGTACCCGTACTATCATCTTCACGGATCATGCTGCTGTTAGATTTCTTCTCTCCAAGAAGGAGACTAAACAACGCCTTATTCGTTGGATTTTGTTGCTTCAAGCGTTTGATCTTGAGATTAGAGATAAAAAAAGGGACTGAAAATGTAGTAGCCGACCACTTGTCTAAACTCGACCGTTCTGAGGATTCTAGTGTCATTTCTGAGAACTTTCCTGATGAGCTTCTTTTTGCAATATCGAATGCTCCATGGTTCACAGATATAGTTAATTACTTAGCTAGCAACAAGTTTCCAAGTAATTAGAACAAGCAAGATAGATCCAAATTCCTTGCTAATGCCAAGCATTATTTCTGGGATGATCCTTATCATTTTAAGTACTGTCCTGACCAGATCATTCGTCGTTGTATTCCCGATTGGGAACAACATGAGGTCCTTAAGTTCTGCCATGAGCATGCTTGTGGTGGACATTTTTGTGCCAAGAAGACAGCTGCTAAAGTATTGCAGTGTGGTTTTTCTTGGCCAACTCTTTTTAAGGACGATCACCTGCATTGTACTGTGTGCACTCGTTGTCAACAACTAGGGAAAATCACTAGGCGTCACATGATGCCTTACAGCCAATTCTTCCTATCGAAGTGTTTGATGTATGGGGCATAGATTTCATGGGTCATTTTCCTGGTTGTCATGTTTTTTTGTACATTCTGGTCACAGTAGACTATGTTTCTAAATGGATCGAGGCCATTCCCACAAGGCGCAACGACCAAGAAACTGTAGTGAATTTTCTAAAAGAGTACATATTTGCCCGATTTG
The DNA here is from genome assembly GCA_023053565.1 of Aquilegia eximia. Taxonomy (NCBI): domain Eukaryota; kingdom Viridiplantae; phylum Streptophyta; class Magnoliopsida; order Ranunculales; family Ranunculaceae; genus Aquilegia; species Aquilegia eximia. The sequence continues at coordinate 29,212,790 of JALIGU010000001.1, forward strand.
GCGCTCCCCGTGCGATCATTAGTGATGGGGGGGAGCCATTTCTGCAATAAAGCTTTTCAAAAACTTGTCAAAAAGTACGGAGTTACTCACAAAGTGGCCTTTGCTACCATCCACAAACCAATGGCCAAGCTGAGGTTTCCAATAGAGAGATTAAAAACATTTTGCAAAAAACAATTGACCCTGAAAAGGTTGATTGGTCTCGTAGAGTCAGTGATGCATTATGGGCCTATCGTACTTCTTTCAAAACTCCCATATGCATGTCTTCCTTTCATCTTGTATTTGGAAAACCCTGTCACCTACCTGTAGAGCTTGACCACCGAGCCTTCTGGGCAATGACAAAGCTCAACTTTAATCTCGACCAGGCAAGTAAGAGGAGAAAACTCCAGCTTGAGGAGCTTGGGAATGAGGGTTATGAACTTTCCAAGTCCTATAAAGCTAATATGAAAAAACTACATGATCCTCAGATCTTACGTAGAGATTTTCAAATTGGGGACAAAGTTTTACTGTACAACTCTAGGTTGCAGTTATTTCCTGGTAAACAACAGTCTCGTTGGACGGGTCCCTTTGGTGCTATCACTTGTTTAAACCCTGCAGACAATTCTGAATTTCAAGTCAATGGTCAACGTCTTAAGCATTTCCATGAATTAAGGTCCCTTGAAGTAGAAGAAATTCTCTTAGAGGACCCTACCTATTTAGATTGACCTTTGACGTGCTGGTATCCGGACCCTCTCTTACTCTATTTTGTTGTCTCTTTTTGAGAGGTGTGGTTGAAAGTGCCGGGACCATAGTCCACAAACCCTTACTCGCTGAGTATAATTGATCCAGTGCACGCTTTTTCTCTTGAGCGTCATCACCAAAGAGACCTGTTTCCCGCTCTATTTGGGGGTGGGGAAGTCATTTTCCATATGTTTTTAAGTCTCGAGTATCTGACTCTGAAAGACTCTTTGTTGTATATTAGACATCAAGATTTCGCGGATTCCACTCTAGCGTTTTGTCTCTCCTGTATCTTTGTTTAGAGTAGTGTTTATTTAGGTAGTGAATCCTGGTTGTCCACCTGTCTGGCTGAAGACGTTAAACTTAGCACTCCTGGGAGGCAGCCCTGTGTATCTTCTAAGCCCGATCGTGCTTTAATGCTTCGTATTAGTTGTCGGGTTTAGTGGCTTTTAGGCTAATAAACTATCTCTTTTGGATCTGTGTGTTAGTTCTGTTTGGGGGTAGGCGTAGCCCACTACTCTCTGTTGCGGTTGCTTGGTTAAATAATTATTACAGTTATAAATTTGAATTTATTTTAATTTTTGGGATTTTTAATAATTATTGCGTGATTTTTGAATTTTTATTTGACATCTTAATGATACATATATTCGCAAGAATATATTTATACATTATCATGGAATTTTCAAATTGAATTGAATTATTTCGTGCCTTTACGCTTTTCGGGGGTAAAACCGTCATTTTTACTAATTCCAGTAGTGGGGGAAGCGTCTGGGCACTACTAGGAAAAGACAATAACTTGACGGTTTTAATATTATAGTCTTGACGGTTATAACAGAAAATGTCAACGGGTGTAGTTTTTTGAAGACTTCTTGACAGTTTTTAGAATAACTGTCAACGGGTTTAATTTTAGATGTGAGGTTTAGAAAAACCGTCATCCAATTACTAAAATATCTTGACAGTTTTTAGAAAAATATCAACGGGTTTAATTTTAGATGTGGGGTTTAAAAAAGCCGTCATCACATTAATAGGACTTCTTGACAGTTTTTAGAAATGATATCAATTGGTTTAATTTAACAAACAATTAGAAATGGATTTAGAAAAACTGTCATCACATTAATTGGAAAAATTATACACTTGACAGTTTACTATAAAACGCCATTATAAAATATGCTGGTCTTGACGGTTTTGAAAAAAAAAAAAAATTTATTTTGACAATTAAATTAAAACTGTCATATGTTTGTTTAACCTAGAAAAATACGCTGACTGTAAAAACCTCAAGAGCAGCTAAAATTAAAGAGCAAAGTCTTTTCTAATAAGCCCGCGTTCTATTTCGGTTTCCCACTCCCACCACTACTCCTGGTTCAACACGAAATTATTTAGGTTTCTCCTCTATTGCCTCTTGCTGCAAATTTAAGGTTTCTCTCCATTGTTTTATTTGAAGAAGAAGTCAGAAGAAGAAGTCGCGAAGAAGAAATCACCTCGTTGCCTTTGGTAATTTCAATTGCGATTGCACCATCATTTATTGTTTTGGAGTTCAATCACTGCTCTTGTTCTCTTTTTCCAGGTATTAATTCTTCTTCTTTGCTATTGTAATTACTTTTGTAGTTAAATTTTAGGTTATTTGGTTTTTTAAACTTTGCAATTGAACACCCTTGATGCTTTCTTTTCAATTTTGAACTTGTTGATGATGAATTAGAGATGCTTTCTTTTGATTGAAACCTTGCTTCTTTCATGAATTGTAATAATATCAAAAATCTATTTTTTTTTTTTCAATTTTCTTTTTAATTGTAGATATATTTAGTGGTACCTTGACCTATGTGGTTGAAACAATAAAGTCATGGGCGAGAAGCCAAGAACTTTATTTTGTCCGACTTTAAACAAAGTCTGACTTCCCACAAACAATAACAGTCTACTTGGCTGCTGCAATAACCCCCTGCCTCTTATTTGGCCTTAGACACCTGTAACCTGCATACCGGCCTTCAACATTACCTTACCCGTTGGTTGTTTCTGCTGGTCATTAGTCCGCAAGTTTGATTGTGTTAGGCTATTAGTTATTGCCACCTATATGTGGCAGCGAAGCTATAGTTGATGAAACAGTTTTTTAGTTCTTAAGGTACTGGTCATTAGTCCGCAAGTTTGATTGTGTTAGACTATTAGTTATTGTCATCAAAAAGCATCATGGGCGAACTTCCCTGTAATAGGTAAGTGCACGATGCTCCAGTGAAGTTAAGAAACTTGATCGTAGATCCCACCACTGCACAGCCCTTTTGCTCAGTTTTGAGCCAAACTTTGCACAACAGTCAACTCCAAAATTGACCTCCCTCCATGCACTAGTGATGTTAAGCCATACAAATTTTACCTTTAAGAACAGTGGCCATCTTTTCCTTAAAGTACAATGTACTTGGTCCTAGCTTTTGAATGCTTGTACCACTGATGTAGAGTCACATTGAACCCATACCTGTAGCCAACCTTGTTCAATTGCTTTTTTAAGACCAGGAATCACTGCAGCAACTTCTGCATTATAATTGGTGTCAATGCCCAGACCTCCAGTAAGGACTCCTAGTACTCTGTAGGTATGATCTCTGTATAGACATCCCCGGCCTGCCATCCCTGCATTTCCAACAGAGGAACCATTTGTGTTCAGTTTATAACTACGCCATTAGGTGGGGGCAACCAGTAGTAGTCTGTAGGAAATAATGTTTATAACCATGGACATAATATACCAGGCTATTTTGGGTGGGGACCTTTTGAGCAGGGTTAACAACTATTTTCATTTCATTCATCAACTTGTAAATTTAGTTTGAGCAGATAAAATGAAAGCAGTGGTATACAATGGTGTATGCATTCATTTTCATGGTATTCATGAAACAATTATAAACCAATTGAAGTTCGGGTCATGAGCAATATATGCAGTTGTAATCTAGTTCCATTGCACCCCCCTTCAACCCTTTGTTACAGTGACTACGTAGTCTAGTATCAATTCAGTAACACTTCAGCCCCTTAACAGTTGGAATCCACCTTTGGGAACCTCCAGCCATGCCCATACAGTAAGTTTAATTTACCGAATGATACTGCACATATTGACGATCATGTTTAATGTTTAGGCTCAAGAATGTAGCTTGGCTTTGGGTGATAAAGGTAACGTTGTGGCTAAAGAAACTGTATTTGAGAGGATGGGAGCAGACAATAAACTTCACTCTGTTCCTTTGGAAGAAGCAAATGTATGTGTATCGATTCATTCCATTGTTGAAAAAAAACATAAAAAGCGTCTTCCAATACCTGTTAATGAGGTTATCATGACAATTGCAAGTGTTATTGATACATTTGTTGCTTGATAGGAGTGGGTGATAATAGGATATAAGAACTTGAATATTTGCGAAAAGAATGAGGTAAACTACTATCTTTAATGAGTTAATATTACCAAATTTACAAGTAATTTGTTTTAGATATTTGTACGAGACATACGAGAGCTCTCGAGAAAGGTATGGTTTCTGCTATCCTGGTGATGTGAATCAGTTTGATGATGCAAACATTATTAGTAGTCAGATGCATCATACTATTGCGGATAGACTGAAGGCTCGTCAAGGGAACCAAATTATTTTACTTCCTTACTCTAAAGGGTAAGTGTGTTGGTTAATATATATATTCACAAACATTTAATTTTTAATTTTATAATAATTTACTTTGATTTAAAAATGCAGGTTTCATTGGTCTTTGATTATGATTGATATAAATTCAAAAGATGTTTATTATCTAGATTCTTCACATTGTGGACCTAGTGGGGGAACAAGGGCACTTGTGAACACGTAAGTTCATAAATGTGTTTCTAAGTGTGTGTGTGTGTGTTTTGTATAGTTTTATGACTTGATTATTTTTTATGAAGAGGGATTACATCACATCTTATGGTGAATGGAGGAAAAAAAATTCAACTTACATGGCATTACCCTAAGGTAAATAAATAATTTCTTAACAACTTCCTATTAATACTATTAGTATTGGTGAATGTGTATGATATTTTGGCATTTTTTGTATGTAGGGCCCGAAACAAGTTGGGGATTTTGAATGTGGATATTTTGTAATGCGGTTCATGCGACATTTCATGAAAGATCCTTCTAAATCCCTAGAGGAGAAGGTGATTAATATTTTCTCATTTTTTTTGTTCCATATATTTCTAGGTTTAAATTAAACTATTGTTCATTTTCTTTCCCATTGACTTGTTTAGATGACGGAGCTAAAAATGAAAGCAACATACACCAAAGCTGAACTGAATGAAGTTCATCTTGAGTTTATCGGTTACGTTGAACGATTTCTATAATGTTAAAGGTATGTTGATTAATATTACGTACACATTATACCATTAATATCATCACTTCTAATGTTGACGAGTACTACTTATTGACCAATGTGTAACCAATGAAAGCTTTACTTTGCTGATTAGTAGAATATAATTTTTTTGTATAAAATCAATTTGTTTAATTACTCTATCAAATTGTTTGTTTGAGCTGAGCAATTACAAAGTTTCCTCCCTAAAATTGCCTCCCTGCTCATCTTATTTCAGCGGGTTTTAGAGAGTAAAAACACAACCAAAAGAAAACCCATATACAAGTTGTAGTACCCTTACAGTGTGAAACTATGGATTTGCTGACCTGGAGTTTTTAGGACCAACACCACACCATACAATTAATATCAATCTAATAGAGCCCTAACTAGCTAACAACAGTATATCACTGCACAAAGATTACCTGAGCAGTCTGACAGCCCCTGTGCAAGAGCAGAAATATTCTAGTATTGTTTCAACTGTGCACCATTGGAAGTAATATCCAGCCTTGACCAGATCAAAACCCAAATTTCTTGTGACCAGTAGAATATAATTAATACTTGGGATATATATGATTAGATACTAATTAAATGGGTTAGTATTGGTTTTTGGATTATTACTATGTTGTTATTCCATTTTGAAACAAGGTTGAGATGGTCTATGTTGTATTTTCAGGTTTTTTCTTAGCTCCACAAATAAAGTAAATTATGCTAAAACTATTACTAACTTTTTCCTTGGATTGCGTGTAATATATTTGTGTTTGATGTGTGTCATCTCCTTGTCTGCCAAAACCATTATATGTCGAACTATGAATTGTGTGTTGTACTAATCCATATGTTTAGATACTCTAAAATATATTGCTATATTATATCTTAATTATTCTTTTATTCTGATTTTCTTACAGATAACTTCTTGTTGAGATATGGAGTATTCTTACGGAGGTGTTGTTAGGCTCATTATGGTTACATGGATGACATTACATAACATTGTTTTTCACAAGGATGAGATGATATTTTTTGCATAATTTCTTCAATGTTGTTATGATGAGATATTGGTGATCGAACGATTGGCAATTATAAATCACTTATTTTTTTTTGGGGGGGGGGGGGGGGGGGGGGGAGGGGGGAATAGTTGTTTAGTGATGAATGATTGTCACTTGATGTAATCTTTTGGAAGATTTTCGTTTGAAATATTGCATTTGTTTAGTGATGAATGATTGTCACTTGATCTAATCTTTTGGAATATTTTCGTTTGAAATATTGCATTTGTTTTTGTAATATTTCATTTATTAATTAATTTTTTAAAAACAAAATTTTTTATTTAGCTTGACAGTTTTAACCTGTCATAATACATAAATTTTGACGGTTTTAGATTCATCAGGTGACGGTTTTATAACATCAAATGACGGTTTTATAACCTTTTATGACGGTTTTATAACCTCTTATGACGGTTTTAGTTTAATCAGATGACGGTTTTATAACCTCTTATGACGGTTTTTAATTAAACCGTCGTCCATAATGATAAAATTATGACGGTTTTTGTCATTAAAATGATGGTTTTTCTTGCTTAAACTGTCAAGAGTACTTGGTAACTCTTGACATTTATTGTTATAACTGTCAAGAGTACTTAGTAACTCTTGACAGTTTTTTGAAAATTTCTTGACAGTACATATCTTGACGGTTTTTGAAAAACTCGAAAACCGTCATAATCAACGTTTTATGACAGGTTTTAACCGTCATAAAATTGTTTTTTTCTAGTAGTGGGGGGAAGTTACTTCTCTATATATACCCCCGGGTATCTTTAGAAAAGTCAGAAGTCACTTTTTAAATTCAGAGTCAGACCAAGTCAACGTGGGTCAAACAGAGTCAGTCATCCTTTCCAGAACTCGACTCGAGTTCAGTATAGTGCATTCAGAACTCGACTCGAGTTTTGAGTCAGATCTTGTTTCTCTGTCTTCGTATCTTTCTCATTTCTTATCCAAATTCAGTAATTCTTTCAAGGTTTTGTTCCTCTCTTTGTCCTCTTCATTTCCATACCTATATCTTCGAGAATCATGCCTCCAAGACGAAGAGAAAGAGTGATTATTCGTGAGCGCGATTATTCTCGTCTTTTCGACGATAATCGCTATGGGAGTGGGTTTGTAGAGAGAATTCACGCCCGAGGTTGGGATGCACTCCTCGGCTCTGATTACGAGCCATTTGACCCTCAAATGGCTCGTCGATTTTACGATTCGATGGAGTTGGCCGATGACGGCGTATATATCAATTGGGACCCTGCTCACCGTTTTCTGCTCACGCTGGAGATTGTATCCTTAGTCACGGCGCTCGAGCCACTTCTGCTCCCCTTCCAAGCCTGGTGATGAGTATCTTGCGCTACTGGGAGGCGCCTCTTCTTCCTGCTCTTTCTCTGGGGTCGGTCGTCCGACTCGAGGTCTCCAACCCTGGACTGTCCGCCTGTAGACAGTTGTTGTGGGACCCTCAAGAGGAGGTGCCCATCCATTACAGGCCCGACGACCAACGGGCGTTTCACCGGCTCGATACCAACGAGGAGCGATTCCAGCTTCTCTGGAGGGGTATGGGCAAGATTTTGGACGCGGTCGAGGACTTGCAGTGTCGCGTTGACGAAGGCCAGGGGCAATCTCGTCGACGACGGGGTTGAAATTTTTTTTTATTAGCCATTATAATTTTTTATGTATTTTGTTTTTGTTTTAGTTTTTGTACTCTTGTATTAAAAATTTCAATCATTGTACTTTATATCCAAATATTAATGAAAATGCTTGGATTTTTAAATTTTGCAAACTTTTGTCCTTTTCTGAAAATTTTTATATCCAATTTATACAGGCACAAGAAGGATACCCTAGTATTGCACCTACCACTTGGCTTCCTGCTAAGGTAGCTTCTACTGCTTTATGGGTTTTGCGTAATTTGTTGGGTGTTGAGAAGATGGATTATGTCAATGATAGTACTATGCATGACGTCGTTGGTATTGTTATAATTTTTTATACTCTTGACTTATCCACTTGGATTTTAGATGGTATTAGGAATGTATTCATATTCGGTGAGGATAAGTTTGTTTTCCCTACTGCTATCTGTAAGATTATTCTCGAAAGCTATCCTGAGTGGAGGAACAGGTTCAATAATTGGACTCACCTTATCCCTATGGATCCAACTCATCGTTTTATCAGGAGAAGTCGCCTATTCACTTTGGTGCCTAACACTGAGTATGTGGGGTTTCCTGCTTTGCATAGAAACGATGATTTTATGAATGAGGGTGAGGTTCCTTGGAATGAGATTAGGGAAGTATTAACTCATTGGCGTGATAGTTTGGATGGTTTTCCTATAGAATAAGTTTGAAACCAAGAGTGTAAAATAGGATTTCCCTTTCTGTTGAGTCAGTCCTTTATTTCAGTACATTTTATTTCAGTTGTGTCTTATTATGGAATTCCTTGTAATCTCTATATATGTGGAGATAATTTTGTTTGGCAGGAATTGATAAAGCGGTTTGAATTTTTAGTACATTCATGGTAATATTTTTCTTTCTTTCTCTCCTATGCATAGTATGAGCCTTGAGGACAAGGCAATCTTTTTGTTTGGGGGTGGGGAAGTATTACAATCCTTTTTGCAAATGATTTTCAAACTTCTTTATCCATACTTGTGTAAAAATTCAAAAATTTTGAAAAATCAACAAAAATCTTTGTTATAAAGACTTTTCCGAAAATAGGATAAGTACACCTTCAATGATGAATATAATGGTTGAATTTTATCTGTTTCAAGTTTAAGGACATTTATTGCTTCACCAAGTAATTGAGTCTTATACTACATTTGCATGAGCATAAGCATGGTATTCATCTGCATTTATTACAGATTACATGTGCAAATACAAGTACACCTTGAAAAACTTGAGGAATAAGTGTGGAGACTTAACCTAGTGAGCTTTTGAGCCCCGTCATTTTCTTGGAGAGATATTACATCAATCTGGAGTCAAAGGACTCAACCTCTCAGTTTTGTCTGTTTTTAGTCTCATATTCATTTTTATAGTTAGCCTTGAGATGACAACAAATAGGTGTAATATAAACTTGGGTTTTGTAGCTTATTCAAGATTTGATCACCATATCAGTAATTAGAAATGATACGAAGACATTTAGGTAAACCCTGTTTACCTTAGCCTACCCTGATGATACATTATTCCTTAGGTTGACCATTCTGAGCCTTTCTTGTTACTTAGCCTTTTTTTCTTAAGCCCATTATCCTTACCCAGCTCCATTGTGGGAGTTAAATACCCTTAGAATGTTTAGGTCATTTTACCCATTGTTTTTGGAACATGAGGATGATTGTTTATGTGGTTACAAGAAGAAAGGAGAAATACATAAAAATCTCCAAACTAGTGAGATGAACCAAATATTGAAAACCAAAAAGTTTGAAGAAATTTCAGAAAAAACCAGAATCTTCCCAAAACCATTTCAAATTCAAAAAAAAAAAGGAAGATTCCAAAATATTGGCTAGAGCTTCATTGAAATTTTCTCAAAAGATAATGAGAAACACTTATTCCCAAAAGAAAAATTCCAAATATTTCTCCATGTCCTGTTATTACAAATCACAAGTGTTGAAGGCCCGAATGTTCTAAAAATATTTCACAAAAGCCTTTTCCATTTCTAGCACTGTCCTAACCCAAGTTACAACCGATTACTGACTTTTGTAGATCTAAGCTGATATGGTAGGATGTGGCGAGTAAGTGAGAAGGTGTTGAGGTGAAAAACCCGACATCTCAAGCAAGGCCAATTTTTCCATTATTTGAGACTAAGTTCATTCCATTACACCAATCCGTTCTTATTGATATATGTGAGATGATTGTCCATCTTCGTTCCTCACATAGAGGTAAAATGATAAACACCATCTCTGAGTGACTTTATTTCTGAGTGTATGACTGTGAGGCAGAAGTCGAGGCGACCTTTCCCATGGTGACTTAAGACCCGTGGTAGCATGGGTACATGCCTGTCTTCAATGCTTTGAAACCGTTATGCTTGGTTTATATTTCATATCTTATTCATGCATTTATAGTATGCTATCTCATATGAACGGTTTTGCAATACCTATCTGAATCCTTGAGATGACCATTTCTGAGGTAAATGGTAGAAATTCATATTCTTTGGATTAGTCATTGTAGTAAGTTTGTGGGTATCTTCTCTGGAAAACCCTCAGGAGACTATAACTCCTCCACTTGGGAAATCCTTGTGGTTGAAACCCTTTATGCATATGGTTAATGCACTCACCTTAGTTTTACTTCTCTTTTGAGTCTTTAATTCTTTTATTCTCACCTTTACTTGACGACAAGCAAAGTGTTGTTTGGGGGTATTTGATAAGTCCTCAAAAGTGTATATTTATCACCGGAATAACACCTTGTTTGTCTAGCACTTAGCTTATATTATTGTGTTATATCTATTGATTAGTGCTTTCTTGTCTATTGTGTAGGTTTTATGAGCCGAATACGAATATTGTGTTAAAGCCCACGGGAAAGTCAAGAAAAGCAAGCAAAAAGGTGTTATTTGCATAAGAGGAGGAGAATTGATATTTGCACCCCACAGATCTGCTGAGGGCACCCCATGGTCAGACCAGTTGACTTGACTTTATATCCAAGTGGAGCGGTCCAAATCTCAGCCCAAACCGGGTCCTATTGGAGCCCACAAGTCAGAATTTCTATTTAAAAAGCTCTACAAGGAAATCCAGAAGTCTGATTTGGGCCCATGAGCTATTAAACTGAAAGTCTTGGTCCAAGCTACAACTTAAGCCCAAGAGAATTAGGTTTTGTTAAAAACCTAATGCCTCTAGAACACCAACAGCAGCAGCCACGAATTTGACCTAATTTAGAAGTCTTTGCATGCAAGTATTCAACTTTGTATTTTCTATATAAGAGAAGTAGTAGCTAAGGTTTAGGTAGTTTTTCATAGAGAGAGAGGAAAGTGAATATTTGTGAGAGAAAGTTCATCTTCTTCTTATTTGTATCAAACTCAATTCATATCAATCAAATCAAATCACTTTACTTTGTTATGTTTTGTTATTTATTTATTTATTCCATTGTGTCATCATCAAGGATGAGTAGCTAAATCTCCTTAGGGGATGGTTGAAGCACTCTAGATAATGCGAAAGCACCATGTGTGTTCTTAATGCTTATTTACTTCTATCTGCAGTAGGAGGTAAGTATGATTATTTGCATGTTATTGTTATCCATGTTATTAAAATACTATTGTTAGGGTTTAGGGAGACCTAGCTTTAATGGTATTATTTATATTGATTAAAGATGTGTAGTGAAATAACTGAGAGGTAATTATTACATATCTACAGTTGATATCTTTTATTTGAACCCTTTTGTAATTAAGTCAAATAGCTGAGAGGTGATGATTTAGTTATGAATTAATATGTTGAGTTAATTAAATTGAATAGCTGAGAGTTGACGGTTTGATTAATAAGACATATTCAATAACATGCATAAGAGAATCCTGTTTTAATTGAGGGAAATAACTGAGAGGTGACTATAGTTGATATCTTTTATTGGAACTCTTTTGTAATTAAGTCAAATAGCTGAGAGGTGATGATTTAGTTATGAATTAATATGTTGAGTTAATTAAATTGAATAGCTGAGAGTTGACGGTTTGATTAATAAGACGTATTCAATAACATGCATAAAAGAATCCTGTTTTAATTGAGGGAAATAACTGAGAGGTGACTACTTGATTATTATAGGTATTAATGATTAATTGGAATACCTGGGAGGTGACTAATTAATTGTTATAGATTGAACATGAAGGAACAACATGTTATGTTTGTATGATTTAGTTTGTGGATACCAATTCTTCCCCCTATGTCATCATAAATCTTCTTTACATCTCTACCATCTTCTTAAGTTAGGATTTACTTATTATTATTGCATGTAGAAAGTAGAATCAATCTCAAATCATATTTATTGATTCCTTGGTGTTACTTAATTATTGTTTTGAATTGTGTTTGAGCTAAGATCTCCCCCTCTGAGGTGGGTACGACCCTTGCTTGTTACTTGTCTACTTTGACAACCAATTTATACATGCACAAGAAGGAACTTCAATAAAAATATAATTTTTTGATAGAGATTAGAGAATAAACACCTTTTGGCCTCTATCACTGCGTACGTATCCAAGACGATGAACTTGGAATCAAGTCTCTGCTTCCACTAAGCTCTAATGGAGTTGCTCAGTGAAAGACTCGTAGTTCAGGTGGTTTAGAACTCCTGTATTTGTAGTAGGCCGGAGGAGGCTGGCTCAACCACCCCTCCAGTTTTGACTCCATGAACTTAGGTAGTTCAACTGTGAAGATGCTTTCCATGGAGATAGCTTGCATGCTGCCGAGCGGTTATCTCTTTGGTTTGAATTCCTTTTGACCAGGATGATCGCCACATGGCATCCTCTGATAGGTCTTGGTTCAACCTGGGTCTTCCTTTAGCTTCTCCCGTGGGCTAGAACAATTGGTTTTGTTAGGCTGGAATCCCGCTGGACTTATCCAGTTGGTTCGGACTTGGATTGACCAACCCTGAAAGCAAAGACTTGGGCTGGACTTCTTTGACCGGAGGCCTAATTTTCATTGCATACACCCTGGCCAGGTCCTCTGGACTTCTGTGTTAAGCCTTTGGATGAGCCCTTGTCGCTGCTTGACTGAGGTGGGTCTGGTCGATGTATGGGAGCCCACGGTTCAACTTCTTATACAGTAACCGGGGCTCCATCCATTGATCGTGGATCCCTTGAAACCGGGTTGGGCCCTACTCGATAGCCCAGGCTTGGCTAGCTAATTCTCAGCTGCTCCCGGTTTAGCTTCTTATACAGCCATCGGTGACACCTGTCGGTTTTTTTACCTAGGGTACATACATCGCCCCCTCTTTGTCAAGTAGAAAATTTGCTTGAGAAAGATCTTAGCAATATCTTCCCCGACTGTTGAGATTCGGAGGATTCCTTCCCTGACACGTTTTTTGATGACGATTCCGCATCCCTTGGATCAAGGACTATGGTTTCTTTCCTCCTCTATAAATAGCAAACCAGAGGTGTAGAAGGATGTCCACTTCTTTTTCTTCATTCTTTGTTACTGTTGCTGCTGCTGAAGCATCTTCTGAAGAATGGCAGACGACCGGAGTACCATCCAGAAGTACACCGTGGACATTGGAGAAAATGACTCTGGAAATCGAGGATCGGGATCGCCGTATTGAATTGATGACGACCGCCTGTTTGGAGTACATTCGGCAAGTGCGCTTGAGCTTGTTTGCCTTGAATGGCCAGCTTGCTGATAAGAGCCGGAGGCTTGAGGTTGCCACTCAATGGATCCGGGTTCTTCAAAGAGAACTTGCTACCGCACGTGTACTGTTGGAGAAGCTGGGGTATCATTCGGTTAAGGAAGAGAAGAACCCTTGACCGGTACCTTCCCGACTTCTTGCACTATGTAGGGGAATAATGCCCCTAGTTGAGACAAATTAACGAATTTATTTATTTATTCTGTCTTTGTCTTCCTCCTACCGTTGAGTCACCAACTTTGCCAGTCTTCTGTGGACAAGGGTGCCTTTGTGAATGGCACCATCTCCTTGCAAGATGTTTGTTTAGAATGACTCGTGACTCTCTTTCTTCTTGAACGAAAGAGTCCCTTTGATACCCTGGGTTCCTTCTTGCTTTCTGAACAATGGTAGTTTCTAAGCCTCTCTCCAGTGCATTGAGTGACAACCGATCTGAAATAGTTCAAAAATTGTTGTGTCAGGTGGATGACCTCAAGAAGAAGCTCGGTGCACTTGGAAAACATGTCCAGATGCTACACTGTAGCTATAGATGCAACAGTGTTTATAGCTATAGATGCAACAGTAAACAGTTTCCATATTTAGATAAAACAGTTTTAATATTTAGACATATAAAAAGAATTTAAACATAAATTGCGAGTACCTGATGACCATTTTTCATTATTACAGCTTCTTCTAGGCATTTGTCCCATTCATTGTCATCTTCTAGAAGACCACGAGCAATGCATGCTTCTTTGTATGTCTTATGTTCGATGCCATCCACACTATATAAGGATTCAAATGACGATGGTCCTTTCACAACGGTTAATAGTAACCTAAGGTAAAACCTTTCACCAGAATTCGGATTGGCAAAATACATCCGACCAATAGAAAAGGCTGAAGTAACTCTTGGTGTCCATTTCTTGTTATCTTTGCACCATCTAAAATGTTCAGGGAATTGTTGGTAAGTATAAGCTTTAGTAGTAGGATTTTTTTCATACCAATCAAAATATGCAGTCAAAGATGATTTCTGATTTTCAGCCTTTTCTTTTACTTGTTCTGGCGTGTCGTTAGGATTGAAGACACACACATGCATACCTTTCAGATGAAGCGCAAGTCTAGTGACACATGGTAGTTCTTCATGTATTCGAAATCCATATAATCTCCACGCTGCTTCAGTAGGACCTACATATCGAGCATCAAGATACTGTTGAATTTCATCATCTTCCGCCCGAACCACCATTGTGGTTCTATCATGGCCTTTGTAAATGTACTTGTGAATATATTTGACTGCCCTTACTGATGCACAAATTTCCACATTAATGTGGCAAGCAAACATTTCTGATAAATGAGGATTGTATGGGACTACATCTTTGTTATCAACCAGGTGTCCTCTAACATGATAACTTTTACCAGTTTTTCTTCGCCTATAGATTGGGTAGCCATCCACATCTATTCTGGTATAATTTACATTTTCTCTTGGATATCTAGACTTGCAAACCTTGTTCTCCATACATACTGATTCCATGTTGCGAGTACCACAGGGACCATGAACCATGCATTTTTTGATAGTTTCGAACAAAGCTGGATGTTTTATAGGATCAGGGAACTCAGCACTAACAATTCTGTCCACTTGATCTGTCGTCCTGATTTTGTCTTCAGGGTGAAGAAACAACAATGCATGCATATGTGGAAGGCCGCGTTTCTGAAATTCTATTGTATACACCTTTGCAACAACTCTTCCAAATAATCTTTTATTTTCTATTTCATGCATGATTGCTTTTCTTTTAAGCTCGAACAAACGTGCAACTAAATCAGGACGATCTAATGCAGCTTGACCTGGCTTAAGCTCATTCTGAATTTCTGGCCATTTTGGATTAGAAGTCACCGTCATGAATATATCTGGATGTTTGTAGTATCTGGTAATCGCCATAGAATCCTAGTAGATTTCATACATATGCCTTGGACTGCCTAAATGAGTGGACGGTAGAATGAATTTTTTCCCAATGTCATTAGGATTGTGACCATTGGTAACAATATCTGTCAATCCACTATATACATCGCAGCGCAGATCAGCTTGGTGTGTTCTAATCCAATATAATCGATTTTGTTCATAGGACGCCCAGGCATCTACAATAAATTGTTGGAACAAAAGGCCAGCTCGAAATAAAGCAGAATATTCAGTCGTTCTCTCAAATAAGCGATAGCAGAAATAATGAAGCTGAGTCAATCTATTCTTTTTTTTTTTACCTGTAACCGTAAAATATCGTTCGTTCTTGACATCCCAATGTTTCATATCTGTAGACCAACCAAGATCTCCAGTTGGAAATAGTAAGACATAGTGTGACGGCAAATACAGTGGGTGGCACTCGCTTATTCTTTCGAGATTGTTATTCTTCAGGTGCAGTATTATGTCTCGCTTCGAAGTCGGTTCAGTCTCATCCCCAGGAATAATAACAGCAATATCTTCAGACGTTGGGAGATTATAGCGTCTAGGATCAGTAGTGGGCGTATAAGCTAACCTTATAGGTATACTTTCACCGCCATTGTTATTAGCTGATTTCAGAACATCATACGCACCTTTGTATATTTTGCACAACTCATTTGATTCCAATAGAGTTTCTTGAATTATTTTCAGAATAGCTGGATTTAAGTGCAGGTTCCTTTTCTGTCGCATTCCAATGCAATATGAGGATCATAAATATATAGCTGTGAATAACTTGGAGATTTGTCTGATTCCGGTAACAACGATCCAATTTGATGGGACAACTGACCATGAATTGTGAAAGAAGTTGGTCCTCGACCTTTTAGAATACGTTTGTCCATCGAAACACCCAAACTGGAGAAGGCATTAGCAGCATTATAGGATCTAATATCTTTCCTGAAAGACCTTGCCAGTGAATTTCTCCCTTCGTATAGCAATTTAATAGCAGAAGGCAATGGTGTAAGTAGTGGCAACTTTATCTTTCCTTGCAGGCAACACATACCGAAGAATGACTTCTTTTTAATGGATTTAGTTAATCGTTCATCTAACCAATGATAAGCAGAACATGATGGACATATGACATCCATTTTCCCAAGATAGTGTCTTTCTTTTGGAACATTTTCTACTGGATCGATTGGTATGTGAATTTCATCTTCTAATATAGTATCGTAATGAGAATCACTTACAGGATGAACAACAGTAGTACAATTATTTCCTTCCATATTTGTCCTTTCTCTGGAAAAAATCAACAAATGGAGAAAAACATTAGTTCTTAAACATAATTCTCAAATTTAAAAATTAAAAGAAAATAAACTTGTCTAAGAAATAATTTTTCTGGTCAAGAAGAAGAAGAAGAAGAAGAAGAAGAACCTGCTTATCTAAGAAATAAACTTGTCTAAGAAAATAAACATTAGTTTTTTTTTGCTGCTGTAGCAGCAGCAACATTAGATTAACTATTAATAAAAGATTGGACTCGATTAATGTTTAAGAAATATTTAAATAAACTTGATTAATGAACCTATCAGCAGCAGCAGCTGCAGCATTAATGTTTAAAGATTAAAGATTGGACTCGATTCATGAACAGCAGCAGCATTAATGTTTAAGAAATAAACTTGTCTAAGAAAAAAATTAGACTCGGTAGAACTTTCTGCTTGTAGAGGGAAAAGATTGGCTCATGGAAGGAAACAATCTTATTATGGAGCCAGTAAATCTAACTTTGGCCGGGAGGAGGTCTAGTTTGTTGTTGCTCCATGGGAAAAAGTTTAATAAATAAAAATAGGATCCTGGGAAACTGATCATGAAATGTAAATGAGATTGTGTAGACCATTTCTACCATACCAATTTGATTAATGAACCTAGCAGCAACAACAACAGCATTAATGTTTAAAGATTAAAGATTGGACTCGATTAATGAACCTAGCAGCAGCAGCAGCATTAATGTTTAAGAAATAAACTTGTGTAAGAAATAAAGATTGGACTCGACTAATGAACCTAGCAGCTATTAGCTGATTTCAGAACATCATACTTCACAATTAATGTTTATGTCAACATTAGACTCGATGGAACTTTCCGCTTGTACAGGGAAAAGATTGGCTCATGGACTTACAAATCAGGTGAACTTGCTATTAAACTACTATGCAGTAGTGTGTCTGTCAATTCTGGCCTTAATTGGTCTTATTTTAGACTTGTGCTTTACTACTTTAAGAGGGAGAGGTCACCAAATTAAGGCAAGGAAGCGATCTGATTGTGGAGTCAGTAAATCTAATTTCAGGAAAAAAAACCTTATTGATTAAATTGATTACGACTGTAGTAGGTTTTAACCCAATGGTGAGACCGTAAAATAACTGTAGTTGCATAAAAATTAAGACTAACGTATTCCTGAATATATAATTAATCTGAATATGTGTTTTGCAATTAATATGTAGGATTAACTTACTTGATAGGGTATCGTTTCATAACTTGGTTTTCACGGGTCGAATCTCCAGTTGATGAAGAACCATACAAATAATATGTAATCTCATCATCTCCATCCTCTTCATCATCTTCAACTATAAGTTCATCCACATCATCATTTTCAATAATAGGTTGTTTTCCTTTGCCTCTTTGATATTCTCCAGCTTGTAATGGTTGTGAATTTTCATTCATTATTCCATCCATTGTATACGAAAACTCATTGCTTAGAACGTTCACTCTTTCTTCGAGCACTTTGAGCTAAACTTCTTTTGTTTTGCCTTGGAACACTGGTCAAAAAATATATGTTAAAATTTGTTATTTTTTCCCATAGACGAAATTCTTTGAATGTACTTACTTGCTTAACACAGGTTCATTAGAGGATGTTACTTCTTCATTCGTTTTCTCTGCGCAGTCATCCCTTATTTGTCTTTGTTTCTTTGCAGCTGGTTCCCTGCATTTTTAAAGTAATAAATTTAGTTGCTTAAATTATTTTCAAAATATTTATAAAGTAACAGTAGTAGTACTTACTTGATAGGGCATCGCCTTTGTGTGCTATTTTTATTTGAGCAATCCTCGTTTGTTTGACTATTATTCCTTGTGATTGTTAAACTGTTAAGGGGAAAGAAATCAAAATTAGTAAGTTATTGAACTTATTTAATGTTGATTCATGATGTGTATATTAATTGAACTTACTTAATTGATGTTGATTCACTGAGTTCATCACCTTTTCTTTGTCGCTGCTTCTTTGTAACTGATGAACTGTCGTCAATAACAAATAATTGTTTTTTTTTGAGACATATGAATTGAAATTAACAATTTGAAAAATATAACATGAATCGAGCTTACTTGTTTAGGGCAGATATTTCCTTTTCTCTTTCTCTTCGTTTCTGTTGACTTTCAGAACGCTTGGATATCCCTTTATTTGCATTGCATATATGTTCCATTTGATTCTTTTCATTCATTTCTCTCTCTCGTCTTTTTTGTTGAGCTTGTTTCCGTTTACTTACTGGCATATCATTTAGAACATTTGTTATCAACGAAATATCAATGTCTCGAGCAATTTTATTGGAAGTGTTTGTTGCCTGTAAAATATAAGATTTGAAAATGTGAAAAATGTTAAAATAAGAGGGAAACAAAAAATAAAAGTGGAATTGAGGTTGCAAAGTCGTAATTAAGCAATCCTGACTTACTCCAGTTCTTTGCAATCCATCCAAATTCTCTCGAGTTCGGACTTGAAGTACCATAATATTTGAAAGTATTCAAAATACCCTTCGAGGACGCAATCTACGTTCATTAACATAACACAATTTAAGTCAGCGTTTATTAACATAACACAATTTAAGACAAATTACTCAAACAATTTTAGTAGCAAATCAAACAATTTAATCAAAAATAGAGATTAACATAATGGTTGAGTCTTTCAAGGTAATGACAAATAAACTTGAATATTGACCTATGGCATTGATATACCATATGGTATGAATTTAACATTGGTTGGATATCAATTTGTAAAGATGCATACTGTAAAATCAAATAAATTCTAATGAAGAAGAAGAACCCGCTGCTGCTGCTGCTACTACTTTTAACGCTGCTCGAAAGAATTGTTGATTGGATCTCGAAATTGGTTTGGCGAAATTGGTGCAGATTGATCTCAAACAATCGTTGACTAAAACTAATCTATTCGAAATTTATGCAGATTTTAGAGAGTTCGATTGCTGATGGAGGAATTAAGGTTTTGTGTTCGATTGCTGATGGAGGAATTAAGGTTTTGCTGCTAGAGAGAGAAAGAGAGAGGGGAAATGGTTTGCTGATCTCAACCATCGGATGATATGATCTGAACCATTCAATAGACTTAAGTTTGGACCCAATCTAATCCAAGGACTAATAAACCAATTTATCTCTAATACAATCACAGCCGCAGATCTAATCTACAACTTTGAACTTGAGAGAATCTGGACCACTACTTATAACCCAACTTGTCTATTTTATCTATCCTTTGTAGATTCTAATATTGGAGAAAACAAAAAAAGTCTAAATATTGTGTTATTAACTAAGTGAGGTTATTCATTTTATCGAACATTCATGAACGAAGTACGGGAGAGTCTATCGTGGTATATAATAAAATTGTACAAATGTCAATCACAAATAGTGAATTAAAAATTAAAATTGAGAACATAGATTATTACGTTTTTGATCATGTTTATTGATTTTTGTTGTTGATTGTATTATTTAAATTAGGTTTAAACTTTTTGTGCAAGTTAAATTGGAGCCAAATTTCTTGATTTCAGGTCAATCCTAAGGGGTACACATGATTGGCCGGATTAATTAGCAAAGGCAGTGGCCATGGCTGCCTAAGGGGTAAACATGATGAAGTGCCCCAAATTATCTTTTGTGTATTATAAAATTACTTCCTTTTAACACCAGTGTTCATACTTGCTGTTTGTTGTATTTGAGAGCCTAGAAAATGTTGATGCTAACCTGACAATATTGATTCATATATGACCAGAGTTATATTGGGCTGAAAGCTGGTGACAGGATGGCATGTAACACCATGGGGGATACAAAGATTGCTGGAGTTTTTAAAAATAAAATATAGAAATCATGCATTAGTAATCTATGAGAATAGTGCTACAGACATTTTTTGCCTCGAAATATTTTTAAATCTTTATCATATTATACACCTATTATGTGGATTGGAATTAATTAGTTTGTGTGGTGCATCATAAATGAAAACAGGGTATCCGATGGTAGATGATGATTCATCCAATTCTCCAACTCGTAATGACACTATAAGAGTTGATTATTTACTGAAAAACATTGCAAGTTTGTTTCCTTCCATAAGGTAATTATTTTATCTTTCCACTTTACCTCATAAGAAAGAGTAAGAACATTTTCTCTAGTTCACGATTCATTGTAGTCTTTAATTGTGAGTGAAAAGTTGATGTCTTAATGGTTTTTTTTTTGTCGTAAGAAATAATGGTTATAAAATTTGTAAGTATTCATTTGCTAATAATTTCCTGAAGGTTGATATGTTAAATAGTCCATTTGGTTTGGTTATGGTCCAATGAGTTTTCTAATTTGATAGATTTTGGTTTTGATTTAATGGATCCATAAGCTCTAAATGGTAAGAGCGCTCATAAATTGAGAGGTTGGTGGTTCGAATCCATCTGGATCCACTGAATTTTAAATATAAAATAATTAATAATTGTATTTATAATAAGCTCATCAAATATTGTATTTATTAATTAATTTTAGCTTATTCAAAGCTTTTTAGACAAAAGGATAGCATTTTCTAAACGTTATAGACGAAAGGATAGCATGATTCTAAACGCTATAGTAAATGCTATTGAATTGATAGCGTTTGTGGATATGCTATTGTAAAAACCATAGCATCTAAATAAATGCTATTAAACAATAGCGTTTATCTATAAACGCTATAAAAAAAAGATAGCATCGACATAGATAGCGTTTTTTAAATGCTATAAACTGATTTTAATAGCGTTTTTTGAGCGCTATCTATATCAGTTTTTCTAGTAGTTCATCCTCCTCATCTACAAGATTCACATTAATTACCAAGTAACGCCAAAAGAGAGTCGAGTTGAACTTGCTCACTTTGACGAAAAAGAGATCTCCTAAGCCGTAGCTCCCATCCCCCATTGTCTCCTTTATGATCTTTCACCGTGCCTTCCTTCATAGAGGCATATCTATAGAGTTTAAGGAATCGCCTCACAAAAGTTTCATCCCCCAACCATACGTCATGCCAAAACCTCGACTGGTCACCTCTTTTCACCACCTTGGTTATGCCTTCAAAAAACTCCTCTTGTGCCACTAAAATGCCTCTCCAAATGCTACACCCAAAAGGTTGGGTAACTTTCCTCGGCTTCCCACCATTGTCAAATTGGCCATATTTCGCATCAATCACTTTCCTCCATAAAGCTTCCTTCTCTATCCCATATCTCCATATCCACTTAGAAAGTAAAGCTTGGTTCATAAAAGATGTCTTCCGAATTCCAAGCCCCCTCTTCAGTCATTGGAGAGCAAACCACATCCCAACCCACAATGGGCATGCAGTGGGAACAATGCAAAGAAAGTTCCTCTTGTACAGTTGTACTCCTCCACATGCATCTGTTTCTGAAAAGCTTGTAACGCTGTAATCCATCATCTTGGCCATTCAGCAAGTTAGGTGCACTACCTGATAATATAGGTGCAATCTGAGATGCCTTTGAATTTTGTGCAATAATCTTAACGAAACAAAGTGTGGAGACAAAACCCCAACAACATATACAAAGTGCAAGCAATAAGGAAACCACAATAAAACACAGGGTAGTTTTTACGTTGGTCCGCCTAGTAAACCCCACTCTTCCTATGAAAGTGAGAATGCTATAAATAAAATATCTTGATCATATTATAGCTTCATTTTGTTAAGTTACTTTGTGTATTTAGTACCTTAAAAAGAAATCTTTTTAACCAAGAAAATTATATACTCCGTAATGTATACTACTTCGGATTATTCATTGTCGCAACTCTATTGGACTCTAGATATAGAATCTGTGGCGTATATGACATGATACAAAGTTTCTCCCAGCATTAAGGTGTGTGTCTGTGTCTGTTTTGTGGTCCCCAAAGCAATCAAATTGGAACAGGAAGGAGAGGGCCTTGACCACTATTACTATGGCTTTGCAGGCACTTGTAGTTTCTCTCAGTCTCAATACATGGACTAGCAGAAGCCTAGCGGCTAGTTATAACACATAAACCTGCCCATGCACCAGAGATGCTACAAGAGATCGAACCAAAGGGAAAGCATGTGTTTTATCTATGATAGTCATCAAGAATTCAATATGATCTATTCTAGTTAGCTTTGTGTGACCGTCTCGGGGCCCTCTTTGTCCTCATCCATTATGTGATGAAATTAGAAAATGAAATAAGTACTGAACGAGGAGTGCATCCAGCTGGAAGTTGTTATTGATGGGGTTGCACCCAGTGGAACGGAGACAGACAGGTTAGTTACTTGATCCAATAGGGTATATTTGACTGAATGGTGACTGAGGTACTAAGTAAATTCTACATTCGAACGAAGTGATAAATTGTCCACACACACTATAAATAGTGTGCTTGTTGTAGTGTCGGAAAAGGTGTGAGAACACAAGGAAAGGAGATCATCATGGAAGTGTCAAATGTGTTGCATATGAATGGAGGACAAGGAGATACTAGCGATGCCATGAACTCTGAACTTCAAGTCTCTCACAATTTTTGTTTCTTTTATATATATATATATATATATATGTCTCCGCACACACGGCACGAACACACATGCATGTATCTGTATATCTAACTAGCCTATGCACTGTCTTTGGATCATGCAGAAAACTGTGATATTGAAGGTAAAGCCATTTGTAGAAGAGGCAATTACTGATCTCTACTGCAAAACCCTCCCGGGAAAGTGTTTCAAAATTGCAGATTTGGGGTGTTCTTCAGGACCTAACACACTATATTTGATATCCGAGATTATTGAGGCTATTGGTTCAAAGTGTCAAAAATTGGGTCATGGACCTCCTGCATTCCAAGTGTTTTTAAATGATTTGCCCGGGAACGACTTCAACACCATCTTTAAGTCCATTCCCTCTTTCATTGAAAACCTCAAAAAAAACAAGGGAGATGAGTTTATTGGACCTTGTTTCATTGCAGGGATGCCGGGTTCATTCTTTGGGCGGCTATTTCCACCAGAGACACTAAACTTTGTGCATTCTTCCTATAGCCTCCATTTTTTATCAAAGGTAATCTTCTTCTCCCTATATATTGTTGCATTTTTATGTTTGGTATGTAGGAATTGTCACATGCAGGTTTCACAGACATGGAGTGATATAAACAGACGATCATCATGTTTACAGGTTCCTCTTGGGATTGAGAATAACAAAGCGAATATATACATTGCTCCAATGAGCCCTCCTAGTGTGCCTAAAGCATACTTGGCACAGTTTGAAAGTGATTTCACAATATTTTTGAGTTCGCGTTCGGAAGAAATAACTTCTGGAGGACGTATGGTCATAACAATGATAGGAAAAAGGAATTCAGATCCCTTTAGCGAAGATTGTTGGGATTTCTGGGAATTGTTAGCCCAGTCATTTCGTGACATGGTCTCTCAGGTACGCTACCTTATTAAGATATCATCAACCAAGAAATACGTTTCAAGCACTCTAGGCTCAAGCTTGTACTGGACTTTATTTATTAAGTAGATTTTGCCATATTCCTTCCTGATCTATAATAATTATTCTTAGAATTCTTATTCCTGAAAGCTCTTTTCTTCTCCTTCTTCTTATTATTATTGTAACACCAAACAGCTCTTATTTGCAAAAAGAAAAAAAAATAAACATCGAGACATATTATACATGGTGTTGCCTTAAAATAGAAATGGCGTTAGGATCATTATCTTATCCAGCATTTGGAGAGGGATCAGGGAATAGAATTGGCTTCTGTGCCTCTGGATGATCCGAACTTTCCTCATTCGATCTTTATTGCACTTCTAGTGTTTTTTTTATGTGTTGTAAAAAGTTGGTTCTCCATTCAGTTCTTCTTTTCATACATGCCTGACTAAAAGCTACACCATTCCCGGAAATATTATATGGATAATTGCATTTTATTTTGCCTAAGGGGCTTAAATACGAGTATACAAAATACTTATCTATCATTTTGACAAAAACAACAATTACTTATGTCTCCTTAGGGGCTCGTGGAAGAGGCTAAATTGGATTCTTTTAATTTGCCTTGGTACGCTCCAAGCATTGATGAAGTAAGGGCTGTAATTCAGGAGCAGAAATCATTCCACATTGATTTGTTAGACACTATCGATGACTCCCAGAACAAAGGCTTTGTGTTAGATACTATCAAAAGTGGACAAACTATGTCCAGGCTTGTGAGAGCTGTGACAGAATCCATGATTGTTAGCCACTTTGGTGAGGAAATAGTTGAGGATTTGTTCCTCAAGTATGCAGAGTATGCTGACAAGTACATGAAGGAGAAATCCAATTATGTTAATCTGGTCATGACCGTGACCAAGAAAAATTAAAACTCAGTGCAAATATAAAAAGCGTTGAGCTACTGCCTTGAAAAATATGTGGATGTTTTTGTTACAATAAAGGTATAGTATTCATGTATGTGGATGCATATGCTTGAATGTATATGATAAGGTTTGTAAATGTGTGTAATTCTATATGATTTATTTAGTTAAAGGAATGAGAATAAATAAAAATTCAAAAACAAGGTTCTTACCATTAGAGTATCTCTTTGGGTAATTTTTCGAATAAGCACAACTATAGTGTGACCTTTCCCAAAAACACATTAAAATGGTCTCGAACTCTATTTTAGGGCCCGAAAAGCACAAATGGACTGTCTAAGGGTCTGGTTTACATTATTTACCCTCATTAACAAAACCAGGTTACTCACGGCCCACTTTAAGAAACCAAATTATAAAAAAGGCCCTTTTCTAAATTCTTAACATATTTTTTTTTACAAATATACCCTTCTATCTTCTTCTTCCTTGGAAAAATCAAAATTTTGATTTCGTTTTCTTCTTTCAAGCTTTTTAATAGTTAGTGGAAGTGAATCATTTCCTCGAGTATGATGAACGATTAATGGTCCAAGTTGTTGATTAGATGTTTTAAGTAAGTTATAATCTATGTTTAGGGTTTGTTTGGAAACTTTCTTGGGAATTGGAATTGAGTTTATAATTCCAAAACTTTTATGATTTTAGATAATTGACTTTTTTAATGTTAATTTTTACTATGTTTGGATAAATAGATTGAAATGAGAAAAGAAATTAAAGAAGTGATATAATAGAAAAATAATATACATGGCAGTATTAAAGTTTTCTTACATAGAAAATACATTTCTAATCAAGCCTAGAATGAAGAGTTTTACATTCATTGAAATTTAAGGATTTCATTTTCAAATCATGGACTAAAGTCCTTCCAAATGCACAAAGTTGCATGTTTTGGAAAATGATTTTCAATTCCAGGTTTCCAAACGGACTCTTATTGTTTTTCATTTTTCTGGAAAAAAATTGTTTGAATGGGTAACTTAAAATATGGTTTTTGCTAAATTTCTTTTTAAGGTCATGTTCATTTATGTATTGAATCTGAACACGTTGGATCAGTTTGATGTTTATGATTGATTTATGTATTAATTTTGAAAATTTGATTTTGCAAGGATATCAATGCATTGATGAATATTTGGATTGGGTAAATTGAAATACGATTTTTTGTTAGATTTCTTTCTTAGTTTTTGTATCCTTATGTGCGTAATGTAAACTCGCAAGTTTAATATGTTGTTTATGATTGCTGGGATGTGTTGAACCAGCCAACAAATGTTTGCATTCTATTCAAAAGGTCATTGTATTATAAGCAAAAAATTCATGACATATATTTTTATTTTTGCGAAGATAAATTTATATGCAAACAGGTCATTGCATTATTGCATTATGTGAAAACAATTCATTGTATTATAAGACCACATTAGGGTCGTGTAATATCTGGTGGGTTTTAGGGTTTATTGGGGTAACATATAGTTGTAATACATTTAGGGACGAGTAAAGCCTAGTTGGTTCTATATGTATGAATTGAGAATAATGCTTGAGATCTTGATCACTTTCCTTGAGTAGCCATGGTAATGATCTTTGTGTATACCCATATACCCGAGCTCATCTTCTATCGACGTCACTCGACGTAAGCTTGTTTTCACTCGACCTCACCCGAGCTCAACATTTTCACATGTCATCCGACCTAAATTCTCATTACTTCGAGCTCACTCGATGTGAACCCTTTTTCACTCGAGCTCACTCGAGGTGAACCCATTTTCACTCGAGCTTACTCGACGTGAACCCTTTTTTACTCGATCTCATTCGAATGTTTTACATTTTGATCCTCTTCAGTTATAATATCTTTTTATATCCAAAATATCCGCCATTAATTGATCCCACCGTTGGACAATTAATGATCTATCCATTGTCCCAATTCACCTATAAATATGAACTACGTAGGCTTGATTCTGGGACTTGGTCAATCTCAAATACGTAGGCAACTATCTCTCTAGAGAGCTCAGCCACTTCTCCACTATAAACTCATTCCTCTCCATTGTCCGGCCAACTTCTCCGATCTCCCCCTTTACTTAACATTTACATTGGCGCCGACTAATTCGTGAACGAACATCAACCAGACAACGACCATGACAACAGTCACTTCCGACCAGTTTGAGCAACTCCAGAAGCAAATGGCAGGCCAACAAGAACAGATCAACAGGTTGGTGGTTGAAAATGTCCAACTGTGAAACACCACAAACGGAGCACCACTCAATGGAGTTACTACAAATGGACTTGCCACTGAAAAAGTCAACACCACCATCAACAACCCTGTTTTACCCACTTCCAATAACACCACCGCCCCCACCATGGCCGACCTTCAGGCCGCTCATGATCGCATACTTCAACTTTCCGAAAATCATGACAAAAACCACCAAGATTCTCTCAAAGCCAACATACCACCAAAAGTTGCATCCACAACCCTAGAGCGCTACAAGACTGAACCCCATCAAGAAGACCTCCTTCAACAAGAACCTCCTCAAAACTACATGCCACCAAAATTCACTACTTATGATGGAAGTGGAGATCCCATGGACCACGTCCTCAAATTCAAGACCAGCATGACCTTATGGCCAAAATACAAAGACATATTTTGCAGATTGTTTCAAGCTTCACTTCGTGGAAGTGCCATCGATTGGTACCATCGACTTCCAGAAAGGTCCATAACGTCGTATGATCAATTCGAATCACTCTTCGTCACGCAGTACATCCACAACAAGCGAAGAAGGATCGAGGTAACTGCTCTCTTTCGACTCAAACAAGATGAGTCGAAAACAACAAAAAAGTTCATGGCAAGATTCAAGAAAGAATGTTTGCGAGCTGAAAGCCCAGATGAGAACTCATGCCAGCTGTTAACCCCAACACAACACTAGGGAAGAACATCATCCTCGATGCTCCTGCAACACTAGAAGATCTCTGTGTGTGAGCTGATAAGTACATCAAGCTCGAAGAAGCTTTTACAAAGTCAAAAGAAAGGGTAGCTGTGGTCCAAACTGCATAGCCTACCTATGCCAAACCAAAGACAACTAGGTCCGACTACAAAGGTAAACCAAAGTCAACCTCAAACTCCAAATTTCCAAATCCCTTCAAGTGTTCCTACAACCAACTTTATGATTTAATCAAAGACGAGCCTTACTTTCAACCTCAAGTCCATGACCTCGAACCTATAGAAGGGAACCCGCATTGTAAGCTATATAAATACGGACATCATCTTACAGAAGATTGTCGCGTCCTGAGAGCTCATTGCCATAAGCTTAAAGAAGAAGGTCACCTCGCTGATTTCCTCTCGGACAAAAAACCAGACCTTCGTATTAAGCTTAATAAGAAGAAACAAAAAACTTCAGAAAAGAAGGGTAGAAAACCCAAAGGAACTATCAACATGATCATGGATGCTCGACCTCTAGAATGGTCAACTCCCTCCAGAGAAGCAAAAGATTCATCACATTCACCACACTTTTCAGCTAACTCACAAAGCAAGGGTGGTCAAGCAGGTCGAGGGCAACAATGCCCTTATATTTTCCGATTTCGACTTCAAGAAGGTGTGTCTCCCACACAATGATGCCCTAGTGGTCCACATCAACATTGGTGGATGGTTAATCAAGAAAGTACTCATAGATCCAGGTAGCTCATGCGACGTCTTTTTCAGCAAGGCATTCAGTCAAATGCAGATGCCGGAGTTAGTCCTCCACAAGCTACAATTCACCCTCTTTGCTTTCAACTCAACTGAAACATAAGCAAAGGGTGAAATTTGCCTTCCTGTGGCAACTGGAGAAGATGAAGACGAAGTTACTGTTCACCGCACATTCTTCGTCCTGGATGTCCCTACCCAATTCAATGCAATTTTAGGGAGTAAATGGATCCATAGGATGAAAGCTGTTCCATCAACTTATCATCAAGTCATCAAGTTTCCTGGCCTCCGAGGCATCATGGAACTATGAGGTGACCAAATTGAGGCACACAGATGCCATGCAATACCTGAGGTCATTCCACTTCGCAATAAGGTTGAGACCACCAAGACAGTCGCGAGCTCACCTCAGGCCACTGTCAATGCGATCTCTGCAAATAGCAAGACATTCACGAGCTCATCCAAGCCCACTGTCGATGAGATCCCACAAGCCGCCAAAGGCAAGACTATCATTCAGCCATCCGACCCACCAATCATTGAAAAAGGTGAAAAGGTCAACATAGGGTCTGACAATGATCCAAAATATGTTTATGTAGGGGCTAACTTGGACCCCATTGTAAAAGAGCAACTTATTGCCACTCTTAGGACGAATAAGAATGTTTTTGCTTTTGCTTACACTGATATGCCAGGGATAAACCCCAATATTGCATGCCATAGGTTAAACGCGATTCTAACAAAAAACCTGTTAAACAAAAAGCTCGCAAACTAGCAGTTCATCTTGCTAAAGTTGTCAATGCTGAGATACAAAAAATTCAAAGATGCAAAATTTATTCACGAAGTCGAATACCTCGCAAACATTGTCGCAGTCCTCAAACCAAATGGTAAAGTCAGGGTATGCATCGACTTCACGGATCTCAACAAAGCTTGTCCAAAAGACAACTTTCCACAACCTAGAATAGACAAACTCGTCGACTCCACTGCAGGTCACGAGCTCATCTCTATGATGGATGGCTATTTAGGTTACAATCTGATCAAGCTCGTAGAAGAAGATCAAGAAAAAACTGCGTCCATCACTGAACAAGGTACCTTTTGTTATACAGTCATGCCTTTCGGACTAAGAAATGCATGGGCTACATATCAGCGACTTGCGACAAAAATGTTCAAAGACATGATTGGCAACACAATGGAAGTATACGTCGGCGATATAATTGTTAAAAGCCGACATAAATCATCTCACGTATCCGACCTCGAAAAAATATTCCACCGACTTCATGAATACAACATGAAGCTCAACCCAGAAAAATGCCTATTCAGTGTTGCTTTTGGAAAATTATTGGGATATCTCATCACACAACGAAGGATAGAGGCAAACCCAGAAAAAATAAAAGCTATATTTGAAACGCTAAGCCCAAAGACCAAAAAACAAGTCCAAAAGCTCAACGACATGTTAGCAGCTTTGAACAGGTGCATAGCTTGGGCATCAGATAAACAACACCATCTACTTTAAATACTGAAGAAAGACTCAACATATAATTGGACTCCAGAATGCCAACAAGCATTTGACGAGCTCAAATTATATCTGACAACTCCCCCCGTCAACACAGTGCCACAACAAGGCGACGTACTGTGGATTTACCTTGGAACTTCAGAACATGCAATCAGTGGAGTTCTATTTCGAGACGAAAGTGGCGTCGAAAGGCCTAAAAAGGTTGGTCGGACTTAAATCCTAACAAAAAGTTAGAACTTGGTGCTTGAGGCCAATTTCTTGTAAAATTGAAAAAGAAGAAGATATGAATGGGTTTTTTTTTTGTCTACTAGTTAATTTTTTGAATTTTTATTTTCCATGTGGCTAAATTATGGTCTCTACAAACAAAATAATGCCACGTCATTGTTTTAACCGGAGTTGTGCATCAAGATAAAACTTGGTTGTCAGTTTTGCAAAATTTAAAATTTTGATGCCAGTTTCAAACGTGGTTGTCAAAATTATAAAAAAAAACTAAATATTGTTGTCATAATCAATTACTTGACCCAAATTCAGCCAAAAGAGTAAAACCTATTCGCATCTCTAATAACAGCTCCCCCTCTGTAAACAAGGGGGAAGTATGACTTTGATTTGTAATATTCGAGGCAATTGCTAATGAACCCTATTTAATTTTAATCAACTTGATAAAGATGTGTCCATAAGTCCATTTATAGTTTCAAACACTTGTCATTCCTTTAATTTATTTGACACAAGTTCTTGTCAGCAAAAAATATATAAAGGGGATTTAGAGATACCCCCCGGAAAAGTTTGCACTCTTTGAGATACCCCCCAGATTTGAAAATCATTAGAGATACCCCCTATTTTCTCATTTCAAGTCGGTCAACCAAGTCGTTGACCATGATATGACCAATCTTTAAAATTTTAGGACTGAAATACCCCTCCACCTAAATTTAATCTCATTAATTAATAATTATTAAACCTCTACCATCTCTAACCCAACCCCCACAATATCTAACACACAACCGACCACCACCACCACCCATTCACCTCCACCATTAACATACTAAAACCACCACCATTTGTGTGATTAATGATGATGAACTTTATCTTTGAAAATAATTGAAGTATGTTAAAAATGTGATAAAGAAAATGGTGGAGATGAGATTTGGGTTTGAAAAAGATGTTGATGGGGTGTGAAGATTAAGGTAATGATGATGGAATGTGAAGAATGTGAGATGATGTTAATGATATAGTGTAAAAATTAATGGTGATGGGGTGTGATTGTGTGAAGATAATAGCGGTGGGATTTTGGAGATGGTGGTAATTAATAAAAGTATATATATGGTTGGTGGTAGTGGTAGTGTTGGTAATGGAGTTTTAAGGGTTGATTTGGTGGCGGCGGTTGAGTTGTGGAAGTGGTGGAGTTAAGGTAATTGGAGATGGTGGTAGTGGATGGTGGTAGTTAAGGATGGAGGTGGTGGTTGTTTAGAGAATGAAGATGGAAGAAAGTTATGATCTAAACCATCAATTTTGGATGGCTAAAAGTAGATCTAGCTTTTGGATGGTGGAGATTAATTCAATTAATAATGGGTGACATGTTATGTTTATGATTAAGGGTATTCTTGTCAATATGTAAGAAACATTGGTCAATGACTTGGTTAACCGGCTTCAAATAAGAAAATGGGGGGGGGGGGGGGGGGGGGTATCTCTAATGATTTTCAAATCTGGGGGTATCTCAAAGAGTGCAAACTTTTTCGGGGGGTATCTCTAAATCGTCCATACATAAAAGAGATAGGGTAATTTCCTGAATAAGCACAAGTATAATGTGACCCTTCTGAAAAACACAACAATGGATGAAAAAATCCCAAACAAGCACAAAGATTTTCTCTTTTTGTTTTGTTTTGTTTTGTCTTTTAGCCTATTTTCTTTCATTCTTGACCTTTTATAACTTTTTTTTTAATTATAACTTGTAATATCCTTAACTTTTGATTGAAAAGTCTAAAATGAATATAATTTATACCGTTGGAAAGGTCTCGACAAGATCTGCAGGTTTATGTTTTGTTAGGATTTAAGTCTATTATTCGGGCTTTCATTGTTTTTAGGCCTAGTACGCGCACCTTTAAGTTGATATATATTTTTAAAATTTCATAATTACCCTTTCAGTTGATCAACATGTTCATCAACTAATATTAGTTGCTTGAATTGTTAGTGTTGATCAACATCTTGATCAACCAAATAATATTAGTTGTTTGAATTGTCAAAGTTGATCAACTAAATAATGGCTTATGGTTTCACTACTCTCTCTCTCAAAACCCTAGACATATATGTATTTAGGTTTTAAGGTTTAGGATGTATTTAAGATAGCATTAGGGTGTAGTTAAAACAACATTCCACTAGGGTTCACCATTCTTGTTGGACTTAGGGGTTTAGGGGTATATATACATGGCATGAGGTGTATTTAAGACAATATTCTACTAGTGTTCACCATTCCCATTGGGTTTAGGGGTATATAAATACAACAATTAGGTGTACTTATGACAACATTCTATTAGGGTTTACCATAGGGATTTAGGGGTAGTATAGATACATTTTAGGGTGTACTTAAGACAACATTCTAATAAGGTTGTAACGCCCCGGGATTTCGTCCTCGCTCATCCCGATGCGTCGAGCACCATACCGCTCGCTAAAGTCAATATTGTCCCCCTTTAGTCACTGCGGATATCCAGCAGTAGAAGATTTTGGATCAGGGCCCACCCATCTGGTTTACCCCAAAAGGCCTTGACATTAGTTAAAGTATGGTTAAGCTCTATATACTACCACTACAACCATGCTCTATATACTACCATTTTCTAGACGATGTTGGACTAACCCCAACTCATGGGTGTTACAATATTGTAACACCCATGAGTTGGGGTTAGTCCCACATTACCAAAGAAGTGGTTGTATTGGTAGTATATAGAGCTTAACCATACTCTAACTAATGTCAAGGCCTTTTGGGGTAAACCAGATGGGTGGGCCCTGATCCAAAACCCTCTACTGCTGGATATCAGCAGTGACTAAAGGGGGACAATATTGATATTAGCGAGCGGTATGGTGTTCGACGCACGGGGATGAGCGAGGATGAAATCTCGGGGCGTTACAAGGGTTCACCGTTCCTATTGGGTTTGGGGGTATAGAACAACATTAGGGTGTACTTAAGACAACAGTCCACTAGGGTTCACTATTCCCATTGGTTTTAGGGGTGTAAAAATACAACATTGGGTTGTAGTTAAGATATCATCACTCGGGTTCACCATTCCTATTGGACGTAGGGGTATCGTTACATTATATTTAAGGTTATACTTTAGGGTTTAGTTTATGATTTAGGGTTGTGCTTTAGGTTTAATGGTTTATGGTTTAGTTTAAGGTTTAGCATTTTTAACAAGTATTTGAATGTATTACTTGAATGACCATCAAATATTGGAGTTGCTCAATATATTGATCAATTGGTACTGGAGTTGATTAACATGTTGATCAACCAATATTAGAATTTATCAGTCTATTGATCAACTAAACTCTTGTTGTATCATAATTGATCAACATACTGATTAACATATTTTGTAATTGATCAACGAACAAAAAGTACAAAGTTGATCAACAAATTGATCAACGTATATTGGAGTTGATAAATATGTTGGTCAACTAGAAAAGACAAAGTACTAAGTCAATCAACATATATTGGAGTTGATCAGTGTGTTGATCAAGTAGAAAATACAAAATACTTGAAATTTTTTGTTGATCAACTATGAAAAACCACATCGAAACCAAAAAAAATATGATATCATCACACAAAAAATGAATATATTATCAACATCAAGAATGGTTATCAACATTATTTACAACAATATCTGAACATTATTTATCATCCTAAAATAACATTATTTACCAACAAAAACACTAATATCCCCCAAAAAACATTGTTTATCAACACAAAATGAAAAAAACATTGTTTTCAATTCGTGGTTTCTTTCTTAAAAGCTTCATCTTCTTCTTTCTTGGCTTTCGTTGCTTCTTCGGTTGTTGCCATTTTGGCTTATTATGAAAAAAAGCTAGAAATACTGTTGATCAACATAAATTTCATATGTCAGTTGATCTCGATATTGATCAACTAATATAATATTTATTTTTAGTGTCACGTGTAGCATAATAGTTATTGATCAAAATGTTGATCAACATTTGTAACAATAGAAATTGGAATTGATCAACATCTGATCAACTAAATTATAATAGTGACTTGAAATACAACAATTGATCAACCAGTATAATAGTTATTTGACATGTCACAATACAATAGTTATTAATCAAAATGTTGATCAACTTCATTACAACAGTTAATCAAAATGTGGATCAAAATGTGGATCAATAGATATTTGAGTTGATCAACATGTCGATCAATTAAAATATATTAGTCACTTGTAATATTTGAGTTGATCAACAAATATTGGAGTTTATCTCCATGTTGATCAACTAAAATGTTTTAATTAGTTGGAATATTTGAGTTGATGATTAACAATTATAAGAGTTGATTAACAAGTAGATCAACTCAAATATATTAGTAACTTGAAATATTTGAGTTGATCAACATGTTGATCAAAAGATATAAGAGGTTATTAACATGTTGATCAACTCCGATAGTTTTTATTGTGCTTGATTTACAGAATTTTAATTGTTTAACATCTAAATCAACATAAATTAAATTTATTAAGAAGTAAAACGACAATTTTTTTGAGAGAGAAAGATAAAAAGAAAGAGACTTGCATCTAAAGAATTACTAGAGAATGGGAGAGAAAGAGTCTTACATCTAAAGAATAAACTTCTTCTTTGTATTTCTTCATTTTATTCTGCTTCTTCGTTTAGTAATCATTTGATGTAATTTCCTTCACTCACAATATATTTATAGATATAGGGTTAAAAATTAGAGAAATTATTTAGAATTGAGAGAGAAGATTTAAAAGAGCTATTTGAGTGAAATCCGGTTGAAACACTTTGGCGCCGACTGAGGTTATCCCCCCCCCCCCCCCCCCCCACCCCAACACACACACCAAAAAAAAAAAAAAAAACCTATTTTTCAAGAGGAACCAAACTCTTTCTTCTCAATGGCAACAACTAGATCTCAACAAAACAAGCAAGTAAGTAATGGTGGACGTCAAGAAGGTTAAAAACATGTTAAAGCTCGCTCTCAAGATTCTAACCCTAGAGAGCATACCATCACTTCCAAGAGGGTTCCATCTAATGGCGAAGAACACTCGGGTTCTTCTTCTTGAAACCATGCGGCGAAAAGGTTGCGTGGAAAACCCCTAGCTAGTGCCCGAGACAAAGCCAACACACTCGCCTTAAGAGTGCCCAGCGGCTATGTGCATGACAAAAGTCCCCACCATGGCTTCCCCAGCGGCTATAAGCATGACAGAACCCACAACAAGACCCTGCCCAACGGCTTTGAGCATGACAAAACTCACAACAAGACCCTACCCAACGGCTATGAGCGTGAAAGACTCCACAAAAAGACCTTGTCCAACGGTAATGTGCATGATAGACTCCACAAAACGACTTTGCCCAGCGGCAATGTCCATGACAACCACCACAACAAGACTTTTTCCAGAAGCAGTGCACCCAACAGTCTTCCAAAAAGACTTTTATCCAGCGACAGTGCACACAACAATTTTCCAAGAAGACCTTTTTTCAACGACAGTGTGTCCAGCAGTTTCACAAACAAGTCATGGTCCAAATGCTATGCTCCTCACTATTCCGATAGAGACCTTATTAGCCCATCCAATCATCACCACGTACGTCGGGAAATGTCTCCCAGACATAGGGGCACACACCACAACTCTCTACGAGGGCAACGATACACTCGTTCACCAACATCTAGGTCCATAAGGCATTACCACCAAGATCATGACCATGACACTTATGCACATGACTATGGTCACGATGGCAATGGTAACAAAAGGATCGAGAACCTCACTGAAGAGAAGTTGTAAAGAATGATCGCTCAAGCACTTCAAGCATAAGAAGCTAATGAGTATAGACTCGGTAAAATTGCCCATCAAAAGGGAAAAACTTCCTCATTTTCCTTCAGATTCAACAAGCAGAGCATCATCCAGTTTCGAGCCACCAAGTTTCAAAGAATACAATGAAGTTGAGCACGATCCTTGGCTTCATATCTCCGACTTCAAGAACAAGATGGTGTTATTTAGTTATAATGATGCAGTCATGTGTAAGATGTTTCCTTCCACCTTTGGTATCAAAGCTCTTTGATGGTTTTCCGAACTTCCACGCGGTTCTATCAACAACTTCAATGACTTCTCTGTCCAATTTGCCGAACACTTTAGGCATAATTGCCATCACCGTAAGGATGTCGCTGTATTCTTCAATATTAAGCAAGGAGATGGAGAGCTATTAAGTAAATTTGTATCTCGATTTAGACAAGCCCAAGCGAAAATACCCGATGTCTCAGATACACTTGTTATTTATGCTTTCAAGGAAGCGTTACTACATGATGACAAAGGGTTATATAGTTACACTGTCCTTGACACTCCTGCCACCAAGTATGAACTTTTCTCTAGAGCTCAAAAGTATATCCGTCTTGAGGATGATACAATTAGCAAACAAGAGCATGACGACTCAAATCACGAGAAGTTTGACTCGAAATTCAAATTCATATCTCAGAGGCAAGGTGACAATAGCAACGAAACTCCTAATAACAATAATGTCATCGACTGAAAATCCAAATTTTTAGAAGATATTGGTTCCGTGATCCGTTTCTTCTAATCGTTCAAAGGAAATTTAATTTTACACATTTTCTCAACTTTGTCTGATTTTTATATATTCGTCACACAAGAATATCTACTTCTTTCGATGTTGTTTTCTTCAACCATTTAATTCATTAAAAAAATAATTCAAAGATTTTTTACAACACTAGGGATTCTAATAATTTGCATGAAATCAAAATCTCAACTAACATTCTCAAGTAAGCTAATGTTCAAAAGGTTAGATATTCTAAAGATTTACAGTAACTCAAAATCTAAGCTACCATTTTTGAACAAATAGTGTTGACAAAGTTACGGATTCTAAGGATTTGCAACAAATTAGAATTCAAGCTCACATTTTTCAAGCAATTAGTTAGGGATCTTAAGGATTCGTCAACTCAAATACCACTTGGGGGCGTCAACCTTATGGTTGCATTAGATCAAGATCCACGCGAACGATTTTGCACAACTAGTATCACGCAACAACACTTCATGTCATTGCTAAGAGTTCCACACGTGGTACTAGCATATGATAAATCAACTCAAACTCGATACTTTCGTTCACCCATCTATCACATAAATTGGGGGTGTCACCATCTATCTTAATTATACCTTTAATGGTGTCCTCTTTATGATCGGATTGTTTCTACATCATACGCTTGGGGGCGATTCCCCCTTTCACCTAATGTATCACTACATGGGGGCGTATGCATCAATATCAATATCAAGAATGATCTCTCATGATCACATCAATATCAATTTCAAGAGTGATCTCTCATGATCACATCAATATCAATATCAAGAGTGATCTTTAATGATCACATCAATATCAATATCAAGAGTGATCTCTAATGGTCACATCACTAGCTATCAATATCAAGAGTGATCTCTAATGATCAAATCAATATCAATCTCCCACTCAAGAGTGATCTCTCATGATCACATCAATATCAAAAGTGATCTCTCATGATCACATCAATATCAGTTTCAAAAGTGATATCACATCAATATCAATATCAATATCAAGAGTGATCTTTAATGATCACATCAATATCAATATCAATATCAAGAGTGATCACTAATGATCACATCAATATTAATATCAATCTCAATCTCAATCTCAATCTCAAGAGTGATCTCTAATGATCTCAAGATGTGTTGGGTTCTTCAAAGTACTGAGAATCTCCCACAACTTCAGGGAAGCAAACTATTCTGCCGTTATGGCAGCTAAGAAGGGTTCAGCTTTAGAAGATCTGGTGGAAATGTTTAGTATAGGGAAACCTACCTGGTTAAGAAGGTGTGAATCTCCTCACACCCCTTGTATTAACCTATTTCTAGATTAATGCATTCACTAGATCAGATCGTTGATGAACTGACCAAAGGGGGAGTTTGAGATCGGGGGTGGCTGCACCTCAATGAGATCGAGATTGCCTACGTACTCTAGCTCGAGGGAATGGAACCTAGAGATCAAGCCATAGTAATTCTGTTCATATAGAAGGTGAAAGGGCGAAGATCATGGGATCTTGCAGATTCTCCGACATCTTTAAGATTGTGTAATATTCTCCAATGATTGTGTAACAGTTGCAATGAATGTGTAACAGCTGGAGATATTCTCTATGCACTGATATAGGGCGCGTGCTTATGAGGAGGTCGTCCTAGGTCGTATAGTCGAGCTGCCCTGATCGGCCTTCAAGTAGGTCGAACAGTGAACGACCTGTGAGAATGATGAGTAGGCCACGTGTCGTGTTTTGATTGGCTGGAGCATATAGTACCCCTACACCCCTTATGTTCGTTTGATGTGTTGACTGTTTTTGTTTTCTGTTTGCTTAAGTGTGGTGTATCCTGTTACATCTCACTTTTTCTTGTTGTTGGCATTCTTTTTAATAATAAACAAAAATTGCTTACCTAGAAAAAAAATAAAAAATAAAACATCTCATGATCACATCAATTTTAATATCAAGAGTGATCTTTAATGATCACATCACTATTAATATCAAGAGTGATCTCCAATGGTCACATCCATATCAATATCAAGAGTGATCTCTAATGGTCACATCAAATATCAATATCAGTACTGATTGACAACCAATCACATCAATATCAATATCAATACGTGATCGACAAATGTTCATGTCAATTTCAATTTCAACATGTGGTCTACATATATCACACCCGAGTTAAAGTCTACACACGCCTGCAAACAAATCGCCTACATGTTTATTATCTTATAGTCATACTTGTGGGGCAATGCTTTGCATCAACGTCTTGAATGATTCCGGAGTTTTTATTGCAGTTTCTTTGTCTCGGTTGTCGTGCCTTTCATTTGGCATGGGACCTACCCGGTCGTCACCCTCGTCTTACATGATGGTGCTCGGACCGGGACCTTGGTCGGCAGCTACACCACCAACAATACCTTGGTCAGGCTTGCCTGCCGCACCTTCGCTAGTGGCCATGCCCCCACCTGTCTCCTAGTTAGGCACCCCTACCTCCAAACAACCTTCATCACCAGCAGCAATCCTCTCAAAAATGCCCTCAGCTGACTTCCTTGCACCCTGAGTTGTACCTTGGCCAGCGGTTGTGCCCCTGGCAACACCCTGGCCAGCGGCTATGTCTCCAGCCAACACCCTACCTGTTCTCCAGCGGCTGCACCTCCAGCCTTCCACCTTGTCCAGCGGCTGAACCCCCAGCCAACCCCCTGCATGTTCTCCAGCGGCTGCACCTCCATCCTTCCACCTTCCCCAATGGATGTCTTCCCTTCCATTCACCTGCCTGCCTTCTCCCCTTCCAGCGTCCAGGCCAGCTCCTAGCCCAGCAGCTGTGGTACCAGCTACACCCTTGGCAGTCTGGCCTGTGCTCAGTCCAACTCTTTTGCCCAGCGGCTCTCCCCTTCCAACCTCCTATCTGTCCTGCCTGTCTTCTCACGCGCGGCTGTAGTACCAGCATGCAACCTGTCAGACGGCATTGCGTGCAGATAGGTACCCTGGCCAGAGGCTGTGCTGCTGCCAGGAACCTCATCAGGCAACCTGGTGCACAGATGGGAACCCTGGCCAGCAGCTGTGCTGATGCTAGGAACCCTGTCAGGTGGACTTAGGCATCGAATGGTGCCCTGGCCAGCGGCTGTGTTGCTGCCAGGAACCTTGTCAGATAGCCCTGTACGCAGCTCGACACAACGACCAGCAGCTACACCTCGAACAACCTGTCAAACGGGCCAGCAGCTATGTCTAGGCCAGGCTTTTGGCTAGCTCTTGTGGTGCCCAGCCCAGCAGCAGTGGACCTGGCCAAGACTCTGTGCAGCTGCGTCGTCTCGGGTATCGTCTCTTGACCAGCGATAGTGGACCCCACAGCAAGATTTTGAGGTACCTCGGGACTTGTGCGTGTCTCGTTTGCGCCTCGAGGTACCCATTGTATATCCACACTCCCTTCTTCGTGCTCGCGCCCATTTCCATAATCCATCGTCATTCTCCACATCCGTTTCTTCGTCGCTTGATATCACTCAAATTTTATTTCTTTTTACTCGGATTTTTAATCGAATCTAAATTCCGTTCCCATTTCTTTCGTTCAATTTATTTTTCTATATTTTTGTACCGCCTATTTCTTTACTCAGTTGAGTTCAATTTATTTTCCTATAATTTTCTACCGCCTGTTTCTTTACTCAGTTCGTGCTAAATTTTTGGGTTATTTTGTTTTTGGTCCCTCTAGAAGATGGGTAATTAGTATTTGGTCCAATTTTTATCGTTTATTGGTAAATGGTCTCTTTTCATCATTTGACTGTCAGTCAACCTAGTTGACCAGAGTCAAGGCATCCATATTTTCTTAATAACAAAACTACCCTTTCACGTGACTAAGAAAATAGGGATGCCTTGACTCTGGTCAACTGGGTTGACTGACAGTCAATTGACGAAAATGAACCATTTACTAATAAACGATAAAAATTGGACCAAATACTAATTACTCATCTTCTAGAGGGACCAAATACAAAATACTTAGATCTAGGGTTCTTACTTTGAGTTCTATTTAGGGTTATTTTGGCTATTTTGAAAAACATTTGTTATCTTGACTAAAGTCAATTTAACGAGCACACAAGTCGGTTAGTGTTGATAGAATTTGTCCCAAACCTACAATATTAAATTGAATCAAGGTCTAAATCACTTATTATTACACGTACTAAAACCTAAGAACCTTTGATTTTAATTATCACGTGTTTCGCTCGTGCAAGGGTAGTAATGTTATTTTAAAAAATTAACAGTCAACGGTTAGTCTTAACAAAATTTATACCAAGGCCTAATTACAACATTAAATCGAATCAAAGTCTAAATCACATATTATTACACATACCAAAACGTAAATACCCTCTGAAATAAGAGCAGAGAAGAGTTAATTGAGGTGAAAAACACAATTTTTCTTTAGGTTCAGATTTATAAATCTTAATTTGAGTTATTCTAAAGTTTTGCAAATATAGTATAAAATTAAAATTTAGGGGCTTGGAGTGATTGTGTAATGTTATGCCTTTTTTATGGTTTAGACTTTACATGATAGAAATTATAAAGGGTCCAAGACAGATTTTTGTTTTTTTTCTATGTTTGCATTTTTGAGAATAGTTATATATGACGAGGAAAACATGATCTCTCTTAATTTTAGATTTAAGGTTCTTAAGGTTTAATGAGTTTATGTTTGAAAATGGAAAATGATGATGATGATTTCAGTTGCGTTTAATTGGAAATTATCAC
The DNA here is from genome assembly GCA_023053565.1 of Aquilegia eximia. Classification (NCBI taxonomy): domain Eukaryota; kingdom Viridiplantae; phylum Streptophyta; class Magnoliopsida; order Ranunculales; family Ranunculaceae; genus Aquilegia; species Aquilegia eximia. The sequence continues at coordinate 29,254,289 of JALIGU010000001.1, forward strand.
AATGTTTTCTTTAAGAGGCAAAATTATAAGTGCACCATGTGGCAAAGTTTCTTGATCGACATGTTAGCATGGACACGCCATATCACATCATTGAACGGAGTAAGACATGAGAAGAAAAAAAAAATTAATTTTATCTTGTGTGATTTTTTGGTGTGAGATTTGTGGGAACAATAAAACACTTGTGCTGTTAACCTTAGTGGGATGTGAATAATTTTTTTTTGTTTGGTAATTTTATAGAGACGTGGCAATTTTCCATTGGTCCCACAAATCCCACACCAAAAAATAACAAAAGATTATTTTTTTTGGAAAATAAAAACAAATCGTGAATGTTAATCTTCCAAAAAATAGAAATGTTAATGTTTGTTTAGAACTTGGTTTTCAAAATTGCAAAATATCAACGTTATTGTCATAATCAATTATTCAACCTTTGAATTTGGTTACACTTTACCTAGGTTTGCAAGCTTTTTGCGCACTTAAGTTGGGACCAATAGAGATTGAGATGGACTGGAAAGTTATGTTCCAATGGTTGCATACTTCAGATGACCCACCAATTGTCATTATGGTGCTGAAAGAAGATATTCTTTATTTGCTTAGCACTGATAAAAGATTGACGCTTACATATCAAGATGAAAATATGGTTGCAGATGCTTTTGCAGGTAATGGCAAAGGGAAAAGAAAAACTTTTGGAATGCTCTTAATCGTCATTTCTTCATCAACCATCACATCCCCACAATTCAGGGGCGCATGGATGGAATTTGGGTGGCTACTACCTTCTCCTTTTGTTTCAAAGTTGTTTAGTACTTGCTAATGTAATAGGCAAAAAATAGGTGACACAACACCACGTTTTGTATTGTTTGTGGTATTTTATCAAAAGAAAAATATAAATGGACAACACATGTATCATCCTTACACCTCATGTGAAAAATTAGGATTTTCTAAAGCTATTACAATTTAAGGTTTGTCCCACTACATGTTCTTATTCTTCTGTAGATGTACCCCTTGAATCAGCTCCCAAATTCACGTCACGCCAGTTGTAAGAAAGCACCAGATTCTGTAGTTGGTTGTGACTTCTGACCTCTGTACAGTATTTGGTTGTATTGACCTCTGTATTTGGTTGTTTTAAAAATCATTAATGAATGACAGTTTCAGAGTCTCCCTCCACCAAAACATATATCCAGCCTGGATCCATAACTTTTTGTACCTCATCTAAAATGTAAAATTGCTTTGGTTTCTGCCAAGAAAGTTTGTACAGCATTCGGTCTACTTCAAGCCACCATATCAAATAGGGGTGAGCAAGAAAACCGGCAAACCGAGAGACCGTTTGGAACCGCACCAAACCACCTAATTTATACGGTTTTAATTTTTTAGGAACCAACCTGTCACGGTTCCATCAAAATTTTATGGTTAACCGAGTCGAACCGTGAATGAATAATTAGCAAGATGGATTACTATATAGACAGGCATTTGCACTTTTTTTGGTTCAAAAATAGTGTGGGACTAAAAATTCTGACAGGTTGTAACTTAAAACATATGTAGAACTCTTGCAGGTTAAAAAAAGCTTTATAAATATACATGAGCCATAGGCTGTAGTTATTATTTGAATGGATTTATCCATATAATTATTTGGCCTTAAGTTTGGGCTTGGAAAACTCATTCAATTTAAAATTTCACTGGGCTTAAACTGAAACCGCAGTTTAGAACCAAACTGTAAATATTGGTTCGGTCTCTACCCAGTTTCTAGCTCACGACAATTCAGTTTCGGTTTTTATTATTTATAAAGCATAAGTTTCGGTTCCCGGTTTCATCCAAAACTGGCCGATTTCAAACCGTGCTCACCCATAATATCAACACAAATTTGCCCTTATATATCTCCAATAAATAAGAAGGAAGAAAGTTTCTTCAAAGAAATAAAAAATTGGAAAGTGTGAAATGTAAAATAATACTTTGTTCTGTAGGAGTCATAACTATATGAATTTAGGGAGATTTAGAGATACCCCCAGAAAAGTTTGCACTATTTGAGATACCCCCCGGATTTGAAAATCATTAGAGATACCCCCCATTTTCTCATTTGAAGCCGGTCAATCAAGCCGTTGACCATGGTCTGACCAGTTTTTAAATATTTATGACTGAAATACCCCTCCACCTAGATTTAATCTCATTAATTAATAATTATTAAACATCCACCATCTAATCCAAACCCCACAATCCCTAACACACAACCCACCACCACCGCCACAACCCATTCACCTCTACCATTAGCATAATAAAACCACCACCATTTGTGTGATTAATGATGGTGTGTGTCTTTAAAAATGACCAAACTATCCATTTTGACAATGAACTTTGAATTTAAAATTATTTTTGCCTGATCAATAAAACAAGCACTCGTGTTTCTCACGTGAAGAATTCAGTTCATTAAAATAAACTAACTAACAACTACCAACAAATTCAATTAACTATTACTTCTCTCTCACTAAAAAACCTAAGTCTAAACAAACAAACACAAGTTAATTGGAGCAACAATTCCACATTTGTAGGTAGCATAAGCACTGGTATATGTGTTTGAAGAGCTTGAAAACATGATTTGAGAGAAACTTGGGGGAGAAAGTCGAAGAAGGAAGCAGAAAAATGTCTAGGGTTTCTATGTTTCATTTTGGTAAAAATAGAAAGAGAGAAGAAGATGATTTAAATCGAACTAGCCGTTGTAAACAACTCATGTGCAAAATACACTCATTTAAGTTGTTTTTTAGTTTTTCTAATTTGCTTAGGTGGAATTTAATTTTATTACACGTCAGCATTTATCTTCCACGTCACACAGTTCACCGGAGAAAACTATTGGAGTTATTCACATTGTCAATTTTGAAAGTTGACTTGAAGTTTGTTGTTAGTTTCAAAGTACGTTGTCAGGTTTGAAAATAAGTTCAAAGTTTGTTGTCAAAATGGATAGTTTGGTCCTTTAAAAATAATTAGAGTATGTTTTAAAAATGTGATGAAGAAATTGGTGGAGATGGAATTGAATTTAGAAAATATGTTGATGGGGTGTGAAAATTAAGGTAATGATGATGGAATGTGAAGAATATGAGATGGTGTTAATGATATAGTGTAAAAGTTAATGGTGATAGGGTGTGATTGTGTGAAGATGGTTGATAAGTCCTCAAAAGTGTATATTTATCCTTCGAATAGCACCTTGTTTGCATAACACTTAGCTTATATTATTGTGTTATATCTATTGATTAGTGTTTCTTGTCATTTGTGTAGGTTTCATGAGCCGAAATGCGAATATTGTGTTAAAGCAATAGCACTTTGTTTGCATAACACTTAGCTTATATTATTGTGTTATATCTATTGATTAGTGTTTCTCGTCATTTGTGTAGGTTTCATGAGCCGAAATGCGAATATTGTGTTAAAGCCCGCCAAAAACCAAGAAAAACCACTAAAAGGATGCTATTTGCATAAGGAAAGGAAAGAGAATTGATACTTACACCCACAGAGTTGCTGAGGGCACCCCATGGACTGGTCCTATGGACTTGATTTTATGTCTTGGTTAGGTGGCCCGAATCTCAGCCCAATTCGGGTTATGGTGAAGCCCACAAGTCAGAATATCTATTTAAGCTTTTATTAATGCCCAATCTTAAAAAGACTCTATATGAAGATCGAGAAGTCTGATTTGGGCCCATGAGGTGTCCAATTGAAGGTCTTGGTCCAAGCTACAACTTAAGCCCAAGAGAATTAGGTTTTTCTGAAGTCCTAATGTCTTTAGAAGACCAACAGAAGTAGCCACGAATTTGACCTAATTTGGAAGACTTTGGAAGCAGGGAGCAATAGCTGTGGTGGCAAGGGATAACAATGGCAATATTCTGGGAGCTGGTGGAAAAAAGGCCTATGCCAATGAACTAGAAGAGGCTGAATTTTTAGGTGTTGAAGCTGCCCTACTATTTGCCCTACACAACAACTTTGTGGACATCATTATAGAAGGAGACAATATGATAGTTATTCAGGCTCTGAATGGGGTCACTAAGCCAAATGTAATAGCTAGGAGTATTTGCTTATTCTGCAGAAGTCTATTATGTCAATTTAGGAGTATTATCTGTAAGCATGTCCATCGTTCTAATAACTCAGTAGCTCATAAAGTTGCTGCTAAAGTTTGGGAGTCATAGGTTTTTCAATTTTTCTGAAGACTACATCTGTAACCTTTTGAATTTGATTTGTTATGCAATGTCTAATGACTGACTTCATAGTCAGTTATTGTTTATAAAAAAAATAAAAAATAAAAAAATCTTTGTATTTACTATATAAGAGAAGTAGTAGCTAGGGTTTAGGTAGTTCATATAGAGTTGAAGTTCTTGTTGAAGGTTTAGGTTTTCATCTTCTTCTTTTGTATTGAACTCAATTCTTATTATCAATATCATTCCATTCACTTTTCCTTTACGATGTCTTGTTATTTATTTACTTATTCCATGGTGTCATTATTAAGGATGAGTAACTAAATTCCCTTAGGGGGATGGTTGAAGCACTCTAGATAATGTAAAAGCACCACGTTTGTTCTTAATGTTCATTGTGATTCAAAGTACTTAATGTTTATTTACTTCTATTTCGCGACATGAGGTGAGTATGATTATTTGCATGTTATTGTTATACATGTTACTAAAATACTATTGTTAGAGTATAGAGAGACCTAGCTATAATAGTTGTATTTAGATTGATTAGAGATATGTGATGGAATAGTTGAGAGGTGACTATCATATATCTAGAATCAATTTCTTTTATTGGAACCCTTTTGTAATTAGATTGATATCCGAGAGATGACGGTTTTATTATGAATTAATATGTTGATTCAATTAAATTGAATAGTTGAGAGGTGATGGTTTGATTAATGAAACATATTCAATAGCATGCTTAAGAGAATCCCGTTTTAATTGAGTGGAATAGCTGAGAGGTGACTACTTGATTGTTATAGGTATTGATGATTAATTGAAATAGCTGAAAGGTGACTAATTAATTGTTATAGATTGAACATAAAAAGATGACATGTTATGTTTGCATGATTTAGTTTGTGGATACCAACTTTTCCCCATATGTCATCATAAGATCTTATTTACATCTCTATCCATCTTCTTAAATTAATTTAATTATTAGTCTATTTATTTACTGCCTCTAGGAAGTAGAATCAATCTCTCTTTTATGTGTGATTCACTTGGTGTTTATTAACCATTGTTTTCTATTGTGTTTGAGCTTAGATCTTCACCTTTGAGGTGGGTACGACCCTTGCTTGTTACTTGTCTACTTTAATAATCAATATTTACAGGCACAAGAAGGAACTTCATTATAAATCTATCTTTTGAATAGAGGTTACACAAATATCCTCTATCAATGGTGATGGTGGGATTTTACAGATGGTGGTTATAGATAGTTGGTGGTAGTGGTGGTGGTGGTAATGGAGTACGTGTTAAGGGTTGATATGGTGGCGACGGTTGGGTCGTGGAAGTGGTGGAGTTAAGGAATTGAAGATGGTGGTAAGGATGAATGTGGCTGGTTAGAAAAATTGAAGAAAATTATGATCTCGACCATCGATTTTGGATGGTTAAAGATAAATTTAGCTCTTGGATGGTGGAGATTAATTCAATTAATAATGGGTAATATATTGTTTTTATGATGAAGGGTATTCTTGTTAATATGAAAAAGTATTGGTCAATGGCTTGGCTGACCGACTTTAAATAAGAAAAGAGGGGGTATCTCTAATGATTCTCAAATCTGGGGGTATCTCAAAGAGTGCAAAGTTTTTCGGGGGTATCTCTAAATCCCCCATGAATTTATTATAGGGTAATTTCTTGGAGAAGCACAAGATTATGGTGGTATGTCCCAAACAGGTACGTAAATGGGCAAATATACTCTATTAGGCACAAAGTCGTACTTTTCATATTTTTTGTTCCAGTAATACCCTTTTTTGTTTTTTCTTCACTTTTACATATATATTTTTTTTAAAGTTTATAAATTTCATAACTTTTGATTCAAAAGTCGGATATTAACATTTTTTATATAGTTTGAAAGATCTCAAAAATATCTATCCAATAAGATCATACATGACTACTAAATTTTAAATTTTAAAAAAAAAATAATAATTTCGTAATTTTTCACAAGTATGTACAAGTCAGAATTGGAATATAGAGGTCCATTTATTGATATAAAATGGTTTATTATAATAAGGGGAAACATTCTGTTATATATAAGCTACATAGTAAAAGAAATATAGAGGTCCCCAAAACTAAATATAGAGGTCCCAAAAACCAAATATAAAAGTCACAAAAAGAAATAAAAGAGGTCCAGACAAAACCACTGGAGGTCTTAGATAACATAAAGGACATCTTACCAGTCCTTCTAGACACACTTTTAAGTTTTCACACGTTTTTTTTTATGCTTCACGAGAAGTACTACAACTATCTTTTGTTGTTTGAGAGTTGTAAAACCCCGTTTATATTATAAATTTTTGTTCTTTAAATTTTATGGGATTATGAAATATTGCATACATGTTCTTAAGGGTTTAGAGTTAATCTTTTATTAAGTTAAATGATGATATATTAATTATTAAAAAAAAAGAAGTAGATGGAATTGGATTGGGTAGCAAATTCATTTATGGTCCTAAAATAAAGCCCATTAACTTCTCCATATTATTTATATTAAAATCTTAGGGTTTTCATTTTTTTTACAACACCATATTTGGGAGAAGAAGAAAAAGAATAGGAGAAAGCTAGGAGAAGATTTGGATTTTTATGCTTATACAAGTGAGCAGACGTTTTTGTTTTTTTTTCTATTTCTGTTTTCTGTAATTTCAGATTTTTTACTCGTCTTTGAAAAATCATAGAAAATTTGTTTGAAAAGATTTTTAATTGATTTCAAAAACCCTAGACACTAGATTGAAAGGTCTTCATTCGATTAGTTAAGACCAATTTACGAAAGTTAATTTTATTTTAGTGAAAAATGACTTGCAAGTATGACAACTGTTGCAGTTTTTTTTGTTTCTGTACAGTTTTAGTATCACAATGTTTTGATACCAAGAAATGTCACAACCCGAATTTAAAAAATAAAATAAAAATAAAAATAAACCCAAGCCGCAACAATTTTTAACTCAGAACCCAGATCTAACAAAAATCGTAAATAAAATACAGTGAAAAAAAATCCAAACGATAACAAGTTTTTAATTTTTTAGCTGTAAAATACATTTAAGATAGCAAAATTAGGCAACAATTAACTACATTAAGAAAAACATTAAATTAATACACATTTAAACAAAACATCACCTTCCATCTTCTTTGATGCTTTTGGATTATTCCTTTGTGGACAAGTCCTTCTATTGTGACCTTCTACACCACATCTTTTACACTTTCTCTTTCTTTTGGCAGGTTCATCCTCATCCCTAATCCCTTAGTTTTTTAGGTCTACCTGGAGTAGGCTTATAAAGCTGGAGGAAGAACTAAGGCCTCAGGCTGCAATATAAACAGTTAAAATTAAAACAAGTCTTTGAGAACCTAATACTGATAGAGGCTAAAGATGTAACCTTTTGATCAAAAGATAGATTTATATTGATTTCCTTCTCGTGCTTGTAAATATTGGTTATCAATGCAGACAAGTAACAAGCAAGGGTCGTACCCACCTCAAAGGTGAAATTCTTAGCTCAAACACAATAGAAAACAATGGTTAAAGAACACCAAGTGAATCAACAAATAAGAGAGAGATTGATTCTACTTTCTACAGGCAAAAAATAAATAGACTCATACTTAAACAAACTTAAGAAGATGGATAGAGATGTAAAGAAGATCTTATGATGAATAGGGGGAAGAGTTGGTATCCACAAACTAAATCATGCAAACATACATGTCATTCTTTCATGTTCAATCTGTAACAATTAATTAGTTACCTCTCAGCTATTCCAATTAATCATCAATACCTATAATAATTAAGTAGTCACCTCTCAGCTATTCCACTCAATTAAAACGGGGATTCTCTTATACATGCTATTGAATATGCTTCATTACTGTCACCTCTCAGCTATTCAATTTAATTAAATCAACATATTAATTCATAATCAAACCGTCACCTCTCGATTATTCAATTTAATTATAAAAGGGGTCTAATAAAAGAGATTGATTCTAGATATATGATAGTCACCTCTCAGCTATTCCAACACATATTAATCAATCTAAATACAACTATTATCGCTAGGTCTCCCTATACTAACAATAGTATTTTAATAACCTGGATATCAATAGCATGTAAATAATCATACTTACTTCATGTAGCGAAATAGAAGTGAACAAACATTAAGTACTTTGAATCACAATGAATATTAAGAACAAACACTACTAAAAAAAGGTATTTTCGCCACGGCCGATACGTGTGGCCAAAAGTTAAAATGTCCGTGGCCAAAAGGATGTTGCTACGGAAAATCTTGTAGCCACACCCGTGGCTCTACTTTATGTGACAAGAATGATTTGGCCACGAACGACGAGTGGACGTGGCAACACGTACACGAACTAGCCACGACCACACCCGCGGCTATAACTTATTTTAAGAGAACAAAATTATAATTTTTTGAAATTATTATTTAGTTTTTGTCGCAGCCTTGACCGTGGCCAAAAGTAAAATTAAATTTTGAAATTCTAGTTTTGTCCACGGCTTCTGCCGTGACTACAAGCAAAATTAAAATTTGAAATTCTACTTTTGGCTACGACTCCAGCCGTGGCTACGAGTAAATGAAAATTCAAATTTTCACTTCTCCCTGCATAAGGCCATGGCAAAAAGAAAATTTAAATTTAAAATTATATAGGTCTGGCTACAGCTTTGACTGTGGCCTAAAGCTTTTTTATGTTTTGTTTAATTACTGATCTACCCTGTAAATGTACATGCAATTCCAACCAGAACATCAATTATAAAAAGAACAACCTTAATTAATTAATATACATCAAAATTGTCCAATGCAATTCACTTTAATTTAAACAAAATAACAATTAATTTCACCATTCATAAATAAGTTTCATCACTAATGAACTTAGACAATTCTAGCAAAAACAAAATACACTAAACAAATTCTAAAGTGCATTTGCACTTGTCTAGCAAAAACAAAAGATATTAAACAAATTTCAAAGTGCATTTGCACCAATCTCAGAATCCAAAAATTATGATTTACTTGATACCATACTTACTGATTCTCTGTCTTTTGTAGATCAACGGTGCTAAGCTTCCAAAGACTCATCAGTAGTCCTCTGAAAAAGAAAAAAAAAATTATAAGAATCTCAATTGAAAAGCTTCTCCACAATCTAATAATTTAAGCAAATTTGAATCAAATGTATCATGCACTACATTAGGCACTCGCAAGTTTTGAAATGAACAAGAGTATAAGTAACTCCCTTTCCTCTGAAATTCCAAATTGAGGCTTTCCTTATCCGTATAAACTTTTAAACCATTATAAGAATCTTGACAGTTAAATAAATGTTCAACCACATAATAGTAACTATTTTAATTAAACTCCCACATACCATGAATTTTTTTATATACAAAAAAATTACTTACCCATATCTTGTTGTATTCAGACCTATTCAAATAGGTTCACATTGTAATGCATTATACATAACAGATTAACATACATGAGCAACAATAAGATTCATTCATTCAGATGTTATGGCAGCAACTTTTTCTAAGTCTTATGTTACCAGTTTCAGCAGTAATAACATCTTAGATTCTCAAACAACAAACTATATGGGAGGCATCTTTTGAGGTTTGTATTACATTATTAACACTTGTGTTTGATTAAAAGAGAGAGAGATGTGAAGAGTTTATGTGTGTAGCTAATCCATTTTATTAGGTTACTGAGACTTAGAAACAAAAAGAAGAAAAACATGCATCTGGTCAAGCATTTGAGATAAATGATTTTGTAAAGTGTGTACTTACTTGTCTCTTGGAAGCATTCTGAAAACTAACAGCCCTCTGCATCAAAGTTTGAAGGATTCTTTCTTCCATGGCCTTAGATTGTGCATCAAAGCTTCTTTGCATATCCTCAATTTGTGTTTCAAAATTTTTCCTCATTTGACCAAACTCTTCTTGCATTTGCTCTTCCTTTTTTTGTGTTTGCCTTCTTATTTCATCAATCTCCCACTGCATTTTCTCTTCTCTCTCTTGTCCAGTCTTTTTCATCTCAGCCAATTCATTCTCCAATTGTTGAATACGATGAGCACCATTAGGATTCGAAGAAGATGTTTGGGAGCCAAAAAAACGCGTCGGAGTCACACCTTTTCCAATTGTTCACATACATCCGGAGGCATCACTTGCCTGTATATATCATCATTAATTGACTGTTGAGCTCCTTCCTCATCTATACCTGCTAGCTCCCTCATTTCTTCCTATATTAAAAGTAAAATCTTGACTAAATAATAATCAAGCACAATATTCAACTTAATGTTAAAAGTGAAATTATAAACTTCACCTACAATGTACTGCCTTGATAACTCATCAAGAGGTTCATGCATTCTTGGGCTTATGTGAGATCACACAAACATATCTACGAGAGTTGGAGGTGCACATAGCTCCCGATTCTATTCAAAAAAAAAAAAAAAAATTAAGCTACAAGAAGTGTTGTTTTGAAGAGTTTCAGACAAATATTAACTGAACGTGTAAATAATGAAATGGTGCATTTCAATTTCAAACTCACAAGACACATCTATCGAGGTGATGGCATAACAGGTAATAAACACAAATCCATTGCTCTACTATATTCGCAGATCCATAACAGAACAGGTAAACAACCCTCTTGGGAAGTCATATCGTTGCACGGATAACAGAAAATACAAGATATATGGAAGTCATAAATTCCAAACCAACTGCACAGAGAGATTGCTATACTTATGAAAAAAAAAGTTAGAAATACTATGGCACAACTGGGATATCTTACTAAAAGAAAGTACTTACAATTTTCTCTCTTAGCTGCAGAAAGCTAATTCTCTCTGAAGTATGCTTTGCAACCTGTTCACCACGGTTATTCTTGTTTTGTTGAGACATGACCTGCATATATAATATATTCCGTGATAAAATAGTTAATATATATTTTAAAAATTGGTACATTCAAAATTAAATGCAACTAATTTGTACTTTATGTTCTTCAGTGTCCCAAAACTCCATGAGATTAACTCATTCTTGCCGTTACAGCTGCTCGGGTTTGTTGTCCATACGCTCTTCATAAGTGGTATAGCAAGAATAACGATTCTTTTTTCATTTGCCTTTCTTATTCCTAAATAGCTCCGAGCAAAGTGTAGTAAGAGTATATTTTTTTCTGTTGTCATCAACCTCCCAATAATCCTGAAACCAATCAAGTAATAATGAAGAAAAATAGTATATGAAAATATCAATTATATCCACCAAAACAAATTACATAACAGATTTACCTTAATTTTCCCCAAAAAAAGTCCACCTGGTCTGAAACCATGGCCTTTTCTTGGCAATTTACACAGCTTGTTCCCTCCCACATATATCTCTTCACTTATTAGCTGAAAAGTATGGAGATATCATGCAGTTAAAATACGATTCTTGCACAGTTGTCGTTGTTACTTCAACCAAAATGGCAGAGGAACTTCTAAAGACACATGATGGTGTGCTTGCCTATAGGCCACCTTTGGCCTCTGGGAAATACACTGATTATAATTTCAAAGGCATGATATGGGTGCTTATGGACCACACTGCAAAAAAGTACGCAAAGTTTATCTAGTGGTCCTTTAAAACCATACTAAACAAAATACTCTCTCTAGCATAAAAAGAGTAATATTAAGGGACAAGTACTTCATTGACCATAAAACTAAATAGAAACTGAATAAAAGCAGATGGGTGAAATACAAACTGAATGAAGACAAAAAAGGAATATCTATGTTCAACTCAAGGGATCAATATCTATTCCAATTTTAGGTGAAAGAATACTCAATCTCTGTTCGAAAATGTTATTATGAAGCAAAATTGATAGTGAATGAGGCACATGAATGAGTATCAACGTACTCTTCTAAAATCTATGGACTCATGGCTAATTAGTTGCACACCCAACTCATTAAAAAACCAAAGGCAAGTAGCTCCCTCCTAAAATTACAAACTCGCTATAACTTGTAGATTGGGATAAAAAGAAAGATGAAGACCAAAACATTAGGAAATCTAGGCATTTTCTTTAAAAAAAAAAACCGTAACAAAAATATCAATTTTTTATTGGTTCATTACCATTATTGGTTCATCACCATAATTGATCCATCTGATTTTTTTTTCCATGTGTTTAGTCACCCCGCTCTTCCAATAATGTAGAAGAATCTCACGCTTCCATCTTAATTTCTTTCAATTGCATTTAATATGACATATAATTCAGATGCATTCATATATGGATTATTCTTTTACATTACTGTCACTTGTATATATTAGAATTAGTGTTCCTAGGATGGTGTTTTCCCAATAAAAAACCTCACTCTTGCAGTTTTGCTGCTCAACACAGCATTAACGTTGATTTGGGGGCTGTTATATCCTATACTGCTGAGCACAACATTAAATTTGATAGCAGCTAGTCCATATTTTTATTGCTATTTCAAAAACTCCTTGATCGTTCTACTTAATAAAAAACAAACACTCGCATTCGCATAAACCAATTGATCATGAAAACCATAATAAATTTTTTATGAAAGGAACAAAGTAGTAAACAATTGTATAAGAGAACAACTATATCACTCTAATTAAGCGTTAATCAAAGTGTGAAACAAATCAAATATAGTATTAGAAGAATCTAAGTTACCTGTTCAATTGAAGAAACCAAGTTAAATTGGTGTGATATCTGCAGTCCAATTTAATTGAAACAACCTGTCCAAGCAATTGGGCTTTAATAAAGGATTCAATTGAATTTCTGACTTGTGGGCTTCATTATAACTCGGATTGGGCTGAGATTTAGGCCACCCATCTTGGACATAAAGTCAAGTCCATAGGATCAGTCCGCGGGGTGCCTTCAATAACTCTACGGGTGCAAATATTAATTCTCTTTCCTTGTGCAAATAACATTTTTTTGGTGGCTTTTTTTGGCTTTTGGCGGGCTTTAACACAATATTCGCATTTCGGCTCATGAAACCTACACAAATGACAAGAAAGCACTAATCAATAAGATATATGATAATAATATAAGCTAAGTGTTATGCAAACAAGGTGTTATTCGGGGGATAAATATACACTTTTGAGGACTTATCAAATACCACACAACAATTCTACTTTAATAAACTTACACTTTCCCAGTCCTCAAGATTGTCAATTGGGTAGATATAACCAGCATAAGCAGCTTTATAGGCATCCACTAAGAAGTATGGGCTACATAACCTACAATATTATAAGAAACAAGTTAACAGTTAATTTATGATTGTAACCTTTTAAATCAATAAAATAAAAAAAGAACTTAGTTTTTACTTACTTTGCATAATCCTTCCTTCTTTCTCCAAGGACAACCACTGCATGCACACATGGGACTCCAAACATTTGCCATTCTATTCAAGTGCATTCATACTTCTTTAAGTCCACATTAAATTTCTTGTCATGTCTATTTACTGCACAAAAGATATCTGCTGAAACCCCTTGAATTGTGAATTTGAAGCACTTCTTTTCCAGTTTCTTGATCAGGTGATCAACTCTAGGAACTAATCTACCATTTGGTAATTCTGCAACAACTCTTCTTCTGTCATACATTTGCTTCATCATCATGATGTTAAACTTGTCTATAAACTGCACAAGTGGTATATCCCTTAGTTTTAATATCCACTTGTTGAAGGATTCACTAAAGTTATTGTTGTTGTATTCACATTAATTTACTAGTCTTGTTAAAATGAGCTCTTACCCAATTCAAGACTGGCTCTTTTTCTAACCGTTCCTTTGCTTCCTTATCATCCTTCTCCAACAATGTCATGATCCTATTAAACAAATTCTTTGAATGCTTTAGCTGGACCCCAACTCAGAATTTCCAAATGTTCCCCTATGCCTTGCATTCTTAAAATTCCTTGACATATGCCTAAAAAGAAATCTATGATAGGCATTAGGAAACACCCAATGAACAGCTTGGATAATACCTTTCTGCCTATCTGACATGAATGTTAGTTGTCTCTTAGTTTTCTTCAAATCTTTCTCCAGCAATGTCAAAAACTGAAACCAATTTTCCTTAGTCTCACCTTGAGTGATGTAAACTGTTAATGGAAATAATCCATTATTTCCATCAATACCACAAGCACTAAGACAATCACCTCCATAATTTCCTTTCAGATGAGCACCGTCAAGCCCCACAATGGGTCTGCAACTATTGTTCCATCCATCCGAACATGCTTTAAATGCAATAAATAAACCTACAAATTTATTGTCACCATCAACATAACACCTGCAAATTGAGTCTGGATTGCCCTTCAATACTTGCTTGCAAATCTCTGGTACCAACTTGTAGCCTTCTTCAAATGAACAATTCAACTTCTCAACAACTTTGCATCTAGCAGACCATGCTGTCCAATATGAAATCTGAGCTCCATGCTCTCTAAAGACCCTAATGATGATGTCCCTTGGAGTCAAGTTTGGGTGATCTCTGAAACCGGCACGAAGTGGTTTGACATCAATTTTGTGACAAAGTGTCTTTGGTTATCTCGCCTTGAATTCATTGTTAGGAAAACCAAGATGTACGCATGGTCGTCTCGTGTCCTTGTGTCTCTTAGGTCTGTCTAGGGAAAGTTATTGGATTCTGGACGTACGTACCGAGTTAGGACGTACGTACGTTCACTGAAGCAGCGAACTTATTTTGGTCAGGACGTACGTACTCTGTTAGGACGTTCGTACGTCCAGGTAGTCAGCAGACATGTTTTCGTATGGAGACGTACGTACCTGTTTAGAGCGTTCGTACGTCATGTTAGGCAGCAGGCTTATTTTTGTGTGGCGACGTTCGAACGTCATATCGACGTACGAACGTCCAAAGTCGGTTTGCACAGTTTCGGCCCATTTTTCTAGGTTTTCAACCCTAAGTATAAATAGGGTTTCTCTTCTACAGAACAAAGCAGTTCTTTGGCCGTCCATCCTTCTTCTTATTCATGTGTTTTGGTTAGGTTGGTGATAGTAAAATTGTTTGTGGCTATTGAACTCAATTCCCTTTCTTCCCCCTTTTCCCAATTCATATCTTTGTGATCTTCAAGAGTTATTGTGAATTCGGCTTCGAGTCTTCTTGTGTGTTCATCAAGAAGTCGAGTGTCTTGTGCGTACATCAAGGTGCTCTGGTGAAGTCAAGGTGTTAGAGATAACCAGGAGTATCAACTCGCAGTGAGTGCAGGTAGTTGATAGGTTTGTACATCTCTATTCATCTAGTGGATTATTTTGTTGTCGCGAGGACAACCGTGGACGTTTCCCAGTTTGGGTTTTACCACGTTAAAAAATTTCTGTGTGTTATTTACTTTCTGCGTATTGTTTGTTTGCTTGTTTGAATTCACATTTGTTATACTAGCACTATTTGTAGTTTCTCAATTGGTATCAGTCGCTGGGGGCTGGTTAAGGAGCGTAAAGGCTCACGCCAACGATCAATAGTGCTATGGATTACTCTGGTAAGACACATGTCTCGGTTGTTGCTCGAATGTCTGATGAGCAGTCAACTGACAGTAAAGAATGCTCTAGTAATTGTGACAGGGATTTGATTCTGGTGGATAATAATGATTGGGCTACTCTATACCGGTTATCCAGAAAGGAATGCTTAAGGTTGGAAGCACAAAATTGTATTCTTCAGGACAGACTTGACTTATTGTCTTCTAGTTCCTCGTCTATGTCAATTCTGGATAGGGAACCTGTATCATGGCAGGTTGATAAAGTGGCTTTACTGGGTAATCTTGCTGCTCTTGAGCATGACAAGGTCGAATGGGAAGCGCGGTATAAGATTGTGTCCTCAGAACTAGACAAGGTCAAAAAGGAGTTGATTCGCCTTCAGTTGCTCGAAAAGTGCAATGGGTTGTCATCTTCTGAATTACCTCCACTGTTGCCCTATCTTCCTACCAAAAAGTCCGACATTCATCACTCTGTGGACACGGTTGGCATCCGGCGCAAGTGGAAACTGTTCAGGCGTGTTCCGCCTCAGGGAAGGAAACGTCAAATGCCGTGCTCACTATGCGGACAGTTTGGACATTGGGCTTCGCAGTGTGGTGTGGTTGCTCATGTTCCGCAATCATGGAAGCGGTTCTCACAGCCGTCGTATGATTATCCATCTTATCCATATGCCTCTCACTCTTTTCGTTGTAATTTTGCAGGAAATGTTTCGAATGTGGCGATCACTGCTCTTCATGTCTCAAGTTCGGATACTGAGTGGTTACTTGATAGTGGTGCTTCAAAACATATGTCAGGTAATGCCAAACTTTTCTCCTCTGTTACTGCTATAGATGGTGGAAGTGTTACTTTTGGGAATGGTAAGAGCTCTCCTGTGATTGGTAAGGGATTTGTCGCTGGTATTGGTTTATCTCCGAATGATGTTTGTTTGTTAGTTGATGGTTTGCGTGTGAATTTGATCAGTATTAGCCAACTGTGTGATACTGACCATACTGTTAATTTTTCCAAAAATATATGTTCCGTGCTTGATAGTTCGGGTAAGTGTATCATGACAGGTAAACGAACATTGGATAATTGCTATGCCATTCAGCCGGTTGCATCTAGCATGAACTGCTTACCTAGCAAACTAAATGAAGGTCTATTGTGGCATCGACGACTAGGTCATGTCAACTTTGAACACCTGGACAATCTCACTCGGAATGAATATATTAAGGGAGTTCCTAGACTTGGAAGAAATCGAGACACTGTGTGTGGTGGGTGTCAACTAGGTAAACAGATACGTAGTCCACATTCCAAGAAAAAATCCATAACCACATCCTCTCCTTTAGAACTCATACACATGGATCTGATGGGTCCTACTCGTACTCCTAGTCTAGGAGGCAAACGATACATCTTGGTTATGGTTGATGATTACACTCGCTTTACCTGGGTATCATTCTTGCGTGAAAAATCTGATGCGTTTCTTGAATTTCAGGGAATATGCCTTCGTATTCAGAACGAGAAAGACACTCAAATTAAATATATCAGAAGCGATAGAGGTGGTGAGTTCACAGCCACAGGTGTGATTGAGTATTGTATTGCAAATGGTACATGGCAAGAATTTTCGGCTCCATACACTCCGCAACAAAATGGAGTTGCTGAAAGGAAAAATCGCGTTATTCAGGAAATGGCTCGTGCTATGTTGCATGCCAAGGATGTTCCAACCAAGTTTTGGGCGGAAGCGGTTCATACTGCTTGTTACATAATGAACCGTGTATACCTAAGATCTGGTACCACACAAACTGCTTATGAGCTATGGTATGGTAAGAAGCCGAATCTCAAATATATGCGAGTTTTTGGTAGCTTGTGCTATGTGTGCAAGGACAGACAAAGTCTGTCCAAGTTTGATAGTCGAGGTGAAGTAGCTCTTTTACTTGGTTATTCTTCTAACAGTAGAGCCTTTCGAGTGTTTAACTACACCACTCGCAAGGTCATGGAATCCTTTAATGTTGTTGTTGATGACACTATTACATCTGACTCTTCTGTTTCCACTGGTACACAGGATGTCACAGTTCTCTCACCCGTGTCAGACCCAGCTGACATCTCTTCCATATCGCTATCATCACCTGATAATGGCAATAGTGGTACTAAACCTTCTGATGCTGCAGAGGACGTGCCTAGTGGGACCGGTAATGTACTCACACCGGATGATGCAGTTCAATCACCAGATGTGATTGATGTGTCTTCAGATCTCTCCACTGTTCCTGCTGACCCTGAAAGTGTGTTCAATCTAGCCTCACCTCGTGTCAAACAATATCACTCCTTAGGGGATATCATTGGGGATATTAATGATCAGCGTCTGACTCGTCGGAGGGCCAAGGAGACAAATTGTGTTCATTATGTTTGTTATCTCTCTTCTCTTGAACCTAAAAATGTTACTGATGCTCTTATTGATGATGATTGGCTAGTTGCTATGCAGGAAGAACTCGGTCAGTTTAAGCGTAGTGATGTCTGGACGTTGGTTCCTAGACCTACTCACACTAATGTGGTTGGCACCAAGTGGATCTTTAAAAACAAGTTGGATGAGTTCGGACAGATTGTGCGCAACAAGGCAAGGCTCGTGGCTCAGGGCTACAGTCAAATTGAAGGTATTGACTATGGAGAGACATTTGCTCCCGTGGCTAGGTTGGAATCTGTCAGGCTTCTTCTTGCTATGGCATGCCATTTGAATTTCAAGTTGTACCAAATGGATGTCAAAAGTGCATTTCTCAATGGTATTCTTAATGAGGAGGTCTATCTTGAACAACCTAAAGGGTTTGTGGATCACACTTTTCCGAATCATGTCTTCAAATTGCGAAAAGCACTGTATGGGTTAAAGCAGGCTCCTCGGGCTTGGTATGAACGTCTGACCTCCTTCTTACTGGGAAAAGGATTTGTTCGTGGCAGTGTTGATCGGACTCTGTTCATACTGCGAAAGAATACTGATGTTCTTCTCGCCCAAGTCTATGTGGATGATATAGTGTTTGGGTCAACGTGCCCAAGTCTATCTGAATCTTTCTCTCAATTAATGAGCTCTGAATTTGAAATGAGTTTAATGGGAGAACTAAATTTCTTTCTTGGCTTGCAGGTCAAACAGTTTGATCATGGAGCTTTCATTTCTCAAACAAAGTATGCTAAAGAATTGGTTAAAAAATTCGGTCTCAGCACTTCCAGTGGTCAAGATACTCCCATGGGTGAGAGGGTACGTCTTGGTAAGGATATTATGGGTAAGTCTGTTGATATTCGTGAATATCGGAGTATGATTGGTAGTCTCTTGTATCTCACTGCTAGTCGTCCAGATATTTCTTATAGTGTTGGGGTATGTGCAAGATTTCAGGCTAACCCTAAAGAATCTCATCTCATTGCGGTTAAGCGTATCATTCGGTATGTTGCTAGCACTCTTGACTATGGGTTATGGTTCACCAGAGATACGAATAGTGTTGTGGCAGGTTACTGTGATGCTGATTGGGGTGGTAATCTTGATGATCGTCATAGTACCAGTGGTGGCTGTTTCTATGTTGGGAATAATCTTGTTTCCTGGCATAGCAAGAAACAATCATCTGTATCCATCTCTTCATGTGAGGCTGAGTATATAGCTGCAGCTAGTGCCTGTACTCAACTTCTGTGGATGCGTCAGATGCTTCGAGATTATGGCATTCAACAGCAGGCGATGGACCTATTCTGTGATAACACCAGTACCATTAGCATTTCCAAGAATCCTGTTCAACACTCACGCACAAAGCATATTGACATTCGTCACCATTTCCTTCGTGAGGCGGTCGAAAAGGGTGATATAGTAATGGAGTTCATTCCTACTGAACATCAGCTAGCAGATATTCTTACAAAACCTCTTGATGCAAGCCGATTCCACTCCTTGCGTAAGTCTATTGGGGTTGTAACTCTTCCCTAATTGTTTTGTTACTTTCTGTTTCTTTCTGGTATTGTCCTTGTGGTTAGGATGTTTAGATTCGGTGTTTTTGGTGTTTATTATTATTGTGGTTGTTTTTGAGGACATACTACATTCTCTATTGTGTGGATTTCATTTTACAAATGTTTCTAGTTTGGCGTTCTCAGCTGTCTTTGTGTCATGCATAGTTGTAGGGTTACATCATACTCTCTTCGTCTTGGTAGTTTCTTGCATGATGCATTTCAATGTGGTTGACTTGACATTTTCAAAACTTGTATAACTCCAGTCTTCCATGGTTTTATTTTCCATGATCGTTGTGTTAATTTTCTTTATTCTCTCACCTCTCGTAAGTGGTCAATGACTCACAAAATCCCCAGCCATTTGAATGTCTTGAGAGCATACTCATTTGGCTAAGAACCCGTTGGGGCTGTGAGGGTCATGCTCTGACGGATGCACTCAAGATATGTTAGTTCTTGTGTTGCACGTTATCATGGTATTGCACTTCTTGAGTGTGTTTTGCCGAAAAGATGTAGGCTACACCCTACCCTCGTGTTCTGGTAAAAGATGGAGATATTTCATACTCCCACACGGGAATGGCATCTGTTTCAATGGTTTACAAAAAAAAAAAAAAAAAAAAAAAAAAAAAAAAATGGAATGAATGAATAGTGGCTCTCGCATTTGTCTGGTTGAAGGACAAGAAGAAAAACAATAGTGTGTGTTTTCCCTGCTGTATTGTGATCTGGTTCAGTTTCATTTTGGGCTAGTTGCAAGTGACATTCAATATTCTCGTTGGTCATGTCTCTCGTTTGTTTTCAGGGGTTGGTATTGGTCTATCAGGTTCTTCTACATACTTGCATCATTCTAGTAACTACCATGTCATGGTGTATGATGTCGTTCTTTGCTTTTGCATTCTCTTGTGGCTGAGGATTGTTTAAACTATATTCGGTTGTAATTGGAATTTGTATGATACGTAGAAGTGTTTTCTTGTGATGTCTCTCAATTTTTTGTTTTTGGGGTTATGTGGTTTATTTTAAAAAAAAAAAAAAAAAAAAAGGGGGGTCGTACGAACGTTATTAGAACGTTCGAACGTAGGGTCTGACAGATGTTTTATTCTTTAGTCCCGACGTACGAACGTCTTTAGGACGTACGAACGTCCCTGATACAGTCCGGCCAATTTGTGTTTAAATTCAAATTTTGTTTGAACCAAAGGGTTACTGTTACATCAATCGTGCTCACTTCTTGTTTCTTGCACGAACATAGGAAGTCTTCATCTTCCCTCAATGTCTTTTCTTTGGTCTTTCCCTTCTTCTTCTTCTTCTTTGGTGGTTGTTTATTACTTCTTTCAAGCAGCTTGTTTCTATTTCTTTGGTATTGAGGATGTTCTTGGATATTGCTATTTTCATGATTAGCTCAAGTTGGTTTCCTTGTTTTGCAGTAAATTTTTTTTTTAGGTAATGGACCTTTCTTTTTGGGCCCATGATATGTTTACTCCTATTTTTTCTTATAAATAGGGAGTCTTCTCCTCTCTTTCTCCTAATTGTATCTTCTTATCTCTTTCTAGTTATATCTTTGTTCTTCAGAATTTCCTATGACAGAATTTGCACTTCATGGAGTTTTTGTTCCGACTGTTGGGTATGTGTCGTTTATGGTCATGGAGTACAAAAACAATGCTAAGGTTTGTCGTTTATGTCGCGTTCCTCATGGGTTTGACTATGATCATCGACCTTTACTTCCTTCATGCATGGTTCATATCAATCATTGGGAGAGGCTACCGGGACATCTTCAGAATCACATCTTGGAATTGGTTGGATACCCGAGGGTTCCAGGACTTGCTGCTCCTCTTACCGACTGTGGCTTGGATAGCAGAATTGGGGAGTTATTTTGTACGAGTGCTGATGGTCCTGTGCACACTCGGTGGAATAGCTATTCGGCTCGTGCGAAAGCTTTATGTCCTATCTTAAGCTTTATGTTCATATGATCGCTCGGTGGACTAGACTTCGGCTCGTGTGGAAGCTTACTTCTCCATGCTTCGTTACTTCAAGCATTATTGTTTTCTGTTATGGATTCCTTTGTTTGGTTATTAGTTGTTTTCTGACCTTTTAATAGGTGGATTAGTTTTCTATTTTTATCTGTCTTATATTCTTTGTTTGGTTTTGATTTCTTTTTCTTGGTTATTGGTTTATTATTGTTCTTTTCCTTTGATGGTTGGTTCTTTTGATCACTTGTTGTGCCAAAAAGGGGGAGATTTATGACTCTAATTACTAACAATCGTCTTCTTCTTGTTAGGTTATTTTTGGGTCATGTTTCAGGTATGCTACACGTATGGGGGAGTTGCTCATGAAGTTTGGAGCTCATGAAGTATGGGGGAGTTGCTCGAAGGAACTTCTGTTGAATCTTTGATTGCTTCCGTTCGATCTCTGATGGTTAAAGCATCTTCCTAAAGCTGGATAACAAGAATTGGTGACTTGTTATATGTTTCTATTTTGAGAGTTTTTGTAGGCATGGTTTATAAATGCCATGGTTTGGGATTGTAAGAACGTTTTATAAGTGCTATTAGAGTCATAGGTTTTTGTCACAAAATCAATGTCAAAGGGGGAGATTGAAACCGGCACGAAGTGGTTTGACATCAATTTTGTGACAAAGTGTCTTTGGTTATCTCGCCTTGAATTCATTGTTAGGAAAACCAAGATGTACGCATGGTCGTCTCGTGTCCTTGTGTCTCTTAGGTCTGTCTAGGGAAAGTTATTGGATTCTGGACGTACGTACCGAGTTAGGACGTACGTACGTTCACTGAAGCAGCGAACTTATTTTGGTCAGGACGTACGTACTCTGTTAGGACGTTCGTACGTCCAGGTAGTCAGCAGACATGTTTTCGTATGGAGACGTACGTACCTGTTTAGAGCGTTCGTACGTCATGTTAGGCAGCAGGCTTATTTTTGTGTGGCGACGTTCGAACGTCATATCGACGTACGAACGTCCAAAGTCGGTTTGCACAGTTTCGGCCCATTTTTCTAGGTTTTCAACCCTAAGTATAAATAGGGTTTCTCTTCTACAGAACAAAGCAGTTCTTTGGCCGTCCATCCTTCTTCTTATTCATGTGTTTTGGTTAGGTTGGTGATAGTAAAATTGTTTGTGGCTATTGAACTCAATTCCCTTTCTTCCCCCTTTTCCCAATTCATATCTTTGTGATCTTCAAGAGTTATTGTGAATTCGGCTTCGAGTCTTCTTGTGTGTTCATCAAGAAGTCGAGTGTCTTGTGCGTACATCAAGGTGCTCTGGTGAAGTCAAGGTGTTAGAGATAACCAGGAGTATCAACTCGCAGTGAGTGCAGGTAGTTGATAGGTTTGTACATCTCTATTCATCTAGTGGATTATTTTGTTGTCGCGAGGACAACCGTGGACGTTTCCCAGTTTGGGTTTTACCACGTTAAAAAATTTCTGTGTGTTATTTACTTTCTGCGTATTGTTTGTTTGCTTGTTTGAATTCACATTTGTTATACTAGCACTATTTGTAGTTTCTCAATCTCTCTGATAAGTCATCAAAAATGTCTATTTATCCCCCAAATAACACCTTGTTTGCATTGCAGTTAGCTTATATTATTGTGTTATATCTATTGATTAGTGTTTTCTTGTCATTTGTGTAGGTTTCATGAGCCGAAATGCGAATATTGTGTTAAAGCCCGCCAAAAGTCAAGAAAAGCCCACAATAAGGTGTTATTTGCATAAGGGAGGAGAATTAATACTTGCACCCACCAAGTTGTTGAGGGCACCCCATGACTGGTCCTATGGACTTGAGTTTATGTCAAAGTGGGGCGGTCCAAATCTCAGCCCAAACCGGGTCCTATTGAAGCCTACAAGTCAACATTTCTATTTTAGGCCTTTATTAAAGTCCAATTTTAGGCTCTACAAGAAGATCCAGAAGTCTGATTTGGGCCAATGAGCTGCCTAATTGAAGGTCTTGGTCCAAGCTACAACTTACGCCCAAGATAATTAGGTTTTGCTGAAAACCTAATGCCTCTATAAGACCAACAGCAACAGCCACGAATTTGACCTAATTTGGAAGTCTTTGTATGCAAGTAATAAGCTTTGTATTTATTATATAAGAGAAGTAGTAGCTAGGATTTAGATAGTTCATAAAGAGTTAAAGTTCTTATTGAAGGTTTAGGTTTTTATCTTCTTCTTCTTTTTTATTGAACTCAATTATTATTATCAATATCAATCCATTAACTTTTCCTTTATGATGTCTTGTTATTTATTTACTTATTCCATGGTGTCATTATTAAAGATGAGTAGCTAAATTCCCTTAGGGGGATGGTTGAAGCACTCTAGATAATGCAAAAGCACCATGTTTGTTTTTAATCTTCATTGTGATTCAATTTCTTAATGTTTGTTTATTTCAATTCGGGTGATTTAGGTTTTGGTCACTAAAATTTAATATAAATTAGGGTTCACGGATGGTTTTTTTTTTTATTAGGGTTCAGAGATCAACCGAAAATTTAATCAAAAAACATTATAAAATGGCTGAAATACCCCTACATGTGTTTGCACAGGTTCGATTTTACAAATTTTTAAAGGGACACGTTGTGATCATGTGATGGCTTAATCTTCATCGATGAAATCTGTGCGCCCATTACAATATTTCACAGATCTCGAGGTGAAGAAAACCAAGATTACACCCATTCTAGAAATTTCTATCTTCCTTCCCTCTTTCTTCATCTTCTCTGCGAAGAAAACTTTAATCTTCTCTCCCTCTCTCTTCGTTTATCAACTCCAAAACTCTATTTTTCATTTTTCTTTTCACT
The DNA here is from genome assembly GCA_023053565.1 of Aquilegia eximia. Taxonomy (NCBI): domain Eukaryota; kingdom Viridiplantae; phylum Streptophyta; class Magnoliopsida; order Ranunculales; family Ranunculaceae; genus Aquilegia; species Aquilegia eximia. The sequence continues at coordinate 29,278,615 of JALIGU010000001.1, forward strand.
AATTGCTTGAAGATGGTGTGAGTGAATAAGATTTTGTTGTTGATTTCAAAGCAAGACGAAGTTTTGGTTGTTAAACATGGGTTTTGGTTGTCGATCATAAAGCTCATATTTTTCAATTAAAAATCTACAATCTCGATCATCACTAATTTAATTTGCTTGGGGTTTGTTAAAAATTTGTAAATTTTATTGTTTTAATTTTTTTTTTCTGATGAAATCGTTTTGGTTGTTAAGAGTTTGAAATTTGCTTGGGGTTTCTATTTAATTTTATTTTGTTTATATGATAATGTAATTGCATGTTTGAAAAATCAAGTTTTTTTGTTAAATTTTTTTATTTTTCTACTGTTAAAAATCAATGCTTTAATTTTTTTTTTATTTAAAAAACTTAGGGTTTTTTCATAAAATAGTGAAAACTATCACTATATTCCAGAATTCAGATTATGTTAAAAAATTTAAAGCTTTGAGTTATTTTTATAGTTTATAATTTTATTTTGATTTGTTCAACACAATCTGTAAGTTACCATATGCAAGTTACTTTTAAGGGGTATATTTTGGTATTTTAAAAATATTTTGGGTTTTTTAAGGTTTTTTTGAAAAACCATCTCTGAACCCTAATAAAGAAAAAAACCATCCGTGAACCCTAATTTATACTAAAGTTTAGTGACCAAAACCTAAATCACCCTTTCAATTCTAGATAGAAGTAAACATGATTATTTATGTGTTATTGTTATCCATGTTGATTAAATACTATTGTTAGAGTATAGGGAGACCTAGCTATAATGGTTGTATTAGATTAATTAGAGATATGTGATGGAATAGCTGAGAGGTGACTATCATATATCTAGAATTAATCTCTTTTATTGGACCCCTTTTGTAATCAAATTGAATAGTTGAGAGGTGACGGTTTGATTATCAATTAATATCTTGAGTTAATTGAAATGAATAGCAGAGAGGTGACGGTTTAATTAATGAGATATATTCAATAACACTTGTAAAGAATCCCATTTTAATTGAGTGGAATAGTTGAGAGGTGACTACTTGATTATTATAATTATTGATAATTAATTGAAATAGTCTGAGAGGTGACTAATTAATTATTATACATTGAACATGAAAAGATGACATGTTATGTTTGCATGATTTAGTTTGTGGATACCAATACTTCCCCCTATGTCATCATAAGATCTTCTTTACATCTCTATCCATCTTCTTAAGTTAGTTTATTTATTAGTTTATTTAATTATTGCATGTAGGAAGTAGAATCCAATCTCTCTCTTATTTGTGATTCACTTGGTGTTTCTTAACCATTATTTTTTTATTGTATTTGAGCTAAGATCTTCACCTTAGAGGTGGGTACAACCCTTGCTTGTTCCTTGTCTACATTGATAACCAATATTTACAGGCACAAGAATGAACGTCTTTATATATTTATCTTTTGATTAGAGGTTACACAAATACCTTCTATCAAAATGGCATTGTTGCCACTCTAAAGAACAGAGTTCATTCAAGTACAAGCGAGAATAGTAGTTTCGGGACAGAATCCCACTTCTATCCCTCCCACCCTTCTATTTCTATTTCTTTTAATAATTGTTTTTAAGTGTCTTGTTACTTAGTCCTCTTACTGATCTTGCAGCGAAGACGGATTGAAAAACGCTCAAGGAATGAAGCCAATATCAAAATTTCAAAAAGATCGTTCCTAAAAGGTTTCTGGTTCAATCTGATCTCGATCTCGGGTCGAGTTCATATTGGCCTTAACCAATCTCGAGTCGAGTTCTAAACAGGAATCTTCCGCGTGTTTATAAGACCCACAAAAGACATTCAAGAGAACCTTTTCAAGTTTTTTTCTTTTCTGTTGAGTGGTTCTGAGGCTAAACTAAGTACTTTAATTTTTCCAGTATTTTTAGAGACTTGCAAGATATTTAATTTTTCGATCCACGAAGGGGTCGCGGTTGTAATATTTTTAAAGTAGGTGTTGTTAAGATTTATTATTTGTGTGTTTGCGGCGTATAGTAGAGCAAGGTTGTGGAGATAGCCTTGAGTCTACTAAGGAATGACTAAGGACGATTGAAACCCAAGGAGTGGTTTCCCCTTAGGGTCTGTTTGGAAAATTTCTTGGGAATTGGAATTGAGTTTATAATTTCAAAACTTATGATTTTAGAGAATTGAAAATTTTAATGTTAATTTTTACTATGTTTGGATATATAGATTGAAATGAGAAAAAAATTTAATAAGTGATATAATAGGAAAATAATATAGATGGCAGTATTAAAGTTTCTTTATATAGAAAATAAACTTCCAATCAAGCCTAGAATCAAGAGTTTTACCCTCCATAAGAAACTTGTGATTCATTGATATTTGAGGATTTTCATTTTCAATTCATGGACTAAAGTCCTTCCAAATGCACAAAGTTGTACGTTTTGGAAAATGATTTTCAATTCCAGCCTCAATTCCAAATTTCCAAACAGACCCTTAGTCGACTTCAACTCGTCTTCTCCCCACTTTTGTGCGCTTTTTTGGCAATTTTACTTTTCTAGCACAAAGTGGGAGGTAACCATACTCCTAACCCTCCTTGAATCCCCTACAAGAGGAGTTTTTGTTATGATTAGCATGAGCTTGATTGTTGCTTGATTTTAATAAAGTTTTTACTTTTTGCTAAACCGGGACTGCAAGGCGGACCTGGCCTAAGGAAAGTGAAACTTAATATCAATTGATTGCAAAATCCTAAGCTTTAAAATTGAATCAACTAAAGCCATGCTATCACGATGTTCATTTAAGACCTTGGGCAGTAATTTCAACTAGTACCGCGTGAACCATTCTTTGATTGGAGCACAAGCTAGGAATTGAGTCCTGAATCCCTACAGATTACGTCTGTAGAATCACTGTGGTTTTTAATTAAGGAACATTGCTTATGCACGGAAAACCTCCCATCACTACTTGACTCTCAAAATATAGGGAGAATTCACTACGGAAACTTGGGAAGAACTCATTGACTTGGGTGGAGACAAAATTGAGTCAGTTTTTGAGCCCTTGTTAGATGCTTTTGAATGGTTAGGACTTCTATGGCATATGTAATGTGCATTTTGCATGCATCTTAGATCCGGTAAAATCTTGTCCAATTCTATTCAAGTCTACACAAAGAGCACAATCACGGGCCACACTCCTTCTGAGAAAGAGTTCAAGGACTCAACCTCCATACCTTCTTCTGAGGAAGAGTTCATTGAATAGAATCAAACGCCCAAGCCATCCAGCGGATAGAACAAAAACATGATGAGAAGGGCAAATTTCTAGGACAGGCTATCCCGAACCCCAAGGGCAAAGAAATTGCCTTGGTGATGGAAATTCCTTCTCCATCTGCACCGCTTGCTGAAGTAAAAACAGTTTCCACCCTTTGGTCAGGTAAACAGGCAGATAATCAAATTAATTATAAACCAAGTCCTAATATTGTGACCCCGGCTACCTCTGCACCTGTTACCCCACCTAAAGCTCCAGCTAATGAGGCGACCACCTCTAAGCCGAGGAAGCATGCCCGTGAGATTGTGGATTCTCCACAGACTTACAACTCGCCCGTGCCTTACCCCCAGAGACTCACTAGGTCCCTAAAAGAAGTACACACTGAGGAGGTACTTGATGTGTTTAAACATATAAATATTAATATACCTTTCCTCACGGCTATTAAGAAGATACCTTTCTATGCTAAGGTCTTGAAGGACTTGTACACCCCAAAGAAGAAAACAAATATGCCCAAAAGCGCCTTTGTTGAGGAAGAATTTTTTACACTTGTCCAACATATCGGTGTGGTAAAATATAAAGACCCTGCAAAATCGACCATACCCTGCAAGCTTGGTGGTAAGTTCATGGGAAAAGCTTTGTTCGACCTAGGAGCGAGTGTTAATCTTTTACCTTACTCCTTATACCTCAGCCTGGGTCTAACAAACATGAAACCCACGAATATGTTTTTATAACTGGCCGACAGATCATTGAAAGTACCTAGAGGAATAGTTGAGGATCTTTTAGTCAAAGTGTCCGACTTTTATTATCCTGTTGATTTTGTGGTGTTGGACACTTAACCTACTGCCGATGACTCGGTTCCATTATCCTTGGTCGTCCATTTTTGACCACCTCTAATGCGCTCATCAACTGCTGGAATGGTTATTTGGTTCTCACTTTTGGATGTATGACTGTTAAAGTTAATATCTTTAATCTTGGCCAACAACCCCCTGATCTTTCTTTATCTAAAGATGTGTGTCATCTCGATGCTCTACCCTATGAGATGGTACCCAGTTGTTACCCTGAAGTTCCGGTTGTTAATTGCCCTACCATGCATAATGTTAACTTCGACTTCAATCAATCTATTGTTCAAACCAACGCTCATCTTGATCCTGTGCCTATCTTTGACCCCAAAGACCCTGAGGCCCTTAATTCGGATTGTTGCATTGATTCTGAGTTCCAAGTCGAGACCATTCCTTCATCTCCTGATCCTCTTCCTCCCGAGCTGAAATGTGCCCATTTTGTTTCGAAAGGTAGTTATCCTGTTATCATCTCTTCATCTCTTACTACCGAACAAGAAAATCAGCTTTATTTTCAAATTTGTGACAAAGTTTTGCTTTATAATCCTCGTTTGCATTTATTTTCTGGCAAAATTATGTCTCGTTGGTCAGGCCCTTTTGTTGTGTCTGCAGTAACTCCTTATGATGCTATTACATGTGTTAATCCTGCAGACGGTTCTGAATTTCAAGTCAATGGTTAATGTCTTAAGCATTTCCATGAGTTAAGGCCTCCTGAAACTCTCTTAGAGGATCCTCCTTATTTAGACTGACCTTTGACCTGCTGGTATCTGGACCCTCTCTTGCTCTTTTTCTGTTGTGTCTTTTGAGAGGTGTGGTTGAAAGTGCTGGGACCGTTAGTCCACTCACTCTTACTGGCTGAGTATAATTGTTCCAGTGCACGCTTTTCTCTTGAGCGTCACCACCAAACAAACCTGTTTTCCGCTCTGTTCGTGGGTGGGAAAGTCATTTCCCATCTTCTTTTAAGCCTCGAGTACCTGACTTTAAAAGACTTTTTGTTGTATCTTAGACATCAGGATCTCGCGCATTTCACTCTAGTGTTTTATCTCGCCTATATCTTTGTTTAGAGTAGCGTTTATCTAGGGAGTGAGTCATGTTTGTCCCTCTGTCTGGCTGAAGACGTCAAACTTAGCGCTCCAGGGAGGCAACCCTGTGTAGCTTCTAAGCCCGATCGTGCTTTATTACTCCTTCATTGTTGCCGGGTTTAGTGGCTTTTTGGTTGTTCAACCGCTTGTTCTACAATCTGTGCTCAGTTTTATTTAAGGGGGTGGGCGCGGCCGGCCCACACACTCTCTCTTTGCCATTTGGCTGGTTGATAATTATTGCGGTTACGAATTGCCTTGTTTTAAAATAGGATTTCCCTTAAGGTTGAGTCATTCCTTTATTTCAACATATTTTATTTTGGTTGTGTCTTCGTATGGAATTCCTTCTAATCTTTATGTATGTGGAGATAATTTTGTTTGGCGGGAATTTATAAAAACGGTTTAAATTTTTAGTACATCCATGGTAAATATCTTTCTTTCTCTCTTTCCTATGATTAGTACGTATGAGCCTTGAGGACAAGGCAATCTTTTTGTTTGGGGGTGGGGAAATATTACAATGTTTTTGCAAAAGATTGTCAAACTTCTTTTTTCCATACTTGTATAAAAATTTAAAATTTTTTAAAAATTAAAAAAATCTTTGTTACAAAGACTTCCAAAAAGTTAGGATAAGTACACCATCAATGATGAATATAATGGTTGAATTCTATCTTTTCCAAGTTTAAGGACATTTATTACTTCACCAAGCAGTTGAGTCTCATACAACATTTGTTTGATCATAAGCATGGCATTCACTTGCCTTTATGACAAATTACATGTGCAAATACAATTACACCTTGAGTAACTTGAGGAATAAACGTGGAGACTTAACCTAGTGAGCTTTTGAGACCCGTCCTTTTCTTGGAGAGTTATTACGTACATCTGGAGTCAAAAGACTCAACCTCTCAGTTTGTCTGTTTTTAGTCTCAGATTCATTTTTTCAGTTAGCCTTGAGATGACATCAAGTGGGTGTAATATAAACTTGGGTCTTGTAGCATGATCACCATAACAGTACTTAGAAATGATACAAAGACATTTAGTTAAACCCTATTTACCTTAGCCTACCCTGATGATACTTTATCCCTTAGGTTGACCATTCTGAGCCTTTCTTCTTACTTAGCCTGTTTCTTGAGCCCATTATCCTTACCCAAGTCCATTGTGGGAGTAATTACCCTTAGAATGTGTAGGTCCTTTTACCCACTGTTTTTGGAACATGGGGATGATTGTTTATGTGGTTACAAGAAGGAAGGAGAAATACAAAGAAATCTCCAAACTAGTAAGACATACCAAATTTTGAAAATCAAAAAGTTTGTAGAATTCCAGAAAAGCCAGAATCTTCCAGAAATATAAAAATCCAAAAGAAAGGAAGATTCCAAAATATTTGGCTAAAGGTTCATTGAATTTTCCCAAAGAAAATAAGAAACACTTCTTCCCAAAAGAAAAATTCCAAAAATTCCTCCAAGTGTTGTTATTATGAATCACAAGTATTGAAGGCCCGAATGTTCCAAAAATATTTCACAAAAGCCTTTTCCATTTCTAGCCCTGTCCTAAGCCAAGTTACAACCTATTACTGTCTTTTGTAGATTTAAACTGATATGGTAGGATGTGACGAGTAAGTGAGAAGGTGCTAAGGTGAAAAACCCGATATTTCAAGCAAAGCTAATTTTTTCATTCTTTGAGACTAAGTTCATTCAATTACACCAGTCCGTTCTTATTGATATATGTGAAATGCTTGTCCATCTTCTTTCCTCACATAGAGGTAAAATGATAAACACCATCTCTGAGTGACTTTTATTTTTGAGTGTATGTCTGTGAGGCAGAAATCAAAACGACTTTTCCAATGGTGACTTAAGACCCGTAGTAGTACGGGTACATGACTGTTTTCAATGCATTTGAAACCGTTATGCTTGGTTTATATTTCATATCTTATTCATACATATGTAGTATGTTATCTCATATGAACGGTTTTGCAATACTTATCCTTATCTTTGATATAACCATTTCTGAGGTAAATGATAGAACATCCTGTTCTTTGGATTAGTCATTGTAGTAAGTTCGTGGGTATCTTATTTTAAAAACCCTTAGGAGATAACTCCTCCAATTCCTTGTGGTTGAAATCCTTGATGCATATGGTTAATGCAATTACCCTAGTTTTATTTCTCTTTTGAGTCCTTATTTCTTTTCTTCTCACCTTTGCTTGAGGACAAACAAAGTGCTTTTTGGGGGTATTTGATAAGTCCTCAAAAGTGTATATTTATCCCCCGAATAACACCTTGTTTGCATTGCACTTAGCATATATTATTGTGTTTTCTTGTCATTTTTGTAGGTTTCATGAGCCGAAATGCGAATATTGTGTTAAAGCCCGCCAAATGTCAAGAAAACCCACAAAAAGGTGTTATTTACACAAGGGAGGAGAAATGATACTTGCACCCACGAAGTTACTGAGGGCACCCCACGGCTGGTCCTATGGACTTGACTTTCTGTTAAAGTGGGGCGGTCCAAATCTCAGCCCAAACTGGGTCCTATTGAAGCCCACAAGTCAGAATTTCTATTTTAGGCCTTTATTAAAGTCCAATTTTAGGCTCTACAAGAAGATCCAGAAGTCTGATTTGGGCCCATGAGCTGTCCAATTGAAGGTCTTTGTCCAAGATACAATTTAAGCACAAGATAATTAGGTTTTGCTGAAAACCTAATGCCTCTAGAAGACCAACAACAGCAGCCACGAATTTGACCTAATTTGGAAGTCTTTGTATGCAAGTAATAAGCTTTGTATTTACTATATAAGAGAAGTAGTAGCTAGGGTTTAGATAGTTCACATAGAGTTGAAGTTCTTATTGAAGGTTTAGGTTTTCATCTTATTCTTCTTTTATATTGAACTCAATTATTATTATCAATATCAATCCATTAACTTTTCATTTATGATGTCTTGTTATTTATTTACTTATTCCATGGTGTCATTATTAAGGATGAGTAGCTAAATTCCCTTAGGGGGATGGTTGAAGCACTTTAGATAATGTAAAAGCACCATGTTTGTTCTTAATGTTATGGTTGAATCACTCTAGATAATGCAAAAGCACCATGTTTGTTTTTAATGTTCATTGTGATTCAATTTCTTAATGTTTGTTTATTTCAGTCCTAGATAGAAGTAAACATTATGTGTTATTGTTATCCATGTTGATTAAATACTATTGTTAGAGTATAGGGAGACCTAGCTATAATGTTTGTATTAGATTAATTAGAGGTATGTGATGGAGTAGCTGAGAGGTGACTATCATATATCTAGTATTAATCTGTTTTATTAGACCCTTTTTGTAATCAAATTGAATAGATGAGAGGTGACGGTTTGATTATAAATTAATATGTTGAGTTAATTGAATTAAATAGCTGAGAGGTGACGGTTTAATTAATGAGATATATTCAATAACATATATAAAGAATCCTGTTTTAATTGAGTGGAATAACTGAGAGGTGACTACTTGATTATTATAGGTATGTATAATTAATTGGAATAACTGAGAGGTGACTAATTAATTGTTATAGATTGAACATGAAAGGATGACATGTTATGTTTGCATGATTTAGTTTGTGGATACCAACACTTCCCCCTATGTCATCATAAGATCTTCTTTACATCTGTATCCATCTTCTTAAGTTAGTTTATTTATTAGTTTATTTAATTATTGCTTGTAGGAAGTAGAATCCAATCTCTCTCTTATTTGTGATTCACTTGGTGTTTTTTAAGTATTGTTTTCTATTGTGTTTGAGCTAAGATCTTCACCTTATAGGTGGGTTGGACCCTTGCTTGTTACTTGTCTACATTGATAACCAATATTTACAGGCACAAGAAGGAACTTCATTATAAATCTATCTTTTGATTAGAGGTTAGACAAATACATTCTATAACTCTCAAACATTCTTCAAGACTCTCTGTAGCCCAAAGAGCTTTTGCATGCTTGGAATCTCAACAACCGCGATAGCTAATGTGAATAAACCTACAAAAATACAAAGAAAAGACAAAGAAAAGACATATTGATCAACATAGTAATCAACTACAATAAAAGTTGGTCAACTCTAATACAGGTTGATAAACATAATAATCAACTATCTAAACAAAATAATAAAATAAAAACAAAGTTGATCAAAATGATTATCAAGTCCTATATATATATTGCTCGTCTTTTTTACCAACTCAATTACTTGTTCAAAACCCTAAACCCTAAAGCATAACCCTAAATTTCATCTTTCTAAAACTCTAAACCAATGGGAATGGTGAACCCTAGTGGAATGTTGTCTTAAGTACACCTTAAATTCCATGTATCTAAATGCGATCTTTCTAAACCCCTAAACCAATAGAAATGGTGATTTCCAGTGGAATGTTGTCTTAAGTACACCTTAATATTGTCATTCTAAACACTTAAACCAATGGAAATGGTGAACCCTAATGGAATGTTGTCTTATGTACACCCTAATATTGTCATTCTAAACCCCTAAACCAATGGGAATACCAAACCCTAGTGGAATGATGTCTTAAGTACATCCTAAATGCCATGTATTCAAATGCGATATTTTGTAAAACCCTAAACCAATGAGAATGACGAACCCTAGTGGAATGTTGTCATAAGTACACATCAAAATCCTAAACCCTAAAATGCATAACCTTCCAATATCAGTTGATCAAAATGATTATCAACTCCAATATCTTTGGATAGACATGTTGATCAACTCTGGTAATTCAAAACAACTAATATTATGTAGTTCATGTTCATCAGCATGTTGATAAACTCTAAGAGTTGTTGATAGCCATGTTGATAAAATCAAATCGAATTCATCAAATTAACCAAAATGAAAAATCACAAACATTGTGAACAATCTTGGGTTTCTGATCATCATGTGTTATCAATTGTTGTGTTATAATTTAAGTGTTAAGTTGATGTATAAGTTGATCAAATCAATATATGTATATTGATCAACCCAATATTTGATGATTAGCATATTGATCAATCTTGACATGTAGAACAATTATTATATTGGTTGATCAACATATGATCGTATATTTGTAGATCAACATATTAATCAACTATTGTATAAGTTGATGAAGTCAGTATATGTATATGTTGATCAACATATTGATCAACTTGTTAGCAATACATAGATCATCATGAGATGTCAGGAGAATAAAAAACATCATGAACATATTCAACAAAAGTTTAATTGAAGAAAACCTAACCCAATCCAACAAGAAGAAAAAAAAATAACAAAAACACCAAATTCAATTTCAAAGTTTGATAAATAAATTGAACAAACAAAATCATAAACAAAATCAAATTCATCATACTAAAACCAAATTGATGAAAAAAATCCAAAAACAAAACAAGTTGAATAGACAAAATCAAGATGTTTACTTCATCAACAATGAAAACTAACCTTAATGTTCCATTCATTAACCTTGATGTTCACTTCATCAATGGAACAAAAAAGAACAATCTCAAATCTCTAAAGAAAATTCTTCTTCTTCTTCTTCTTCTTCTTTTTCTTCGTAAGGTTTAGGAGTGAAATTCAAAAGGGAAACAAAAGATTTTAGGGTGTGTTTGATAAAGTTTTGCCGGTTTGCCATAATTTTTGGCAAAATTGTTATATTAGCTTATTTGCCATTTTGCCAAACAGTTTTGCCTCCATTTGCCTTTTTTCCAATGATTGATAATTGTTTGGCAAAAAGTGGCAAAGTACTTTTGCCAAAAAGTTTTTGTTTGATAATCGTTTCGGCAAATGATGGCAAAACACATTTGCCTTTTTGCTATCGTTTGATAACAATAATATAATTTTGGCAAATCCATGCATAAAAAGCCCGTATTATCCTTAATAAGACCAATGTGAGCCCATGGATTAATTATTTTATCAATTTCATATGTCCAATGGTAAGTACATTATTTCATGTGATATTAATAACATGAGATATGATTCACCCAAAAAAAAAGCCAGTAATAATCATACTAGTAATAGAGAGATTTGAATGTGTGATAGAGAGATATGATTCACCAAAAGAACTGAACCTAAACCCTAACCCTACAAATTCAAAAATATGCTACAAAGTGATACAAAAAAAAAAAAGTAGAACTCACTGTTGAACAAGTGTTGTAGATTAGAAGATAGAGCAGGAACCCCAAACTGCTTATAAATATTTTCTTCTTCTTCTTTTTCTTCTTCTTCTTCTTGTAGTAGTCCAAGCTTTTTTACAGATCTGAAAAGAGAAGCAGAAAAAAGAAGAAGGAAAAAAAAATAGAGAGAAGTAGGCTGGTGAAACTTACCACGTACTTACAGCAAGTTCTTCATCTTGGCCTCCATGAATCTTTGGTGAGAACAAGAGATAGAGTAGAGAAAGAGTAGGGTTTTATGTTTTCTTTTTTTCTTTTCTTGTTACGTTCGTATATGGGAGGAAAATATTGTGGCAAATATTTGTGGCAAAATTGATTTGCCAAAAGTTCCACCTCTGGAGGTAGAGATTTTTTTTTTCGGATTTGCCATGGAATTTGGGCAAAGATGGGTCACGTGACTAGTTTTTGGCAAAACTATTTTTTTTTTTTTTGCCTTTTTGCCAAAATCGTTTTCAAATAATGGTAAAACCCGGCAAATAGCGGCAAAACCCTGATTTTCCACGCCAAAACTATTATCAAACACAGTATAAAGTTTCTTTAGGCTCAAGGATCCGGGTTCAAGTTTCATTAGGTTTTAAACTAATAATTCGGGCTTTCATTGTTTTTAGGCCCAATCTAACAAAAACGTATTTTTCAACTACCCATATTGCCCTTTCATCAAGTTGTTAACTTGCAAATTATTGAGATCATTAAGTTTTAAATCTGAAAAAAACATTGACTCCTGATCCTTGACCCCAATTTCTAGTTAGACTTATCCCACAAATTTGAACTTATGTAGAGAAACCCCACAGATTTGTAACAGACATTAGTCAACCGTCAGTTGACCTAGTCAAACCCATACTTGACATGTATTTTAACACGAACTACCCTAAATACCCCTAAACTTAGACACCCACCATTCCACTGTTACTTATCTTCTTTTTCTCCAAAATTGTGTATCTTGTACAAATGAATTCATGATACCAAACAATTATTATGTTGACCTATATCACATAAAAAAGATGAAATTGGTACCTAAAACCCTAACTTAATTTACTTGAAGTGTTAGATATGCCCCATGTCTTGGTACTTTTTTCATCTTGAATCAACACTCCAACCTTCAAGCAATTGTATAAGTGAAGAAGATGATAAACAGTTTGTTTTCTCTCTATTTTAATTGGTTTGAAATGTAAGGTTACATCTCTACTTTTGGGTAAAAATCAGATTTAAATTAATCTAAGGGTTACAAAACCATGTTGCCATGTGTTTAAGTAAGTTTTTTATCTATGTAAAATACTTTAGGGATATTTTAGGTATTTAATATTAAAATCCAAGTTAAATTAAGTTTGACCGGATCAATTGACGGTTGACTAACATCTGTCACAAATCTGTGTGTTTCTCTAAATAAGTTGAAATCTGTGGGGTAAGTCTAATTAAATTGATAAATCTGTGGGGTAAGTCTAATTTGCCCTAATTTAAATTGTGGAAGCGTGATAAAAGTTCTTTTATTAAATTGATTGGTGGATGTTATTTATAGATCTGTATTTAATTTCTCTTAATATTTATTTTCTTCATTTAGTGATTGATGTGCACAATACATATGCGACTGAAATTGGAAAGTTTAAAGGAGCAATTAATTCATGTACCACAGCATTATGTGAGTTCCCATCATGGGTTGATGATAAGCCTCAAGTAGCTGAAACATGAAAATGAAAAACACAAGTCTGATCTTGAAAGCACTAGCACTAAATTTTTTTGCTCAAGGGTGATTAAATTTAAGAGATTTTGGCATTTACCCCCATTTGAAAGTTGAAATTTGCGTTACCCCCCATTTGAAAAAATATAGTAGTTACCCCCCAATTGGACAGAAAAAGGGGAAAAAGGAGATGACGTTACAAAAATCAATTTTTGAATTTTCATAAAATAAAATATTTTAATAATACCAAAACTACCTTTTTTTAAACATGTAAATAATAAACATAATTAGTAAAACCCTCCCACTGAAACATACATAATTAACAATACCCCCAAATCGATTTGCAAAAAAATTTGAAAGAGAAAGATGAATTTTTAAGAAAGAAGATGAAATTTGTTTGAGAAATTTGTTAAAAATAATAGTAGATAAATGTTTCCCTCAATCACCCATACTTTCTTACCTAATTTCGCAAACAAATTTCATCTTCTTTCCTCAAAATGTTTTAAGGGGGGGGGGGGGGGGTGGTTATTACTACTTATATATGTTTCGGTGGGGGTATTACTAATATATGTTTCAAAAACAGAGGGGTAGTTTTGGTATTGTGAAAATATTTTATGTAAAAAAAAAATCAAAAATTGATTTTTGTAACTCTGTCTATTTTTCCGTCCAATGGGGGAGAAACTGCTATATATTTTAAATTGGGGGGGGGGGGGGGGGGTAAACGCAAATTTCGACTTTCATTTGGGGGGGTATGTGCCAAAATCTCTAAATTTAAATAAGAATGAAATAGTTACAAAGAGTTAGAAATTAATTGAAATGGAGCTGTGTTCCATCTCAATATTTGTCTAGCCTGTAAATGAGTCTCATTCCTTACACATGTGTCTGCTACGAAATTAGCCTCCCTCTTATTTGCAGTGATCAGCAAGTTTAATTTCAAAAGCCTTACTTCTTCCCATCGAAAGCACTAAAGAACAAGCAGGGGTTCAAGAAAGTAGAATCCGAACCAAGGTTGCAATGTACTGTATTGGTGTAATTATTAGATGCGAAAAAAGCTTCAAGTGTTCTCGTGAGCAAAGGCTTTGAAGAGGTGACTTCTACTCCCACTGTATATCTTCATAAAATCCGTCCTAATGGATCGAAGGTGTTTTCATACATGATCTTGTTGATAACTTTTTTGATAATAATGATTAAAGAAAATAATATAGTTAGATTAAATGTTTTAGCTTTGTGGGTACATATTGTATCGTTTATCATCTTCTGTAGTGTTCTCCTACCGCTTATCAACTAACTGTTCAAACTTGATTTTCTAATTTCTCGCTCATTGCCAAATGTGTCATGCTCACAACCATTGATTTTGACTTATCAATGAAGTATTATATATTACTACAAAACTTTTATTTCCTGAATGTGGTATTTGCCAGTTCAGACTCTGAGTTGATTGAGTTAATAACCCTGCAAGTCTTTCTGAAAACATGCTCACTAGAAATATGATCTTACATCGTCCATTTCCATGAGTTAATAACCCTGCAAGTCTTCTTAGTGTAGCTTTTCACGGTACATATATGATTATCACAGTTATGCTTCAGTTGCTAATGCTGAATGTGATTTGGTTGTACTCATTTGGAAGGTGAAATTTTGAAATATCTCGAGGAAATTCCAAAGACAGATAGCTTGTGGTTGTGTGAATTTTTTAGCTTGATAAACAAGTCTCTCCATTGAGCATTTGAGCATGGGTTGGTCCAGTCAGGCGCTGATGAGCACATTGAACTATCCATGTGGCTAAGAGCCCTCATAGCCCAGGCCCCACCCACGGAACTTTCAATTTGTTTGTCTCTTTTTTTCATTAATAAAATACCAAAATTCTAACCAAAAAAAATTAAAAAAAAATGTGATGATCGACTAATCAAATGTCATTAGATGTGCATTCTTACAAAGGTGGTGTTCTTCGCAAATGCACAGAATTTTCCACAAGGCTAAACATTAACCTTAAACAACTTTGTTAATCGACTCACAAGATTTGTAAATTTATCCACAAGGCTGTCATTTCAAAATTAAACTGACTTTAAACCAGAGCTCTTATGAAGTTATGATTAGATTGGAGTAGGCTCAAGTCAAGTGCTCAACTAAAGAAGGAATAAACAAATGAAAAAGAAAGCAAACTCACATTTTATTACAAATCATAGTTAATAAGAGTTGCAATTCAAATGACATGGCTGAAAGAGATCAAGAAACCAAACAACTCAGAAACAACTAAATCAACAAAAGCTTAATTAACAAATACAGAGTACATGGAATACTTTGCATTTGTTTATTCCCAAGACATTATTCTATCACTCCAGGTTTTCTTGGATAGTGATCAAGTAAGATAGGGAACTTGAGCACTTGCTGGGATACTCAGAGTACATGGAATACTTTGCATTTGTTTATTCCCAAGACATGTATTATTCTATCACTCCAGGTTTCTTTGTATTATTCTATCACTCCAGTAAGATAGGGAACTTGAGCACTTGCTGGGATACTCTGGCAGACTTTATCTGGTGGTTTAGAGGGTTTCACTTAAGGATTTTCAGAAGCCTTTGTTGGAATTCATTGTTAACACGTTGGGCCACTTAGTTTCCATATCTGGAACCAAGGTTTGAAACCACAAATTGCAAATACAATACATACTTCATGATATGAGAAATGAGAATGAGGAGTAAATTAATTAATTAGAAAGAAAAACATGCACGTAACAAATGAGGAATGAGAATAGTAAATATGGATCGATCACCTTATTCGTGTCAAATGTATCCACAGTATCTCTCACCGGTGGATCTGAGTCTTTTTCAGTCTTTGCCCAGTCTGTGGAGAGTGGGAATATTAGGAATAGGGGATATGCATGATGCCTTTGGAACTGAACAGACAGCTGGGGCATTTTGTATTGCCAAAATGTAATAGCATATTGGAAGGTCTGAGTCTGAGCAAATAACATTAGTTGTTGTAAGAGAAGAAAATAGGATACAGGTGTAAGCTAGGAATACGAGAACTGATGAAGTAGTAGCCATAGCCAAAGCAAATATCTTAAGTGAGAGATGAACTGATAATGGGAAGATCAATGTTGAATGCTCCTCTTATATAGAGAGAGACTCATGCATTCAAGAGAAGAGACACATTAAACGTAACCATGACATTAACACATAATAAAACTTAGGTAGCGGAGTCCAGCGACCAGCGCTAGTTGTTGGAGTAAAAAATTTCTTTGTAGTAAAAATTCCAAAATTAAGCAACTTATTCTTTGTTTAACACAAGAAGACTTAATTTTTGTTTAGTACATGAAATTTGCAAATTATATTTTTGTGTTAATTAGAAGGTACTGTAATATCTTGTTTATCACTCAAAAACTTTTGTGTTAAAATTTAGTTTTCTATTGTTCGCTACATATGTATTAATACTGATTGCTTTTATATCTTTGCTACAAGTAAGCACATATTCACATGTAATCAAATACCTCACAACTTAGGGTATCCTTAAAACAAATAACTCAATCAAGTAGTCTCAATTTAATCACAATTTCAAGGAGTATTTACCAAATGAAGTCAAGCTCATCGATTCTGTATAGATGCACAACATCATACATTTTCATCCCCATTAAGTTTAAGATTGAACCAATAACTCACAACTAAAGGATATTTTGGATACAAACCATCCAAATCAAACTGATTTATTCGTTTTCTAGTACTAGTCCATTAATAAATATAAATAAAAAAGTTCAATATCTTAGACTGTTTCTTCCATTCCTTCAGCTTTTGTAACTTTCAATAGAGTTATGGAAGAATTCCTAATCAGACTCGAACTATCTTTTGAACCTTAGGAAAAAAGGAAAGACTGTTAGAAACAATTTTAAGCTTAACACACAGTACGTTGCATCATGGAGGCAACTGGCAAGCATCAAATTTCACCTTGTCAAACTTATTTGTGTTTAGCACTATAATAATGATCTCAATGCCAAACAATATGGTATGTCTAATCTCCAACAAGTCAGATTCATAGATAGTCTAAATGAAGCGAAAAAAGTGTGGATACAATCAAAATTTTATTATATATAAAAAGAGAAATAATTACATACCATACATGTCGACAAATGAATTTCACAATATGCATTTGTTGATGTTTACCAAACTCTCCTTGTACACAGCAACATTAAACCAAATAGGACCTTCAAATGGAAGACTCCTAAATTCTTGCGAAACAGGATTGCACAACGACAACTTTGATTTTTGCCCAAGATGATCTTGTTCCTCACAAATAAGCTCCCCATTCATGAAAACCCCTATTGGCTTAGTATAAGGCTCCAGTTGTACAGTATACAATTTTGTCCAAGAATCTTTTACACCGAATTCATTCAACACCCATATATAAGAAATATATTTTCCCCATGGATCTAAATCCTCCCATTCTATGCAAGCAATGTTTTCCTTTAATAAAGCTAACGTCAGAGTGAATTTAGAAGGAACACGGTAACGATCTGGTAACAACATAGTTTCAAAAATCTCTTTGCTAAAGTCAAACAAAAGGATTGTTCCAATTTCCTCAGGAGTGTGGAGATATCCTAACCAACAAAAGATACCACCATTTTGAAAAGGTGTATTAATACAGCAATGGCCATGATTGTGATGATACAGGAAAACAGGAATAACAGCATCCACGACAGTTCTCCAAGAGTTTGTACTAAAGTTGTAAACTTCAACGACAGTTTGAATGACATTACAAATAGACTCATTATATTCTTGTTGTTGTAAAGCTCTTACAACCTTGTAATCATTGGTTTTAAAATCAAAACCAAATCCTACAATAATGGGTCTGCTGCTACGAGAGAGGTCGTAATCGGGGAATGGCAATTCGGGAAGATATTTAAGTTGTTTGGTTGCAGGGTTGAATACAAGAATATGAGTAAAACAGCTAGTTTCTGCACAGATTAATCCATTACAAGATGCGATTACGCTTAAACCATAATCTAATGGATTATGAAATAAAGGTGATGGTGGTATATCTAAATTTTCCCAAACTTGAAATATGTTACCAGATCCAGATCCAGATCCAGATGGTGAGATGAAGGAGATGTCAACCGAAGGAATCTTCCGATTGTGGGAAACAACTAAGAGATTCTGTTCGTCCAAGTGAAGATGGTGATGATGAAGTTGTTGGTCGATGAAATTGGAGCTTTCAATGATAGAAAACCAAGATTTGCAAACCAATTTGAAACGCAAAAGTGATGATACCGGGAGCCACAATAGAATCTGAAACACCAAATCTTCAGGCAGCATCATAGTCATTATCATTACAATCACAATCACAATCACAATCACAATCACAGCATAAGATTATTCTTTGAAAACCCTGAAGGTTAAGGTGAAAACCTTAACCAACCCCCACTTTCTTCATAATGGGCCTTATGGATAAATCCTTTCAGCCCATTTATGAAAAGACCGAGAGAGAGAACAGTCAGAGAAGATAAACCACATGGATGACCCAGAGTGGGAACATTGCTCTGTTTTACTATCAAAACTGAGGAAGGGAACCCAAGAGCTCGTCTTGCGGCCAGCTTGGAGTATTATTGGTGGAAGAAGACTTCATAAATAGCTGTCAAATGTAATTTGCATGTGATGATCGACTAATCGAATGTCATAATTAAGATGTGCATTCTTGGAAAGGTGGTGTACGTTCTTTTGCAGATGCACAAGAACTTCCCATAAGGCCGCTAGACATTATCCTTAAACAACTTTGTTAATTTGACTCACAAGAATTGTAAATTTATGCACAAGGTTGTGAATGGGCTTGTGGCTTAATGATAGCACCCCTCTCACAAAAGGGGAGAGGTTGTGGGTTCGAAACACGTAAACAGCTGATTGTTGATATAAGTTTCCACACGTAATTTAAAAGGGGTAGGGTCCCTCAACCCTGCTTACCAATCAAAAAAAAAAAAAATCTATGCACAAGGTTATCATTTCAAAATTAAACTGACTTTAAACCAGAGCTCTTATGAAGTTATGATTTGATTGGAGTAGGCTCAAGTGCTCAACTAATTAAAGAAGGAAGAAACAAACAAAAAAAAAAACCTCACATTTTATTATAAATCATAGTTAATAAGAGCTGCAATTCGAATGACATGGCTGAAACAACTAAATCAACAAAAGCTTAATTAACAAATATAGATCGAGTACGTGGAATACTTTAATTTCCACTTGTTTATTCCCCAGACATGTATTATTGTGTCACTCCAGGTTTCCTTGCATACAAATGACTGTAATCAAGTAAGAAAGCGAACTTGAGCACTTCCTGCGATACTTTGGCAGACTTTATCTGGTAATAGTTTAGAGGGTTTTACTTGAGGATTGTCTGCTGAATCAAAAGTGATATTGAATCTGAATTCTGTAATGGCAAAAGATCCCGGACTTGAACTATTAGGACGGCACACGGTTGTGACAGCACCACCATATGCAGTACTCAATTGCAAATGAATTGCCTGCATGGTGTAGGATCCTGGCTTGACTTTGTTCATTAAGTTCACGAAGGCATACGCTTCCAGCGTCTTCTCAAAGAAAGTTTTTTGATAAAAATGAGATCTACGCCCATGTTTAATCCACTCGTGTTTCCAGAAGCCTTCGTTGGATTTCATTGTCAACACGCTGGGCCACTTAATTTCCATATCTGGAACCAAGGTTTGAAACTACAAAGTACAAATACAATACACGTCAGGATATAAGAAATGAGATTTGAGGACGGAGTAAATTAATTAATTAGAAAGAAAAACATGCATGTAACAAATGAGGAATGAGAATAGATAATATGGATATGAATTCATCATGGATCACCTTATTCTTGTCAAACTTATCGGCGGGATTCCTCACTGGTGGATCATTGTCTTTATCAGTGTTTGCCCACAGTCCGTGGATAGTGGGAGTATTAGGAATAGAAGGTATACATGATGTCTTAGGAACTGAACAGACAGCTTTGGCATATTGTATTGCCAAAATGTAATAGGACACCGGCGAGCTCTGAGGCTGAGCAATAACAGTAGTTGTTGTAAGAGAAGAAAATAGGATACAGGTGTAAGCTAGGAATATGAGAGCTAATGAAGTAGTAGCCATAACCGTAGCAAATATCTTAAGTGAGAGATGAACTGATGATGGGAAGATCAATGTTGAATGCTCCTGTTATATATATAGAGAGGCTCATGCATTCAAGAATCAAGAGAAGATACACACATTAAATTAAACATAACCATGACATTAACACATAGTAAAACATAGGTAGTGGAGTCCAGCATCAAGCTAGTTGTTGGAGTAAAAAATTTCTTTGTAGTAAAAATTCCAAAATTAAGCAACTTATTCTTTGTTTTGTTTAGTACGTACATGAAATTTGCAAATTTTAGTTTTGTTTTAATTAGAAGGTACTGTAATTAATATCTTGTTTAATCACTCAAAGTTAAATTATTCTTTATTTGAATATAGGTGATAGTAATTAATTGATCACTTGTTCGATCTTTTGTTATTATTATT
The DNA here is from genome assembly GCA_023053565.1 of Aquilegia eximia. Classification (NCBI taxonomy): domain Eukaryota; kingdom Viridiplantae; phylum Streptophyta; class Magnoliopsida; order Ranunculales; family Ranunculaceae; genus Aquilegia; species Aquilegia eximia. The sequence goes on from JALIGU010000001.1 coordinate 29,299,120, forward strand.
ATTACTGTGTTATATTTAGCTACTCAAAACAAGTAATGCATGTGAAACATTATTTTTGGGAGGCATAATAATGCAAGGTACTCAATTTTGTACAACTAGTAGTAGGAAAAAACTAAAAAGAAAGAGAACCATTCACATATTTGTTACATTTGATGATATCAATAGCAAATTTTAAGACGATTTTTTCTAACCTACCATTGGCATGTGCTGCTGTTTAGCTCTTCTGAGCATTTTGCTCAAAAAAGGGTTTGAAAATGAAACAAATTCATTATCTTTGATTCTTGATGAGGAAATTGATGATGTGTATCGAGTCCATTATCTTAATGAATTTTCAAACAAACTATAGGTAGTACTACCCAAGTATGATGTATGTATTTGTGGACTGTCTAACCTAACATCACCATTATATTTTACCATTCACCAACAACAAATAAACAAGATGATCACATTCACATGAATTTTCAAATTTTAGGGTCTGTTTGATTCGAGCGGTAAACTGATTTATCGGTGAAAATGGAAGACACAGGTTGGAATTTATGAAATCAGAGAACCGGAGAAAAAGATAAACCACGAAGTGAGAGAGAAGATCTCTTCTTACTATATTTCACAATTACTAATTTACCTCTCCTAAATCTTTACCGAAAAAGAATCCCACTCGAATCAAACGGACCCTTATTAAGTACTTAACCATGCAAGTGAAGTGATTAATAATAGAGACTTCAACTATTTGGGCCCTTTTATAGGCTTTAGTAAACGGGTATTCATTACTACCCAACACCCATAAGCCTCATATCACTTGCAGAGTTTTGGTAGAGAAAAGTTCAGTGAAACAAACCAAGAGAGAGAAGAAGAAGAAGAAGAAGTGAATGCAATATCCGCCGTTACTAAGGTGCATGTAAACCCCCTCTTTTATGTTTTATGCTAATTTTAATTTGGAATTAAAAATAATTAGGTATAAGTCTCTGGACCAAGGGTTTAAGCATAATTACTATAAAGTAGTGGACTATGGTTTAAATAAACCAAACTTGATGAAAAATAACCCACGAACAGATTTTTTCTTTGCTGGTAATTCGAAGCGCGATCCCACTTTGATTAATTAGTGAGCGTTGGATGAACCGTCTTAGGATAGATTCTTACCTATATCTAGAGAAGAAGTTGTTTGTGTTTATAAAAAAGAAAAAGGGTTGCGATAAAAAACGAGAGAGAGAGAGAGAGGGGGCGGCGCTGCGATCAGAGTGGCGGCGATCAGAATTGAAGTGGAAGAAGAAGAAGTGGCAGAAATTTGGAAGTGAAGAAGAAACTATTTTGAGGGTCGGATTTTCTATGCGTTTGCGGATCAGTGGAGGAAGGAGAAGTTGCAGAGTTTCAGATTAAAAGGAAGAAGAAGAGCAGCAGTAGCAGGTGAGTGGGCTTATTAACATAGTTATCAATCTAAGTATGAATAGGAAATAGATATGGGTAGTGATTACTGTACATACACTAGTCCATTCTGTTGGTATGTGAGTCCATTCGGTTGGTATGTGTAGCAGTAGTTAGAATGAGCATGGTTTAAAATAGCATGAGCAGTAGTTAGAATGTACATACTTTAACTGATATATATAAATAGATATTTTGCTTTACTAGATTGAGCATGGTTTTAAATGATTTTTCAATAAACATGCTTGGTACTAAGTTGATATTTTAAATATTGGTTTTGACTGATCAGATGTGGTATATATATATGTTTTGATTTTTAGACGTGTTATGACGGAACAGTACTGTACATGCATCCAAATTGTCGAGTTTTCGAGATGACTAGAAATATATACACCGAAAAATATAATTTTAATGAAACTGGGGTTAAAGAAAGTTATATAGTTTTATGGGTACAGTAAATATTATTCGCTGAATGTATTTTGTTTATGGCTGTATAGTAGATAGTATTTTTATTTTGATAGAAATATAAAATGTGTTAATATTAAATTCGAGGAATTTATTGTTGAATGCCTTGGAATGGCTTTATATACCATGGACGGTATTTGATTAATCTAGAAAATGCGGAAGGAATACAAAAATAAATTTGATGTGAATTTGATGTGAAATTTATGGCCGAGTGTTACTTAATTGATTGATAGTTTAGATGTTTGATAGTCGCCCAACCATTAGTACATTTGCCGCACCTGTGGAATTAGGATTAAGAAAAATTAGACATCACCCTAGACGGCTTAGCCTGCGGGTTGACACTTGGAATATTTTTTTGTTGGGTATTTCCTAGACGGCTTAGCCTGCGGAACTGACCCTACAGACCTTCATAGCCTTCGGGGTTGGTCTGGGCGCCACTTTAGAAAGCTCAAGGGAGCTAGCAGAGGCCATGAGTTAGGCATACGTCGAGGCTAGCCAAAGCTTGCAGGTGAGCACCCACTTGGGTTTTGGTTTCCGCGTAGAGGGTCTTAACCATGGTCAAGGCACACTGGTGCAGTGTGGGTATGGCAAATGTGTGGAGTGCATCCTGTGGGAGGTGTACTAGTGATTGGGTATAGGTCGTGAAGTGTTGTTTGAGTGTAATGATTGATTTGCAGTGATTGAGATATAGTGTCGAGACTTGAGATGCCATGAATTATATATTATTGTACTAACACAGTTTTACAGGAGGATAGGTCAATTAACATTTCTTGCAGGGCTCGACCTATCCTAATAGGAGGTGCAGCTCAGGTAATGTATCACTATAATATATGATATTTATTTAGTAAACGAGATAAATATAGAAAGACCGCGGAGTCTGTTACTTTATTGTTTTTGGGAATGGAGTTCCCTACCCTTGTCCACTCATACCAGCATAATTTGCTGACCCATCTTGCTTGTTTTGCACGTGGGTACGTATCCTTATGGAGCGTAGGCGGAGGAGAGCAGCCAGTTGAGTACGATCGGGAGCAACATCAGGAGGCTCGTATAGATCCAGTTGTTCGAGAGGGAGTTTGAGATTCGCAGGAGTTACCTTTCACAGTAGGTTTAGTTCTTTGATTCGTTGTCAGTTGATTACTCAAGTTTATTTCATTTATTGGATTATTGTTGATTTGGGAAAGACAATACCTCAGTAGAAGTTGTTGAATTTTATTATTGGAGTTGTGTAATTTGATATTTGGAGTTTTTGGATTATATATGGAAGTTATTGGGAGTTCAAATTATTTGTGTTGAAGTATTTGTCTTTAATGGTTATGGATTTTTACCTTGTGCAAATGTTTATTTAGATTACTGTCTTGATCCTTTTTCCTTTTATTGGCTTATTGAGGGTAATTTTGTAAATTCTCTCTTTTTGCCAATTTTTGGAAATTAGGGTCGTGACAGTTTTCTTGGTATCAGAGCGCTTGGTTAACTTAGGCCGAGAAGGTCTAGGTGATCCTCGGAATGTGGAATGGGTGATAAGTTTGAAGGAGTTGGGTGATTATCTAATAATAATAATTTAATATTTTGAATGAAGGTTATGGCGGGAAGAGGACGTGGTCAAGTCTATCAGTTGACTCAGGACCCGATGAATCAGCTGTTGCTAGCAGTTGCAGGCAACAATGGGGGTAATGGTGACCCATTTGCTAAGAGGAACAAAGACTTCCTCAATCTGGGTGATATCAAATTTGATGGTAAGGGAGACGGGAAAGCTGCAGTGTTATGGCTCCGTCAGACAGAAGCCGTGTTTGCAAAGATGGTGTTGACTGAAGTTCAGAAGCAGGAGCTCGCTTCCCATCAGTTGGAGGGAGGAGCATTACTTTGGTGGGACGCTTTGAAGGTCGAGCTTGACCTCACCACTCTGACTTGGGAGGAGTTCAGGAATACTTTTGAGGGGAGATATCTTTCGAGTGCTTACCGAGACCGATTAGGGGATGAATTTCTCAATCTGAGGCAGGGTACTATGACTGTAGCAGAATATACGAATCGGTTTAATGAGTTATCTATGTTTGCTCCGCATATGGTGGATACAGTCGAGAAAAGAAATCATCGTTTCATCAAGGGCCTAGGGCATTATGTGTCAAAGCAACTGATTCCATTTGAGCACGAGCCATTTGATAGAGTCCTGAACCTCGCAATGAAGTATGAGGAGAAGGAACAGGAGTTTAGAACTGAGAAGAGCAAAAAGACAGGTGATAACTTCAGAGACAGGAACAGACACAAGCCTTATGATCCTAACTTCAGGGGTCGACGTTATGACAACAACCCAGGGAGGAACCAGGGTTACAACAGGCCACCGGGAGATAACCAGGGTTTCAGACACCGTGGTGGGTATGGGCGTGGTGACAACCGAGTTAGAGCAGGAGCACCACCACCACCACCAACACCAGGGCAACCTGCCCCAGGTTTGCCGTATAGGCCAGCACCTTTAGAGTTACCAGCGCCAGGAGCATTAGCAGGGCCGATCAGGGGTAACTGTTGGAACTGTGGAGGACCAGGACATCGTTCTGCTGAGTGTCGTCGACCAGTGAACAACAACCAGGGAAGGCCAGCATATCAGCCGAACCGAGGGAGAGTCTTTGTTGTTTTGCCCGCATTTCAGGGATTGGAAGGTACTTTTGATTGTTCTCAATTTAAATTCCGAGTGTTATTTGATTCTGGTGCATCGCATTCATTTATTGCTAAGCAATTAGTAGACAAGTATCAGATTGCGACTACACCTTTACCTCAACCTTTATATCTTCGGACACCTATGGGAGGGTCGACTTGTTTGTTTTACCAGTGTAAGAATTTTGTTCTGACATTCATGGGTAGACAGTTTGTCATCGATCTAGTAGTTTTAGATTTTGAGGGCTATCAGTTTATTTTGGGTTTTGATTGGTTGAGTCGCTATCATGTTATTTTGGATTGTGCTGGAAGGAGAGTTATAGTGGATACACCAGGTTTACCCACATTGGTACACAGTTGTGTTAGTAGGGATGATTCGATTATGTCCAGCTTTTTGATGTCTCTGGCTGCCCAGTCGATCGATATTAGTGATGTGGCGATAGTTAAGGATTATCTAGATGTGTTTGAGGAGATTCTGGGTTTACCACCTAAGAGAGAGGTGGAGTTCCGTATTGATTTGTTGCCAGGAACGACACCTATTTCTAAGACTGCTTACAGGATGGCGCCTAAGCAGTTGGAAGAGATGAAGACCCAGTTGGAGGAGTTGCTTAAGAAAGGGTATGTGATATTTGATGTTTTATTTGATTTGGGTTTATTCTGTTGGTATATATGTGTGAGCCTTTTGAGGTGTGTATGAACCACAGGTTCATACGTCCAAGCAATTCTCGATGTGGAGCTCCAGCTATCTTTGTCTCTAAGAAGGATGGGACCTTGAGGATGTGCATTGATTACCGTGAGTTGAACAAGGTGACAATCAAGAACAAATATCCACTGCCGAGAATAGATGATTTGCTTGATCAGTTGAAAGGAGCAGCCGTGTTTTCTCAGTTTGATTTGAGGACGGGTTACCATCAAATGGGTGTAGAGGAGAAGACTATACCACTGATTGCTTTCAGAACTCGATATGGATTGTATGAGTTTCCAGTTATGCCTTTTGGGTTAACTAATGCTCCAGCATTTTTCATGGATTTGATGAACCGGATTTTTAGGCCTTATCTTGATAAGTTTGTGATTGTATTCATTGATGATATTTTGGTGTATTCTAAGGATGCTCAGGAGCATGCGAAACATTTGAAAATAGTGTTGCAGATATTGAGAGATCACAAGCTATATGCTAAGTTTAGCAAATGTCATTTATGGAAGAATGAGGTGCATTTCTTAGGTCACGTGATATCCAGAGAGGGTATTGTCGTTGACCCTGAGAAGGTTACTGCAGTTAGGGATTGGAAACAACCAACCAACCCTACTGAGATTCGAAGCTTTTTAGGATTAGCTGGATATTACCGTCGTTTCATTGAGAAGTTCTCGCTCATAGCTGAGCCATTGACCAGACTTACGAGGAAGAATGTGAAGTTCTTGTGGACTGACGACTGCGAGAGAGCTTTTCAGGAGCTTAAGCAGAGGTTGACTTCAGCGCCAGTGTTAGTTATACCGGTTAGAGGTGGCAAGCTTGTGGTATTCACAGATGCTAGTGGTACAGGACTTGGTTGTGTTTTGATGCAGGATGGGAGAGTGGTCTCTTATGCTTCTAGACAGTTGAAGCAACATGAGCGAAGATATCCAGTGCACGATTTAGAATTGGCAGCTGTGGTGTTTGCTTTCAAGATTTGGCGTCACTATTTATATGGGGAGAAGTTTGATCTTTATACCGATCACAAGAGTCTAAAGTACTTGTTCTCTCAGAAGGATTTGAACATGAGGCAACAGAGATGGATGGAGTTTATTAGCAGTTATGATTTTCAGATTCAGTATCAGCCTGGGAAGGGTAATGTAGTTGCAGATGCTTTGAGTAGGAAACATGCCACCGTTGCTATGATGATGATGGAGGAGTGGAAATCTTTGGAGACTATAGCGTCTCATGATGTGTACTTACAGCAGGGAGGTGAACAGGTCACCATTTGTTCCATGGAGGTGAAACCTATGATGATTAGCTTGATTGTGTCCAAGCAGCATGAGGACCCTTTCTTGCTCCGAAAGCTTGGGCAGTTAGTTGTGGATTTGTTAGATGATTGTCCCACAGAATGGTCAGTTGGTGTTGATGGAGGTTTGAGGTATAGAGATCGATTGTGTGTTCCTGATAAGGATGGTTTGAGGAAGAATGTTATGGATGAGGCACATCGTTCTCGTTTCACTATTCACCCTGGTGGAACCAAGATGTACAAAGACCTGAAGAGGACTTATGGGTGGGAAGGAATGAAAAGAGACGTTGGAGAGTATGTTTCTAGATGCTTGACATGTCAGCGAGTAAAGGTCGATCATCAGAAACCGTCAGGGTTACTTCAGCCATTGTCTATCCCTCAGTGGAAGTGGGAGCACATTTCCATGAATTTTATTGATGGTTTGCCTAGATCACGGGGAGGCAATGAATCCATTTGGGTTGTCGTCGATCGATTGACTAAGTCGGCTCATTTTCTTCCTATTTCTATGAATAGGAATGCAGATAAGCTAGCAAAGAAGTATGTGAAGGAGATTGTCAGACTACATGGTGTTCCGGCTAGCATTGTTTCAGACAGAGATCCTATATTCACTTCCGAGTTCTGGGGTAGTTTTCAGCGTGCCATGGGTACGAAGCTTAATTTGAGTACTGCTTATCATCCCCAGACAGATGGACAGACTGAGCGGGTAAATCAGATCCTAGAGGATATGTTACGTGCTTGTGCACTCAGCTTTGGTGGAGAATGGGAGGAACATCTACCTTACGCGGAGTTTGCTTACAATAACAGTTTTCAGGCGAGTATTGGTATGGCACCATATGAGGCACTGTATGGTAGGCCATGTAGATCACCGGCTTGTTGGGCGGAGGTTGGTGATACTGCGATTCTCGGACCAGTGATAGTTCGCGAGACTACAGAGAAAGTAGATATCATTCGACAGAGATTGAAAACGGCTCAAAGCCGAATGAAGAGTTATGCAGATAATAGGAGGAAGCCACTCGAGTTTGCTGTGGGGCAGAAAGTGTTATTGAAGATATCCCCGATGCGTGTAGTAATGAGGTTTGGTAAGAAGGGCAAGCTGAGTCCTAGGTATGTGGGACCTTATGAGATCACTGACAGAGTTGGACCGTTGGCTTACAGGCTGGCATTGCCACCTGTTTTGGAGAAGATACATAATGTATTCCATGTTTCTATGTTGAGAATGTGGAAAGGAGATGATAAGGATGAAGAGGATGAAGGAGTAGACTACGCGCAGTTAGATATTTATGATCCTGAGCAGTTAGAAATTAATGAAGATGTTACTTACAAAGTGAGGCCAATTACTATTATTGATAGAGATGAGAAACGACTAAGGCGAAAGACATTGAAGCTGGTAAAAGTGCAGTGGAGTGATGATCCGAGCGATGTTACATGGGAGCTGGAGGACAAGGTGCGATCTAAGCACCCGGAGTTGATCGATTGATCATTCTTCCAAATCTCGAGGCCGAGATTTCTTTTGAGGTGTGTATGAATGTAAACCCCCTCTTTTATGTTTTATGCTAATTTTAATTTGGAATTAAAAGTAATTGAGTATAAGTCCCTGGACCAAGGGTTTAAGCATAATTACTATAAAGTAGTGGACTATGGTTTAAATAAACCAAACTTGATGAAAAATAACCCACGAACAGATTTTTTCTTTGCTGGTAATTCGGAGCGGGATCCCACTTTGATTAATTGGTGAGCGTTGGATGAACCGTCTTAGGATAGATTCTTACCTATATCTAGAGAAGAAGTTGTTTGTGTTTATAAAAAAGAAAAAGGATTGCGATAAAAAGCGAGAGAGAGAGAGAGAGGGGGCGGCGCTGCGATCAGAGTGGCGGCGATCAGAATTGAAGTGGAAGAAGAAGAAGTGGCAGAAATTTGGAAGTGAAGAAGAAACTATTTTGAGGGTCGGATTTTCTATGTGTTTGCGGATCAGTGGAGGAAGGAGAAGTTGCAGAGTTTCAGATTAAAAGGAAGAAGAAGAGCAGCAGTAGCAGGTGAGTGGGCTTATTAACATAGTTATCAATCTAAGTATGAATAGGAAATAGATATGGGTAGTGATTACTGTACATACACTAGTCCATTCTGTTGGTATGTGAGTCCATTCGGTTGGTATGTGTAGCAGTAGTTAGAATGAGCATGGTTTAAAATAGCATGAGCAGTAGTTAGAATGTACATACTTTAACTGATATATATAAATAGATATTTTGCTTTACTAGATTGAACATGGTTTTAAATGATTTTTCAATAAACATGCTTGGTACTAAGTTAATATTTTAAATATTGGTTTTGACTGATCAGATGTGGTATATATATATATATGTTTTGATTTTTAGACGTGTTATGACGGAACAGTACTGTACATGCATCCAAATTGTCGAGTTTTCGAGATGACTAGAAATATATACACCGAAAAATATAATTTTAATGAAACTGGGGTTAAAGAAAGTTATATAGTTTTATGGGTACAGTAAATATTATTCGCTGAATGTATTTTGTTTATGGCTGTATAGTAGATAGTATTTTTATTTTGATAGAAATATAAAATGTGTTAATATTAAATTCGAGGAATTTATTGTTGAATGCCTTGGAATGGCTTTATATACCATGGACGGTATTTGATTAATCTAGAAAATGCGGAAGGAATACAAAAATGAATTTGATGTGAATTTGATGTGAAATTTATGGCTGAGTGTTACTTGATTGATTGATAGTTTAGATGTTTGATAGTCGCCCAACCATTAGTACATTTGCCGCACCTGTGGAATTAGGATTAAGAAAAATTAGACATCACCCTAGACGGCTTAGCCTGCGGGTTGACACTTGGAATATTTTTTTGTTGGGTATTTCCTAGACAGCTTAGCCTGCGGAACTGACCCTACAGACCTTCATAGCCTTCGGGGTTGGTCTGGGCGCCACTTTAGAAAGCTCAAGGGAGCTAGTAGAGGCCATGAGTTAGGCATACGTCGAGGCTAGCCAAAGCTTGCAGGTGAGCACCCACTTGGGTTTTGGTTTCCGCGTAGAGGGTCTTAACCATGGTCAAGGCACACTGGTGCAGTGTGGGTATGGCAAATGTGTGGAGTGCATCCTGTGGGAGGTGTACTAGTGATTGGGTATAGGTCGTGAAGTGTTGTTTGAGTGTAATGATTGATTTGCAGTGATTGAGATATAGTGTCGAGACTTGAGATGCCATGAATTATATATTATTGTACTAACACAGTTTTGCAGGAGGATAGGTCAATTAACATTTCTTCCAGGGCTCGACCTATCCTAATAGGAGGTGCAGCTCAGGTAATGTATCACTATAATATATGATATTTATTTAGTAAACGAGATAAATATAGAAAGACCGCGGAGTCTGTTACTTTATTGTTTTTGGGAATGGAGTTCCCTACCCTTGTCCACTCATACCAGCATAATTTGCTGACCCATGTTGCTTGTTTTGCACGTGGGTACGTATCCTTATGGAGCGTAGGCGGAGGAGAGCAGCCAGTTGAGTACGATCGGGAGCAACATCAGGAGGCTCGTGTAGATCCAGTTGTTCGAGAGGGAGTTTGAGATTCGCAGGAGTTACCTTTCACAGTAGGTTTAGGTCTTTGATTCGTTGTCAGTTGATTACTCAAGTTTATTTCATTTATTGGATTATTGTTGATTTGGGAAAGACAATACCTCAGTAGAAGTTGTTGAATTTTATTATTGGAGTTGTGTAATTTGATATTTGGAGTTTTTGGATTATATATGGAAGTTATTGGGAGTTCAAATTATTTGTGTTGAAGTATTTGTCTTTAATGGTTATGGATTTTTACCTTGTGCAAATGTTTATTTAGATTACTGTCTTGATCCTTTTTCCTTTTATTGGCTTATTGAGGGTAATTTTGTAAATTCTCTCTTTTTGCCAATTTTTGGAAATTAGGGTCGTGACAGTGCACCACTTCTTCTTCACTAGTAGCATTGAGGATGCTTTCCTCTTGTTCCTCCTCCTCCTCCTCTTCCGCCTCACCCCACAACCCTAAATTTTCTTCTTCCTCAAACCCCAAAATCCTCTACTTCATCACTTTTCCAATTTAAAGATTTACAACCCAGACGTTCAATACTTTAAATCTTTATCTACTATTTCAAATTCTTCAATACCCAATTCAAATTGCAATCATACCAGAACCTCTGAAGATGAAATGGGTGATTCCAATGTTCATAATTCTCTTGTTGTTGTTTCCTTTTACAAGTTTGCAGATTTTCCTGACCATGCTGATATGCGAAAACCCTTGAAGGATCTTTGTGAACAAGTAGTAAGTCTTTATCTCTCACATAAACATTCATTCTACTGTTTTACTTATATATGAAGTTTTGTAAAGTTGGTGTGATTGAAGTTCAAACCAGTAATAATGGATGAATTCATCATCGTGGGTTTGGTTGTCGAGGTTTATTAGCAATAACAATAGCAATAATGATGATGGAATGTGAAGAATATGAGATGGTGTTAATGATATAGTGTAAAAGTTAATGGTGATGGGGTGTGATTGTGTGAAGATGGTTGATAAGTCCTCAAAAGTGTATATTTATCCTTCGAATAGCACCTTGTTTGCATAACACTTAGCTTATATTATTGTGTTATATCTATTGATTAGTGTTTTCTCGTCATTTGTGTAGATTTCATGAGCTGAAATGCGAATATTGTGTTAAAGCCCGCCAAAAGCCAAGAAATGAGGGCACCCCATGGACTTTTCTATGGACTTCATTTTATGTCTTGGTTGGGTGGCCCAAATCTCAGGCCAATCCGGGTTATGGTGAAGCCCACAAGTCATAATTTCTATTTAAGCCTTTATTAATGTCCAATCTTAAAAAGGCTCTATATGAAGATCGAGAAGTCTGATTTCGGCCCATTAGGTGTCCAATTGAAGGTCTTGGTCCAAGCTACAACTTAAACCCAAGAGAATTAGGTTTTTCTGAAGTCCTAATGCCTCTAAAAGACCAACAGAAGTAGCCACGTATTTGACCTAATTTGGAAGACTTTGGAAGCAGGGAGCAATAGCTGTGGTGGCAAGGGATAACAATGGTAATATTCTGGGAGCTGGTGGAAAAAAGGTCTATGCCAATGAACTAGAAGAGGCTGAATTTTTAGGCGCTGAAGCTGCCCTACACAACAACTTTGTGGACATCATTATAGAAGGAGACAATATGGCAGTTATTCAATTCAGGCTCTAAATGGGGTCACTAAGCCAAATGTAATAGCTAGGAGTATTTGTTTATTCTGCAGAAGTCTAATATGTCAATTTAGGAGTATTATCTGTAAGCATGTCCGTTGTTCTAATAACTCAGTAGCTCTTAAAGTTGCTCTTAAAGTTTGGGAGTCATAGGTTTTTCAATTTTTCTGAAGACTACATCTGTAATCTTTTGAATTTGATTGATTATGCAATGTCTAATGACTGACTTCATAGTCAGTTATTGTTTATAAAAAAAAAAAAAAAAAGCTTTGTATTTACTATATAAGAGAAGTAGTAGCTAGGGTTTAGCTAGTTCATATCGAGTTGAAGTTCTTGTTGAAGGTTTAGGTTTTCATCTTCTTCTTTTGTATTGAACTCAATTTTTATTATCAATATCATTCCATTCATTTTTTCTTTACGATGTCTTGTTATTTATTTACTTATTCCATGGTGTCATTATAAAGGATGAGTAACTAAATTCCCTTAGGGCGATAGTTGAAGCACTCTAGATAATGCAAAAGCACCATGTTTATTCTTAATGTTCATTGTGATTCAAAGTACTTAATGTTTATTTACTTCTATTTCGCGACATGAGGTGAGTATGATTATTTGCATGTTATTGTTATACATGTTACTATAATACTATTGTTAGAGTGTAGAGAGACCTAGCTATAATAGTTGTATTTAGATTGATTAGAGATATGTGATGGAATAGTTGAGAGGTGACTATCATATATCTAGAATCAATTTCTTTTATTGGAACCCTTTTGTAATTAGATTGATATCCGGGAGGTGACGGTTTTATTATGAATTAATATGTTGATTCAATTAAATTGAATAGTTGAGAGGTGATGGTTTGATTAATGAAATATATTCAATAGCATGCTTAAGAGAATCCCGTTTTAATTGAGTGGAATAGCTGAGAGGTGACTATTTGATAATTTTAGGTATTGATGATTAATTAGAATAGTTGAGAGGTGACTAATTAATTGTTATAGATTGAACATGAAAAGATGACATGTTATGTTTGCATGATTTAGTTTGTGGATATATACCAACTCTTCCCCCTATGTCATCATAAGATCTTATTTACATCTCTATCCATCTTCTTAAGTTAATTTAATTATTAGTCTATTTATTTATTGCCTGTAGGAAGTAGAATTAATCTCTCTTTTATGTGTGATTCACTTGGTGTTTCTTAACCATTGTTTTCTATTGTGTTTGAGCTAAGATCTTCACCTTTGAGGTGGGTACGACCCTTGCTTGTTACTTGTCTACTTTAATAATCAATATTTATAGGCACAAAAAGGAACTTCATTATAAATCTATCTTTTGAATAGATGTTACACAAATAGCCTCTATCAATGGTGATGGTGGGATTTTAGAGATGGTGATAATAGATAGTTGGTGCTAGTGGTGGTGGTGGTGGTAATGGAGTGTTAAGGGTTGATATGGTGGCGACGGTTTGGTCGTGGAAGTGGTGGAGTTAAGGAATTGGAGATTGTGGTAGTGGGTGGTGGTAGTTAAGGATGAATGTGACTGTTTTTTACAGAAGAAAAATTGAAGAAAGTTATGATCTCGACCATCGATTTTGGATGGTTAAAGATAAATTTAGCTCTTGGATGGTGGAGATTAATTCAATTAATAATGGGTGATATATTGTTTTTATGATGAAGGGTATTCTTGTTAATATGAAAAAGTATTGGTCAATGGCTTGGCTGACCGACTTTAAATAAGAAAAGACGGGGTATCTCTAATGATTTTCAAATCTGGGGGTATCTCAAATAGTGCAAAGTTTTTCGGGGGTATCTCTAAATCCCCCATGAATTTATTATAGGGTAATTTCCTGGAGAAGCACAAGATTATGGTGGTATGTCCCAAACAGGTACATAAATGGGCAAATATACTCTATTAGGCACGGAGTCGTACTTTTCATATTTTTTGTTCCAGTAATACCCTTTTTTGTTTTTTCTTCACTTTTACATATATATATTTTTTAAAGTTTATAAATTTCATAACTTTTTATTCAAAAGTCGGATATAAACATTTTTTATATAGTTTGAAAGATCTCAAAAATATCTATCCAATAAGATCATACATTACTACTAAATTTTAAATTTTTTTTAAAAAAAATCATAATTTCGTAATTTTTCACAAGTATCTACAAGTCAGAATTGGAATATAGAGGTCCATTTATTGATATAAAATGGTCTATTATAATAAGGGGAAACATTCTGTTATATATAAGCTACATAGTAAAAGAAATATAGATGTCCCCAAAACTAAATATAGAGGTCCCAAAAACCAAAAATATAGAAGTCCCAAAAAGAAATAAAAGAGGTCCACACAAAACCACTGGAGGTCTTAGATAACATAAAGGACATCTTACTAGTCATTCTAGACACACTTTTAAGTTTTCACAAGTTTTTTTTTATGCTTCACGAGAAGTACGACAACTATCTTTTGTTGTTTGAGAGTTGTAAAACCCCGTTTATATTATAAATTTTTGTTCTTTAAATTTTATGGGATTATGAAATATAGCATACATGTCTTTAAGGGTTTAGAGTTAATTTTTTTATTAAGTTAAAGGATGATATATTAATTATTAAAAAAAAAAAAGTAGATGGAATTGGATTGGGTAGCAAATTCATTTATGGTCCTAAAATAAAGCCCATTAACTTCTTCATATTATATTAAAATCTTAGGGTTTTCATTTTTTTACAACACCATATTTGAGAGAAGAAGAAAAAGAATAGGAGAAAGCTAGGAGAAGATTTGGATTTTTATGCTTATACAATTGAGCAGACGTTTTTGTTTTTGTTTTTTTTTTTTATTTCTGTTTTTTGTAATTTCAGATTTTTTACTCGTCTTTGAAAAATCATAGAAAATTCGTTTGAAAAGATTTTTAATTGATTTCAAAAACCCTAGACACTAGATTGAAAGGTCTTCATTCGATTAGTTAAGACCAATTTACGAAAGTTAATTTTATTTTAGTGAAAAATGACTTGCAAGTATGACAACCGTTGCAATTTTTTTGTTTCTGTACAGTTTTAGTATCACAATGTTTTGATACCAAGAAATGTCACGACCCGAATTTAAAAAATATAATAAAAATAAAATAAACCCAAGCCGCAACAATTTCTAACTCAGAACCCAGATCCAACAAAAATCTTAAATAAAATACAGTGAAAAAAAAATCCAAACGATAAAAGTACACCTAATTCCATCCTATTATACAACATAACTTACGCCAACAAAATACATGAATACCACTTTCAAATAAAATACATCATTGAAATATCTAAAGATCTCTACTGGTCACAACAAGCGGTCTGTCACAGCTTCATAACTCTAACCTCTCCTGCCTGCATTCCAAATGGAATTAGATAAAGGATCTGTCACACTTTGCACGTGATAAAGCCCAACTGGTAGTTCATGTAAACCACATTCTTACTTCATCTTCTTCCTTCGTCTATTTAAACCAGTAAAACCTGACTCGAAATTGATCTTCTTCTTCCCCTTTCTCCTCCAAATTAAAGGTTTAGTATTTTACAAGCATAACTTATAGTATAACATAACAAAAATCATTGTTTAAACCAATAAATCATGGTTTAATTGCATAAATAACACTAAATTAAGATAATTTTTGAAACCCCAAATTAAAATAACCTAATTTGTTTGATTTTAAATGAAGATAAGATTTAGTATTTGGAGCCACTTTTAATTGATAATTAGATAAAGGATTTTTTTTGTTTGTTTATTTGGGTTTGGAGACACTTTGTCAAACCGGGAGTAATAAAACCAACCTGAACCAGAAATTTTTTCAAAAAGGCTGAAATACCATCACACACGAGAAACACGTGCGTAACTAAACAACCTTGGTTTTTAAATAAAATTAGCTTGCCACATGTCAAATATCTAACGATTGATAAAAAGAGCTGTTGAGATATAGCTGTTACACATGTTCTTCCCTACTTCACTATAAAACCACCATCATACTTTGCCTTTTCTACATAAACAACCTGCAAAAACAAAGCTTTTCCAACAACAATGGGTGGTTGCACTTTCTTGGTAAGTTCAGTTCCAAGTTTTGTAATCCTTTAATGGCGGAAACTGGCTCCAAACTATAATATTATTATTAACAGAAGGGACCAAACACTAATTACAACTTTTTTCCACTAATGTATGAAGAACTGTTTCTAATGAATACCCTGTTTCTAAATGCATTTAAAAAAAAAAGGTGCACTCCAAAAGTAACAACTGCAAAATATCTCATATTGTGTGAAGAAAAACATCGAGCATAACATTACATGTCCAAAATCCAAAAAAAAAATTTCACTCAACAAAATCCACTGCATAAGTGCAGGTCCAAAATTCAAAAAAAAAAAATTGTGTTTTCACACAACAAAATCCACTGCATAAGTGCAAACATCAAAATATGGATATAAAAAGTTTAACTTAGTTTATAATCAATAAACAAGTTTGAGGAATCCTTACTGGGTGGAGGACTGTCCAAGGCTGAACCTTGAATTACAAGGTCCTCCTCCTCTTATCCTCACTCCTCCTCTTCCTCCAACAGTTTCTCATGCACCATTGCTTCTGCCAGTTGACCCTATAATAGCTTCTGGAACATTCCCTCTACCTGAACTATTGCCTCTGCCAGTCCCTTTACCCTTACCTTTTCCTCTTCCTCCTTTGACAGTTGATGCACTGGGTTGTGAACTATGTTCTTGCAGACTGCCTTGAACATACGATTTAGTCTTAGATTTTTTAATTTTTTAGCTATAAAATACATTTAAGATAGCAAAATTAGGCAACAATTAACTACATTAGGAAAAACACTAAATTAATACACATTTAAACAAAACATCACCTTCCATTTTCTTTGATGCTTTTGGATTATTCCTTTGTGGACAAGTCCTTCTATTGTGACCTTCTACACCACATCCTTTACACTTTCTCTTTCTTTTGGCAGGTTCATCCCCATCCCTAATCCCTTAGTTTTCTAGGTCTACCTGGAGCAGGCTTATAAAGCTGGAGGAAGAACTAAGGCCCCAGGCTGCAATATAAACAGTTAAAATTAAAACAAGTCTTTGAGAACCTAATACTGATAGAGGCTAAAGATGTAACCTCTTGATCAAAAGATAGATTTATATTGATTTCCTTCTCGTGCTTGTAAATATTGGTTATCAATGCAGACAAGTAACAAGCAAGAGTCGTACCCACCTCAAAGGTGAAATTCTTAGCTCAAACACAATAGAAAACAATGGTTAAAGAACACTAAGTGAATCAACAAATAAGAGAGATTGATTCTAAATCCTACAGGCAATAAATAAATAGACTCATACTTAAACAAACTTAAGAAGATGGATAGAGATGTAAAGAAGATCTTATGATGAATAGGGGGAAGAGTTGGTATCCACAAACTAAATCATGCAAACATACATGTCATTCTTTCATGTTCAATCTATAACAATTAATTAGTCACCTCTCAGCTATTCCAATTAATCATCAATACCTATAATAATCAAGTAGTCACCTCTCAGCTATTCCAATTAATCATCAATACCTATAATAATCAAGTAGTCACATCTCAGCTATTCCACTCAATTAAAACGGGGATTCTTTTATACATGCTATTGAATATGCTTCATTAATTTAACTGTCACCTCTCAACTATTCAATTTAATTAAATCAACATATTAATTCATAATCAAACCGTCACCTCTCGGTTATTCAATTTAATTATAAAAGTGGTCCAATAAAAGAGATTGATTTTAGATATATGATAGTCACCTCTC
Organism: Aquilegia eximia; assembly: GCA_023053565.1. Taxonomy (NCBI): domain Eukaryota; kingdom Viridiplantae; phylum Streptophyta; class Magnoliopsida; order Ranunculales; family Ranunculaceae; genus Aquilegia; species Aquilegia eximia. The sequence goes on from JALIGU010000001.1 coordinate 29,316,664, forward strand.
AGCTATTCCAACACCTATTAATCAACCTAAATACAACTATTATCGCTAGGTCTCCCTATACTAACAATAGTATTTTAATAACATGGATATCAATAGCATGTAAATAATCATACTTACTTCATGTAGCGAAATAGAAGTAAACAAGCATTAAGTAATTTGAATCACAAAGAATATTAAGAACAAACATGGTGCTTTCGCATTATCTAGAGTGCTTCAACCATTCACCCTAAGGGAATTTAGCTACTCATCTTTGATAAAGACACCATGGAATAAGTAAATAAATAACACAACATCATAAAAGAAAAGTGATTGGATTAATATTGAGAATAAGAAGATTGAGTTCAATACAAAAGAAGAACTTGAACTTTCAATAATGAACTATGAACTCTCTAGTATGAACTCTCTAGTATGAACTCCCTAGTATGAACTATCCTAAACCCTAGCTACTACTTCTCTTATATATATAGTGCGTACAAAGCAAATTACTTGCTTACAAAGTCTTCCAAGTTATGTCAAATTCGTGGTATGAACTATCCTCCCACCCTTATATTTCTATTTCTTTTAATAATTGTTTTTAAGTGTCTTGTTACTTAGTCCTCTTACTGATCTTGCAGCGAAGACAGATTGAAAAACGCTCAAGGAATGAAGCCAATATCAAAATTTCAAAAAGATCGCGAAACAAGATTTTTCCTAAAAGGTTTTTGGTTCAATCGGATCTCGATCTCGGGTCGAGTTCATATTGGCCTTAACCAATCTCTACTCGAGTTCTAAACAGGAATCTTGCGTGTGTTTATAAGACCCACAAAAGACATTCAAGAGAACTTTTTCAAGTTTTTTCTTTTATGTTGAGTGATTGTGAGGCTAAACTAAGTACTTTAATTTTTCCAGTATTTTTAGAGACTTGTAAGATATTTAATTTTTCGATCCACGAAGGGGTCGTGGTTGTAATATAGTTAAAGTAGGTGTTGTTAGGATTTATTATTTGTGTGTTTGCGGTGGATAGTAGAGCAAGGTTGTGGAGATAGCCTTGAGTCTACTAAGGAATGACTCCTAAGGACGATTGAAACCCAAGGAGCGGTTTCCCCTTAGGGTCTGTTTGGAAAATTTCTTGGGAATTGGAATTGAGTTTATAATTTCGAAACTTGTGATTTTAGAGAATTGAAAATTTTAATGTTAATTTTTACTATATTTGGATATATAGATTGAAATGAGAAAATTTTTTAATAAGTGATATAATAGGAAAATAATATAGATGGCAGTATTAAAGTTTCTTTATATAGAAAATAAATTTCCAATCAAGCCTAGAATCAAAAGTTTTACCCTCCATAAGAAACTTATGATTCATTGATATTTAAGGATTTCCATTTTCAATTCATGGACTAAAGTCCTTCCAAATGCACAAAGTTGTACGTTTTGGAAAATGATTTTCAATTCCAGCCTCAATTCCAAATTTCCAAACAGACCCTTAGTCGACTTCAACTCGTCTTCTCCCCACTTTTGTGCGTTTTTTTGGCAATTTTACTTTTCTAGCACAAAGTAGGAGGTAAGCATACTCCTAACCCTCCTTGAATCCCCTGCAAGAGGAGTTTCTGTAATGATTAGTATGACCTTGATTGTTGCTTGATTTTAATACAGTTTTTACTTTTTGCTAAACCAGGACTGCAAGGCGGACCTGTCCTAAGGAAAGTGAAACTTAATATCAATTGATTGCAATATCCTAAGCTTTAAAATTGAATCAACTAAAGCTATGCTATCACGATGTTCATTTAAGACCTTGGGCAGTAATTTCAACTAGTACCACGTGAACCATTCTTTGATTGGAGCACAAGCTAGGAATTGGGTCCGAAACCCCTATAGATTACGTCTGTAGAATCACTGTGGTTTTTAATTAAGGAACGTTGCTTATGCACGGAAAACCTCCCATCACTACTTGACTCTCAAAATATAGGGAGAATTCACTATGGAAACTTGGGAATAACTCATTGACTTGGGTGGAGACAAAATTGAGTCAGTTTTTGAGCCCTTGTTAGATGCTTTTGAATGGTTAGGACTTCTATGGCATATGTAATGTGCAATTTGCATGCATCTTAGATCCGGTAAAATCTTATCCAATTCTATTCAAGTCTACACAAAGAGCACAATCACGGGCCACACTCCTTCTGAGAAAGAGTTTAACGACTCAACCTCCATACCTTCTTCTGAGGAAGAGTTCAACGGGTCAACCTCACTTACTGAAGTACATCCTGCACCCAATGTTGGAGCCATGGGGGTGTGAGGGTACGCAAGTGTGCACCCTCAGATTTGAGCTTGAAATATTATTTTTAGGAATACTCAGTATCAATCAGATTATTTGTCATTTTTTCCCCTAGATTTTTCCTTATTATCAGGAAATCTCTACTTACCATAACAAATATAATTACAAATCAGTATCTTTTACATATTTTACTCCTTTTTATTACGGAAACTTCTTTTATTGCTTTCAATTTACTGATATGACATGGCGGAGCTAAATAAAAATCAGAAAATAAGAAAGAAAATTAAAATAAAAAGGGTTGCCTTTATATTCATACTCTTCCAATACAGTTTGGCTTCTAGTGGGAGGGTTAGCATGCACACTTTTGAGTGTGTGCAACAAAACGGCTCTCCTTCAAATATTATTAGAGTATGGATATTCAAATTTTATATGGAATCAAATGTTGATCAAATCATCAAGGTATGAACTATATTTGAATATGATGGACTATTGCTATAAACTTTCCGATTAATTCTTGAAAACTGTATAATTTGGCTTAAATTAAATTAGTGTAATTTTGGTTTTATTTATTTGTTTAATAAATCAATGGATATCAAGTGATTTTTCTTATATTTTCTTTGGCTTTGGATATTCAAGAAGTGGTAATAGAAAATGAGTGCGACCCCTGACTGAAAATCCTGGCCACGCCACTGCCTGCACCTATGGCTCAAGAAGCTACCCTTCGGGATTACTTTTCACCTTTGGCCATTGGGCCACCTACCTGCATTATCTTGCCTGCGACAACTACAGATAGCTATGGCATTCGCCCTCAGATTGTGCGCATGTTGCCTAAGTTCCATGGACTTCCATGGGAAGATCCATATCAACACCTCAATAAGTTTCTGACCGTGCTTAATACTTTCAAGGAGACATTTGTCTGAAGAGGAAGTTACCTTGAGATTATTCCCTTTTTCTCTTGAGGATCATGCATCTCACTGGTTACATAGTCTTCCTTCCAATTCTATTGACACCTGGGCTCAACTAAGCAAAACATTCTTGACCAAATTCTTTCCTATTACCAGAACCAATGATATTGTTGATGCCATCAGAAATTTCCGGCAGAAAGAGGGTGAGGTATTATTTGATGCATGGGAGAGATATCAAGACCTATTTCTCCGGTGTCCACACCACAAAGTGGATAACACAGAAAAAGTCAGGATCATATATAGAGGCCTCAATTATGAATCTAGGAACCGTGTTGAATGCATGAGCGGTGGAGACTTTCTTGATCTATCCACCACCAAGGCTTTTGCATTCTTTGAAAAATTAGCTAATAATAACCAACAATGGGACTTACTTGGACCAACCCCGAGAAACACTACCGCGGACTCATATGATATACCTAGAGGCATGTATGAGGTCAAACTTGACCCCGAGTTTAAAACATTACTTCATGGTTTAGTAAAGAAGGTAGAAGCACTTGAGGTATCCTTGAAGCGCGCCCATATTACCTTTCATGAGTACCTCCGCTCACCAATGTGATGTTTGTCATGACCAATCCAATAATGCCGATGTTTGCCCTCTCCTTTATAATTCACCTGAAACTGAGGATGCCTGTGCGTTCAACTATGTCGGGCAAACAAACTTGACAAGGGGCAATACTACGTACCCATACATGGACCGTTCAAATATGTCTTATACTAATAATAATGCTTACACGATTCCACCTGGTTTTAATAACTCTTATGGGCAACGTAGCAATGCTACCTATGTTGGTAATAATGATAATCGGAACAAGGTGTCGGTCCCCCCTTATTCGAACAATGCTCATCACATGAGTAGTTCCAGGGACCAAGTGCCGACCAATCAATCTGCCCCTCAAAAGCCCTCCCATGAGGATGTGCTTGCCCGTTTCATTCAACAGACGCAAACGTCCATTGAATTGAATCAAACGCCCAAGCCATCCAGCGGATAGAACAAAAACTTGATGAGAAGGGCAAATTTCCAGGACAAGCTATCCCGAACCCCAAGGGCAAAGAAATTGCCTTGGTGACGGAAACCCCTTCTCCATCTGCACCGCTTGTTGAAGTAAAACCGGTTTCCACCATTAGATCAGGTAAACATGTTGATAATCAAATTAATTATAAACCAAGTCCTAATATTGTGACCCCGGCTACCTCTGCACCTGTTACCCCACCTAAACCTCCAGCTAATGAGGCGACCACCTCTAAGCCGAGGAAGCATGCCTGTGAGATTGTGGATTCTCCACAGACTTACAACTCGCCCGTGCCTTACCCCCAAAGACTCACTAGGTATCTAAAAAAAGTACAAACTGAGGAGGTACTTGATGTGTTTAAACATATAAATATTAATATACCTTTCATCACGGCTATTAAGAAGATACCTTCCTATGCTAAGGTCTTGAAGGACTTGTACACCGTAAAGAAGAAAACAAATATGCCCAAAAGCGCGTTTTTTGCGGAAGAATTATTTACACTTGTCCAACATATCGGTGTGGTAAAATATAAAGACCCTGGAAAATCGACCATACCCTGCAAGCTTGGTGGTAAGTTCATGGGAAAAGCTTTGTTTGACCTAGGAGCGAGTGTTAATCTTTTACCTTACTCCTTATACCTCAGCATGGGTCTAACAAACATGAAACCCACGAATATGTCTTTACAACTGGCTGACATATCATTGAAAGTACCTAGAGGAATAGTTGAGGATCTTTTAGTCAAAGTGTTCGACTTTTATTATCCTGTTGATTTTGTGGTGTTGGACACTTAACCTACTGCCGATGACTCGGTTCCCATTATCCTTGGTCATCGATTTTTGGCCACCTCTAATGCGCTCATCAACTGCCGGAATGGTTACTTGGTTCTCACTTTTGGATCTATGATTATTAAAGTTAATATCTTTAATCTTGGCCAACAACCCCTTGATATTTCTTTATCTAAAGATGTGTGTCATCTCGATGCTCTACCCTATGAGATGGTACCTAGTTGTTACCTTGAAGATCCGGTGTTAATTGCCCTACCATGCATAATGTTAACTTCGACATCAATCAATCTATTGTTCAAACCAATGCTCATCTTGATCCTGTGCCTATCTTTGACCCTAAAGACCCTGAGGCCCTTAATTCGGTTTGTTGCATTGATTCTGAGTTCCAAGTCAAGACCATTCCTTCATCTCCTGATCCTCTTCCTCCCGAGCTGAAATGTGCCCATTTTGATTCGAAAGGTAGTTATCCTTTTATCATCTCTTCATCTCTTACTACCAAACAAGAAAATCAGCTTTATTTTCAAATTTGTGATAAAGTTTTGCTTTATAATCCTCATTTGCATTTATTTTCTGGCAAACTTATGTCTCGTTGGTCAGGCCCTTTTGTTGTGTTTACAGTAACTCCTTATGATGCTATTACATGTGTTAATCCTGCAGACGGTTCTAAATTTCAAGTCAGTGGTCAATGTCTTAAGCATTTCCATGAGTTAAGGCCTCCTGAAATTCTCTTAGAGGATCCTCCTTATTTAGACTGACCTTTGACCTGCTGGTATCCGGACCCTCTCTTGCTCTTTTTCTGTTGTCTCTTTTGAGAGGTGTGGTTGAAAGTGTTGGGACCGTTAGTCTACCCACTCTTGCTGGCTGAGTATAATTGTTCCAGTGCACGCTTTTCTCTTGAGCGTCACCACCAAACAGACCTGTTTTCCGCTCTGTTCATGGGTGGGAAAGTCATTTCCCATCTTCTTTTAAGTCTCGAGTACCTGACTTTAAAAGACTTTTTGTTGTATCTTAGACATCAGGATCTCGCGCATTTCACTCTAGCGTTTTATCTCGCCTATATCCTTGTTTAGAGTAGCGTTTATCTAGGGAGTGAGTCCTTTTTGTCCCTCTGTCTGGCAGAAGACGTTAAACTTAGCGCTCCAGGGAGGCAACCATGTGTAGCTTCTAAGCCCGATCGTGCTTTATTACTCCTTCATTGTTGCCGGGTTTAGTGGCTTTTTGGTTATTCAACCGCTTGTTCTACAATCTGTGCTCAGTTTTATTTAAGGGGGGTGGGCACGGCCGGCCCACCCACTCTCTCTTTGCCATTTGACTGGTTTATAATTATTGCGGTTACGAATTGCCTTGTTTTAAAATAGGATTTCCCTTTATGTTGAGTCATTCCTTTATTTCAGCATATTTTATTTCAGTTGTGTCTTTGTATAGAATTCCTTGTAATCTCTATGTATGTGGAGATAATTTTGTTTGGCAGGAATTTATAAAAACAGTTTGAATTTTTAGTACATTCATGGTAATATCTTTCTTTCTCTCTTTCCTATGATTAGTACGTATGAGCCTTGAGGACAAGGCAATCTTTTTGTTTGGGGGTGGGGAAGTATTACAACGTTTTTGCAAAAGATTGTCAAACTTCTTTTTTCCATACTTGTACAAAAATTTAAAATTTTTAAAAAATAAAAAAGTCTTTGTTACAAAGACTTTCAAAAAGTTAGGATAAGTACACCATCAATGATGAATATAATGGTTGAATTCTATCTTTTTTCAAGTTTAAGGACATTTATTACTTCACCAAGCAGTTGAGTCTCATACTACATTTGCTTGATCATAAGCATGGCATTCACTTGCCTTTATGACAAATTACATGTGCAAATACAATTACACCTTGAGAAACTTGAGGAATAAGCGTGGAGACTTAACCTAGTGAGCTTTTGAGACCCGTCCTTTTCTTGGAGAGTTATTACGTACATCTGGAGTCAAAAGACTCAACCTCTCAGTTTTGTCTGTTTTTAGTCTCAGATTCATTTTTCCAGTTAGCCTTGAGATGACATCAAGTGGGTGTAATATAAACTTGGGTCTTGTAGCATGATCACCATATCAGTACTTAGAAATGATACAAAGACATTTAGTTAAACCCGGTTTATCTTAGCCTACCTTGATGATACTTTATCCCTTAGGTTGACCATTCTGGGCCTTTCTTCTTACTTAGCCTTTTTCTTAAGTCCATTATCCTTACCCAACTCCATTGTGGGAGTAATTACCCTTAGAATGTGTAGGTCTTTTTACCCACTGTTTTTGGAACATGAGGATGATTGTTTATGTGGTTACAAGAAGGAAGGAGAAATACAAAGAAATCTCCAAACTAGTAAGACATACCAAATTTTGAAAATCAAAAAGTTTGTAGAATTCCAGAAAAGCCAGAATCTTCCAGAAATATAAAAATTCAAAAGAACGGAAGATTCCAAAATATTTGCCTAAAGGTTCATTGGATTTTCCCAAAGAAAATAAGAAACACTTCTTCCCAAAAGAAAAATTCCAAAAATTCCTCCAAGTGTTGTTATTATGAATCACAGGTATTGAAGGCCCGAATGTTCCAAAAATATTTCACAAAAGCCTTTTCCATTTCTAACCCTGTCCTAAGCCAAGTTACAACCTATTACTGTCTTTTGTAAATCTAAACTTATATGGTAGGATGTGACGAGTAAGTGAGAAGGTGCTAAGGTGAAAAACCCGATATCTCAAGCAAAGCTAATTTTTCCATTCTTTGAGACTAAGTTCATTCAATTACACTAGTCCGTTCTTATTGATATATGTGAAATGTTTGTCCATCTTCTTTCCTCACATAGAGGTAAAATGATAAACACCATCTCTGAGTGACTTTTATTTCTGAGTGTATGTCTGTGAGGCAGAAGTCAAAACAACTTTTCCAACGGTGACTTAAGACCCGTGCTAGTATGGGTGCATGCCTGTTTTCGATGCATTTGAGACCGTTATGCTTATTTTATATTTTATATCATTTTTCATGCATTTGTAGTACGCTATCTCATACGAACGGTTTTGCAATACTTATCCTTATCTTTGATATAACCATTTCTGAGGTAAATGATAGAACATCCTGTTCTTTGGATTAATCATTGTAGTAAGTTCGTGGGTATCTTATTTGAAAAACCCTCAGGAGACTTTAACTCCTCCACTTGAAAAATCCTTGTGGTTGAAAGCCTCGATGCTTATGGTTAATGCAATCACCCTAGTTCTATTTCTCTTTTGAGTCCTTATTTCTTTTCTTCTCACCTTTGCTTGAGGACAAACAAAGTGTTGTTTGGAGGTATTTAATAAGTCCTCAAAAGTGTATATTTATCCCCCGAATAACACCTTGTTTGCATTGAACTTAGCTTATATTATTGTGTTGTATCTATTAATTAGTGCTTCCTTGTCATTTGTGTAGGTTTCATGAGCCGAAATGCGAATATTGTGTTAAAGCCCGCCAAAAGTCAAGTAAAGCCCAAAAAAGGTGTTATTTACAAAAGGGAGGAGAAATGATACTTGCACCCACTAAGTTACTGAGGGCACCCCAAGGCTGGTCCTATGGACTTGACTTTCTGTCAAAGTGGGGCGGTCCAAATCTCAGCCCAAACCGGGTCCTATTGAAGTCCACAGGTCAGAATTTCTATTTTAGGCTTTTATTAAAGTCCAATTTTAGGCTCTACAAGAAGATCCAGAAGTCTGATTTGGGCCCATGAGCTGTCCAATTGAAGGTCTTGGTCCAAGATACAACTTAAGCACAAGATAATTAAGTTTTGCTGAAAACCTAATGCCTTTAGAAGACCAACAACAACAGCCACGAATTTGACCTAATTTGGAAGTCTTTGTATGCAAGTAATAAGCTTTGTATTTACTATATAAGAGAAGTAGTAGCTAGGGTTTAGATAGTTCATATAGAGTTGAAGTTCTTATTGAAGGTTTAGGTTTTCATCTTCTTTTTCTTTTGTATTGAACTCAATTATTATTATCAATATCAATCCATTAACTTTTCATTTATGATGTCTTGTTATTTATTTACTTATTCCATGGTGTCATTATCAAGGATGAGTAGCTAAATTCCCTTAGGGGGATGGTTGAAGGACTCTAGATAATGCCAAAACACCATGTTTGTTCTTAATGTTATGGTTGAATCACTCTAGATAATGCAAAAGCACCATGTTTGTTTTTAATGTTCATTGTGATTCAATTTCTTAATGTTCGTTTATTTCAGTTTTAGATAGAAGTAAACATATGTGTTATTGTTATCCATGTTGATTAAATACTATTGTTAGAATATAGGGAGACCTAGCTATAATGTTTGTATTAGATTAATTAGAGATATGTGATGGAGTAGCTGAGGGGTGACTATCATATATCTAGAATTAATCTCTTTTATTAGACCCCTTTTGTAATCAAATTGAATAGCTGAGAGGTGACGGTTTGATTATAAATTAATATATTGAGTTAATTGAATTGAATAGCTGAGAGGTGACGGTTTAATCAATGAGATATATTCAATAACACATATAAAGAATCATGTTTTAATTGAGTGGAATAACTGAGAGGTGACTACTTGATTATTATAGGTATTGATAATTAATTGGAATAACTGAGAGGTGACTAATTAATTGTTATAGATTGAACATGAAAGGATGACATGTTATGTTTGCATGATTTAGTTTGTGGATATCAACTCTTCCCCCTATGTCATCATAAGATCTTCTTTGCATCTGTATCCATCTTCTTAAGTCAGTTTATTTATTAGTTTATTTAATTATTGCTTGTAGAAAATAGAATCCAATCTCTCTCTCTTATTTGTGATTCACTTGGTGTTTTTGAAGCATTGTTTTCTATTGTGTTTGAGCTAAGATCATCACCTTAGAGGTGGGTACGACCCTTGCTTGTTACTTGTCTACATTGATAACCAATATTTACAGGCACAAGAAGGAACTTCATTATAAATCTATCTATTGATTAGAGGTTACACAAATACATTCTATCACTCTCAAACATTCTTCAAGACTCTCTGCAGCCCAAGGAGCTTTTGCATGCTTGTTTCTATTATCCTTAAGTGGCTTACAAGTGTGTTCATCTTTGAATTTCTTCAACACCACAATATGTTTGTCTTTAATCCTTCTAGCTGCAACCATCCATTTGCAGTCTAAGTCTTGACATTTGAACCTCAAACTCATTGTATCATTATGTATCTTTCTGTAAGGAAAATATCTACCTATAGCTAAACTACACAAATATATCCTAGTTTTTTTCATATTAGGCGATGACATTCCCTCACACAAGCTTGGTAAATTGTTCATCACATCTGACTCATGAACTTTCTCATTATCCTCATCTTCAAACACATTGGACCAAACCCTCACAAACTGAATGTCTTCATCATTTTATTCCTCTTTTTCATGTTTAAAACACTGTCTTCCTCACTTGAGCTATCACTATCAGACTCATTTGGATGTAATCTGATTCATCTTCTGAATTCTTGTCTATGTCCCCCACTTCATCATTCACTATAATGCCAAACCTTTCATCTAGAACATAGTCATCAACATCATCTTCTGATTCTTCATTCACATTACCATATACATCAACACCAACACAACTATTCACAACATTTAATTCATTTTCAGCCATGTCAACATTCATAGGATCATTCAAGTTAACATTGTTGTTGTCAGCAATCTCATTCAATACATGTCCACTTCTGGATTCCCCTGTACCACCTTCAGCATCTACATACCATGAGTCCACTTCTGGATCAGTGTAGGGGGACTATATACTCCAACCAATAAAAAGCAGCCACGTGGCATAGTCCTTAATCCATCAGGTCGCTACGATCTCGACTTACTCATAGCTCGATCACAAGAACTCGACTACATAATCAACAGCGGTCTGTTAATACGCACGTGCCCTAATTCGGCGCACAAGATATTCTCTCCAGCCGTTGTCCGATCATTACAACCGTTACACAATCGCTGGAGAATATTATATCACCATAAATATGTCGGAGAATCTGCAGGATCCCAAGATCTTCGCCTCTTCACCTTCTACATAAACAGAACTACGATGGCTTGATCTCTAAGTTCAATCCCGACAACCTAGAGTAGGTAGGCAATCTCAATCTCAACGAGGTGCAGCCACTTCGATCTAAAACTCCCCCCATTGGTCAAGTCCGTCAACGACCTGACCTAGTGAATCCATTGATCTAGAAATATGTTAATACATTTGACGCCGACTGTAAGGAATTCAATTATATCGAAAAACCCAAACCCTCCCACCCAACTCAAAGTCATTCATTCAAATGGCTACCAATGAATTGACCATCCAAGATCTGCAAGACCAAATCAATCGTCTTCAGGAAGAAAACGCACGGTTAAAGGCTGCACAAACTACCAACCCAGCACCAGGAGCAAATGGTGGACATGGAGTCGTTGTTGTTGATGACTCCAATTGAAAGTATGAAGAACTCAGCCAACAACTAGCGGAGTTCAAAGCCTCTCAGGCCATCATACAACTTCACAAAGGCCATACCGCAGAACAACTTGTTGTTCAGTCCCTTCAGCAATTTTAGGAGTCTCCCTTCTCCAAGGAGATCCTCGACCATGAATTGCCTAACAAGCTCAACGCCCCCAAATTCGACCAATATGCAGGAGTTGGAGATCCAACTGACTATATCAAAGGATTTCGTAAATCCCTTCCTCTTATCAAAGAGGATCACTTACTATGTTTACTGTTCCAGTCCAGCCTCACCGGACCTGCTCTCCATTGGTTTCACCTTTTGAAGCCAGGATCCATCAGCTCGTTTGTAGATCTCGAAAAACAGTTCGTGATCTTCTATATCCATAACAAGAAGCGTCCTGTCACCATTGATTCCATCTTCAAAGTCAAGCAGCGGGATGGCGAATAATTGAGCAATTTCTTTGCTCGATTCAAATCTGAACTACATTCCATTCAAGATTTTGCAAAAGAACATGAAACCTTCGCAACAATCGCATTATCTCACGGTCTGATCCAGGGTTCCGACCTGCACAAATCTCTAGCTATGAAGCGACTTTCATCTCTGGACGAGCTATACCTTAAGGTAGATCGTTACATCAAGCTCGAAGAAGCCCTAACTGGTAGGGAAAAGAATCATGTCATCTCCAACGTGGAATCTGGCTCCACTAAGCGACCTCGATCCGACAACAAGAGGTTCAAAGCAAAGTCGTTGCCTACTGAGCAACGAGATTACCACCGGTTCACACGACCAGCCAGTTATATCTATGAGCGAATCAAGCACAACCATTGGTTCAAGATTCCTACCTTTACACAGTTGGAGGACACATCTGGTCGATCGTACTGCAAAGTTCACAAGGTGCGGTGTCATCAAACTGATGACTGTCGCGTTTTAAAACGTGCTCTTCAGACTTGGGCCGATGAAAAAAGGCTCAACAATTGGATCCTTGGAAGGCAAGAGGATACCATGGGCAAACGAGCCAAGAAAGGATCCACAACGCCTCCGCATTTACCAAAGTGACATCACAGCAAGGCCAGAACGGCCTCCACAAGTCCAGTCCGCAGCAGAGGGCGTAGCCTCCCAGCGTTTGGGTCCAACAGGCGACCTACGCGACCAACTTAACAAAAAGGTCGCGAACAAGATTGATAGCGACAGCGAGTCAGAGAGTCATGTAGTCTACATGATTTGTGAATCCAACTCCACCCCCGTGTCAAGAGAGAAGAAGAGACGAGTAGAGCATCTTCATCATGTCTACTCCATTACTGGCCGAGCAGCTCGTTTCAACATCCCGGCTCGCAAGGAGACTGACATTACCTTCACAGAGGACGATCTCAACAAGGTCGTTACCCCTCACAATGACCCACTTGTCGTTGAATTGAGAATAGCCGATTACATCATCAAGAGGGTACTCATCGACCCTGGTGCATCCTGCAACATACTCATGTACAGAACCTTCAAACACATGAGGTTACCTGATTCAGTCCTCATCCCCGATTTCACCCCCATCCTAGGCTTCAACAGTTCAAGGGAAGATCCTAAGGGTGAAATATTGTTGCCCATCACTGTAGGGCGAAAAGAAGACAAGGTCGTTGTGACCGCCAAGTTCAGCATCCTCAACATCGCAAGTAAGTACAATGCGATTCTAGGTCGAAAATGGATCCATGCCATGAGAGGTGTTCCATCCACATATCATCAAGTTTTCCGCTATCCTGGACCTCATGGGATAATGGAACTTCGGGGCAACCAGAACGCTGCACAAGAATGTCATGGAATTCTTGAAGCTGTAGCGCCTGCAAAGCCATCCACCTCTGAAACCAAGGATGCTGACACTAAGGGGAAGAGCCCGATTTCATCAGAAGCTCGAGAGGGCGACAACAAATCAAAGAGCCCATCAAAAGAAAGGACCGAAGCCACTAAATAGCAACTACAGAAGGAGCAAAAGAGCTTCTCCCAGCTTAATCTCGGAAGCACTGATCCAGGAGTACGTGTGAACTTAGGGTCAGAAGATGAGCCGAGATATGTCTATGTAGGTACAACAACTTTGTAAACTTTCTTTCTTCTAATAAAGATATTTTTGCTTGGTCGTATATCGATATGCCTGGAATAGACCCATCAATTGCATGTCATAAACTGCGCGTCAATCCAAATTATCGTCCTGTTAAGCAAAAACCAAGGAGGCTCGCTCCTAAGTTTCACCAAGCAGTTAATGAAGAAATAAACAGACTTAAACAGGTCGAGTTCATCAAGGATGTCGACACGCCAGATTGGCTAGCCAACATTGTGCCAGTCTTAAAGAAAAACGGGAAAACAAGAGTCTGCATTGACTTCACAAGCTTGAACAAAGCTTGTCCTAAAGATTTATTCCCACTGCCACGAATCAATAGGTTAGTCGATCAGACATGTCGTTTCGAGCTATTGTCATTCATGGATGCATACTCAGGCTACAACCAGATCCCAATGTACGGGCCCGACCAAGAGAAGACCTCTTTCACAACAGAGCAAGGCATTTTTTGCTACAAGGTTATGCCATTTGGCTTAAGGAATGTAGGAGCGACCTACCAACGACTGGTCACTAGAATGTTCGACGATCTGCTAGGTCGAACAATGGAGGTCTACATCAACGATATGCTAGCCAAGAGCAACCAAGAGCAAGATCATTTGTCCAATCTCGACCAGGCATTCTAAAGGTTAAGACAATATAGAATGCGTCTTAACCCAGAGAAGTGTTTGTTTGGGGTTGCATCAGGAAAATTTCTCGGCTATCTAGTTACAAGACGAGGTATTGAAGCAAATCCCGACCAGATCAGAGCCCTAATCGACATGCCCAACCCAAAAACAAAGAAGCAGATCCAAAAACTTAACGGCATGGTATCAGCTCTCAATAGATTCATTTCTAGAGCGTCAGATAAATGTCGACCAATGCTTCATATTCTCAAAAAGGGGGCTGCATATCAATGGACAGAAGAATGCGAGAAGGCCTTCACCGACCTCAAGGCATATTTATCTACTCCACCAGTTCTCACAAAGCCTAATGATGGAGATATACTCGGCGTCTACCGTGCCACTTCAGATTTTGCGATCAGCGCAGTGCTTTTCAAGGAAGAAAATCAGGTCGAACGCCCAATTTACTTCACAAGCAAAGTATTGCAGCAGGCCGAAATAAGGTACACACCTCTAGAGAAATTAGCATTAGCTCTCCTTTATGCTGCATGCAAATTCAGACCTTATTTCCAAGCCCACAGTATCAAAGTAATCACCGACCAGCCATTACGCTATATATTAGAAAAGAAGAACAAAACAGGTCGTATGGCTCGATGGTCAGCCGAGCTGGGTGATTACACATTTGAGTTCGTCTCTCGGCAGGCCGTCAAAGGCCAGGTAGTCGCAGATTTCTTAGCAGACTATCCAGCAGAGGATATCAATTGGGAACCAGAACCAGAAACAAGGAAAGTCCAGGACAGTCCTCCCGACACTTGGCAACTATATGTTGATGGTTCACATAACTCAAACGGAAGTGGCATAGGTGTTGTACTCATTTCACCTGAGGGTTCACAGCTCGAGAGATCAACTCGTCTCGACTTCTCGACCTCCAACAATGAGGCCGAATACGAAGCTCTAATCCAGGGCATACAAATGGCTATCGACTTACAGGCAGTTCGCCTCAAGGTATTCAGTGATTCTCAACTGGTAGTCAATCAGATCACCAATAATTACCAGATCAATGGTGTCAACTTAATCAGATATGCTAGCAAAGCAAAGGAACTCATCAGCAAACTCAGTTATTTCACAATCGATCACATCCCTAGAGATGACAACAGACATGCTGATTCATTGGCGTTCTTAGCATCTAAGATCGAGTCAGATCGACCGCGAGCTCTAACTATAGCAATCAGTACACAGCCTGCATATCTACTCAAAGAAGAAAACGTTCACCAAATCTGCGATCTACTAGCCACAACACCAGCAGACATCCAAGGGACTTGGATGGAACCTTTCATCACTTACCTTCAAACTGGTGTGTTACCATCCAAGAAAAAGGAAGCCAGTCAACTATTACATAAAGTCACTATGTATAAACTTCATGAGGGTAAGCTATTCAGAAAATCTGCAACTGGTCTGTTGTTACGGTGCTTGATTCCCAAGTATGGGCAAATCATCTTCCAAGAAATCCATGAAGGAGAATGCGGAAACCACTCCGGAGGTCGAACATTAGCTCATAAAGCGATCTCCCAGGGATATTTCTGGCCAAGAATAATAGAAGATGCCAAGAAATTTGTGTTGAAGTGTAAAGAATGCCAGCGTTTTGCTGATAACCAACATCAGCATCCCAACGATCTCATCAACATCACAGCACCATGGCCATTTCACATGTGGGGCCTCGATATCATGGGCCCTTTAATCAAAGAAAAGAAATCTGAAAAGAGGTTTGTTCTAGTCGCCATTGACTAGTTCACCAAATGGGTAGAAGCCGTTGCACTCGCCAACATCACTCAAGCCGATGTTCAAAGATTCATGTGGGAAAACATCATCACACGATTTGGTTTACCAAAACGAATAGTCACCGATAATGGCACTCAGTTCGTTGGCAAAAACATCAAGGCTTTCTACGAGCTATGGAAAATCGATCATTCTAGGTCAACACCTAGATATCCACAGGCCAACGGCCAAGTCGAAGCTGCAAATCGACAGATCCTGAACAACTTAAAGAAAAAGCTTGAGGATCAACACGATCAATGGCCACAACAGCTAGAAAACATCCTGTGGGCTTACAAAACAACTCCTCGTACATCCACAGGGATGTCACCATTTAGTCTTTGCTATGGAGTTGAGGCCGTTATTCCCACCGAGTTAACATTTGGCACGACCAAATCCCTTCTAGTGGACACAGAACTTAACAATCAGGTCTGGTCGTTCGGAATAGATCTCCTCGAAGAATGACGAAACCACGCCGTTATAAAACTCGAGCAACGACTCAAGCGAGCTTATAACAAAGGCGTACGTCCTAGAACTTTTCAACCAGGAGAACTAGTTCTAAGAAAAATGTTCCACAACAAAAGGAAGGATACTATCGGCAAGCTCAATGCCAATTGGAAAGGCCCTTACATTATCACCAAGGTTCAAAGCAACGGATCTTATCGTCTTCAAACACCAGAAGGGGAGAACGTTAAGAACGCATGGAATGCTTAGCACTTGAAGAAGTTTTATCAATGAAATGTAAGCATCTATCTATTACATTTCAATATACAAACTCATTTCTGCCTTCATCTCAGCTCAAACATGAATGGCTCTTAAAGGTCTAATCCAATCCCTCGACCTACAAATTATCAAAACTCTAGTCCCTTTGATAATTTTAATTTTGTTAAGTTCAAACATTTACAACTTAACTTAGTGCATTGGTCATATCATTCCCACGACCCACGTACACCCCAACTAACATGCATACGACCTCATCCACCATCAGGTCCAACACTATGCTTGTTACTTATTGTTTACAAAACCCATACAAGCAGACAAAGCAACAAGAATAAGAATGCAAGGTAAATAAGTGAAATTTCTTTTTACTACATGAAATTATAACTATTACAGGTAAAACGATCTACCAGTTACAGCTGACAGAAAGCAACATTAAACTAAGGCATACAAGAAGAACTATTTCAGTTCGTCCTACTTGCAGCCATTCATCTCGTCTACCTGCCTTCTGAACGAGCTACCAGGACTCCCTGGAAACTAGCTGATCAGAACGACTTAACTATAAGCTCATCAAATAAAGACATCGGCGATAATCAATCTGTACACAATCAAATCGATTACTGTTGTTCATTACATCTTCAGATAAACAAATTAGTGTTCACTCGACCTCACAACACTGGTCTTGGAGACTGAACGCGAAAAACGCAAAGGAGATGTACTTTCCCATGAGGAAATAAGCCATCTAGGTCTAAGACAGACGATCTGCGGAGATTCGAGCTAGTCTTACCAAGCACCAAGAAAAAGTGAGAAGAAGAAGGACAAGAAGAAGGAGATGTACTTTCCCATGAGCAGGCAACCATCAAAATGCAAGCAAGAAGACCTGGTGGGAATCCAGGACGCCTAACTAAGCATCAAATCTCTTCGAAGACCGAGACTAGTTCACCGCTGCATAGGCTGGTCGCTAGGGTCATCCACCTCGATCTGGCCACTTGCGACATCATCATTAGGGCCCGTCAAGGTGTCCTGAGATGGTACTAAAGCTTCCTCAGCACCACCTCGCGTCTCCTCTCCTTCGGGCGACCCCATTAAAGCTTTCTCCAAATTGTCGCAATAGGCCTTCCACGCTGCACTATTCTCATGACATGTGCGCTCCCAGTGGGCAGCAGACGACCTAGCAACAGCAAGGTCTCCCCTTACCTGCTCCAACATCTCCTTCAACATCACGTTCTCCGCCTCCTTATCCTTGAACTTGCACTCGGCAACAACAACAACATTCTTCGCCTGCTCGAGCTTCTCATTGAGATGCTTCAAGTCAATCTCAGCTCGAGCTCTAACCTCAGCGACCAGATGAACCTCCTGGAAGCTGGCGTTGAGCTACACATACAAACATCGTTTAGACAACAATAACTCAGTACAGACAAAGAAAGAGGAATTAACAACCCCACTCACCAAAGACATTGTTGCGTTTATCTTCGAGCAAGTCACCAGCAAAGTTTGAGACTTCACTGCTCGAGCATCAGCATCCAAGACGATGCCCTCATTTACAGTTCGGGCAACGCAGGGATCGTCAATTGCACTGTCGTTCTCATACACGACATGCTTTTCACCACGGCCATCCAAGTAATCGAACGACCCAGGGCGAAACTCAGACAATACCCCCTTGCCCTTATGCAAAGGCCGAGCAGCAGTCTTCCTGGACACCAAGGAAGGCTCAGGAGATCTCACAGACTTCGGAGGAGGGGAGGTAGGAAGAGTTGGGCGCTCCATCAGCTTCAGGTTCCCAGAGAACGGCCTCTTCTTCCCCGACCCGACAGGTAGTTTGGGAAGTGAGGTCGGAGGGGATACGACTTGGGGGCTCGCACCTATCTCCCCCTGGCGCGAGCTAACACCAGATCGTTCCTTCTCCGATCAGTGGGAACCACCACTAGCTCGCTCCTTCTCATCATGCCGCGAGCTACCACTAGCTCGCTCCTTCTCCCCAGGGAACGAACTGCCACCAGATCGTCCCGCCTCAGCTTTATGTACAGACGACATAAAGGTCTTCTTCATCAACTTCCTCCTCTTGAGTTCCTCTTCAACTGTTTTCGGACCACCTTTGGGAATAAAATGCTCCCTCAGGTGGGGTAAGAACTGTATCTTCCGACTATCAGCCCACAAACCGAAGCCGTTCAGAGCAGACTTCAGATCGTTCTTTCTCACCAAGTGATCGTCCCTGATCGCTGCAAATACAATACAAAGTCAGCAAGTTCGGAAATAAGAACATCATCTACAATCCTAAGACTAACAACCAGAAACTTACGAGTATCATTCCTAGTCGCATGATGCAACTAGATACTCCCTTCAGTAATCGACCCAGTAATCAGCATGGGATCCTTCCACCATTGCTCACTACTCACCGGATAGATCAAAGGCAAACGTTCTGGCCTAACTTGCATATTATAGCCCGCAAACTCGGCCTTCAAAGAACGTTTAAAACTAAAGTGGTCCAATACATTATTTACAGTGATGTTCCACTTATGCAACTTGTTGAGGTCATCAATTACCCTCATGTTTCTCCAGAAATTGCCATTCATCTAGCTAGGAGCTCGACCGATAGCATTCAACAGGTCGACCACCAAACAAGATAAAGGCAACCTCAGCCCAGCTTAGAATTGGGTCATGGTAAACACAGTGGAGAAAGAGTTCTTAGGTCGATACTCAGCAGAAAGTAAACGATCTCCTAAAAACCTAATCTCCAAATGCTCAATCGAGCTAAGCCCATACTGCTTCCTAAATGCAATATGCCTATGAACATACTTCGGATTCACTACTCTACAGAATGAACCTTCGTCTCCTTCCACCATTTCATCATCAAATGTGTCCTCCCCATGAGAACCACTACTCTGGGGGCTTTCAGGATCTACATCTCCTTCACCCCGACTAGGAGACGCAGTCTCAGAATGAGTCCTTTCAGACCCATACTCCTCACCACCATCACCACTCAAGTTCTCATTCTGAGAGTCACTTGCCTCAGACATCTCTCTCAAGCAACAGAAAAGAAAACAAAAGGATGCAAAGAGAAAAAAAATTCAAGAAACAAAGAAACAGAAGCAACTAACCTCACGAGCTCTCAAAGATCTTCAGATCGCAAGAGAAATGCGGCAGCAATTCAACAAAGAAAATGAGATAGGTAAACCCTTCTCAAGTAAGCCACAGTTCAAATACTGTAGCACATGTAATCCCAGCCATCGGTTCGAAACAGATGAACGGCCGAGATCGAGCAGGGGAGCCACGTTCCTTGCAGTTATTTTCCACTCACTAAACGATTCACATCCACCGTTGGATCAATCTACGTGCCACGTAAAGACCTAATCAAGCAAGAAGTGCGTCAGTTGCCATAACTACACGGCTAACTGCTCGAGGAAACTCCTCCACTTCCCCGTAAGAGCGCAATGATTATTACAGACAAGCCTGCATGACTGCCACGTCCGCAAATTCAAAAAGCAAACTTCAAATCAACATCGATCAGAGTTCTTAGTCTTTGCAGCTCGACTTCTACAACCGACCTAAAAAGAGGGGGCTAATGTAGGGGGACTATATACTCCAACCAATAAAAAGCAGCCACATGGCATAGTCGTTAATCCATCGGGTCGCTACGATCTCGACTTACTCATAGCTCGACCACAACAACTCGACTACATAATCAGCAGCGGTCTGCTAATACGCACGTGCCCTAATTCGGCGCACAAGATATTCTCTCCAGCCGTTGTCCGATCATTACAACCGTTACACAATCGCTGGAGAATATTATATCACCATAAATATGTCGGAGAATCTGCAGGATCCCAAGATCTTCGCCTCTTCACCTTCTACATAAACAGAACTACGATGGCTTGATCTCTATGTTCAATCCCGACGAACTAGAGTACGTAGGCAATCTCAATCTCAACGAGGTGCAGCCACTTCGATCTAAAACTGCCCCCATTGGTCAAGTCCGTCAACGACCTGACCTAGTGAATGCATTGATCTAGAAATAGGTTAATACAATCAGCATACCATGTCTCCAAGTCAATCTGTGAGGGGGGCATATTCCTTCTCCACTTGACTGCCTTGATCCTCTTGATCATCACTTAAGTTTAAGGCATTAGGTGGCATGTCAAAAGTTGATCTTTTCAGTCTTGGTGATCTTCTTATTCTAGGAGAAACAACTACGTTTTTGTCCTTAGGTGTCTCTGGAATATTGAAAATCACTCTTTTGGCTTTAGATGCAATAGGTGCACTAGGACCAATAAGGACATTAGGACCAATAAGAGGAATATGAGCATTGGGAGTAGTGGGAGTTGTAGCTTGAGAAAACCATGGTGACTTTCTGACAAGTCTTGGTTAGATTAATTCAGGAGGGAATGGGATGGGAGTTGATGGACTACTAATGTGAGGATTGAATCTAGGTGACTTTCTCACACTGGATACAACATTAGAGACAGTTTGTGTAACATCTAAGGATCATGTAGAAACACTTGGAGAAACAACCATAACACTAACAAAGATATGAAATTTTTTGTCTTTGGTTGGTTTAATTTTTTCCCACATGTCCATTAGTTCATCATCAGCTGTAATTTTTGATTTGTCACTCTTAAATACATAAGATATGTCATTGTCATCATCTTCATTTGCTCGACATATCTACCTAACAACTTCTTTCATCAAATCAATGAAACACCAATCATCTCCCTCAACAAATATTTTACTTATGCATCCCCCACTGTAATCTGTCATCTTCACTTTACCTCTTTGAAGTGTTCCCGGCCACATACCATGGTAATGAATTACAAATTCTCTCCAACCTAAAAGTGGTGTCGACATTGCATTGAAAATACCAACAACAATACTTATTTCAAAACAGAGTACATATATTGTTCTAAACACAACAATACATACAAAAAATGTATTGAAATACATTGATTTCTATCAATACATCAATACATGTGTATTTCTATCAAATACACTAAATACAGAGTATCATTAAACAAAAATAAACATAAGCCTTAAAACAATCTTGAAATAGCAATATCCTTAAATTACATATCTAGCAAACATAGAAATCTATTTTGTAAACATTATAACAAATTCTTGCTCCTACTAAAACCCCTCATTTCTACACAGAAAAGTGAAAGAAAAAAAAATGTCATTTTGAAAAAAAAATGTTCAAAAAAACCATCTTTACAACATGTAGCTACAGTTTAGAAGAAATAATGAATGAAAAAGAAAGTTGAGGTTTAGTTTCGAAACATAGTTTCAAGAAAAAACAAAACAGTTTTTTGAAATCCAAAAACGAAAATTCTGAAATAAAATACAAAAATTTCATTTCTATCAACAAACCCTAACAAAAAAAAAATTTATTTTTGACCATTAAAAATCTGTAATTTAAAGTTTCAAATACATACCTGTTTTCATATCTGAATTATGAAGCTATTATCCAACTTCTCCAACGAAAATCCACTATTCAACACAAACTTCAATATTTCACCTTCCAAATTAAAAGATCATCACAATAAATAAACGATTTTGTTGAAAGATTGTGCTTTGATGATGAACAACTGATGTTTTTGGCTAAAATGTTATTGGATTTGAGTGAGAGAACACGAGAGGTTTTTGTTTGTGCGAAAAGAAAAGTTTGAGTGAAAAAAGATCTCTTTGGTCGACCTTAATAAGTAACTTAGGGTTTCCCGCTAAAACAATATTGAGATCCGTGTAGATCATTAATCCAATGGTCCTAAATTCACCGTCAAATCTAACCATACACAAAGTGACACGTGTAAATATTTTCCCGCTAATATGTCTCGAGATATGTGACCAGATTTAGATATAGGGTTGGTTCATTTTCCTCAACAATACCACATTTTGAGTGACACGTGTTTAAGTGTTTGTTTTTATCAAAATATCACGTGCCAAACACGCATGCGGGTATTCTAACCATTTTAAAAAATATTGATCAGTTTAACTCCCGGTTTGACAAAGTGTCTCCGAACCCAAATAAACAAACAAAAAGGATCCTTTATCTAATTATCAATTAAAAGTGGCCCTAAA
Organism: Aquilegia eximia; assembly: GCA_023053565.1. NCBI lineage: Eukaryota > Viridiplantae > Streptophyta > Magnoliopsida > Ranunculales > Ranunculaceae > Aquilegia > Aquilegia eximia. Next base: position 29,339,457 of record JALIGU010000001.1, read on the forward strand.
TACTAAATCACCTCTTAATTAAAGTAGTTGGTTGTTAGATTAAGTTGTTTGATTTTATTTTAATGAAAAAAAAAAAATCCTATGTCAAGTAAATTTTTACGCGTCATACATTTGGATGGAAAAAGTGACCGGATTCTGTTCCCATTGTTAGTTTTGAAACCTAAACTAAAATTTGTTGTTAACTTGAAACTACGTTGTCAATTTTGAAAAAATGCATGTAAGTACTTTGTCAAAGTAAGTAGTTAGGTCGTTCGCTTGATGATGATGAAATATATTATACTATATAAAATTGAAAAAAAATGAGATTTAGACCGGTTTTTCTTTCATATTGATAAAAATGCCCTTCATCATAAAAATAACATGTCACCCATTATTAATTTAATTAATCTCCACCACCCAAAAGCTAGATCTATCTTTAGTCATCCAACATCGATGGTCTAGATCATAACTTCCTTCCATATTCCTTCTCTAAACAACCATCACCTCCATCCTTAACTACCACCACCCACCACCACCATCTCCAATTACCTTAACTCCACTACTTCCACAACCCAACTGCCACCACTATATAAACCCTTAACCATCCTTTACCAACACCACCACTACCACCAACCATATATACCTCTACTACCACCATCCCCAAAATCCCACCACCACCATCTTCACACAATCATACCCCATCACCATTAATTTTTAAAGTATATCATTAACATCATCTCATTCTACACATTCCATCATCATTACCTTAATCTTCACACCCCATCAGCTTTTCTTTTTAACCCAAATCCAATCTCCACCATTTTCTTCATCACATTTTCAACATATTTTAATTGTTTTCAAAGACAAAGTTCACAAATTACACAAATGGTGGTAATTTTAGTATGCTAATGGTGGAGGTGAATGGGTGGTGGTGGTAGTGTTAGGGATTATTGGGTTTGGGTCAGAGATGGTGGATCGCAAAAATAGCTACAAAAATGAGGGTTTACACTAAAAGTTTCTATTAAAGTTTACCTCACAACCAATTGTGACAGCCCAGATGCACAAAGATACTCAAAGCTAACTATATCCAGTCATCATGAAGCTCATAGACACAAATGAATATCTCAAGGAACCTCAAGGGTGGCGAATAAAGACATCTTTGTTATCCCATATAGTTGAACATGAGCCACAACCTGGGTATTAGAGATATTAGATGCTCATGCTTGTGAGCATGATTAATATATTTTCAATTTTAACATAGAACAAAATTTTCAAATCTAACGTGCTTAGTTCCTGTGTTGCCCCCCCTTAACGGGCTCAAACCCAAATCAATTACAAGTCAAAGCCCATAACTATAATCAATAAGAGCCTAAGCCCAATTTAATAAGTAATAAGGCTTAGGCCCGTTACTACATTCAATATCTAATATGGGCTTTATCTATTTAAGTCAACCAATTCAATAAGGTTAATATGGTAAAACTACATCTTTATAGAAATTTCCTTCAACCTAATCTAATAAGATATCTAATCTACAACTTCTGTTCCTAATTAATGGGATATGTGCATACATTAAGTTACCACTTTTAAATCTAAATACATGGGACTACAATACTGCATTACATTAGGGATCATTAGCTCACATCCTAATTCTTATCAAACTCTACAATTGAATTACGTTATAAAAGGCTTGATTCCATCTCTTTTATATATACGTAGGCAACTAGGAAACAACTTAGTGCAACCATCTTCAACAACCAAAACCCTTCTCCTTCATCTTCATCTTTTCCGATACTTTACATCATAACATTAGGGGTTTCTTCTTCATTTTACATCACATTGGTGTGAAATCCGGTTGAAACACTTTGGCGCCGACTGAGGGTTTCTTTCCCCTCACAAAACCCTACTTTTCAAAAGAAATCAAGCTCTTTCTTCTCAATGGCAACAACTAGATGTCAACAAAACAAGCAAGTAAGTAATGGTGGACGTCAAGAAGGTTCAAAACATGTGCAAGCACGCTCTCAACATTCCAACCCTAGAGAGCATACCGTCACTTCCAATTGGGTTCCATCTAATAGCGAAAAACACTCGGTTTTTTCTTCTTCTTCTTCTCAACCATCAAAATCCAAAGAGCCTACTCAACATGAAGAAGTTATGATTTCTGAAAACGAATACTTACGCCGTAAACTCAAAAGGCTTCAAAATAAGAACAATGGTCTTAGGAGAAAGTTGAAACATGCGAATCACAATGGTAATGAGTGTTCGTTAAGTCCATCTTCTTCAAGAGTTTTTGATAATTTGGGAGTCAATCCAAATCCAAGGAAAATGACTCGACTTTCAACTATCCTGGAAGTTCAAGAGGATATTGAAGATGACATTGTATTACCATCACAAGAACAATCTCCAGTTGACTTAGAGAAAAAGGATGAACGCCGAAACGTTAAGGGTATTAGGGTTCATGCTAACGGTCAAGACGAAGCAAGAGACCAACATCACCATCGCACCAAAGGAATCAAAACAACCTTTCTAGGAGGTACTGCTACACACAATGTTGCTAAAAGGTTGCGTGGAAGACTCCTAGCTAGTACACGAGACAAGGCCAACATACTCACCACAAGAGTGCCCAACGGCGATGTGCATGACAAAAGTCCCCACCATGGCCTCCCCAGCGGCTATGTGCATGACAAAGTTCCCCACCATGGCTTCCCCATCGGCTATGTGCATGACAAAAGTCCCCACCATGGCCTCCCCAACGGCTATGAGCATGACAAAAGTCACCACCATGGCTTCCCTAGCGGCTATGAGCATGACAGAGCCCACAACAAGACCCTACCCAGGGGCTATGTGCATGACAGACTCAACAAAAAAACCTTGCCCAACGGCAATGTGCATGACAAACTCCAGAAAATGACCTTGCCCAACGGCAATGTCCATGACAACCACCACAACAAAACTTTGTCCTGCGACAGTGTACCCAACAGACCTCCAAAAAACCTTTGTCCAGCGACAGTGCACCCAACAGTCCTCTAAAAAGATCTTTGTCCTGCAGCCTCAAAAATAGGTCATGGTCCAAAGGCTATGCTCCTCACTATTCCGACAGAGACCTTATTAGACCATCCAAGCATCACCACTTACGTCGAAAAACCTCTCCCGAACGTAAGGGCACACATCACAACTCTCAAAAAAGGCGACGACACACTCGCTCACCAACATCTAGGTCCCTAAGACATTACCGCTTAGATCATGACCAAAACACTTATGCACATCAATATGGTCACCATGGCAATGGTAACGAAGGGATCGAGAACCTCACTGAAGAGAAATTGCAAAGAATGATTGCTCAAGCAATTCAAGCAAAAGAAGTTAAGGAGTATAGACTCGGCAACATTCCCATCATACGGGCAAAACTTCCCCATTTTCCTTCCAGATTCAACGAGTAGAACATCACCTAGATTTCGAGCCACCAAGTTTCAAAGAATACAAGGAAGTTGAGGGCGATCCTTGGCTTCATGTTTCGGACTTCAATCTGTGATTTACATCTATCACATCCGAGTTATAGTATACACATGTCTGTAACCAAATCGCTTACATTCTTTTCATCTAATGATCATATCTGTGGGGCAATGCTTTGCATCAACGTCTTGAATGCGAATTCCAGAGGATTTTTTGCGCTTTCATTATCTCGATTGTTGTGCCCTTCGTTTGGCAGGGGACCTACCGGCTTGTCAACCTTGTCCGAGCTAATGGTGATCGGACCAGGCCCTACGCCAGCGGCTGTAAATCTAGCTATCTTTTTGTTCGGCCTGCCTGCCTCACCCTGGCCAGCGACCACACCACCAACAATGACCTGGTCATGCCTCTCTCCCTCGAGGCTAACACCACCTCCAGCAGCCCTATTACAAGCTATGCCCCCAACAACGCAACTGACAGACCTTTCTGTCTCAATTCCACCCCCTAGTCCAATAACAACTACCTTGTCAGCCTGGTTGCACCTTGGCCACTGGCACTCGGCCCAGCAGCTACCTTGTCAGCCTGGCCTGCACTTTGGCGAGCGACACTCACCCCAGCTACGACCCTGTCTGAGAGCCCTATGCCCAGACACCCTGGCCAGCGGCTATGTTCCTAGCTGTGAACCTGCCAAGCACCCCTGTGCCCAGGGAAACACCCTAGTCAGTGATTATGTCCATAGTTACGACCTTGTCAGGTAGTCCTGTGTCCAACCTTACACCCTGTCCAGCGGCTATTCCACCACCAACGGCTATAATTCCAGCTAATTCCAGCGGCCGACCCCTTTCCCAATGGCAAAAGGCCCAGCAGACACCTTGTCAGAGGTTCCTGTGCCCATGCCCATTTCTCTACCAGTGGCTGTGTCCATGCCCATTTCTCTGCTAGCAGCTATGTCCCGAACAAAACCCTGTTAGCCAGTCCTGAACCTTGGTTCCCACCTGATAAGTCCTCAAAAGTGTATATTTATCCCCCGAATAACACCTTGTTTGTCTAGCACTTAGCTTATATTATTGTATTATATCTATTGATTAGTGCTTTCTTGCCTATTGTGTAGGTTTTATGAGCCGAAATGCGAATATTGTGTTAAAGTCCGTAAAAAGTCAAGAAAATCAAGCAAAAAAATGTCATTTGCACAAGAGGAGGAGAATTGATATTTGCACCTACAGATCTGTTGAGGGCACCCCACGGTCAGACCAGTTGACTTGAATTTATATCAAAGTGGGGCAGTCCAAATCTCAGCCCAAACCGGGTCCTATTGGAGCCCACAAGTCAGAATTTCTATTTAGGGCTTTATTTAAAGTCCAATCTTAAAAAGGCTCTACAAGGAGATCCATAAGTTTGATTTAGGCCCATGAGCTATCAAACTGAAGGTCATGGTCCAAGCTATAACTTAAGCCCAAGAGAATTAGGTTTTGCTGAAGAATTAATGCCTCTAGAAGATCAACAGCAGTCACTACGAATTTGACCTAATTTGGAAGTCTTTGCATGCAAGTATTCTACTTTGTATTTTCTATATAAGAGAAGTAGTAGCTAAGATTTAGGTAGCTTTTTATGAATGGAAGATTGAGGAGACAAGATCATCTTCTTCTTCTTCTTCTTTTGTATCAAACGCAATTCATATCAATCAAATCAAATCACTTTACTTTATGATGTTTTGTTATTTAATTATTAATTCCATGGTGTCATCATCAATGATGAGTAGCTAAATCTCCTTAGGGGGATGGTTGAAGCACTCTAGATAATGCAAAAGCACCATGTTTGTTATTAATGTTCATTGTGAATCAAAGTACTTATAGTTTATTTACTTCTATCTGCAGTAGGAGGTAAGTATGATTATTTGCACGTTGTTGTTATCCATGTTGTTAAAATACTATTGTTAGGGTTTAGGGACACCTAGCTTTAATGGTTTTATTTATATTGATTGAAGATGTGTAGTGAAATAGCTGAGAGGTGATTATTATGTACCTGCAGTTGATATCTTTTATTGGAACCCTTTTGTAATTAAGTCAAATAGCTAAGAGGTGATGATTTAGTTATGAATAAATATGTCAAGTTAATTAAATTGAATAGCTGAGAGGTGACGGTTTGATTAATAAGACATATTCAATAGCATGGATAAGAAAATCCCGTTTTAATTGAGTGGAATAGCTGAGAGGTGACTACTTAATTATTATAGGTATTAATGATTGATTGGAATAGCTGAGAGGTGACTAATTAATTGTTATAGATTGAACATTAAGGAACAACATGTTATGTTTGCATGATTTAGTTTGTGGATACCAATTCTTCCCCCTTTGTCATCATAAATCTTCTTTTCATCTCTACCATATTCTTAAGTTAAGGTTTATTTAATTATTGTCTGTAGGAAGTTATAATCAATCTCAATTTTAATTATTGATTCCCTTGGTGTTTCTTAACAATTGTTTTCTATTATATTTGAGCTAAGATCTCCCCCTCTGAGGTGGGTACGACCTTTGCTTGTTACTTGTCTACTTTGATAACCAATTTATACAGACACAAGAAGGAAAATCTAGAAAAATGTAATCTTTTGATAAGTGGTATTAATTTATCATCTATCAAAATGCCACCGTTGCCGCTCTAAGGAACGGAGTTCATTCAAACACAAGCGACAATAGTAGTTTCGGGACATCATCCCACTTCTATCCCTCCCACCCTTCTATTTTTAATTCTTTTTATTATTGTTTTTAATTGTATCTTGTTACTTAGTCCTCTTATTGATCTTACAACGAAGACGGATTGTAAAAAACTCGAAAAACGGAGTCAAAATCAAATTTTTAAGAAAGTCGCGCGTTCAGGAAATTTTCCTGAAAAGTTACTGGTTCAACTTGGGCCCGATCTCGAGTCGAGTTCAGATTGGCCTATAACCATCTCGAGTCGAGTTCCAGGCAGGGAATTTGTCTCATTTTGAGTGAATTTTTTAGAACGTTCTACAACACTTTTTCAAGAAATTATTTTTTCCTGTTGAGTGATTGTGAGGTGAACTAAGTAGTCTATTTTTTTCAGCATTTTTAGAGACTTGTAAGATATTTAATTATTCGATCCACGAAGGGGTCGCGGTTGTAATATTTTTAAAGTAGGTGTTGTTAGGATTTATTTTTTGTGTGTTCGCGGCGCATAGTAGAGCAATGTTGTGGAGCTAGCCTTGAGTCTACTAAGGAACGACTCCTAAGGATGATTGAAACCCAAGGAGCGGTTTCCCCTTAGTCAACTTCAACTCGTCTTCTCCCCACTTTCGTGCGCTTGTTTGGCAATTTTTACTTTTTAGCACAAAGTGGGAGGTAAGCATTCTCCTAACCCTCCTAGAATCCCCTGCAAGAGGAGTTTCTGTAATGATTAGCATGACCATGATTGTTGGTTGATTTTTAATTCAGTTTTTACTTGTTAAACTGGGACTGCAAGGCGGACCTGACCTAAAAGTGAAACCTAATATCAATTGATTGCAATATCCTAAACTTTAAAATTGAATCAACTAAAGCCATGCTATCACGATGGTCATTTCAGACCTTGAACAGATATTTCAACTAGTACTGCGTGAACCATTCTTTGATTGGAGCACAAGCTAGGAATTGGGTCTGGAACCCCTACAGATTACGTCTGTAAAATCATTGTGTGTTTATTAATTAAGGAACGTTGCTTACCCACGGAAAACCTCCCACACTGGTTATTCGCTAATTGACTCTCAAAATATAGGGAGAATTCACAACGGAAGCTTGGAAAGAACTCATTGACTTGGGTGAACATAAAATTGAGTTAGGTATTGAGCCTGCTTTTAAATGGTTAGAACTTCTGTGGCATATGTAATGCGCATGTTGCATGCATCTTAGATCAGGTAAAATCTTGTTCAAACCAACTCCAATCTACACAAAGAGCACAATCATAGACATCACTCCTTCTCTTGAGGAAGAGCTTAACGACTCAACCTCCATACCTTCTGAAGAAGAGTTCAATGACTCAACTTCACTTTCTGAAGTAAATCCTGCACCTATGGCTCTAGAAGCTACCCTTCGGGATTACTTTTCACCTTTGGCCACTGGGCCACCTAGCTGCATAGTCTTGCCCAAGACAACTGCAGATAGCTATTGCATTCGCCCTCAGATTGTGGGCATGTTGCCTAAGTTCCCTGGACTTCCACGGGAAGATCCATATCAGCACCTCAATAAGTTTCTGACCGTTCTTAACACTTTCAGGGAGAAACATTTGTCTGAAGAGGAAGTTATCTTGAGATTGTTCACCTTTTCTCCTGAGGACCGTGCATATCAGAGGTTACATAGCCTTCTTTCCAATTCTATTGACACCTGGGCTCAACTAAGCAAAACGTTCTTGACCAATTCTTTCCTATTAGCAGAACTAATGATATTATTGATGCCATTAGAAATTTTCGGCAGAAAGAGGGTGAAGTTTTCTTTGATGCATGGGAGAGGTAACAAGACCTATTTCTTCAGTGTCCACACCATAGAGATGATGACACAAAAAAAGTTAGGATCACATATAGATGCCTTAATTATATAACTAGAAACATGGTTGAAAGCATGAGCGGTGGAGAATTTCTGTATTATTCCACCGCCAAGGCTCTGGCATTCTTTGAAAAAATTGCTACTAATAGCCAACAATGGGACTTACCTGGACATACCCCGAGAAACACTACCCCAGACTCATTTGATAAACCTAGAGGTATATATGAAGTCACACCTGACTCTGAGCTTAAAACTTTACTACATGGTTTAGTAAAAAAAAGTAGAAGCACTTGAGGTGTCGCTAAATCCCACATCACCTGTTATGAGTGCCTCCACTCTCCAATGTGATGTTTGTCATGACCAGACCCATACTACCGAATTTTGCCCTCTCATTTATAATTCACCAAAAACTGAGGAAGCCTGTACGTTCACTTACGCCGGGCAAACCAACTTTACTATGGGCAATGCCACGTATCCATACATGGACCGCTCCAATCTTTCTTATTCAAATAATTTATGCGGCTTCACCTGGTTTCAATAACTCTTATGGGCAGCGTATCAATGCCACGTATGTTGGTAGTAATGAAAATCAGAACAAGGTAACGACCCCCCCTTATTCAAATAATGCTCATCACATGAGTAGTTCCAGGGACCAAGTGTCGACCAATCTGTCTGCCCCTCCTAAGACCTCCCTTGAGGATGTCCTTGCCCGTTTCATTCAATAGACGCAAGTGTCCATTGAATCAAATGCCCAAGCCATCCAAAGGATTGAACAAAAACTTAATGAAAAGGGCAAATTTCCGAGACAAGCTATCCCGAATCCCAAGGGCAAAGAAGTTGCCTTGGTGACGGAAACTCTGTCCACATCTGCACCGCTTGCTGAAGTTAACTCAGTCTCCACAATTAGGTTAGGTAAACAAGTTGATAATCAAATTAATTATAAACCAACTCCTAACATTGTGACCCCGGTTACCACTACATCTGTTGCCCCATCTAAAGGTCCGGCCAATGAGAGACCACCTCTAAGCCAAGGAAGCATGCCCGTGAGATTGTGGATACTCCACTGCCTTACGACCCACCCGTGCCTTACCCCCAGAGACTCACAAGGTCTCTCTAGAAGTACAAACTGAGGAGGTACTTGATGTGTTTAAACATATAAATATTAATCTACCTTTCCTCACGGTTATTAAAAAGATACCTTCCTATGCTAAGGTTTTGAAGGACTTGTGCACCGCTAAGGGTTTTTAAAGACCCTGAAAAACCGACCATACCTAGCAAGTTTGGTGATAAGTTCATGGGTAGAGCTTTGTTACACCTGGGAGTGAGTGTTAATCTCTTACCTTACTCCTTGTACCTCAGCCTGGGTCTAACATCCATGAAACCAACGAATATGTCTTTACAACTGGCCGACAAATCATTGAAAATACCTAGAAGAATAGTTGAGGACCTATTAGTAAAAGTATCTGACTTTTACTATCTTGTTGACTTTAAGGTGTTGGATACTGAGCCTACTGCCGATAACTCGGTTCCCATCATCCTTGGCCGTCCATTTTTGGCCACCTCTAATGCTCTCATAAACTTTCGGAATGGTTCTATGGTTCTCACTTTTGGATCTATGACTGTTGAAGTAAATATCTTTAATCTTGGCCAACAACCCCCTGATCTTTCTTTATCTAAAGTTGTGTGCCTTCTTGACTCTCTACCCTATGAGATGGTACCTAGTTGTTACCCTAAAGACCTGGTTGTTAATTGCCCTACCATGCATAATGTTAACTTCAACATCAATCAATCTATTGTTCAAACCAACCCGCTCATCTGGATTTTGTGCCTATCTTTGACCCCTAAGACCCTGAGGCCCTTGATACTGTTTGTTACATTGATTATGAGTTCCAAGTCGAGACCATACCTCCATCTCCTGATCCTCTTCCCCCCGAGCTGAAATGTGCCCAATTAGATTCAGACGGTAGTCATCCTGTTATTATCTCTTCATCTCTTACTATCGAACAGAAAAATCAGCTTTATTTTTAAATTGGAGACAAAGTTTTACTTTATAATCCTCGTTTGCATTTATTTTCTTGCAAACTTATGTCTCGTTAGTTAGGCCCCTGTGTTGTGTCTGCAGTAACTCCTTATTATGTTATTACATGTATTAATCCTACAGACGGTTCTGAATTTAAAGTCAATGGTCAATGTCTTAAGCATTTTCATGAGTTAAGGCCTCCTGAAACTTTCTTAGAGGATCCTACCTATTTAGATTGACCTTTGATCTGCTGGTATCCGGACCCTCTCTGTGTTCCTTTCTTTTTGTCTTTTTTGAGAGGTGTGGTTGAAAGTGTCGGGACCGTTAGTCCACAAACTCTTACTGGCTGAGTATAAGTGCACGTTTTTCTCTTGAGCGTCACCACCAAATAGACGTGTTTCCCGCTCTGTTTGGGGGTGGGGAAGTCATTTCCCATCTTCATTTAAGTCTCGAGTATCTGACTTTAAAAGACTCTTTGTTGTATCTTAGACATCAGGATCTCGCGCATTCTACTCTAGCGTTTTATCTCTCTTGTATCTTTGTTTAGAGTAACGTTTATCTAGGGAGTGAGTCTTGTTTTTCCGCATGTCTGGTTGAAGACATTAAACTTAGCGCTCCTGGGAGGCATCCCTGTGTATCTTCTAAGCCCGATCATACTTTATTGCTTCTCTTTTTGTTGACGGGTTTAGTTGCATTTTGGTTGTTAAACCGCCCGTTCTCCCATCTGTGCTCAGTTCTGTTTGGGGGTGGGCACGGCCGGCCCACCCACTCTCTCTTTGCCGTTTGGCTGGTTGATAATTATTGCGGTTACAAAATGCATTGTTTTAAGATAGGATTCCCTTTGATCTGTTGAGTCAGTTCTTTATTTCATTGTATAAAAGTGGTTTGAATTTTTAGTACATTCATGGTAATATCTTTCTCTCTCTCTTTTCTATGCTTAGTATGAGCCTTGAGGACAAGGCAAATTTTTTGTTTGGGGCTTGGGAAGTATTACAATCCTTTTTGCAAATGATTTTCAAACTTCTTTATCCATACTTGTGTAAAAATTCAAAATTTTTGAAAAAACCAAAAAAAATCTTTGTTACAAAGACTTTTTCAAAAGTTAGGATAAGTACACCATCAATGATGAATATAATGGTCGAAATCTTTCTTTTTCAAGTTTAAGGACATTTATTGCTTCACCAAGTAGTTCAGTCTTATACTACATTTGCATGAGCATAAGCATGGCATTCATCTGCATTTATTACAGATTACATGTGCAAATACAACTACACCTTGAGAAACTTGAGGAATAAGTGTGGAAACTTAACCTAGTGAGCTTTTGAGCCCCGTCCTTTTCTTGGAGAGATATTACATCAATCTGGAGTCAAAAGACTCAACCTCTCAGTTTTGTCTGTTTTTAGTCTCATATTCATTTTTATAGTTAGCCTTGAGATGACAACAAATGGGTGTAATATAAACTTGGGTTTTATTGCTTATTCAAGATGTGATCACCATATCAGTACTTAGAAATGATACAAAGACATTTAGGTAAACCCTGTTTACCTTAGCCTACCCTAATGATACATTATTCCTTAGGTTGACCGTTCTGAGCCTTTCTTGTTACTTAGCCTTTTTCTTAAGCCCATTATCCTTACCCAACTCCATTGTGGGAGTTAAATACCCTTAGAATGTTTAGGTCATTTTACCCATTGTTTTTGGAACATGAGGATGATTGTTTATGTGGTTACAAGAAGAAAGGAGAAATACATAAAAATCTCCAAACTAGTGAGATGAACCAAATATTGAAAACCAAAACGTTTGAAGAAATTCTAGAAAAAAACAGAATCTTCCCAAAACCATTTCAAATTCAAAAAAAAAAGAAGATTCCAAAATATTGGCTAGAGCTTCATTGAAATTTTCTCAAAAGAAAATGAGAAACACTTCTTCCTAAAAGAAAAATTCCAAATATTTCTCCATGTGTTGTTATTACAAATCACAAGTGTTGAAGTCCCGAATGTTCCAAAAATATTTCACAAAAGCCTTTTCCATTTATAGCATTGTCCAAAGCCAAGTTACAACCCATTACTGTCTTTTGTAGATCTAAGCTGATATGGTAGGATGTGGCGAGTAAGTGAGAAGGAGCTGAGGTGAAAAACCCGACATCTCAAGCAAGGCTAATTTTTCCATTATTTGAGACTAAGTTCATTCCATTACACCAGTCCGTTCTTATTGATATATGTGAAATTAATTGCCCATCTTCGTTCCTCATATAGAGGTAAAATGATAAACACCATCTCTGGGTGACTTTATTTCTGAGTGTATGATTGTGAGGCAGAAGTCGAGGCGACCTTTCCCATGGTGACTTAAGACCCGTGGTAGCATGGGTACATGCATGTCTTCAATGTTTTGAAACCGTTATGCTTGGTTTATATTTCATATCTTATTCATGCATTTATAGTATGCTATCTCATATGAACGGTTTTGCAATACCTATCTTTATCCTTGAGATGACCATTTCTGAGGTAAATGGTAGAAGTTCATATTCTTTGGATTAGTCATTGTAGTAAGTTTGTGGGTATCTTCTCTGGAAAACCCTCAGGAGACTATAACTCCTCCACCTGGGAAATCCTTGTGGTTGAAACCCTTTATGCATATGGTTAATGCACTCACCTTAGTTTTTAATTCTTTTCTTCTCACCTTTACTTGACGACAAGCAAAGTGTTGTTTGGGGGTATTTGATAAGTCCTCAAAAGTGTATATTTATCACCGGAATAACACCTTGTTTGCCTAGCACTTAGCTTATATTATTGTGCTATATCTATTGATTAGTGCTTTCTTGTCTATTGTGTAGGTTTTATGAGCCAAAATGCGAATATTATGTTAAAGCCCACGAAAAGTCAAGAAAAGCAAGCAAAAAGGTGTTATTTGCATAAGAGGAGGAGAATTGATATTTGCACCCATAGATTTGCTGAGGGCACCCCATGGTCAGACCAGTTGACTTGACTTTATATCCAAGTGGAGCGGTCCAAATCTCAGCCCAAACCGGGTCCTATTAGAGCCCACAAGTCAGAATTTCTATTTAAAAAGCTCTACAAGGAAATCCAGAAGTCTGATTTGGGCCCATGAGCTATTAAACTGAAGGTCTTGGTCCAAGCTACAACTTAAACCCAAGAGAATTAGGTTTTGTTAAAAACCTAATGCCTCTAGAACACCAACAGCAGCAGCCACGAATTTGAATTAATTTGGAAGTCTTTGCATGCAAGTATTCTATTTTGTATTTTCTATATAAGAGAAGTAGTAGCTAAGGTTTAGGTAGTTTTTCATAGAGAGAGGAAAGTGAATATTTGTGAGAGAAAGTTCATCTTTTTCTTCTTTTTATCAAACTCAATTCATATCAATCAAATCAAATCACATTACTTTGTTATGTTTTGTTATTTATTTATTTATTCCATGGTGTCATCATCAAGGATGAGTAGCTAAATCTCCTTAAGGGATAGTTGAAGCACTCTAGATAACGCGAAAGCACCATGTGTGTTCTTAATGCTTATTTACTTCTATCTGCAGTAGGAGGTAAGTATGATTATTTGCATGTTATTGTTATCCATGTTATTAAAATACTATTGTTAGGGTTTAGGGAGACCTAGCTTTAATGGTATTATTTATATTGATTAAAGATGTGTAGTGAAATAGCTGAGAGGTGATTATTACATATCTGCAGTTGATATCTTTTATTTGAACCCTTTTGTAATTAAGTCAATAACTGAGAGGTGATGATTTAGTTATGAATTAATATGTTGAGTTAATTAAATTGAATAGTTGAGAGTTGACGGTTTGATTAATAAGACATATTAAATAACATGCATAAGAGAATCCTGTTTTAATTGAGGAAAATAACTGAGAGGTGACTACAGTTGATATCTTTTATTGGAACCCTTTTGTAATTAAGTCAAATAGCTGAGAGGTGATGATTTAGTTATGAATTAATATGTTGAGTTAATTAAATTGAATAGCTGAGAGTAGACAGTTTGATTAATAAGACATATTCAATAACATGCATAAGAGAACCCTGTTTTAATTGAGGAAAATAACTGAGAGGTGACTACTTGATTATTATAGGTATTAATGATTAATTGGAATACCTGGGAGGTAACTAATTAATTGTTATAGATTGAACATGAAGGAACAACATGTTATGTTTGCATGATTTAGTTTGTGGATACCAATTCTTCCCCCTATGTCTTCATAAATCTTCTTTACATCTCTACCATCTTCTTAAGTTAGGATTTACTTATTATTATTGCATGTAGAAAGTAGAATCAATCTCAAATCATATTTATTGATTCCTTGGTGTTACTTAATTATTGTTTTCAATTCTGTTTGAGCTAAAATCTCCCCCTCTGAGGTGGGTACGACCCTTGCTTGTTACTTGTCTACTTTGATAACCAATTTATACAACCACAAGAAGGAACTTCAATAAAAATATAATTTTTTGATAGAGATAAGAGAATAAACACCTTTTGGCCTCCATCACTGCGTACGTATCCAAGATGATGAACTTGGAATCAAGTCTCTGCTTCCACTAAGCTTTAATAGAGTTGCTCAGTGAAAGACTCGTAGTTCAGGTGGTTTAGAACTCCTGTATTTGTAGTAGGCCAGAGGAGGCTGGCTCAACCACCCCTCCAGTTTTGACTCCATGAACTTAGGTAGTTCAACTGTGAAGATGTTTTCCATGGAGATAGCTTGCATGTTGCCGAGCAAAGACTTGAGCTGGACTCCTTTGACCGGAGGCCTAATTTTCATTGCATACACCCTGGCCAGGTCCTCTGGACTTCTGTGTTAAGCCTTTGGATGAGCCCTTGTCGCTGCTTGACTGAGGTGGGTCTGGTCGATGTATGGGAGCCCACGGTTAAACTTCTTATACAGTAACCGGGGCTCCATCCATTGATCGTGGATCCCTTGAAACCGGGTTGGGCCCTACCCGATAGCCCAGGCTTGGCGAGCTAATTCTCAGGTGCTCCCGGTTTAGCTTCTTATACAGCCATCGGTGACACCTGTCGGCTTTTTTACCTAGGGTACATACATCGCCCCCTTTTTGTCAAGTAGAAAATTTGCTTGAGAAAGATATAACAATATCTTCCCCGGCTGTTGAGATTCAGAGGATTCCTTCCCTGACACGCTTTTTGATGACGATTCCGCATCCCTTGGATCAAGGACTATGGTTTATTTCCTCCTCTATAAATAGCAAACCAGAGGTGTAGAAGGATGTCCACTTCTCTTTCTTCGTTCTCTGTTGCTGTTGTTGCTGCTGAAGCATCTTCTGAAGAATGGCTGACGACCGGAGTACCATCCAGAAGTACACCGTGGACATGAGGGAGAAAATGACTCTGGAAATCGAGAATTGGGATCGCCGTATTGAATTGATGACGACCGCCTGTTTGGAGTACATTCGGCAAGTGCGCTTGAGCTTGTTTGCCTTGAATGGCCAGCTTGCTGATAAGAACCGGAGGCTTGAGGTTGCCACTCAATGGATCTGGGTTCTTCAGAGAGAACTTGCTCCCGCACATGTACTGTTGGAGAAGCTGGGGTATCATTCGGTTAAGGAAGAGAAGAACCCTTGACCGGTACCTTCCCGACTTCTTGCACTATGTAGGGGAGTAATGCCCCTAGTTGAGACAAATTAACGAATTTATTTATTTATTCTGTCTTTGTCTTCCTCCTACCGTTGAGTCACCAACTTTGCCAGTCTTCTGTGGACAAGTGTGCCTTTGTGAATGGCACCATCTCCTTGCAAGATGTTTGTTTAGAATGACTCGTGACTCTCTTTCTTCTTGAACGAAGGAGTCCCTTTGATACCCTGGGTTCCTTCTTGCTTTCTGAACAATGGTAGTTTCTAAGCCTCTCTCCAGTGCATTGAGTGACAACCGATGTGAAATAGTTCAAAAATTGTTGCGTCAGGTGGATGACCTCAAGAAGAAGATCGGCGAGCTTCGTGAGGAGCAACTTCTTCATGAAGATATACATGATACCCGGATGGCGGGTATGAAGGAAACTGTAGAATACTACTGGGAAAAGCTGGAGGAGAAGGTGGCCGAGCTATCAGTCGCTAAGGAGCGAGCAAATTTCGCTGTGGCTACGTCTTGGAAGGCTGGGTATCAAAGGGACCTAGCTTTAATACTTCTAATTCGCGATATGAGGTAAGTATGATTATTTGCATGTTATTGTTATCCATGTTGTTAAAATACTATTGTTAGAGTTTAGGGAGACCTAGCTTTAATGGTTTTATTTATATTGATTAAAGATGTGTAGTGAAATAGCTGAGAGGTGATTATTACATATCTGCAGTTGATATCTTTTATTCGAACCCTTTTGTAATTAAGTCAAATAGTTGAGAGGTGATGATTTAGTTATGAATAATATGTTGAGTTAATTAAATTGAATAGCTGAGAGGTGACGGTTTGATTAATAAGACATATTCAATAGCCTGCATAAGAGAATCCCGTTTTAATTGAGTGGAATAGCTGAGTGGTGACTACTTGATTATTATAGGTATTAATGATTAGTTGGAATAACCGAGGGGTGACTAATTAATTATTACAGATTGAACATGTAGGAACAACATGTTATGTTTGCATGATTTATTATTGCCTGTAGAAAGTTAGAATCAATCTCAAATCTTGTTTGTTGATTCCCTTGGTGTTTCTTAACCATTGTTTTCTATTGTGTTTGAGCTAAGATCTCCCCCTCTAAGGTGGGTATGACCATTGCTTGTTACTTGTCTACTTTGATATCCAATTTATACAGGCACAAGAAGGAACTTCCAGTTAAAAATATAATCTTTTAATTAGAGGTTAGGGATTAACCACCTTTGGCCATCTATCACTCCATTTGTCATTCAAACCCTTCTTTGGGTCGCCGGAGGAGTCCACATGTTTTTTATGGCTCATCTGACTCCTCTGGTGATCCAAGCTTGATGTCGAGGGATAGCGGACTACTACTTTCCCGTGGGTCTGGCGAATCAGCTAGTGAGGGATTCTTTCCTACCCTGGTGCAGGTACATGCTGAGGTGGACAACCTGGCCCAGCCGGAGATGGTGGGAGGTGTGTCGAGGAGACGGTGGTCGCTTCTACTGCTGAGGAAGGCGAGCCAGCTATGGTTCTGGGGGGTCCGTTGGATGAAGTGGACACCCCCAGTGTTGGAGATACTGGAGTTGAGGCTCCGGTGGAGGTAAGACCTTCCTACCCTCTTGCTGTTGAAGTTGTTTCTATAGAGTCTCCTGCCCCGGTTGATTCGAGGGGCAGGCTTTGGTAGATGAGTCTGCCCGGGGCTCGAAGAAAGCCGCTTCTGCCTCCCCCTCTGACAAGAGGGAAGTGGTGTGCCTGAGAAGGGAGGATGCCATCCCTCGGGCTCTGAGGGGACCGGTGACGGGGACTACACGGATTGGTAGCGGCTCCCGGGTGGAGTTCACTGTGCCGGGCACTGCTGATGATGAAGCCCCGGTTTATGGGTGGGGTGACCAGGTCCTATATACTGACCTGCCCACGGGCCCAACTGTGCAACTGGGCCCCAAACCGGATGAGTACCTGCCTGAGGCTACCCCGGAGCTTCCACGCCGTTCACCATTCATCTTGCATTATGAACATCCATACTGCCTTTGACAACATCTTCCAGAACTTGCTCTCGGAGGACCAGGTGTACTACAGCCGCCTTTCTTGCAACCGGGCGATGAGGGTGGTTGCCCATAACCTGATTGCAGTAAGGTTTCCTGCCTTGAATTCTGGATTTAGACTTGTTGTTGCCTGTATGCTCATTTCTAACTTCTGTTTCCCTTGTCTGTCAGACGCAAGCTGCCATGGCCCGGGTCTTTGAGTTGAGTGTCAGACCCCGGCCTTCTGCCTTGGAGGACCTGGAGCGTTTACGAACTGAGAATCGATAGCTCGAGAAAGTCTGGCGGCGGCCAACAGTGACCGGTGGGCTCTAGAGGAGGACAAGCGGTTCTTGGCGGCGGATTACCATAACCTGGACTTCACTCTGACCGCTGCTCTTCAGAGGGAGGAGGATGCCAAGACTTCCTTAGCGGAGCTGGAGGCCACCTGCGGGAAGCTGACCCGAGAGAAGCTGGAGTTGGACCAGCGTCTCTCCCTCAAGGAGGCGGCGTATGACCGGGCCAATGAAGAGCTCTGGTTGGCGAAAGATGCCTACCAGCAAGTCCTCGACCAGTTGGAGAAGGAGAAGGCGAAAAAGGACGGTGATGACCCCGGTCCTTCTACTCAGCCTTAGCTCCGTTAGGCTTTTGTAGAAAGGTTCCTGTCTTGGTTGCCGGGGGATTTCCTCTTGTACATCTTTTTTCTGAAAAAGAAATAAAAAATTTGTTGTGCAAAAAATACCTTGTCAGATATGTTTACCTTGTTTACAGCATTTATTACAATTGTCTATCTCCCTCGCCCCCTTATCATTCTAAGGAGTTTTCCTTAGGACGATAACAGTTCTTTTTCTCGCTGACTTCATGGGGGCCATCGTTTGATGCTGAAAGGGGATTCGTCCCTGTATTGCATGCTTTGACCCGGGGGCAAGCTAGCTTGCCTAACTGCCCCGGTTTTTAAGAGTGGATAGCCTCGCTCTTAAAACTGGTTTCCAGGACCGGAAGCTAGCTCCAAACGTCTTGGGCCTAAAAGAAGCGTAACTCTGCATTTAGGACTTAGCCAGGATCGGAATCTAGGTCCGGGCATCCTGGGTTGGATGGGGTTTTGATTCCTAACATCCCTGATTTCCAAGGCCGGAAGCTAGGTCCGGTCGCCTTGGGCCTAAAAGGAGCATAACTCTGCATTTAGGACTTAATCAGGATCGAAAGCTAGGTCCGGGCATCCTGGGTTGGATGTGGTTTGATCCCTGACATCCTTGATTTCCAAGACCGGAAGCTAGGTCTGGGCGCCTTGGGCCTAAAAGGAGCATAACTCTGCATTTAGGGCTTAGCCAGGATCGGAAGCTAGGTCCGGGCATCTTGGGTTGGATGGGGTTTGATCCCTGACATCGTTGATTTCCAAAACCAGAAGCTAGGTCTGGGCGCCTTGTGCCTAAAAGGAGCATAACTTTGCATTTAGGACTTAGCCAGGATCGGAAGCTAGGTCCGGGCATCCTGGGTTGGATGGGGTTTGATCCCTGACATCCTTGATTTCCAAAACTGGAAGCTAGGTCCGGGCGCCTTGGGCCTAAAAGGAGCATAACTCTGCATTTAGGACTTAGCTAGGATCAGAAGCTAGGTCCGGGCATCCTGGACCTCAGTGGAGACTTGATCTTGCACTAAGATTTTCAGCAGTAAATAATACAAAGTACTCGAATCTTGCGGGAAAGAATCTTTATTGAAATCATCAAATGGAGTACATTACTTGTATAATTTGTTGAGGTGGAAAACGTTCCATGGCCTTGAAAAGAGGTCGCCGGACAGAGTTCTGAGGAAGTATGAGCCTTTCGCAGCATGTCTATCTATGATGTAAGGTCCTTCCCAGTTTTCTCCAAGCTTTCTGATGGTTGTATCCTCAGTCATGACTTTGACTTTCCTCATGACCCAGTCGCCCGGATTGAACTTCCACTTTACGACTTGTTTGTCATATCCTTTTTTGATAGTCTTCTAGAACCGGAGGAGGTGTTGTAGCGTTTGTTCTCTCTTGTCGTCAAGAACAACTTTTTCTCTTGCTAGAAACCCTCCGTTCTCCCCAGTAAGGACCACATCAGTGCGGGTTGTCGGAGCTAGCAGTTCTGTTGGCATCACCGCTTCTGCTTCAAATGTAAGTTGAAAGGGTGTCATACCGATGAACCTCCTTGGGATGGTCCGGTATGCCCATAAGACCCCGGGGAGTTGCCTTTTGCCTTATCCAGTCGCTTCTTGAGTGTATCCAAGATGACCCGGTTGGATGCTTCTGCCTGCCCGTTCCCCTAAGGGTAATATGGGGCTGAGAAATTGTACTTAATCCCCAAGGACTTGCAGAACATCCAGATGTTATCGCAGTCAAACTGCTTTCCATTATCAGACACTAGCTCTTGGGGAATTTCGAATTTGCAGATTATATCTTTCCACAAAAATCTTCTGACGTCAGAGGGACATACATGTACCAATGCTACTCTTTCGACCCATTTGGTGAAATAATCTGTAGCGACCAATAGGAATCTGACTGAGTTTGGAGCTTTCGGGAGCAGTCCCACAATATCCAATCCCCACTTGGCGAAACGCCATGCACTCAGAATGGGATGTAGTTCATTTGCCGAGGCATGGCCGACCGGGGTATGCTTCTGACAGGGGAGGCATGCCTGTGTGAATTTCTTGGCATCCGTCATCATGTGCGGCCACCAGTATCCTTGGATCATTGTCTTTTGTGTTAGATTTCTGCTACCGGAATGGTTGCCACAGATCCAAGCATGGATTTCCTTTAGTATGATCAGGCCTTGTTCTAGAGTGAGGCACCTGAACAAGACCCCGGAGCCATGGCTCTTCATGTACAGCTTGTGAGACTCCCGGTGTGGAATGACAGTGAATTTCCATGCATCCCTCTTGATTTTGGATGACAGCTATGGATCTTCGGGAAGCAAATGGTGGATAAGGAAGTTGATGTATGGCTTCCTCCAGTCTTGACTGTTGCTGTGCTGCAACTCGCCGTCAATTCTGTCTACTTCAGAATTCAGGTTGTCTGGAATGTTTTCAATTGGTTCCTCCGGTGGGAGCTCCAAATCGATGTGGACATGTGAGAGCGGTGGTTCTGACGGGTTCGGTTCATCCGACTCCATTGAAGGTGGCATCGCTTCTATCCGGCCTCTGGTGAGGTAAGGATTCCAGTCTTCGAGTTGTGATTCTGGTGGGTCATGCGTCTGACCCTGAGATGGATAACCCGACTCGTCTTGTGTGCTGGACTCGTTCCCGGGCTGTGAAGCTTCTTCATCTTTTTTTTTTTTTTCTGTCCTCTGGTGGTCACGATGAGAAATTCATTCCAATGTTTGCACTCCAGGAGATACACCTTCGGTAGCGACATTTCTGGATCTTTGGGCCCGATACTCGGCTCTTTCTGGTATCTGATTGATAGCTGTCGGGGTTCTGTAGTGCTGATAGAAGAAGAAAGATACGCCAGGGCATCTGCGTGCCTGACGTCTATCCTTGGTCGTTGCTCGACGGTGATGAATCCGAATTTCCCTTCCATGGAGTGGCCAACATCGAGATACTTTGCGATTCGGTCGTCCTTGGCTTAGAAGGATCCGGCGATCCGGTTCGCCACTAGCTTTGAATTTGTCTTGACCATGACTCTCCGCACCCCCAGTTGGAGTGCTGTCTGGAGACCATATATTAGAGCTTCGTACTCAGCTTCGTTGTTTGAAGCTGGGAATCCTAGCCTGACAGATTTTTCTGTCTTTTGTCCATCTGGGATGATCAGGAGACAACCTATGTCGGATCATGTATAGTTACTGGACCCGTCAGTGTAGATTGTCCATGCTTCGATGTTTTCTTTGGCCGGAGACTCCTGTGACCGGGGGGGCATCGTTCGCCCCCAGTGTATCTTCTTCCAAATCTGGGTTGACCGGGATATCCTTGATGGGAGAGTCTGCCATCAAGGAGGCTATTGTGTGCCCTTTCTCCACGGTTCTTGGTTCATACTGGATGTCGTATGCACTGAGGTAGCTGGACCATTCGATCAGTCGATTAGATTCTTCTTTCTTTCCAAGAGTTTTTCTGGGGGGGAACTCTGTGTAGACTTTAACAACACTTCCTTGGAAATAAGGCTTTAGCCTCCTGGCTGCATGTACCAAAGCCAGAGCGATCTTTTCGATTTTCGAATATCTTGTCTCAGCTCCCTGCAACACTTTACTGATTAAGTAAACTGGCTTCTCTTCCGGTTCTTCCACAAATATAACCGCACTAACTGCTATGTCAGACGCGGCCAGATAGATGCCGACTGGTTGCCCGATTTGTGGTGTTGTGAGGACCGCAGGTTCAGTGAGATATGCCTTAATCTCGTCAAAGGCTTGCTGACAAGTAGAAATCCATTCCGTATTAGCCTTGATTGCATTGAAGAATGGCTTGCATCGGTCCGAATACCGGGAGATAAACCTATTGAGAGTGGCTAACCTCACGGTTAGCCTCTGGAATTCTTTTACTGTCTTTGGGGCGGGCATCTCTAAGACTGGCCGGATCTGATCCGGATTAGCTTCTATGCCCCGGTTGGTCATGAGGAAGCCAAGGAACTTGCCGGAAGAAAGACCAAAAGAACATTTGGCTGGATTCAGCTTCATGTTGTACCTTGTCACGATATCGAATGTCTGTTGTAGATCTCACAAATGATTGTTTTTCTCCTTGGTTTTGACCACCATGTCGTCTATGTAGACTTCCATGGTCCGGCCTATGAGCTCGTTGAAGATGGTGTTGACCAGCTTCTGGTATGTTGCTCCGACATTCTTTAGACCAAATGGCATCACCCGATAGCAGTAGAGCCCCCGGTCGGTAATGAATGCGGTATGTTCCAGATCTTCTTCGTGAAGTGAAATCTGGTTGTATCCAGAGTAGGCATCCATGAAAGACAATCTTTGATAGCCAGCGGTGGCATCCACCATGTCTGTGATCCTGGGGAGTGGATATGGGTGCACAAGACATGCTTTATTAAGATTAGTAAAATCGATGCAAACTCGGATCTTACCGTTCTTCTTTGGGACAGTCACAATGTTGGAAACCCAGGTAGGGTAGATGAAGTTGACTGAGAGTAATCTATCGACTTCTTCGTTAGCCTCCAGCTTTCGATCTGGCGCCATTCGCCTTGGTTTCTGCTTGAGCGGCTTGTACTGAGGATCAATGTCTAGTTTATGACAGGCGACCGAAGGGTCAATTCCTGGCATCTCGCTGACACTCCATGCAAAGATGTGGTGATTCTGCCGGAGCAGAGTGATCATGAGATCCTTCTCAGCCTTTGGTAGGCCGAAGGAGATGTAAGTTGTCTTGTGGGACTCCAACCCCACTATAACTTCTTCCAGCTCGTCGACCGCTGGTGATATCCCGGTTTTCATGTCTGGCTTCCCCTTGACAGACATGCAGGGAGCTGGTTGCAATTGATGAGAGTCCGTCAAGAAGATAGTGTTCCCCTTAGTTTTGGAAATGCATGGACTTCCCCTTGATAGCATTGAAATGGCACTTGAACGTCGTCCCTTGGTCTCCCTTGACTCTGCAAATTTCGTTGGGAGTTGGGAATTTGAGGCTTTGGTGGAAGGTGGACTAGGGCTTTCATCTGATGAATCCAGTCCCTTACCAAAATAACGTTGTAGCAAAAGGGGGAGTCGACCAGCAAGAAGTCTATCCCGACGGTGTTGAATCCTACCATGATTGGCAGGTGGACCCGCCCGGAGGATTGTGCTAGCTCCCCATTGAACCCATAGATAGGAATCTCATCAGATTCGATGAGACCCTTAGATAGCTCCATAGCCTTGTAAGCACATGAGAACATGATGTTGGAGGTGCTACCGGCGTCGACCATGACTCGCCGGACCCGGTAGACGTCATTATGTGGATAATGCACGCCCTTTTCATCTTCTTCAGTGAATGTCAAATCTCCGGGGACGATGGACTCAGTGTTTGTCCCTTCGTTGAAGTTGAGCTGTCCAACTTCATGGACATGTCTTATCCACCGGAGTTTTTCTCGGGTGCAATTCTTCCTTTCTGTCTTGGAAGAACCGGGTGCCTGTACATAGCAGACATATACAATTCGATCTCTGGTTTTTACCTGTTCGATTGCTCCGGTCTGTACCATGTCAGGATGACGCCAACATCGACCAGACGCTGCATTTCATACTTCAATGACCTGCAGTTCTTCAGCTCGTGACCATAATCATTGTGGTGATCACATCTTGGACTTATCTCTCCTGTCCTCCGGGTCGGCCGGGAGAGGGGCAGGTTTGTTGAGCATCCCTCTGTTTTTTTATCTGCTTAAATACTTCCTCAATCGGGAATCTCAAGGGTGTGAATTCCCTTTCTTTGCGTTCGCCCCCCGTAGACTTTTCTGACCGGCGATCGGATTGCCGGGCTAGCGTCTTCCCCTTCCGGTCTTTGTTTCTGTCAGGGACTTTTTCCTCTTTGCGATCCCTGCCAGAGCTTTCTTCATTTGCCTGCTGCCTCTTCTCGGAGGTTTGGCCTCCGGCAAGTCTCTTTCTCCTGGCTTTCAGGTCATCCTCCTCCTGAGGATACCTTTCAACTTTCTCGAGCAAGGCTGAAACTGAGGAGGGAGGCTTTCTCGCCAGTGACCGGTACATTTCTTCATGGTTGTTGTTCAAGGCATACTTGAAGGCTTGAATGGCGGCACTATCGGATGCGTCATGTAATTCTGACAATAAGGTTCGGAACCTTCGGGCGAAATTCCTGAGTGTTTCGCTACGGTCCATCTGTAGAGAGAACAAGACTTCAGCTCTCTTCTTCGTCTTCACATTGAACCGATACTTTTCTTCGAACAACTCAGCTAGTTGTACGAACGTGTGGATGGATGCGGGTGGCAGATTGTGATACCACGTTTGTCCTTCGCCTTTGAGTGAAGCAGCGAACATCTTTGCAAGTAACTTGTCATCATGGTCCCAGATGGCCATGGTGCTTTTGTAGTTCATAACATGTTGAATCGGACAACCGCTCGTCTCGCCGTACTGTTCGAAGGGCGGCTGCTTAAAGCTGGCCGGGACTATATGACTCCTGACTTCTTCTGCCAATGGTGACACAGCTAGTTTTGAGAGAGTAAGCTTCCTGATTCGTTCATCCCGGCTGGCTTTGTTGTAAACAGCCAGGTCGATCATCTCCTGTAGCTTAAGTTGATTTATCTGTTCCACATTCAGCTCCGGTTGTTTCTGATGGGCGCGGGCCCTCTGGGGACTCCTTCCCCTCTGACCGTGGCGTGCCAGGGGGTGGTCTGGTGCCTCCTCCGGCACTGTCCTCCTGGTAGAGTGACTTCTTCTACGGACCTGCTGTGGGTAACCCTACGGCCATGATGTGGCCCGAGTGTTCTTACACATCCACGACGATGTCTCTGAACCAGGGAGATAGACATCCTAACTCTCCCTGGTGCTACCCTTTCCCAAACTGAACGGGTATCATGGCTATGAGGGGTAAGACTCCGATCACTACCCAACCGCGATCTTATCTTCTTTTGAGGAGATGGACTCGAAGACGGGGCCGGAAATGACTGTCCATCTCCGGCCTTGGTTCTCTTCTTTCTTCTCAGTTCTGCGTTTTCCTTGGTTAGCCGCTGGATGATTGCAGTTGGGGACTCGGCTGCCGGGCCTTTCCTTTTCAGCTACTCAGTATAACCTCCTCCCGTTGCCAGGGGAGAGGTTCTCTGGTCTCTTCTTGCCGCGACAACTCTGTATGGTTTTGGATCTTGTGATGCCAGCATCCTGACAGTTTGGTTGACTGCGTTTGGGTTACCAGGATCATTAGTGATTTGTACCACTAAGTTTTCTGCCTCTTGATTCATAGGCTCTGTTGCTTCAAGAACCGAAAACAGAGGAGAAAGGTTCTATGTCTGACTTTCAATAACTTGGCTCATTCCATTGTTGGAACGAGTCGGGCGTCTCTTACTTCTAGCCATTGCTGCAGCAACTCCGGTATGACTGGATCGAGATTTCTTGCAAGGCTCTGGAACTGATGGAAGATTCAGCCCCACGGTGGGCGCCAAAAAGTGTGGGTGCAAAACGTTGATCCACAAACTCGAGATACATACATATAAATTAGTCGAACAGTTACAATAAAAGCCTTGTATAGACAGAGTTAAGATGAGGGGTATCTAATGAGACTGGACCTGATCGGGATCAGGCTGCCTACGTATCCAAGATGATGAACTTGGAATCAAGTTTGTGCTTCCACTATCTCTAATGGAGTTGCTCAGTGAAAGACTCGTAGTTCAGGTCGTTTAGAACTCCTGTATTTGTAGTAAGCCGAAGGAGGCTGGCTCAACCACCCCTCCGGTTTTAACTCCATGACCTCACGTAGTTCAACTGTGAAGATGCTTTCCGTGGAGATAGCTTGCATGTTGCCGAGCGGTTATCTCATTGGTTTGAATTCCCATTGACCAGGATGACTGCCACATGGCATCCTCTGATAGGTCTTGGTTCAACCTGGGTCTTCCTTTATCTTCTCGAGCGGCCTAGAACCATGGGTTCGGTTAGCCTGGAATCTTGCTGGACTTATCCAGTTGGTTGGGACTTGGATTGACCAAGCCTGAAAGCAAAGACTTGGGCTTGACTCTTCTGACCGGAGGCCCAATCTTCATTGCATACACCCTAGCCAGGTCCTCTGGACTTCTGTGTTAAGCCTTTGGATGAGCCGTTGTCGCTGCTGGACTTTACTAGGCCGAACCTGTCCTACTTGACTGACGTAAGCCTGGTCGATGTATTGGAGCCAACGGTTCAACTTTTTGTACAGTAATCGGGGCTCCACCCGTTGATTGTCGACTACGGTGGGTCAAGGTCCACAGAGCGTATGTGGATCCCTTGAAACCAGGTTGGGCCCTACCCAATATCCCATGCTTGGTTGGCTAATGCTCAGGTGCTCCCGGTTTAGCTTCTTATACAACCATCGGTGACACCTGTCAGGTGTTTTACCTAGGGTACACACACTTACGATCAATCAATACGAATCTCGAGTTTGTGGATCAAATTTTTGCTCCCATAGTACTGTCCCAAAATCTCTGACGTTCCCTACCAAGTGAGACAAGCACCTGGCGCTCCCTGGACTATTCCAGCGTACTTCCCACCTGCAACAGGTGACCCGTCGTCGACTCTGATACGTACTGTAACACCCTGAGATTTCGCCCTCACTCATCCCGAAGTGTCGAGCACCATAGCGCTCGCTAATGTCAATATTGTCCGCCGTTAGTCACTGCGGATATCCAGCAGTAGAAGATTTTGGATCAAGGTCCACCCATCTGGTTTACCCCAAAAGGCCTTGACATTAGTTAGAGTATGGTTAAGCTCTATATACACTACCAATACAACCATTTCCTTGACAATGTGGGACTAACACCAACTCATGGGTGTTACAATCCCACTACCTTATAATAGAGTCGTCCTCGGCTCTGCAGTATACTCAGTACAGTCCCAAAATCTCTGGCATTTCCTGCCAAGTGAGACAAGTACCTGGCGCTCCCTGGGCCTTTCCAGCGTACTTCCCACCTGCAACAGGTGAACTGTCGTCGGCTTTTATACCATCTGTAACGCCCCAGGATTTCGTCCTCGCTCATCCCGGTGCGTCGAGCACCATACCCCTCGCTAATGTCAATATTATCCCCATTTAGTCACTACGGATATCCAGCAGTAGAGGGTTTTGGATCAAGCCCACCCATCTGGTTTACCCCAAAATGCCTTGACATTAGTTTGAGTATGGTCAGATCTATATACTACCAATACAACCACTTCCTACGCAATGTGGGACTAACACCAACTCATGGGTGTTACACCTCTTCACTTCCATATACACGTATTGGTAGTTTTTCTTCTCTCTCTTTTTCATTTCGTCCAAGTTTTTTCATTTTTTCCCAACGAGATGTTTCATTAGTAATTTTTTCATGCCTTCGTATATCAAAGCTGCGAATATCACTCAACCTTTGAAAATCAAAATCAAGGTCTTTTTATATATTTGGGGTATTCATTTGCGCTCTAAGTTCACTACAATTTCTTTCAATACTTTTATTTTCCTACATTTACCTACCTTAACGGGCTCAAGCCCAAGTTAATTACAAGTCAAAGCCGAAGACGATAATCAATAAGAGCCTAAGCCCAATTCGATTAGTAATAAGGCTTAGGCCAATTAATACATTCAATATCAATCATGGGCTTTTATGTATTTAAGTCCATTATATTCAATAAGGTTAATATGGTAATTCTACATCTTTGTAGAGATTTTCTTAACCTAATCCAACTACAACTCCAATATCTCTACAACTTCTAATCCAACTACAACTCCAATATCTTTATAACTCATGTCTCCAAGATAATAAGACATGAGGTACATTATCTTGTCATTCTATGGTCCAATTACATGAGACTACAACACTACAATACATTAGGGATCGTTGGATCACATCATAATCCTAATCAAACTCTACAATTAAAGTATGTTATAAAAAGTTTGATTCCATCTCTCTTATGGATACGTAGGCAACTAAGAAGCAACTTAGTGCAGCCATAATTAATCACCAAAACAAAACCCTATAACATATGTGAAGTACATACTGCAATAGTTATCCATATATACCGATATAGGTTCATAAGAGAAACTTGATCATATTATTTCTGGAACACGGTACCTTTTACAGCTAGACTACATTACATAATTATTACTCTCAACAATCACTATAACTCTATACGCAACTACATGGCCGAGGTAAATCATATCAGTTATTCTTCTACCCTCGAAAACCTTCCAGCTCCATTAAGGAATCCTGTATCAGTGGAAACATGTTTAATTAGTTGAGTACATTATATGAAAAGGCAAATACAATATGAATCTGCATGACAGTAATCGATATAACTTACGAGTTACAATCGAAGTCCTTGGAGATGGGGAAGGACAGTGGAGTGCCACACTTGCCAGAGAGTGAACTGACTGCATCATCTTTTATGTTTGGTGTAGGGGTACTATATTCAACATACATGTGGCACCATCTCTACCATCCATCATGGTGCCACATGTCATCATCTAATGGGCTCTCTCTTGATGGCAAAAGTTACAAAGTTAAAGCCAATTACTACAAAGATATTCTCTCATCATTACCTCAATAAATGTTAGGAATGGAGTTACATTGTAGCCTATAAATATGAAGGCAAACCACTCATTCTAGACATGGTCTGATAGCCTAATGCTCCCAACACGACCTCATGGTGAGGTCTCATGATCAACGACCTCCCCAATCTCTCAGGTCTCATCTCTCTCGAGCTCTCCTCATAATCGAGCTCCCATTTTGTATCACCACCACTACTATAATAAAGTTCATTCTCTCTCCCCGTGGATGTAGGCACAATTGCCGAACCACGTATACAATGGTGTTCATGTCTCTACTTTATTATTGTTGTTCATATCATTTACATCATCATCTTTCATTAATGTATTGACCAACCTCACAAAAATGGTCAATACATTTGGCATAAGAGAAATTGCTTGCTTAACACAGTTACATGCTTGACGTTTGTCAGCTGTGGTGACCACCTACCCTTTTAGTTGTTTGATTCCATCACAACATGTTATTGCTGGCTCAGTTGCTACATGTTCCAGTAATGTATGAGACACATTGCCTCAAAGACAGATCGACTTGGGCACAATTGACGGCCTGGCTAGGCTCGACCATCAATTGTATCATGGCTAGAACCAAAGATAAATTGCTTCCTGCTTCATGTTTGAATTTTCTTTGATGGATGTAATGTACCTCCATTACTGATAGTGTGTGTGTTGGTGTTTATTAAAGGAGACATAGAAGGTATATACAGAGTGAACATTCAGGGTGTTAGAGGTATAAGCATAATAACATTATCAATAAACAATAATGATCATGAATCATATAATTAATCACTACACATACCTTTGTCTATAGCCATTGATGATCTGAGAAGCTGCACAAGATTTAGGTTTCTCTCTCCTTGCCTCTTAAACCCTAATATGTGTTGTAATAGTAAGTGTATGAGGATGGAGATCATACACCAATTTATAGAGGTGGAGAGAGGACCTAAATCTACAAACCTAAGCCCATTAGATCTAGACCATCTATCATAGTTAAGATCTACGGTAGATATGACTTCCACATAACCTATTACTAATTAGCTTATTTCTATATTAAACTAAGGTTAAAGGTACATGGACCACATTATGGGTTGGGGTTTGTATGTGGAAATTCCAATAAGAGGGCCATGGCTTTGTATTTGTTAGGGCTTGGCAGATCAACACCTAAACCGAAAAACAAAACCGAACATAATCGAATCGAACACATATGTAAGTGTTTATATGTTTATGTGTTCGGTTACAGTTTGAATTTTTACCAAACACTTTTAAAGGTGTTCTGTTTCGGTTTGCAACCATTCATAACACCTATAACCGAACCGAAAATATATATATACAGATATATACTTGTAAGTTCAGATCCAGTCCACTATATCTATTATAAAGTCCAGCCCACTATATCTACTAACATTCATGCTAAAAAACTAGTGATCATCAACTCATCACTCTCTGTAACTACCACATTACAAATTTGACCAAATGGTCAAAATCATTTACAAGTCACTAAATGGACTACAATTCAATAACTTCATCACCGTTCCTCTCAAAAATTACAAATTCAAAATCAAAAGTCTATTTCAAATTTTCAGTATCATTTGCATTATTATAGCAAATTAACATAACATATATTTTCTGCAAGATATTGTTTTCCATGGAAATTAACCTCTACACAAAGGAGATCTTTCTTGAACAACCTTAAAAGAAGAAGCTTTGATTGGGAAAATTCCAAACACTTTTTCTTCCATTGATTTAACATCACTTCTAGAATAAGGAATTCACAGATTTAGATCTCATCCTCTTGAAATTAAGATTCTTTTTCTCTTCTTCTTCTTCTTCTTTTTCTTCTTCTTCAACTTTCTTCAATTTGGGTACTTTAAAAACTAGAAACCAGAATGTGAACAAGGTTTTTTTATTTTTGTCTAAACTGTGATCTGTATTATTAAGTGTTCGGTTCAGTTTATTCGGTTAACTGAACTATATTAGGTGTTCGGTTTAGTTTCAGTTTTTATTTATTTTATAGTAGTTCAGTTCAGTTCCAAAATTAAAACTGTCCGGTTTATATTTTAGACATTAAAAAACACCTATTGTGTTGTTCGGCTTTGACTTTGGTCAAAACGTAACCAAACTGAACCAGGCCCAGCCCTAGTATTTGTTACAATCTTTTGGCTTTCTTTTATCCTAAAATAGCAATTGGTTACTCATAATTGAGAGATGGCATCCGAATTCTGTTCTCCTAGCATAATTTGGATATTTGGAATTGTTGAATATGGGCCTCTCTCAAGTTTTTGCTTACATAGGCGATTTTAACCACGGGAAAGAAGCCCAGGCAAGAATTGTCCTCTCTTCAGGGTAGAGTGGTTTTGTGCTAGGTGATTGCATGCTGGATTGTAAAAATTCCAACTCCCAAGTGCAATAAACTTAATTATAATCGAATAATATGGAAAGGTGGCAATAAGATACAAAGAACATCTCTGTAAATGCAGAAATTTACTTAGTGAAAACCAACATGGAATAATAAAATATATGTAAAGTGACACTTGATTTTATGTGGTTCGGCAATGGTGTCTACGTCCACGGGAATGATGATTGTATTATTGATATGATTGATACAAGATGGAGCTCGATATTGTAGAGAACTCAATAGAGAAAGAGATGGTGGATAAAAGTGTGGGAGATTGTGAATGTATCACTTTGTGTCTCCTCCCTTAGCAATATAGAAATGCCTTTATATTTATAGGCTACAAGAAAGTGTAACTCCAATTGAATTAATGGAGAAAGTAATGAGAGTATATACTTTGTAATCTTGCAATTACATTGTAACTTCTGTAACCATTGCCTTGATGAGTCATTGAGTTTGAAGTTGGGCCAAGTCGGGCAAAGTCATTAGAATTGTCTTGTAAGTTAAACCAAGTCAGTTGAAATAGGCTTGAGCCCATTGGAGGTCGTTGCAAGTCGGAACAAGTCGGATAAGTATATACATACACATAGCCCCCTCTTATTAAGTTGACCAAAATTGGTCAGCTTGATAAGAACTATAAAATTGGTTTTGAGAATGATTGACATTGTGAAAAAGGATGTGGAATTCGAGTTAAAAGTTTCATATGCATTTGAAATCTCAACCAAACCGTAATTTTGTAAAACATTTGCTTCTATGAGCATTTGCTTTTGAATCGTTTTCGAATGTTGTGTCACGATGACAAGGTTGACATTGGATAGATGTATAATGCCATTGAGGTCTTAGTTGATTTGATTTGACATTTCTATGCACATAAAAATTTAACCCTTATCCCAAATTCCTGATTGGGTTTGCATGAGAAACACAAGGTTGATATGAAGTTTTTCAGAAAAATGGGTTTTTATGATAAGGGATGAATATTAATACTCAAAGTCATCATCCTCGAGCTTAATATTTCCTGAAACTTGAATAAACGATTAGTATTTAGGGGATAGAAGTTAGCCCCCAGTCTCATACGAAGTAATCATAATCATACGAATTAATAGATATATAATACATTTAAAATTAATGTATGCAAATGATAAAATCGGTAAAATAAAATGCGAGTCGCCACATTTTTATGTCAAATATTCACATATGTGGTCACTTGTTAAATCATGTATGATTTGTACGGCTCAGAGAGAATGATAACATGTATTAGTAAGAATATATAACATGAAGGTATATGAGTGGACCAATCATGAATACAATAACATTGATCTATGAATATGCCATCGATTGGCATACATGAGAATTGAATAATAGTCAACGTAATAAAATACAGGTGTATAATGTTGACAATAAAATATTTAACGCTTATTTGTTAGTTGTGGACACATGTTAAATTCATTTAATAAAGAGAATCATTATAATGAGAATGTAATTCATTTGATAAAGAGAATCACTATAATGAGAATGTAACTCATATATAAGTATTGAAGGTAGTTGACATGTGATTATGTGTCATGAATGAGAGAATATAACAATATCAATAATTAATTATAAAAATATATGATATATAAATTAATGCACATATATAATAACCATGTATGTAAAAAGGTAGCTTTTTGGTAACTTAGTTCATGACAAATTAGAAACAATAAACAAATATAATAGTGATACTTATCTTTTTTTTGCCAAGCCTAGTAATTGTGAGCAAAAGTGTTTCAAGTCCACAACTTGCATTTTGAGTCGAAATTCAAAGTATATTTATTTGTTGATGATAAAAATCGTAACTTTTTATTCAATCACAAACAGTCGGCGCCAATGTAAATGCAGAAATTTATTTAGTGAAGAACGACATGGAATAATAAAATATATGTAAAGTGACACATGATTTTACGTGGTTCGGCAATGGTGCCAACGACCACGGGAGAGATGATTGTATTATTGATATGTTTGATACAAGATGGAGCTCGATATTGTAGAGAACTCAATAGAAAAAGAGATGGTGGATAAGAGTGTGGGAGATTGTGAATGTATCACTTTGTGTCTCCTCCCCTAGCAATGTAAAAATGCTTTTATATTTATAGGCTACAAGAAAATGTAACACCAATTATATTAATGAAAAAAGTAATGTGAGAGTATATACTTTGTAATCTTGTAATTACTTTGTAACTTGTGTAACCATTGCCTTGATGAGTCATTGAATTTGAAGTTGGGCCAAGTCAGGTTGGCCAAGTCATTAGAATTGTCTTGTAAGTCGAACCAAGTCGGTTGAAATAAGCTTGAGCCCGTTGGAGGTCGTTGCAAGTCGGACCAAGTTGGATAAGTATATACATTCACAATCTCGAAAGCCACCTACTTCTAAGGATCCACTCATCCACCTATAATTTAGAAGGCCTGACTTCCAAAAGGGAAAATTTAATCAATTTACAAAGCAGAAACTAAATAGAAAAATTCTACTTTTTATCTGAGGGCAGACTCACTTTAGGGATGCAGTTTCATTTTACTCTTCATGGTATACAAGGTCAGTGTAAAAAAAACACTTTTTATCAAGCGGAGACTCACTCTGCATGTGCAGATTCACTCTGCATGTGCAGATTCACTGTGACTAGCGACTCACATATAGCAGTGGATGCCGTCTTTGGCGTCTGACACTACTAGAAAAACAGATAAAGATAGCTTTAAATTAATAGCATTTGCAAATCAACGCTATTAATGTTTTTTTTAATAGCTTATTTACTAAATGCTATCTTTATTTTATAAGTGGTTCAATGCAAGATAGCATTTACATAAAAATGCTATTAAATGATAGCATTTAATTTAATGTTATATTTTATATTCAAGTAATTGACATTGTCAAAAGACATAAAAATGGGACACACAACCCGACCCATTACATACTCAACTGTGATACACCTAAGCCCATGTGCGCGAAGCCTAATCTAGCAAGTTATAATTCTTCTCCATAGTTACTTCGTGATCACCACAATGACATACAACAAAAGGGCATGGTGATAATGAAAAAAATCATTTTAATTTATTAATTTTTGATAAAATACTATTTATTAATCTAACGATCGGAGGCAGATTTTATTTTACTCGTATGACTTATAAATTTAAATAAAAAATATGATTAAAATTATTTACAAAAATTAAAATGTTTCAAGCAAGATAAAAAAATTATAAATTAGGGAGGCCCCTCCTTGGTATTGTTTAAACCTCTTGATAGCTACTTTTAATTTGTGCAATAGGTTTGAGAGTATTTTTGTAACCCATACCATAGATCTATAGAAAGGCTAATAAACATGCCAATTATTTAGCGTCTATAGGTGTGGGGAGTGAGTATTGTATTTCTTACTTTCTACCTCCTATGGATGGAAATCTCTGTAAGCTTGTAAATGAGGATACAGAAGGTGTTGTATACTTTAGACCTGAATTAATACAGGTTAGGGACAAGTTAGGGTCTGCCTAACCCTTAACCCCTTCAATATATATAGTGTTATTAACTAAGTGAGGTTATTCATTTTGTCGAACATTTATGAACCAAGTACGGGAAAGTCTATCGTGGTATACAATAAAATTGTACAAATGTCACTGACAAATAGCGAATTAAAAATTAAAATTGAGAACATAGATTATTCTGTTTTCTTAAAGCACGATTTATTTTAGTGTCTCCTTTTAATATACTCGAAAGTGATTAATAATTTTTTTTCTATTTCTAAACATATCACATAAATTGATGTTACCTACTTGAATTAAACCAACCACAGATTTGATCAAATTTTTCTCTTCAAATTTCAATTTTTGATAGTCCCGCCCAATAATTAGTTATATCCCGCTCAAAGGCCCATAAAAAAAAACCCTAAGAGAATAAATAGAAAACACATCACATTCTTCCACTTTCCCAAACACTCCGACTTCTCTCCATCACCACGAATACCAAGCAGCAGCAAGTAACTCCTCTCATTCACCTTGTGCAAACAAGTCACTGCCTAGTAAGGTATTTGTTTTGATTAATAGCTAAATCTGGATAGAAAGGTATTTGTTTTGGCAGATTTTTCTTTCATCTCTTGTTTTGAATCCTAATGTTTCATCTTTCTTCCACTTTAATTTTTAATCTAGTTGTTTATGCCCCTCCATTGATGGTGGTGGTGGGGTTTTTCAGGAATTTGCCGCTGCAATTGTAGGAAAGTTCACACCTTTACATTTAAAGTTGATGATGAAACACAATTAAGGTATGTAATCCATTAAAAATTGTGACCATTTCATGTTTATTGATTTCTATTGTTGATTCTAGATTTAAACTTTTTGTACAAGTTAAATTTGGGTCAAATTAAGCACAATTTACTGTTAGAACTTTGTGGACAGTGTTTCTTATTTCTCCCTTATGTAAAACTTATGCACTCTGCTGATTTAAATTTCTTTGATAGTAATAAAAGTAGTTTGTGTTCAAAAAATTAAGCACAATTTCTCTTTCATATTGCA
The DNA here is from genome assembly GCA_023053565.1 of Aquilegia eximia. NCBI lineage: Eukaryota > Viridiplantae > Streptophyta > Magnoliopsida > Ranunculales > Ranunculaceae > Aquilegia > Aquilegia eximia. Next base: position 29,375,111 of record JALIGU010000001.1, read on the forward strand.
GGTCAAACCTAAGGAGTAAATATGACTAGATTGTTAGCAAGGGCAGTGGCAATGGTTGTGGCTACCAATGATGAGTGCTAGCTGCAAATATGAGAAGAGTTTTGCATATAACAACATTAGTATTTCAGTAGCTGTGGCTATCAATGGTGGGCTCATCACCCCTGTTCTACAAGATGCAGGCATCAGAGAAGGTATTGGACAAAGATATCTCAAGTAATTCCTTGTGTGTTGTATTTCATTCTGAGTGAAAAGTTGATGTTGCTTAGTTTATAATTGATGCAATGAGTCTTTAATTGGAGGGTTCAATTTGTGTTGGGTATTTTCTACAATAATTTAAACTAGTTATTGCTTCCCAATTCTTACTGAAATCTTAGATTATTGTTGTCAATTGGTATCATTAAGTTGTATTAGACTATTAGTATTGATTGGGATGTTGTTCTCCTTGGTGCAGATATGCACTTGCTACAAAGAAAACCAAGATCAATTAACAAGTAAAGATGAGAAAAGTCATGTGGGGGGTATCTAAAGGCCCTTGGATCATCAACCAAGACAAGACTACTAATTGTTTATGTTGAATCTATCACCTCTATCTGTTAATGGTCTTTTTTTTTGTTTAAGAAATCATGATATTAGTACTTGTTTGCAAATGTTCTTTTGAAAGTTAATGATAAATAGTCCATTTTGGTTTTGTTTTGATGGATCCATAAGCTCTAAATGGTAAGAGCGCTCATAAATTGAGAGGTTGGTGGTTCGAATCCATCTGGATCCACTGAATTTTAAATAAAATAATTAATTATTGTATTTATAATAAGCTCGTCAAATATTGTATTTATTAATTAATATTAGCTTATTCAAAGCTTTTTAGACAAAAGAATAGCATTTTCTAAATGCTATAGACGAAAGGATAACATGATTTTAAACGCTATAGATGAAAGGATAGCATGATTCTAAACGTTATACTAAATGCTATTGAATTAATTGCGTTTGTGGATATGCTATGGTAAAAACCATAGCATTTAAATAAATGCTATTAAACAATAGCGTTTTTCTATAAACGCTATCAAAAAAAAAGGATAGCATCGACATAGATAGCGTTTTTTAAATGCTATAAACTGCTTTTAATAGCATTTTTTGAGCGCTATCTATATCAGTTTTTCTAGTAGTGTGAACTCCATGGAAATGCAACTCGATCAATAACAGAGTTCTACACCCAAAGGAAATGTTTCTCAAAAGTATTCAGACACTATCTTAAGGAAACAAACAAACCAGCAAACTTCCTTGCTAGACAACCTGCAACTGGTAACAGTAGTAGTGTTGTTGTATGGAAAGTGAGATGATCGAATTCAGTCTACCTGTTGTATGGAAAGTGAAAGATCTTGTTGTTCTCCATCATATATAGAACTTTGAAGAACTTGACCGAGAGGATGGTTGTTGTTCGTTTGTACAAAACCAGGGCAGAGATGGTTGATGCAAGCTCCTTTAGTAATATTTTCCTATTGCGGAAGCTATTTGCAGTTTTGCACTAGTAAATAAACTGCAATTGAGCAAAACGACTAAGTCGATCTTTTAATAAAAAGAAAATAATAAAATAAATCATCAATATTTCAACTTAGTACTATCCACACTATGGACAACCAAGTTTCAGAATCACCAAAGACTTTTGGAAAAACCTGTTAAATCCAATGCGTTAAAGTTATAATCAATAAGCCAAGCTAATTTTGTACTTAATTTGATCATATGAAAGGACTTATTGACACTATGTAGCATTAATTGGCAAATTGCTTTGAATTTCCGAATCTGACTTACTACCCATCCAGCTTGTATAACGTTAATGTCAGATTTCACACCTTCGTCAATCCAAATTTGAGCTCTGCTGGATTGTAGTCTTGTAGAGGACCTGTTTTGAGATTTTGTATGTTGATGTCTGCTTTGGTTCCAAAATATTTCTTTCCAGTTATCGCTGTCACCCAAAGGGCTACCTGGAAAGTGGAAACCAAAATATTTATATATGATTCTCGCAGGTATTTGCAGAGTTATGTATAGTTTGTGCACATATGTATACCAAGAAGCTGACATCGGTAAATAAAAGATCAACAACACCCGTAAAAAAAAATATCGATATGGTAGAAACCATTTTACTTACATGGTCGCCAGGCGTTAATTTGTTTATTGAGCGGATGAATGGAAATATTGTCAAAAGATTTTAAGGATTGATCCCGTATGAAATCTTCCTTTCGAGTTCATCGAATAGGTGTTGTCCCTTGTGGACAACCTATTTCGTTTTCGTTCACTATCTTTGTTGAATATGGGGTTCCACTAATAATGTTGTTCTTTGGAATTTGGATACCAAGAGGGCGCCAACTATATTATGCCTCAAGTTAAATTATTTCAGTAATATTGAGAAATAATAATATTTAAACTTTAAGATGATTTGGCTTGCCTAGTGTACTACTCTACTTACCCTTTTCATAAACAAGAAAGAAAAGGAAAAAAAAAAACATCAATATACCTGAAGTTTGTGATTCTTGAGTACGGATGATCAAATGTCGGTTGTCTCTCAATTTGTACACAATCAAATGTGTCACCTACTTTATCCCGAAAAAAAAAAAGTTTTCGATCAATAAATATTAGGAAACATTGAAATTATACTAGCATGTCTAAAATGTTGTTGTTGCATAAAGTTTGGAATTTGGATAACTTATATGGTTATGAGATCTGATTTGCATGGTTTAGATTGCAATTATAACTAGTTTATGCAATCCGATTCGACCGACCAACCTTACGCCCTTCTCTTAATCATATTAAGTTAATATATATGTATCATTACCACTATTCTTTTAGCAAACATAATCAAGATAAAACCTTCAATTTGATTGTTTAAAAACGATCAAATGGCATACCAAATAAATCCAACGGACCGCAGTCATGATTAAATCAATCCACATCTCAAACGATCGGCACTAATAAGTCCATAACACACAAAAAGTTATGGATAGAGGTGTCAAATCGACACTGTAAATCAATTTAGAGAGGCCATACTTGTGGTTTTGAGGCCGCTTTTGGTTGGAAAACTTATGTATTTTTCAAAACATAACAAAAACAATTTAGGTAGGATTTCTGAGTTTGCCCTAGAATCAAATAAACTTGCATTCCTCCAGCTATTAGCTTCCTGAGCTTCACAATAAGATCTTCCACCTGTTTTTTGTGTTGATCTTCTATCACATGGATCTGCTCTTCATGTCTAGCTTCCGCCTCTTGGATTGGATATGGAGTTAGCTCTTCTAAAGACTCTTCTTCCCCATTTTGTTCTTGTTGTTCTTGTTGCTTAGGTTGTTCTTCAGGCGGAACCTCTTCTTGCTGTGAAGCTAGTGCCTCTTGTTCCTTGTTGAAGGAACCATGCTGATCTTATAAAAACTTAAAATTTGTAGAGACAACACAAAGTCTAATGTCGCCTTCCTTTAGTCGGCGCCAAATTATGGAGGATGTTTTCTGCTTCCACCAACAATCAATCTTCAACTTAGCTCCCAATGATCAACTTCAACTCAGAACCTACAAAACAATGTTAGAAACACAAGGACACAGTGGGGGTGGTATGGTCGTAGGCACTCCGACGCTCAACTGAATAAGGAAGATGATGAAACCATAGTTTGTCTCACTAGAATTAGTTACCTTTGTGTCATGGTGAGGGTGTCTTTATATAGGGTAATAAGTCGGTCATCTTCTACTTACGGAAGAGTTCCAATGGACCTAGAAACCTTCTTGTGTATACCATGTCGGCCTGAAACCTTTTAGGTTTAGGATTGCTATTTGCATGAGTTTCTATTCACGTTAGAAGTCTTTCTAGAAAGGTTTCTAAATGTGTTGACCTCCTTAACGGGCTCAAGCCCACATCATTATAGGTCCAATCCCAATCCAATACTCAATAAGAGCTCAAGCCCATTACTACAAGCAATATCAATCATGGGCTTTATCTATTTAAGTCTATCAATTCAATAAGGTTAATATGGTAAATCTACATCTTTGTAGAGATTTCCTTAACCTAATCTAACTACAACTCCAATATCTCTACAACACATATTCCTAATTAATAGGACATGTATATACCTATGCTGTCAAGGGCGGAGCGAAGCGCCAGGCGCTCAGATTTCTGGGGACCGCCTCAACCGCTCCGACGGCGCTCAGGCGGCGCTCCGATCAGACCACACAGTAGACACTTTACAGTTTAGTAACAGTATTTCTTTCCCTTAAAATTTTCTGAACAGTAAACACTGTTTACTAAGTATGAGCAGTAAACACTGTAAAGAAGAAGAAGAATCAATTTGGATTTGATTTAGGAAGAATGAAGATTAGAATAAGATTAGAAGAAACTTAGGAAATTAGAAGAAGATTAGAATTTAGAAGTTAGAACTTACACTAACAGCAGCAGCAGAGCCGGAGAAGAAGTAGCAGCAGCTGCAGAAACCAGAGGTAGAGAGAGAACGTGAGAGAGAGACCAGAGGTAGAGAGAGAGAACATAAGATTTAGGTTTTTTTTTTTTTTAGCTTAAGTTTTGGGCTTCTTTTATTTGGGCCGCTTTGAGCGCTTTTGTATGGGTCGCTCTTAACAGAGCGCTGGACCTGAGCGCCGCCCAAGGCGTTTTAGGCGCTAATTTTGCTGAGCGGAGCGGCCTTCTTTAGAAATAGCGCCTAGGCGGCGCTGAGCGGCGCTCAGGCGGCGCCCCTGACAGCATAGGTATATACATCAAGTTACCACTTTTAAGTCCAAATACATCGGACTATACAACACTACAATACATTAAGATTCATTGGATCATGTCCTAAGCCTAATCAAACTCTACAATTGAATTACGTTATAAAATACTTGATTCCATCTCTCTTATGGATACGTAGGCAACTAAGAAGCAACTTAGTGCAGCCATAATCAATCAGTAAAACTCTATTCCTTCATCTTCTCCAATTCCTTACATCAGCAAAACTCTTTTAGGTTTAGGATTGCTATTTGCATGAGTTTCTATTCACTTTAGAAGTCTTTCTAGAAGGGTTTCTAAATGTGTTGACCCCCTTAACGGGCTCAAGCCCACATCAATTATAGGTCAAATCCCAATCCAACACTCAATAAGGGCTCAAGCCCATTACTACAAGCAATATCAATCGTGGGCTTTATCTATTTAAGTTTATCAATTCAATAAGGTTAATATGGTAAATCTACATCTTTGTAGAGATTTTCTTAACCTAATCCAACTACAACTCCAATATCTCTACAACACATGTTTCTAATTAATAGGACATGTACATACATCAAGTTACCACTTTTATGTCCAAATACATCAGACTATACAACACTACAATACATTAAGATTCATTGGATCATATCCTAAGGCTAATCAAACTCTATAATTGAATTACGTTATAAAAGGCTTGATTCCATATCTCTTATGGATACGTAGGCAACGAAGAAGCAACTTAGTGCAGCCATAATCAATCAACAAAACTCTATTCCTTCATCTTCTCCAATTCCTTACATCATAACATTAGGAGTTTCTTCTTGATTCTTAATCACATTGGTGTAAAATACGGTTGAAACACTTTGGCGCCGACTGAGGTTTTCTTTCCCCCCACCAAAAATCTATTTCCAAAAGGAATCAAGTTTTTTCTTCTCAGTGACGACAACTAGATCTTAAACCAACTAGAGGCCAAGTATCAATGGATCTTCGGATTATGTTCCTTATTGACCGTAAACAAGATCATATCCTCGTGATTCAAACCATAAAGACGAATACAACCTACCCCCACAAACTGAAAACTATGTTCAATGCTCAAAAAGACAAAGAAAAAAAAAACAAAGTAGCTTCCGAACAAGCTAAGTTTTTCTTATTTCTGAAAGCTACGTCAGTTTAATACTTCTTATATATTGTTTTACTTGTTATCAGCAAGCTAGAATTCTATCTCTTATCATAGCTGTAATAATAACATTATCATTGGTTGTATGCCTATACCCTTACATGCATATATACACGAGAAATTTTTTGCTCACCACCTTTTTGCTCACCACGCTCCCGGTACTCTCAAAATACTTACACGTGTCTTCAAAATCTTAGAAAATTCTGTTTAGTAACTTCCTCAATCTTTGGTTCCTAATTTGCCCCTAATCAAAACAGTTTATGTGGGAGATATCTCTCTCACCACTAAAAATCTATCCATCTTCCCCACGAACAGATAACCTTATGTCTTTATAGCTCTTGCACTAGTCTATGAATAAGTATAATTATTATCACACAGATAAACAATCTCTCTAATGGTAGAAGGAGGCTAGAGAGATATTGAATCCTTTGGGTTTTCTGTTGTAGAGAAAACCCTTATATATTCCACATTGGGCCTCATATCCATGTCGGCCCATTACTACACATGGGCTTGAATCACACAAGCTCCACTGAAGCCCACGAATTCTGTCAACCTTGTAGACCTGGCGGCTACAATCTCCCTTTTGACACATTTCGTGACAAAACACCTAAGACTCTAATTTCTCACTACATGAGCATCCCAAACCCAAGTAATAAAAATAAGGTCATAACGCCTTTACAGACTCAAACAAAAACACTCTCACCTAGACCTTATGAAGATCACACAAAAGCTTCATAATGTTCAAGCAACACTCCCCCTCAATCAACGACTTGTACAAGCCGGTCTTTTTCTCCGCCTTAATTGGTGCATACCTGAAACATACACAAACAAGCAGGACACACTTCGAGAAAAAGAATAGATTAGAGTCAATATACATCTCCCCCTTTTTGTCACAAATGGACAAATGGTAAGATACAATACGGGAGTATAAACATATAGAGCACAAGAGATAACACAAAGTAAAAGAAAAAATAACAATAATCATCAACAATACTATGAAGAAAAGCATGAGAGATTATCATTAAATTAAAAAACACCCTAGACGAAGATAAAAATACAAAGGAAAACCTTTGTAACCGCACAGAGAACTGACTGAGTAATGAAAGCTACTAACTAATGAAATTTATCAAAAAATCTACCACAGAGGAAGAATAATTAAACTTCTAACTAATCAAACATTACAAAGACATAACCTAGAAGAAAAAATAGCACACAATATACTTACAACCTATGTAAGCAAAAACCTGGAAGGAAGCAATGGAATCCAATGATAGCAAATATCCTTCACAAAGCCACTTCCATCAATAGTGGCGAAACTATGCTAACACCAAAAGATGCCCATAACCAAAGCTCAAGACCCTAATCAAAACAGAGAAGAGTTAGATATAGGCAAAACATAAGCATGATCATAAGAATAACCGATACGCCCAAAACAAGAACATGAAAGACCAACTAGAAATCACTCTTCTTTATGTGCAACACAAAGTAAGCACCAAAGCCAAACCAAACATGAACAAAAAAATTGGCCAAGAGGATCACAAAGATATATAGCAAATGCAAAGAAGAGAGAGTACGATGTCCCTGCAAGACAAAACCTTCACATAGAAGAATTAGACATAAGAAAAAAAATAAGAATAAAGAATAGAGAAGATTGTCTGACATCCACACAAGAGCTAAACCTACAATAGTCAAGACACAACATATAGAGAAAGAAACCAATATAGAGAAGCCAAAACCATGTAAAACCAAAACACTCACACAGAGTGAACAAAAACTCAAAATAAAACAAGATAATTATGAGTATCAATGAAACTAGACATGTAAAGAAGAGGAAAATCTAATCACTCTACCACTTTTTAACGAGCCATGACCAAGATAAACAAGAAAACATGAATAAATAATTACAAGACATGCAAAATAATATGAAATAAAACATGAGTCTAGTAAATGACTTCCCATAAAACAAACTAGGCTCAAACTACTCAATGAGCAGAAATGCCTACCACCAAAAGAGAATTTCGGAAGGCACCGAAAAACCTGAAAGTATCCTCTATCAGCAACATATACCGCTACCATTATCCATGAATTGGAAAGAAGAAGTTCACCAACACACGAACGAATCACCTTTGGGTCTAGGAAACAAAGAACCTGACAACCTCTTATTCAAATGTCCCTATTGACAATGAAAGAGAAACATATAGCTTGTAGTAAGAAACAACAACCCATGTACGTTCCTGAAACAAGTCAAAACTCATTCAAACACAAAGAGTTGGTAGAGATACTTATAGCCAAGGAGAATACAAGGATATCTCAAACTCAATTAATGAAAGACAAGAAATACAACCCAGATGCAGGCTTAGTAGAAACACAAAATGATGGTAACATATACCAAACAAGTGAAGTAATAACCAATCACACAAAAAAAATCCTTATCTGGGTAAGCACCATCTCCCGAACACATCTCATCACAAGAACTGCGAAGTAGCAAAAACAGAGGTCTTGTTTTGAGAGACAAAGAAGTCATCAACTAAACCAACAAGTAGGATAGACCCTTAAGAAAAAGCAATAGTCGTCGATGTGACCAAAAGACACAACAACAGTCCAACTTCGGAGCCAATTTCTCACCAGAATACTGAATCACTAAATACGTGCCATACACCATTGACAAAGGGCACCGAAAAACAATTGGACATGTTTAAATTAGCTTACCAAAAGACAGAAGGCCAAATAAACATTCAGTATCACCAAACAGACCAAGGAGATCAAAGTGTTCCGCTGTGGCTACCAAACAGACAACCTAATAACCTACAAGCATCAACAGTTAATCCTTTTAAACAAGAAAAACACAAGACGAATGAACAATCAACAACTATTACTCTCATCCAAATGTCAAGCACATATAGAAACCCCTCGTTAATATGTGAATGTAAGAACACAAGAGTTAGAAAATCGACATATAAAATCAAATGGAAGGAATAACCACAGCTTATAAGAATAACCAGAACCAAGAAGAAAGAAGAGACGTCCAGTTACTAGAGGCAAAGGCATCATCAAGCCAACTAGGGAGACAAACCATTATGATATACCCAAACCACAAAGCAGTAGTCCAACTTCCGAGATCATTTCCCGCTAGAATACTGGGAGTATAAAGACTTGCCATACACCAATGGAAAGATGAGTAAGTCTTCTTTCCAACACAGAAGACAAATCGACATTCCAATCATCCGGAAGAAAGTTATGGCTGTTCCGCTACAGACTGTCCAATAGGAAATTGGATTCGTTAGCCTTTGGAAAAATGATCATATCTCACGATTCAGTATTCTAATGTGCAAACCGTCGGTTAAAAAGAGGACGCTCCAAGCTTTCCAGAAAGCTATAGAACTCGAAATATAGATTAGTATGTTGTTCTGTAGAAGCCTGCAAAGTTCTCACAGAAAATCGAGAAAAATCGGAAAACCGAGATGTCCGCACTTAATTGAAGAGCAGAGAGCTCTTTTTTCCCGTCCGCATGGTAGAAACACACGTCCGGACTTAAAACCGCTGAACTGTAGACTGAACCGACCGGTCCAACCGAGTAAAAACCAAACCGACCAAGGAAAAACACAAAAATCATCCGAACCACAAGAAAATCGTCCAAACCAATTTTCAGAAAAAAAAAAATTTTAAAGAGAAAAACAAATTTTCTGGACAAAGAAAAAGGCAATAAGGACTATATGAAAAGTGAATAATCCTCACATACACATCCAAGAATGAGAGACACATCAAGAACCAACCTGTAGACATCACAAAGATTGTCAAAAGCATGGAATAATGCATTCGAACCAACAGACTAGAACATTAATGCATTTGATATGTATCAGAACTCAAATTTTGGTGTGTGGAAATAATACAAAACAAATAGAAATGTGTGCACCACATGCAAAGCTAAATTGGACAAGCAAGAACCACACATCAACCCTACAAGATGATTGAGAGAAAAAAAGACAATGCCCAAGCTTTAGAACATATTTAAGGACGAAACAAAAACCATCCAACTCCTTCATAATAAATGTACTACCAAAAGAGCTCGGTAGAAAGGAACACAACTTCATATTTAAGGAGACATGTGCATCAACACTTAATTTTACCACATGTGGTAGGGATCTTTACCTACATCTTTTAGTCATTCTCATGTGAGAGGGATATTTACCTCCATCTTTTCAACAACATGAGGTAGGGCGTAGCCTACATCTTTTGACATAACTCCCACACCTAGTAAAGCAACACAGTGGGTGCAAAAATTTGATCCACAAACTCAAGATGTGTATTGATTAATCGAACATTTACAAAGAAAGCCTTGTACAGACTGAGATGAGATGGGGGTATACAATGAGACTAGACCTGATGAGGATCAGGTTGCCTACGTATCCAAGAAGATGAACTTAGAATCAAGTCTTTGCTTTCACTAAGCTCTAATGGAGTTGTTCAGTGAAAGACTCATAGTTCAGGAGGTTAAGAACTCCCGTATTTGTAGTAGACCGGAGGAGGCTGGCTCAACCACCCTTCCAGTTTTGACTCCATGACCTCAGGTAGTTCAACTATGAAGATATTCCCACAGAGATAGCTTGCATGCTGTTGAGTGGTTATCCCTTGGTTTGAATCCCCTTTGACCATGACAACTACCATGTGGCATCCTCTGATAGGCTCTGGTTCAACCTGGGTCTTCCTTTATCTTCTCCAGTAGGCTAGAACAGTGGGTTCTGTTAGCCTGGAATCTTGCTGGACTTATCCAGTTGGTTGCGACTTGGATTTGACCAAGCTTAAAAGCAAATACTTGGGCTTGAGCCCTCGGACCGGAGGCCCAATCTGCATTGCATACACCCTGGCCAGGTCCTCTGGGCTTCTATGATAAGCCGGATGAGCCTCTGTAGCTGGTGGACTTTACTGAGCCGGACCTGACTCACTTGATTGAAGTGGGCCTGGTTGATGTCTGGGAGCCCACGGTTCAACTTCTTATACAGTACCCAGGGCTCCACCCACTGATTGTGGACCATCCGGTGGGTCAAGATCCACGGAGCGTATGTTGACTCCTCGAGATCGAGTTGGGCCCTACCCGATAGTCCAGGCCTGGCTGGCTAATGCTCAGGTGCTCCCGATTTAGGTTCTTATACAGCCACCGATGACACCTGTCGCGTATTTTACCTAGGGTACACACATCGCCCCATCTTTGTCAAGTAGTAAAAAATCTGTTTGGGAAAGATCTTCGAAATATCTTTCCCGACTTTTCAGATTCGGAGGATTCCTTCCTTAATACGACTTGATGACGATTCTGCATCCCTTGGGCCAAGGACTAGGGTTTGCTTCTTCCTCCTATAAATAGCAAGCCGGAGGCGTAGAAGGATTTCCACTTCCTTCCCTCCAGTCTCTATTGCTATTGCTGGTTCTGCTGAAGAATGGCTGACGACCGAAGTACCATCATGAAATATACTCTAGATATGCAGGAGAAGATGACTTTGTAAATCGAGGACAAGGATCGTCGTATGGAGTTAATGACAAACGCCTGTCTGGAGGACATCCGTCAAGTGCGCTTGAGTCTATTTGCCTTGAACGGACAGATTGCGGACAAGAGCCGGAGGCTTGAGGCTGCTACTCAACGGATTCGGGTTCTTCAGAGTGAATTGGCCACCGCATATGTCCTGTTGGAGAAGTTGGGGTATCATCCAGTCAAGGAAGAGAATAACCCTTGACCTGTACCACCCCGGCTTTCTGCACTATGTAGGGGAGTAGTGCCCCTGATTAAGACGAATTTATAAAAAAAAAAATTTATTCTGCCTTTGTTTTTTACCAAATGCTGAATCACTAACTGGGCAGTCCTTTGGGGACAAAGGTGTCCATGTGAGTTGCACCAGTCCCTTGTAAGGCATCACTTGTTTGGAGTGGCTCGTGACTCCCTTTCTTCTGAACAAAGGAGTTTCTCGACAACCCTGCTTCCTACGGCTTTAACAATGGCGGATTCTAGACCACCCTCTAGCGCGGTAAGTGACAATCGGTCCGAGATCATCTGGAAATTGTCTCGTCAGGTGACTGACCTTAAGTGGAAGATTGGCGAGCTTTAGGAGGGGCAACTCCTTCATGAAGATATGTGCGATACCCGAATGGCGGGTATGAAGGAAACCGTGAAATACTACCAAGATAAGCTGGAGGAGAAGGTGGCCGAGCTGTCAGAGGCCAAGGAGTGAGCAGATTTCATTGTTGCTTCATCTTAGAAAGTCGGGTATGCTGCTGCCAAGATTAAGTATGGCCTTCTAAACTCATCGGAGGGATTCAATCCAGATCCTCCGTCTCTCTCCTTGGTGTAATCTTCTTCCGGCCGCACCGTGTAGGGGATTTGGTGCACCCCATATCATGTTGTCTTGTAATAAAATAATATTTTCTTCCCTCACTGTCTTGACCTCCGGTAGATAAGTCCGGTCATTTTCCCGTCATAATGAGTGAAAGAACATGTGTTGGTCAACCATCCTTTGACCATGAAGACGTGGACTGAAGGTCCACATGTCGCTGACTTAGACCATGTGGACCCCACCCGTACATGCTGAGTGGATCTCGGCTGATTGTATGATGTGGGATCTAGCTGACGTGGATTCTAGATCACTGTGCAGTGTGGGCCCCAACTGTGTTAAGTGAGTCCCACTTCGTCTTCTCTGAATCTTCTCTTACTGGCGGGAAGATGTACAGCTTCTACTTCCAGTGAAAGCTTGTGACTCTTCGCTGATCGAGTCATTAAACTTGATGATTTAATGATCTTGAATTAATGGAGAATCCATTAAAAAAACTTAGAAGACCATTTGCCGGTGGACCCTGGGTTCCGCTTATAAAAGAAAGGCTCAGAGGAGATAAGGGTACTCCCTTTCGCTCTCTCTTTCTCTCTTTCTTCTTCAGTTCCATTTCATTTCGCTGCCGGAACCCTAGGTTTAGAATCTTGAATTCGGGTGATAATTGTGCAATCTTCTTCAGAAAAATGAGGAGAACTTTGGTATTGAGCTCTAGCAGTGACGAGGAGCCTCAGAATTCGGTTCCTCGTCCTGCTGCTGATGAAGGTGTACCGAGTGAGATTCTAGCCACTGAATCGAATTCGCCTACTGGCGTGGAGGTGGTGGCTCCTCTGAATGTCGTCGACCCTTCGACAGAAAGACCTGGGAGGAGGTGGCAACCTTCCTCCAACCTCCCCCGAAATCCCGAACTTGAGCGAATGAGCGCGGCGGAAGTTCAGGAACAGCTTGGCTGGCCGGGGGGGGGGGGGGGGGGGGGGTTAGATTTGGCTCCCATCCCTCCATTTCCGATGGTTGCTCCGGCAACTTGATTGCGGTGAGTCTCTATCAGCTCTTGTAGGGCATGCAGCTCCCGCTACCTTCTTCAATTCTGAGGTTGTTGTCATGGTTGGGAATCCCACTGGGCCAGATGCACGTGTCCTTTTGCATAATTGTGGGCCGGATTGGGTTGATTTCCCACCACTTCCAGATTCCCATTGGCCCGATCGAGATGTTTCTGCTGATGAAGCCGGTTGCTCGGGAGGCCAAGGAGCCCTGCTTCTACGCCATTTCTTAGCGTACTACCCGGAGGCTGGCTGGACTTCCCAATCACTATGGGAACTGGTTCGAGCCCTGCTACCGGGTGTCGGGGTGGTCGTCTGACCGCAGCATATAGGTGCCGCGGGACTTCATAGGTAAGCATGCATCTGACGTTGCTTTCATTCTTTTTGTCCTTATGTCTTGTGTGCTTGCTGAGCTCAGGAACAGTTCCATGCTTTTGTTTACAGGGAAACGTCAGCTACATGTGTCTCTGTCGGCCGGTGTAGACTCTTCTGCGGCCAAGGGCAACAACGAGCGTTTCTTCAGCCTGCCCGCAGACTTGCGGGACTTGACACTCCCAGATCAGGTCGTGATACACATCCGCTTCCTGACCAGGCTTGCAGCCCTACCGGTTCCTCCGCAAGTCGTGGAGGTCGATTCTAGCTCCGGTGAGCGTGCTGCCCCTGCGGAGAGTGCAGTCCCCAGCGCTGGGGAGGAGCATCCGGTCGAGAGTGAAGCTATCGATCTGAGGGGGGGAAATGGACGATTGGCCCGAAGAGACTCTTCCAGTCGGGGGAAGATCTCCTCCTAACGAGCTCATGCCGAACGCCCCGCCAGAAGTCATCCCAGTTGTCGGGGATGTCTAGGAATCTGACGCTAGCTCTATTTGTAATTCAAACCCTCCCTTGGGTTGCCGGAGGAGACCACATGTTTTTTATGGGTGCTCTGACTCCTCCGGTGACCCAAGCCTGATGTTGAGGGATAGTGGACTTCTGCTTCCCCGTGGGTTTGGTGAATCAGCTATTGAAGGATTTTTTCCTACCCCGGTGCAGGTACATGCTGAGGTGGACAACCTAGCCCAGCCGGAGATGGTGGGAGGTGTGTCCGAGGAGACTATCATGGCCGTTCCTGGACTGTTGTTCGGTGTCTATCCTGTCTACTTCAGAATTCAGGTTGTCTGGGATGTCTTCGATTGGTTCCTCCGGTAGGAGCTCCAAATCGATGTGAACATGCGAGAGCGACGGTTCTGACGGGTCCGGTTTGTCCGGATCCATCGAAGGTAGCATTGTTTCTATCCGGCCTTTGATAAGGCAAGGATTCCAGTTTTCAAGTTGTGCTTCTGGTGGGTCCTGTGTCTGACCCTGAGAGGGAAGATTTGGCTCGCTCTGTGTGCTAGGCCCGGTGCCGGACTGAGAAGCTTCTTCATCTCTCTTCCTTTCCTTTCCTCTGGTCGTTACCATGAAGACTTCCTTCCAATGTATGTGTTCCAGGAGGTATACCTCCGGTAATGGCATGTCTGGATCTTTGGGTCCGATACTCGGCTATTTTTGGTATCCGATTGATAGATGTCGGGGCTCTGTGGTGCTGATAGAAGAGGAAAGATATGCCAGGGCATCTGCATGCCTGACATCTATCCTTGGTCATTGCTCAATCATGATGAGTTCGAACTTCCCTGCCATGGAGTGGACGACGTCAAGATACTTTGCCATCCGGCCGTCCTTGGCTTGGAAGGACCCGGTGAACTAGTTCGCCACTAGCTTGGAGTCTATCTTGATCATGACTCTCCGCGCCCGCAGTTGGAGTGTTGTCTTGAGACCATATATTAGAGCTTCGTATTCGGCTTCGATGTTTGATGCCGGGAATCCCAGTCTGACAGACTTTTCTGTCTTTTGTCCATCCGGGCTGATCAGGAGACAGCAGATGCCGGATCCTATACAGTTACTGGACCCGTCAGTGTAGATTGTCCATGCTTCGTTGTCTTCTTTGGCCGGAGACTCCTGTGACCGGGGGGTATCATTTGCTCCCCAGTGTATCCTCTTCTAGATCTGGGTTGACCAGGATATCCTCAATGGGAAAAACCGCCATCAAGGAGGCTATTGCGTGCCCTTTCTCTGCAGTCTTGGGTTCATACCGGATGTGGTATGCACTGAGGTAGATGGACTAATCGATTAGTTGATTAGATTCTTCTTGCTTTCCAAGAGCTTTTCTGTGCAGGAACTCTGTGTAGACTTTGACCGCCCTCCCTTGGAAATATGGTTTCAACCTCCTGGCTGCATGTACTAGAGCTAAGGCAATCTTCTCGATTTTTGAATACTTTGTCTCAGCTCCTTGTAGCACTTTGCTGATGAAGTATACTGGCTTCTCCTCCGACTCTTCCACAAATATGACCGCGCTGACTGCAATATCGACTGGTTGTCCGGTTTGTGATGTTGTAAGGATCGGAGGTTGGGTAAGATATGCCTTGATGTTGTCAATGGTTTGCTGACAAGTAGGACTCAATTCGACATTAGCTTTGATTGCATTGAAGAACGGTTTGCATCGGTCTGAGTACCGGGATATGAACCTGTTGAGAGCGGCTAACCTCCCGGTTAGTCTCTGAAACTCTTTCACTGTCTTTGAGGCAGGCATCTCCAAGACTAACCGGATCTGATCTGGATTGGGTTTTATGCCCCGGTTGGTCATTAGGAAGCCAAGGAACTTCCCAGAAGAAAGACCAAAAGAGCATTTGGTTGGATTCAGTTTCATGTTGTACCGTGCGAGGATATTGAATGTCTGCTGTAAATCATACAAATGATTGTCTTTCTCCTTGGTTTTGAACACCATGTCATCTATGTAGACTTCCATGGTCCGGCCGATGAGCTCGCTGAAGATGGTGTTGACCAGCTTCTAGTACGTTGCTCCGGCGTTCTTCGGACCGAAGGGCGTCACCCGATAGCAGGAAAGCCCCCGGTCAGTGATGAATGCAGTATGTTCCTGATCTTCTTCGTTAACTGGAATCTGGTTGTATCCAGAGTAGGTGTCCATGAAGGACAGTCTTTTATAACCAGCGGAGGACAGTCTTTGATAACCAGCGGTGGCGTCCACCATGTCTGTGATCCTGGGGAGTGGATATGGGTGCACATGACATGCTTTATTAAGGTTAGTAAAATCGATGCAAACTCGAATCTTACCATTCTTCTTTGGGACAACCACGATGTTGGATACCCAGGTAGGGTAGATAACTGGTTTGATTAAGTTGACCGACAGTAACCGATCGACTTCTTCATTGACTGCCAGCTTTCGATCTGGCGTCATTCGCCTTGGTTTCTGCTTAACTGGCTTGTGCTGAGGATCGATGTCCAGCCTATGATAGCCGACCAAAGGGTCAATTCCTGGCATCTCACTGACACTCCATGCGAAAATGTGGTGATTCTGCCGGAGCAGTGTGATCATGAGATCCTTCTCAGCCCTTGGTAGTCCGGAAGTGATGTTAGTGCTCTTTTAGGACTCTAGTCCCACTATAACTTCTTCCAGCTCGTCGACCGCTGGTGATATCCCAGTTTTCATGTCTGGTTTCCCCTTGGCAGACTTGCCGGGAGCTGGTTGCTATTGATGAGAGTCCGTCAGGAAGATAGTATTTCCCTTGGTCTCTGAGATGGACTTTCCTTTGACAGCATCAAGATGGCATTTGAATGCCATTCCTTGATCTCCTTTGACCCTGCAAATTCCGTTGGGAGTCGGGAATTTGCGGCTTTGGTGGAAGGTGGTTACGATTGCTTTCATCTGATGAATCCAGTCTCTTGCCAAGATGACGTTGTAGCAGGAGGGGGAGTCGACCAGCATGAAGTCTATCCCGACGGTATTGAATCCCATCGTGATTGGTAGGTGGACCCGCCCGAAAGACTATGTTGGCTCCCCGTTGAACCCATAGATAGGAGTCTCATCAGATTCGATGAGACCCTTAGATAGCTCTATAGCTTTATAAGCGCATGAGAACATGATGCTGGAGGTACTACCGGCGTCGACCATGACTCGCCGGACCCGGTAGACGCCAATCCATGTTGTGATAACCAGGGCGTCATTGTGTGGATAATGCAGTGTTTTATTTATTCCACAAATCCCACATAAAAAATCCACAACAGACTAAATCCTGTAGAAAGTGACATGTTGAGGTTACATGTAATGGATTCCTATTAAGAATCGGTTTCTTTATCCGGCAACAAGTGTGGTGGAATTCTATTAGGATTCAATAAGGCTTTCTAAGCTATTAGAAATCTAAGTTGTTGATGATTTAGGAATTGAGTTACCAATTGGATTAACCAAGGAGGTTATAAATATTGGTGTTATGTAACCATAAGAATTTGAGCAAAGAAGAAAGTATGAGTGAGGAAAATTTGTGAGAAAACCAAAACTAAGGTTTCATTAGTTATTGTGTAGTTCACTTCTCAATTATCAATAAAGCTATCTCTCTTTGTCCCGTGGATGTAGGCATATTGTCGAACCACGTATGTTATTGTGTTTCCGTATTTCTACTTTAGTTTACATCTTTTGTGTTTGTTTCTTCATTAATCATATCAAGATCCTGTGTATTTATCATAACAAATTGGTATCAAGAGCCGAAGGTTATTTTCTTTGGGTTGAAGACGGGATTTCGGAACGGTTTTGTTGGGTTTTAGGAATCTGTCCAGATTCGACACCCTGTAGTAAAACAGCCATAACTTTGTGCTCCGATATTGAAACATCGATCCGTTTTTCGGGTTGGAAAGTAGACTCTTCAGGCTTTCTAACCGAATATGGTACGTTCTGTGGTTTGAAGTATTCTGTTCTCAGTGCTTCGTTGAAGTTGATGGTTCCGATTTTCTTAGTTTGTTGAAAATCCAATCTTAGGTTTTTTTTAGTGGTATTGATTATTGAAGAGAAGATGGCTGATTCGAAATCTTCGAATTCCAGCAGTACGTACACAAAGGTGCATGGATTTGATATTATCAAATTCAATGGGAAGAATAACTTCACATCGTGGGAAACAGATGTGAAGGATATTCTTGTTAGTATAAAGCAGATCAAAGCTCTAAAGGGGAAACCTGAAACGGCAAAGTTGCCAACAGGTTGGACGAATGAAGATTGGAAAGAGTTTGATCAAAAGGCCTGCAGTACGTGATGTAAGATATTTGTGTACCTTACATCAAAAGATAGATTTGTATTGAATTTTCCTTCTTATACCTGTATAAATTGGTTATCAAAGTAGACAAATAACAAGCAAGGGTCGTACCCACCTCAGAGGGGGAGATCTTAGGTCAAACACAATAGAAAACAATTGTTAAGAAATACCAAGGGAATTAATAATAAGAATTGAGATTGATTCTAACTTCCTACAGGTAATAATTAAATAAACCCTAACTTAAGAATTTGGAAGAGATGCAAGGAAGATATATGATGACAAAGGGGGAAGAATTGGTATCCACAAACTAAATCATGCAAACATAACATGTTGTTCCTTCATATTCAATCTATAATAATTAATTAGTCACCTCTCGGTTATTCCAACTAATCACTAATACCTATAATAATCGAGTAGTCACCTCTCAGCTATTCCACTCCATTAAAACGGGATTCTCTTATGCATGCTATTGAATATGTCTTATTAATCAAACTGTCACCTCTCAGCTATTCAATTTAATTAACTCAACATTGAGAAACTACAAATAGTGCAAATCTAACAATTGAATATTCAAACAAATCAAACGATACGCAGAAAGTAAATAACACACAGGAATTTTTAACGTGGTAAAACCCAATATGGGAAACGTCCACGGTTGTCCTCGCGACAACAAATAAATCCACTAGATGAAAAGAGATGTACAAACCTATCAACTACCTGCAATCACTGCGAGTTGACACTCCTGGTTATCTCTAACACCTTGACTTCACCAGAGCACCTTGATGTACGCACAAGACACTTGACTTCCTGATGAACACACAAGAAGACTCGAAGCCGATCTATGTAACAAGCTTACACCAGAGTTCCTTGATGAACACACAAGGATACTCGACTTCTTGATGAACACACAAGAAGACTCGAAGCTAAATCACTATTCAATAATGTAGAAGAAGATGAACAGGGAAGAAGAAAGAAGAAGATGAATGGGGAAGAAGAAGATGAGTTCAATCACCAAAACAACCTAAACCAAAACCTAAACAAACTCCAAGAAACAAGAGGTGAATTGGACGGCCAAAGAACTGACTGTTCTTTGGAAGAGAAACCCTATTTATACATAGGGTTGGAAAACCACCGAAAATGGGCCGAAATAGTAAAAGCCCACTTTGGACGTACGTACGTCGATATGACGTTCGTACGTCTCCAAACGAAAATACTCCTGCTGCCTGCTGTGACGTACGAACGTCCTGTAAAGGTTCGTACGTCCAGACCACCAACAATCTTGCTGTCATTCGATACGTACGTACGTCCTTAAGAGGTACGTACGTCCTGGACCAAAAATCACACCAATGACACACGACGCGAAGGCAAGGACACGGGACGACGCGCGTACAACTCGGTTTTCTTAACAATGAACTCAAGGCGAAATAACCAAGGACACTTTGTCACAAAATTAATGACAAACCACTTCGTGCCGGTTTCAAACATATTATTCATAACTAAATCATCACCTCTCAGTTATTTGACTTAATTACAAAAGGGTTCCAATAAAAGATATCAACTTCAGATATGTAATAATCACCTCTCAGCTATTTCACTACACATCTTTAATCAATATAAATAAAACTATTAAAGGTAGGTCTCCCTAAATCCTAACAATAGTATTTTAATAACATGGATAACAATAACATGCAAATAATCATACTTACCTCATACTGCAGCTAGAAGTAAATAAGCATTAAGTACTATGAATCACAATGAACATTAAGAACAAACATGGTGCTTTTGCACTATCTAGAGTGCTTCAACCATCCCCCTAATGGAATTTAGCTACTCATCCTTGATGATGACACCATGGAATACATAAATAAATAACAAAACATCATAATGGAAAAGTGGTGCGTGCGCGCTTTGAAGCCATTGTCTACATAAGCACAACAGTAAACAACCCAAAAAGTAAGAGAATCGACAGAAAAACCAAAAGAAAGTTCATTGAGGCATTTTATCAAACACCTGATGTGCATAACCGTAAGACATGGTATTGACACCAATGTGACAAAGACAAGCATCCAAACACACGGCAAAGCATAACCACTAACAGATACCACGAACAAAACACTTCCCAAGGTTGTCCAAAACTAGAAATAATGCAAGATCGAGTATTGAAACACCAAGGTCTATTAATTTATCATGTAAGCATACAACCTTCACTAACAATACTATAAAGTAGAACCAACCAATCAACAAAACATGATAATGGAGAAGAAAGAAAGAACAAAATAAACTTACAAGAGATGGTGATTGAGGATGACGAACAAATTTTCCGACCAACACACCGGACCAAAACAATGAGAAGAGAAAGGGAACAAATGCAAGCAAGAAAACGAGTAGAAGAGAATCCCCTTAAGACTAGCAATGAAAACCAATATGGTAACTGCTTGTAGTGTGCCAAGAGAGGAGGAACACGATAGATATAACAGCAAATGGCTTTTGGTTTAACAAAAATTTGAATTTAAACAGCAAATGGGCCGGACTGTATCAGGGACGTTCGTACGTCCTAAAGACGTTCGTACGTCGGGACTCTTAAAAAAACATCTGTCAGACCCTACGTTCGTACGTTCTAATAACGTTCGTACGTTGGAAAAAGATCTGCCCACCTCAACGTTCGAACGTCATGACAGCGTTCGTACGACCCCCTTTTTTTTTTTTTTTTTTTTTTTTATTAACGAATGAAAGAACAACCTAAAGACCAGAAAGCAAACCGACTAACAACACAAACCATAATAAGAAGATAAAAGGAAAATAACCGATGTACCATAGAAGTGAAGAGGAACACATCATGAACTTCCAAAAACAGTAGCCAATCCCAATCCGTACAAAAATAAGAGGCAATATGTTGGGATAAACAAAATATTGAACAATTAAGATAATTGAAATGCATCATAAACTAAACCTCCGTGTGTGGATGCAATGCAATGCATAAAGAGAGATAAAGTTCACCACTAGAACACACCCTTGAAGACCTAGAATATAGAACCATCAACAAGAGACATACGATTATTTAGTGAGCATAGAAGAAACAAACTTCAACCCCCTTTGAAACAAATGATATGAGTAGAAGGCAAACGAATATAAATATGTAAATATGATCTTTCAAATGAAAACCAAGACATTAAAAGGCAAAGGAATATAACTTTGTATGCCTTACATAAAAAACAATGAATATGCGCTTGGATTTTTATTTTGCCGCATGTGGTGGAGTTTAGTCTACATCACTCTAATGTCATTCCCGCGTGGGAGGGATTTTTGCCTCCATCTTTTCAAATACACGAGGGTAGGGTGTAGCCTACATCTTTTTGACAAACACAAACTCAAGAAGTGCAATACCATGATAACGTGCAACACAAGAACTAACATCTCTTGAGTGCATCCGTCAGAGCATGACCCTCACAACCCCAACGGGTTCTTAGCCAACTGATATTGCTTCAAAGACAATCAAATGGCTGGGGATAAAGTGAGTCATTGACCACTAACAAGAGTTGTAATAGGAAGATAAGAATGCTCAATAACACGAACAACAAGATGAACATTAACCAAAACAAAGGAGAGATAGCTCAAGATCACATATATACTCAAGAGATAGAGAAGTTCTATGAGCTCAAAGAATATGTAAGTGGTTTCCAAAAACTCCCATTATGGAAGCATGCCGTGCACTGTGCAAACAAGCGAGGAAAAATGCATGATACATACCAAAACATACTTAAGAGTTCAGAAAGAGAAAACACCCAAACATATTGCAACTTATTTAAGACAATTGAATTAAACCAATATCTCAGAAAAGATGCATCCAACAACACATACATGGAATAAATAAATAAAACAAAAAAATAGAAGGAATAACCAACAACCCCCTTTTTTTTTTATTAACAATGTATTCAGACATGCAACATGATCTGCAAGCTAAACAAACAAAGCATAAAAAGTAGAAATACCAAACAAATAGCCTATGTGGTTAGAGAAATATGCAACTCAAATAACACAAGGCTAGAAACAACCTACATCATCCCAAATATGGGACACCACCAGACCTTTGCAAGTCCAGAAAAACCTTCAACTTATCCTTTCATACCCATACTTGTTTAACACTAGGCGTGCACACCTTGGGAGGTGAAATGATATGAGATTTTCCCTTAACACGCTTTGCAATACACTTGTCCTTAACTAATTCCTCCTTAGTCTTAGACTTCCTTTTGTTAGAATACCTGTTTTTCTTAAACCTGTGATGAGAACCATTATAATTCCAAGGTCTAGAAAATGCACAAGAAGGAACATTAGAATCAACATGATTATAACGATGAGGAACACGAGAATAGGATGAAACATGTTGATCAAAATCCCAACAAAAACTATCCAAATGACCAACTCTACCACAATAAGAACAATGAAAAACATTAGACTTACTCAAAGAATTCTTATAAGAAGATGTGGTGGTAGAAGATGAAACATGTATGTCACCATTGTATTTGTGACATGGTGCCTTAACAAAACCTATACCTCCATTATGAGAATAATATGGCTTATCAGTAAAAACAGCCTTACCATTAACCTTAGACTTAAAATTCTTACGAGAAACATGCTGAAAATTAGTAGCATTAAGTCTAGTCTCAATAGGTGGGGTAAGCAAAAGGGCAGGCAAACTAGTAGATTTTACAGGAGTAATCACACTAGATGAACTAGTGGAACTATCAATAGGAGAATCAAATCTAGTTTTGTCCAAAACCTGCAATTGGAGTTGAGTAGACGTTAAACCGTTCTTTGTTACCTCATACTCCACCAATAGAGATTTGTATTTCTCATCGACCTCCTGATTGGCCTTCTCTAAAGCTGCAATTCTACATAACAAGTCAAGTTTTTCTTTGTCAAATAATTGAGAAATAGAAATTGTATCATCTGCAGCACAAGAAATCTGTTTTTCAAGAATCTCAATATTATCCTGCAAAGAGAGATTAGCCTTTTCCAAATGTTCAATTTTGGATTCATAAACTTCCCCTTGAAGCATATAGTCCTCTGCACAATGTTTGAGTCGTTGTTCTAGAGAATCAACCTTAGTCTGCAAAACACCATTATCTTCAAAACAAACATTATCAGAAATAGTAGACACATTACAATTAGCTTTATTAAATTTTTCCTGCAAATCAATATTAGCTTTTTGTAATCTTTCACATTCTTTTGCAGAAAGTCTGTAAAGAAGAGCCCAATCACTATTGCTAACAACATACAAATTATCATCATTTTCAAAATCAGATTTTGGTTTTGCAGATTTAGACGATTTAGCAATAAAATTATTATGACCAGACTCATGAACCATCATTGCACTCATAGGATCGTTAGCGTGAGCCTTGACGCTCCTTAACCAGCCCCCAGCGACTGATACCAATTGAGAAACTACAAATAGTGCAAATCTAACAATTGAATATTCAAACAAATCAAACGATACGCAGAAAGTAAATAACACACAGGAATTTTTAACGTGGTAAAACCCAATATGGGAAACGTCCACGGTTGTCCTCGCGACAACAAATAAATCCACTAGATGAAAAGAGATGTACAAACCTATCAACTACCTGCAATCACTGCGAGTTGACACTCCTGGTTATCTCTAACACCTTGACTTCACCAGAGCACCTTGATGTACGCACAAGACACTCGATTTCCTGATGAACACACAAGAAGACTCGAAGCCGATCTATGTAACAAGCTTACACCAGAGTTCCTTGATGAACACACAAGGATACTCGACTTCTTGATGAACACACAAGAAGACTCGAAGCTAAATCACTATTCAATAATGTAGAAGAAGATGAACAGGGAAGAAGAAAGAAGAAGATGAATGGGGAAGAAGAAGATGAGTTCAATCACCAAAACAACCTAAACCAAAACCTAAACAAACTCCAAGAAACAAGAGGTGAATTGGACGGCCAAAGAACTGACTGTTCTTTGGAAGAGAAACCCTATTTATACATAGGGTTGGAAAACCACCGAAAATGGGCCGAAATAGTAAAAGCCCACTTTGGACGTACGTACGTCGATATGACGTTCATACGTCTCCAAACGAAAATACTCCTGCTGCCTGCTGTGACGTACGAACGTCCTGTAAAGGTTCGTACGTCCAGACCACCAACAATCTTGCTGTCATTCGATACGTACGTACGTCCTTAAGAGGTACGTACGTCCTGGACCAAAAATCACACCAATGACACACGACGCGAAGGCAAGGACACGGGACGACGCGCGTACAACTCGGTTTTCTTAACAATGAACTCAAGGCGAAATAACCAAGGACACTTTGTCACAAAATTAATGACAAACCACTTCGTGCCGGTTTCAAACATATTATTCATAACTAAATCATCACCTCTCAGTTATTTGACTTAATTACAAAAGGGTTCCAATAAAAGATATCAACTTCAGATATGTAATAATCACCTCTCAGCTATTTCACTACACATCTTTAATCAATATAAATAAAACTATTAAAGGTAGGTCTCCCTAAATCCTAACAATAGTATTTTAATAACATGGATAACAATAACATGCAAATAATCATACTTACCTCATACTGCAGCTAGAAGTAAATAAGCATTAAGTACTATGAATCACAATGAACATTAAGAACAAACATGGTGCTTTTGCACTATCTAGAGTGCTTCAACCATCCCCCTAATGGAATTTAGCTACTCATCCTTGATGATGACACCATGGAATACATAAATAAATAACAAAACATCATAATGGAAAAGTGATTTGATTTGATTGATATGAATAGAGTTTGATACAAAGAAGAAGAAGATAAACTTTCTCTCACAAAAATATTCTCTTTTCTCTCTCTATGAAAAAACTCTAGATCTAAAAGATGAGAGTCTAAAAGATTCCTAAACATTAACTACTACTTCTCTTATATAGAAATACAAAGTAGAATACTTGCATGCAAAGACTTCCAAACTAGGTCAAATTCGTGGCTGCTGCTGTTGGTCTTCTAGAGGTATTAGGTAATTAGCAAAACTTAATTCTCTTAGGCTTAAGTTGTAGCTTGGACCAAGACCTTCAGTTTAATAGCTCATGGGCCCAAATCAGACTTCTGGATCTCCTTCTAGAGCATTTTTAAGTTTGGACTTTAAATAAAGCCCTAAATAGAAATTCTGACTTGTGGGCCCCAATAGGACCCTGTTTGGGCTGAGAATTGGACCGCCCCACTTTGACCTAAAGTCAAGTCAACAGAGCTGATCGTGGGGTGCCCTCGGCAGATCTTGTGGGTGCAAATATCGATTCTCATTCCCATGTGCAGATAACACATTTTTGTTTGCTTTTCTTGACTTTTCGCGGGCTTTTAAACAATATTCGCATTTCGGCTCATAAAACTTACACAATAGACAAGAAAGCACTAATCAATAGATATAACACAATAATATAAGCTAAGTGCTATACAAACAAGGTGTTATTCGGGGGATAAATATACACTTTTGAGGACTGATCAGTACGATTACGTTATGTTTGACGAGGGATATCACACACAATTTTATCGATGAAACCTCGGGAAAGGAGTTATGGGAGAAGTTAGAGAAGCTTTATCTTAGTAAGGAATTGACGTCAGAACTCTATCTAAAGAGGCGTTTGTATTCGACAAGATTTACACCTGGTAAGTCTGTGATTGATCATATTAATGATTTTAATAAGATCTGTTCTAATTTAGCAAACATTGATGTTATACTACGTGCTGGTGAGAAAACTATAATTTTATTATGTTCATTACCATCTTCGTGGGAAACAACAGTTGATTATTTTATTGCAAACAAAAAAACCACAAAGCAGTTGGTCTATGATAATGTTGTTTCGATGTTACAATCCAAAACCATTAGAAAAAAGGAAGCTGATGATGAAGTTCATGCTGAGGTATGTATGTTAGAGGTAGATCATCACATAGAGGTTCGTCGAGTTCTAAAAGTCGCTCTAAATCTCGGAAAAGAGATTTGAAAGATGTTAAGTGTTATTATTGTCATAACATGGGTCATTATAATAAAGATTCTCCTAAGGTTAAGGCTAAAGAAGAGAAGAAGAAGAAATCTAATCCGAACACTGAAGTTGCTAACATTGCTCAAAGTAGTGATGAGGTAGCAAATCTGGATACGGCAAAATCTGGATATATATGGTATTATTCTGGATACAACAAATCTGGATACGGCAAAATCCTTCTATTAGATCGAAAAAGTTCCTTGTGGCAGAATTGAGAATTTATATGGCTCGATTTTTTAGTATTCTTTTCTTTCTCACCTGCGTCTACTCTTTAGACACGTCACCTTTTTTCATTCAGATTCAGAGACCGAAAGAAACCTCAAAGAAGGAAGAAGGGGGGGGGGGGGGGGGTGGGGGGAATTGAGGAAGAAACAGGTGTAGAAATAGAAACAACTTCCGAAACGAAGGGGACTAAACAGGAACAAGAGGGATCCACCGAAGAAGACCCTTCCCCTTCCCTTTGTTCGGAAGAAAAGGAGGATCCGGACAAAATAGATGATATATATATATGTTATAGCCTGACGGTTATAAAGTTATTGTTAAAGACGACTATGTGTGCAAACTGATGAAGTCTTTATATGGATTGAGGCAAACACCACGGCAGTGTTATAAGAAGTTTGACACATTTATATTGAAGCAGGGGTACTCTAGAAGTGAATATGATCTGTGTATCTATTTCATAAAGCTTCAAGATGGGTCCGTTATATTTCTCTTACTCTATGTGGATGACATGGTTGTAGCTGCAAAGAACAAGTCATGTATTGTTTCTTTGAAGAAATAATTGAGTAAAGAATTTGAGAAGAAAGTTTTAGGAGAGTTGTTCACTAAGGTGGTTTCGGGGGTCAAGTTTAGGCATTTTCTTAACTTGATCAATCTTTCCAAATATTAAGGCCCTTCGGGGTATTGGTCCTTATGGGCATGTAAGGGCAAAGATGAGATGATGCTTGTGTGGTGCAGGAGAAGTACGCATGGGTTCATTATGGTCGGCTCAGTTTTGTACAATCTTCGCCGAAGTGGAGAATTGTAGAAAACTGACACGTGGAGGCTACATGTAATGGATTCCTATTAGGAATCAATTTTCTTATTTGGCAACAAGTGTGGTGGAATTCTTTTAGGATTCAATAAGGCTTTTTAATCTATTAGAAATCTAAGTTGTTGTTGATTTACGAATTGGGTTACCAATTGGATTAATCAAGAAGGTTATAAATATTGGTGTTGTCTCACTACAAGAATACTGCAAATTTGCCATGGACCGGAACAGTGGCAAAACACAATTAGCCACTGTTCAAATCTGTGGCAAGACCGTGGGGGTTCAGGAGGTAGCTAAATTGTTTGCCACGGTCCGAGACCGTGGCGGACAACATTATTTTGCCACGGTCTTTAACCGTGGGCCTTGCCACAGATATCAGCCGTGGGTACTTATTACCCACGGTTTATGTCCGTGGGGAAACTGAATTTTTAATAAAAAAAATTAAAAAAAATAATTTACAATTTAAGTTAGCCACGGTTTATGTCCGTGGCAAATCTGAAATGCTTTGGAAAAAAAATAGCAATTGATAAATATGAGCGTGCAGAAAACATATCCTATCATTCATTACACAACTTTTGATAATAACAATCTATAAAGAAAGAATTACACTTGTCAAGCTATGATAAATAAAGACTACAACATCCAGATCATTCATTCATTAAGAATAAGATCTAGGAATGGTAAGAACCAGTACACATTAATTACTAATTAAATCTTCACTATAACACATCTTTATCATTCAAATAATTGGAATTTGTGTAAACCAGGTCATTTGTGGTGTCACCGCAACAAAACCTTGTCTAGACAGAATTCTACACCTATTCTCTGATTTCTTCCAGGTCATTTGTGGTGTCACCGCAACAAAACCTTGTCTAGACAGAACTCTACACCTATTCTCTGATTTTCTTCCAGAAACTTGCGTTTAGATTTAAACCTATGTATAATGAGTCAGAATTAATGAATTTAACACAATGCCTATGGTTAAAATTCAAGAGGAAAAAAGGATATCATTAACAAAGTATATACCAATAAGAATAAGAAGAGGACGGCCAGACGGGACACCATAGATGGAATTCTGTAAGGTGAAGCAAACCTCTAGGCTAGACCTAGAACTATTCTTTCCCATACCTGTAAACAGCAAACCAATTTATCCACATTAAAAATACACACGACAGTCTTTATTTCGCACAAGAGTAAATAAAACAGACGATGTGCAAAGAATAGAATGCACTCGAAGTGATGAAAGCACTGGTTGTTTCATTGCAGGGAAAGGGAGCAGAGTTTTTTATGGCCTTCAAAGTCTGACAGGATGAAAGTGCTGCACAAAAATTTGCTCTGCAGAAGATGTGTAGAAGGGCAACTGAGTTCAAATTGCTATGGGTAGGGTGTACCGTCTACTGCTCGGTCCAAGTATAAGGCTTTGTTTATTCATATGGTTTAGGAGGGTAATGTAGGGGATACTGTTGTTAAGTAGAGGCATGTCTCTACTGGGGTGTCTTAACCTGACGGTACTTACAAATTACAATACACAGTTAAGGGATAGTTAAGGGATGTAATGATCTGTTGAGTTAATAATATTTCTGCTTTTATCAAAAAATGGAATGCACCCGAAACATAGCAATGTAAAAATACTTAAAATGCTACTAACCTTTTCTACCACCCCTGTATCTATATCACTCTTCCCCAGATCAATTCTTTAAAAGAATAAATTACCACTTACATCTTCTCCAGAAACAAGCCTACAAAACAATCAACAAATATTCAATGTTTCTTCCATAATTATGAACAAATAATCACTTTGATGGAGAAGACACATAGCTTTCAAAAGGCACTAATATGAAAACATAACTTCGACTACAAAATCAAAAGGCACTAATATGAAAACATAACTTCGACTACAAAATTACACAAGGAATAAAGATTAAAGTGATTGGTTTAATAAGCTATCATATGTAGTAGGATCACATAACCTATGAGACAGAACTACAGCCAAGTATTAATATAAAGGCCATGCAAACGGAAGTAAGAGAACAACAGTTATAACGAACCATTTTTAGGATCACATAACCCAAAATATTTAGCAAATTCTATTAGATTTACAAACTGCAAACCAAACACTACTTTATAATTTCCACTGATGTTTAAATATTCTTTCAATGAAAGGTTTTAAAACGTAAACCAAATCTAATATAACATCAATTTATTAACACTTTACTGTGTTCCCAAAATTTTATAAGCAAATTCATGTAGCAATAGAAGAATCATCGAATTTTGTATGGAAGCTACTTTGGCAGGCTCAATCATATTGAAGGAGCAAAGATTTGCTAAAGTTCAGATATCAAGCTCACAGATTTATACTAATTTGATTAACTTAGTTATAGATATACTAAAACCCCATAACCTTTTAGCTAACCAACTCATAGTCACTACACACCAAAGTTGGGATCGCCTTTTTGTATCATAGATGTGAGACATGGATGATGGATCAAATCAAAGGAGTTGAAAATTTCAAAGAACGACAAGACATAATATACCAATAAAAAGACTATCCAGGTAACAAATTGTGCTGATGAAACATATTACTGTGTGTGATCACTGGAAATGTAGTTTCATGTGGACAAAAATGAATGGACAAAAATAAATTTCCTTTCAAGTATGAACATAAGAACATCTTACCTCTCCAATTTGAGACCAACCAATTGAGCCTTTTTGACACTTACCGATGAGTGACTGGTGATTATCCCTGTAAACTGGTTTGTAGATACAAATAATGAGTGGATAGCAAAGATGAACCTAACTATAAACTATAAATTGATTGATTGATGGTGTCACGTTTTCTCCAACAAAAGACTCAGGTGAGCCCCATCAAACTAACAAGACCAAATAACCAGAAAAGAACGAAACGAGTTCTTTCATGTTAAAAAGATAAATATCAGCAAAAGTGACTATACACGCACCTGTTAAAACATTTGCAATATTTTCCTCGACACGCATACCCCGTAGATCCATAACAATCAAACTGACACACCCTTAATATCAAAACCCAAGACTGCGATCAGGAAATTCAGCAGTTAGCAAGTGATTAGAACCTAGCAAGAATTGAAATGTACTAACTTCATGTGCAAGTCTCTTTCCAAGCACTTATTGATAAATGTTCAACACCACTGACCAACATAGTGTATATGTGGTTGCAAGTCTATACTTTTGGTGCAGATACTCTACATGCCGACATTGCATTTGAGCCATTTTTCAAAAAAATAAGGATGTTCAATTCATTTATGGTACCACTAGAATGGCCACAGTTCTGCGACAACAACTTCGTCTATGTAAATGTATGCATTACAGATTGTTTTATTTCTGATATCTCGTTAGCACCATTCAGTAACATTTATGCCCATCTACAACATATATGAACGAGGAACGCCTAACATAAGAACGTGCGCGCAGGCGCAACCACAATAGACACTCTGTACTTGCGTCTGGATATAGACCATTCATGAAATGAGCAGAAATGTTAGGTATTATTTATGCACACTTTAAACTGATACGTTTTTGGTACGTTTTGGTAGAGTAGACGAGTAGTAGTTTGTTAGTGGTTCAGAGTCTTATAAACGTGAAAATATCAAACCAGTAGGGAACCAATATTAATGGTGAGTAGTAGTCTGTTAGTGGTTTGGGGTCTTAAAAACATGAAAATCGAACCAGTAGGGACCAATATTAATGGTTAGGTACTTAACCAGACCCGACACCTTAACACTCTTCCTTTGAGTACTCGTTTATATACAAATCACATAAGAGGCAAGCAACCAAGCTGTTTGCAATCAACTTGTTTGCTCCATTCTTTCCCTTTCATACACAAACCAGATAAAGTTTTCCTAAAAATGTTTTTGAGAAAAGGGGACCTCAGCACCTAGAGTCTTTTCCTTCCCAAATCCAACTAAAGTAGTCCCAACTTTTGTTTCAATGTGTCGACTCCACGTCTTGATCCGTTATTCAGGATTATCATTAGTTTTTATTTTATTTTTTTATTCAGGATTATTATTAGTTGAGTGAACAATAATAAACAAGATCATGTTAATGTGTACTAATTAACACTAATAGAATCCTAAAATTGTGTTCATTTGTTGTGAAATAACTATATGCTTATCATTACCCTTCAAATATAAATCATCCAAATGCACAAAAAATAGAATTCAATTCAATCAAAAACATTATTGTGTAAACAGTCTGAGCAAGAAGTGCAACAAACATTCAATAAAACTAATCTAGCATTCTAGATAGCTAGCCAGCTAGGTACAATGTTTTTGTTCAATTGACAATCTTTCTGGTAGCTTCTTCAGTATAGAAGGGCTCCTTCTAGGCTGATTGCCACATTTTACAAATAAATGCTAAGTCGCACCAAACCAACTTCAAATTAGTGACTTGAAGTGCAAAACATAGATTTTATGCAAAACATCTCAGCTAAATTTACACAGATGAAGAATATATATCAAGTATGAATGCATCATGATGCATGAAACATGAACACATACACAAAAAAAAAGATATAAATGAGTGATCATCCTCTCAATATATTTAATCAATCATATTCCTCACCTATCTAAAATTGTTCCAATCTTACCTAAAATCAAAATGTTTGAGTAGAGCATTGTTTAATTTAGCTTCTTACGAAGGTTTGTGTTCGACCAGACTAATGTCTGGTAATGGATACAAACATTTCCTCTATAGTCCACCCACACTGCTAAACAATGACCGATTTCCACACATCTAAGCCGACTGATACCTAACTGATTAAACATTTTGTTTATTCCTATTTCTGATGTGAGAAAGAGTTTATTATACCAAAATCATAATCTAACGTATCTAAGTCAAAATTTCTCAAAACAATTCTCATTCTTCAGAAAATTTAAGAATCCAATAAAACAGACAAATGAAGATAGAAATTACACTGAGACTTTGTGATTTCTGAAATTGAGAACTAAAAACCTAAGTTAAACAAGTAAAAAACAGAAATCAAACAGAGAAGATGATAAACTTATGCTGGCGAGTTGAATGGAATTGAGATTGGATGATTCAACAGAAATTGAGACTTTGCGATTTCTGAAATTGAGACTTTGCGATTTCTGAAATTCAACAGAGAAGATGATAAAGATGAAATTCTTGCAACAGAGAAGATGAAATTCGATTTCTGAAATTGAGAACTAAAAATCTAAGTTAAACAAGTAAAAAACAGAAATCAAACAAAGAAGATGAACCACTTACGCCGGCGAATTGAATGGAATTGAGATTCGATGATTCAACAGAAGTGCAATAGAGAAGATGATAAAAGATGAAATTCATGCAACAGAGATTTGATAAAGATGAAATTGTGGTGAGTTGGGAAGAAAGTCTTTCGTCTCTCACCCTCTTTTCCCCATTATTTCCTTAATCAAATTGTTTTGACTGTAGATAAATCTCGAGATTGGAAATAAGAATCTTACGGTTCATAGTTACTTCGTTCCCACGGTCCATAACTGTATTGTTTTTGCCACTGCTTTATATTGTCATGGAAATGGTTCTAGACCTCATTAAGCACCTATAAAACACAATTGGCCCAACTAAGGCCCGGTTGGGCCTATTTTACCATTAGTTTCCTAACTGGTCCAATCTTATATTTAAACATCTTAAAGGGGTCCGTTTTTTTAATCCCTGGGGACTATGACTGTGGCTAAATTTGCTACTGACCCGGACCGTGGCAAAACGAATCGTCTAGCCTTGCCAAAATCCATGTTTTCTTTTAGTGTGTAATTATAAGAATTTGAGCAAAGAAGAAAGTATGAGTGAGGAAAATTATTGAGGAAACCAAAACTAAGGTTTCATTAGTTATTGTGTAGTTCACTTTTCAATTATCAATAAAGCTATCTCTCTTTGTCCCGTGGATGTAGGCATATTGTCGAACCACATATATTATTGTGTTTTCGTATTTTTACTTGAGTTTACATCTTTTGTGTTTGTTTCTTCATTAATCATATCAAGATCGTGTGTATTTATCA
This sequence comes from Aquilegia eximia, assembly GCA_023053565.1. Lineage (NCBI taxonomy): Eukaryota > Viridiplantae > Streptophyta > Magnoliopsida > Ranunculales > Ranunculaceae > Aquilegia > Aquilegia eximia. The sequence continues at coordinate 29,408,605 of JALIGU010000001.1, forward strand.
TAACAAATCCTTGGATCTATCAAAGAAGAGCGGACGTCTAGGAGATTCTAATATTGGGAGGAGTTTCAAGTAATTTCAATTATTTATAAAGTTAAAGTTAAGATATGTAATTTGTATCCAAATCATGACCTGTCTTGAAATGTTTTTGCTACACAAATCGAAAAAATTTGAACCATTGTTTATTTATGCTCACCTAAAAGAGTTTTGTCCTACCAATGGAGCTTATAATATAGATATTAATAGAAATTTTTGTTGGTAGGAGTTTTAATTATTTACATCTTAGTATTGGATAATTTTGGTTGGATTGGGAATTAAATAGGGTAATTTCCCGAATAAGCACAGGTTTATAACATTTCTTCCCAAATCAGCACATTTGACTGCAATCTTCTCCAACAAGCACAATTTCGGTTTGACTTGCTGAATTTTTGTCTTTTAGCATATTTTGTTTCCTATTATACCCTTTAGTCTATAATCATTTGTTTCAATAGGTTTTCAGTAGATGTGACATCTGAGATAATGACATGACAGTAGATTACAACCATTAGATCATGATAATAAGTTACAGCCGTTGGATATAATTTGCTAATTCCTATCCTCCACAAGTGATGTTATTTCCTCTACAATTTGTAATTTTAAACAAGCATCTGCTATAGTAAACAACAGCCACTCAGCGCCACGTGTCATTAACCGTTGGGTTTTAATTGGGCGGGAAAATCGAGCGGGAAATCGAGCGGGAACAGGTAGAGTGATACTTAACTTAGGGTTTTCACACCGATTCAGAATCCACAACCACCCACTCTCTCTTCTTCTTAAACCGATTCTTCTTCCATTAAACTGCTCATAACTCTTCTAATTTCTTTCCCATCTTCCATTTCTACACAATCATCTTCTAATTTCTACACAATCATCTTCTAATTTTCCATCTTCCATTCTAATTTCTACATAATCATTGCCGAAAAAGATTGAAGGCGATGAATTCAGCAGAAAATTTAGCATCACTGTGAGATGCTCACCATCTAAGTTTGAAGCCCACTATCTAAACCCAAACGAAAGATTGCCCCCCAATGAGTTAGAATCTTTTAAAAATTCCCCTTTTGGGCAGTTTTTGAGTTTGGAGGGACAAGAAAAAATCGCCATGATCACTTCAGTAGTTACAGAAATTGTTTCAAATAGGGTTGGTCGATTGAAGTATTCAATTGGGGGTAGAGTGATTGAGTTCAAAATGACAGATCTTGCTTTGATTTTGGGGCCTTTGAAATTTGGGCATTTACCTATTGATTTTGTTGTTAGGAAGCAAACTGAATATAGTGCTTTCAGATCGAAATACTTCCAGAATAACCTACACATCAGAGATTCTCATATCCTTGATGCAATTAAGGAAGCAAGAGAAGCCGAAGATGCTCATCCAGATGATGTCAATAGGTTGAACAGGTTGTATTTTCTTGCAATTTTTCTGCTTGCTGACTCATCAAAAACAATTGATGTAAGGTATGTCGATCTTGCCGAAAATTTGGTCGATTTTGATGATTTTCCATGGGGTACTGCTGCATTCAAATTGCTTGAGAGCAATTTAGAAGATGTGTATACCAAAATTGTTGATGGTGTACAAAACTATTGTATCAATGGATGTGTGTTTGCATTCATTATTTGGGCATATTTGCATCTCCCAGATCTTGGTCCCAGAAAGATTCCCAACTCTCCTTTTCCAAGGATGTTAGGATGGTATGATTTGCCCACTAGGAACAAATCAAGGGACAAACTTTCTGAGAAATTTCACCCCAAGAAAGGATTCATTAATGTGGCCTATCCCCTGGATATCACTCTGCAAGAAAGAGCTGCAGCAAATTTACAAGTGGTTGAAGAAGTAAGTCATCTTTATGTTGCTGTATTTTCAATATCCTCTACTTTGTTTTCATTTTCCTCTACAGATATATACTTATCCGTTACATTTTAATTCCAGTTTCAGGCTCTTTCACAAGTAGAATATGAAGAGTCTGCTTCTTCTAGGCCAGTTTCTAGATTAGTTCGTCCATCTCAGCACTCATCTGCACCAACAAGTTCTGGAAATTTTATTACACTTGAAAGAAATGCCCTTGAGGCAATTCTCAAAGGAGTGTTTGAAATGGTATGTTGTTACTACTACTTTGAAATTCTATCTGAAACCATGAATAACTTATCTTCTTTATAGGTTTCTTACTTATTACATTGAATACATATATTCTAAAACCTCTAGTTGATCATTATTAATATGTTTTGGTATATCGTCTACATTGATATTATTTTCCTCTATGTTATACAGTTCTATCCGTTACCTTGTTTCTATATACTCTTTATAATTTGTTAACATAATATACTCTTTAAACTTTACATGTTGTTGAATTTGAATGAAGTCATATACAAAAACTTTAAACCTTGAAATGTTGAAACCTTGAAACCTCTATAATTTGAATATTAACATAATATATCCTTTAAATATTTGAATGATGTTTTCTATAATGTTAGGTTTATCCTCTACAATCTTATTTCATTATTTTTGAAGGGTCGTGAGGCAGGGATGGTTTCTGATAAAATCAGTGATGCTGATGTGGCTGTTAAAGGTGTGTTTGCACAGATTGGTAAGGGGGCATCAAAGAAGACAAGTAAAAGTAAGAAGAAGATAAGTTCCCCCTCAAAGCCAACTCTCAAACCCAAATCAGTCAAAAAGACCAATCCTTTGCCAAGTCCTCCAAAAAGGGCAACCAGATCAAGTACTGCATCCCAAGTTTCACCAACAGTTTCAACAAGGAAACAAACAATTCCATCCAAGAAAACCAATGTTTCACCCAAGAAACCCATTGTACCAACCAAGAAAGTTAGTGCTCCCCCCAAACCTATTGGGAGGGTGAAGATACCTCCCAAGCAGAAACCCCCTCAAGCCACAACAGTGAGTGATTCCCCACAACCCAAAATTATTGATTATAAGAAGATGGAGGAAGAGCCTATACCAGCACAGACAGCAGTTAGAACCACCAGGAGTAAAAACTCTTTGTCTTCTAATTATGAGGTAAAAAGAAGGGAACCTCAACCACCAAAATCTGAAGGGGATAAGGGGATAAAGAGGAAAAGATCAGAGGAGGGGGAGAAGGATAAGAAGAAGAAGAAGAAAAATTCAAAGAAGGGGGAATCTGAAAAAGTGGAGAAGCGTAAAAAGAAGATGTCCATTGTGGATATGGGGAAGCAGGATGAAGATAAGGCAGCTCCACAGAATGATGAGATAGAAGAGGGTAAAAATACAGTAGGGGGGAGTGATGATGACATGTTACCATTAGACCGACATTTTCCCGTGTTTGATTTTAATCTTGAAGAACAAAATGACCAACAGGCTGGAGAGAAACAGATAGAGAAAGAAGAGAAAAAAAGGAAGAGAGCAGAGATGTTGTTTCCTATTAGAAGGCATCAACCTGAAAGGAAGGTTAAAGGTGATGCCTTTGATCTTAGTTGGAGGAAAGAATTAAGAAAGAGAAGGGAGGCAAAGAACCTGAAGGAAAAAAAGGCAAGGAAGATACAGTCAGATGATGATGAAGTCCCCAGCAGTAAGAAAGTAAGAAAGTTGTCTTTCTGGAGTGATGATCATTCATCAGATGACCAGGAGTCCATTGTGGATGTATTGAATAACCTGAGAGGTGTACCTGATCCTCTTGACAAGGCAATGTCAAAACTCCAAGGTCTTTCTGTACTGATGGGAGAGGAAGCTGAAGTGAATGAAGAAGGTAAACCCAATGATTCAAGTACAAAGGATGGCGATCCTTCTGTATCCGCTACAGAAGATACATTGTCTGCTAGAAAGGAGGATCCATCCGCTACACCGACAAAGGTAACAACAGATGCAACCGAGACGGCTACAACTGAGGTTTCATCCGCTACATTGTCTGGTTCGAAGGCTAAAAGCATTGGGGCATCTTCTACAACTGTTGAATCTGCTGATAGTGAAGAAGAAGATGATGATAAGCAGGATGATGATTCTGATGATGATAAAGAAGATGATGGTAAGGAGGACGATGATAAGCAGGATGAGGATGAAAAAGATGATGGTAGGGAGGATGATGATAAGAAGAATGATGATAAGAATGATGATGATAAGAATGATGATAAGAATGATGAGTATAAGAATGATGATAAGAATGATGATGATGATGACAATGGTGGATGTGATCATCATACTGATGTGGTGGTTAATAGAGAAGATGTACCTCAACAGTATAGACTTGAAACACCTACTGCATCAGATATTGAGGAGTGATCATGCAGGAAGAGTGTTCTCATTCTTGGTGTAGAGGAATCGGATGATGATGAGAAGGATACAAAATTTGACCTGCAAGCATTAAGAGTGGCAAAGAGGGAAAGGGAAGCCAAAACTTATCAAAACATGGAGGCTGGTGAACTTTCTTTGGGCCTTAGGTGTAATGCAAGGATGTCAGAGATAATGAAAGAACCATTCTTCAGTAGACAAGTGGAAGAGGATGATATAAAACTTTGTCACTACTTTTGGAGTTTGGCTTCTGACCCAAAGTGGAGTAGAGTCCCCATGAGAAGTTATGGTTTCCTGGCTTCATGCTCAGTGAGTGCCTACAACATACTCTACAAAGGTAATTGGCTTAATGATGTGATTATTGACATCTATCTCAGGCTGCTCATTCGTTGGTATGGTACCATGAGGCCATATTACTTTAGGGATGAAGATCAATATGCTATTGTTTCAACAGTATATCTACATGTAAGTACCTTGTTCCCTTATTCTACCTAGTAATTATAACCTTCAATTCTGAGCTGTTTGAAGAATTATTTTTTCTTTTTGTAGACCAAAATCAAGTGTGATGTGATGCCTGAATACGACAAACTGATGAAAGATAAGAGTTTTGCCAAAATGAATCCTCAGGAAAGAGTGACATCTGGGCATTTCCAAATTTCATCAGGCTGTACTTCAATTGTTGATCCCTGGGTAGGTCTAAAAAATCAAGCTCACCCTGTGAAAGCAAAAGCACTTCTCATCCCATTACAGGTATATTTCATACTTTCCTCCACTACCTCTACATGTCATAATTTATCCTCTATTTTATTATTTCTATTTGCCACTATTGATATGTATATATGTGTTATTTGTAGGTGAATGATAACCACTGGATTCTGCTTTCTTTCAATTTTAGTGAGAAAATTGTTAGAATCTATGATTCATTGGGAATGACAAGGGGTATACCTGAATTGAGAAATATGGAAATTTTTTTGCCCTATGTTGTTTTTGCTGCTGATCCATCACAGGTTCAACTGAAACTGGATATGAAGTGGAAGCGGGAGTATGTTAAGTGTGCTGAACAACCAGATGGTTGTAGCTGTGGATTATTCCTCCTTGCCTTCGTCGAATGCGTGCTTCGAGGAATACCACCTCAGTTCGATGCAGATCCTCTTCAGATGCGCTATCGTATTGCCAGAGACCTTATTGATATAGGGGAACCTCCCTCCTCCAAAAACAAGAGCAAAGTTTAGTTATTTGTTGTTTGTATTGTATGCTATACATTTTATTTGGTTGTTTGAAGACATGTTTATATGGTTGTTTATGAACCCAATGTTTTTTATGTGGTTGTTTATGAATCTATGTTAATGGTTGTGAATGATACATTCTGTTCTTATTTGGTTTATAGGTGAACCTATATTGTTCCTGTTCTTTATGTTTGAATTGTAGAGGATACACAAATATATGGTAGCCGTTAGGTAGTACAAAGATAGAGGACAGCACTGCAATGCACAGTAGACAATCTATGCAAAAAACCTAACAACCAAATAAGGTAACACTCAAGTGTCACTGATAAAACATACGATAACAATAGTGTTTTCCTGACAAAAATAGGTTGGATTTGAAGCCCCTACCCTTATATAACATGAAAATCAATACAAAATAAAGTCAACGGATAACAGGCAATATGTAGAGGATCTAAACATGTATGTGGAAGTTACATTCCCAAAAACCCATTTCAGTACTTAGATTGTAGCTGGAACAGGGCTAAGTGGTGGCCCTTCACCAAATAGGGTGTGACTGAAGAGTTGATAGTCATCTATACATTCAAGACAAGTTGATTTGTTATGACCTCTGACTCTACACATTGAACATCGCCTACTCTGGACAGGGACACCCTCAGCTTTACCTCTCTTCCTGGCTGTTTTAGGACGCCCTGCCTTTGAAGTTTTTAGTGGTGGAAGAATTCTTCTTCTTTGTCTGTCGGTTGGCCATTCTTCCTTCCCTCTTGTGGGTGTCCATTCTTCTCTATAAGTTTCTATGTATGTTTCCTTCAAGTAGTACACCTCAACAAATTTGTATGGATCAAATCCAACTTCCTTTATAGCTGCCATGGCATGCTCACATGGTATCCCCATGGTTTGAAACCATTTGCATGTACATGTTCTTTTGTTGAGGTCAACCACACATGACCTTTTAAGCCCTCTAACAGACCAAATACCTGCTGAAGCTCTTTCAAGTGTGCACTTTCTTGCAACTGCGGCATTGTGCACTATTTGCTCTTGACACCATGTTGTGACAGGTGAATTGAACTTCAAAGAATCATTGCGATAATCTCGATAATGCCTAATTACATTATCTCGTATCATTGAAACAATGGTAGTAACTGGCATCATTCTTTCTCCAATGATCATTTTGTTCCAGCTCTCCACATGATTTGTTGTCACAATTCCATATCTGCAAAATCAATGTAAAGGATAGAAACCTTATAGTACCGGATAGGAGTTGTATTGTAGCGTACACAGAAATATGTTAGCAAACTTACCTGGATTTCTCTTGGAAAGCACTTGCCCACTTTTCTAAAGGCCCAACATCCATAAGTTTTTCATGTGCTTTGGAGGATAGGACCCATATTCCTAGCATATTTCCCCAAAATTCTTGTTGGTTGAGGGTTTTTGCTGATTCTTGCACCAAGAACTTGATTTTCTTATGACCAAACTTGCCACTCATGTGATAGGAACAGTACATATGGACAGCATTTGGCAGAATTGTAGGAACACCTTGGATGATGCTTTTGTGTCTATCAGATAATAAAATGAACTGGTGATCTACACCAACCACATGGTCCCTTAGTTTGGTAAAAAACCAATCCCAAGAATCATTTTTCTCTTTCATTACAACTGCGAAAGCGAGGGGGAACACATGGTTGTTGCCATCGACTGCAATAGCACTTAGAATTGTTCCAGGGTACCTCCCTTTAAGGAAAGTTCCATCAACAATGACTACAGGACGCAAGTTCTTCTTGTAGACCCTAACTGATATACCATATGTCCAAAAGAAACATTCAAAACGATCACCTGGTCCAGTTAGAATATCAGTCACAGCATCTGGATCAACACTCATGAGCTCATGACTATATGTCTCAAGCAACTGATATGAGTAGCTGTAGCTTCCTCTTATCTGCAACAAAGAATAGATGTGAAAAACTATACTCTACACAGAAAACAATCTAGCCGATACTAGTGCCTATGGTAGCGACTACAGAAACAAAGTAGAAGATGCTATACCTTCATCAGTGCTTTCTCTTTAGCAAACCATGCAACTTTGTATGAAACTGTGGTCTCATAGTCTTCCTTGACCATCTTTACAAGTGCTTTAGGCTTTAAGTTTGGGTTATCCCTTAACTTTCTCATTAATACTCTAGAAACCCAATCACTATTTGCTTGGGGATTTGTTCCTCCAACTCTAAAATTACCACAAGAGTGGTCATCATTCATTCTAGAAATCTTCCAAGTGTTATCCATATTTCGTGTTGCGTAGACTCTCCATGGACAACCATCTGCTTTACATTTCCAAATCAACCTTTTTGTGTTGGTGCTTTGCCTGCGTATATCTTTTTCAGTCTTAATCGCGTAGGTTTGGAGGTCCCTTTCAAGATCATCTCGACTTAAATATACTATTCCACATGCAGGTCTAACATAATCATTGTGAGAAGGCTCTGTATGGGGAGCACAACCAACATTTACCCTAGATTTTGCAATGTACGCAGAAAAGATTTTGTCTAATTCACGTTTCACTTCATCGTTATCGCGGTTTTCCGTAACTCTTACATTCTTCTGGAGTGGCACATTGTTGGGAAATGGTACATCTGTATCAGGAGGTACAGTGGTCGGAGCTGGAGGGTTGTCTTGAAGTGGCACAGTGGTAGGAGTTGGAGGGTTGTCTTGTAGCGGCGCAGTGTTATGTTGTGGTTGATTGTTGACGTAATCCCCTACTCGAGCGAAACGATCCTCTAGATTGCACCGTATATCCGCTGCATTAGCATTTCTATCCGTTACCACATCTTCGCTATGCACGGTTTCTTGTGTCGATAGATCACCGAACATTGGGTAGCTGTCATTGTACATTTCGTTCTCAAATTCTTGATCTTGGGTGTCAAGAATTGGTGTTTTCATCTCACCAATGCCTTCAGATGAAGATTGGATGACACCATCATCTTCATTATGAGATGGAGGAGGTGGTGTAGGACCAAACATTGGCTGGCTGTCAGTATACATCTCAGATTCAAACTCATCTTCAAGTCTATCGAATGAATTATAAGAGTAATCACTATTTGAGTCGAACACATCCTCTTCTGTATCCCATTGGCCTTCCTCACATTCACCCTCACTGTCATCATCCAATACTTCTTCTTGGCTTCTCTCTATCTCTGGATCTAATCTTTCTTCTACACTTTCCAATTCATCTGAATCCCCAAAACCATTATCCCTACGCATATCAGATAGAATCCCTGATATGTCTTCAAGATTATCAAATCTAGCCGATTTTGGTACACATATAGGCGATCCAGTTGCTGTTCTAGCCGACAAGGGAGTCAAGTTCATTGGAGGTTGAGGAATGTAAACATCATCTCTCACTTGAACATTAGGGGGAGGGGTTTCCAAGAATAAAGGGTCATTTGAGTGCCCCTTTCCCTTTACAGTCACTTCTGGGTCTTGAGAAGGAGTTTCCAATCTATATTCATCAGGAACATGGAAAGGTTTTGTTGGTGTACAAAAAGAAGAGTAGTCTGGTTTCCTACCCAAGCCTAGATTATTGACAACAGGTTCAGGGAAAAGTTTTCTCTTCAAAGATTGACTAGTTTTGGAATCCCCCTTGGGCAGCTCTCTTGGTATCTCACTCACTTGGCTTGAGGCTTCATTAGTCTCTGACTGTATCATAACTGGTGTTAAATGATCAACCACCCAAATAGAAATCACCATTGCAGCTGAATTTGTAATGTATGCAATCATTGCCATGTAATGATCTTCGCATTCAACCTTAGTTGGATTATTGTTGATTACAGCTCGCAATGACCAAGTTGTTCTTGGTGCCTTACATAAGGATTCAACCAATTCCAAGAAGTCTCCGTAGGATGTCTTGTTATTAGCGATCCTTATTTTTGACTCACCATGTACATATGCAATCTCAACTTCTTCAACTGTAACAACCAATTGCCCACCATGTTGGAATATGATATTAAATGTGTTCTCTGCACCAAGAACAATTAAAATGGGTTTAATATCACATCTCTATAAACGAGTGTACTGAATGTTTCGGCTACAATATCAGTTTTAACGGTTACAGATGACAGTTTATCGTCTATAAATTTAAGAATGTATGTCAAAGTGATAATCAGTACCACATGATAAACCCACTTTTAGATCTTCTAATCATTAGATAAAAAACTTCAAAACCCCCCATAAAAACAGAGACAAAGAGCCATACACGGTAGACACTAGTGATTTAAAGCTTGACAACAACATATTAGAAACCCATAAACCAAATTCTATGGTTTTCATACCCCCAACCCAAACATCAACTAGATTTGAAACCCCACCCACAATTGAATGCTTGCATTTAAGCTGGTGGGTGTGTGTGTGTGAGTGAATACTTTAATGCCACTGAGATTGAAACCTAAAACAGACAACTTTAATACCAATGATTGGTATTGAAGCCACTGAAATCAAACCCCCCATTACCATTATAAATGAACAACCTTCAAACCTCAAAACTTACCAGGAATCTGAACGTTCATAACTTGCTTGCCCTTATTGTTTCCTTTTTTTCCCATGATGAACATATTACCGATGAAAACCCCAACGTAAAAAAAAAAAATCGAAGCTTTACGACAAAGAGATTGTGATCTGATGAAAAGAGGTTATCTTCTTGTTCATTCTCTGCGATGAACAAAGAAGGTGAAGAAGAAGAAGAACAGAGAAAGTAGTTTTGGTTAACTTCTCTTTTAAGGTAAGACAGTTGTTTTTGTCTTTTCTGGGTGGAGGATAGAGTAGTGTGTTGTGGAGGATTGAGAATGCTGGTTTCTGTGTTATTTCATCCAACGGTGGTAATCAAAGATGCTTTTTCATCTAACGGCGAGAGTTTAGTTTGCTGAATTGAATGAGGAGAGAGAAAAATCAGACAAACAGCAGATATGATGTGACGGCTTAAAGCTGTCATAAGGGTAGAAATGTCCAATTGAAAAGTCAAACCGAGAATTGTGCTTGTTGGGGAAGATTGCAGTCAAATGTGCTGATTTGGGAAGAAACGTTATAAACCTGTGCTTATTCGGGAAATTACCCAATTAAATATTGGTAGGAATGTTAATTTTTTTTAAAATTAGAAGTTATTTCTGTTGGAGTCAGATTCAAATATTGGTAGGAATTTCAATTATTTAAAGTTAAGTTAATTAGAAATACGTAATTAAGGACGTGTATAGATTAATGGAGGCCTTGTGTAGGGCGAATTTCGTGGATTTCAAATTTTCTCATAGAATTGATTTAGATAAGGATAAGCTTTTAGTGAGTGATTATAGTGAAAAAGATTTGCCTGAGCTTGAGGGATATTCATTCTATAAACTAAGGAGTGCAAACATTCAACTTGTTAGTAGAGGAAGTACTGTGAGAAAAGTAAACAACTTTTATTCAATGAAGAATAGGTGGGTGAGCGAAGGAAGCAAAAAGGTAGAAATGTTGGAAGAACTGGAGATGGCTTTTAATAAGAGATGGATCCAAAGCAAGGTTGCAGCAGAGGTAGACTTAGGAGATATAAAAGAGGCGGATGAAGAAAAGTGGAATAGAACATTGATAGGAAAACTCCAAACAAGAAGGTGGTTTGATGGGGAAGATATTAAAAGAGAGCTAGTCTGAAACTGGTGCATAAAAAGCAAGTTTGAATTCACCATGGTGGCTGATGGTATTTGCACAATAACTTTCAATAAGGAAATTGATTATTTGTTTGTTCTTGAAAATGGACCATGGGAAGTTCATGGTTACATCATCTCCTTTAAACAATGGTTTAAAGATATTGTCTTGGAGGAATTTGATTTCCCTTTCTTTCCGATGTGGGTGCAAATCTTTGGTTTACCTCTGGAACGACATGGAGCGGCAAATGTATGGAGAATTTGTAATGCCCGGTATTTTGATAGGCTTGTGCTTAATAGAAATTGGATTTCAATTTGGACTTCTTTGATTATATAAATAGGTTTTATAAATGGGATTAGTATTATGCCTTTGGGCTTTATTTTAAACTCATCTTTAGGTCCACATAAATAAGTATTAGTATATATAATATTCTTAGTTATTAAATCAAAAAGAAAAACCCTAGATCTCAAACTTGAAGAGAAATATATGGATTCCCGTTTTTGATAACACCCTGTTAGTATTTCGGCCATAACTCTCTCTCTACAGAACTCGGAATGACATGAATCTTACGTCATTAGAACCCTATTGAAAATACGCATCTAAGCATATAAAGTAGAGTATGTGAATCTTCCGGACGTGACCTGTACAACTGATTCTTTGGAGGTCAGAAAATCTGTGACTAGATTGCAGTATGGTGGTTTTGAGTTGTGTTCTTCGTATATTTGATGTTTGGTGGTCTTCTTATGAGGCAAGTTATATTACTTGATGTTTTCTCTTAATTTTCAGATTAGGTTGAAGTGTTAGTTTGGTTATTAAGTTTGGGATAGTAGAATAATAATTGATTATCATGAAATACATGTTCTAATAATTAGAAATCGATAAATATGCAAACTTGTTAATATTTAGTTATTAATATTGCTGAAATTTATATTTTAAAATATGTTATTATTGGATTTGAATATTTGACTTGGTATTGTAATGTTTGATTGAACCCATTGGTTATGGACTTTCTTACTTTAGAAATTCCTGAACTTGACATCATATACGTTTATGTTGTTCGTCATATATATTTATATGGATAATGATTGGAATAGAATGATTGGATTGAACCATGTGTTGGATTTGATTTGGGCGTGTTAAACAAATTAACACCGGACCCGTATGATGGGGAGACGTCCCGGAGTGTTGTCACATGACATAACTCAATGAGTGTATGGCGTGAAGCGTACGACTCGGTGCTACTGCACAACTTTATATTTGAATTTCATGTGAGTGTATGGCGTGATGCGTACGACTCGGTGCTACTGCACAACTTTATATTTGAATTTCATGTGAGTGTATAGCGTGATGCGTACGACTCGGTGCTACTGCACAACTTTATATTTGAATTTCATGTGAGTGTATGGCGTGAAGCGTACGACCCGGTGCTACTGCACAACTTTATATATATGAATTTCATGGAGTAAAATGGATGGATTTGGATTGATGTAATATGATGGATTGGAATTACTGGATAAAGACTTGATCTGATATTGCAGACTGATTAATTGATTGATTGATTAATTGAAATAAATTTTGATTATTTGATTATTGGAACTGGAAATATGATTGACATTGCGGATTACCAAAGAATGATCATGTTGATTTATTTATCATTGTGTTAAATGTTAAAATAAATTAATTATTATTTATAATTGTTTATCTTTAGGATGCGCGGATTCCTTTTCTGGGAATTAAGATCGAACCTCAAGTTTTGTAACTTGCTGGCGTTTAACGTCTTCCCTTTTCCCTTTTCAGGATACAAGTGTTTTATAGATGAAGTGTTCGATAAGAGCTTGGTGGAGGTTGTCTTGAGTTGCTCATATGTGTAGTTGGAGTTTGATGAGTTGTAACCTTCGGGCATGACTCTGATGTATATTTATATTTATATAGTTCGTATTTTGTTTAGTCTTCCGCTGTTAATTTAGTATTTGTTGTTTATCTTATTATGTTCTTCTGTGGTCTAGAGGTGTGATATCACGTGACAGTAGTGTGACCCTACGGTCCATGGAGGACATATGGAGATCATTATGACTCTGTTGCCCGATTTTGGCCTGGCCAGCTAGGATCGGATTTCAGGGGCGTTACAGTTGGTATCAGAGCTTAGAGTTCGTTTGACCTTTAGGGAGTACCTGTGGAGTCCAGTTGAGTTCTTAGGAGTATGAGCAACCAGTGGTAGAGTTTACTTTAGACTCTACTTGAGTGAGGATTGTTTTGGTTGAGTTTATATACGTATAGATATATTAGATTGTTTGTTGTGATGAGGTGCTTCTAGATATTGTGTGCATGTTTACCTTGTTTAATATTTCTTCGTGAATCATATGTTTGGATATATGCAGTATGGATAGTTACCTTCTGGAAAGAATGGTTGAACTAGATCCTTGCGAGGATAGTTTGGTTGATGCCCATGTTGTTTAGGATGATATTCCGTAAGGGAACGAGGTTTGGTTGCAATGATGATGCCGAATATGGTTGAAATATTTAATTGATATTGTTGTTTTTATTTGTTTAACCATGATTAGAGCATGTCGATGCATTTGAGATTATGAGATATTTAGATGAACTTTATATCACTTTTGATATGATTGCTTAGGTGTATATTTTCTTTTTTTTTTCAATGGAAAAGACTTGATAATTATTTGTTTTGGGAAAAAAAAAAAAAAAAAACAAAATTCTCAAACTTGAAAGATAAGTTTTTACTTTGTAAGCAAAATGTTTCTTAAAACATTTGTTGCTTGATTTTAAAGCATTGATTGTTATGTTATAAGGAAATACGGGTATATTTTTTTTAGATAAATAAATTATATTTGAATTTGGAAGATGGATGCATGATAAATGTTCTTTATGAGATCGTGTTTATTGATGAGATATGTGTAACATACACAAGTTGATTTGATTAGAAAATTCTTTGCATAAGAATTTTGGAATAAATATATTCTTAAGATGATTAAGCATAATGGTATAAATTGCTTATGTTATTGATAGGATATTTGAGTGGGAGTGATCTTTTTAAAGCTAGTAGCTCTGGTGATTACATATCTTTATTCAAAGATATATGTCCCATTGCATGCAGAATTAATGATAAAGATTAATTGGGTTTATATGATATGTTTATCGCATTCTTTAGAATGACTTGATTAAGTGGAAGTGAGATTAAAATTTGAAGAGAATAAAGTTTTGATTGCATGTTGTAAGATTTGGCTAAGGTAGAGTTAAATCTATAAAGCATGCTAGTATATATATTTTTGGTAGAACATACGAAAAAAAATATATATTCATTTTACGTGTTATTGTTACTGTTCATGTCTGTTTCAGAGTTTTTCATTAGGAATTTTTGAAAACTTTCTTCTGATGGTCTGTAGATAATTCGAATACGGTCATTTTAATATATGGGATGCATCGTTTTGATTTTTGGTTGGAAAGTTATGATTTTTCTCGTAAACCTCATGTAGATTTTATTGATTACAATTTTCATTAAAATTGGTTATGAATTTAGAAAAAGTTTCTTCTGATGAACTGTAGGCTTTATTGCTACAAAGATTTTGACATATTGTACATGTCGTTTGGATTAGCAGTTATTAAGATATGAATTTTCGATTGAGTTCGGTTGGAATTTAGTTATTGCTTGTTTCAGAAACATCCGTCAGTCTTTTGTAAAAACTTTCTTCTGCTAGATTGTAGATTATTTAATTATGAGCATTTTGATATATTACATGTCTTGTTTGGATCAATCAGTAAAAAGATATGATTTTTCTTGTATACATTTAATGTAATTCGAGTATTTCAGCTTTTCTGCTCGAAACTGTCTGAAATTTTCAAAACTTTCTCTTAGATTGTGTGTAGTTCTTTAATACGATCGTTTGGACATATAATTCGCTTTATTTAGAATTTTGGTTAGAGAGTTATGAATTTTTGAATATTATGCCACGTTTAAAAATAAAAATTGGTTATATGCATGTTAAAGCATCGTTAAGCTTGGAATAATATATTCATGAAATTGACAATGTAAAACTCTGAATAGTGTCTAGTTTATTTATTTATAATAAATTTTATCATAACATAACATGGTTTTGATTGTATAAAATAACTAATAGTTATGTTATATAATTAAATAAATATTGGGTTCTATATTTGATAATATAGTTTGCAGAGGATAATAATTATCTCTTTTATAGTTTTATTTCGGTTTGGAATTGTATTATATTTGCTTTATGCATAAGTAGATATTTTGATAATTGCGGATAACTGTTTAGATATCATGTTCCATGTTTTGTGTAGAAGCATGAATAAAGTTTAATTAGTTAGCTTAACATGTTAATAGCAAATTGTATTGTTAATGATTCAGTTCAAACCATGATTTGAAAATTTTGATTTATTCGAAGAAATATGTTTTTGCAATATTTTGAATATTGATGATTTTCATAGAAATTTAAGAATTTTTTTCGGTAGTTGGAATTCTTAGCGCCTAGAAACAAATTGAATATTTTTGTTATATTGAAAGATATTAATAAATGCATATTTATTGTGGCTTATGGTATCCTTTTGAATATTGAATTAAAGATGTAACTTGATATTACTTGCCTTCCTTTTGATTCGAAGTGTTGTAAACCCTTTAACTTAGAACCGACTTTAAGATTTGGAGGTCATGTGTAATTGCACAATCTGCACTCCCCAAGACCTGACACTGGTTTTACTAGGAGCTACTTGACTCTAGCATGATTATGTGATATATTAGAGATAGCTTGACCCGTTATCGGTTTATCTATTAAACGTTGATGTATTTTAGATAAGAGTGATGGATGTTGTAGCATGATTGGATACATAACCTGTGTACTGGAATTGT